>CM066034.1:27204019-29697759 GCA_033557465.1 Ichthyophis bannanicus | reverse complement strand
AGTGGGAACAGCACATTACAGCCGGTTGGAGGTGTTGGAGAATCTAAATGCACTGAGATAAATTGGCGTTAATCAAATATATTTTAAAGGATCAAAGGTGATCATAGGGTGTGAGTCTCCTTAGGGTTTTCATGGTAGGGAAGAGGGAAGTGTTTTTTGGTATTGCTTTAAATTTAAATCATCAATATTCATCAATTCATCCACTTACGCCCCTGGAGCCATAACCAAAACACTATATGGCACAAAAAAAATTGAAGAAACACAAGAATTATCAAAAGAATCATATAACATATTTCTTAAAACGTTCCAGTGGAGAAAGTAGTCAAATGACCGGGAAATTCATAAACCTAAGGTTACATGTGCGAACATCATTTTCTAATATTTCTAACTTATTGTGAAGCAATAGACTATCCTTCAAAAAGGGCAGGTGTCATTTTTGTCAGCAGCTCCTTAGATTTCGCGTGTGCAAGGGGCAGCCAAGGTAAGTGTAAATCGGACTCCGGGGTGACTCCATCGCGGTTTATTATTTTTTTTCAATCAATCAAAGGTAGTTCAGCGGGAGCCTTTGGGTTTGAACGGAATGCCTGTGAAGCCCCATGTTTGTCCTGCAGCTCCCGTCGGGGCTCCCTCTTAACTGCGGTTGTTTTGCCGTGGCTGTGAGTTGGAGTCCCGGTCAGCGGAAGTAGGTCTGACAGGAGATAAGTGAGCAACAGCAGAAGCGGGGGCTGCCTTGGGAGGGTCTGAGAAGCCTGCATCAGTGTCTTCAGCCCTCAGATCGCCTGCGGGTTTAGTGGGAATAGCGGCCATGATAGGGGAGTCGGTTTGTTTCTCTCCTCAGATAGCAGAAGCCTCAGGCACCATGGGTTTAGCTCTGAGCCCCTCAACATCAAAAAAATTGCCTTTAAGGCCATCTCCTGGGGCTTTTTCTCTGGAGTTCATCCTCCTCATGCATCAAGCCTTTGTATGAGGTAAAGTAGGGGAGATGATCCCTCAGAGTTGAAGGAGATAGTCAAAAAGAAAGGTTTGCTGGAGGCACAGCAGGGGAGATGGGCGGAAGGGGAGCCCTTGTCCAAATGAAAGTGCCTGGCTAGTGAGCCCTGGGAGGATCCTTGCATTCTGAGGGGTCGGAGAACCCAGGAGAGGGTTCAGTGGATATATGGGGGGAATCGGCATCAACGGAGCTAGAAGAGGGGGAGCTCCCACAAGGAGAAGACCCCTGAATTGTGTGTGTTTTCCGTCGCGAAGAGTTAGCAGCGCTGATTTCCCATTTCACTGGAGGTGCTCAATTTGCCTCGGGGCGGCACCGTAGAAAGAGCTGCAGAGGACCCTCTTTTTCAAGCGGTCTTTCCTGTTCACAGGGTGATCCGACAGATGATCCAGGATGAATGGGAAGGCCTGAAGCCATCCTGAAGGGTACAAGGGCCAGGGCGCAGTTATATCCTCTGCCGGAGCAGGAAAAGGATCAGCTTCAATCGCCCAAGGTGGATGCATTGGTGTCGGCCATGGCAAAGAAGGCTACCATCCCCATTGAGGGTGGAGCGACCCCTAGGGTGTTTAGGATTGGAAGCTGGAGACCTTACTCAAGCAAGTTTTTGATATCTGTAGGGTTTCTGCAGGCGTCCATCCATGGGGCCTATGTGGCCAGGGCCTGTTTAAGATGGGTGCAAGAGATATTAGATAGTGACGGGGAAGGCCAGCAAGTGTCTTTGGAGGCGGCCAAGCTGGAGTCCAGAGCGGTGTATCTCACAGATGCCTTTTATGATCTAATTCGGCCTCTTCCAAGAGTATGGCCTTGGTGGTAGCAGCGCAGTGTTTTTTGTGGTTGAGGAATTGATCTTCGGATGTGTCCTCCAAGACCCGACTGAGCAAGCTCCCGCTCAAGGGTAAGCTCTTGTTCGGGGAAGCGCTGGATAAGTTGGTAAAAGACTTGGGGGACTTGAAAAGAGGTTGGCTTTGTGAGGATAAGCAGAAGCCAGTGCGGGTGGCAGCCCCGGTGTGAGGGCAGTCCTGTGATTTTTGTTGTTTCAAAGCAGTTCGGTTTGCACCCTTCCAGAGAGGCCACTGCCCATCCCAGAGGCAGGCATTTTGTGGATCCAGAGGAGTTGGTTGAGGTTATTACACCACTTCCTTCCCGGCAGCCAAGAAGCCGCAATGAAACAAGGAAGGCACAGGACGGAGTGGTTCTGGTGGGGGGCCGATTCTGGGATTTCTGCTTGCCTGGGTCCAGATCGCGTCCAGTCAGTGGGTGCTAGAGGTGATCCACGAGTGATAGGCACTCAATTTTGCTTGGCCTCTTTGGACTGCCTTTGTAAGATTGCCCTGCAGGTACCCCGGAAGGTGGCAGCTATGTGGGACACTCTACTGTGGCTATAACAGTTGGGTGCAGTGGTAGAGGTCCCATCTGACCAGTACGGCTGCGGTCAATACTCCATCTATTTCATGGTCCCCAAGAAAGAGGGGACGTTTAGGCCCATCTTGATTGTCAAGCGCGTAAACTGGCCGGGTTTCACAAGGAGACCTTTGGTCCATCGTAGTGGCGGTCAGAGAGGGCGAATTCCCTACAGCCCTCGATCTAACAGAAGCATACCTGCACATTCCATTTCAACCTGAACACAACAATTTCTGTGGTTTGTGGTGCCCATGGGTCATTTCCAGTTTTGAGCCGTGCCCTTTGGCCTAGCGACCACACCAAGGACCTTCACCAAGGTCATGGTTGTGGTAGCTAAGGCACTATTTTGGGAAGGAGTCTTAGTGCACCCGCACTTGGACATTTGGCTGCTGCATGCACAGTCTCTGTAAGAGAGCAGGAGAGCCTCTGCTCGAGTAATCGATTGTCTGCCTAGGCTCGGCTGGGTGGTCAGTTTCACAAAGAGCAGCCTGTCACCGACCCAGGATCTGGTGTACTTGGGAGCATGTTTTCAAACAAACAGGGGCCTTGCATCCTTATCTGAGGAGAGAGTACAGAAACTGCAGGAGCAGGTCCAGCATTTTCTATGGATGGCAGCCCTAACGGCCTGGTATTACCTTCAGTTGTGGGGGTCAATGGCGGCATCGATAGACCTGGTACTCTGGGCATGCGCTCACATGCGCTCGTTGCAGAGGGTGCTTCTGGGGTGGTGGTCGCTGCAGAGACAGCTTCTGTCAAAGAGGTTGACTTGCCCTTTGATCATCCAAGTAGCACTCAGGTGGTAGTTGTGCTCAGACAAGCTACTGGCCAGAATGCCGTTGGTGTTGCCGGTGTGGATCCTGCTGACCACAGATGCCAGCATTATCAGCTGGAAAGCACAGTGTGAGGGTCAGGTGGTGCAGGGCCACTGGACGCAGGAGGAAAGCATACGGCCTATCAATTGGTTGAAGATGAATGGTATTCCTGGCCTTGAAAGTGTTTCAGTCACTCCATCACAGGAAGGTGGTCTGGTTGTTTTCAGACAATGCCACCCCGGTGGCCAACATCAGTTGTCAGGAAGGCACTGGAGGCATGCTGCTCATGGACGAGATGGCTCTGCTATTGATCTGGGTGGAGGCGAATCTGCAAGTGATTTCCACGGTTCATGTGGCCGACAAAAAGAATGTACAGGCCGACTATCTCAGCCGATATCGCCTGGACCCAGCCAAGTGGTCCCTCAACGTGGTGAGGTTTTCCCAGTTGGTCAGGCGCTGGGGACAGCTGATCATGGATCTGATGGCGACCTTTGAGAACGCGAGGACAGATGACAAGAGTGAATATTGGAAGGCCTGGACATGTTGGTGCGGAGATGGCCAACGGAGGGACTCATGTATGTTTTTCCCCCATGGGCGCTCATTAGGCATCTGGTGCAGAGGATCGAGGCACATCAGGGGCTAGTGGTGTTAGTCACGTCAGATTGGCCTCGATGGCTTTGGTGTGCAAACCTCGTCAGGCTAACGGTGGATCATCCATGTCGCCTGCCAGCACGAACCGATCTCCTGTCACAGTGTCCCATTCTAATGCCTCAAGTGGATTGATTCTCACTTACGGCCTGGCTCAAGAGGGCTCAATTAAGGAAGCGGGGATATTCAGCTCCCATGATTATGAAGTTACTGAAGGTGAGCAAATGTTCCATTTCTCTGTCAGCGTGTGGCGAGTGTTTGAAGAATGGTGTTTGGCTCATGGATGCCGGCCCTTTTCGGCGTTGCTGCCGGATATCCTGGCCTTTCTCAGGCTGATTTGGAAAAAGGTTTGGCCTGTAGTTTGATACGAGTGCAAGTGGCAGCACTAACATGTTATCAGAGGCGGATCCAGGGTCAGTCCTTGGTGGCCCATCCGAATGCGGTGCATTTCCCTAGAGCGGTGAAGCATGTTTGCCAGCTAGGTCTTTGTTTCTGTTCTGGGACCTGAACCCCGTGTTGTCGGACTTAACCGAAACACTCTTTGAACCGTAGTTGGTTCCATCTTGAAGGATCTGACCTTGAAGACAATATTTTTGGTGGCCATTTGCTCAGCTTGGCGGATTTTGGAACTTCAGGCTTTGTCGTGCTGTGAGCCGTTTCTTTCCATTTCAAAGGAGAAGGTGGTGTTGCCTCTGTTTCACTCCTTTTTACCCAAGGTGGTCTTGGCCTTCCATCTTACTCTGCCAGTGACCCTCCTGTTGTTTATGGATAGTGGATGCTGCTCGGAGGACCGCCAGTTACATTTGCTGGACGTTCGTAAGGTGCTTTGGAGATACCTCAAGCGGACAGAGCCTTTTCAGAAGTCAGTTCATTTGTCCTTTTTGGAAGCCCATGTAAGGGTGAGGCTGTGTCCAAGGCTTTGATTGCCAGGTGGGTGAGGGAAGCAATTGCTTCAGCCTACCTTTTGAAGTGGAGAGAGTTGCTCATGGGCTCTAATAAAAACAGGAAAGGTATAGCATAAAAGAACATACATCTCTAGGATAAAAACATAACAGGCAAGCTGAGGTGATGGAATAAAGACTGCATTATTGATTAATAGCCATAACCCCCTCACGTAGATACCGCGGCCACCCCAAAAGCAGAATTAAACAGATGGGTTTTCAGGGTTTCCTAAAACTCTTCAGATCGGGAACTGTACGTTCGGAAGTAGGCAAACAGTTCCATAGCATAGGTGCCACAGCAAAGAAGGTAGTGGGGAATGGTATGTTTAATCGAAAATGCCAACATACAAAACACCCACACTAGGAAAATACAATACCAGGCCAGTCCACAAAACTACCAAGTCAAAAAATACCAACTTTCTACTTTTCAAGGGGAACTATACTCAGTCCCTCACTACAAAATGCAGTGGGAGGAGTGGCCTAGTGGTTAGGACATGGTACTTCAGGCTGGAGGGCCAGGGGTTCAAGTCCCACCTGGGGACAGCAATCTCAGGTCGGAGAGACTGAGGTAAGCCACTCAGTTGCTTTGATTGAAGGATAAGGCGGTATAGAAAACTGGCTAAATAAATAAAATAAATTCCATCTCCCGAGCAAACCCTCTCACCAATTTTTTAAACTGGAGAAAAAGGCCTCGGTAACTTACAACAGTGTCCCTCTATACAGCAATTACTTTCCCGAAGGGGAACTCATTGCTGTTTACCACCACAGGCCTAAAAAACTCCCTTTTAATAAGCACAATCACTAAATTCTTCAATTTTTTATAAATTTTCATTTTTTATAAATTTTCACATTTTTAAATACATAAAAATAGCTCCTAGAAGCCTTAAAACCTACTTCACAGCCATTCAACTTCAAAAGCAATAATAACAGTCTCCCTAGGCAACTGCCTTAGCACTTCTTTCAGGCCACAAATCTTAGCCAGCACAACTTTTTTTCTTAGGCAACAGCCTCAGCACAGTAATATACTCTCCTCAGACCACAAGTCTTTAACTGGCCAAACAAACAACACTATCTTACAGGACCATCAGATCAGCTCTTAACATCATCCAAGCTTCATGATGTTCCTGAAAGAAAAAAGAAAGCTTAACTGGAGGACAATGAATAACATCAGCAGACACAGTGCTCCAAAACTTATCTTCAATCGCCAGCTCTTCAGATGTATTTTGTAGTGAGGAACTGAGTATGATTCCCCTTGAAAAGTAGAAAGTTGGTATTTTTTGACTTGGTAGTTTTGTGGATAGGGTTTTTTTAGGTCTGGTAATGCCTAATCGAAAACCATGCAAGAGAACAAGCTGAACTACTACAGAGCCTTCACATTTACAGCCCCAGGTCTCTGGAACTCACTGCAATTACCAGTCTGTGAGATCAAGGACCTCTAGACGTTCAGAAGAGAACTCAAAGCATTCCTATTCATAGCACACTATGGAGATATAAATGAAAACCCCTTTGCAAAAACACCCAATCAACATACGCAGTAGCTGACATTTACACAACACATCTAACAATACCCCATCCACATCCTATCTCTATGACCTAATATTACCCAATGTACCTTGTATATGGTTCAGAGTTGATTATGTTAAGACTACTGTTCTTATGTAGCATTTCTCCCCACCTCTTCTATGTAACTTGCAATGTGTTTACTTGTTAAATATCCTACTTTATTATGTAAATAGTTGCTACTGTTCTGTGTAGCATGTTTCGTTATTTGTGAACCACCCCTGATCTCTGGAAGGGGGGCGGTATAGAAACATTAAATAAATAAACTACAGATTCCTAGAGGGAACCTACATCTTTACAAAATCTCTTATCTCGGCTGCACGTGGAAAACACAGACCATCGCCAATTAAAGAATAAGAAATTACAAAAAATGAAATGGGAAAACCCCAAAATCATACACCAAGCTGTGAAATAGGGAAGAAAGAGAAACAGAAATACATTTCCTCCTGTAATGAACTATAAGACTTGCATATTTTCAAAGCTGACCTATTTCATTCTGTAGAAACGGACACTCTTTTGTACCTTTCTTGTCTGATCGTTTTTCCAGTTGGGTGTCCTAGTCTCTCTTTTCTGCTTCCTCTGGCTGTTTTTTTTTCTTTTCAAAGACCCCATTTCCGTTTCTTGTTTCTTCATACTTCCTGTTCTCTAGGAACAAGCAGGAAGTCAGTCCTCACATATGGGTGACGTCGGCACCGACGGAGCCCTCGTGCAGAGCAATTCCCCAGCTTTCAAAGAAAGCCTTTGGGATTGCATCGTGCTTGCGTGGTCCCCTTCCTGCCCAAGGATGCCATCTTGCTCAGTCTCCCTTTTTCTGTGGATCCCAACGGACGTGGTCCGAATTCCCTCGCAGAAAAAGTGTGTCAAATCTTAGAAGATTCGGTTCTTTGACCCGGTTCGACGCTGGTTCCCCTTCCCGCCTCAGTTTGGTACACCGGTATCGAATCCGGTCCCTAGTTTTTGGTTTTTGTCCTTTGTGACTAGCGTTCGTGCTTTTTTTTCTTTTTCACTGGCCTGGTCATTTGACCTCGCAGGGGCCCTTTTTCCCCTGATGGCTGCCAGCAGGTTTAAAAAGTGTGATCGGTGTAAAAAGTTAATGTCCCTCACCGACATAAGAACATAAGAACATGAGATATGCCATACTGGGTCAGACCAAGGTCCATCAAGCCCAGTATTCTGTTTCCAACAGTGGCCAATCTAGGTCATATGTACCTAGCAGTTTCCCCAAGAGACACAAGTTCCACAATGCTTGTACTGGGTCAAGCATTGATATCTTCGGTCACTTCTTAATAACGGTTTATGGACCTTTCCTCCAGGAACTTGTCCAAACCTTTTTTAAACCCAGCTACACTAACAGCCTTTACTACATCCTCCGGTAACAAATTCCAGAGTTTGATTACACGTTGAGTGAAAAAATATTTTCTTTTATTAGTCTTAAATAGTTTACCCTGTAGCTTCATTGCATGTCCCCTAGTCCTTCTATATTCTGATAACGTAAACAATCGATCTACGTTTACCTGTTCCACTCCGTTCATTAATTTATAGACTTCTATCATATCTCCCCTCAGCCGTCTCTTTTCCAGGTTAAACAGCCCTAACCTTTTTAGCCTTTCTTCATAGGAGTATCCTTCCATCCCCTTTACCATTTTGGTGGCTCTTCTCTGAACCTTTTCTAAAATCGCTATATCCTTTTTAAGATACGGCGACCAGAATTGCACACATGTCTGCACACATGTCTGCTGTCTCTGATGCCTCGGGACCGACCATGACCCTGTGGCCTATGGCTCATGCGGCAAGATGTCTTCTAAAGCGCTTAGAAGTAGGCAGCAGCAGCGTGAGAGGATTTTCTCAGAGTCCGCATCCACCTGGGTCCGGACCTCGTCAGAAGCCTCGACGTCTCAGGAGCTGTCGGACTCTGAGCACTGTCGGGGGTCTTCTGAGCGGGGGTCTCCCTCCAGGGAACACCGGAGGAAGAAAAAACTTGCAAGGGCGTCGTCGTTGGAAGCCTCTAATAGGCCTGGTTCCTCGCAGGCCAGGTCTTGGAGTCCTGACCGCCGCCCTGGGTCCTCGTAGTCGGAGTGGCCTGCCAAGGTACCTCGCATGGAGCCGGAAACGCCGAGGAAGGTAAATACTGTTGTCCTCATGGACTCTCCCTCCGTGAGAACCGGCATCAGGCCCGATGGCTTCGGGACCCGATCCAGAGGCTGCAGAGCCTTCTAAACTTGGTCTCAGAATGGCGGCCTTTGAGCGCAGCATGTCTGCCTTCATGGAGCAGCAGCAGGCACTGATGGCCGATCTCACCGGTCCATCTGCCCCGACTACCGGGACCTCGACGTCCAAGTCGACCTGGAGGCCGAGCCGATCCTCAAGGCTCTTCGAGCTCGAGTCGATCCTCGGCCGAGGTTTCCCTCTACCTCCCGTTTGGGACCGAGGTTGTCGACACCGGTGCCATCGGCGTCGTGGCGGTCGAGACCGAAGCCCTCTGATTCCTCCTCGGAGGACTCGGCCTGGGAGACGGAGGATGAAGACTCCCCGGGCACCCACCGGACCCGGTGTGTCCCATCGGACTCGCCGGGATCTGAGCCTCGGAGAAGGTCCCCTCCGGAGGATACCCGGTTCTCAGAGTTTGTTAGGGACATGGCCAAGGCCTTGGCATTCCCGGCAGACACAGAGGAGGAGCCGAAGAGCTCGACGCCCTCCAGTATGATTTTCCCCCGAAGGAAGCCCTTACTGTACTGGTTCCTCCGATGTTGGAACGGCTGTTATTCCGTATGTGGGAATCACCGGCCTCGATGCCGGTGCTCAGCAGGCGGGTCGATTCCATTTATCGGGTCTGCAAGAGTCCTGGGTTCCAGAAAGCACAGCTGCTGCACAACTCCATGGTTGTGGAATCACCCATGCAGAGGCTCAAGAGCCAGAAAATGCACTCCTCGGTGCCTCCCGGTAGGGAAGAGCGGAACCTGGACGCCCTCGGCAGAAAGTGCTACCAGGGCTCGATGCTGTCCTGCCGTGTCCAAACATACCAGCTGTACATGGGCATGTACTTACGGGACCTGGCAAAGGAGATTGCTGGGTTCTCAGCTGGCCTCTCCGAGGAACCTTTGCAGAGATTCAAGGCCTTGTCTATGGGGATTCGAGAGTGCTCGCCTATGATGGCTTCGAGGCTTCGGCCCGGGTAGCTGCGGCCAGCATCGGTGCCCGACGCCAGGCACGGCTAATGTCGTCGGACCTCGAGTTATGGGTACAGGACAAGTTGGTCAATGTCCTATGCTGAGGCAAAAACCTGTTTGGCAAACCAATGACTGAAAAGACTGCTGAAATCAAGTCCGAGTACTTGACCTGGACAAGACATTCCAAAAAGACTTCTGCCCCTTCTAAAAAGAAGGGCTCGGGTAAAAAGCCCCTTTTCCCGAGGAAGGGTGCTGCTTACCGCAACTACCCCACTCACCAAGCCTCCCTGGCTCCCCATCTGGGGCAGCAGGCCAAGGGACACAGGGGCATGGCCCACGTAAGCAGAAGACCCCCAAGCCTCAGGCACCAGCTCCTTCCCAGCCGGTTGGGGTTTTTTGACTGCCACAGTGTAGTCTCTCCTCAGCCAGGGGTGAGACTTGCCACAGGAGGAAGGCTGGCCCTGTACGCCCACAGGTGGCCAGCAATCACCACGGATACTTGGGTCCTGCAAATAGTCCAAAAGGGCTATTTGCTCCATTTCAATTAGGTGTCTCCCTCCTACTTCCCGGGAGAGCCTCCCAGACCCCCTCTACACAGGAACCTCCTCCTTCAGGATTTGGCAGGTCTTCTAGAGGAGAAGGCAGTGGAGACAGTGCCCCACAGTCTACAAGGGCGGGGCTTCTACTCCAGGTATTTTCTAATACCAAAAAGAACTGGAGGCCTTCGGCCCATCCTCGACCTGCAAAACTTAAACAAATTCCTGGTGAGGGAAAAGTTCAAGATGCTTTCCCTTGGAATATTGCTGTCATACCTCCACCAGGGAGATTGGCTATGCTTCTTGGACCTGAAGGATGCCTACACATCACATCCTTATAGATCCAGACCATAGACAATATCTCAGATTTGTAGTGGGAGGAAACCATTTTCAATACAGAGTACTTCCATTTGGCCTAGCCTCCGCCCCCAGAGTATTCACCAAGGGTCTGGCGGTAGTGGCGGCTTTTCTCAGGAACCAGGGAATCTTTGTCTTCCCGTACCTGGACGACTGGCTCATCAGGGCCCCGTCGCCTCATGAGGCCCAACAGGCCACAGCTCGCACTATCAACATGCTGCAGCATCTGGGCTTTGTCATAAATCAGGCAAAGTCCACCCTGCTCCCCACTCAGAACTTAGAGTTCATAGGGGCAAGACTAGACACCCTTCGAGCAAAGGCTTACCTGCCAGAGGACAGGGCACAGAGGCTTTTGGAGCTTGTGCACCAAATCAGTCACAGGTCTCAGATTTCAGCAAGGCATTTTCTGCGCCTTTTAGGGCACATGGCCTTCACGGTTCATGTGACCCCAAATGCCGGACTCAATATGAGAACAGCTCAGTGGTGCCTCCGGGATTAGTGGTCGCAGGCCACAGGGTGACTCCGAGACAGGATTAGGGTGTCCAAACGATTGCTGAGGTCGTTAGCCTGGTGGCTTCAACCACCCAACCTGCTAACACAGGAGTGCCTTTCCAGCCACCAGAGTACTCAAGGGTCCTGACGACAGTTGTGTCCCTACTAGGCTGGGGAGCCCACTGTCAGGGCTCCTGCACTCAGTGGGTATGGTCGCTTCAAGAGAGGACACAACAAATCAACCTCTTAGAGCTCCGGGCGATACGCCTAGCTCTTCGCGCTTTCTACCATGTGCTCTCGCATCAGTCTGTCCTGGTGCAAACAGACAACCAGGTAGCCATGTTCTACGTGAACAAGAAGGGACGGTGTCCTGTGCCAGGAGACGCTAGACCTTTGCTCCCTCGCCATCAGCCAGGTTATGTCTCTCAAGGCGGTGTACCTGCCAGTTCAAGAGAACTACCTAGCAGACAAACTGAGCAGGATTCTTTAGCCTCACAAATGGCAACTGAATCCGGAAGTGGCCCAGCAGATCTTTCGCTGCTGGGGACACCTGTCCATAGATCTCTTTGCCAGTCCGCAGAATCATCAGTTGCCCAACTTTTGCTCCAGACAGCCACATCCCCAAAGGGTGGCTACAGATGCTTTTCTGATCTCTTGGTCAGTGGGCCTCCTCTATGCGTTTCCTCCCACGCCTCTAGTGGCCCGAACTCTGTTCAAAATCCTCTGGGACAGGGCCTCGGTCATTCTGGTAGCACCCAGATGGCCGAGACAACCTTGGTTCCTGCTGCTCCTCCAGCTGGCAGTGGAGACACTACTCCCTCTGGGGACGAGACCTGACCTCCTGTCCCAAGAATAGGGCTCCTTATTACATCCCAACTTCAGGTCTCTCAACCTGATGGCATGGCTGCTGAAAGGGTAGTGCTGGCTCCTCTCCTCCTACCTAAGAATGTAGAAGTGTTGCTGGCCTCAAGGAGGCAGTCCACTAGGAAAACCTATGCCTTCAAGTGGCGCAGGTTCGAGGGGTGGTGGAACCAGCACAACAAAAACCCTTTCTCCTGCCTGGTACCAGTGGTGTTACAGTACCTGCTTCACCTCTCGGACTTAGGCCTCAAGTCTAACTCGGTCAAGGTCCACTTGAGTGCTTTGTCGGCACACCACTCTCCAGTGGAAGGACAACCTCTTTCGGTTCACCCCTTGGTGTCCAGATTCCTTAGAGGTCTACTTCTACTAAAACCCCCGGTTCGTCCTCCGGCGACCGAATGGGATTTGAATGTGGTCGTGCAACAGCTTACTCCTCCACCCTTTGAGCCGATGTCCACTTGCCATCTGCGCGTTCTCTCCTTGAAGGTGCTCTTCCTGGTGGCACTCACATCAGCCAGGTGAGTGAGTGAGCTGCAAGCTCTGGTTTCAAAAAGGCCGAACACACGATTTTACAGGAACAGGGTGGTCCTACGCACCCACCCAAAGTTCCTCCCGAAAGTGGTCTCTTCATTCCACCTCAACCAAGAGGTGGTTCTTCCGATATTCTTTCCCAGACTGCATGCCAGCCGGGCAGAGGCGGTTCTGCATACCCTTGATTGTAAGAGGGCGTTGGCCTTCTACTTGGAGCGTACGCGGGGACATCGAAGGGTAATCATCTCTTATGACCCCAGTAGGCTGGGGCTACCGGTCTCCAAGCACACGTTTTCCACCTGAGCGGCAGACTGCATTGCCTGGGCATACAGGGCGGGCGACCTCCCGTTGCAGGGTCAAGTCACAGCCCACCGTGTCAGGGCTAAGGCTGCATCAGTGGCTCACTTCCGCTCTGTTCCACTGGCAGACATCTGCCGGGCCGCCACCTGGTCTTCAAGCCAGACGTTTGTAGCCCATTATTGCTTGGATGGGGAGTCCCGTTGAGACAGTGCTTTCGGCCAGGCAGTACTCCGGAACTTATTTGAGGTTTAGGCAACTCCTAACCACTGGCCCTCTGGTGTCAGGCTACCGGGGGTGTGGTGTCTCTGCAGGATTCCTATCACAGCTGCTGCGGCTCTTCTAGAGGGAGCCCTTTTTCAGCTATGGGTTCTCGGTAGCCTATAGCTAGGGAGTCCCATATGTGAGGACTGACTTCCTGCTTGTTCCTGGAGAAAGCGTAATTATTCACCTGTAACAGGTGTTCTCCAGGGACAGCAGGAATCAGTCCTCACAACCCTCCCTCCTCCCCTGGAGTTGCAGTCCTACTGTTTATTTTTATTTTGTTCTGCTGTCATTTAGCTATGTCATTAGACTCAGCAAGATGGCACCCTTGGGCGGGAAGGGGACCGTGCATGCGCAATGCAATCCCAAAGGCTTTCTTTGAAAGCTGGGGAATTGCTCTGCATGAGGGCTCCGTTGGCGCCAACATCACCCATATGTGAGGACTGATTCCTGCTGTCCCTGGAGAACACCTGTTACAGGTGAGTAACTATTTCTTCGTCCTTTCTTTTGCTATATCTCTCTCTGACATTGATCCTGCAGTTTTTCTCATTTACCTTTTACCTAACTATATCTTTATTCCATTCCTTTCTCCTTCCTACAATCTCCAGTCTTCCTCTTTTCTCTGGACACCTACTTACCAGCTTTCCATTTCCTAATCTTACTTCCTTTCATTCCATATCTGTGTCATTCCTTTACCAGCATCCTGACCCTCCCCATCCCTGTCTTTCACCCACTTTCTAGTTCACCATTTCCTCCCTCTGTACTCATCTCCCCCCCCCCCAAGTCTCATTTACCACCTTCTCATCCTTTCATCAGCCCAAACGCATTCCCTAGTACTCTTCCTCTCTTCACTTCCAGGCTCTTCCTTATTGTATGTCTTACCCCCATCCAGGCTTCCATATCCCCATTCACTTCTCCCATCTCTATCCTCTTTCACTTTCTTCAAGGAAGACCTGTCCTTTCCTGAGGCTCTCATCCACTCCATAGCACTCTGACCTTTTCGGCTGCCCCCCAAACCCTCCAGGTCCTTCAAACCACCTCCTTTCCACATACTTCTGCGCTTGCTCTCACAGCTCTACTCATTCTCCTCATCCAATTACCTTGTCCCCACTGTCCTCTTAATCTCTGGTGAATGTCTTAGTCCGCACTATCCCCCCAAGCAATTCCAATTTCCCATTCACAATCCCACCCAAGCCTCATCCCCACTTAAACGCCCAACACATCTTAGAGTCTTTCTTCTGTTTCTCACCCAGTCTTAGAGTCTCCACCTGTCAGAGTCCCTGTTTTCCCTCATCCCATGTCCCTAGTACCTGCTTCCTACTTCCCTTCCCCAGCACCCACCCACTTACTTCCTTCTCCCATATTCATTAACCTTCTTACCTCAGCATGTGTTCTTATACCCCTCCCTCTGAACCTTCCTGTGATTGCATTTGTTTCTCCCAGGGCAAGCAGGATGAGCCAGCCACAAGTGGTGACGTCATCCGACGGCGCCAGAGACGGAGTACTCTCACTAGCCCAGAGGGCTTTAGCCCCCTGGGCATGACCACTAGCCCCACCTCCAGATCCGCCCCTAGCTGGCCAGTCTTCGTCTTCCGCCTTGCCAGTAAGACGTTTTTTTATTTTGCTCTCTGACCTTTCACACAATGAAGAAACCTGGATTCAAAAAATGCCCTGCCTGCTCAAGGAAAATGGCCAACTCGGACTCCCACCATCTCTGCCTGCGTTGCCTTGGCAAAGATCACGCTGTGGAGAACTGTTCTGCTTGTGGTTGCATGTCCCCCCCGGGCCCTGAAGTCGCGCCGGCACGCTCTCCGGGAGTTTCTGGCTCCTGCGGTTGATGTGAGTACCCCCGCTGCTGCTACAAGCGCTCCTTCTCCGGATGCTGCTTCTTGTGCTGCCATCGTGGCTCCGGCCGGGGACGCGCCGTTTTCGGCCTCCGTTCCCCGCCGCGATGCTCTGGACACGTGTGTCCCTATGGAGGCCGCCATCTTGCCTGCGGTTTCCTCCTCTCTGCTTCCTGCCTCGACGATGACCACTTCCTGTCCTCCCGGGCCCGCCTCCTCTCGGCGCAGCCTACAGGGGCTCCCCGGGGCAGACGTCAGCGGCGCCTTCTATCAGCCTCAGAGTCATGCTGCCCGACACGGAAGCCATCAGCGCAGAGCCCGCAAACAGCGCAGATTCTCCCCCGATCGCCGGAGACGCTCGAGGAGGCGGAGCCGCTCACGGAGACATCATCGGCAGACAACAGGCAGGAAGCGAAGCAGCCGGCGCAGACACTCATCCTCTGACAGCCATCAGCAGAGCAGGCACAGGCACAAGGACTGCAAACGGCGCAGGGACCGCAGTTCCAGTTCTGAGTCATCACATTACCACGGAAAAAGAACCAGACACAGCAGCCACAGCTCCTCGCTTTCTCAAGGCTCTCTCTCCAGCAGCTCTGACCAGCACACCCCCTCATCTGCTAACAACTCTGTCTACGCTGCCTCCTGCAGCTCTGGGGACTCCGACCTCTACCTCCCTGCATCTCCTGTGCCACCAGCCTCTCATGAAGTGCCCAGCCAGTCTCTCCAACGCAACGCACAGTCTCCTCTGGCTCTACCCTCCCAAGGGGCCCCAGACACCCTGCTACTACTTCAAGGCATGCTCCAACAGTGGACATCAGTGCTCTCTAACCTGTCCCACCAGGCGCAGCCCCTTGCGCCCCCGGCAGCAATCACCACCACACATTTGGACGCCACCGCCACTGCCTCAACCAACCAGCTACCGATGGAGCTGGAACACGCAACGGCTGCCTCGGCCAGCCTGGGCCAGTCTCAGCCTCAAGACCGCTCTGAGGACCCCTTGCTATCAGCAAACTCTTTGCTTGCAAACCAGGACAACCCCTCAGGGCCACCCGATCCTCCGGAGGACTTAACCTATGCAAAATTCGTTCGGAAGGTCCTTGCTGCCTTATCCATCACTCCTGCTGATGACGTAGACTAACGTGACGAGGTTCAAAGCGTCCTCAAGTTCGTGGACTCCCCCAAGGCCATTTCGGCCCTACCTGTCCACCAGCTCCTCCGCGTGAACCTTACAAGGTTATGGCAGACCCCTGCGTCCAATCACTCATGCCTCCGAAAATTGGACTCTTAAGTATGTGGTCCAACCTGTCCCAGGATTTGACAAGCAACACCTGCCCCACCAGTCTATTGTGGTGGAATCCGCTCTCAAGCGGTCAAAATCCTCGCGCACTTCTACCAATGCGCCTCCTGGGAAGGACAACAAGCTTCTAGACGATATTGCTAAGCGGATTTATCAAGGATCCATGCTGAACGCCAGGATCTCCGCACATCTTTTCCATCACGCCATCTACCAGGACACCTTGCTGGCCAACATAAAAACCGCCACCAAGGGCACAGATCTTCCACCAGCACTCCTGTCTACCCTCGCTGACCTCGAGGAATGCACCAAACATCAAGGTCGAGCTGCCCATGACGCCTTTGAGACAGCCTCCAGAGTAGCCGGAACGGCCATCTCTGCGCGCCGACTCGCTTGGCTCAAGGCCTCTGGCCTGCAGGCTGATTCCCATGACAACCTCGCAGACACACCCTGCACAGGCAAATCACTTTTTGGTGACAAGGTCAAGGAGACAGTGGACGACATGCACGAACGCTGCACCACGCTCAAAACACTGGAGGAAGGCTCCGGGGGCTCAAAACCCTACCGCAAGGGAGCCTTCCACGGCACTTCCGGTCCTAAGCACTACAACTCCTATCACAGGTGGCAGCAGCAGCCACGCTACAAACAGCAGCATTACCAATCCTCGTATAGGCAGAAACCACGCCAACGAGAGCGCACATCAAAGAAAGCACCCTCTGCTCCTGCTAAAAACAATCCTAGTTTTTGACTCACCGCCCTGTCAGCACCTTCCGACAGGGGGACGCTTATCCGCCTTCCTTCACTCCTGGGAGCTGATAACTACGGATCAATGGGTCCTCTCTATCATCAAACAGGGCTACCGCATCAACTTCTCCTCAAAGCCACCTGCACGGCCGCCCTCGGTGAGCAACATCCCATCCCAGCATCTACAGGCCATGGATGCAGAGATCCAGGCCTTACTTGCCTCCAGGGCCATCGAGCCTGTTCCTCCAGGCGAGACCAGCAAGGGCTTTTACTCCAGATACTTCCTTGTCCCCAAGAAGTCAGGGGGTATGTGGCCCATCCTCGATCTACGGAAGCTCAACAAGTGCATTGCCAAGGAGAGGTTCAGGATGCACTTCCTGTCCACCACCCTGCCCCTCATCCAACCTATGGAGTGGCTAGCCTCTCTGGACCTTCAAGATGCATACACTCACATTCCCATGCACCCTCACCACAAGAAATTCCTGCGATTCAGGGTAGCGGAGAAACACTACCAATACAGGGTGCTCCCCTTCGGACTGTCACCTGCTCCAAGAGTGTTTACCAAGTGTGTGGCGGTGGCTGCTGCCCATCTACGCAGACAAGGGGTTTGTGTCTTCCCCTACTTGGACGACTGGCTGTTCTCGGCTCCATCCAGCGGAACTGCGGATGGCCGTCAGGAAAGCCATCTCCTCTCCTTGCTGGGATTCCTAGTCAACTACCCGAAGTCTCATCTTTCCCCAACGCAGCGTCTGGAGTTCATCGGTGCTCTAATCGACACCACTCATTCCAAGGCCTTCCTGCCACAGAACAGGAAGGAGGCCATCAGCGCTCTCGCTCTACAAGTCCTCAACTCCACGCAAACCCCCGCCCGAGCGATCCTACGCCTTCTGGGTCACATAGCAGCCGCCACCCATGTCCTCCCCATGGCGAGACTGCGGATGCGTGTCCTTCAGTGGCACCTCCGCTCCCATTGGTGCCAACACGCTCATCCCCTGTCATCCCTGATCCCCAGGGACCCACGGGCAGACAAAGCGGTCCGCTGGTGGACACACTCCACCAATCTCTCACAGGGCAAGCGCCTGCAAGCCACAACCCCTCAGCTCACCGTGACCACGGATGCTTCGGCTCTAGGATGGGGAGCCCACTGTGCAGACGCACACACACAGGGGTCATGGTCCACCGCCGAGAGGAACTTACACATCAACGTCCTCGAGCTCAGAGCTGTCCGCCTTGCCCTCCTGGCCTTCCAGAACCTGGTCAGGGGAAAAACAATCAAGATACAGACTGACAACCAGGCCGCCATGTTTTACATAAACAAACAGGGAGGCACGGGCTCACGCCCTCTGCAGAGAGGCCCTCCTCACCTGGCATCTAGCCCTCTCGCTCCAATGCAGCCTCCTGGCCTGCTACCTACCGGGAGAGGAGAATGTCCTAGCAGATCGCCTCAGCAGACAGCTAAGCCCTCACGAATGGATGCTTCACGAGGACGCATCCTCATTCCTCTTCAGGGAGTGGGGCCTCCCCCAGATCGATCTCTTTGCCTCCCAGGAGAATGCCAAATGCCCCCTCTTTTGCTCCAAAAGACCGTCCCTGCACAGACTGGCGGCGGACGCCTTTGATGTGACCTGGGGCCAATGGACCTTAGCCTATGCGTTCCCGCCAACTCCGCTCATCACACGGACAGTCCAACGGATCATCAGTGATCGGGCCAAGATCATCCTGGTGGCTCCATTCTGGCCCAGGCAAATCTGGTTCCCATACCTCCAACGCCTAGCAGTGGCACCTCCCATCCAACTTCCCCGGCGGCCAGACTTACTCTCGCAGGACGGCGGCGCGATGCTTCACCCCAACTTACGGATGCTATCACTGACGGCCTGGAAGCTGAAAGGCTAGCTCTGGCACCCTTCAGCCTAACGACCGAGGTTCAGAAGATCGTATTAGCGGCCCGCCGTCCTTCCACCAGAAAATCCTACTGCCTCAAGTGGCGGCACTTCTCCATCTGGTGCGCGGCTCGGCATCTCGATCCTTTCGCTTGCCCTATGCCGCAGCTCCTGCAAAATCTTGAATCGCTCTCTTCGCTCGGCCTTAAGACTCAGTCCATCAAAGTCCACCTGTCCGCCATCGCGGCCTTCCATCACCGCGTTGGAGACACCTCAATAGCAGCGATGCCCATTGTGGCCAGCTTTATGAGAGGATTATCCAATCTACGCCCTCCGCTCAGGGAACCTGTGCCCGCATGGGACCTTAATGTCATCCTCAATCAGCTAACGGAGGAGCCTTTCGAGCCCCTACAATCAGCAGATTTAAAGTTCGCCTCCTGGAAAACTCTGTTCCTCGTCGCTATTACTTCAGCCAGGTGGATCAGTGAACTGCATGCTCTCGTGGCTTATCCACCTTACACCATCTTCCACCTAGACCGCGTCTGCCTTCGGACACACCCCAAGTTTGTTCCCAAGGTGGTGTCCGCTTTCCACATCAATCAAACCATCGAGCTGCCTTGCTTCCTCCCCGGACCACACTCCAGCCGGGATCAGCAACGCCTTCACACATTGGACTGTGTCAGGGCCCTACGGTGCTACCTCAATAGAATAGCACCACTACGCAAAGGGTCCCAGCTTTTCGTAGCCTACGACCCCAACAAGCCTGGCCTGCCAGTATCCAAGCACACGCTTTCCGGCTGGATCTCCGCTTGCATCGCCTTCTGCCTTTCACGCGCTGGAGCGAGTCCCACTGCAGGTATCACAGCACATCACCTGCGGGCCTTGGCAGCCTCCATCGCAAACCTCCACTCTGTTCCTATACCTGACATCTGCAAAGCCGCAACGTGTTCCTCTGTGCAGACTTTCCAGAGGCACTACTGCCTCGACAGAGCGGATCACGGGGGCTCCGCATTCGGGCTAGCAGTGCTGTCGACTGCCACCCCCTTGCCAGGGCAGGGACTCGTGACTGACTGCACTAATTGATGTCTTTATTGGTGTCATTGTACCTCATTGCTTATTAAAGATGTCTCTGCACCTTATTGTTGATTAGGTCATTGCACCTTATTGTTCTACCCTTATTGCCAATTGAATGATTGTGGATTTACTTTGTTGCACCTTATTGTTCTGCACCTCTCGCCTATTGATTGAGTACGCTGCCCCTATTGCCTGCTGGCTCCGGGGACCGCTTGTTGTTACGGCACTATTCGTGCCCGTTGTTACTTGTTGTGTATGCGCACTGTTCTTGCTGTTGTTGCACTTCCTGCCTTATTACTCGAGTGTTGTTTTTGTGCATTGTTCTGAGCACTTTTGCTAGTTGCACATTCTGTCAGTATTGACGTGAACTATGCCCTCACCCTAGGCGCGTTCATTCATTAAACGTACTTGCACCTTGGTCATGCGTGTCTCTGTTTCTTCAGGCCCTCCCCGCCGCTGAATATGTAGCTGGGGAGACACCACTTGTGGCTGACTCATCCTGCTTGCCCTGGGAGAAAACCGAGTTACTTACCTGTAACGTGAGTTCTCCAGGGACAGCAGGATAAGTCAGCCACACCTTCCCACCCTCCTCCCCGGCGGGGACCTCCTGTCTCTCGCGATCCGCCTCCTAGCCTGAGTATCGCTTCAGCTTGGGAAACCTGGCCAGCTAGGGGCGGATCTGGAGGTGGGGCTAGTGGTCATGCCCAGGGGGCTAAAGCCCTCTGGGCTAGTGAGAGTACTCCATCTCTGGCGCCGTCGGATGATGTCACCACTTGTGGCTGACTCATCCTGCTTGCCCTGGGAGAACTCACGTTACAGGTAAGTAACTCTGTTTTCTTCCCCACTCCCCAAAATATCTGTCTTCCTCTCCCTTCTCACTCCCCTTTTTCCTACTCCGACCCTAGCATTTTCCAGCATCAGTCCAAAGACCACAGCCCTAGAATTAGCTGCCTTCCAGCCCCATCTCCCCAGAGCTAGTATCGGATCATTTGCAGCCCCCCCCCCCCCCACCAGACCAATATCAGCCCAATTCCAGTCCCAGCCACTGAATCAGCCCATTTCCAATCCTCTTGACCCAAATATCAGCCCATTGCCAGTCCCACAGCCCCAGTAGCAACCCATTTACAGTTCCCCCAGCCCCAATATCCCAGTCCCCCCCCATCCCAGTATCAGATCATTTGATAGACACATGATGGCATAAAAAGACCATATGGTCTATCCAGCTTCCTACAGCCCCAGTATCAGCCACTCCCTCCCCCTCCCTTCAGTAACACAGCTGTAGGAGCATTTGCTTTTGCTCCCATGGCTGTATTAATGTTCAAAACAGCTGTGGCCCTGGAGGCAGAGTGAGCCAGGCTTCGTGTGCCCCGAGCCAGTGCCTCAATGACTCACCTCTTAAGCTGGCCCTGCCCTTCTCAGTGTCTTATCTTCAATTTTGCTTATACTTCTGTGCTGCCTTTTTTAAAAAAGATACCCAATGCATAATAAACTATAAATTAACGCACTCCCTTCTCCAATTAGGGAGCGAAGCAAGCTCCAACCAAAACTACAAGCATTCATGTCAATAAACACACTTAGTCACCCTCATACTAATAACACATTTAAAATAAAGCCACAAAAATCCATAACCATAATCCGCAACAGCCCCAGCCAATAGCACGTTAGCTTCCCTGATCTTTGGAAGGCTCTGAGCTATTGTGGTGGAGACGTCCTGTGGAAAAATAGCATTTGGAAGGAAGAAGCAGTCACAAGACAGGAAAGAGACCTGGAGGGACCCATCTTGGAGTCGTGCATAGGGGCTAGATATTTTGTGTCTTTGGGAGGAAATGCTTATTGCATAGGTCACAGTACATACCTTTGCTGCCCTTCTGTTTCAGTTTGTTACTGACTGTGCTGTGATCCTCTTTGTTTTCTTAGGTATATGTGGTTGGGAACGAGCTCCTTCCAGTGTTGCAGGAATCCTTGAAGACTGTTCTTGGGACCATTTTCTCTCTCTATTGTTTCACCAAGCGGAATGTCTCTTATTTGCGGTAAGAGAGTGTGAAGGGAAGCATGAATGTGGCAGATGAGACTAGGGTAGGATAATAATAATACCAGTGCACACAGCCATAGATGTAAATCGTTTTAATATCGCTTTGGTACTTTCTTCTAGTTTGATATTGTGCTTGCAAATCCAGTGAAACGTTTGGTATAGAGGCACAGCTCATTCGCTTTCAGACTCCCCGCTTAGCCAGCCGGCTGTAATCTGTATGCAAACTGTAGCTCTCTGCTCCTAGGATGCGAGAGGGGTCTTGCCATCCTAGCAGGAGCCTGTGCTCAGACTGAAAATTGGATTTTGTGTCTTGTATCATAAATCACTGACTGTTGAGCTAGTGCTCTGACTGTTACGTGCCCTGACTGCCTGATATCCTTGAGTATTACCACATCTAAAGGCATTCTACCCTTGCCAGGTCACCATGTCAGGAGATTTTGCTGTGGTCCCTGGAGAAGATGGAGCGGGCATCTGCTCTTGCCACTGTAAAAGAGCTGTCAGGATTGGAGGGAAGCCCGCCTGCCCTCTCTCCCCTCTGTGCGTTTGCGGCTGGCAGTGGAGGTGGCGCAGTGATCGTGGTTAAAGAAGCCGTCAGGTAGGACTGTCCACCGCTTCCCTTCCCCTTCTCTGTGTTGTCTTGTTTCTACTGCGTGTCCCATGCTGCTGAGCCACAATATCCTCACGGTCATGCTAAAAGACAGAATGAGGGAGAGCAGCCTGTTCGCTCTGTGCAGCTCTATGGCACGCCGTGGGAGCTTTAGGCAGGGGATTCGATGAGCAGAGGAGGGATGAAGTCGTATGGAACAGCCAGTCTAGAGTAGACTGGGATCTCCACTTTCACTCCGTGCGGGAGTCCACTGCCTGATGACGGGCTGCAGCCAGAGTGGGAGCCACACCTTTGTATGCCTTGGTCTGTGCCAGCTGGGAAAGGCAGGAGATCACCTAGAAAATCCAGCTGGATTCTGAAGCAGTCTCAGACACCCCTTGTGAGGGCCAGTGTTGGCTGATCTCTGAAGCAGGTGGCAGTAGATTGAGCCCTGCACATAACTGTGGTGGAGGAGCCCAGTCAGTGCCTTTAGTTAGACTTCCTCTGGACAACCCAGACTGCTTATAGATAAGGGTTCCCTCTGGAGGTGGTATTTAGCCAACTGCTACTTGCAGAGGCTCAGCAGAAGTTACAGTGCAGCTAAAGCCCTTTCTGTTCTCCCAAACTGTAGTGATGAAGATGAGGCCCTTTACCTGAAGGTTTCTATGGATCAGTGGCGGCTGGAATGCCTGGCAGACCTGCTGTGCCAGAGCCAGAAGAGTGGTCTAGCTGGAGACTTTTTTATCTGCTGCTTAAAGGTAAGCTGCCCCGGCACCATCCATTCTGCCAGTGGGGGAAGGTCCCAGGATGCTGCCAGAGCAGCAGAGCGTGATGCATGTGGTTGGTTGAAGAGAGGAAGATGTTCAGGAATTTTCTCCATTTTCACTCTTTGCAGCAATGTGCATGTGGTGGTATTGTTCACTTACCCCCACCAGGGGGCAGCCTAATCATTAGCCTAGTCTTGGTGGTTGCCTAGGGCAGTAGTAGTCCAAGCAGAACAATAGATCTTGACTGTGATACAAACTCCAAGAGCCATCGGCACATTCTTTCATCTGCAGAAAGAGCAGCGCACACGTATATACAAAGCAAAGTTTACTATTTAAAAGTATGATGTCCAGTGATGTATTTTTGCAGGATTGTTATGGGAGGGTTGGTGCTTTGATGATCATGATTGTTGAGCTTAATTATGAAAATCTTGAGTGGGAGGAGGGGCCGTAAGGCTGAATGTTTGCCTAGAGTGCCCAATACCCTTGCATTGGCCCTGACACTCCTCCCCTTCCCCCAACCCCCCACCACAGCAATGATATCAGAAGGGGAGAATTTCTTTAGAATGCATTATGCTAGATAATCATTAACAGTTACATCCAGAGTGTGGCTTTGGCAGGATTGATCCTTGCCACTGGTATAGAACAGTGTATGATGAAATCCTGGAGGGTCATAGGGAATCTGGGAATGCTGCTGCATTACTTAAATTTAGAATTTATTGTTCTACTTGATTTTTAACCTTAATAATTGTTCTCCAGGAGCAAGCAGGAAGTCAGTACTTACATATGGGTGATGTTGGTGCCGACGGAGCTTGTGCGGAGCATTTCCCCAGCTTTCAAAGAAAGCTTTAGGGACATTCTACCATGCATGCGTGGTCACCTTCCCGCCCAAGGATGCCATGTTGCTCAGTCTGCTTTTTTACACGGAGCCCAACGGACGCACGTCCAGTATCCCCAGAAAAAATCCTTGCTAAATCCTTAAAAAAATGAGTTGTTCCTGGTTTGTGTACCGGTTCCTCTTCCCGCCATGAGCCAGCACTGTTATCGGCTCTTTCCCTCTTCTTTCATTGAGGCTTGCCTTGACCAGTGTTCATGCCATTTTTCGCCCAGGGGTTGTCAACCCTGGCCAGGTGTCTCCCACCATGTCTCCCAGTGAATTAAAAAGATATGACCGCTGCAGTCAAAACATGTCTGTCACCGACCCCCATGACTACTGTTTACGCTGCCTGGTACTGGACCATGATAGCACCTCTTGTGATCTGTGCCTGGCCATGACGCCTAAAACCAATAAAAAGAGGTTGGAATTGCAGGAGAAACTGTTCCCAAGGTCTGACTCTGCACTGGCCTCCCCAACACCGAGTTCCAAGCCCAGCATTTCTCATGAGGCTTAAGCATCCTCGGAGTCCCACGGCAGCAGCTCCTCTGAGAAGACCTCGGACCCCAAACGAAAGAAGAAAAAGCCCTCGAAGTCCATTGAGGTTCCACCGGGGAAACCCAGTAAGACGAGTCGTAGGGACTCAGGTGACTCCAAGAAGCATCCCATCAAGGTCCTCTAGAAGGATTCCTCAGCCGGTAGAGACCGTACAAGGTTCCTTGAGGCCGTAATCCTCATTGAGGATGCACTCGGGCCCAAATCCTCAGTGCCCATGCCGAAAGCTGCAGAGCCTTCTGGCTTGGAAACCAGAATGGCAGCCATGGAACAGAACATCACTGCTATCCTGGCCATGCAGCAGGCAATGATGTCAGGTTCATCCGCATCATCTGCCCTGATGACCGGGCCCTTGACTGCAGGAGAGTCCCCAGTCGTCGAGCCGAGCTCCGAGTGCCACCGGCCTCGGCCCCGTTCCTTGGGCATCCGGTCCTCCCCAGTGAGTTTCTGAGACTCAAACCCCAGGTCCTTGGGGGGGGGCCCCTGGCCTTTCGGCCCAGGCCTCGAGGCACGGAGCCACAAGGCCTCGGACTCGTCATCTCCCCTTGACTCTGAGTGGGAAACAGACGACGAGGCTTCCCCAGAAACCAGATGGCACCGAGGATTCCCCTCGGACCTGTCTCCCCCAGCATCCTGGCACTACTCTCCTCCAGAGGACATGGCCTTCCATGATTTTATCAGGGATATGGCCAGAGCCCGCTTGGTGCAAACCGAAGCGGAGGAGGACCCCCGCACCGAGGAAATGGAGATCCTTCAGTTCGAGTCTCCACCCAAGGAAACTCACAGTGCCGGTGCAGCCGATCCTCGAGCGGCTACTTCTGAGAATGTGGGAGACCCTGGCATTGGTGCCGGTGGTCAGCCAATGCCTCGACGCCATATACCGCATCAGGAAGGAGCCAGGGTTCCACAAGCCCCAACTCTCACATAACTCCATGGTTGTCAAGTCAACCATGCAAAAGCTCAAGAGCCAGAAGAATTACTCTTCTGCCCCGCTGGAAGGGATGCTAGAGCACTCGAACGCCCTTGGGCGCAAGTGCTACCAAGGCTCGATGCTGGGATGTCAAATCCAGGCCTATGAGTTGTACATAGGCATGTATCTGAAGGCCTGAACCCAGGAGTTGTCCAGGTTTTCAGCGGAGCTGGTCAGGGAACCTCTTCAGCGGTTCCAAGCCCTGACTTCCAGGATCAAGGACTGTTCAAAGTTCCTCTCCCGAGCAGCTTACGACGGATTCAAGTCAGCAGCTTGAATAGCAGCAGCAGGCATTGGGGCTCGACACCAAGTCTGTCTACAGTCATCGGACGTCGAGCAATTGATCCAGGACAGGCTGCTCGATGTTCCTTGCACTGGGGAGAACCTGTTCAGCAAATCCATAGCCAACAAGGCGGCTGAGATAGAAGCCGAAGTGGTGACCCGACAGAGGCTCTCAAAAAAGAACTCTTCCTTTCCCCACAAGAAACCCTCAGGGAAAAGGTACCTGTTCCAAGGGAAAAAGGGGCACTTCCAGCAAAGACACCGCTACCAGCCCATCTCGGGTCAGCAGCAGAGTTCTCATCCCAAGATACAGGGACAGGGAGCTCAGAAGCCCCAAGCTCCAGCCCAACCAGGGGGGAGGGAGCTTTTGACTCCTAGGGCAGGGTCTTCCCTCCCCTGCCAGACCTTCACTAGCCCACAGGGGACCGCCTGGCACTCTTTGCCCACAGATAGGCCGAGGTCACCTCAGACCAGCGGATGCTGCAGGTGGTAAAGGAGGGAAAGCTGCTCTGCTTACAACAGTTACCATCCAAGTTCTTCCCAGGAGAGCCTGTGTGACCTCTCCTTCACCAGACCTTTCTGCTCTCAGAGCTTGTAGGTCTGCTCAGGGATAAGGCAGTGGAGCCTGTTCACAAACATCTATGGGGAAAAGGCTTCTACGCAAGGTATTTCCTTGTCCCAAAAAGAACTGGGGGCCTCAGGCTCATACTAGACCTGAGAACTTAAACAGGTTTCTGGTGAGGGAGAAGTTAAAGATGCTTTCCCTTGGAACACTGCTGCCATATCTCCACCAGGGAGATTGGCTGTACTCCTTGGATCTAAAGGATGCATACCCACAAATCCTAATCCATCCCTCCTGCAGGCAGTATCTACGGTTCGTCATGGGAGGAGTGCACTACCAGTACAGAGTGCTACCCTTCGGCCTTGGCCTCCTTGCCAAGAGTCTTTACCAAATGCTTGGCAGTGATAGCCTCCCACCTGCGCCTACAAGGGGCCTTTGTTTTCCCCTACCTGGATGACTGGCTAATCAGAGAGGGTTCGACCTCAGATGTCAGTCAGGCCGCAGAGCGAACAACTCTCCTACTGCAGCACCTGGGGTTCATCATCAGCTACCCCAAATCCCATCTCTCTACAATCCAAAATCTAGGTTTCATAGGGACTCAGTTGGACATGTTGCAAGTCAAGACCATCCTCCCAAGAGAAAGGGCAGACTGCCTCATACAACTGGCAAGAGAGATACAACACTGCCGGTCGGTACCAGCTCTCCGCCTCGTCTGCTTGTTGGGCTACATGGCCTCAACATCCATATCACACCATTAGCCCGCTTGCACATGCGGACAGCCCAGTGGTGCCTCTGCTCACAGTGGACTCAAGCTACGGGCAGGCTAGGGGACAGGATCAAAGTCACATGCCACTTGGTGGAGTCCTTCACCCGGTGGCAAAACTTGTGCCATCTCCAGGCGGGACTGCCTTTCCAGGCACCCATGCTGCAGAGTACTCTGACAACAGATGCCTCCCTCCTGGGTTGGGGGACACAATGCAGGGACCCCGCACGCAAGGCAGCAGGTCCCAGGAGGAGTCACTCTTGCAGATCAACCTCCTAGAACCCAGGGCAATCTTCCTGGCCCTGCGAGTGTTCCCCCACTATCTGTGGTACCGACCTGTGCTGATCCAGATGAACAACTAGGTTGCCATGTTTTACATCAACAAGCAGGGAGGCACGGGCTTCTACTCCATCTGCCAGGAGGCGGTAGTTGTCCTCTCCTTCGCAGTGCGCAATGGCATATTCCTACGAGCAGTGTATCTGCCAGGCCAGGACAACTGCTTAGCAGACAGGATGTGCAGAGTCCTTCGCCCACACGAGCGGCGTTTGATCCCCAGGGTAACGAAGCAACTCTTCTACCGCTGGGGCAGGCATGCGATAGATCCCTTTGCCTCCCCGGACAACGCGCAACTACCTCGCTTCTGCTCGTGCCAACCGCACCTGGGGAGAGTGGCGACAGATGCCTTCCTGATCACATGGTCAGAAGACCTACTCTCTTCATTTCCACCGACTCCCTCCCCCCTGGTCACCAAGACCCTCTTCAAGGTCCAGAGCGAGAGGGTGTTCCCTCTGCTGCTTTCCCTGTCAATGGCACTCCCAGTCCCACTTGGCCGAGCCCTGGACCTCCTGTCCCAGGAGGAGGGCTCCCTGGTGCACCTCAACTTGGGGTCACTAACACTAACAGCGTGGCTGCTGAAAGGGTAGCATTGGCCCATTTCAATCTTCCTGAGGAAGTCCTGCTGGCCTCCTGAAAACCCTCCCCCAGATGGGTGTATGCCTTTAAGTGGAGAAGGTTCTCTGTCTGGTGTGCAGAGAAGAAGGAGAATCCTATCTCCAGGAACAAGCAGGAATGAATCTTCACATATGTGTTTCGTCGGTACCGACGGAGCCTGCGCGGGAACGCTCCCCAGCGTCCAGTAAGAAAGCTTTTCGGAGCATCCCACAGCGCCTGCGCGCTGCCTTCCCGCCTTTCCCAACCGTCTCTCCCCAGTTCGAATTTTAAAGCTGAGACAAAGAGAGAGAGAGGAAAGGAAAGATAGATAGAGAGATACAACTCCTAGGGGAGTTGGGTGGGTTGTGAAGACTTATTCCTGCTGTTCCCAGAGATCACCTGTTACAGGTAAGTAACTGTGCTATCTCCAGGAACAAGCAGGAACGAGTCTTCATATATGGGGACTCCCTAGCTGTAGATGCCAGGGAGAAACCCCAGGTTGTGTGTCCTTGAAAAGGACTCTACCTCCTCCCATGGATCTCTGGCATCCGACCAGGGTAGGTGGGTAGGAGTTGATTAGGAATGGAACAGGTGTTTGAGAACAGCCTGACCAAACGAGGCATCCCGGCGGGAGTCCTTGTCCAAACAGTAATGGGCTGTGAAGGTATGAACCGAGGCCCAGGTGGCTGCTCGACAGATTTGGTCGATGGACACAGAGTTTAGATGAGCCATTGAGGCTGCCATGGCTCTCACATTGTGAGCTGTGACATGGCCCTCCAGAGAAATGTTCCTACTCTGGTAGGCAAAAGAAATACACTGAGCAATCCAGTTGGACAGTGTTCTCTTAGAGACTGGAAGTCCTAAATGAGAAGGATCAAAAGCAACGAAGAGTTGAGAAGACTTCCTATGTTGCTGTGTTCTTTGTAAGTAAAAAGAGAGAGCTCTCTTACAATCCAAGGTATGAAGATTCCTCTCTGCATTTGATGCATGAGGTCCTGGAAAAAAGACAGGTAAATATACCTCTTGGTTCAGATGAAAAGGCGAGACCACTTTAGGCATAAAGTGTGGATTGGTCCTGAGGACTACCTTATCATGATGGAACCTTGTATAAGGTGGATTAGCCACCAAAGCTTGCAACTCACTGATGCGGCGTGCTGAGGTGACTGCAATGAGAAAAACAACTTTCTAAGAAAGAAATTTCAAGGAGGTGGTGGATAAAGGTTCAAAGGGTGGCTTCATAAGCTGGCCAAGAACCATGTTTAAGTCCCATGCCACTGGAGGTTGTCTAATGGGAGGTTTAGTTAAAAGAAGGCCTCTCATGAATCTTGCTATAAGAGGATGAGAGGAACTAGGTTGTCCATTGAGAGGCTTGAGGGACGCTGCAATAGCACTCAAATGGACTCTTACTGAATTCGTTTTCAGACCTGCATGGGATAGATGCAGGAGATACTCTAGTAGAGAATTCAGAGGTATTGCAAGAGGGTTTAGACCCTTCCCTGAACACCAAATGGTAAATCTTTTCCATTTGAAAGCATAGGAACGTCTAGTAGAAGGCTTTCTAGAGGCATGAATAACATCTCTGACTTGCTGAGAGAGATCAAAATCTTGAAGGTCTAGGCCCTCAGCAACCAAGCCCTGAGATGGAGTGACTGGGGGTTTGGGTGCCACAACGTTCCCTCTTCCTGGGACAGAAGGTCTGGTGCAAAGCCCAAGTCCAGGGATGGAGCTTGAGAGAGATGCAGAAGTAAAGGGTGCCACACTTGGCTATGAGGATCATGGTCCCTCGATCTCTCTGAAGCTTGAGTAGTGTTTTGGGAATTAGGGGAATTGGTGGAAAGGTGTAAAGGAAGTCTTGACCCTAGTGAAGGAGGAAGGCATCCTTGGCCTGAACTCCCTGACATGGAATTCTGGAACAGAACCGGGGAAGTTTGGCATTCCACGGACTTGCAAAGAGGTCTCTGTCCGGGGTTCCCCAAATTCCACAAATCTTGGCCACCTGGTCCATGTGGAGGGACCACTCGTGTGGAAGCAGAACTCGACTGAGTCTGTCCGCCCAAGAGTTTTGAACGCCTGGAAGATATACTGCCAGAAGATGGATGTGATGCTCTCTGGCGAAGGCCCACAGTCGCAAAGCTTCGTTGCAAAGCGACAGAGAGTCAGTCCCGCCCTGCTTGTTTACATAGAACATGGCTACTTGGTTGTCCGTATGGATGAGGACTGTCCTGTAGCTGAGCAGGGAATGGAACACTCTGAGAGCTAAGAATATTGCTCTGAGTTCCAAGAGATTGATATGCAGAGAAGTCTCCTGTGGAGACCCGATGCCCTGGGTGGAGAGATCCTGCAGATGAGCTCCCCAACCCATTAGAGAAGCATCTGTTGTCAGAGTTGCTTGGGGTAGCGACTGCTGAAAAGGGGACCCCAGCAACAGATTTGGAGGGAACTTCCACCACTGGAGAGACCAAAAAAGGCGACTGGAGTTTGCTATTTTGTCTGACAGGCAACCTGATGCCTGAGTCCATTGGGTGGACAAAGTCCATTGAGCTGCCCTCATGTGAAGGCGAGCATATGGAACCACATGCACGGTGGATGCCATGTGGCCTAATAGTTGTAACATTTCTCGAGCAGTTAAATGGGTCTTTAACTGTATCTGGGAGGCTAACTGCACCAAGCGTAGGCAACGGGCCTGAGGAAGATAGGCCCTTGCAGTTGTGGTATCCAGCAAGGCCCCTATAAACTCCAGAGACTGAGTAGGGGTGAGATGGGATTTTGGGATATTTATTACCAGTCCCAAATACTGAAGGACACGCATTGTGCAGGTTAGACAAATCTGGGCCTCAAACTGGGATGGAGCTCGAATGAGCCAGTCGTCCAGATATGGGAAAACGAATATTCCTAGAGTGCGTAGAAATGCAGCTACTACTGCCATGCATTTCGTGAACACCCTTGGTGCAGAGGCCAGAACGAAAGGAAGCACCCTGTATTGGTAGTGCTTTCCTTGAAAAAGGAACCAAAGGAACCTTCTGTGTGTTGGATGGATGAGGACATGGGTGTACGCATCCTTGAGATCTAGAGAACAAAGCCAGTCCTGACTCTGAAGGTATGGCAGCAGAGTACCGAGAGAAATCATCTTGAATTTCTCTTTGAATAGAAACTGAGATCTAATATGGGTCTGTAGCCCCCTGTTTTCTTTGGAATAAGAAAATAAGGGGAGTAGAACCCTGAGCCCTGTTGAAGAAGAGGTACTTCTTCTATTGCCCCTTGGGCAAGAAGGGTAGCAATCTCCTGACCCAGAAGGTTGAGGAGAGATGTTGGAGAATTGAACTGTTTCACCATGGTGTGGGGAGGAAGGTTTAAGAAATAAAGCTTGTACCCTTCCCTTATAATGGAGAGGGTCCATTGCTCTGCTGTGATTTGCTCCCATCTGGGAGCAAAGTAAGCCAACCTTCCTGGAATGGTGAGGGGCTCTGGTTCTTCCAGAGCTAGAAAGGCTAAGTTCTCTAGTTGCAAGTCAAAGGCCCTGAGGAGGCTGAGGCTGCTGGGCCGTGGGAGGACTGGCAGCCTTTGACTTGGCCTGTTTAGGTGGTTGCTGACGCTTTGCAGCAAAACGACCTGCAGAAGATGCCTGCTGACCATAAGCAGGATAATATCTTCCCTTTTTAGAAAAAGGTGTCTTTTTGAACAATCTTTTCTTAACAGGAGCAGAGGTAGACTTTGAAAGACGATCCAAAGCAGATTTCTCAGCATCCATCTGAGTGGCCTTTGCTTGCCAATCCCTGCCAAAAAGGTTTTCACCTGTACAAGGAAGATTTCCCAGTTCATCTTGGACCCAGAGTTCCAAATCAGAGGCTTGTAACCAAGCAATTCTGTGTGCACCTATGGCAATAGCCGAGGCTCTGCTTACACACTCAAAAGAGTCAAAGGCTGCACGTTTGGAAAATTTGGAAACATCTTGGGCATGTTTAAGCCAAGTGAGAAATTCCTGCCTTTTATCTTCTGAAATAAAAGGGGCTAAAGTCTGCAGATGATCTGTGACTTCTTTTAGAAACATCCCCATATAGAGACTATAGAGACTATAGGAGTTGATTCTCGCAGCAAGCATATTAGCTTGAAAAACCCTTCGGCCAAAAGCATCAAGGGTCCTGCATTCACGTCCTGGAGGATTAGATGAGTGTCTCTTTGCGCTCTTTATTTTCCTCATGGCAGACTCTACCACAATAGAGTGGTGAGGAAGCTGAGACTTATGAAAGCCAGGACAAGGAGGGACACCGGTACATGGTGTCTAACCTACGAGAATGAGGAGAGGTGGTAAGAGGAGTCTCCCACATGCTCAACATGAGATCATAGAGAATCTCATGAATAGGTATGATAGCTGCTTCTTTAGGAGCCTTAGGATATTGCAAATATCTAATTGCTTGGCTCTAGGCTCTGACTCAGGGGCCACTGTAATGGAGAGGCCCCTAGCCACTTCCCTAATGAAGTCTTGAAAAGACAAGTCTTCTGGAGGAGACATTCTTCGTTTTGGAGAAGCAGACTCCTGAGGAAGAAGTACCGGTGCCTCGACAGAAGCCTCTGACTCATCAGAGTCTTCGGAGGAATCAAAGTATCGCCTGTCTGGATGCTCCTGTAAATCCCGATATGCGTACCGAGTGGGATCGACATCGGGAGTAAGCGGTACCGGTTTGGTACCGATGGGCATCATAGGACAGGGTACCGTTGCAGTCGTCACCGAAGCCGATGTTGATGCAATCGGTACTGGCACCGGGAATGATGCCGGTGCCGGAGTCGGTACCGGCAACGGAGATTGTTGCGGTACCGGAGGCGTCGAAGCTTGCATAAACGCCGGTAGGGTGCGCTGCATGGACAGAATCTTCTGATCCATCGATGCCACCAGAGTCTGGATGTCGGTACCGGTGGAGGCCACCAGTACCCCAGAACACGGCAACAGGTGATCGGTCGAGGCCGAGCCATCGATGTCAACCTGTGACCCCATAGACAATGCTTTGGAAGCCGGAACGTCCCGCCGGGGTAATTTTGCCGGTGCGGAATCCTCGAGGACAAGCCCGGAGGCATCTCGATGCTTAGAGGGAGATTTGCCCTTCGAGGACCGGCTAGATTTATGTTTGGTTACCTGAGATCCATGGGAGGAAGAAGAAGCCCTGGAAGACGTCGATGCCACCGAGGCTGCATCAGAGGGAAACAGGGTACTGAGCTTGGCTGCTCGGTTCTGCCAACCTCTTTTAGACATCATGGTACAGGACACACAATCCATGATGGAATGGTCAGGACCCAAACATTTTAAGACACCAATCATGGGTGTTGGTGACAGAAATAGTACCGCCACATTTCGTGCACTTTTTTAACCCGGAAGCGGGCTTCTCCATGAGGAGAAAAATGTTCAGGCCTAAGGCCCAAACTGAAAATGCACAGTTGAAGAAAGAAAAGTTTTTTTTTTTTGTTTTTGTTTTTGTTTTTTTAAGAAAGAAAAGAAAAGACCGGCGGTACCGGTCTGACGTCGAAGAAGGCAGACGCGACACAGAAAAATAAAGAAAAAAATAAAGAACTTCTTCTGCGGTGACAGGAACACGACCTGCTGGCTCCGCGGAAAAGAAGAACTGGACGCTGGGGAGCGTTCCCGCGCAGGCTCCGTCGTTACCGACGAAACCCATATGTGAAGACTTATTCCTGCTGTTCCCAGAGATCACCTGTTACAGGTAAGTAACTGTGCTTTCTCCTGTCAGGTGCAATTCGTTATTCAGTATCTCCTACACCTGTTGCACACCGGGCTAAAATCAAACTCTGTGAGGGTGTATCTGAGCTCCATAGGCGCGCACCACCACCCTATAGAGGGAAAAACCCTCTCAAGCCAGCACCTGGTCTCCAGGTTTCTCCGGGGCCTCCTCTTATCCAAGCCCTCTCTCTGCCTGCCAGTGGCGGAGTTGGACCTCAACATGGTGCTCTCTCAGCTCACAAAACCACCATTCGAGCCCCTGGCTACTTGTCACCTTTGGTACTTTTCATGGAAAGTGGCTTTTCTAATGGCCCTCACGTCCGCTTGTAGAGTGAGCAAACTCCAGGCTCTGGTAGCAGATCCACCATACACACGGTTCTATAAGAACAGAGTAGTGCTCCACACGCACCCCAAATTCCTCCCGAAGTTGGTATCTCCTTTTTCTCCAGGACCAAGCAGGAAGTCAGTCTTCACATATGGGTGTCATTGGCGCCGATGAAGCCCCAGCGGAGCATTTCCCCAGCTTTCTATGAAAGCCTTTGTGAATGCAGGTACGTATGCGCGGTTCCCTTCCCGCCTAAAGGTGCCATCTTACCTCAGTCTCTTTTTTTCCGAGAAGCCCACTGGACGTGTGTCCTGTCATCCCGGATAAAAGTTGATTTTTTTTCGGCGATCCTCGCTGTTTTTTCTCCCGGTTCGACGCCGGTTCCCCTCCCGCCAGGTTCGGTACACCGGTATCGAGCCCGACTCTTCTTTTTCGTTTTTTGCCCTTCATGGCTGGCGTTCGCACCCTTTTTTGTTTTTTCCCTGGAAGGCTGGTCCTTTGACCTCGCGGGGACTCTTTTTTCCCCGATGGCTTCCAGCGGTTTCAAGAAGTGTGATCGGTGTAAGAAATTAATGTCTCTCATCGACACACACGACTGCTACCTTCGGTGCCTCGGTCCTGATCACGACCCTAAGTCGTGTGGACCATGTGGGAAGATGTCTTCCAAGGCACTCCGAAGTCGCCAGCAGCAGAAAGGAAGGCTTTTCTCGGACTCAGCCTCCGGCCGGGCCCGGACCTCATCTGAGGCCTCGACATCTCGGGATTCGAGATTTGGCGTGGCCCTTAGGCGAGGCACGATAGGCGACATGGAAGATTCCACAGCAACTCACCGGTTACCCGACGCCTGCCTCAATCAACCCTCTGCCGCCTGACCAAAAAACCAACACTCTGCCTACAACGGAACTCAGACATGAACTCAGGCCTCTCTACACAACTCACAAACACAGCAAGTATACAGACTAATCATGTGAATGCACCATAGCTCATAACTACTCTCATTTTCCCTATGGCACTCAATTAACACTGTTGCCAGTAGCATTCCATTATTACTGTTATAGCAGCATTCCATTATTACTGTTGTCAGTAGCATTCCATTATTACTGTTATAGTAGCATTCCATTATTACTGTTGTCAGTAGCATTCCATTATTACTGTTGCCAGTAGCATTCCATTATTACTGTTATAGTAGCATTCCATTATTACTGTTGTCAGTAGCATTCCATTATTACACCAAAAGATAACCATAATCATAACACCAAAAGATAATCATGACTACCTCAACCCTAACGTTCGTTTTTCTCTATACTATTGCAATGACCATTCATGACTCTGTTTCATACATCCATGAACATAACCCCATCCCAGCACTCCTAGGATCAAATAGAAAACATCACTACAACTATTACCAACCGGCGGACCCTGAGGAAGAGCCTCAAGCTGAAGAGCTCGAGGCCCTGCTGTATGACTCTCCTCCAAAGGAGGCCTTTACTGTCCCGGTTCCTCCAATGCTGGAACGGCTCCTCTTCAGGATGTGGGAGACACCGGCCTCGGCGCCGGTTTTAAGCAAGCGAGTCGACTCAATCTATCGACTCAGGAAGAGCCCTGGCTTTCAGAAGGCACAGCTACCACACCATTCCATGGTTGTGGAATCGGCCATGCATCGTCTGAAGAGCCAGAAGATGCACTCTGCGGTGTCCCCCGGCAGGGAGGCCCGGAACCTCGATGGCGTCGGTAGAAAGTGCTTCCAGGGTTCGATGCTTGCTTGCCGTGTCCAGTGTTACCAGCTGTACATGGGCATGTACTTGCGGGACCTGGCCAAGGAGTTGGCCGGGTTCTCTGCTGGACTCTCCGGGGAACCCTTGCAGAGATTCAAGTCCTTGTCCTCGGGGATTCGGGACTGCTCGAAGTTCATGTCCCGCGCCGCCTACGATGGCTTCGGCCCGAGTTGCGGCAGGCGGCATCGCGGCTCGACGCCAGGCATGGCTGCAGTCATCGGACCTCGAGCCATGGGTTCAGGACAAGTTGGTCGATGTCCCTTGCCGAGGTGAAAACCTGTTTGGCAAGCCCATGACCGAGAAGGCCGCCCAGCTCGAAACAGAGCACCTTACACGGACAAGGCTGTCTAGGAAGACCTCTGCCCCTTCTCATAAAAAGAAGGGCTCGGGTAAAAAGCCCTTTTACCCGAGGAAGGGCACTGCCTACAAACAGTACCCTCAATATCAGGCTACCCAAGCTGCACCCCAGGGTCAGCAAGCCAAGGGGCAGGGTAATTGGCCCCGTAGGCAGAGGACCCCCAAGCCTCCGGCCCCTGCTCCCACTCAGCAGGGTGGGGGTTTTTGACTCCTTGAGCGTAGCCTCTCCATCCCTGCTCTCCCAATCCTGCACAGGAGGTCGCCTCGCCTTCTTTGCCCACCAGTGGCCCCTCATCACCGGGGACAGTTGGGTGTTGAACATAGTCCACAGGGGCTATGCACTGCATTTTCACCAACTGCCTCCTCCATACTTTCCAGGGGAGCCTCCAAGGCCTCCCCTGCACACAGACCTTCTCCTTCAAGAGCTTCAAGGTCTGTTGGTGGACAGGGCGGTGGAGCCTGTGCCTCCTCACTTGCAGGGTCACGGATTCTACTCCAGGTATTTCCTGGTGCCCAAAAGAACCGGTGGCCTTTGACCCATTCTGGACCTCAGGAACCTCAACAAGTTCCTAGAAAAAGAAAAGTTCAAGATGCTTACTCTCGGAACACTTCTGCCCTACCTCCAGCAGGGAGATTGGCTATGCTCCTTAGATCTAAAGGATGCGTACACTCACATCTTCATTCATCCAGACCACAGAAAGTACCTCAGGTTCATTGTGGGAGGAAACCATTATCAGTACAGAGTACTGCCTTTTGGCCTCACCTCCGCTCCCAGGGTCTTTACCAAATGCCTGGCAGTGGTGGCGGCCTACCTGAGAAATCAGGGAATCTTTGTCTTCCCCTATCTGGACGACTGGCTCATCAGGGGTTAAACGTGCCAGGAGGCCAGACAAGCCACCCTCAGAACTATTGCTCTTCTTCAAAGCCTGGGGTTTGTAATAAACTTCGCAAAGTCCACTTTGCTCCCCTCCCAGTTCATAGGAGCAAGGCTGGACTCTCTGCTGGCAAAGGCTTTCTTGCCAGAAGACAGAGCCCAAAGCTTGATAGCTTTGGCAAATCAGTTTCTCAGCAGGTCACTGGTCTCCGCCAGACTCTGCCTGAGGCTGCTTGCCCACATGGCTTCGACAGTGCATGTGACCCCCAATGCCAGGCTCCATATGAGGCCTGTACAGTGGTGCCTTCGGACTCAGTGGTCACAGGCCACAGGCAGCCTCAGGAACAGGATAAGGGTGTCCAGACAATTTCTGAACTCCCTCAACTGGTGGCTGCACCCGCCCAATCCACTAAATGGGGTACCTTTTCAGATTCCTGGCTACACGGTGGTTCTGACCACCGACGCCTCCCTGCAGGGCTGGGGAGCTCATTGTCTGGGCAAGTGCACCCAGGGCCTGTGGTCTCCTTGGGAAGCTGCACAGCAGATCAAGCTCCTCGAACTCAGAGCTATTCGATTAGCACTCAAAGCTTTCTCTCCTACCCTGGCTCATCAATCTGTCCTGGTTCAGACAGACAACCAAGTGGCCATGTTTTATGTGAACAAACAGGGCGGGACTGGGTCCAGAATCCTTTGTCGGGAGGCTCAGGACCTTTGTTCATTTGCCCTCAAGCACAACATGCTCCTCAAGGCTGTGTACCTTCCAGGCCAGGACAACTACCTGGCCGACAGATTAAGCAGAATTCTGCAGCCCCATGAGTGGCAGCTGCATCCTTCAGTAGTTCAGAAGATCTTCCTAAAATGGGGTCTCCCTTTGGTAGATCTCTTTGCCAGCCCAATGAACAAGCAACTGCCAAAGTTCTGCTCCAGGCAACCGCATCCTCTGAGAATAGAAGCAGATGCTTTTCTGATTCCATGGTCTCAGGGCCTCCTGTATGCGTTTCCTCCCACGCCCTTGGTGGCCCGAACTCTCTTCAGAATTCTTCAGGACAAGGCCTCGGTCCTGCTGGTGGCTCCCAGGTGGCCAAGACAGCCTTGGTTTCCACTTCTACTTCAACTGGTGGTGGATCCCCCACTGCCTCTGGGGTTGCAACCCAACCTTCTCTCCCAGGATCAGGGTTCCCTTCTGCACCCCAATCTCAAAGCTCTCAATTTGATGGCCTGGAGGCTGCAAGAGTAGTTTTGGCTCCCTGGGGCCTACCTCAGGAAGTTGAGGAGGTTGTCCTAGCCTCTAGGAAACAGTCCACTAGGAAAACCTATGCTCTCAAATGGAAAAGGTTTGCTGTGTGGTGTCAGCTACGTACAGAGGATCCTTTCTCCTGTACTGTGCCAGTAGTGCTTCAGTACTTACTGCACTTATCAAATCAGGGACTTAAGTCCAATTCTGTTCGGGTCCACCTCTCAGCTCTAGCAGCTCACCACTCACTGGTGGAAGGACATTCTCTGTCGGGTCACCCCTTGGTGTCCCGCTTTCTCAGGGGCTTGCTTTTGCTCAAGCCTCCAATCCGTCCTCCTCCCCCTGAGTGGGAGTTGAATGTGGTCTTACAGCAACTGACTCGCCCACCTTTTGAGCCCATGGCTACTTGCCCACTACGCTTCCTCTCCTGGAAGACACTCTTCCTGATAGCCCTTACTTCGGCTAGGCGAGTGAGTGAGCTTCAGGCCCTGGTCTGTGATAGACCTTACACCAGGATTTATAGTAACAGGGTAGTCCTCAGGACTCATCCAAAGTTCCTCCCAAAGGTTGTCTCCTCTTTCCACCTCAATCAGGAGGTGGTTCTTCCAACATTCTTCCCTAGGCCTCATGCAAGCCAGGCTGAAGCAGTCCTGCATACCCTGGACTGTAGGAAGGCCTTATCCTTCTACCTTGACCGTATGCAGGGGCATAGAAGGGCTACTCAGCTCTTCGTTTCTTTTGACCCTAATAAGTTAGGGTTGGCTGTGTCCAAGCGTACCTTGTCCATCTGGGTGGCTGACTGTATCACCTGGGCTTACAAGGCGGCTGACCTTCCTTTGCAGGGTCGGGTTACGGCCCACTGTGTCAGGGCAATGGCTGCCTCAGTGGCTCATCTCCGCTCTGTGCCCTTAGTAGACATCTGCAGGGCTGCAACTTGGTCTTCAAGCCAGACATTTGTGGCCCATTACTGTCTGGAGAGGGAGTCCCGTAGGGATAGTGCTTTTGGCCAAGCAGTACTCCGGAATCTCTTTGAGGTTTAGGCAACTCCTGCCCTCTGTTGGGCTACCGGTGGAGGTTGTGTCCTTGAAAAGCCTTTCTTTGCTGCTGAGACTAGAGGGAGTACTCTTGTTCTGCCTGGGTTCCTCGGTAGCCCAGAGCTTGTGAGTCACCCATATGTGAGGACTGACTTCCTGCTTGGTCCTGGAGAAAGAGTAGTTACTCACCTGTAACAGGTGTTCTCCATGAGCAGCAGGAATCAGTCCTCACAACCCTCCCTCCTCCCCTTGGAATTGCAGTTGTACATAGTTCATTTTTCATTTTTGTGTGCTGTTCTTAGCTATATCATTTGACTGAGGTAATATGGCACCTTTAGGCGGGAAGGGAACCGCGCATGCATGCCTGCATTCCCAAAGGCTTTCATAGAAAGCTGGGGAAATGCTCCGCTGGGGCTTCATCGGCGCCGATGACACCCATATGTGAGGACTGATTCCTGCTGCTCCTGGAGAACACCTGTTACAGGTGAGTAACTACTCTTTACCTGAACCAAGAGTTGTTCCTTCCCACCTTCTTCCTGCAGCCTCACGCCAGCAGGGAGAAACTAGTGCTTCATACACTGGATTGTAAACGGGCCCTGTCCTCATATTTACAGCGGACTCAGACCCATCGCAAAGCTCCTCAGCTTTTTGTATCATATGACCCCAGTAGAACTCTGCCCACTTGGGTGGCGGACTGTACTGCCCTTGCCTCTGAGCGAGCTGGCCTTTCGAGCACCAGATCATAGCGCATCGTGTGAGGGCAATGGCTGCATTGGTGTCCAACCTCCGTTCCGTGCCAGTGATGGAGATCTGTAAGGCCGCCACATGGTCTTCAATTCATATATTCGCAGCTCACTACTGCCTGGAGAGCGAGTCCTGCAGGGACAGTGCCTTTGGCCAGGCGGTACTCCGTAATATTCTCGAGGTGTAGGCAACTCCTGCCCTCTGACCCTACTGTGTTCAGGCTACCTGAGTGATAGTGTCGCTGGATGCTAGGGTCATTCAGAGTCTCTCAGTGGGGACTCACCTTCTGCAGCTCACTGCTAACCGATTGGTCACCGTTGATGCAGTTGTAGTTTGGTCCTTGGCAGCCTGGAGTTAGGGAGTCCCATATGTGACAACTGACTTCCTGCTTGTTCCTGGAGAAAGCGTAGTTACTCAACTGTAACAGGTGTTCTCCAGCGACAGCAGGAATCTGTCCTCACAACCCTCCTTCCTTCCTTCCCTGGGAGGTGCCTCCCTACCTTGTTTTAGTTTTTACTGCCATCCTTACTATGTCGTCTGACTGAGCAAGATGGCACCCTTGGGTGGGAAGGGAGACCACACATGTGTGGTAGCATGTCCTAAAGGCATTATTTGAAAGCTATGGAAATACTCTGTGCGGGTTCCGTCGGCGCCGACGTCACCCATATGTGAGGACTGATTCCTGCTGTTTCTGGAAAACACCTGTTACAGGTAAGTAGCTACGCTTTCCCTGCTTTGGTTGATTAGCGTGTTACAAAATAAGGGCCCGATACTGAAAGGCATTTACATAGTCTACAGACCTGTAAACTGTGTAAATGCCACTGAATGGACCTAACTTACTCATAGGTGCTAACTGGGTAGTAGTGCAATATCGCTTGCTTCCTGGTTAGCTTCTGTGACTGCGGAGGGTGTGCGGTGACCCTGGATATTCAGGGCCACATATGACCCCAGCATTGAATATCCAGGGTTAAAGGTTGGCAGCAACACATAACTGAGATGAATATTGGTCCATAAGTAAATATCTTTTGGAATTGATTTGCTGTTGGGTTTTCCCCTTGGTGATCCCATGCATCCCACCCAACTCCAGGAGCGTGGGGAGAGGGCGAACATTTAGGTTCTGTCTTTTTGGAAGTGAGTGGAGGGCTCTGAGATACTGCCTGCACATTTTCTTTTTAACTCTTTATTACTTCCAAATATTAAGTACAAGATAAACATCCAAATTTGAACAGGTGATAGCACATAAGCAAAAGCAAGCTCCAGAGGTAGGAATTCAGAGATGTAAGTTTGCTATAATCTAACCAACCCGCGATAAGGAGGAGATTCATTTCACAAATGGAAAACATAAATTAAACTATAAAAAGCAAAATAAAAGAGCAGACAAGGGGAGAGAGATGTAACTACGTATTATTCATTGCTTAAAGGAGGTACCTAAAAGACTTTGTCAGATACGACAACTGCACAGGAAAAAAAAAACCCACTCTCCCTGGAAAGTGACTAAACATTTGCAGGGGTATTACAGATAAAAGGAAGCGCCTCCTGGCAATTGGAGGAGGTCCTGCCTTTTCAGCATATGCCTTCTCATATCGCAGAAAGCTCTGAGAAAGGGCCTCATCCTGTGCCCAAAAAACAGTTTGAATAGAAACATAAACTGCTGACTCGATAAAGCTTCATCTTACAATGCCTCTGGACGCATGTGGGACTTGGCGTTAAATCGTGTCCTGTTACGCACCATTAAGATTGTGAGTGAGAGAGACATTAATTTCCGTGCTGGAATCTGATACTGCTCTAAAGTGGAGGGTTGGCGGTAAGGGCATTCAGCATAGTCTGTAGGGAAGAGGGGTTGTAGGGCCTCAGCCCAAGAGATGGGATGGTTCTTGTGAATCTTATCCCCACCAGGTTCATCCAGGCTAATTTAACTCGCACAACAACAATTTCCATTCAGAACAAATATAAAAATTGGACACTATGGGTATCTTATTTGTAGTCAGAAAATACTTTTTTAAAAATATTAGCATACTCATCATTCTTATTATTTGTAGGGAATTGGTTAAGATAAAAACAACAGTTTGATTGGCATGAGAGATGCCGATGGAGTGTGTGCCCAAATCTCAGGGCGGCATTCTTCTTGCCTTCAGCTGCACAGATGAAACTGCTGGGAAGGGTCCTGGGGAGAACGCAGTGTGACACTGTGGCCACTGTTATAATGTAGCTTGCATTTGTTCCATGTAAACCGCCTTGAACTGTTGAAAGGCGGTATATTAATATAGCTAAATAAATACAATAAAAGCTCTGCTTTCTCTCCTGTTAGAAATATTTGTGGACCTTTTCAGATTTCTAGCTCACTGACTGATGATTACTCAGTTTTTGTCTATTTTACAGAATGAATACAACTTTTATAGTATAAATTCTTAGTACCCGGTATACAGCAAAGATTGGTTTTGCTAATGGAGAGGGCAGTTTTCAAAGCTGTTTATATGGTAAAGAGCTTCTTACCAGTGTGGAAAGCAGATTGAAAATGCCTATCACTCCCTCCACACTGTTCACAGGATGGGAGCTTCTCTCTGCAGTAGAAAGTACTTGCAGATTGTTTAATCTCCACAGGTACTTTCACATCTGCTGCAAAGTGTGCTGGTCCATGATTTTCAAAGGGAGACTTCAAGGACAGATTCCCTTTTAAAATAGGCTTGCAAGTCCATGGATACTTTGAAACGGTACCCCTGTGAGTACACTTGGTAAAGCAATATACTTGGATAAAGTAGCCTGCATAGAAATTGCTATGAAGTACACATGGGGTTCACATTGCACTTAGCTTTTATTGCATTGAAAGGAGGTGTTCTAAGGATGTGGATGCTCAAAGAATGAACGCTGCATATCAGTATCCTGGAACTCTGGGGAGTCTTGTGTGCTCATGGTGTCTTCAAATATTGGATCGAGTACAAGATGCTACATCAACAATCAGGGTGGTTCAGGATTCCTGGAACTATGTCGGGAAGCTAAGAAACTTTAGCTCTTTGCCCGCTCCCTAGAAGCCATACTCTGGACCACATACTTGCCAGGATCTCAGAAACAGTTGGTGGATGCTCTCAGCAAATGCCTAGATACCCAGGAATGGTCCTTGGATTTAGCAGTACTTCACTGCATCTTCCAAAAATGGGGCACTCCAGCTATAAACCTCTTTGCATCTGCAGAAAATGCAAGATGTCCTCTTTTCTGCTTGCTCCGTCCATGCAAAACACAGATGGATGCACAACGCCTTTGTAGTTCATGGAGTTCCCCCCTCCCCCCCTTTTCACTGATCACTCAAGTCTTCTTCGAAATATAAGAGAACAAGGTGAAAATCAAACTGGTGGCCCCCCAATAGCCCAGGCAGCCATGGTTCTCTCATCTCCTCACCCTGATGAAGGATGCTTCTATGCCCTTAGGTACTCATCTTCGCCTTCTGAAGAGCACCGCGATTGCTTGATTCACCCCAATCTCAACAGTCTTTCCCTCACAGCTTTGAAATAGAGTAGTGCTAAATGTGCTATCATTTTAGCCTCCAGGAAACCTTCGAAAAGATCATCTTATCAGTGCAAATGGCCATGTTTCACCCACTGGGCTAAGCTGCACAGCCATCATCCGGTCTCCTGTCCCATTGACCAAGTTCTGACAATATTCATGTTGGAAAGGAGAACTCAGATTAACATTATAAAATGGTGAGGGTGAACTGAAATGTGAAATGATGTATCCGATGTATCCACCTAGAAAGAAAACTGACAATGAATACTCTACAATATTTGATTATGCCATCCCCATTAACTCCAATTTTGGAAGTCATCTAGCCCAGAGATATGCCCAATAATTGGAAATAGACACTTGGAGATAGGCTGAGTGCACTTTTCATCCTAATGAGCTTTGGGGAGACCCACACTGGCCATGTGGTACTTTTCAGATGCTTTTATCCCTTTTTGCCTCTATGTGTCCTGGCCCGACACATGAAGGTAAGGGAGGAAAGTTACCTACACAAAATTTTACAAATTGGTATAATTCTAAAAATTGTGGAAAAAATTGAGGAAGTGTGGGCATCTTGTCAAAAATGTAGTTAAATTGAGTTGCTTAGGATTTGGCTGTTGTATGCAAACAGCAACCCACGAAGGGGGGAACCTCCGAAACCTTAAAAAAACTTTGTAAAGAAACTAAACTGTCTTGCCTTTGACTCTGTTCAACAAAAAAAAAAAATTGCCCTAAGGGAGTAGACTGAAATTTTTCTCCCTTTGAACTGTTATATGGAAGACTGCTTACTTTTTATACTCCTGAGCCTCACATTTGATCTCTTGTATTTCCTAGAAGCAGAGGCAACTCTCTTCCCTCCACAGGTATGCTCAGCAGGTCCAGTCCTTTCTGCTGGATGACTCAGCTCTTTTCTTTCAATCCGGAGACTGGATTTTGGTAAAGACATACCACCAGCACACAGTACAAGCCCCTTTTCCAGTATGGGACCATTCCAAGTTCTTCTGATAACACCGATTACAGTGAAGGTGGCGGCTAAAAGATCCTGAAGCCATTGCCCTTGCTGGAAACATTCTCCATCTATAGATCTGGCTTCAGGACCAGGATGAGAAGTAGCTGACGCCGGGGCAGCCAAGGCCCTAGCAACTGGAGAGGAGAGGAGAAGACTCCTGAAGAAAAGCAGCTTTCGGCCTAGAGGTACCGAACCAACATATCCCTTCAAGGTTGGTGACCAGGTACAGGTCAGAGTACCTCACAAGCATGGTACCTTAGACCCACCCTACGGACCTCCAACTACAATGATCGCCATCACATGGACAGCCATCCGGTGGGACTCCTGCCCTTCGTGGATCCATGCGTCAAGAATCAAGCGTGTATCGTCTCTAATGACATCGTCTTCAGGGTTCCAGACCGCCCTCCAGCCTCCTGACCATCACGCACAAGACTGTGTTGACTCCTCCTACCACTCATGTGGTGCCTCCTTCAGCCCATCTCTGGAACTGTTAATACGGCAATACTATTTGCCCACACTGCCTTACCTTTTGTGTGTGCAGCTCGCTACAAGCTGGAGCTTTTCTCTCAACATGTCTCATTACTGTACCTTCTAATCTGTGTGAAATGCAGAAGTTTACTGTACTTGACAATTTAAACTGCACCCAGCCCCATGTTTCTTTTTCTACTTTCTTGTATAACATTGGTGTTACTCGCCCCTCTTTGGGATATGACTAGGTCCCTTGCCCATTGTAAACTGTCTCTAGTTTTAATGCTACAGATTGTTTTATTGTTTCTGCTTTTAGCCTGTCTAATACTGCTCTATACTGTTCTTCAACTACAGCAGTTTCTCATGCTTACTCTCTGATGTATCTTCCTTTGGGTTGGTCTCAAAGAGCTGATTATTGCCCTATGGAGCGGTTTTATAATCCTTGTTCTTTTCTGTTGTATATTGTCCTTTGTTCGTGGCTGCTGTCGGAAGGCCCTACAGAGCTCCACCACTTTTATGTACTCTTATACTCCTGCTTTTACGGCGGCTGATGTACCTGAGCTGCCGCGTACAGATATTCCGTTAATAATGCCTGTTTAGTTATTTTGTAGTAGATTGTTAGGCTGTTCTTCCAGTGGGCCTATACAGGCCCAAAGGGGGGAATTGTAAGGGGAAATCAGTTTCTTGTTATACAAAGGGACCATGGGGCCCATCTGTGAATACCTAGATAGAAAGGAATGTGTTGTGCTAAGACAAGATTCAGTGATCTTCACGGAGACAGGTACCAGTTTGTACGATTGCTAATTAGCAATAGCAGGTGCAGGGCTATGCTGCTGGGATGGGTTTATGACGTATATATGTTTTTGATACTGTATAAAAGATAGACTGCACTTCTAACGTACGGAATAAACTTACATGCTACTTATGTGTGTGTGTGTGTTTGTTCCCCTGGGATCCCAGACAGAGAAAATAAGGTAATTCCTCGACCCAGAGAATTAGAGGACGTCCCAAGGGTAAGTGCTGGGAAAGGAAAGAACAGATACTCTTACACCTTCTACACCTATCTAATTCTGGCCTTCAAACGTCGTCCATTCAATACCATCTCTCTGCAATTCTAGCTTGTCATGCTTCCATTGAGAGGAAACCAATCTCTCTACCTCGTTTCAAGATTCATGGAAGGATTGATAAACATGAAGCCCCCATTCAGACTGCTGCTGTCAGCATGGGATATCAATGTCATCCTCACAGAACTCATGAAAACTCCCTTTGAAACCCTAAGGATCACCTTACTCAAACACCTTGTGGCAATAACATCAGCAAGGAGAATCGGTGAGCTGCAGGCACTGGTTCACTATCCATCCTACACTCTTGTTTTTCTACAACAGAGTGGTTCTATGTACACACCCGAGGTTCCTTCCCAAACCATCATATTACCTGTGGTGTTCTTGGGATCATATTGCCTCATCGGAGCAAACCCTCCATACCTTGGATTGCAGACATTTACTCTGACTGATATTGCAAAGGTAGCCATGAAGGGGGAAGTGATCATATTGGTGACATTAATCTACCCGATGTGGATTGGAATATTCTTTCTGCAAATCTGGAAAGAAGTAAAAAAATTGTGGATGCCTTCCAAGATACATTGCTTAGACAAATGGTAAGGAACCGACCAGGGAAGGTTTGATGCTGGATTTAGTACTTACCAACGGAGAAAGTGTGTTGAATGTCTGGGTGGGTGTCCGTGTGAGCAGCAGCAATCATCACACGGTGTGGTTTGAGATAAAAGCAAAGGCAGAGTCCCCTCACAGCAAGCTCAAAATCCTAGACTTCAAAAATGCTGACTTCAGGAAGATGGCCAAGTGCCTGAAGGAGGAGTAAATTGGAAGACTGGGCATCAAAATGGCAGATGAAATTTAATGTGAACAAGTGCAAAGTTATGCACTTAGGGAAGAACAACCCAAACTATGGTTACACGATGCAAGGTTCCACATTAGGAACCACCACCCAGGAAAAAGATTTAGGCGTCATTGTGGATAGCATGTTAAAACCCTCGGCCCAGTGTGCAGCGGCAGCGAAGAGAGTAAATAGAATGCTAGGTATCATAAGGAAAGGAATGGAAAATAAAACAAAAGATATTATAATGCCTCTATATCATTCCATGGTGAGACCGCACCTTGAATATTGTGTGCAATTCTGGTCGCCGTATCTTAAAAAGGATATGGCGTTATTAGAAAAGGTTCAGAGAAGAGCCACCAAAATGATAAAGGGGATGGAAGGATACTCCTATGAAGAAAGGCTAAAAAGGTTAGGGCTCTTTAACTTGGAAAAGAGACGGCTGAGGGGAGATATGATAGAAGTCTATAAATTAATGAACGGAGTGGAACGGGTAAATGAAGGTCAATTGTTTACGTTATCAGAATATAGAAAGACTAGGGGACATGCAATGAAGCTACAGGGTAAACTATTTAAGACTAATAAAAGAAAATATTTTTTCACTCAATGTGTAATCAAACTCTGGAATGTGTTACCGTAGGATATAGTAAAGACTGTTGGTGTAGCTGGGTTTAAAAAAGGTTTGGACAGATTCCTGGAGGAAAGGTCCATAAACCATTATTAAGAAGGGACCCAGGATATCAATGCTTGACCCAGTACAAGCATTGCGGAACCTGTGTCTTTTGGGGAAACTGCTAGGTACGTATGACCTAGATTGGCCACTGTTGGAAACAGGATACTGGGCTTGATGAACCTTGGTCTGACCCAGTATGGCATATCTTATGTTCTTATGAGTTGGCAGGGTGGGAGGGGATAAGGGAAGTGGAATTGCAGTGGGCCAAACTAAAGAAGGCAATAAAAGGGCAACAGATACATATGTAAGGAAAGTAAATAAAAACAAGAGGAAAAGGAAACCTTATTTGGTTTTCTAAAGGAGTGGCTGCACAAATAAAGGCAAAAAATACAGTTTCACAAAATTCAGAAGTTCACAAACAGGGGAACACCGAAAAGAATACAGGACAAAGCTAAAAGAGACAAAAAGAGACATAAGGATAGCAAATCAAAGGCAGAAGAAAAGATGGCTAAAGATCTAAAGTATGGTGCTAACCTTTTTTCAGGTATATTCGGGAGAAGAGGAAGATCAGAGGTGAAATTGCAAGTCTCAAAAGTGCTGAAAACGGATTCGTGAAAAGTGACATTGAAAAAGCGAAAATGCTAAACAAATACTTCTGTTCTATTTTTACTAAAGAAAATTCTGGAGAGGAACCACCTGTGATTGACAAATATACAAATAGAAATGGAGAAGATACTACACCATTCACAGAAGGTGATATGTTTGAACAGCTTACAAAACTGAAAGTGGATAAAGCCATGGGACTGGATGGGATACATCCCAGGATACTGAAAGAGCTAAAAGAGGTTCTTACAGAGCTCGGGAGCTAGTGAGTCCCATAAGTGAAGACTGCATTCCTACTTGTTCCTGGAGATAGCGTAGTTACTGACTTGTAACAGGTGATCTCCGGGAATAGCAGGAATCAGTCCTCACATCAGCACTGACGGAGCCTTTATCTTTCTTTATCTTTATCTTTATTAAAACATTTGATCAACCGCTACTGCCGAAGCATAGAGCGGTGTACAATAAAAAGGTTTATACTGCAAATCATAGAAAAGAACGCCATAAAATGAAAGGAAAGTAAAAGCCAAGCACATAAAGATAAAATACATAGTCAATTAGATAAATCTAACATAACCTGCTAAAACTAAAACGGGCAACAACACCAACGAACATACAACAGACACACAGACACACAACAACAATGGGGGGACGACTTTAATCAGGGAGGGGGATTGGGAGGAAGGTCGAAAGCCTGAGTGAACAGATGTGTTTTGAGTAGTGACTTGAAATGAGGGTAGGAGGATTCTAATCTGAGGGAAGGTGGTAAAGAATTCCAGAGGAAAGGACCAAGAAAGAAAAAAGCGGAATGACAAGTCTGCTCTAACCGGGCTTGTGACGGAGAGGGGAGTGATAAACGGTTGGCGTGAAGTGACCGAAGTTGACGGTAAGGAGTGTGAAGAAAGACCAGATCCGCAAGATATAAAGGTTGGCCAGTATAAAGAGCACGGTGAAGCCTGCACGAGAATGCTTCCCAGCATCCAATAGGAAAGCCTTTGAGAGCACGCCACTGCGCCTGCTGCCTGCCTTCCTTCCCACCTTCCCAACTCCTCTCCTCAGTTGTGTTTGTAGCTGAGAGGAGGAGAAAAGTAAAAAACCCTACAACTTCTAGGGGGGGTGGGGGCAGTTTGTGAAGACTGATTCCTGCTGTTCCCGAGATCACCTGTTACAAGTGAGTAACTACGCTATCTCCAGGAACAAGCAGGAATGCAGTCTTCACTTACAAGACTTATTAGCTCTCGAGCACCAGAATGATATGGGGGGAGCAGTGTGATCCCTGAGGCTAAATGTTGTAGCCGAAGAATCTGGAGAGTGGTAGGCCATCAGACTCGATTCCAGTAGGTGATACTTCCCCCAAAGATAGTCTGGTCTGTTGTGAAGTCCGGGACGGAGGGTAGGAGTTGAGTTTAAGTCCCAAAGAGGTGCTGGAGTACAGCTTGGCGAAAGACAGCATCCTGAGGGGAGTCTGTCCAGACAGTAGTGCGCAGTAAAGGTATCAATGGAGGACTAGGTAGCTGCCCAACAGATCTCGTCAATAAATACTGAATGGAGATTGGCTATGGAGCTTGTCATAGCCTGTACATTATGAGCAGTGACATGACCCTCCAAAGAGAGTCCTTCCTGTACACAAGCAAAAGAAATGAAATCTGCTATCCATCTGGATAGAGTACGTTTTGTCACCGGTAGGCTAGGTGACTAGGATCAAATGATATGAATAACTGAGAGGATCTTCTGTGATCCTTAGTTCTACTCAGATAGTAAGTGAGCGCTCGCTTGCAGTCTAAGATGTGTAGCGGCATTTCAGCCCAAGACGCATGTGGTCTAGAGAAGAAAGTCGAGAGGATCACTGACTGGTTTAGATGGAAGGAGGAGACTACCTTCAGAAGGAAATGCGGATGGGTACGTAGAACTACCTTGCCATGGTGGTACCTGGTATAAGGCGGATCCACCACTAGATCCTGCAGTTCACTAATGCGGCGAGCTGATGTGAGGACAATGAGGAAGATTACCTTCCAAGATAGCCACCACTTCACTGAAGTTTCTAACGGCTCGAAAGGAAACTTTAGAAGTTGAGAAAGAACCACAATGAGATCCCAGGCCACGGAGGCGGCTTAATGGGTGGCTTAGACAGCAGGAGACTCCGCATGGTGTGCTACTAAGGGATGTGAGGAGATAGGCTGTCCATCCAGTAGCTTGTGAGAGGCGGCAATAGCCCTAAAGCAGCTCTGACTGAATTAGTTTTCAGACTTGTTAAGGATAAGTGGAGGAGATATTGTAGAAGGGACTCCACCGGACAAGTAAAGGGGTCAATGTCCTTTGGGGAGCACCAGAGAGCGAATCTACGCCACTTGAAAGGCATAAGACTACCTAGTGGAATCCTTGCGTGATGCAAGGAGGACATCTTTGACCGCCTGTGGCAGGTTGAAGTCAGCGAGCACTATCCCTTCAGTTGCTATGCTGTGAGGCATTGGGAGTGAAGATTGGGATGGAGGAGCATCCCATGGTCCTGCGATAGGAACTTGGGTGCAAATCCCAGGCTGAGATGTTGAGATTGCACAAGGCGAAAAAGCAGAGGAAACCATGGTTGACGGGGCCAAAAGGGGGCTATAAGAATGATCGAGCCCTTGTTGGCCTGTAGCTTGAACAGCGTCTTGGGTATCAAGGGGATGGGAGAGAATGCGTAGAGAAGTCCCTGTCCCCAATGTAGGAAGATTGCATTCAGGGCCTGCCGGTGCAGCAACAGTACTCTGGAAAAGAAGAGCGGAAGTTGTGTGTTTTGCGGAGTGGCAAAAAGATCCATGAGTGGGTTTTCCCATGTCTGGAAGATCCGAGCAGCCATTTTGCAATGCAAGGTCCATTCATGTGTCCGCAAGGACATTGAGTTTGCCCGGGAGGTACACCACTCTGAGGTTAATGAGGTGTAAGATGGCAAAGTGTACCATAGGCAAATCGTTTCCTCGCAGAGGGGACTGGATCTGTTCCCCTCTGTTTGTTCACATAGAACATGGCAACTTGGTTGTCTCTCCTGGCTAAAACAGGTTGCCCTGAAAGTTGCGGTTGAAAAATCCGAAGAGCATTTGTCAGTGCTCGTACTTCTAGGAGATTGATCTGCAGGGTGGATTCTTGTGGGGTGTCCACAATCCTTGTGTGGTTAGGTTGTTCAGGTGCACTCCCCAACCCAGCTTGAAAGCATCTGTTGTTAGGGTGCATCAAGGTGGAGGCATCTGAAAAGGTGACCCGACGAGTAGGTTTTGTGGAGAATGCCACCAGTGAAGGGACTTGATCAGTGGAGGGGTGATCTGGATCTTGTCACTGAGATGTCCCTTCACTTGCATCCATTAAGAAGACAGAGTCCATTGTGCTTGATGCATGTGTAACCGAGGATAGGGGATGAGATGGACTGTGGAAGCCATGTGTCCAAATAGCCTCAGCATTTCTCGAGCTGTTATTTGGCTTTGCTATTGCACCCTCTTTGTGAGCTTTCCTTTCACAGCGATTCTGTGTCTCTGTTGAACTCCAGTCGTTGGGTCAGAGCGAGGTGAGACTTTGGGGAGTTTATGACAAAGCAGAGGTTCTGGAGCTCTGTGATGGTGCGATGAAGGGAGAGTCTTACCTCTTGAGGGGAGTGTCCCTTGATCAGCCAGTCATCTAAATAAGGGAAGATGAATACCCCAAGGTCCATAGGTAGGCAGCAACTACTGCCATGCAGTTTGTGATGACCCTTGGGGCAGAGGCTAGACCAAAGGGGAGAACCTGGTATTGATAATGGTTTCCCTGGAACATGAAGCGCAGATACTGGCTGTGCAAGAGGTGGATCAGTATATTCATGTACGCCTCTTTTAGGTCTAGAGAACTTAGTCAATGGTATCTCTGGAGGTACAGTAGAAGAGTTCCTAGAGAAATCATTTTGGATTTTTCCTCGGACCATGAATTTGTTTAGGTCTTTGAGATCCAAGCTGGGCTTGAATCCTCCTGTTTTCTTTGGAATGAGAAAATGTGGAGAGTGTAAGCCTATCCCTTCTTGAAGAGGAGGAACTTTTTCTCTGGCCTTCTGGGAGAAGGAGGGTGGTCACCTCTTCTTTTAAGAGCATGCTTTGAAGGGGTTGTGTGGAATAATTCCTCGAGAAGCTGGTGGGGGAGGGGAGGGATACAGTTTTGAAGAGAAGCTGATAACCCCCTTGGACAATTTGAAGTGTCCACTGCTCTGATGTTATGAGGTGCCACCTGTGGGCATAATGACCGAGTCTGCCAGCTATGTGGAGAGGTTGGGAACCCTCCAAGAGCAGATTGGCAATGTTCTCCAGGAAGGAGTCAAAATCTTGGTGCAGGTTGTGCCTGTGCAGCTGTTTGAGACTTGGGAGCCTTCAGCTTCTTGGGCTGGTGAGGACCCTGCTGTCTCTGCTGAGGGTGCTCAAGCTGATAGGCAGCAGAAGGCAGGTAAGAAGGATAGTATCTTGTCTTTTTAGAGAGAAAGATTTCTTGGGAAGAGCCTTCCTCTTGGATGGATCAGATGTTTTCTTTGAAAGGCGCTTCAGGGCGAGATTGTTTCAATCTCCCCTGCTTTCTCCCTCCAACCCTTGCTGAACAAGTTCTCTCCAGTGCATGGGATGTTTGCCAATTTATCCTGGACCCATTGCTCAAGGTCTGATACTGGTAACCAGGCCAATCTAAGAGCCCCAATGCAGACTGTTGATGCTCTGCTTGTTGATTCAAAGGCATTTAAAGAGGCCCCGGTAAGAAACTTAAAAGTATTTTGGCCTTGTTTGATGAGTGTCTGGTATGCACTCTGCTAATCATCAGGAAGTATGGGGGCAAGTGTCTCAAGATTCCTAGTGACCTCTTTCAGAAACATGCCCATGTATATAGCATGTAAGAGTTTATTCTGGGGGCCATCATGCATGCTTGGAAGCATCGACTCCCGAAGGCATAGAGTGTCCTTGAATCTCTATCAGGTGGCATGGATGAATGGTTCTTAGCTCTTTATGCGGCACATTGCTGAGTCCGCCACCATTGCGTGGTGGGAGAGCTGAGGTTTTTGGAAGCCTGGGCACTCTGGTACTCAGTACATGGTATCGAGCCTTTTGCTGACAGGTGGAACCGTGTATGGGACTTCCCACATGCGGAGCATAAGATCTTGTAGGATTTGATGCACCGGCAATATAGTTGCCTCCCTAGGCATGGGAGGTTATTGGAGTTTCTTCATTTCCAATGCCCTCTGTTCTCTGAGGCCATAGTGATAGCAAGTCCTGCTGCCATGTCCTATATGAAATCCTGAAAGGACATATCATCTGGTGGGGACCAATGCCATTCTTGGGGTGGTGAAGGGACCGAAGGAATATCTGGAAGTTCCTGGGAATCGAGTGATCCTTTGTCAGAATCTGAAGAACTGGAATTGGATTTTGGTAAGAAATCAAAGTATCAGCGGTCTTGGGTTCAACCTCGATGTTTCATAAGCATCAAAGGTTGATGCCGATACCAATGCTCGGAAGTATTGGAACAGAGAGCCATGTTAGCTTGAGTTGCTTGAATACCGGTGGTTTCAGTCATTTCCAACGACAGTAGTGACTTCAAGGGTTCCATTGAGGTTGGTTCTAGGGCCGGCATTGGGCCCAGTACACTTGACTGTAGTCCCAATATTTTGAAGCCTGCACTCCTGGAGCTCTTGATATTATTGGTACCGAGGCTGCCAGGAGTGCGGCCAAACTCCCCTCGAGAGCCAGCATGGAGCTAGTCCAGGGAGATGGCCTATATCTGGATGGAATCACCAACAGGGCTCTGAGTCACTGTCCCAGAACATGGAACCGGTAGCTCTATGGAAGTCGATGCCTCGGGAGCGTCCCGGAGCCCCACTTGCAATGAAGCTACAGTTTAACTCATTTAAGACTAATGAGAGAATTTCTTTTTCACTCAACGCGTAATCAAATTGTGGAATTCGTTACTGGAAGATGTAGTAAAAGCTGTTAGTGCAGCTGGGTTTAAAAAAGGTTTGGACAAGTTCCTGGAGGAAAGGTCCATAAATTATTATTAAAGAGGACCTGGGAAAGCCACTGCTTGCTCCAATACAAGCAATTCTTTTTGCTGGTCAGTTCCTGTGTGTCTTTGGGAACTGCCAGGTACTTGTGATCTGGATTGGCCACTGTTGGAAATGGGATACTGGGCTTGATGGACCTTGGTCTGACCCTGTATGGCATTTGTTATGTTCTTATCCTCCTGCCGGGGCTGTTTGGCTGCCGGGTCTGCATCGGAAGCACCTTTGGGGGGAGTCACAGTGCTTATGCTGGGACTTCTCTCTGGTCTCTGTATCGGTCTTTGATGCCAATGCTGATGACTTTGCAGCAACCAGAGACTTTGACTTACTTTTATATTTGGACTTTGAAAAGACCTGAGATCCCTGAGAGGAAGTCAATACTCTGGAAGAAGTGGAAGCCACTGACATTGAGTCCGAGGCAATCTGATCGATACTGTCTGGCTCGGTTTTTTAGGCCTCTCTTTGTCATTTGTTGACACAAAGGACAAGAATTGGGTTGATGGTCAGGTTCCAAACATTTTAAACACCAGTCATGTTTATCAGCGACTGTTATGGTACCAGCACACTTGGTACATTTCTTAAAACCACTTCTTGGTTTTTCCATGCCTGAAAAGTTGTCTTCAAGACTGAAGATATAAGCCATTGTAGGCCTAAAGACCTAGTCTAGCGGTAAGACCGCATGAAAGAAAAAAAGATATAGAAAAATAAAAATAAATATCAGGCCGATGTTGGATTCAACTGACCGGCATCGATGGGAAGGCAAAAGCACGATGTTTCACACCAAAATGAAAAGTTTTTCGGCGGTGACAGGACAGCACATTCTGTCGAAAAACTGAGAGAAGGAGTTGGGAAGGCAGCACGTAAGCACAATGGAGTACTCCCAAAGGCTTTTCTATTGGATGCTGGAGAACGTTTCTGCGTGGGTTGTGAAAACTGCATTCCTGCTTGTTCCTGGAGATCTCCTGTTACAGGTAAGCAACTATGCTCTCTTTCTGTATGTAGATAACATAATGCTCTTCCTCACAAAGGCACGTTTGTCTCTTCCTCCCAATGCTGATTTGAGTTATGCATTTTTGGGAGAGTATCAGGTTTTAAAATTAATATAGATACAATTGAGGCCCTGAACATGCACTTGGGCAATGAAGAATTGGGCAGGATACAAAAAAGTTTACCCTTTCATTGGAAAAAACAATCGTCCAGATATGTAGGAGTTAGGGTCACTAGTGATATCCCACAGTTGTATGAAGCTAGTTATCTGCCCTTAAAGCAGTTTCTGAGGACGAAGAAATAGCAGGAAGGGGAGATATCCTGTCTGGGTAGAGTGTCATCAAAGAAAATGAACTTTTTACCCTGTATCATTTATTTATTCCAGGTGCTCCCTATCCCAGTCCCCAATCAATTTGTTATCTCCGCAGAGGAAATATTCAATTCTCCAGGAACAAGCAAGAAGTCAGTGTTCACACATGGGTGACGTCAGCATCGACGGAGCCCGCGTGGTAATCATTCCCCAGTTTTCAAAGGAAGCCTTTGGGAGTTAGGCTGCCCATGCACGGTTGGTCACCTTCCACCCAAAGGTGCCATCTTACCTCAATCTTCTTTTTTTCTGTGGAGCACTGCAGACGTCTTGTCTGTCTTCCCTGGTAAAAGTCTTCTCTCTTAGCACTTTTTCACTCTTCTTTTTGCTGGTCAGTTCCTGATCACCTTCTCGCCACCCGAGTCCACCCTTGCCTTGGCAATGTGTTTTTCTCGGGTCATTTTTATTTTTCCTTTTAGGTACGCTGGTCTTTTCTCTCGCTCTGCCTGACAGAAATAACTAAGTTTGACCTCGTGAGTGCCATATTCCCTGCTATGTCTTTGGTCAGCAGATTTAAGCAATGTGGCAAATGCCCCCGTATTGTGTCCATCACGGACTGCCACAGTTGCTGCATTAAGTGCCTCGATGTAGATCACTATTTCAAAAATAAATTGCTCAAATTCGAAGGATACTAAGATTAATTTAAGGAAAAGGGTCTCAGAATGAATGAGGAAGGGTCTAATCAGGCTACATTATACTGTAAGCCTGAGGACTCACAATCCCCTTCTTTACATCAAGGACCCATATATTCCTTATACTGAGGTAAAATGAGCTTGTAGATGCAGGCTCTATTTCATTCTGCAATGACACAATTCAATACGCCAACAGAACAAAGCTGTATGGAGAATTAAGCTATAAGGAGAATCCTGACTCTTTAACCAAATAATAAGAGTCAAATGACTTATCTGAAGAAACGGTTGAAGTCAGGATATGCCTTCCAGCTCCCAACGCAAATTCTAAGCGCTGATGCGTTTCACCGCTGATGCGGCTTCTTCGGGGGAGTTCAGCGTGCAGCATGCAGCAACTGGTCTGCTTAACACATGCTAAAACCAAAGTACAGAAATCAGTATCGTGCTTGCTCACATTCAAATTTCGGACATTTATTAACAGTATATTTTGTTCGATGTACACCGCGCTGATTTTAATAGCGCGGTATATAAGAGATGTTAAATAAATAAATAAATAAATACTTCCGGTGACGTCACGGAGCTCATGGCAGCTTGAACGCCGAGCTCCGTTCGAATCCCAAGTGCAGTGCAATAATCGGTGGGACCCCATAAATAAAAGTGGAAAATCTGCTGGAATCTCAATCGGGGATGGCAGCACGGGCGAAACTGGCGGGGTTTCAATCTCCTTACGTCCGGAAAGAGCTGATGGCAGCGGCGGCAAAGGAGGCGGCCGGCGGAGGCGCCTCGGCGGAGGACGATGCCACGGACGTGGAGGGGGAGGAAGATGTGCCCCTGCGGAGATGGCTGCAGGAGTTTAAATCGGATATGAAGGGAGAGATAAAGGCGATGAGGAAGGAGATGAGGGCAACGCTCCAGGCAATACAACAGGAGCTGTGCAGCCTTGGAGGACGAGTAGAAGAGTTGGAAACCCACGTGCAAGACTGTGAGGGGGAACTGCGCGGCCTAGGGGTTATGCAAAGCTCATTGCAGGCCCAGCAAGAGGCAGTGCAGGAGAAAATTGAAGAGATGGAGGACCGGGCCCGGAGGAATAATTTAAGGATCAGAGGGGTCCCGGAGGAGATGGACCCCAAGGACTGTGTGGGGCTGGTCCGGCGAATCTGTAGCCATGTACTTCAATTGGGGGAAGTGACAGGACATCCTCCAGAGCAAATCAGTGTGGAGCGGGCACATCGGAGTCTGGGGCCCCGGAAAGAGAAGCAGTCCAGGGACATAATAGCCTGTCTGAGTAGCTTCCCTCTGAAAGAACAAGTTCTCAGTGTGGCTCGGAAATTTGGGAGAGTGGCCTGGGAGGGCGCTGAGATTGAACTGTTTAATGACCTCTCGAAGGGGACTCTGGAGCGGCGAAGAGCAATGAAAACTGTGACTGCCTACTTGAGGGAGAAACAATACCGGTACCGCTGGCTGTTCCCGTTCGGGGTGCTGATCTCCATTAATGGTCTGAACCGTAAAGTTAAAACAGCGGAGGAGGCCTGGGAGGTGTTAAGAGCAGCGGGATGCGAAGGCCTGCCGGCGGTGGGACCCGGCGAAACACAACACAAGCCCGGTGTGGGGAAAGGAAAACAACGGTTGCAAGCCAGCTCTCAGTGGCAACGAGTGGGGGAGCAAGGGAAGCGTTTGAAGCGGCTGTCGAAGGAACGGCAGATGACATTTGACGAGACGGTGTTGTGAACCGGGAGCACTGCGGTACTGGCCAGGATGTTGGCAGGACTCAGGTGAAGAGCGGTAGAGCTCTGGAGCCCTTGGTGTCTGGACACTGGACATGTAGGGCATGCTAAGGAGGGGGGGAACCAGGGAGGTGGGAAGGGGGGAGGGTAGGGGGAACACAGGCGAGGCAGGGGTTCAGGGTGTTCAGGGGGGAAGGGGATAGATAACGAGGTGGAGTTCAGCAGGGGGGGAGAGGGAGCGGGACTGTGGAGGGGGCAGGGGAGGGGGTTAAAGTGGTGGGATTGGACGTCAGGACTGGGAGGACGGGAAGATTGGGATGAGTGGGCTGGATAGAAAGGGGGCGGGGGGGAAGGGAGGGGGGGATGGGAGGGGGGGAGGGGGGGGAAGGGGGGATGGGAGGGGGGAGGGGGGGGAAAGAACACCAACTGGGTAAGTGTGGGGAAGAAGGGGGAGGCTGAGGGATGATACGCTTAGGCACCATCAATGTCCGTGGTCTGAACACGCCCAACAAAAGAGGGATGTTGTTCCGGGAAGTGGAGAGGAATAAGTGGGATGTGGTCCTCCTGCAGGAGACTCATCTCCGAGCCCGGGATGTTGGACGGATGAAGCACCGCCAATTTCCTGACCAATACTACTCCTGCAATAAGGAGGGGGGGCGGAAAGGTGGGGTGGGGATTATGCTTAGGGGGGGGTGTGGGATCCAGGTGGGGTGCTCCTTTAAAGACCAGGAGGGGAGAGTGGTGGGGATCATAGGGAAGCTGGGGGGGGAAGATATTGTGATTGTGGCTGTATATGGGCCCAATGGGCAGCAGGGGGGTTTCTGGAGGGAGGTGGGGACTTTAATAGAAAAAGCCGGGGGGGGAGGGAAGGTGCTCGTGGGAGGGGACTTTAATGTAGTCTTGGACCCGGGGTTAGATAGGCAGCCGAAAGGGGGGGATGGTGGGCGGAAGAATAGAAGGGGATTGAGGGGGTTCATGAAGCGATTCAACTTGCTGGATGTGTGGAGGGTGATGAACCCGCAGGTGGGGGGGTACACTTTCTATTCGGCTCCACATGTTAGTTGGAGCCGGTTAGACATGTTCTTAATAGATCAGACCTGGATGCCTGCAGTTAAAAGTGAGGAGGTTGTGCAAGTGGGATGGACAGATCATAAAGGGGTGGAGATCCTTCTACGGGATGTACGGAGGTCCGGCGGAGCCTTCTGGAGATTGAATGATAGCCTTCTCCGAGATAGGCGAGTGGTGGATGATATTCGGGGGGTGATTAAGGAATACTTGGGTTTTAATGATAATGGGGAGGTGAGCGAGGTTATGGTCTGGGAGGGGCTGAAAGCGGTGGTACGGGGGAGATTTATCATGTGGGGGGCTCAGAAGAAGAGGGAGCGCGAACAGAAGGAGGACGAATTAAAGAGGGAGATGGGTGAAAAGGAGGAACGGTTTCGAGGGTCAGGGACCGAGGCGGATCGACTGGATTTAGAACAGGCGCGGGACGCGTTGAAAGATCTCCAGCTAGAGAAAGTGGCATTTCTGCTGCAACGGGTTCGGCAGACCCATTATGAGTTTGGGGATAAGGCGGGGCGCTTGTTGGCGCGGAGACTGCGGCGGAAGCAAGGGGTGGCCACTATAGCTTATTTAGAAGGTGCAGACGGGCGGCGGTGTTGGGAGGAAGATGCCATCCGGGAGAGGTTCCGGGATTATTACCAGGATCTGTACCGGGCGATGGATGGGGGGACCGAGGGGGAGATAGAGGCCTATTTGGAGGGGATCACACTCCCAGTGCTTCCAGTGGAAGCGGTTGAGCTCCTGGAGGCAGAGATTAGAGAGGATGAAATAGCCCGGGCAGTGAAAGGGCTGGTCGGAGGGAAGTCTCCAGGTTTGGATGGCTTGACAGGTCTCTTCTATAAGGTTTTTTGGGAGGAGGTAAAAGGGATAATGCGAAGGGTGTTCAATGGTGTGCTGGTAGAAGGGGGGGAGCTATCGCGGGACATGCTGACAGCTGGGATAACGGTGCTATTAAAACCTGGGAAGGACCCGGGGAAATGCGGCTCCTATAGGCCGATATCCCTGTTGAATGTGGATACTAAACTGTTAGCCAAAGTGGTGGGGGGTCGGTTAGCTGAGTGGATGCCGGGGATTATAGGAGGTGATCAAGCGGGCTTCATACCAGGACGACAAGCAGCGGATAACATCCAGAGAGCGATTGGAGTCGTCTGGGAAGCGAGGGAGGGACAGGAGGATTTGGTACTGATGTCAATTGATGCTGAAAAGGCATTTGACAGAGTGCACTGGGCCTTTTTGTTGAAGGTTTTGGAGCGGATGGGGTGTGGTTCTAATCTCTTGGGGTGGATTAAGGCGTTGTATAGGGGGCCCAGAGCTAGAATTAAAGTCAATGGGATGTACTCTCGAGATTTTGAATTGGGGAGGGGGACTCGACAGGAGTGTCCCCTGTCTCCGCTCCTCTTTGCCATAGCGGTGGAGCCCCTAGCCGAAAGGATTCGGGGGAATGAAAAGATCATAGGCTTGAACAGAGGGGGAAGACTGCATAAAATATCCTTGTATGCGGACGATATATTGTTGTATCTGGGGGACCCATCTGTCTCGCTTCCAGAGGTGATGCAGGAGGTGGACAGATATGGAAAGGTGTCGGGCTTTAAAATGAATGTAGACAAGACGGAGGTTTTGAAGGTGAGATTGCCGGATGAAGTGGAGGAGAAACTGCAGCGCCAGTTTCCTCTGCGATGGGTTAGTGGATCTCTGGGGTATTTGGGGGTTCGCATTACCGATCGCTACGAGACTCTCTATCAGGCTAATTATCCAAGTTTGTTCCAAAAAATTGGGAGAGATTTAGATGGGTGGATGGGATTAGAAATATCCTGGATTGGGCGGATCGCAGCTCTTAAAATGAATATTCTGCCCCGGTTACTGTATGGGTTTCAGGCTTTGCCGGTAGCGATACCGGATGGGGCGATGCGGGGGCTGCAGAGGCGAGTATTCCAGTATATCTGGAAAAGGAAGCCACCTCGGGTGGCGCGGGAAGTGATGTATGCCCCTAAGGAGGAGGGGGGGTTGGGGGTGCCGAACTTGCGGGCGTATTACCGAGCGGCACAGTTGGTGCATGTTCTGCACTGGCGAGAGGGGGGGGAGGAAAGGCCGTGGGTGTCCTTAGAGCGGGGGAGAGTCAAGGGGGGTCACTTGACGGCCTGGCTGTGGGCGGATGCCGAGGGGAGGAGGGCTTTGGGGAGCGGTTCCCCAGCGATGTGTCAAGGGGCCCGGATATGGGATAGCGTGATGGGCACGGAGAGTGGGTCTCGGAGGGGGGGTTATTCCCTGCTGACTCCTTGGAGGGGGGCTCGGGAGTTTAAGCCAGGGTGGGAAGGGGGGAGATTTGATGAATGGACGAAGAAAGGTCTATTATGCAGCTACCAATGCTTGGAGGAGGGAGAAATGAAGAGCTTTGACATGATCAGGGCAGAGAGTATCGGTTGGACGATAAGGATAGGTATGCATATCTGCAGGTTCGCTCATTTATAGGGAAGGTAGTGGGGAAGGAGGAGGGGGGTAGGGAGCTTACCGGTCTGGAATCCATATGGTTTGGGAGGAGGAGGGGTGCGAAAGGGATGATATCAGGGTTGTACCAGGTGGCCCGCGAGAAGGTAGGGGGGCAACATAGGTATATGAAGGAGTGGGAGGCGGATATTGGAAGGTCGGTCTCGGCTGTGGAGTGGAAGAGGGTGTGGGATCAGATTAGGAGGGGGCTTATGTCCAGTGGGGCTAAGGAGAATAGTTATAAGGTGCTGCTGCGATGGTATTACACCCCTAGTCGTCTGCACAGAATGTATGTGGGGGTGTCGCCTCTATGCTGGAGGGGATGTGGTGAAGTTGGGACTTTTTGGCATGTGTGGTGGAGTTTTCAGAAGGTACAAGAGTATTGGGGGAGGATAGTCGGTTGGATACGCCTGAAGTTAGGGGTCGAGGTTCCGTTGGCCCCTACCGTGTGTTTGTTGAATCTCTGGGAGGAGGGGCAAGGGAATAGGGGAGGTAAGATGGTGATGGCTTGTTTGAGTGCGGCTCGCTGTGAAATTGCCGCAGCGTGGCGACAGAAATGGGGTCCCCGGGTTGGAGCTCTTTGAACAACGCGTTCGGCGCACGGTGCTGATGGAAAAATTGACGGCGGCTCGTAGGCAGACTTCAGCCAGATATGAGGAACAATGGGGGGTCCTGGGGGGTGTTCTAGGGTTGGGGGGGCAGGGGGGGGAGGTGTAAAGTGTTGGTGCACGAATGGGGTCAGCAGTGTGTAAGGGGGGGGGGGGGGTGGTCGGTGGGGGGGGTGGGAGAGGGGGGTATAGAGGGGGGATTCTAGATTGGGGAGGTGGGTGTGGGGCAGGGGGGGAGGGGGGTCTCTGTTATGGGGGGAGGGGGGGGGTAAAGCGGTAAGGAAGGAGGGGGCAAGTGGAAAAGAGGGGGGGAGGGATGAAGGGTGGCGAGGAGGGGGGAGTAGGGGGGGGAGGGGTGGGAGGGAAGGGTGATCAGTGGGGGGGACAGAAGGCGGCAGGGATGGATAGTGGTTCTGGTGGGCGAAGCCCTGTTGGCATGGGTATGAATGGGTTTATTGGGGTGGGGGAAATGGTAAACTAAAATGTTAATGATAACTTGCATAGTCATAACACTGGGTGTTGGGGTTCTAAGCATGAGAACAGTTGTAATGATGTTAACCTGTAGGTTCGGGTCAGGAAATGTTGATATTACATGTGGGGGGTTGATATTGGAGCCGGAAGCCAGGTTGGGGTGACTCCGGTGTTTAGATGTTCGAGTGATATGAATCTTTGTTACTGAATGTGTTTGGAATGTTATCAATAAAAACTTCAATACAAAAAAAATAAATAAATAAATAAATTTAATATAGTAAAAAGCCCACACCCACACCAAATATCTGCCACAGGGACATACCTTGGACCTCACCTCTCTAAGCTCAACTAAAGCAAAAAACGCCACGCATGCGTGGTTACCAAAGTGGAGTTCTTTCTTATAGACTGGCAATGTGACTCAGGCTGTAAGCATTTTACCAATCAGCAATGCCAAAAATACTGGCAATGTAAAAACTACCAAGACTCATCGATACTATAGTAACAAATGTAGAAGCATTTACAAACTGTCATTACCCAAACGAAACGGCGTATACTGCTGTCCCCATGAGATCTTCAAACGCACACAGCCCAATCTATATGAGAATTAAGGCCACCTGGGTGAGTGGACTGCAGTCGATATATCCAGCGTTGTTCACAGATTAACAAACTTTGATCCCGTGTCTTGCCTGCAAAACCAGCTAATACTTGATCAATACAAAGGCAACGAAGTTGGTCAAATTGATGATGAAAAGATAGGCAATGAGCCACAAGAGGTGCTTCCAACTTCTTGCAATGCAAGCGACTTCGATGTTCATTAATTCTGATTCGTAATGATCGAATAGTTTTACCTATATAAAGCAGTTGGCATGGGCATTGGATAGCATATACAACGTATGTAGACGTACAGTCAGTCTGCTTCCTTAAGGTGTATGTCAGCCCCTGGTAAGAAAATTCTGTGAGTTCCAAAGTCATGTTACATATGCTGCAGTCTCCACACTTTGTGTGGCCACGCGGGGCAGCTATCCCTATAGTAGGCAGAGGTCTGAGCTCTGTTGGGCTCAGAAGCTCCTTTAAATTTTTATTCCTCTGCCATACACATCGAATAGATTTGTTCTCCAATCCAGAGATATGATGAAGCACATTAATATGACGTTTCAGGATTTTTTTAAGAGAGTTACTAAGTGGTGAGAACCTTGTGATAAAATTCACTTGATTGTTAGCAAAATCATTCTTATGCTTCTCCATCAATAATAAGTCACGATTATTAAACAACGCTCGGGTATATGCCTGCTTGACAACTGGAATGGGGTAACCCCTGTTTTGAAAATTTTTTTGTAGCTGCTTTGACTGAAGCTTGAAATCATTTAATTCAGAACAGTTCCTCCGAAAACGGAGGAACTGTGAAAAAGGAAGGCTGTTTAAGCTGGATTGGATGAGCGCTGCGATAATGCAACAGAGCATTCTTGGCAACTTCCTTTTTGTATACCGATGTCACCCAGCTATTCACCCCTTTCTGGATCTCCACATCTAAATAGGTGATCCTCTGTAAATTGTAAATGAATATGTGAATCCTGTTGGTTGAGCCATTGGCAAAAAGTATTTAGAAGGCTTTCTGATGCGGTCCAGAGCATGAAAACATCATCTATATAGCGCCCCCCAGAAAGGGATGTACTGAGACCCTTTTCCTTAAATTAATCTTAGTATCCTTCGAATTTGAGCAATTTATTTTTGAAATAGTGTTTATATTGCTCTATAAACCCCTGTTTTGCTTTTTTGTCGATGTAGATCACGACAACTCCACTTGCCCGCTCTGTCTGTAGATGTTGAGTAAGAGCCGGAGGAATCATGAAAAGCAGTGGGGGGGGGGGGGGGGGGAGCTGTTTGGCTTGAAGGCCTCTACCACTGTTCCAGCATCAAGTCTGGAATCGCTGCCCTCGGAGACTGCGTCCGACAACTCTGCATCATGCATACATGCTCGATCTGAGCCCCGAGGTCACAGAACCTTGTACCGGGGGTTGTCCTAGACAAGGAAGATCTTGTCTTACTAATCTGTTATGTTTTTTTGAAGGAGTGAATAATCAGCTGGATAAAGGTGAGTCGGTTGATATTGTGTATGTGGACTTTCAGAAAGCCTTTGACAAGGTCCTTCATGAGAGACTTTTGGCAAAACTAAAGAGTCATGAGATAGGAGGCAGTGTACTATTGTGGATCAGGAACTGGTTAAAAGATAGAAAGCAGAGGGTAGGGCTAAATGGCCAATTTTCCCAATGGAGAAAGGTGAATAGTGGTGTACCCCAGGGATCTGTGCTGGGTCCGCTGCTTTTTGACATATTCATAAATGATCTGGAAAGTGGAATAACGAGTGAGGTTATCAGATTTGCAGATGACACAAAACTATTTAAAGTTGTTAAAACCCAAGAGGATTGTGGAAAATTGCAAGAGGATCTTGATAAATTGGAAGACTGGGCATCAAAATGGCAGATGAAATTTAATGTGGACAAGAGCAAGGTTATGCACCTAGGGAAGAACAACCCAAACTATGGTTACACGATGCAAGGTTCCACATTAGGAACTACCAGCCAGGAAAAAGATTTAGGCGTCATTGTGGATACCATGTTAAAACCCTCTGCCCAGTGTGCAGCAGCGGCCAAGAGAGCAAATAGAATGCTAGGTATGATAAGGAAAGGAATGGAAAATAAAACAAAAGATATTATAATGCCTCTATATCGTTCCATGGTGAGACCGCACCTTGAATATTGTGTGCAATTCTGGTCGCCGTATCTTAAAAAGGATATAGCGATTTTAGAAAAGGTTCAGAGAAGAGCCACCAAAATGGTAAAGGGGATGGAAGGATACTCCTATGAAGAAAGGCTAAAAAGGTTAGGACTCTTTAACCTGGAAAAGAGACGGCTGAGGGGAGATATGATAGAAGTCTATAAATTAATGAACGGAGTGGAACGGGTAAACGTAGATCGATTGTTTACCTTATCAGAATATAGAAAGACTAGGGGACATGCAATGAAGCTACAGGGTAAACTATTTAAGACTAAACGTGTAATCAAACTCTGGAATTTGTTACCGGAGGATGTAGTAAAGGCTGTTAATGTAGCTGGGTTTAAAAAAGGTTTGGACAAGTTCCTGGAGGAAAGGTCCATAAACCATTATTAAGAAGGGACCCAGGATATCAATGCTTGAACCAATACAAGCATTGTGGAACATGTGTCCCTTGGGGAAACTGCTAGGTACATATGACCTTGATTGGCCACTGTTGGAAACAGAATACTGGGCTTGATGGACCTTGGTCTGACCCAGTATGGCATATCTTATGTTCTTATGTCCTCTGTGGATTTCCTCTGTGGGTCCAAGACATCATCCAAGCCGAAATCAAAGTCCAATCACGGAGCCAGGGGTAAGACCTCTGGTCCCTGGCCTTGGAGTCCTCGACCCAGCACAGAGGGCAATGACTGGGAGCGGCCCTCTATGCTGCCCTGGTGGGAGGAGACTCCCACCACATTGGGGCATCGGGCTCAGTCCTCTGACGCGATCACCATTGGTGATTCCCCACTGAGGAAGTCCGTTTCGGACTATGTCATCGTGGCCCGAACTGGTCACTGCAGAGCCTACTGGTATCGAAGCCAGGATGGCAGCCTTGTAATGTCTTCCTTGAGGCACAGCGGGACCTGATGCCCGGAGCCTTCAGGTCATTTGTGCCAACATCGGGACCCTCCACTGCGAGGACCTCCCCAGGGGGTGTCCAGCCTGTGCTCGAACGGTTTGTGACTCGCTCAGTGTCGCGTCGGTTGGCATCTAAATGGAGCTCACTCTGAGGAGAAGGATGTTACCAGTGGTGTGCCCCAGGGATCTGTCCTTGGTCCGATTCTTTTTAACATCTTTGTTAGTGATATAGCGGAAGGGCTGTCGGGTAAGGTTTGCCTCTTTGCAGATGATACCAAAATCTGCAATAGAGTAGACACCCAGGAAGGTGTAGATAACATGAGGAGGGATCTAGCTAAGCTTGAAAAATGGTCTAGAATTTGGCAGCTGGGATTTAATGTTAAAAAATGTATGGTCATGCATTTTGGCTGCAGCAATCCAAGGGAGCAATACAGTATAGGAGGTGAAGTACTTTTGTCCACTAAAGAAGAGCGAGACCTGGGCGTGGTTGTGTCTGATGATCTTAAAGTAGCTAAACAGATAGAAAAGGCGATGGCAAAAGCCAGAAGGATGCTTAGGTGCATACGGAGAGGAATGGCTAGCAGAAAAAATGAGGTGATATTGCCTCTGTATAAGTCTTTGGTGCGACCTCATTTGGAGTATAGTGTGCAATTCTGGAGACCGCACCTTCAAAAGGATGTGAACAGGATGGAGTCGGTGCAGAGGGTGGCTACTAAAATGATTAGTGGGCTTCATTATAAAGCATATGAGGACAGACTTAAGGATCTTAATATGTACACCTTAGAGGAAAGGCGGGATAGAGGTGATATGATTGAGATGTTTAAATACCTCCGTGGCATAAATGTTCAGGGAGAGAGCCTCTTTCATTTGAAAGCAAGTTCTGCTACGAGGGGACATGGGATGAGGATGAAGGGAGATAGATTCAGGAGTGATATGCGGAAATATTTCTTTACGGAAAGAGTAGTGGATCCATGGAATAGTCTCCCAGTGGAGGTGGTAGAGATGAGGACAGTAACTGAATTCAAAAAAGCATGCATGGGACCAACACAGAGGATCTCTAAAGGTAAAAAGTGGACTGTTGTAGTTGTTGATATGGAAGGACAGACTAGATAGGTCATGTGGTCTTTATCTCCAGGAACAAGCAGGAATGAGTCTTCACATATGGGTACGTCGGTACCGACGGAGCCTGCGCGGGAATGCTCCCCAGCGTCCAATCAGAAAGCTTTTGGGAGCATCCCACAGCGCCTGCGTGCTGCCTTCCCGCCTTTCCCAACTGTCTCTCTCCAGTTCTTCGTTTTCCGCAGAGCCGGCAGGTCATACTTCCTGTCACCGCAGAAAATATCCCATTTATTCTTTTTTTTGTGGTCGTGTCTGCCTTCCTTCGACGCTACACCGGTACTGATGGTTCTTTCTTTCTTTTCCTTGTAAAAAAAAAAAAAATCTTTTCTCTCTGGAATCGTTGCTGGAGTATCTCCTGCATCTGTCTAATGCAGGCCTTAAGACAAATTCAGTAAGAGTCCATCTGAGTGCTATTGCAGCTTCACTCAAGCCTCTAAATGGACAACCTGTTTCCTCTCATCCCCTTGTAGCAAGGTTCATGAGAGGCCTCCTTTTAACAAAGTCTCCCATTAGACCACCACCGGTGGCATGGGACTTAAATTTGGTTCTTGGTCAGCTTATGAAGCCGCCTTTTGAACCTTTATCTACTACCTCCTTGAAATACCTTTCTTGGAAGGTTATCTTTCTCATTGCCATCACATCAGCATGCCGCATCAGTGAATTGCAAGCACTAGTAGCTAATCCACCTTATACAAGGTTCCATCATGACAAGGTGGTCCTTAGGACTAATCCACATTTTATGCCTAAGGTGGTCTCGCCTTTTCACCTCAACCAAGAGAGGTCTACCTACCTGTCTTTTTTCCAGGGCCTCATGCATCAAGTGCAGAGAGGAATCTTCATACCCTGGACTGTAAAAGAGCTCTGGCTTTTTACTTACAAAGGACACAGCAACATAGAAAGTCTTCCCAACTCTTTGTTGCTTTTGATTCTTCTCATTTGGGACAACCAGTCTCCAAGAGAACTCTTTCCAACTGGATTGCCCAATGTATTTCTTTTGCCTATCAGAGCAAGAACATTTCTCTGGAGGGCCATGTCACAGCTCACAATGTGAGAGCCATGGCAGCCTCAATGGCTCATCTGAACTCTGTATGCCTCAACCCAGCGATAGCCATCTCCATCTTTGATGTTGGGGGACCTATGATGGTGGGCCTTTTTGCCAGCCCCGAGAACACGCAGCTATCATGCTTCTGCTCCCGGAGGCCGACTCCAGACCAGGTGGCAGTAGATTCCTTCCTCCTGTCTTCGTAGGTCTGCAATCTCATATTTCAGTTCTTTCAACACCCTCTGATATATACCATCTAGTCCAGATGATTTGCTACTCTTTAGTTTATGAAATAGTTGTAATATATCTTCCTGGTTTATCGATATTTCTTTCAATTCTTCCAATACACCACTTTAAATACCATTTCAGTCATGGGTAACTTTCCTACATCTTCTTCAGTAAAGACCGAAGCAAAGAATTAATTCATTCTCTCTGCTATGGCCTTGTCCCCTCTTAATGCCCCTTTTACCCGAGGTCCAACTGACTCTCTCACAGGATTTTTGCTACAAATGTACTTGAAAAAGTTTTTATTATGCACTTTTGCTTCCACAGCAAGCTTTTTTTCAAATTCTCTCTTTGCCTGCCTTATCAATGCCTTGCATCTAACTTGCCAGTGTTGTTTCCAGTTTGTCATTTGGCTCTTTTTTCCATTTCCTGAAAGATGCTTTTTTGTCTGCAGCAGCCTTTCTGACCTCACCTTGAAGCCATGCTGGCAGTTTTTGGACTTCCAATTTTCTTAAAGTGGGGAATACAGCTGATCTGGACTTTCAAGATAGTATTTTTAAACAACACCCATGTTTGATGTAAATCTTTAACCTTTGCAGCTGCTTTTAGCTTTTTCTTAACTATTTTCCTCATGTTATCATAGTCTCCCTTTTGAAAGTTAAAAGGTAGTACTGTGGATTTCCTTGCCATCCTTCCTCCATTTATTAAATCATACGCGATCATGCTATGATCACTATTGCCAAGTGGCCCCAACACCCTTATCTCTTGCACCAGATTTTGTGTTCCACTAAGGACTAGGTCCAAAATGGCTTCCCCTCTTGTCTGCTCATGAACCAGCTGTTCCAAGAAGCAATCATTCATTTCATCTAGAAACTTTATGGACTTTTCCTCCAGCAACTTGTCCAAATCGTTTTTTAAACCCCGTTGCACTACCTGCTGTCATCACATCCACTGGCAGTGCGTTCCAAAGATTAATTATACATTGAGAGAAAAAACATTATCTCCAGGAACAAGCAGGAAGTCAGTCTTCACATATGGGTGACATCTGCGCGGGAACACTCCCCAGCATCCAATAGGAAAGCTTTTGGGAGCATTCCTCCATGCATGCGTGACTGTCTTCCTGCCTTCTCTCCTGGTCTCCTCAGTCATCTTTTTTCCACGGATCCTTCGGGACCTAGTCCCTGTCAACCGCATCAAGAGACTTCTGTAATGTTTTGGTGGTATCGTCAAGTACTTCTCTTTTTTGCCTTCCCATCGATTCCGCTCGCATTCCTATTTTTCTTTTCTTATTTTATATAATTTTTTCTGTATCTTGTCGGGCTTAGGGCCTTACAGCTTTACCATACACCATCGCGCAATTTGACTTTTCCTCAGTCCTTTTCCCAGAAATGGAAAAGCCCTGCAGTGGGTTTAAAAAATGCTCGAAGCTGCCAGTACCATTTCCATCATTGACGAGCATAGCTGGTGCCTCAAGTGTTTAGGCCCAGACCATGATGTAGATTCCTGACCCTCTTGTCGCCACATGACTGCCAGAGGTAGGAAGAACCAGAATAAACAGAAGGCTAAGCTTTTTCCAACAGACTCTGCTCCTTCGGAGCACTCCTTGGGGACGTCGACTCCATCTAAGTCCTCCCATACCTCTAGATCGCCACATAGTCAAAAGGATAAGCATCGATCTGAGTCTCTAGTGCAAAAGAAGAAAAAGACATCGATAGCATCGAGATCTTCAAGTTTTCAAAAACATCAACTCCCTCACCATTCTATGGTAGTTGAACCTGCCATGAGAAGGATTAAAAGCCAAAAAACCACTCCTCGGTTCCTCCTGGAAGGGAGGCCAGAACCCTTGATGTCTTTGGGAGAAAGGCCTTCCAGGCAACAATATTAGTTTCCAGAATAGATTCCTACATACTATATTTAGGCTTGTTCCTTAGGAATGTCTGAGGGATCTAGCGGAATTTGCTACCTTGCTGCCTCCTGAGAAACAGGCAGCCCATCAGGTTTTAGCCACACATGCCCAGAACACTTCAAAATTTCTAACAAGGGCAACCTTTGATGCCTTTGAGGCAACAGCAGGGCGGCTGCAGCCTGCATTGGAGTTAAATGAACAGCCTGGCTTCAGGCATCCGATTTGGAACAATGGATCCAAGATAAGTTAATTAACATTCCATGCAATGGTGAGGACCTTTTTGGCCAGAAGTGGAGGAAAAAGGCAGGTGAGATAGAGATGACTGACCTCACCATGAAGAGGCTTTCTAGAAAGACGGCAGATCCTCCTAAAAAGAAGACAGCCACTAAGAAACCCTTCTTCCCAAACAAGAAACGTCACTATCCACCCTATCATTCCTATTTCTCCTATTCTGCTCCACAGCAGTAGAGGCAGCAAGGCCAAAAACAACCCAAGAAATCCAAGGTTACCAAACCACAATCTGCTCCTCCTGCTCAACCATCTCAAGAGTTTTTGACTCTTTTCTTGGGAGCATGACCAATCCTCCCAGGATCCCAGGGAGACTAGTGCATTTCTCACACCGCTGGAGCAACATCATCTCAGAACCCTGGACCTTACATCCAGTAAGCCAGGGTCTGCAGTTGAAATTCACCCACTCATTTTGTAGGCCAACCCTCTTTAGATCTCCATCAGACCACCTTGTTACAACAAGAGATCCACTCTCTACTACTTTAGGGGACAGTAGAGGAAGTATCTCTCTCAACAAGGCCTAGGGCTCTACTCCCTATACTTTCTTGTCCCAAAGAAGACGGGAGACCCAGATTACAGAAAGTTCTTCAGATTTGTTTTCTGGAGCAATCATTACCAAAATTGGGTCCTTCACTTCTTGAGTCCTTGTCCAGACAATAGTGAGTTGCAAAGGTATGAAGTGAAGACTAGGTAGCTGCTTGGCAGATTTCCAAAATAGAGACAGAACAGAGGTTAGTTACAGTGGTAGACATGGCCTGGACATTATGGGCAGTGACATGATGCTGAAGAGATAGACCAGCTTGCGCGTAAGTAAAAGATATGTAGTCTGCTAGCCAGTTAGAAATTTTTCTTTTGGAAACTGGCAACCCCAGATGACTTTAGTCAAAGGAGGTAAATAACTGAGAGGACTGCTGATGAGCATTGTATTGGTTCAAGTATCCCTATATCTCCAGGAACAAGCAGGAATAAGTCATCACATATGGGTACGTCGGTACCGACGGAGCCTGCGCGGGAAAGCTCCCCAGCTTTTCAGATGAAAAGCTTTTGTGGCCTCCCACTGCACATGCGCGCTGCCTTCCCGCCTTCCTGACCAGCTCTCCTCAGTTCTTCTTTTTCCGCGGAGCCAGCAGGTCGTGTTCCTGTCACCGCTGAAGAATTTGTTACTTTTGTTTGTTTCTTTAGACCGCGTACCTGCCTTCCCCATACCGAAACCGGTATCGCCGGTCTCTCTTTCTTTCTTTATAAAAAAAAAAAAAAAAGACTTTTTTATTTTCTTCAGCACAGCTTGGTACCCGTTGTTAGGCCTTAAGGCCTACACAAATTCTCCTCATGGAGAAGCCAGTCCCTGGTTTTAAAAAATGTACCAAATGCAGTGCTGTCATTTCTGTCACAGACACCCATGAATGGTGTCTCAAATGTTTGGGACCTGAACACTCCATACCGGACTGCCCATCCTGCACCCAGATGTCTAAACGCGGTTTGCAGAACCGGGCTAACAAACTCCATGTGCTGTTTCCTTCAGAAGCATCACAGTCATCCAGGTCTTCCTCTCCGGATGGATCTCAGGTAACCAAAACTTCTGTGGGCAAATCCTCTAAAAGCAAATCTCTTTCTAAAGATCGAGAGGCTCTCAATTCTGAGTTTGAGGATTCTGCCCAGGCCAAAAAACCCCGGCGGGAGGTTCCGGCCTCCAAAGCAATCATGGGGTCACAGGTTGACATCGATGGCACGGCCTCGACAGATCACCTGTTGGACTGCTCTGGGGTACCGGCCCATACCGGTACCGACATCCAGGCAGTAGTGGCGTCTATGGGCAGTACTGTCCAGACCATGCAGCAAGCCGTTCTGGCATTCATTAAGGCTGCGACCCCGGTTCCGGTATCTACACCGGAACCGAGACCATCGACTTCTAAACGTCGATCGGTTCCGCATGCCGGATTCCGGCTTTCGCCCGGTACCGCTCCCATGCCCGATACGCCCGATGTCGATACCGATCGGTATGCGTATCGTACATTGGCAGTACAGAGGGAAGACTCAGATTCTTCTGATGAATTCAATTCCTCTGATGACTCTGCTGAGCTTACTCTTCCTGAGGAGCCCTCTTCTCCCAAGAGGAGGATGTCTCCTCCAGAGGATTTATCCTTTCAGGATTTCATTGTTGATGTAGCTAAAGCACTTTCTATTGCTACATCTTCTGAAAGAGAACCCAGATCAAAAAAATTGGACATTTTAGGATACTCAAAAGCTCCTAAAGAGGCAGTCACTCTGCCTGTCCATGAAATCCTTCAAGAACACTTGATGGATTTGTGGGAGACTCCTTTAACACTGTCTCCCCATTCCCGCAGGTTGGACACCATGTATCGGGTCCCTCCTTCGCCTGGGTTCCAGAAAACTCAGCTGCCTCACCACTCCATTGTGGTGAAGTCTGCCATGAAGAAAATAAAGAGTCCTAAAAGGCATTCTTCTACCCCTCCAGGGCGAGAATGTAAGAACCTAGACTCTTTTGGAAGAAAGATGTTCCAGACTAGTATGCTTATAGCCAGGATCAACTCTTATAGCCTTTATATGGGCATGTATCTTGGGCAACTTGCCCTAAAAATACAGAATTTGCCCCCTGTATCCCTGATGATCAAAGGGCGGACTTCTTTTCTATGGTGACACAACTTTCAGAGGTCTCCAAGTTCTCCAACAGGGCAGCCTTTGATTCCTTTGAAGTTGCAGGCAGAGCTTCGGGAATTGCTATTGCAGCCCGACGTCTCGCTTGGCTCCAGGCTTCTAACCTAGAACCCTGGGTTGTAGATGGCCTCAGGAATCTGCCCTGTACCGGTGAGAACTTATTTGGGGAAGACTGGCAGATTAAAGCTGCTCAAATGGATGCAGAAAATGCCACTCTAGATAGACTTTCCAAGTCTACTTCTACCCCTACCAAAAAGAAGCCTTTTAAAAGGCCTTACTATAAAAAGACCAGATTTCCCACAAATACTGGCCAGCAATCTGCTCAGCCTCGACTTGCGGCTAAGCGTCAACAATCTAAGCAGGTAAAGTCAAAGCCTGCAGTGTCTGCTACACCCCAGCAGGCTCAACCCCCTCAGGGGTTTTGACTTCCCTCTAGAGAACTTGCCGTTTCTGGCTCTAGAACAACCAGAGCCCCTCACCAGTCCTGGACGGCTAGCTCATTTTGCTCCCAGATGGGAACAAATCACATCAGAGCAATGGACCCTCTCTATTATCCGAGAGGGCTACAAACTTCATGTCTCCAGCCTTCCTCCCCATCCCATGGTGAGGCAATTCAGTTCTCTCCCCCATCTCTTCTGACCCTGTTGGGTCAGGAAGTCTCTTCTCTTCTTGCCCAAGGGGCAATAGAGGAGGTTCCTCCTCCACAACAGGGGTTAGGTTTCTACTCCCCTTACTTTCTCATAACAAAGAAGACAGGGGGCTTCAGACCTATCCTAGATCTGAGAGAATTGAACAGGTTTCTATTCAAGGAGAAATTCAAAATGCTCTCTCTGGGCCTTCTCCTTCCATACCTTCAGAGTCAGGATTGGCTTTGTTCTCTAGATCTCAAGGATGCATACACTCATATACTCATCCATCCATCCCACAGAAAATATCTAAGATTTCTGTTCCAGGGAAAACATTTCCAGTACAGAGTACTACCCTTCGGTCTGGCCTCTGCTCCAAGAGTCTTCACAAAATGCATGGCAGTCGTAGCCGCATTTCTCAGAGGCATGGGAATCTTTGTCTTCCCATATCTGGACGACTGGCTCATCCGAGCTCCATCTCAATCAGAAGCCCAGATTTCTCTGGACCGCACAAGGCGTATTCTTCAATATCTGGGACTTGTGGTAAACATTCCCCAAGTCCCAACTCATCCCTACTCAGTCCCTGGAATTCATAGGGGCCCAATTGGACTCCACCACTGCAAGGGCCTACCTCCCTCTGGTCCGAGGCCAAAGGCTAATAAGCTTGGCCTCCCAGGCTCAGTCCAGAAGTCACTTGTCAGCCAGAGAAATGCTGCAACTTCTGGGCCACATGGCCTCCACGGTTCATGTGGTGCCCTATGCTCGTCTCCATATGAGAGCAGCTCAATGGACATTGGCCACCCAGTGGTCTCAAGCATCGGGACTGCTGTTAGACCAGGTACTCACCTCAAAACGTCTGTTTTGGTCTCTCCAGTGGTGGACATCCTCCAAAAGTCTGTTGTTGGGGACCCCCTTCCAACCTTCGTTGCCCCAAGCAACCCTCACAACAGATGCCTCCCAAACAGGGTGGGGAGCTCATCTTCAACATCTCTCCACTCAGGGAATCTGGTCTCCCCAAGAGACCACCCTTCATATCAACCTTCTGGAACTGCGAGCAATCTTCCTTGCCCTCACAGTCTTCCATACCCTCCTTGCCAACCTGACTGTCCTAGTTCAGACAGACAATCAGGTGGCCATGTTTTATGTCAACAAACAAGGAGGGACAGGCTCTCTGTCACTTTGCAACGAAGCTCTCAGATTATGGGCCTTCGCCAGAGAGCACCAAATTCATCTTCTGGCAGTATATCTTCCAGGAGTTCAAAACTCTCGGGCAGACAGACTCAGTCGAGTTCTGCTCCCACACGAATGGTCCCTACATATGGACCAGATACGCAGAATCTTTCAGGAATGGGGGACCCCGGACATAGACCTCTTTGCAAGTCCGTGGAATGCCAAACTTCCCCGGTTCTGTTCCAGGACTCCGTGTCAGGGAGCTCAGGCCAACGATGCCTTTCTCCTGCATTGGGGTCAGGAGTTCCTGTACGCTTTTCCACCCATTCCTTTGATTCCCAAGACTCTGTTCAAACTTCAGAGGGATCACGGATCCATGATCCTCATTGCTCCACGCTGGCCATGCCAAGTGTGGTTCCCTCTCCTTCTACAGCTCTCCCAGGGCTCCTCCCTGGACCTGGGAGCTGCACCAGACCTTCTGTCTCAGGAGCAGGGGACTTTGTGGCATCCAAACCCCAAGTCCCTACATCTCCGAGCTTGGTTACTGAAGGCTTAAGCCTTCAAGAGTTTAATCTTTCTCAACCAGTGAAAGATATCCTTTATGCCTCTAGGAAACCCTCTACCAGGCGTTCCTATGCTTTCAAATGGAAACGTTTTTCCATTTGGTGTGCTCAACAGGGTCTTGACCCTCTGGCACTTCCTTTGAATTCTCTACTAGACTATCTCCTGCATCTTTCCAATGCAGGCCTCAAGACGAATTCAGTACGAGTCCATTTAAGTGCTATTACAGCATCCTTAAAACCTATAAATGGACAATCTGTTTCCTCTCATCCTCTTATTGCAAGATTCATGAGAGGCCTAACCCTCACTAAACCTCCCATCCGGCCTCCTCCGGTAGCATGGGACTTGAATTTAGTTCTGGGTCAACTTATGAAGCCACCTTTTGAACCGTTGGTATCTACCTCCCTGAAATTTCTTTCCTGGAAGGTCCTTTTCCTTATTGCAGTCACTTCGGCCCGCCGCATCAGTGAACTGCAGGCTTTGGTGGCAAATCCACCTTATACCAGATTTCATCATGATAAGGTGGTCCTTAGGACGAATCCCCACTTTATGCCTAAAGTGGTCTCGCCTTTTCATCTTAATCAAGAGGTATATCTACCTGTCTTTTTCCGGCTCCTCATGCATCCAGTGCAGAGAGGAACCTTCATACTCTTGACTGTAAAAGGGCTCTCGCCTTTTACCTCAATAGAACTCAGCCACATCGAAAGTCTTCTCAGCTTTTCGTGGCTTTTGATCCTTCTCATTTGGGACTTCCAGTCACCAAACGCACACTTTCCAACTGGATTGCTCAGTGTATTTCCTTTGCTTACCAGAGTAAGAACATTTCTCTGGAAGGCCATGTCACAGCTCACAATGTGAGAGCCATGGCCACTTCTATGGCTCATCTTCACTCTGTATCCATAGATCAGATCTGTCGAGCAGCCACTTGGGCCTCGGTTCATACCTTCACAGCCCATTACTGCTTGGACAAGGACTCCCGCCGGGATGCCTTGTTTGGTCAGGCTGTCCTCAAACACCTGTTCCATACTTAAACAACTCCTGCCCACCTTCCCAGAATGGATGCCTGAGATCCATACGAAGATGGTTACCCTTGGAGGGGGATCTCCCAGGCATCTCAGCTAGGGAGTCCCCATATGTGATGACTTATTCCTGCTTGTTCCTGGAGATAGCACAGTTACTTACCTGTAACAGGTGATCTCTGGGAACAGCAGGAATTAGTCATCACAACCCACCCACCTCCCCTAGGAGTTGTCTCTCTATTCCTCTATCTTCCTGTCCTCTCTCTCTATTGTCTCAGCTTTAAACTCGAACTGAGGAGAGCTGGTCAGGAAGGCGGGAAGGCAGCGCGCATGTGCAGTGGGAGGCCCCAAAAGCTTTTCATCTGAAAAGCTGGGGAGCTTTCCCGCGCAGGCTCCGTCGGTACCGACGTACCCATATGTGATGACTAATTCCTGCTGTTCCCAGAGATCACCTGTTACAGGTAAGTAACTGTGCTTTCTCTAGCAACCTTAAACAACTGAACAACTTTAAATAGATAAAATAAATCTTTAAATCTTATGATGCAGAAAGCAGTCCAGCAGAGAGATGGGGGCTATCCAGTTGTTTGCACTGAGGGTTACATGCAATGTTCCCACTAACCTGCGCTGGGTCCGCTGCCAACACTCCTGCCGGTGGGGGAGAGGTGCAGAGCGATCGATGCTCTGCCCCTCCCCCCACCGGCAGAAATGCCAGCGGAGGACCCGGCACAGATTAAAGAGAACGTTGCGAGGGTGCTGCGACGTGTGTTAGATAGCAGGAGTTGCTGTTTGGTTCGGAGACATTGGCATCGAAGTTGGCATCAACCCTGTCTTCGACAGCCTTGAAGGCCCCCATTGAGGCTTCAGTTTCATGCAGGGGTTGTGCTCACTCGGAGCCAAGAGGTCACAGGGCAGCGGAATAGCAGCTCTCCTTCAAAGAGGAGCACCCCCAGAGGGGAACCGTCTTTGGCCCCTTCATCGAAAGGCAATGCTGAGTCCAAGGCTAAATCCCTTAGACATCACCATTGCCACCCTCGATGTGATTCTGAGAACTGGGAGCAGCCCTCCAAGCTGCCCTGGCAGGAAGAGTTGCCTCCTGAGGCCCAGGAGGGTTAGCATGAGGAGTCCCAACTGAGGGAGCCGGCATTGGTGCCGACGGCTGTGGCACCAGTTCCTCTGGCATCAGAGCTTGCTCCTTGTGGAAAGGATGCAGGCCTTGGAGTGTAGCCTCACTGCTTTCATGACTCAGCAGGCTCCCAAGGAACTGATCACCTCCTGTTCTTTGGTGCTGGTGACAGCCCTGCCATTGGCAGGTGCCTCACCTGCCGAGGTACAGCCAGTTTTAAAGACATTTGTCATCTCGGGCAGTTCCCGTGAGCACTCTCGCCCCCCACTGGATACCGAGGTTATCGCCACTGAGCCCGTCGAGGGTTCCCTCAACTCTGTCGAAGCACCATCGCCATGGGCATCAGTCAGGGAGGTATTTCGAGTTCCTCTATGACACTGACAATGAATAGGAGACTGAGGAGGAATCACTGGAGACAGGAGGAATCACTGGAAACAGTCTGACACCGAGACCTACCCTCCAATCCCTTGTCCCCCACTCGAGTGCAGAAAGTCTACCCCCTGAGGAACTCTCCTTTCTCAAGTTCGTTTGAGACATGTGAAAGGTTCTGCCCTTCACCATAGAGGCAGAGGGAGGAGCCTTGGGTGATGAAACTGGAGATTCTTTAGTACCCCACGAAGAAGGCCATCATGGTGCCTTTGCACCCCATTTTTGAAAGGCTTCTCTTTCGACTATGGGAGACGCTGCTTACAGTGCCGATGGTCAGCAGGCACCTTGTCTCCCTCTACTGGCTGTGCAAGAGCCCTGGGTTTGAAAAGGCACAACTACCTCACAACTCCGTGGTGGTGGAATTGGTCATGTGCCAGATTAAAAGTTCCAAAACCAATTCCATGTTGCTCCCAGGTCGGGAGGCACACATCCTGGATGGCTTTGGCAGAAAGTGCTACCAGGGTTCGATGCTTATGGCCAGAATCCAGACACACCAGCTGTGCATGGGTATGTACCTGAGGGACCTAGCAGGGGAGCAGGTCGGGTTCTTCGTGGGTCTTTCTGGAGAACACCTCGAGCACTTCAGGAGCCTGGTGGGGAAAACTAAAGAATGCTCCAAATACGTCACCAGGGCCGCCTACGACAGCTTCAAGAGGACCCGGGAAATCCACTGCTTGTCCCAAGACAAATATTGTGGAACATTTATGCCTCTTTGGGGAACCTGCCAAGTACTTGTGGCCTGGATTGGCCACTTTTGGAAACAGGATACTGGGCTTGATGGACCTTGGTCTGACCCAGTAAAGCATTTCTTATATTTTTAAGTCCATGGCCAGGATGACTGCGGTAGACATTGGTGCCCGCCACCTGGCATGGCTACAATCCTCTGATACAGAGCAATGGGTTTAGGACAAGTTGGCTGATTTCTCTTGCTGAGGGGAGAATCTCTTCGGCAAACCCATGACGTAGAAGACTGCTGAGTTGGAGACTGGGCAACTCACCATGATTCGCCTTTCGAGGAAGACCGCTGACCCCGCTAGAAAGAAGTCCTCTGGTAAAAAGTCTTTATCTCCAGGAATAAGCAGGAATGTAATCTTCACATATGGGTATCGTCGGTATCGACGGAGCCTGCGTGGGAACGCTCCCCAGCATCCAATTAGAAAGCTTTTGGGAGCATCCCACAGCACCTGCGTACTGCCTTCCCGCCTTTCCCAACTGTCTCTCTCCAGTTCTTCGTTTTCCGCGGAGCCGGCAGGTCGTACTTCCTATCACCGCAGAAAATATCCCATTTATTCTTCTTTTTTGTGGTTGTGTCTGCCTTCCTTCGACGCTACACCTGTACCGCTGGTTCTTTCTTTCTTTTCCTTGTAAAAAAAAAAAAAATCTTTTCCTGGAGTCTTCCAGCTTTTTTCTCCTCTGGTGCCACGCGCCATTTTGGGCACTAGGCTCAACTTTCCTCTACAATGGAAAAACCCGCTTCGGGTTTTAAAAAGTGTTCCAAGTGTGGCGGTACCGTCTCCGTCACCGACACCCATGAGTGGTGCCTCAAATGTTTAGGTCCTGACCACTCTATCTCCGAGTGTGTTGCCTGTGGGATGATGTCGAAGAGGGGTCGGCAAAACCGAGCTTCTAAACTTAGCACCCTTTTTCTCTCCGATGCAGCATCTGTGGCATCAACATCTTCCAGGGCTTCGTCTTCCTCCCATGGATCTCAGGTAACTAAACATAAGTCTAGCCGGTCCTCAAAGGGTAGATCTCCTTCTAAGTATCGAGATGCCTCTGGCGTTGCCCTTGAGGGACTCACACCGGCAAAATTGCCCCGGCGGGAGGCTTCGGCTTCCAAAGCATCATTGGGGCTCCAGGATGTTCTCGAGGCCCCAACCTCGGCAGAACTACTGGTGCCATGCTCTGGGGTACCGGCCACTTTGTATGGTACCGATACCCAGGCATCAGCGGCGTCGATAGACCAGAGATTCTTGGCTATTGAACGCAGTCTGGCGGCTCTTCTCTTGGCATCGATGCCCCCGAAATCGCTTCAGACAATTCAACCGGTACCGGTACCGGCACCTACATTGGTACCAGGGGCAATTGCATCGACGCTGGCAGGTGCACTACCGTACCAACGCATGCTGTGCCCTCCGGTACTGACAAGTCAGTACCGGACCCTGTCGATACCAACTTCGATCGGTACCGGTATCGTGCGCTGCACGATTACCCAGACAGGAGATACTTTGAATCTCTGACGAGTCTGAAGACTCTGACAGCTCTGTCGATACCAGAGTACTTCTTCCTGAGGATTCTTCCTCTCCTAAACATAGGATGTCTCCTCCAGAGGATATATCCTTCCAGGATTTTATCCGGGATGTGGCTCGAGATCTTTCCATCACAGTGGCTCCTGAAACAGAGCCTAGGGCAAAGGAATTGGAGATTTTACAGTATCCTAAAGCTCCCAAAGAGGCAGCTACTTTGCCTATTCATGAGATCTTGCCTGATCTCATGCTGTGGGAAACACCTCTCACCACTTCTCCTCATTCTTGTAGGCTCGATACCATGTATCTAGTTCCTCCCTGTCCTGGATTTCAAAAAACTCAGCTGCCTCACCATTCCATGGTGGTGGAATCAGCTATGAGAAGGATCAAGAGTGCAAAAAGACATGCATCTAATCCTCCAGGACGTGAATGTAGAACTCTTGATGCCTTTGGGCATCGAATCTTCCAGTTCTCTATGCTTTCTGCCAGGATTAGTTCCTATATTTTATATATGGGAATGTTCCTTAAGGAAGTTACAGGAGATCTAGAGTTTATGAGCCCTCTCCTTCCTGATGATAAGAGACAAGATTATCTTGCACTTATCAAACATGCTCAGGATGTTTCCAAATTCGTAAATGGTGCAGCTTTTGATTGTTTTGAGTGCATAAGCAGAACGTCTGCTATTGCCATTGGCGCACGTAGGATTGCCTGGCTCCAGGCATCTGACTTGGAGCTTTGGGTACAGGACAAACTGGGGAATATTCCTTGCACAGGAGAGAATCTCTTTGGCAAAAATTGGCAAGAGAAAGCTAATGAGCTAGATGCTGATAATCTCACCTTGGATAGATTATCAAAATCTACAGCTGATCCTGCAAGGAAAAAGTCCTACAAAAAAAACATTCTTCACTAGAAAGAAGTTCTACCCCTCCTATACCCAGCAAGGGCATCGTTCAGGTCAGTCTGCCCAAAAGGGTCAGCAACAACCTAAACAAAGAAAAACAAAGGCTGCTAAGCCTCAACCGGCTCAGCAGACTCAGCCTCCACAGGGGTTTGACTCTCATCTAGAGAACTTTGTCTTCCTGGCCCTGAACGGGCCAGAGCCTTCCACCATTCCAAGAAGGTTATGTTATTTTGCCCTCAGATGGGGGCAGATAACAGCAGAAAGTTGGACTCTGTAGAGGGATACAAGCTTCACTTCCTCAGCATGCCCCCTCCTACAATGGTAAGACAGACCTCTCTCAACTCCCAGTTAGATCACGAGGTCAGACTGCTTCTTGCCCAAGGGGCAATAGAAGAAGTACCTATTCATCAACAAGGTGCAGGGTTCTAGTCCCCCTTTTTCCTTATTCCAAAGAAAACAGGAGGGCACAGGCCCATTTTGGACCTCAGAGAATTGAACAAATTCCTGTTCAAAGAGAAATTCAAAATGATTTCTCTGGGAACTCTACTGCCATACCTTCAGAGTCAGGACTGGCTTTGTTCTCTAGATCTCAAGGATGCGTACACTCATGTTCTCATTCATCCAACTCACCGAAGGTTTCTTCGCTTTCTATTTCAAGGGAAGCACTACCAATACAGAGTTTTTCCTTTTGGCCTGGCTTCGGCACCAAGGGTGTTCCCAAAATGCATGACACTGGTGGCAGCATTTCTCCGCACCCTAAAAATATTCGTCTTCCCTTACTTGGATGATTGGCTTATTCGAACCCCATCAGAGCCAGAGGCCAGGTTTTCTCTATCTCGCACAATGCGTGTCCTTCAATATTTGGGACTTGTCATAAACTTCCCAAAATCCAACCTAGCTCCCACTCAATCTTTAGAGTTCATAGGAGCCCTGCTGTATACCAGACAGACAAGGGCCTATCTTCCACAGTCCCGCTGCCTTCACATTGTGCAGTTAGCTTCCCAAGCAATGCTAAAGTCTCACCTCACTGCTCGGGAAATGTTACAATTGCTAGGCCACATGGCATCCACCGTGCATGTGGTCCCTTATGCCCGCCTCCATATGAGGGCAGCCCAGTGGACTCTATCCACTCAGTGGACTCAGGCGTCAGGTTGCCTGTCAGACAAAATAGCAACCTCAGATCGTCTTATTTTGTCTCTCCAATGGTGGCAGTCACCCCAGAATCTGTTGGTGGGGTCCCCTTTTCAGCGACCCCCATCCCAAGTAACTCTAACAACAGATGCCTCACAGGTGGGTTGGGGAGCCCATTTGCAAGGCCTCTCTACCCAGGGTTCCTGGACTCCACAGGAGACCGATCTACACATCAGTCTCCTAGAGCTCAGAGCAATCTTTCTTGCTCTTCGAGTGTTTCACACCCAGCTCAGCTACAAAACTGTCCTAATTCAAACGGACAACCAGGTAGCCATGTTCTATGTGAACAAGCAGGGCGGAACAGGCTCTCTGTTGCTCTGCAACGAAGCTCCAGGCATTCAAAACTCTTGGGCAGACAGATTCAGTCGAGTTCTGCTTTCACACGAATGGTCTCTCCATGCAGACCAGGTGGCGAAAATTTTCCAATTTTGGGGAACCCTGGACATAGACCTCTTTGCAAGTCCGCTGAATGCCAAACTTCCCCGGTTCTGATCCAGAATTCCGGCTCAGGGTTGTTAGGCCAGGGATGCCTTCCTCCTCCATTGGGGTCAGGACTTTCTGTATGCCTTCCCACCCATTCCCCTGATTCCCAGAACTTTATTCAAGCTTCAGAGAGACAGAGGCCATATGATTCTCATAGCCCCACATTGGCCATAAGAACATAAGATATGCCATACTGGGTCAGACCAAGGTCCATCAAGCCCGGTATCCTGTTTCCAACAGTGACCAATCTAGGTCATACGTACCTAGCAATATCCCCAAAAGACACAGGTTCCACAATGCTTGTATTGGGTCAAGCATTGATATCCTGGGTCCCTTTTTAATATTGGTTTATGGACCTTTCCTCCAGGAACTTCTCCAAACCTTTTTTAAACCCAGCTACACTAACAGCTCTTACTACATCCTCCGGTAACAAATTCCAGAGTTTGATTACACGTTGAGTGAAAAAATATTTTCTCTTATTTGTCTTAAATAGTTTACCCTGTAGCTTCATTACATGTCCCCTAGTCTTTCTATATTCTGATAACGTAAACAATCGATCTACGTTTACCCGTTCCACTCCATTCATTAATTTATAGACCTCTATCATATCTCCCCTCAGCCGTCTCTTTTCCAGGTTGAAGAGCCCTAACCTTTGTAGCCTCTCTTCATAGGAGTAGCTTTCCATACCCTTTACCATTTTGGTGGCTCTTCTCTGTACCTTTTCTAATAACGCTATATCCATTTTAAGATACGGCAACCAGAATTGCCCACAATATTCAAGGTGCGGTCGTACCATGGAATGATACAGAGGCATTATAATATTCTTTGTTTTATTTTCCATTCCTTTCCTTATGATACCTAGCATTCTATTTGCTTTCTTGGCCGCCGCTGCACACTGGGTGGAGGGTTTTAACATGTTATCCATGATGACTCCTAAATCTTTTTCCTGGGTGGTGGTTCCCAATGTGGAACCTTGCATTGTGTAACCATAGTGTGGGTTGTTCTTTCCTAGGTGCATAACTTTGCACTTGTCCACATTAAATTTCATCTGCCATTTGGATGCCCAGTCTTCCAATTTATCCAGATCCTCCTGCAGTTTTCCACAATCCTCTTGGGTTTTAACAACTTTAAACAGTTTTGTGTCGTCTGCAAATTTGATAACCTCACTAGTTATTCCCTTTTCCAGGTCATTTATGAATATGTCAAAAAGTAGCGGACCCAGTACAAATCCCTGGGGTACTCCACTATTCACCTTTTTCCATTGGGAAAATTGGCCATTTAGCCCTACCCTCTGCTTTCTATCTTTTAACCAGTTCCTGATCCACAATAGTACACTGCCTCCTATCCCATGACTCTTTAGTTTTGCCAAAAGTCTCTGATGAGGGACCTTGTCAAAGGCTTTCTGAAAGTCCAGATACACTATATCAACCGACTCACCTTTGTCTACCTGTTTATTCACACCTTCAAAAAAACATATCAGATTAGTAAGACAAAAAATAACACCTCTGTGGGATCAAACCCATGACCTCTGGCCACGACAAGTGTGGTACATCTCTCTCAAGCTCCATCTCTGGAGTTAGGATCTGCTCCAGATCTCCTATCCCAGGAGGACGGGATGGTGTGGCATCCCAATCCCCAGTCTCTACATTTCAGGGCCGTGTTGCTGAAAGCCTAGAACTTCATGGTCTTAACCTTTCTCAGCAAGTAAAGGATATCCTTTATGCTTCCAGGAAACCATCCACAAGACGCTCTTATGCTTTTAAGTGGAAAATGTTTACCATATGGTGTTTGCAGAAGGGTCTTAACCCTCTTGCAATACCTCTGGAATCATTACTGGAATATCTCCTTCATTTGTCTTAATGCAGGTTTTAAGACCAATTCAGTGAGAGTTCATTTGAGTGCTATTGCAGCTTCTCTCAAGCCTTTAAATGGGCAACCTATTTCCTCTCATCCTATCATAGCGAGATTTATGAGAGGCCTTCTCCTTACTAAGCCTCCTGTTAAGCCACCACCGGTTGGCCAGCTCTTGAAGCCGCCTTTTGAACCATTAGCTACTACCTCTTTGAAATTCCTTTCATGGAAGGTTATTTTTCTTATTGCAATCACATCAGCACGTCGCATCAGTGAATTGCAAGCATTGGTGGCTGATCCTCCTTATACAAGGTTCCATCATGATAAGGTAGTCCTTAGGACTCATCCTCACTTTATGCCAAAGGTGGTTTCACCTTTTCATTTAAACCAAGCAGTTTATCTTCCTGTTTTTTTCCCAAGGCCTCATGCCTCTAATGCAGAAAGGAATCTTCATGCTTTGGACTGTAAAAGAGCTTTGGCCTTTTACTTGCAAAGGACACAGCGACATAGAAAGTCCTCTCAACTCTTTGTTGCTTTGATCCTAGTCATTTAGGACTTCCAGTCTCCAAAAGGACACTGTCCATCTGGATTGCACAGTGTATATCTTTTGCCTATCGGAGTAAGAACCTTTCTCTTGAAGGCCATGTCACAGCACACAATGTGAGAGCCATGGCAGCCTCTATGGCTCATCTTCACTCTGTGTCTATCGACGACATCTGTCGAGCAGCTACCTGGGCCTCGGTTCATACCTTCACAGCCCATTACTGCTTGGACAAGGACTCCCGCCGGGATGCCTTGTTTGGTCAGGCTGTTCAACACCTGTTCCATACTTAATCAACTCCTACCTACCATCCCTGGTAGGATGCCAGAGATCCATGGGGGGAAGTGGAGCCCTTTCACAGGGACTCGCAACTTCGGGGGTCTCTCCCTGGCATCTAAAGCTAGGGAGTCCCCATATGTGAAGACTACATTCCTGCTTGTTCCTGGAGATAGCATAGTTACTCAACTGTAACCGGTGATCTCCGGGAACAGCAGGAATTTAGTCTTCACAACCCACCCACCTCCCCTAGGAGTTGTATCTCTCTATCTCTCTCTTTTTCTCTCTCCTTCTCTCTCTCTCTTTGTCTCAGCTTTAAACTCAGTTGGAGAGAGGCAGTTGGGAAAGGCGGGAAGGCAGCACGCAGGCGCTGTGGGATGCTCCCAAAAGCTTTCTAATTGGATGCTGGGGAGCGTTCCCGCGCAGGCTCCGTCGGTACCGATGATACCCATATGTGAAGACTAAATTCCTGCTGTTCCCGGAGATCACCTGTTACAGGTGAGTAACTATGCTTTACCCAAAAGAGAGAAGGTACTACGGTACGTACACCCCACACCCCACTATTAGCTCAACTCATCTGGACACATTCTCCATATCAAATGAACACTGCTCAATTAATCTGCTATACCGAGCACCAACATCATCACCCGATGACCTCTCATCAATAATTGATCTAGCCTGTAACCCCAGCAACCCACGCTCTCTGAATTGGCTTATGGGAGATTTCAATCTACCCTCCTTACTAAATACACATTCCTCAGCCTTCCTTGATGCAATGAACGAGCTGGGCTACAAGCAACTCATCGACTCACCCACACATAACAAGGGTGGCAAACTGGACCTGATCTTTGGACCTCAGGCATCTGTCAACTCAGCCCAGAACCTGCTGATCTCCATAACACCTGTACCCTGGTCTGACCATAACCTACTCCTATTCCACATACCCACCAACTACCCCAGCAACTCCATCAATAAAGGAAGCCCCCCACCAGAATTATTACAACACGCTTTCGGCCTCTTGTTAAGGAGAAGGCCCTTGAGAAGATCTTACCTCTCCTTTCCAACGAATCCCTCGACCCAAATGAATTGTTCTCCAACTGGGATAACGCCATTAGAGCTGCTGCCTGTTTCCCAGCTTCCAACAAGAACTCTGCAAAACGGGAACACGCGCCATGGTACTCCCAGGACCTGCGAGCCTCTTCTCCACCTACGCAAGCTTGAGAGACACTGGCGACACACCCGGACCTCCAAGGCACTTGAGATATACTCTGCTCAACTAAAGCTACACCGCGAGAAGACAATGGAAAAAAGAAAACATTACCATTCTGAATTACTAAAGAGATCTCTGAACAAACTTCATGATCTATTCACTATTGTCAAGTCTTTGACAGGCGACCCAGCTCCAGCCCAATCATCTATGCCCCAGCCACAAGACTATGCCAATTACCTACAATCAAAGTCGATCCAGACCAATACGGCTGCTACCATCTCATCCTTCTCCACCCCATATGTGTCCTCACAACCAACCTCCCTAACGAAATTCTCTGAGGTATCTTGTGAAGAGATTGTAGATATTATTTCCACTATTAACCTCACTACTGCTCCTAACGATCCATGCCCTGCAAGCTGGATTAGAGAGTTGCGCCATGACCTCAGTCCAACAATATGCAGAATCCTTAACCAATCCCTATCAACAGGGTCCTTCCCCCAAAGCTTAAAATACACGTCCATCCGCCCTCTGTTAAAAAATAGTAAACTCGATCCAACTAAAGTTGAGTCCTTCAGACCAATTTCGAGCATCCCGCTACTAGCCAAAATCTTCGAGAAGGTAGTCCAACGACAGATTCAACACCATGTCGATATAGAAGCACCCTTGGACTCATCCCAGCATGGCTTTAGAGATGCACACGGTGTTGATACCATCCTTACAACCCTATTTAACAATCTAATCATTGGTCTTGACAACATCCACCAAGGATACGCCCTCATCTTCTTGGACATAGCAGCCGCTTTTGATTCGGTGAACCACCAAACACTCGTACATCGTCTCGAAGAAAAAGGAATACTAGGTTCAGCACTAGCCTGGTGTAAATCTTACCTATGCAATAGATGGCAACAAGTCAGAACTGGATCCACGACCTCAGAGCCATTTCCACTGAAACAAGGCGTACCCCAAGGCTCATCCCTATCTGCACTGATGTTCAACATCTACATGCAGCCCATCTGTGCATTAATTCGATCATTCAATGTCCAATGCCTAGCCTATGCAGATGACATCCTCATTTACACACCCTTCCAGATTGATCATCCTGACTTCTCCCAATTATTAAGATGTTTTGAAGCAGTGGCAGACTGGCTTCTCTCTCAGAATCTGCGAATTAACCACACCAAAACAGATGTTCTCTTCATCACGAGAAACCAGAAGTTCACTCCACCTACCTCACTACAAGTCAACAACACAGAACTTAAGGCAAAATCCACAATTCGCTACCTAGGTATTACCCTTGACCAGAGGCTAGACATGTCAGCACATATCAAAAACACCTCAAAAGCGATTTATCACAAAATCAGATCACTACGCCATCTCCGACCACTACTGGACTTCCCTGATTTCCGATCAATCTTCCAGGCTCTAGTTATTCCTCATCTCGACTTTGCTAACATCATCCTTCAGGGACTCCCACAGTCGACCCTAAGCCCTCTCCGACTTGCCATGAACTCTGCTGCGAGGGTTCTGGTAGGTCTTTCAAAGTCAGACCATATAACACCAGTCCTGAAGAATCTACACTGGCTACCTCTGCAGGCCAGAATCCACTATGACTTTAGTCTTGACATTCAAAGCCATCAAGACCCAGCCACTCACACCCATCAGTAAACTGCTCCATAGCACTCCAGCCAATAGATTAAGGAGACATACATTGATGAATACCCTTGAAGTCCCTAAGTCAGTCACTAAATGTACAAAGACAACAGCCAATAGAGCCTTCTCCATGTTCGCACCTACGGCTTGGAACGCCCTCCCGGCAGAAATCCGAGCTATCTCCAATCTCCCGTTATTCCGAAAAGCTCTCAAACACCATTTGTTCCTTCTACACTACCCGGAGAATAACTCTGGAAAACACACAACCATCACCTTACCCTCCTACCTAGCCCGCCCCATTGACCAGCCTCCCTTAGAGAATGGATAATCTCCTTTCCCCTCCCTCCCTCCCTTACACATGAGCCTATGCATCTGTTTACGATCCGTTTATGTCCTGTAAGAATGTTCATAATTTGTATATAGTTTTCCCGGTTCATCCAAGTTTACTCCCCCTGTTCAATGTAAACTCAATGTGACCTGCTGCATTGCTGTATATTTTGTTTAACTGTAAACTGCACTGATTACAATAGCGCGGTATATAAGAGATGTAACTAAATAAATAAATACCGTTCATAACAACAACCCCAACAGGGGCAACAGCCTAAGGGGCAGGGCTAGAAGCAGTACCACAAGCCTTAAGACCCCTAAGCCCCAGCCAGTGCCACAGCCACAGCCTGGAAGGAGTTGTTGACCCTTTCATGAGGACCATGGCCCTTCTTCCCTTTCTGGACTCTGTTCCACCTCAAGTGGTATACTTTTCCCACAGGTGGCCCATCGTAACCTCCGACACCTGGGCCCTCCAGCTGGTCCGCAAAGGATAGTGGCTGCATTTCCAACAGCTTCCTCCCACCTGCTTTCTATGGGAGTACCCTCTCCAGCAACACCATTGCATGTTTCTCCAACAGGAGATCCAAGCCCTCTTAGCAGATCGGGCTGTGGAACTCTTTCCACCATCTCAAGTAGGAAGAGGGTTCTACTCCCGCTACTTCTTGGTCTCCAAGAAGACCTGTGGCTACAGATCCATTCTCAATCTACGCAAACTCAATCGCTTTCTGGAAAAGGAGACGTTCAAGATGGATCTCCCTTGGAACATTGCTGCCCTACAAGATTGGCTGTGCTCTTTGGATCTCAAAGATGCCTACACATACATCCTTATTCACCCCATGCACTGTCAGTACCTCCGCTTCATGCTCGGTGGACAGCATTATCAGTACAGGGTTCTACCTTTTGGCTTTGCCTTCACCCCATAGGTCTTCACAAAATGCTTGGCAGTTGTTGCCGCCTTCCTTCAGACCCAAGGCATCTTTGTCTTCTCCTACCTGGACTGGCTCATCAGAGGCACAATGCCATAAGAGGTCCAGTGATTTGCGACCCGCATCATTCAAGTGCTGGAGCAGCTGGGGTTTCTCAACAACTACCCAAAGTCCCACCTTCAGCTCTCTCAACACCTCAAGTTCATTGGAACTCTTCTTGACACTGCTCTGACTCAAGCCTTTCTCCTAGCAGCCTGGGTCCAGAACCTAGCCGCACTGGCGCATGAGGTACAGCATTGTGCTCGTTGGTCACAGCTCGACAAATGCTGCACCTCTTGGGTCACATGGCCTCCACTGTCCATGTCACCCCCTCAGCCCACCTTCACATGCTTCAGGTGCAGTGAACGCTCTGCATGCATTGGTGTCAGGCGACCGACCGTCTCTCGGACAGCATCATGGTAACTCCTCTGCACAAGGAATCCCTTTCCTGGTGTCAGGACCAACAGCATCTGCCTGTAGGCCTTCCCTTCCAGGCCCTGCTGCATCAGAAAGCGCCGATGACAGATGCCTCCAAGCTGTGCTGGGGTGAGCATTTAGATGGCCTGCACACACAAGTCTGTGGACAACAGCAGAGAGCCTCCATCAAATCAGTTTCCTTGAGCACCAGGCCATTACCAATACCCAAGAGTGTTCCGGCAATAGCTCTCCGATCAGTTTGTCCTTATACAAACGGACAACCAGGTGGCCATGTTCTACATCAACAAACAAGGTGGCATGGGCTCATATCAACTCTGCTGAGAAGCAGTCCATCTCTGGAAGTTTGCCTCCAAGGACAACATGCTCATCCGAGCGATTTATCTACTGGGGAAGCTCAATGGGTTGGTGGATCGGCTCAGCAGATTTCTCAACACCCGGGTAGCCAACTGCATCTTTCAGATGTGGGGTACCCCGTACATGGACCTTTTTGCCACGCCTCTCAACTCCAAGTTGCCGCAGTATTGCTCCAGGGTCCAATTGGGTAACCTCCAATGCCTTCCTTCTGGTTGGAGCAACAGCCTTCTGTATGCCTACCTGCTGACTCCATTAGTGGCCAAGACCCTCTTCAAATTGCAGACTAAGAAAGCCACCATGATACTCATAGCATCGCTTTGGCCCAGACAGCCCTGGTTTACCCTGCTACTTAACTCTCCTGGCAGCCGCCGATTCCACTCAGCTATGCCCTGGATCTGCTAACTCAAGAGAAGGGGACCCTCCTCCATCGCATCCTCAAATCTCTATCACTTACGGCTTGGATGCTGAGTGGATAGCTCTTGCAAACTTCAGCTACAGATGTCGAAGATATTATTCTTGCCTCCTGCAGGGACTCCACCAGATGCACCCTAGCTTTTAAGTGGGCAGATTTTCACTCTGGTGTGTGGACAGGATTTAGACCTCCTCTCTTGCTCTGTAGAGATGGTACTCTCTTACTTGATCCATCTCTTTAAGTCTGGATTGAAATCTAACTCGGTGTATCTCAGTGCCCAGGCAGCTTAACACCATGCAGTAGCTGCTAAGTCTCTTTTCGCCCATTCTCTCATTGGACAGTTCATGAGGAGTCTTTTGTTGTCCTGTCCCCTGATCTGGCCACCGCCGGTTGCGTGGGACCTGAATGTTGTCCTTAGACAGCTGATCATTCCACCCTTCAAGCTGCTTGCCTCCTGCCCTCTCAGATTTCTTACCTGGAAGTTTATCTTTTTAGTAGTGCTTCACTTCGGTGCGCTATGTCAGTGAGTTACAAGTGCTGGTAGTGCATCCACCATATACCAGATTTCACAAGAATAGAATGGTCCTCCGCTCTGTCATGAAGAAGACCCTTCTGAGCCTATGGAGTTGGTGATAGAAAAGGATTCCGTTGCAGAAACTGACAGGCAGTCTGAGCACATGGCTCAGTGTTTTCAGAGAGAATGTAAACAAAGAGAGTCATGAGCTGGAAAGACACTCCCACGCTGTGACGTAGTCCCTAGTTCAGGAGATAATGAGATACACCTGTTTAAGGGAGGGGCACAGTTTAGCCCAGAGAAACAGGATGATAAAAAGTGGTCATTAGCCTGGACTAAAGGGGAGCAGAAAGAAGGAAGATGTCAAGAGGTGAGAACCAAGGGAGCCATAGTCCTAACGCCAGAAAGAAGCAGCACAGGACAGGTGACGTCTGGTAAAGGCAAGAAGGATAAGATATTTCCTGGAAGGCAGGCTTGGGAAAACTCACATGCTCCAGAGAGAGAAACCTGCTGGCATGACAATACTGGTACCTCTAAGGCTGAAGCTACGAGGCTGAGAGACAAACAAACACAAGCTGTGTTTGGGAATCAGTCTGACCTTGCAGAGCTGAGAATTCCTTTCCCTCCAAAGCTGAAAGGTAGGCTTCACAACTTACATAGATTTGAACCTAGTTATAAAGTATTTCCCTGCAGTTGCCAGAATGTAGCAGATTCTCTAAAAAGAAACTTCAGTATATATGGTAATTCACAGTCCTATCCTTTAGAGTGCTACCGAGAGAAGCCATGTGAGGATAGTGAAGACGTCTGTTTTAAAGTTCAGGATAGCAGCTCACTGACATACCCTGCTATTGCTGACGCTGAAGAAATGCAGATTGACTGATAGCAGTGAAATAGTGGATAACCAGATGGACTGCACGTTATGTTTTGCTGACCACGTCGAGTCTCTGTGCTGAACACTGGTTTGAGAAAGCAGGTGAAGCAACAGAAAGAATGGGGAACATTTTCTTTTGCTGAAGGAAGCTGTTATTGTTTGTTTGTACCGAGCACTGCACGTTGTGAGCCTGAAGCTGATAAGGCTAATTTACATGAGTTCTTGTACATATCCCTCAAGCCAATTGTATGGCAGTTTGTCCTAAGTTATTTACCTGCACAGAAATCCGTTGGGAAGGGGAAAAATAAATTCTTGTCATTGCCTGCAACACTCGACTACAACTCTTCTGTTCTCAAAGGGTAAAAGGGACTACCATTCCCAGAGGGCCTTGCAGGACCAATGCAGGGTCACACTCTCTGAGTCAGGAATACAAAGGCAGACCAACTCTCAGCGCCCTAGGTTCTGGGCTGGCCACCGAGAGGGTGACAGCACTCATCCCGTTTCTTCCTAGGATGGTTTCCGCTTTTCACCTCAACCAGTTGGTGGTCCTGCCCACCCTTTTTCCCAAGCCTCACACCAAAAGGACTGAGGCCTCCTTACACACTTTGGATTGTAGGAGGGTGCTGGCTTTCTATCTGGAATGCACTAAAGCTCCCCGCTGCTCCCCCCCCAGCTCTTCATCTCTTTTGATTCCAACCAACTGGGTGTCACCATCTCCAAATGCACCCTCTCCATTTGGGTGGTAGACTGCATTTCCTTTGCTGATGCTCAGGCTGGGCTCAATTTGGACCCCCATGTCACGACGCACAGTGTCCGAGCTATGGCATCTTCTGTAGCTAACCTCCACTCAGTCTCTGCAGTAGAGATTTGTAGGGCTGATATGTGGTCATCAGTTCACACTTTCACAGCACATTACTGTCTGGATGCGGATTCCCGGCATAACAGCACCTTTGGTCAAGCTGTACTCCGGCACCTCTTTGGGAATTGATGCAACTCCTTCTGTCTTTCCAGGCTACCAGAGTCAAATTGATGTTGATGCCTCTGCTTGATGCTTACTTTCGGAACCATTCAGAGTTTTTTCCGCTGGTTCGGTTTTTCTGGTTGCCCCGTTGGGCTGTTCATAGTTTTTTTTCAGTAGTCTGTAGCTTGAGAGTCCCAAATGTGAGGACTGACTTCCTAATTGGTCCCAGAGAAAGCGTAGTTACTCTCCTGTAGCAGGTGTTCTCCAGGAACAGCAGGAATCAGTCCTCCATACCCTCCCTCCTCCCCATGGAGTTGTTTTTCTTTTTGGAGTTTTATTAAGCTATGTCATCATACTGAGGTAAGATGGCTCCTTTGGGTGGGAAGATGGGCATGCATGAATGATCAACCTTTCATAGGCTTTCTCTGAAAGCTGGGGAGTGTTTCCCACATGGGCTCCATCGGTGATGTTGCCCATATGTGAGGACTGATTCCTGCTGTTCCCAGAGAACACCTGCTGCAGGTGAGTAACTACGTTATCTCTGGAGGCTAGAGTAGCAGACTTGGAGCAGCTGAGGCAGATAGAGAGGTATATAGACGAGACCTATAGGGATGTAGTAGAGAAGCCCCATTTCCAGTCTGGCAGTTTTTCTGCTGCCTTGTAGGAGAGAGGTCACATGGAAGAAGAGCATCACTTTGGTGTGGCAGGAAGCAATCCTACAACTAGGACCTGTCCTCCAAATGATGTAATACCCTCTCATACCCAGAATGTGTCTGTAGGGCCATGTGGCCACGAAGGAAGGGTTAGGACAGCTGTTATATTTTATGATTTCATCATTAAGCATGTAGATAGCTGGGTGGCTGGTGGATATGAGGATCACCTGGTAACATGCCTGCCTGGTGCGAAGGTAGCGGACTTCATGCGTCACATAGATAAGGTTTTAGATAGTGCTGGGGAAGAACCTGCTATCTTGGTACATGTTGGTACCAATGACATAGGAAAGTGTGGGAGGAAGGTCCTGGAAGCTAAATTCAGGCTTTTAGGTAGAAAGTTGAAATCCAGAGCTTCCAGGGTAGCATTCTCAGAAATGCTTTCTGTTCCACATGAAGGACCCAAGAGGCAGGCAAAGCCCCAGAATCTAAATGCATGGATGAGATGATGGTGCAAGGAAGAGGATTTTCGATTTGTTAGGAACTGGGCAACATTCTGGGGAAGGGAGGGGGCTTTTCCGAAAGGATGGGTTTCACCTTAACCAGGGTGGAACCAGGCTGCTGTCATTAACCTTTAAAAAGGAGATAGCTTTTAAACTAGAAAATTGAGGAAAGTCAACAGTCTTCCAAGAGAGGATGGTTCTGAATAATGTACTTTTGAAAGATACTAGCAAAACGGGGAAGTTAGGGCATCCCAATAGAGAGGTTCCAGTAAAGGTAAACGTAATCCAGGTGCCTTTAAGTAAAAACCAGACCGACTTGAAATTTCCATATTATCCCTGTCATTCGATAGCTAGACTGTTAATGTGAACAAACTTTGAAAGGCCTGTATGCAAATTCTAGAAGTCTAAAAAAAAATAAAATGTCAGAATTAGAATATATGGCATTGAATTTATTTATTTAATGGGTTTTATATACCGCTTTATCATTTCAATCAAATCGGTTTACATTGTAACTTAAACTTAGTAATGTACATTAAACAGGGATATTGATAACTTGAATTTTTCTGAGGCAATGGAGGGTTAAGTGACTTGCCCAAGGCCACAAGGCGTGCTAGTGGGACTTGAACCCTGGTCTCTGGGTTCCCAAGCCAGTGCTCTAACCATTAAGCGGTGTAAAAGGGGGTTCTTGTTATGAAGGTACCACCATCTTGGCAAGTATGTAAATTAACTGTCTTGCAAAGGATTGTGGTTATTGAAGTCCATTCACACAAAGCTTGCCTTTTTAAAATAATGAAGACTCTTGTAGTTGGTCGAGTGTAAGGCAAAATTAGAGTTTATTTATGGGGTGATTATTCCACACACAGATATGCTTGGTAACACCATCTAGATAACTTCTCCAGGGTTTATTCAACAGAAATAAGGCAACTGAAAAAAAGTTATGCAAATAAGTATCAAAGTCCTTTATGGAACAGGAAGGCTTCCTTACAGCCACTGCTAATAAACTTCTTAGCAGTGCTGAGGGTAAAACAAATCAAAGAGGAAAACTTCTTTATACAAAAACGATGCTCACTTTCTCCATACAGAAAATAACTTTTAAATCCCACGTGTGCACGGCTTGTGCTGGGCTCTCCTCCACCAACAGGTGACAATTAACTGCAATCAGTAGCTTGATTTCAGCACACGTGCAAACTTTCCAACAAAGCTTTTTCTTTTCAACAAAACTTTATGGGAAGCCAGTATTTAGAATGTTTCCTTTTGATGTTTTCTCTTATATTTAGGATTTTCCTAAAATAACAACCTACTCAAAGAACAGTCCATATAATTATCCTCTGCATCAGATATTAAACCTTGCTCTTGAAATTGCATAGATTCAGTTTCTCCGTCTGGCTCAGAGGGCTTTAGGAACTGACCTTTATACGGAGAGAAACTGTTTCCCTGCTGTTTGCACTGCTCAAAGCTAGGGAAACGTTTACTGTTCCTACCTGAATCCAGGCAAGCGTCAGGCTGCTTCTTCTGGTATTCTGGCCAGTATGCAATAGAGCTTCTGTGTCCTGTCCTCCAGTTGGTATCTCTGGACCTCAGGATCTTTTCTCCAGACGTCCTCCAAGAGGTATTTGGGCTCCTTTCCTCCTTAGCTGCAGCAGACCTCTTCCTAGGTGTTGCTTGAGGGTCCCTGGCTGTGGATCTACAGACCTCTGGCTTTCTCCAGTCCTCTGAAGGTTCTTTCCCCCAGGTATCTATCCAGGCATAGGTACTTCTCTGAGCTCCTCTCTTGGACCGTCTGCTTCCTTGTCCTTGTTCCTTCAGTTTCCGGTTGTTCTTCCTTCTGTTCTGGTTCTCATTCTCCTTCTGATTCCCCTTCTCCTTCTGTCTTCCTGAAGATTCCCCTCTAGTTTTAAAGGGCTTAGATTGCAACTCCTCCCTTGCATTCTTCAGGTGTTGTGGATTAAGCATTCTTCTAGAGGCTGTTTGATTAGGGATGACATAATGCTTTCTCTGATAACACTCATGCTTTTCCACTCTGGCTCCCCTAGGGACTTTCTGCATACTGGTGGATTCTGGAACATGTAGTCTTTTAGGGAAACAAGCTGTCTTATTTCTATAACCTGCCAGCACAGGTCCCTTAATCAGAGTAAATTCTCCTCTTTTGTCATTACTCCCTGAGCTTTGATAAGCTTCCTTATCACAGCGGCTACTCCACTCCATAAATGAAAGGTTAGATATAATTGGCATCTCAGAGACCTGGGGATAATCAGTGGAACACTGTGATACCAGGCTACAAACTATATCGCAGTGATAGAGTAGATCACATAGGTGGAGGGGTGATGATATATGTTAAACAGGGCGTTTGAGTCAATCAAAAAATGTTTTGCAGGAAATCAAATACACTGTAGAATCTTTATGGCTAGAAATGCCATGTAAAAGGGGGAAGGACTAGAAGGTCTTAAAGGACTGGAAAAAGGGACTGTTACTTCTGGAGAGAGATCTGCAACTGTGAGTATATACTTCTGGTAATTTTCTAAAAGGAATTCTTTGTATTAAAGCTAATTAATCTGTGAACCCACTATTTTTTGTTAAATCAGTCAGGGCCTAGTAGCAGCAGTTTAAGTTTAAATTTAAAACACAGAAGAGAGCTTTCTGGTTACATTTGGAACCCAGCAGAGAGCTTGTAGTTTACATTTAATTGTCACTCAGGGCCTAGTAACAGCAAATTCTCCAGGACCAAGCAGGAAGTCAGTCCTCACATATGGGTGACGTCGGCGCCGACGGAGCCCTCGCGGAGCAATTTTCCCCAGCTTTCAAAGAAAGCCTTTGGGAATTGCAGCGCGCATGCGCGGTCCTCTTCCCGCCCAAGGGTGCCATCTTGCTCAGTCTTCTTTTTTCCGCGGAGCCCTACAGACGTTGCCTGTGAATCCCCGCAGAAAAGTTGATTTTTTCTCTATTTTCCTCTTTTTTCTTCGGTTCGACGCCGGTTCTTTTCCCGCCCGGACTCGCGACGTCGGTTGCGAGTCCGTTCCTTATTTTTCGGTTTTTTGTCCTTCGTGACAGATTTCGCGCCTTTTTCCTTTTTCCCTGGCAGCCCGGTCATTCGACCTCGCAGGGGCCCTTTTTCCCCCGATGGCTGCCAGCGGCTTTAAAAAATGTGATCTCTGTAAGAAACTCATGTCTCTTACAGACACTCATGACTTCTGCCTCCGCTGCCTCGACCCAGATCATGACTCTCTGATCTGTGTACCATGCGGCAAAATGTCCTCAAAGGCTTTGAGGAGTCGGCAGCACCAGCGGGAGCGTATCTTCTCTGACTCCGGCCGGGCTCGGACCTCGTCGGAGGCTTCGACGTCTCGGGACTCTGGTCCTGAGCATCGTCGAAGTTCCTCTGAAAGGGGGGGTCTCCTACCCGGGAACATCATCGGAAGAAGAAACCCGCGAGGGCGGGATCGGTGGACGCTCCTGGTTCCTCGAGGGCCAGGTCGCATAGCCCCGATTCCCGTCCCGGGTCCTCGGAGACGGAGAGGCCGTCAAAACATCCTTGACTCGAGGTGGACTTACCCGCTCACGTGAGTACTGTTGTCCTCGTTGACTCGCCTCCGAAGGGCCCGACGCCGTCGGGGCCCGAGTCGGGGGCTGCTGGGTCTCCAGAGCTCGGACTCAGGTTGACGGCCTTGGAGAGCTGTCTGACTGCCTTCTTGGACCAGCAGCGGGTATTGATCGCTGGCCTCGCCGGTGCTTCTGCCCTGACCGCCGGGACGTCGACCTCCAAATCGACCCCGGAGACCGAGCCGATCCTCGAGTCCATGAGGGCTCGAGTCGATCCTCGGTCGAGGTCTCCTTCGGCCTCCCATTCGGGACCGAGGTCGTCGACGCCGACTCCCTCGGCGTCGGAGCGGATAGCATCGGTGCCCGCCCGACCGGAGCCGATCGACTCCTCCTCTGAGGAGTCGACCTGGGAATCTGAGGACAAAGAGTCACCTGGTTCCTTTCGGACTCGGTGTGTCCCTTCGGACTCCCCCGAGTCCGAACCTCGGAGACGGTCCCCCCCCCCGGAGGATACCCGGTTCTCGGACTTCGTGAGGGATATGGCCAAGGCCTTGGCCTTCCCTGCGGATCCCGAGGAGGAGAGCCTCGAGTCGAAGAACTCGATGCCCTCCAATATGACTCTCCCCCGAAGGAGGCCTTTATTGTACCGGTTCCTCCGATGCTGGAACAACTTCTCTTCTGCATGTGGGAGAGCCCGGCATCGTCGCCGGTGTTAAGCAAGCGGGTCGATTCCATTTATCGAGTCCGCAAGAGCCCCGGCTTCCAGAAGGCACAACTACCGCACCATTCCATGGTGGTGGAATCGGCCATGCATAGACTAAAAAGTAAAAAAATGCACTCCTCGGTGCCCCCTGGTAGGGAAGCCCGAAGCCTGGATGCCCTCGGTAGGAAGTGCTTCCAGGGCTCTATGCTTGCTTGTCGAGTCCAGACCTACCAGCTCTACATGGGCATGTATCTCCGAGACCTGGCTAAGGAAATAGCCGGGTTCTCTGCTGGTCTCTCCGACGAACCTTTGCAGAGGTTCCAATCCTTGTCTAATGGTATTCGAGAGTGCTCCAAGTTTATCTCGAGCAGCCTACGATGGTTTTGAGGCGTCGGCTCGAGTAGCTGCGGCCGGCATCGGTGGACGCCGCCAGGCTTGGCTTCAGACGTCCGACCTCGAGCCCTGGGTACAGGACAAGTTGGTCGATGTCCCCTGCCGAGGTGATAACCTCTTTGGCAAGCCCATGGATGAGAAGGCTGCACAAATCGAGACGGAGACTCTCACCAGGACTCGTCTCTCGAGGAAGACCTCTGCCCCTTCTCAAAAGAAGAAGGCCTCGGGGAAAAAGCCCTTTTACCCGAGGAAAGGTGCTGCCTATAAATACTACCCTCAATATCCGGCCTCAGTGGCTAACCCACAGGGAAAGCAGGCCAAGGGACGGGGTAATGTGTCCCGTAGGCAGCAAGCCCCCAAGCCTGCACCACCGGCCCCTGCTCAGCAGGGTGGGGGTTTTTGACTTCCTCAGCATAGCCTCTCCCCCTCAGCTGGTTTCTCTCAGCACAGGAGACTGGCTGGTCCACTTTGCCCAAAGGTGGTCCACCATCACCACAGATACCTGGGTACTTCACATAGTTCAAAAGGGTTATCTTCTTCACTTTCACCAGGTACCTCCCTCCTACTTTCCAGGGGAGCCTCCCAGACTGCCTTTGCACAGGGACTTACTACTTCAGGAGTTAGCAAGTCTTATTCAGGAACAAGCCGTGGAACCAGTGCCCCACCACCTAAAGGGCCAGGGGTTTTACTCCAGGTACTTCCTGATTCAAAAAAGAACAGGAGGCCTCAGGCCCATCCTGGACTTGCGAAACCTCAACAAGTTCCTTGCAAAGGAAAAGTTCAAGATGCTTACCCTTGGAATTCTGCTGCCCTACCTCCAGCAGGGAGACTGGCTATGCTCCTTGGATCTGAAAGATGCATATACTCATATCCTCATTCATCCGGACCACAGGCAATATCTCAGATTTGTTGTAGGAGGAAATCATTACCAGTACAGGGTACTACCCTTTGGCCTATCCTCCGCACCCAGGGTGTGTTCACCAAGTGCCTCGCTGTGGTGGCGGCTTATCTGAGACTTCAAGGTCTGTTTGTGTTCCCATACCTGGACGACTGGTTCATCAGAGCTCAGTCTTCCCAAGAGGCCACTCACGCCACTCAGCGCACTGTGGCCCTGCTCCAACACTTGGGTTTTGTCATAAACTTCGCAAAGTCCACTTTGCTCCCCTCTCCAAATCTCGAGTTCATCGGCGCCCGGTTGGACACACTTCAGGCGCGGACCTTCCTCCCTCTGGACAGGGCCAGGCGGCTCATGGACCTCGCCGGCCACTTTCACAGCAATGCGCTGGTCCCAGCCAGACATTTTCTGCGACTGCTCGGCCATATGGCTTCCACGGTCCATGTGACACCCAATGCCCGACTGAACATGTGTCCTGCTCAGTGGTGCCTTCGCAATCAATGGCATCAGGCCACGGGGAGCCTAGCGGACTCCGTGCAGATCTCCGACCAGCTGGTCTCTTCTCTACAATGGTGGCTTCATCTGCCCAACCTAGTGCTAGGAGTGACTTTTCAGCCCCCTACGCATTCTCACGTCCTGACGACCGATGCTTCTCTCCTAGGTTGGGGTGCACATTGCCAGGAGACCTGTACTCAAGGCCTCTGGACTCTTTGGGAGTCTGCTCAGCAGATAAACTTCCTAGAGCTCAGAGCCATCCGCCTAGCGCTCAAAGCATTCTCTCACCTGGTTTCTCACCAGTCGGTGATGATACAGACGGACAATCAGGTTGCAATGTTCTACGTGAACAAACAAGGCGGAACAGGCTCCTTCCTTCTCTGTCAGGAGGCACAAAAACTATGCTCTTGGGCTGTCCACCACGGCATCATCCTCAAGGCTGTCTATCTCCCAGGTCAAGAAAATTACCTGGCCAACAAGCTCAGCAGGATCCTCCAGCCACACGAGTGGAGGTTGGACCCGCTGGTGGTTCAGCGGATCTTTCTCAAGTGGGGCCTCCCCACCATGGATCTGTTTGCCAGTCCTCTGAACCGGCAGCTGCCCAGATTCTGCTCTCGTCAGCCACATCCTCTCCGGGTAGCGGCGGATGCTTTTCTAATTCCATGGTCCACCGGCCTCTTGTATGCCTTTCCTCCCATGCCACTGGTGTCTCGGACGCTCTTCAAGGTTCTCAGAGACAAAGCATCGCTGATCCTAGTGGCTCCCCGGTGGCCGAGACAACCTTGGTTCCCGCTTCTGATGCAGCTAGCGGTAGACACTCCTCTTCCACTGGGATTTCAGCCCGACCTCCTGTCGCAGGATCAGGGGACTCTCCTACACCCCAATCTCCGGTCCCTTCATCTGATGGCCTGGCTGCTGAAAGGGTAGTCCTTACTCCTCTGCAGCTACCTCCAGATGTGGAGGAGGTCGTCTTGGCCTCCAGGCGGCCCTCCACCCGGAAGTCCTACGCTCTCAAGTGGCGTCGGTTCTCCGTTTGGTGTACTCAGCAGTCTCAAGATCCTTTCTCCTGTTCAGCATCAGTGGTCTTGCAGTACTTGCTCTCTCTCTCCAACCTTGGACTTAAGTCCAACTCGGTAAAAGTCCACCTCAGTGCTCTTTCTGCGCATCACCTGCCAGTGGATGGTAGACCTCTTTCCAGCCAACCTCTGGTGGCTCGGTTTCTCAGAGGCCTCCTTCTCCTTAAACCACCTTTGCGCCCGCCAGCCCCGGACTGGGATCTTAATGTGGTGTTGCAGCGGATCACCTGTCCGCCTTTTGAGCCTATGGCTACCTGTCCGCTCCGTTTTCTTTCGTGGAAAACCTTGTTCTTGGTAGCCCTCACTTCGGCTAGACGCGTTAGTGAGCTGCAGGCCCTGGTTTCTGATCCTCCTTACACTAGGTTCTACAAGAACCGGGTAGTCCTACGGACTCACCCTAAATTACTTCCCAAAGTGGTTTCCCGTTTTCACATCAACCAGGAGGTGGTACTTCCGACCTACTTTCCCAGGCCGCACTCCAGCCGAGCTGAAATGGTCCTGCATACCCTGGACTGTAGAAGGGCGTTGACCTTCTACCTTGACCGTACGCGGGAGCACCGAAAGGCTGTTCAGCTCTTCGTGTCTTATGACCCCAACAAGTTGGGGCTCCCTGTCTCCAAGCGTACTCTGTCCATCTGGATTGCGGACTGCATCGCTTGGGCTTACGAGGCTGCGGGCCTCGTGCTGGAAGGTAGAGTCACAGCTCATCGTGTTCGGGCGAAGGCTACGTCAGTAGCTTACCTCCGCTCTGTTCCATTGGCAGACATCTGCCGAGCCGCTGCTTGGTCTTCAAGCCAGACCTTTGCAGCCCATTACTGCCTGGGGAGGGAGTCCCGCAGGGACAGTGCTTTCGGACAGGCAGTCCTCCGTAACCTCTTCGAGGTATAGGCAACTCCTACCCTCCGTCCCGGATGTTGGGCTACCGGTTGGAGACATATTCAGAGAAGATTCCTTCCTTCTGTGCTACTGACCTCGAGGGAGCTCATTTTTGTGCTTAGGGTCTCCGGTAGCCTTAAGCTTGGGAGTCCCATATGTGAGGACTGACTTCCTGCTTGGTCCTGGAGAAAGCGTAGTTACTCACCTGTAACAGGTGTTCTCCAGGAGCAGCAGGAATCAGTCCTCATGACCCTCCCTCCTCCCCTTGGAGTTGCAGTTATATGCTTTCGTTTTTGCTAATTTTTGCTGTCTTTTAGCTATGTCATCTGACTGAGCAAGATGGCACCCTTGGGCGGGAAGAGGTCCGCGCATGCGCGCTGCAATTCCCAAAGGCTTTCTTTGAAAGCTGGGGAAAATTGCTCAGCGAGGGCTCCGTCGGCGCCGACGTCACCCATATGTGAGGACTGATTCCTGCTGCTCCTGGAGAACACCTGTTACAGGTGAGTAACTACGCTGTACTTTTAGCTTAAATTTAAAACACAGAAACGAGCTTTCTGGTTACATTTGGAACCCAGCAGAGAGCTTGTAGTCTAAATTGAATAGTCACTCAGGGCCTAGCATCAGCAAAGTACTTTTAGCTTAAATTTAAAACACAGAAGAGAGCTTTCTGGTTAAATTTAGAACCCAGCAGAGAGCTTGTAGTTTAAATTTCATAAGAGGTTAGAGCCTAGCAGCAGGTAAGAGCTATAATTTAAATCAAATCAGAATATTTGTACTGTGTAGCAGCCCTCTTTTAAATAAGTGTTATTTCCCTCCCTCCCTCCCCACACCCACCCACCCCAGGGATAATCGTAGCTTTATAGGTACTTACACATCTTAAAAGACAGGAGGTACTCTCAGGTGAAGCTCATTACCCAAATCAGTCATACACTATGGACCTGAAATTAGTTAAGCTTCAGGTGAACAAGGTATTTTACACGTATTAGGTACAGTTTTATTAGTATAAATATCCATAGCAACCCTTAGTAAGTAAAGAACTTAGATCTAAACACAAACTTAAAACTAAGATGCAGACAGGAGTCCAGCAGCAGGATGGGGGCTTTCCAGTCTTTTGCATTGAGTGTCACATGTATGATTTTCTCCCAGTTGGTGAGAGGTCTTACGTGTGCACTACGTGCAAGGAGCTCTTTGCTCTCAGGGAACGAGTCCATTCTCTAGAGGCTAAAGTAGCAGACTTGGAAAGCATAAGACAGACAGAGGTACATAGACGAGACCTACAGGGATATAGTCCTGAAGTCCCACCTCCAGTCTGGCAGCATCCCTGTTGCCATGGAGGAGAGAGGTCACGTGACAGGAGAGCATCACCCTGGTGTGGCAGGAAGTGATCCTGTAACTAGGACCTGTCCTCCAGGTGATGTAAAACCCTCTCGCACCGAGGACGTTTCTCCAGGGCCATGTGCCCATGAGGGAAGGGTTAGGACAGCCGTTATAGTTGGTGATTCGATCATTAGGCATGTAGATAGCTGGGTGGCTGGTGGACGTGAGGATCGCCTGGTAACATGCCTGCCTGGTGCGAAGGTAGCGGACCTCACGCGCCACCTAGATAAGGTCTTAGATAGTGCTGGGGAGGTGTCTGCTGTCTTGGTACATGTCGGTACCAATGACATAGGAAAATGTGGTAGGGAGGTTCTGGAGGCTAAATTTAGGCTTTTAGGTAGGAAGTTGAAATCCAGAACTTCCAGGGTAGCATTCTCCGAAATGCTTCCTGTTCCACGCACAGGACCCAAAAGGCAGGCAGAGCTCCGGAGTCTCAATGCGTGGATGAGACAGTGGTGCAGAGATGAGGGTTTTGGATTTGTTAGGAACTGGGGAACATTCTGGGGAAAGGAGGGGCTCTTCCGAAGGGATGGGCTTCACCTTAACCGGGATGGAACCAGGCTGCTTGCATTAACCTTTAAAAAGGAGATAGAGCAGCTTTTAAACTAGATATTAGGGGAAAGCCGACAGTCACCCAAGAGCGGATGGTTCGGAAGAATGTATCTTTGAAGGATACTACCAAAAACAGAGAGGTTCCACAAAAGAGTAAAGTAGCCCAAATGCCCTCAAGTATGGAGCAGACAGAGCTTAAAGATCCCAAATTACCCATGTCTAACAATAGCCAAATTAATATGAATAAAATACATTCTCTAAAATGCTTGTATGCAAATGCTAGAAGTCTAAAAAATAAGATGGGAGAGTTAGAATATATAGCACTAAATGAAAGGTTAGATATGATTGGAATATCAGAGACATGGTGGAAGGAGGACAGCCAGTGGGACACTGTGATACCTGGGTACAAACTATATCGAAATGATAGAACTGATCAAATTGGTGGAGGGGTTGCTCTCTATGTTAGAGAGGGTATTGAGTCAGAAAGGATTAAAATTTTGCAGGAAGCAAAATCTGCTGTAGAATCTATATGGATTGAAATTCCATGTAAAAGGGGGAAGGCAATGGCAGTGGGAGTTTACTATCGAGCGCCTGGCCAGAATGACCAAATGGATGATGAAATGCTCAAAGAAATCAAGGAAGCTAACAAAAGTTACAGCGCAGTAATAATAATGGGTGATTTCAACTACCCCGGTATCGACTGGGTCAGTGTCACGTCAGGACATGCTAGGGAGATAAAGTTCCTAGATGAAATAAATGACTGCTTCTTGGAGCAGCTGGTTCATGAACCGACCAGAGGGGAAGCCATATTAAACCTAGTCCTTACTGGAACACCAGATCTAGTGCAAGAGATAAGGGTGTTGGGGCCACTTGGCAATAGTGATCATAGCATGATCGCCTTTATTTATTTATTTATTTATTTACAGTTTCTTTTATACCGCGCTATTCGACATCAGTGCGGTTTACAATGAACATAAAAACCACACGTCTCAAATAATTGATCAGTGCTTACAATGAACAGGTAAAATAAAACTTGGGATACATTAAACAGGTTTCATGAACAGTGAAACAGTAACATGGGAACTATGTACAAAGCAACTAAATGCAGCTATATGTAGAGTTACATGAAACTAGGTAAATTTTCTTGGTAAGAGGAGGTGCAAGGTGAGATTGCAGTTTTGCAGATTAAGACTGTGAGGTGCATGGGTTGAATGTGTTGGCCTGGAGTGTGGTGGTGGGTTGGTATGGGGGGGTATCCAAAACATCGTAGTGCTGCAGAAACAGGTGATGCTTCAGTGCCTTCCTGAACTGGGAGAGGCCACTGATGGTTCTGATGCCTGATGATAGGGCGTTCCAACATGATGGTGCAAAGTAGGAGAAGGCTCTGGATCTAGTGACTTGAGAGCATTTCGTGACTGCCTTCGGTAATACGAGAGAGTTGGAGGCGGTCGATCTCCTTGCTCGATTAGGGGGTGTAATTGATATCAGGTCAGTGATAGCAGACGCGGAGTAGTTATTGATCGCTTTATGAGTCATAGTTAGGATCTTGAAAGAGATCCTAGATTGTATAGGCAGCCAATGTAAATGTTTCAGTATTGGAGTGATGTGGGTTCTCTTGGAGGCTCCATGAAGGATTCTTGCAGCTGAGTTCATTGCCAGTTGTAAGGGGTTAATCGTGCTCTTTGGTAGGCCATGTAGAATCGCATTGGCGTAGTCAAGGTGAGGCATTATTAGGGCCTGAAAGACTTTGATTTAATTAGTGGAGGAGGGATAGTAAGGAAATCCACAGTACTACCTTTTAACTTTCGAAAGGGAGACTATGATAAAATGAGGAAAACAGTTAAGAAAAAACTAAAAGGAGCAGTTGCAAAGGTTAAAGACGTACATCAGGCTTGGCTGTTGTTGAAAAATACTATCTTGGAAGCCCAGACCAGCTGTATTCCACGCTTTAAGAAAAGTGGAAGGAAGTCCAAAAAACTGCCAGCATGGTTTAAAGGTGAGGTCAGAGAGGCTGTTGTTGCCAAAAAAGCATCTTTCAGGAAATGGAAAAAAGAGCCAAACGACGAAACCTGGAAACAGCACAAGCACTGGCAAGTCAAATGCAACGCATTGATAAGGCAGGCAAAGGGAGAATTTGAGAAGAAGCTTGCTGCGGAAGCAAAAACGCGAAGTAAAGACCTTTTCAAGTACATTCGTAGCAAAAAACCTGTGAGAGAGTCAGTTGGTCCATTAGATGATAAAGGGGTTAAAGGAGCACTAAGAGGCGACAAGGCGATAGCGGAGAGACTGAATGAATTCTTTGCTTCAGTCTTTACTGAGGAAGATGTAGGGATGTTACCCATGACTGAAGTGGTATTTAAAGGTGCGGAAGAATTGAAGGAAATATCGATACATCGGGAAGATGTATTACAACTATTAGAAAACTGAAGAGTAGCATATCACCTGGGCCGGATGGTATACATCCAAGGGTGTTGAAAGAACTGAAATATGAGATTGCAGACCTGCTATGAGTAATCTGTGAACTATCATTAAAATCATCTCTAATACCTGAAGATTGGAGGATCGCCAATGTAACACCAATTTTTATAAAGGGTTCCAGGGGTGATCCGGGAAACTACAGACCGGTGAGCCTGACATCAGTACCGGGAAAAATGGTAGAAACCATCATAAAGAATAAAATTACTCAGCATGTAGATAGTCATGACCTAATGGGAGACAGCCAACATGGCTTTAGACAATGAAGATCTTGTCTTACTAATCTGTTATGTTTTTTTGAAGGAGTGAATAATCAGGTGGACAAAGGTGAGTCGGTTGATATTGTGTATCTAGACTTTCAGAAAGCCTTTGACAAGGTCCCTCATGAGAGACTTTTGGCAAAACTAAAGAGTCATGGGATAGGAGGCAGTGGACTATTGTGGATCAGGAACTGGTTAAAAGATAGAAAGCAGAGGGTAGGGCTAAATGGCCAGTTTTCCCAATGGAGAAAGGTGAATAGTGGTGTACCCCAGGGATCTGTGCTGAGTCCGCTGCTTTTTGACATATTCATATGACCTGGAAAGTGGAATAACGAGTGAGGTTATCAAATTTCCAGACAGACAACCAGGTCACCATGTTTTATATCATCAAGCAGGGGGGGCATGGGTTCATACTCCCTCTGCCAGGAGGCGGTGGCCCTCCTCTCCTTTGCAGCCTACAACAACATGCTTCTGCATGCGGTGTACCTCCCAGGCCAGGACAGTTGCCTAGCAGACAGGTTAAGCAGAGTTCACGAGTGGTGCTTAAACTCCAGAGAGACGAAGCATCTCTTCCACCTCTGGGGCAGGCCCATGATGGACGTATTCACTTCTCCGGAAAACATGCGGCTACCCTGCTTCTGCTCCCGTCAGCGCACCTGGAAAGAGTGGCTGAAGATGCCTTCCTGATCTCGTGGTCTGAGGGTCTACTCTGTGCATTCACAGTTATCCCTCATGGTTTGCCAGGACCCTCTTCAAGGTTCAGAGCGAAAGGACCTCAGTTATACTGATTGCCCCCAGGTGACCCAGGCAACCTTGGTTCCCTTCTGCTGCTTTCTATGTCAGTGGCACTCCCATTCCCTCTGGGCCGAGCCCTGGATCTCCTGTCCCAGGAGGAGGGCTCTCTCCTGCACCCCAATCTGTGGCCGCTAACGCTAACAGTGTGGCTGCTAAAAGGGTAGCGTTGGCTCCATTCAGTCTTCCAGGAGAAGTCGAGGAGATCCTACTGGCCTCCTGAAAACCCTCCACTAGATGGGCTTACACCTTTAAGTGGAGAAGATTCTCCACCTTGTGTGCGGAAAGGGAGGAGAATCTCTTCTCCTGCCATGTGCAACTAGTACTCCAGTACCTGCTGCACCTGTTTCTCTCTGGGCTAAAATCGAACTCGGTGAGGCTCACCACTACCCTGTTGATGGAAAACCCCTCTCAAGCCAGCCTCTGGTCTCCATGTTCCTCCGGGGCCTCCTGTTATCCAAGCCTCTTCTCTGCCCTCCAGTGGCAGAGTGGGACCTCAGTGTGATGCTCCCTTAGCTCACCAAACCGCCGTTCGAGCCCCTGGCCACTTGCCATCTGCAGTACCTGTCATGGAAAGTGTTTTTTCTGGTGGTCCTCACGTCTGCTCGAAGAGTGAGTGAACTCCAGGCTCTGGTGGCAGATCCACCATATACAAGGTTCTACAAGAACAGGGCAGTTCTCCGCATGCACCCCAAATTCCTCCCAAAGGTGGAGTCTCCTTTCCATCTCAACCAAGAGGTGGTTCTGCCCACCTTCTTACCGTGACCTCATGCCGGCAAGGAGAAACTAGTGCTTCATATACTAGATTGCAAATGGGCTCTGTCCTTCTGTTTACAGCAGACTCAAGCCCATCGAAAAGCTCCTCAGCTTTTCGTGTCTTATGACCCCAGCAGACTGGGGCTTCATGTGACCAAGCAAACTCTGTCCTCTTGGGTGGCAGACTGTATTGCCCTTGCCTATGAGTGAGTTGGCCTCTCCCTTGAGCACCGGATTACAGCGCATTGCCTGAGGGCGATGGTCACATCGATAGCCAAACTCTGCTCAGTGCCAGTGACGGAGATCTGCAAGGCCACCACATGGTCTTCAATTCATATGTTCACAGCTCACTTCTGCCTTGAGAGCGAGTCCCACAGGAACAGTGCCTTTGGCCAGGTAGTACTCCATAATATTCTGGGGTGTAAGCAACTCCTGCCCTCCAACCCTTCTGTGTTCAGGCTACCGAAGTGTTAGTGTTGCTGGATGCTAGGGTCGTGCAGAGTCTCTCAGTGGGGGCTCACCTTCTGCAACTCATAGCTGACAGATTGTTCACCATTTGTGCTGTTGTGGTTCAGTTCTCGGCAGCCTATAGCTAGGGAGTCCCATACGTGAGGACTGACTTCCTGCTTGTTCCTGGAGAAAGCGTAGTTACTTACCTGTAACAGGTGTTCTCCAGGGACAGCAGGAATCAGTCCTCACAACCCTCCCTCCTCCCTGGGAGTTCCCTCCCTATCTTGTCTTAGTTTTTATTGCCGTCCTAGCTATGTCATCTGACTGTGCAGGATGGAACCCTTGGACGGGAAGGGGACCATGCATGCGTGTTAGCATGTCCCAAAGGCTTTCCTGTCTTTGAAAAAGGTTAGTTTGTTCAGTAATACTCTTTCAGTATTTAACGTCTGTATCATATCTCCCCTGTACCTCCTCTCCTCTAGCGTATCCGTATTTAGGTCTTCAAGCCTCTTCTCATACGTCTTCTGGCGCAGGCTCCAAATCAGTTTGATTGCCTTCCTCTGAACCGTTTCCAGTCTTTTTATATCCTGTGCAAAATATGGTCTCCAAAACTGAACATAGTGTTCCAAGTGAGGCCTCACCAGCGACTTGTACAGTGGCATTAGCACCTCCTCCTTTCTGCTGCTAATTCCTTTCTGTATGCAGTCCAGCATCCTTTTGGTTTTGGCCACTGCCTTGTCAAACTTTCACCACCTTGAGATCCTCAGAAACAATCACTCCAAGGTCCTTTTCCTGGTCCATGCACACCAACTTCTCGCCCTCTATCGTATAGAATTCCCTTGGATTGCTGCATCCCAAGTGCATGACACTGCACTTCTTCACATTAAAACTGCCAAGCATTAGACCATTCTTCGAGCTTTTGTAGATCTTTCCTCATGCTGTCCACTCCCTCAGAATATGGGCATCATTGTGGATAGTACGTTGAAACCCTCTGCCCAGTGTGCAGCGGCAGCCAAGAAAGCAAATAGAATGCTAGGAATCATAAGGAAAGGAATAGAAAATAAAACCAAGGATATTATAATGCCTCGGTATTACTCCATGGTTCGACTGCAACTTGAATATTGTGTGCAATTCTGGTCACCATATCTTAAAAATTAAAAGCCTTCCTCTTCTTCTAATACTTCTCTTAATACAGCACATTTACACATACAAAGCCAACCAAACCCCTTATAATAGCATTCCCGTCATCCATAACCCTTACCGAAATTTACCTCATACCCCAATATACACTCACTCTCATAATCAATACTCATGCCACAGTTCCCACAGACACTATCCTAGACTAATTCAGATAAACCATCAACATCATGACACTGTAAACGACACCCCCAACACAAATACTAAATTAAAACTCATCCTAATAAACATTCGATCCATATGAAACAAGATACCAATTATAAATGACATGATAAGAGATGAAAAACCTGACATTATCTTCATCACTGAGACATGGCTTGCACCCATGGACACAATCCTATTAAACCAGCTAACTACACAACAATACGATGTATTCAACTGCCACCGTGATGTAAAAAGAGGAGGTGGTGCACTCATACTCACTAAAAAAGACCTACAATACACCCTAACAAACTCAAATAATATAGATGGCATGGACATCATCAATATAGAAAATAAAACTCTTGCATTCACCCTCATCTACAGACCCCCATCAACTGATCAAAAAAACCTCACCCCCATCCTTGAATTCGCATGCACAGCATCTCAAAACAAACCACTCATAATCCTTGGTGACTTGAACCTCCCTTCTCTAAACCATTCCCAAACAGAAAACTTCATGGACTCTATGACGCAAATGGGTTCTCCAGGACCAAGCAGGAAGTCAGTCCTCACTTATGGGTGACGTCGGCGCCGACGGAGCCCTCGCGGAGCAATTTTCCCCAGCTTTCAAAGAAAGCCTTTGGGAATTGCAGCGCGCATGCGCGGTCCTCTTCCCGCCCAAGGGTGCCATCTTAGCCAGTCTTCTTTTTTCCGCGGAGCCCTACAGACGTACCCGTCCTGTCCCCGCGAAAAAGTTGATTTTTTCTTCAGAATTTCTCTTTTTTTCCATTCGGTTCGACGCCGGTCTTTTTCCCGCCGGACTCGCGACGCCGGTCTCGAGTCCTCTTCTTATTTTTCGGTTTTTCTGACTTAGTCAGTTTTTCGTTTCGGTTTTTCCCTGGCAGCCCGGTCCTTTGACCTCGCCGGGGCCCTTTTTCCCCCGATGGCTGCCAGTGGTTTCAAGCGGTGTGGTCAGTGTGACCGAAATATGTCACTAACTGACACACACGACTTTTGCCTCCGCTGCCTGGGCCCGGATCATAAAGAAATGATCTGTGGGCCCTGCGGCAAAATGTCCTCCAAAGCGTTGAGAAGTCGGCGGCATCAGCGGGATAGGATCTTCGCTGACCCCAGCCGTACCCGGACCTCGTCGGAGGCCTCCGCGTCCAAAGGTTCCAGCTCGGACCGTCGCCGGAGTTCCTCCGACAGGGGTTCTCCCTCCGGGGACCATCGTCGTAAGGTGAAACCCGCGAGGGCGGCGTCGGTGGACGCTCCTGGCTCCGCGAGGGCCAGGTCGCATAGCCCCGATAGCCGTCCCGGGTCCTTGGAGAAGGAGCATCTCACGAAGCGACCTCGCCTGGAGTCGGAGCTGCCTGCTCGGGTAAGTCCTGTAGTCCTCCTGGACTCGCCTCCGAGACAGCCGACGTCGGGCCCGATGCCGTCGGGGCCCGAGTCGGGGGCTGCTGGGTCACCTGAGCTCGGACTCAGGTTGACGGCCTTGGAGAGCAGATTGTCTGCCTTCATGGACCAGCAGCGGGCACTGCTCGCTGGCTTCGCTGGCGCCGCTGCCCCGACCGCCGGGACGTCGACGTCCAAGTCGACCCCGGAGACCGAGCCGATCCTCGAGTCGATGCGAACTCGAGTCGATCCTCGGTCGAGGTCACCCTCGGCCTCCCGTTCGGGACCGAGGTCGCCGACGCCGACTCCCTCGGCGTCGGGACGGCAGGCGCCACGCCCTGCCCGGGCCGACCCCACCGAGTCCTCGTCGGAGTCGGTCTGGGAGTCTGAAGAGGAAGAGTCGCCTGATTCTTTCCGAACTCGGTGTGTCCCCTCGGACTCACCGGAGTCCGAACCTCGGAAGCAGTCCCCCCCGGAGGATGCCCGGTTCTCGGACTTCGTCAGGGATATGGCCAAGGCTTTGGCCTTCCCTGCGGACCCCGAGGAGGAACCTCGAGCCGAAGAGCTCGACGCCCTCCAGTATGACTCTCCCGCAAGGGAACACTTTACTCTACCGGTTCCTCCCATGCTGGAACGACTACTCTTCCGCATGTGGGAGAGTCCGGCCACCTCGCCGGTCCTGAGCAAGCGGGTCGATTCTATCTATCGAGTCCGCAAGAGCCCTGGCTTCCAAAAAGCACAGCTACCACACCATTCCATGGTAGTGGAATCGGCCATGCATCGTCTTAAGAGCCAGAAGATGCACTCCTCGGTGCCTCCTGGCAGGGAGGCCCGTAACCTGGATGGCCTTGGTAAGAAGTGTTTCCAGGGCTCTATGCTTGCGTGTCGTGTCCAGACCTACCAGCTATACATGGGCATGTATCTCCGAGACCTGGCTAAAGAGCTAGCCGGATTCTCCGCTGGTTTGTCCGAGGAACCCTTGCGGAGGTTCCTGGCCTTGTCCACTGGTATTCGGGAATGCTCAAAATTCATATCCCGAGCAGCCTACGATGGCTTTGAAGCGTCGGCTCGAGTGGCCGCAGCCGGCATCGGTGCCCGCCGACAGGCTTGGCTTCAGTCATCTGACCTTGAGCCCTGGGTGCAGGACAAGTTGGTCGATGTCCCCTGCCGAGGCGAAAACCTCTTTGGCAAGCCCATGGCTGAAAAGGCTGCACAAATTGAGACGGAGACTCTCACCAGGACTAGGCTTTCTAGGAAGACCTCCGCCCCTTCCCAGAAAAAGAAGGGCTCGGGAAAGAAGTCCTTTTACCCGAGGAAGGCGGCTGCCTACAAACAATACCCCCATTATCAGGCCCCTGCAGCTCCCCAACAGGGCCAGCAGGCCAAGGGACGGGGTAACGGGTCCCGTAGGCAGCAAGCCCCCAAGCCTGCACCACCAGCCCCTGCTCAGCAGGGTGGGGGTTTTTTACTCACTAAGCATAGCCTCTCCCTCCCCGCTGGTTCCTCCCAGCACAGGAGGCCGACTGGTTCACTTCGCCCACAGGTGGTCCAGCATCACCTCAGATGCCTGGGTGCTTCAAGTCGTGCGAGAAGGCTATCTTCTCCACTTCCACCAGGTTCCTCACTCCTATTTTCCGGGAGAACCTCCACGACCCCCTCTGCACAGGGAATTACTCCTTCAGGAGTTAGCAGGTCTTCTACAGGAACAGGCGGTGGAACCGGTGCCCCACCACCTGAAAGGTCAAGGTTTTTACTCCAGGTATTTTCTGATACCAAAGAGAACAGGAGGCCTCAGACCCATCCTGGACCTGCGCAACCTCAACAAGTTCCTCGTGCGAGAGAAGTTCAAGATGCTTACCCTTGGAATCCTTCTGCCCTACCTCCAGCAGGGAGATTGGCTATGCTCCTTGGATCTAAAGGATGCCTACACGCACATCCTCATCCACCCCAGCCACCGCCAGTACCTAAGGTTTGTGGTGGCAGGAAATCATTACCAGTACAGAGTACTGCCCTTTGGCCTGTCCTCCGCACCGCGAGTCTTCACAAAATGTCTCGCGGTGGTGGCGGCCCATCTCCGGCTTCACGGCCTCTATGTCTTTCCGTACCTCGACGACTGGCTCATCAGAGCAGCGTCCGCTCTGGAGGTCACCAACGCCACGCGCCGCACGGTGACTCTTCTGCAGCACTTGGGCTTTGTTATAAACTTCGCAAAGTCCACTTTGCTCCCCTCACAGGATCTCGAGTTCATCGGCGCAAGGCTGCACACTCCTCAGGCACGAGCATACCTACCGCTCGACAGGGCTCAACGGCTCATGGACCTAGCCGACCGTTTTCGCAGCCAGCCCCTGGTCTCCGCCAGGCGCTTCCTGAGACTACTCGGCCATATGGCTTCCACCGTCCATGTGACCCCCAATGCCCGCCTGAATATGCGGCCTGCTCAATGGTGTCTCCGCCAGCAGTGGCGACAAGCCACAGGCGGCCTAGCAGACCTAGTGCGCATCTCCGAGCCGCTGATCTCGTCTCTCCGGTGGTGGCTTCAGCAGCCGAACCTGATATTCGGAATGCCTTTCCAGTCACCTCAGCCGGCCCGGGTGCTGACAACAGATGCATCCCTCCTGGACTGGGGTGCGCATTGCCAAGGGGCACGTACTCAGGGCCTCTGGACCACGTGGGAGTCTGCTCAGCAGATCAACTTCCTGGAGCTCAGGGCGATCCGCCTGGCTCTCAAGGCTTTCTCCCACCTGACTTCTCACCAGTCCGTCCTTGTCCAGACGGACAATCAAGTTGCCATGTTCTACGTGAACAAGCAAGGGGGCACGGGCTCCTTCCTCCTCTGCCGGGAGGCACAGAAGCTCTGCTCTTGGGCCGTCAGTCACGGCATTCTCCTCAAGGCAGTTTATCTCCCAGGCCAAGAGAATTACCTGGCGGACAAACTCAGCAGGATCCTCCAGCCGCACGAGTGGCGTCTGGATCCCTTGGTAGTTCAGAAGCTCTTTCTAAAGTGGGGCCTCCCCACGGTGGATCTCTTTGCCAGTCCTCACAACCGGCAACTTCCTCGCTTCTGCTCTCGTCAGCCCCACCCCCTTCGGGTTGCGGCGGACGCTTTTCTACTCTCATGGTCGGGAAGCCTTCTGTACGCTTTCCCTCCCATCCCGCTAGTCTCTCGGACTCTTTTCAAGGTTCTCCGAGACAAAGCCTTCATGATCCTGGTGGCCCCTCGCTGGCCCAGACAGCCGTGGTTTCCGCTCCTGCTGCAATTAGCGGTGGAGGATCCATTCCCTCTGGGGTTTCAACCGGATCTCCTCACTCAGGATCAGGGGTCTCTGCTACACCCCAACCTCAGGTCTCTCAACCTAATGGCCTGGCTGCTGAGAGGGTAGTCCTTGCTCCCCTTCTCCTGCCGGCAGAGGTGGAGGAGGTCGTCTTGGCTTCGCGACGACCTTCTACCCGCAAATGCTACGCCCTTAAATGGCGTCGCTTTTCCGTTTGGTGTACCCAACAGTCTCAGGATCCCTTCTCCTGCCCGGTGTCGGTGATCTTGCAGTACTTGCTACACCTCTCTAATCTGGGACTTAAGTCCAACTCCGTCAAAGTTCACCTCAGTGCTCTTTCGGCACATCATGTGCCGGTGGACGGCAGACCTCTCTCCAGCGACCCTCTCGTAGCGAGGTTTCTCCGAGGTCTCCTTCTACTTAAACCACCTCTGCGCCCACCAGCGCCTGACTGGGACCTAAATGTGGTTTTGCAGTGGATCACCTGTCCGCCTTTTGAACCTATGGCTACCTGTTCTCTCCGTTTTCTGTCTTGGAAAACACTGTTCTTGATAGCCCTCACTTCCGCTAGACGCGTAAGTGAATTGCAGGCCCTCGTGTCTGATCCCCCTTACACTCGGTTCTACAAAAATAGGGTAGTCCTACGGACTCACCCAAAATTTCTTCCAAAAGTGGTCTCCCCTTTTCACATCAATCAGGAGGTGGTACTTCCGACCTTCTTTCCCAGACCACACTCCAGCCGAGCTGAAACGGTCCTCCATACCCTGGACTGTAGAAGGGCATTGAACTTCTACCTTGACCGTACGCGGGAGCACCGTAAAGCTGCTCAGCTTTTTGTGTCTTTTGACCCCAATAAATTGGGGCTCCCGGTCTCCAAGCGTACTCTGTCCATCTGGGTTGCGGACTGTATCTCTTGGGCTTATGGGGCAGCCGGACTCTCCTTGGAAAGTCGAGTCACGGCTCATTGCGTTCGGGCAAAGACTACGTCAGTGGCTTACCTCCGCTCTGTTCCGCTGGCAGACATCTGCCGGGCTGCTACTTGGTCTTCGAGCCAGACTTTTGCGGTCCATTACTGTCTCGAGAGGGAGTCCCGCAGGGACAGTGCTTTCGGACAGGCAGTCCTCCGTAATCTCTTTGAGGTCTGAGCAACTCCTACCCTCCATCCCGGATGTGGGCTACCGGTGGGTAATAATTCAGCGAAGATTCTTTCCTTCTGTGCTGCTGAGCTAGAGGGAGCTCATTTTTGTGCTTAGGGTCTCCGGTAGCCTTGAGCTTGGGAGTCCCATAAGTGAGGACTGACTTCCTGCTTGGTCCTGGAGAAAGCGTAGTTACTCACCTGTAACAGGTGTTCTCCAGGAGCAGCAGGAATCAGTCCTCACAACCCTCCCTCCTCCCCTTGGAGTTGCAATCGTCTGCTTTAGTTTTTTTGCAAATTTTTATGCTGTCTTTTTAGCTATGTCATCTGACTGGCTAAGATGGCACCCTGGGGCGGGAAGAGGACCGCGCATGCGCGCTGCAATTCCCAAAGGCTTTCTTTGAAAGCTGGGGAAAATTGCTCCGCGAGGGCTCCGTCGGCGCCGACGTCACCCATAAGTGAGGACTGATTCCTGCTGCTCCTGGAGAACACCTGTTACAGGTGAGTAACTACGCTATATGTTCAGATAATCCATGCCCCCACACACTCAAAGGGCAACTCATTAGATCTCATCTTCCTCCCAACCCCCTTTAGCAACCACCAACTATACACCCCCCCAATTATAATGGAAGTACCATGGTCTGACCATCACTTGATAACATTCCACCTCCTGGTACAAACACCCTCAAAATCTACTAACATAAGACCACATTACTCACGTTTCACTCACTTTGATAAAAATACATTCCTCGACAAGGTATTACCCAAACTTACTACAAATCTACCAGACATCAACTCAACCATAAATCATTGGAACCTAACAATCCAGGAATCAGCCGCCCCCACAAAACTCACACATAAGCAAATGAAAAATTCAGAAAAATGGTTCATGAAAGACCTTGCCAAGTTAAAAAAACAACTGAGGAAACAAGAAAAAAGATGGAGAAAAACAAAATCAAATGAAAACAAATCCCAATACACAAGCGTACTCAATGAATATAAAAATGCAATTAACAAATCAAAAAGAGACTACCATTCTAAAGTAATAAATATAGCCATCAACCGACCTAGAGAACTATTCGCGATTGTAAAAACATTGACAAACACACAGAACTCGGAGCCTAAACAATCCACAATAAGTGTACAAACATTAGCAACACATTTTGCTGAGAAACTCAAGAGAAAACCCCTTATCCCAACAACAATATTACAATCAAATCCAAAAACCAACAATGAATGGACAACTTTTTACATGGTCGAACAAAAACACCTCCTTAAAATCATAACAATGATCAATACCACAACCTCCCCGCTTGACCAATGCCCAGTGTCATGGATAAAGTCCACAAAAGATGATCTTGCTGAAAACATTCAATACATAGTTAACGAATCTCTTTCACAAGGCATCATGCCTGATGCCTTAAAGCTCACTTCGATACGTCCCATCATAAAAAACAGTAAACTCGACCCAAAAGACCCAAATTCATACAGGCCCATAGCCAGCATACCATTCATTGCCAAAATAATAGAAAAAAACATATACAACTACAATTACAGGAGCACATTGATGAGCACAAACCCCTTGATTCACACCAGTTCGGATTCCGCCCCTTCCATGGTTTTGAAACTCTCCTAATTACACTGATGGATTTTCTCATCAGAGGTACAGATGACAACAGCCAAGGCTTCCTACTCTTTTTTTTATACCTTTATTTATAAACCACCATTAAACAAAAATAACATTCAAAGCAGTAAACAAACTCCGAGCGGGGTTGTCTCTTATCCCCAACCCGGAGACCAACGATAGTTACAGGTGCATTTTTCTGATTATACCCTCCCCTCCCTTGTCCCCCAACCCACCTCCCACCCTGCAGTGTAGATAATTTATGTATATAGTTAACCCAGTTATCCAAGTTTGTATTCCTGTTCAATGTAAAACCTGACAGTTTGTCGTTATGGTCGTTTTGTTATGATGTAAACCGCGCTGATTCTAAATAGCGCGGTATATAAGAAACTGTAATAAATAAATAATAGTCACCATCCAATCCAAAACTGAGACAAGCCCCAGGGATCGCCACTAAACAATCTACTTTATCAACTCCATATATCTATACACTCTTCTAGGTACCCAATTGCAACACGTCATTACGACTACCAGGGCTCAGGTTTTGAATATAGGGGTCCCAGAGCATCTGAAAGGCAGGCCACCTCCGAACACTGCCCCGAGCGCACCTACACTCCATGAGCATCAATTGATGGAAGCTGTTCCGCCACTCCCAAAAGGAGGGTGGATTCCATTCCCTCCAATTACGCAGAAGTGGCCCCTTACCCACCAGACATGCCTTACGCACCAGCAAACGTTCCCATTTTCTTTTAGGCTGTGTGGGGCGCAGGTTATCAAGCACAATTAAGGAAACGTCCCAACACACCTGCTGCCCCAGTATCCCAGTCATGAAGGAACAGATTTTTGCCCAGTAAGGACGAATGCGTCGACACTCCCACCACATATGTAATAAGGTCGCTAGTGGTTCAGAGCATCGCGGGCACCGCCCATCCGAGGTGATATGACAACGGAGGGCCCGTCGAGGGGAAAAATATACCCGGGTTATACATTTAAATTGCATTTCCCTCCAGCGGATTCCCACAGCCAGATCCACTATCTGCCGTAAGGCTCTAAGAACAGTACCTGGGGGGACCTCCCTCCCCACCTCCGCAGCCCAGGCCATCTCCACACTGCGGTAATCAGGTGAAGGCCTACACTGAGCTACCCGAGTTTTCAACACCCTTATAGACGGCGGGTCCTCTCCCCCCAAATCAAAAAATTCTAATATCTGCGCTGAACGTTCCGCATGTAGTTCTACCTCCGGCAATGAGGCTACATAATGAGATATCTGCAAGTATGCAAAAATGTGACCAGGCCTCAAGTCATACTCCCCACATAGTGGCAAAAACGGCTTACATTTCCCGGAGGGTCCCACCATATGACCTATATTTCGAATGCCTCTCTGGGCCCACTCACGAAACATCGCAGTGTCTGTTCCTGGGGTAAACTGTGCATTGCCTTGAATGGGTAGCCAGCTCGAAACCTTCCAGTTTCTCTTCCAATACACATTCAGTTGCCTCCAGGTTCGCCGAACCGAACCAAGCAGCACACTATCCCCTAGATTGCCCGATATCATGCGGTTCTCCTGATGCAAAAGAGCCAGCAAAGTATTTGGCGCAACGTAGGTCTCTTCAAAGGCCCGAGGAGTATACACTTCAGTCTCTCCCAACCAATCCCCCACATGCCGAGCCTGACAAGCCAGCGCGTAAGCTCCTAGATCCGGAAGCCCCATCCCTCCCTGACTCCATTTGCCCACCAAGCGGGAATATGGGATACGCGCTCTCGCCCCTTTCCACAGAAAGCCCCGAATTACTCCTTCTAACCGCTGGAGGTCTCGCCTCAACAACCAGACAGGAAGGGTCTGCATCCAGTAAAGTATCCGCGGCAGAATGACCATCTTAATCGCCGCTATTCTCCCCTACAAAGACAAAGGGAGGGATCTCCACGCCTGCAACTGAACCTGTAGCCCGGCTATGATCCGGTTCAAGTTACACCCGTAAAGCCGGGAAGGCTGACTAGTCAGCATAATCCCCAAATACATAAAATGGTTCTCCGCCCATTTAAGAGGGAAGTCCCCTTGCCAGCCACCCCGTAACTGCCCAGATACGTCCAAGGCCTCTGATTTTTCCATATTGATACAAAGACCGGCAAACTGCCCAAAGGCATGAAATTCCTGAAGCAACAAAGGTAAAGATTCGCGGGGTGATAACAAATGCACAAGAAGGTCGTCTGCGAAAGCGGACACCTTAAACTCATGCGGGCCGATACGAATCCCGCGTATCGCATGAGACAGCTCCACCTTACGTATAAAAGGGTCAAGGGATAAGACAAAAAGAAGGGGGGAAAGAGGACATCCCTGCCAAGTCCCACGTCGTAGGAAAAAAGCCTCTGACAACACCCCATTACAGTAAATCGCCGCAGACGGTTCTACATAAAGGCTTCCAACCATATTACAGAAGGAGGTCCCGAGTCCATAACACGGGAGCAGGTATTGCAGATATTGCAAGTCGACCCTATCAAAGGCTTTTTCCGCGTCAAAGCTTACTGACAAGGACTGTAAATGTCTACTCTGCACCCATTCTAACGAGGTCAATATTTTACGCAGGTTACGTACGGCATGTCGTTTTTTCACAAATCCAGCCTGCGATTCGTGAACCAACTGGCCTAGGACTTCCGCCAGACGATCCGCAAGAATTTTCGCCAGTAACTTAAGGTCAAAATTAAGAAGTGAGATGGGTCGATATGAAGCCGCCCGCAAGGGATCCTTCCCCGGTTTTGGGATAAGAGTAATATGGGCCTGGTTACTTCCCCATCGAAAGAAACCCTGTTCGGATCTCTTGGTGTGGAGTGCAACTAAGGTCGGGGAGATAAATTCACTAAGAATCTTGTAGAATTCAGCGCCCAGCCCATCGGGTCCCGGGGTTTTATAACAACTCGCCTTCGAGATAACAGTTTGCACCTCTTGTATAGTTAGAGGTTGATCTAACATTACTCTTTCGGCCTCACTCACATGAGGTAAGTCTATATCCTTCAAATAATCTACCATCTGTGTGGGAGAGCCCGTCTCCGCTGTATAGAGTCTCTGGAAAAAAGAGCGAAAGACTCGAGCTATTTGCGGGCTTTCCTTATGAAGTACCCCTTGATCATCTCTGAGTGCTGCTACCAATTTCGAACTCCTAGGGCTACGCAGACATCGAGCCAACAACTTTCCCGGTTTATCACCATGACAGTACAATTGATAACGGTAATACATAACGGACTTCTTTGCCCGCTGGTGCAAAAGTTCATTTAATGCTATTTGTGTCTCCCATAGCTTTTTCTTGACAGCAGCACTCGAGTTGCATGCATATGTCCTTCTCAACTTCATAACTAACCTCTCAAGGTGGATAATACGTTCCGCTAACAATCTCCGTTTCCTCGCCATAAATCCTATAATATCTCCTCGTAGGACTACTTTCGCTGTCTCCCACACCAACTCGGGGTCTTCGTGGTGCCCCCTATGATCCGATTCGAACTCCTGCCAGCGTCGTGTAATAAAGTGACGGAACTGGGTGTCTTTATATAGTTCTAACGGAAAACGCCAGATCCGCGCCCTAGGGCTGTCGCCGCTCCAGTGCATCTCAAGCCAAATTAGAGCATGGTCCGAAATCTCTATGGGGCCTATCTGTGCTTCACCTATGGTAACAAACAAGCTTTTTGAAATCAACAGGTAATCAATATGTGCACTAGAACCATGCGCTCGAGATTGGTGTGTGTAATCTTTTTCATCAGGATGCAACAGCCTCCAGGGGTCTACCAGCCCCAATCGAGTACACAATCGGAGCAATGCACGGGCCGTCTGGAGTCTTTCCCTAGGCCCTACACCATTCGACGTATCTAATTCCACATCCATAACCCCGTTAAAGTCCCCTCCCAGAATCAGTGGAAGCTCCGGCAGCAGCTCTATTTTAGAAGCTAAGCGATTATACAATTCAGGGTCCAACACATTGGGGCAATAAAGATTCCCTAAGATGACAGGCTTCCCATCCAATATACCGTGCAGCAATATAAATCGCCCTGTGGGATCAACATTGTCCTTTTTAACGTCAAAACGAATATTTTTGTGGATCAATACAGCCACACCGCCCTTCTTGCCCGTGGCCGGGGCCCCCCATACTTGTCCCACCCACTCCCTACGAAGTTTACTATGCTCCTCAGCAGTCTGGTGGGTTTCTTGAAGCAAAGCTATGTCAGCTTTTTGCCTGGCCAAGGCCTGTAAGATTTTAAATCTCTTAATTGGGCTCCCCAAGCCGCATACATTCCAGGAAATTATCTTCAGAGTGGCAGGGTAATGTATTGGTCTCCCAGCAAGATAGTTACTAATTTCCCAGAGGGAGTTCCCCCAGCCTGGAGCTCCCTCCATAATGCACTCAAGTAGCTCACCCAGTGTAAATAATTTCTGTCATGGATGTGACTATGCCCCCTCCACCCCCGCTCCCCCCCTTCCCCATCCCCCCCTACCTCCCTTCTCTCTCTGTCTCTTTATCTTCTACTCCCCCTTCAAACAGGTAGAAGAAGATCACCTCCCAGAGATCAGTTAAATGCGTATGGTCTCCTCCGCCCCCATTACACAGGTAGTAGACATCATCTCTGGCCCCCAATACAACAATTTGAAAACATTCCCCCACAAAAATCAACATACCAAGAACGGCTTACACTTTAACAGATAAGAAAGACAAATCTACATCAAGAACAGTGTGTATAGGGTTATGGAGAGTCACCCCGGGGGTCCCCCCCTCTGCTTGAGCAACTCCTCAGGGGCAGCCGGCTGGCCGGAGATGCCCACTGAGGGCGCGCTCCAGGGCCCTGACCAAGAATAACTGGACCCAACCCCACAGCCCCCCTCTCCCCGGACCTCTGAGCCCGCACAGGCAGAAGCATTAAATAAATTCCTGCCGCAAACCAATGGGCAACGAAATACCTGCAGAAGTTGTGGCCATAACCCCCAATACCCCCCGGTACCGCGAGACGTGGCAGCGCCTTCCCCGCAAATCTGACGCTACTAAACTTAGCTGTAGGCCTGGCCCCGCACCCAGAGGGAAACTCAAGGGAGGGATCAGCCCAACACTATCTGTCTACCCCAGCTCCATCCCATCTTCGAGGGGGATCTACACAAACCCTCCCCAAGAGCTGATTTACAGGGATAGTAAAACAACAAGATATAGCAAAAACAGTTCAAGGTCCATGCGATTAGGCAGGGCCGGAGAGTATCCTCCCCGGGGTCCACTCTTTCCCATCAGCCCTGTATAACACAGCCCCCTTCGGTTGGATTATTATCCAAGCTACGGGCTGGGGGCCCGAACACAAAGAGCTCACTCCATCATAGACCCTCACAGTTCTCTCTCGCACTACAAGTCACTATCCCAAAAGCCCCCCCGAGGAGGGGACTACAAGGTCAGTGAAGAACTCCCATAAGTTCGGGAAAGAACATATGTCTGCCGTTATCTGCTCCAGCCAAATGTACTCCTCCCAGGAAAAAAAAATGAAGCAGTACAGGTTGCATGCCTTCTCATGGAGTAGCCGGAGACAGTCGCTCTCCTCTCCCCAGTGCCTCGATGTATGGGCCTGCCTCCGCCGCTGAGTCAAATGACCGATGGTTTCCTGCATGGAACACGTGCAGCTTAGCAGGATACTGCACTGAAAATTTGATGTTGGAATTAAGCGGTTTTTGGCAGAGGGGGGCGTAGGCTCTTCGTTTCTGACTTAAAGCCGCAGAATAGTCCTGAGCAATTCTGATTCTCATATTATCATGCATTAGCTCTCCCCTCTGCCTTGCGGCTCTTATTATGGCTTCTTTTTGAGGGAAATGTAAAGATTTTGCTAGTACCACTCTCGGCCGTTGATCCCGAGGTTGTTTGCCTCCCACACGGTGTGCTCTTTCAATAATCAATTTGCCGCCATCTTCAATACCTTCGAATAGCTGGGGAAGCAGGGTTTCCAAGCATTGCTTTAGATCCTTATCCGCAATCGAATTTGGAATGCCCATCACCCTCAAATTGTTGCGCCGTGAGCGGTTTTCCAAATCGTCCATTTTCATTTCGTGCGCCTGTAGTTGGGATTTCAGAGTTGTTAGCTCCTGAGTTAATGACTCCAGGCAGTCTTCTGCCCGCCCTATACGATCTTCCGCTTCTTGGAGTCGACTTCCTAAGGCACCCACTGAGGCTTTCAAAATGTCCATTTTTTCATGCAAAGCCGTGAATTGTGTGGACCGAGCCTCTGCCACTGCTGTAGAAACCTCCTCTAAGAAGGCCTGGATGGTCGGCGATTTTGGCATAGCTACGGTGTCGGCCATTTTAGGTGCCGGGGTTCCACGCTCCTTCTCCCTCAGAGCGGTTTTTGCAGCTGCTGCCATCTCTCCAACTAATTCCGGTAAGCAACTCCGGCCAGAAATTATTGATGTGGCCAGGTAGAAAGTATTTAGCTTAAATTCGGCTCTCAAAATGGCACTAAAAGCACGGTTCGGGCTGAAGGAGACCGGAGCGCAAGCAGTATCAGTCTGCTGCCCTCACCGCATCACGTGATCTCCTTCCTACTCCTTTTTATAGATATATCTGCTGCATTTGACAACATAACCATAAACAACCAAGCACCAGAAACCATTACCAACCTTTTACACCCACAGGCCCCTAATAGATCTAGAAGGTCAAATGCAATAAATACACTAATAATCCCTAAACAAACAGTCAGATATACTAAGGAAACAACTAAAAGAGCCTTCAGTATCCATGCCCCAATTGCCTGGAATGCCCTCCCACTAGAACTGAGAATTATCAACAGCCTAACGCAATTCAGAAAAAGCCTCAAACATCATCTCTTCCTAAGCTATTTCCCAATCTAATTTTTTGCACAAGAAAGCATTTTACAGATACTTCCCGACCATACCATTTATCCCAATTGATACATCCAGATTTGACTAACGTACTTGAATCTTCTGTAAATAGTTAGCTAGTTTTTACATAGTTTTACCTTGTTATTCCCAAGTTTACAAATCCCTGTTACTTGTAAAATGCATTTTCAGTTCTATGTATGCATATTTTTGTTCCATGTAAACCGAGCTGATGACAATAGCGCGGTATATAAAAGATGTTAAATAAATAAATAAATAAATAAATAAAACACACTGATTAATAGACTAGAAAATCTAGGAATAGGAGGGACAGTTCTCAAATGGTTCAAGTCATACATCTCACACAGATTAATACATGTTCAAATAGGCCATGACACATCAGAAACATTCCCCCAAGGACAGGGAATCCCTCAAGGCTCAGCCCTCTCCGCCCTCCTCTTCAACCTGTACCTGCAACCCATTACAAGCATATTTAAAAAACACAAAATTAACCATTTTATGTACGCTGACGACGACATGCTCGCTATCCCCATAAACACTAACAGCCCCACATATGACAACCTGTCCAAATGCATGAATGAAACCACCTCTTGGCCATGTTTATGTTTATTGTTTCTTGATAAAATCGCCCTTCTCCAAAAATCAGAGCGATGTACAATTAAAAATCAATGTTAAAATGGCCAAAGCCATGGAAAGGAAAGGGAAAAGGAAATTACAATTTCATTATAAAACCATAGTATAGACAGGAGAGACAGAAAAAGAATAGAAAAGAGGACAATTATAATTTCTTTATAAAAACCATAGTATAGACAGAAGAGACAGAAAAGGGGTAGGAAAGGGAACAGAAGGAGGGTAGGGGCAAGGGGAGTGGAGGTCATACAAAAGGGGAGGGCACATCAAAAGCAAGGGAGAAGAGATGAGTTTTTCTTGTGTTTTTTGAAAGTAGGGTGGTGAGGTTCTAAGCGGAGGGGGGAGGGTAGAGAATTCCAGAGGGCAGGGCCAATGAAGAAGAAAGCAGAGGAGCGTGTGGATTGAAGGTGGGCACGGGAAGGGGAAGGAAGAGTGAGACGGTTGAGGTGAAAAGAACAAGGGGTGTACCGGGGAGAGTGAAAAGAAAGAAGGTCAGCAAGATATTGAGGGGTGCCAGTATGGAGAGCCTTGTGAACCAGAGTGAGCAGCTTGAATTGAGAGCAGTAAGGAAAGGGCAACCAGTGAAGATGAAAGAGCAAGGGTGTGATGTGATCCCGAAGAGAGGCATGACAAGCAAGATGAGCGGCAGTGTTCTGTATCCGTTGTAGTTGAGATAGTCGATACTTGGGGAGTCCAATGAGAGTAGAGTTGGCGAAATCTACACGAGACATAACTAGAGACATTAACAAGGTGGAAAGGGCTGAGGGGGACAGAAAAGGGCGCACCGCACGAATTTGACGAAGGAAGAAGAAAGATGATTTAGTGACGTGAGAAAGGTGTAACTGAAAGGAGAGATCTGAGTCAAAGTGAACACCGAGGTAACGAAAAGAGGAAACTAGAGGAACAGCAGAACCAGAAAATGAGGGAGGCAGCTGAGGGGGTGGACAGCCGTGAGAGAACCAAATAGCCACAGTCTTAGTGAGATTGAGGTGAAGACAATGAAGAGTCAACCAATTAGCTACTTCAGAAAGACAGGAATTGAGTGCAGAAAGGTCAGGACAGGAGGGGGAAGTGTGATGCAGTAGAACGATATCATCAGCATAAAGAAAAGCAGAGATTCCAGACTGTTGAATTAAGAGAGCAAGAGGAGATAGAAACAGATTGAAAAGAAAGGTGCTAAGACGGAACCCTGGGGGACTCCACAAGAGAGAGGGAAGGGGTCAGAAGGGGGAATAGAGGGGGAGGGGGAAAGAACCGCACAGGAACGAGAAGAAAGGAAAGAGTGAAACCAGTGATAAACAGTACTACATAAACCAGCTTCCCGTAGACGCTGGAGAAGAAGGGAGTGGTCAACAAGATCGAAAGCTGCAGAAAGATCAAGAGCAACCGCCACCGAAATATCCCCACGATCGTGTGCCACGTGTAGTGCATTAGTGAAAGCGAGTAGAATAGTGTCAACACTGTGACCCTGACGAAATCCAGACTGACGAGGGTGAAGAAAGTTAATAGAATCCAGATAGTGGGAGAGTTGTGCAAAAACAAATTTTTCGAGGAGTTTAGAGAGGAAAGGAAGATTAGAAACAGGACGGTAGTGAGCAGGAACCAATGGGTCGAGTGAAGGATTTTTTAGGATAGGGCGGATTAGGGCATGTTTCCAAACAGAGGGGAAGGAACCTGTGGACAAGCTGGAATTAAACATAGTAAGGATGTGAGGTAGAAGCGCCAGAGAGGGATCTAGAAGCCAAGAGGAGGGAATGGGATCAAGAGGACAAGTTGTCTTCCTGGAAGAAGAGATAAGGTGATGAAGTTCCGGGGACGTAATTAAGGAGAAAGAAGCCCAAGAGTGAGAGAGACAGGCCAATGGAGGGGGAGAGGCGACCGGGGGAGGGGAAAGTATTGGGGCAGGACAAGAGGGTAATGATGTTCTTAGGGTGGAAATCTTGTTGCTAAAGTAAGAGGCTAAGAGAGAGGGGGACGGAGTGGGATGAGTATGAACGGCCGACGCAGAGGGTTGAAGGGAGGTTAAGGATCGCAGAGTGGAGTAGAGGTGTTGTGTCTGGTTTGGGGCATTCAGAATTGCATTAGAGAAATATGAGCGTTTAGCCTGATGGACGCTAGAGCGGTAATGGGAATAATTAGACTTGAAAAAAGCTAGGGTGGTTGGTGTGGGATCCCTATGCCATTGACGTTCAGATTTACGAAGTTGAGTGCGCAGGAGCCTCAAACCTTGATGGTACCAAGGGTGTCGGGGCCGATGACGGGGTTTCCGAGGACGTAAAGGAGCGACACGGTCAAGAGCAGCCGTGAGGGATGATGACCAGGACGCAGCTTGGGAGTTGGGAGAGAGCAGGGAAAAGTCCGGAGGAAATAGCTCAGTGGCGGTGGGAAATTGCTGACGGGTGAGGGATGAGATAGCACGTGAAAGTCGTGGGGGGAGGGGATACCGTAGGGGATATAAAAGGAGAGGAGGGAGAGGAGGACCTTGAAGAGTGGGAACAGGAAACGGAGAGACAGATATGATCTGTCCATGGGAGAGGTAAAGAGGAGATATTTTGTATCCTAAGAGAAGAAGAAGAAGAGGTCAGAAACAGATCAAGAGTATGGCCAGCTTGGTGAGTAGGGATAGTAACATGTTGTATTAGTGATAGATCATGTAAAAAAGAGATAAAGGAGTGGTCTCGGGATGAGGAGGGAGAGTCCACGTGGAGATTGAAATCTCCGGCGATAAGTAGATGGGGGAAAGCTAAGGACAAGTCAGTAATTGTTGAGAGAAACCAACTATCTCAGCATCAACCTTAAAAAACGGAAGCAATGTTTGTATCAAGAAAATCTGTTGCTGATGACACTTATCCAACAACATTCACAATAAACAAAACAACCATACCTATTAAAAAAGAAGTAAAGTACCTTGGAGTAATAATAGACCACACGCTCACCATGCTTCCTCACACAAAACAGACTGTAAGAACAATACACAACACCTAAGACCCCTCCTTGACACACATGATTTTAGATCAGTAGTCAGTACACTCATCACCCCCCACTTCGACTATTGTAATAGTCTCCTAATCGGCCTCCCACTAAAAAACACATATCTGTTACAAAGAGCCCAGAACATCTGTGCCAAGGTAATTTCAAAAGCTCGTCTAACTGACCATGTGACCCCAATAATGTTGAAATTACATTGGCTCCCTATAAACAGCCGAATAAAATATAAAATTCTACTAACAACCTTCAAACTCCTTAACGACATTTCCCCCTCACACCTGTCCACCCTAATACACGCCCCATCAGAAACAAGAATATGCAGACAAAACGCAACTCACTCCCTTAACATACAAAAAAACATCAGAAAAACAAAGAAAACCACAAGCTCTAGAGCAGGGGTCAACCAACCTGCGGCCCGCGGGCCGCTTCGTGCGGCCCGCGAGGCTCTACCCCGGTTAATATTACGTGCGGTCCGCCAAGGATTCCCGCCATTGTATCCACGCGCTCGCAGCTCACCGACGACCACCTGCAAGCGTCCCTTCTCCTGTCAGTGTCATCTGTGAAGCCGGACTTTAAGCGTTTGTCTGCTAGCATGAATCATCAGCCATCTCATTAAATTCAATAAAGGTGATCAGCCATTGTTTTCATAATTTTGCGTTTGTTGTTTTTTTTCGCGGGGGCGGGGAGAAGGGGGGTGCGGCCCGCGAGGCTTCCGGTAGTCGGCTGTGCGGCCCACGGCCCTCTGGAGGTTGGTGACCCCAGCTCTAGAGCTTTCTCATTTGCTGCCCCCACTCTCTGGAATGAACTCCCAATAACTCTTCGCCTGATGAAAGACTTTCATCAGTTTAGGAAAGAACTCAAAACCTACCTCTTCTCTGAACATTTTGAAATCCCCTACCTCCAGAGAGCCACCCCCCAGCAATCACAGAAACATTCCCACAAAATTCATGAAATCACACATGACTAACTCAGACAGACCCTCTGCTATTTATACAAACGTCTTACAATGGAAAAGGAAAAAATCCAAAACTCACACAAGTTCAATTGAAATATATGTTTAATCTCTATTGTCCTCTGTAACATACTGTTTATTGTTCTTTGTAAATAGTTCCATGTAAATAGTTCTGAAACTGTTCCATGCAATGTTACCTGTACATAGTTACAAAATACCGTTCTATGTAAAGTATACAGAGGTATACAAAAATGTTAACTGTTCCATGTAAACTGCCCTTGATCTCTGGAAGGGGTGGTATAGAATAAATAAAATAAAATAAAATAAATATAGCAGAATTGGAAAAGGTACAGACAAGAGCGACCATAATGATTAAAGGTGATGGAAAAATATCCCTAGGAGGAAAGGCTCAAGAAGGTTAGGGCTCTTCAACTTGGAAAAGAGACGGCTGAGGGGAGATGTGTAGATTGGTGGTTTATGCCTTCAAAAAGTAGAAAGACTAGTGGACATGCAGTAAATCGGAGAAAATATTTTTCACTCAGCGCATAAACAAACTCTAGAATTCATTACCAGAGGATGTAGTAAAAGCTGTTAGTGTGGCTGGGTTCAAAACAGGTTTGGAAAAGTTCCTGGTGGAAAAGTCCATAAACCATTATTAAAGAGTTCTGTGAGAATGTGTATCCTTTGGGAACCTGGAATGGCCACTGTTTGGAGCAGGATACTGGGCTTTATGGACCCTTGGTCTGACCAAGTGTGGCAAATATTTTTTCCTACTTGGGATATCTTTAGGGATCTAATTTCAGTACTTCTTATGAACTCATCCTACCAGTTTAAGAGATGGCTTTCACCTGGATTGGTGATGGAATTCATCTTTTAGGTGTTGTAGTACAATGTTACTTTCAAAGTGAAATAGAGTCCCTGCAGGATGGGTCAAATCCATCTGTCAACAGCGAAACGGGAGGAGGTATTGTGCTCTATCTCCAGGAACAAGCAGGAATGTAGTCTTCACATATGGGTATCGTCGGTACCGACGGAGCCTGCGCGGGAACACTCCCCAGCGTCCAATAGGAACGCTTTTGGGAGCATCCCTCAGCACATGCGCGCTGCCTTTCCAACTGTCCCTCTTCAGTTCTTCATTTTCCGCGGAGCCGACTGGATCTATTCCCTGTCACCGCAGAAAATTCCGTCCTTAAATTTCTTTTCTTGTGGTCGCATTTGCCTACCGCACGACGCCTACCAGTACCGCTGGTTCTTTTCTTTTCTTTTCTTTTCATTAAAAAAAACAACGTAGGCTTTAGACAGTTCTTTTCAGAAACTTTTCTCTTTGGTGCTAGGCGCCATTTTGGGCACTAGACCCCATATTCCTAAAACATGGAAAAACCAACTAGTGGTTTTAAAAAAATGTGTTAAGTGTGGCGGTACCATTTCCGTCACTGACACCCATGATTGGTGTCTGAAATGTGTAGGACCTGAATATTCTCCAACTGAATGTCTCTCCTGTATGGGGATGACTAAAAGAGGAAGACAGAACTGGGCTGCAAAGCTCGGTACCCTCTTTTCTTCAGATGCCAGATCCATTGCATCGACATCGTCAAGGGCCTCTTCTTCCTCCCATGGATCTCAGGTAACTAAACATAAAAGCCGGTCCTCAAAGGCTAGCTCTCCTGCTAAGCATCGAGAGGCCATTGGCGTTGCCCTTGAGGGAATCATACCGGCAAAACAGCCCCGGCAGGAGGCTTCAGCTTCCAAATCATCGATGGGGCTTCAGGATGTTCTCGAGGCCTCAACCTCGCAAGAACTACCTGTGCCATGCTCAGGGGTTTCGGCCGTCCTTACAGGTACTGACACCCAAGCATCGGCAGCGTCGATAGACCAGAGGTTCCTCGCTATCGAGCGCAGCATCGCAGCTCTTCTTTCAGGTGCGGTACCGGTGGTCCCACGGGCACTGGTACCGACACCGACGGTACCGGCCCTGGTGGGAACTCTTCCCATGCCCATCTCTGGCTGGAATTGACAAAGCGGTACCAGTCAACTCGGTACCGACTTTGATCGGTACCGGGACCATGCTTTGCAGGAGCATCAGGGTCAGGAGTACTTCGATTCTTCCAATTCCGAAGACTCTGACAATTCTGATGGCACTAGAGGGTTTCTCCTAGAAGATCCCTCTTCTCCCCAACGCAGAATGTCACCCCCAGAGGACATGTCATTTCAGGATTTCATCCGTGATATGGCCAAAGGTCTTTCAATCACAGTAGCTCCTGAGGAGGAACCCAGAGCAAAGGATTTGGAAATTCTCCAATATCCTAAAGCTCCTAAGGAGGCAGCCACTCTGCCTATCCATGAAATTCTGCATAGTTTGATGCTCAGAATGTGGGAGACATCTCTGACTACATCTCCTCACTCTAGGAGACTTGATACTATGTATCGCGTTCCGCCATGTCCTGGATTTCAGAAAACTCAGCTTCCACACCATTCAATGGTAGCGGAATCAGCCATGCGTAGGATGAAAAGTGCAAAGAGGCATGCATTCAATCCTCCAGGTCATGGATGCAGGACTCTGGATGCTTTTGGGCGCAGAACCTTTCAAGCTTCCATGCTTTCAGCTAGCATCAGTTCATATACCCTATATATGGGAATGTTCCTCAAGGAAGTCATAGGAGACTTGGAACTTATGAGCCCATTTCTCCCAGATCCCTTATGAGCCCATTTCTCCCAGATTTTCTTGCTCTAGTTAAGCATGCTCAGGATGTCTCCAAGTTTGTTAATCGTGCAGCCTTTGACTGCTTCGAATGCATCAGCAGAACCTTTGCTATTGCCATTGGCGCACGACGCATTGCCTGGCTACAGGCATCAGACTTGGAGACTTGGGTACAGGACAAGTTAGGCAACATTCCTTGCACGGGGGAGAATCTCTTCGGCAAGAACTGGCAGGAAAAGGCTAACAAGTTAGATGTTGACAGTTCTACCTTAGATAGATTGTCAAAGTCTACAGCCACTCCAGCCAAAAGGAAGCCTTACAAAAAACCCTCTTTTAGCAAAAAGAGGAAGTTTTATCCTTCCTATACCCAGCAGAGTCAAACTCCAGGTCAGGTTGCCCAAAAGGGACAAACTAGACAGCAAAAGAAGCCAAAAGGCCTGAGAGCCCAACCAGCTTTGACACCTTCCTAGAGAGCTTTGCCTCCCTGCCTCTGAGAGGTCCCCAACCCCCCAATATTCCGGCAGGTTATGCCACTTTGTCAACAGATGGCATCAGATAACAGCAGAAGATTGGACTTTGTCCTTTGTAGGAGAGGGGTACAAGCTTCATTTTCACAGCATGCCCCCTCCTACAATTCTAAAGCAATTCAGTTCACAAACCTCTACAGACAATCTGCTAGATCACAAGGTCTCCACACTTCTTGCCCAAGGGACAATAGAAGAAGTACCCATTCTTCAACGGGGTGCAGGGTTCTACTCCCCCTATTTTCTTATTCCAAAGAAAACAGGGGGACACAGACTCATTCTAGACCTTAAAGAATTGAACAAATATCTGTTTCGAGAGAAATTCAAAATTATTTCTCTAGGAGCTCTTCTGAGATACCTTCAAAGCCAGGATTGGCTTTGCTCTCTAGACTTAAAGGATGCATACACTCACATTCTCATCCATCCAGATCACAGGAAATTCTTACGTTTCTTTTTCAGGGGAAAGCATTTCCAGTACAGGGTTCTTCCCTTTGGTCTGGGTTCAGCACCAAGGGTATTCACGAAATGTATGGCAGTAGTAGCTGCATATCTCCAGGAACAAGCAGGAATGAGTCTTCACATATGGGTACGTTGGTACCGATGGAGTCTGCGCGGGAACGCTTCCCAGCGTCCAATCAGAGAGCTTTTGGAAGCATCCCACCACGCCTGCGTGCTGCCTTCCCGCCTTTCCCAACTGCCTCTCCTCAGTTTTCGTTTTTCTGCGGAGCCGGCAGGACGTCCTCCTGTCACCGCAGAAAATTCTTGTTTTATTTCTTTAGTTTTCTTGTGGTCACGGCTGTCTTCCCGACGCCACCGATACCGCCGGTGTTTTCTTTCGGTATCGTAGGCCTTTTAGGCCTCTTTTTTTTCCTTCATGGAACCGCCAGCCACTTTCTCCAAGAAATGTTCAAACTGTGGCGGTACAACTTTATTTTTAGACCCTCTAAGTCGGTGTCTAACCTGCTTGGGTCCTGACAACAGTTTAGTGATAAGAGGTTTTCAATATCGAGGTTCCCTCGATACACTGTTTCCCTCCAGCTTCGGGGCACCGTCCCCTTCTTCTTCTACACAGGATCAGGTAACCCACAAACAGTCTGTTAAGACTAGCCAGCACTCGAGTGGTAGGTCTCATGCACAGCATGTAGACAGCTCCGGCCTTGCCCTCGAGGGCCTACTGGCTTCAAAACCCCGGCGGGAGTCTTCGGTCTCAAAAGCCTTTCAGGGGTTTCAGGTTGTTCCTGGGGTTCACCCCTCACAGAACAACAGTAAACAAGGCAATGCTGTTTTTACAGATAACAATGTGAAACTACAAAAAGTTCAATCTTACAATTAACAGTTGTAAACTATATACAAAGAACAGAATTAGAACTATATACAGAACATACCTGAGCCGTGTCTGGTGGTGGCATCCGCTTCGAGCGGTACCGATACCCCGACATCAGCACTGGTGTTGGATGAAACACTCCTCACCAGGGATGGTCATCTGGCGTCCTCGGTGCCTTCGGGACTAGTGGATACACTCCAGACTGACTTTTCATTATCGGTACCAGCACCGATACTACCACCGACGTCGGTACCCTCCAGATGTGCATCGATAGCCTCGCTTCCTTTGATGCCGAGTCTGGAATCGATCTCCAGTCTGGAGGATTGGGTACCGACTCGCCTTGGTACCGGCTCTCGGCGGTACCGAAGGCTCGGTTCCGATGATTCGGATCCGCAACTCTCGGTTCCCCCGAGGCCGATTGAGTTGCCACTAGCTGACCTTCATTCACCGGTATCAGACACGGTACCGAACTCGGTACCAATGTCCTCATTACCCTTACGGTCGGTGCCTTCCATGCTTTGCTTATCGATGCCGAGTTTAGAATCGCTCTCTAGTCTGGAAGACTCGGTACCAATACTCTTTGGTACCGACACCGATCAATACCGGTGGCTCGGTACTGAGGATAGCACCTTGAGGTTTTCGGTTACCTCGGTACCAATTGAACTGTCACCGATGACTGCTCCGATGTCTTTGTCGGGCTCGACTCCAACATCGGTACCGGTATTGGCATCGGTACCGGTATCCACAGTAGCATCGTGGCCAACTCCTGCCATGCTTTTTTCAACAGGATCGCTCCCTTCTATACCAAGCTTGGAGTCGATACCTGGCATGGACAATGTGGTAATGACGGTCGCTGCTTCTGACAGCCAGGACCGGCGACCATCTTTTAAGCATTCCACACTGCCCTGTGCAGGATCTTCTATTCCTATGTATCTGGATAGCTCTGTCGGTGCTCAGGCTAGTTCTTCAGATCTAACCTGTCCAAGGGAAATTCCTGTTGGGGAACCCTCTTTTCAGAGTTTCCTCCTGGATATAGCAAGATCTCTTGCCATTCCTATCCCAGGACATGATCCTGCACAAGGCTCTCTTTCTACCAAAACAAAGGAGAACATAATGCTTCCTTTGCATCATTCCTTGCAGGATCTCCTTCTAGGAATGTGGGAAACACCTTTAAGGGTACCCCCACCTTCCAGAGCAACTGATCTCTTATATCAGGTGCCCCCCTCTCCAGGGTTTCAAAAGACTCAACTTCCTCATCATTCCATAGTTGTGGAATCAGCAATGAGGCGGGTAAAGAGCAAGAAAAAGCACTCTTCTTATCCGCCAGGTCGTGAGTCTAAGACACTTGATGCCTTTGGACGTCAAACCTTCCAGACATCTATGCTTTCTGCAAGAATTCTCTCATATATTTTCTATATGAGTCTATCTCTTGAGGAGGTCACAAAGCAATTACATCTTTTGACTCCTTCCCTTTCAGAGTCCAGGAGTGCAGACTATTCTTCACTGCTCAAGCATCTCCAGAATATCTCTTGGTTTCTTACTCGTGCTTCCCTAGACTCTTTTGAGTCTGTTAGCAGGACTTCTGCTATAACTATAGGGGCACGACGTAGAGCCTGGCTCCAAGTTTCAGACTTGGACAAATGGACACAGCACAGACTGGGACATACTCCTTGCACTGGAGGCAATCTTTTCAACAAGGAGTCTTTACGTCAGGTTACTCAGTTCTCCACTGACTTACCTGTTCCTAGGGGCTGTTCTGCACCTTCTTCTGTCCCACTAGGTAGGAAATGTCCTGCCAAACTTTCTTCCCATAGGAGAAGAAGGTTTTATGCATCATCTGCCCATCATACAGATGTTCCCAAACAGGGGAAGCATCGTCCTGGTCTGCAGAGTTCAACCTTTCACCAGGCTCAGCAAACCCAGCAACCACAGGGTTTCTGATCATTCCATCAGATGCTTGTGACTCTTGGGATTAAAATCTGCAGTTGCTTCTTCTCAATAGAGGCAATCCACTGCTGTCATTCTAAATCCTAAACATGGATATCTTCCCGAAAGACATCCATTCTTTCTATGATCTATGAGCTGTCAGGATGTTCATGCTTCTAGGTCACAGGGTTCTCCTCTTTTTCCTGCTAGGGAAAGAGGTCTATCCACTATCAAACGATAGTTTCCTGTGCCAGCAGGTCTTTTTCCTTTCTATAAACTTACTACTTTGTAAGTTTTCTTCAGCTCCATTCTCTTTACCCTCTTACCAGGTTTTTCCTCTGTAAGAGCGGTATTGCTTTACTGGAGGGCTTTTTCTTCAGCCTCTCTAGTTTTCTTACTTTTCCAGTGCGGAGTTCTCTTCTCTGAGTTGACTCCTCTTTTTCAATCTTCCTTTGAAGCAGTTCATCAGACACGTCCAGAGTTTTCTACTCTTGTTTTGTCTGTTCTTTCTGTTTTTAAACAGTACCATTCTTCTGCTGTCTGGCAAGCAGCTGCCAATGCAGGAGCCTTAATGTTTGGACCACTGGTTCTTCTCCACCAGCAACCAGATTTGTCCTCCACTAACATTCTGTCTGGTCTTAGTAGTGGCTCCAAGTCAGTGCTATCATCTGTCTTGGAAATATTTTCACTACAAGCTTGTTGGATTGTCTTCTCTTTCTGCCATCTCCATTCCCCTGGGTTTGGCAGCATAGTTGACATAGGTACTGGCTCTCTTGCAGCCAGTTCTATCTCCTCATTCTCCTGCATCATGCTCTGTGCAATTCTACAGAGAAGCTCTCCACTATGGGCCCTTGCTAGAGAGCATGGGGGGCTTTTTCTCCAACAGCTATACTAGATGGTTGAAAAAAGGCTTTTTCAGTCATGTCTCCCATGACTAGAAAAGTTCTCCTTTTTAATATAAAGGACATAGGCCTCCTCTTACGTGAAAGCTTAAGGAGTTGCTAATTCCCTGCTTTGGTCCATAGTATTTCCAATATGGAATATGTTTTCTCCTTCCAGCTCATCCTCATGGTAAGAACGCATGATTTAATTTAATTTAATTTAATTTAATTAGCAAGTTTTTATATACTGCACCTTCCATTGATATCAGTTGCGGTTTACATGGAACAACAGTAAACACGGCAATGCTGTTTTTACAGATAACAATGTGAAACTACAAAGTTCAATCTTACAATTAACAGTTGTAAACTATATACAAAGAACAGAATTAGAACTATATACAAAATATGTATGTTATCAAAAACATCGGTTTAGGGTTTCAGCATTTCATTCCTGTTCAGAGATAGATTATATCAGCTGGTGTAACTATCCTTTTTCTTGCTGAAAAGGTGAGTTCGACAAGGATCCATAGTATGTTGAGAATAAATGTGTTTTGAGTTTTTTCCTGAACTCCATGATTTGAGGTAGGGATCTTAATTCCGATGGAATGTTGTTCCAAATTATGGGGGCTGCATGAGAGAATGCTTTCTTGTTTGTTGATTTTTTGGCCTTTATAAATTCCTTTGGTGTTATTAATTTATTTAGTTGGTCTCTCCTTTGAAGATTATGATTGGGTTCTTTATTGATAAGGTTGTTTAAAGTAAGAGGTGCTGTATTATTTAGGACTTTGTATGTAGTTAAAAGAGTTTTATAATGGATCCGGCATTGAATCGGGAGCCAGTGTAAATACTCTAAAATAGGTGTTATATGTTGGAAAGGTGAGGCTTTCATGATGGTCTTGGCTGCTGCATTTTGTGCTAGTTGGAGTTTTTTTAAAATTATGTTTTGTTACGCCTAGTAGGGTTTTAAATTTGCAAAGTCGAAATGGGGAGTTATTATAGCTTGTATTATTCGTTGAAAATCCTGTAGGTGCATTAGGGGGCGGAGTTGTTTTAATACTTTAAGTTTAAAATAAACTTTTTTTGTTATATTTCTTATGTGTGTGTCCTTACTGAGGTGTTTTTCTAGTGTTACGCCTAGGTAACGTACTTCAGTTTTTATTTTGATATCATTATTTTGCAATGTAATGTGTGATGGGGGGTGAAAGTTGTATTTTTAGTTACTATTAGGGCTTCTGTTTTTGCGTGATTAATGTATAAGTTGTTTTCATTTAGCCAATTGTTTATTTCATTGAGGCAGGTATTAATAAGTAGTGTAGGAATATTAGGTATTGTGAATGGGACATACATCATTATGTCGTCCGCAAAGGTGATAGTAAACATTGAATTTTTTAAATATTTGACAGATGTGTTTTAAGTATATATTAAATAGTAGCACTGACAGTGCAGAGCCCTGGGGGAGGCCTAGTTCCTGATTGTAAGTTTTTGAAGTGATGTTGCCAATTCGTACCGTTTGAGTTCGGTCACTTAGGTAAGAGGTAAACCAGTTAAGAACAGTGGATACCTCTTTGCCCTTAAGCAGGTCAGCATGGTATCTCATTTTTATGCGTCTTCTGTTCACTTACCATGCTAGAGTTCTGGAATACTCGGGACTTGCTGGCTGCAGACTGATATCATCCTCTGCTTTTCACGTAACCATCCTGGTTATTCTACTACCTAGCATCCCTGTAGCCATAACTAGTGGGAATTGATTTAATTTAATTTAATTAAACAGTTTCTTATATACCGCACCTTCCAGAGATCAGGTGCGGTTTACATAGAACAACAATGTAACAGGTCAACATCTGTTAATACAGGGAACAATTTGAAACAACTTATATTACATTACATAGAACAGCTTTAAACCATAACATCTTAAATTACATTACTTGAAACAATATGAACTGTTTACGTGGAACAGAGAGAAAACTATATACAGCTGTAAGTGAAACATGGTTGAGTCGTAATATATAAGCATTTGTGTTTCAGATCCTATGTCAAGACCGAATTGACTTAAGAGGACTGGCCTTGTATTATCCGTTTTCTTGTTGGGTAGGTGTGTTTGATAGATGTCCGTAGTGTGAGGTGAACAGGTGTGTTTTAAGTTTTTTGCGGAATTCGATGATCTCTGAGAGAGATCTAATTTCGTCTGGAAGGGCATTCCATAGAATGGGGGCTGCATGTGAGAATGCTTTATTGTTTGTTGTCTTTCTGGCTTTTATAAATTCCTTTGGAGTCTTTAGTTTGTTTGTGTGATCTCTCCTGTGTTGGGATTTGGCAGGTTCTTTAGTGATTAGGTTGAACAGAGTAGGTGGAGCCATGTTGTTTAGAGTTTTGAATGTAGTTATTAGGGATTTATATATTATTCTGCTTTGTATCGGTAGCCAGTGTAAGTACGCCAGGATCGGTGTGATGTGTTGAAATGGGGGGACCTTCATAATGGTTCTAGCCGCAGCATTTTGTGCAATTTGGAGTCTTTTCAAGTTTTGTTTTGTTGTGCCTAGTAGTATTAGGTTTGCAAAGTCAAAATGGGGAGTAATTATGGCTTGTATTATGCGCTGAAAGTCCTGTAAGTGCGTTAGTGGGCGAAGTTGCTTCAGGACTTTAAGTTTGAAGTATACTTTCTTGGTTGTGTTTCTTATATGTGTTTCCATGTTAAGATGTGTATCAAGTATTACACCTAGAGATCGTACCTCCATTTTTAGTTTGATTTCTTGGTTTTGTAGAGTAATGTGTGTGGGAGGTGAGTATGAGAGGTTTTTTGTTACAATAAGGGCTTCTGTTTTTGCATGATTGATGTAGAGGTTATTTTCATTTAGCCATGTAGAGAGTTCGTTAAAACACTCTGTGAGCAATTGGAGTGGTATGTTGGGGATTGTAAATGGGATGTACATCATTATGTCGTCTGCATATAAGTGGTAATATACCTTGAATTTTTTAAATATATTGCAGACATGCTTTATATAGATATTAAAAAGGAGTGCTGATAATGCCGATCCCTGAGGGAGACCTAGTTCCTGATTGTATGTCTCAGATGTCATGTTACCAATTTTTACTGTTTGTGTTCTATTGCTTAGATAAGAAGAAAACCAATTAAGAACTGTAGATTTTATTCCTATTTGATTGAGTTTATTGAGCATTAAAGCATGGTTAACGCTGTCAAATGCCGCAGAGATGTCTATGAATAGAAGTAAGAATGCTTGTTTGGGATTGTCTATTCCTCTTACAAGGGTGTCAATGAGTACTGTTAAGAGCGTCTCAACGCCATGTCGTGGGCAAAAACCATATTGTTGTTCATCGAGTGGAGCTGAGGTGTCAATGTATTCTTGGGTCTGAATTTGTACAACTTTCTCAATTAGTTTTGCCATGAAAGGAATACTTGATATGGGTCTATATGAGTTAGGTAATGTTTTGTCAAGGGTAGCATTTTTAAGTATTGGGCGGATCTGAGCGTATTTTAGTGTTGAAGGTAGATATCCAGTTTTTAGTGATAAATTGATTATAGGTAGGATGAAGGAGGATAAAGTTGGGAGTGATTTCTTTATCCAGGATACTGGACATGGGTCTAGGTAGGATGTTGTTGTGTTGATATTATTTATGGTGTTCTTAAGTACGTCCTTAGATATGTGGTTGAACTCAGACCATTCATCTATATAATGGGTATGATCTGTGTGTATGATGTTAGGTAGGGAAGGGTGGAGCTTAGTTTTATTTATATAGTAATTAGCCAATGTTTGAGGTGAGATTTCTGTGATATCATTGCTGGAGTTGTTAGTGTTGTTCGTTAGTTTTTGAACAATTGAGAATAATTCTCTTGGTCTGTTTAATGAGTTTGTCAGGATAGATGCATGGTGATTTTTCTTGGCATTGTCTATTGCTTCCTTATACAATTTAAGCTGATTGTGGAAAATCTCACTATTAATGGAGTTTTTATGTTTCCGCCATCTAACCTCAGCTTTTCTTAGTTCCTTTTTCAATTGTTTTAATGTGTTGTTGAACCAAGGGGCATTACCGACTCCAGTATGTGTGTTCTTTCTACTGACATGGTTATTAGAGGCTGCATGATTGAGAGTTTTATGCCAGTTTGCTACAGCATCATCCAGATCAAGTGGCGATGGGGATAGATGAGGGATTATTAGATCCAAGAACTCTTCTTCATTGAATTTTCTGAATCTTGAGGTTGGGATGTTTGTTGGTCTATTTTATCTGTTGTGATGTTAATTGTAATGTTGAAGTTAATGAGATGATGGTCCGACCATGGAGTTGGGGTGCATTTGAGTGTGGTAGGATTAAATGTTTTGTGGAGTACTTCAGGGAGGAGGACAAGGTCTAGTGTATTTCCTTTGTTATGAGTTTCAGTGTTAATTATTTGGTAATAATCCATGTCTGTTATTGCTTCTAGGAAGCAATAATTCTCTATATATCTTCTCAAGTAGGTTCCACCTTCTTGTTATTAGATAAATCTTTCCTCTCCACATTTTCCTATGTGAATACCTTTTTGTAGGCATATCTTTGTCTGCTTCTTTGCAGACTTCCATATAGAGGCCTATATATTCATACCTATAGCACACATCTTACAGATGTCTATGTCTATCATTTGTGTGTATTTTATGCCCTTCATATCTCACTATAGATATATTTTCATATATCTATATGTTATATATATATATATATGTATCTGTCGAGATATTTTACTATCGGTAGATATGTATTCTGCTTTATCTACCTGACTGTCGAGGCTCATATAGCTATATGATTCTGACAGATGGGCTTTACCCATACTTATGCTATCCAGCATGTTTTAGGGTCCTACACTCACAACCACTTTGGTGGTAGTTAACACCTACCATAACCTTAAGGTTAGATACCCCTGAAGCTCTCCATGTTCCAATATCTCTCCCAGCTGACCTCAGTTAGGAGAGACATTGCGGATCTTCAGCTAATCACAGGCTCTAACGCCTCCGGCGTTGTCCTTTCTTTTGGGATACAAGGGGTTCCCATACCCTTTCTCCCCACAAGGACTGGGCCTGTTTGTCCAAATCGGTTAGCCTTTCTGTTTTTGTTCCTAAGAGTGAGCCACTCTGCTGCCAAAAGAGTTTGGCTTTTATTATAAAGCCTTCCGCTGAAGGCCCACCGTTTTTGTACTACCCCAGTTTTTCCTACTGGGGTTACCTATAACCTTTCAGGATTCTGACCTCCATTGCTTTTCCTACAGGTTTTCTACCTCCACTTACAGTGAGGTCCTTCTCGAGGTTCCTCTACTGGGTTCCCCAGTAGATTCCATGAACCTCCATACTTCTCTGAAGTCCTGTTAGGGGAGGTCCATATTGCAATATTTTTTCTTTGCAATATCATTGATGACAATTATCATCCACACATGGACTCCTTGTCTGCAATCCTATGCTAGGTTAACCGTTCCACAGCACCTTTTTCTCTTCAACTCCTACCCTCCATCCTCAGGATGCCTGGTGTTGTGGGGGATAGCATGTTCCAACCTATGACATGCTGGGACTCCAGGCATCTCAGCTTGGGAGTCCCCATATGTGAAGACTCATTCCTGCTTGTTCCTGGAGATAGCACAGTTGCTTACCTGTAACAGGTGATCTCTGGGAACAGCAGGAATAAGTCTTCACAACCCACCCACCTCCCCAGGAGTTGTATCTCTATCTATCTTTCCTTTCCTCTCTCTCTCTTTGTCTCAGCTTTAAAACTTAACTGAGGAGAGGCAGTTGGGAAAGGCGGGAAAGCAGCACGCAGGCGTGGTGGAATGCTTCCAAAAGCTCTTTGATTGGACGCTGGGAAGCATTCCCGCGCAGACTCCGTCGGCACCGACGTACCCATATGTGAAGACTTATTCCTGCTGTTCCCAGAGATCACCTGTTACAGGTAAGTAACTGTGCTTTCTACCAACCCTGGGGATTTTCATCTTCCCTTACTTAGACGACTGGCTCATTCGAGCCCCTACAGTTGCAGAGGCCAGCACTGCACTGTCCCATGCAATGTGAATCCTCCAATACTTGGGATTGGTAATAAACATCTCAAAATATCAACTAGTTCCTTCCCAATGCCGAGAATTCATAGGAGCCTGTCCAGATACCAGACAGGCAAGGGCTTTCCTTCCACAAGCCCGGTGTCTTCGCATAATGCAACTAGCTTTTCAAGCAGCAGGCAAATCCTCCCTCACTGCTCGAGAGCTACTGCAGTTACTGGGACATATGGCATCCACAGTTCATGTAGTCCCATATGCTCGCCTCCACATGCGAGCAGCAAAGTGGACGCTCTCCACACAGTGGACACAGGCCACGGGTCATTTGTCGGAAAAAATAATAATCTCTCAATGACTAATTTTGTCCCTCCAATGGTGGCAATCACTAGAAAATCTGATAGTGGGGTCTCCTTTCCATCAACCCCTCTTTCAGGCCACCCTAACAACAGATGCATCACAGTTGGGTTGGGGAGCACACCTGAATCATCTCTCTACCCAGGGCACCTGGACTCCACAGGAGGTTGGTTTACACATAAACCTCCTGGAATTAAGAGCAATCTATTTAGCTCTTCGAGTATTCCACGCCCAGCTCAGCTACAAGACAGTCCTAGTCCAGACGGACAATCAAGTAGCCATGATCTCCAGGAACAAGCAGGAATGAGTCTTCACATATGGGTACGTCGGTACCGACGGAGCCTGCGCGGGAACGCTCCCCAGCATCCCAAAAAGGAAAGCTTTTGGGAGCATCCCACAGCGCCTGCACGCTGCCTTCCCGCCTTTCCTAACCAGCTCTCCTCAGTTCTTCTTTGCCGCGGAGCCAGCAGGTCGAGCCCTGTCACCGCTGAAGAAGTTCTTTATTTTATTTTATTTCTTTGGTCGCGTGTCTGCCTTCCCCGACTCCGGACCGGTACCGCCGGTCTTTTTTCTTTCTTTCTTTAAAAAAAAAAAAAAATATCTATACTTTCCTCACTTAGTGTATTTTTCTTCTTGGGCCTCAGGGCCCACAAGAAAATTTCCCTCATGGAAAAACCAGCCTCCGGGTTCAAAAAATGCACTAAGTGTAGTGGTACTATTTCTGTTACAGATACCCATGAATGGTGTCTTAAATGTTTGGGTCCTGAACACTCCATTCCGGATTGTCCGTCCTGCTCTCTAATGTCTAAACGGGGTTTACAGAACCGAGCAGCTAAGCTCCATGTGCTGTTTCCCGCTGATGCAGGGTCGGTAGCATCGACATCTTCCAGGTCTTCTTCTCCTGATGGATCTCAGGTAACCAAACATAAACCTAGCAGGTCCTCGAAGGGTAGATCTCCCTCTAAGCATCGGGATGCCTCCGGGCTTGCCCTCGAGGATCCTGCACCAGCAAAACAACCCCGGCGGGAATCTCCGGCTTCCAAAGCTCCTCCTATGGGGTTACAGGTTGACATCGATGGCACGGCCTCGACCGATCACCTGTTAGAATGTTCTGGGGTACCGGCACAATCTCCCGGTACCGATTTCCAGGCATTCATGGCGTCGATGGATCAGATACCGGTACTGACTGCATCGACATCGACCAGGATACCGGCTGCTTCGGTTCCTTGTCCAGGGCTACTTTTCGGTACTGATCCGGTACCGAGGACGCCCGATGTCGATACCACTCGATACGCGTATCGAGCGTTAGAAGAGCACCCTGACAGGCGATACTTCGATTCCTCTGGTGATTCTGATTCATCAGATGAGTCTCCTGAAGTATTCATAGCCCTTCCTGAAGAGCCTTCTTCTCCAAAAAGAAGAATGTCTCCTCCAGAGGACTTGTCCTTTCAAGACTTCATAAGAGAAGTAGCTAAAGGACTTTCTATTTCAGTAACCTCTGAATCAGAGCCTAGAGCAAAGAAATTAGATATTTTAGGATACTCTAAGGCTCCTAGAGAGGCAGTCACCTTAACAATTCATGAGATTCTTTATGAACACATGATTGATTTATGGGAGACTCCTCTCACTCTCTCTCCTCATTCTCGCAGATTGGACACTATGTATCGTGTCCCTCCTTGTCCTGGATTTCAGAAAACTCAGCTTCCTCACCATTCCATTGTGGTGCAGTCAGCTATGAAGAGGATAAAGAGTACAAAGAGACACTCTTCTGCTCCTCCAGGAAGAGAATGCAGGATCTTGGATGCTTTTGGTAGGAAAATCTTCCAAGCCAGTATGCTTATTGCCAGAATCAACTCATATAGCCTTTACATGGGTATGTTTCTAAAAGAAGTTGCACAAAAACTACATAACTTCCTCCCTTTTCTTCCAGAAGATAAAAGGGACGAATTCCTTATTTGGCTTAAGCATACTCAAGACATTTCAAAGTTTTCCAACAGGGCAGCTTTTGACTCCTTTGAAGGTGCCAGCAGAGCCTCAGGCATTGCCATAGCTGCTCGCAGAATTGCTTGGCTCCAGGCTTCTGATTTAGAACCCTGGGTTCAAGATGGCTTAGGAAATCTGCCCTGTACAAGTGAAAATCTATTTGGCAAAGAGTGGCAAATAAAAGCCACTCAAATGGATGCAGAAAACTCTGCTCTGGATAGACTTTCAAAGTCAACCTCCATTCCTGCCAAGAAAAAGACTTTCAAAAAGTCTTTTTTCAAAAAGGGCAGATTTCCTTCTACTTCTGGCCAACAATCTTCTACAGGTCGTTTTGCCACTAAGCGTCAGCAACCTAAGCAGGCCAGGCCTAAGCCTACAGGGGCTGCTGCAACTCAGCAGTCTCAACCCCCTCAGGGTTTTTGACTTGATGCTAGAGAACTTAGCCTTTCTGGCTCTACAAAAGCCAGAACCTCTCACCATTCCAGGAAGGTTAGCTCATTTTGCTCCCAGATGGGAGCAAATCACATCAGAGCAGTGGACCCTCTCCATCATAAGAGAGGGCTACAAGCTTCATTTCTCAGACCTTCCTCCCCACACCATGGTGAGACACTTCAATTCTCCCACATCTCTTCTCGACCTTCTAGGTCAGGAGGTGACTACCCTTCTTGCCCATGGGGCGATAGAAGAAGTTCCTCTTCTTCAACAAGGGTCAGGGTTCTACTCCCCCTATTTTCTCATTCCCAAGAAGACAGGGGGATACAGATCCATCTTAGATCTCAGAGAATTGAACAAATTTCTATGCAAGGAGAAGTTCAAGATGCTTTCTCTGGGCACTCTCCTTCCATACCTTCAAAGTCAGGATTGACTTTGTTCTCTAGATCTCAAGGATGCGTACACACATGTCCTCATCCATCCATCTCACAGAAGATTCCTACGTTTTCTTTTCCAAGAAAAACATTACCAATACAGAGTGCTTCCTTTTGGTCTGGCCTCTGCTCCGAGAGTGTTCACCAAATGCATGGCAATAGTTGCTGCATTTCTACGCACTCTGGGAATATTTGTCTTCCCATACCTGGACGACTGGCTCATCCGAGCTCCATCTCAGTCAGAGGCCCAGATTTCCCTGGACCGCACAAGGCGCATTCTGCAGTATCTGGGACTTGTGGTAAACCTCCCAAAGTCCCAGCTCACCCCTACTCAGTCCCTGGACTTCATAGGGGCCTGGTTGGATACCACCACTGCAAGGGCCTACCTTCCTCAGGCCCGTTGCCAACGTCTAGTGCAGTTAGCCTCCCAGATTCAGTCAAAGAACCACTCAACTGCCCGGGAGATGCTACAACTGCTAGGCCACATGGCTTCCACAGTGCATGTGGTACCCTATGCTCGCCTACACATGAGAGCAGCTCAATGGACTTTGTCCACCCAGTGGACTCAAGGTTCAGGAGCTCTCTCAGACCAAATAGCAACCTCCAAACGTCTCTTTTGGTCTCTTCAATGGTGGATGTCCACTCAAAATCTGTTGCTGGGGTCCCCCTTCCAACAGTTGTTGCCCCAAGCAACCCTCACAACAGATGCCTCCCAAACAAGTTGGGAAGCTCATCTACAAGACCTCTCCACTCAAGGCACTTGGTCCCCACAGGAGACCTCTCTTCATATCAACCACTTGGAACTTTGAGCAGTTTTTCTAGCTCTCAAGGTCTTTCATACCCTCCTCAGCTACAAGACAGTCCTCATTCATACGGACAATCAAGTAGCCATGTTTTACATAAACAAGCAAGGAGGAACTGGCTCTCTGTCACTTTGCAACGAAGCTTTAAGATTATGGGCCTTCGCCAGAGAGCATCAAATCCATCTCCTGGCAGTATACCTCCCAGGAATCCAAAACTCTTGGGCAGACAGACTCAGTCGAGTTCTGCTTCCACACGAATGGTCCCTGCATATGGATCAGGTACTCAGAATCTTCCAAGAATGGGGAACCCCGGACATAGACCTCTTTGCAAGTCCGTGGAATGCCAAACTTCTCCGGTTCTGTTCCAGAATTCCGTGTCAGGGAGTTCAGGCCAAGGATGCCTTCCTCCTTCATTGGGGTCAGGGCTTCCTGTATGCCTTTCCACCCATTCCCTTGATTCCCAAGACTCTGTTCAAACTCCAGAGGGATCAAGGATCTATGATCCTCATAGCTCCACGCTGGCCACGCCAAGTGTGGTACCCTCTACTTCTGCATCTCTCCCAAGCCCCCTCCCTGGACTTGGGAGCTGCTCCAGACCTTCTGTCCCAGGAGGAAGGGACTTTGTGGCACCCAAACCCCAAGTCCCTTCACCTCAGAGCTTGGTTACTGAAGGCCTAGACCTTCAAGGCTTGAATCTTTCTCAGCAAGTGAAGGATATCCTCCATGCTTCCAGAAAACCTTCCACCAGACGTTCCTATGCTTTTAAGTGGAAAAGATTTTCCATTTGGTGTGCTGAAAAGGGTCTTGACCCTCTAGCACTACCTTTAAATTCTCTGTTAGACTATCTCCTGCATCTTTCCAATGCAGGACTTAAGACAAATTCAGTAAGAGTCCATTTGAGTGCTATTGCAGCGTCCCTTAAGCCCATCAATGGACAACCTATCTCCTCTCATCCTCTCATTGCAAGATTCATGAGAGGCCTAACTTTAACTAAACCTCCCATTAGGCCTCCTCCAGTGGCATGGGACTTAAATTTGGTTCTTGGTAAGCTTATGAAGCCACCTTTTGAACCCTTAGCCACTACCTCCTTGAAATTTCTTTCCTGGAAGGTTATTTTCCTCATTGCCGTCACTTCTGCTCGCCGCATCAGTGAACTGCAGGCCTTAGTGGCTAATCCACCTTATACAAGGTTCCATCATGATAAGGTAGTCCTTAGGACAAATCCACACTTTATGCCTAAAGTGGTCTCACCTTTTCATCTTAATCAAGAGGTATATTTACCTGTCTTTTTTCCAGCTCCTCATGCATCCAGTGCAGAGAAGAATCTTCATACTCTGGATGTAAAAGAGCTCTTGCTTTTTACTTACAAAGGACACAGCAACATAGAAAGTCTTCCCAGCTTTTTGTTGCTTTTGATCCTTCTCATTTGGGACTTCCAGTCTCTAAGAGAACACTGTCCAATTGGATTGCTCAGTGTATTTCTTTCGCCTACCAGAGTAAGAACCTTTCTCTGGAGAGCCATGTCACGGCTCATAATGTGAGGGCCATGGCCACCTCTATGGCTCATCTAAATTCTGTGTCCATCGACCAGATCTGTCGAGCAGCCACCTGGGCCTCGGTTCATACCTTCACAGCCCATTACTGCTTGGACAAGGACTCCCGCCGGGATGCCTTGTTTGGTCAGGCTGTCCTCAAACACCTGTTCCATTCTTAAACAACTCCTACCCTCCTGCCCTGGATGGATGCCTGATATCCATAGGAGGACGGAGACCCCTTCCCAGGGTCTCATATCCTTGGGGATCTCCCAGGCATCTTAGCTAGGGAGTCCCCATATGTGAAGACTCATTCCTGCTTGTTCCTGGAGATAGCACAGTTACTTACCTATAACAGGTGATCTCTGGGAACAGCAGGAATAAGTCTTCACAACCCTCCCACCTCCCCTAGGAGTTGTACCTCTTCTCTATCTTTCCTTTCCTCTCTCTTTCTATTGTCTCAGGTTTAAACTCGAACTGAGGAGAGCTGGTTAGGAAAGGCGGGAAGGCAGCGCGCAGGCGCTGTGGGATGCTCCCAAAAGCTTTCCTTTTTGGGAAGCTGGGGAGCGTTCCCGCGCAGGCTCTGTCGGTACCGACGTACCCATATGTGAAGACTTATTCCTGTTGTTCCCAGAGATCACCTGTTACAGGTAAGTAACTGTGCTTTCTATGTGAACAAGCAGGGCGGAACAGGTTCTCTGTCGTTATGCAACGAAGCTTTACGACTATGGGCCCTCGCCAGAGAGCATCAAATTCACCTTCTAGTGATATATCTTCCAGGCATTCAAAACCTTTGGGCAGACAAACTCAGTCGAGTACTGCTGCCTCACGAGTGGTCCCTCCACCTAGACCAGGTGGCAAAGATATTTTATCTCTGGGGCACTCCAGACATAGACCTCTTTGCAAGTCCATTGAATGTTAAACTTCCCCGGTTCTGTTCCAGGATTCCGGCTCACAACTGTCAGGCAAGGGATGCCTTCCTCCTTCACTGGGGTCAGGACTTCCTTTATGCCTTCCCACCCATTCCCCTCATCCCCAAAACACTCTTCAAGCTTCAGAGAGACAGAGGTCGCATGATTCTCATAGCACCACGATGGCCACGCCAAACGTGGTATTCCCTGCTTCTACATCTCTCTCAAGCGGCACCTCTGGAGTTAGGGCATGCTCCAGATCTCCTTTCCCAGGAGAACGGGACGCTATGGCACCCGAATCCCCAGTCCCTGCACCTCACGGCCTGGTTGCTGAAGGCTTAGTCCTCCATGATTTCAACCTGTCCCAACAGGTAAAAGATATCCTTCAGGCTTCTAGGAAACTTTCCACGAGAAGATCTTATGCCTTCAAGTGAAAACATTTTACTATATGTAGCTCCAAGAAGGGATTAAACCCCCTGGTCATACCCTTAGAATTGATACTAGAGTATCTCCTTCACTTATCGAATTTTGGTCTAAAGACCAATTCGGTAAGAGTCCATCTTAGGGCAATTGCAGCTTCTTATAAGCCTCTGAATGGACAACCAATTTCCTCTCATCCACTCCAAGATTTATGAGAGGCCTTTTATTAACTAAACCTCCCATCAAGCCACCACCGGTGGCATGGGATCTAAATCTAGTTCTTGGGCAGCTCATGAAGCTGCCTTTTGAACCTTTGGCCACTACAGCCCTTACATTTTTGACCTGGAAGGTCATCTTCCTAATTGCAATCACCTCTGCCCGTCGCATTAGTGAATTGCAAACTTTAGTGGCTGATCCTCCTTATACTAGGTTTCATCATGATAAGGTTGTTCTTCGAACTCACCCACACTTTATGCCGAAGGTGGTTTTGCCTTTTCATTTAAATCAATTTATCTTCCTGTATTTTTTCCGAGGCCTCACGCCTCTAATGCAGAAAGAAACCTTCATACTTTGGATTGTAAAAGGGCTTTAGCCTTTTACATACAAAGAACACAGCAACATAGAAAGTCCTCACAACTTTTTACAGCTTTTGACCCTAGTTATTTGGGACTTCCAGTCTCCAAAAGAACTTTATCTAAATGGATTGCCCAATGCATATCCTTTGCTTATGAGAGTAAGGGTCTTCCTCTTCAGGACCATGTCACAGCTCATAATGTGAGAGCCATGGCAACTTCTATGTCTAAACTCCACTCTGTGTCTATCGATGACATTTGTCGAGCAGCCACCTGGGCTTCGGTACACACCTTCACAGCCCACTACTGCCTGGATAAAGCCTCCCGTCAGGATGCCTTCTTTGGCCAAGCTGTTCTTCAAAATCTCTTTCACACCTAAATCAACTCCTACCCACCAACCCTGGTGGGATGCCAGAGATCCATGGGAGGAAGGATTCCCACCTTCTAGGGTGGCACCTTCCTGGGGCTATCTCCCTGGCATCTTCAGCTAGGGAGTCCCCATATGTAAAGACTACATTCCTGCTTGTTCCTGGAGATAGCGTAGTTACTCACCTGTAACAGGTGATCTCCAGGAACAGCAGGAATTTAGTCTTCACAACCCACCCACCTCCCCTAGGAGTTGTCTTTATATCTCTTTGTCTCTTTCCTCTCTCCCTCTATCTTTTCACTCAGCTACAAACTTAACTGAAGAGGGACAGTTGGAAAGGCGGGAAGGCAGCGTGCATGTGCTGAGGGATGCTCCCAAAAGCGTTCCTATTGGACGCTGGGGAGTGTTCCCGCCCAGGCTCCGTTGGTACCGCTGATACCCATATGTGAAGACTAAATTCCTGCTCTTCCCGGAGATCACCTGTTACAAGTGAGTAACTACGCTTTCTCTCCCAATTGAACTTCCTGTGTTTCGAAGTTGATGGTATGACATGATGTGACATGACAGAACAGAAAAGGCACCTGGGGGAGAGAGCGGAAGGGAGGCATTTGTGCTGGGGGAGTGAGAGGCTGCAGGATGGCAGCAGCAGGAGAGACCTGCTGCCAGCCTGACGAGAGAAGAGGAAAGCCCTACAATGTTTATTAGAACACCACTCCATATAGGTACATTTTGCGAGAGTATGGAAAATAAAACAAAGCATATTATAATGCCTCTATTGTTCCATGGTGCAACCGCGCCTTGAATATTGTGTGCAGTTCTGGTCGCCGTATCTTAAAAAGGATATAGAGTTATTAGAAAAGGTACAGAGAAGAGCCACCAAAATGGTAAAGGGGATGGAAGGATACCCCTATGAAGAGAGACTGAAAAGGTTAGGGCAACCTGCAAAAGAGACGGCTGAGGGGAGATATGATAGAAGTCTATAAATTAATGAACGGAGTGGAACGGGTAAACATAGATCGATTGTTTACGTCATCAGAATATAGAAAGACTAGGGGACATGCAATGAAGCTACAGGGTAACCTATTTAAGACTAATAAGAGAAAATATTTTTTTCACTCAACGTGTAATCAAACTCTGGAATTTGTTACCGGAGGATGTAGTAAAAGCTGTTAGTATAGCTGGGTTTAAAAAAGGTTTGAACAAGTTCCTGGAGGAAAGTTCCATAAACCATTATTAAAAGGGACCCAGGATATCACTGCTTGACCCAATAGAAGCATTGTGGAACCTGTGTCTTTTGGGGAAACTGCTAGGTACTTGTGACCTAGATTGGCCACTGTTGGAAACAGGATACTGGGCTTGATGGACCTTGGTCTGACCCAGTATGGCATATCTTATGTTCTTATGTCTCTTTCAAACTGTTGTTCTAGTTATAACATCCCAGGGTAAGTCATTAGGCTGTATGTAACAGGATATTAGTTATTTATTTAGCTGGATTTTTATTCTGCTTTTCTCCGGGTCAAAGCGGTGTACATGGAACAAATTTGAGCTGGGTTTATATATAACATAAAACTATGTACATTAACTTGTAGGCATGACTATTTACATGCGGGTTTGGGGTAGGGGTTATGAAACATTTTCAAAGTGTTTTGCAAACAGGTGTTTTTTTAGCAGCTTTCTGAATTTGATGAGGTCGAAAAAGTTTCTGATTTCATCTGGGAGAGAGTTCCAGAGGGAGGGTGCGCAGAGCTCAAATGATCTCAAGCAGGCTTGCTGGTTGTTTCTCGGTTTTTCGGTTCTTATTGTAAGAGTCCTCATAGTCTATTTCCTCTTAGATTTGGTTGATGAGTGAGGGTGTAGTAGCTTTTGGAGGTGAGTGGAGGAGAGATTGTTGATGGTTTTAAAAGTTATTAGGAGTATTCTGACGGGGAGTGGGAGCCAGTGGAGGTGTTTCAGGATGGATGTGATGTGGTCGGTTCTGGATGCTCCTTCGATAGTACGGGCTGCACTGTGGAGGGCTGTTTGTAGAGGGTGGAGGGTAATTTGAGGAAGGCCGTTGTATATGGAGTTGCAAGTAGTCAATGTGGGGGATGGTGAGGGTTTGTAGAAGGGACCGGAAGTCGGATGGTTCTAGCAATTGGTATTATGCTGTCTGCACTGTTGGAATACAACCCCTGTCATGTCTTGCAAAGTCTAAAATGTGCCATTAGGAATGCATGTCACCATGTACTTTTGCGCACAGTTGGGTCTGCTTCTGGGATGTATTTTGCCGCCATAAAATGCTTTTGTTATTTTGACATATATACTTTCTTTTAAAATTGCCAAACCTGTGCATGGTATGTGTAGTATTGAGGTCATGAAAGTTTTGGGTTTTTTTCTTTATTATTTAATTTGTTTTTTTTTGTTTGCGGGGCTGGATTTTGCTTAATTTTCTACTTTTTTATTTTCAAGTAGCACATTCTCCAAGGTTTCAGTGGGTGATAGCAGCAGCCTGCAGTAAATACTGCCCACCAGCCTTGCACCCCTTCCATCCCTTCCCCACTACTTTTAAAAAATCCCTGTTTGCATTTCAAGAAATCAGCGGGCCCTTAGATTGGAGGAAGGATTCTAGTGCCGAGGTCTCCAGAAAAACATACTTGGTGCTCTGAAAGGTAATTAAACACTTACATGGAAATTTAAGAAAAAAAGTGGCACCAAGCGCTAGGACGCGCGGCTTCAACATCAAAAAAGCCCGACGACGTAGCTGAGTTTTCCTGGAGACATCGGGGAAGATACTCACCCTCCCCCCACAAAAAGCCGATGTCTTATTCAGAAAATATAAACGCATCACAGCATTCTTATCAAGTTCTGAGGCAAAGGACACCAGAAGGGTAGCCCTAGTTGAAATGTTATCTTGAGAAGATTCAATAAACTCTGAAATATTAAGGGACTCCTGCAGCCGAGGTGGGGCAGGCTCACCAGAGCCCCCCCAGCTCGGAAGCCCCTTTAAAGGGAATATAATACACTTTAGTCAAAGACGGTTTATTATCTTCTCGATATCCCAAAATATCTATCAAATACTTATCAAATAATATCTGAGGAGATAAAAACCGTGTGCAAGGAAAATTTAAACAACGCAAATTTAAAGCATGCAAACTATTCTCCAATAGCCCAAGGGCCCGCTGATTTCTTGAAATGTTGAGTGTTTCAGTAGTAGATTGGTATGAAAAACAGTTTATATTTTTGAGGTAGCATCCTCTGTCTCCCTACATGCTTCTCTTGACGTGGCCTTTTTTGCGGATGTCCGGTTGTAGGTTTTTCCTTTGTAATAGTTATATGATGTTATTGCTGGTATGTCTGTATTTTCTCTAAAGTTTCTTAATAAACGGAATTGAAATTGAAAAAAACCCAAAACCTCCCTGTTTGGAGAAGTAGAAATGAGCATGATGATAATGACAAACGTAAGGAATACGACTTGCAAATAGCATCCCACGCAGATTATAGTGCATATCTTTGCCGTTACAAGGCATCTCAGAGGGATTATGCAAAGTAGAATGCTGCCAGATCATTCTTGCAAATAGCATAGGTGTAATGCAATAGCTCTTAGTGGCAGAGGCCATGAGTCTGTGTCCAGGCTTGCTGCTTGTAGGAAAAGGATGACAACTCCGAGTTCCTCTCTTTTGTCTAATTTCTTGTACTTTTCACAACCTGTATGCCTATCACTTGCGGGTTGTGCATGTGCATGCTGGACTTCTTCTCTGACACTTCCCCCCTCAGGGTTATTGTCCCTAGTTTTTGTGTCTTCACCAGCAAGCATTTCTCCAGTTGTTTTGGAAGATGAGGAGAGAGGTCTTGTGAGCCTGCATGTGCACGTACTATCAGCCTCGTGGGAGTTTTGTTGATCTTTGCTTTTTTGCTGAAGTTAGCACTTTGTCCATCTTTGCCCACAGCGGATGTTAGCTTGGTTTCCATTTTCTTTGGTTTGTAACTATATATACTTAGGACCTTAGCCTAAGCATTAAATGCAATTAAAATATATTAGAACATAACTCACTAATACAGCCCCCAAGCTTTCCCCCATTCCCCCTCAACCCCTTCATCTTATCTCGTTGTTCTGGAGTCTAGAGGATAGAAGCAATCCCCAGTTGGCTTACTCTGCCAGCACCAGCTGATTAAAGGCCATTGCCGTCCTGGAGCATAGCACCTACGGTTTTTGTAAAGTTTAACCTGGGCATTAGTTGGCATGGGGTTGGGGCAGGTGAAAGCTATTGTAAACAAAAGAAAATTGAACAAAATTCCCTTTGTTTTTCATTAGTTTCATTTACAAGATAAAAACAAAATAGGGAATTCCATTAACATTCATATAACCAAACACTGGGGTGACATGTTTACTAAATCGTGTTAGGCTGTTGCATGTAATGCTGGGCAATAGTGCAGATAGCGCTGCATTAACTGCGAAAGCCACATATCTGCTGGAGGCGTTTGTGGTAATCACATGTTACTGGCATACCCACTCTCTACCCATGAGCACAGCCACCATTCGATCTGCAGATAGTGCAGGAAATCCCTGCGCTATCTGCATTTTTCCCATGTTAGCTGCTGCCGCCACGTTATAATTCCACATTATTGCCAAAGCTGATGCCCTCTATTTATTTATTTATTTATTTGACCATTTTTATATACTCTGTATTAAGTGAGGGCGGTTTACAGCTAACAAATATTTATACAGTCATAGAAGATGTGAGAACATGCATGGTTTAGCAGTGATAACAAACATTGGTACATGTGTGGTTATTACATACGGAGGCTGTGATGAACTTTTATGAGGATAAGTAGGTCATTAATATGGTAGTTGTGTGGGACTGTGTTAGCAGATGCATTGCTAGAACGATGAATTGTGATTGCTGGGTGGCTAAGTTATGTTTCCGAAGTGCTGCTGGAAAAGATAGGTTTTAGCTCTTTGCAAACATTTGTAAGGTCTATGATGGCTCATATTTTTTCTGGGAGTGCATTCCAGAGGCATTAGTAAACATACCCCTGTGTTGACACAAGAAATGTCCTCCATACCACATCTAGCACAAAATCCAAATTGGAACCCATGTCACATCTTAAACTCATCCAAAAATTGCCGAAGTTATTACTATTTATTTATTTAAAGTCTCTTTTATACCGCGCTATTCAGCATCAGCGCGGTTTACAATAAACAGTGAACATACACATTTCCAATAGTACTTTGTGTTTACATATGAACAGGATATTCAACTTGGCTAACAGGGTAACTATGTCCTGTTCGATAACCTGTGCAGGAAATGGAAGAGAATGGGGACATTCTAGCGACTCCACTGTCTGACCTGTTCAATGCCTCTGTAGTCGGGAGTGATGCCAGAGGACTGGAGAGAGGCACATGTGGTCCCTTTACACAAACGGGGACGTAAAGATGACATTGAGAACTACAGGCCGATTAGTCTAACCTCTGTGGTTAGTAAATTATTGGAAAGGCTACTAAAGGAGAGAATAGGAGTGGAGGAGTGGCCTAGTGGTTGGGGCAAGGTACTTCAGGCCGGAAGGTCGGGGGTTCAAATCCCATTAGAGGACAGCAACCTTGGGCCGGAAGGACTGGGGTTTCTAGTCCCACAGGTGCTCCTTGTGGTCTTGGACAAGCCACTTAACCCTCCATAGCCCATGTTCCCTGTAAAATAGTTATCTCCAAGTTATAATGCCCTGTTCAATGTAAATTCAGTTTGTTCAATGTAAACCGCACTGATGCAGAATAGCGCGGTATATAAGAGAATATAAATAAATAGTGAGATTTCTGGAGTTTAATGGATTGCAGGATCCAAGGCAGCATGGATTCACCAGAGGCAGGTCTTGTCAGACAAATCTGATAGATTTCTTTGACTGGGTGACCAGGAAATTGGGTCAAGGGAGAACCCTAGATGTGGTATATTTAGATTTCAGTAAAGCCTTTGACACCGTTCTGCACAGGCGACTTATAAACAAACTGAGCACCCTATGGATGGACCCTAAAGTTACTGCTTGGGTTGGAAATTGGTTGAGTGGGAGGTGACAAAGGGTACAGGTAAATGGAGCTCACTCTGAAGAGAAGGAGGTTACCAGTGGTGTGCCCCAGGGATCCGTCTTTAGTCCGATTCTGTTTAACATCTTTGTTAGTGATATTACAGAAGGACTGTCGGGTAAGATTTGCTTGTTTGCAGACGATACCAAAATCTGCAATAGAGTACACACACAGGAATGAGTTGACAACATGAGGAGGGATCTAGCTAAACTTAAAAATGGTCTAGAATATGGCAGCTGAAATTTAATGCTAAAAAATGCATGGTCATACAGTTAGGCTGCAAAAATCCAGTGTAGGGAGTGAGGTACTTCTGTCCACGAAAGAAGAACAGGACCTAGGCATAATTGTGTCTGACGATCTTAAAGTAGCTAAACAGAAAAGTTGACTGCGAAAGCCAGAAGGGTGCTTGGGTGTATAGGGAGAGGAATGGCCAGAAGAAAAAAGGAGGTGATAATCCCTCTGCATAAGTCTCTGGTTTGACCTCATTTGGAGTATTGTGTGCAGTTCTGGAGACCGCACCTTCAAAAGGATATAAGCAGGTTGGAGTTTGTGCAGAGGGTGGCTACTAAAATGGTTAGTGGACTTCGTTATGAAGCATATGAGGACAGACTTAAAGATCTTAATATGTATGCTTTAGAAGAAAAGCAGGATAGGGGCGATATGATAGAGACATTTAAATACCTCTGTGGTATAAATGCACAGGAGGGTCTCTTTCAGTTGAAGGCAAACTCTTCGGGGTCATAGGATGAGGTTGAAAGGGGATAGATTCAGAAGTAATATGCGGAAATATTTCTATCTCCAGGAACAAGCAGGAATGAGTCTTCACATATGGGTACGTCGGTACCGACGGAGTCTGCGCGGGAACGCTCCCCAGCGTCCAATCAGAACGCTTTTGGAAGCATCCCAACACGCCTGCGTGCTGCCTTCCCGCCTTTCCCAACTGCCTCTCCTCAGTTTTCGTTTTTCCACAGAGCCGACAGGACGTCCTTCTGTCACCGCAGAAAATTCTTCTTTTATTTATTAGTTTTCTTGTGGTCGCGGCTGCCTTCCCCGACGCCACCGTTACTGCCGGTGTTTCTTTTCTTTTTTCTTCAACTTATTCCTCTTAGGGAATATTTTTCCCTCTAAGTGCCTGACGGGGTGTTTTCCCGGCCTGCTAGGCCTACCCCTTTTTTCCTCATGGAAGCGCCAGCCACTATTCCTAAGAAATGTTCAAACTGTGGCGGTACAAAATTTATTTTAGACACTCATAATTGGTGTCTACCCTGCTTGGGTCCTGACCATTTTCCTCTGGAGTGTCCCTCCTGTAACAGTATAGTGGGAAGAAGTCTTCAGCATCGAGTTCCCCTCGATATGCGGTCCCCATTCAACTTCAGGGCACCGACCACCTCTTCTTCTTCACAGGATCAGGTAACCAAAAAACAGTCTGTTAAGACTAGCCAGTCCTTGAGTGGTAGATCTCATGCACAGCATAGAGATGCCTCTGGCCTTGCCCTCGAGAACACACTGGCTTTAAAACCCCGGTGGGAGTCTTCAGCCTCCAAATCCTGTGTGGGGTTTCAGGTTGTTCCTGAGGTTCACCCCTCTCCGAACATACCTGAGCCATGCTCGGTGGTGGCATCCGCTTCGAGCGGTACCGATACCTTGGCAATGGTGTTGGATGAAACATTCCTCACCAAGGATCGTAGTCTGGCGTCCTCGGTACCTACGGGGCCGTTGGATACGCTACAGACCGATCTTCCAGTATTGGTATCGATCCCGGTACCGGTACTGGTAGCAATGTCGGTACCCTCCAGATGTGCATCGATAGACTCGCTTCCTTCGATGCCGAGTCTAGAATCGATCTCCAGTCTGGAGGACTGGGTACCGACTTGTCTTGGTACCGACACCGGACAGTACCGAAGGCACGGTTCCGATGATCCATGTTCGGCACTCTCGGTTCTTTCGATACCATTAGAGCCGTCACCGGCTGGCCTTCTTCCACCGGTATTGGATACGGTACCGGAGTCGGTACCAGTATCCATTTTACCATCGCTGTCTGTACCTTCCATGCTTCTTTCATCAGACTTGCTTTCCTCGGTACCGAGTCTGGAATCGATCCCTGGCATGGACGATGCGCTACCGACTGTTGCTGGTCCCGACCTCCTACGGTACCGGCAACCATCCTCTAAGGATCCCATACTCCACCGTTTAGGATCTTCTACTCCTCTAAAATTGGATAGATCCCTGGGTGCCAATGCTAGTTCTTTAACAGATCTAGCCTGTCCTCCTCTTCCAAGAGGATTTCCCTCTGGGGATTTTTCTTTTCAAGCTTTTCTGCTAGATATGGCAAAATCACTTGCCATTTCTATACCTGGACAGGATCCTACACAAGGGAATACAGAATCCCTATATATTCCTGGGAGTGCAAAGGAGAACATCATGCTTCCTTTGCATCAGTCCTTGCAGGATCTCCTCTTACAAATGTGGGAAGCTCCTTTAACGGTACCCCCACCTTCTAGGGCATCTGATCTTCTATATCAGGTGCCCCCCTCTCCAGGTTTTCAAAGGACTCAACTTCCTCATCATTCCATTGTAGAATCAGCAATGAGGCGTATTAAGAGTACTAAAAAGCACTCTTCTTATCCGCCAGGTCGTGAGTCTAAGACTTTAGATGCCTTTGAACGCCAAACCTTCCAGGCATCCATGCTTTCAGCAAGAATTCTCTCATATATTTTTTATATGGGATTATCTCTTGAAGAGGTCACAAAGAAATTACTGTTTTTGACTCTTCTTCAAGAGCCCAAAAGAGCAGACTATTCCTTATTGGTTAGTCATGCTCAAAATATCTCTAGGTTCCTTACTTGTGCTTCCCTAGACTCCTTTGAGTCTGTTAGCAGAACTTCTGCTATAGCTATAGGGGCACGACGTAAAGCCTGGCTCCAAGTTTCAGACTTGGACAAATGGGCACAAGAAAGACTGGGAAATACTCCTTGCACTGGAGAAAATCTCTTTAACAAGCAGTCTATCTCCAGGAACAAGCAGGAATGAGTCTTCACATATGGGTACGTCGGTACCGACGGAGTCTGCGCGGGAACGCTTCCCAGCGTCCAATCAAAGAGCTTTTGGAAGCATCCCACCACGCCTGCATGCTGCCTTCCCGCCTTTCCCAACTGCCTCTCCTCAGTTTTCGTTTTCCGCGGAGCCGGCAGGACGTCCTCCTGTCACCGCAGAAAATTCTTGTTTTATTTCTTTAGTTTTCTTGTGGTCGCGGCTGTTTTTCCCGACGCCACCGGTACCGCCGGTGTTTTCTTTTCTTTTCTTGTAAAATCTTCCTTTTTCAAGGGATATTTTTTCTTCATAGTGTCCCACGGTTTCTTAGGCCTTTTAGGCCTCCTCTTTTTCCTTCATGGAACCGCCAGCCACTTTCTCCAAGAAATATTCAAACTATGGCGGTACAACTTTATTTTTAGACCCTCGAAGTCGGTGTCTAACCTGCTTGGGTCCTGACAACAGTTTGGTGAGAAGAGGTCTTCAATATCGAGGTTCCCTCGATACACGGTTTCCCTCCAATTTCGGGGCACCGTCCCTTTCTTCTTCTACACAGGATCAGGTAACCCACAAACAGTCTGTTAAGACTAGCCAGCCCTCGAGTGGTAGGTCTCATGCACAGCATGTAGACGGCTCCAACCTTGCCCTCGAGGGCCCACTGGCTTCAAAACCTCGGTGGGAGTCTTCGGTCTCAAAAGCCTTTCAGGGGTTTCAGGTTGTTCCTGGGGTTCACCCCTCACAGAACATACCTGAGCCGTGTCCGGTGGTGGCATCCGCTTCGAGCGGTACCGATACTCCGGCATCGGCACTGGTGTTGGATGAAACACTCCTCACCAGGGATGGTCATCTGGCGTCCTCAGTGCCTTCGGGACCGGTGATACTCTCCAGACTAACTTTCCATTATCGGTACCAGCACCGATACTACCACCGAGGTCGGTACCCTCCAGACGTGCATCGATAGCCTCGCTTCCTTCGATGCTGAGTCTGGAATCGATCTCCAGTCTGGAGGAATGGGTACCGACTCGTCTTGGTACCGGCTCTCGGCGGTACCGAAGGCTCGGTTCCGATGATTCAGATCTGCAACTCTCGGTTCCCCTGAGGCTGATTGAGTTGCCACTGGTTGACCTTCATCCACCGGTATCAGACACGGTACCGAAGTCGGTACCGATGTCCTCATTACCCTTACGGTCGGTGCCTTCCATGCTTCGCTTATCAGGCTCTCTGCCCTCGATGCCGAGTTTGGAATCGATCTCTAGTCTGGAAGACTGGGTACCAATACGCTTTGGTACCGACACCGATCGATACCCGTGGCTCGGTACCGAGGATAGCGGCTGGAGGTTTTCGGTTACTTCGGTACTGATTGAACTGTCCCCGATGACTGCTCCGATGTCTCTGTCGGGCTCGACTCCGGCATCGGTACCGGTATCCACAGTAGCATCATGGCCAACTCCTGCCATGCTTTTTTCAACAGGATCGCTCCCTTCTATACCAAGCTTGGAGTCGATACCTGGCATTGACAATGTGGTAATGACGGTCATTGCTCCTGACAGCCAGTACCGGCGACCATCCCTTAAGCATTCCACACTGCACTGTGCAGGATCTTCTATTCCTATATATTTGGATAGCTCTGTCGGTGCTCAGGCTAATTCTTCAGATCTAGCCTGTCCAAGGGAGATTCCTGTTGGGGATCCGTCTTTTCAGAGTTTCCTCCTGGATATAGCAAGATCTCTTGCCATTCCTATCCCAGGACATGATCCTGCACAAGGCTCTGTTTCTACCAAAGCAAAGGAGAACATAATGCTTCCTTTGCATCATTCCTTGCAGGATCTCCTTCTAGGAATGTGGGAAACACCTTTAAGGGTACCCCCACCTTCCAGAGCAACTGATCTCTTATATCAGGTGCCCCCCTCTCCAGGGTTTCAAAAGACTCAACTTCCTCATCATTCCATAGTAGTGGAATCAGCAATGAGGCGGGTAAAGAGTAAGAAAAAGCACTCTTCTTATCCGCCAGGTCGTGAGTCTAAGACACTAGATGCCTTTGGACGTCAAACCTTCCAGACATCTATGCTTTCTGCAAGAATTCTCTCATATATTTTTTATATGAGTCTATCTCTTGAGGAGGTCACAAAGCAATTACATCTTTTGACTCCTTCCCTTCCAGAGTCCAAGAGTGCAGGCTATTCTTCACTGCTCAAGCATCTTCATAATATCTCTTGGTTTCTTACTCGTGCTTCCCTAGACTCTTTTGAGTCTGTTAGCAGGACTTCTGCTATAACTTAGGGGCACAACGTAGAGCCTGGCTCCAAGCTTCAGACTTGGACAAATGTGCACAGCAAAGACTGGGACATACTCCTTGCACTGGAGACAATCTTTTCAACAAGGAGTCTTTACGTCAGGTTACTCAGTTGTCCACTGACTTACCTGTTCCTAGGGGCTGTTCTGCACCACCTTCTGTCCCAGTAGGTAGGAAATGTCCTGCCAAACTTTCTTCCCGTAGGAGAAGAAGGTTTTATGCATCATCTGCCCATCATACAGATGTTCCCAAACAAGGGAAGCATTGTCCTGGTCTGCAGAATTCAACTTCTCACCAGGCTCAGCAAACCCAGCAACCACAGGGTTTCTGATCAATCTCCATCAGATGCTTGTGACTCTTGGGGTTAGAATCTGCAGTTGCTTCTTCTCAATAGAGGCAATCCACTGCTGTCATTCTAAATCCTAAACATGGATCTCTTTCCAAAAGACATCCATTCTTTCTATGTTCTATGAGCTGTCAGGATGTTCATGCTTCTAGGTCACAGGGTTCTCCTCTTCTTCCTGCTAGGGAAAGAGGTCTAACCACTATCAAACGATAGTTTCCTGTGCCAGCAGGTCTTTTTTTCCTTTCTATAGACTTACTACTTTGTAAGTCTTCTTCAGCTCCATTCTCTTTACCCTCTTACCAGGTTTTTCCTCTGTAAGAGTGGTATTGCTTCACTGGAGGGCTTTTTCTTCAGCCTCTCTAGTTTTCTTACTTTTCCAGTGCGGAGTTCTCTTCTCTGAGTTGACTCCTCTTTTTCAATCTTGCTTTGAAGCAGTTCATCAGACATGTCCACAGTTTTCTACTCCTGTTCTGTCTGTTCTTTCTGTTTTTAAACAGTAACATTCTTTCTGCTGTCTGGCAAGCAGCTGCCAATGCAGGAGCCTTAATGTTTGGACCACTGGTTCTTCTCCACCAGCAACCAGATTTGTCCTCCACTAACATTCTGTCTGGTCTTAGTAGTGGCTCCAAGTCAGTGCTGTCGTCTGTCTTGGAAATTTTTTCACTACAAGCTTGTTGTATTGTCTTCTCTTTCTGCCATCTCCATTCCCCTGGGTTTGGCAGCATAGTTGACATAGGTACTGGCTCTTCAGCAGCCAGTTCTATCTCCTCATTCTCCTGCATCATGCTCTCTGCAATTCTACAGAGAAGCTCTCCACTATGGGCCCTTGCTAGAGAGACTGTCGAGGCTCATATAGTTATATGATTCTGACAGATGGGCTTTCCCCATACCTATGCTATCCAGCATGTTTGGGGTTCTACACTCCCAACCACTTCTGTGGTAGTTAACAACTTCCACCATAACCTTAAGGTTTAGGTACCTCTGAAGCTCTCCATGTTCCAGTATCTCTCCTAGCTGACTTCAGTTAGGAGAGACATTGCGGATCTTCAGCTAATCACAGGCTCTAATGCCTCAGGCGTTTGTCCTTTCTTTTGGGATACAAGGGGTTTCCATACCTTTTCCTCCCACAAGGACTGTGCCTGTTTGTCCAATTCGGTCGGCCTTCTCTTTTTGCTTCCAAGGGTGAGCCACTCTGTCGCCAAAAGAGTTCGGCTTTTACCATAAAGCCTTCCGCTGAAGGCCCACCATTTTTGGTACTACCCCAGTTATTACCGGGGTCCCCTCTTACCTTTCAGGATTCTGACCTCCACTGTTTTTTCCTAACAGGTTTATTACCTCCACTTCACAGTGAGGTCCTCCTTGAGGTTCTTCTACTGGGTTCCCCAGTAGATCCCATGAACCTCCTTACCGCTGTATAATCCTGTTAGGGGAGGTCCATATTGCAATATATATATTTTTTTTTTCAGTATCATTGATGATAATTATCATCCGCACATGGACTCCTTGTCTGCAGTCCTATGCTAGGTTAGCTGTTCCACAGCACCTTTCTTTCTTCAACTCCTACCCTCCATCCTCAGGATGCCTGGTGTTGTGCGGGATAGCATGTTCCAACCTATAACATGCTGGGACTCCAGGCCTCTTAGCTTGGGAGTCCCCATATGTGAAGACTCATTCCTGCTTGTTCCTGGAGATAGCACAGTTACTTACCTGTAACAGGTGATCTCTGGGAACAGCAGGAATAAGTCTTCACAACCCACCCACCTCCCCAGGAGTTGTATCTCTATCTATCTTTCCTTTCCTCTCTCTCTTTCTTTGTCTCAGCTTTAAAACTTAACTGAGGAGAGGCAGTTGGGAAAGGCGGGAAGGCAGCACGCAGGCGTGGTGGGATGCTTCCAAAAGCTCTTTGATTGGACGCTGGGAAGCGTTCCCGCGCAGACTCCGTCGGTACCGATGTACCCATATGTGAAGACTTATTCCTGCTGTTCCCAGAGATCACCTGTTACAGGTAAGTAACTGTGCTTTACCCCAAGTTGCTCAGTTAACCACTGACATTCCTGTTTCCAGAGGCTGTTCTACGCCTTCCTCTTTCCCAGTTGGTAGGAAATGTCCTACCAAACTTTCTTCCCCTAGGGGGAAAAAGTTTTATCCATCTTCTGCCCATCATACAGATGTTCCGAAACAGGGGAAACATCGAACTGGTCTACAGAAACCACAACCTCAATAGGTTCGGCAAACCCAGCAGTTGCAGGGTTTCAGATAGATCGTCATTACCTCTCCTGGTTGGTGGTTAGAGTTGCAGTCTGCTTCTTTTCACTTGAAGCATCTGCACTAATTTCTTCCTAACTTTTCCTGGATCTCTCTTCACGAGACATCTTTTCTTTTACTTTATGATGATCATGCCCATAGTTTATTTATTTGTTTATTTATTTACATTCTCTTATATACCGCGCTATTCTGCATCAGTGCGGTTTACATTGAACAAACTGAAATTACAGTTTACAGGTTTCTCTTCCTCTTCTGGGAAAAGAGAAATGACAACTATCAATAAGACAGTTTTTTCCCCTGTTCTGGCATGTATCATCTTACCTTTCAGAGACTTACTGCATAGTCAGTCTCCTTCAACTCTGTCGTACCTCCCTCTTACTACAACATTCGGTTTGTAAGAGTGGCTCTATTACACTGGTAAGCCCCTATGGTCCTCTACCTATTCCACAGGGGGATTCTCCCTTCCAGAGTTGTCTCCCCCTTTTATTACCTTAGGGCAGCTCATCAGACAATAGAAAAGTCCCACCACTCCTATTATGTCTGTTGTTTCTTTTTTCCAAAAAAAAAAAAAAAAAAAGGGGAAAAGACATTTTTTTCCGCTGCCCTGGTAGTTGCTGCAGATGCAGCAATTCCTAGTGGTTAAGCCATTGGTTCTGTTCACCACACAACCAGGATTTCTCCTCCACTAGCAATCCTTCTAGCCTCAGTGCTAAACCCCAAACAGGTTATCAACCTTGTTTGGAAACCCTGTTATCACAGACTAGTTGGTTAACTTCTATTCTTCGCCCCCTTGTCCTTGGCAGAATAGTTAAGTTACCCACTGGCTTTAAACAGCCAATTTTTTCTTCTAACCAACCTGCAGCATGCTCTCTGCAACTCTACAGAGTAGCTGTGCACTATGGGCCCTTGCTAGAGAGCATTAGTATCTTGCCTAGCAGATAACCCCAGATGGTTAGGAGGGTTTCCCCCAGTCATGTTCTCATGACTGGTAGGTGTTCCCTACCCTTACCATCTCATCTACAATCTCTTTTGAGACATAAGACACAGGCCTTTCATCACGTGAAAACCTGAAGAATAGCCAATTCCCTGGCTTGGCCCATATCTCCTTTGGACTTCTCGCCAGAGATAGTTTTCTTTCAGTGGCAGCTCAAGGACGCCTGATACCCATCTTGCCCTTATAGGCGGGTCTCTATGGTATCTTATTCCACTGGCGCCCTCTATCCATTCACCATACTGCAGTTCTGGAGAGATCTAGACTTGCTGCCTGCAGACTGAAGTTATCCTCTGCATTTTTCACGTAGGCCATCCTGGTTATTCAAGAGCTCGTATTCTGGAAGGAATCTAGACTCCTTCTTGTCAAGGAGACTATTCCTCTGACTCTGTCAGTCATAACCAGGGAAAGAAGATTCTCTATCCATCTATTCAAGCAGGTATCACCCTTCTTGCTATTAAATGAATCTTTCTCTCACCCCATATTCCTAGGGGAATTTCGTTATATAGGCATCTCTCCATCCACATACCTGGAGACATGTGTCTATATGCCTACATATTGATATATATATATATATATATATATCTGTGTATCTTCTGCCCATGTATATCTCTCTCTATATATATATATATGCATATATACCCTATATGTGTATATATTTAGGAATATATATATATATATATACACACACACACACACACACATATATATATATATATATATATATATTTATATATATATATATGTATATATCTGTTGAGATACATCTTTTAGGTAGATATGTATCCACATACTTATCTGTCTGTTAGGTTCAGATATCCATATATTCCTATATGACCCTGACAGATGGGCACTACCCCTATCCATGCTGTGCCAGCATGCTTAGGGTTCTACACATACAACCACTCCCTGTGGTAATTAGCAAACTTTTTTCTTACCATAACCTTTCAGGGTTAGGTACCTCTGAAGCTCTCCATGTACCTTTTTTCTTTCCTAATTGACCCCATTTAGGAAAGACATTGCGGAACTTCAGTTAATCTAAAGCTTAACGCTTCCTAAGTCTGTCCTTACTTTCTTATCAGATACAGGGGTCTCCATACCCTTTCTCTCCTACATGGACTAATTCCAGTGCCAGTCCTGATGGGTCAGACTCATTTTCCTTTTGGTCCTAGGATTGTACTGTTCTTGGGCCAAAAGAGCTTAAGCTTTGTCTAATAGTACCTTCTGCGTTTTCCGCTGAAGCCCTACCTCTTTATACTACCCCAGTTCCCCTGGGGCTATTTCTCACCCTGAAGGGTTCTGGCCTCCACTTGTTTTTTTCTACAGTTATTACCTCTACTTCTCAGTGAGATACTCCTTGAGGATCCTCTACTGGCTCTTCTAACAGATCCATATGAACCTCAATAGACTTTTTACAATGCCACCAAGGGAGGCCCATATTAGAGTATTGCACCCAATATTTTACTACTAAATGCCCTCTATACAGGGTCTTTCTCTAGAAGTCCTCTTCTAGTCCAGCTGTTCCACAGCACCTTTTCTGTAATTCAACTCCTACCCTCCATCCCCAGGATGCCTGAGGTTCTGAGGAGTAGCATGGCTCTTTCTAGATTCACAACATGCTAGGACTCCCTCTGGGCATCTCAGCTTGGGAATCCCCATATGTGAAGACTCATTCCTGCTTGTTCCTGGAGATAGCACAGTTACTTACCTGTAACAGGTGATCTCTGGGAACAGCAGGAATAAGTCTTCACAACCCACCCACCTCCCCTAGGAGTTGCATTTCTCTATCTCTATCTTTCCCTTCTTTGCTCTCTCTCTCTCTTTGCCTCAGCTTTAAAGCTTAACTGAGGAGAGGCAGTGGGGAAAGGCGGGAAGGCAGCACGCAGGCGTGTTGGGATGCTTCCAAAAGTGTTCTGATTGGACGCTGGGGAGCGTTCCCGCACAGACTCCGTTGGTACCGACGTACCCATATGTGAAGACTTATTCCTGCTGTTCCCAGAGATCACCTGTTACAGGTAAGTAACTGTGCTTTACGGAAAGAGTGGTAGATGCATGGAATACTCTCTCAGTGGAGGTGATGGACACAAGAACAATATCTGAATTCAAAAAAGCATGGGACAAGCAGAGGATCTCTAAAGGTAAAAAGGGGACTATTGTAGTGGGTGATATGGAAGGGCAGACTAGATAGGGCATGTGGTCTTTTTCTGTCATCATGTTTCTATGTTATCTCCAGGAACAAGCAGGAATGAGTCTTCACATATGGGTACGTCGGTACCGACAGAGCCTGCGCCGGAACGCTCCCCAGCGTCCAATCAGAAAGCTTTTGGGAGCATCCCACAGCGCCTGCGTGCTGCCTTCCCGCCTTTCCAACTGTCTCTCCTCAGTTGTCCTTTTTCCGCGGAGCCAGCAGGTCGTGTTCCTGTCACCACAGAAGAATTTCCTTATTTTTTCTTTATTTCTTTTCTGTTGCGTCTGCCTTCCTCAGCGCTATACCGGTACCGCCGGTTCTTATTCTTTTCTTTTTAAAAAAAAAAAAAAAAAGACCTTTTTTCCATTTATTTTTCTTCAGGTGTACTTCAGTTTTGGGCCTTAGGCCCAAAACCCTTTTCCTTAAATATGGAAAAGCCTGCCTCAGGATTTAAGAAGTGCACAAAATGTGGCGGTACTATCTCCGTCACCGACACCCATGACTGGTGTTTAAAGTGTTTAGGCCCTGACCATTCCATTACAGATTGTGTGTCCTGTTCCATGATGTCTAAGAGAGGTCGACAGAACCGAGCTGCCAAGCTCAGTACCCTGTTTCCCTCTGATACAGCTTCGGTGGCATCGACGTCTTCCAGGGCTGCTTCTTCCTCACATGGATCTCAGGTAACTAAACATAAATCCAGCCGGTCCTCGAAGGGCAAATCTCCTTCTAAGCATCGAGATGCCCCTGGCCTTGCCCTTGAGGATTCTGCACCGGCAAAATTACCCCGGCGGGAGGCTTCGGCCTCTAAAGCATCGTCATCGGGGTTCCAGGATGATCTAGATGGCGTGGCCTCAACAGATCTCCTGGTGCCAAGCTCTGGGGTACCGATGGCTTCCACTGGTACCGACTTCCAGTCATTGGCGGCATCGATGGATCAGAGGATTCTGTCCATCGAACGCAGTCTGGCGGCTTTCCTTGTGGCATCGACGCCCGTGGTACTGCAACAGACTACTCCGCCGGTACCGGCTCCGGTATCGCCATCAGCACCGATTCCGGTACCGGTGGCATCGGCATCGGTCTCCGCCATGCCGGTACTCTGCCCTCTGCAGCCCTCCGGTACCGATACCCCGGTACCGGTGATTCCCTATACCGATCCCAGTCGGTACGGGTATCGGGCTTTGCAAGAGCATCCCGACAGACGATACTTCGATTCCTCTGAGGATTCGGAAGAGTCTGTCGATGCAGCGATGCTTCTTCCACAGGAGGAGTCCTCTCCTAAACGAAGGATGTCTCCTCCAGAGGACTTGTCTTTTCAAGACTTTATCAGAGAGGTGGCTCGGGGCCTCTCTATTACAGTAGCCCCAGAGTCAGAGCCTAGAGCTAAGGAGTTAGATATTCTACAATATCCTAAAACTCCTTGCCTATTCATGAGATTCTGTATGATCTCATGTTAAGGATGTGGGAAGCACCTCTAGCCACCTCTCCTCATTCTCGCAGGTTGGAAACCATGTATCGTGTCCCTCCTTGTCCTGGTTTCCATAAAACTCAGCTTCCTCACCACTCTATTGTGGTTGAGTCTGCAATGAGAAAGATTAGAAGTGCCAAGAGACATGCCTCTAATCCTCCAGGACGTAAATGTAGAACCCTGGATGCTTTTGGTAGAAGAGTCTTCCAAGCTTCCATGCTTGCTGCGAGAATTAATTCTTATAGTCTCTACATGGGAATGTTCTTAAAAGAAGTCACTGACCATTTGCAGACTTTAAGTCTTTTTATGTCTGACAGTAAAAGGCAAGAATTTCTCACTGGGCTCAAACATGCCCAGGATATCTCCAAATTCTCCAACTGTGCAGCTTTTGACTCCTTTGAATGTGTAAGCAGAGCCTCAGCTATAGCTATAGGTGCACGTAGGATTGCTTGGCTTCAAGCATCTGATTTGGAGACCTGGGTCCAAGATGAATTGGGAAATATCCCTTGTACAGGTGAGAATCTGTTTGGTAAAATTGGCAAGCAAAAGCCAATCAAATGGATGCTGAAAATTCTGCTTTGGATAGACTATCCAAATCTACTGCTGCTCCTGCTAAGAAAAGGTTGTTCAAGAAAACACCTTTTTCTAAAAAGGGAAGATCCTATCCTGCTTATAGTCAGAGAGCATCTTCTGCAGCTCAGTTCCCTTCCAAACGTCAGCTATCCTCCAAACAGACCAAGGCAAAGGCTGTGAGGCCTGCTCCAGCCCAGCAATCTCAGCCCCCTCAGGGCCTTTGACTCTCTGCTAGAGAACCTAGCCTTCCTGGCTCTAGAAGGACCAGAGCCCTCCACCATTCCAGGAAGGTTATGTCACTTCGCTCCCAGATGGGAACAAATCACAGCAGAGCATTGGACACTCTCCATCATAAGAGAGGGGTACAAACTTCATTTTTCAAGCTTGCCCCCTCTCACAAGAGTGCACCAGTTCAATTCTCCAACCTCCCTCCTCAGCCTGTTGGAGCAGGAGGTTGCCACTCTTTTCGCCCAAGGGGCAATAGAGAAAGTGCCTCTTCAACAACAGGGCACAGGGTTCTACTCCCCCTATTTTCTTATCCCAAAGAAAACAGGGGGCTTCAGACCCATTTTAGATCTCAGAGAGTTGAACAGATTCCTAGTGAAAGAGAAATTCAAAATGGTTTCTCTTGGAACTCTGTTGCCATACCTTCAGAGTCAGGATTGGCTTTGTTCTCTAGATCTCAAGGATGCGTACACCCATGTTCTCATCCACCCAACTCACAGAAGGTTCCATCGGTTCCTTTTCCAGGAGAAGCACTATCAATACAGGGTGCTCCCCTTTGGCCTTGCCTCTGCACCAAGGGTGTTCACGAAATGCATGGCAGTGGTTGCTGCCTTTCTGCGCACCCTGGGAATATTTGTCTTCCCTTATCTGGATGACTGGCTCATTCGAGCTCCCACTCAATCAGAGGCCAAGACTGCTCTAACCTGCACAATGCGTATCCTTCAATATTTAGGGCTGGTAATAAACATCCCAAAATCCAATTTGATCCCTACTCAGTCCCTGGCGTTTATAGGGGCGTTGCTGGATACCACAAAGGCAAGGGCCTATCTTCCCCAGGCCCATTGCCTTCGCTTGATGCAGTTAGCTTCTCAAGCCGAGTCAAAACCCCTACTAACTGCTCGAGAAATGTTACAGTTGGTAGGCCACATGGCATCCACCGTCCATGTGGTACCATACGCTCGCCTTCACATGAGAGCAGCTCAGTGGACTTTATCCACCCAGTGGACCCAGGCATTAGGCTGCCTGTCAGACAAAATAGCAAACACAAGCCGCCTCATTTTGTCCCTCCAGTGGTGGAAGTCCCCTCAAAACCTGTTGCTGGGGTCTCCCTTTCAACAGCCTCTACCCCAGGCAACTCTTACAACAGATGCTTCTCCAATGGGTTGGGGAGCTCATCTTCAGGACCTCTCCACCCAGGGCATCTGGTCCCCACAGGAGACTTCTCTACATATCAATCTCTTAGAACTCAGAGCAATCTTCCTTGCTCTGCGAGCTTTCCACACCCTGCTCAGCCACAAGACAGTCCTTATCCACACGGACAATCAGGTAGCCATGTTCTATATAAACAAGCAGGGAGGAACTGGCTCTCTGTCGCTTTGCAACGAAGCTCTGCGACTGTGGGCCCTCGCCAGAGAGCATCACATTCATCTTCTGGCAGTCTATCTTCCAGGTGTTCAAAACTCTTGGGCAGACAGACTCAGTCGAGTTCTGCTTCCACACGAATGGTCCCTACATATGGACCAGGTATCCAAGATTTTTCAACTTTGGGGAACCCCGGACATAGACCTCTTTGCAAGTCCGTGGAATGCCAAACTTCCCCGGTTCTGTTCCAGAACTCCGGCTCAGGGGGCTCAGACAAGGGATGCTTTCCTCCTTCATTGGGGTCAAGACTTCCTGTATGCCTTTCCACCCATGCCCCTAATTCCCAAAACCCTGTTCAAGCTTCAGAGAGACAGAGGACACATGATTCTCATAGCTCCACATTGGCCACGGCAAGTGTGGTACCCTCTGCTTCTACATCTCTCTCAAGCTCCCTCGCTAGAGTTAGGGTCTGCTCCAGACCTCCTCTCTCAAGAGGACGGAAAGTTGTGGCATCCCAATCCCCAGTCTCTGCATCTCAGGGCTTGGTTGCTGAAGGCCTAGATCTCCAGGATCTTCCTCTTTCTCAACAGGTGAAAGATGTTCTTTATGCTTCCAGAAAACCTTCCACTAGACGTTCTTACGCCTTCAAGTGGAAAAGGTTTACCATCTGGTGTTCTGGAAGAGGTCTTAACCCCCGTGCCATACCTCTGGAATCGTTGCTGGAGTATCTCCTGCATCTGTCTAATGCAGGCCTTAAGACAAATTCAGTAAGAGTCCATCTGAGTGCTATTGCAGCTTCCCTCAAGTCTCTAAATGGACAACCTGTTTCCTCTCATCCCCTTGTAGCAAGGTTCATGAGAGGCCTCCTTTTGACAAAGCCTCCCATTAGACCACCACCGGTGGCATGGGACTTAAATTTGGTTCTTGGTCAGCTTATGCAGCCGCCTTTTGAACCTTTAGCTACTACCTCCTTGAAATACCTTTCTTGGAAGGTTATCTCTCTCATCGCAGTCACATCAGCACACCGCATCAGTGAATTGCAAGCACTAGTAGCTAATCCACCTTCACAAGGTTCCATCATGACAAGGTGGTCCTTAGGACTAATCCACACTTTATGCCTAAGGTGGTCTCGCCTTTTCACCTCAACCAAGAGGTCTACCTACCTGTTTTTTTTTCCAGGACCTCATGCCTCAAGTGCAGAGAGGAATCTTCATACCCTGGACTGTAAAAGAGCTCTAGCTTTTTATTTACAGAGGACACAGCAACATAGAAAGTCCTCTCAACTCTTTGTTGCTTTTGATCCTTCTCATTTGGGACAGCCAGTCTCCAAGAGAACTCTTTCCAACTGGATTGCCCAATGTATTTCTTTCGCCTATCAGAGCAAGAACATTTCTCTGGAGGGCCATGTCACAGCTCACAATGTGAGAGCCATGGCAGCCTCAATGGCTAATCTGAACTCTGTGTCTATCGATGACATCTGTCGAGCAGCCACTTGGGTTTCGGTTCATACCTTCACAGCCCATTACTGTTTGGACAAGGACCCCCGCAGGGATGCCTTGTTTGGTCAGGCTGTTTTCAAACACCTGTTCCATACTTAATCAACTCCTACCCACCATCCCTCATGGGATGCCAGAGATCCAGGTGGGAAAGTGCAGCCCTGTCCCAGAGACACACAACTTATGGGCTCTCTCCCTGGCATCAAAAGCTAGGGAGTCCCCATATGTGAAGACTCATTCCTGCTTGTTCCTGGAGATAGCACAGTTACTTACCTGTAACAGGTGATCTCTGGGAACAGCAGGAATAAGTCTTCACAACCCACCCACCTCCCCTAGGAGTTGTCTCTCTCTCTCTATCTCTCTTCCTTTCCCTCTCTCTCCCTCTTCCTTTCCCTCTCTCTCCCTCTTTGTCTCCCTCTCTCTCCCTCTTTGTCTCAGCTATAAAACTCAACTGAGGAGAGACAGTTGGAAAGGCGGGAAGGCAGCACGCAGGCACTGTGGGATGCTCCCAAAAGCTTTCTGATTGGACGCTGGGGAGTGTTCCCGCGCAGGCTCCGTCGGTACCGACGTACCCATATGTGAAGACTTATTCCTGCTGTTCCCAGAGATCACCTGTTACAGGTAAGTAACTGTGCTATATGGGCCTATAATTAGTAAGAAACTGTGTTTTTGCAGTCAGTTTCTTCAGTACATGATGCACAACAGCTCATTTCAACAAAGGAAGCAAAAACATTTGACCCAGAGATGTATTTATCAAATTGACAAAAGTCATTTGCCATAACATCCGTAAGAGTCTTCATGATCTCTGGGGTGGCTGGATCTAATACAGAAGTGCTAACAGTTTTTCCACTTGTTCTGTGAACACCAAAGAGAGCCCATTCCAAACGGGGACCTTACGGTCAATTTCCATTCTCTGTTATAGAGCCATGGCAAAGAGTTGTATTGTTTATGTGAGATTTTGCATTAAATGTAGTTAAATCTTCACAGCTCACTGGCATAGTAGGGCATTTAATTCCACAGCTCATGTTAAATATTGAACAGTGATATATGGTCTTACTGATTTTCTTGGTAAAATATGCTTTTCTGCCTAGGCTGAATTAAATTGTCCTGTATTGCACTATAACATTTCTGCTTGGTGCAGAACCTGCTTATGCCCTTAATGCGATCAGTATATCAGAGGGCTGCATGTGGTCTAGGAACCATACAGATTTCAGTGGCGCTATTTTGATCGAATAAATAAATTGTCAGTTGATTCCAGGTTTCTACGTGGCTAATCAAATTATCTTGAGACAATTCAGAGCGCTTTTCCTGCCATAATTGCAAAGGTTTACGAATATCAATTTGACTACAATGTTTCTTCACTCATTTAGTCAAATGATCTTCTTTTCTATACCTCAGAGATGTCCAGGAGAAGTTCATCAAATATTGGGAGTTTGCACACATCAGTGGGAGTAATCTTCTTTATCTAAAATATTCTTAGGAAAAAAAATTACATCTGGACAACGCTCCTTTTCATGAGTTAGATGTAGTCAAGAGATTGTGACTAAGACATTCTATTGCATTGAGAAAATCCTGCAGGCAATAGACATATTAAAATCTCCTAAAATTAGGGGTAACCAGCACGGAGCGGTGGGTACACCACTAAACAAAGGCATGGGGGGGGGGGACCTGCACGGAGCAGCAAGTGCACCTATTCTTGCCACCTTGCTGGGCAGACTAGATGGACCATACTGGTCTTTATCTGCTGTCATATACTAAGTTACTATAAATCTCAACATTCCAGTTTGCAAACCATTTCTATAAGGTTGAAACGATCACATACTTGAAATGTGTGTGTGGGGGGGGTGGGGTAAACTAGACAAAATTCCCAGAAGCAAAATTAAATTAATAATACTTCATATGCTGCTACTGCATAACTACAATGAATAAGTGCACTTTTGATCAGTAATAATCAGAACAACACTGCACCCACTGACCCTGGAGCAGTGCACACATTTAACAAGCACATTTATACGAAGGGGGATAAAGTTCATTCATTACAATCACGTCACTCATTGCTTATACAAATACTGGCAGGTTTACTGTGCAATCTGTGCCTTTTTGGAAACCTGACAGGTATTTGTGACCTGGATTGATTGCTTTCAGAAACAGGATACTGGGCTTGATGGGCATTGGTCTGACCCAGTACGGCATCTCTTATATTCTTACATACAACAATCTGATGCAGCTGTTACCGTACTTACAAGGCTCTGCCAAGAAATATGGAAGACAACATCATGGCCAACTGACTGGAAAAGATCTGTGTTTATACCAATACTAAAGAAAGGTGATCCAACTGACTGTGGAAATTATCGCACAATCGCTCTGATCCCACATGCCAGCAAGATTCTACTGAAGATTATTCAAAAGAGACTACAGCCATACCTAGAACAAGAACTACCTGAAGTGCAAGCAGGGTTCAGGAAAGGGCGAGGAACGAGAGACATCATTGCGGATGTGAGATGGATCCTTGAAAAGACTAAAGAATACCAAAAGGATATCTATTTGTGCTTTATCGACTATAGCAAGGCTTTTGACTGTGTAAACCATGAGAAACTCTGGGCCACATTAAGAAGCATGGGTATACCAGAACACCTGATCGTTCTCTTGCGTAATCTGTACATTGATCAAGAAGCAACAGTTCGAACGGAACAAGGAGAAACAGAATGGTTTAAAATAAGCAAAGGTGTAAGACAAGGCTGCATACTTTCCCCCTACCTGTTTAATTTATATGCAGAACAAATCATCAGAGAAGCAGGACTGTATGAAGACAACAGAGGTGTGAAGATTGGTGGAAGACTCATCAACAACCTTCGCTATGCTGATGATACCACATTACTGGCTGAAAGCGAAGATGATCTGAAACATTTGCTTCTCACAATCAAAGAACATAGTCTCAAAATGGGCCTGCACCTTAATGTAAAGAAGACAAAGATCATGACAACTGGCATAATCAACAGGTTCATCGTTGAAGGAGAAGAAATTGAAATTGTGAACAACTTTAACCTACTTGGATCAACTATCAATAAAGAAGCAACAAGCAGTCAAGAAATCAGACGACTCATTGCTCTTGGCAGAATGACTATGAAAGACCTAGATAAGATTCTCAAGAGCAGAGATGTGTCTCTCCATACAAAGATTCGACTTGTTCAAGCCATGGTATTTTCAATAACATCATATGGATGTGAAAGCTGGACAGTGAAAAAGACAGACAGGAAGAAAATTGATGCCTTTGAATTATGGTGCTGGCGGCGAATACTGTGTATACCATGGACTGCCCGAAGAACAAACCAGTCGGTACTAGAGGAGATCAAACCTGAGCTTTCTTTAGAAGCTCAGATGACAAGACTTCGGCTTTCATACTTCGGACACATCATGCGAAGAGAGAGATCATTAGAGAAAGACATCATGCTTGGCAAGATAGAAGGTCAACGCAAAAGAGGAAGGCCAGCAATGAGATGGATCGCTACAATAACAGCAGCTACGGGTACCAGTCTGTCGTCAATGAGCCGCCTGACTGAAGACCGAACACAATTTAGGATAGCTATCCAGAGGGTCGCCATGAGTCGACTCCGACTCGACGGCACTTAACAACAACAACAACAACCTAATGACACCCTGGGATGTTATGAATTAGAGAAAGAGACCATGCTCTCGCAGACTGTAAATATGTGGAGTGGTGATCTAGTATACATTGTAGGGCTTTCCTCTTCTCTCGTCAGGTTGGCAGCAGGTCTCTTCTGCTGCTGCCTTCCTGCAGCCTCTCACTCCCCCAGCACAGATGCCTCCCTTCTGCTCTCTCCCCCAGTTGCCTTTTCTATTCTGTCATGTCACATCATGCCATGCCATCAACTTCGAAACACAGGAAGTTCAAACTGGGACAGAAAGAGCTTTATATAGCCCAAAGGACAGTACAATACCTCCTCCCATTTCGCTGTTGACAGATGGATATGACACACCCTGTAGGAACTCTACTTCACTCTGAAAGTAACATTGTATTCCTTATCACTACTCCGGGCCAGTCCAGGGAAACGCTAGGGTTGTCAATCCCCTTCAGCAGCTGAGGACTGAATACTTCAAGTTTTCCTGAGAGCCTAAGCCACTCCCCCTGAGGTGAATACTCCAGTCTTTCAGTCCTCAGCAGCTGAAGAGGATCGATGATAGCCATCTCCCTGTATAAAATTCACTTTGTTATTTTTCTTGTTTTCCTCACTTATAGCACTTTAGTCCTAGCAGGGCTGATAGTGGCTATATTCTCCAAGGCTCCTTGTGCATCTTGCTTTAAGTCAGCACAGCAGTAGAAACAGCTCTGGTAGCAGTGTGGACAGCCCTTGCCTGCCTGCCTGGGGGCGGAGGGGGGTAGAGCCTGCCTTTCCTCGGGCGTCTGCATTACTTGGTAGTTTGGTTCTGGGAGCCCCAGTGAACCTCTATCTTTTGGGCTACCGAGGGATCGCTTTCCCGCTAGCAGCGGGACGTCGATCTTTGAGCCGCGCTGTTTCCTGTACTTCAGGTGAGCTTTGAGCTGCGGGGAGTCGCTTGTCTTCCGTTCCGTTCCTTTTCGCGGCGGTCGGAGTACAGTGATTTTGCCGTTTTTGTGGGAGTGCTGCTTCGCGGTTGTATTTAGATGCCGGGCGTTCTTTCAGAGGGGATGGAAGGCAAGCTCTCTTCAGACCCTGAGAGGTCTTTGTTAGTGCCGGAATTGGCGGGAACGGCGGCCATTTTAAAGGAGCCGTCCGTTCCTCCCGCGGTCCTCCCGAAGTCGGGGAAATGAAAGTCTAAGTCGTCCAAGGAGCCTCCGGTTACAGTAAACGTTCCCCGGGCCCTTCCTGAAGCTCAGGAAGCTGTGCCTGCCTTTTTTTCACCAGGAGTTTATTCTGGCGATGCATAAAGCTTTTTTGCTCAAGTCTTCTCAATCTGGGCCTGAGTCCTCCGGTTCTCCTGCTTTGGGGGAGCTTCGGGCTACAGCTCTTCCAAATGATGCTGGTGAGGGTCCTTCCCTAGCGGGGCTAGCGGCTCCGTCGAATGTAGACCCCTTGGGGCCTCTGGTAGCAGAGGCACAGCTGGGGGAGGACGGGGAACTCCTGTCAGAAGCAGGGTTCGATCCCTGGCAAGGAGAGCTTGAAGAGGGTGAAATAGCTCCGGGCGAGGATCCTAATCTGTTTCGGGTGTTTAGGAAAGAAGAGCTCGGCGCCCTTATTTCTCAGTCCTTGGCGGCTCTGAATCTCGTCTTGCCTTCGGGTTCTCAGGAGCCCTTGGAGGATCCGTTACTGCAGGGCTTTAAGGCCGAACAACGCTGTTTTCCGGTGCACCGGGTTATAAAGCAGATGATTGAGTCCAAGTGGGAGTGCCCCGAGGCCTCCCTGAGGGGTGCTCGTGCCTTGGCTCGCCTCTACCCCGTTCCGCAGGACGAGAAAGACCTATTACGCATGCCTAAGGTCGATGCCTTAGTTTCTGCGGTGACTAAAACGACCACGATTCCGGTAGAAGGTGCAGCGGCGCTTAAGGATCTGCAGGATCGTAAGTTGGAAGCTCTCTTGAAGCAGGCGTTTGATTCAAGCGCTCTTGCGCTGCAGGCTTCTGTTTGTGAGGCGTATGTTTCCAGGGCTTCCATTCGTTGGCTTCAAGGAGAGGTCGCGGCGGATCCTGGGACTTCGGCTCCGGCGGAAGGCGCTAAGTTGGAGTCGGCAGCTGCTTATTTGGCGGATGCCTTCTATGATTTGCTTCGTATTGCTGCCAAGTCTATGGCCTCGCTCGTGGCGGCGAGACGTTTCCTTTGGTTGCGTAATTGGTCAGCGGACGTCTCGTCTAAGTTGCGCCTTAGTAGACTCCCCTATAAGGGTAAGTTACTGTTTGGGGAGGCTCTGGAGAAGATTGTTAAGGACCTTGGCGACTCTAAGGGCGGTCGTTTGCCGAAAGATAAGCCGAAGGCGGCTAGGGGACTGCCTGGTCAACGCGGTCAGGTTAAGGATACTCGTAGATTTCGGGGTGCTCGATTTGCTCCCTATCCCAGAGGCCGTTTCGGATCTCGCGGAAGTTCCTTTCGCGGAGCTCGGGGCTTCGGTAGACTTTACTTTAATGCTCAGCCATCCGCTACCAAAAAGACACAATGAAGGTTTGCTGGTCCAGGCTCCGATCCCTATCGGGGGTTGGCTACGGGAATTTTTCTCGGCCTGGACCGCGATAACGTCCGACAAATGGGTGTTAGAGATTATTCAAAAGGGATATGCGCTAGATTTCGCTTCCCCCTTATCAAGTGCCTTTCTGCAGTCTCCCTGTGCTCCCGGTCTGAAGGCGCAGGCAATCTCCGATACGCTCTCGCGCCTGTTGAGTCTGCAGGCCATAGTTCCGGTACCTCGCGACCAGTACGGCTTCGGTCGATACTCGATATATTTTGTAGTTCCCAAGAAAGAAGGTTCTTTTCGTCCAATTCTCGATCTCAAACATGTAAATCGCGTCTTACGCATGCCTCATTTTCGCATGGAGACGCTGCGCGCGGTTATTCGGGCAGTTCGTCCGGGAGAGTTTCTCTCGTCAATAGATCTCACAGAGGCTTATTTGCATATACCCATCAGGGAAGCTCATCAGCAGTTTTTGCGCTTCGCCCTCCCAATGGGGCACTTTCAGTTCCGAGCGTTGCCCTTCGGCCTAGCCACTGCCCCTCGCACCTTCACGAAACTCATGGTGGTAGTAGCGGCGGCTCTTCGGAAAGACGGCATTCGCGTGCATCCGTATCTCGACGACTGGTTAATCAGAGCAGATACTCGGGCGGCTTCAGTCGAGGCGACGGTTCGGGTGGTGCAACTGCTGGAGAAGTTAGGTTGGGTCATCAACCATGCCAAAAGTCACTTGCAGCCGGTGCAGCAGCTGACTTATCTCGGTGCTTTCTTCGACACAGCTCAAGGATTGGTCTTCCTGCCGGAGAGCAGGGTGTTAAAGATCTTGGAGCAGGTGCGAGCTTTTTTGCTGAGTCCGGCTCCCTCGGCGTGGACTTATTTGCAACTCTTGGGGTCCATGGCAGTGGCGTTGGATCTGGTCCCGTGGGCCAAGGCTCATATGAGGCCTCTACAGCAGGCGTTGCTTTCCAGATGGTCTCCTCAACTTCATCCTCTCTCGCGGAGGCTTCTCTGTCTGGAGCTCGTCCGTCACAGTCTGGATTGGTGGTTAGATCCCGCACATCTGAGGGCGGGAATGCCTTTGCAGGATCCTCCGTGGGTACTAGTCACAATGGACGCCAGTCTCTCCGGCTGAGGAGCTCACTGTCAGTCTCAGGTGACGCAGGGTTCCTGGTCACCGATCGAAGCCTCGTGGTCGATCAATCGGTTAGAGCTCCGGGCGGTGCGTCGCGCTCTTCTTCATTTCGAGCGCCTGCTCGAAGGCGCGGCTGTTCGAGTATTTTCAGACAATGCGGTGACAGTTTCCTATATCAATCGCCAGGGCGGGACCAGGAGTCTGCCCTTGCTCCTCGAATGTCAGGAATTAATGACATGGGCGGAGTGTCATCTCGTGGCGTTGTCGGCGGCACACGTAGCGGGCAAGGAGAACGTGTAAGCCGATTTTCTCAGTCGTCATGTCCTCGATCCAGGGGAGTGGGAGCTCAACGCGGCAGTTTTTCACGAGTTGACGCTGCGCTGGGGGCGGCCGGTGATGGATCTAATGGCCACCCTAACCAATGCCAAGGCGCCTCGGTTTTTCAGCAGGCGCAGGGAGCATATGTCGGAGGGTCTCGATGCGCTGGTCCAGCCTTGGCCCCTCGACATTCTTCTGTACGTATTTCCTCCGTGGCCGATGCTGGGACGGATAATTCAGCGGATAGCGGCTCATCAGGGCACGGTGATTCTCATTGCGCCGGATTGGCCTCGGCGGCCTTGGTATGCCGATCTGGTGCGGCTATTGATAGATTCTCCTTGGCGGCTTCCAGTCCGGATCAATTTGTTAAGTCGGGGTCCGGTTCTCATGCCACAGGTGGATCGCTTCTTGCTTACGGCTTGGCTCTTGAGGGGCAACGGTTGAAGCGAAAGGGTTACGCGGATTCCGTTGTTGCTACCCTGCTTCGGTCGAAGCGTTCCACGACTTCGCTAGCATACGTTCGTGTCTGGCGGGTTTTTGAGGATTGGTGTTCTCAGCGGTCTTTGCGGCCTCTGTCTTCTACTTTACCGCAATTGCTCTTGTTTCTCCAGGATGGCTTAGATAAGGGCTTGGCTTTCAGTACCTTGAAAGTGCATTTGGCGGCTCTGACTTGTTTCAGAGGTCCGGTGCAGGGCCGCCGTATCTCCACGCATGGCGACGTTCGAAGGTTTTTTCGGGCGGCTCGGCTTATTAGACCTCCGATGCGACAGGTGGTGCCATCGGGATTTGAATCTCGTTTTGGAAGCCTTGTCCCGTCCTCCGTTTGCTGGGGTTTCTTCGGTTTCTGTAAGAGAGATATCGTGGAAGACAGCCTTCCTAGTGGCCTTGTGTTCGGCCAGACGGATTTCCGACTTACAAGCTCTTTCCTGTCGTGAGCCTTACCTTCAATTCTTGCCTGGAAAGGTTCTTTTGCAGACGGTACCCTTGTTTCTGCCTAAGGTGGTATCGGCGTTTCATGTTAATCAGTCGGTAGCATTGCCAGTTTTCTCCGATCTTTCCGGTTCACCCATGGATCCTTCTCTCCGTAAATTGGATCTGGGTCGCGTCTTGAAGAGCTACTTGAAGTATACAAAGTCTTTTCGCAGGTCCGATCGGTTATTTGTTCTGTTCGCAGGTCAGAGAAGGGGCCAAGCTGCTTCCAAAGCCTCCATCGCTCGCTGGGTGAAGCGTGCTATTGCTGCAGCTTACGAGCTTAGCGGGAAGATGCCTCCTGATGGGCTGCGGGCTCATTCCACTCGTTCTCAAGCTACTTCTTGGGCGGAGTTTGCGTTCGTACCTCCAGTGGATATTTGTAGGGCGGCGACATGGTCGTCGTTGCATACTTTCGCAAAACATTACCGATTGGGTGTTCAGGCTCGTGAGGATGCGAAAGTTGGGGCTTCGGCGATTATCGCTGGTCTTGCGGGTCCCTCCCGGATTTAGAAACTGCTTTGGTACTGCCCTAGCGTTTCCCTGGACTGGCCCGGAGTAGTGATAAGGAAGGTGAAATTAGGTCTTACCTGCTAATTACCTTTCCTTGAGCTTCTCCGGGCCAGTCCAGGGCCCCCCCCCTTTTGGTTCGTCTGTCGGAGTGCAAGACTGCTACAAGATACTTATTTTTCTTCGGTTAGGCGTGGCTTTGGAGTTTTTTTGCCAGTGTACGACAGAGTTGTTTCTCCTGTTTGGTGCTGTATTGCAACCATGCATTGAGAGACAAAACTAAGCAATAAAAAAAAAAAAAAGACACACAGTAGTGTGGAATTGGGGGGTATCATACGTTTGGGTGATTCATGCCTTGAGAATATGGCTGTTTATCAGTTTCTCTGTTCTACGTTTTTATTTGTTTCGTTTCAGGCGTTAAGTTGGCTGCTTTGTCAGATGTAGACTGGAGTATTCACCTCAGGGGGAGTGGCTTAGGCTCTCAGGAAAACTTGAAGTATTCAGTCCTCAGCTGCTGAAGGGGATTGACAACCCTAGCGTTTCCCTGGACTGACCCGGAGAAGCTCAAGGAAAGGTAATTAGCAGGTAAGACCTAATTTCACCCTACAACACCTAAAAGGATGAATTCCATCACCAATCCAGGTGTAAGCCATCTCTTAAACTGGTAGGATGAGTTCATAAGAAGTACTAAAATTAGATCCCTAAAGATCTCCCAAGTCAGAAAAATACATTTTATGTATATTTTCTCAAAAACAAATTTAGAACAATTAGGGAACTAGTTTTAATAGGTCACTTAGATGCGATTGCATATTTTCATTGCAATTGTGATTACATATTGCTTTGGGGAGCCAAGATGGTGGTTGGCATGCTCGTGTAGTTCTGACCATTTCTTTCCTTATGGGAAAGAGGAAGGTCATCTGGCGAGGAGCCGTCTTCTGCCCCTCAGTCCTCCTTTTCTTTACCTTCTGTGTCCAGTTCACTGGGTGCTTTTCTCTTCCAACCAGAGCTTGCGATATCGGGGGAACAGAGCCCAGCTGCTTTAATCCCGGAGTCGGGTGGTTCGGCGTCCTTCTCGGGTGCAGACATCTCTTCCCCTGCAACACAGAGACCTCCAAAGTCAGCACCGGTGGCTGAGAGCCCTGTAAGCCAGCCAGCCTGTAAACCAGGGAGTTTTGCCAGATTGCGGCAGATCACCGTCCCGATGCGGGCTGACTCTCAGGCTTAGTGAGGGGGCTAAGATAGTCCTGCGGGAACAGCCTGCTGCCAGCCTTTTGCTGGCAGAAGTGAGAGTGGGGGCGGCTTTGTCGGCAGCTGCCATACAAAACCTGGTCACTGGTCTGAATTTGCTGGGAAGTGGATCTGGAGCTTCTGGGATTTCATTCGCCTTCCCTTTGGAGAGACCTGAGATGTTCATCTTAGAATTGATTTGGTCTGCTATTATGAAACTTGGTGAAGCTCTTTAGCCACATGTTCAATTTCTTTCTACACAAGTTCAAGGTAACATTGGAGCGATGTATCGTCAAAGATTTCTCACTTAGAAGGGTGTTTGAACTCTTTTCTTAGGGGCTTAACATCAGTGAAGGCTAGGATTAAGCAATTGGATAATTTTTCTAGTTCTTGTAATCTGTGATTTATTAACTTTCCTAAGTCAGCTTCAGTATCTGCCAAACGGATGTTTAAAATGTATCTTTCGGATGTTCTAGGAGTTCTGACGGAATCACACTCTCCTATGACCAAAGTTTACTATTTACTAGCTGCGAAGAAAACTTTGGGTGGTGTGAAGTGTCTGGTTTGCAACAAGTTGATTCTTTGGATATCCTCAGGAGCACTCCCTTTTAATACGGCAAACCTATACGCAGTGTGAACTCCACTCACATCCTCAGGAGCACCCCATTGCAATACAGCAAAGGCCATACATACAGTGTGCACCCTGTTCACATCCTCAGACTCTATCCCCTTTTAATACAGCTAAAGCTACACATGGTGTGATCTCCACTCACGTCCCCAGGAGCACCCCATTGCAATACAGCAAAGGCCATACACACAGTGTGCACCCTGTTCACATCCTCAGGACTGTATCCCCTTTAATACTGCTAAACCTACATGCAGTGTGAACTCCACTCACGTCCTCAGGAGCACCCCATTGCAGTACAGCAAAGGCCATACACACAGTGTGCACCCTGTTCACATCCTCAGGACTGTATCCCCTTTTAATACAGCTAAAGCTACACACAGTGTGATCTCCACTCACGTCCTCAGGAGCACCCCGTTGCAAGACAGCAAAGGCGATACACACAGTGTGCACCCTGTTCATATCCTCAGGACTCTATCCCCTTTTAATACAGCTAAAGCTACACACAGTGTGATCTCCACTCACGTCCTCAGGAGCACCCCATTGCAATACAGCAAAGGCCATACACACAGTGTGCACCCTGTTCATATCCTCAGGACTCTATCCTCTTTTAATACAGCTAAAGCTACACACAGTGTGATCTCCACTCACGTCCTCAGGAGCACCCCATTGCAAGACAGCAAAGGCGATACACACAGTGTGCACCCTGTTCATATCCTCAGGACTCTATCCCCTTTTAATACAGCTAAAGCTACACACGGTGTGATCTCCCCTTATATCCCCAGGAGCACCCCATTGCAATACAGCAAAGGCCATACATACAGTGTGCACCCTGTTCATATCCTCAGGACTCTATCCCCTTTTAATACAGCTAAAGCTACACACAGTGTGATCTCCACTCACGTCCTCAGGAGCACCCCATTGCAATACAGCAAAGGCCATACACACAGTGTGCACCCTGTTCACATCCTCAGGACTGTATCCCCTTTAATACAGCTAAACCTACACACGGTGTGAACTTCACTCATGTCCTCAGGAGCACCCCATTGCAATACAGCAAAGGCCATACACACAATGTGCACCCTGTTCACATCCTCAGGACTGTATCCCCTTTAATACAGCTAAAGCTACACACGGTGTGATCTCCACTCACGTCCTCAGGAGCACCCCATTGCAATACAGCGAAGGCCATACACACAGTGTGCACCCTGTTCACATCCTCAGGACTGTATCCCCTTTTAATACAGCTAAACCTACACACGGTGTGATCTCCACTCACGTCCCCAGGAGCACCCCATTGCAATACAGCGAAGGCCATACACACAGTGTGCACCCTGTTCACATCCTCAGGACTCTATCCCCTTTAATACAGCTAAACCTACACACAGTGTGAACTCCACTCACGTCCTCAGGAGCATCCCATTGCAATACAGCAAAGGCCATACACACAGTGTGCACCCTACTACTACTGCTACTATTTATCACTTATAAAGCGCCACGCACACAGCGCTGTACAGCCAACCAACAAGAGTTAGCCCGAATACAAGAGACAGTCCCTGCCCGACAGAGTCATGCCCGTCAGAGTCATGCTCATCGGAGCTTACAATCTAGTCAGAACATTACAGGGTAAAGTTCAGATTAGTGCAAGGCACAGTAAGGTCAATACAAGGCACAGTAAAGTCGATACCATATGGTCATGAGAGTTGACGGGGTTAAGATAAGATGATAGAAGTCAGGATCTGAAAGCGACAGTGAAGAGGTGAGTCTTCAGCCTGGATTTGAAGAGGGCCAGGGAGGGTGCCTGACGTATAGACACAGATATGCTGTTCCATGTGTGAGGTTCAGTAAGGTGAAAGGAGCGAAGTCGGGAGTTAGCGGTGTGGGTGAACGGCCTAGATAGAAGTGATTTTCTAGCAGAGTGCAGGTTCTGAGCGGGGATGTAGGGAGAGATAAGAGATGAGAGGTACTGAGGGGCCACCGAGTGAATGCATTTATAGGTCAGTAGGAGGAGTTTGAATTGGATGCGGAACTGGACAGGGAGCCAGTGAAGCGACTTGAGAAGAAGAGTAATGTGGGCATGGTGAGGCAGGCGGAAGATTATTCGAGCAGCGTGATTTTGTATAGATTGAAAGGGAAGGAGGTGGCTGATGGGGAGACCAGCAAGGAGTAGGTTGCAATAATCAAAGCAAGAAGAGATTAAGGAGTGGATAAGGGTTTTGGTGGTGTGTTCAGAGAGGAAGGGGCAGATTTTGCCAATGTTGTAGAGGAAGAAACGGCAGGTCTTGGCTACATGCTGGATATGTGCGGAAAAGAGAGAAAGGTGTCAAAGATAACCTCTAGGTTGCAGGCCGAGGGAACAGGAAGGATAATTGCTCCGTCCACATAGACTGAGAAAGGGGGAAGAGGAGGGGAGGAGTTGGGGGCAAAGACAAGGAGTTCAGTCTTAGCCATGTTCAGTTTCAATCGGCGAAGAGACATCCAGGCGGCGATGTCAGAGAGGCAGGCAGAGATCTTGGACTGGGTTGCTGGAGAAATAGTAGGTGTAGAGAGGTAGATTTGGGAGTCATCGGCGTAGAGATGGTACTGAAAGCCATGGGAGGAGATAAGCGCGCCAAGGGCTTGGGTGTAGAGGGAAAAAAGGAGGGGGCCCAAGACGGATCCCTGGGATACACCTACGTGGAGCGGGGTAGGGGAGAAGGAGGAGCTGCCAGAGAATACACTGAATGAGCAATGGGAGAGGTAGGAGGAGAACCAGGACAGTACCAGGTCCTTGAAGCCAAGGGAGAGAGGGTGGTGAGGAGAAGATTGTGGTCAACGGTGTGAAAGGCAGCGGAGAGGTCAAGAAGAATGAGGATAGAGTAGAGGCCCTTAGATTTAGCCAGGAATAGGTCATTGGAGACTCTTGCGAGCGCCGTTTCAGTGGAATGTAAGGGCCGGAAGCCAGATTGGAGTGGGTCCAGGAGGGCCTGGGAGATGAGGAAGCCGAGGCAGCGGCGGTGGACTGCACGTTCTAGTAGTTTGGATATGAAGGGAAGGAGGGAGATGGGCCGATAGTTAGAAGGGCATGTGGGATCGAGTGAGGGTTTTTTAAGGAGAGGTGTGACGACAGCATGCTTGAAGTCAACAGGGACAGTTGCAGTAGAGAGTGAGAGGTTGAGGATGTGAGAGATTGTGGGTACAATAGTGGAGGAGATGGGGTGGAGGAGATGGGTGAGGATGGGGTCAGATGAACATGTGGTGAGTTTGGAGAAAGTAAGAAGGAGTATGGTTTCTTCTTCAGAGATCAGAGGGAAGGAGGAGGGTGGCAGAGGAAGGACGGGTGGAGGGGGGAAGGGGGGAGGTAGATGAGGGGGTGGGGAATTGGAGAATGATCTTGTTGATTTTGTCATAGAAGTAGTCAGCTAGGGTTTGGGCAGAAAGGGAGGGCGGGACTGGGGGTGGGGGGACTTTGAGGAGAGAATTGAGGGTATTAAAGAGACGACGAGGATCAGAGGCAAGTGAGTTGGTCAGATGAATGTAGTAGTCTTGTTTGGCAAGTGCTATGGCTGACTGGAAGGAGCCAAGCATGAATTTGAAGTGTAGAAGGTCCTCCGGGGAGCGGGATTTGTACCAAGCATGCTCAGCGGAACATGCACAGGTGTGGAGATAACGGGTTGTGGGCGAAAGCCAGGGCTGGGGAGTAGATCGTTTGACTGGACGTGGGGTGGGTGAGGCAAGAGTGTCGAGAGCTGAGGAGAGTATAGCATTGTAGGAGGATAGTGCCTCATCGACAGACTTGGTGGATATAATGGATGAGAGAGATGGAGAAATGGTGGAGGAGAGAGTCGGGATCAATATTATGGAGGTTTCTAAATAGGTCGGACGAGACAGGACGAGGTTGAGATGGCGGAAGCTGAAGAGTAAAGGTTAAAAGGTGATGGTCAGATGAGGTGAGGATTGAGTTGTGGAAGCTAGAGGGAGAGGAATTGGAGAAAAGCATTAGGTCAAGGCAGTGGCCGTGTATGTGGGTGGGGGCGGAGCAGAGTTGGAGGTCGAAGGGAGATGAGGGCAAGGAATTTTGAGGTGTGGGGGTCAGAGGGATTGTCGACGTAAATGTTAGTCGCCGAGAATAAGAGTGGGGGAAGAGGGATCAAGAAAGGCGGAAAGCCAGGAATCGAAGTCGGTGAGGAAGGTTGATTGGGATTTGTCGGGTGGGCGATAAATAACAGCAACATGGAGGGGAAGTGGTAGGAGGAGGCAAATGGAGTGGACTTCAAAGGAGAGGGGGGAGGGGGAGGTAGCAGGAGAGGTTGGAATTGACAGGAGGGAGAGAGTCGGAGACCAACACCACCACCACGACCAGTAGATCGAGGTGTATGGGAGAACTGGTATCCCCCATAGCAGAGAGAAGCAATGGATACGGTGTCATCTGGGGGGATCCAGGTCTCAGTCAGGGCGAGAAGGTGTAGGGCATTAGAGATAAAGAGATTGTGGGTAAAAGGAAGTTTGTTGGTAACTGAGCATGCGTTCCATAGGGCACATGAGAACGGGAGGGAGGAAGGAGGGGGATATGGATACGGTTAGATAAGTTACGTGAGGATTTCTTATCAGAGTAACGTGAGGCTTTATTTCTAGAGAAGTGTAGAGATTTGGAGGGAACAGGGTGTGGGTGAATATGTCTGGATGTGTGTGCCCTCCAAGAGGGCCTTGAGAGAGGGGAAGTGTGGGGCGAGAGAGGGGTGATATTGCTGGTATCAGTTAGGTTATGTGAGGATTTCTTATTGGAGATAAGGTTGGGGTTGATATCTCTGTATGAGAGATTGGGGGATGAGTGAGGGAGGGTGGAGGGGGGAGGAGGGGGAGGAGCGGGATGTGGATGAGATTAGATAAGGTACGTGAGGAACTCTTTTTAGTGTGAGAAAGAAAATGAGGGGGGCCAGGGTTGGGGTTGATGTTGCCTGATGAGAGAAGAAGGAGTATTAGAGAGCGTGGAAAGGCGGAGACGGTACGGCGGAAGCGAGGGTGAGGTTGCCTTAGAGAGAGAGGGGTTGGTTGAATGCGGGGGATGGTGTGCTGAAGCTCAAGAGCAGATGCTAGGTAAGGGGAAAGAATGGAGGGCGAAGTGGGGAAGGTAGGGGGTAGGGGGAAGAGGAGGAGGGGTGTTGGAAGGAGGGGAACCAGTTGGGGAGGATGAGGAAGAACAGGACAATGTGATGTGGGGCCATGGTAATTAGGCACAAGTTCTGTGCAAACACTGGGTAGCAGTTCTATGCAGGCAGTGGGCGGCAGTTCTATCCAGGCACTGGGTGGCAGTTCTAAGCAGGCACTGGGTAGCGGTTCAATGCAAACACAGGGTAGTGGTTCTATGCAAATGCAGGGTAATGGTTCTATGCAAACACTGGGTAGCAGTTCTATGCAAACACAGGGTAGCGGTTCTATGCAAACAGTTCTATGCAGACACAGGGTAGTGGTTCTATGCAAACAGTTCTGTGCAACACTGGGTAGCAGTTCTATGTAGGCAGTGGGTAGCAGATCTGTGCAGACAGTGGGTAGCAGTTCTGTGCAGGCGATGGGTAACAGTTCTAAGCAGACAATGGGCAGTGGGTAACAGTTCTAGGCAGACACAGGGTAGCAGTTCAATGCAAACAATGGGTAACAGCTCTATGAAGGTAGTGGGTAACAGTACTAAGCAGGCAATGGGTAGGAGTTCTATGCAGACAATGGGTAGCAAGATCAAGGCAGGTAATGGAAGGGAAGATCAATGCCAGCAGTGGGCAGCAAGTCAAAGAAAGTTACTTGAAGGTAAAGGTGGTGTTGGTGAGATGGTTGGGGTCGGGAGGCGCAGTGTGGAGGAGCAATCGTGCCTACTCGGTTCCAGGGCCGGCTCCAGGCAGCTATGGTGATTAGAAGGAGCAGTGATCACGGCTCACACCAGAGCGCGCCTGCGCCTAAGGGCCACGCCAAAGGGCCCTCTGGCGAGGCCCTCAGGCGCGGGAGCTCCCGATGGAGCACGCCACTTTTAAAGGGCCGCTTGCCCTTTGATCTCCCATCGGCGGCATGTGAGGGAGCTCCCGATGGAGCACGCCACTTTTAAAGGGACACTTGCCCTCTGATCTTCTTTATCTTTATCTTTATCTTTATTAAAACTTATTATACCGCCTGAACCTAGAGGCATACAGCGGTGTACAATAAAAAATAAAGGAGACTACTGTCAGAAATAGAAAGGAACGCCAATTCATTTACAGGAAAGGATAGCAAGGAAGAGAGAAATAAAAAGAAAAGTTAAAAGAAAAGTACAAACGGGTTGGGGAGGAACAGTCAGCTGCCAACAGTAGAGGAAAGAGGGAAAGGAAGGTCAAAAGCCGTGCAAAAAAGGTGAGTCTTAAGTGAAGCTTTAAAGGAGCGGAAGGAGGAATCTAGACGTAAGGCTGAGGGAAGGGAGTTCCAAAGACGGGGGCCAAGAAAAAAGAAAGCGGAAGAACGTGTAGATTTAAGGCGAGCCCTAGAAGGGGGTGTGAGAAAAAGACGATTAGCATGAATTGACTGAAGAACTCTAGAGGGACAGTGAAAATGAACCAGATCCGAAAGATAAAGAGGGACACCGGTGTGCAAAGCCTTGTGAACAAAGATCAGAATCTTATATTGAATACAAAAAGGGATAGGCAACCAGTGTAATTGAATAAGAAGGGGATTGATATGAGCCGAGTGGGAAGAATTAGTGAGAAGACGAGCAGCGGTGTGATGAACTAATTGAAGACGGTGAAGCTGAGAAAGAGGGAGACCGGCCAAGGAAGCATTGCAATAGTCTAGGCGAGAAACTACGAGGGAAAGAAGGAGCGTGGTCATAGAAGGGAGGGAAAGAAAAGGCCGAATAGCACGAAGTTGCCGAAGTGTGTGGAAAGAGCGCTGAACAACGGAAGAGACATGATCCTTGAAAGTTAAAGCCGAATCCAGGGTGACACCAAGATAGCGCATAGATGTGACGAGAGGGATAGGCCCAGCAGAAAGAGATGGGGTGAGGGTGGGAATGGGAGCACCAGCGGTAAGCCAAATAGCAGAAGTCTTAGATAGATTAACATGCAAAAAGTTCTCAGAAAACCAGGAGGAAACAGCGGAAAGACAGTTATTAAGGGGGCCAATATCAGGCGTGAGGGGACAGGTGTGATAAAGGAGGAGGATATCATCTGCGTAATAGTACGCAGAGATACCGTGCTGCTGGATAAGTAAAGCAAGAGGGGCTAAAAAAATATTAAACAACAAGGGGGCTAGTACAGAACCCTGAGGGACACCACAGGGAAGGGGTGACGAAGCAGATGAATCAGAACCCGATGAAACTGAGAAAGACCGGTTAAAAAGAAACGAGTGAAACCAATGAAGAACCAGACCAGAGAGACCAATGGAACGGAGCCTTAGGAGAAGACTGCGGTGATCAACGATATCGAAAGCAGCAGAAAGATCAAGGGAAACAGCTACAGAAATAGAACCGTGATCGTGAGCAACGTGCAAGTCATTAAGAAAGGAGATGAGGATAGATTCGGTGCTATGCCCAGGGCGGAAACCAGATTGACGGCGTGTAAGGGAGCCTCCCGATGGAGCACGCAGCTTTTAAAGGGCCGCTTTCCCTTTGATCTCCCGTTGGCAACGTTCACATCCTCAGGACTCTATGCTCTTTAATACAGCTAAAGCTATACAAGGTGTGATCTCCACTCATGTCCTCAGGAGCACCCCATTACAATACAGCAAAGGCCATACACATAGTGTGCACCGTGTTCACATCCTCAGGACTCTCTCCCCTTTTAATACAGCTAAACCTACATGCGGTGTGAATTTCCAGTCACGTCCTCAGGAGCACCCCATTGCAATACAGCAAAGGCTATACACACAGTGTGCACCCTGTTCACATCCTCAGGACTGTATCCCCTTTTAATACAGCTAAAGCTACACACGGTGTCAACTTCACTCACGTCCTCAGGAGCACCCCATTGCAATACTGCAAAGGCTATACACACAGTGTTCACCCTGTTCACATCCTCAGGACGCTATCCCCTTTTAATACAGCTAAAGCTACACACAGTGTGAATCCCATGCACACCCTCAGGAGTACAACCTTTTAATACAGCTTTATCTTTATTTGTGAAACTTGATATACCACCCTTACCAGAGGCGTCAGGGCGGTGTACAGTACAGGAATACAAATTGGCCACAGAAAACAAAGAGAAGAAAGGAACGCCATTAATAGACAGGAAAGTAAAAGAGAAGGAGAGGAAAAACAAGTAAAGTAGGACAGGAAAGAAACACAGGGCAGGAGAGATAGAGATGCGGAGGGAGGGGAGTGGGTCGTCAGGTGACTTGGACAAGGGGGTCACTAAGCCAGCGGTGGGGGGTGGGGTCACCCGACGGGGGAAGGTCCGAGCCACCAGCAGGGACAGGAAGATCATAGGCCTGACAGAAGAGGTGAGTTCACATCCTCAGGACTCTATGCTCTTTAATACAGCTAAAGCTACACACGGTGTGAACTTCACTCACATCCTCAGGAGCACCCCATTGCAATACTGCAAAGGCTATTCACACAGTGTGCACCCTGTTCACACCCTTAGGAATCTATCCCCTTTTAATACAGCTAAAGCTACACACATTGTGAATCCCATGCACACCCTCAGGAGTACAACCTTTTAATACAACTAAAGCTACGCACAGTGTGAATCCCATGCACACCCTCAGGAGTACAACCTTTTAATACAGCTAAAGCTACACACAGTGTGAATCCCATGCACACCCTCAGGAGTACAACCTTTTAATACAACTAAAGCTACACACAGTGTGAATCCCATGCATACCCTCAGGAGTACAACCTTTTAATACAGCTAAAGCTTCATGTGGTGTTAATCCTATGAATGCCCTTAGGAGCACAACTTTTTATTTTTAATTCAACTTTCACTGTTAATATAGCAAAAAACCCCAAAAGGAAATTACAATAAATAAACAGCCCACTTGAAATAACAAAAGGAAAACCAAGAATAATTACATAGCCCACAGCACGGTTGAGTGAGTTATTCTGGTCTCGGGAGTCAAGCACAAATTAATAGTCAGGAAAACGTGTCCTTTAAGAAATAGCAAAGAAAAATTAATCAAGCATACTGTGGATGACTACTGACAAATCAGGTCCTCTCTATTATCTAAGAACTTACCAAGCTGCACCAGGTCTGTATAAACATACTTAACACCGTTAATGGAAACCCAAACGTACATGGAAAGCAACATGAGGTTTCAGCTGCAGGAAGGACTTTTATCTCCAGGAACAAGCAGGAATGTAGTCTTCACATATGGGTATCGTCGGTACTGACGGAGCCTGCGTGGGAACGCTCCCCAGCGTCCAGTAGGAACGCTTTTGGGAGCATCCCACAGCGCCTGCGTGCTGCCTTCCCGCCTTTCCCAACTGCCTCTCTCCAGTTCTTCATTTTCCGCGGAGCCAGCAGGTTGTCGTTCCTGTCACTGCAGAAATTTTTCCTATTCTCCTTCTTTTTTGTGGTTGCGTCTGCCTTCCCTCGACGCTATTCCGGTACCGCCAGTTCTTTCTTTCTTTCTTTAAAAAAAAAAAATATATATAAGCATATATATATATAATATTTTTTTTTCCAAATCTTTTCTTCTTCAGGTACAAGCGCCATTTTGGGCACTAGGCCCAAAATTTCCTCTACTATGGAAAAACCCGCTTTGGGTTTCAAGAAGTGTACTATGTGTGGCAGTACCATCTCTGTCACCGACACCCACGAGTGGTGCCTTAAATGTTTAGGTCCTGACCACTCCATTTCGGAGTGTATGGCCTGTGGGATGATGTCTAAGAGGGGCCGGCAAAACCGAGCTGCTAAGCTCAGCATCCTTTTTCCCTCCGATGCAGCCTCTGTGGCATCGACGTCTTCCAGGGCTTCATCTTCTTCCCATGGATCTCAGGTAACTAAACATAAGTCTGGCCAGTCCTCAAAGGGTAGATCTCCTTCCAAGCATCGAGATGCCTCTGGCGTTGCCCTTGAGGGTCTTGCACTGGCAAAATTGCCCCGGCGGGAGGCTTCGGCTTCCAAAGCATTATCGGGGCTCCAGGATGTTCTCGAGGCCTCAACCTCGGCAGAACTACTGGTGCCATGCTCTGGGGTACCAGGCGCTTTCTTTGGTACCGATACCCAGGCATCGGCAGCGTCGATAGACCAGAGATTCCTGGCTATTGAACGCAGTCTGGCGGCTCTCCTTGCGGCATCGGTACCCTCGGAACGGCTTCAGATAGTTCAACTGGTACCGGCATTGGTACCGCCAGCATCGGCATCGGTGTCTGCATTGCCGGCACCGAGTCATGCTATGCTTTCTGGTACCGATAGATCGGTACCGATTCCCCCCCGACACCGACTTCGGTCGGTACGGTTATCGTGCTCTACAAGAGCATCCAGATAGAAGGTACTTTGAATCCTCTGAGGATTCTGACAGCTCGGTCTGTACTGGAGTACTTCTCCCAGAGGAGCCTTCCTCTCCTAAACGTAGGATGTCTCCTCCAGAGGATATATCCTTTCAGGATTTTATCAGAGAGGTGGCTCGAGGTCTTTCCATTACAGTGGCTCCTGAAACAGAGCCCAGAGCCAAAGGAGTTGGAGATTCTACAATATCCAAGGCTCCTAAAGAGGCAGCTACTTTGCCTGTTCATGAGATCTTACATGATCTCATGTTAAGAATGTGGGAAACACCTCTTACCACCTCTCCTCACTCTCATAGACTGGATACCATGTATCGAGTGCCTCCTTGTCCTGGCTTCCAGAAGACTCCGCTTCCTCACCACTCCATTGTAGTGGAATCAGCTATGAGAAGGATCAGGAGTGCAAAGAGGCATGCCTCTAATCCTCCAGGACGTGAGTGTAAAACTTTGGATGCCTTTGGACGTCGTACTTTCCAGGCTTCCATACTTTCTGCCAGGATCAGTTCCTATATTTTATATATGAGAATGTTCCTTAAGGAAGTCACAAGAGATTTGGAGATTTTGAGTCCTCTCCTTCCTGATGATAAGAGGCAGGATTTTCTCACACTGGTTAAACATGCCCAGGATGTTTCTAAGTTTGTCAATCGTGCAGCTTTTGACTGTTTTGAGGGCATAAGCAGAACCTTTGCCATTGCCATAGGTGCACATAGGATTGCCTGGCTCCAGGCACCTGACTTGGAGCTTTGGGTGCAGGACAAACTGGGCAATATCCCTTGTACAGGTGAGAATCTCTTTGGCAAAAATTGGCAAGAGAAAGCCAATGAACTGGATGCTGATAACTCCACCTTGGATAGATTATCCAAAGCTACAGCTGATCCTGCAAGGAAGAAATCTTTCAAAAAACCATTCTTCTCCAAAAAGAAGAGGTTTTACCCCTCTTATACCCAGCAGGGACGTTCTGCAGGTCAGTCTGCCCGAAAGGGTCAGCAACCACCTAAACAACGGAAAGCAAAGACTGCTAAGCCTCAACCGTCTCAGCAGTCTCAGCCTCCACAAGGCCTTTGACTTCCATCTAGAGAACGTAGCCTTCCTGGCCCTCAGCGGACCAGAGCCTTCCACCATTCCAGGAAGGTTGTGTCATTTTGCCCCCAGATGGGGGCAGATAACAGCAGAAGATTGGACTCTCTCCATTATAAAAGAGGGGTACAAGCTTCACTTTCTTTGCATGCCCCCTCCTACAATGGTAAGACAGTTCAATTCTCAGACCTCTCTCAACAGCCTGTTAGATCAAGAGGTCACTATGCTTTTTGCCCAAGGGGCAATAGAAGAAGTACCCATTCCTCAACAGGGTACAGGGTTTTACTCCCCCTATTTCCTTATCCCAAAGAAAACAGGGGGACACAGACCTATTTTAGACCTCAGAGAATTGAACAAATTCCTGTTCAAAGAGAAATTCAAGATGATTTCTCTGGGAACTCTGCTGCCATACTTTCAGAGTCAGGATTGGCTTTGTTCTCTAGTTCTCAAGGATGTGTACACTCATGTTCTCATCCATCCAGCTCACAGAAGATTCCTTCGGTTCCTTTTTCAGGGAAAGCACTACCAATACAGGGTGCTTCCTTTTGGCCTGGCCTCAGCACCAAGGGTGTTTACGAAATGCATGGCTGTGGTAGCAGCATTTCTTCGCACTCTAGGAATATTCATCTTCCCCTACTTAGACAACTGGCTCATTCGAGCCCCATCAGAGTCAGAGGCCAGGATTTCTCTATCGTGCACAATGCGTATCCTTCAGTATTTGGATCTGGTCATAAACATCCCAAAATACAGCCTAACTCCCTCTCAGTCTCTAGAGTTCATAGGAGCTTTGCTGGATACCAGAAAAGCAAGGGCCTATCTTCCACAGCCCCGCTGCCTTCGCATTGTGCAGTTAGCCTCCCAGGCAGTGTTGAAAACTCATCTCGCTGCTCGGGAAATGTTACAATTACTAGGCCACATGGCATCTACTGTGCATGTGGTCCCCTACGCTCGCCTCCATATGAGAGCAGCCCAATGGACTCTATCCACTCAATGGACTCAAGCATCAGGCTGCCTATCAGACAAAATAGCAAACACAAGTCGCCTTATTTTGTCTCTCCAATGGTGGCAATCAACCCAAAACCTGTTGGTAGGGTGCCCTTTCCAGCAGCCCCTACCCCAGGTCACTCTAACAACAGATGCCTCACAGCTGAGTTGGGGAGCTCACCTGCAAGATCTCTCTACCCAAGGCACCTGGACTCCACAGGAGGCCCTCATACATATCATTCTCCTAGAACTCAGAGCAATCTTCTTTGCTCTTTGAGTGTTCCATACCCAGCTAAGTTACAAGACAGTCCTAATTCAGACGGACAATCAAGTAGCTATGTTCTATCTGAACAAGCAAGGAGGAACAGGTTCTCTTTCGCTTTGCAACGAAGCTTTGCGACTTTGGGCCCTCGCCAGAGATCATCAGATTAATCTCCTTGCGGTGTATCTGCCAGGCATTCAAAACTCTTGGGCAGACAGACTCAGTCGAGTTCTGCTCCCACACGAATGGTCTCTCCATGCAGACCAGGTAGCAAACATTTTTCAAATTTGGGGAACCCTGGACATAGACCTCTTTGCAAGTCCACTGAATGCCAAACTTCCCCGGTTCTGTTCCAGAATTCCGGCTCAGGGTTCTCAGGCCAGGGATGATTTCCTCCTCCATTGGGGTCAGGACTTCCTATATGCCTTTCCACCCATTCCCCTAATCCCCAAAACCCTATTCAAGCTTCAGAGGGAAAGAGGCCATATTATTCTCATAGCTCCATATTGGCCACGGCAAGTGTGGTACCCTCTGCTCCTATGTCTCTCTCAAGCTCCATCTCTGGATCTTGGATCTGCTCCAGATCTCCTGTCTCAGGAGGACGGGCTGTTGTGGCATCCAAATCCTCATGCTCTGCATCTCAGGGCCTGGGTGTTGAGAGCCTAGACCTACATGGTCTTAACCTTTCTCAACAAGTAAGGGATGTCCTTTATGCTTCCAGGAAACCTTCCACAAGATGCTCTAATGCTTTCAAGTGGAAAAGGTTTTCCATATGGTGTTCGCAGAAGGGTCTTGACTTCCTTGCGATAGCTCTGGAATCATTACTGGTAGCTCTGGAATCATTACTGGAGTATCTCCTTCATTTATCTAATGCAGGACTTAAGACTAACTCAGTAAGAGTCCATTTAAGTGCTATTTCAGCTTCTTTAAAACCTTTAAATGGGGGGCGCTCGTGAGCCCACTGCAAGATGGCCGCATTTAATTAGTGCTCCGTCCCCTCAACCCCTAACTTTTGCATTTACAAGCTAACAGCAGCATTTTACCCCCCCCCCCCCCGTACCTGCCATGGATCAGCGGGAACCAGCGATCTCCCACGGAGCCTGACCCAGCAATTCTGCAGGACCCCTGGAGGCTGGGGAGCCGAGGTGTTTATCGTTGCAGCGTGGCCTGCCTGAAGCTGCTTCCTGCCGCCGGACACTCCCCCAACTGACTCTGCCGCTAGCCGCGGTATCCGGCACCGAAGAAAGTCGCCTGATAGGCTCCTGCGGGGCCTACGGGCTGAGCCCGTACTACTGCCTACGGCTTGAGCAGCGGTCTGAACAACGGGAGGAGGAACGCGCTCACAAACGTCTGGCACTTGGCTGTAGCGCTGCCGAACTGAAGGGGAGACTGACCGGGACTAAGTGAGAACCACGCGGCAGCCACCGGCGCTTGTCGTCATCCTTCACCAATACGACCTATCCTGAGAGGGGTAAGTCTGCCTGCTGCCTCTTCCTCTGCACACCCCTTGAACCGGGATTGGAGCTGGTGACCGGGTCCGCCTCTCCTTGGCAGCCCAGTGTCCCGCCGAGGCCCCTGCCCTCCCGATTTGATTCTGGGTGCCCTGCAGGCCTGCACACGCGGCCCCTTTGACTTCAGGCCTCTCCTTGAAACCTTGCAGTCTGCAGCTACGGGCTCTTGCTGGCACAGTCCCACGCTGTTCTCTGATTCTCACCTGTGCCAGGCTACTACCTTAGGGGGGCCGGAGGCAGCCTAAGACTCTCTGTCCCACTGTTTCTCCAGTGCCTGTTGCTCGGCTGACATTGCCTTTCCGCATCTCCTGACACTGTGTAGTGGTGGCTACCCCACAGGCTGGTGTGACTTCGAGCACTGTCCTCTTTCTGGTGCCCTCACTCTTGCTGGCATTGGCACTATCTCTCCTGACACTGTGTGAACTTGGGGACTCGGCGTGATGGCTGCTAAAATCAAAAATTCTGAAACTCGGGAGGGGATGCGTTCCTCCCAGCGGCTGCAGAGTAAGTCCGGAGCCTCAAGCAGCCCACGAGGCCAATCTCCTCCAACGGGTTCCGACGCTGAGACTGTAAGTGAAGAGGAACTGGACCCTCATAAGCAACTTTCCTCGGCTCAAATCAAACAAGAACTCCGTAAGGGCTTTGCAGAACTAGCCAAAGAGTTCCGCACACTGCGGGAAGATTTGATGACAGATGTCGCAGAACTCCGGACTGACGTTAAGGAACTGGGAGCCCGAGTAGAGGATGTGGAAACCAAGGTGGTTGACCATGATGGGACTCTGATGGATTTACAATGTGCTCTCGACAGGCAGCGTGCGCAGGCCATGGAGCTGACATATAAACTTGATGACATTGAAAACCGCTCCCGCCGCAACAATGTGCGTTTTCGTGGAATTCCAGAGGCGGGGGGGGGGGGGCGGAGAAGATTTGCCGACTGTGCTTAAGCTACTGATAGCAGTGTTGCTTCCGGCGGAGGAGCTGGCTACGCACGCCTCTGGAATGGAAATTGAATGGGTTCATCGCGCTTTGGGAAAACCCCCTAACAACCAACCACGAGATGTCATTGCGAGATTTCTACGCTATTCTGATGCTGAGCTTCTCATACGTCGAGGCCGGGAGAAGAAGACGATCCGCTTCCATGACGCGACAGTGTCTATCTACCAGGACCTCTCGACGTTCACTTTGGCTCGCCGGAGAGAGATGAAGCCAGTCTCGGCGGTCCTGAACAGCAAGGGGATTCGCTATTCTTGGTCCTTCCCATTTAGAATGAACTTCCTTTTGGGCAACAAAAGGATTTCTGCAAAAGACTACACTGAAGCTTGGCGAGCTCTTCGCCAAGCGGGACTAGTAGATGATAATGCCCAGCCTCATCCGCCGCCCCTTAAGCCCCAGCATTCTGAGTGGACCCGGGTGGGCAAGTCCTCTTGACATTCTTGTGGACCTGAAGAGATCCTTTTACTTTTTCTTTTTTAGGGAGTCTTAACCAATGGGCCCCAAGATTTATGGATGACTGGTGGCAAGGATTAGCCTGGGGTCCCCACCCCATTTTTCATGGGGGGCGGCAGTTGATCTGCAAACGTTTTACTGATGTTATTGTTCTGGTGGGGGGATATGGCGGGATTGATGATCCGGGATGGGTGGGGGGATAGTGGGGGGAATGTTTTTCTATGTTTAGGTTGAGTTTTCACTTGAGGGGTCCTGGGGGGTACGGGGCTTGTGGTCAATTTACCGTGTCCTGTATTAATCTAGACAGGCAGGTGGTATTGACGGGAAGGGGGGGGTGACGGGTAGGAGGGGGGGTTTCCCAACACGGCCCAGGGGGGTCTGTGCTGGGGAGGAGGGTTTATGGCTTCTGTTCTTGGAGGGTGGACTAGGCGGGCCCGACTAACTACTTTTCTGGGTATGCTGGGGGGAGCCCTCACTGGGACTTTCTGGGAGGCTAGCGGATGTGTGGGGTTAGGTTGTATCTCTTTATGGTGCGCTTTATCTCTTTGAATGTTAAGGGTCTTAACTCCCCGCGGAAGCGGTCCCTGCTGTTTTCAGAATTGCGCACTTTACAAGGGGACATTGTTTATCTGCAGGAGACCCACCTTCAAAACTCCAAACAGGGCTGGCTAAAGCGATCCCCATACACTGAGGTGCAGGTGGCCTCCGACATGCAGGGCCGGAAGAAACGGGGAGTGGCCCTACTATTTCATCAGAGCCTCTCCTTGCAGATTGAAGAGATAAAACGAGATACCTTGGGGAGGTGGCTTTTCCTGAATGTCCGTCTAGATGGACACTTGCTAACTTTAGCAAATGTTTATGCACCAAACACGGGTCAGGGGCCCTTTTTTATACGATTGAAAGCCCTACTGGCTGATTTTGCAAAAGGTCCCATTGTTTTGGGTGGGGATTGCAACACGCATCTAGTGCCCCATCTGGATTCCACGGGTCGTGCTGGGGGGGGGGAATGGGGGGATCGGCAAGAGCCCTTCAGCGCTTGATGGTCAATTTGGGTCTACGGGACATATGGAGAGACACCCATGCAGGAGAGAGGGGTTATACTTACTACTCCCCGGTCCACCAGGTCCATACCCGCATTGATTATTTTCTGCTAGATCAGCGCCTGATGGACGGGAGAGTGCGGGCCGGACTTGGAGCGTTGACCTGGTCGGACCATGCTCCGTGCTGGCTTGCCCTCCCGGACGGCGTATATACTGAGTGTCACCGTCTTTGGCGCTTAGATGCAAGGTTCCTGCGGCGGCAGGGTGCAGTGCAAGATCATGCCCACTTTATTAAGGAATTCTTTGAGTTAAATGATACTGGGGATGTCCCACTTCCCACGGTGTGGGACGCCTATAAGGCCACAGCCCACGGTCAACTTATAGCTGAGGCAACACGCACGCGCAAAAAGTGGACACGTGATCATGATCATTTGGTGAGGGAATCTGCTCGCCTGGGCTTGGAGCACGCCCGAACCGGGTCGAGGCAGGTCCTACGTCAGTGGCGAACGGTTCGAGCGAATTTAGATGCGTGTATGCAGAGAGAACTAGATAACAAGCGCCGGAAATTAAGGCAAACTTTTTATGAACATGGGAATAAAACTGGCCGCCTTTTGGCTTTGCGCCAGCAGTCCTCGAGAGTGGTTCGTGAATTACGCGACGCTGGGGGACAGGCAAGGGTCATCTCCCGGGAGATTCGTGATCTTTTTGCCGATTACTTGGAGCGGCTTTACAAGGCAGAGCCCTCTGGTAGGGATCAAGTGCAGGATTACCTTCAGAGGGCCGCCCTACCACGTCTTTCTGACTCTGACCGGGCTCAGTTGGACTCGGAATTTACGATTGACGAAGTGGAATATGCAATCCGTCATCTGAAAACTGGCAGCGCGCCGGGTAGTGATGGTTTTCCGGCAGAATACTATAAGAAGTTCCGAGCACAACTGGCGCCATCCCTGACCTGCTTGTTTAACGAGGTCTTGGGGGCAGCTTCCCTTCCTCCGTCCCAACGTGAGGCACTGATTGTGATGATACCCAAACCTGGTAAACCCTTGCACGATGCGGCATCGTACCGCCCTATCTCCTTGTTAAATGTTGACGTTAAAATCTTTGCTTCTGTGCTGGCCGCGCGTCTGAATCGGGCGCTTTCAGGCTTGGTTCACCCAGACCAGGTTGGCTTTGTGCCGGGTCGCCAGGCCGCTGACAACATTCGGCGTATGTTGCAGATTATTCATGTGGCTCAACGGGATCCACAACCAGCGTTGCTAGTGGGAATTGACGCCGAAAAAGCTTTCGACCGGGTGGATTGGGCATATTTATGGTGTGTTCTGGAGATAATGGGTTTTGGCCCTAATTATATTGGTTGGGTTCGCAGCCTCTACCAGCAGCCTCAGGCGTGTGTTCGGATTAATGGGGGACACTCGAGACACTTCTTTTTGGAGAGAGGCACACGACAGGGCTGCCCTCTATCGCCGTTGCTCTTTGCTTTAGCGATGGAACCTCTGGCTCAGAGCTTCCGAGATCATCCAGGTTTGCGAGGGTTCCGCATTGGTCCTGCGGAATATCAGATCGCGCTCTTTGCGGATGACATCATCCTATCCTTGGTGAACCCGTCTGCTTCTCTCCCAATCGCGATGCAGCTGTTCGCAAATTTTTCTCGTGTCTCCGGCTTCAAAATCAATTATACTAAGTCAGAGATCTTGAATGTTGGGGTCCCCAGGGAGGTCTGTGCGGAACTTCAGGAGGCTTATCCTCTTCGCTGGGTGTCAGGAGCCCTGCGATACTTAGGGGTGAACCTAACCATGGAGCGGACGGATCTTTTCAAAGCTAACTATGATCCCTTGCTTCGTCAGGTCCGGCGGGATTTAGAGGTTTGGAACGGCCTGCTCCTCTCCTGGTTTGGGCGTATAGCCCTGGTCAAGATGGTGATCGTCCCCCGCTTTCTTTATCTCATTCAGGTTCTCCCGCTCCCCATCTCGTGAGCTACATTGGCGACCTGGCAACAGCTGCTTATGAAGTTTGTGTGGCATTATCGTCGCCCGCGCTTAGCGCGGCAAGTTCTTTTTGCCCGCACGCGTTTCGGAGGTATGGGAATGCCCAATTTACACTGGTATTATGCGGCGGCGCAGTGTCGGGCGGGGGTGGAGTGGATGATTGCTGATAGCACTAAGCGATGGGTGCAGATGGAAACGAGCTTGGCGGGGGGAGCGGGGTTAGGGGACTGGCTGTGGCTAGGGCCACAACTTCACCGCGTCAAGTGCATCAGTAATCCTTACATTTTCCATACCCTCCGTTGCTGGGATCAGCACTTTCGGCCCCGTGACGTGGATCTATCCCCTTTAGCCCCTATAGTTGATAATGCTTCTTTCCCGCCGGGTTTGAGTGATGTAGTTTTTCGGCAATGGGGGCACCTTGGCCTCAGCCGGGTCGGCCAATTTTTTGCAGATGGCCGGCTACAACCTTTTCGTGTAATGCAGGATGAATTTGATCTTCCGGCTGGGCATATCTATCGTTATATGCAAGTGACACACTGGGTCAATTCTAGGTCCGTTTGGCCCCAGGTTGCTCGGGACTTGACGGAATTGGAGCGCTACTGTGAGGGGTGCACTACTACAAGGGGTCTTGTGGCGACTTTATATGCCCATCTGCAGGGGGCCCAGGCGTGCCCCACCCGCCATAGGGTGCTTTGGAACTCTGACTTGAGTCTTTCTTATACTGATCAGCAGTGGGAGACTGTGGAGGCGCGCCTGTTGAAGAGCTCAATAGCGACTAATGCCCGAGAAACGAATTACAAATTGCTGTACTGTTGGTACATGACTCCGGCGCGGATTGCTCGTATGTATCCCGGGGCTGGGGACTTATGCTGGCGCAACTGTGGGCAACGGGGTACCCTGGGACATATTTGGTGGGCGTGCCCCCGCATTCGTTCTTTCTGGAGAGGTCTACAATTTCGGATGCAGATGCTTCTAGGACTGAGTATCCCTTGGGATCCGGGGATTTTTCTTTTTGGGGCATCCGTGCCGGGGGCTCGGGCCTTGCAACTTGCCTTACTCCGGCACGGCTTGAATGCGGCCCGACTATCCCTGGCGGCGGCCTGGAAGCAAGCTTTGGCCCCCCCATTCCAGGTCTGGCTGGAACGCATGAGGGATACATATTCCATGGAACGGGGAGTAGCGGTTAGCAGGATGCGTTTAGTTCGCTTTGAATCGGTGTGGGCGCCCTTTGTTGCTCGCTATGGCGCGTGATTGTTTTGGATAGTTGGGGGCACTGTTCCCTCTAAGCTGTGCGCGTGTGCGCGCGCACACACCTCGCCGAGTGAGCGCACATACTTTACAACAGAGCGCACAAAAATTACGGTTCTGATTCTGATAGAAAACAACACAAACGTCTTAAAATTTAAAAGTTGTTGTGTATTTATGGTTTTGACAAGTTCTACAATATTTTCTAGTGCAATCGATGTGGTGTACATACTGTATTCTGACGTGTAGTCAAATTTTAAAGTATATAACTCCGAGTGTCGTTATGTAGCGCACAAAAATTTAACCTTCCTTCAAAAGCTGCACAGCTGATATTTTATGCGCACACGGCCTACAGAAAATTAGAGGGAACATTGGTTGGGGGTGATATGCCGGTCCCTCCGGAGATTTGCTCCCTATATGTGTCTCTTAGCCTGCCTTTGTCCCGAGCCCTAGCATTAGCAAGCCATAGTTGGGGGGGTTGGGAGGTGGGGGTGGGGGGCCCTGGGATTGGGGTGAATCCGGGGGGGTGGGGGTGGAAGGGAGGTTGGGGGTCCCGGTTTCTTTATTATAAACGTGTAAAAATGAAGACATATTGTAGGTTACTAATGTGACCTGATGTTGTGTTGATACTGTTGCATTCTTTTTGAAGATCTTTGTGGTTCTTGTATCTGTGTATTCTTTGGAAGTCTTTTAATAAAAAAAACAACAACAAAAAACACCTTTAAATGGGCAGCCTATTTCCTCTCATACTCTCATAGCGAGATTTATGAGGGGCCTTCTTCTAACTAAGCCTCCCATTAGGCCACCACCAGTGGCATGGGACCTGAATCTGGTTCTTGGCCAGCTCATGAAGCCGCCTTTTGAACCTTTAAGAACATAAGATATGCCATACTGGGTCAGACCGAGGTCCATCAAGCCCAGTATCCTGTTTCCAACAGTGGCCAATCTAGGTCATACGTACCTAGCAGTATCCCCAAAAGACACAGGTTCCACAATGCTTGTACTGGGTCAAGCACTGATTATCCTGGGTCCCTTTTTAATAGTGCTTTATGGACCTTTCCTCCAGGAACTTGTCCAAACCTTTTTTAAACCCAGCTACACTAACAGCCCTTACCACATCATCCGGTAACAAATTCCAGAGTTTGATTACACGTTGAGTGAAAAAATATTTTCTCTTATTTGTCTTAAATAGTTTACCCTGTAGCTTCATTGCATGTCCCCTAGTCTTTCTATATTCTGATAGCGTAAACAATTGATCCACATTTACCTGCTCCACTCCATTCATTAATTTATAGACCTCTATCATATCTCCCCTCAGCCGTCTCTTTTCCAGGTTGAAGAGCCCCAACCTTTGTAGCCTCTCTTCATAGGAGTAGCCTTCCATCCCCTTCACCATTTTGGTGGCTCTTCTCTGTACTTTTTCTAATAATGCTATGTCCTTTAGCTACTACCTCCTTGAAATTCCTTTCCTGGAAAGTTATCTTTCTCATTGCAATCACATCAGCACGTCGCATCAGTGAATTGCAAGCATTAGTGGCTGATCCTCCTTACATGAGGTTCCATCATGATAAGGTAGTCCTTAGGACTCATCCACACTTTATGCCAAAGGTGGTCTCACCTTTTCATTTAAACCAAGCAGTTTACCTGCCTGTATTTTTTCCAAGGCCTCATGCTTCAAATGCGGAAAGGAATCTTCATACTTTGGACTGCAAAAGAGCACTTGCCTTTTACTTACAAAGAACACAGCAACATAGAAAGTCCTCTCAACTCTTTGTTGCTTTTGATCCTTCTCATTTGGGACTTCCAGTCTCCAAGAGAACATTGTCCAATTGGATTGCACAATGTATTTCCTTTACCTATCAGAGTAAGAACCTTTCTCTGGAAGACCATGTTACAGCTCACAATGTGAGGGCCATGGCAGCCTCAATGGCTTCACTCTGTGTCTATTGACGACATCTGTCGAGCAGCTACTTGGGCCTCGGTTCATACCTTCACAGCTCATTACTGCTTGGACAAGGACTCCTGCTGGGATGCCTTGTTTGGTCAGGCTGTTCTACAACGTCTGTTCCATACTTAATCAACTCCTACCCACCATTCCCGGTAGGATGCCAGAGATCCATGGGGGGAAGTGGAGCCCCTTCACAAGGGCACACAACTTCTGGGGTCTCTCCCTGGCATCAGTAGCTAGGGAGTCCCCATATGTGAAGACTACATTCCTGCTTGTTCCTGGAGATAGCGTAGTTACTCACCTGTAACAGGTGATCTCCGGGAACAGCAGAAATTTAGTCTTCACAACCCACCCACCTCCCCGAGGAGTTGTATCTCTCTCTTCTTTCCTTTCCCTCTCTCTCTCTCTCTTTGTCTCAGCTTTAAAACTCAACTGGAGAGAGGCAGTTGGGAAAGGCGGGAAGGCAGCACGCAGGCGCTGTGGGATGCTCCCAAAAGCGTTCCTATTGGACGCTGGGGAGCGTTCCCGTACAGGCTCCATCGGTACCGACGATATCCATATATGAAGACGAAATTCTTGCTGTTACAGGTGAGTAACTATGCTTTATGAAAATATGTCCTTAAAATAGCAATTTTATCTGCCTCCATGCCAAGAGAGACGATCAGAGCTCTCAAGAAAATTAGTCAAATTAGATTCAGACATTTCTTCCACCCACGCCACCTCATCATCCTGGGCAACTGGGCAAACAGGTAAATAATACTCGTACAGCTTAGAGACCAATATCTTTTCTTGTTCAGGCATTAACAAAACCTCTTTACAATATCTGTGAAATAAAATTAAAGGTGACAGCAATTGGGATTGGGGGAAATTAAGGAATCTAAAGGAGCACTAAAGCTACATGCAATCTGAATCCCATACATACCCTCAGGAGCACCCCTTTTAATACAGTAAAGCTGCATGTGGTGTGAACCCTGTACATGTCTTCAGGAGTGCCCTCATAATACAGCTAAAGTTACCTGTGTGGTGTGTGCCACGTATACGCCTTTGGGAGCACGCTCTTTTAATACAGCTAAAGCTATATGCAGTGTGAACCCTAAACATACCCACGGGAGCACACCCTTTTTATTTTTATTCAACCACATCATTATTAGCATAACAGATCCATTACAGCAAAGATCACCCTGCTAAGCATGCCTCATTTAATATGGATTGGGTTATACATCACAATTTGTCTTTACCCCCTCCCTTCCTTCAGTGTTATCATATAGACCAGTGGGTCTTATCAGTTACTCTCCATGTAGAAAATCAAATCTGACCACTTCTCAAATTTGTTATACATCATGACGCAGCACTGTGAGCTTCTCCATTATTATCACCCTTCGGACCCTTTTAACTCAGTTTCAATACTTGGGGGCGGGGTGTATTGAAGGTGATTGCAACTGTGTACCACGTACCACGTCACATCTGGCTGCTGCCAGACATGCTTCAGTCAGCCTCCTGTGTTTCTCTGATATTCTCTCAGGCCAATATCCCAGCTAATGCATTTTAAGATCCCAGCTCAACTCTTTCTGAAAAATACTTTTGATAGTCATCTGAACTTTCGTCCAAAAGATACTTATTTTCGGACATGTCCACCAAATATGCAGAAAGGATCCAGTTTCACCAAAACAGGTAAAAATGCTGGACATCAAATAAATGGGATATAGCCATAGCTGACTATAATCTATGTAGAAGAGATAGAGAGGGTAGAAAAGAAGGAGTAGCCCTGTATGTCAAAAGCAATATTAAAGCTGCTGAAATGCAGGGGACGTGGGGAAAAGAAGAAGCGCTCTAGAAAGAGGAGATGGCACTGTCGTCCATACTGGTGTGGTCTACAGGCCTCCAACTCAAACCATAGAAATGGATAATAAATTGATTGTTGAAATTGCAAAGATAGCCTTGAAGGGGGAGGTTTTGGGTGACTTTAATCTACCTGATGTGGATTGAGGTTTTCCTTCTGCAAATCTGGAAAGAAGTAAAAAAAAAAATTGTGGATGCCTTCCAAGATGCATTATTTAGACAAATGGTGATGAAACCAACCAGAGAAAGCTCGATGCTGGATTTAGTGCTCACCAATGGAGATAGCATGTCGAATATCCAGGTGGGTGCCCATGTGAGCAGCAACGATCATCACATGGCGTGGTTTGAGGTAAAAGCCAAGGAGGAATCCAATCACAACAAACTCAAAGTCTTAGACTTCAAAAATGCTGACTTCAGTAAAATGGCCAAGTACCTGAAGGAGGAGTTAGGGTGGTGGGGGGGAGGGGGCGTTAAGGGAAGTGGAATTACAATGGGCTAAACTAAAGAAAGCAATAAAAGGTGCAACAGATACATACGTAAGGAAAGTAAATAAACACAAGAGGAAAAGGAAACTTGTTTGGTTCTCCAAAGAAGTGGCTGCACAAATAAAGACAAAAAAGAGCTTTCACAAAATTCAGAAGCTCGCAAACAGAGGAACACAGAAAAGAATACAAGATCAAACTAAAAGAGACAAAAAGAAATAAGGATAGCAAAATCAAAGGCAGAAGAAAAGATGGCTAAAGATGTGAAGTGTGGCGACAAAACTTTCTTCAGGTATATTCGGGAGAGGAGGAAACACAGGTGGAATTGCGGGACTCAAAAGTGCTGGGAACGGATCTGTGGAAAGTGACATTGAAAAAGCGAAACTGCTAAACAAATAATTCTGCTCTATTTTCATTAGAGAAAATCCTGGAGAAGGACCACCTATGATTGACAAATATACAAATGGGAATGGAGTAGATACCACACCATTCACAAAAGATGATGTGTTAGAACAGCTTGCAAAACTGAAAGTGGACAAATCTATGGGACCAGATGGGATACACCCCAGGATACTAAAAGAGCTCAGAGAAGTTCTTGTAGGGCCTTTAAAGGATGTTTTTAATAGATCCTTGGAGACAGGGGAAGTTCCACAGGACTGGAGAAAGGCTGATGTGGTACCTCTCCACAAAAGTGGTAATAGGGAAGAAGTGACAAACTACAGGCCAATAAGCCTTACCTCGGTGGCGGGAAAAGTAATGGAGGCGCTCCTGAAAGAGCGAATAGTGGACTTCCTCGAAACCAGCAGGTTGCATGATCTGAGGCAGCATAGTTTTACCAAAGGACGATCTTGCCAAACAAATCTGATTGAGTTCTTTGACTGGGTGACCAGAGAACTTAGATCAAGGGCATGCGATGGATGTGATCTACCTAGATTTTAGCAAAGCCTTTGATACTGTTCCTCATAGGAGGCTTATCAATAAACTCAACAGCTTGGGGATGGTTCCCTAGATGGTGAACTAGATCCGAAATTGGTTGACTGACAGACAACAGAGGGTGACGGTAAACGGAACTCATTCGGATGAATAGCGGTGTGCCCCAGGGTTCGGTCTTGGGACCAGTACTGTTCAATATATTCGTGAGTGATATTGCAGAAGGGCTGAATGGAAAAGTCTGTCTTTTTGCAGATGACACCAAAATTTGCAACAGTATGGACTCCCCTCAGGGAGTGAGGAACATGAAGAAAGATCTACAAAAGCTGGAAGAATGGTCTAATGCTTGGCAGTTAAGATTTAATGTGAAGACGTGCAGTGTAATGCACTTGGGAAGCAGAAATCCAAGGGAATTGTATGCGATAGGGAGTGAGAGATTCATGTGCACGGACCAGGAGAAAGACCTCGGTGTGATTGTTTCTGATGATCTCAAGGTGGCAAAACAGTGTGGCAAGACGGTGGCAAAAGCCAGAAGGATGCTGGGTTGCATATAGAGAGGGAATTACCAGCAGAAAGGAAAAGGTACTAATGCCACTGTACAAGTCGCTGGTGAGGCCTCACTTGGAATATTGTGTTCAGTTTTGTAGACCATATATCGCAAAGGATTTAAAAAGGCTGGAAGCGGTTCAGAGGAAGGCAACTAAAATGATTTGAAGCCTGCATCATAAGACTTATTTTATTTATTTATTTATTTATTTATTTAACATTTTCTTCTATACCGCCCCTTCCAGAGATCAGGGGCGGTTTACATTAAACAGTGAACAGAACATTTGTATACATCTGTATACATTTACAAGGAACATTATGTTTTTAACTATTTACAAGTGTAATTACAAGGAACATATTTATGAACGTTAACTAGAACAGTGCTAATCAAACTATGTACAGGTTATAATAACATGGAGCATAACATAGTTGATTACCAGTGGTTATTTATAGTACTTATGAGAAGAGACTTGAAGACCTAAATATGTACACTCTGGAGAAGAGGAGGGACAGGGGAGTTATGATTCAGACCTTTAAATACTGTGCGGGTGCAGCACAGCCCTGGAAAAGAGAAAAAAAAGAAGGTTTTTTCCATAAATGGGGGATGGGCTCACCTAAGCATAGGTTTCAAAGTGAAACTAATACTGAAACACACACTTGCAAAGCTAGTCTGAAGCCACGCCCACTCTCCAGGGCAGCTGCAGGGAGAGAGAGGGTGGGGCCAGAGAAGGAAGCAGGCTACCAGGCATTTAAACTGCGTCACTCAGCAAGTGAAGGCAGGCAGAGAATTCAAGGCAGGCAGAGAATACAGGGAGTCCAGAGAAGCCAGGAGAGGAAACAGCACTGCAGGGCTGAAAGACCTGGGGATTCCAAAAGGACCAGCCAGAACTGCCAAGGCGAGTGGCAGGGCCAGAGGAAAGAAAGGAGCTGGGGAGAGTTCCAGAACTACAGTTCTGACTCGGAGGCCAGCAGCACAAACTCTGAGCAAGTGTCCAAACATTTCAGAAAGCCTAGTAAAGGGAGGACGTCTGCAAGCAAGGTAAACCAAACATTACCTCTGTATGATTCAGTAAGGGGAAGAAGGGCAAGTGTTTCTGACATAGTTCCAAAGGGAAGAAGGAATCTTCAGTGGGAGAAACTTTTTAAGCTTTTAAAGAAAGTGAAGCTAGAAATCCCTGAACGTGTCCCAGACCCCGAGCCTTGCAGCACAGAGGAGGAAATGGAAGTTGAATTTTACCAAGGGAATTCAGAGTCCTCTGATGAGTCCATGGAATGTGCTTTTTGTATGAGCAATGTCTAGAAGTTTTATTGATTGCTGAGAAGGAAAATATAAGAGGTATTTCTGCCAAGTACATGCCATTGAGAAGGGCAGATAAAAAGGAAGAAACCTCATGTTTTAAAACAGCCATTCTACTAATACTGGAAGTGTTAAACTGCTGTTTAGTTTCCAGGCTAAGAGGCAGCGTGTAATCACAAGCTGGTTTGTAGCAGCTGAGAGAAACTGAGAAGAGTAGCTGGACTGTGCATGTAACAGTGAGTTTAAACTGTTATCTCCAGGAACAAGCAGGAATGAGTCTTCACATATGGGTACGTCGGTACCGACGGAGCCTGCACGGGAACGCTGCCCAGCTTCCAATCAGAAAGCTTTTGGCAGCATCCCTCGCGCCTGCGCGCTGACTTCCCGCCTTCTCCAGAGCCTCTCTTCAGTTTTCGTTTTTCCGCGGAGCCGGCAGGACGTCCTCCTGTCACCGCAGAAACTTTTCTTTTTACTTACTTTAATTATTTTACTTTTTGTTTTCTTGTGGTCGCGGCTGTATTTCCCGCCGCTACCGGCACCGCCGGTGGATTTTTGACTAAATTCTGAGAAACGTTTTCTTCAGTTTTTTGCCTTAACTTGTTGGGCCTACCAGGCCTCTTCCTCATGGAGCCTTCTTTTCCTAAGAAGTGCATTCGATGTGGAAACACTTGTTTCCTTTTAGACTCCAATAGTTGGTGTCTCAATTGTGTGGGTCCTGACCCTTTTTCCCCTGACTTGTCAGGGGATACTTTTGTGAGGAAACCTTCAGTTTTTAGAGTTTCCCTCGATACCGTTTTTTATTCGGCAGTGAGGGAACCCGGTTTCTCCTCTTCACAGGATCAGGTAACCCACAAACAGTCTGTTAAGACTAGTCAATGCTTGAGTGGTATGTCCCATGCCCAGCATGGTGACGGCTCCGGCCTTACCCTCAAGAATCCATTGGCATTACCCCTGCGGGAGTCTGCGGGCTCCAAAGCATTTAAGGGGTTTCAGGTTGTTCCTGGGGCTCACCCCTCACAGAACATACCTGAGCCATGTCCGGGGGTGGTATCCGCTTCAAGCGGTACCGATCCCCCGGCATCGGCACCGGTGTCGAGTGTTCCACTCTTCACCAGGGATCGTCATCGGGCATCCTCAGTACCTTCGGGACCGATCGATACGCCCCGAATTGACTTCCCTCGATCCCAGCCGTGCACGGTGCGGGTATCCGCTTCCAGCGGTACCGATTCCCCGGCATCGGCTTCGGTGTCGAGTGTTTCACTCTTCACCAGGAATCGTCCTCTAGCATCCTCGGCACTTTTGGGGCCGGGCGATACGATACCGATGGACATTTCCATATCTCAGCCATGCTCCGGGACAGTACCGGCTTCGATCGGTTCCGATACCCCGGCATCGGCACCGGTGTGGAATAACGTTCTCCCGGCGAGAGGTTGTCATCGGGCATCCTCGGTACCGATCGATGTAACCCAGGCTGCTTTACCGGTATCGGCATCGCCGATACTACCACCGACGTCGGTACCCTCGAGACATGCATCAATAGACTCGCTTCCTTCGATGCCGAGTCTTGAATCGATATCTAGTCTCGAGGACTGGGTACCGACGCGTCCCGGAACCGACTCCCGTCGTTTCCAGATAAGCAGTTCCGAGGATCCTAGCCATAACTCTCGCATGATCTCGGTACCATTGCAGCAGTTCCCGATGACAACTTCAACTGCTGGCCCTGTGTCAGTATCGATGTCGATGCCTGTTCTTGCACCGATGCCTAGTTTGGAACCGATACCTGGGGTTGCTGATGCAGTACTCACTGCCTCTAAGTTACCATACCAGTATCCTTGTCCATCTACTAGGTTTCTCTCCTCACACCACGGTACATCCTCTGGTGCTCAGCCTCTTTCTTTAGCCTTACCAGGGAAGGTTCCCATAGGAGATCAGTCTTTTCAGGCTTTTCTCCTGGATATGGCAACCTTTCTTAATATCTCTATCCCTGGTTGTGATGCTATTCCTGGCTCACCGGCACAAATGGAAAATATGATGCTTCCTTTACATCCTGCTCTGCAGGATCTCCTTCTGAGGGTCTGGAAATCACCCTTACGGCTTCCTCTACCATCTACAGCCACTGAGGTTCGGTACCGGGTGCCTCCCTCCCCAGGATTTCAGAAGCCTCAACTTCCTCATCGTTCCCTTGTAGTGGAATCAGCACTGAGGAAGGTTAAGAGCAAGAAGAAGCATTCTTCTTATCCGCCAGGTCGTTCTTCAAGAACACTCGATACGTTTGGTCATCAAGCCTTCCAAACATCTATGCTGGCCTCCAGAATTCTTTCATATATTTTCCACATGAGTCTCACACTCCAGGAGGTCACGGAGAGATTGTCTCTTTTGACCCCTTTTATGCCAGAGCCCAAGACTACTAATTATTCCTTGCTACTCAATCATAGCCGGAATATATCTTGGTTCCTTTCTCGTGCTTCTATAGACTCTTTTGAGTCTGTTAGCAGATCTTCTGCTATTGCCATTGCAGCACGTCGCAGAGCCTGGCTCGAAGCTTCAGACTTGAGCAGATGGGCACAAACTATATTGGCTCATTCTCCTTGTACAGGAGAAGGTCTCTTCAATAAGGAGGCTTTATTTATTTATTTATTATTATTTATTTATTTAACATTTCTTCTATACCGCGCTATTACAATCAGCGCGGTGTACATCGAACAAAACATACTACAATGCATACAAGCAACATGCTCCCCTGACTCTCCTTCCACTAAGGACCATTCTAAGCCGCCTCCTTCTTCGAAAGGTAGGAAATGTCCTACCAAACCTTCTTTCCCTAAGAAAAGAAAGTTTCATTCATCTCCTGCCCATCATTCGGCTGTACCTAAACAAGGGACACCTCAGCCTAGTCTGAAGTCCTCCAGCTCTGGCCAGTCTCAGCATTCCCAGCAACCATAGGGGCTGGGAATTATACTCTACAGTTCACTTCTACCCATTAGAAGTTTATTCACTGTGCTTTTCTTTTTCAGTGTACTAAGCTGTCGGAAAATTTTTGTTCAGGGACTACAGACTTCTCCTCTTCTTACACTCTAGAAGAGCAGTTGCAACTATCCCCTGATAGTTCTGTCCCAACTGAACATTTTTTCCTTCAGTTGACTTACCCTATGGGTACGTCACCCTCCAATTACTTGCTCTACCCTCTCAACCGGGCTTTTTCCCTAACTGAGGGGTACCATACTGAAAGGCTTCTCTAGCAAGCTCGTTCCTCAGACAGGGAGAAGGGATATCTCCTCTCCTTTCTTGTCTGTTTTTCTTTATTGGGCACAGGACAATCTCTCTGCTGTTTCCGTCAGCAGCTGTGCCTGCAGGAGTTACAGTGATTGTATTACTGGTACTTTTTACAAGTTCCAGTCCCTTGTTCAAAATTTTGTCTAGCCTCAGTAGTGATTCCAAGCTACTCGTCAGCTATCTTGGATCCTCCTACTCTTTTAGGCTTTCTCACATTATTCTATCCATCTCCTCTCCTAGGATATGGCAACACACCTGACTTCAGTCAGTTTATCTCATATCTCTCCTGCACAATGCTCTCTGCAGTCTTCAGAGAAGCTTTCTACTATGAGGGCCTTGCTATAGAGCATTGACCTTGTCTCTAAGCTTCTCTATTAGTAGGGAAAAGCTTATAATCCCTTCCCATGCCTATGAGGGTTCTCCACACCCTCAGGCCTGGGGTGTTAACATGAAATATAAGTTCTTCTGCGTGAAAATCCAACGCTGATGTTTACGCATGCTACCTCCGGGTCCCTCCAGTAGGTCCCTCTGGTATCTTCTTCTGTGTTTCTGCACATCTGCCATATCAGTGTTCTGTGGAACTCCCGCCTTGTTCCTTACAGATTCATATGATCATCTGTTCTCACGCAAACATCACGGTTATCTTGTTGGATTGCCTTCTTGCATCCCTCAATCCACGGAAATAGATTCTCTATACATATCCCAAGTGGGTTCACCCTCTTGTAGTCCTTGAAGCATCAAGCTTCAATATTTTTCCTACCTCTCGCCAGCTAGGAAAGATAGTGTACATCTTTATCTTTGAGTACACAGCTGTTCTCCTTGGGAATAGGGGTTTTTCCAGTCCCCCTCTTCCCGCCAGGACTGGGCTAGTTCTCCAACTCCGTCAGTCTTCTTCCTTTAGTCCTCAATGTTAATGACTTTATGCCTAAAGGAGTTTTCAGCTTTTTCCCATAAAGCTTCCATTGAAGACCTGACGTCTAATCCTACCCAGTTAACACCTGGATCGTCTGCTACCTCCAGGTCTGGACCTTCATCCTCACTGCTGGGAGGTCACCTTGAAGATTCCGCCACTGCTTATCCAGTAGACTCCATCATGCTCTCTACTTCCTACAATACAGTAGGTAAGCTGCATATTTTAAGTGTACATTAAAGGTGTTTTAATGCTACTCATCATATATACCAAGGACTCCTGTAGTCTGTAGGGCCCTGTAGTCCTTGGCTATGCTGTTTCTTTCCTCACAGCTCCTTTATTGTCAACTCCTACCCTCCATCCCACTTTGGATGCCGGGGATTCCTGGAGACAAAATGCACCCCTAGGCCAGGCTCCTGCATTTTTATGGGATCCTCCCCCTGGCATCTCCAGCTCGGGAGTCCCCATATGTGAAGACTCATTCCTGCTTGTTCCTGGAGATAGCACAGTTACTTACCTGTAACAGGTGATCTCTGGGAACAGCAGGAATTAGTCTTCACAACCCTCCCACCTCCCCTAGGAGTTGCATCTCTTATCTTCTTCTTCCTTTCCTCTCCTCGCCTTTGTCTCAGCTTTGAAACTCAACTGAAGAGAGGCTCTGGAGAAGGCGGGAAGTCAGTGCGTAGGCGCGAGGGATGCTGCCAAAAGCTTTCTGATTGGAGGCTGGGCAGCGTTCCCGTGCAGGCTCCGTCGGTACCGACGTACCCATATGTGAAGACTAATTCCTGCTGTTCCCAGAGATCACCTGTTACAGGTAAGTAACTGTGCTTTGCTTTAGTGGCAAAGAATTTAACTACAAAGGCAAAGAGTGAAGAAACTGCTTTGCCAAAGCAGTTACGTGTCACTTTTGGAAAGCTTTTTGTTTTGGAGAAAATATCCTTTTTCTGTTGGTGTTTTGGGAGCCTTGACCAAGGCCTGTTGCTAACTTGATGATGCAAAGAAAATAAAAATTTATAACAAATTTTCCTGTGTTGGCCTAATCCACTTGGACTGCTTTCATAAGCCCCACAACTACACTAATAGGGCCTCAGCTACTACGCTGAAGCATGGACACAAGTATGTTGGCCCGTCGCCCCCACTAGGCAGCCGCCTAGTAGGGCAAGGCGGCGTCACAATACTTAAAGAATATTAATGGACAAACAAACCTCTTCCAAAGACGGGGAAGCTGTAAAACTAGAGGGCATAACATGAAGCTGCAAGGGGGTAAACTGAAAGGCAATGTCAGGAAATACTTTTTCACTGAAAGGGTGGTGGATGCTTGGAATGCCCTCCTGATGGAAGTGGTGGGGGCAAATACAGTGACAGAATTCAAATTGGCATGGGACAGACAAAGTGGATCCCTTTATAGCAACAGGATAAAATCAAAATAAGCATAAATATCTGAACAAATAGGGGTGACCTACACGGAGCAGTGGCTACACCCCTAAACCAAGGCATGGAGAGAGGTAACCTGCATGGAGCGGCAAGTGCACCTACTCTTTGCCGCCTTGCTGGGCAGACTAGATGGACCATACTGCTCTTTATCTGCTGTCATTTACTACGTTACTATGATAAGTGAATAGCAACTTGTTTGAGCTGCACTATACTTGTGATTGAAATCGCTGCTTTTCTCGTCAGTTTCTGTGCTGCAGCCCTGCTGGATGGCAAGTTCCATTCAGCGGGTGACGTCACTTCCAATTTCACCAAAACCAGATAAAAACACTGATGATACTGTGGCGTGCTGCAGAAGAGGCACACTCTAAAGGGGGCATGCCCCTTAATGTGGTCCTGTGTGACTTATAAGTATAAGGCAGCTTTGTACCGTGCAAGTATTGTCTTTAATGTACTAGTTTGTTGCAAGAAATGTATTCAATTTCTATAATAATCTGCTGTGGTATTTACGGCACCTTAACATGTCCTTTCCATCAAGAGGTACTAATGCCACTATACAAGTTGCTGGTGAGGCCTCACTTGGAATATTGTGTTCAGTTATCCTTACCTCACAAAGGATATAAAAAGGCTGGAAGCAGTTCAGAGGAAGGCGACCAAAATGATTTGGAGCCTGCATCATAAGACTTATGAGAAAAGACTTGACGACCTAAATATGTACATTCTGGAGAAGAGGAGGGACAGGGGAGATATGATTCAGATCTTTAAATACTTAAAGAATATTAATGGACAAACAAACCTCTTCCAAAGACGGGGAAGCGTAAAACTAGAGGGCATAACATGAAGCTGCAAGGGGTAAACTGAAAGGCAATGTCAGGAAATACTTTTTCACTGAAAGGGTGGTGGATATTTGGAATGCCCTCCCGATGGAAGTGATGGGGGCAAATACAGTGACAGAATTCAAAATGGCATGGGTCAGACATAGTGGATCCCTTTATAGCAACTGGATAAAATCAAAATAAGCATAATTATCTCTTATATCTGAACAAATAGGGGTGACCTACACGGAGCGGTGGGTACACCCCTAAACAAAGGCATGGGGAGAGGTGACCTGCACAGAGCGGCGGGCGCACCTACGCTTGCCGCCTTGCTGGTCTTTATCGGCCATCATATACTATGTTACTATATGTTACTATGTAAGGGCAGGAGCCAGTATTACAAACAGTACCTTTAGTTAGAAATCATAATTTGATTACGTCATGCTCTAATGGAGACTTACGATTTGCATTTGTCAACACACATTCTTTTCACAGACTAGCGCAGTTAATCCATGACGTAAGACTTGAAAATAAGCTAGATTTATTAAGAATGAAAGAAACTTGCTTAACATCTGCTGATATTTTTAGCATAAATGAACTTTGTCCAATTGTATGTTGTTTTTGTTGTTAAGTGCTGTCAAATCGGTGCCAACTCATGGTGATCCTCTGGATAGTTGTCCTAAACCGTGTTCGATCTTTAGTCAGGTGATTCATTGCTGATAAAGTGGCATCCATAGCTGTTGTTATTGTATCGATCCATCTCATTGCTGGCCTTCCTGTTTTGCGTTGACCTTCAACATTGCCAAGCATGATGTCTTTCTCTAATGATCTCTTTCTTCGCATGATATGTCCAAAGTATGAAAGTTGAAGTCTTGTCATCTGAGCTTCTAAAGAAAGTTTAGGTTTGATCTCCTCTAATACTGACTGGTTTGTTCTTTGCGCAGTCCATGGTATACATGGTATTCTTCTCAAGCACCATAATTAGAAGGCACTGATTTTCTTCCTGTCTATCTTTTCACTGTCCAACTTTTGCATCCATAAGATATTATTGAAAATACCATGACTTATACGTGTTGAATACAGAATGTTTAATGTAATATGGACCAGTAGGAGGGATTTATTTATTTAAACTATTTTTTTATATACTGCCTTTTTACCTTTCAAAGTGGTTTACAAATAACCAACAAAGGTAACAAGGCTGTGAAGCACTCTGTTGTACAGTGAACCAACAGTAACAGTGGATAATGTTTCTAACTATTTACAATCAGAGGTAATTAAAAGTTCAATATGGTGTAATACTGAGTCCAATTGCGAATGGGTCTCATTCTGATTGTGGCCTGTCTGGACATCCAAAATCTGGACCGGCCGGATTTGGCTCCGATTCTGCACCCGCAGGAGCTAGATGTTCCCGCGGGAGCAGAATCAGGGCAAAGGGCCTGGATGGGCCAGACATGCCCCGATTCTGGCCCGCTGCATGTGTGGCTCCCTCTCTGTCTAATGCTCCCAATGCTTCTGCATGGAGTCCGGTGCCGTGGCGTCCTGTCACCATGGCACTGGGAAGCCATGCAGGAGCCCCGATCCCACAAAGAAGTTGAAAAATGCTCTTCCCCACCACCTGACCCACGAAGGGGCCTGCCAGGACCGGGTTTGGGCTGCAGGAAACAACCTGGTGCTCCTCACCTCTTCTGGGAGTCCTCTGGTGCCGATCCCCTTCCTCAGGGAGACTTATTCCACCTCGGAGGTGGAATAAGTTCCCCGGCCCACTCTGTCTTTCCGGATGTATAGAGCCGCAACCGGAATCGACCCTGTACATCCGGGGTCATGAGCCTGCCTCCACCCTGCCCATGCTCCACCTCCGTCCCTTCCCCTCCTGCCCACGTCCAGAGCCCCCGCACATCTCGTACAGGGAACTTTGGGATCGGCATCGGACCCAAGCGTTTAGCGGGGGATGTATGTCCAAACAGGATGTACATCCCCACTAAACACTACTCAGAATGAGCCCCATTGTGTATATGGGGTTGATCTAATTGTATATGGCTAGGGCAGTTAAGATTCTTGGGCTATGGTAATATTGTATTCTTCTTGGAAGAGGTACATTTTTAGTTTCTTCTGGAATTCGGTTAAGTCAGAGTATCCTCCTAAGGAGGGGGGGGGGCTAAGGAGTTTTACTCATATAAGACTGTTTAATGTATAATTCTGTTAACTCTGTTTAATGTAATTGTTACCTGATTTGAGTTCTATGTAAAACGCTTTGATTCACCAAAGGGGGTAATAAGTACAAATAACTAAAATAAATAAATTAAAATAAATATTGTGGGGGCAAATAGTGTGAATGTTCTATTACAAGTTGCCTGCTTGCTCCTAATCTTCTGAGGTGGAATCATGAGGAGGTTGATGGTGCTCTTTCTTCGTAGTCTTTCGGTTTGGGGGATGGAGATCAGATTCTGAAGACAGGTGACGGATTCTTTGTGTAAGATTTTGAATATTGTGGTGAGGGCTTTGTATCTGATTCTCACAATGATAGGAAGCCAATGTAATTGCTTTAGTATGGGGGTGATGTGGGCTTAACGTGGGGCTCCAGAGATTATTTTTGCTGCTGTGTTCTGGGCTAACTGTAGTGGGTGAAGGGTATTCTTGGGAAAGCCTTGGTAAATAATGTTGCAGTAGTCGAAGGCAGGTGTAATTATAGCCTGGCAAATGGTTCGGAATAAATCTGGGGTAAGTAGTGGACGGATAGTGGTAGTTGTTTTGAACTTTTCAGACCAAGGGTACAGATGTTATTGCTGTGCAATATGAGAAATTTACTTTCTGTTTAATATATTTTCCTTCCCATAGGGTTAAACAGGATCTTTTCCTGTTTCTCCAGGAACAAGCAGGAAGTCAGTCCTCACTTATGGGTGACATCGGCACTGATGGAGCCCACGCGGAGCAATTACCCAGCTTTTAAAGAAAGCCTTTGGGATTGCTGCCACGCATGTGTGGTCCTCTTCCCGCCCAAGAGTGCCATTTTGCTCAGTCTCCCGTTTTCCGCAGAGCCCTTGGGAAGCACGTCCTCGTCCCTCGGAAAAAGTGTTTCATTTTTTGGCCTATAGGCCTACTTCTTTTCCGGTTGCACCGGTCCTCTCCCCATCCTTCCCCTGCTCTATCTTTTTAGAGCCATTAGGGGACGCTTTTCTTCGCTTTTTTGCTTTTAACGGGCTTCGCACCCTTTTTTCCTCCAACCGCTGGCCGCGTGGGTCTTCGACCTTGCGGGAGCCATTTTTGCCCCTATGGCCACCAGATTCAAAAAATGCAATAGATGCTCTAAGAACATGTCGCTTACGGACACCCATGAGTGTTGCCTGTGGTGTCTTGGGGCTGGCCATGATCCAGAGCTCTGCTTGCTTTGTAAGAAAATGTCCTCTAAAGCCCTGCTCAGTCGTAAGCAGAAGTCCAGACATTTTCAGAAAGGCTGCCTCGGAGTCACCGGTGGCGACCTCGGTCGTCTCTCCTCCGTGGGATCCCCCCCCTTGGCCCCATGCTCTCGGCGGCACTCCAACCAGGAGTCCCCTGAAATGGAGCGGCGTGAGAAGAAGTAGTCCTTGAAGTCGCTATCGGCGTTCCTGAGAGTTGAACAAGGAGCAAGGTACCTCGAACAGATACGGAGGCCTCCAGCGATGATGCCCGATCTCCTGAGGGCCGTCCCAGTGAGGACCCCCTCTCCTCCTCAACGCCCGATCTGGTGACCCCGGGGTTGGCGTCGCAGGGCCCCATGCCCGCGTGGGAGTCCCGCATGCTGGCGCTCGAACGCAGCATTTCTGCATTCATCACTTCCCAGCAGGTGCTCACAGCCAGCTTTTCTGACTCGTGCCCAGAGACTGAGGTTCCCTCACATGGGATGCCAAAAACCGTCCAGGAAACCCCCAAGAGCCGCGGCCCTCATGAGGGTCCTCGACGTCGGTCTCGCTCGCCTTCCCGTTCCTTGGAGGTGAGATCCTCCAGGGCCTCTGGCTCCAAGCGGGCCTCGGCCGTTGGATGGGGCGACCAGCCTGGTTCGGATTCCTCATCAGACTTCTCGGACTGGGAGTCCGATGGGGATATCTCCCCGGAAACCCTTGCCCATTGGGACAATGAGGAAATTAGGCCGAGGGTGATGGCCTGGAGAGGCCTTCTAAGTTGTCCCGACGGGAGCCGTCGACATAGAGGGATGAGCCTTGGACCCCTGAAGCCATCCTCGCATTGAGGACTCCCCTTCGATGGAACCGATGGTGGGCCCGGAATCGTCGGTGTCCACGCCAAAGGCTGTGGAGTCTTCTGGTCTCGAGGCCAGAATGGGGTCCCTGGAGTGCAGTTTGTCTGCCTTCTTGGTTCAGCAGCAGGCTCTGATGCTCAGTTCCTCCAGGTCATCACTTCCAACCACGGGGCCCTCCACGTTAAGGGATTCCTCGGAGGTCGAGCCGATCTTCGAGTGCCACTGGCCTCAAGAGATACCTCAGCGTCGGTCACAGTCCCATTCCTCGGTTCGCAATCTTCCCCACTCAGAGCCCTCAGCTCTGAGTAACAGGTGGCTGAGGCGTGACCCCGAGACTTAGGGAACCCTCGATGACTCCACCACCTCTGAATCGGATTGGGAGACTGAGAACAATGAATCTCCGGACACCTGCCGCTATTGGGACATACCCTCAGACCTGTCTCCCCCCGGAGATGTGGTGCTGGTCTCCTCCCGAGGACATGGCCTTCCTTGCCTTCACCACAGAATCAGAGGAGGACCCTCGTACAGAGGACCTCGGGATCCTCCAGTACGAGGTTCCACTGAAGGAGGAACTCACAGTTCCCATTCCCCCCATCCTGGAACTGCTGCTTCTCGGCATGTGTGAGACACCATCCTCTGTGCCCATCGTAAGCAGATGGCTGGACTCGATATACTGGGTCTGCCAGAGCCCTGGCTTCCAAAAAGCCCAACTGCCTCATAACTCCATGGTTGTGAAGTTGGCCATGCTTAGGCTTAAGAGCCAGAAGATGCACTCCTCAATGCCCCTGGGTAGGGAGGCCCGTGCCATGGATGATATAGGCAGGATCTGCTTCCATGGCCCGATGCTTGTCAGCTGGATCCAGGGCTACCAACTGTACATGGGCATGTACCTGCAGGACCTGGCAAAGAAGCTTGCCAGGTTCTCGGCTGGACTCTCGGAGGAACCCCTCCAGTGGTTCCAGATCCTGTCCTCTGCAGTCAGAGTGCTCCATGTTTGTTTGTTTGTTTATTTATTTATTTAACTAGTTTTCTATACTGCCTTATCCTTCAATCAAAGCGGTTTACATTATGTAATTATGTAATTACTACAATTACATAATGTACTGGATATATTCCTTCGTCCCCCAAAGTGCTCACAACCTATGTATACCTGAGGCAACAGAGGGTTGTGGCTTGCCCAAGACCACAAGGAGTGCCTATAGGACTAGAAACCCCAGTCCCTCCATCCTGAGATTGCTGACCCTGGGTGGGACTTGAACCTCCGGCCTGAGGTACCATGTCCTAACCACTAGGCCACTCCTCCCCGAGGGGAGCCTATGACTGCTTTGAGTCAGTGGCTAGAGTCCGACACCAGGCCTGGCTACAGTCGTCCGACCTGAAGTAATGGGTACAGGACAAGCTGCTCGATGTCTTCTGCCAGGGTGAGAACCTCTTTGGCAAACGCATGATGGATAAGACTGCTGAGTTGTAGCCTGAGTACCTGAAAAGGACTAGGCTTTCCAAGAAGACCACTGACTGTTCCTGAAGGAAGGATTCAGACAAAAAGTCCTCATTCCCAAAGAAGAAGAAGGCTTACGTAAACTAATCCCAGTACCCGGCCTTCCCTGCTCCCCAACAAGGCCAGCAGGCCAAGGGACAGGAGCATGGCCCATGTAAGCCTAAGGCCCCCAAACCACAGACCGCGCCACCAGTGCAACTTCGAGGGGGTTTTTGACTCCTTGGGCATAGCCGCTCCCAGGAGGCAGAGCCCTGCAGCACACAGGGAATCATCTGGCACATTACACCCAGAGGTGGTCTCCATCATCACCAACACATAGGCACTCCAGGTGGTCAGGGAGGGTACTTCCTCCATCTCCTATAGATACCCCCACCATTCTTCCCAGGAGAGCCCCCCAGGACTCCCCTTCACTGGGCCCTGCTCCAGGAGGAATTTGCAGGCCTTCTAACAAGTAAGTCAGTGGAACCAATCCCCATCCACCTCAGGGGCAGGGGGTTCTACTCCTGCTATTTCCTGGTCCCCAAGAGGACTGGAGGGTTTTGTCCCATTTTAGATCTGCTGGATCTCGACAGATTCCTGGTGAGGGAAAAGTTCAAGATGCTGTCCCTTGGAACATTGTTGCCATACCTCCAGCAGGGATACTGGCTATGCTCCTTGGACTTAAAGGATGTGTACACGCACATCTTTATCCACCCCCTCCACAGGCAGTACCTTTGCTTCGTGGTGGGCGGAGGTCATTACCAATGCAAAGTACTTCCCTTCGAGCTGGCCACTGCGCCACAGTTATTCACTAAGTGCCTGGCAGTCAGGTCACCTCAGACTTCAGGGAGTCTTCATCTTCCCCTGTCTATATGACTGGTTGGTAAAGGGCAGCACCGCCGCCGAAGTACAACAGGTGACGGGCCACACAATCCTTGTCCTAGAACACTTGGAAGTTTGTAGTCAACTACCCAAAGTCTCATCTCCAGTCAACTCAAAACCTGGAGTTCATAGGGGTGCAGTTGGACATGGTCCCGGCCATGGCTTTCCTTCCAAGGGATAGGGCCCTGTGCCTCCAGGTGCTCACAGAGGGCACCCAGTGCCACCACTCGGCATCTGCCTGATACATGCTCCGCCTACTGGGACACATGGCGTCTACGGTGCACGTCATCCCAGTTGCCCACTTGTGGTTGCAGGCGGCCCAGTGGGTACTCCACTCTCATTGGTCGCAGGCCACAGGGCACCTGTGAGACAGGGTGACCGTCAGCTATCCACTGGCTGACTCCCTCAGCTGGTGGCAACAATTCCCGCACCTGCTGGCAGGGATGTCTTTCCAAACCCCCACACCTCAGAGGATCCTCATGACGGATGCCTCAAAATTGGTTTGGGGAGCCCACTGCAGTGACCTTTGCACTCAGGGCAGTTGGTCGCTGGTGGAGATCCTCCAGCAAATCAACCTCCTGGAACTCTGGGCTGTTGCCTTAGCCCTCTGGGCTTTTCACCACCACCTGCGGGACTAACCGGTATTGGTCCAGACCAACAGACAGCTGGCGATGTTCTACATAAACAAGGGGGCATGGGGTTATCCCTCCTTTGCCAGGAAGCAGTGTCCTTTGCCAGGAAGCAGTGAACATCTGCACTTATGCCAGCAACAACGGGATGCTCCTGTAGCAGTATATCTCTTGGGCCAAGACAATGCCCTGGCAGACAAACTTAGCCAGATCCTCCGGCCGCACAAAGGAGACTAGACCCCAGAGTTGCCCAGCAGTTATTCTGGTGCTATGGACTCCCACAAATGGATCTCTTTGTCAGCCCAACCAATGCACAACTGCGCTTTTTCTGTTCTCGGCAGCCGCATCCCGTCAGTGTGTCTGCAGATGCCTTCCTGATCTCATGGGCGGAGGGTCTCCTTTACGCCTTCCCGCCCACACCCCTGATCTGATCGCCAAGACTCTCTTCAAGGTCCAACGCGACAGAGCCACGGTGATCCTGATAGCTCCACAGTGGGTTAGACAGCCATGGTTTCCCCTGCTTCTCGCCAATCCTCCCCTGGGGTGCAACCCAGACCTACTGATCCAGGAAGAGGGGCCTTGCCTGCACTCTCTCCTGGGATTCTTGATACTCATGGCCTGGCTACTGAGCGGGTAGCCCTGGTCTCCTTCAGCCTCCCTACTGAGGTGGAGGAGGTACTTCTGGCCTTCTGTAAGACCTCCACCCATTGGGCATACGCCTTCAAGTGGCGGTAGTTCTCCTTCTGGTGTGTGGAGAGGCGGATCAACCCCTTCTCCTGTTTCATCCAGCTGGTGCTGCAGTATCTGCTTCACCTGTCTTAGACAGGCTTGAAGATAATTCTGTTAGGGTGCACCTCAGCGTGCTGGCGGCACACCACCATCTAGTCGAGAGCAAACCCCTCTCCACTCAACCATTAGTGGCTCGCTTCCTGTGAGATCTCCTCCTCTTGAAGCCTCCCATCTGTCCCCCAGCGGCAGAGTGGGACTTGAACATTGTACTCTCAAAGCTTATCGCACCACTATTTGAGCTTCTCGGCTCCTGCCACCTTAAGTATCTCACTTGGAAAATGGTGTTCCTCGTGACGCTCACATCTGCTCACCAAGTCAGAGAGCTCCAAGCATTGGCAGTGGACCCACTGTACACTAGGTTCTATAGGAAAAGGGTTGTGCTCTGCACACACCCCAAATTCCTGCCCACAGTGGTGTCCCCGTTCCACCTTAATCAGCAGGTGGTGCTGCCCACTTTCTTTCCGTGGCCCCACGCCAGCAGGGCAGAGGCTGTCCTTCATACACTGGACTGTAAGCGGACACTTTCCTTCTACCTGCAGCACACCCAGGGCTACCGCCAAACTTCGCAGCTCTTTGACTCCTTTGACTCAAGTCAGTTGGAGATGGTGGTCTCTAAATGCACCCTCTCCACCTGGGTAGCAGACTGCATCGCCTTTGTCTATGAGCAGGCTGGTCTCTCGCTGGAGCGCTGTGTCACGGCACACAGCGTCCGTTCCATGGTGGCCTCGGCGGCAAATTTGCGTTCCGTTCCCTTGTCGGAAATCTGATGAGCCGCCACTTGGTCCTCAGTCCATACTTTGCAGCTCATTACTGCCTGGAGATGGAATCCGTTCGGGACAGTGCCTTCGGCCAGGCAGTACTCCGTCATTTGTTTGGGGTGTAGGCAACTCCTGCCCTCCGACCCTTGCTGTGTTTGGGTTACCGGTGAACTGGTTCCTCGCTGGACACTTGGGTCATTTGTGGTCTGTTGTGTTCTGACTTAGTTGCTGCTGCTCATGGCTCACCTTTTCTGGCGTTTTGCTATTTTTTTATTATAGTTATATTATGATAGAGATGTCATGGCTACATGTTTCACACACATCATTATGTACACATCCCACATGCACATGTTTGTCTGCCCCTACAATGCCACCTTACTGAACGCCCACAGCTAAGCCCAATGCTAAATGTATCACTGCCTAAGACACTTAATCCTCCTCCTCTCTCTTGCTGTTTTGAGAATGGAAAGGTGCCGGAAGCTAATAACTGGGTTTCCAGGTGTTTGTAATCCCTGTGTCGTCAGTTACTTTATTTGCCTGAGTTTCCACTGATCTTTGTGTTGCTCAGGGAAGTGCAGGCTTTTTCCTGGTATTTTTTCGTCCTCCTGCAGCTCTACATCTGCAATGCATTTATATGGGTTGTCTTACAATGGTATCATATTGTCTAACAGAGAGAGAGTGCAGGTCCAGGCAGCTTCTGACCATCAGCATGGCAGGTTGCTCTGTAGCCAGTCGGTGGTCATTCAGCATCATAATGTGCACATAGTCACAGTTTTTCATCAGCAGGTGATTATATAGAGTAGTGGTTCTCAACCCAGTCCTCTGGAACCCCCAGGCCACTCAAGTTTTCAGGATATCCACAACGAATATGCACGAGAACCACTGATATAGAGTTTTCACCATGAACAAGCAGGAAGTCAGTCCTCACATATGGGTGATGTCAGCTCCAATGGAGCCCACGCGGAAGCATCTCCCCAGCTTTCAAAGAAAGCCTTTGGGAGATACCACCACGCATGTGTGGTCCCCTTCCCACCCAAGGGTGCCATCTTGTTCAGTCTCCTTGTTTCTGTGGAGCCCAGCAGACGTGCATCTGATCCCCCTGTAAAAGTTGATTTTTTTTTTCTCAGAGTAATCCTCTCTCTCTCTAGCATGGCCGATCCTTTTTCCACCTATGAATTCCCCTGCCTTTGCACTGTGTTCTCGGGCCCGTGAATTTTTCTTTTCAGCACGATTCGTGCCCTTTTTCCACTGGCAGTTCCTCGGGTCTTCAGCCTCGCTAGGTCTCCTTTTTCCCCTGATGGCCAATGGCTTTAAAAAGTGTGATTGATGTTCCAGTAACTTTTCTATCACTGACACACACGACTGCTGTCTCCATTGTCTTGTTCCTGATCATGACCCGGAGACTTGCGGGTCTTGCAAGAGGCTGACCTCCAAGGCAGTCAAAAGCAGGCAGGAGAAGCACAACCAGATGTTCAAGTCAGACTCTGCCTCAGAAACCCCTTCCAGGGCCTAATCTGAGTCCCCGGGATCACACAGTGACTCTGCAGCCTCCAGCCGGGGCCGCGAGTCCTCTGACCAAGTGTCCCCGATCCGGATCCCGAAGGAGAAGAAGAAAGCCTCGCAGGACTCCTCACAAGACTAGTGGAAGATGGGTAAGTCCCACATTAGATCTCTGAACCCCCGGAGAAAGATGAGGTGTCAGAGCAGGAGTGGCCACCAAAACCTCCCCAGAAGGATTCAACGATCAGTCCCGGGTCCCCGCGGCCATCCCCACCTGGGACTCTCCTCCTCCACTGGTGCCAGACCCGATGCCCTTGGTGTCTGCGCCAATTGCTGTGACCCCAACTGGGTTGGAGACCAGGATGGAGGCCTGGAGCGCATTTTATCTGCCTTCTTGACCACTCAGCAGGCAGTGCTGTCTGGCTCTGCCAGTTCATCTGCCAAAAACACAAAAACCTCGACCTTGAGGACTTCCCCTGGTGTCAAGTTGATCCCCTGGAGCTCCCTTGCCCGGTCGGTCAGTGACAGAGGTCACATTTGCAGTCTCATACCGTGGGACCCCGATCCTCCCAGCCAGCGGCTTCAGCTCCAGCCATGCTGCCAAGGCCTACAATCCTCCAACCCCTACAAGCTTTCAACACCAACTCCAGTCCGGTCGATTGTCGAGTCCAACTCCGACAACTCTGACTGGGAATCCGAGGATGACACTTCCCCGGACACCCAGAGGGATCGAGACCTTCCATCAGACCTGTCCTCTCTAGGGTCTGGCATCAGTCCCCACCCGAGGACAAAGCCTTCATGCGGGACATGGCCAGAGCTCTAGCCTTCACCACAGAGTCAGCAGACGACCCTCAGTCAGAGGATCTGAAGATCCTCCAATTCAACTCCCCCCTGAAGTAGTCCCGGCAATCCTCAGGAAGCTGCTCCTCCGTATGTGGGAGACACTGGCTATGGTACCCACAGTCAGCTGCCATTCGACCTTATGTATAAGGTCTGCTCGAGCCCAGGATTCCACAGGAGCCAATTACCACACAACTCCATGGTGGTCGAGTCGGCCATGTGTTGGCTTCAAAGCCAAAAGATGCACTCCTCGATGCCCTCCCTCCCCCGGCAGAGAAGCCCGGTGACTCAATTCCCTCGGCAAAAAATGCTACCAGGGCTCCATGATGGGCTGCCAGGTCCAGGCATACTTCCTCTACATGGGTATGTTCCTTCGGAACACCATGAAGGCTACTCCACCGGCCTCTCGGGGAAACCCCTTCTGAGGTTCCAGACACTGAACAAAACTGCCACAGGTTGCTTGAAGTTTATCATCCGGGCCACCTACAATGGCTTTGAGGCCATGGCCCGGTTCACCAGCACCTGTATTGGCACCAGGAAACAGGCCTGGTTACAGTCCTCCCACCTCGAGCAGAGAGTCCAGGAAAAGCTCCTGGAAATCACCTGCCTGGGAGGGGAGCGAATCTCTTTGGCAAGGCCATGGCAGACAAAGCTGCGGAACTCAAGGCTGAGTACATGACAAGGACCCGGCTATCGAAGAAAACATCCTCGGGCCCCAGGCATAAGGCCTCTGGGAAGAAGCTCCACTTTTCCAGGAAGGGCCTGACATTCTGCAGCTACCAGCAATACCAGGCTCCACAGACCCCTCAGCAGGGCCCTGGAGGACCTGGACAATTACCTCACAAGCAGAAAGACACCGCCCCAGCCTGGGCCAAGCCTTTGACTTGCTGGGCATAGCCTCTTCCCCTCCAGAAGATCAGCAGCACACGGGGGGACACCTGGCCCATTTTGCCCACTAGTGGTCAACCATTACCACCGGCACCTAGACACAGTTGTCAGAGAGGATTACCTCCTCCACCCAGATCAGACACCCCCTCCATTCTTCCCGGGAGAACCCCTCAGTACTCCCCTGCATCATGCCCTGGTACTGCAGTAACTCACAGATCTTCTCAAAGACATGGCTGTGGAACCAGTGCCCCATCAATATCAGGGCAGGGGGTTCTGCTCAAGGTACTTCCTCATCCCCAAAAGGACAGGAGGCCTAAGGCCCTTTCTAGACCTTAGAGACCTAAACAAGTTCCTGGTGCAGGAGAAATTCAAGATGCTCTCCCTTAGAACCTTGCTGCCATACCTCCATCAGGCAGGCTGGCTATGTTCCTTGGACCTAAAGGATGCCTTTAACCACATCCTCATCCATCCCAGACACAGACAGTACCTCAGGTTCATGGTCAGAGGCGACCATTACCAATACAGGGTACTACCCTTCGGGCTCGCCTCTGCACCCAGAGTCTTCACAAAGTGCCTGGCAGTCGTGGCAGCCTACCTATGCCTCCAAGGAGCCTTTGTCTTCCCCTACCTAGACGACTGGCTCATCAGAGGGAACATAGCCACTAGCCGCACCATTGGTGTCCTGCAATAACTGGGGTTCATGATAAACCACCCAAATCATACCTCACCCTAACGCAGAGTTTGGAGTTCATTGGGGCACACTAAGATACCTTCCAAGCGAAGGCCTTCCTGCCTAGCGACAGGGCCTGATGGCTCATGGTCCTGGCCACAAAAGTCCAGGGCAGATGCTCTGTGCCAGCACGCGGCATGCTCTGCCTGCTTGGTCACATGGCCTTGACAGTAAATGTCACACCGAACGCCTGCCTTCACATGAGGGTGGCTCAGTGGTGCCTCAGGTCTCAGTGGATGCAGGCCACCGGCCACCTCCAGGACAAGGTCTACATGACCCGCCCTCTGGTGGAGACGCTCTGCTGGTGGCAAATCACACAACACCTGAAGGCAGGCGTGCCTTTCCAATATCTCACTCCTCAGCAGGTCCTCACCACGGACTCTTCATTGCTGGGTTGGGGACCCCATTGTGGGAGCCTCTGCACACAGGGCACCTGGTCCGGGGTTGAAGTCCACCAACAGATCAACTTCCTAGAGTTCAGGGCTGTATTCCGGGCACTTAAGACCTTTCGCCACAGTCTCCAGCACTGACCGGTGCTCATCTAGATGGAAAACCAAGTGGCAATGTTCTACGTGAACAAACAGGGAGGCACGGGCCCCTACACCCTCTGCCAGGAGGCAATAGCCTCCTGTTTATTTGCAATCAGGCAGGGGACACCCCTAAGAGCGGTCTACCTTCTGAACCAAGACAATGTCCTTGCAGACAGGTTAAGCAGAATCCTGCAACCGCACGAATGGTGGCTAAACTCTGGAGTAGCCCACAGGCTATTCCAGCTCTGGGGGAGGCCCCCCCCTCCCCGATGGACCTCTTTGTCTGCCCGGCCAATGCCCAGATGACCTGCTTTTGCTCCCACCAACCTCACCCATCCCAGATAGTGGCAGACGCTTTTCTCATCTTGTGGTCAAAAGGTCTTCTGTATGCCTTCCCACCCACGCCACTGGTCGTCAAGACCCTATTCAGGGCACTTCGAGGAAGGACATCACTAATCCTGGTAGCCCCCTGGTGGCCCAGGCAGCCATGGTTCCCATGGCTGCTTTGCCTAGCAACAGAGCTCCAGGTCCCTCTCGGGAACTCCCCGAGGTGGCTGACTCAGGAGGAGGGCTCCCTCCTTCACCCCAACATGGGGTCTCAGGCATTAACAGTGTGGCTGCTGAACGAGTAGCCTTTGTTCCCTTTATCCTCTCGCTGGAGGTGGAGGAAGTCCTGCTGGCCTCCCACAAGCCTTCCACAAGATATGCTTATGCCTTCAAGTGGAGGAGATTCTCCTTGTGGTGCTCGAAGAAACGGGCAGACCCCTTCTCCTGCACGGTGCAGCTAGTCCTGCAATACCTGCTGCACCTCTCCCATACCGGACTCAGTCAGGGTGCACCTGTGTGCCCTTTCAGTACACCACTACCCTATCGAGGGCAAGCCTCTCTCAGCTCAGCCCGTCGTCACCCACTTCATACAGGGTGTACTGCTCTCCAAGCCCCCAATCCGCCCGCCCCGGCGGAATGGGACCTTAACGTAGTGCTGACTCAGCTCACCCAACCACCTTTTGAGCCACTTGCCACTCGTGGTACCTCTCTAGAAGGTCGCCTTCCTGATGGCGCTCACCTCTGCTTGCAGGGTCAGCGAGCTCCAGGCTCTGGTGACAGAGCCACCATATACGAGGTTCTATAAGAACATGGTTGTGCTGTCCACGCACCCCAAACGTCTGCCAAAGGTGGCCTGCTCCTTCCACCTCAATCAGGAGGTGGTGCTCCCCACCTTCTTCCCACGGCCTCACACCAGCAACGCGGAGGCTATTCTTCATACTCTGGACTGTAAGAGGGCCCTGTGCTTCTACCTGCAGCGTGCCCAGGGCCACTGCAAAGCCTTCCAGCTTTTCATCTCCTATGACCCTAGCCAGCTGGGGGAGGTAGTGACCAAGCGAACCCTGTCCACCTGGGTCACGGACTGCATTACCCTCTCTACGAACAGGCTGAGCTTCTGCTAGAGTGCTGGGTCATGGTTCACAGCGTCAGGGCTATGGCAACCTTGGTTGCAAACTTGAACTCTGTCCCGATGACAGACATCTGCCGAGCCGCCACCTGGTCTTCAGTCCACACCTTTGCAGCTCACTACTGCCTGGAGAGGGAGTGCCATCGGGACAGCACCTTCAGCCAGGCTGTTCTCCATAATCTTTTCGGGGTTTAGGCATCTCCGACCTGCCAGCCCTTCTGTGTTCAGGCTACCGGAGTTATGGTTCTCCCTGGACACTGGGGTCCTTTCAGAGTCAGTCCTTCAGACTCACCGACTGCTACTCATGGCTTGACCATGTTTTTTCTACAGGTTCTCAGTAGCTTGTAGCTACGGAATCCGATATGTGAGGACTGACTTCCTGCTTATTCCTGGAAAAAGTGTAGTTACTCAGCTGTACCAGGTGTTCTTCAGGGACAGCAGGAATCAGCCCTCACAACCCTTCTTCCTCCCCGTAGAGTTGCCTTAACTATACCAATTTGTGTTTTGCTGTCTTAGCTGTGTCATATGATTGAACAAGATAGCACACTTGGGTGGGAAGGGGACCACTCATGCATGGTAGCATCTCCTAAAGGCTTTCTTTGAAAACTGAGGATTGGATCTGTGCGGGCTCCATGAGTGCCGACGTCATCCATATGTAAGGACTGATTCCTGCAGTCCCTGGAGACACCTGTTACATGTGAGTAACTATGCTATCCTTGATGCTTGCTAAGAGACAAGCTTCTTTTACCAAATACCTCCTCTTCTTGCCGCAGGAACTGACGGCTGTTGCTGTGGAAGAGCAGCTGCACCCAGAGCCCATTTTCTGTGATGACCTCCGGCAGCTGGAACAATCCCACCAGCAGCAGCAGAGAGAGCAGGAGAAGAAACTGCTGATTCTCCACTTGGTAGCAGTGCTGTGTGAGAAGGTTTCAGAATGCATGTTCACCGACCTTGTGCAGGTTGGTCATAATCTAGGTAAACTTAAGAGGTTTGGTGGTGCAAATCAAGCAGCTAAATTTCCCATTCCCACAAGCACATGGTCAGAGAGAGGTCTGGTATGGTGCCTAATCTTGGAGAACTCCTCTGCCCTGGAGTGATTCCTTCTGAGTGCCGGTCAGTTAACAGGTTCTGTCAGCAAATTCAGCCAGCATTTCCTCAAAAATGGTAATAAGATGACTCTAAAATAGACCTGTTACACAAAGGGAAATGTCTTGACTGAATCTGGAGTATTCAGGGAAAACGGTCTTTATTGAAAGGGTTGGGCTTGGAAGAGTTGTAAGGGCAGTAGTACACCTTACGGAATGGGATTGTATGCCCATAACGCCTGCCTCATTCCCTACAGTGATTCCTTTCACAGCTGGCAGTGGTTGTACTCTCAGTACCTCCCTTTCCCTTTGATATCTATTTTAAAGCACATTGTTATTTTATAGGTGGTAGAATTTGTGGGTGCAACCTTGAAGCGTGCCCTGGCAAGTCTACAGAATGAAAGGTGCTCCGTTGATGCGCAGACCCTGAGCATGGCCATGGGGTTAGTGGCTGCCATGCTGGGTGGAGCAGTTCAGGTGAGTTCATGGTACACAGAGAGATTTATGAGACTTCTTGTCCGAGAATGACAGTAGCTTGCCTAGAACTGTAAATGTCTGATACAGTGCCATGTATTACGAGAATACTGTAGGCCAGATAGAGCAGTGATTTTATTTAAGATGTATTAAATGTCTTTATGAAGGAGATTTGCCCAAGGTGATGTGCTGGACATAAACAACTTATATTATTATAATAGCATAACTCTAATAATATATTACCCTGGCATAAAAGACCAAATGCCAGGGTAATATATTATTAGAATAGTGAGGTAAACTTGGAAACAGGCAGATTAAACCGTAGTGATAGCAATAATATGATTCAATGTTAATAAAGTATACATTAAACAGCACAGTAGAGCATTCATATAACAGAAATATGATACAGTGTCAACAGCATACAAATGAAACACCTTAATAAGTAGCACAATAGAACATTAATAAGCAGCACAGTAGAACATTTATCTAACATGGACGGGATGCTCACAGTCATGTCACAATACAATGACAATTCTCAATAAGCAGCAAAGGGGACAAGTGCAGTTAGGACATATAGGCAGACAAGATGAGTAGGACAAAGGCATTGGGATAAATAAAAATGGCTAGATTGAGGATAAATTATATGTACATTGGAAGAAGGATGTAGAACTTGTCTCAGTTACAGGGTATGTGGCAAACGAGTCTTGAAGCGTTGTGAGTGATTGGATAGTCAGTAAAGGCTTCTTGAAGGAGAGATAGTCTTGAGTTAGATGTGGCTCTTCTGGGAGTGAGTTCCAAAGTGCACTGACTATTCCTAAGAAAGCTCCCTGGCAAGTGTCACATCATGTAATTTCCTTTGGTGACGGTACAGGTCTGGATCTTGGAGGTCTCAAAGATGTGTAGAGGGCTAACTTACTCCTTTACTGTATCAGAGGACTTGTGTAGCCTCTTTTCATGATCCTTGTGAACAGTAGCTACATCTCTTCTGGAATAATCATGAAGTCTGTCCTCACATAAGGGTGACGTCGGCATTGACGGAGCCCGCGCGGATTCACTCCCCAGCTTTCAAAGAAAGCCTTTAGGAGTTAGACCGCGCATGCGCGGTCACCTTACCGCCCAAGGGTGCCATCTTACCTCAGTCTTTTTTTTTACGCGGAGCCCTGCAGACGTCCTATCTGTTGTCCCCAGTAAAAGTTGATTTTTCTACATTTTTTTCTCGTGGAGGCCATTTCAGAACTGGGTGCCTCCGGCCCTTCCGAACGTCCAGAATCTGGATGGGCTAGATTTGCACCCGATTCTGATTCCGCGGGGGTTAGATGTCCCAGCAGGATCAGAATTGGGTTCACCTGGCCTGGATGTCCTTGCCTCGATTCTGGGCCCCCAGACATCCAGCCACTTACCCGGCTAAGCCAGCCAGGCTCCTGCATGGAGCCGCGGTGTCGTGGCGTCCTGTTGCCATGGCACTGCAGCTCTTGAAGGAGCCATGATCCTTGGCAGACCCTGAAAATATTCTTTCCCCGCCGCCCGACCCCCTGCCAGGGTCAAGCTGTGGAGCATTCAAAACAGTGAGAAGTACATTGATGAGATGCTTCTTGCAACATCCAAGCTCTCCAGCAGAGGAGAAGATGGGAGCCTACAGAATGACAAAGGTTGGACACAAGTCACTAGGGCCTGCAGATTCACCAATACAACTTCTCCAGCCCTTGAAATGAAGAACCATTATGCAGCCCTGGAAGTGGAGGAGTTGAAAACATCCCTGGAAAGGGAAGGAGCAAAGCTCAAGCACCCCAAAGTTAAAGAATCATTGACCACAAGGAAGCGAAGGGTAGTGGTGGTTGATGACACTCTTCTGAGGGGTACTGAGGCGTCCATAAAGGTATGCTGTCTGCCAGGTGCCAAAATCCGAGATGTTACGGAGAGTTTTGCCGAGACTCATCAAACCCACTGACTATTACCCAATGTTGCTAATCCATATCGGCACAAATGATACTGCCAGGTATCCCACTGAGCATATCAAAAGTGACTGGACTAGGTGCTTACCAATGGTGAAAGTGTTTCTGATGTTATAGTGGGAGATCATTTTGCATCCAGTGATCATCAGATGGTGTGGTTCAGTATTAGGACATGGACTGTTAGAATCCATTCAAAAGCGAGGGTCTTAGACTTTAGGAAAACTAACTTTGCCAAGATGGGCCAATACCTCAGGGAGTTATTAGCAGGATGGGAACAGCTGGGAGATGTAGCAAAACAGTGGGTAAAACTGAAAGGGGATATTTTAAGGGCAATCAACCTTTTTGTTAAAATGGTAAATAAAGGTAAAAGGAAAAGGAGACTGCTATGGTTTTAGAAAGAAGTAGCTGAAAAGGTGAAGAAAAAGAGGGAGGCCTTCATGAAATACAAGAGATCACAGAGAGAGGAAGACAGGCATCTATATTTGGAAAAATTTAGAGAAACTAGCAAAGTAGTCAGGAAAGCAAAGATTCAAAAAGAGGAGGAAATAGCCAATGCGATAAAATGGGGGGTTAAGACATTTTTCAGATATGTTAGTGAGAAGAGGAAGGGCAAAAGTGGTATTGTCAGACTCAAGGGTGAAGGGGAGGAATATGTAGAAACTGATGAGGATAAAGCGGAATTGCTTAACAAATATTTCTGTTCTGTGGACCTCAGAAAACACCCACAAACAGGAACAGAAGCGAGGGGCATCTTGAACAATTTTCAGAAGACTGTGTTCGTGAGTAACTATCTCAACTTAAAGCAGACAAAGCAATGGGACCGGATAGGATACACCCTAGAATGCTGAGGGAACTTGGGGACATTCTGGCAGCTCCACTAACTGACCTTTTCAATGCCTCGTTGGAGTCGGGAGTGGTGCCAATGGACTGGAGAGAGGCACATGTGCTCCCTTTACACAAAAGTGGAAATAAGGATGTGGTTGAAAACTACAGGCCGGTTAGTTTAACTTCGGTGGTGAGTAAATTATTGGAAGCGCTGCTGAAAGAGAAAATAGTGAGGTTTCTGGAGTCCAACGGATTACAGGATCCAAGGCAGCATGACTTCACCGGAGGCAGGTTTTATCAGACAAATCTGATTGATTTCTTAGACTAGGTGACCAGGGAGTTGGACCAAGGAAGAGCCCTAGTTGTGGTGTATTTAGATTTCAGTAAAGCCTTTGACACTGTTCCTCACAGGTGACTTATAAACAAACTGAGCACCCTAAGGATGGACTCTAAAGTTGCTGCTTGGGTTAGAAATTGGTTGAGCGGGATGCGACAGAGGGTACAGGTAAACGGAACTCACTTGAGGAGAAGGAGGTTACCAGTGGTGTGCTGCAGGGATCTGTCCTTGGTCTGATTCTTTTTAACATCTTTATAAGTGACATAGCGGAAGGGCTGTTGGGTAGCTTTGCCTCTTTGCAGATGATACCAAAATCTGCAATAGAGTAGACACCCAGGAAGGTGTAGATGAGGAGGGATCTAGCTAAGCTTGAAGAATGGTCTAGAATTTGGCAGCTGAGATTTAATGTTAAAAAAATGCAAGGTCATGCATTTGGGCTGAAGCAATCCAAGGGAGCAATATAGTATAGGGGGTGAAGTACTTTTGTCCACTAAAGAAGAGCGGGAGGCATGATTGTGTCTGATAATCTTAAAGTAGCTAAACAGGTAGAAAGGTGACGGCAAAAGCTAGAAGGATGCTTGGGTGCATAGGGAGAGGAATGGCCAGCAGAAGAAAGGAGGTGATAGTGCCTCTGTATAAGTCTTTGGTGCGACCTCATTTAGAGTATTGTGTGCAGTTCTGGAGACCGCACCTTCAAAAGGATATAGACAGGCTGGAATCGGTACAGAGGATGGCTACTAAAATGATTAGTGGTCTTCATTATAAAGCATATGAAAACAGACTTAAGGATCTTAATATGTACACCTTAGAGGAAAGGTGGGATAGAGGTGACATGATTGAGACGTTTAAATACCTCAATGGCATAAATGCACAGGAGCAGAGCCTCTTTCTATTGAAAGCAAGTTCTGCTATGAGGGGTCATGGGATGAGGGTGAAAGGGGATAGATTCAGGAATGATAAGCGGAAATATTTCTTTACGGAAAGAGTGGTGGATCCATGGAATAGTTTCCCAGTGGAGGTTGTAGAGATGAGGACAATATCTGAATTCAAAAAAAGCATGAGACGAGCACAGAGGATCTCTAAACCGTTGAGGTGGTTGATATGGAAGGACAGACTAGATAGGCCATGTGGTCTTTTTCTGTTATCATGTTTCTATGTTTTCCCCTGCTGGGATTCTGCCTTTGCCACTGTCTAGGGGGACTTATTCCACTTCCAAGGTGGAATAAGTCCCCCGTCAAAATGGCTGACCCTGGAATCGGCCCTGTATGACCGGGGTCGGGTTCCTGCCCATTCCCCATTCTCGCTCCTCCTATGGCCCACTCCCTCCTGCCCAGGAACAGAACTCCCTGCACATCTTGCCTGTATGTGCGGGGAGCTCTGTTGAAAGAATTGGCACCCGCGCGTTTAGCAGACATGGACATCCGACCCGGTCATTCATCCCTGCTAAACACTGCTCAGAATCTGGCTCTTAGCGTTTTGTGTTTCTTTTTGCTGGTCAGTTCCTGATCACCTTCCCACCACCCAAGTCCGCTCTCTCTTCGGCGTCGTGTTTTTTCTCACTTAGTTTTTTTTCTTTTTCAGTTCATGGGTCTTTTCTCGTGCCCTCCCTGACAGAGACTTTTGAGTTTGATCTCGCGGGTGCCATCTTCCCCACTATGTCTTCAGTCAGTGGTTTGAAATAATGTGGAAAATGCCCCTGTACCATGTCCATAACGGACCGCCACAGTTGCTGCACTCTCTTCAGCTCTGGATGCTCTCACTCCACCCTCCCCCCCCCCCACGTCCTGTGAGATGTTCTCCACCCCAGCCCTGGCTTTCATCCACTACCCGCTATCTACGTTCCTGTGCTCGTTCTGCTGAGCGTGCCTGGCTCAAATCCCGCTCCCCTGAAGATCCGTCTGCACTTCAAATTCATGCTTGTCTCTTTCTAATCAGCCATAGCTCTTGCTAAACAAGACTACTATGTCCATCTGACTAACTCTCTTGCCTTTGATCCCCGTCGTCTCTTTACTAGCCTCAGCTCTCTCCTCAAAGTGCCTCCACCTCCGATCCCTCCCTCCCTTTCTGCCCAAACCCTAGCTGACTATTCCTGATTGTGTATCCAGTCTAGTCCCTGACCTCTGGGTTGCCCATCTCATACAGCAGCTTGGAGACTGAGAAACTCCTCCTTTTATGATGTCACTGGTATATTCCAACCGGGAGCCACCTCCTGTCACCAGTTACCTCAGTCTCCAAGCAGCTGGATGGATGGGTGAGCCTGGAGGTCCGGGCTCACTGGAGAAACAATTAGGAATTTGAGGAGAAAGGTTGCAAGGGATTTTTCAAACGTTTTAGAGTAGTTTTAAAGTCTTAGCAGAACCCCTTCTGCATTGGGGAGGACTGTGCTTTTAAGCTTACAGAGCCCGTCCTTCAGCTTTCCCCTCCTTCTTTTTCCCCTAGCTCTGTCGGGCCATCTGGTAGTGCGGGACAAATAGCTTCTCTTTTAAGGGGGACAGCTCCGGTTCTCTGATTTCTGAACAGTAGGAACTGGAACTGAGCGGGACTTTGCCAGCGTTTCTCAGAGGTCTGCATGATAGCACGCTGAGCATCTTATCCGGTGAACTCTTGAGGTGGCGAATTTAGCCGGCCCTGAAATCGTGGCCTGGCTCCCTTGCCTAAGCGTCGTTACAGCTGGTGAGAGGGGATGAAGAGGCATAACAAAACGGATGGTGGCTTGCTGTCCTTTCTGGCAGCTAAGTAAAGGTAAGCGGGCCGGTGACAGTCGGGGTTACTGCCGCGACGTTTTTGGCACAAAAAACTCTGCGGCCTCGGCCTCGTGCCGGCGGTGCGTTCAGGGCCGCGTCGTGGGATGTTTTCCCGGCGGGGTTTTTATTTTAGGCGCAAAATTTCTTGTCACAAGCCCCTGGAGGCCGCGGTTTTGATTTTAAAGGTTTATTTTCTCTGCTGCCCTGTCATATAGGTGGATTTAGAACAAAAGAGGGGCAAGTGGGTTTTAGCCCACCCCTTTTTTTTTTCAGCGTTTTGTCTTTTTTGGCGCGACATCTGGCTCCCATCGTTTAACATGCCATCCAAACCTCAATGCATGGTTTGTGTAGCTAAAATGTGCACAGACTCGGGGGTGTGCAAAACCTGTGTCAAGGAAGCCTCGGGGCTACAGTCATAGGGAGAGAAGTCGGAGTTCCAGGGAACCGAGGCTGGGGCTTCGGCAGAGAAAGTAGAGGAAGTGTCCGTGGAGGAGCCGGTGGCAGGGCCATCTTCGGGGCCAGACACTCTTTCCTCGCAGGTTTCTGTGCCTTTAGGGCTGACTTCCATTTTTTCTCAGGAGTTTGTGAATCTCCTCCAGCAAGCTTTTCTACGTGACTGCCATCAATGTACGGGTGCAGCCAGTACGGCTTCAGTGAAGAGGCGGGCGGCACCTTTACATGTAGATGAGGCTCCTCGAGAGGCTAAGAGATCCCAGGGAGAGGGGGATCCTGGTGATCAGTCAGTGGTTTCGGAAGGGCCACTGTCGGATGAGGAGGAAATGTCATTTGAGGAAGAGTTGGAAGAAGGGGAGCTGTCAGACAAGGAAGACCAGGCCAGAGTGGTCCGGGTGTTCAGGAGAGAAGAACTGCCTGCACTCATAGTTGAGACCCTCAAGGTTCTAAATATGCCGGTACCTGATTCAGCAGAGGACGCTTCCCTCGAGGACCCGTTATTACAGGTATTTCGGAAGAGTCAGAGAGCGTTTCTGGTACACAGGGTGTTTCACGAGATGATTCAGGAAGAGTGGAACATCCCAGAAGCTCCTCTGAAGGGAGCCAGAGTGATGTCTCGGCTATATCCTTTAGCGGATCAGGATAAGGAGATGTTTAAGTCTCCTAAAGTGGGCGCAGCCGTTTTGGCGGTTACGAAAAAGACCACCATCCCCGTAGAGGGGAGTGCGGCTCTTAAAGATGGTCAAGACAGGAAATTGGACATTTTATTGAGGCAAATTTTTGATGTGAATGCCCTATCGCTCCAGGCAGCCATCTGCGGTGCTTGGGTAGCTAGAGCATGTCTGTGTTGGTCTCAGCGAGTGCCCGGTAAAGAGGCCGACCTGTCGGGTGACGCGTCCAGGTTGGAATCGGGTGCGGCCTATTTGGCAGACATTCACTACGATCTTATGCGTGGGCTGTCGAAGAACATGGCGTCGGCGGTAGCAGCACAGCAATACCTGTGGTTATGCAATTGGGCGGCAGATGCCTCCTCTAAAGCTCGGCTCAGTAAGCTTCCCTTTAAAGGGACGCCTCTTGTTTGGGGAAGATTTAGAGAAGTTAGTTAAAGATTTGGGGGAATCCAAGGGCGGTAAGGTTGCCAGAGGACAAGCCTAAGCCAGCTCGAACGCCCTCTGCGGGGCGGGGGCAGCAACGGGATTTTCGACGCTACCGGTTCCAGAGATTTACCGCAGGTCAGAGAGGGCGTTTCCCCAATAGAAATCAGGGGTTTTGAGGGTTTCGGGGAGCAGGAAGGGGCTTTGGGCCTCCCTCCTCCTCGGCCCTTAACTCCAGAAAGTCACAATGAGATCAGGGGGACCCAGGCACCCCTACTCCCCGTGGGGGGGCGTCTGCAGAATTTTTATTCTGCCTGGGTCCAAATCACGTCAGATCAGTGGGTGCTAGAGGTCATCCGAGAGGGCTATGCGCTGGGGATGCTTCGGCCAGTGCGCGGCGCTTTCGTGCTGTCCCCCGGCAGATCCACCTCCAAATGCCGGGCTCTGCGGGAGACAGTACGAAGGCTACTAGATCTAAAGGCAATAGTGCCGGTGCCACCAAGCCAGTGCGGCTCCGGTCGATACTCCATATACTTCGTGGTGCCGAAGAAGGATGGAGGGGTTCGGCCTATTCTAGATCTCAAAAGAGTGAATCGGTGCCTGAGAGTGTCGCCTTTTCGCATGGAGACACTGCAGTCAGTGATAGTGGCGGTGCAAAAAGAAGAGTTCCTTACGTCCCTCGACTTGTCAGAAGCTTACTTGCACATTCCCATAAGAGAGGAACATCACAGATTTCTCAGATTCGCAGTCCCTTTCGGGCATTTTCAGTTTCGAGCGCTACCTTTCGGTCTAGCAACTGCTCCGCGGGTCTTCACAAAGGTCATGGTGGTGGTAGCGGCGGCGTTACGGAAGGAAGGCATACTCGTTCATCCTTATCTGGACGACTGGCTAATTCGAGCAAAGTCAAGGGCAGAGAGCGAGAGGGCAACGGCCAGAGTTGTGTCCTTCCTAGAAAGTCTCAGTTGGGTAGTCAACCTGGCAAAGAGTTGGATGGTACCCTCTCAGTGTTTGGAGTACCTGGGAGCACGCTTCGATACCGTCAGGGGGAAGGTCTTTCTGACAGAGCAGCGGGCTCGAGGTCTGTGAATCCTTCTGCGGAGATTCTTACTCTACAAGACGCCTTCGGCCTGGCACTACCTCCAACTGTTGGGCACCATGGCAGCGACCATAGAGACGGTGCCCTGGGCACAAGCGCATATGAGGCCCTTACAAAGAGCGTTGCTTCGGCGTTGGTCACATCAGCGCGACTCTCTATCTCGGAAGCTGCCATGTTCGGCGGAGATGTGTCTGGCGCTGCAGTGGTGGTTGCTTCCCCAATCCCTGGAGAACGGGAAAGGGTTGGAGACGCCGGAGTGGATACCCTTGATGACAGATGCCAGCCTGCTGGGCTGGGGAGCTCATTGTCAGGGAAGATTCGCGCAGAGGGAATGGTCCTGTCAGGAGCAAGCATGGCCAATCAGTCGACTAGAATTAAGAGCGGTGGCTCTAGCCCTAAAGGAATTTTGGACCTTTCTCAGAGGAAAGGCGGTCCGAGTGTTTTCCGACAACGCGACGGCAGTGGCCTATGTCAACAAACAGGGGGGAACCACCAGTGTTGCGCTCGAATCCGAGGCCGAGGCACTCTGCGAATGGGCCAAGGCGAATCTTCTGGATCTGTCGGCAGCGCACGTAGCGGGTGTGGACAACGTGGAAGCCGATTTTCTCAGCAGAGTAAAAGTGGACCCAGGGGAATGGGTCTTGCACCCGGAGGTCTTCGCGATGCTGATACGCCGCTGGGGCACTCCGGTCATGGATCTCATGGCAACGTTCAACTCGGCAAAGGTCAGCCGTTTCTTCAGCAGGCGCAAAGAAAGGATGTCCGAGGGCTTGGATGCCCTCATTCAAACCTGGCCAGTGGGGCAGCTACTGTATGTCTTTCCTCCGTGGGTGTTGATCGGCAGGGTGGTCCAAAGAGGGGAGCGCTACAGGGGGCAGGTAATTCTGATAGCGCCGGACTGGCCACGTCGTCCCTGGTACGGAGACCTAATGCGGTTGCTGGTGTCAAAACCCTGGCGTCTTCCGGCTCGGGCAGATCTGTTGTCACAGGGCCCGCTCCTGATGCCCCATGTGGATCGATTCTCGCTTACGGCTTGGCTCTTGAGAGGGCTCGGTTGAAATCCCGAGGATATTTCGGGACGGTGATTTCCACCTTATTGAAGGCGCGCAGGAGGTCTACGTCGCTGGCCTATGTTCGTATCTGGAGGATATTCGAAGTTTGGTGCGAGGAAAAAAATTGTGAAGCGTTTAGATCTACGATACCTCAAATCCTTCAGTTCCTGCAGGATGGCTTCGACAAGGGATTAGCTGCCGGGTCGCTATGAGTGCAAGTCGCAGCTCTGGCGTGTTATAGAGGTTAAATAGGAGGTCAGACGCTCGGGGGTCAAGCGGATATCAAACGTTTCTTGCGAGCGGTGTCATTACTTCGACCGCCTTTTAGACAGATCGTTCCTAGATGGAATCTGCCGTTTGTATTGGAAGCGTTGGAACGGGAACCTTTTGAACCCCTTTCGCGGGCATCGATTAAGGACCTCACCCTGAAGGTAGTTTTTCTGGTAGCTATCTGCTTGGCCAGAAGAGTTTCGGAATTGCAGGCGCTATGTTGTTGGGAGCCCTACCTTCAGTTTAGTTAGTCTAAGGTGGTCTTGAGGCCGGTGCCGGCTTTTCTTCCGAAGGTCCTTTCGGTGTTCCATTTGAACCAGGAGATTTCCTTACCGGTCTTCAGAGAGGCTGCCGGTAGTCCGTCGGCGAGGAATTTGCATCTTTTAGATGTCCGTCGGGCGTTAAAGAAGTATCTTCGACGGACGGCCGATTTCCGCAAGTCCGACCGACTTTTTGTGCTTTTTGCGGGACCAAAAAAGGGAGAAGCGGCGTCGAAGGCCTCTATTGCTCGGTGGATTAAGGAAGCTATTGCGTCGGCGTACATTTTGAGAGGCAAATCGGTTCCGGAGGGGATTAGAGCCCACTCCACCAGATCGCAGGCGACATCTTGGGCTGAGGTTCGACTGGTGCCTCCGGTAGATATCTGTAAGGTGGCGACGTGGTCGTCTTTGAATTCCTTCGTCAAGCACTATTGGTTAGATGTTCAATCTGCGGAGGACGCCTCTTTTGGTTCAGCAGTTGTTCAGGCTGGCCTGCCGGGTCCCTCCCGTGGTTAAGTTCTTTCATTGCTCTGGTACTAACCCAGAGGTCTGGGACTAGACTTGATACACGATCAGGAAGATGAAATTAGATTTACCTGCTAATTGTGGTTCCTGGAGTGTAGCCAGTCTAGTCCCGTATCCCTCCCAAGTGGTGCTTCTGCTGCCTATAGAGGTTCTGAGATCCACGTGCTTTACAGGTAAGAGATGATCTTCTTTATGGGGGGGGGGGGGGGAACGTATTGGTTTTGTTCCTAAGGTATAACATTTACATCGGGATCCTTGCCCTTCCAAACAGGGAAGGGGGGGGGGCCTCTGTATGCTTAAAGTCCAAGTCAGTTGATTTTTTTTTCTTCTACCTTGCTTACGCGTGGTTGGTTCAGTTGTTGTATAATACTAATTTTAGCAATATATTCTTACTTGTTGCTCCGGTGAGTCTGCTTTGTCAATAGGGAACTGGTGACAGGAGGAGGCTCCCGGTTGGGATATACCAGTGACATCATAAAAGGAGGAGTTTCTCAGTCTCCAAGCTGCTGTATGAGATGGGCAACCCAGATGTCCGGGACTAGACTGGCTACACTCCATGAACCATAATTAGCAGGTAAGTCTAATTTCCTCTTTCCATGACAAAATCCTCAAAATCACCCTCCAATTCCCCACAAACTCAGCTAATTCCCCTCCTCCCCCTTTCCACTCCCACCTCTTCCCCCACCCCCCTTACTACCCTCTCTTCCTTTCCTGTCATCTCTGATGAGGAAACTGCACACCTTCTTTCTTCCTCCAAACTCACCACCTGCTCCTCTGATCCTATCCCCACCCGTCTCTTAAGCCCCATCTCCTCCACCATTGTCCCCTCTATTTCCCATATTCTCAACCTTTCGCTCTCCACTGCAACTGTCCCTGCAGACTTCAAGCACACTGTGGTCACACCCCTCCTCAAGAAACCCTCACTTGATCCTACCTGTCCTTCTAACTATCGACCCATCTCTCTCCTTCCCTTCACTTCTAAACTACTTGAACATGCGGTTCACTGCCGCTGCCTCGACTTTCTCTCCTCTCATGCCCTCCTGGATCCCTTACAGTCTGGCTTTCGTCCTTTACTCTCTACTGAAATGGCTCTTGTCAAAGTCTCCAGTGACTTGTTCCTGGCTAAATCCAAGGGCCTGTACTCTGTCCTCATCCTTCTTGACCTCTCTGCTGCTTTTGACAACATTGACCACAACCTTCTCCTCGATACCCTGTCCTCGCTTGGCTTCAAGTGCTCTGTACTATCCTGGTTCTCCTCCTATCTCTCCCATCGCTCCTTCACTGTGTGTTCTGGTGGCTCCTCCTCCTCCGCTACCCCGCTCTCAGTTGGTGTACCCCAGGGATCTGTCTTGGGTCCGCTCCTTTTCTCTCTGTATACCCAGTTCCTTGGTGCGCTTATCTCTTCCTATGGCTTTCAATACCACCTCTATGCTGATGACTCCCAAATCTACCTCTCTGTACCCGAACTCTCTCCGGCAATCCAGTCCCGGATCTCTGCCTGCCTTTCTGACATTGCTACCTGGATGTCTCACCGCCGCTTGAAATTGAACATGACCAAGACTGAACTTCTTATCTTTCCCCCTAAAACCTCCTCTCCTCTTCCTCCTTTCTCAGTCTCTGTGGATAACTTTGTACTCCTTCCTGCTTCCTCGGCCTGCAATCTGGGGGTCGTCTTTGACTCCTCTCTCTCTTTCTCCACACACATTCATCGCGTAGCTGAGACCTGCCGTTTCTTTCTCTACAACATTAGCAAAATCCGCCCCCTCCTTTCTGAACACACTACTAAAACCCTTATCCACTCCTTAATCACCTCCCGCCTTCACTACTGTAACCTACTCCTTGCTGGTCTCCCTTTGAGTCATCTGTACATAATTACCCTATGTTCCATGTACGGGAAGATTGTAAATGTTTATGCACTCCCTCTCAAATGTTATTTATTGTAAACCGCAATTGATCCTCGGAAATTGCGGTATAGAAATTGTTTCAAAATAAATAAATAAACAGTGCCCCAGCCGCAGCCCGTAGGGGCTTTTGACTCCTTGGGCATAGCCCATCTTCCTCCAGAGGACCAGGGCCCAAGGCACACGGAAGGACATCTGGTCTACTTCACTCACCTCTGGCTGGGCGTCACTACCGATGCCTGGGTGCTACAGGTGGTGTGAGAAGGTTACCTTCTGCACTTAACCAGACACCACCTCCCTTCTTTCCAGAGGACCTTCCCATGACCTCCCTGCACAGGGAGCTCCTACAGAAGGAACTCGAGTCCCTACTCAAGGATCAGGCGATGGAGCCAGTACCTCAGCCCCTCTGGGGCATGGGGTTCTTCTCCCGGTACTTCCTCGTCCCAAAAAAGACAGGCGGTTTTCGATCCATCCTGGATCTGCGGAATATAAACTGCTTTCTGGTCAAGGAGAAGTTCAAGATGCTATCCCTTGGAGCATTGCTGCCCTACCTCCAGCGATGAGAATGGTTGTACTCCTTGGATCTCAAAGATGCTTATATCCACATCTTGATCCATCCCGGCACAGTCCGTACCTCCGCTTCATCATGGGAGGCTGCCACTACCAGTACAGGGTGCTCCCCTTTGACCTCTCCTTGGCCCCCAGGGTCTTCACCAAGTGCCTGGCGTTAGTTGTCTTTCACCTCTGCTTACTGGAAGTCTTTGTCTTCTCCTGTCTGGATGACTGACTTCTGAAAACCAGCTTGCCAGACAAGATACATCATGTGGCCCTCCGCACCATAAGGGTGCTGCAACATCTGGGGTTCATGATCAGCTTCCCAAAGTCACATCTGCTCCTGTCCCAGCACCTGAAGTTCATAGGAACCCTTCTGGACTCCACCCACGCCAGAGCCTTCCTCCCTCTAAACTGGGCACAGCATCTGGCAGCCCTAGCAAGAGAGGTCTCCTGCTGCACCTATTGGGGTACATGGCCTCGATGGTTCATGTAACCCCGCAGGCCCGTCTCCGGATGTGACAGACTCAGTGGACCCTCAGCTCTCAATGGACTTGGGCCACAGGCCAACTGGAGGATCGAATGCTGATCACCCAGCCTCTGGCGGCCTCTCTTGCCTGGTGGCAGAGCAGATAGAATCTCACGTCCAGCCTACCATTCCAGGCTCAACTGGCCCAACAGGTTCTGACCATGGACGCTTTGAAGCTCGGCTGGGGAGCCCACTGCATCAGTCTACAATGGCAGGGCGCCTGGACTCTGGAGGAAAGTGCCCTCCAGATCAACCTCCTGGAACTCAGAGCTGTGACAAACACCCTTCAGATGTTCCAGGCCCACCTGGCGGGCTAAGTTGTGCTCGTTCAGATGGACAACCAAGTAGCGATGTTTTACATCAACAAGCAGGGGGGAACGGGCTTATACCTCTTCTGTTGGGAGGCGATTCACCTGTGGACCTTCGCCGCTGAGAAGGGTATGATCCCCCAGGCGGTCTGTTTGCTGGGCCAGGACAAGCTGCTCGCAGATCAACTCAGCAGAGTCCTCCAGCCCCATGAGTGGCACATCAACCCAGCGGTGGCAAACTTCATCTTTCTTCGTTGGGGGATCCCGACGTTGGATCTCTTTGCCAGCCCCAAGAGCACGCAGCTGCCGCACTTCTGCTCCCGGAGGCAGGTTCTGGAACGAATGGCAGCGAAGGCCTTTCTCCTATCTTGGTCTGGGAGCCTGCTGTATGCGTACCCACCTACTCCCATGGTTCCTAAGACCTTGCTCAAGGTTCATTTGGACCAAGCCTCTGTAATTCTCATTGCTGCTGGGTGGCCCCAGCAGCCATGGTTCCCTCTACTCTTGCAGTTGTCCCGAGCAACCCTGATACCCCTGGGTCAGGTTCTGGCCTTGCTCTCACAGGAGGTCGGGACCCCTCTCCATCCCACCCTTCAGTCCCTCACCCTGACAGCGTGGATACTGAATGGCTAGCCATGGCGCTCCTCCACCTCTCCCAGGAAGTGGAGGACATCCTATTGGCATCGCACAAGGACTCAACATGGCGTGCATATGCCTTCAAATGGCACAGATTCTCTGTCTTTATCTTTATTTGCAAGGCTTGATATACCGCTCGTGCATAAGCGTCAGAGCTGTGTACAATAAAACACAGGCTGCTAGAACAGGCAAAGAGAGAAAAGAACGCCATTAACTACAGGAAAGAGAAGATATAGGCAGAGGAAAGAAAGAGAGACATCAGACACCAGTTTGTAGGAGGAGAGGGGATGAGGGAGGAAAGGAGAGGTAAAGAGCTTTGGGGGGTGTTATGTCTGTCATAGAATCTATAGCCAGGGGGGAGTTAAGATGTTCTGAGGAGGAGGGGAAGTCAAAGGCCTGGCGGAAGAGGTGGGTCTTAAGAAGGGCTTTGAATCGTGGGAAAGATAATTCTGTGTGGAGTGAGTGTGGGAGTGAGTTCCAAAGGGCTGGACTTAGGAAAAAGAAGGCTGAACGGCAAGTGAGTTCAAGATGAGCTTGGGACGGAGATGGAAGAAAGAAGCAGTTACCATGTGTGGAACGGAGAAGGTGAGGAACGTGCTGGAGTTGGATGAGATAGGCAAGATACTGGAGTGTACTAGTGTAGAGGACTCTGTGGGTGATGATGAGCAGCTTATAGATGAATCGGACCTTAATGGGAAGCCAATGGAGGTCGAGGAGGAGAGGAGTGACATGAGAAAATGAGGGTGAGTGATGAGGTGAGCGGCGGTGTTCTGAATAAGCTGAAGGCATTTTAACTGATATTGCGGAAGGCCTGCAAGAACTGAATTACAATAATCCAAGTGGGAAATCACGAGAGATAGGACAAGAGTAGTGAGAGAGGAGGGAGGGAGAGAAGACCGGACAGCATGGATTTTGCGAAGGTGAAAGAAAGAACTACGGGTGAGCGCAGAAATGTGGTGATGGAAAGAAAGCAAGGGATCCAGGGTGACACCGAGATAACGGAGGGTGGAAACGAGGGGGAGGGGAGAGGTAGAGAGGGCAGGAGATGGGGGGGGGGAGGGAGCAGCGAAGGAGAACCAGAGAGCAGTGGACTTTGAGGGGTTCATGTGAAGGAAGTTGCTGGCAAGCCAAGTGGTGATATGTCAAAGATAGGTGTCGAGAGCAGTGAGGTCAGGAGCCAGGGGGCTAGTGTGATACAAAAGCAGGATGTCGTCCGCGTAATAATAGTCAGAAATTCCGGATTACTGGATGAGCAAGGCAAGCGGTGCGAGAAAGACATTGAAAAGAAGAGGGGCGAGAACAGAGCCTTGGGGAACACCGCAGTGAAGGGGAGACAGTAGTGCCCAACTGAACCGCGAAAGTGCGGGATGCTAGAAAGGAGCAGAACCACTGAAGAACTGTCCTGTGAACCCCAAGATCAGACAGGCGAGTGAGAAGGGTGCGGTCATCGACAATGTCAAAACCAGAAGAGACATCCAAAGAGACAGCAACAGAGAGGTCACCGCGGTTGTGGGATTGACAGATCTCGCTTAGCAGTTCTAGAAGGGTGGTTTCAGTGCTGTGACCAAATCTAAAGCCAGATTGATGGGGGTGAAGCGAAAGAGTCAAATCGAGATGCGCAGAAAATTGTGTGAAGACTAGTTTTTCGAGAACTTTAGAAAGGAAGGGGATGTTGGACACTGCAAGTTTGCTTGAACAGCAGGGTTGAGATTGGGTTTCTTCAGAAGAGGACGGACAATGGCATGCTTCCAGACAGTGGGAAAGTGACCAGAAGTGAGACTAGTGTTGACCATGAATAGGATATAGGGAAGAAGCGTGAGTGAAGGGTCAAGAAGCCAAGAGGAGGGGAAGGGGTCAAGTGGGCATGTAGTCTTGTGGGAGGAGGTGATGGCTTTGATAAGCTCGCAGGACGTGACAGGCCGGAATGTATGCCAGGTGTGAGGAAAAGTATGAGACGAGGGGTGAGAGAACGTAGAGGAGGAAGGGGGAAGGCAGGATTGGAAGGAGGAGCGGAGGGACTTGATCTTGTCAGTGAAAAAAGAAGCGAGACGAGCTGGGCTTGGGGCATCAGCAGGAAGGGCTGATGATGTAGGGGAGGTAGAAGGTGAGGAGAGAAAATGCAGGACCTGATGGAGGCATTTGGAGGGGGAGGAGTTCGAATAATACGACTGCTTGGCAGCGGTGATCATGGACCAGTAGTGCTGATGACAGTGGCGGAATGACAAGAGAATCGGGGGAAAGGCGTTTGTGCCAAATGCGTTGTGTACAACGAAGGTGAGTGCACTGCAGATACAAACCGGGGTGATATCAGTGGTGATGAGAAGATGGCCATGAAGGAACAGGATGGAGGGGAGCTAAATTGTCGAGGGTGGAAGTCCAGGTGTCAACCTGCATATCCACTGAGAGGTTAGAGAAGTCTGATGGAAAAAGAGAGTCATCCGGGGGAAATCGTAGGCGGAGTGGTGTGACGCTTGAGGTGCTGGGGGAGAGGGCCGGTGGTCCTCGTCTTGGTAACCTGTAAGGAAGGGAGTAAAAAGGGAAACAGAAGACAAAGATGATCAGTCCAGGGAAGAGGGAGAGATGAGATGTGGGAGGGAAAGTAAGAGGAGCAAGCGGGGGTAAGGATAAAATCCAGGGTGCGCCCCGAGGCGTGGGCTGGACAGAAAACATGTTGGGTGAGGCACAGATCGTAAAGGAGCGACAGGAGAACCTTGTCCTGCTGCCTGGTTGGGGAATCGAGGTGGAGGTTGAAGTCACCCAGGACAGCGAGGTGGGGGGACAGGAGGGATATTTCTGAAAGGGAAAGAAGAAAGGAGTCCCAAAGATCAGGGCAGAGTGAAGGAGGAATATAAAGGAGGAGGAAGTACATGGGAGAGGAGGACCCAAAATGGAGAAGGAGGGATTCCGGATATCGGGGGGAAGGAGAGACAACTGTGAAAGGGAGTGAGGACTGGTAAATGACTGCCATGTCCTCGCCACTATGATTAAGGCACGGGGTGTGGTAGGCGGAATATCCAGGGGGGAGACAATGATGCAGGAGGCCGTCTACCCCCTCGTGGAGCCAGGACTCCGTGAGGAAGAGCGCATCTAAAGAATGTTGAGTCATTAAGTCATGTACCAGGTGAGTCTTCGCATGGAGCGCAGCAATTCAAGAGGGCAAAAGAAAGAATTAGCATGGAGGAGGCCGCCGAAGGGAGTGATGTGAGATATTGAGCAGGCGAGCAGGGAAGCAGGTTGTTTAAGTTGCGGGTGAAAAAAACCTAGCGGGAGAGAATAGGTGGGAGATGGGTGACGCCCCCAGAGGACTGGGATAACAGCCATGGGGATAGATGGTGAACAGAGAGGCGCAGAAACTGAAAACACAAGCAGAGACTGAGACTGATAAAACGGGAGGCAAAGGGCAGCAGATAACAGCAGCAGAGGAATAGCAAGACCAGAGGATGCCAAAGTGTGGAGGGAGAAAGGAAGTGACCGCAGGTGCCCGGAGCCCCAAGGAGCTCACCCAACGAGCACTTCTTGCTCCTTGGGCGCACGCCCATGACGCGGCATGCGGCAGACAGGCTTCTTCTGTTGTGTGGTGTACCTGGATGCGGGCGCGGACGTGTTTCACACATCCGCGTCACTTCCGGGAGGCGGGACCAGGTGTCAATGAGGCACAAACAGTACAGGAGGGCAATGCGGGACCTGGAGAGAAGGGAGACAAGAAAGGATAACAAGCGGGTGATAATTCCAACAGATGCAGGCAGGCAGGACAGCAGCAGTGCGGGATGCAGCAGACAGGCTTCTTTTATGGTGTGGTGTACCTGGATGCAGGCGCAGACGCGTTTCATGCGTCTGCATCACTTCCGGGAGGCAGGACCAGGCATCAGTGAGAAACAAACAGTACAGTTGGGCAGTGCAGGACCTGGAGAGAAGGGAGACAAGAAGGGACAACAAGCGGATGGTAATTCCAACAGATACAGGCAGGCAGTACTCAGCAGCAGCACAGATAGGAATTTCAACCTTTTCTGTTGCTCAGTGCTGAACATCCTGCAATATCTTCTGCACCTAACACAGGCAGGTCTAAAGTCCATCTCAGTCAGAGTGCACCTCAATGCCTTAGTGGCATATCACAACCTCATCGACAGCTAACCTGTCTCTGTGCACCCCCTTGTGGGCCGCTTCATGAAGGGGCTTCTCCTCTTGCAGCCTCCCCTATCTGCCCACCGCCGGTTGCGTGGGACCTGAACGTTTTTCTCAGGAAGCTGATGGCTCCCCATTTTGAGCCTCTGGGCTTCATGCCATCTCAAGTTCTCAAGGACTTGAGATGGCATGTGGAATGTAGTGTTCCTGGTAGTGCTCACTTCAGCAAGAAGAGTTAGTGAGCTGCAGGCATTGGTGGCCCACACCCCCTATACCAGATTCCACAAAAGAAGGGTCGTTTTCTGGACTCACCTGAAATTCATGCCTAAGGTGATAACTGCTTTTCACATGAACCAGGAGGTGGTCCTTCCCACCTTCTTCCCCAGGCCTCACTACACACCCTGGATTGCAAAGGAGCACTATCCTTCTACCTTCAGAGGCTACAGCCCCATTGTCGCTCATTGCAACTATTCATCTCCTGTGACATTAACAGGTTTGGGGTTGTGGTCTCTAAGCATATCCTGTCTACCTGGGTAGCAGACTGCATCTCTTTCACCTAGGAGTAGGCTAGACTCCCTGGAGCATCATGTTACTGCGCATAATGTGCATGCCATGGCAGCCTTGGTGGCTCACCTGTGTTTGGACCCTCTTCTGGACATCTGCTGGACCACCACCTGGTCTTCGGTCCATACCTTTGCAGGGCATTACTGCTTGGAGGAGAGCTCGCAGTGCATTAGCACTTTCGGCCAGGCAGTACTCCGTCACCTCTTTGGGGAATAGTTCAACTCCTTCCCTCCAGCCCTTTTTTGTCCAGGCTACTGGAGAAGTGATGCCATCGTCAATTGGGGCTGCATCACTGGACTTCAAGCTATTCAATACTCCTTGCTGACCTTCATAGTTTGCCTTTTAGGTCGCACGAGGCTCCTACAGGTTTTTTTCGGTAGCCTGTAACTAAGGAGTCCCATATGTGAGGAATGATTTCCTGCTTGTTCCCGGAGAAAGCATAGTTACTCACCTGTAATAGATGTTCTCTAGGGACAGCAGGAATCAGTCCTCACAACCCTCCCTCCTCCCTGTGGAGTCTTTTTCTTTTTATGCTTGATTAAGCTATGTCGTCATACTGAGGTAAGATGGCACCCTTGGGCGGGAAGGTGACCGCACATGTGTGTTCGAACTTCCAAAGGCTTTCTTTGAAAGCTGGAGAGTGAATCTGCACAAGCTCAGTCGATGCTGATGTCACCCATATGTGAGGACTGATTCCTGCTGTCCCCGGAGAACACTGTTACAGGTGAGTAACTACGCTTTCTTATACAATAGTGCTCCTGGAAGTGCATCTAGCTGGTCACGTTTTAAGGATTAACACAATGAATATGCATAAGATAGATTTGCTTACACTGGATCTTCAATATATGCAAATCTACCTTATGCATATTCATTGTGGAAATCGTGAAAAGCTGACTGGCTAGGTGTGCCTCCAGGAGAGGCTTGAGAAGCACCGGAATAGTGCACAAGCCTGCTGCTGCCGCTGTGCAGCTGCCAGGTAACCTTTTGCTTGTGGTCGTGGGAAGCAGACCTGTGCTCTTTCACAACTGAAGCTATAATAGGGCTCTTCATGATTTTCTTTTTGGTATGTTGATAACCGGTGTTGGGAAAGTTTTCTAGAGCTATGAGTGATCACTGTGAGCTTGTGTTTAGTGACTTTCACAGGCATTACGTAACAGTGGTTTATTTGGGTGCGGAGCCACTGAAAGTCTTGTATAACGTGACTTCTAAGTTGTCTCTAACCTCTGGTAAATTATTTCCCCGCAATCCTCATTGCTCAGGTCTCTGCCTGCCAGGTGCAACTGTAACCAGCTTTTCCCAGGGGTGATTCCTTTCTTGCCACAGTTTTTGCTTTTCATGGATCAGGTTGCGCTCAGTTTCTTAACCCTTGCCTTTCTCAGGCCTTGTCAAAGAGGCTGCCATTTAGTTGTATGTGTTCTGAGTTTTGCAGCTAATAACAGCGCTTTCTGGTCAATCTTGTGTATGTTACCCTTCTATCTTAAGCTTTGGGTGGCTTACAGTAAAACCCCTATACACAGGCAATCATAAACAGCAATTAGCACCCTATCAGATTTCCCAACAGCATCCAGACCTACACAATCACGCTATAATAATATCACCATCATAACTAGCAACGGATTTAAGATTTTGATGCCCATAGGCAAGACCAGACAACAGATGCCAGAGAGGAGAGGTTTCAGAGATGAGTGGAGAGCCAGAAGAGGAATAAAGGAATGCCATACTGCCACCTTTGAAGCAGCACATTCACTTGGCCCTGAAGTAAGTGAAAGCAGGCTCCTCTTTTGGCTGGGTATTCTCTGGGAACAAGCAGGAATTCAGTCCTCACATATGGGTGATGTCAGCACCGACTGAGCCCTCGCGGAAACATCCCCCCAACTTTCAAAGAAAGTATCACACCGGTACTCTTCCCACTACCAACCTCGGTGCTTCGGCATCGAGCTCTGTTTATTTTTTCCTTAGTTTTCGTTCTTTCCTTTTCTGGCATCTTTGCGCCTTTTTTTCTCCCACAGGCAGCCCGGAGAGTCTTCGACCTCGCAGGGGTACTTTTTCCCCCATGGCTGCCAGTGGCTTTAAGAAGTGTGATTGGTGCACAAAAATTATGTCTTTGACTAACACACATGACTGCTATCTCCGCTGCCTAGGGCCAGACCACAACTCGGCAGCCTGCGGTCTCTGCAAGAGGATGTCCAGCAAGGCCCTCAAGAGCTGCCAGTAGCATCATGATAAGTTTTTCCCTGAGTTCCCGATGCCTCCGAAAGCCAGGGCCTCGTCTGAGGCCCCAACATCTCATCTGAGGCTCTCGCCTCGTTGTGGGTCCTCAGAAAGGGGGTCTCCCTAGAGGGAACCCAGGAAGAAGAAGAAACCCTCGAAGGCGGCATCCCTGGATGGTTCCGACTGGCTGGGGGCTCCTCGGGCCTGGCCCTGCAGTCCAAGATGCTCATCCGAGGCATTGGAGAAGGAGCGGCCTGTGAAGTTCCCCCGGAAAGATCCGACCACAGACCGGTCTCGGTCCCCAGACGCTGTCCTTGTTGAGGATTCTCCTTCGGGGGAGCTGATGTCGGGCCTGAGTCCCTCGGTGCCTGTGCCAAAGGCTGCAAAGCCTTCTAGTCTGGAGTTCAGAATGGCGGCCCTGGAGCACAGTTTGTCTGCCTTCATGGACCAGCAGCGGGAGCTGTTGTCCGGCACAACAAGTTCATCCTCCCCGACCACTGGGCCCTTGATTTCCAAGACGTCCCCAGAGGTTGAGTCGATCCTCGAGGTCCTTCGACCTCGAATTGATCCTCGTCTGAGGTCGCGTTCCAAGTCCCACTCGACAGGACCGCATTCATCCCTGGAAAGGTTGCCGGGCACCTGCTGCAGGGCTTGGGAGCCTCGAGGCCTGCAGAGCAGCCTTCTTACAAGTCCTCGATAGACTATTCTGAGTGGGAGACGGAGGACGAGGAGTCCCCCAATACCCGTTGCCACCGCAATGTCCCTTCTGACTCTCCCATCTCGGAGCCTCGATGGCGGTCCCCACCCAAAGACATGGGCTTCCTGGATTTTGTCAAGGATATGTCTAAGGCCCTAGCATTCCCGACTGAGTCGGAGGACGACCCTCAGGCAGATGAGTTGGAAATTCTCCAATACGAGGCCCTTCCGTGGGAATCACTCAAGGTGCCCATCCTTCCCATCCTAGAATGGTTCATGCACCGAATGTGTGAGACACCGGCTTTGGTGCCGGTGGTGAGTAAACGGCTCGATACGATCTATCGAGTCCACCGGAGCCCAGGCTTCCAAAAGTCACAGCTGCTGCATAACTCCATGGTGGTGAAGTTGGCCATGCGTCGACTGAAAAGCCAGAAGACGCACTCCTCGGTGCCTCCCAGCAGGGAGGCCCGCACCCTGGATGCCCTTGGCAGAGTGCTACCAGGGCTCGATGCTTATCTGCCACATCCAGGCCTATCAGCTGTACATGGCAAAGGAACTCGCTGGGTTCTCTCAGCTGGTCTCTCCGAGGAACCTTTGCAATGGTTCAAGAACCTGGCCAAAGCAGTCTGTGAATTCTCCAAATTCATGTCTCAGGTGGCCTATGACGGGTTCGAGTCAGTGGCTCGAGTAGCGGCGGCTGGCATATAGGTGCACGCCATCAAGCTTGGCTACATTCGTCCAGCCTCGAGCAGTAGGTTCAGGACAAATTGGTCGATGTCCCCTGCCAGGGAGAGAACCTTTTTGGCAAACCCATGACCGACAAGGATGCCGAGCTGGAGACTGCGTTCATGACGAGGACCAGGCTCTCTAAAAAGACCACTGCCCCTCACCGACGGCCCTTCTACCCGAGGAAGAGAACTGCTTACAGAAACTACCTACTTTATCACGCCTCCCCAGCTCCCCAACATGTCAGCAGGCCAAGGGATATGGGCATGGCCCATGTAAGCAGAAACCTCCAAAACCCAAGGCACCAGCTCTGGCCCAGCCACAAAACCCCAGCTCCAGCCCAGCCAGGGGGGAGCGTTTGACTCCTTGAGCATAGTCTCTCTACCCCAAGATCAGCAGCCCACAGGGGGATGTCTGGCCCTCTATGCCAGGAGCTGGGTGACCATCACCACCAATTCCTGGGCACTAAGAGTAGTCAGGGAGGGTTACCTCCTCCACCTGACTCAGACACCTCCCCCTTATTTCGCGGGAGAGCCCCTCAGGTCTCCCGTCCACTGGGACCTTCTTCTGAAGGAGTTGGCAGGTCTTCTCGAGGACAAAGCGGTGGAACCAGTGTCCCACCACCTCAAGGGCAAGGGATTTTACTCCAGGTACTTCTTCGTGCCAAAGAGGATAGGGGGCCTAAGGCCCATACTCGACCTGTGCAACCTCAACAAATTCCTGGTGAGGGAGAAGTTCAAGATGCTCTCCCTTGGAACCTTGCTGCCATACCTCCAGCAGGCAGAGACTGGCTGTGCTCCTTAGACCTCAAGGATGCTTATACCCACATCCTCATCCACCCCAACCACAGATAGAACCTGCGGTTCGTAGTGGGGGGCAGGCACTTTCAGTACAGGGTGCTCCCCTTCGGCCTAGCCTCTGCCCTAAGAGTCTTCACAAAATGCCTGGCAGTTGTAGCCACCTTCCTCCTGCTCCAGGGGGTCTTTGTCTTTCCCTTCCTGGACGACTGGCTCATAAAGGGAGGCACAGCATCAGAGGTGCAGCAGGCCACCGCACGCACCATCCAGGTTCTGCAAGACTTGGGCTTTGTCATAAACTACCCCAAGTCTCATCTCCTCCCGACAGTGTCTGGAGTTCATTGGGGCAAAGATCAACACTCTTCAGTTGAAGGTTTTCTTGCCCAGGGACTGAGACAATCATCTCAGGTCTCTAGCTTGGGATGTACTATACTGTCCCTCAGTGCCCACCCGGCTTCTCATGTACCTCCTCAGGCACATGGCCTCCATGATCCACATCACTCCAGACACTTGCCTCCATATGAGGGTGGTGCATTGGTGTCTCCGGGACCAGTGGTCTCAGGCGACAGACAAGTCTCCGAGACAGACAGTCGCCTTAACCTGGTGGCAGTCACCCCAGCATCTCAAGGCGGGCATGCCTTTTCCGGCTTCATGCCTCAAGCCCCTCGAGGGTCCTCACCACAGACGCCTCCCTGCTCGGCTGGGGGAGCCCATTGCGGAGATCTCCACACTCAGGCAATTGGTCACCGGACGAGAGCACCCAGCAGATCAACCTCCTGGAGCTCGGAGCTATACAGTATATCTAACCCTGAAGGTCTTCTGTCACCACCTGCGTCACCAGCTGGTGCTGGTCCAGACGGATAACCAGGTGGCGATGTCCTACTTGAACAAACAGGGAGATACGGGATTTCATGGAGGACATTCTGCTGGCCTCTCGCAAGGCCGCTACTAGGAATGCTTATGCCCTCAAATGGCACAGGTTCTCTATTTAGTGCACCGAACATGGGGCTGATCCTTTGTCCTGCCCAGTGGCTATGGTATTACAGTACCTTCTCCACCTCTCTCAGGCCGGGCTCAAGTCTAACTCTGTCCGAGTGCACCTTAGTTCCCTGGCAGCGCACCACCATCCGGTGGATGGTAAGCCCCTCTCGGTCCAACCATTGGTGACCCGTTTCCTTCGGGGCCTGCTCTTATCGAAGTCCAGTAACCGAATGGGACCTCAACGTAGTGTTGGGGCAGCTCACTTGGCCACACTTCGAGCCTCTGGCTACCTGCCACCTTCGCTATCTCTCTTGGAAGGTGACTTTCGTGGTTGCGCTCACCTCCGCTCGTAAAGTTAGCGAGCTTCAGGCCTTGTGGCAGAGGCACCTTATATCAGATTTTACAAGAACAGAGAGGTGCTTCGCACGCACCCCAAATTCCCGCCTGAGGTAGTTTCGCCCTTCCATTTCAACCAGGAAGTGGTGCTCCCTACCTTCTTTCCAAGACCTCACTCCAGTCGGCAGAGACACCTTTTCACACCTTGGACTGAAAGAGGGCTTTGTCCTTCTACATCCAGTGCACTCAGGGCCACCACAAATCTTCTTAGCTTTTCGTCTCCTATGACCCCAGTAAGCTGGGGGAGGTGGTGATCAAGCATATGCTGTCCATCTAGGTAGTGGACTGTATCGCCCTTGCTTATGATCAGGCAAGGCTCCCACTGGAAGGCCGCATCACTGCTGGTGTTGGGGCAGCTCAGTCGCCCGCCCTTCGAACCTCTGGCTATCTGCCACCTCTGCTACCTCTCGTGGAAGGTGGTTTTCCTGGTCGCGCCTATCTCCACTTACAGAGTTAGCGAATTCCAGGCCCTGGTGACAGAAGCGCCCTATACCAGGTTCTACAAGAACAGAATGGTGCTTCATACACAGGTGATCAGCAAACAGAAGATGGAAAGAATTAGATAAAAGGGGTCGAGAATGTCTATGTGGATGCAAAACAACTCTCCAAAAATTTAACAGAATGGCATGAAACTTGGCATGTGAGAAAATCTAAATAGACACATCAAATTTAAAAATGGGCCAAATTGGGAGAGGAAGTGACACCATGGAGTGAATGGATGCCTGAGAGCTGAGCTCCGTATCAGGCCAGCAATTAAGTAGTGAATTTGTGTGCACACCCCTGTCGCAGACACTCATAGAGCTTGACCGCGCTGGTGGGAATATGTCTGTCCAAAAGAAGCTGGACAAGTTCAAATTTGTGGGTGAATCTGGACTGGTCTGCTCAGGTTCAGCGGCATGGCTGCCACATGGTGAAAAGATGACGGCAGTCAGCCCTGAATCTATCAGCGGTGAGAGTGATCTTGAGCCAGGAGTAGGAGAGCCAGGCGGAGAGATAAGGAGCTGTTTCCTCGAATTAAAGTGCAACATTTTCAAGGAGCAGGGAGCCATGAAATTGGAGCTACTGGGGGGCTGTCACGGCTTTGCAATGGGAGGTTGGCGCCATGGGGAAATGGCTGACTAATGGGTCGATGAACAGGAGGAGTGTCTCCATGCTTGAAAAAACATGTAACCTTACTGCAGGAGTTGCACAGGGATTACTTGGACAAATTGGAGGATCTAGAAAATAGATCCAGGCACAATAATATTAGGATCCGTGGCCTGCCTTAGACCGAGGAATACAAAAACGTCATAGGGGCGGTCCAGGCCATTTGCAGCATATTTCTGAGCAGAGAAGATATGCTTAGGAGTGAGCCCGACCAGATCAAGGTGGAGAGGGCACACCGGAGCTTGGGACTGAGAAGAGCCATCCAGCCCCTGGATATGATGGCCTGCCTGCATGACTTTACTGTTAAAGATCAGGTGATGCAGGTTGCGCGGAAGAAGGGTCGCTTTGAGTGGCAAGGGCATCAGTTTATTTTATTTTTATTTATTTATTACATTTGCTTATATACTGCACTATTCGGTATCAGCGCGGTTTACAATATAACAAAACGACCAATACAACATTCTGTTTGGTTTTACAAGGAACAGGAGTAACAACTTGGCAAACAGGGTTGAACTATATACAGAGATAATAAATACAACAACAGGGTTGAACTATATACATGAGATAATAAATTGCAACAACAGGGTTGAGGTGAATACATGAAATGATAATTACAAGAATCTAAATGAAGTCCAGTAATCATTTTAAGACTCTATGCGCCTGATCTGCAGGAAGGAGGCTGGGAATATTACTTAGACTTGGTTGCTGGCTGGGTAGTATTGGAGGAAGAGGTGAAATTTGATTGCCTTCCTGAATTGAGATAGGTCTACAATAGCTCGGATGTCTGGTGGTAGTGCATTCCAGCATTTGGGGGTGTACAGACTGAAAGCCCTATTTGCCGTTGTGTTGTTACATTTAGTTAGGGACTTCGGGGTTATCAGTAGATTTAGGGTTGTTGATCTTCTGGATCTGTTGGGGGGCACTGTGTGGATAAACTCAGTAAGCGCAATAGGGAAGAGGGAATTGATGGCCTTGAATGAGAGAAGTAAGGTCTTGAATATGATCCTTCCGTGTATAGGTAGCCAATGAAGCTGCTTTAGAATGGGGGTCACATGGTCACTTCTGGAGGCTCCATGGAGGACCCTTGCTGCGGCATTCATGGCCAGTTGCAACAGGTTCAGTGTAGATTGAGGGAGACCTTGTAGAATGGAATTGGCAAAATCAAAATGAGGCAGGATCAGTGCTTGGAATATTGTCCGGAAATCATCTGGGTCCAGTAGGGAGCGCAGATGTCTGAGTGAACGGATTTTGAAATAAACAGCTTTGACTATGTTGCTTATGTGAGATTTCATGTCAAGATGTTGGTCTAGGGTGACCCCAAGGTATTTTATTGTTTCTTTGGTTTGTAATTCCGCTTCCTTGACTCTTACATGAGATGGTGGAATAAAGTCAGGGTCTCTTGAGATGAACAGTACCTCCGTTTTTTTGTGCTGGATGCGGAGGTTTTGAGATTGTAGCCAATCGGATATCGCATTGAAGCACTCCACAAGTGGTGTGAGGTCCATTTGAACTGTCGAGAAAGGCATGTATAAGAGAATGTCATCGGCATATAACAGACAGCTTACGTTAAATGATCTAATGATATTACAGATCGGTTGCATGTATATATTGAACAGTAAAGATGACAGGGAGGAACCTTGAGGCACGCCTTGTGTTTGATGGAATTGTTTTGATTCTCCCGATCCAGATTTTACATATTGCCATCGACCGTCTAGGTAGGACTTGCACCATTCTAGCACAGTATTACGGATTCCCTTCTCTTTCAGTCGACCGAGGAGGAGCTCATGATGTACCGAGTCAAAGGCCGCAGCAATATCTAAAAAGATGAGCACAAAACCTTGTCGGATGTTATCGGTGCCTGTAATTATATTGTTGAAAAGGAAGGTGAGAAGGGTTTAGACTCCATGGTACTCTCTGAACCCGTGTTGGCAGTGGTCTAGGGGAGCTGTGGAGTCTATATGATCCTGAATTTGCCTTTGAACCTCTTTCTCAATTATTTTTGCTAGAAGCGGAATACTGGCTATTGGTCTGTAAGAATCTACCCTTTGGGGGTCAAGTTTGGGGTTCTTCAATAAGGGCCTAATAGAGGTTTGATTGAGTGCTGTGGGGAAGAAACCAGTAGTGAAGGAAAGGTTTATCAGTTTTTTGATGAATGGACTGAACTCCCTGCGTAGTTCTTTTACCCAAAAGGCTGGGCAAGGGTCAGTTTGTGCTGTGGAGGTATTGATAGAAGCTATTGTATCTTCAATGCTTTTTCTAGATGGTGTGGAGAACATGAGTAGGGGGGTTAAGCCGGTAGGTTCCTGACATGATGCTGTTGAGGTTCTGTCGGTCTGTATGATCTTTGATTGTAGGTAATCAGCGTATTTTTGTGGGTGAATATCCACGTGTTGTTCGGGAGATGGTTCCTTAGAAAGGGCTTGAACCAAGTTGAAAAGATCTCGTGGTTTGTTCAGGGATCTCTTCAGGGTGTCGGTGTGGTGTTGTTTCATTTTCATTGTGATTAATTCTCTGTGCTTTGACAGGTGGAGTTGGTAGGCGGTCAGATCTTCCGTGGAGAGTGAACGGTGCCATTTTTCTCAAGCCTGCGTAGTTGTGTGAGAGATGCTCTTAGCTCTTGAGTGAACCATGGGGCCGCCTTTCTTATTCTCCTGGATGTGTTATTGGATTGTGGTCGTTGTGAGTTGGCCTTGAGGTTGAGATTCCAGGAGGAGACTAGTTCTTCAGGATCAGATGTGGTTGTGTTGAGGAATGAGTGAGTTTGAGAGAGGATGAACTCTCTATTAAATGTGCAAAAGTTTCTTGTTGATGATCGAGCTGTGCTGTTAAACTTTCGGTTACTATGCTGCTGGTTATCGCTGGTGGGTATCTGGAAAGTTATAAGTTTATGGTCCGACCATGGTACATCAATAACCGACATCATTGGGTTGTGGTTTAACTCGAGGGTAGACTGAGGTGCGAACACCATGTCGAGAATGTTACCCTTTATATGAGTGGGATTGTTGATGATTTGTTTAAATCCCAGGTCCTCAATGGAACTTTTCCAGAACCTGACAGCTACAACTTTGCAGAAGAGGCTCAGCATGCATGAGTTTATTCAATATCTGTGAACAACGTCTGTTCGGTATTGATGGCGGTTCCCTTTTGCCCTGCAATATTCCTTTAAGGGCGTGTCAGTGCATGTTACAACAGCGGAGGAGGCCTGGCGGTCCCTGTTGGAGACTGGAGCTTGGTACCTACCAGAGGCGGTGAAAGGAGTGCAGCAACGCATGAAGGGAGCACCAGAGGGAGCGAAGTGGCAGCGTGTGGCTGGAGGCAGGAAACGATTGAAGCAATCATCATCCGGTGCGGGACTAACTGTCCCAGAGAGAGAGGCGGTGGAGCATGCATGCAGCAGATCTTCTTGAGAGAGGAATGAAAGGACATAGTGACTGTTCTAGGACTTTAAGTGGTAGGGGGTTCAAGGGAGACTGGTGATATGATTGAGGAATGAGTGGTGTGGTGGATGAAAGGTGTGAGGGTGGTGAATGTGGTGCTGTGAAGTGGGGAGGAGTGGGGCATGCTAATATGGTATATATATTTGCCCGGAGGGCATTTCTCCATGGTCACAAAAGTGACAAAGGTTGTAGGGGGGAGGGAAGGGAAAGGGAAGGGTTAGGGGATCTTGGGCTGTATGGCTTAAAGGGGTGGGATAGGACAAGATGGGGGGGGGGGGGGGGGGTTTGAAACGCATGACTTTTAATGTGACCAAGAATTTGCCCTATGGTCCGAGCCAAAGTGGGCATAGAGTTCGTACATGAGAACCCACTTCAGGAAAAGAGCGGAGGGTTTATTGATATGTAGGGAATTTCCTGAAGAAAGTTTTGCTTCTAATACGCGGGATAGGAAAACTGCTGGGGTGGATCTTCTGTTCACATCTAATCGGGGGGCTCAGGTGGACAGAGTGATTCGGGACATTGAAGGTAAGTATCGGATGGCTAAGGTGTGGTTGACTCAGGAGGATATATGCCTCTACTGGGATTCAAGGGAATTTCTTTAGTGACTTAAGGGATGCATTTCTGGACATGAGGAGTGGGACTTAGTAGTGAGAGGCGACTGCAACATTGTTCTGGACCCAGGGGTGGATAGCATGGGGGGGACTCAGGGGCAGGCTAGAAATAGGCAAAATGTACAGGGGTTCTTGAAAGCATTGGATTTAGGGGATGCCTGATGTGAGCTGCACCCTCGTAAGAGGGACTACCCCTTCTTTTCTGCCATAGTTGGTTATGGGGAGGGTGGAAGTTGCTGAGATTGGTGGTTTGATCTGGTTGGATCACTCCTCTGTTAGTCTGGAGTTGCAGTGGCTCTAGGAAGATGTGGGTTGATGGTTATGGCATCTGAATGACAGTTTGTTACATGATGAGCAGGCTCTTCTTGATGTTGAGAGTTGCATAACAGAGTACTTTGAGTTTAATACTGCGAGGGAGATTGCCAAGGCTGGGGTTTGGGATGCTTTTAAAGTGGTGGTGAAGGGGAGGTTGGTGGGGTGGGGGGCCTGGAAGAAGCGCAAGAGGGAGAGGCAGATGGAGGAATTACTAGTGGGATTGAGAGGTTAGAAAAGATAGCTAAATGTAGGTATGATTGGTCAGTGCAGCCTGGCTGCAGAAGCTTAGAGGGAAGCTGAAGGTGGAGTTGATGGATAAGGTGGTGTGGGACCTGTGGAGGATGCAGCAGACTTACTATGAGCATAGCAATAAAACAGGGTGGCTACTGGCCTACAAGTTTCCCCTGCACTCGAGTGGTGCAGGTCCTACCTCTCTGACAGATGGCAGCAGGTACGATCCAGAGACACATCATCAGATCCATTCCACCAAAGCCAAGGGGTCCCACAAGGATCCTCCCTCTCCGCCCTGCTGTTCAATATATACATGCAGCCTATATGCAACCTGATCCGGTCTTTCAACGTCAACTGCATGATATACGCAGATGACGTGCTGTTATACACACCTTTTGCAACAGAGAACCCCTACCTCACACCAATAACAAGCTGCATAAATGAAATATCCAACTGGCTACAATCCCAAAACCTCAGGATTCAACACAAGAAGACGGAGGTGATGTTCATTACAAGGAACCGTAACTTCACCGCTCCGGCAGTCTTAAAAGTGAAGGAAGCAGACCTCCAGACCAAACCCGCTATCAGGTACCTCGGCGTCACATTAGATCAGAACTTGGATATGAAGGCGCACATAAGTAACACTGTAAGGGCAGTATATCATAAAATTAGATCCCTTAGATACCTGCGATCCCTGCTGGAGCCAGACGACTTCAGGACCATCTATCAGGCACTAATCATCCCGCATTTCGATTATGCAAACGCAATACTGCAAGGCCTCCCCCAAACCACTTTGAACCCACTGCAAATGGCAATGAACGCCGCAGCAAGAGTACTACACGGAGCATCCAGGAAAGACCATGTCTCACCCATTCTGAAACAACTCCACTGGCTCCCGATACAAGGTAGACTTACATTCAAGACCTTGCTACTCACCTTCAAAGCCACCAAAGGGCTCTCGTCAGCATCGCTAGCAGAGCTAATCCAAACGACACCACACAACAGGGACAGAAGGTCAGTAGCGCAAAACACCTTGATAGTCCCACGATCAATAACGCAATGCACCAAGTCAACATCTAGCAGGGCCTACAAATTCTATGCACCAATAATCTGGAATAACCTCCCACACAACATCCGAGCAATCCCAGACATATTCCAATTCAGGAAGGCCTTGAAACACTACCTCTTCCTCCTGCATCACCCGGAAACCAATAGGAGTACAGCACAAACTGCTGAAACCACCCCTTGACTGAAACCAAAATGAGCACATGACCATGTTATAAATTCGTAAATAGTTACCTCTGTTATCCAAGTTATATGTCCTGTTCATCTGTAAACACAAAGTACTATTGGAAATGTGTCTTTCATTGTTTTATTGTAAACCGCGCTGAATCTTTCATTGTTTTATTGTAAACCGCGCTGATGCTGAATAGCGCGGTATAGAAGTGACTATAAATAAATAAATAAATAAAGTTTCATTGACAGGAGCGAGGCCAGGTGTGAGCTGTCAGGGAAAGTGGGGAGAGGCGCTTGGTGGGGGGAAGGGAGGTGTGGGAGAGATTCTAGGAATTCTTTGCGAAACTCTGTAAGGAAGGGGGAAGGGCAGAGGGGAGAGAGATTGCTAGTTACCTGGTTTCTGTAGCTCTCCCTAGATTGCCACTCAAGTCTGTGGAGCTCCTGGATCAGGATATTGAGGAGGGGGAGGTTTGAGAGGCCATTTGCTTGCTCACTGGTAGGAAGTCACCGACCTCGATGGGTTAACAGCCATATTCTATAAGACTTATGTTGAAGTGCTGGTGGGCCCATTGTTGCATCTCTTTAGAGCAGTAGAAGGAGGGGGGAAGTTGGCCATGATAATGGGTTGGGCGAATATCTCACTTATTCCGAAGGAGGGAAAAGATCATACAGAGTTTCACCAGACTCCCTGCTTAACCTAGATATTAAAATCTTGGCAAAGATTCTGGCTCAATGGTTGAATAAAGTGATTCATTTTTTGATACATCCAGATCAGGCAAACCCATGATGGAGAAGGCTACTGAGTTTGAAACTGAACTCGTGACTAAGACCAAGTTCTCCAAGAAGACTGCTACCCTTCCCCAATGGAAGGGTTCAGGGAAAAAGCTCTTTTACCTCAGGAAAGGGGCTGCTTACAAAAACTGCCCTCATTTCCAGGCCTCCCCAGTAGAGTCAGCAGGCTAAGGGACAAGGGCAAGGCTCACATAAGCAGAAGTCTCCCAAGCCCCAGGCGTCGGCTTCAGCCTAACCTGGGGGGAGCTTTTGACTCCTTGGGCATAGTCCCTCTTCCCCAGGGAGGACAGCAGCCCCAGGGGGTCATCTCGTTTACTATGCCCACAGATGGCCAACCATCACCACCGATTTCTGGGCACTCCAGGTGGTCAGGGAGGGCTACCCTCTTCACTTGGCACAGACATCCCCTCCTTTATTCCCAGGAGAGCCCCCCAAGTCTCCCCTTCACCAGGATCTTCTATTACAAGAATTCAGAGGCCTTCTTGAGGACAAGGCAATGAAACCACTACCCCAAAATCTCAGGGGCAGAGGGTTCTACTCCAGGTACTTCCTCATGCCAAAGAGGACAGGGGGCCTAAGGCCTATCCTGGACCTGTGAAACCTGAACTAGTTCCTGGTGAGGGAGAAGTTCAAGATGCTCTTCCTTGGAACATTGCAGCCTTACCTCCAGCAGAGAGATTGGCTATGCTCCTTGGATCTGAAGGATGCTTATTCCCACATCCTCATTCACCCCAGCCACAAGCAATACCTTTGCTTCGTGGTGGGGGGTGGTCACTACTACAAATACAGATTACTACCCTTCGGACTTGGATCCATCCCAAGGGTCTTCACCAAATGCTTGACAGTAGTGGCCATCTGCCTTCGTCTGCAAGGGGTATTCATCTTCCTCTACCTGGACGACTGGCTCATAAAAGGAAGCACAGCCGCTGAGATGCAGCAAGCTATGGCTCACATCATCCACATCCTATAACATCTGGGGTTTGTAATAAACCACCCCAAGTCCCATCTCCTCCCAACACAGGATCTGGAGTTCCTTCCCCTGGATCAAGCTGACCATCTCAGGGCATTGGTCACTGACGTGCAACACCATCCTTTGGTATCAGCCTGTCTTCTGCTACACCTGCTCGGCCATATGGCCTCCACAGTCCATGTCACGCCGGACACCCATCTGCATATGAGGGTTGCCTAGTGGTGCCTCCGATACCAGTGGACACATGCCACGGGTCGGCTTCAAGACAGAGTCAGTGAACCACCAGCTAACAGACTCCCTGACATGGCAAAACCCACGAATCCTCATGTCAGGAATGCCCGTCCAAGCCCTGAGCCCTTTAAGGGTCCTCATGACGGGATAGGGAGCTACACTGCGAGGGTAGCTGGTCACAAGCCGAGGTCAACCAGCAGATCAACCTCCTGGAGCTCCGGGTCATATATCTAGCCCTATGAACGTTTCGCCACCAAGTTATCAATATCCCTGTTTAATCTATATTACCCAGTTTAAGTTACAATGTAAATCGCTTTGATTAAAATGGCAAAGTGGTATAAAAGACCTGTTAAATAAATAAATCTGAGTCACCAGCCAGTGCTGATCCAGACAACCAAGTGACAATGTTCTGTGTGAACAAGCAAGGGGGCATGGGGTCTCGCACCCTTTGCTGCAAGGCAATGACACTCTTCTCCTACATGCTCTATCAAGGAATGCTCCTACGTGCGGCGTATTTACCTGGCCAGGACAATGCCCGAGTGGACAAACCGAACAAGGTCCTCCAACTGCACAAGTGACAGCTGAATCCCAGAGTGGCCACCCGGCTCTTCTAACTCTGGGGGACCCCACAGGTGGACCTCTTCGCCAGCCCGGACAACTACCAGTTGCCCCACTCCTGCTCCCACCAGCCCCATCTGGGTTGGATAGCAGCAGATGCGTTCCTCATCTTGTATTCGGAATGCCTCATGTATGCCTTCCCACCCACGCCATTAATTGCCAAGACCCTTTTCAAGGTTCTGCACAACAAAGCGTCGCTGATCCTGGTGGCCCCTCAGTGGCCCAGACAGCCATGGTTTCCACTGCTCCTTCGGTTCTAGGTGGAGGCACCGATCCTCGTGGGGAGTGCCCCAGGGCTCATGTCTCAGGAAGAGGAGACTCTCCTGCATCCCAGTCTGGGGTCCCTATTTGTTGACAGTATGGCTACTGAAAGAGTAGCCTTAGCCTTCTTCAATCTCTCAGGGGAAGTGGAGATTTTATTGGCCTCCCGTAAGGCTTCCACCAGGAGAGTTTATGCCTTCAAATGGCGCAGGTTCTCCATGTGGAGAGCGGAACAAAGGGTGAACTCGTTCTGCTAGTGCTGCAATATCTTCTCCATTTCTCACAATCCGGGCTCAAATCGAACTCTGTCAGAGTGCACTTCAGAGCCCTGGCAGCACACCACCACCCTGTTGAAGGCAAGCCCTTCTCAGCTCAATCCTTGGTGACCTGCTTTCTGAGGGGGCTCCTGATGTCAAAACCCCCCATCTGCCCTCTGGCCGACGGAGTGGGACCTCAGTGTGTTGCTGTCACAGTTCATCTGCCTGCCCTTTGAGTCCCTGGCTACCTGCCACCTCAGGTATCTCTCATGGAAAGTCATGTTCCTGGTGGCAGAGGCACCATACGCCAGGTTCTACAAGAATAGGGTCGTGCTATACATGCACCCCAAATTCCTGCCAAAGGTGGTGTTCTCCTTCCACCTCAACCAGGAGGTGGTGCTACCCACCTTCTTCCTGAGGTCTCATTCCAGCAGGGCGGAGACCGTCCTTCACACCTTGGACTGTAAGAGGGCCATGTAACATACCCAGGGCCACTGCAAAGCTGCTCAGCTTTTTGTTTCCTATGACCCCAGCCGGCTGGGGAAAGCGGTGACCAAGCAAACGTTGTCCACCTGGGTGGTGGACTGTATCGCCCTCACCTATGAGAAGGCTAGGAGCATGCTGGATGGCCAGGTCACAGCACACAATATCAGGGCCATGGTGGCACACCTGCACTCCATCCTGATGTTGGTCATCTTCCAGGCCGCCACCTGGTCTTCAGCCCATACCTTCACAGTTCATTACTGCTTGGAGAGGGAGTCCCAATGGAACAGTGCCTTTGGCCAGGACGTTCTCCATAACCTTTTCGGGGGTCTAGGCAACTCCGACCTTCTGTGTTCAGGCTACCAGAGTGTTAATTCCCATCGGACACACGGGTCCTACTGCAGTCTGTATCTACGGACTCAATTGCTGCTGCTCACAGCTTCCCTGGAGGGCGATCGTGTTTTTCTCCACGGGCTTTGAGTAGATTGTAGATAGGGAGTTCCATATGGAGTTTCATAGGGAGATAGGGAGAGGACTGACTTCCTGCTTGTTCCCAGAGAAAGCGTAGTTATTCACTTGTAACAGGTGTTCTCCGGGGACAGCAGGAATCAGTCCTCACAACCCTCTCTCCTCCCCTTGGAGTTTCTGTATACATACATATTTTTTCCATCTTCTTTTGTTAGCTAGCTATGTCATCTGACTGAGTAAGATGTCACTCTTGGGCAGGAAGGGGACCACGCATGCATGTTGGCATCTCCCAAAAGCTTTCTTTGAAAGCTGGGGGGATGCTTCCGCGAGGGCTCCGTCGGTGCTGATGTCACCCATATGTGAGTAACTACGCTATCTGCTGGAGAGGGCGTGGGCAGAGGGGCACCTCAGGGTGCGTGAGTTCTGGGAGAAATATATACAGTGCATGGAGGAGATTGTAGGGGTACAATTGAACCGAGATCCCATGGTGTTACATAAATATGATTCTGAGATGGGGCGGAAACAGTGGGAATTTCTGAAGTATGTTGTCGCAGTGAGAGGGGAGATTGCTCTCCACTGGAAAGTATCAACGCTGCCGTACTTGACGTACTTTCATAATCCCTTACATTGCTTCTATAGCTACTACAGCCTCCAGAGACTTATGGCTGGAGAGTGGGTGAAGGGAACACTGGATTTGGTATGGACTCATTACTGGAACTGGTGGAAGAGCAGGTGGGATGGGAGGAAGGAGGGGTAGGGGTGGAGGGTAGGGGTGGGATCTAGGCTATAAGGGCTTAGGATTGTTCGCCTGCATTGGTATATATGTTGCATGTTGGAGATTGTTCTTGTGATCTGAAAACATTTACAAAACTTTACAAAAATAAAGTTATGTAAAAAGAAAGGGCCAAATCGGACTGGGGGTTCCAGAAATCTAAGCCCACCAAAAAAATAGCCAAATGCATTTCTATGGGAGAAGGGGTTCCAACATCTGTAGCATAAAAACTTACATACAACAAATCATAGGAGTTAGAGAATTGCTCTGTTCTCTACTTGCCCAACCTCCCAAACTGTCTCACCTTCAAAAATCCCCCCCACACACACTATTGCCCCATTACCTCACACACTGCTTCAAACCCCCAAAATACTCCACCACAATTGTCTCACTTGCTGCAAACTGCCCCACCCCACAAAATGAAGCACTCACAACTGTTCTACCACACCACAAACTTTCCCCACCCCCTAAAACAACCTCCTGCAACTTCCTAACGAAAAAAAACTACAACCCTGCTACTGCCCCATCATACCACAAACTGCCCCCACCCCAACAAATAGCCACCTGCAAGTTTCCTATCCCCCCAAAAAAATCCCCCTTATGGTTGTCCTACCACCCCAAAAATTGTTCCACCCTCAAATCCTTCCCCCTTCATCTCCCCTACTACCCCACAAACGTTTCCCATCCCTAATCAATACCTCCCCTCACAACTATCCCATCAGCCCAGAAACTCCCCACCACCAAAATCTATTCCTGTAACTACCCCACCCTTAAAGAATACCCCACAATTGCTCCACCCCCACAACTGCCCTACTATCCACAAACTATCCCATGACTAAAAACAAAAATAAAATCCCTGCAACTGCCCCACCCCCAAATACTACCACACTACAACTGCCCCTCAAGCTGCCAGCTGCCACACCCCTTAAAAAACACTCTCTCGCAATTGCCCTACGCACTCTAACTGGCCTAAAAAATAAAAAAACAGAACTTCCTCTGCTGCTTACAAAATTCCCCACCCACAAAAACTGGCCGCCTGCAGCTGTTCCACTATCTCACCAGCTGTCCCTTGCATCTGCCACACCATCCCAAAAATTGCCCTATTCCCAAAAATTACTGCCCTGCCGAAAAACTACCTTCTCACAACTACCCCATCAATATGCACATTGCCCCACACCTAGAAAACTCTCCCATCTTATAAACAGCCGTACCCCTAAAAAATACCCCCCCCCCAAACTGCCTTACCACCCTGAAAAATGTCTCATCCCGAATAACTACCCCAATAACTGGCTGACCACGCCATCAAATGCTGCTCCATCTGCCCCACCACCACACAAATTGCCTCCACTCCAAAAATGAAACTACTGATGTCAATTGCCCTGCCCCCAAAAACTGCTCCCTTGAAACTGCCTCTCCACCCTGCAAGTTGTACCATCCACAAGAATATCTTTAGAGGAAAGGTGGGATAGGGGCGATATGCTAGAGACATTTAAATACCTCCATGGAATAAATGCACAGGAGAGTCTCTTTCAATTGAAGGCAAGCTCGGCTACGAGGAGTCAGCATGAGAGTGAAAGGGGATAGACTCAGGAATAATATGCGGAAATATTTCTTTATGGAAAGAGTGGTAGATGCGTAGAATAGTCTCCCAGTAGAGGTTGTGGACACGAGGACAGTATCTGAATTCAAAAAAGCATGGGACAAACACAGAGGATCTCTAAAGGTAAACGGGGGACTGTTGTAGTTGATATAGAAGGGTAGACTAGATAGGCATTTGGTCTTTTTCTGCTGTCATGCTTCTATGTTTCTATATCCCTGCACAACTGCCCCAATCTCTAAAACAAAAACAACCTTTCCCATGCAAATGACCCATCCCTAAAACCTCCCCAGTGTAACTTCCCCACCATCCTGTAAAACTACCCCACCCCCAAAACTACATTCTGTGTAAATATTCCCACCACCCTCGGGTCAGTTACCCACAAAACACATGTGCACAGCACACACACAACACACAAATATGTGAACACTACACATAGAGACACAGGGGTTACAAATAACACCCTAGCTGTGATGTACTACATCTTAAATTATTCACATATATATTTTACTATCTCAAGGAACAAGCAGAAATGCAATCTTCACATATGGATGACATCCCTTCAAGCCTTGGTGGCCGAGCCACCCTACACTAGGCTCTACAAGAACAAGGTTGTGCTTCGCACCCGCCCAGAGTTCCTTTTGAAAGTGGTATCTGCCTTCCACCTCAGCCAAGAGGTGGTGCTCCCTATCTTCTTTCCATGGCCCTAAGCCGACAAGGCAGCGGCCTTTCTCCATACTGGACTGCAAAAGGGCCCTGTCCTTCTACCTGCAGCATACTCGGAGCCACCGCAAAGCCTCTCAGATTTTCATTTCATACAACCCTAGTCGACTGGGGGAGGCTGTCATCAAGCGGACCCTCTCCACCTGGGTGGTGGACTGCATCGCCTTCGCCCACGATCAGGCTGAGCTATCACTGGAGCGCACCGGGTCACAGCACACAACGTAAGAGCTATGGCAGCCTCAGTTGCGAGCCTACGTTCTGTCCCTATGGCAGACATCTTCCGGGCCACCACCTGGTCCTTAGTCCACACATTTGCAGTTCACTACTGCCTAAAGAAGGAGTCCCGATGGGACAATACCTTCGGCCAGGCCGTACTCCGTTCGGGGTTTAGGCAGCTCCTGCCCTCTGACCCTTCTTGTTCAGGCTACCAGAGCCTGGTTCTCCTTGGACACTGGGGTCCTCAGAGTCTGTCCTCAGATTCACTTGCGGCGGCTCACAACTGGGCCGTGTTTTTCTTCTACAGGTTCCTGCTTGTTCTTGGAGAAAGCATAGTTACTCCCCTGTAACAGGTGTTCTCCAGGGACAGCAGGAATCAGTCCTCACAACCCTCCCTCCTCCCCTTGGAGTTGCTGTACAATTTTTGGCCATCTTTTGTCGGCTCTAGCTATGTCATCTGACTGAGTAAGATGGCACCTTGGGTGAGAAGGGACCACGCATGCGTGGTGGCAACTCCCAAAGGCTTTCTTTGAAAGTTGGGGAGATGCTTCCGCAAGAGCTCTTTTGGCGTTGACGTCACCCATATGTGAGGACTGATTCCTGCTGTCCCTGAAGAACACCTGTTACAGGTGAGTAACTACGCTATTTTTACAGTAAAATCTGGATGCTAGAAGAAAGGCCAATATGTCTATACATCTTTCAGAGTTTAAAACCGCTATCAGCAGTTCTCTAGTCCTCCCCCTTATGTGAGTGAGCCTGCCCTGCCTGCATCCAATATAAATAGCAGCAGAGACTGTGGGTAGGATCCAGCCAATAGGAAGGGTGTGGGGGCAGAACACTAGAATGCTGCTCTAATCTCTTAAGGGAGATGGTGAGCTGGGTGACGTTCCTGTGCTCTACAAGTTTAGTTTCTGCCTGTGATGGAAGAGAAATGAAGGCCCCCTCTCCACCCCCCCCCCCTCCCAAAATGCCTTAGTAGATGTTTCTAGGAAAAACAGCTGCAGCATACTAACACTGATTTACAGCACAGAGTTCACCTTAGTCGCTATTGTACAGATGTAAATAGTTACCCAAGTTCTAGTACCTGTTAATTGTAAACGCAGATCAATCCAATTTGAAATGTATATATAGTTGTTCCATGTAAACCGCACTGATGAGGAATAGCGCAGTATATAAGAGAATGTAAATAAAATAAAAATAAATAAATAACATAGCTTCTCCATGGACAAGCAGAAATGAGTCCTCACATATGATGGGTTACATCCCCAACGATGGGAATGCTCCCTAGATTCTATTGGAAGCTTTTGGGAGGCTCCTCCGTGCCAAGCGCCTCCTTCCCATCACCACCGTTGTGTCATCTTGGATCAGTCTATCATTTTCCACAGAGTCCCACGGACATGTTCCTGAAATGTTTTCCATCTCGTAAACTTCCTTTGCCCCTACAGGGGTTTATGTGCTTGAGTTTTTTGCCCTTCACCTGCCGACACGGGCCTCTTTCCCTTTTAAAGTTTTTGTCTTCCTCGATCATTTATTTTTTATTTCTTTTTCCATGGAACCTCTGCCCCCTTAGGCGCTGGTGCTCCGATCACACCTTACTTCAAAATCGAGCCATTTCATTTCGCTTTGGCTATTTTCCCGGGCAACATGTCCCAGAAACCTGCCAGCGGGTTAAATAGTGTACCTAGTGCGCTAGAACCATATCCGCGCGGATACACATAGCTTGTGCCTCCAGTGTCTGGGACCCGATCATTAGCCCTCTTTTTGTAATTTCTGTTTGCAGATGACAAGAAGAGGCTTCAGAGGTCAAGAAAAGCAGCACATATCACTTTTTGGCCCTCACAAGTCTGATCCGGCATCAACGGCACTGGTCTCCATGGCTTCAAAGACTGCATCAGTCACTGGCAGTGCCTCGAAATTGAGGAGTTTTCGAGCCCACTCGGAGCCGAGCATCTGTAGTGCCCTGGAACATTGTCCATTAATCATGCCAGCAGGATGGAGACCATCCTTCATACTATGGACTCTAAGAGGGCCCTGTCCTTCAATCTCAAGTGTACCCAGGACCACCACAAAGCTTCACAGCTTTTTGTCTCCTATGACCTCAGCCGGCTGGAAGAGACAGTGACCAAGTATACTCTGTCCATTTGGGTGGCAGACTGCATTGCCCTTGCTGGAGCGCCGAGTCACAGCCCACAGCATCAGGGTCATGGCAGCCTCTTGCAAACCTGCATTCCATCCCTGTGATGGAAATCTGCCGGGCCGCCACCTGGTCCTCAGTCCATACCTTCGCAGCTCACTACTACCTGGAGAGGGAGTCCCAACGGGATAACGCCGTTGGCTAGGCCATACTCCATCATCTGTTCAGGGTGTAGGCAAATCCTGCCCTCTGACCCTTCTGTCTTCAGGCTACCAGAGTGCTGGTTCTTCACTGGGCGCTGGTCTCTCAAGAGTCTGTTAGCTAGGACTCCGTTGCTGCAGCTCATGGCTCACCTTTTCCTGGTCACCCATGGCGTTTTACAGCTAGCTAGGGAGTCCCATATGTGAGGACTGACTTCCTGCTTGTTCCTGGAGAAAGTATAATTACTCACCTGTAACAGGTATTCTCTGGGAACAGCAGGAATCAGTCCTCACAACCAATGTTCCCTCTAATTTTCTGTAGGCTGTGTGCGAATAAAATATCAGCTGTGCAGCTTTTGAAGGAAGGTTAAATTTTTGTGCGCCACATAACGACACTCGGAGTTATATACTTTAAAATTTGACTACACGTCAGAATACAGTATGTACACCACATTGATTTTAATCAAATTAAATGAAAATAGACGATTACTAAATGAAGTGGAAAATTTCTAGTAATTACAATAACAACTTTTAAATTTTAAGATGTCTGTGTTGTTTTCTGTCAGAATCAGAACTGTAATTTTTGTGCGCTCTGTTGTAAAGTATGAGCGCTCGCTCGGCGAGGTGTGTGCGCGCGCACACGCGCACAGCTTAGAGGGCACAGTGCTCACAACCCTACCTCCTTCCCGTGAGTTGCTTCTTTGTCTTTTTTGCCATCTTTAGCTATGTCATTTGACAGAGGCAAGATGGCATCCTTGGGTGGGAAGGGGACCAAGCATGCGTGGTGCATCTCCCAAGGGCTTTCTTTGAAAGATGGGGAGAAGCTTCCACGCAGGCTTTGTTGGTACCGACATCACCCATATGAGAGGACTGATTCCTGCTTTCCCCGGAGAAGCCAACTTAACCCTCCATTGCCTCAGGTACACTTAGATTGTGAGCCCTTCGGGGACAGGGGAATAAAAAGTACCCGTTACTATATACATGTAAACCGCTCTGATGCTTAAAGTAAAGGGCGGTATATCAAATGCCTAAACCATAACCATAACACCTGTTACAGGTAAGTAACTATGCTTTTCTCTAAGCATCATGTTGACTGTACTCCCTGGATCTGAAGGATGCGCATATCCACATACAGATACATCTCGCTCACAGCAAGTGGGGACACTTCCAGTACCAAGCTCAGCGTCTCGCATCTTCACAAAATGTAGCTGCTTACCTCCGGACACTGAGTGTGTTTGTCTTCCGCTATCTGCATGTTTGGCTGATCAAGAATACCACTCCAGGAGGAGGTCAAGAATCGACACGCTTCACCATTTGGGTGTTGGAACATAAGAAATGCCATACGGGGTCAGACCAAGATCCATCAAGCCCACTATCCTGTTTCCAGCAGTGGCCAGTCCAGGTCACAAGTAACTATCAGGTTCCCAAAAAGGTACACAGATTCCACATTGCTTATGCTGGGGTAAGTAGTGGATTTCCCTGGTCCTCTTTAATAATGGTTTATGGACTTTTCCTCCAGGAACATGTCTAAACCTTTTTGAAACCTAGCTACACTAACAGCTTTTACTATATCCTCTGGTAATGAATTACAGAGTTGATTACTCGTTGAATGTAAAAAATATTTTTCTCTTATTAGTCCTAAATGAGCTACATAATAGCTTTATTGAGTGTCCCCTAGTCTTTCTACTTTTTGAAGGAGTAAACAACTGATCTATGTTAACCCGTTCCACTTCATTTATTAATTTATAGACCTCTATCATATCTCCCCTCAGCCGTCTCTTTTGGAAGTTAAAGATCCCTGACCTTTTAAGCCTCTCCTCGTAGAGGTATCCTTCCATTCCCTTTACCATTTCGGTGACTCTTCTCTGTACCTTTTCTAATTCTGCTATATTCTTTTTAAGAAATGGCGACCAGACTTGCACACAATAATCAAGGTGCACCATGGAATGCTACAGAGGTATTATAATAACCTTGCTTTTGTTCCCCATTCCTTTCCTTAAGATTCCTAGCATTCTATTTACTTTCTTGGCTGCCACTGCACACTGGGCAGAGGGTTTCGACAAAGTTTCTATGATTGATTTATTTGCACAGTTTTTATATACCGCTGCTTCCAAGGATCAGCAGCGGTTTACATTACAACAAAAATCAAACAGATACATATAACTTTATGGAACTATATTACAATATTACATTATAACAAGAATTATATAGTACTAGAATTACAAATTAGAATATAACAAGAACATTATTGAACTATATTACATTAAAAGTGTATAACAAGTATAAGAGTGAACATAAACCTAATAGGAGATTACACTGATTTTTATATATGTGTTATGAATCATTATAATGTTGGTTAGCACTTACAGTAGCGTTGTTTCAGTTGCATATATACATTTGGATGGGGTAAGTATATTCAATTTACGGTGGTTGGGAATCTATATTTGTTTCTCCATTGGTGTAATGTTGTCTGAATAGATGGGTTTTTAGTTCTTTTTTAAATGTTTGCAGTTCTTTCCTTTCTCTTAATTGATCCGGGAGATTGTTCCACAGTATTGGAGCTATTAGCGAAAAGGCACTGTTACTTGTTGAATGTTTTGTTTTCCTTATTAGATCTGGGACTGCTAATGTGTTAAGGTTTTTTCTCCGTCTTATCCTATTATCGAGTGGGCTGTGAAGAAGAGTAGTTAAGTATGAAGGGGCAATGTTATTAATTAATTTGAAGGTGGTTAATAGTATTTTGTATTGGATCCTACTGAATATGGGTAACCAGTGTAGAGTGTATAGGATAGGGGTAATATGGTCAGATAGTTTGGCTTTAAATATAACTCTTGCGGTTACATTTTGGGCCATTTGCAGAATCTTGATGTTCTTCTTAGTTATTCCATGTAGTATGCTATTACAAAAATCGAAATGTGGTGTTATTAAAGCTTGTGTGACGGTTCTGAAATCTTTGTCTTGTAATAGTGGTCTTAGTTGTTGAATAGAGCGCAGTTTGTAATAAATTGTTTTTGTTAGTTTCTTGATGTGTGTTGTGAAACTGAGAGTTTTGTCAATGATAACTCCTAAGTATTTTAATTCTTCTTTGATTGGAAGAGTCGCATTAAGGATTTTAATGTCAGATGGGGGAGTATATTTCGTGTTTTTTGTTGCAATCAGGACTTCAGTTTTTTTTATGTTAATAGCTAAGTTGTTTAATCGTAGCCATTCTTCAGCTTCTGTAAGGCAATTTATTAGTTTGTTGTGATTTGGGTTAATTATGTTAAACTCCGAGAATAGCATAATGTCGTCCGCATATATATGGTAATGAATCTTGTGTTTTTTGAATATGGTACATATTGGCTGGAGATATATGTTAAATAATAGAGCAGATAATGCAGAGCCTTGAGGTATACCTTGTTCTTGGGAGAAAGGGGGTGATGATGATTGATTGAGATGAACATATTGTGAACGATCGGATATGTATGATTTAAACCAGTCCAGAGTAGTTTTCAGTAATCCTATTTGTTTAAGTCTTGAAATGAGTATGTTGTGATTTATGCTGTCAAATGCAGCTGATATGTCAAGGAAAACTAAAATAAATGCTTGTTTTGTGTTGTCCAAACCTTTGTTAAGAGTGTCAATAAGTGAGATAAGCAGGGTTTCAACACCATGAAAAGGGCGAAATCCATACTGGTGTTCATCAAGAGGGGCAAAAGTGTCTATATGATCGAGTGGAGGAGTAGCCTAGTGGTTGGGGCAAGGTACTTCAGACCGGAAGGTCGGGGGTTCAAATCCCACTGGAGGACAGCAACCTTGGGCCAGAAGGACTGGGGTTTCTAGTCCCACAGGTGCTCCTTGTGGTCTTGGGCAAGCCACTTAACCTTCCATAGCCCATGTTCCCTGTAAAATAGTTATCTCCAAGTTATAATGCCCTGTTCAATGTAATTTCAGTTTGTTCAATGTAAACCGCACTGATGCAGAATAGCGCGGTATATAAGAGAATGTAAATAAATAAATAAATAAATAAAATCCTGTAATTGTATTTGTACAGCTTTTTCAATGATTTTGGTTAGGAAAGGGATGCTAGCTATCGGGCGATAAGATGATGGGTCGTTTACATTTAATGTCTTGTTTTTTAATATGGGGCGGAGTGCAGATAGTTTTAGTTTAGTTTTAGATGACGCCTAAATCCTTTTCCTGGGTGTGGTTGCTAAAGTGGAACCTTGCATCATGTAACCATAGTTTAGGTTGTTGTTGTTAAGTGCCGTCGAGTCGGAGTCGACTCATGGCGACCCTCTGGATAGCTATCCTAAATTGTGTTCGGTCTTCAGTCAGGCGGCTCATTGTTGACAGACTGGTACCGTAGCTGCTGTTATTGTATCGATCCATCTCATTGCTGGCCTTCCTCTTTTGCGTTGACCTTCTATCTTGCCAAGCATGATGTCTTTCTCTAATGATCTCTCTCTTCGCACGATGTGTCCAAAGTATGAAAGTCGAAGTCTTGTCATCTGAGCTTCTAAAGAAAGCTTAGGTTTGATCTCCTCTAGTACCGACTGGTTTGTTCTTCGGGCAGTCCATGGTATACACAGTATTCACTGCAAGCACCATAATTCAAAGGCATCAATTTTCTTCCTGTCTATCTTTTTCACTATCCAGCTTTCACATCCATATGATGTTATTGAAAATACCATGGCTTGAACAAGTCGAATATTTGTATGGAGAGAGACATCTCTGCTCTTGAGAATCTTATCTAGGTCTTTCATAGCCATTCTGCCAAGAGCAATGCATCTTCTGATTTCTTGACTGCTTGTTGCTTCTTTATTGATAGCTTATCCAAGTAGGTTAAAAGTTGTTCACGATTTCAATTTCTTCTCCTTCAACGATGAACCTGTTGATTATGCCAGTTGTCATGATCTTTGTCGTCTTTACATTAAGGTGCAGGCCCATTTTGAGACTATGTTCTTTGATTGTGAGAAGCAAATGTTTCAGATCATCTTCACTTTCAGCCAGTAATGTGGTATCATCAGTATAGCGAAGATTGTTGATGAGTCTTCCACCAATCTTCACACCTCTGTTATCTTCATACAATCCTGCTTCTCTGATGATTTGTTCTGCCTATAAATTAAACAGATAGGGGGAAAGTATGCAGCCTTGTCTTACACCTTTGCTTATTTTAAACCATTCTGTTTCTCCTTGTTCCGTTCGAACTGTTGCTTCTTGATCAATGTTCAGATTGTGCAAGAGTACGATCAGATGTTCTGGTATACCCATGCTTCTTAATGTGGCCCAGAGTTTCTCATGGTTTACACAGTCAAAAGCTTTGCTATAGTCGATAAAGCACAAATAGATATCCTTTTGGTATTCTTTAGTCTTTTCAAGGATCCATTTCACATCCGCAATGATGTCTCTTGTTCCTTGCTCTTTCATGAACCCTGCTTGCACTTTAGGTAGTTCTTGTTCAAGGTATGGTTGTAGTCTCTTTTGAATAATCTTTAGTAGAATCTTGCTGGCATGTGGGATCAGAGCGATTGTGCGATAATTTCCACAGTCAGTTGGATCACCTTTCTTTAGTATTGGTATAAACACAGATCTTTTCCAGTCAGTTGGCCATGATGTTGTCTTACATTTTTCTTGGCAGAGCCTTGTAAGTATGGTAACAGCTGCATCAGATTGCTGTAATACTTTTATGGGAATGCTATCAATGCCTGGTGCTTTATTCTTTGATAAGGCTTTCAATGCTGCTTCAACTTCTTCTTTCATCACCAATGGTTCCTGATCATAAGGTACAGGTTGAAACGGCTGTTGGTCCACTTGATCTTTATCATATAAAAACTCTGTATATTCCTTCCATCTTTTCTTGATCTTCTCGGCATCATTCAACATAGAACCTTGAGCATCTTGTAAAATTCCAATTCGAGGCTGGAACTTTTTCTTTAACTCTTGTAGCTTTAGGAAAGCCGATCTTGTTCTTCCTCTAATAGTTTCTGCTTCTATTTCCTTGCATGTGTCGTTGTAGTACTTTTCCTTGTCCTGTCTTGCTGCACGTTGGAAATCGTTTGAGTAGTTCTTCCCTAAATGCATAACTTTGCACTTGTCCACATTAAATTTCATCTGCCATTTGGATGTCCAGTCTTCCAATTTTTGAAGGTCCTCTTGCAGTTTTTCACAATCCTCTTGTGTTTTAATAACTTTGAATAATTTTGTGTCATCTGCAAATCTGATCACCTCTCTCATTAGTCCCATTTCCAGGTCATTTATGAAGATGTTAAAAAGCAGCAGGTACAGCACAGATCCCTGGGTTACTCCACTATTCACCTTTCTTCATTGAGAAAATTGGCCATTTAGCCCTACTCTCTGCTTTCTGTCTTTTAACCAGTTCCAGATCCACAATAGTAACTGCCTCCTATCCATGATTTTTTAATTTCTCCAAGAATCTCTCATGAGGGACCTTGTCAAAGACTTTCTGAAAATCCAGATTCACTATATCGACTGGCTCACCTTTATCTACCTGTTTATTGACACCTTTCTCCCATTAAAACATGACTATCTAAATGTCAGTAATTTTATTTTTTATAATGGTGTTTTCCATTTTTCCCGGTACTGACATCAGGCTCACTGGTCTGTAATTTCCCAGATCACTTTTTAAAAATTGACGTTACATTGGCCATTCTCAATCTTCAGAAATTACTAGGGTTCATTATAGATTACTCAGTGTCCCACCTTAAATCCACCCAGCAGTTGGAATTCATAAGAGCTCTGCTCGACATGATTCATGCGAGAGCCTTTCTTCTGCATGGCTGTCTACATAGGTTGCCAGCACTGGTAAGGGCAGATGATAGCTCGCAAGATGTTGACCATACTAGGCCACATGGCCTCTATAGTGCATGTCACACCTTTGGCATTCCTCCAGATGAAGCAGGCTTAGTGGACTCTGTGGCCCCAGGCAACGGGTCGCCTCAGGGATTGTTTGTATGTCACTGCCCCTCTTGTTCAGTCATTGCACTGGTGGATACTCCACCACAATTTGTTCAAAGGTCTTCCTTTCCAAATTCCTTCAACCAAAACATTCTGACAACATATGCATCCAAGCTCGGATGGGGAGCTCATCACGATGGGTTGTACATCCAGGGCGATTGGTCCATCCAAGAAAGACTCATCAGATCAACTCTAAAGGCTTTCTGAGATCAACTGGCCAACCAAATTGTTCTGATCCAGCCTGACAATCAGGTCACCATGTTCTGCATCAACAAGTAGGAAGGACCGGGCTCGTACCTCCTGTGTTGGCAAGTAGTCAGGTTGTGGAAGTTCGCCATTATTCATGGGATGGTCTTGAGAGCCACGTACGAGACAGGCAAGCATATCACTCTGGCAGATAGTGTTGAGTCCTCCAGCCACATGAGTGATGCTGTACAGGGAAATTGCATCTCGCATATTTCAAGAGTGGGACACCCCCACAATAGATCTGTTTGCCACACCACAGAATACCCAGTTGGGTCAATTCTGCTCTAGGGTAAGATCACATAGCAGACTAGTACTGGATGCTTTTCTCCTGCATTGGTGGGAGGATCATCTCTACGCATATCCTCCAATACCTCTCATTGCAAAGATCCTCCTGAAGCTCAGAACAGACAGCGGTACAATGATTCTCATTGCTGCCTTATGGCCCAGACTTTCATGGTTTCCTGTCCTACTGCAACTCTCCAGTCAGGAGCCACTCCGGCTCGGCCATGCACCAGATCTAATATTGCAGGATGACAGGATGATGTTGCACCCTAACATCTGGTCTTTGGCCCTCACGGTGTTGAGAGGCTAATGTTGTCTTAGATCAACCTGCTGGACGGTGTAACTGAAGTCCTTTTGGCCTCCAGAAGGGCCTCTATGTGAAAGTCTTGCTCTTGCACATGGAGTCGTACTCTTGCTGACTTTCATCTGTTCCACACAAAAACTGTTTGAGTATCTTCTACACCTCTCTGAGTCTGGACTTAAGTCCAATTCCATCAGGGTCCATCTCAGTGCAATTAGAGTTTACCATCGAGGTGTGGAAGGAAAGGCCATCTCTGTACAGCCTTTAGTTGTTCGCTTTATGCAGGGTTTGCTTCTCTTGAAGCCTCCCTACAAGCCTTCCGCAGTGTCTTGGGTCCTAAATGTGGTTCTTGCACAGCTCACAGAAGCTCCCTTTGAGCCGCTCAACTCCTGTCATCTGACGTTCTTGACCTGGGAGGTATTGTTTCTGGTGGCAGTCACTTTAGCATGCAGAGTGAGTTAGCTTGGCCCTAGCGGTTCATCTGCCTTACACCAAATTCCATCATAATAGAGTGGTTCTCCATACATCTTAAATTCCTTCTGAAAGTGGTATCGGATTTCCTCCTTAATCAGTCAGTTGTTGTTCCAACATTTTCTCCAGAAACAAGCAGGAAGTCGGTCCTCACTTATGGGTGACGTCGGCACTGACAGAGCCCACGTGGACCAATTCCCCAGCTTTCAAAGAATGTCTTTGGGATTGCTGACACGCATGCATGGTCCTCTTCCCGCCCAAAGGTGCCATCTTGCTCAGTCTCCCTTTATCCACGGAGCCCTTCGACGCACATCCTCGTCCCTCGGAAAAACGTTTTTGTGATTCGGCCTTTTGGCCTTTTTTCAGGTAGCACCGGTCCTCTTCCTTCCTCCCCTTCACCCCTGCTTCGGCTGTGGGCTAGGGGATCCCTTTTTTGTCTCTATTTAGTGTTTTTCTTTTGTGCCCTTTTCGCAACCTTTTTTCTCCAACCGCTGTCCTAGAGGGTTTTCGACCTCGCGGGGCCCTTTTTGCCCCCATGGCCACTGGTTTTAAGAAATGTGACAGATGCTCTAAAAATATGTCGCTCACGGACACCTATGACTGCTGTCTACGGTGTCTGGGGGCTGACCACAACCCGGAGCTCTGCTCGCTTTGTAAGAAAATGTCCGCTAAGGCCTTGCTAAGCCGCAAGCAGAAGTCCGATGACATTTTCCACAAGGCAGCCTCGGGATCCCCGGTGGCACCTCGCCCTACCAATCCACCACTTGCAGGGTCCCCTGCAGGGAACCCGCACCCCAGGCGTCACTGATCAGGGTTCACCCGAGGTGGAATAGCGAAAGAAGACGATTACCTTGAAGTTGCTGTCAGGGGGCTCCAGACAAGCGCAAGAGGTCTCGCACTCATTCCCTTAGCCCTCCCCGGCGTTCCCAAGAGTCAGATAAGGAGCAGCCTCGAAAGGTACCTCGTATGGACACGGAGGCCTCCGGCTATGGCACCCAGTCTCCTGAGGGTTGGCCCGGCGAGGACCCCTCTCCTCCTCCACGCCAGACCCGGTAACGCCAGCGTCGCAGGGACCCACTCCCAAGTGGGAGTCCCGTATGCTGGCACTGGAGCGCAGTGTTTCTGCCTTTCTTGCTGCCCAGCAGGCGCTTATGCCCAGCACGGCTGGCTCACCCCCCGAGACTGAGGCTCACCCGACTGGGGTCTCGAAAACTGCCTTGGAAACCCCCAAGAGCCGCAGGCCTCGTGAGGGTCCTTGGCACCGGTGTCACTCGCCGTCCCATTCCTCTGGGGCGAGATCTTCCAGAGCCAGTGCCTCCGGCTCCAAGCGGGCCTCGGCCACGGGGCGTGGGGATCAGCCTGACTCAGAGTCCTTCTCGGACTTCTCAGGCTGGAAATCAGACAGGGACACTTCCCTGGAGACCCGCGCCCATAGAGATCTCCCCTCTGACCCATCCCCGCCCACCTCGCAAAGGCGGTTGCCTCCCGAGGACACTTCTTTCCTGGCGATTGTGCGGGATATGGCTCGGGCCCTCAGTCTGCCGATGCAGACCGAAGAGGAGCCGATGGCGGAGGAACTTGACATCTTGCAGTATGAGTCTCCACCCAGGGAGTCTCTTACAGTTCTGATACCATCCATCCTATCCCAGCTGCTTCTCCGCATGTGGGAAGCACCCGCCTCAGTCCCTATTGTCAGTGAAAGACTCAATGCCATGTTTAGGGTCCATCGCGGCCCGGGTTTCGGAAGACCCAACTTCCTCACAACTCCATGGAAGTCGAGTCCGAGTTGCGGAGACAGAAGAGCCGGAAATCGCACTCCAGCCCAGCCTGGTAGGGAGTCCCATGCCCTCAACGCCCTCAGGCACAAGGCTTACCAGGGATCCATGCTGGCATGTCGAATCCAGGTGTACCAACTATATATGAGTATGTTCCTGCGCAACCTCGCCAAAGAGCTCGGCGGGTTCTCCGCGGGCCTTGGCGGGGGAGCAATCGCACACTTTGGCTCAGCCTGGTAGGGAGTCCCGTGCCCTCGACGCCCTCGGGTGCAAGGCTTACCAGGGATCCATGCTGGTGTGCCGCATCCAAGTGTACCAACTATATATGAGTATGTTCCTGCGCGACCTTGCCAAAGAACTCAGCGGGTTCTCCGTGGGCCTTGGCGGGGGAGCACCTTCTCAGGTTCCAGACCCTTCTGAGGTTGGTCTCAGACTGGTGGAAATACCTTTCCCGCACCACATATGACGGGATTGAGTCTTCTGCCTGTGTAGCGGCGGCTGGTATCGGAGCCCAACGCCAGGCGTGGCTCCAGTCTTTAAACCTGGAGCAGTGGATCAAGGAGAAACTCCTGGATGTCCCCTGCCTCGGCGAACAGCCATTCAGCAAGCCCATGGAGGACAAGGCAGCCGAGATCGAGACAGAGTTTGTGACCCGCACCTGTCTCTCTCGCAAAACCTCCTCTCTTCCACGGAAGAAGCAGCACACTAAAAAGCCTTTCTTCCAGAGGAAAGGGTTCCCCTACCAGGGATATCCACCATACCCACCTATCCCTGCGCCGACTACCAGCGCTCAGGGAAAAGGGGGTGCCCAGAGTCACCGGAAACCCAAGGGGCCCAAGACCTAGCCACTGGCACCACCCCAGCCACCCCTGGGGTTTTGACGCCGAAGGCATAGCCTCTCGCCCCCCCCCCCCCCCCCGGGGATGCTTCCGCCCGTGGGAAGACGCCTGTCCCTTTTTGCCCCCGAATGGGCGACTTTTACTTCGGACACCTGGGTCTTGCAGGTGATCAGGAACAGGTATTGTCTTCGTCTAGACAGACTCCCTCCTCCCTTCTTCCAGGCAGAACTTACTCGGCTTCCCTCGCACCAGGCATGCTTACAGCGAGAGCAGAACAACCTCCTTGGTCAACAAGCGGTCGAAAGAGTTCCACCACACCTATGGAGTCAGGGATTTTATTCCCGGTACTTCCTCGTTCCGAAGAGGATGGGGTGCCTGAGCCCCATCCACAACCTCAGGAATCTGAACAAGTTTCTGGTGCGGGAGAAGTTCAAAATGCTATCCCTTGGCATCCTGCTGCCCTACCTTTGGCAGGGCGATTGGCTATGTTCCTTGGACCTCAGAGACACTTTTGCCCACATTGCGGTCCATCCCAAGCACAGGAAGTACCTGCATTTCAGGGTTCAGGGAGAGCACTTGCAGTACAGAGTGCTCCCCTTTGGGCTTGCATCTGCCCCGCGAGTCTTCACCAAGTGCCTGTCAGTGGCCGCGGCCCACCTCCGGCTATAGGGCATGTCCATCTACCCTTACCTAGACGATTGGCTCGTCTCGGGCACCTCGGCGGAGGAGGCTTACCTCTCGGCGTCGCGCACGGTTGTCCTCCTTGAGCACCTCAGTTTCTTGATCAACTACTCCAAATCCCACCACACACCGGTGCAGAACCTGGAGTTCATTGGCGCTCTTCTCGACACAATGCCTTTCTCCCTCGAGTACGCCAGATTGGCTCCATGCTCTGGCTGCCGAGGTCCAAGGCCGGCCTAAGGTCTCGGTGGGGAAGGGGCGCACAAGCATGGTGGAGCCTCACAAAAGCTTCCAATAAAACATTTCTGCACAGGGGCTCCATCAGGTATGTCACCCCACATACATAAGGACTAATTCTTGCTATCCACAGAGATCTCCTGCTACAGATAACTACCTTAATTATGCAATTGTAGCTGCCAGCCCTCCCCACTTATCTCCTCTCCTGATCACAGAAACTGAGAACATACATACACACACATGCAAGAATGCAGCAACATATATACCAACAGTGACTCATAAACACGTGCATGTTCATAAAATACTCACAGACATACCATCCCATAAAGATAATATGCACACACACAAACAAAACAGATAATAAACAGTGAAGCCAATCATATACACGTGTGCATGCATACATGCTCACAGTTGCTCACTCATACAGTCACAAGAGACCCGCAGACAGAGGTATTGCAGATACAAGCAGATGAGTGGGTGCTTGCTCAAACGTACACACACCCACATACAGAGGGATCAAGCAGATGAGTGGGTGCTTGCTCAAACGTACACACACCCACATACAGAGGGATTGAAAATAATTCCTTGAGCCAGGCTCTTCATGCTTTCCCCACTTGCTTTAGAAACGTGGCTGAAATGAGTGGTGGAAAGCTCCTGTTCCCTCCCCTCCCACCTCAGATTATCTACATTTTAGAGTGAGTCATAGTCTGGAAAGCGAAGTTACTTACCTGTAACAGGGGTTCTCCATGGACAGCAGGATAAGTCAGCCACACCTGGTGACGTCCTTCAGGCGGCGCCATGCGGAAGTACTCTCAGAGCTCAGGTTTCTGAGCATGCCAAGGTAGCCCACCTTAGTATGAAAGCAGATATCATGCAGACACTAAAGCAACCAAACCAAGGTGTGTGAAGGGTGGAAAGACAAAGCCTTTATTAATTCCTTGACAACCCGACACAGGCCGTGTTTCGTTACCCTTCGTCAGGGGTTTGCCAGGCACAAACTAAAAAATAAACATACAAATACTTAAAATCATAAAAACAGACCACAAAAAGCGCTATCCATAAAAACAATAAATAGATGAAACAATAAAAAACAAATCAAAGCAATAAAAATAATGAACTAAATTGAATAAATAATAAACCATCTCATGTATAATCAGTGCAGAACCAACTAAAAACATGTGCTTAAGAATAAAAAACATAAATACCTTTGTTGAAGACCATTAAAACAGACGGTCCTATACCGTATTGTTCTAAGGCATTAATGAGAAAACAGTCGCACTAACAAAACATAAATGAATGAGGTTAAAAACAAATAAAATATGAACAATACAATAATCATTATACCCATTGTAATGTAATAAGTACTACTAAGAGAGACGTACAAGACACATACTAATCAGATTAAGAACTTGATGGTACCTTACTGTATCAAAAAATAATAACGTCCTCCTATGAACTAAGGAGGTGTGTAATAGTACCTTTCTGTATCTAAAGAATTGCAGGAGTGAGCCAGTTGGAGTGAGGAACAAAAGAAGAAAGCTTCAAACTGTAAATAATGTGATAAGCACGGCATGATGTGTCAAAAAACAAAAAGCAAAAAAGTAAAAATTGCCCCTTAATGAATATCTAAAAATGTGACCATACATCATACCACATATCTGAATGACGTTTGCAAAGAATATAGTTAAAATAACAGTAATATTAAAAGGTGGATAATTAAAGGGGCCATTGAGGAGATCAGAGTGAAATATAGACCCATAAAGGGTATACATGCACTAAAACGTTGTCTATCTTAAATAAAAAAAGTCCTTGTTATCGCTAAACAACATCGGCATGACAGAAGATGTTCTTGCGAATATCAGGGAGTTAAATATAGTAAAAAGTGTAATAAAAAATGTAATAAAGAAAATAAAAAGATCACTGTACCTTTTCTTCCAGAGCTGCCGCATGCAAATCATGAAAGATTCAATGAAAAGACGCTCGCTCATGCGCAAAAAGAAAAAGGAACCCAAGGCGGCGGAGCTGAACTCCGGAGGCGCGGGAAAACTTGTATATAGTAAAGATGTGAGATGAAACCCACGCAGACAAACAATCGTACTCAATAAAAAGTACTGGAAGAAAAAAATGTACATAAAGCACCACACGGGAGTCCAGTCATGTATTATAATGGTAACTGAATCAAAACAAAAGGGGTAGTGTATACATATTATTTTATTTATTTATTTTTATTTATTTAACAATTCTTATATACCGCACTATTTGTTATCAGTGCGGTTTACATTTAACAAAGAGTTTTCAGATCAGAGAAGACTGATTGAAATTACATTATAACAAGGAATAAAACTTGGAGAACATGGGAAACTATTTACATATTGACATGTATCAGGATGGTTGAGGAATACATGAAACTATGTACATAAAGATATGGCATAATAGTTGATACTTGATCTGAAAGTACGTAGGTTGCTTAGGACTGACAAGTGGGTGCTTGGGACTTGAGCGTTAAGTTGTGTAGGAGTCTTTAGTAGGGGAGGGGGGATGGTTTCTTAGAGTCGGGGTGGCGGCTTGGGCAAAATGGAGCAGAAAGAGGTGGTGTTTTATTGCTTTCCGGAATTGTAGAAGATCCCGGATCGCTCTGATTTCTGGGGGGAGGTCGTTCCAACATTTTGGTGCATAGTAGGCAAAGGTTCTTCTCCTGGTTGTTTGGGAGCATTTTATGGAGTCTTTGGGAATAGTCAAAGTGTTGTCTGTTGTTGTCCTTCTGATTCTAGTTTTAGGAGTAGGTGTGATAAGTTCCTTGAGAGAATTGGGGGCGATGTTGATAATCTTGAATGTTATTAGCAGAATCTTATATGTTAGCCTGGAGTATATCGGTAACCACTGGAGATCCTTGAGTATTGGTGTGATGTGGTCTGATCTGGCTAGACCATAGAGGACACGTGCAGCGGCATTCATGGCTTGTTGGAGAGGATTGAGGGTATTCTTTGGTAGGCCATACAAGATTAGGTTTGCATAATCTAGATGTGGTAGTATGAGGGCCTGGAAGATGGTTCGGAAGTCGTCAGCAGGTAGCATAGGTTTGAGAAGTCTCAATGTCCTGATTTTGTTGTAGATGGACCTGGTGATGTTTTTTATATGCTCCTTGAAATCCAGGTGCTGGTCAAGAGTAATGCCGAGGTAGCGTATGGCATTGAGGCTTGGGAGCTCCGCATCTCTTACTCTTAGGCTGGAGGGGGGAGAGAAGTTTTTGTTCCTTGACATGAAAAGTACCTCCGTTTTCTTGAAGTTAATGTGGAGGTTTTGGGTAGTTAGCCAATCTGTAATTGCGTTGAAGCAGTTAACAAGGTTGGTGAATTCAGGTTGTTTGACTTTGAACGGGGTGAATAGCAGAACATCGTCCGCGTAGATTAGGGCAGAAATATTGAAGGATCGGATGATGTTGCATATCGGCTGCATGTAGATATTGAACATCAGCGCCGATAAGGAGGAACCTTGCGGGACACCTTGTTGCTGGTGGAAAGGTGTCGAAGTTTCAGAACCAACACGGACTTGTTGCCAGTGATCTGACAGGTAGGATTTACACCACTCCCAGGCAAGGCCGTGGATGCCTTTTTCCAGGAGGCGGGTAAGTAGCTGGTTGTGATTGACGGAATCGAAGGCTGCTGAGATATCCAGGAAGATGAGGGTGAACCCATTTTCAGCGTTGTCAATTCCTCTATTGAGAGTGTTGGTGAGGGAGGTGAGCAGTGTTTCTATTCCATGTGATTCTCTAAAGCCATGTTGGCAGGGGTCAAGGGGGGCTGCTATGTCTATATGTTGTTGGATTTGTCTGTAGACGACCTTCTCGATTATTTTAGCGAGTAGAGGAATGCTCGCAATAGGCCGTTAGGATTCTCTTTTTGATGGGTCGAGTCTGCTGTTCTTTAGGAGGGGTCTTATTGAGGTTCGTTTGAGTAAAGAGGAGAATGAGCCGATAGGAAAGGAGAGACGGATGATGTTTAGTAGAATTGGGCTGAGTTCAACTCGGAGGGTCTGGATCCAGTGTGCTGGACAGGGGTCGTTTGGAGCTGTTGAGGTGTTGATGCTAACAATGAGGTCTTGGAGACTTCTCTCATCAGGAGGGGTAAAATATGTGAGTGATGTTTGTGAGGTGGGAGTTTGGTAAAGGGGGGACGGTATTGCTATTGGCTGATTACTTGCTGTTAGTGATTTGGATTGGAGGAAGTCGGCATATGACTGGGGGGGAATTGGGGCCAGTTGGATGGGGGAGGGTTCCTTGATTAGGGATTTCGCTAGGTTGAATAGGTCTCTCGGTTTGTTGATTGAACGTTGAAGGAGCTGGGTGTGGTATTCCCTCATTCTGAGATAGATATATGGAACATTATGGAACTAAAGACGTGGCGCAATGATAAAAACACAAGACTAAGTAACCGCAAGAGAACTTAAAACATGTGAATCTTAAAAAGTAAAAGGCATACATAAAACTGAATCAAAATATAACAAGGCAGCTAAAGGAGCAAGGGGACGCTGGGGCGCTGGTAGCAGCCTGGCTGAGGATGGGAGCCCCGTCGGGCGCATCCTGAGCTGGAACAGTCATGGAGGAGGCAGATTTACCTGAGGAGGCGAGGTAATCCTTCAGGGCATGCCCTCTAGACTTGCGGGCCCTCGGAGACATGCGGCTGCAGTGGGGGAAGTCCTCCACGCTGTGGCCGGAGCCAAAGCAGCGGACGCAGAGGTCATGAGTGTCCGAATTGCTCATTTTCTAGCTGCAGCGTGTGCATTTTTAAATCCCGGCTTCGGCATGTTGCTGGATGATTCAGGGAGTTGTATTAGGATGTTAGGAGGTTTGAATTGGTGAGAGGCGAGTAAGGTCAGTCTTGCTGGAAAGGCGGAAGGAAGAAGACTGGCTGGGCTAGGGACGGGCCATCAAGGTGGGCTACCTGGGCATGCTCAGAAACCTGAGCTCTGGAGAGTACTTCCGCATGGCGCCGCCTGAAGGATGTCACCAGGTGTGGCTGACGCAATACTGCTGGTCCATGGAGAAAGGCAGAGCCACAACTTGCTTTTTTTTAAAATGGGGCAAGGCTAGCCGTATGGGGGAGGGGGCAGACCATACTGGAAGGGGGTATTCTTAATTTCTCTACTATTGCACCTGTTCTGGGACTGGGTAGGGGGAGAGATTCTGTGCCCGGGCTACTTGCCAACCAGGGATTTCAGGGTTCCTAGAAGGGGGGAGCCATTGTCTTTTCAGGGGATTTTTGTGTTTTTGATTGCCACCCCCTTTAAGAAGGTCCCCAGGAGCATTGGCTCTTCTGGTAGGTAGCTGATGCTCTCAGGGAAACATAAGATATGCCATACTGGGTCAGACCAAGGTCCATCAAGCCCAGTATCCTGTTTCCAACAGTGGCCAATCTAAGTCATACGTACCTAGCAGTTTCCCCAAAAGACACAGGTTCCACAGTGCTTGTACTGGGTCAAGCATTGCTATCCTGGGTCTCTTCTTAATAATGGTTTATGGACATTTCCTCCAGGAACGTGTCCAAACCTTTTTTAAACCCAGCTACACTAACAGCCTTTGCTACATCCTCCGGTAACAAATTCCAGAGTTTGATTACACGTTGAGTGAAAAAATATTTTCTTCTATTAGTCTTAAATAGTTTACCCTGTAGCTTCATTGCATATCCCCTAGTCTTTCTATAGTCTGATAACGTAAACAATTGATCTACGTTTACCCGTTCCACTCCGTTCATTAATTTATAGACTTCTATCATATCTCCCCTCAGCCGTCTCTTTTCCAGGTTAAAGAGCCCTAACCTTTTTAGCCTTTCTTCATAGCGGTATCCTTCCATCCCCTTTACCATTTTGGTGGCTCTTCTCTGAACCTTTTCTAATAACGCTATATCCTTTTTAAGATACGACGACCAGAATTGCACACAATATTCAAGGTGCGGTCTCACCATGGAACGATATAGAGGCATTATAATATCTTTTGTTTTATTTTCCATTCCTTTCCTTATTTATTTTATTTATTATTTATTTAGACAGTTTTGTATACCACCTTATCCTTCAATCAAAGTGGTCACAACACAATTGGGGTATACATTTTAACACGAGGGGATATGAGACACATACACTAATACTTACAGAGAACATGGGCAATGGAGGGTTAAGTAGCTTGCCCAAGACCTCAAGGAGCACCTGTGGGACTAGAAACCCCAGTCCTTCCGGCCCAAGGTTGCTGTCCTCTAGTGGGATTTGAACCACCGACCTTCCAGTCTGTGGTACCTTGCCCCAACCACTAGGCCACTCCTCCCTCCTTATGATACCTAGCATTCTATTTGCTCTCTTGGCTGCCGCTGCACACTGGGCCAATGTTTTTAACATGTTATCCACAATGACGCCTAAATCTTTTTCCTGAGTGGTGGTTCCTAATGTGGAACCTTGCCTCGTGTAACCATAGTTTGGGTTGTTTTTCCCTAGGTGCATAACTTTGCACTTGTCCACATTAAATTTCATCTGCCATTTTGATGCCCAATCTTCCAATTTATCAAGATCCTCTTGCAATTTTCCACAATCCTCTTGGGTTTTAACAACTTTAAATAGTTTTGTGTCATCTGCAAATTTGATAACCTCACTCGTTATTCCCCTTTCCAGGTCATTTATGAATATGTCAAAAAGCAGCGGACTCAGCACAGGTCCCTGGGGTACACCAGTATTCACCTATCTCCAGGAACAAGCAGGAATGAGTCTTCACATATGGGTATCGTCGGTACCGACAGAGCCTGCGCGGGAACGCTCCCCAGCGTCCAAAAGGAAAGCTTTTGGGAGCATCCCCAGCGCCTGCGCGCTGCCTTCCCGCCTTTCCTAACTGCCTCTTTCCAGTTCTTCTTTTCCGTGGAGCCAGCAGGTCGTGTTTCCTGTCACCGCTGAAGAATTTCTTATTTTCTTTTATTTTTCTTTAGTCGCGTGTCTGCCTTCTCGATTCCGGACCAGTACTACCAGTCTTTTTTCTTTCTTTAAAAAAAAAAAAAATCTTTTACTCTCTTCAGTGCATTTTTTCTTCTGGGGCCTTAGGCCTACAGATATATTTTTCCTCATGGAAAAACCCGCCTCCGGGTTTAAAAAGTGCACGAAGTGCAGTAGCACTATTTCTGTCACCGACACCCATGACTGGTGTCTGAAATGTTTAGGTCCTGACCACTCCATTGCGGATTGTGAGTCCTGTTCCATGATGTCTAAAAGAGGGTTACAGAATCGGGCAGCTAAGCTCAGTGTCCTGTTTCCCTCCGATGCAGCTTCGGTGGCTTCCAGGGCTGCTTCTTCATCCCATGGATCTCAGGTAACCAAACTTAAATCTGGCCGGTCCTCAAAGAGTTCATCTCCTTCCAAGTATCGAGATGTCCCTGGGCTTACTCTTGAGGAACCCACACCAGCAAAATTACCCCGGCGGGAGGCTCCGGCTTCCAAAGCACTACCTATGGGGTCACAGGTTGACATCGATGGCTCGGCCTCGACCGATCACCTGTTACAATGTTCTGGAGTACCGGTGCTCTCCACCGGTACCGACATCCAGACATTGGTGGCGTCAATGGATCAGAATATTCTGACCATGCAGCGTGCCATCACGGCATTCATACAAGCTGCGACGCAACAAACCCCGTTGTCGGTACCCGTACCGATTCCGGTACAGGATCCGATTCCGGTTCCGATACCAGTACCGCTTGCATCGACATTAGAATCGACGGCAGCGGTACGCTATCCAGTGATGCCCATCAGTACCAACACGGTACCGATTACTCCCGAGGTCGATACCTCCCGGTATCCGTATCTGGCTCTGTGAGATCATCCAGACAGTCGATACTTCGATTCCTCTGAAGACTCTGATTCTTCAGAGGCCTCAATTGAAGCATCGGGGATCCTTCCTCAGGAACCCTCTTCTCCAAAAAGGAGAGTGTCTCCTCCTGAGGATTTGTCTTTTCAGGACTTCATTAGGGAGGTGGCCAAAGGCCTGTCCATCTCAGTGACCTCTGAAACTGAACCTAGAGCCAAGAAATTAGATATCCTTCAATATCCTAAGGCTCCTAAAGAGGCAGCCACCTTGCCAATACATGAGATTCTTTTTGATCACATGTTGGGCATATGGGAGACTCCTCTTTCCACCTCCCCTCATTCCAGAAGGTTGGACACCATGTATCGTGTTCCTCCTTGTCCTGGCTTTCATAAGACTCAGCTTCCTCACCACTCCATTGTGGTAGAGTCTGCTATGAAAAAGATCAAGAGTACAAAAAGGCACTCCTCTGCTCCTCCAGGAAGAGAATGCAGAACCCTAGATGCCTTTGGAAGGAAAATCTTCCAGGCCAGTATGCTTATAGCCAGAATCAACTCCTACAGTCTCTATATGGGGATGTTTCTGAAAGAAGTTACAGATCATCTGCAAACCTTATCTCCTTTTATGTCAGAAGATAAGAGAGAAGAATATATCACCTGGCTTAAACATGCACAGGATGTATCCAAGTTTTCCAACCGTGCAGCCTTTGACTCTTTTGAGGGGGCCAATAGAGCCTCAGCCATTGCCATAGGTGCACACAGAGTTGCTTGGTTGCAAGCCTCTGATTTGGAATCCTGGGTACAGGATGGTCTAGGTAACCTCCCCTGTACAGGCAAAAACCTGTTTGGCAAAGATTGGCAAGCAAAGGCCAACCAGATGGATGCTGAAAATTTTGCTTTAGATAGACTTTCAAAGTCTACTACTGCTCCTTTTAAAAAGAGGTTGTTCAAAAAGGGATCCTTCCCAAAGAAAGGGAAATTTTCTACTTATGGTCAGGCCTCTTCTCAAGGTCGTTTTGCTACAAAGAGACAGCAACAACCAAAACAGGCCAAAACCCAGGCTGCGAGGACTGCTACGGCCCAACAGCCTCAGCCTCCTCAGGGCCTTTGACTTTCCACTAGAGAACTTAGCCTTTCTGGCTCTAGAAAATCCAGAGCCTCTCACCATCCCAGGAAGGTTAGCTCACTTTGCTCCCAAATGGGAACAAATCACGGCAGAACAGTGGACCCTCTCCATCATAAGGGAAGGGTACAAACTTCATTTCTTAAACCTTCCTCCTCACACCATGGTGAAACAGTTCCATTCTCCAACATCTCTCCTCAACCTTCTAGGTCAAGAGATTGCTACCCTTCTTGCCCAAGGGGCAATAGAAGAAGTACCCCTTCTTCAACAGGGCTCAGGGTTCTACTCCCCCTATTTTCTCATCCCAAAGAAAACAGGGGGCTACAGACCCATATTAGATCTCAGAGAATTGAACAAGTTTCTATGCAAGGAGAAATTCAAGATGACTTCTCTTGGAACTCTCCTTCCGTACCTCCAGAGTCAAGACTGGCTTTGTTCTCTAGATCTCAAGGATGCGTACACCCATGTCTTCATCCATCCAACACACAGAAGGTTCCTTCGGTTCCTTTACCAAGAAAAGCACTACCAATACAAAGTGCTTCCTTTCGGTCTGGCCTCTGCTCCAAGAGTGTTCACAAAATGCATGGCAGTAGTAGCTGCATTCCTACACACTCTAGGAATATTCGTATTCCCATATCTGGACGACTGGCTCATCCGAGCTCCATCCCAGTCAGAGGCCCAGACTTCCCTGACCTGCACAAGGCGTGTTCTTCAGTATCTGGGACTGGTAATCAACATTCCAAAATCCCATCTCACCCCTACTCAGTCTCTAGAGTTCATAGGGGCCTTACTGGATACCACAACTGCAAGGGCCTATCTTCCCCAGGCCCGCTGCCTGCGCTTGGTGCAGTTAGCCTCCCAGATTCAGTTAAAATCCCATTTAACTGCTCGAGAGATGTTACAACTCTTAGGCCACATGGCATCCACGGTGCATGTGGTTCCTTACGCTCGCCTTCACATGAGGGCAGCTCAGTGGACCCTATCCACCCAATGGACTCAGGCATCAGGTTGCCTGTCAGACAAAATAGCAACCTCCAGTCGCCTTTTTTGGTCCCTCCACTGGTGGAAGTCCAGTCAAAATCTGTTGCTGGGGTCCCCCTTTCAACAGGTGTTACCCCAAGCCACCCTTACAACAGATGCCTCTTCAAAGGGTTGGGGAGCTCATCTACAAGATCTCTCGACCCAAGGCATCTGGTCTCCACAGGAGACATCTCTACATATCAACCTTTTAGAGCTCAGAGCAATCTTTCTGGCTCTCAAAGTCTTCCACACCCTGCTCAGCTACAAGACAGTCCTCATCCACACGGACAACTAGGTAGCCATGTTCTACGTGAACAAGCAGGGAGGAACTGGCTCTCTGTCGCTTTGCAACGAAGCTCTCAGATTGTGGGCCTTCGCCAGAGAGCATCAAATCCATCTCATGGCAGTGTATCTTCCAGGGGTTCAAAACTCTTGGGCAGACAGACTCAGTCGAGTTCTGCTTCCACACGAATGGTCCCTCCATGGGGACCAGATAGCCAGGATTTTTCGGATTTGGGGTACCCCAGACATAGACCTGTTTGCAAGTCCGTGGAATGCCAAACTTCCCCGGTTTTGTTCCAGGATTCCATGTCAGGGAGTTCAGGCCAGGGATGCCTTCCTCCTTCATTGGGGGAAAGACTTCCTCTATGCCTTTCCACCTATTCCCCTCATTCCCAAAACTCTGTTCAAGCTTCAGAGAGACAAGGGGTCTTTGATCCTCATAGCACCACATTGGCCACGCCAAGTGTGGTACCCTCTACTTCTGCATCTCTCTCAAGCTCCCTCCCTGGACCTGGGGTCTGCTCCAGATCTCCTCTCCCAGGAGGAGGGAACCTTGTGGCACCCAAATCCTCAGTCTCTTCATCTCAGAGCCTGGTTGCTGAAGGCCTAGACCTTCAGGATTTACACCTTTCTCAGCAAGTAAAGGATATCCTTCATGCTTCCAGAAAGCCTTCCACCAGACGTTCCTACGCTTTTAAATGGAAAAGGTTTTCCATTTGGTATGCAGAGAAGGGTCTCAACCCTCTTGCAATACCTTTGAATTCTTTATTAGACTATTTACTGCATTTATCCCATGCAGGCCTTAAAACAAATTCAATCAGAGTCCATTTGAGTGCTATTGCAGCATCCCTTAAGCCTCTCAATGGACAACCTATTTCCTCTCATCCTCTTATAGCAAGATTCATGAGAGGCCTTCTTTTGACTAAACCTCCCATTAGACCACCTCCAGTGGCATGGGACTTGAATCTGGTTCTTGGCCAGCTTATGAAGCCACCCTTTGAACCCTTAGCCACTACCTCCTTGAAATTGCTTTCCTGGAAGGTTATTTTTCTCATTGCAGTCACCTCAGCTCGCCGTATCAGTGAGTTGCAAGCTTTAGTGGCTAATCCTCCTTATGCAAGGTTCCATCATGACAAGGTAGTCCTCAGAACTAATCCACACTTTATGCCTAAAGTGGTCTCACCTTTTCATCTGAACCAGGAGGTGTATTTACCTGTCTTTTTTCCAGGACCTCATGCATCAACTGCAGAGAGGAATCTTCATACCCTGGATTGTAAAAGAGCACTTGCTTTCTACTTACAAAGAACACAGCAACATAGAAAGTCTTCTCAACTTTTTGTTGCTTTTGATCCTTCTCATTTAGGACTTCCAGTCTCCAAGAGAACTCTGTCTAATTGGATTGCTCAGTGTATTTCCTTCGCCTACCAGAGCAAGAATCTTTCTCTGGAGGGCCATGTCACAGCTCACAATGTGAGAGCCATGGCAGCCTCTATGGCTCATCTTAACTCTATGTCCATCGACCAAATCTACCTTCACAGCCCATTACTGCTTGGACAAGGACTCCCGCCGGGATGCCTTGTTTGGTCAGGCTGTTCTCAAACACCTGTTCCATACCTAATCAACTCCTACCCTCCGACTGGATGCCTGAGATTCATGGATGCAGGTGGAGCCCTTTCCAGGGACTCACAATCTGGGTGATCTCCCAGGCATCTCTAGCTGGGGAGTCCCCATATGTGAAGACTCATTCCTGCTTGTTCTTGGAGATAGCACAGTTACTTACCTGTAACAGGTGATCTCTGGGAACAGCAGGAATAAGTCTTCACAACCCACCCACCTCCCCTAGGAGTTGTATCTCTCTATCTGTCTTTCCTTTCCTCTCTCTCTCTTTGTCTCAGCTTTAAAACTCGAACTGGAGAGAGGCAGTTAGGAAAGGTGGGAAGGCAGCGCGCAGGCGCTGTGGGATGCTCCCAAAAGCTTTCCTTTTGGACGCTGGGGAGCGTTCTCGCGCAGGCTCCATCGGTACCGACGATACCCATATGTGAAGACTTATTCCTGCTGTTCCCAGAGATCACCTGTTACAGGTAAGTAACTGTGCTTTCTCCATTGGGAAAACTGGCCATTTAGCCCTACCCTCTGCTTTCTATCTTTTAACCAGTTCCTGATCCACAATAGTACACTGCCTCCTATCCCAGAGATGTAGTTAACTTTCTAGCCCCAACATATTCAGTGAAAGAGATACCACAAACCACATTGACTCTTTTACTTAGTAGTGAGCTAATTTGAGTGCAGTATAACATTATTTTGCTATGTTTGGCCTGATTTATTTTGTATTAACCTATATCAATGGGACTTAGTAAATAGATCTGCAAATGCCATTTACAGGTGCCGTGAGTACAGGTACTGAAAATGAAAGAGAATTAGGTTATCCAAACCTGACTCCATGTGAGATTTTCTGACACCATGAAATTCATGATAGAGTAAGGGAATTGGGAATTTTGGTCACAGTAGCTATGGCTTCCACAGGCCTCTGCAGTGGTTGCTTTGGCTTCCATTCAGTGCCCCCTCCCCTCCTAAACTCTTTTTTCCACCCTCTGCTAGTCCTTGCATGTCTCAGAACGTCTTGAGAGGAATTTGTGCTAAGATGAGTAAATTGCTGTTGCTTTGTTTCTATGAGGTGCAGATCAATTTGCTGCACAGACTGTGGGTCCAAATGTCTCCTGCAGGATCTGTACACAATGCATCCATTGACTGAATGGTCCAAGGGGAAACTAAAATGCTATAATTGCTACCTAATTCCTTAATAACACCCTCCTGGGAAGTTAGTAAACATTATTTAACAAGTAAATATTAAGTACATGGGAATCCTCTTTTTAATATGCAGGTACTTTGTGGAAATGCAGTGAGTGAGACCAAGAGATGGATGGATAAGTGATCCAGGGTTGTGGCCCTGGGTTGCAAGCCCCAGGTGTATACAGGTCCAGGGTGAGTTTAGCTCCCCGGTCGGGGTAGAGCACAGGGGGAGCTTCGGTTTCCCGCTCCTGCACTCCAGCCCAATCCGGGTTGTGGGAGGTCCCGGCGGCGTATCTAAAGGTGCCGCGGGCAGGAGAGAATCCTAAAATCAGCCAGCAGCCATTTGTTTAGCTCCCCGGTCGGGGTAGAGCACAGGGGGAGCTTCGGTTTCCCGCTCCTGCACTCCAGCCCAATCCGGGTTGTGGGAGGTCCCGGCGGCGTATCTAAAGGTGCCGCGGGCAGGAGAGAATCCTAAAATCAGCCAGCAGCCATTTGTTTAGCTCCCCGGTCGGGGTAGAGCACAGGGGGAGCTTCGGTTTCCCGCTCCTGCACTCCAGCCCAATCCGGGTTGTGGGAGGTCCCGGCGGCGTATCTAAAGGTGCCGCGGGCAGGAGAGAATCCTAAAATCAGCCAGCAGCCATTTGTTTAGCTCCCCGGTCGGGGTAGAGCACAGGGGGAGCTTCGGTTTCCCGCTCCTGCACTCCAGCCCAATCCGGGTTGTGGGAGGTCCCGGCGGCGTATCTAAAGGTGCCGCGGGCAGGAGAGAATCCTAAAATCAGCCAGCAGCCATTTGTTTAGCTCCCCGGTCGGGGTAGAGCACAGGGGGAGCTTCGGTTTCCCGCTCCTGCACTCCAGCCCAATCCGGGTTGTGGGAGGTCCCGGCGGCGTATCTAAAGGTGCCGCGGGCAGGAGAGAATCCTAAAATCAGCCAGCAGCCATTTGTTTAGCTCCCCGGTCGGGGTAGAGCACAGGGGGAGCTTCGGTTTCCCGCTCCTGCACTCCAGCCCAATCCGGGTTGTGGGAGGTCCCGGCGGCGTATCTAAAGGTGCCGCGGGCAGGAGAGAATCCTAAAATCAGCCAGCAGCCATTTGTTTAGCTCCCCGGTCGGGGTAGAGCACAGGGGGAGCTTCGGTTTCCCGCTCCTGCACTCCAGCCCAATCCGGGTTGTGGGAGGTCCCGGCGGCGTATCTAAAGGTGCCGTGGGCAGGAGAGAATCCTAAAATCAGCCAGCAGCCATTTGTTTAGCTCCCCGGTCGGGGTAGAGCACAGAGGGAGCTTCGGTTTCCCGCTCCTGCACTCCAGCCCAATCCGGGTTGTGGGAGGTCCCGGCGGCGTATCTAAAGGTGCCGCGGGCAGGAGAGAATCCTAAAATCAGCCAGCAGCCATTTGTTTAGCTCCCCGGTCGGGGTAGAGCACAGGGGGAGCTTCGGTTTCCCGCTCCTGCACTCCAGCCCAATCCGGGTTGTGGGAGGTACCAGCAGCCTCTTTAAAGGGGCCGCCGGCAAGCGCACCCGCGCCTTGCGGGCCCGCGCCTGAGGGCCTCGCCAGAGGGCCCTTTGGCGTGGCCCTTAGGCAGTGGCACGTCAGCAACCCTACGAAGGAAGCTAGAACTCTCACCTGCAACAGAATCTGACTCCTGCGCCAAGAAACCATCAGAATAATAACCTGAGACTCTGATACACCCTAACAACTTACCTAGGTAACCCACTTCTACCCCATCTATAAGGTAACAGTAGACCTAATATACTAGAAAAGTTCACTCCTTGTTACTCTGTTACAAACAGACCTCCCTTAAAATAAGATTTGCTACTGTATCTAGTTAACAGAATACATTGTTCCTACTTGATAGGCCTGCGTTGATACAATTGTTCACCTATTTCCACTGTTCTGTACCTAACCAGTTAATCTGCATTTACTGTTTCTAAAGACCGTATTACCTTACATTGTATCCTCCCATTGCTGTAACCATGGCTCTCTCTCTATTTGCATTAGTTAGCCTCTATCTGTTAACACACACCACCCAAAACACAGCAGCATTCCCTACCACCTCACACAAGATCCCCATATTACATGGACTAGGAAGAAAATATCATTCCTCCTATCATCACTCAGCTCCACAACCACACCATGTTAGGCACTCTCATCTACTATATATCTCCCTTAACACTGTTAGTAGTTCTAAACCCAATCCTGTTCCCTCACATGCTAACTTAAACTGTGCACTCATCAACGCCCGCTCAGTACGTAAAAAGTGGCCAGCCATTACAGATCTCATCACAAAGCTGAAATTAGACATCCTCCTGGTCACAGAATCATGGCTAGCGGACACAGACAATGTCCTTATAAACCAACTCATTCCCCCAGAATACTCAATACACACATGTCACAGAGCAGACCGAAGAGGAGGTGGTGTTCTCATTCTTTCACGAACTAACCTTCAATTTAGATTACTTTCCACCAGGAGTACCACACACATGGACCTAGTTACTATAGCTAACAAACATATCATCCTAAATCTCATATATAGAGCCCCATCCTCACCACCAGAAGATTTATCTAATATAATAGAGCTTGCCTGCAACCCAGAAAGCCCACACAAATCCAACTGGTTAATGGGTGACTTTAACCTCTCTTCACTTCACCATAGCCACTCTACCACATTCCTCGATGCCATGGCTGACCTCAACTACTCGCAGTTAGTTAGCTCCCCTACACACCTCAAGGGTAACACCCTTGACCTCATTTTCGCGCCTCAGTCTACAGCGAACACCAACTTTAAGCTATCTCATACCCCTGTCCCATGGTCTGATCATGATTTATTATCCTTCCAAGTCCCATATCAGCAAAACAGTATCCCAGCAAGACATACAAATGTAATCTCATCAGGACCAACAGCCCGTTTCAAAACGCTCAACAAGGATGACTTCATCAGCCAGACTCTTCCAACCCTTTGTCTACCAACCAATGACCTTGATGAACTGATCAACAATTGGTACAACACACTGAACTCCTCTTCACATCTACCTTCCTCAGTAAGACCACCAGCATCCAGCACAGCACTAAAAAGTAGAAACACAAAACCATGGTTCTCCACTGAACTACGACTATCCCTCCAGAATCTAAGAAAACAAGAGAGAAAATGGCGCAGATCACGTGCTCCACTTGACCAAATGGATTACGAAAATGCCCTAAAGAAACACCGGGAGAAAATAGCTGAAAAGATGAGGGAACACCATACAGAAACCCTCCTCCGATCACTGAACAAACCACGTGACCTCTTTAACATCACCAAATCCTTAACCAAGGCACCATCCTCCAACCAAACAATATCAATTCAACCTCAGGCTTTTGCCGACTATCTTCAATCCAAATCCATTAACACGAACTCCACACCAAGTTGTATACCTAACCCCATCTCAATTACTCAGCCTCTAAAAAATTTTGTCGCTCCCACAGTGAAATCCATCACTGACCTTATTGCCACCTTGAATACTACCACAGCCCCAAACGATCCATGCCCTGCCTACTGGATCAGAACAATGCGTGCTGAACTGAGCCCCATACTTGCCCTTATCATGCAACTCTCCTTCACAACCGGATCATTCCCATCATCTCTCAAGCAAACTTCAATACGCCCTCTCCTGAAGAACAATAAACTCGACCCAGCAAAAACTGATTCATATCGTCCAATTTCAAGTATACCCCTTCTAGCCAAAATCATCGAGAAGGTGGTACAAATCCAATTGCAACAGCATATAGATACTTCAGCTCCTCTCGATCCCTGCCAACACGGATTCCGTGAATCACATGGCATAGAGACCCTTCTCACACTACTCATCAACACCTTATCAAGAGGGATTGACAAAATTGAAAATGGGTTCATCCTCATCTTCCTTGACATCTCAGCAGCTTTCGACTCGGTTAACCATGCACAACTTCTTCATCGTCTTAAAGAAAAGGGAGTCCAGGGATCAGCTTGGGAATGGTGTAGATCCTACCTAAACAACCGCTGGCAACAGGTGCGGATAGGATCTTCAACCTCCGATCCTTTCCAGCAACAACAGGGTGTACCCCAGGGATCCTCTCTTTCAGCTCTTCTGTTCAACATATATATACAACCAATCTGTGAAATCATCAAAACATTTAACGCCTCCAGCTTGATCTACGCAGATGACGTACTAATATTCACGCCAATAAAAATTAATGCCCCTGACTTCTCCCCAATTATCGCCTGCTTCAACGCAATTACAGATTGGCTCCTATCACAGAACCTGCGAATAAACTTCAAGAAAACGGAAGTCCTATTCGTAACCAGGAATAAGAAATTCTCCCCCCCTGCAACTTTGAAGGTGAGAGACGCGGAACTACCATGTAAACCATCAATTCGCTACCTGGGAGTAACCATCGACCAAGAACTGACCTTCAAAGATCACATAAAGCAGACCGTTAAATCCATTTACTACAAATTAAGAACGCTGAAACCCTTAAGACCACTACTCGCCTCCAATGACTTCCGAACAATCTTCCAAACCCTTATAACACCTCATTTTGACTATGCTAATATCATCCTGCATGGTCTACCCAAGAGCACCCTCAACCCACTCCAATTGGCGATGAACTCAGCAGCTCGCATTCTCTGCGGTACTTCCAGTAGAGACCACATCACCCCCATACTAACAGAGCTTCACTGGTTACCCCTACAAGCCAGGATAACTTACAAAGCACTTCTGCTATCCTTTAAAGCAATTAATCAAATAGCCCCACCTTCCCTCTCATCACTTATTATCAACACCCCCACGAACAGACTGAGAAGATCCGCAGCCGCCAATACCCTTGTCGTACCAAAGGAGTACACTAAATGTAATCAAACAACCAGAGACAGGGCCTTCACCTTATTCGCTCCAACTTGCTGGAATAATCTCCCTCCTCATATCCGATCAATAAAAGACCTCTCTCAATTTAAAAAGGCCCTCAAACACTACCTATTCTGTCATCATCTCTTAGGCCCTAACCCTACACCTCCTCCCCCCATCTCACAAATCACTCACACAGCCTCTGACATTCCAACAACATAGTCATAACAGAACTAGACCTAGACGCTCTGCACACCCAAAGTTACGACCCAATTTAACTGTAAATTTTCAGAGGTAATATATCTTTCTGTATATAGCTTGTATATAGTTTACCATGTTGTCTCCAAGTTACTGACCCTGTTATAATGTAAGCAAAAGACCTTGTTATAATGTAAGCAAAGGACTGTTCTAATGCGAAATTTGTTATCTGTAAACCGCGCTGATACCAAAGAGCGCGGTATATAAAAACTGTAAAATAAATAAATAAATAAAACTGACAGAGGAGGAGGTTTACCAGAGATACAGGCTGGATGGGGCAACCATAACCGAGTTGTGCAGCATACTCAGCGAGAACCTGGAGCCCACCACATCCAGAAGCCGGGCCCTGCTGATGGCCGTGATGGTGACTACTGCCCTGGGATTCCTTGCAGCTGGCAGCTTCCAGCATGTGATAGGGGCGACTGTCAGAATCACACAGCCCACTGCCAGCCATTGCATCGGAACATTCACCAGGGTTCTGCTGTGGAGGATGTGCCACCTCATAGCCCTCCCCCGGATACAGCAGAGGTGTCAGGAGACCATGCAGGTGTTCTACGGTGTTGCTGGTTTCCCATCAGTGCTTGGATCTATAGACTGCACCCACATTTTACTGCGGGTACAATGGCTGGAGCAGAGGGCATACTGGAATAGGCATGGGTACACATAAGTGAACATGCAGGTTGTTGTGGATGCCAACATGGCCTTCACAGATGTGTGTGCCCACTACCCAGGGTCCTGACATGATGCATTCGTCCTTGCACAGTCTGGCCTGGGACAGGCAGCAGCCGGTGGTCATCTTGGAGATGCGTGGCTGCTAAGTGAGTAAGCAGATGAATATTAAGTTAAGCAAATGGGATAAAAGTTGATGAATATTAAGTTAAATAAGCCTCATGAGAGAAAAACGAGGTTTAGTTACCGTCAAACAATTTTAAAGAAGTTTTCATACCGCGATTAAAGGACAATAAGATAATACCTGAGATAAATTTGAGATACTCGAGAGATAAGCAAAACATCAAATTTTAGAGGAGGTCGTTGATGCGAAAAGGCACATTGACTTGACGAATCATATAGTCTAGATCAGTGCCATAGAGTCTGAGACCCCCTAGTAATAGAAGGAGGGTAACTACAACCGTAAATGAGATTGAATACATTCATAAACATAAGGAGTTCATTTTTACTCTCTTGATGTTTGAGTGGAAGTATATCTTTTAGTTAAAGAACAGGTCTCTGGCAAGAGCTGTTTCACTGCCTCCTATCTCATGACTTTTTAATTTTGCCAAGAGTCTCTCATGAGGGATCTTGTCAAATGCTTTCTGAAAATCCAGATACACTATATCAACTGGCTCACCTTTGTCTACCTGTTTATTCACACCTTCAAAAAAACATAACAGATTAGTAAGACAAGACTTTCCTTGGCTAAGTCCATGTTGGCTTTCTGTAATTAAACCATGACTACATGGTCAGTAATTTTATTCTTTATAATGGTTTCTACTATTTTTGCCCGGGTCACTGGTCTGTAGTTTCCTGGATCACCCCTGGAACCCCTTTTTAAAAAGTGGCATTACATTGGCCATTCTCCAAATTTCAGGTACTACAGATGATTTTAATGATAGTTCACAGATTACTACTGTAATAGTAGGTCTGTAATCTCATATTTCAGTTCTTTCAACATCCTTGGATGTATACCCATCTGGTCCAGGTGTTTTACTACTCTTGAATTTATCAAATAGTTGTAGTACATCTTCGTGGTTTATTGATATTTATTTTGGTACTTCCAATACATCGCCTTTAAATACCATTTTAGTCTTGGGTAACTTTCCTACATTTTAATGAAAGAGGCTGACTTGGATTTAGTGACAGTTACAGAGACATGGTTTACGAACAACCATGACTGGGATGTAATTATACCAGGTTATACTTTATTCAGGAAGGATAGAGTAAGAAGAAGGGGAGGAGGACTGGCACTATATGTAAAAAAAATATTAAAGCTATAAAATTACAGTGCTTAAAGGGAGCGAGGAGGCCCTGTGGGTTAAACTAGAAAGAGGAAAAGAGAAATCCATTTGCATTGGCGTGAAATACAGACCTCCCTCACAGGGAGATGAAGTGGACAGAGATTTAATAGAAGACATGCACAGCATTGCCAGAAAAGAGGAAGTGCTACTGATAGGTGATTTCAATATGCCAGATCCCTGCTGTGGTGTTACCTAGAAGTAAGGAGATCCTGGATTCTCTACAGAGAACTATTCAGGCAAATGTTAACAGAATCCACACATGAAGGGGCTATACTGGGTGCTTACCAATGGTGAAAGTGTTTCTGATGTTGTAGTGGGAGATCATCTTGCATCCAGTAATCACCACATAGTGTGGTTCAGTATTAGGACTAGGGCTGATAAAATATATTCAAAAGCGAGGATGTTAGACTTTAGGAAAACTAACTTTGCCAAGATGGGATAATACCTCAAGAAGTCGTTAGTGGGATGGGAACAGCTGGGGGATGTAGAAAAACAGTGGGCAAAACTGAAAGGGGCTATTTTAAGGGCAACCAACCTTTTTGTTAGAAAGGTAAATAAATGGAAAAGGAAAAGGAGGCCACTAAGGTTCTGAAAAGAAGTAGCTGAAAAGGTGAAGAAAAAGAAGGGGGGGGGGGGGCGCCTTCATGAAATACAAGAGATCACAGAGAGAGGAAGACAGGCATCTATATTTGGAATAACTTAGAGAGGCTACCAAAGTAGTTAGGAAAGCAAAGATACAAAAAGAAGAAGAAATAGCCATTGCAATAAAAAAGAGGATTAAGACATTTTTCAGCTATGTTAATGAGATGAGGAAGGGCAAAAATGGTATTGTCAGTCTCGAGGTTGAAGGGGAGGAATATGTAGAAGCAGATGAGGATAAAGCGGAATTGCTTAACAAATATTTCTGTTCTGTGTTCATAGATGAAGGGCCAGGAGCAGGATCTCAGAAAACACCCACAAATAGGAACAGAAGTAATAGGGATCTCAAACCATTTTCAGAAGACTCTGTTTGTGATGAACTAGCTAAACTAAACGTAGACAAAGCGATGGGACCAGATGGGATACATCCGAGAATACTGAAGGAATTTGGGGACATTCTTGCAGCTCCACTGACTAACCTTTTTAATGCTTCTTTGGAGTCTGGAGTAGTTCCAGAGGACTAGAGAGAGGCACACATGGTCCCTTTACACAAAAGCGAAGTAAGGATGTGGTTGAAAACTACAGGCAGGTTAGTCTAACCTCTGTGATGAGTAAATTATTGGAAACACTGCTGAAAGAGAAAATATTGAGGTTTCTGGAGTCCAGTGGATTACAGGATCAGAGTCAGCATGGATTCACCAGAGGCTGGTCTTGTCAGACAAATCTGATTGATTTGTTTGACTGGGTGACCAGGGAGTTGGAGCAAGGGAGAGCCGTAGATATGGTGTACTTGGATTTCAGTAAAGCCTTTGACACAGTTCTGCACAGGCGACTAATATACACACTGAGGAGCCTAAGGATCGATCCTAAAGTTACTGATTGGGTTAGAAATTGGTTGAGTGGGAGGCACCAAAGAGTACAAGTAAATGGAGCTCACTCTGAGGAGACAGAGGTTACCAGTGTTGTGCAGCAGGGATCTGTCTTTGGTCCGATTCTTTTTAATATCTTTGTTAGTGATAGTGCAGAATGGCTGTCGAGTAAGGTTTGTTTATTTGCAGATGATACCAAAATCTCCAATAGAGTAGACACCCAGGAAGGAGTAGATAACATAGGGAGGGATCTAGCTAAGCTTGAAGAATGGTTGAGAATTTGGCAACTGAGATTTAATGATAAAAAATGTAGGGTCATGCATTTAGGCTGCAAAAATCCAAGGGAGTGGTACAATATAGGGGTGAAGTATTTCTGTCCGCAAAAAAGAGCGGAACCTGGGTTTGAATGTGTCTGATGATCTTAATGTAGCTAAACAGATACAAAAGGCGATGGCGAAAGCCAGGTGGATGTTTGGGTACATAGGGAGAGGCATGGCCAGCCAAAAAAAGGAGGTGGTTGTGCCTCTGTTTAATTCTTTGGTGCAACCTCATTTGGAGTATTGTGTGCAATTCTGGAGACTGCACCTTCAAAAAGATATAAACAGGTTGGAGTCAGTATAGAGGGTGGCTACTAAAATGGTTAGTGGTCTTCATTATAAAGCATATGAGGACAGAATTAAGGCTCTTAATATGTATACTTTTGAGGAATGATGGGATAAAGGAGATATGATAGAGACGTTTAAATACCTCCATGGCATAAATGCACAGGAGGAGTCTTTCGATTGAATGCAAGCTCTGCTACGAGGGGACATTTATTTATTTATTTTATTTATTTAAACGTATTTCTATACCGCCTTATCCTGCAAGCAAGGCGGACATAGGATGAGAGTGAAAGAAGATAGACTAAGGAGTAATATGCAGAAATATTTCTTTATGGAAAGAGTGGTAGATGTGTGGAATAGTCTCCCAGTGGAGGTGGTAGAGATGAGGACAATATCTGAATTCAAAATATTATGGGATAAACACAGATAATCTCTAAAGGAAAAAAGGGGACTATTATAGTAGTTGATATGGAAGGACAGACTAGATAGGCCATGTGGTCTTTTTCTGCCGTTTCTCCTGGAACAAATAGGAAGTCAGTACTTGCATATGGATGACGTCTGTGCCAACGGAACCCCGCAGAAGCATGTCTCCAGCTTTCAAAGAAAGCCTTTGGGAGATGCCACCATGCGTGCGTGGTCCCCTTCCCACCCAAGGGTGCCATCTTACTCAGTCTCCCTTTTTTCATGGAGCCTTACAGACGTCAGTCTTCCATCCCCGGAAATAAGTTGATTTTCTTGTGCATTAAAGTGCCTTTTCTTCTCCGGTTAGCACTGGTCCCTTTCCCACTTCTGAGCCCTGTCGCTTCAACTTCGTCTCAGAATCATTTTTCGTTTTTTTTTTCTCCAGCGCGGTTTCATGCCTTTTCTCCAGGACCAAGCAGGAAGTCAGTCCTCACATATGGGTGTCATCGGCGCCGATGAAGCCCCAGCGGAGCATTTCCCCAGCTTTATATGAAAGCCTTTGGGAATGCAGGCACGCATGCGCGGTTCCCTTCCCGCCTAAAGGTGCCATCTTACCTCAGTCTCTTTTTTTCTGTGAAGCCCACCGGACCTGTGTCCAGTTTTCCCGGTTAAAATTAGATTTTTCAGCGATTTTTTGCTCTCTTTCTACCGGTTTGATGCCGGTTCCCCTCCCGCTGGGTTCGGTACACCGGTATCGAGCCCGATTCCTCTTTTTCGGTTTTTGCCCTTCGTGGCTGGCGTTCGCGCCCTTTTTTCTCTTTTTCCCTGGAAGGCCGGTCTTTTGACCTCGCGGGGACTCTTTTTTTCCCCGATGGCTTCCAGTGGTTTTAAGAAGTGTGATCGGTGTAAGAAACTAATGTCTCTCACCGACACACACGACTGCTGCCTTCGGTGCCTGGGCTCCGACCACGATCCTAAGTCGTGCGGGGCCTGTGGAAAAATGTCTTCCAAGGCACTACGAAGTCGCCAGCAGCAAAAGGAAAGGCTTTTCTCGGACTCAGCCTCCGGCCGGGCCCAGACCTCGTCTGAGGCCTCGACATCTCGAGATTCCGATCCCGAGCGCCGTCGAAGCTCCTCGAACAGGGGGTCCCCCGACCGGGAACCCAAGAGGAAGAAACGGCTCGCGAGGGCGTCGTCGGAAGAGGTCCCTGGCTCCTCGAGGGCCAGGTCTAAGACCCCCGACCGTCGCCCCGGGCCTGTGGAACCGGAGAAGCCTGCCAAAGTTCCTCGTGTGGAGCCGGAGTCTGCTGGGCACGTAAGCCCCGTAGTCCTCGTGGACTCTCCTCCCAGGGAGCCGACGTCAGGCTTGGCGCCGCCGGGGCCCGAGTCGGTGGCTTCTACGTCTCCCGAGCTGAGTCTCAGGATGACAGCCTTGGAGAGCAGAATGTCTGCCTTCATGGAGCAGCAGCGGGCACTGATGGCCAGCCTGTCTGGCGCATCTGCCCCGACCACCGGGACATCGACATCCAAGTCAACCCCGGAGACCGAGCTGATACTCGAGTCCATCGTGGCTCGGAGTCGACCTCGGTCGCGGTCCCCCTCGACCTCCCGTTCGGGACCGAGGGTGTCGGCGTCGGGGTGGGTGCTCCAGGGCCCCGCGGGGTTGGACCCCCGACTCTTCCTCGGATGAGTCGGCTTGGGAGACGGAGGACGAGGAGTCTCCTGACACCTTTAAGACTCGGTGCGTCCCTTCGGACTCACTGCAGTCTGAGCCCCGGAGTAAGTCCACCCCGGAGGACACCCGGTTCTCGGAGTTCGTCCGGGATATGGCCACTGCCTTGGCTATTCCGGCGGATCCCAAGGAAGAGCCTCGAGCTGAAGAGCTTAAGGCACTGCAGTATGACTCTCCTCTGAAGGAGGCCTTTACTGTCCCGGTTCCTCCGATGCTGGAACGGCTCCTCTTCCGTATGTGGGAGACACCGGCCTCGGCGCCGGTTCTTAGCAAGCGAGTCGATTCGATCTATCTGCTCCATAAGAGCCCTGGTTTTCAGAAGGCACAACTACCACACCATTCCATGGTTGTGGAATCGGCCATGCATCGTCTGAAGAGTCAGAAGATGCACTCCGCGGTGCCTTCTGGCAGGGAGGCCCGAAACCTAGATGGTGTTAGTAGAAAGTGTTTTCAGGGCTCGATGCTTGCTTGCCGTGTCCAGTCTTACCAGCTGTACATGGGCATGTACTTGTGGGATCTGGCCAAGGAGTTGGCCGGATTCTCTGCTGGTCTCTCCGGGGAACCCTTGCAGAGATTTAAGTCCTTGTCCTCGGGGATTCGGGACTGCTCGAAGTTTATGTCCTGCGCCGCCTACGATGGCTTCGAGGCTTCGGCCTGAGTTGCGGCAGCCGGCATCGCGGCTCGACGCCAGGCATGGCTGCAGTCATCGGACCTCGAGCCATGGGTTCAGGACAAGTTGGTCGATGTCCCTTGCCAAGGTGAAAACCTTTTTGGCAAGCCCATGACCGAGAAGGCCACTCAGCTCGAGACCGAGCACCTCACCCGGACAAGGCTGTCGAGGAAGACCTCTGCCCCTTCTCATAAAAAGAAGGGCTCGGGTAAAAAGCCCTTTTACCCGAGGAAGGGCACTGCCTACAAACAGTACCCACAATATCAGGCTGCCCAAGCTGCCCCCCAGGGTCAGCAAGCCAAGGGCCAGGGTAATGGGCCCCGTAGGCAGAGGACCCCCAAGCCTCAGGCCCCTGCTACCACTCAGAAGGGTGGGGGCTTTTGACTCCTTGAGCATAGCCTCTCCTGCACTGCTCTCCCAACCCTGCACAGGAGTTCATCTCACCCTCTTTGCCCACCAGTGGCCCCTTATCACCGGGGACAGTTGGGTGCTGGAGGTAATCCACAAGGGATATGCCCTCCATTTCCCCCAACTGCCACCCCCATATTTTCCAGGGGAGCCTCCAAGGCCTCCTCTGCACACAGACCTTCTCCGTCAGGAGCTTCAGGGTCTGTTGGTGGACAGGGCGGTGGAGCCTGTGCCTCCCCACTTGCAAGGTCACGGATTCCACTCCAGGTATTTCCTGGTGCCCAAAAGGACCGGTGGCCTTCGTCCCATTCTGGTCCTCAGGAACCTCAACAAGTTCCTAGTGAAAGAAAAGTTCAAGATGCTTACTCTTGGAACCCTTCTGCCCTACCTCCAGCAGGGAGATTGGCTATGCTCCTTAGATCTGAAGGATGTGTACACTCACATCCACATTCATCCAGACCACAGAAAGTACCTAAGGTTCATCATGGGAGGAAACCATTATCAGTACAGAGTGCTGCCTTTCGGCCTCACCTCCGCCCCCAGAGTCTTTACAAAGTGCTTAGCAGTTGTGGCGGCCTACCTGAGAAATCAGGGCATCTTTGTCTTCCCCTATTTGGATGACTGGCTCATCAGGGGTCAGACAGGTCAGGAGGCCAATCAAGCCACCCTCAGGACCATTGCTCTTCTACAACGCCTGGGGTTTGTCATAAACTTCGCAAAGTCCACTTTGCTCCCTTCCCAGAACTTGGAATTCATAGGGCAAGGTTGGACTCTTTCCTGGCAAAGGCATTCTTGCCAGAAAACAGAGCCCGAAGGTTAATGGCCTTCGCAAGTCAGTTTCTCAGCAGGTCCCTGGTCTCCGCCAGACTCTGCCTGTGGCTTCTAGGCCACATGGCTTCGACAGTACATGTGACCCCCAATGCCAGGCTCCATATGAGGCTTGCACAGTGGTGCCTTCGGTCTCAGTGGTCACAGGCCACAGGCAGCCTCAGAGACAGGATAAGGGTGTCCAGACCATTTCTGCACTCCCTCAACTGGTGGCTACACCCACCCAATCTGCTGAAAGGGGTGCCCTTTCAGATTCCAGGTTACACAGTGATACTAACAGATGCCTCTCTGCAAGGCTGGGGAGCGCATTGTCTGGGCAAGTGCACCCAGGGCCTCTGGTCTCCCTGGGAAGCTGCACAGCAGATCAATCTCCTCGAACTCAGAGCTATTCGATTAGCACTCAAAGCTTTCACTCCTACCCTGGCTCAACAGTCTGTCCTGATTCAGACAGACAACCAAGTTGCCATGTTTTATGTGAACAAACAGGGCGGAACTGGGTCCAGGATCCTTTGTCGGGAAGCTCAGGACCTTTGTTCTTTTGCCCTCAAGCACAACATGCTCCTCTGGGCTGTGTACCTTCCTGGCCAGGACAACTACCTGGCAGACAGATTGAGCAGGATACTGCAGCCCCACGAGTGACAGCTGCATCCTTCAGTAGTTCAGAAGATCTTCCTGAGATGGGGTCTCCCTTTGATGGATCTCTTTGCCAGCCCCATCAACAAGCAACTGCCAAAGTTCTGCTCCAGGCAACCACATCCTCTGCGGACAGCAGCGGATGCTTTTCTGATATCTTGGTCTCAGGGCCTCCTCTATGCGTTTCCTCCCACGCCCTTGGTGGCCCGAAACCCTATTCAAGATTCTCCAGGACAAGGCCTCGGTCCTGCTGGTAGCTCCCAGGTGGCCGAGACAGCCTTGGTTTCCTCTTCTGCTTCAACTGGTGGTGGATCCTCCACTGCCTCTGGGGTTGCAACCCGACCTTCTCACACAGGACCAGGGTTCCCTTCTGCACCCCAATCTCAAGTCTCTCAATTTGATGGCCTGGAGGCTGCAAGGGTAGTTTTGGCTCCCTGGGGCCTACCTCAGGAAGTTGAGGAGGTTGTCCTAGCCTCTAGGAAACAGTCCACTAGGAAAACCTATGCTCTCAAATGGAAGAGGTTTTCTGTGGGGTGTCACCTACGTACAGAGGATCCTTTCTCCTGTACTGTGCCAGTAGTTCTTCAGTACTTACTGCACTTATCCAATCAGGGACTTAAGTCCAATTCTGTTCGGGTCCACCTCTCAGCTCTAGCAGCTCACCACTCATTGGTAGAGGGACAATCTCTATCTGGTCACCCCTTGGTGTCCCGCTTTCTCAGGGGCTTGCTTTTGCTCAAGCCTCCCATCCGTCCTCCTGCCCCTGAGCGGGAGCTGAATGTGGTCTTGCAGCAACTGACTCGCCCTCCTTTTGAGCTGATGGCTACTTGTCCACTACGCTTCCTCTCCTGGAAGACACTCTTCCTGATAGCCCTTACCTCGGCTAGGCGGGTAAGTGAGCTTCAGGCCCTGGTCTGTGACAGGCCTTACACCAGGATTTATAGGAACAGGGTAGTCCTCAGGACTCACCCAAAGTTCCTCCCAAAAGTTGTCTCCTCTTTCCACCTCAGTCAGGAGGTGGTCCTTCCAACATTCTTCCCTAGGCCTCATGCAAGCCAGGCTGAAGCAGTTCTGCATACCCTGGACTGTAGGAGGGCCTTATCCTTCTACCTTGACCGTACGCAGGGGCATAGAAGGGCTTACTCAGTTCTTCGTATCCTTTGACCCCAATAAGTTGGGGTTGGCTGTGTCCAAGCGTACCTTGTCCATCTGGGTGGCTGACTGTATTACCTGGTCTTACAAGGCGGCTGACCTTCCTTTGCAGGGTAGGGTCACGGCCCATCGTGTCAGGGCAATGGCTGCCTCAGTGGCTTATCTCCGCTCTGTGTCCTTGGTAGAGATCTGCAGGGCTGCAACTTGGTCTTCAAGCCAGACTTTTGCGGCCCATTACTGCCTGGAGAGGGAGTCCCGTAGGGACAGTGCTTTTGGCCAGGCAGTACTCCGGAATCTCTTTGAGGTTTAGGCAACTCCTGCCCTCCTTCCCTCTGTTGGGCTACCGGTGGAGGTTGTGTCCTTGAAAAGCCTTTCTTTGCAGCTGGGACTAGAGGGAGTTCTCTTGTTCAGCCTGGGTTCCTCGGTAGCCCAGAGCTAGGGAGTCACCCATATGTGAGGACTGACTTCCTGCTTGGTCCTGGAGAAAGAGTAGTTACTCACCTGTAACAGGTGTTCTCCAGGAGCAGCAGGAATCAGTCCTCACAACCCTCCCTCCTCCCCTTGGAGTTGCAGTTGTACATAGTTTATTTTTCATTTTTGTGTGCTGTTCTTAGCTATGTCATTTGACTGAGGTAAGATGGCACCTTTAGGCGGGAAGGGAACCGCGCATGCGTGCCTGCATTCCCAAAGGCTTTCATAGAAAGCTGGGGAAATGCTCTGCTGAGGCTTCATCGGCGCCGATGACACCCATATGTGAGGACTGATTCCTGCTGCTCCTGGAGAACACCTGTTACAGGTGAGTAACTACTCTTTCTAGCCGCATTGAGTGTCTTCAACCTCACAGGGATCCTTTTTGTCCCAATGGCCAGTGGGTTCAAAAAGTGCGATGGGTACGCGAAGAACATACCCCTAACCGATACACACATCTACTGCCTCCGGTGTCTAGGTACCGACAGAGGTTTGCGCCCTAAGCAAAAGGATATCTGCCAAGACCATCCATAGTCGGCAGAAGCAAGACGACATCTTCCATAGGTCAGATTTAGCCCCGGTGTCCCCAGTAGCCTTGCACTCTAAGGCTCAGCATGGATCCTCGGAGTCGCGTAAAGCCCCCATGGCACCTGATCGGGTTTGCGGACACTCAGACAAAAATTCTCCGAAGCAGGAGTGCAAGAAGAAGAAGAAATCCTCAAGGACCTTTTCCTGGGAATCGGAGACACACAGCAAGTCCCGTGCAAGGTCCCTCAGTCTCCGGAGGGTATTCGAGGAGTCGGAGCAGGAGTGGCCAGTGAAGGTACCCAGAACAGATGTCAAGGCTTTCAGTGATGGATCACAGACCCCCGAGGCCTGTCCCGTCGAAGACTCTCTCCTCACCGATGCTGGACCCGGTCACCCTGATATCTGCATCGAAGGCTGCAACTCCTGAATGGGAAGCCAGGATGGTGGCATTGGAACGCAGTGTCACTGCCTTCCTTGCCTTGCAGCAAGCGTTGATACCTGGCCCCGCCAGTGCTCATGCAGAGACCTCGATATCGAGGACTCCCTAGGCCGTCGATACAATCCTTGAGAGTCCCGAGCCTCAAGCTGATCCTTGGCAAGGATCTCGATCCCACTTCCAGTCCTCGGGAGCGAGATCCTCCCCGGCAAGCGCTTGTGGCTCTGGCCAAGCAACTGCCGTGGGTCACTGAAGATCCCCCTGATGGTCCTCATCCCCGCCATCCTCAGGCGACTCTTCCTTTGGATGTGGGAGACACTGGCATCAGTGCCAATAGCTGATGCCTGGACCCCATGTACTGGGTTCATTGGGGCCTCAGCTTTCGGAAGGCGCAACTCCCTCACACATCTGTGGTGGTGGAGTCGACCATGCGCCAGCAGAAAAGCCCGAAGACTCACTCTTCCGTGCCCCTGGGCAGGGAGTCCTGCACCCTCGACACCCTTGGATGCAAATGCTACCAGGGCTTGATGCTGGATTGCTGAATATAAGCCTATCAACTGTATATCGGCTTGTATCTCCGGTACCTAGCAAAAGAACTCGCAGGATTTTCGGCAGATCTACTACTACTACTACTGCTGAGCATTTATATAGCGCTACAAGTCATACGCAGCGCTGCACAGACATGTAGGAGACAGTCCCTGCTCATCAGAGCTTACAGTCTAGTCAAGACAAACACAGAAGGTGTAGGCAGGGACAAAGCAAGTTATTTGAAGAGGGTTAGAGAAGGTGCCTGGCGTACAGACACAGGTAGTTTGTTCCAGGCGTAAGGCACAGCAAGGTGAAAGGAGCTTAGTCTGGAGTTAGTAGTAGAAGAGAAGGTCACAGATAGAAGCAGTTTGCTAGAAGAGCGGAGTTCCCGAGGGGGGTTGTAAGGAGAGATAAGAGAAGAAAGATAGTGAGGAGCCGCAGAATGAATGCATTTATAGGTCAGCAGGAGAAGTATGAACTGGATGCGGAAACAGATAGGGAGCCAATGAAGTGACTTGACGAGTAATATGGGCATGACGAGGCTGGCAGAAGGTTAGCCGGCAGCAGAGTGTTGAACAGATTGAAGGGGAGAGAGATGATTCAAAGGGAGACCAGAAAGGAGTAGGTTACAGTAGTCAAGACGGGAGGTGATTAAGGAGTGGATAAGCATTTTAGTAGTGTGTTCAGAAAGGAAAGGGCGGATTTTGCTGATGTTATAGAGAAAGAAACGGCAGCTATCAGATGGATATGTGAGGAGAAAGAGAGAGAGGAGTCAAAGACAACCCCCAGATTGCAGGCTGAGGAAACAGGAAGGAGTACAGAGTTATCCACAGAGGCTGAGGAAGGAGGAGGGGAGATTTTAGGGGGAAAGATAAGAAGTTCAGTCTTGGCCATGTTCAGTTTCAAGCGGCGGTGAGACATCCAGGCAGCAATGTCGGAAAGGCAGGCAGAGATCCAGGTCTGGATTGCCAGAGAGATTTCAGGCGTAGAGAGGTAGATCTGGGAATCATCAGCATACAGATGGTACTGAAAGCCATGGGAAGAGATAAGCGCACCAAGGGACTCGGTGTAGAGAGAGAAAAGGAGTGGACCTGTGGCAGTAAAGCCTGTAAATGTATGAGAGGCCTGTAAGCTAGGCCTGAGTCCCAGCCCCCACCTGAGAATAAGAATGCTGAGAAAAACCAAAGTCAGTAAGAATTAGAGAAACTGCTCATAACTGCTTTAAACTGCTTTTTGATAAGGTTGTATAAATCCTTTGTTGAATTCTTCCATGCTGATGACAGACATGTTCCAGTGCTCTGTACTCACGCATTTTCTAAGGTAGCAGTGACCTTGTAAGAGAAAAGTATCAAAGTTTTAGAACTATGCCTTTGTTAGAGAATTCTGAGCAGGGGGAACAGAGTACTGGGCCCACAGAAAGATCCCAATTGGATGGGTGCAAGGGTCAGTAGGACCAATAGAAAGTTTGCCTGTATTAAACTGAAGAAGAAAGGTATAAAAGGTGTTGTTTACTGGACTCCATTGCTCAGACCATTTTGAATGTGACATTTGCCTGAGACTTGTGCACAATAAATTGGCTTGGATCTTCGAACTGACTCCTGGGTTTATTCATTGCGTGCACTTCGCTGCAACAGACCCAAGACAGATCCTTGGGGTACACCTACTGGGAGCGGGGTAGCAGAGGAGGAGGAGGAGTCACCAGAACACACAGTGAAAGAGCGATGGGAGAGAGAGGAGGAGAAACAGGATAGTACAGAGCCCCTAAAACCAAGCGAGGACAGGGTATCAAGGAGAAGGTTGTGGTCAACAGTGTCAAAAGCAGCAGAGAGGTCAAGAAGGATGAGGACAGAGTAAAGGCTCTTGGATTTTGCCAGGAACAAGTCACTGGAGACTTTGGCAAGAGCTGTTTCAGTAGAGTGTAAAGGACGAAAGCCAGACTGTAAGGGATCCAGGAGGGCATGAGAGGAGAGGAAGTTGATACAGCAGCGGTGAACCGCATGTTCAAGTAGTTTAGAAACGAAGGAAAGGAGAGAGAAGGGGTCGATAATTAGAAGGACAGGTGGGATCAAGTGAGGGTTTCTTGAGGAGGGGTGTGACCACAACGTGCTTGAAGTCTGCAGGGACTGTTGCAGTGGAGAGCGATAGGTTGAGAATATGAGAGATGGAAGGGACAACGCTGGAGGAGATGGAGCTTAGGAGACAGGTGGGGATAGGATCAGAGGAGCAGGTGGTGAGTTTGGAGGAAGAAAGAAGGTGTGCAGTTTCCTCTTCAGAGATCACAGGAAAGGAAGAGAGGGTAGCAGAGGTAGGGGGGAGAGTTGGGAGTGAAGAGGAGGAGGAGGGGAAGTAGCTGACTTTGTGGGGAATTGGAGGGTGATTTTGTGGATTTTGTCATGGAAATAGTCAGCCAGGGTTTGGGCAGAAAGGGAGGGAGGGAGGGATCAGGGGCGGAGGCACTTTGAGAAGAGAGCTGAGAGTAGTAAAGAGACAGCGAGGATCAGAGGCAAGAGAGTTAGTCCGATGGACATAGTCTTGTTTGGCAAGAGTTATGGCTGACTGGAAGGAGACAAGCATGAATTTGAAGTGTAGGAAGTCTGCAGGGGAGCGGGATTTGAGCCAAGCACACTCAGCAGAATGGGCACAGGAATGTAGATAGCGGGTAGTGGAAGAAAGCCAGGGTTGGGATGCAGAACGTCTCACAGGACATGGCATGGGCGGAGCGAGAGCATCCAGAGCCGAGGAAAGTGCAGCATTATGGGAAGTTACTGCCTTGTCAACAGACTTAGATGACATAGTGGAAGAAAGAGATGAAGAAATAGTGGAAGAGAGAGCCAAGGGATCAATAGCATGAAGATTTCTAAATAGGTTGAAGGAGACAGGATGAGGCTGAGGCAGCGGGTGATGAAGATTAAAGTTTAAAAGGTGATGGTCAGATAAGGGAAGAACTGAGCTACAGAAGTTCGAGGGTAGGCAACTAGAGAAAAATATCAGGTCAAGGCAGTGGCCATGCTGGTGAGTGGGGGCAGTGGAACAAAGTTGGAGGTTAAATGAGGAGGTAAGGAAGAGGAGCTTTAAAGCAGAAGGATCAGAGGGGTTATCGACATGAATGTTAAAATCCCCAAGAATAAGAGTGGGGGAAGAGGAATCCAGAAAGAAGGAAAGCCACGAGTCAAAGTCAGTGAGAAAGGTAGAAGGAGACTTGTCAGGAGGTCGATAAATAACAGCTACCCGGAGAGGAAGTGGAGTGAAAAGGTGGATGGAGTAGACTTCAAAAGAGAGAAAGGGGTGAGATTGAGGCAGCAGGAGGTGTTGGAATTGGCAAGAGGGAAAAAGTAGAAGCCCAACACCACCACCACGACCAGTGGGACGAGGCGTGTGGGAGAACTGATAGCCCCCATGATAGAGAGCAGCAGTAGATGCAGTATCATCTGGGAGGATCCAGGTCTCAGTGGAGATCACTTCCAGTGCTTCCAAACCCTTATGAAGTGCGTTGGGGAGTGCTTGAAGTACACGTCTTGAGCTGCCTATGACAGCTTCGAGTCTAACACGAGGATGGCCACCGCAGACATCGGTGCCCAATGCCAGGCCTGGCTCCAGGCATCGGATCTCGAGCAGTGGGTCCAGGAGAAACTTCTCAACATACCCTGCCTCGGTGAAATCCTCTTCGGCAAATCGATGGAAGATAATGTGGTGGAGATCGAGACCGGGTTCATCACTAGGACTCTGTTCTCCAGGAAGACCCTCCACCCTTCCCAAGAAAGAAATGTCTTGGAAAAAGCCTCCTTTCCACAGGAAAGGCCAATCTTATCGAGGCTATCCCCAATACAAGGCCCTCAGACCCTGCAGCAGGGTCACCAGGGCAAAGGAGCGGCCAAGGCCAACGCAAGCCTAAGAGCTCTAAGCCCCAAACACCGGCTCCTGCCCATGAGAGAGCAGCTGCCAACAGTGGGGCTTCTGATTCATTTTGCCTATCTGATTCATTTTGCCTATCTGATTCATTTTGCCATCACCACCGATACCTGGGCACTCCAAGTTGTCAGAGAAGGCTACCTCCTTCACCTGGAGCAGACGCCACCTCCTTTCTTTCCAGGAGAGCCCCCTCAGACTCCCCGGCACCAGGCCCTGCTACTACAGGAACTCGCAGGCCTCCTCAAGGATAGGGCCATGGAGCCAGTACCCCACTACCTCAGGGGCAAGGGGTTCTACTCCCCATACTTTCTGGTCCCAAAAAGAACAGGAGGCCTAAGGCCCATACTGGACTTTCCAAACCTGAACAAGTTCCTGGTGCGGAAGAAGTTCAAGATGCTCTCCCTTGGAACATTGCTGCCCTACCCTCCAGTAGGGGGATTGGCTATGCTCCTTGGACCTAAAGGATACTTACACCCACATCCTTATTCATCCCAGTCACAGGCAGTACTTAAGGTTCATGGTCAGGGGCAACCACTACTGGTACAGGGTGCTACCCTTCGGGCTAACCTCCGCACCAAGAGTCTTCACCAAATGCCTGGCAGTGATGGCCTCCTACCTCTGTTCTCAAGGGGCCTTCATCTTCCCATACCTGGACGACTGGCTCGTGAAAGGGGATATGGCCACCGAGGTGCAACAGGCCACAGCCCACACCGTCAGGATCCTGCAACATTTGGGGTTCGTGATAAACAACCCCAAATCTCACCTCACTCCAACGCAGGATCTGGAGTTCATAGGGGCTCGAATGGACACTCTCTAGGCCAGGGCCTTCCTTGTCCCTGGACAGGGTGGATAGCCTCGGGTCCCTGGGTACCGAGGTGCAGTGCCCTCACACAGTATCAGCGTGGTCCATGCTCCGCCTACTAGGCCACATGACATCCACAGTCCATGTGGTTCCCAATGCCTGCCTTCACATGCGGGCAGCTCAGTGGTGTCTCTGCTCACAGTGGACACAAGTCACGAGCAGGCTCTGGGACAGGGTCTCAGTGTCCTGTCAACTAGCAGAGTCGCTCGACTGGTGGCAGGGCACGCAACACCTGTAGAAGGGCATGACCTTCCAGCCCCCAAATCCCAAGGGAGTCCTCACCACGGATGCATCCCTATTGGGCTGGGGTGCCCACTGCGAGGAACTGCGCACGCAGGACAACTGGTTCCTAATAGAGAGCCAGCAGCAGATCAACCTGCTGGAGCTCAAGGCCACTTTTCTGGCGACCAGGGCATTCCACAACCACCTGCGGAACCAGTTGGTGCTAGTACAAACGGACAACCAGGTCATGATGTTCTTCCTGAACAAGCAGGGGGCACAGGGTCGCAGCGTCTCTGTCAGGACGCAGTAGCCCTCTGCTCATACGCGATCGGTCAGGGAATGCTCTTCCGGGCCAAAACAATGCCCTAGCGGACAGGCTGAGCAGGGTCCTCCATCCGCACGAATGGAGGACCCTGCTCAGACCTCAGGATGGTGCAGTGGCTATTCCAACTCTGGGGAACTCCAAGTCTGTAACTCTTTGTCAGCTCAACCAATGCTCTGGTGCCCACTTCTGTTGTCACCAACTTCATCTGTCCCGGATAGCGGCGGAGGTCTTCCTCATCTCATGGTCGGAGGACCTTCTGTATGCTTTCCCTCCCATGCCATTAATCACCCAGACTCTCTTCAAGGTCCTGCCGGACAAGGCCTCCATGATCCTGATGGCCCCGCGGTGCCCCAGGCAACTTTGGTTTCCCCTTTTGCTCCTGGTCCCTCTGGAGAATCCCCTCCCCCCGGGGTCCCTGTCATTAACAGCATGGCTGCTGAACAGGTCGCCTTAGCACCTTTCAATCTCCCAAGGGAAGTGGAGGGAGTCCTCCTGGTCTCTCGTAAGAACTCTATGAGACGAGCCTACGCCTTCAAGTGGCGCAGATTCTCAGTATGGTGTGTGGAGCAATGGCTAGATCCATTCTCTTGCCAGTGTACATGGTGCTGCAGTACTTACTTCACCTTTCGCAGACCGGACTCAAGTCCAACTCCATCAGAGTGCATTTGAGCACGCTCTCAGCACATGATCACTCCATAGAGGGCAAACCTCTTTCTGCGCAGCCCCTCATTATTTATTTTATTTATTTATTTATTTATTACAATCTCTTATATACCGCGCTATTTGGCATCAGCGCGGTTTACATTATAACACAACGACCATAACAACATGCTGTTTGGTTTTACATCGAACAGGTGATCAAACTTGGATAACAGGGGTAACTATATACATGAGATATTTACATGGTGAGGAGTAACTTGTATAACAGGGGTCAATTATGATATACATGAGATATTACCCAATTTATGCGGGGCTTGCTGCTCTCTAAGCCTCCCATCAGCCTGCCCCTGGCAGAATGGGTTCTCAACGTGGTTCTGACACAGCTCACCAAGCAGTCTTTTGAACCTCCGGCTACCTGCCATTTGTGTAATCTATCCTGGAAGGTCGTCTTACTGGTGGCGCTCACCTCTGCCTGCAGAGCAGCGAGCTTCAAGCCTTGGTGGCTGAGCCACCTTGCACCAGGTTCTACAAGAATAGGTCGTGCTTCGTACCCACCCTAAATTCCTTCCAAAGGTGGTATCCACCTTCCACCTCAACCAGGAGGTGGTCCTCCCCACCTTCTTCCCACTGCCCCATGCCAACAAGCTGGCGGCCGTTCTCCAGTCCTTCTACCTGCAGTGTATCCAGGGCCACCACAGAGCCTCTCAGCTTTTTGTTTCATACAACTCCAGTTCACTGGAGGAAGCTATTACCAAGTGGACCCTGTCTACCTGGGTGCGGATTGCATCGCCTTTGCCCACAATCAGGCTGGGCAGTCGTTGGGCTGCTGGGTCACGGTGTGTAATGTCAGGGCAATGGTGACCTTGGTTGCAGGCCTACGCTCTGTCCCTGTGGCAGACATCTGCCGGGCTGCCACCTGGTCCTCAGCTCACAGCTGCCTGGATAGGGAGTCCTGACAGGACAGTGCCTTCAGCCAGGCCGTACTCCCTAATCTGTTTGGGGTTTAGGCAACTCCTACGCTTCGACCCTTTTTGTTCGGGCTACCTGAGCGATGATACTCCCTGGACACTGGGGTACTCGGATTCGCTTGTGGCTGCTCACAGCTGGACCATGTTTTTCTACAGGTTCTCGGTAGCCTGTAGCTAGGGAGTTCGATATGTGAGGGCTGACTTCCTGCTTGTTTCTGGAGAAAACACTCACCTATAACAGGTGTTCTGCAGGGACAGCAGGAATCAGTCCTCACAAACTTCCATCCTCCCCTTGGAGTTGCTGTACATTTTTGCCGCCATCTTTTGTCAGCTCTAGCTATGTCATCTGACTTTGTAAGATGGCATCCTTGGGTGGGAAGGGGACCACGCATGCATGGTGGCATCTCCCAAAGGCTTTCTTTGAAAGTTGGGGAGATGCTTCTATGGGACTCCGTTGGCACCGACGTCACCTATATGTGAGTATTGATTCCTGCTGTCCCAGAGAAGACTTGTTACAGGTGAGTAACTATGCTTTCATCAGTAAAGACTGAAGTAAAGGATTTATTCAGTCTCTCTAGTATGACCTTGTGTCCCTTAGTGTCCCGTTTACCCCTTTATCATCCAGTAGTCCAGTTGACTCTTTCACAGGTTTTTTGTTACAAATGGATTTGAAAAAGTTTTTTATTATGTATTTTGCTTCCACGGCAATCTTTTTTTCAAATTCTCTTTTTGCCTGCATTATCAATGTCATGCATCTAACTTGCCAGTGCTTATGTTTCCTGTTTTTGTCATTTAGCTCCGTTTTCCATTTCCTGCAAAACTGCTTTTTGGCTACCACAGCCTCTCTAACCGCATGTTTAAAACCATGCTGGCAGTTTTTTGGCCTCCTTTAACTTTTCTTAAAGCGTGGAATACATTTGGTCTGGGCTTCCAAGATAGTATTTTTAAATGACACCCATGCTTGATGCAAACCCTTAACCTTTGCAGTGGCTCCTTTTAGATTTTTTCTTAACTATTTTCCTCTGTTTATCATAGTCTCCCTTTTGAAAGTTAAAAGGTAGTTTTGTGGATATTCTTGCTGTCCTCTCTCCATTTATTAAGTCAAATGCGATCATGCTATGATCACTATTGCCATGTGGCCCCAACCCTTATCTCTTGCACCAGATCCTGTGTTCCACTAAGGGCTAGGTCCCAAATAGCTTCCCCTCTTGTCAGTTTATGAACCAACTCCTCCAAGAAGCAGTCATTTATTTCATCTAGAAACTTTATCTCTCTAGCATGTCCTGTCATGACATTGACCCAGTCAATACTGGGGTTATGGAAATCACCCATTATTACTGTGTTGTAACTTTTGTTAGCTTCTCTGATTTATTTTAGCATTTCATCATCCATCTGTTCATTCTGGCTAGGCAGTCTGTAGTACACCCCCACTGCTATCATCTTCCCCTTTTATACATGGAATTTCTATCCATAGAGATTCGACAATGTATTTTGTTTCTTGCAAAACTTTAATCCTGTGTGACTCAATGCCATCTCTAACAGAGTACAATCTCTCCACCAGTTTGATCTAGCCTGTCATTCATTGCGATATAGTTTGTACCCAGGTATCACAGTGTCTCATTGGTTATCCGCAGTGTAATTTATTTATTTATTTAATTTATTTATTTAACATTTCTTATATACCACCTTTCATGATATCAAGGCGGTTTATATTGAACAAGCTGAAATTACATTGAACAGGGCATTATAACTTGAAGATAACCATTTTACAGGAAACATGGGCAATGGAGGGATAAGTGGCTTTTCCAAGACCACAAGGAGCACCTGTGGGACTAGAAACCCCAGTCCTTCCGGCCCAAGGTTGCTGTTCTCTAGTGGGATTTGAGCCCCCGACCTTCCGGCCTGAGGTAACTTGCCCCAACCACTAGGCCACTCCTCCCTAATTTATGATGACATCAGGAGTTTGTGGAATACTTGTACCCCAATTGTGTATTGGGGTGAGGGATATTGGTTAGTGACCCTGTACTGCCTGAAAGACCTTTACTGCTGAGAGAGGTGACATTAGTAGACAACCTTGTATATGCTATTCATCTCAGATACTTAGCTAGCAAAAGCTTCTCTAAGACTAAGGCAGGGGAAAAGACTTAATACATTCCTCAATAAATCCCTGTCTGCAGGTTGCCATGGTGCCTAGAAATTACCTGGGGCCTGGGTTTTCATGCCCCCCCCCCCCCCATTTAGCTGCAGCTCCTGAAAAATACGTTTCAGACTTCCCCCACCATGATTGGCTCTTTGCATGGTTGAACTGCGCAGTAGAGGAAGTTTGGACTGATGATCTGATTGCAGATCTCATGAGGACTTTCTGCAGCGCACGGCTCAAGCATGTAGAGAGCTGATCGCAGTGGGGAAGCTGCAGTCAGGCCCAAGAATTAGTGAGTAAGGGAGTGACTAGATGAAGCAGAAGAGGGGATATGATGCAGCCTATGGTGGGGGAATATGAGAGAGAGAGAAACTCATGGCAAAGAGAGAGATTGGGTAAAGCCAAGGTAGGGAGTCATAAGAGAGAGAGACCATGACCATGAAAGAAAAAAGGTGCAGCTATGAAGGGTCACTGGGGGTGGTGGGAGTGGCCTGCCTTATGTTGGTACTCCCAGTGGCATGTTAGAGATCTGATATATTACATTTTTTTCCCAGAGAAAATGGGAAAACATTCTTAGTAATCAGGTTCTAAAACCTAAGAAAGGAACTGCACACACATCTTTTAGTGCAGTGGGGGTGGCACACTCTGACCTAGGTCTCAGTGGCTGGCTCCTAGATTCCAAGAAAATGTGTCAAGACCATAATGTTTATACAAGGGGGGATACTCAAGCTATGTGATCTTGTTACCCCTGGAAGGCAGGTGCATCTCTCCACGTTCACGGCTCATTCTCTCTACCTTTCTTACCAATTAATTTAAGAAACACTGGGCAGCTATGGGTCGATTCTCGAAGATCCTTGGATTGGATAAGATAACTGAGTGAAGCTCAGCTAATTATCATAAAACACATTTTCAGCCTAAGGAAACAAGCTAGATTTTTGCCTGAAAAATTTCCTGAATCTTTCCGGTTAAAATTTGTCCAGTTAGAATTTGGTGAAAGACAAACAAACCAAATGAATGTGTTAGATTTATTTATTGGAAATGTTTATGCCACATTTTCCAATAGATCAAATGCGGTTTACAGAGAACACAACTTTGAATTGTACAAAGACAGTACATATTTATTTACATTAAACAGGTAACTATATAAAGTTGAATGAGAACAGGTAACTTGGTTTGCAGCTTGTCGTGCTGTGAGGGCTTGTGTGCATCAGTGATGCTGAGAGCTAAACTATCGGTAGTTTAACTACTGGCAGGGTCTCCCAAGATGGACAGGTCTCAGCTGAGGTGCCAGACGAAGACAAACCACCCATCTGGGCAGCAGCAGAATGGGATAGTGTTGACGGCGGAGGATCACATTTCTGTGACAACGGCAACAACACCAAACTTAAACTGCGCGGAAGGAAGGCCCGGCAATCTACTTCTGTATCTTGCCATGAAAACCCAATGGATAGTTACAACAAAACAAATTGTGCTATGGTGCTGGAAGATGAGACTCCCAGGTCGGAAGGCACTCAACTAGCTACTGGGGAAGAGCTGAAGACTTTTCAGAGTAAAGCCAGCATTTATGATGTGGTTGGATCAAAGCCTTCGGGAAGTCTGACTGCTGATGTAGCTGCGCATGAAATGAGAGTCAGAAGCTGTAAAGATGTCTTACACATTGGAACATGGAACGTACGAAGCATGAACCAAGGGAAGTTGGAAGTGGTCAAGAATGAAATGGGACGTATACAACTTGATCTGTTGGGTGTCAGCGAACTGAAATGGACTGGCATCGGGCACTTTGCATCAGATGATCACATGGTCTACTATGCTGGAAATGAAAGACAAAGAAGAAATGGTGTTGCATTTATAATAAAGAAGAAACTTGCAAGAACTGTAATGAAATACAATGCAGTCAGCGAACGCTTAATCTCTATTCGTCTACGAGGATTGCCTATCAACACAACTATAATTCAAGTATATGCCCCAACAACAGCTGCAGAAGAGAATGAAATTGAAGAGTTCTATGAACAAGTACAAGCTGAAATTGACAGAACATGCAAACAGGATATCCTGATAGTCATGGGTGACTGGAACGCAAAAGTTGGCAACAAAGAAGAAGGCAAAGTAGTTGGAAAATATGGACTTGGCAACAGAAATGAAGCTGGAGAAAGATTGATAGAATTCTGCAAGACCAATGATCTATTCATCTCAAACACCTTCTTTCAGCAACACAAGCGACGACTGTACACATGGACTTCACCCAATGGATTGTATAAAAATCAAATTGACTACATCTGTGGAAGTCAACGATGGAAAAGCTCTGTAACATCAACAAAGACAAAACCTGGAGCTGACTGTGGTACAGATCATCAACTACTAGTATGCAAACTCAAGCTAAAGTTGAAAAAGAGCAAACCACTCACGAATGCACCAAAATATGACCTTGAGAATATACCACTGGAATTTAAAGACTGCCTGCAAAATCGATTTGCTGCCTTAGATACAAATGACAGAGCTCCGGAAGAGTTATGGAATGACATCAAGAAGGTTGTGCTGGAAGAAAGCGAGAAGTCTCTACAAAAGGTAAAAAAGCAAAAACGGCCAAAATGGATGACGGAAGAAACTCTGAAAATTGCCCAGAAACGCAGAGAAGCTAAAACCAAAGGAGAAAGAAAGACAATCGCAGAACTCAACAGAGATTTCCAACGTGCAGCAAGACAGGACAAGGAAAAGTACTACAATGACACTTGCAAGGAAATAGAAGCAGAAACTATTAGAGGAAGAACAAGATCGGCTTTCCTAAAGCTGCGAGAGTTAAAGAAAAAGTTCCAGCCTCGAATTGGAATGTTACAAGATGCTCAAGGTTCTATGTTGAATGATGCTGAGAAGATCAAGAAAAGGTGGAAGGAATATACAGAGTTTTTATATGATAAAGATCCAAGTGGACCAACAGCCGTTTCAACCTATACCTTATGATCAGGAACCATTGGTGATGAAAGAAGAAGTTGAAACAGCATTGAAAGCCTTATCAAAGAACAAAGCACCAGGCATTGATAGCATTCCCATAGAAGTATTGCAGCAATCTGATGCAGCTGTTACCGTACTTACAAGGCTCTGCCAAGAAATATGGAAGACAACATCATGGCCAACTGACTGGAAAAGATCTGTGTTTATACCAATACTAAAGAAAGGTGATCCAACTGACTGTGGAAATTATCGCACAATCGCTCTGATCCCACATGCCAGCAAGATTCTACTGAAGATTATTCAAAAGAGACTACAGCCATACCTAGAACAAGAACTACCTGAAGTGCAAGCAGGGTTCAGGAAAGGGCGAGGAACGAGAGACATCATTGCGGATGTGAGATGGATCCTTGAAAAGACTAAAGAATACCAAAAGGATATCTATTTGTGCTTTATCGACTATAGCAAGGCTTTTGACTGTGTAAACCATGAGAAACTCTGGGCCACATTAAGAAGCATGGGTATACCAGAACACCTGATCGTTCTCTTGCGTAATCTGTACATTGATCAAGAAGCAACAGTTCGAACGGAACAAGGAGAAGCAGAATGGTTTAAAATAAGCAAAGGTGTAAGACAAGGCTGCATACTTTCCCCCTACCTGTTTAATTTATATGCAGAACAAATCATCAGAGAAGCAGGACTGTATGAAGACAACAGAGGTGTGAAGATTGGTGGAAGACTCATCAGCAACCTTCGCTATGCTGATGATACCACATTACTGGCTGAAAGTGAAGATGATCTGAAACATTTGCTTCTCACAATCAAAGAACATAGTCTCAAAATGGGCCTGCACCTTAATGTAAAGAAGACAAAGATCATGACAACTGGCATAATCAACAGGTTCATCGTTGAAGGAGAAGAAATTGAAATCGTGAACAACTTTAACCTACTTGGATCAACTATCAATAAAGAAGCAACAAGCAGTCAAGAAATCAGACGACGCATTGCTCTTGGCAGAATGGCTATGAAAGACCTAGATAAGATTCTCAAGAGCAGAGATGTCTCTCTCCATACAAAGATTCGACTTGTTCAAGCCATGGTATTTTCAATAACATCATATGGATGTGAAAGCTGGACAGTGAAAAAGACAGACAGGAAGAAAATTGATGCCTTTGAATTATGGTGCTGGCGGCGAATACTGTGTATACCATGGACTGCCCGAAGAACAAACCAGTCGGTACTAGAAGAGATCAAACCTAAGCTTTCTTTAGAAGCTCAGATGACAAGACTTCAACTTTCATACTTCGGACACATCATGCGAAGAGAGAGATCATTAGAGAAAGACATCATGCTTGGCAAGATAGAAGGTCAACGCAAAAGAGGAAGGCCAGCAATGAGATGGATTGCTACAATAACAGCAGCTACGGGTACCAGTCTGTCAACAATGAGCCGCCTGACTGAAGACCGAACACAATTTAGGATAGCTATCCAGAGGGTCGCCATGAGTCGACTCCGACTCGACGGCACTTAACAACAACAACAACAACTAGATTGAACTAAATAAATGAGAGATAATAAATAGTAAATATAAAACTTTCAATAATTACATAAGATTCTGCAATCAGTGTCTCACGATCACAGGATAAAACCCAGCATGGTCATATTTCAGCCAGTGCCTGCATCAGGTGGTATAAATGACAGAATATGTCTAATCTTTAAGACATCAGCAGTTTCAGCTCTGATACAGAAAGATAGAGCTGGCATATATATTGCTTTTATGAATCCACTTTTTTTTGTTTCCTTATGTTTAGAACCCTGTAAGTAGGAGAGAGATACAGTGAAGAGTTTATTATGGAAAGGGGATGTCTTAAAGATTTTATCCACCTGTGGAATTTAGGGGAGAGATAGGTTACATTTAGATGGTTAGTAGAGAGAAATTTTTGAAAGCAGAAGTTTTGTTGGTTAAATACCAAAATCAGTCAATTAAACCTTTTGAATAGTGGGATAAAGCAATGATCTTTTTATTTTTATTTTTAGTTAAAGTCTGAGGATTTTGCCGTGATGAAGCAGCTCATGCCTCTTCTGGAGCAGATATACTGTTCATACCCAGACCCAGTCATCCAGGAGCTTGCATCTAATTTGCGCATCACCATTGCAACTCATGGAGCCTTCCAGGCTAGGACCCAGAGCAACTCAAGAAAACAAGAAGTGGATGAAGGTGCGACAGGATTTCAAGCAACTTTGGAACACAAAGGCAGACCTCCTGCCCCTCAGGAGAAAGTAGTCAGAGCTAACGTGGAGCAGCCACAGAGCAACAGCAGCAAGATAGAGAAATCTGTTGAAAGGGAGAGTCCTGTATCCAGTCCTGGGACAGGAATTAGTGCAAGTGGGAGTCTCGATACGCACACAAACTGCAGAGAGGAGCCATCCTCGGTCTACAGCTCAGAGCTTCAGGAAGTCCTCTTTTCAGCCTATGATCCTGCAGTCCCTGTGCGTGCTGCAGCCCTACGAACTATTGCTGGTCTAATAGAACAGCGAGACTATCGGATCCTGAGGCTGCAGGATAAAGTGCTTAAGGTAAGGAGAAAGTAGCATGTCAGCAGTTTTCTGCATATGTCTTCGGGTAAGGAGAACTTGGTGTGCCTGTGGTCTTCCCTATGAGCCTTAGGCTAAGGAGAACGTGATATGCCTTCAGTCTTCTGTGTGTGCCAGAATGTGGTGTGCCTGTAGTCTTCTCTTTGAGCCTTAGGGTAAGTAGAACGTGATATGCCTTTAGTCTTCTGTGTGTGCGTAAAAGAAGGAGAATGTGGTCTGCCTGTGGTCTTCTCTATGAGCCTTAGGGTAGGAGAACGTGATATGCCTTCAGTCTTCTGTGTGTGCCTAAAAGAAGGAGAATGTGGTGTGCCTGTAGTCTTCTCTATGAGCCTTAGGGTAAGGAGAATGTGATATGCCTTCGGTATTCTGTGTGTGCGTAAGAGAAGGAGAATGTGGTGTGCCTGTGGTCTTCTCTATGAGCCTAGGGTAAGGAGAATGTGATATGCCTTTGGTATTCTGTGTGTGCATAAGAGAAGGAGAATGTGGTGGGCCTGTGGTCTTCTCTATGAGCCTTAGGGTAAGGAGAGCGTGATATGCCTTTGGTATTCTGTGTGTGCGTAAGAGAAGGAGAACGTGGTGTGCCTGTAGTCTTCTCTCTGAGCCTTAGGGTAGGAGAACGTGATATGCCTTCGGTATTCTGTGTGTGCGTAAGAGAAGGAGAACGTGGTGTGCCTGTAGTCTTCTCTCTGAGCCTTAGGGTAGGAGAACGTGATATGCCTTCGGTATTCTGTGTGTGCGTAAGAGAAGGAGAATGTGGTGTGCCTATGGTCTTCTCTATGAGCCTAGGGTAAGGAGAATGTGATATGCCTTTGGTATTCTGTGTGTGCATAAGAGAAGGAGAATGTGGTGGGCCTGTGGTCTTCTCTATGAGCCTTAGGGTAAGGAGAGCGTGATATGCCTTTGGTATTCTGTGTGTGCGTAAGAGAAGGAGAACGTGGTGTGCCTGTAGTCTTCTCTCTGAGCCTTAGGGTAGGAGAACGTGATATGCCTTCGGTATTCTGTGTGTGCGTAAGAGAAGGAGACTGTGGTGTGCCTGTAGTCTTCTCTGTGAGCCTTAGGGTAAGGAGAACGTGATATGCCTTTGGTATTCTGTGTGTGCGTAAGAGAAGGAGAATGTGGTGTGCCTGTGGTCTTCTCTATGAGCCTAGGGTAAGGGGAATGTGATATGCCTTTGGTATTTTGCGTGTGCATAAGAGAAGGAGAATGTGGTGTGCCTGTAGTCTTCTCTGTGAGCCTTAGGGTAAGGAAAACATGATATGTCAGTCTTCTGTGTGTGATATGAGCCTAGGGTAAGGAGAATATGATATGCCTTTGGTATTCTGTGTGTGCCTAAGAGAAGGAGAATGTGGTGTGCCTGTGGTCTTCTCTATGAGCCTTAGGGTAAGGAGAACTTCCATATCGTCCCTCCAGTCGTCCAGACTCCTGGGTTGTCTCCCTCTTCCTGCAAATAGAGACTGGGACTTGCAGGCTTCTGTGTTGTCACAGTATGAGAGAGATGACACTCCGCCCCCTAAGCCAGTATTTCTCGGTCTCCAGCAGATGGGATGAGCTCAGCCTAGTCTGGGTTGCACTGAAGGGATTTCTTGTTTTAAAAATTTAAAAAAAAAAAAGGATTAGAGTTTAGTCTACTTTAGTGGTTAGGTAGTAGGTGTCAGTTTTTTAATTGATTTTTTCGTTGTTGTTGTAATTAAAATTTTTATTCAACTTTTATCAACAGTCTACATTGTTCATTGCATTTTTATCCCAGGGCAGTATTGAGATAACTTTTATATTTACATTGCATTTATAGCCTGAAACTTGCACTGTATTCGATTATACACCTACCCCATAAATATACATAACATCCTATACAACTTCACTTAGAGGCCAGTTCTGCTTTGTGCATGCCCGGGCTGTCCAGACATATAGACAGCCAGGTGATGCACCCGATTCTGCTCCCGCAGGAGCAGATTTGCAGCACAGTGGCTGGACCGATTTTGGCACCCCGGACATCCAGCTACAAGCCCGGCTAATTCAGGCTCCTAAATGAAGCCACAGTGCCATGACATCCGGGCACCATGGCTCCACCGCCTAAACCCTTGTTTCCCCGCAGCCCGGCCCGACCCGACCCTCACCTGTCTGTCGCTGCCTGCCGCTGCTGTCACCCTGTGTTCAGGGGGACTTATTCCACCTCTAAGGTGGAATAAGTCCCCCATCTAACAGGCCGAGCCCCAACAAACAGGGCCAACCTCAGAATTGGCTCTGTACGTCCAGGGTCACGGCCTGCCCTTGCTCCACCTCCCGCCCCGTCACAGGCTTCCCGTACAAACTGCTGTACATACGGGGAGCCTTTGCACCAGGATCAGCAGAGGGACGAATAGCAGGGATGTACATCCAGACCGGACGTACATCCCTGCTCTTCGTGGCGCAGAATAACTCTCATAACCTATAGTTATGTATTCCTTATACACTCTCTATAGTTGTTTCTAGTAATCTCTTTATGTATTCTCCGGGAACAAGCAGGAAGTCAGTCCTCACATATGAGTGACGTTGATGCAGAAAAGAGCCCGCGCGGAGAAAATCCCCAGCTTTCAAAGAAAGCCTTTGGGAATTGCTACCACGCTTGTGTGGTCCCCTTCCCGCCCAAGGGTGCTATCTTGCTCAGTCTCCTTTTTTCCGTGGAGCCCATCAGACATAGTCTGTCCCTGTCCTGGAAAACGTTGATTTTTGTGCCTTTTTTTTGGCTGTCTCCGGTCTTGGTACCTCGGTATCAGGTCAGTTCCTCTTTTTTTCTACTAAGTTTTATTCTTCTCTTTTTTGGGGCGTCTTCGCGCCCTTTTTACCTCACTGGCAGCCTGGAAAGCAATGATCTCCAGGAACAAGCAGGAATGAGTCTTCACATATGGGTACGTCGGTACCGACGGAGCCTGCGCGGGAACGCTCCCCAGCGTCCAATCAGAAAGCTTTTGGGAGCATCCCTCAGCGCCTGTGTGCTGCCTTCCCGCCTTTCCAACTGTCTCTCCTCAGTTTTCGTTTTTCCGCGGAGCTGGCAGGACGTCCTCCTGTCACCGCAGAAAAGTTTTTCTTTAATTCTTATTTTCCTGTGGTCGCGGCTGTCTCCCCGACTCCACCGGTATCGCCGTTGTTTTTTTTCTTTTCTTTTTATTCAGTCCAGGGAATTTTTTTCCCTCAATTTCAGTTTTAAACTTTTGGGCCTTCAGGCCTCTCCATTATGGAGCCGCCTCCTTCTTTTCCTAAGAAGTGCCTTAACTGCGGCAGTGCAGTTTTGTTTTTAAACTCCAAGTCCTGGTGTCTAAACTGTTTGGGTCCTGACCATCCGGAGCCATTAGGCTACCATATTATGAGAAGAGATTTCCCTTTTCGAGTTTTCCTCGATACCGAGTTCCCTTCCAATGGCGGGTCACCGACCATTTCTCCTTCTCTACAGGATCAGGTAACCCACAAACAGTCTGTTCAGACTAGCCAATCCTTGAGTGGTAGGTCTCATGCACAGCATGATGACGGCTCCGGCCTTGCCCTCAAGGATCCATTGGCTTCAAAACCCCGGCGGGAGTCTTCGGTCTCCAAAGCCTTTCAGGGGTTTCAGGTTGTTCCTGAGGTTCACCCCTCACAGAACATACCTGAGCCATGCTCGGTGGTGGCATCCGCTTCGAGCGGTACCGATACCCCGGCATCGGCACTGGTGTTGAGTGATCCACTCTTCACCAGGGATCGTCATCTGGTTTTCTCGGTACCTTCGGGACCGATCGATACATCCCAGATTGACTTTCCAGTATCGGTATTACCGCCGATTCTACCACCGACGTCGGTACCTTCCAGACATGCATCGATAGACTCGCTTCCTTCGATGCCGAGTCTGGAATCGATTTCCAGTCTGGAAGACTGGGTACCGACACGTCTCGGATCCGATGCTTACCGATTCCGGATGCTCGGTACCGAGGATAATTACCAAAGGCCTTCGGTTTCCTCGGTACCACTTGAGCAGCCTCCGATGACTGCTTCGATGTCGGTATCGTCTTCGATTCCGGCACAGCTACCGGTATCGGTATCGGTGCCGATAACTGCAGTAGCATCGGGGTCAGCTCCTTCCATGCTTCTTTCACCAGAGTCGCTCCTTTCTATACCTAGTTTGGAGTCGATACCTGGCATGGACGATGCAGTACTGACTGTCTCACGTCATGACCTCCAGTACCAGCATCCATCCCTTAGGGATCCTTTTTTGCACCGGGCGAGATCTTCTATTCCTACATTCTCAAGTGCCTACTCTGGTGCCCAGGCTAGTTCTTCAGATCTAGCCTGTCCAGGGATGGTTTCTGTTGGAGATCCTTCTTTTCAGAATTTTCTCCTGGACATAGCAACATCCCTTGCTATTCCTACCCCTGGCTATGATCCTGCTCAAGGCTCTCTTTGTTCTGAAGAAGAGGAAAATATAATGCTTCCTTTACATTTATTTATTTATTTTATTTAGCAAGCATTTGTAGCCCGCTCCTTCCAGCGATCAGAAGCAGGTAGGATTACTATTGTGAAACTGCCGAATCAAGGCAGGTACAAATTTTGTTTACATACAGATTGTCAGAAAAGCACATCATACAGAGTTAACACTTCTTAGCTATGGGGGAGTTCATTTACATATATACATAAATACATATATACAGGATACATCATTCCTTGCAAGATCTTCTTCTACGAATGTGGGAAGCACCTTTAAGGGTTTCCTCACCTTCTAGAGCAACTGATCTTCTATATCAGGTACCTCCCTCTCCAGGGTTTCAAAAGACTCAACTTCCCCATCATTCCATTGTAGTGGAATCAGCAGTGAGGAAGGTAAAAAGCAAGAAGAAGCATTCTTCTTACCCGCCAGGTCGTGAATCTAGAACACTGGATGCCTTTGGACGTCAAACTTTCCAAACATCTATGCTGGCAACAAGGATTCTCTCATATATTTTTTATATGAGTCTATCCCTTCAGGAGGTCACAAAGAAATTATCTCTTTTGACTCCTTTTCTATCAGAGCCCAAGGCTGCAGACTATTCCTTACTACTTAGTCATAGCCAGAATATCTCTTGGTTTCTTTCTCGTGCTTCCCTAGACTCTTTTATTTATTTATTTAATTGGATTTGTATACCGCTTTATCATATAGTCAAAGCGGTTAAGACAAACAAAAGTACAAAAAGTGAAAGTGAAAATGAACAATGAAAATATATACATAGTTTGCTGAAAATAGGATATAGTGTAAAAGAAACAACTGTACTATCTACATTGTGAGCTATATTAAAGTAAAGTTGTGAGCTATTATACAATATATATGATTGGTTTTTCTAAAAACCGTAGTATTCAGTAAACAGAACAGTTTTCAGCTGCTTCCTAAAGTCGTTTAGGTCTTGATTTGCTCTTAAGTCACTTGGTAGAGAGTTCCAAATTTTAGGCGCCGCAAAGGAAAATACCCTCTCTGATGTCTCCTTACGAGATTTTCTAATATCATTTGATGTGCTGAATCTATTGGAAGAACCTCTTCTTCTTGGTCTATTGCTTATATCTGACTGAATAAGAGAATTTAGGCATTCTGCAGAACAGTGCTGCTTGATCTTAAAAATATAAATTATTGTTTTATATTTGATCCGAGACGCTTTTGAGTCTGTTAGCAGAACCTCTGCTATAGCCATAGGGGCACGACGTAGAGCCTGGCTCCAAGCTTCAGACTTGAACAAATGGGCACAACAAAGACTGGGTAATACTCCTTGCACTGGAGAAAATCTCTTCAATAAGGAGTCTTTACATCAGGTTGCTCAGTACTCCACTGACTTCCCTGTTTCTGAAGGCTATTCTAAGCCTTCTCCTTCCCCAGTGGGTAGGAAATACCCTACCAAACCTTCTTTCCCTAAGAGAAGAAGGTTTCACTCTTCTCCTGCCCATCATACAGATGTTCCCAAGCAGTGGAAACCTCGCCCTGGTCTGAAGAATCCAAACTCTAGCCAGGCTGCACAAACCCAGCAACCATAGGTTCCTGAAGGTTACAACCTACAGTTAACTTCTTCTTAGCAGAGGTTTTTTCCTTCAAAACTCTACACATGGATTCCTTTTCTCAGGACATCCATTTGCTCCTAGGTATGCTGAGCTGTCAGGTCATTCATGTCTATGGGTCACAGGTTTCTCCTCTTCTTCCTACTAAGAAGAGAAGTTAACAACTATCCCATGATAGTTTCTGTTCTAACATGAATATTTTCCTTCCACAGACTTACCACATGGTAAGTCACCCTTCAGCCCCTGTTTCTCTACCCTCTCATCCAGGGCTTTTCCCTGAATGAGTGGTACCATATCACTGCAGGGCTTCTCTAGCCTTTCATTCCAGTGTGGAGTTTTTTCTCTCGAATAAACTCCCTTTTTTTCTCTGGGCAGCTCATCAGACAGGAACAGGAATTCTCCTCTCCTTTTGTCTGTTCTCTCTGTTTTACACAGGAAGATTTTCTCTGCTGTCTCTTTCAGCAGCTGCCCATGCAGGAGTTCCAGTGATTGGACTACTGGTGCTTTTCCACAAGTTTCCAGTCTGTCTTCCACTACTTTCTGCCTGGCCTTAGTAGTGATTCCAAGATAGTGCTTTCATCTATCTTGGATAATCCTAATCACTTCAGGCTTATCACACTATCTTCTTTTCTTGCCATCTCCACTTCTTTGGATTTGGCAGCATTGTTGACCTACAGCCAGTTTTATTTCCCAATTCTCCTGCATAATGCTCTCTGCAATCTTACAGAGAAGCTTTCTACTATGGGCCCTTGCTAGAGAGCATGGGGTTTTGTCTCTGATGACTATCCTATATGGTTGGGAAAGGCTTCCTCAGTCATTTTCCATGACTGTGAGGGTTCTCCACACCCTATTATCTCCTGTTAATAATACAGGACATAAGCCTTTTCTACGTGAACGTCCAAAGAGTTTTCTAATTCCTACAAGGAATATGCTCTTTCTCCAGGACCAAGCAGGAAGTCAGTCCTCACTTATGGGTGACGTCGGCGCCGACGGAGCCCTCGCGGAGCAATTTTCCCCAGCTTTCAAAGAAAGCCTTTGGGAATTGCAGCGCGCATGCGCGGTCCTCTTCCCGCCCGAGGGTGCCATCTTAGCCAGTCTTCTTTTTTCCGCGGAGCCCTACAGACGTCCCCGTCTTGTCCCCGCGAAAAAGTTGATATTTCTTCGTTGTTTTATTCTTTTTCCTTCGGTTCGACGCCGGTCTTTTTCCCGCCCGGACTCGCGACGCCGGTCACGAGTCCTCTTACTTTTTTTCGGTTTTTTCTGACTTTGTCAGCTTTCGTTTTCGATTTTTCCCTGGCAGCCCGGTCCTTTGACCTCGCAGGGGCCCTTTTTTCCCCTGATGGCTGCCAGTGGGTTTAAGCGGTGTGGTCAGTGTGACCGAAATATGTCACTAACTGACACACACGACTTTTGCCTCCGCTGCCTGGGCCCGGATCATGAGGAACTGATCTGTGGGCCCTGCGGCAAAATGTCCTCAAAAGCGTTGAGAAGTCGGCGGCATCAGCGTGATAGAATCTTCGCTGACCCCAGCCGTACCCGGACCTCGTCGGAGGCCTCCGCGTCCAAAGGCTCCAGCTCGGACCGTCGCCGGAGTTCCTCCGACCGGGGTTCTCCCTCCGGGGACCATCGTCGGACGGTGAAACCCGCGAGGGCGGCGTCGGTGGACGCTCCTGGTTCCGCGAGGGCCAGGTCGCATAGCCCCGATAGCCGCCCCGGGTCCTTGGAGAAGGATCACCTCACGAAGCGACCTCGCCTGGAGTCGGAGATGCCTGCTCGGGTAAGTCCTGTGGTCCTTCTGGACTCGCCTCCGCGACAGCCGACGTCGGGCCCGACGCCGTCGGGGCCCGAGTCGGGGGCTGCTGGGTCACCTGAGCTCGGACTCAGGTTGACGGCCTTGGAGAGCAGACTGTCTGCCTTCATGGACCAGCAGCGGGCACTGCTCGCTGGCCTCGCTGGCGCCGCTGCCCCGACCGCCGGGACGTCGACGTCCAAGTCGACCCCGGAGACCGAGCCGATCCTCGAGTCGATGAGAACTCGAGTCGATCCTCGGTCGAGGTCACCCTCGGCCTCCCGTTCGGGACCGAGGTCGCCGACGCCGACTCCCTCGGCGTCGGGGCGGCAGGCGCCGCGCCCTGCCCGGGCCGACCCCACCGAGTCCTCGTCGGAGTCGGTCTGGGAGTCTGAAGAGGAAGAGTCGCCTGATTCTTTCCGGACTCGGTGTGTCCCCTCGGACTCACCGGAGTCCGAGCCTCGGAAGCAGTCCCCCCCGGAGGATGCCCGGTTCTCGGACTTCGTCAGGGATATGGCCAAGGCTTTGGCCTTCCCTGCGGATCCCGAGGAGGAGCCTCGAGCCGAAGAGCTCGACGCCCTCCAGTATGACTCTCCCGCGAGGGAACACTTTACTGTACCGGTTCCTCCTATGCTGGAACGACTACTCTTCCGCATGTGGGAGAGTCCGGCCTCCTCGCCGGTCCTGAGCAAGCGGGTCGATTCTATCTATCGAGTCCGCAAGAGCCCTGGCTTTCAAAAGGCACAGCTACCACACCATTCCATGGTAGTGGAATCGGCCATGCATCGTCTTAAGAGCCAGAAGATGCACTCCTCGGTGCCCCCTGGCAGGGAGGCCCGTAACCTGGATGGCCTTGGTAAGAAGTGTTTCCAGGGCTCTATGCTCGCATGTCGTGTCCAGACTTACCAGCTATACATGGGCATGTATCTCCGGGATCTGGCTAAAGAGCTAGCCGGATTCTCCGCTGGTTTGTCCGAGGAACCCTTGCGGAGGTTCCTGGCCTTGTCCACTGGCATTCGGGAATGCTCAAAGTTCATGTCCCGGGCAGCCTATGATGGCTTTGAAGCATCGGCTCGAGTGGCCGCAGCCGGCATCGGTGCCCGCCGACAGGCTTGGCTTCAGTCGTCAGACCTTGAGCCCTGGGTGCAGGACAAGTTGGTCGATGTCCCCTGCCGAGGCGAAAACCTCTTTGGCAAGCCCATGGCGGAAAAGGCTGCGCAAATTGAGACTGAGACTCTCACCAGGACCAGGCTTTCTAGGAAGACCTCCGCCCCTTCCCAGAAAAAGAAGGGCTCGGGGAAAAAGTCCTTTTACCCGAGGAAGGCGGCTGCCTACAAACAATACCCCCATTATCAGGCCCCTGCAGCTCCCCAACAGGGCCAGCAGGCCAAGGGACGGGGTAACGGGTCCCGTAGGCAGCAAGCCCCCAAGCCTGCACCACCAGCCCCTGCTCAGCAGGGTGGGGGTTTTTGACTCACAAAGCATAGCCTCTCCCCCCCCGCTGGTTCCTCCCAGCACCGGAGGCCGGCTGGTTCACTTCGCCCACAGGTGGTCCAGCATCACCGCAGATGCCTGGGTGCTTCAAGTCGTGCGAGAAGGCTATCTTCTCCACTTCCACCAGGTCCCTCCCTCCTATTTTCCGGGAGAACCTCCACGACCCCCTCTGAGCATCGTCGGAGTTCCTCTGAGCGGGGGTCTCCTGCCCGGGAACATCATTGGAAGAAGAAACCCGCGAGGGCGGCATCAGTGGACGCTCCTGGTTCCTCGAGGGCCAGGTCGCATAGCCCCGATAGCTGTCCTCGGAGTCGGAGAGGCCTTCGAAACATCCTCTTCTCGAGATGGAGTCTCCTAGACACGTGAGTATTGTAGTCCTCGTGGACTCACCTCCGAAGGAGCCGCCGTCGGGGCCCGAGTCGGGGGCAGCTGGGTCTCCTGAGCTCGGACTCAGGTTGACGGCCTTGGAGAGCAGTTTGGCTGCCTTCATGGACCAGCAGCGGGCATTGATCGCTGGCCTCGCCGGTACATCTTCCCCGGTCCAAGTCGACCCCGGAGACCGAGCCGATCCTCGAGTCCATGCGAGCTCGAGTCGATCCTCGGTCGCGGTCTCCCTCGGCCTCCCGTTCGGGACCAAGGTCGTCGACGCCGACACCCTCGGCGTCGGGGCGGAGGGCATTGGTGCCCACCCGACCGGAGCCGCTCGATTCCTCCTCCGAGGAGTCAACCTGGGAAACGGAGGACGAAGAGTCCCCTGGTACTTTTCGGACTCGGTACGTCCCATCGGACTCGCCCGAGTCCCAACCTCGGAGACGGTCCCCCCCTGGAGGACACCCGGTTCTCGGACTTCGTGCGGGATATGGCCAAGGCCTTGGCATTCCCCGCGGATCCCAAGGAGGAGCCTCGAGCCGAAGAGCTCGATGCCTTCCAGTATGACTCTCCCCCGAAGGAGGCCTTTACTGTACCGGTTCCTCCGATTCTGGAGCGACTTCTCTTCCACATGTGGGAGAGCCCAGCGTCGGCGCCGGTGTTAAGCAAGCGGGTCGATTCCATTTATCGAGTTCGCAAGAGCCCCGGGTTCCAGAAGGCACAACTACCGCACCATTCCATGGTGGTGGAATCGGCCATGCATCGACTCAAGAGTCAGAAGATGCACTCCTTGGTGCCTCCCGGCCGGGAGGCCCGGAACCTGGATGCCCTCGGTAGGAAGTGCTTCCAGGGCTCTATGCTTGCTTGTCGAGTCCAGACCTACCAGCTCTATATGGGCATGTATCTCCGAGACCTGGCAAAAGAAATTGCCGGGTTCTCTGCTGGTCTCTCCGAGGAACCTTTGCAGAGGTTCCAGGCCTTGTCCACTGGCATTCGAGAGTGCTCGAAGTTTATCTCTCGGGCAGCCTACGATGGCTTCGAAGCATCGGCTTGAGTAGCCGGAGCCCATGGCTGAAAAGGCTGCACAGATCGAGACCGAGACTCTGACCAGGACTCGGCTGTCCAGAAAAACCTCTGCCCCTTCTCAGAAGAAGAAGGGCTCGGGGAAAAAGCCCTTTTACCCGAGGAAGGCGGCTGCCTATAAACACTACCCTCATTATCAGGCCTCAGCAGCTCCCCAACAGGGTCAGCAGGCCAAGGGACGGGGTAATGGGTCCCGTAGGCAGCAGGCCCCCAAGCCCACAACACCGGCCCCTGCTCAGCAGGGTGGGGTTTTTTGACTCCATCAGTATAGCCTCTTCCCCTCCGCTGGTTTCTCTCAGCACAGGAGGCCGGCTGGTCCACTTTGTCCACAGGTGGTCAGCCATCACATCAGATACCTGGGTGCTTCACATAGTTCAAAAAGGCTATCTTCTTCACTTTCACCAGGTACCTCCCTCCTACTTTCCAGGGGAGCCTCCAAGACTCCTTCTGCACAGGGACTTACTCCTTCAGGAGTTGGCAAGTCTTCTTCAGGAACAGGCTGTGGAACCGGTGCCCCACCACCTGAGAGGTCAAGGCTTTTATTCCAGGTACTTTCTGATACCAAAACGAACAGGAGGCCTCAGACCCATCCTGGACTTGCGAAACCTCAACAAGTTCCTGGCCAGGGAAAAGTTCAAGATGCTTACCCTTGGAATCCTGCTGCCCTACCTCCAGCAGGGAGACTGGCTATGCTCTTTAGATATAAAGGATGCCTATACTCACATCCTTATTCATCCAGACCACAGACAATATCTCAGGTTTGTTGTGGGAGGAAATCATTACCAGTACAGAGTACTGCCCTTTGGCCTATCCTCCGCCCCCAGGGTGTTCACCAAATGCCTAGCAGTGGTGGCGGCCTATCTAAGACTTCAAGGCCTCTTTGTATTTCCATACCTGGACGATTGGCTCATCAGGGCCCAGTCTTCCCAAGAGGCCACTTAAGCCACTCATCGCACTGTGACTCTGCTCCAGCACTTGGGATTTGTCATAAACTTCGCAAAGTCCACTTTGCTCCCCTCTCAAAATCTCGAATTCATCGGCGCAAGATTGAACACTCTTCAGGCGCGGGCCTTCCTGCCTCTAGACAGGGCACACAGGCTCATGGATCTAGCCAGCCACTTTCGCAGCAATTCCCTGGTCTCTGCCAGGCAATTTCTGAGACTGCTCGGCCATATGGGTTCCACGGTCCATGTAACCCCCAATGCCCGCCTGAACATGCGACCTGCTCAATGGTGCCTTCGCACTCAATGGCATCAGGCCACGGGGAGCCTGGCAGACTCAGTACAGGTATCCAACCTGCTGGTCTCTTCTCTGCGGTGGTGGCTTCATCTACCAAACCTGGTGCTGGGAGTGGATTTTCAATCTCCTCCGCCTTCTCAGGTGCTGACAACCGATGCTTCTCTCCTAGGTTGGGGAGCACATTGCCAAGGGACATGTACTCAAGGCCTCTAGACTCCTTGGGAGTCTGCTCAGCAGATAAACTTCCTGGAGCTCAGAGTCATCCGCCTAGCTCTGGGAGCCTTCTCCCACCTCACTTCTCACCAATCTGTATTGGTCCAGACGGACAATCAAGTTGCAATGTTCTACGTGAACAAACAAGGAGGTAGAGGCTCCTTCCTTCTCTGTCAGGAGGCACGGAGACTGTGCTCTTGGGCCGTCCTTCACGGCATCCTGCTCAAAGCTGTTTATCTCCCAGGTCAAGAAAGTTACCTGGCAGACAGGCTGAGCAGGATCCTCCAACCTCACGAGTGGAGATTGGATCCGTTGGTGGTTCAGCAGATCTTTCACAAGTGGGGCCTCCCCACCATGGATCTGTTGCCAGTCCCCTGAACCGGCAGCTTCCCAAATTCTGCTCTCGACAACCGCATCCTATCAGAGTGGCGGCGGATGCTTTCCTGATTCCATGGTCCACAGGCCTCTTGTATGCCTTTCCTCCCATGCCACTGGTATCTCGGACGCTCTTCAAAGTTCTCAGAGACAGAGCCTCGATGATCCTAGTAGCTCCCCGGTGGCCGAGACAACCCTGATTCCCGCTTCTAATGCAGCTGGCGGTGGACACTCCTCTTCCTCTGGGGTTTCAACCCGATCTCCTCTCACAGGATCAGGGGACTCTCCTACACCCCAACCTCAGGTCCCTTCATCTGATGGCCTGGCTGCTGAAAGGGTAGTCCTTGCTCCCCTCTTGCTGCCTCGTGAGGTGGAAGAGGTCGTCTTGGCCTCCAGGCGGCCCTCCACCTGGAAGTCCTATGCTCTTAAGTGGTGTAGGTTTTCCGTGTGGTGTGCTCAGCAGTCTGAGAATCCCTTCTCCTGCATGGTGGCAGTGGTCTTGCAATATTTGCTTTACCTCTCCAATCTGGGCCTTAAGTCCAACTCTGTCAGAGTCCACCTCAGTGCTCTCTCTGCACATCACGCACCGGTGGATGGCAGGCCTCTTTCCAACCACCCTTTGGTGGCTCGTTTTCTCCGAGGCCTCCTTCTCCTTAAGCCTCCTTTGCGCCCACCAGCCCCTGAGTGGGATCTGAATGTGGTCTTGTAGCGGATTACCTGTCCGCCCTTTGAACCTATGGCTACCTGCCCTCTTCGTTTTCTTTCCTGGAAAACCTTGTTTTTGGTAGCCCTTACCTCTGCTAGGCGCATTAGTGAACTGCAGGCCCTAGTGTCTGATCCTCCTTACACTAGGTTCTACAGGAATAGGGTAGTCTTACGGCTCACCCTAAGTTTCTTCCTAAAGTGGTTTCTCCTTTTCATCTCAACCAAGAGGTGGCTCTTCCCACCTTCTTTCCCAGGCCGCACTCCAGCCGGGCTGAGATGGTCCTGCATACCCTGGACTGTAGGAGGGCCTTGTCCTTCTACCTTGACCGTACGCGGGAGCATAGGAGGGCTGTTCAGCTCTTCGTTTCTTTTGACCCCAATAAGTTGGGGCTACCTGTCTCCAAGCGTACTTTGTCCATATGGGTTGCTGACTGTATCGCTTGGGCTTATGGGGCAGCCGGCCTCTCGTTGGAGGGTCGTGTCACGGCTCATTGTGTTAGGGCGAAGGCTGCGTCAGTGGCTCATCTCCGCTCTGTTCCGTTGGCAGACATCTGCCGGGCCACTACTTGGTCTTCAAGCCAGACTTTTGCGGCCCATTACTGCCTGGAGAGGGAGTCCCGCAGGGACAGTGCTTTCGGTCAGGCAGTCCTCCATAATCTCTTTGAGGTTTAGGCAACTCCTACCCTCCGGCCCTGATGTTGGGCTACCGGTCGGGGGCGTTTTCAGAGAAGATTCCTTCCTTCTGTGCTGCTGAGCTAGAGGGAACTCATTTTTCCGCTTGAGGTCTCCGGTAGCCTTAAGCTAGGGAGTCCCATATGTGAGGATTGACTTCCTGCTTGGTCCTGGAGAAAGAGTAGTTACTCACCTGTAACAGGTGTTCTCCAGGAGCAGCAGGAATCAGTCCTCACAACCCTCCCTCCTCCCCTTGGAGTTGCAGTCATATGATTTATTTTGCTAATTTTTTTGCTGTCTTTTAGCTATGTCATCAGACTGAGCAAGATGGCACCCTTGGGCGGGAAGGGGACCGCGCATGTGCGCTGCAATTCCCAAAGGCTTTCTTTGAAAGCTGGGAAAATTGCTCCGCGAGGGCTCCGTCGGCGCCGACGTCACCCATATATGAGGACTGATTCCTGCTGCTCCTGGAGAACACCTGTTACAGGTGAGTAACTACTCTTTCTCTTATTAGTGGTTGTAATAAATTTGTGGGAAACACTTTTGGGTTTATGGGATAGGGCATGATTATTGGCACCCTTATAAACAATTCAAATCAGTTTGAACAGAACCACCACATTCCCATTTCAGCAAAATTAGACTCACCTGTGATCAATTGTTAGTACTCACATGACTTGAATCAACCAATGACAATGGTGAAGAGAGCTGTCTGAGACCATCAGAAAAGCCATTATCACCAAACATCAAACTTCAAAGGGATACAAGGCCATCTCCAAAGACCTTGATATTCCTTTATCTACAGTTCACAATGTCGTTAGATGTTTTCTGCTCATGGAACTGTCAAGAACTTCCCAGGACGTAGTGGGAAGTGGAAAATTAATCCAAGACGTCTTTGAAGGTTAGTGCGAACTGTTGGAAAAACACCATATACAACATCCAAAGAACTTAAGGCTGACCTTTGGTAATCTGGAGTGGTGGTTTGAACCCGCAGCATATGCCATGCACTAAAGGACTTCATGGGCGAAGGCCAAGGAGGACCCCATTGCTCAAAGATAGACATAAAAAGGCACGCCTGATCTTTGCCCAAACTTACCTTGAGAAACCACAATCCTTCTGGGAAAATGTTCTGTGGACAGATGAAACCAAACAAGCTCTTTGACAATGCAGACCAGCGATACATTTACAGGCAAAGAGATGAAGCTTATGAGGAAAAAACACCCTTCCTACAGTTAAATATGGTGGAGGTTCCATAATGACGTGGGGCTGTTTTGCAACCCCAGGAACTAGAGGCCTGGAATGTATTAAAGGAATCATGAAGTCAGAGCACTAACAAGTTGTTTTGGAGCGAAATGTGCTACCTAGTGTCAGAAAGCTAGGTCTGGGTCGAAGGTCATGGGTCCTCTAGCAGGACAATGACCCAAAACATACATCCAGAAGTACAAAAGAATGGTTAAAAAGGAAAAAATCGACTGTTTTACACTGGGTAGTAATAAGTCCTGATCTCAATCCAATCCAATCGAGAACCTTTGGAAAGAGCTAAAATCTGCCATTGGTAAACAAAAGGAATCCTGGCAACATTCATGAGCTGGAACAAATCGCATTTGAAGAATGGGAGAAACTACCGGCAGACAGATGTACGAAACTTATAGATGGCTACAAGAAACGTTTGGAGGCTGTCATCACTGCCAAGGGTTGTGCAACCAAATATTAGTGAAGGGTGCCATTAATCCTGTCCAGGTCATGTTTTGTTTTTTTTCTCAGAAATTGCTACATCTAAGTTGCACAAACATTTTTTTGTTGTTGTATACCTTTGAACATACTATTAAAATATTATGATGACATACAATTGGAATATTTCAAATTATGTCTCGATATTGTACAGAACATACCTAAAATGCAAGGGTGCCAATAATGTTGACCATAACTGTAAAAACACGTTTTAGAAAGGCAATTTGTGTTTGCAACGGCATCCAAGTGAAGTTTGCAAATCTATGTCAGCTTTAGAGAAGAGTGTGTGCACGTGTAAGTCCGATGTAAAATTGACATATCAGAATAAACTCTGCCATTCCTGTTCAACATTCAGACCTTCTGGATGAACTGACCGCAATCGATAAATCCATCGATGTTCAAGCCATTGCAAACGCTGTGTCTGATTTCCCCCCCGTGGGTGCACAGGAACCAAGTCAATCACCCACCACCGAAAATCAGCAAAAGTATGACCTTGAGAGATACAATAAGAACATAAGATATGCCATACTGAGTCAGACCAAGGTCCATCAAACCAAGTATTCTGTTTCCAACAGTGGCCAATCTAGGTCATATGTACCTAGCAGTTTCCCCAAGGGACACAGGTTCCACAATGCTTGTATTGGTTCAAGCATTGATATCCTGGGTCCCTTCTTAATAATGGTTTATGGACCTTTCCTCCAGGAACTTGTCCAAACCGTTTTTAAACCCAGCTACACTAACAGCCTTTACTACATCCTCCGGTAACAAATTCCAGAGTTTGACAATGTTCAACCAGCGGGGCTGTCAAAACGTTGGTCCTAAATCGGGAAGAATGTTCCCCCAAACGAACCTTCATGGGACGCATAGTGTGTCCTACATAGATCAGTTTACATGGACAGTATAGAAGATATACCACAAAATCCGATCTACATGTACTGGTGCCAGCAAACCGGTAAGAACTGTCAGTCCCTGGATGGATCCAACTGACTCCCTCAAGGGTGGTTTGACAAAATTGACAAGTGTTGCAGGCCCTGTGCCCCAGAGAATGAAAATCAGAAATTGGGCGATCTGTCAGCATGGACCCATGGAGGGGAAATCGGACACAGCGTTTGCAATGGCTTGAACAACGATGGATTTATCGATTGCGGTCAGTTCATCCAGAAGGTCTGAATGTTGAAATTTTCCGCTTGCCTAATGTTAGAGCTGCTCCTGCCTGCAGTTTTCTCTCTATGCCTTTCCCCCCTGCCCTGTGTACTGTCCATCAACAGAAGTCCTGGAAGTGGATACAGACTTGCAGAGGTTTGAATTTGGTACTGAGTGACTGCAGCAGTGTTGTGGCTATGTTTGCAACCTGCCTGTTTACTTGCCTTCATGTCCCTGGAGCATTACAGACTGTGGGTGCTTTAATGCTGGGATTTTCTGTTGTTTCATACAGACAGAAGGACTCTGGCATTTCAAGGTATAGCTGCATGTGAGGATATTTTAACTGTAAGAACAGGGAGAAAGGGGTTTTCTGACTTTTATCTGTGAATATTCTGATCACAGCAGCAGAAAGACACAAAGGAACATTGTGTACTTTTAAGACAGATTCTGATTCAGACACTACAGTGAAAAATAGCAGATTTTGTGGGGGATATCTTTTGATCTGGGGGCACAATACTGGCTGCGATCAGCCCTTACTGCCTTACGTGTGCCCCCTCGCCCGAGTCCCGCTGTACCTGTGTGAACTTGCTGTTCTGTTTGTTTGATTTTAGATCCTCCTGGAAAATCTGGAACATGAAGACTCTTTTGTCTACCTGTCTGCTATTCAAGGTAAAGACATTTGTCTTTGTCAGAGCTGAATTTGTTTCACTTGGTTTTTGTTCCTAAGTATGTTGGAAAGTTACTGCTCATCGGATCTGTTCAAGTTACCCAAGCTCTTGATTGGTCCAGACCACGGAGCCACGTCTTTGCTGGCCTCAGCAGACTGGAGCTAAACTCTGTCTCAGGTGTCAGAGGAAATAATAGATTTTCTGTTACAATACCAGCCCCACCCCTTTGCTCTTCCCCCCTTGTTTTAGTTTTCTGTGCAAAAGGAACTATGTGAACCCATTGTATCTTTAAAGAAAGACCCATTGATCTGCACCAGGTCACTTTCCACAGCCAATCTCTGGTTAATCTTTCTTGGACAATTTTCTGCAGGTATCAAAGAGGCTATTGTAATCTGAAAGGTTAAAAAACCACAAGATTCCGGTGTGTGCTTTTCCTAGCAAGGTGAATCTGCCCTACCAAATGTATCTTTTCCTTTTTCTGGTGGTTCTTAAAATTGTACCTAACATTCAGCATAATGAAAATTAGAGCAACTGTCTAAAGGCTTCTTCCTATCCAACTAATTTTGCACATCTGATGTCTTGGAAGTCGTGTCCTGTGGTTGATAGCTTGGCATCAGAGGAAGAGAAACCTCCCTTTCTCTGGGAACAAGCAGGAAGTCGATCCTCACATATGGATGACTTCGGCACCGACGGAGCCCGCGCGGAGCAAATCCCCAGCTTTCAAAGAAAGCCTTTGGGATTGCTACCATGCATGCGTGGTCCCCTTCCTGCACGAGGGTGCCATCTTGCTCAGTCTCCTTTTTTCTGCGGAGCCCACCAGACGTCTGTTTTTTCCACAGAAAAAGTTGATTTTCTCGAGTGTTTCGCTCGTCTCCGGTCTTGCACCGGTACCTTTCCCACCCCTAGTGGTATCGGGGTCAATTCTTTTACTTTAAGTTTTATTTTTATTTTGGCGTCTTCGCGCCCTTTTTCTTCCCTGGCAGCCCAAAGTGTCTTTGACCTTGCTAGGGTTCTTTTCCCCACATGTGATCGGTGTGGTAAGATTATATCTCCAGGAACAAGCAGGAATGTAGTCTTCACATATGGGTATCATCGGTACCGACGGAGCCTACTTGGGAACCCTCCCCAGCTTCCAATAGGAAAGCTTTTGGGAGCATCCCACAGCGCCTGCGTGCTGCCTTCCCACCTTTCCCAACTGTCCCTCTCCAGTTCTTTGTTTTCCGTGGCGCCGACAGGTCGCACATCCTGTCACCGCAGAAAAAGATCTAGCCGGTCTTCAAAGGGTAGATCTCCTTCTAGACAGTGAGATGCCTCTGGCGTTGCCCTTGAGGGACTTTCACCGGCAAAATTGCCCCGGCGGGAGGCTTCGGCTTCCAAAACACTAACAGGGCTCCAGGATGTTCTCGAGGCTTCAACCTCGGCAGAACCACTGGTGCCATGCTCTGGGGTACCGACAGCTTCTTCCGGAACCGATACCCAAAAATCGGCAGCGTCGATAGACAAGAGATTCTTTGCTATTAAACACAGTCTGACGGCTCTTCTCACGGCCTCGATGCCCTTGAAACCGCTCCAGACAATTCAACCTGTGCCGGCACCGACTGCATCGACATCGGCAGGTATTCTACTGGGACCGAGTCATGCGTATCCATCCAGTATCAACAGGTTGGTAGCGGACCACTCCGATGCCGACTTCAATCGGTACTGGTACCAAGCCTTGCACGATCAACCGGATCGGAGATACTTCAAATCCTCGGATGAATCTGAAGGCTCTGAAAGCTCTGCCGATACCAGAGTACTTATTCCTGAGGATTCCTCTTCTCCTTAGCGTAGGATGTCTTCACAAGAGGATATGTCCTTTCAGGATTATTTCCGAGATGTGGCTCGAGGTCTTTCCATCACAGTAGCTCCTGAAAAAGAGCCTAGGGCAAAGGAATTAGAAATCCTCCAATACCCTAAAGCTTCCAAGGAGGCAGCTACCTTACCTATTCATGAGATCTTGCATCCTTAAGGAGGTCACAGGAGATTTAGAGCTTATGAGCCCTCTCCTTCCTGATGATAAGAGGCAAGATTATCTCGCCCTTGTCAAACATGCTCAGGATGTTTCCAAGTTTGTGAATCGTGCAGCTTTTGACTGCTTTGAGTGCATAAGCAGAACCTCTGCCATTGCCATAGGTGCACATAGGATTGCCTGGCTCCAGGCATCTGACTTGGAAATTTGGGTACAGGATAAACTAGGGAATATTCCTTGCACAGGAGAGAATCTCTTTGGCAAGAATTGGCAGGAAAAAGCTAATGAGATAGATGCTGACAATATCACTTTGGATAGATTGTCTAAATCTACAGCTGATCCTGCGAGGAAAAAGTCCTCTAAGAAACCATTCTTCAGTAAGAAGAAGAAGCTTTATCCCTCCTATACCCAACCGGGGCATCGTTTAGGTCAGTCTGCCCAAAAGGGACAGCAGCAACAACCTAGGCAAAGAAAGACAAAAGCAGCTAAGCCTCAACCGGCTCAGCAGACTCAGCCTCCACACCATCGCAGGAAGGTTATGTCATTTTGCCCCCAGATGGGGTCAGATAACAGCAGAAAATTGGACTCTGTCTCTTGTAAGAGAGGGGTACAAGCTTTATTTCCTCAGCATGCCCCCTCCTACAATGGTAAGACAGTTCAATTCTCAGACCTCTCTCAACGACCAGTTAGGTCAAGAGGTCACTGTGCTTCTTGCCCAAGGGGCAATAGAAGAGGTACTCATTCCCCAACGGGGTACAGGGTTTTACTCCCCCTATTTCCTTATTCCAAAGAAAACAGGAGGACAGAAATTCCTGTTCAAAGAGAAGTTCAAAATGATTTCTCTGGGAACTCTGCTGCCATACCTTCAGCGTCAGGATTGGCTTTGTTCTCTAGATCTCAAGGATGTGTACACTCATGTTCTCATCAATCCAACTCATCGAAAGTTCCTTCACTTTCTGTTTCAAGGGAAGCACTACCAATAGAGGGTTCTTCCTTTTGGCCTGGCCTCTTCACCAAGGGTGTTCACAAAATGCATGGCTCTGGTAGCAGCATTTCTTCGCACCCTGGGAATATTCGTCTTCCCTTACTTAGACGACTGGCTCATTCGAGCCCCTTCAGAGCCAGAGGCCAGGGTTGCTCTCTCTCGCACAATGCGCATCCTTCAGTATTTGGGACTTGTCATAAACTTCCCAAAATCCAAACTTGCTCCCCCTCAGTTCCTGGAGTTTATAGGAGCTCTGCTGGATACCAGACAGACAAGAGCCTACCTTCCACAGCCCCGCTGCCTTCGCATTGTGCAGTTAGCTTCCCAAGCAGTGCTAAAACCTCATCTCACTGCTCAGGAAATGTTACAGTTGCTAGGCCACATGGCATCCACCATGCATGTGGTTCCTTATGCTCGCCTCCATATGAGGGCAGCCCAGTGGACCTTATCCACTCAGTGGACTCAGGCGTCAGGTTGCCTGTCAGACAAAATAGCAAACTCAGATCGCCTTATTTTGTCCCTCCAATGGTGGCAGTCACCCCAAAACCTTTTAGTGGGGTCTCCTTGTCAGCAACCCCCACCCCAAGCCACTCTAACAACAGATGCCTCACAGGTGGGTTGGGGAGCCCACCTGCAAGGCCTTTCAACCCAGGGTACCTGGACTCCACAGGAGGCCTATCTACACATCAATCTCCTGGAACTCAGAGCAATCTTCCTTGCTGTTCGAGTATTCCACACCCAGCTCAGCTACAAGACAGTCCTAGTTCAAACGGACAGTCAAGTAGCCATGTTCTGTGTGAACAAGCAAGGCGGAACAGGCTCTCTGTCGCTATGCAATGAAGCTTTGCGACTATGGGCCCTCGCCAGAGAGCATCAGATTCATCTCCTTGCGGTGTATCTTCCAGGCATTCAAAACTCTTGGGCAGACAGACTCAGTCGAGTTCTGCTTCCACACGAATGGTCTCTCCATGCAGACCAGGTGGCCAAAAGTTTTCAAATTTGGAGAACCATGGACATAGACCTCTTTGCAAGTCTGCTGAATGCCAAACTTCCCCGGTTCTGTTCCAGAATTCCGGCTCAGGGTTGTCAGGCCAGGGATGCTTTCCTCCTCCATTGGGGCCAGGACTTCCTGTATGCCTTTGCACCCATTCCCCTAATTCCCAAAACCCTGTTCAAGCTTCAGGGAGACAGAGGTTATATCATTCTCATAGCTCCACGTTGGCCACAGCAAATGTGGTACCCTCTGCTTCTACATCTCTCTCAAGTTCCGCCTCTGGAGTTAGGATCTGCTCCAAATCTCCTTTCTCAGGAGGACGGGATGCTGTGGCATCCCAATCCCCAGTCTCTGCATCTCAGGGCCTGGTTGCTGAAAGCCTAGAACTTCACGGTCTTATCCTATCTCTGGGAACAAGCAGGAATGAGTCTTCACATATGGGTACGTCGGTACCGACGGAGTCTGCACGGGAATGCATCCCAGCGTCCAATCAAAGAGCTTTTGGAAGCATCCCACCACGCCTGCGTGCTGCCTTCCCGCCTTTCCCAACTGCCTCTCAGTTTTCGTTTTCCGCGGAGCCAGCAGGACATCCTCCTGTCACCGCAGAAAATTCTTGTTTTATTTCTTTAGTTTTCTTGTGGTCGCGGCTGTCTTCCCGACGCCACCGGTACCACCGGTGTTTTCTTTTCTTTTCTTGTAAAATCTTCCTTTTTCACGGGATATTTTTTCTTCATAGTGTCCCGCGGTTTCTTAGGCCTTTCAGGCCTCTTCTTTTCCTTAATGGAACCGCCAGCCACTTTCTCCAAGAAATGTTCAGACTGTGGCGGTACAACTTTATTTTTAGACCCTCGAAGTCGGTGTCTAACCTGCTTGGGTCCTGACAAAAGTTTGCTGAGAAAAGGTTTTCAACATCGAGGTTCCCTCGATATACGGTTTCCCTCCAACTTCGGGGCACCGTCCCCTTCTTCTACACAGGATCAGGTAACCCACAAATAGTCTGTTAAGACTAGCCAGCCCTCGAGTGGTAGGTCTCATGCACAGCATGTAGACGGCTCCGGCCTTGCCCTCGAGGGCCCACTGGCTTCAAAAACCCGGCGGGAGTCTTCAGTCTCCAAAGCCTTTCAGGGGTTTCAGGTTGTTCCTGGGGTTCACCCTTCACAGAACATACCTGAGCCGTATCCGGTTGTGGCAGCCGCTTCGAGTGGTACCAATACCCTGGCATCGGCACTGGTGTTGGATGAGATACTCCTCACCATGGATGGTCATCTGGCGTCCTCGGTGCCTTCGGGACCGGTGGATACTCTCCAGACTGACTTTCCATTATCGGTATCAGCACCGATACTATCACCGACGTCGGTACCCTCCAGATGTGCATCGATAGCCTCGCTTCTTTCGATGCCGAGTCTCGAATCGATCTCCAGTCTGGAGGACTGCGTACCGGCTCGCCTTGGTACCGGCTCTCGGCGGTACCGAAGGCTCGGTTCCGATGATTCGGATCCGCAACTCTCGGTTCCCTCGAGGCCGATTGAGCTGCCCTCGATGCCGAGTTTGGAATCGATCTCTAGTCTGGAAGACTGGGTACCAATACGCTTTGGTACCGACACCAATCGATACCGGTGGCTTGGTACCGAGGATAGCGCCCGGAGGTTTTCGGTTACCTTGGTACCGATTGAACGATCACTGATGACTGCTCCGATGTCTCTGTCGGGCTCGACTCCGACATCGGTACCAGTATTGGCATCGGTACCGGTATCTACAGTAGCATCGTGGCAAACTCCTGCCATGCTTTTTTCAACAGGATCACTCCCTTCTATATCAAGCTTGGAGTCGATACCTGGCATGGACAATGTGGTAATGATGGTCGCTGCTCCTGACAGCCAGTACCGGCGACCATCCCTTAAGCATTCCACACTGCACTGTGCAGGATCTTCTATTCCTATATATTTGGATAGCTCTGTCGGTGCTCAGGCTAGTTCTTCAGATCTAGCCTGTCCAAGGGAGATTCCTGTTGGGGATCCCTCTTTTCAGAGTTTCCTCCTGGATATAGCAAGATCTCTTGCCATTCCTATCCCAGGACATGATCCTGCACAAGGCTCTGTTTCTACCAAAGCAAAGGAGAACATAATGCTTCCTTTGCATCATTCCTTGCAGGATCTCCTTTTAGGAATGTGGGAAACACCTTTAAGGGTACCCCCAACTTCCAGAGCAACTGATCTTTTATATCAGGTGCCCCCCTCTCCAGGGTTTCAAAAGACTCAACTTCCTTATCATTCCATAGTAGTGGAATCAGCAATGCGGCGGGTAAAGAGTAAAAAAAAGCACTCTTCTTATCCGCCAGGTCGTGAGTCTAAGATACTAGATGCCTTTGGACGTCAAACCTTCCAGACATCTATGCTTTCTGCAAGAATTCTCTCATATATTTTTTATATGAGTCTATCTCTTGAGGAGGTCACAAAGCAATTACATCTTTTGACTCCTTCCCTTCCAGAGTCCAAGAGTGCAGGCTATTCTTCATTGCTCAAGCATCTCCAGAATATCTCTTGGTTTCTTACTCGTGCTTCCCTAGACTCTTTTGAGTCTGTTAGCAAGACTTCTGCTATAACTATAGGGGCACGACGTTGAGCCTGGCTCCAAGCTTCAGACTTGGAGAAATGGGCACAGCAAAGACTGGGACATACTCCTTGCACTGGAGACAATCTTTTCAACAAGGAGTCTTTACGTCAGGTTACTCAGTTGTCCACTGACTTACCTGTTCCTAGGGGCTGTTCTGCACCTTCTTCTGTCCCAGTAGGTAGGAAATGTCCTGCCAAACTTTCTTCCCATAGGAGAAGAAGGTTTTATGCATCATCTGCCCATCATACAGATGTTCCCAAACAGGGGAAGCATCGCCCTGGTCTGCAGAGTTCAACCTCTCACCAGGCTCAGCAAACCCAGCAACCACAGGGTTTCTGATCAATCCATCAAATGCTTGTGACTCTTGGGATTAGAATCTGCAGTTGCTTCTTCTCAATAGAGGCAATCCACTGCTGTCATTCTAAATCCTAAACATGGATCTCTTCCCGAAAGACATCCATTCTTTCTATGTTCTATGAGCTGTCAGGATGTTCATGCTTCTAGGTCACAGGGTTCTCCTTCCTGCTAGGGAAAGAGGTCTATCCACTATCAAACGATAGTTTCCTGTGCCAGCCAGCATGTCTTTTTTTCCTTTCTATAAACTTACTACTTTGTAAGTTTTCTTCAGCTCCATTCTCTTTACCCTCTTACCAGGTTTTTCTTCTGTAAGAGCGGTATTGCTTCACTGGAGGGCTTTTTCTTCAGCCTCTCTAGTATTGTTACTTTTCCAGTGCGGAGTTCTCTTCTCTGAGTTGACTCCTCTTTTTCAATCTTGCTTTGAAGCAGTTCATCAGACACGTCCAGAGTTTTCTACTCTTGTTCTGTCTGTTCTTTCTGTTTTTAAACAGTAACATTCTTTCTGCTGTCTGCCAAGCAGCTGCCAATGCAGGAGCCTTAATGTTTGGACCACTGGTTCTTGTCCACCAGCAACCAGATTTGTCCTCCACTAACATTCTGTCTGGTCTTAGTAGTGGCTCCAAGTCAGTGCTGTCATCTATCTTGGAAATTTTTTCACTACAAGCTTGTTGGATTGTCTTCTCTTTCTGCCATCTCCATTCCCCTGGGTTTGGCAGCATAGTTGACATAGGTACTGGCTCTTCTGCAGCCAGTTCTATCTCCTCATTCTCCTGCATCATGCTCTCTGCAATTCTACAGAGAAGCTCTCCACTATGGGCCCTTGCTAGAGAGCATGGGTTTTTTTTTTCTCCAACAGCTATCCTAGATGGTTGAAAAAGGCTTTTTCAGTCATGTCTCCCATGACTAGAAAAGTTCTCCTTTTTAATATAAAGGACATAGGCCTTCTCTTATGTGAAAGCTTAAGGAGCTGCTAATTCCCTGCTTTGGTCCATAGTATTTCCAATCGGGAATATGCTTTCTCCTTCCAGCTCGTCCTCATGGTAAGAACGCATGATACCTTTTTTGCCCTTAAGCAGGTCAGCATGGTATCTCATTCCTATGCGTCTTCTGTTCGCTTACCATGCTAGAGTTCTAGAATACTCGGGACTTGCTGGTTGCAGACTGATATCATCCTCTGTTTTTCACGTAACCATCCTGGTTATTCCACTACCTAGCATCCCTGTAGCTCATAACCAGTGGGAATTGATTCTCTATATATCTTCTCAAGTAGGTTCCACCTTCTTGTTATTAGATGAATCTTTCCTCTCCACATTTTCCTATGTGAATACCATTTTGTAGGCATATCTCTGTCTGCTTCATTGCAGACTCCCATATAGAGCCCTATATATTCATACCTATAGCATACATCTTACAGATGTCTGTCTATCATTTGTGCGTATTTTATGCCCTTCATATCTCACTGTAGATATATTCTCATATATCTATATGTTATATATATATATATATATATATTTATGTATCTGTCGAGATTTTTTTACTATCGGTAGATATGTATTCTGCTTTATCTACCTGACTGTCGAGGCTCATATAGCTATATGATTCTGACAGATGGGCTTTACCCATACTTATGCTATCCAGCATGTTTTGAGGTCCTACACTCACAACCACTTCGGTGGTAGTTAACTCCCACCATAACCTTAAGGTTTAGGTGCCTCTGAAGCTCTCCATGTTCCAATATCTCTCCTAGCTGACTTCAGTTAGGAGAGACATTGCGGATCTTCAGCTAATCACAGGCTCTAACGCCTCCGGCGTTTGTCCTTTCTTTTGAGATATAAGGGGTTCCCATACCCTTTCTCCCCACAAGGACTGGGCCTGTTTGTCCAAATCGGTTAGCCTTTCTCTTTTTGTTCCTAAGAGTGAGCCACTCTGCCGCCAAAAGTGTTAGGCTTTTATCATAAAGCCTTCCGCTGAAGACCCACCCTTTTTGTACTACCCCAGTTTTTCCTGCTGGGGTTACCTGTTACCTTTCAGGATTCTGACCTCCATTGTTTTCCTACAGGTTTACTACCTCCACTTCACAGTGAGGTCCTTCTCGAGGTTCCTCTACTGGGTTCCCCGGTAGATCCCACGAACCTCCATACTTCTCTGAAGTCCTGTTAGGGGAGGTCCATATTGCAATATTTTTTCTTTGCAATATCATTGATGACAATTATCATCCACACATGGACTCCTTGTCTGCAATCCTATGCTAGGTTAGCTGTTCCACAGCACCTTTCTTTCTTCAACTCCTACCCTCCATCCTCAGGATGCCTGGTGTTGTGGGGGATAGCATGTTCCAACCTATGACATGCTGGGACTCCATGCATCTCAGCTTGGGAGTCCCCATATATGAAGACTCATTCCTGCTTTTTCCTGGAGATAGCACAGTTACTTACCTGTAACAAGTGATCTCTGGGAACAGCAGGAATAAGTCTTCACAACCCACCCACCTCCCCAGGAGTTGTATCTCTATCTATCTTTCCTTTCCTCTCTCTCTCTTTGTCTCAGCTTTAAAACTTAACTGAGGAGAGGCAGTTGGGAAAGGCGGGAAGGCAGCACGCAGGCGTGGTGGGATGCTTCCAAAAGCTCTTTGATTGGACGCTGGGAAGCGTTCCCGCGCAGACTCCGTCGGTACCGACGTACCCATATGTGAAGACTTATTCCTGCTGTTCCCAGAGATCACCTGTTACAGGTAAGTAACTATTCTTTCTCAGCAGGTAAAGGATGTCCTTTATGCTTCCAGGAAGCCTTCCACAAGACGCTCTTATGCATTTAAGTGGAAAAGGTTTACCATATGGTGCTCACAGAAGGGTCTTAACCCTCTTGCGATACCTCTCAAATCATTACTGGAGTATCTCCTTCATTTATCTAATGCAGGGCTTAAGTCCAATTCAGTGAGAGTTCATTTGAGTACTATTGCAGCTTCTTTCAAGCCTCTAAATGGACAACCTATTTCCTCTCATCTCATAGCGAGATTTATGAGAGGTCTTCTTTTAACTAAGCCTGTTACAGGTGAGTAACTATGCTGTCCCTAACTGACGTACATGACTGCTGCCTCCGTCTGTGGCCTCTGTTAGAAAATGTTTTTCAAAGCCTTGAGGAGCCGCCAGCAGCAGCATGACAAAATTTTTTCCGACTCCCCAGTGCCTCCAAGAGCTAGGACCTCATCTGAGGCCTCGACACCTCGGGAGGAACATTCCAAACCCGAGCATCGCCGTGGGTCGTCGGAGAGGGGGTCTCCCTCGACGAAACCGAAGAGGAAGAAGAAGCACTCGGAAGCGGCATCCTTGGATTTTTATTATTTTATTTATTTATCATTTCTTATATACTGCCTTTCATGATAAATGGATGGCTCCAATTTATTTATTTATTTATTTATTTAACAGCTTTTATATACCGCACTTTTGACATCAGCGCGGTTTACATTTTAACAAGTTTTGTACTTAAACATAAAAACAAATGTTAAGTTTACAGAGAACAGGGAATAAAAACATGGATAACAGGGATTAACAATTAACAGATATTTTCAATTATTTACAATAGGTTCTTAAATGCTTGAGTTTTAAAGGTAGGGTTTGTGAGGCCTGGTCTAGATCAAGTGGTAAGATTTCAGGAGCTTATTTGGCTAGCCGTGGTCAATGGTCTGTGTGGAGCCCCGGGCATCTGCTTGAGCCGTCGGACAGGGAGCTGCCAGCCAAGATTCCCCAGAAGAATCCGGTTGTGGACCGACCTTGGCAGGTAGACACAGTCCTCGTCGAGGATTCCCCTCCTGGGGAGCCGGCGTTGAGCCTGAGTCCATCGGTGCCCGTGTCAAAGGCTGCGAAGCCACCGGGACTTGTGTCCACGATGGCAGCCTTGGAGCACAGTGTGACTGCCTTCTTGGACCAGCAGCGGACACTGATGTCCGGCACGTCCGGTTCCTCCACCCCGACCACCGGGCGTTCGATGTCGAAGATGTTCCCAGAGGCCGAGCCGATCCTGGAGGCCATGCGGGCCCGAGTAGATCCTTGGCCGAGGTCGCGCTCGGTCTCCCGCTAGTCGGGGCTGAGGTCATCACAGACAAGTCTTCCAGGCTCGGGGCGTGCAGCACCAGGGTCCTCGAGGCCCGAGGAACACCGCGAGTCCTCCTCGTTCCGACTGGGAGACCAAGGACGAGGAGTCCCTGGACACCCGTCGGCACCGAGATGTCCCTTCCGATTCTCCGGTCTCTGAACCTTGGAGAAAGTCCCCACTGGAGGATATGGGCTTTTTGGACTTCGTCAAGGACATGTCCAAGGCCTTGGCTTTTCCTCGGGCCGACAAGTTTGAGATCCTCCAATGCGAGGTTCTTCCCCGGGAATCGCTCATGGTGCCCATTCCTCACATCCTGGAGTGGCTTATGTTCCGTCTGTAGGAAACACCAGCATCGACGCCGGTGGTCAGCAAGCTGCTCGACTCAATGTATCGAGTCCGCCAGAGCCCTGGTTTTCAGAAGTCACAGCTGCCGCACTACTCCATGGTTGTGGAGTCGGCCATGTGTTGGCTGAACAGTCAGAAGATGCACTCCTCGGTGCCCCCCCGGCAGGGAGGCCCGCACCTTGGATGCCCTCAACAGAAAGTGCTACCAGGGCTCGATGCTGAATTGCTGGATCCGGGCCTTCCAGTTGTACATGGGCATGTACCTGAGGGAGCTGGCAAAGGAACTCGCCGGGTACTCAGCTGGTCTCTCCAAGGAACCTTTGCAGCGCTTCAAGAGCCTGTCTAAAGCCGTCCGTAAGTGCTCCAAATTTATGTCTCGAGTGGACTATGATGATTTTGAGTTGGCGGCCCGGGTAACCGTGACTGGCATTGGTGCACGCCGCCAAGCTTGGTTCCAGTCGTCAGACCTTGAGCAGTGGGTACAGGACAAGTTGGTTGATGTCCCGTGTCAGGGGGAAAACCTCTTTGGCAAGCCCATGACCGAAAAGCCCGCAGAGCTGGAGACCGAGTTCATGTCGAGGAGAGCTATAACCACCAACTCCTGGGCATTAAAGGTGGTCAGGGAGGGTTACCTCCTCCATCTGAGCCACGTACCTCCACACTACTTCCCAGGAGAGCCCCTCAGGTCTCCCCTTCACTGGGACCTTCTTCTGAAGGAGTTGGCAGGCCTTCTCAAAGACCAAGTGGTGGAACCGGTGCCCCACCACCTTAAGGGCAAGGGGTTCTACTCCAGGTACTTCCTTGTGCCAAAGAGGACAGGGGGCCTGAGGCCCATCCTCCACCTGCGCAACCTCAACAGATTCCTGGTGAGGGAGAAGTTCAAGATGCTCTTCCTTGGGACATTGCTGCCTTACCTCCGCCAGGGAGACTGGCTATACTTCTTATACCTAAAGGATGCCTATACTCACATCCTAATCCACCCAAACCACAGGCAATACCTACGCTTTGTGGTGGAAGGCAATCATTTCCAATACAGGGTGCTTCCCTTTGGCCTAACCTTAGCCCCCAGGGTACTCACAAAATGTCTGGCAGTGGTCACCGCCTTTCTCAGGCTCCAGGGGATATTTGTCTTCCCCTATCTTGACAACTGGCTCATCAAGGGCATTACAGCCCCCGAGGTGCAGCAGGCCATGACACACATCACCCAGGTCCTGCAACACTTGGGTTTCGTTATAAACTACCCCAAGTCGAACCTTTGCCCGTCGCAAGGGCTTGAATTCATTGGGGCAAGAATCAACACCCTTTGATCAAAGGCCTTCCTGCCCGCAGACAGGGCAGCCAGGCTCATGGCGCTAGCCAGAGATATGCTGCACCGCCCCTCAATGCCAGCCAGGCATCTTCTGCACCTTCTCAGGCACATGGCCTCCACGGTGCATGTCACTCCAGATGCCCACCTCCACATGCAAACAGCACAGTGGTGTCTCAGGGACCAATGGTTCTAGGCCACGGGACACTTCTAGGACAGAGTCTGAGTGACCCGCCAGTTGGTAAAGTTCCTGATCTGGTGACTGTCGCCCCAGCACTTGGAGGCGGGCATGCCTTTCCAGACCCCCAACCACTCAAGGTTCCTCACCACAGATGCTTCCCTGCTGGGCCCGGGAGCCATTGTGAGGGCTACCGCACCCAGAGCACTTGGTTCCCGGATGAGAGCGCTCAGCAGATCAACTTCCTGGAGCTGCGGACCTTTCATCATCGCCTAGGCCACCAGTAGGTTCTAGTTCATATGGACAACCAGATGGCCATGTTCTATGTGAACAAGCAGGGAGGCACAGGGTCCCGTGCCCTCTGCCAGGAAGCCCTAGATCTGTGCTCTTATCCATTCCAACAGGGCATCCTCCTCAGAGCAGTGTACCTGCCGGGTCAAGACAACTTGCTGGCCGACAGACTCAGCAGGATTCTCCAGCCGCACAAGTGGCAGCTAGACCCAGGGGTAACCAGCAGGCTTTTCCAAACCTGGGGGAAACCGGTGATGGACCTGTTTGCAAGCCTGGACAATCACCAGTTGCCCTGCTTCTGCTCCCGGCAGCCTCACCCCGCCAGGGTGGCCACCGATGCCTTCCTAGTCTCATGGTCAGAGGGACTTTTGTACGCTTTCCCTCCGACACTACTGATTGCCAGGACACTGTTCAAGACTCTCCACGACAGGGCCTCAGTCATCTTGGTAGCTCCAAGGTGGCCCAGGCAACTGTGGTTTCCACTGCTCCTGCAACTGGTGGTGGAGGACTTCCTACCTCTGGGGTCCACCCCCGACTCCTTTCTCAGGAGGGGGGCTCTCTCCTCCCAACCTCAGCTCCCTCTTGCTGATGGCGTGGCTGCTGAGAGTGTGACTTTAGCCCCGCTACACCTCCCTAGAGAGGTGGAGGATGTTCTGCTAGCCTCACGCAAATCATCTACCAGAAAGGCCTATGCCTTTAAGTGGCATAGATTCGCACTTTGGTGCACTGAGCGGGAGGCTGACCCCTTCTCTTGCCCGGTGGTCATGGTGTTGCAGTACCTGCTCCACCTCTCTCATGCGGGTCTCAAGTCTAACTCTGTTACGGTACACCTCAGTGCCCTAACGGTAAACCATCGTCAGGTGGATGGGAAGCCCCTCTCGGCCCACCCAGTGGTATCCCGCCTCCTAAGGGGCCTACTCCTGTCTAAGCCCCTGGTTCGCCCCCCAGTGACCAAGTGGGATCTCATTGTGGTGTTGGGGCAGCTCACCCTGCGACCATTCGAGCCCCTGGCTTCTTGCCACCTTCACTATCTCTCCTGGAAGGTGATTTTCCTGGTTGCGCTCACTTCTACCCGTATGGTAAGCAAGCTCCTGGCCCTCGTAGCTGAGGCGCCTTACACCAGGTTTTACAAGAATAGGGTGGTGCTTCGCACGCATCCCAAATTTCTCCCAAAGGTGGTGTCCACTTTCCATCTCAACCAGGAGGTGGTTCTCCCTACCTTCTTTCCCAGACTACATGCCAGTCGGGCAGAGACGGTCCTCCATATCTTGGACTGTAAGAGGGCCTTGTCCTTCTATATCCAACGCATTCAAGGCCACCGAAAAGTTTCTCAGCTTTTTGTTTCCTATGACCCCAGTAAGCTGGGGGAGGCAATGTCCAAGCGTATCTGTCCACATTGGTGGCAGACTGTATTGCCTGGGTCTATGAGGAGGCGAGGCTTCCGTTGGAAGGCCGGGTCACAGCGCACCGGGTCAGGGCTATGGCGACCTCAGTAGCCAACCTGTGTTTGGTCCTGCTAGCAGACATCTGCCGGGCCACCACCTGGTCTTCAGTCCATACCTTCGCATCTCATTAGTGCCTGGATAGAGAGTCCTGACGGGACAGTGCCTTCGGCCAGGCCGTGCTCTGTAACCTTTTCGGGTTCTAGGCAACTCCTACCCTCTGACACTTCTGTGTTCAGGCTACCAGAGTGCTAGTTCCATCAGACACAGAGGTCCTGTTTGGACTGTTTATATGGACTTCATTGCTGCTGCTTGTGGCTCTCCACAAGGAAGCTCTTTTTTTGGCTGTAGGTTCTTGGTAGCCTGTAGCTGGGGAGTCCCATATGTGAGGACTGACTTCCTGCTTGTTCCCGGAGAAGGCGTAGTTACTCACCTGTAGCCGGTGTTCTCAGGGGACAGCAGGAATCAGTCCTCACAACCCTCCCTTCTCCCCTTAGAGTTGCAGTCATATCATCTTCATTTGTTTTGCCGTCTTTTTAGCTGCGTCATTTGACTGAGCAAGATGGCACCCTTGGGCAGGAAGGGGACCACGCATGCATGGTAGCAATCCCAAAGGCTTTCTTTGAAAGCTGGGGATTTGCTGCACACGGGCTCCGTCGGCGCCGACGTCACCCATATGTGAGGACTGATTCCCGCTGTCCCCAGAGAACACCTGTTACAGGTGAGTAACTACGCTTTTTCGCTCTGCTGTCTTCTCTCATTATGGGGTAGGAGCCAAGGAACAATGGTGTTGATTGATTTGATTGACCACCTTCATCAGAGACAGCAAAGCAGTATACATTATAAAAATGAAAAATAAAATAGATGAAACATGCAAATTGCTTATATTAATCACGGAGACTTAGTGCAGTTCACGTGGGCAGCAGAAGCAATCAGCCATATCCTGCTGATGCCCACCAATGGCGCCATGAACAGATCCGCTCTCCTTTTGTAATATTGAAATGGTCACAACGCCTCCTTGCGCCATGTGCCCTTGCAGGTGCAGCTCGTGCCTCTAAAAGGACTTATATGGGAAGCAGTTGTGTCGGCATGAACAATGGGTTCTGCACTGCTCTTTTGCCTGAAAGTATGGCACAGGACAGATGTGGGTAGAGAAGCATCCATGCATTCTAGGTGCTCGTAGCATCAGGGATTGTGATGAATAGCCAGGGTTTTGTTGTTGGCAAGGTCTTAACATAGCTAGTAAAAAGATGCCCTCTGATAGGTTGCTCCAGAAATTAGTATTCCATCAGCACACTTCTTAACAGAATTTTTTTACATAAAGATTAAAAAATTAAGACAATTGGTTGTTAAGTACTTAGTGTGGAAGATCTGTCTAGTTCAATAGAATGCACAGGGGATTGTCCCTGGAATTGGTTATTACTTGTAGATGTAAAAGATAGTGGGAGGTTAATCAAGAGATTTGTTCAGCAGTTGTCTTGACTGATCCTCCAGTTGACATGTTAAGGTGGATTACCTCCTTTGTTGTTAGTTTACTGTGAGAAGGACAGCTCCCAGAAAAAAAAGAGATATTGTCCTAACACCTATCCCAAAAGGTCAAAATAGCAAGCAAAGTATTCCATCAAATTCTATACCTATTGCTAATTCACCAACACTTACAAAGCTACTAGAAGCCATTGTTTCTGTCAGTTTGCTAAATTCCTTGAGGATTATGATGGTCTTTTTCCTGGCAATCTGGATTTAAGAGTAATTTCAGTAAGTAGACCTTGCAAGGAGCATTAATCTAGTTTAAAAAAATAATTTTAGAGAAAGGAAGGCAGACCATGCAAATTAGAATTTATCCATGGCATTTGATTTGTTAGACCACCTGCTTCATTTTATAAGGTTCATTGAACTGGGTTTAGTGGGTGCAGCTCTGAATTGGCTTTGGGAGTTTTAAGAAGAACATATAAAGTGAAAAAGAACAATGCTTTGTCTAAATCATGGCAGCCTGACTGGAGTTACGCAAGGCTCTCTGTTGTCGCCTGTATTCTTTGATGGTTTTCTTAGCTCTTTCAGAGTAGGTTTGAAGGAACTTGGCATTTACCTTTAGTAGCTGTACAGAGCAATTCACTACACCTGGGAGAATTCTGCACAAAAATTTGGAAGATTCTGCGCATCGTATTTTGCTGCAAAATTCTGCATGTTTTATGAGTACATTCTTGAGCAGAATTCCCCCATCATAAAGCCAAACTCCTCATCTAGACCAGAAATTCCTGCGCCTTTTCCCTTCTCGGCTCCCTCGCTCCAATCACAACACTCTCCCCAACACCCAGACCTTTCCTGCCACCCTCCTCCTCTCTCCCTCTAACTTCTAGAAAGATCCCTTCTGCTGCCTCTCCCTAAAGTCTACCCTTAATGTACATACCCACACTACCTCCTTTCTCCCCTCTCCATGCACCCACCCTTATCTCTCCCTTACCTCTCCTCCTTTCTTCCCAGGCACATGCCTCCGCTGTTCTTTCTCTCCATCCCCCAGGCATACAACCAGCTCTGGCTCCCATCCACCCTCTGACTCACTATCAGTCCTCTCCAGTACCTGGTCACCCTGCTTGACTCGCATCAGTCCTCTCCATTTCCCAGGCACACCCCCCACCCCCAACTCGCCCTCAGCCCATTTCCGGCCCCCAGCCCACCATCAGCCCATCTCTGGCCTCCAACCACTCACCTCCTCTGCCCGATCATAGTGCTGGCAGTGGTATTGTAAACACAGCCGCTGGAGCATTTCCCTTTCCTCCCGCAGCTGTGCTGCACTTCTGAAACTGGCATCACCCATTTTAAAAAGGTTAACAGAAGTGCTTCCTGCTTTTTGTTAGGGACAGGAAGTGCTTCTGTTGACCTTTTAAAATTTACTAATGCCGACATCATCGGACTTCCAGTGACGTCATCGGATTGCATGGCGGTGCTGTAGAAGGGCTCCGCCACTAAAGCCTGAATAGTGGAAATTGAGCACCCCTAGAAGCGGCAGGACAGTGGCGCAGGGGCATTGAAAGGAGTAACCCTCAAAACAAAGTGGACGGGTGAGAGCAGTGTGTTAACCCTCAGAGGAGCCATTAAAGGAGGATTGCGGAAGCAGAGAGAGGGACCGCGTGGTAGAGGTGAGCAGTGGGCGAGCAGGCCAAGGAGATAGCATGTCGGACCGGTGGGTCAGGGAGAGAATCGGCGAAGCAAAAGAGAACATCCAGGAATAGCGCAAGAGAGGTGGCAGGGAGCGGGAGCCCAGAGCGGAAATATCGAGGGCTTGCAGAAAGGAGGAGCGAGCCGGGAGTCCGATGATGAACAGCTGCATGAGACGGCGGAGAGGAGCCTGATCGGGGGGAGAGTGGCGGTAAAGAGAGGAGGACCGGAGGGTAAAAGAGTAGCAGAAGAAAAGTGCTTAGCACTGGGAAAAAATAATAATAAAATGGGGAAAAAAAGAAAAAGCTGAAGTGAATCCAGCAACGGAGGGGAAGAAAAGAACGCTGATAAGGGTCACAAAAAGCAACAGCAACCAACAACGTACAGTATTAAGCACAATACAGGAGAACAGAACTCAAAGATATTAAATAAAATAAAAAAAATAAATAACAATCTCCAGGAACAAGCAGGAATGAGTCTTCCCATATGGGTATTGTCGGTACCGACGGAGCCTGCGCGGGAACACTCCCCAGCGTCCAATAAGAAAGCTTTTGGGAGCATCCCACAGCGCCTGCATGCTGCCTTCCCGCCTTTCCCAACCGCCTCTCTCCAGTTCTTCTTTTCCGTGGAGCCAGCAGGTCGTGTTCCTGTCACCGCAGAAGAAGTTCTTTATTTTTCCTTTATTCTTTTGTGTCGCGTCTGCCTTCTTCAACGTCGGACCGGTACCGCCGGTCTTTCTTTTCTTTTCTTTCTTTCAAAAAACAAAACAAAACGCTTTATCTCTACTGTGCATTTTCAGTTTTTGGGCCCTAGGCCTAAAAATTTATTTCCTCATAGAGAAGCCCGCTTCTGGGTTTAAAAAATGCACAAAATGTGGCGGTACTATTTCTGTCACCGACACCCATGACTGGTGTCTAAAGTGTTTGGGACCTGACCATTCCATCACGGATTGTATGTCCTGTACCATGATGTCTAAGAGAGGTCAGCAGAACCGAGCAGCCAAGCTCAGTACCCTGTTTCCTTCTGATGCAGCTTCGGTAGCATCGACGTCTTCCAGGGCCTCCTCTTCCTCCCATGGATCTCAGGTAACCAAGCATAAATCTGGCCGGTCCTCGAAGGGCAGATCTCCCTCCAAGCATCGAGATGCCTCCGGGCTTGCCCTCGAGGATTCCGCACCGGCAAAATTACCCCGGTGGGAAGCTCCGGCTTCCAAAGCATTATCTATGGGGTCACAGGTTGACATTGATGGCTCGGCCTCGACAGATCACCTGTTGCCATGTTCTGGGGTACCGGTGGCTCCCACTGGTACCGACATCCAGACTCTGGTGGCGTCGATGGATCAGAAGATTCTGACCATGCAGCGCACCTTAACGGCTTTCATACAGGCTGTGACGCCTCCGGTACCGCAACAATCCCCGTTGCTGGTACTGGCTCCGGTACCGGCATAGCTCCTGGTACCGATTGCATCGACATCGGCTTCGGTGTCGACTGCAACGGTACCCTGTCTTATGATGCCCATCGGTACCGAACCGGTACAGATTACTCCCGATGTCGATCCCACTCGATACAGTTATCGGGCTTTACAGGAGCATCCAGACAGGCGATACTTCGATTCCTCTGAGGACTCTGATGAGTCTGAGGGTTCTGTAGAAGCATCGATACTTCTTCCTCAGGAGTCTTCTTCACCTAAACAAAGAATGTTGTCTCCTCCAGAAGACTTGTCTTTTCAAGACTTTGTTAGGGAAGTGGCTAGGGGCCTCTCTATCACAGTGGCCCCTGAGTCAGAACCCAGAGCCAAGGAGTTGGATATTTTACAATATCCTAAAGCTCCTAAGGAGGCAGCTACTTTACCTGTTCATGAGATTCTGTATGATCTCATGTTGAGGATGTGGGTGACACCTCTCTCACCACCTCTCCTCATTCTCGCAGGTTAGACACCATGTATCGTGTCCCTCCTGTCCTGGCTTCCACAAGACTCAGCTTCCTCACCACTCTATTGTGGTAGAGTCTGCCATGAAGAAGATAAAGAGTGCAAAAAGACACTCCTCTAATCCTCCAGGGCATGATTGCAGGACAGAAGTATTTGTCACCACGAGGAACCATAGTTTCACGACCCCCAGAAACAATCCACATTCTCAACACCACTATCCCTGTAAAACAGGAAGTCAAATACTTGGGCATCATCCTAGACAGAACCCTTAACATGGAGCCACACATAAAACAAACTGCAAGAACCATATTTTTTAAGTTAAGAACCGTGCAACACCCTAGACCCCTCCTTGCACCCCATGACTTCAGAACGGTAGTCCAAGCATTAATCACACCCCACTTGGACTATTGCAACAGCTTACTACAAGGTCTCCCCCAAAAAGCATAAACCACCTCCAATTAGCCCAGAATGTCACTGCCCGAATCATAACCAAGGCACACTTAACTGACCATATCACACCTATCCTACAAAATCTCCATTGGCTCCCAATAGCAACTCGCTCAAAATACAAAATGATAATTACAACATTCAAACTACACAACAACATTGCACCATCATATCTGTCATCCCCTATAACTGCTCAGCTCAACACCAGAAACAGAAGGAAAACTAAACTGAACCTCCTCAACATTCCCACCACTATACATAAAACCAAACAGATAACAAGCAACAGAGCGTTTTACATTCACAGCCCCAGTACTTTGGAACTCGTTCCCAGACTCACTACGATCACTCAAAGACATGAAGGGTTTTCCAAGCTGCTATGATCAATTCCTATAGTCTCTATATAGGAATGTTTCTAAAAGAAGTCACAGATCATCTGCAGACTTTAACCCCTTTCATTTCAGAGGATAAAAGACAGGAGTTTCTCACTTGGCTCGAACATGCCCAAGATGTCTCCAAATTTTCCAACCGTGCAGCCTTTGACTCTTTTGAGTGTGTAAGCAGAGCTTCGGCTATTGCCATAGGGACACGCAGAATTGCTTGGCTACAAGCTTCTGATTTGGAGCTCTGGGTCCAAGATCAATTGGGAAATCTCCCTTGTACAGGTGAAAACCTTTTTGGTAAGGATTGGCAAGCAAAGGCCACTCAGATGGATGCTGAAAACTCTGCTTTGGATCGACTTTCAAAGTCTACCTCTGCTCCTGTTAAGAAAAGATTGTTTAAAAAGACATCTTTTTCCAAAAAGGGAAGATACTATCCTGCTTATGGTCAGCAGGCATCTTCTACAGGTCGTTTTGCTGCAAAGCGTCAGCAACCACCTAAACAGGCCAAGTCAAAGGCAGCTAGACCTTCCACAGCCCAGCAGCCTCAGCCTCCTCAGGGCCTTTGACTTGCAACTAGAGAACGTAGCCTTTCTAGCTCTGGAAGGACCAGAGCCCCTTACCATCCCAGGAAGGTTGACTTACTTTGCTCCCAGATGGGAGCAAATCACAGCAGAGCAATGGACACTCTCCATCATAAGGGAAGGGTACAAGCTTCATTCCTTAAGCCTTCCCCCTCACACCATGGTGAGACAGTTCAATTCTCCAACATCTCTCCTCAACCTTCTAGGTTAGGAGATTGCCATCCTTCTTGCCCAAGGGGCAATAGAAGAAGTACCTCTTCTTCAACAAGGCACAGGGTTCTACTCCCCTTATTTTCTTATTCCAAAGAAAACAGGGGGCTACAGACCCATCTTAGATCTCAGAGAATTGAACAAATTTCTATTCAAAGAGAAATTCAAGATGATTTCTCACGGTGCTCTGCTTCCATACCTTCAGAGTCAGGACTGGCTTTGTTCTCTAGATCTCAAGGATGCGTACACCCATGTCCTCATCCATCCAACTCACAGAAGGTTCCTTCGGTTCCTTTTTCAAGGAAAGCACTACCAGTACAGGGTGCTTCCTTTTGGTCTGGCCTCTGCACCAAGGGTGTTCACGAAATGCATGGCAGTAGTAGCTGCATTTCTACGCACTCTAGGAATATTCGTCTTCCCATATCTGGACGACTGGCTCATTCGAGCTCCATCTCAAGCAGAGGCCAAGACTTGTCTAACCTGCACAATGCGTGCCCTTCAGTATTTGGGACTAGTAATAAACATCCCAAAATCCAGTCTCACCTCTTCTCAGTCCCTCGAGTTTATAGGGGCTTTGTTGGATACCACAACTGCAAGGGCCTATCTTCCTCAGGCCCGTTGCCTACGCTTGGTGCAGTTAGCCTCCCAAATACAGTTAAAGCCCTTTTTAACTGCTTGAGAAATGTTACAACTCTTAGGCCACATGGCATCCACTGTGCATGTGGTTCCATATGCTCGCCTTTGTCCACCCAATGGACTCAGGCATCAGGTTGCCTGTCAGACAAAATAGCAAACTCCAGTCGCCTTTTTTGGTCTCTCCAGTGGTGGAAGTCCTCTCAAAACCTGTTGCTGGGGTCCCCTTTTCAACAGTCACTTCCCCAAGCAACCCTTACAACAGATGCCTCTCCAATGGGTTGGGGAGCTCATCTGCAAGATCTCTCCATCCAGGGCATCTGGTCTCCACAGGAGACTTCACTACACATAAATCTCTTGGAACTCAGAGCAATTTTCTTAGCTCTCAGAGTGTTCCACTCCCTGCTCAGCTACAGGACAGTCCTCATCCACACGGACAATCAAGTAGCCATGTTCTATGTAAACAAGCAGGGAGGGACTGGCTCTCTGTCACTTTGCAACGAAGCTTTGCGACTGTGGACCTTCGCCAGAGAGCATCAGATTCATCTTATGGCAGTATATCTTCCAAGCGTTCAAAACTCTTGGGCAGGCAGACTCAGTCGAGTTCTGCTTCCACACGAATGGTCCCTCCACAGGGACCAGGTAGCCAGGATTTTTCGAATTTGGGGAACCCCAGACATAGACCTATTTGCAAGTCCGTGGAATGCCAGACTTCCCCGGTTCTGTTCCAGGATTCCGTGTCAGGGAGTTCAGGCCAAGGATGCCTTCCTCCTTCACTGGGGTCAAGACTTCCTTTATGCCTTTCCGCCCATTCCCCTAATTCCCAAAACACTGTTCAAGCTTCAGAGAGACCGAGGTTCTATGATCCTCATAGCACCACATTGGCCACGCCAAGTGTGGTACCCTCTACTTCTGCATCTCTCTCAAGCTCCATCCCTGGAGTTGGGCGCTGCTCCAGATCTTCTCTCCCAGGAAGACGGAACATTGTGGCACCCAAACCCCCAGTCTCTCCATCTCAGGGCCTGGTTGCTGAAGGCCTAGACCTTCAAGTTTTCCATCTCTCTCAGCAAGTCAGAGATATTATTCATGCTTCTAGAAAGCCTTCCACTAGACGTTCCTATGCTTTCAAATGGAAAAGATTTACCATTTGGTGTTCAGAAAAGGGTCTTAACCCTCTTGCAATACCTTTGAATTCTTTACTAGAGTATCTTCTGCATCTTTCTCATGCAGGCCTCAAAACGAATTCGGTAAGAGTCCATTTGAGTGCTATTGTAGCGTCCCTCAAGCCTCTCAATGGACAGCCTGTTTCCTCTCATCCTCTTATAGCAAGATTCATGAGAGGCCTTCTTTTAACTAAACCTCCCATTAGACCACCTCCAGTGGCATGGGACTTAAATCTGGTTCTTGGACAGCTTCTGAAGCCACCCTTTGAACCTTTAGCCACCACCTCCTTGAAATTTCTTTCTTGGAAGGTTATCTTTCTCATTGCAGTCACCTCAGCACGTCGCATCAGTGAGTTGCAAGCCTTGGTGGCTAATCCTCCTTATACAAGGTTCCATCATGATAAGGTAGTCCTCAGGACCAATCCACACTTTATGCCCAAAGTGGTCTCGCCTTTTCATCTGAACCAGGAGGTATACTTACCTGTCTTTTTTCCAGGACCTCATGCATCAAGTGCAGAGAGGAATCTTCATACTTTGGATTGTAAAAGAGCTCTCGCCTTTTACTTACAAAGAACACAGCAACATAGAGAGTCTTCTCAACTCTTTGTTGCTTTTGATCCTTCCCATTTAGGACTTCCAGTTTCTAAGAGAACACTGTCCAACTGGATTGCTCAGTGTATTTCTTTCGCCTACCAGAGTAGGAACCTTTCTCTGGAAGGCCATGTCACAGCTCACAATGTGAGGGCCATGGCAGCCTCAATGGCTCACCTAAACTCTGTGTCCATCGACCAAATCTGTCGAGCGGCCACCTGGGCCTCGGTTCATACTTTCACAGCCCATTACTGTTTGGACAAGGACTCCCGCTGGGATGCCTCGTTTGGTCAGGCTGTTCTCAAACACCTGTTCCATTCCTAATCAACTCCTACCCACCTACCCTGGTTGGATGCCAGAGATCCATGGGGGGAAGTGGAGCCCTTTTCAAGGACACACAACTCTGGGGTCTCTCCCTGGCATCTGCAGCTAGGGAGTCCCCATATGTGAAGACTCATTCCTGCTTGTTCCTGGAGATAGCACAGTTACTTACCTGTAACAGGTGATCTCTGGGAACAGCAGGAATAAGTCTTCACAACCCACCCACCTCCCCTAGGAGTTGTATCTCTCTATCTATCTTTCCTTCCCTCTCTCTCTCTCTCTCTCTTTGTCTCAGCTTTAAAACTCGAACTGGAGAGAGGCAGTTGGGAAAGGCGGGAAGGCAGCACACAGGCGCTGTGGGATGCTCCCAAAAACTTTCTTATTGGACGCTGGGGAGCATTCCCGCCCAGGCTCCGTCGTTACCGACGATACCCATATGTGAAGACTTATTCCTGCTGTTCCCAGAGATCACCTGTTACAGGTAAGTAACTGTGCTTTCTTGAAGAGCTAAAAAGCAAGACATCAGTTTGACAGAGTGAACAGCAAGAAAGATACGAACAGAGACACTGAGTACGTCTAGCAAGTGCAGAGTGCTGAAGGAGTACCCTGAGCAACAGGGACAGGGGAAGAGAGTGCAGATGGAGAAAGCAAAGGGAGGGACGTCTGCCAAGAAAAAACTGGCAGAATTCCGATCTTCATATGCAATATCAAAAGGAAGACACAATGGGGAGAAGGAAAACAAAATGGTGGCTGAACAGGCGGTAGAGCAGGACGATGAAATGGGGGGCCCATGGAATCCGGGAGTAGCAGACATGATTAAGATGTGGCTGGAGGAGCTGAAAGAGGAACTCAAAATGGAAATCAATGGAGTCCAAAATGAGTTAAAGGAGACTTTGCAAACTTTAAGACAAGACATCGTGGAACTGGAATCCAGGGTGGAAGAAATAGAACAGCAGGTGGAACAACAGGGGGAAGTAACAGTGGATTTACAAAAAGGAATGGAAGAGTTAAAGCAAGTCTAGGAAGAACTGAAAGAAAAAATGGAGGACCTGGAGGATCGCTCACGGAGATGTAATATCAGAGTGAGAGGCATCCCAGAGGACATTAAATACAAAAACTGTGAGCAAGTAATTACTAATGTCTTTGGACAGGTGCTACAAGTAGCAGCCCTAGAGGAGGGAGTAGAGGATGAACCTCTGCAAATAGAGCAAGCACATAGGGGGCTGGGGCCTATCAGAGATAACCGTCCAAGGGACATAGTGGTATGCCTGAATTTGTTTAAGAATAAAGAGCGCATATTGCGAGCCTCCAGGAAACTGGGACAAATCAAGTGGGAGGAACATGCGGTGGAACTGTTTCAGGACTTGTCCCTTGGAACGCTTCAACGTTGGAGAGAGCTGAAAGAGGTGACGGCTCTTCTGAGGAGGGAAGGGCTGCGCTATAGATGGCTATATCCCTTCGGGTTATTAATTACTGTGAAAGGCGTGTCCATGAAGGTGAGGAACAGTGAAGAAGCATGGCCTGCACTCATAAACTTGGGACTAAATATTCTTCCAGAAGGGGAGGTGGGGATATCTACATCAAAAGCAAATACAACACCTGTGTCCAGGGGGGACAGTTCAAAATGGCACAGAGTATCGGCCACAGGGCGGAGGTTGACACGTCTTAACACTGGGAACCATGGAGCGACAGCAGCAGCGAAGGAAGACGGCTGAGGAAGTTAAATTGAGAAGCTGTACTCTAATGGACTAACTAAAAGAAATAGACTGTGCAATATTGTCTGGTGATTGGTAAAGTGAAGAGATGTAATGGGAGAGGGGTAGTTGGTGGGGAGGGGGATTCGGGACTGAGTGTATAGAGGGTTGCTGAGCTTAAAGTTAAATAAGGACGGGGTAGGTGGGGAGGAGGGGGGTAGAAGGTGGGTTTGAAAGTGGGTGGTAGGAGATAAGGAAAGGGGGCAAGGGGGTGAAGGGGGAGGGGGAACAGTAGAGATAAGGCAGGTGGGGGTCTGATTGTCAGTCACAATTTATGGAAGTCGAGTCTCCTTGGAAGAGACGGGGGAAGGGGAAGGGTAGAGGGGTGGGAGGGGGGCAGGGTTGGGAGGAGGGGAAGGGGGGAAGTGGTAAAGAGCAGGAGAAGGGAAACTCAAGGAGGGGGGAGGGAGGGAGGGGAGGAGGTGAGGGGACAAGCGCTCAGGGAGAAGGGGGAGTGTAAAAAACTACCCAAAGTGAGTTGAAAATAGTATCATTAACTGTAAAAGGACTGAACTCACCATTTAAACGACAGAAATTGTATAAAGAAATAATACGCCAAAAGGCAGCGGTAGTGCTTATACAGGAGACGCATTTGACGAAAGCGACAGAATATCTAGTTAAACCCAGGGGATATGGAGTATGTGTACATGCCTCTAACACAGTGGAAAAGAAGAAAGGAGGGGTGGCTATATTGATAGATACAATACAAAGTTAAAGATGCAATTGTAAACTGTGGTAAGGGATAAAGCGGGGAGATGTGTTATGCGGTTAAAAGTGGGAAATTGCATTGTGAATGTATATGCTCCAACAGGGGTGCAAAGTGAATTTTGGACAAAATTGAATGAGGAGGTGGGGAAATTGGGGGAGGGACATCTCATATGCGGAGGAGATTTCAATTTAACGTGGAACCCAGCTAGAGATGCCACAGGGAAAAGAGAGGGCGGATAGGATGAGATATCGCAGGTTTGTATCACAACAGTGCTTGATTGATGCATGGAGATTCCATCACCCAGGGAAGAGACATTTTTCACCAGTGCATGGATCATATTCCAGAATAGATGCTATCTGGGTATCTAAGGAGATGGAGGGAAGAATCAAGGGGGCGGATATGGATTTGATTACATGGTCAGATCATGCACTGGTGGAGGTCAGATTGACAATAGAGGGGGAGGGGACAGGCGTACGGTTTTGGAGACTTAATGAAACATTACTAGAAGATGGGAAGGTTAGAGAGGAAATTGAGAGGGGAACCAGGGAATATTTCAAGTGAAACATAGAAACATAGAAACATGATGACAGAAAAAGACCACATGGCCTATCTAGTCTCTCCTTCCATATCAACAACTACAACAGTCCCCTTTTTACCTTTAGAGATCCTCTGTGTTTGTCCCATGCTTTTTTGAATTCAGTTACTGTCCTCATCTCTACCACCTCCACTGGGAGACCATTCCATGGATCCACTACTCTTTCCGTAAAGAAATATTTCCGCATATCACTCCTGAATCTATCTCCCTTCACCCTCATCCCATGTCCCCTCGTAGCAGAACTTGCTTTCAATTGAAAGAGGCTCTCTCCCTGAACATTTATGCCACGGAGGTATTTAAACATCTCAATCATATCACCTCTATCCCGCCTTTCCTCTAAGGTGTACATATTAAGATCCTTAAGTCTGTCCTCATATGCTTTATAATGAAGCCCACTAATCATTTTAGTAGCCACCCTCTGCACCGACTCCATCCTGTTCACATCCTTTTGAAGGTGCGGTCTCCAGAATTGCACACTATACTCCAAATGAGGTCGCACCAAAGACTTATACAGAGGCATTATCACCTCCTTTTTTCTGCTAGCCATTCCTCTCCGTATGCACCCAAGCATCCTTCTAGCTTTTGCCGTCGCCTTTTCTACCTGTTTAGCTACTTTAAGATCATCAGACACAACCACGCCTACGTCCCACTCTTCTTTAGTGGACAAAAGTACTTCACCTTCTATACTGTATTGCTCCCTTGGATTGCTGCAGTCCAAATGCATGACCTTACATTTTTTAACATTAAATCCCAGCTGCCAAATTCTAGACCATTCTTTAAGCTTAGCTAGATCCCTCCTCATGTTATCTACACCTTCCTGGGTGTCTACTCTATTGCAGATTTTGGTATCATCTGTAAAGAGGCAAACCTTACCCGAAAGCCCTTCCGCTATATCACTAACAAAGATGTTAAAAAGAATCGGACCAAGGACAGATCCCTGGGGCACACCACTGGTAACATCCTTCTCCTCAGAGTGAGCTCCATTTACTTGTACTCTTTGTCACCTCCCACCCAACCAATTTCTAACCCAAGCAGTAACTTTAGGGTCCATCCCTAGGGTGCTCAGTTTGTTTATAAGTCGCCTGTGAGGAACAGTGTCAAGGGCTTTACTGAAATCTAAATACACCACATCTAGAGCTCTCCCTCGGTCCAACTCCCTGGTCACCCAGTCACAGAAATCAATCAGATTTGTCTGACAAGACCTGCCTTTGGTGAATCCATGCTGCCTCGGATCCTGTAATCCGCTGGACTCCAGAAACCTCACTATTTTCTCTTTCAGCAGTGTTTCCAATAATTTACTCACCACCGAAGTTAAACTAACCGGCCTGTAGTTTCAACCACATCCTTACTTCCGCTTTTGTGTAAAGGCACCACATGAGCCTCTCTCCAGTCCTTTGGCACCACTCCCGACTCCAACGAGGCATTGAAAAGGTCAGTCAGTGGAGTTGCTAGAACGTCCCCAAGTTCCCTCAGTATTCTAGGGTGTATCCCATCCAGTCCCATTGCTTTGTCTACTTTAAGTTGAGCTAGTTTCTCACGAACACAGTCTTCTGAAAATTGTTCAAGATGTCCCTCGCTTCTGTTCCTATTTGTGGGTGTTTTCTGAGGTCCTGCTCCTGGTTCTTCATCTGTGAACACAGAACAAAAATATTTGTTAAGCAATTCCACTTTATCCTTATCAGCTTCTACATATTCCCCCCCTGCACCCTTGAGTCTGACAATACCACTTTTGCCCTTCCTCTTCTCACTAATATATCTGAAAAATGTCTTATTCCCCCATTTTATTGCATTGGCTATTTCCTCCTCCTTTTGAATCTTTGCCTTCTTGACTACTTTGCTAGCTTCTCTAAGTTTTTCCAAATACAGATGCCTGTCTTCCTCTCTCTGTGATCTCTTGTATTTCATGAAGGCCTCCCTCTTCACTTTTTCAGCTACTTCCTTCCTGTGGATCGACAATGGGGAGGTAGCATGGGGAGGAGTATGGAATGGGTATAAAGCGGTGGTGAGAGGAATTTTAATTAAATGAGGGGGCGCGAAAATGGAAGGAACGGGAGGGAAGGGAGAGGGAACTGAGAGTAAAATTGTTGGAACTGAAGGAACTAGATGCACAAGGAAAGCGAGGAGCATACCGAGGACAGGTGCTAGCAGTAAGAGCACAGTTAAATGAAATGCAGGCCGCAAAATTAAGGTACCATATGCAGTTATTGAGACAGGGATTTTTTGAGGGAGGAAATAAAGCGGAGATACATGGCGCAGAAGTTGAAACAGAGGAAGCTACAATCACATATAATGAAAATTCGGAACTAGGGAGGGGAGGTGGTATATAAGGATGGGGAGATTAGGGAAGCCTTTAGGAGATATTATCAGGGGTTATACAAAGCTAGGGATGGCTCCACAGAAGGAAAGAATACAGAGTTATCTTGACTCACTAAAATTGCCGAAATTAGAGGAGGGGGATCAAAAAGAATTAAACAGAGTTATAACAGCAGAAGAAGTACAGAGAGCTATACAACAGTTGAAAGTAGACAAGGCTCCAGGGTTAGATGGGTTTACAGCGAGATTCTATAGAGGTTTTGGAGAGATACTCATGACGCCTTTATTGAGGCTATTTAATCTTCCAGGGGAGGGAGGCGGATTAGTGGAAACTATGGGGTGGGCGGGAATAACCATAATACATAAAGAGGGAAAAGATCCACAAGAGTGTTCATCTTATCGACCTATTTCACTGCTCAATTAAGATGCCAAATTATTAGCTAAAATACTAGCCACGCGTTTAAATAAGATAATAGGGCAACTGATCCATTATGATCAAGTGGGATTCATTCCCGGCAGACAAGTAGCTGACAATATCAGAAAGATTTTAAATATGATCTGGTCCACGGAGCGAAGTAGGAAAGAGGCCTTACTGCAGGTCTTAGATGCAGAAAAGGCCTTTGACCAGGTGTCTTGGCCCTTTCTTTTCCAGGTAATGGAAAGCGTAGGATTGGGGGAAGAATTCTTAAGCTGGGTAAAAGTGCTTTATCACAACCTGAAGGCCTGTGTTAGGTGAATGGTGCCTACTCGGAATTCTTCGGGCAAGGGAGAGGAACGAGACAGGGATGCCCCCTATCACCGCTACTTTTTGCCATCTCATTAGAACCGTTTGCGGAGAGGGTGTGAGAGCGGGCAGATATAACGGGCATAAAAGTAGGGCGGAGAGAATATAAAATATCCCTGTTTGCAGACAACATAATCTTAAGCGTAGCTAGACCTCACTTCTCTATCCCAATTTTAATGTGGGAATTAGAAGACTTTGGCAGGTTGTCAGGGTTTACTATTAATTGGAATAAATCGGAAATCTTAAATTTATCACTACAGGGAGACGCACAGGGAATATTACAGGAGAAGTATCCATTTAGGTGGGCTAGAGAAAATATTAGATATCTAGGCATCCAAATAAGTAACAGGATAGAAGCCCTATATAAGCTCAATTATCAGAAGTTATTTGGGCAGGTAGAAAGCTTGTTAGATGGGTGGGGGCAGGGATACCTGTCATGTTCGGGCGGATTGTCACAATAAAGATGATGCTATTGCCAAGATTCTTATTTCTATTTCAGATGCTGCCAATAACGGTTCCTCATAGAAAGTTAAAACAGTTACAAAGAATTGTTAATTGATTCATCTGGCAAAATAGACGGCCAAGAGTAGCTATGGCAGTAATGCAAAGAGCTAAAGGAGAGGGAGGACTGGGGGGGGGGTACCAAATTTTAGAAAATACTATGAGGCTGCTCAACTGAAATCGATGTATGAGTGGCAATGGGGAACACAGAAACAGTGGGTTCAAATGGAAGAAGATTCAGTAAGGGGAGAGACGATGTCCTACTGTACCTGCCAATATCACTGGACTGCCCGGACCTCACCCCACTAACCAACTGCTTCAATGCAATATCAGAATGGCTCCTCTCCCAAAATCTGCGTATCCAACATAAGAAAACTGAGGTCCTGTTCATCTCTAGAAATCCAGAATTCACTCCACCTAACCAACTGGAAGTAGACAACGCCAAACTACAAGTAAAATCAGCCATACGGTATCTCGGAGTCACATTGGATCAGAACCTCAACATGAAGCAGCACATAGCAAAAATAGTAAGAGCAATCTACTTCAAAATCAGATCCCTCAGACACATACGCCCTCTACTTGAGATGAGCGACTTCCGTACCATCTACCAAGCCCTCATCATCCCTCATTTTGACTATGCAAACACCATCCTACAAGGACTCCCCCAGACAACCTTACATCCCTTACAACTTGCCATGAACTGCGCTGCGCGAATCCTCTTTGGAGCACCAAGGAGAGAGCACATCACACCCCTCCTGATGCAGCTTCACTGGCTCCCCATCCAAGCCAGGATTAGCTTCAAGACCTTAGTGATGACATTCAAAGCTATCAACGGGTTATCCGCCTCTTCAATAAGTGACCTCATACAACCACCCACACCCAACAGGACAAGAAGAACCTCTACAGCCAACATGCTAGCAATACCAAAAGTGATGACAAGATGCGCCATATCAACTTCAAACAGAGCCTTCAGTCTGAGTGCCCCAAGCCTCTGGAACTCCTTACCACCACACATCAGAGCTATCCCCAACTTGAGCCAGTTTAGGAAGGTCTTAAAACACTTCCTCTTCATTAAATACCTCACAGCCTCCCCCGAACCCCAGCCACCATGTATGAGCAACACACAATAACTCCATCTCTCATATATACAGTTACCTTGTTCAATGTTCCACATATGTAGATAGTTTCCCCTGTTATCCAAGTTACTGCTCCTGTTCATTGTAATGACCTGACGCTTGTTTATTGTCGGATATTGTTTGTTCTATGTAAACCGCGCTGATCGCAAATAGTGCGGTATATAAGAGATGTAAATAAATAAAATAAATAAATAAGAGAGACTGGACAAACTAGTGTGGAGGGGGAGTAACACCCCAGAAAATAAACACCAAAACCCCATAATAGATCATAGCTTGAAAGTGTGGAGACAAAATAGAAAATTATTAGTACAGGACAAAGGATATACACAGGGCATGACACTGGAGGCATGTTTTGATAGGGGTCAGGGGTGCATATCCTGCGCAGATGGGCAAAGGCGGGACTTACACACATCTCTTAAATAGTGAGCAAGGAGGGCATTCTAGAGTTTGAGGGCATTAAGGATCTATATAGGCTGGGGGACAACAATAACTACACATATTTACAGCTGAGTCATTTTTTGAGAAAGCAGGTGGTGTGGAAGAATCTTTGGAAAATAGGGGGTGGTTTGAGGCATTATGTTCAGGTCATTTAGGGCAAAAAGGAGTAGTATCCAAAATTTACAAAGGATTAATGGAGGGAGGGGAGAGTAAATTGGGGTATATGTTAAAATGGGAGGAAGATTTGGGAGTGAGCTGGAATGAAGAGGTGTGGGATAAAATAATACAGACGGTGGCAAGTATTTCCATTGCCACACAAGTAAAAGAAAATGCTTATAAAATATTATACCGCTGGTATTGGATGCCAGCACATAAAAGAGAGCGGGACTGGGACACACTGACCACTGTTGGAGTGGATGCCACGAGAGGGGGGATTGGCTCCATATGTGGTGGAAGTGTGACTGGATACAAGCATACTGGATAAGGATTTTAGATATGATTTATGAAATGACAGGATATAGATTGCAAAGGAAACCAGAGGTCTGCTTACTGCATCAACTAGAGGAGGATATTCCAAAAAAGGATAGTGGGGTGCTGCATCACTGTATAGTAGCAGCAAGATGTGAGAGAGCACAGTACTGGGTTGGATCGGGCAAACCACAACCGGCAGGCTTTGTCAGAAGAGTGGCAGAGAGGAGTTTGATGACGGAGATGAGGCGGGGCAAAGGGGAGAAAAGTACGGAACAATGGAAGAGTGTGTGGAAATGTCTGGAAACATGAAAGGATGGAGAGAGGGGGAGGAAGGTGGAATAAGGCTGGACGAGAATTAATGGTGAATGGGGGAAATGAGATACACACAAGTGGATGGATGAGCGGGAGATGAATGTATGAATGTGGAGGGGGAGGAAGGGGGGAAGGTATCTCCAGCATACCCTTCCTCGCAAAAATAATCGAAAAGACGGTTCAACTACAACTTCAGGAACACATTGACGAACACGGAACTCTCGACGACAACCAACACGGATTTCGTCCCAACCATGGAGTCGAAACTCTACTGATCTACCTCTTCGACAGCATCATAAGAATAATTGACAACACCAGGAATGGAATTATAATGATCTTCATCGACATCTCCTCAGCTTTCGACACAGTTGACCACAATATGCTCCTGGAGAGACTAAAGAACACTGGTATACACGGTACCACTCTGAAATGGTTCCACTCGTACCTAACCGAAAGACAGCTACAGGTCAAGGTGGGACATGACACCTCCCGACCCATAAACGTCCAACAAGGAGTACCGCAAGGATCCGCACTCTCAGCACTCCTTTTTAACATCTACATCCAACCAATATGCAACATTATGAAAGAGAACAACATCCAATACACAATATACGCAGACGACATCATGGTATACTCCCCGATATCAATCGACAACCCGGACTTCTCTAAGATAACAGACTGCCTTACCCAAATGACGAAGTGGTGCCAAAACAACAACCTCGCAATAAACTACAACAAGACCGAAGCTTTAATCATCACTCGGAACCAGAGCTTCATACACCCACCAAACATAAAGATACAAAGCACTACGATACCGATAAGATCAGAGGTGAGATACCTTGGGGTTACTCTGGACAGTAAACTCAACCTCAAACCACACATAGACAAAACAATCCAAAAAGCCTACTACAGGATGCGAATCATCAGGAGACTGAAACCACTCCTCGCCCCAGAACGCTTCCGTACCGTCTGTCAAGCACTGATAACCCCAATACTGGACTTCTGCAATCCGATATACCTTGGACTACCAAAACAAGCTCTCAAACCACTCCAGCTGGCACAAAACACTGCAGCTCGAATCATAGCCGGAACCGCAAGGCAGGAGCACATCACACCTACATTAAAGGACTTACACTGGCTCCCAATCAGTGCTCGCATCAGATACAAGACTATCATAAACCTATTTAAGATTAAAGAGCACACATCAGCCAACAGCCTCCACACGCTCATACAACCGGAAATCAGCGCACGTCCTAGAAGAAGTCAAACACGCAACCGAGTCAGTACCCCAAATGAATACAAGCACACACGCAAGGATACAACAAACAGAGCTCTCTCCATGGCTGCTCCAACAATATGGAACAATCTACCGGACGATCTAAGGGCAACTCCAGACCTCAAAGACTTCAGAAAACAACTGAAAACCATGCTGTTCATAGAGCACTATGGTCACATCACATAACCTAAGAGAATGGATAACAGCATTCCAATCCTCCTAAACAACTGTATGTATATAAAATGTGTTTTTAGCACCACTGTAAATAGCCCACCTTGTACATAGCTCAAACAAATCAAGCACCCAACACCGCCATCACACAACCAAGTTTCATCCTCACCGCATGTACAACACACACACTTTACCTGATTGCTTGCTGTGATACCACCTTGATTATTAAGATAAGGCGGTTTAGAAATACTGTTAAATAAATAAATAAATAAAATAAATCTGGAGGGTCAAATAGGAGGGAGCAACAATAAAGGAGGGGATATATATGTTCACATAAGCAAGTATTGGGGGAAATGTATAAGGTTATGAGAAAAGTGGATTGTAATATACATCAAGATTGTTAATAAAAAAATTTTAAATGGAAATAGGCAGGGGGGAGGGGACTATTTGAATTGGAAGCTAAAGCTGTAATGTTGTTAAGACCGCTGCTGGCCCTTGTTGTTGGTGTTATGGAAAACGTTTCATGAAATTTAAAGTGGAAAATTTTTTTACTAATGCCGGCAGGAGAAGTTTAGCATAGCTGCGGGAGTGAAGGGAAATGTTCCCATGGCGGTGCTGCAGCAGGCCCGGACGCCCCTAAAGCTTGTGCGCTCTGAGCCTACCTCACCGCTCGCTGATGCCGATAGCTGCGCAGAATTCTGTATAGCAAGTGCAGTATTCTGTGCAGGTGGGAGAAATTCTGCACTGCACAGTTGTGCAGAATTCCCCCAGGAGTATTGCTTCCAATTTATCAGTTACTTAACAAGCTTTTTACTTTGTGGGTAAAGGTGAGCCAGTCGATATAGTGTATTTAGACTTTCAGAAAGCGTTTGGCTAAGTCTCACATCAGAGACTCCTGAGGAAATTACAAAGTCATGACACAGGAGGCAACGTCCTATTGTGGACTGGAAACTGGTTGAGTGATAGAAAACAGAGTAGGAATAAATGGTTGATTTTCTCAATGGAGGAAGGGGAATAGTGGAGTATCCCAGTGATCTGTACTGGGACCGATGCTTTTTAATATTTTAATAAAAGATCTGGAAATGGGAATAAGCAGAGAGATGATTTAAATTTGCAGATGACACCAAATTATTCACAGTTGTTAAATCACATGTGGATTGTGAAAAACTGCAGGAGCATCTAGTGAGACTGACAAACTGTGATTCCAGTTGGCAGATAAAATTTAATATGGACAAGTGCAAAGTGATACATATAGGGAAGAACAACCCAAACTATAGAGACACAATGCTAGGTTTTACATTAGGAGTTCCACCCAAGAAAAGGATCTGGGGGTGAGCATAGACAATACAGTGAAATCTTCTCTTCAATGTGCAGCGGCAGCAAAAAAACAAGCAAAATATTAAGAATCATTAGGAAAGGAATAGAAAATGAAACAAAGGATGTGATAATGCCTCTGTATCACTCCATGATGCAACTGCAGTTTAAGTATTATGTGCAATTCTGGTCTTCATCTCTCAGGAAAGAGATAGAGGCATTAGAAAAGAAGAGTGGCCAAAATAGTAAAGGGGATAGAACAACTCTCCTATGAGGAAAAGCTATAGAAGCTAGGGCTCTTCAACCTGGAGAAGAAACGGCTGAGGGGGAGATATGACAGAGGTCTATAACATCCTGAATGGAGTGCAACAGGTAGATACAAATCGATTGTATAGTCTTTCAAAAAATACAAAGGACTAGGGGACAAGCCAAGAAGCTGGAAAGTAATATATTTAAAACAAATAGAAAATATTTTTTCTCTCAACATATAATTAGTCTTTGGAACTCGTTGCTGGTAGATGTGATAAAAGCAGCTAGTGTAGCTGGTTTTCAAGAGGTTTGGAGAAGTTGCTGGAGGAAAGGGCCCATAAACAGTTATTAAGGTAAAACCTATTAAAAACCTATTAATAATACCTAAGAACAAAACAAGCAAAACAGACAACCTGTCACAGAGCCTTCTCAATATATGCTCCAACCCTCTGCAACATAGTCCTCGAAAGAATAAGAAACACCACTGACTTATGGGATTTTCGTAAAGCCCTAAAACACACGTTTTCTCCGAGTACTATGGACCAGAAGCATGTGAAACGTAGCCATTGCAATAAAATCTGAACTCATCCACACCAACCAGTAACTACAACCCATCTCAAACACCCAACCATACATTCCTACAGCCTGTAACAAGAAATCATGTAAATCATGCAGCTAATACCGCTGTTCTCCAAGTTTAATGACCTTGTTCTATGTAATGTTTTTTGTTCATTGTTAAATGTAAACCGCTTTCAATACAAGAAAAGCAGTATAGAAAAATTGTTAAATAAAATAAATTAAGGTAGACCAGAAGAAAGCCACTGCTTATCCTTGGGGATGAGTGGCATCGAGCTGGTTACCTTTGGGATCCTGCCAACTACCTGAATCGGCCACGGTTGGAAACAGGATACTGGCTTTGATGGACCTTTGGTTTGACCCATTGTGGCAGTTCTTATGTTCTCAGGTGGAAAATTGAATGTGTAGTCATGGGCTATGTTGGAATTGGAATAAAACAAGCTTCCTATTCTCTCTGATATAAGAATTTCTCCTCTTATCTCACTGAAAATTCTAGAGGTCATTTTGGATTCCTGACATATGTCTTCCATAACAGGGGTGTGTGTCTATTAAAGGCCTTAGTGCAAATAGTGCCGCATTAGCTGCAAACGTCACACTTAATCTGTTAGGGGCAAATAATGCAGCAAAAAAGCTGCACCAACCAATGTCTGCGTAACGTGCAGTTACCACGTGGTATCACCGCACACTACAGGCAGGCCCACTCTACCCACTGGCATTCCTAACAGGGGCTATACAGTTCAAACAACGGTAAGAATTTGAGGGTCTATTTTTTTAAATTGCTAGCTCTCTGACTGGGAGCTCTTAAAAGGGTTTAGGTGTATTTTTAAAACAAAGTTACATTCTTTTTGGTGCTTTAGTAGAAATATTTTTTAGTGGGGTAGGTTTAAAACTCTGCTTTGGTAACTTTCTTAGCTCTTGGGAACTGCTGACACCTAATCAGGAGTTAGTGGGCCTGATTAGCCTGTGAATGAAATGAGAGCAGCTGAGGCCTGCATAAAAGGTTTCAGAGCCCTGCCCTGTTGAGGCATTCCTAACAGGGGCTATACAGTTCAAACAGTGGTAAGAATTTGAGGGTTTATTTTTTTAAATTGCTAGCTCTCTGACTGGGAGCTCTTAAAAGGGTTTTGGTATATTTTTAAAACAAGGTTACATTCTTTTTGGTGCTTTAGTAGAAATATTTTTTTTAGTGGGGTAGGTTTAAAACTCTGCTTTGGTAACTTTCTCAGCTCTTGGGAGCTGCTGACACCTAATTAGGTGTTAGTTCCCTCCCTACCTCCCCACCTCCCACCCACTCCTAGTGAGCAGTCTTGCTTTATAGGGCACCTCCCCATTTAACAAATCACAAGGACTTGGAACAGCACATTTTGAATTTAATTAAAGAGATTTAACTGCTTTTTCTCTGAAAGGACAGCTGGGAAACCGGCTGGTACTTTGGTAGAGCTCTCTTTTTTGCTTTAACAGATACATAAGCTCCACAAGCAGAACAATCGCTGGGAAAAATCGTATCCCTAAAGCTGTTGCCCCCGTTACAGCTTCTGCCTCTGTCCAGACAGAGGTCCCAATGCCAGTTGAAGGACCAGTTCCATGTGCAGGGTGCCTGCATGCTGAAGCTCTGAGGAAACAAGTGGAGGAACTCAGAGAGGAGGTGGCGAGGCTGAGGAGCATTCAAGACAGTGAGAAGTACATTGATGAGATGCTTCTTGCAGCAACCAAGCTCTCCAGCAGAGGAGAAGATAGGTGCCGACAGAATGACGAAAGTTGGACACAAGTCACCAGGGCCTGCAGAATCACCAATCCAACTTCTCCAGTCCTTGAATTGAAGAACCATTATGCAGCCCTGGAAATGGAGGAGGTGAAAGCATCCCTGGAAAAGGAAGAACCAGGGCTCAAGTACCACAAAATTGCATAATCAGTGACCACAAGGAAGCGAAAGGTAGTGGTGGTTGGTGACTCTCATCTCGAGGAACAAACAGGAATGTAGTCTTCACATATGGGTATCATCGGTACCGACGGAGCCTGCGCGGGAACACTCCCCAGCATCCAATAGGAAAGCTTTTGGGAGCATCCCACAGCGCCTGCGTGCTGCCTTCCCGCCTTTCCCAACTGTCCCTCTCCAGTTCTTCGTTTTCCGCAGAGCCGACAGGTCGCACATCCTGTCACCGCAGAAAAATTCCCTTCTATTCTTCTTTTTTGTGGTCGCGTCTGCCTTCCTTCGACATTACACCGGTACCACCGGTTCTTCTTTCTTTTTTTCAAAAAAAAAAAATAATAGTAACATAGTAATAATAATAACTTTCTTTCTGGAGTCTTTTCCAGTTATTTTCTCCTCAGGTGCCATGCACCATTTTGGGCACTAGGCCCAACTTTTTCCTTTAAAATGGAAAAACCCGCTTCGGGTTTTAAAAAGTGTTCCAAGTGTGGCGGTTACATCTCCGTCACCGACACCCATGAGTGGTGCCTCAAATGTTTAGGTCCTGACCACACTATTTCAGTGTGTTTTCTATTGGATGATGTCGAAAAGGGGCCAGCAAAACCGAGCTGCTAAACTTAGCACCCTTTTTCCAACCGATGCAGCCTCCGTGGCATCGACGTCTTCCAGGGCTTCGTCTTCCTCCCATGGATCTCAGGTAACTAAACATAAATCTAGCCGGTCCTCAAAGGGTAGATCTCCTTCTAAGCATCGAGATGCCTCTGGCATTGCCCTTGAGGGACTTTCACTGGCAAAATTGCCCCGGCGGGAGGCTTCGGCTTCGGCTTCCAAAGCATTAACGGGGCTCCAGGATGTTCTCAAGGCCTCAACCTCGGCAGAACTACTAGTGCCATGCTTTGGGGTACCGACTGCTTCATCCGGTACCGATATCCAAGCATCGGCAACATCGATAGACCAGAGATTCTTGGCAATTAAATGCAGTCTGGCGGCTCTTCTCATGGCCTCAATGCCACGAGACCGCTTCAGACAATTCAACCGGTACTGGCACTGACTGTATCGACATCGGCAGGTATTCATGCGTATCCATCCATCCATTCATGCGTATCCATCCGAGTCATGCGTATCCATCCGGTATCGACAAGTCATTACTGGACCCCTCCGATGCCGACTTTGATCGGTACCGTGCCTTGCATGATCACCCGGATCGGAGATACTTCGAATCCTCGGATGAATCTGAAGACTCTGAAAGCTCTGCCAATACCAGAGTACTTCTTCCTGAGGATTCTTCTTCTCCTCAGCATAGAATGTCTCCACCAGAGGATAGGTCCTTTCAGGATTTTATCCGAGATGTGGCTCGAGGTCTTGCCATCACAGTGGCTCCTGGAAAAGAGCCTAGGGCAAAGGAATTAGAAATCCTACAATACCCTAAAGCTCCCAAGGAGGCAGCTACCTTACCTATTCATGAGATCTTGCATGATCTCATGTTAAGGATGTGGGAAACACCTCTAACCACATCTCCTCACTCTCGAAGACTTGACACCATGTATCAAGTACCTCCTTGTCCTGGGTTTCAGAAGACTGAATTACCACTCCATTCCATGGTGGTGGAGTCAGCAATGAGAAGGATAAAGAGTGCAAAAAGGCATGCATCTAATCCTCAAGGACGTAAGTGTAGGACACTTGACGCCTTTGGACGTCGAACCTTCCATGCTTTCTGCTAGGATCAGTTCCTATATTTTATATATTGGAATGTTCCTTAAGGAGGTCACAGGAGATTTAGAGCTTATGAGCCCTCTCCTTCCTGATGATAAGAGGCAAGATTACCTCGCCTTTGTCAAACATGCGCAGGATGTTTCCAAGTTTGTGAATCATGCAGCTTTTGACTGCTTTGAGTGCATAAGCAGAACCTCTGCTATTGCCATAGGTGCACGTAGGATTGCCTGGCTCTAGGCATCTGACTTGGAAATTTGGGTACAGGATAAACTAGGGAATATTCCTTGCACAGGAGAGAATCTCTTTGGCAAGAATTCACAGGAAAAAAACTATTGAGATAGATGCTGACAATATCACTTTGGATAGATTGTCTAAATCTACAGCAGATCCTACAAGGAAAAAATCTTACAAGAAACCATTCTTCAATAAGAAGAAGAGGTTTTATCCCTCCTATACCCAATAGGGGCATTGTTTAGGTCAGTCTGCCCAAAAGGGACAGCAGCAACAACCTAGGCAAAGAAAGGCAAAAGCAGCTAAGCCTCAACCGGCTCAGCAGACTCAGCCTCCACAGGGTCTTTGACTGCTATCTAAAGAACTTTGCCTTCCAGGCCCTGAACGGCCCAGAACCTTCCACCATCCCAGGAAGGTTATGTCATTTTGCCCCCAGATGGGGTCAGATAACAACAGAAAATTGGACTCTGTCTATTGTAAGAGAGGGGTACAAGCTTCATTTCCTCAGCATGCCCCCTCCTACAATGGTAAGACAATTCAATTCTCAGACCTCTCTCAATGACCAGTTAGGTCAAGAGGTCACTGTGCTTCTTGCCCAAGGGGCAATTGAAGAGGTACCCATCCTCCAACAGGGTACAGGCTTCTACTCCCCCTATTTCCTTATTCCAAAGAAAACAGGAGGACACAGACCCATTTTAGACCTCAGAGAATTGAACAGATTTCTGTTCAAAGAGAAGTTCAAAATGATTTCTCTAGGAAATCTGCTGCCATACCTTCAGAGTCAGGATTGGCTTTGTTCTCTAGATCTCAAGGATGCGTACACTCATGTTCTCATCCATCCAACTCATCGAAAGTTCCTTCGCTTTCTGTTTCAAGGGAAGCACTACCAATGCAGGGTTCTTCCTTTTGGCCTGGCCTCTTCACCAAGGGTGTTCACAAAATGCATGGCTCTGGTAGCAGCATTTCTTCGCACCCTGGGAATATTCTTCTTCCCTTACTTAGATGACTGGCTCATTCGAGCCCCTAAAGAGCCAGAGGCTAGGGTAGCTCTCTCTCGCACAATGCGCATCCTTCAGTATTTGGGACTTGTCATAAACTTCCCAAAATCCAACCTTGCTCCCTCTCAGTCTCTGGAGTTTATAGGAGCTGCCTTCGCATTGTGCAGTTAGCTTCCCAAGCACCTCACTGCTCGGGAAATGTTACAGTTGCTAGGCCACATGGCATCCACCATGCATGTGGTTCCTTATGCTCGCCTCCATATGAGGGCAGCCCAGTGGACTTTATCCATTCAGTGGACTCAGGCGTCAGGTTGCCTGTCAGACAAAATAGCAAACTCAGATCGCCTTATTTTGTCCCTCCAATGGTGGCAATCACCCCAAAACCTTTTGGTGGGGTCTCTTTTTCAGCAACCCCCACCCCAAGCCACTCTAACAACAGATGCCTCACAGGTGGATTGGGGAGTCCACCTGCAAGGCCTCTCTACCCAGGGTACATGGACTACACCGGAGAGCTATCTACATATCAATCTCCTGGAACTCAGAGCAATCTTCCTTGCTCTTCGAGTATTCCACACCCAGCTCAGCTACAAGACAGTCCTAGTTCAAACGGACAATCAAGTAGCCATGTTCTGTGTGAACAAGCAGGGCGGAACAGGCTCTCTGTCGCTATGCAACGAAGCTTTGCGACTATGGGCCCTCGCCAGAGAGCATTAGATCATCTCCTTGCGGTGTATCTTTCAGGCATTCAAAACTCTTGGGCAGACAGACTCAGTCGAGTTCTGCTTCCACACGAATGGTCTCTCCATGCAGACCAGGTGGCCAAAACTTTCCAAATTTGGGAAACCCCGGACATAGACCTCCTTGCAAGTCCTCTGAATGCCAAACTTCCCCGGTTCTGTTCCAGAATTCCGGCTCAGGGTTGTCATGCCAGGGATGCTTTCTTCCTCCATTGGGTCAGGACTTCCTGTATGCCTTTCCACCCATTCCGCTAATTCCCAAATCCCTGTTCAAGCTTCAGAGAGACAGAGGTCATATGATTCTTATATCTTCACATTGGCACGGCAAATGTGGTAACCTCTGCTCCTACATCTCTCTCAAGCTCCGCCTCTGGAGTTAGGATCTGCTCCAAATCTCCTTTCTCAGGAAGACGGGATGCTGTGACATCACAAACCGCAGTCTCTGCATCTCAGGGCCTGGTTGCTGAAAGCCTAGAACTTTACGGTCTTAACCTTTCTCAGCAGGTGAAGGATATCCTTATTCTTCCAGGACGTCTTCCACAAGATGCTCTTATGCTTTCAAGTGGAAAAGGTTTACGATATGGTGCTCGCAGAAGGGTCTTGACCCTCTTGCGATACCTCTGGAATCATTACTGGAGTATCTCCTTCATTTGTCTAATGCAGGGCTTAAGACCAATTCAGTGAGAGTTCATTTGAGTGCTATTGCAGCTTCTTTCAAGCCTCTAAATGGACAACCTATTTCCTCTCATAGCGAGATTTATTTAGATTAACTAAGCCTCCCATTAAGCCACCACCGGTAGCATGGAACTTAAATCTGGTTCTTGGGCAGCTCATGAAGCCGCCTTTTGAAGCATTAGCTACTACCTCTTTGAAATTCCTTTCCTGGAAGGTCATCTTTGTTATTGCAGTCACATCAGCACGTCGCATCAGTGAATTGCAGGCGTTGGTGGCTGATCCTCCTTATACAAGGTTCCATCATGATAAGGTAGTCCTTAGGACTCATCCACACTTTATGCCAAAGGTGGTGTCACCTTTTCCTTTAAACCAAGCGGTTTACCTTCCTGTATTCTTCCCAAGGCCTCACGCCTCAAATGCAGAAAGGAATCTTCATATTTTGGACTCTAAAGAGCTTTGGCATTTTACTTGCAAAGGACACAGCAACATAGAAAGTCCTTTATTTGGAACCACCACCCAGGAGAAAGATTTAGGCGTCATTGTGGATACCATGTTAAAACCCTTGGCCCAGTGTTCAGCGGCGGCCAAGAGAGCAAATAGAATGCTAGGTATCATAAGGAAAGGTTCCATGGTGAGACCGCACCTTGAATATTGTGTGCAATTCTGGTCGCCATATCTTAAAAGGGATATAGCGTTATTAGAAAAAGTTCAGAGAAGAGCCACCAAAATGGTAAAGGGGATGGAAGGATACTCCTATGAAGAAAGGTTAAAAAGGTTAAGGCTCTTTAACCTGGAAAAGAGACGGCTGAGGGGAGATATGATAGAAGTCTATAAAATAATAAACGGAGTGGAACGGGTAAACGTAGATCGATTGTTTACGTTATCAGAATATAGAAAGACTAGGGGACATGCAATGAAGTTACAGGGTAAACTATTTAAGACTAATAAAAGAAAATATTTTTTTTACTCAACGTGTAATCAAACTCTGGAATTTCTTACCGGAAGATGTAGTAAAGGCTGTTAGTGTAGCTGGGTTTAAAAAAGGTTTGGACAAGTTCCTGGAGGAAAGGTCCATAAACCATTATTAAGAAGGGACCCAGGATATCAATGCTTGACCCAGTACAAGCATTGTGGAACCTGTGTCTTTTGGGGAAACTGCTAGGTACGTATGACCTAGATTGGCCACTGTTGGAAACAGGATACTGGGCTTGATGGACCTTGGTCTGACCCAGTATGGCATATCTTATGTTCTTATGTTCCTCTCAACTTTTTCTTGCTTTTGATCCTAGTCATTTGGGACTTCCAGTCTCCAAAAGAACACTGTCCATTGGATTGCACAGTGTATATCTTTTGCCTATGAGAGTAAAAACCTTCCTTTGGAAGGCCATGTCACAGCTCACAATGTGAGAGCTATGGCAGCCTCTGTGGCTTATCTTCATTCTGTGTCTATCGATGACATCTGCCGAGCAGCTACTTGGGCTTCGGTTCATACCTTCACAGCCCATTACTGCTTAGACAAGGTCTCCCACCGGGATGCCTTGTTTGGTCAGGCTGTTCTTCAACACCTGTTCCATGCTTAATCAACTGCTCCCCACCATCCCTGGTAGGATGCCAAAGACCCATGGGGGGAAGTGGAGCCCTTTCACAAGGGCACACAACTTCTGGGGTCTTCTCCCTGGCATCTGCAGCTAGGGAGTCCCCATATGTGAAGACTACATTCCTGCTTGTTCCTGGAGATAGCATAGTTACTCACCTCTTAACAACCCACCCACCTCCCCTAGGAGTTGTATCTCTCTGTCTCTCTCTTTCTCTCTTTCCCTCTCTCTTTTGTCTCAGCTTTAAACTCAGCTGGAGAGGGACAGTTGGGAAAGGTGGGAAGGCAGCACACAGGCGCTGTGGGATGCTCCCAAAAGCTTTCCTATTGAACGCTGGGAAGCGTTCCCGCGCAGGCTCCGTCGGTACCGACGATACCCGTATGTGAAGACTAAATTCCTGCAGTTCCCGGAGCTCACCTGTTACAGGTGAGTAACTATGCTTTCTGAGAAGTACTGAGGCATCCATCTGCCGACCAGACTTGATGTCCAGAGAGGTATGCTGTCTGCCTGGTGCCAAAATCCAAGATGTTACAGTGAGTTTGCCGAGACTCATCAAGCCCACTGTCTATTACCCAATGTTGCTAATCCATGTTTGAACAAATGATACTGCCAGGTATCCCTCTGAGCATATCAAAAGTGACTTCATGGCTCTGGGACAGAAGGTGAAGCAGTTAGGTGCACAGGTGGTGTTCTCTTCAATCGTCCCTGTTGAGGGTAAAGTCCAAGGCAGAGAGGCTCACATCCCGGAGATGAATGCATGGCTGCTTGGATGGTGTCATCGAGAGAGTTTTGGTTTCCTATACCATGGGATGCTGTTCCACGGTTTGCAGAGCAGAGATGGCATCCATCTGTCCAAGAAAGGTCGACGCATCTTCAGGAGTAGACTGGCTAATCTACTGAAGAGGGCTTTAAACTAGATTTGTTGGGGATGGGTGAAGAAAGCACCCAGGTAAGTGATTCATTAAATACCTTTATGGAAATGGGTAACAGGGGTAACATATGGAAAGCAGTGTGTATAAATGTCCATAGCATGGGAAATAAGATCCCTGATGTTGAAGCTTTGTTGGGAGTGGCCGACTTGGATTTAGTGGCAGTTACAGAAACATGGTTCACAGAAAACCATGACTGGGATGTAACTATACCAGGCTATACTTTATTCAGAAAGGACAGGGTAGGAAGAAGGGGAGGAGGAGTGGCACTATATGTAAAAAATACTATTAAAGCTTTCGAATTACAGAGCTTAAAAGGGAGAGAGGAGGCATTGTGGGTTAAACTAGAAAGAGAGGGAGAAATCTATTTGCGTTGGCGTGAGATATACAGACCTCCCTCACAAGAGGAAGAGATGGACAGAGGGTTAATTGAAGACATACAGGTATGCAGCATTGCTAGGAAAGGGGAAGTGCTACTGATAGGGGATTTCAATATGCCAGATGTTGATTGGCACATTCCTGCTGCAGTATCATCTAGAAGTAAGGAGATCCTGGATTCTCTACAGGGAGAACTATTCAGGCAATTGGTAACAGACCCCACACGTGAAGGGGCCATAGTGGACTTGGTGCTTACCAGTGATGAAAGTGTTTATGATGTTATAGTGGGAGATCATTTTACATCCAGTGATCACCAGATGGTGTGGTTCAGTATTAGGACTAGGGCTGTTAGAATCCATTCAAAGGTGAGGATCTTAGACTTTAGGGAAACTAACTTTGCCAAGATGGGCCAATACCTCAGGGAGTCATTATCGGGATGGGAACAGCTGGGGGATGTAGAAAAACAGTGGGTAAAACTGAAAGGGGATATTTTAAGGGCAACCAACCTTTTTGTTAAAATGGTAAATAAAGGTAAAAGGAAAAGGAGACCGCTATGGCTTTCGAAAGAAGTAGCTGAAAAGGTGAAGAAAAAGAGGGAGGCCTTCATGAAATACAAGAGATCACAGAGAGAGGAAGACAGGCATCTATATTTGGAAAAACTTAGAGAAGCTAGCAAAGTAGTCAGGAAAGCAAAGATTCAAAAAGAGGAGGAAATAGCCAATGTAATAAAATGGGGGGATAAAACATTTTTCAGATACGTTAGTGAGAAGAGGAAGGGCAAAAGTGGTATTGTCAGACTCAAGGGTGAAGGGGAGGAATATGTAGAAGCTGATGAGGATAAAGCAGAATTGCTTAACAAATATTTCTGTTCTGTGTTCACAGATGAAAAACCAGGAGCAGGACCTCAGAAAACACCCACAAACAGGAACAGAAGAGAGGGACATCTTGAACAATTTTCAGAAGACTGTGTTTTCGTGAGAAACTAGCTCAACTTAAAGTAGACAAAGCGATGGGACCGGATGGGATACACCCTAGAATACTGAGGGAACTTGGGGACGTTCTAGCAGCTCCACTGACTGACCTTTTCAATGCCTCGTTGGAGTCGGGAGTGGTGCCAAAGGACTGGAGAGAGGCTCATGTGGTGCCTTTACACAAAAGCGGAAGTAAGGATGTTGTTGAAAGCTACAGGCCGGTTAGTTTAACTTCGGTGGTGAATAAATTATTGGAAACGCTGCTGAAAGAGAAAATAGTGAGGTTTCTGGAGTCCAGCAGTTTACAGGATCCAAGGCAGCATGGATTCACCAGAGGCAGGTCTTGTCAGACAAATCTGATTGATTTCTTTGACTGGGTGACGAGGGAGTTGGACGAAGGGAGAGCCCTAGATGTGGTGTATTTAGATTTCAGTAGAGCCTTTGACACTGTTCCTCACCGACGACTTATAAACAAACTAAGCACCCTAGGGATGGACCCTAAAGTTACTGCTTGGATTAGAAATTGGTTGAGTGGGAGGCAACAAAGAGTACAGGTAAATGGAGCTCACTCTGAGGAGAAGGATGTTACCAGTGGTGTGCCCCAGGGATCTGTCCTTGGTCCGTTTCTTTTTAACATCTTTGTTAGTGATATAGCGGAAGGACTGTCGGGTAAGGTTTGCTTCTTTGCAGATGATACCAAAATCTGCAATAGAGTAGACACCTAGGAAGGTGTAGATAACATGAGGAGGGATCTAGCTAAGCTGAGGTCATGCATTTGGGCTGCAGCAATCCAAGGGGGTGAAGTACTTTTGTCCACTAAAGAAGAGTGGGACCTAGGTGTGGTTGTGTCTGATGATCTTAAAGTAGCTAAACAGGTAGAAAAGGCGACGGCAAAAGCTAGGATGCTTGGGTGCATATGGAGAGGAATGGCTAGCAGAAAAAAGGAGGTGATAGTGCCTCTGTATAAGTCTTTGGTGCGACCTCATTTGGAGTATAGTGTGCAATTCTGGAGACCGCACCTTCAAAAGGATATAAACAGGATGGAGTCAGTACAGAGGGTGGCTACTAAAATGGTTAGTGGTCTTCATTATAAAGCATATGAGGAGAGACTTAAGAATCTTAATATGTACACCTTAGAGGAAAGGCGGGATAGAAGTGATATGATTGAGATGTTTAAATACTTCCGTGGCATAAATGTATAGGGGGAGAGTCTCTTTTGATTGAAAACAAGCTCTGCTACGAGGGGACATGGGATGAAGGTGAAGGGAGATAGATTCAGGAGTGATATGCGGAAATATTTCTTTACGGAAAGAGTGGTGGATCCATGGAATAGTCTCCCAGTGGAGGTGGTAGAGATGAGGACAGTATCTGAATTCAAAAAAGCATGGGACCAACACAGAGGATCTCTAAAGGTAAAAAGGGGACTGTTGTAGTTGTTGATATGGAAAGACAGACTAGATAGGCCATGTGGTCTTTTTCTGTTGTCATATTTCTATGTTTCTATTGCTAACACACATGCAGGGGATTTTCTGTGCTATCTGCATTTGACTTACATTAGCTGTTACCGTAGTGTGCGTTTCCCGCGTTATCGCTGTGTTAACAGCTGATGCCGTTTAGTAAACATGCCCCTAAGAAAACTATATTTCAGGTTCAGACATCTTAGACAGATTTTCTCTCATTTGTGTGAGGAGCATTTTAGAATTTTAGCGCAGGCCTTCATCTTACCTCAATATAATTTATTTAGGATTACCATTAAACAATGAGATAGCAGGGCTGGTGCTACCATTAGGTGAACTAGGCGGTCACCTAGGACGCCCCATTGCTGCCACTGTCACCCCTTTCTGGGACCTGCAGCAGTGACAATGACTTGAAACAGCACCGCAGAGCTGCGATGCTGTTCCTGCTGTCGCCCTCTCCAGTGCAGACTCCCTTTTGCATGGACCAGCTGCTTCCATCCCCAGGCAAGCAGGAATTTTTGCATCTGAGGTGGTGGAAGCTGGAAGAGCACCATAGCACCAGAGGTTTTGGTTGGCACTGCGGTGCTGCTTCAGATCATTGCCCCGCAGAGGGGTGCTTCAAATGAGATTTGTCTAGGGCACCTCATATTCTTACACCGGCCCTGTGTGATAGACTACAGTCATCGCAGAATATAACTAATAAGCTGAATATAACTAATAACTGATGGGTTTCTCCCTTTTCTCTATTGCATTGGTTGCCAGCTCAAGCAAGAATTCTTTTGTGATTACTTTATTTGGTCTTTAAAACTCTGCGTGGGTTGTTTCCTGAATACCTGATAAATTTAGTTGTTTTTCCTAAAAATAAGGGGCGATTGCGCTCTGTTAAACATCTATAGTTATTGTGCCCATCTATAAAGGACTTTCACTTTAAGAGGACTCTAGGTAGGTTGTTTTTATATCAAGCAGTTGTAGAATGCAGTCAATTATCTCATGAGATTAAGAAGTTAGAGACCTTATATATGGCATATCTAGCAGCATGTTTCCTAGGCTCTGCACTGTCCCTGTTCGTATATATATGTGTAAACTGCTCTAATGCACATACTAAAGGGCAGTATATCAAGTGCCTAAACCATAACCATAAGAAATGCCATATTGGGTCAGACCAAGGTCCATCTAGATCCTGTTTCCAACAGTGGCCAATCCAGGTCACAAATACCTGGCAGGTTCCCATAAAGGCACACAGGTTCCATAATGCTTGTCTGAGGGCAAGTAGTGGATTTCCCAGCTCCTCTTTTGGATGTTTCCTCCAGGAACTTATCCAAACCTTTTTTAAACCCAGCTACACTAACAGCTTTTACTACATCCTCTGTTAACTAATTCCAGAGTTTGATTACATAGGGCCATAGGCTAACGGCAGGGAGGCAGTTACATCCCCCTGCAGTTACCACATTTCAGCGTAGCAAAACAGCTGTTGGTGCAACTAAGGCCACCCACTGAGGTGGCATTAATTGCACTCACGCTACTTGCACTGAGCTATTATGTTAGTTTCTGCCGACAAGGCAGATGCCTACATGTGAGCTTTCTCTTGCCTCTCTCTGGAGCAAAGCATAATTTTGGAAAAGAAATCCTGTAAACCTACGAGTAATGTGTAAAGCATTTTTTGTCTACATATGTCTATTTTAAGTTTGTATTGATATATTCCCTACATGGTGAAGATCTCTCTGTTCTGCATGTGTGACTGAGGCTACATGTTCTGTTAGCATGGAGTTTCTATGTAGGGAGCTGTAGTAATCTGGCTTGTTCAGTTTTCTGAATAGGAATATGGATGTTCTAGGGCCCACTGCAATGTTTATGTTTACATTTATTTAAAACTTTATATACCGCCCATCACAGGGTATCAGAACGGTTTACAATCATAAAATCATAAAAGGCTGCAGAAAGGAAAGAGAACGCCAATTTAGAGGTTTCCAAGAGGGGGAAAGGAAAGAGAACAGAAAAGGAAAAAAAAAAAAAATGACAAGACAACCAATAAAGAAGTTAATTACAATACTCGTTAAGGGAGAAGGTAGTAGGAGGTTATGGTGCTGCCCTTTTCTGGATACGCTCTATGTTGTGTGCTGTGAGTTAGTGCTGTTATGGAATAGTAGATTTGCTGTATGGGTCCTGTACTCTGGGTTCTTGATGTGTGGTCAACTGTAGGGTTTTGGTTGGGGGGGGTACTAGAATGTGGATTGTCTTTGAGATTTGCAGTTTCGCATTCTTTATGGTGCTAGAATGAATTTTAAAATATTTTTTCAGTTCAGATTCAAGGAAATTTCAAATTTTAAGGGGATGTCTCAGTTTAATTTTATTTAGTAGCTGGATAGCTTCACTGCTGCTGAGTTCCAGACTTTTCCAGCTCTAGCACAATCCAATCCAGCTTTTGAATTCATGGCTACCAGGATTAGTTTATCTCATTTTATATCTGTCCTGGTCATAGCAAAATAAATTTGATATGTAGATACTTATAATGGTTTGATTGGGGGGAGGCTGTGTAAGTTGCTTTTCATTAATCAAATTTAATGTTTTTTTTATTATGTTTGTTTTATTGTAATATCTGTTTTACTGAATTGCATGTATGTTTGGAAGCCATCTAGGATTTTAGATGGGTGGCATATACATTTTAAAATAAAGAATACTAAATTTATGCAAATGATGCTGCAATAAATCTCTGCACATGGCCCTGCATCATCTTCATGTCACCCCTGGGAGGAAGTAGGTGGGGGGGGGGGGGCTGGGAGGTGGAGTAAAGCAGAAACCTCAGATTAGGACCAGCATGATCAGAGTATATGATGGTCAGACAACAAAGGTAGAAGAGAATTTTATTTTCAATTTAATGATTGACTTGGTGCTATCTTTATATTTTATACAGTAGATGGAAATGCATCTCTTTCTAGTTCTCTGGTATTGCATTGTATGCAGAATCTAACTTCTTGGGACTGCAGTTTAATTTTATCTACATATGTTTATTTTTAGGTTATGGTCACTTATTCTGTCCTTGGTGAGGGTCTGTGTTCTGAATGTGTGACCAAGGCCAGGTGTTCTGTTAACATGGAGTTTGTATGTACAGATCTGTACTGTAGTAATCTAAATTGTTCAGTTGTCCAAATAGGTGTTGAATGCTCCAGGGCCACTGCAGCATTAACCGTGCTGCTTTTTTTGGATGGACTCCTTATGGGATTTTTGGAAGTTAGTGCTGGTATGGTATGGCAGATTTGCTCCATAGAGCTTCAGTGACTTTGTAGGGTTTTGTATTTGTTGACAATATGCAGTGTGATCAAAGACGCTCTGTACTGAGCACCTGAACTTGCAGGAAATGCAGATCTACGCGACTGTTTGTAAATGCTCCCAGTTGCACAGTTTGTCCCACTGTGGCATTTGTCATCCCAAGTGCTGCTCCCCCTGAGCGTCTCCGGCATCGCCAATCTCCCCTGCACCATCCAAGTAAGTCGAATTTCTTAAAATGAAGATATAATAGCCATTTAATCAAAACATTCTATATGCACCAAACAGGGAGAACTGAATCACACTCGGTGGGAGAGAAAAGGATCTCAGTACCCATGGGCCATCTTGTCTCGGTTATCAATCCAGGTCTGAGACTGGCACATTGACATCAGGGACCCTGAAAAACTCCCCCACCGTATTAAAGAGTATATATCCACACCAATCACAATTAATAATGCAAAAGATAAAAGTAGCCCAGCAACAGTCCCAACTTCTAGATTCAAAAAATATAACGAAGAAGAGTTCTTAGATATGGTAATACCTCAATTATCTCCTTCTCCATCTGACCTTGATGAAGCGGTAACTAACTGGCATAAAATCATCAATAACGCAGCCACCAATAAGCAAGCCAGTAGGAAAAACTCACATTCCAAAGTCGGCAATGCTCCCTGGTTTAACAACACACTAAAACAAATGAAAAAGAGGCTAAGGAAATCTGAGAGCAAGTGGCGTAAAAGTAAAAGTACCGTTAACAAGGATGCATACCTCAAACAACTTAATAAGTATAAGGAAGCATTAGACAATGCCAAGAAAAATTATCATGCTACTATCCTAGCTAAATCATTAAACAGACCAAGAGAATTATTCTCAATAGTACAAAAACTAACGAACAACACCCACAACTCCAGCAATGACCTCACAGATATCTCTCCGCAGACCTTGGCAAACTATTACATAAATAAAACCAAAATCCACCCACTCTTACCCAAATCCACATGCACATCTCAAATCCACTATATAGATGAATGGGCTGATTTCCACCCCATATCCAAAGATGCACTCAAGAAAATAATATCAAACATTAACACAACAACATCCCAACTTGACCCATGTCCAGTAGCTTGGATAAAGAACTCTTTCCCAATCCTCTCCACCTTCATCCTCTCTATAATCAATCTGTCGCTAAAAAATGGTTATTTACCTCCTACATTAAAACACGCACAGATTCGCCCAATCCTAAAAAATTCTACCCTTGATAAATCATCACCCAACTCATACAGACCTATTTCAAGCATTCCATTTATGGCAAAACTAATTGAAAAGGTGGTGCAAATTCAGACCCAGGAATACATTGATAATGCAGCCCCCCTCGATGATCAACAGTACGGTTTTCGACCTCATCATGGAGTTGAGACACTCCTAACAGTATTTTTATTTTTATTTATTTATCTATTTCTTCTATACCGCCCCTTCCAGAGATCAGGGGCGGTTTACATGGAACAAGTAAACATTTGTATACTGCTGTATACATTACATGGAACAGAGATTTTTAACTTTATACAGATAATAGAAACTATATTACATGGAACAGAGATTTCTAACTTTATACAGAGTAACAGTGCATTAAACTGTCGGAACTATTTACATTTTGTATACTTTTATAAATTCCTGTGTTATAATATTGAGCAGAATTTTCTAATTTTTTTACAGGTAGTGAGGCGAGGAACTACCGAAACTATTACAATGATTATTTACCAAAAGGTTATATACAATGAATTACAGGGTGAAGTATTCGTTAGTCATGTGTGAGTGGTGGAATTTATTTCCTTTTTTTTTTTTTTTTTTTTTTTTATTCGTGTGTTTTTTGGGGTGTCTGTGGTGGGTGTCTGTGTGTGGTTGGTTGAGTGAGATTTTAGGGCTTTGTGTTTGTGGGTCTGGGGATGCTGTGTGGATGGAGTTGGGGGTAGGGGATTTCAAAGTGTTTGGAGAATAGGTATGTTTTGAGTCCCTTCCTAAATTGGGTGAGGTCTTTTATGATTCGAAGGTCTATTGGGAGGTCATTCCAGAGTATGGGGGCAGTGAATGTGAAGGCCCTGGTGCTGGTGGATTTTTTAGTTTTCTTGAATGATTTTGGTATTTCAAGTGAGTGTGCTGCATTTAGTCTGCGAGCTCTTGATTCAGATGGTGCGTGTAATAGTGTGGTTAGACACACTTGTAAGACGAATAGATAATACCAAACAAGCCTTCTTATTCATTGACATTTCTGCGGCATTTGACAGCGTACACCATACAACAATGCTTAATAAGCTTAGGCAAATAGGAATAAAATCAACAGTACTTAATTGGTTCACCTCTTACCTAAGCAATAGAACGCAAACGGTACAAATTGGTAACCTTACATCAAAGACATACGAGCAGAAACTAGGCCTCCCCCAAGGCTCAGCACTGTCAGCCCTCCTATTTAATATTTACATAAAACATATCTGTGATATATTCAAAAAATTCAACGTCCACTACCATTTATATGCGGACGATATAATGATGTATATCCCATTTACGATCCCCAATATACCTCTGCAACCAATCACAGAATGCTTCAACGAAATAACCACCTGGTTAAATGAAAATAACCTCTACATCAATCACACAAAAACAGAAGCCCTAATTGTAACAAAAAACCCAATGTACGTTCCCCCTACACACATTACCCTGCAAAACAATGACATCAAATTAAAAACTGAGATAACGTTATCTAGGTGTAATTCTGGACACACGCCTTAGTATGGACACACATATAAGAAACACAACGAAGAAAGTATACTTTAAACTTAAAATATTAAAACAATTACGCCCTCTAATGCACCTACAAGATTTCCAGCGAATAATACAAGCTATAATTACACCCCACTTCGACTTTGCGAATTTAACCCTACTAGGTGCAACAAAGCTAAACTTGAAAAGACTACAACTAGCGCAAAACGCAGCAGCCAGGACCATCATGAAGGCCCCCCCTTTCCAACATATAACACCTATTTTAGCGAACTTACACTGGCTTCCAATTCAAAGTAGAATGCAATATAAAACACTTATAACTACCTTCAAAACCCTTAATAACATAGCACCGTCCACACTAAACAACCTTATCACTAAAGAACCTACTAAAAACCAACAAAGGAGAGATCGTATAAACAAATTAAGGACACCAAAGGAATTTATAAAAGCCAAAAAGATAACAAACAAAAAAGCATTCTCCCACACGGCCCCTATTCTATGGAACGCCTTGCCGGAAGAAATGAGATCACCACTTGAAATCATGGAATTCCGCAAGAAACTTAAAACATACCTGTTCACAGTACACTACGGGCCATTTACAAATTCACCTTCCCAACCAGAAAAAGGATAAAAACAATGTCAGTTTGCCTAAACTAAATTGGATGTGACAGGTATCTGAGACTCTAAAACGTATACATTATGATTCATGCATGACTTCTTACAACTGTAAATAGTTCTAATGTTGACTACAACTGTTTACTTACAACTATAAATAGTTCTAATGCTGATTATTGTACACAGTTCTTAGTTGATTCATGTAATGTAATGAGTTGTTATAGTTTTAAGATGTTCTCTGTAAAAACAGCCATTTGGCCGGTTCCATGTTGTTCTATGTAAACCGCACTTGATCACTGGAAGGTGCGGTATATAAGAAACTGTTAATTAAATTAAAATTAAATTAAATATAACCACGCAAAAATATCTCAATGCTGTAAACTCAGCACAGCACGCTCATCTTGCAGTTTATCAAATCACACTTATCTTATGTCACATGCTGTTTGTATAAGCAAGGACTTGACCCATCTGGACCCAAAGCCACATAGGATGCCTGAAGGCATTTCGCAATTGCTTTGTCAGGAGTCAGTTTTTTCTGGCACGTTGAAAATCCACACCAATCATACAAACGGCAGGATTTACACAAACTGCAAGACATAAAAAGAAAACATTAAAATTGCCCTTAATGCTAGTGTAACCTAACCACTTCACACACCACACTCTAAAGTTTCACTCAAAAACAATCTATTCCTAAAGAGTTAAAATCACATGTACTTAGACACAGTGCCCACCCAATGAGCTCTTCTTAATTCTAACCAGCAATAGACCAAAATCCACCACTCTCCATCACATCATTACAAACAAAAACTCATTAGCAGGAACACTCTGTTCAAACAAACTGCTCCAGCTATCAGAAGGACCCACCCACCCACATGTGCAGTTTAAAAAGACCCAACAACCAACCACAATTGCACATCTTAGATAAGCACATGCAGAGACCCAGTCGTATTCATCAGACCCCTTAAACATCCACTCTGCATTAAAACAGATTTGTTCACACAAAATAGCACTCCTCAAGTAAAATATCTAACCCCATACTTAAGAACAAGCAGGAAGTCCGTCTTCACATATGGGTGTCATCAGCACCGACGGAGCCTGGCGCAGGAACACTCCCCAGCATCCAATAGGAATACTTTTGGGAGCATTCCTCCACGCATGCGTGGTTGCCTTCCCGCCTTCCTTCCTCAGTCATCTTTTTTCCGTGGAGCCCTCGGGACCTTGTCCCTGTCAGCCGCGTTTAGAGACTAATTTTTCCGCCAATACCGTCAAAATACTTAGATTGCCTCCTCATCGATTCCGGTTCCCCACCTTTTTTTTTTTTTTTTTTATTTATTTTATTTTACATAATTTTTACTTTATTTTCAGTTTTCCCACAAACTTTGTTTGAGGCCTATGGCCTCATCGAGCACCATTGCCCAGTTTGATTTTACCTCCGTAGTATTCCCTAATATGGAGAAGGCCCAGAGTGGCGTCAAGAAATGTTTCAAGTGTTCCAGCACAGTTTCTATCACTGAAGAGCATTCTTGATGCCTAAAATGTTTAGGTCCAGGCCACGATGTCGATTCTTGTCCATTCTGTTGGCACATGACTTCTTGAGGTAGAAAGAACCGGGTCAAACAGAAGGCTAAGTTGTTTCCTACAGACCAGACTCTGCTCCTTTGATGCACTCCTCGGGGGCATCAACTCCTTCAAAGTCTTCCCATGTGTCCAAGTCCTCACCAGCAAAGGGAAAACATAGCTCGGAGCCACAAGTGCTTAAGAAAAAGAAGACATCGGCCTCGGCATGAGGTCCTCGACTTCCAGGTCAGTGTCTGCTTCGGACACTGAGTATCAGTATCGGCACTGTCATTCATCACATTCCGAAGCAGATCATCCATCGAAGCAATCCCGGTGGGATGTGTCACCCTCCAAAGCCACACACGGGTTCGGGGATGCCCCCGTGGTCCAATCCTCGGATGGAACCCCCCGATTCCGGCATTGGGAGTTGGCCCACACATCTGTGTCTGGAGCCACTCTTCCCCCCCGGTACTGTCATTGGATAACTATGTCATCGCCATTGAGCAGAGCATTGCTAAGCTCTTAACTACAGTAACACTGATGTTGTCGAATGCTCCGCAACTGGCATCGGTTCTGCTGATGCCAACGACTGCCACAGAGCTCCGCACGCTTACGCAGGTGTCCCCTGCCTCACATAGCTCCACGGAGCAGCCGATACCAAGGCCCTCGGCACCACCTTGTCGGATACCCTCTACATCGAAACAGCAAAGCTATCGAACATCTCATAAGGATTATTTGACTTCCTTCTGGACGCCAGTTCAGAAGAGGCCTCAGAGGTGGAATCCATAGATTCCAGTACCCATAGGGAGGTACCGTCAGATCCATCGCCACCTTATGAACATCGAAGTTCACCGCCCAAGAAGGACATGTCCTTTCAAGATTTTATTAAGCACATGGTGGCAGCTCTCAATGTTTCAGTGGCTACAGAAATGGAACCGAGAGCTGAGGAGTTCGATATTCTCCAATACCCATCAGCGCCAAAGGATGCTTGCTACCCTCCCACTGCATAACATCTTAAAGAATGTAAGGGCTCTGACATGTGAGGCCCCCATGTCAACCCCTGCTGTGAGTAAGAGGCTCGATACCCCTTTATAAAGTCCCTTCCTCCCCCCCCCCCAGGTTTCCAGAAGCCACAACTCCCCCCGCCACTCCATGGTTGTGGAGTCTGCCATGAGGAGGATAAAAAGCCAGAAAAGTCACTTCTCAGTGCCCCCTGGGAGAGGGGCCAGGATCCTGGCTGCATTTGGAAAGAAGGCATTCCAAGCTATGTTTATGTTTATTAAACTTGATATACCGCCTTTCAAACAATCAAGGCGGTTTACAATTAAAAATGAAAAAGTTGGCCACTGGCCCAGAAAAGGAAAGGAAGTTACAATCTCAGATTAGGACAGCCAGAAGATAAAGAGCCAAGAACAGACAGACATGGTGGACAAAACATCACAAGAGAAGAGAGAGGAGTACCGGGATAGACACAGCTATGTGGGAGTAACTTAACTTAAACAAACAGAAAGAGGACAGCACAACATAACGGACAGAAGACAGTGACATAAATACATGTTATATATGAGAGTATTGTCAGGGCAGGAGTGCTATCAGGTGGGGAGGGGGGAGGTCGAAAGCAGTGGCAAAGAGGTATGTTTTCAGAAGGGCTTTAAATATCTTGTGGTTCTCTTCCAATCTGAGATTGAGGGGTAGAGAGTTCCAGTGCACAGGATCAGCAAAGAAGAAAGCAGAATTGTGAGTGGCTTGAAGATGGGCACGTGCAGGGGACGGAAGGTGTAGGCGATTAATATGTACAGACCGAAGGGATCGACCAAACTGCTGTCCATGTGTGAACAGCGGTGGATTTTCAGACTTGACACAGTTGCTCCCAGAGGCCTTAATGCTATGATCGAATTGGGTCTATGCATAGGTGGGTTATAAAGAAGTTTGGAAAGTGTAGTTACTCATCTGTAACAAGCGATCTCTGGGAACAGCAGGAATCAGTCTTCACATATGGGTGACATCCGCACTGACGGAGCACAGTGCAGGAACACTCCCCAGCATCCAAAAGGAATGCTTTTGGGAGCACTTCGCTACGCATGCGTTGCTGCCTTCCATCCAGGTCTCCTCGGTCAGATGAATAGTGGAGAAATAAAAATCTTTGTTTACCAGGAATGAGGAAAAAAGGGGACAACTTGATGGGGAGGTGGGCTGGTTGTGAAGACCGATTCCTGCTGTTCCCAGAGATCACCCGTTACAGGTGAATAACTAAGCTATCTCCAGGAACAAACAGGAAGTCAGTCTTCACATATGGAACTCCCTAGCCTAAGACAACCGAGCGAGAGAAGAATCCCGGTGCAGCTAGAGGTTGCAGCAGGGATCCGACAGACTCAGCTCATTCAGAGTACCCCTCGCGAGGTAGTCAGATGGGCGGTGGTCATGTTGTCTAAATTTGAAAAAGGTTACGCAGAACAGCTTGTCTGAATTGAGCATCAGCTCTGGAGTCTTTGTCCAGGCAATAGTGCACTGCGAAGGTATGCAGGGAAGACCATGTTACCACTGGGCAGATCTCTGAGATAGGGACAGATCGGAGCTTAGCTACAGTAGTAGCCATGGCTCTGACATTATGAGCTGTCATACGGTGTGGAAGAGACAGCCCAGCCTGCGAATAAGTGAAGGATATGCAATCTGCTAGCCAGTTCGAAAGTGTTCGTTTGGATAGTGGTATCCCTAAATGACTTTGGTCAAAAGAAACAAACAACTGGTAATAGTCCTTAGTATGGTCTAGATAAAACATCAATGCCCTCTTGCAATCTAGGGTATGAAGTCTGGCCTCAGCCGGGGAGGTGTGAGGCCTTGGAAAGAATGTTGGTAGCGAGACAGATTGGTTCATGTGGAAGAAAGTGATGACCTTCGGCAAGAACTTAAGATGTGTGCGAAGGACCACCTTTCATGTTGAAAAGTGGTATAGGGAACATAGCTCACCAAAGCTTGCAGTTCAAGCTGAAGTGACTGCTATGAGAAAAAGAAGCTTCCATGTTGTTAAGTGCTGTCAAGTTGATTTCAACTCATGGCGACCCTCTGGATAGTAGTCTTAAACTGTGTTTGATCTTCAGTCAGGCAGCTCATTGTTGACAGACTGGCACCCATAGCTGCTGTTATTGTATTGATCCGTCTCATTGCTGGCCTTCCTCTTTTGCGCTGACCTTGGGTATAAATGACCTTTGCGAGTAACGTAAGAAGCTTATACTGAATGTGGTAAATCAGAGGAAGCCAGTGGAGATTTATAAAGAGAGCAGTTTGACTACCATGCTAAGCTCTAGGATAGACTTCTATGTGCTATATATGGGCATGTTTCTCAAAGATGTCTCAAGAGACTTGTCAGAGTTTACTACCCTGCTACCCCCTGAGAAGCAGGTGGCTCATCAGGTCTTGGCAACACATGCCCAGAATACATCAAAGTTTTTAACAAGAGATGCATTTGAGGCCAATAGCAGATCTGTTGCAGCCTGCACTGGGGCTAAGACAACAGCATGGCCCCAAGCATCTGACCTGGAACAGTGGATCCAGGACAAGTTAATCAACATACCCTGTAATAGTGAAAACCTCTTTGGTCAGAGGTGGAGTGAAAAGGCTGATGAGGTAGAAACTGACGACCTCACCATGAAGAGGCTTTCAAGGAAGACAGCAGACTCTTCTAAGAAAAAGACTACCACCAAGAAACCTTTCTTCCCTAAGAAGAAAAAGTTTTATCCTCCATATCATTTCTATTCTGGCTGCTCTGCCCCACAACAGCAACAGAGACAGCAGGGTCAGAAACAGGTCAGGAAACTCAAGGTTTCCAAACCACAGCCTGCAGCTACTACTCATCCTCCTCAGAGTTTTTGACTACTTCAAAAAAGAGCATGGCCAATTCTCCCATAATCGTTTCTCTTCCTCCTATGATCCCAGGAAGACTGGTGCATTTTGCACACCGTTGGATCAACATCACTTCAAAGCCCTGGACTTTACATCTAGTCTATCGGGGCCTACAGATGAAATTCCAGGATCTTCCTCCCACTCAGTTTGTGAGACAACCCTCCTTGGATCTCCTTCCCTGCTTCAGCAGGAAATTCTCTCACTGCTGAGACAAGGGGCTATAGAGGAGGTTCCCCCATCTCAACAGGGGCTGGGATTCTACTGCCGATACTTCCTAATTCCTAAAAAGACAGGAGATCACAGACCTATATTAGATCTCCGAAATCGCAACAAATTTCTCGTCAAGAAGAAATTCAAGATGATTTCTCTAGCCACTCTTCTGCCATACCTCCAACAAAACGACTGGCTATGCTCTCTGGAGCTAAAAGATGCTTATACACACATCCTGATCCACCCAGATTACAGAAAGTTTCTCGGCTTTGTTTTTCAGAACAACCACTACCAGTACAGAGTCCTCCCATTCAGACTGGCCTCAGCACCCAGAGTCTTCACAAAGTGTTTGACTGTTGTCGCAACCTACCTTTGAACTTTGGGGATCTTTCTGTTCCCCTTCTTAGACGATTGGCTGCTAAGGGCAGATACCACTTCAGCAGTCACCTCTGCCCTAAATCAATCCATTCATGTCCTCCAGGAGTTAGGTTTCGTGACAAACTATCCAAAATCACATCTCACACCAACCCAGGACCTCAAGTTCATAGGAGCTCGATTAGACACGGTAAGAACAGGGCGTTTCTGCCAGAGGACAAACGCCTCTGTCTCATTGCCTTAGCCACACAGGTCCAGCAACAATAATCAGTTATGGCCAGAATATTTCTACGCCTCTTAGGCCTCATGGCTTCCACAGTCCATGTCGTGCCCCACGCCCGTCTCAACATGAGGATCGGGCAGTGGACTCTCTCACAACAATGGAAGCAGTTCACAGGTCACCTATCCGACATCATCAATATCACTCCTCAAATGAGAATGGCCTTTCAGTGGTGGTGCACATCACAGAACCTGGTCGTAGAGTCACCTTTTCAGAAGTCTGCACCGCAGTATAGCCTAACGACTGATGCATCAAAACTAGGCTGGGGAGCCCATCTCAGTAGCCTTACAACACAAGACCTTTGGTCTACTCAAGGAACGCTTCTCCAAACCAGTCTCCTAGAGCTCAGGGCAGTCTTCAATGCCATCAGAGTCTTTTCTCCCCAACTCAAGAGACAGTCTCTTTTCATACAGACGGACAACCAGGTGGCTATGTTTTATATAAACAAGCAAGGGGGAACAGGCTCTCGGGCCCTGTGTATGGAAGCCATTTACCTTTGGAAATGGGCAGTTCCTCAAGGAATTCACTTTCATGCAGTATACCTTCCAGGAGCAGAGAATCACTTAGCCGACAGACTAAGCCGGATCCTCCATCCACATGTGTGAATCCTGGAACCTCAAGTAGCACAATACTTGTTCCACCTCTGGGGGATGCCACTACTTGACCTCTTTGCTTCTCCCCTCAATGTCCAACTACCTCTTTTCTGCTCAAGGATTCCTTCCCCTCACAGGGAGATGTCAGATGCATTCCTCATCCACTGGGGACAGAATATGCTTTCCCTCCCCTTCCACTCATAGCAAAAACACTTTTCAAACTCCAGGCCGACTGGGGACAAATTCTCATTGCCCCTTACTGGCCCCGACAACCGTGGTTTCCACTGCTTTTTCACCTTGCTCAAGCACCTCCCCTTCAGGTTCGGTTATTCACCAACTCTACTCTCTCAGGAACAGGGGACCCTTCTGCACCCCAGCCTCAAGACGCTCCACTTGATGGCGTGGAGGCTGAGTGCTTTGTCCTCTCGCACTTAGATCTCCAAGAGGACGTGTTGCAGGTGTTCTTGTCTTCAAGAAAAAATTCAACCAGACGTTCTTATGCTTTTAAATGGCTCAGGTTTTCTATCTGGCGTTCTCATAAAACATTAGATCATGTCATATGTCCCAATCCGGACTTACTCCAATACATGCTCCATTTGTCCTTCTCTGATCTTAAGACCAACTCTGTGCGAGTACATTTATTCACCATTGCGGCCTCCCATCATACTTTAGAGAACCGCCCTATCTCGGCACACCCCTTAGTAGCCAGATTTATGTGTGGTCTTCTCCAGACCAAGCCGCCTTTCCGTCCACCTCCTACACCATGGGATCTAAATGTTGTTTTTGCACAGCTCATGCGCAGTCCTTTTGAACCAATGGTTTCAGCTTCTTACAAGTCTCTCCCAGGAAATTTGGAGGACAACATCATGGCCAACTGACTGGAAAAGATCTGTGTTTATACCAATACTAAAGAAAGGTGATCCGACTGACTGTGGAAATTATCGCACAATTGCTCTGATCCCACATGCCAGCGAGATTCTACTGAAGATTATTCAGCAGAGACTACAACCATACCTGGAATGAGAACTACCTGAAGTGCAAGCAGGGTTCAGGAAAGGGTGAGGAACGAGAGACATCATCACGGATGTGAGATGGTCCTTGAAAAGACTAAAGAATACCAGAAGGATATCTGTATGTGTTTTATTGATTACAGCAAGGCTTTTGACTGTGTAAACCATGAGAAACTCCAGGCCACATTAAGAAGCATGGGTATACCAGAACACCTGATCGTTCTCTTGCGCAACCTTTACATTGATCAAGAAGCAACAGTTCGAACGGAGCAAGGAGAAACAGAATGGTTTAAAATCAGCAAAGGTGTATGACAAGGCTGCATACTTTTCCCCCTACCTATTTAATTTATATGCAGAACAAATCATCAGAGAAGCAGGATTGTATGAAGACAAAAGAGGTGTGAAGATTGGTGGGAAACTCATCAGCAACCTTCGCTATGCTGATGTACATATTACTGGCTGAAAAGGAAGACGATCTGAAACATTTGCTTCTCAAGATCAAGGAACATAGTCTTAAAATGGGCCTGCACCTTAATGTAAAGAAGATAAAGATCCTGACAACTGGCAAAATCAATAAGCTCATCATTGATGGGGAAGAAATTGAAATAGTGGACAACTTTAACCTCTTTGGATCAACTATCAATAAAGGAGCAACAAGCAGTCAAGAAATTCGACAAGGCATTGTTCTTGGCAGAATGTCTATGAAGGATCTAGACAAGATTTTCAAGAGCAGAGATATGTCTCTCCATACAAAAATTTGACTTGTTCAAGCCATGGTATTTTCAATAACATCATATGGATGCAAATGTTGGACAGTGAAAAAGATAGGAATAAAACTGATACCTTTGAATTATGGTGCTGGCAATGAATACTGTGTAAACCATGGACTGACCGAAGAACAAACCAGTCAGTATTAGAGAAGATCAAACCTAAGCTTTCTTTAGAAGCTCAGATGACAAGACTTTGACTTTCATACTTTGGACACATCATGCGAAGAGAGAGATCATTAGAGAAAGACATCATGCTTGGCAAGGTAGAAGGTCAGCGCAAAAGAGGAAGGCCAGCAAAGAAATGGATTAATACAATAACAGCAGCTATGGGTGCCAGTCAGTCAACAATGAGCTGCCTGACTGAAGATCAAACACAGTTTAAGACTACTATCCAGAGGGTTGCCATGAGATGAAATCAACTTGACAGCACTTAACAACATGGAAGCTTCTTTTTCTCATAGCAGTCACTTCAGCTTGAAGAGGCAGTGAACTGCAAGCTTTGGTGAGCTATGTTCCCTATACCACTTTTCAACATGAAAGGTGGTCCTTCGCACACATCCTAAGTTCTTGCCGAAGGTCATCACCTTCTTCCACATGAACCAATCTGTCTCGCTACCAACATTCTGTCCAAGGCCTCACACCACCTGAGGCCAGACTTCATACCCTAGATTGCAAGAGGGCGTTGGTGTTTTATCTAGACCATACTAAGGACTATTACCAGTCCTCTCAGTTGTTTGTTTCTTTTGACCAAAGTCATCTAGGGATACCACTATCCAAACAAACACTTTCGAACTGGCTAGCAGATTGCATATCCTTCACTTATTCGCAGGCTGGGCTGTCTCTTCCACATCGTATGACAGCTCATAATGTCAGAGCCATGGCTACTACTGTAGCTAAGCTCCGGTCTGTCCCTATCTCAGAGATCTGCCCAGTGGCAACATGGTCTTCCCTGCATACCTTTGCAGTGCACTATTGCCTGGACAAAGACTCCAGAGCTGATGCTCAATTCGGACAGCTGTTCTATGTAATCTTTTTCAAATTTAGGCAACATGCCCATCGCCCATCTGACTACCTCACGAGGCGTACTCTGAATGAGCTGAGTCTGTCGGATCCCTGCTGCAACCTCTAGCTGCACCGGGATACTTCTCTTGCTCGGTTGTCTTAGGCTAGGGAGTTCCATATGTGAAGACTGACTTCCTGCTTTTTCCTGGCGATAGCTTAGTTATTCACCTGTAACGGGTGATCTCCGGGAACAGCAGGAATCGGTCTTCACAACCAGCCCACCTCCCCATCAAGTTGTCCCCTTTTTTCCTCATTCCTGGTATATAAAGATTTTTATTTCTCCACCATTCATCTGACTGAGGAGACCTGGATGGAAGGCGGGAAGGCAGCCACGCATGCATAGAGGAGTGCTCCCAAAAGCATTCCTTTTGGATGCTGGGGAGTGTTCCCGCACTGGGCTCCGTCAGTGCGGACGTCACCCATATGTGAAGACTGATTCCTGCTGTTCCCGGAGATCGCTTGTTACAGATGAGTAACTACACTTTCCAAACTTCTTTATAACCCACCTATCTACATGCATAGACCCCATTCGATCATAGCATTAAGTCCTCTGGGAGCAATTGTGTCAAGTCTGAAAATCCACCGCTGTTCACACATGGACAGCAGTTTGGCACAGTCAGACAATGCTGTGTCCACCTTGTCTATACAAAAATATATCTAGATCTAGATCTGTTCATTATCATATACCATAGAGAATTGGATATTGGCATCCCTACTGTTTAACCAAGTGCTGCTCCCCCTGAGCACCCCTGGCTTCGCCAATCTCCTCTGCATCTCTCTGTGCTGTCCAAGTAAGTCCAGTTTCTTAAAATGAAGATACAATAGCCATTGGTTAAATGTTAGGGATGCTAATATCCAATTATCTATGGTGTGATGCCTTGGTGAGGAAGGGTGAGTTTACTTGGATCACAACTGTATTTAAAAAGCTGACTGAAAGAAACACACTTCTGCACATCTCTAGCCTCTATCCACTGTGCCTTAAGAAGAGTTTGCCATATTCCCAGTTTATTAGATACTGTACAAATTGTTCCTCCTTTCATGAGTACCAATTCAAAGCTAAGAAATTGAGCAGAATTTCTAGCCAGGGGATATCCTCAGGCGGTTATAAGACGGGCATACCTCCAGGCTCAATATAATGATAGGGATAGGTTGCTTGAACCAGGCATTATTGATCATAATATGTTGAGTCTGACTATGTGCATTTTGTGACCACCTATTCCCCTCTGAGTTGAGGGGTACAGAATATTATTAATAAACATTTTTCTATCGTTCGGACGTACCCAAGGTTACAAGATAAACAGGCCCAGATGATTTGGTCTTGCGGGCAGAACCTAAAAAAAATTTTGTGCCCCTCTTGTTTGAAACCCATTGAATGTCAGCGGACAGAGGAAAGGGTTTTTCCATGCAGTACATGTTCTATATTATCGAATCTCACCCCGTTAAAGATTTTGAACATAATGAGCGATGGTATTCCATTAAGAAATTCTGTACATGTACCACTACTTATGTTGATGTGCTGTTCGATGTCCATGTAAACTTTTATACATTGGAAAAATGGTTCAGCTTTTTAAGGTACGAATGGGAGAACATCGGAGCAGACTGAATAAAATGTGTTTGGAAGCTCTGATTGTAGCCCATTGTTCTGTGGAGGGACATGTTTTTTCAGATCTAGAATATTTTTGTATAGACAAGGTGAATGCAGCATTGTCTGACTGTGCCAAACTGCTGTCCATGTGTGAACAGCGGTGGATTTTCAGACTTGACACAGTTGCTCCCAGAGGCCTTAATGCTATGAACAAATGGGGTCTATACGTGTTGATAGGTGGGTTCTAAAGAAGCTTGGAATAGAGGTAACAACTAATATGGGGAATCTTAAGGGACATTTTGGACACTATGAGAATTTAGGCTGGCACACAGTATGGGGTTAGATATTTTATTTGAGGTGTGCTATGTTTAAGTGATCTGATGGATATGATTGGACTCTGCATGTGCTTGTCTAAGGTGCGCAATTGCGGTTGGTTGTTGGGTCTCTATAAATTGTACATGTGGGTGGGTACGGTCCTTCTGATAGCTGGGTCAGTTTGTTTAAGCAGAGTATTCCTGCTGGTGAGTTTTTGTTTGTAATGATGTGATTGAGCGTGGTGGATTTTGGTCTATTGCTGGTTAGAGTTAAGAAGAGCTCATTGGGTGGGCACTGTATCTAAGTATATGTGATTTTAACACTTTAGGAATAAATTGTTTTTAGGTGAAATTTTAGAGTGTGGTATGTGAAGGGGTTAGGTTACACTAGTATTAAGGGAAGTTTTAATGTTTTCTTTTTGTGCCTTGCAATTTGTGTAAATCCTGCCGTTTGTGTGATTGGTGTGGATTTTCAATATGACAGAGAAAATTGACCCCTGACTAATCAATTGCGAAACGCCTTCAGGCATCCTATGTGGCGTTGGGTCCAGCTGGGTCAAGTCCTTGCTTATACAAATAGCATGTGGCATAAGATAAGTGTGATTTGATAAACTGCAAGATGATCATGCTGAGTTTACATCATTGAGGCACTGAATTTACATTATTGAGATATTTTTGTGAGGCTATATGCTCTTTAATATGGTGGGGGGGGGGGGGCGGTTTAGGGTCCCTGATGTTAATGTGCCAGTCTCAGGCCTGGATTGATAGCCAAAACAAGATGGCCCATGGACAGGGGCAGCTCTTTAATGAGGCCGAGTGAGGTGTTGGCCTCAGGTGGCAACCTTTTGGGGGTAGCAAAAAATGCCCCAAAAAGGCCGCCTCACTCGGCCTTCAAAATTTAAACAAAAAAAGGCTGGACAAGCTGCTGCCGCTGCTTTTTGGCAGCGGCAGAATCAACTGCCCTGCAGCTCCTCCCCCACCCCCGCTGCCCTGGAAGAGCTCTGCCATTGCCTGACCGGCGCCCCAGCTGACCTTTGCTGAGCCACAAGAAGGAACAGCATTTCTCTTCTTTCCCGCGGTTCTGTTAGCCTGCTGACGCTGAGGGTAAATGAAGCATGGATTCCTGTCTCATGCAAGAGAAGGAAATGCCTCGTGTACCCTCAGCGTCGGCGGGCTCAACTTTAACAGAGCTGCGTGAAAGAAGGGAAACTCTGTTTCTTCTCGCGGCTCTTCAAAGGTGAGCCGCGGCACCGATCAGGCAACTGCAGGGCTTTTCTCCTGTGGGGGAGGGGAGCTTGGACTGGAAATGGTCTGGTACTGAGCAGGGGGGGGTTAGCACTGGAAATAGTCTGATTGAGGTTAGGATTTGTAATGGGCTTATCAGGGGGGTTAGGACTGGTAATAGGCTGATTGGGAGGGGCTAGGGCTGGTAATGGGCTGATCAGGGGCAGTTAGGGCTGGTAGTGGGCTGATCAATGGGGTTGGTACTGGTAGTGGGCTGATAGAAGGGCTAGCACTGGAAATGGATTGATGGGGGGCTAGAACTGGAAATAAGCACTCTGTGCCCCCACTTTATGGAACACCTTACCAGCACAAATCAGATCAGTACCAAATTTGAGTCAGTTCAGAAAGTCACTGAAACATTTCCTCTTCCTTAAATATCTCAATGACAGCTCTGAACATAACCTCCAGGTGAATAGCAGGAGTGGCCAAACAGACAGACCATCGCAACAGGCCAACTACACAATGTAAATACAAACAGTTCCATATACTATTGCACCACCTTTGTATATAGTTAACCATGATATCTCTTGTCAGATAACACACCTTTGTATATAGTTTCCCCTATTTCCCAAGTTTATATCTCCTGTTAAATGTAATTGACCAGACATATGTAAATTGTCGGATGTTTTTGTTCAATGTAAACCGCGCTGATGTCTAATAGTGCGGTATATAAGAATTGTTAATAAATAAATAAAATAAATAAATAAATAAGGGAGGCTAGAAATGGGCTGATCGAGGGAGTTAGGACTGGAAATGGGCTACAACTAGAAATGGACTGATCGGGGCAGGCTATGACTAGAAATGGGCTGATTAGGGGGCTAGGACTGGAAATGGGCTGCTCGTGGGGCTAGCATTGGAAAAGAGTTAGGATTGGTAGTGGGCTGATTGGGGGGGCTGACTGGAAATGGACTGATGCGGGGCTAGTATTGGAGGGGGCTGATAAGGGGGATAGGACTGGAAATAGGCTGGGACTGGAAATAGGCTGATGGGGGGAGGAGAGAGCTGCTGGCACTGGAAGAAGACTGGGGGCTAGGGCTACAAATGGGCTGATGTGGGGAGATGGGAGAATAAGATGAAGAGAACTGAGAGGGTCTGCTAGGGGAAGGAGGGGGCAGGAGGGGGCAGGAAAGGAGCTCACATGGGGGGAGGTGGGGGCAGGAATGGAGTTGGCACAGGGGGGAGGTGGGGGCAGGAAGGGAGCTGACACGGGGGAGGGAGGGGCTGGAAGGAAGCTGATATGGAGGGGAAGGAGGCGGCTGGAAGAGAGCTGACACCTGCAGATGGTACTGAAGGGGGCTGGAAGGGAGCTGACACTTGGGGATGGGACTGGTAGTGGCTGGGTAATGGGGAGGAGGCTGGAAGGGAGCTGAATGTGGGGATGGCACTGGAAAGGGGATGGACAGAGGGTAGGGTGACTGGAATGGTGGGTGGCACTGAGGGTAGGGTGATGGGAGGGAGAGTGGCACCGAGAGTGGAAATGAACTGATACCTGTGATGGCATTTGGACTAGAAGGGGCTGGGCAGTGGGGAAGGAGGGGGACTAGAAGGGAATGGATACCAGAGGCAGTCCTGGGAATGCAAGGCGGTTGATATTGGAAAGTACTGGGAGGGGAGGAATGGAAAGGGGACTGGTACTGGGGAGGGTTACTGGGACTGGAAATAGGCTGATGGAAGGAATTGAAGAAAACAAAAGAAGAGATAAGAAATGGCAGATGGACCAAAGACCATAGAAAGAGAGCTAAAAGAAGACAGGAAAGCAGAAGCCTCAGATCGGGACCAGCATGATCAGAGAATAAAATGATCAGACAACAAAGGTAGAAAAATAATTTTATTTTCATTTTGGACTTTGTGTTATCTTTATATTTTACACAGTATGGGGAACTGCATCTCTTATTTATCTGATGTTGCACTGCATGTGGAGTCTGGCTTCTTGGAGTTTCAGTTTAATTTTAGCCTACATATTTTTATTTTAGGTTGTAGTCACTTATTCTGTACTTCGTGAGGGTCTAGGTTCTGAGTGCGTGACTGAGGTTAGGTATTATGTTAACATGGAGTTTGTACATAGGGATCTATAGTGTTCTGTAGTAATTTATTTTTATTTATTTATTTATTTATTACAGGCTCTTATATACCGCTCTATTCAGAATCAGCGCGGTTCACAATATAACAACATACCATAACAACAAACTGTTAGGTTTTACAGAGAACAAGGTCAGAGAACTTGGATAAAACATGGGACGTCATTTCTGCAACTATTTACAAGAGTATTTACAAGAGTATTTACAAGTATACATAACAGGATTTGTTCTTAGTTTGGGTAGTGATTGAGATTGGTTAGTTGGTCAAGTAATATTGGGGGAAGAGGTGGGATTTGAGAGCCTTTCTGAAAAGGGATAGATCAGTGATAGCACGAATCTCTGGGGGTAGAGAGCGTTCCAGTACTTAGGGGCATAGAATCTGAAGGCCCTGTTAGATGTCACTGATAGGCATTTTGTCGCTGCTTTAGGGATGATTAGAGTATTTGTTGATATCGTTCTCCTGGATCTGTTGGGTGGGACGGCCTGAATGAGGTCTATTAGAGAGGAGGAGGTGATACTTTTAGTGGCCTTGAAAGTTAGTAGTAATGTTTTGAACAATATTCTGCCATGTATGGGGAGCCAGTGGAGTTGCTCTAGGATGGGTGTTACATGGTCCCTTCTTGATGCTCCGTAGAGGACTCTAGCAGCGGTATTCATGGCGAGTTGCAAAGGGTTTAATGTGGAGTGTGGGAGGCCTTGGAGAATGGCATTGGCATAGTCAAGGTGTGGTAAGGTTAAGGCTTGAAATATAGTTCTGAAGTCATCAGGATCAAGCAGGGGGCGAAGATGTCGAAGAGTCCGGATCTTGAGGTAGATTGCTCTGACTACGTTGGTTATGTGTAGTTTCAGATCCATGCGTTGGTCAAAAGTGACTCCAAGGTAGCGAATGGAAGGTTTTGATTGGAGCTCAGCTTCTTTCACCTTTATATGGGATGGGGGGGTGAAAAGTGGGTCCCTGGTGATGAAGAGAACCTCGGTCTTTTTGTGTTGAATTCGGAGGTTCTGGGATTGAAGCCATTCGGATACTGCATCAAAACATTTAGCTAGTGGGGAAAGGTTCATATGAACTGTGGAGAAAGGCATATATAGGAGGATGTCATCTGCGTATATCAAGCATTCAACCTTGAAGGACCTGATGATATTGCAAAACCGGTTGTATGTATATATTGAAAAAGAGTGAGGATAGAGATGATCCTTGTGGTACGCCTTGCTTTTGGTGGTAAGGTGTGGATGTTGTGGTCCCTGAGGTAACGTACTGCCATCTCTGATCAAGGTATGACTTGCACCACTCCAGGGCAGTGTTATTGATTGCCTTTTTCTTTTAGTCGCCCTATTAACAGATCGTGATGTACAGAGTCAAAAGCCGCAGCAATGTCTAAGAAGATGAGAGCAAAGCCTTGGCGGATGTTATCAATGCCTGTGATGATGTTGTTGCAGAGAGTGGTAAGGAGGGTTTCAACACCGTGGAACTCTCTGAAGCCATGTTGGCAGTGGTCAAGAGGGGAGACGGTGTCAATGTGGTCCTGTAACTGTCTTTGAGCTTCCTATTAAATTATTTTCGCTAGAAAGGGGTATGCTAGCTATGGGGTCGATAAGATTCAACCTTTTGTGGGTCGAGTTTGTGGTTTTTCAAGAGGGGTCTTATGGATGTTCTCTTGAGGGCTGGTGGGAAGGAGCCGGTTGTAAAGGATAAGTTCATCATTTTAGTGATGATGGGGCTGAGATCTTGGCGTAGTTCTTTTATCCAGTGGGCTGGGCAAGGGTCAGTTTGTGCAGTAGTCGTGTTAAGAGCAGCGATGGTGTCTTCAACATGTTTTCTGGATGGTGTGGAGAACATGGATAGGTTTGATATGCATATGGTGACTTGAGAGGAGATTGTTGCAATGTTGTTGGTTTGAAACAACTTGGATTGTAGGAAATCGGCGAATGCTTGGGGATGGATGGGTTCAGGATGTTTTGGTGAAGGTTCTTTAGATAAGGTTTTGACTAAGTTGAAAAGATCGCGTGGTTTATTTAGTGATCTTTTCAGCGTATCGGTATGGAATTGTTTCATCTTGGCCATGACTGACTCCCTGTGCACAGATAGATGTGCTTTATAGGCTGCTTGGTCTTCTGAGGAGTGTGAGCGACGCCATCGTTTCTCCAGTTTTCTTAGGTGTGTGAGGGAGGCTCGTAGGTCAGGGGAGAACCAAGGAGAAGATTTTCTTTTCTTTGGGTTGTTACCCTGGACTGGTTGCAGTGCAATGGTACTGATAGTGCTGTTCCAGGATGTGATCAGATTTTCCAGATTGAGAGAGGTGTCATGTAGGAGAGGGAGGGTTTCCATAACTATATGTTCTTTGTTGAGGGTTTTGAATTTTCGAGATGTTACTCTTGTTGAGTCAATGGAGTTATTGTTCTGTGTGGTGACTGTTTGCCATTAATGAGGATGGGGAAGGTGATTAAATTATGGTCTGACCAAGGTACTGGGGTTACAGAGTTGTCAAGTCTATTGTTGGAGTCGAGAGCTGTAAGAGGGGCAAAGATCATGTCAAGGATGTTTCCTCTCTCGTGCGTGGGGGTGTCAACAATTTGCTTGTATCCCAGTTCGTTGATTGCTTCAAGGAGGGCTGAGGCGTGGCTGGGATGTAGTGTTGGGAGATTGAGGTCTCCTAATATCCAGTTGGGAATGTTGGGCTTGCGTGAGTTAGCTGCTAGGTCTAGAATGTAAGGTAGGTCGTCCGTGGAGGGTGAGGGCGCTCTGTAAATTAAATTGATGCGCCATTGTACATGTGTGATGGATAATACGTCCATGCTGTTGGAGCTTGTGGAGTCCACGGTGTGGAAATTTAGGTCATTCTTGGTAAGTATGAGAATGCCTCCTCCTCTCTTGCTCTCTCTATGTTGGGAATGGGCAGAGAAGTTGGGGGGTATGAGTTGGTTAAGGATTACATTATCCGCGTCAGATAACCAGGTTTCGGTTATCATGAGGACATCTAGATTATGAGAAGAAATTGTGTCAGTGATGACTGGCCATTTCTTGCGGATAGACCGTGCATTTATGAGGGCACAGTTTAAGTAAAAGGGTTGAGGGGGTTCCTCTTGCTTATTTTCTTTGGTTGTTGAAGGGCTATATGTATCAGGTGAGAGTGGCGTGTGGGGGTCTCTATTCTTGAGTTGGGATAGGAAGATTCTGCTCTTCTTTTTACCATGACTCAGAAGTATTGGAATTTGGTGAGCCGTGTGATATAAGGCAAGGGCTTCGTTGAGCCAGCTTGTGAGAAGGAAAAGGCAGATCGCCAGGGTATTAAATGGTAGAGCCATTGGGGGTTTTTTGAAGTGGATGAGGTAACTTTCTGTGAGGGATTCTGTGATTCTGGTGATTCTGTGATTCTGGTGCTTTCTGTGAGGCTACTGACCACAGTAATAATTGAAACAACAGTGAAAATTGAATGGTACAGGCAACAGTAAAACTGAATGCAACAATGCTAGATGGATCTTACTGGCAACAGTAATAATGGAAAGTAACAGTGATAGTTGAATGGTACAGGCAACGGTAAAATTGAATGCAACAATGGTAAATGTATACTATTGGTAGCAGTATAAGTGAAAGCAATAGTATTAATACAATATAATAATTATTATGGTATGTTACTGAAAACAGTACTAGTATCTTCCTATATAGTGTAGTCGTTGGTGTTGGTGAGCCTAGTCAACATTACAAGGTTGAGCAGGAGTTGCTGTGGTTGAGGTTATGCGGTTGAGGTTTGGTGGCTGGTCTCCAGGCAGGTTGCTAGGGAAGGTGTCCTGGCTCCTCGGTTGGGCTGCAGAAGGTGGTCGAGTTAATGTCGGAGCAGAAGAAAGGAAATAGAGCTACAGGCTTGTTTCACGGTCCAACGCCCTAAGGGCCACGCCAAAGGGCCCTCTGGCGAGGTCCTCAGGCGCGGGGCCCGACAGGCGCGGGCCTGCCTGTCTGCGATACTTTAAATATGCGGCCTTTTTGCCTCCCACAGCCAGGATTGGGCCGGAGGACCGAGAGGAGTGCTTGCTGGCCTGCTCGGCGCTTCAACCCCGATCGGGTCAGCAGTAGATGGGCGCTGGTTGGAAAAGGCTATTCCCGCCGCTGGCGGTGCTTTAAATATGCCGCCTTTTTGCCTCCCACAGCCCGGATTGGGCCGGAGGACCGAGAGGAGTGCTTGCTGGCCTGCTCGGCGCTTCAACCCCGATCGGGTCAGCAGTAGATGGGCGCTGGTTGGAAAAGGCTTGTTGAGCTTGTCAAATAGGTTTATGGATGTTCTAGGGCCTGATGCAGTATTTATAGTGCTGCTTTTTTCTGGGTAGATCCCTTGTATAAGTTTTGGAAGTTTATGCTAATATATTATGGTAGATTTGGCCTTATAGATCTTAGGGTTTATAGTGGAGTGGGGAGTGGAGGAGTGGCCTAGTGGTTGGGGCAAGATACCTCAGGCCAGAAGGTCGGGGATTCAAATCCCTCTAGAGGGCAGCAACCTTGGGTTGGAAGAACTGGGGTTTCTAGTCCCACAGGTGCTCCTTGTGGTCTTGGGCAAGCCACTTAACCCTCCATTGCCCATGTTCCCTGTAAAATAGTTATCTCCAAGTTATAATGCCCTCTTCATTGTAATTTCAGTTTGTTCAAATGTGTAAGCCACCTTGATATCATGAAAGGCAGTATATAAGAAATGTTAAATAAATAAATAAATAACTATATTAGTTCCCAGTATGCCTGGTACTGGAGAATGTTAGTGAGATGACCAGAATCAGATTTTTTAAAAATATATTGAGTTCTGTGGGTGAATCTCCTACTTCTGCTCTGCACCCATTGTCAAGGGAGAGGTTTTTGTGGATGCAGAATACATATTCAAAAAGAAAAAGTGAGAACCATAGCGCAGTTTATAACAGAATAAAATGAGTTATACAGTAGTGGCCAAAAAATTAAGGCAGAGTCCGAAATATCAGAATTTTATTAGAAAAGTACGTGTTATTGTCACTTTCATGGTCAAAAGCTTTAAGAACCATAGATTTATATGTCATTTTCAAAGTTTTATTCAGGAAACAATATACTGTATGTATGAATAAAATACAGTCTCTAAAATGCTTGTATGCAAATGCTAGAAGTCTACAAAACAAGATGGGAGAGTTAGAATATATAGCACTAAACGAGAGGTTAGATATGATTGGAATATCAGAGACATGGTGGAAGGAGGACAACCAGTGGGACACTGTGATACCTGGGTACAAACTATATCGTAATGATAGAGCTGATCAAATTGGTGGAGGGGTTGCGCTCTATGTTAGAGAGGGCATTGAGTCAGAAAGGATTAAAGTTTTGCAAGAAACAAAATTTGCTGTAGAATCTCTATGGATTGAAATTCCATGTAAAAAGGGGAAGGCGATGGCAGTGGGGGTGTACTATCGTCCGCCTGGCCAGAATGAAACAAATGGATGATGAAATGCTCAAAGAAATCAAGGAAGCTAGCAAAAGTTACAGTGCAGTAATAATAATGGGTGATTTCAATTACCCCGGCATCGACTGGGTCAGTGTCACAACAGGACATGCTAGGGAGATAAAGTTCCAAGATGAAATAAATGACTGCTTCTTGGAGCAGCTGGTTCATGAACCGACCAGAGGCGAAGCAATATTAGACCTAGTCCTTAGTGGAACACCAGATGTAGTGCAAGAGATAAGGGTGTTGGGGCCACTTGGCAATAGTGATCATAGTATGATCACCTTTGATTTAATTAGTGGAGGAGGGATAGTAAGGAAATCCACAGTACTACCCTTTAACTTTCGAAAGGGAAACTATGATAAAATGAGGAAAACAGTTAAGAAAAAACTAAAAGGAGCAGTTGCAAAGGTTAAAGACGTACATCAAGCTTTGGTGTTGTTGAAAAATACTATCTTGGAAGCCCAGACCAGCTGTATTCCACGCTTTAAGAAAAGTGGAAGGAAGTCCAAAAAACTGCCAGCATGGTTTAAAGGTGAGGTCAGAGAGGCTGTTGTTGCCAAAAAAGCATCTTTCAGGAAATGGAAAAAAGAGCCAAACGATGAAACCTGGAAACGGCACAAGCACTGGCAAGTCAAATGCAAGGCATTGATAAGGCAGGCTAAGAGAGAATTTGAGAAGAAGCTTGCTGCGGAAGCAAAAACGCGAAATAAAGACCTTTTCAAGTACATTCGTAGCAAAAAACCTGTGAGAGAGTCAGTTGGTCCATTAGATGATAAAGGGGTTAAAGGAGCACTAAGAGGCGACAAGGCGATAGCGGAGAGACTGAATGAATTCTTTGCTTCGGTCTTTACTGAGGAAGATGTAGGGATGTTACCCATGACTGAAGTGGTATTTAAAGGTGTGGAAGAATTGAAGGAAATATCGATACATCGGGAAGATGTCTTACAACTATTAGATAAACTGAAGAGTAGCAAATCACCTGGGCCGGTTGGTATACATCCAAGGGTGTTGAAAGAACTGAAATTTGAGATTGCAGACCTGCTATTAGTAATCTGTGAACTATCATTAAAATCATCTCTAATACCTGAGGATTGGAGGATCGCCAATGTAACACCAGTTTTTAAAAAGGGTTCGAGGGGTGATCCGGGAAACTACAGACCGGTGAGCCTGACATCAGTACCGGGAAAAAATGGTAGAAACCATCATAAAGAATAAAATTACTCAGCATGTAGATAGTCACGACCTAATGGGAGACAGCCAACATGGCTTTAGACAAGGAAGATCTTGTCTTACTAATCTGTTATGTTTTTTTGAAGGAGTGAATAAACAGGTGGACAAAGGTGAGTCGGTTGATATTGTGTATCTGGACTTTCAGAAAGCCTTTGACAAGGTCCCTCATCAGAGACTTTTGGCAAAACTAGAGAGTCATGGGATAGGAGGCAGTGTACTATTGTGGATCAGGAACTGGTTAAAAGATAGAAAGCAGAGGGTAGGGCTAAATGGCCAATTTTCCCAATGGAGAAAGGTGAATAGTGGTGTACCCCAGGGATCTGTGCTGGGTCCGCTGCTTTTTGACATATTCATAAATGACCTGGAAAGTGGAATAACGAGTGAGGTTATCAAATTTGTAGATGACACAAAACTATTTAAAGTTGTTAAAAACCCAGGAGGATTGTGGAAAATTGCAAGAGGATCTTGATAAAATTGGAAGACTGGGCATCAAAATGGCAGGTGAAATTTAATGTGGAGAAGTGCAAGGTTATGCACCTAGGGAAGAACAACCCAAACTATGGTTACACGATGCAAGGTTCCACATTAGGAACCACCACCCAGGAAAAAGATTTAGGCATCATTGTGGATACCATGTTAAAACCCTCGGTCCAGTGTGCAGCGGCGGCCAAGAGAGCAAATAGAATGCTAGGTATGATAAGGAAAGGAATGGAAAATAAAACAAAAGATATTATAATGCCTCTATATCGTTCCATGGTGAGTCCGCACCTTGAATATTGTGTGCAATTCTGGTCACCGTATCTTAAAAAGGATATAGCGATTTTAGAAAAGGTTCAGAGAAGAGCCACCAAAATGGTAAAGGGGATGGAAGGCTACTCCTATGAAGAAAGGCTAAAAAGGTTGGGGCTCTTTAACCTGGAAAAGAGACGGCTGAGGGGAGATATGATAGAAGTCTATAAATTAATGAACGGAGTGGAACGGGTAAACGTAGATCGATTGTTTACCTTATCAGAATATAGAAAGACTAGGGGACATGCAATGAAGCTACAGGGTAAACTATTTAAGACTAATAAAAGAAAATATTTTTTCACTCAACGTGTAATCAAACTCTGGAATTTGTTACCGGAGGATGTAGTAAAGGCTGTTAGTGTAGCTGGGTTTAAAAAAGGTTTGGACAAGTTCCTGGAGGAAAGGTCCATAAACCATTATTAAGAAGGGACCCAGGATATCAATGCTTGAACCAATACAAGCATTGTGGAACCTGTGTCCCTTGGGGAAACTGCTAGGTACGTATGACCTAGATTGGCCACTGTTGGAAACAGAATACTGGGCTTGATGGACCTTGGTCTGACCCAGTATGGCATATCTTATGTTCTTATGACAGGGTGTCCATGATTTTTCAGCACAGCCTGGATTCTTGTAGGCATACTGTTAACTAGCGTTTTGCAGTATGCCAGAGTGATTTCGTTGACCCATGCATACTTGAGTATGTCCTTTAAATCTGCTACTGAAGTTGGACGGTGTACTGCCACCTTTTTCTTCATAAGATTCCAACAGTTTTCAATTATATTGAGATCCGGAGAGTTTGATGGCCAACTTGGTAGCAGTTCGATCTTGTCCACGAACCATTTTTTGACTGTTTTTGCAGTGTGGCACGGTGCCGAGTCCTGCTGAAATATAGTTGTGCCAGAAACATTCATGTGTATTTTAACTTTACTATTCAGCACGGATATGTATTTTGCAGCATGTACTCTTTCACCTTTCTCAAAAATGTGCAGGCCACATCGTCCATTCACCGAGATACCACCCCATACCATGACCGATGGTGGGTGTTTAACAGTCTTGATTGTGTACTTTGGATTTAGTCTCTCGTCTGCTGGTCGACGGACGTAGTTGTAACCACTCCCATGTACTTGTTGAAATGTACTTTCATCTGTGAACATTACCCTCTCCCACCATTCAGCAGATTTGTCTTTCATTTTGCTACAAAACTGTATGCGGGCAGCAATTTGTTTCCTGGTCATCATAGGCTTCTTGGCAGGTCTTCTGGCCACGAGTTTGAATTCATCCACAAGCCATCATCGGACAGATATGGCACTTATCTTTAATCCTCGATCATTAGCTAACTGACATTAGCTATGTGGACTAGATGTAATAATGCTTTTGAGGAATCGGTCATCTCGTCCAGTAGTTATCCGTCTGCGCTCACATTTCGAGCGACGTGTACGGCCACCTGATTTGAGAACATTCTGAATTGCACACCTTGATATATGCAAATATTTTGCAATAGCACATTGCAAATATCCTTAGCATGGAGTGTGACAACTTGTCCCTTTACAAAGTCATTAATATCACACTTTCTACCCATCTTGATTGTATATTTTACATGTAACTTTCAATCTTTTCCTAGTTGTAAAAATTCAAAACTCCATCCAAGAAACCTACTACAGAGTGTAAGTAAACTAAAATGGACGCCAGACGCATGGTGTGACTAATCGCCATGCTGATTAAATAAGTAAGCACATGTGACATCTCCACAGTACATTATTTAACAATAAGTTGTAGAAAAAGATACCTGCCTTAATATTTTGGTCACTACTGTAATTTGGTCTTATAAACTGTGCTGTGGTTCTCACTTTTTCTTTTAGTTCCTTCGTGTGCGAGCGTCTTGCATTTCCTTTGTTTTTTATGGAATGTATGTTTACATTAACACCCTGCTGGTCCAGTGCGCAGTTTCAGGAGTTATGTTGGTGTTGCCAAGCCTTTCTTGGTGTTTGTTGGAGTGGGAGGTGTTCTGTTGGGGCGCAAAGTCCCTCTTGTTTTTCAGAGGTTGGGAAGTGCTGTTTTGGGGTACCAAGTCCCTCTTGTTTTTGTGGAAGTGGGAGATGTGGAATGGATGCTGTTGAGCCCCTCTTGTTTGGTATATTTAGCAGCATGTTTCCTAGGCTGTGCACTGGTAACATATGAACATAAGAAATGCCATACTGGGTCAGACTAAGGTCCATCAAGCCCAGTATGCTGTTTCCAACAATGGCCAATTCAGGTCACAAGTACCTGGCAGGTTCCACAATGCTTGTCCCAGGTCCTCCAGCCCCATCACGCTCATATTACCCCTCTTCTCAAATAATTTCATTGGTTCCCTATCCATTTCCACATTCAGTTCAAACTTCTCCTGCTGACCTATAAGTGTATTCATTCTGCAGCTCCTCACTACCTTTCCTCTCTTATCTCTCCCTATACACCTCCTCGGGAACTCTGCTCTTTTGGCAAATCGCTTCTATCTTCTATTGTTGACTCCAGACTTCGCTCCTTTCACCTTGCTGCTCCTTATGCCTGGAACAAACTACCTGAGTCTGTACATCAGGCTCCTTCTCTGACCCTTTTCAAATCCAGGCCGAAAATTCACCACTTTCGGATCTTGACTCACCTGATCTCCTTTGTGTTTCCTTACCATTGCCTCTAGCTGTATCCCATGTCTACAGCTACTGTGTTGTCTGTCTTGACTAGACTATAAGCTCTGATGAGTAGTGACCGATTTTTACATGTGTCTTTGCAACGCTGCGTACATTTTGTAGCGCTATACAAATGTTCAGTAGTAGAAGTAGTAGTAGTAACTTCACGGGCATAAGGTACATCCGAAACAGTACCTTGTACTGCGAGTCTAAATAGGACTGACATATCGACATCTATCCATTGTGTTCCCATATCAAATCCCACTGGCCCTCCGATCACACCCTCCCCCCCCAAATCTCTCTCCCAACCAAGCTAGTATTGGTGCCTTCCCCTAGGGCTCTGCTAAATAATCTGGTAAAGCTGAGCCAAATAACCCCAGCCCTTCCTGGGCTTAATGAAAAATCCTCCAGAGGCTGTGCAGGCACTAGATAATGCACTCTATGGGAATGCAAAAAATGTTCCATCTGGAATAGGAAGAAAAGGTGCGAGAAGGATACCGTAAATCGCTCTGTGATCTTGCCTCTGGAAAGATACCGGCCCCCTTCTATGAAGTCCACCACCTGCTCCATCCGGTTAACTTTCATGCAATGAAACTGGCCTGGAATCCACTTTATTCAGCTGGAACAGACTGCCATGCGTCAAGGACGCCAAACAGGACAGAGCGGGGATAAATCCCAGTCTCCTCACCACCTTCACCTAAACCTCCATAGTAGGGCCCACCAAAGGGTGCTGTGCCACTCTCATCGTCTGACCTGCCTTTGCTTCAGCTGTAAAGCTAAGAGCCTGTCAATCTTCTCACCCTGCACATAGAAGATCTGAGCCGTCTTCTTAAAAAGTAGCTCAGACTCAGATAGGAGCACCCTAAGTTCCCCTCTTGTAAGCTCTTCAGTTGGGGCCACCATTCTCTGGGCTTCCAGAATACCCAGTTCCCCTCTTTAGTTCTCGTCTGTGTCGACCCTTCTCCCTCTTCCTTTGGGAATTCACCTCAATCAAGCCACCCCATGCCACTGCCTTCAAAGCATCCCAGACAGTCAGCAGGGGACACTCACCAATGTCATTATCCAGCATGCATCCCTTAAGAAGCCTCACTACCCCTCCAGTGGCCTCCTGGTCCTCCAGAAATGAGGTGTTAAGCCTCCAGGACCTAGCCCTGCTCCCCAGCCCACTCCCGACCCTAACACCATATGCTCCGGTGTGTGGTCCGACCACACAATGCAACTAATACTGCACTCACCCGGTGCAGAGAGAAGAAATGAGGAGGAAATAATCCAACCTGGAGTATGAATCATGAACAGCAGAGTAGCATGTGTATGCTTGGATTCTTGGATGTTTAACTCTCTAAATATCAATCAGGTCATATCTCTTCTCCATAAAACCCAGGAAGTCCCGCCATCACCCCCTCCTCACCCCCCCCCCCCCCAGCTCACTGGCTTGGATCTGTCCTCCATGCTGCGCGCCACTGTATTCAAATCCCCACCACACACCACAGGAAGGGTAGACCTCCCCACAATTTTTTTCAAAGAACTGTTGCAGGAAGCTTTGTTGACCTACATTGGGAGCATAGACATTAATAATGCAAAGAGCCAGACCGAAGAGCTGCAGCTCTAGCACCAACTGCTTTCCTCAGTCATCCCTCCATCTCCTCAGGATTTGGTAGGACAGTCCTTTCCAAAATATAATAGCCACCCCCGCACTATTTGACTTCCCTGGGGAGTGGCACACCTCTGTTGCCCAGCCCTGTCTGAGCATACCCAAGTCCACTCCCCAAGGTGTGTCTCCTGCAACAGTAAATATCAGTGGTAATTAGACAATTCCCTCATAACCAGCCTCCTCTTAAGAGCCATTTGTAATCCCCTCACATTGACAGAAGAAATCTTCACACTCACACCCATTCCAGATATCAATTCCAGTTAAGCAGTACCCAAACACTCGGCCTAACCTGCACTCCTATCCCCCTCCCCACCCCGGTGAAGCACACCACACTGAAAACATTCAAACCAATAAACAACATATCCTCAAACCACATAACACACATGGTCCAGGCCATCTCGCGGCTTCTGAGTGGACACCCTCCAAGCGGGTTCAGTGAGTTAGCCCCCAGACAGCACAAAACAAGGGGAGGCAAGCCCCACCACCACACCGACACATCATTCAAGGGAGATGGAATAAATGTGTCCTCTTCTCAGGGACACCAGCACAATGTAGATGGCTCCCTGGTTCTGAAACAAGAGGGGTCTTCAGTCTCCCCTTCAAGCCAAAAAAGACAGTCATCAAAATTACCAGGGTCCTAGAAACAAGTCACAGTTATGATGTAGTGCCAGTGCTCTAAGTTCTGTCCTCCTCATCAGTGTGTGCAAAAGCCTGTACCACCCGCAGGTGATGAGCTGCATGAGCCCTGTGCAACTTCGCAGCACTTGCAGAACTTGGATGGTTTACCTTCCTGCGGGGCAATGGATCCTCGAAGGGTGGATCCTCTGCAAAGTGGAGCTTCAAAAATTCCTTTGCAGATCAGTAAAGAAAAGTGATTTGCCTTTCTGCAGCACCCTAAGCCTGGCTCAGTAGAGCAAGACCTGAGGGACACCATGAGTAGCAAACTGCCGCTTCACTTCCCAGATTGCCATGCGCCGCCGATCCAACTCTGCACTATAATCGGGAAAGATCTAGATTTTATAATCCTTGTGTGGAATGGTTCCCACCTTCCTGGCGTGCCGTAGAATACAGTCATGATGCCGAAAATTAAGAATTTTTACCAGCAAGGCTTGGGGGTCTCATTCCAGGCTGCAGAGGGCCCCCTGGTACCCTGTGCGCCTGTTCCACTACTAAGTTGTCCAGGAGAGTAGGGTCCTGGAAAAGTTCCTTTAACAAGTATTCCACATACTCCTCCATTGTACGCTCTTCCTCTCCCTCAGGAATCTTCAAGATTCTAATATTGGATCTGTGCAATCCCTAAGTCTTGTGCGTAACAGAATCATGTTTTACCAGCAGCAGGTCATCTTCTGTGGTGGAAATTCGTTGTTCTGCCTCATCTATATGACTGACTGCCACCTGAAGCTCAGCTCAGGCCTCCCTCAGCTCTCCTTGAATAACACCCAGTTTCGCGGAGAGTTCAGCATTACCTGCCCGGATCACTTCCAAAATCACTGCAATCTCCAGGAACAAGCAGGAATGTAGTCCTCATATATGGGTATAGTCGGTACCGACGGAGCCTGCGCGGGAACGCTCCCCAGTGTCCAATAGGAACGCTTTTGGGAGCATCCCTCAGCACATGCGCACTGCCTTCCCACCTTTCCAACTGTCCCTCTTCAGTTCTTTGTTTTCTGCGGAGCCAACAGGACCTATTCCCTGTCACCGCAGAAAATTCCGTCTTTAAAATTCTTTCTTGTGGTCGCGTTTGCCTACAGCACGATGCCTACCGGTACCGCCGGTTCTTTTCTTTTCTTTTCTTACAAAAAAAAAAAAAACCTTAAACTTAGACTGTTTCTTTTCAGAAACTTTCCTTTTTGGTGCTAGGCGCCATTTTGGGCATTAGGCCCCATTTTTCCTAAATCATGGAAAAGCCAACTAGTGGTTTTAAAAAATGTACTAAGTGTGACGGTACCATTTCTGTCACTGACACCCATGATTGGTGTCTAAAATGTTTAGGACCTGATCATTCTCCAACTGAATGTCTCTCCTGCATGGGGATGACCAAAAGAGGAAGACAGAACCGGGCCGCAAAGCTCGGTACCCTCTTTTCTTCAGATGCCAGATCCATTGCATCAACATCGTCAAGGGCCTCTTCTTCCTCCCATGGATCTCAGGTAACTAAACACAAAAGCCGGTCCTCAAAGGGTAGCTCTCCTGCTAAGCATCGAGAGGCCATTGGCATTGCCCTTGAGGGAACCACACCGGCAAAACAGCCCCGGCGGGAGGCTTCGTCTTCCAAAGCATCGATGGGGCTTCAGGATGTTCTCGAGGCCTCAACCTCGCAAGAACTACCTGTGCCATGCTCAGGGGTTCCGACCGTTCTTACCGGTACCGACACCCAGGCATCAGCAGGGTCAATAGACCAGAGGTTTCTTGCTATCGAACGCAGTATCGCAGCTCTTCTTTCAGCTGCGGTACCAGTGGTCCCAAGGGCACTGGTGCCGACACCGATGCCGGTACCAACGGTACCGGCCCCGGTGGGAACTCTTCCCATGCCAACTCTGGCTGGAGTGGATAAAGCGGTACCAGGTCACCTCGGTAGTGACTTCGATCGGTACCGGGATCGTGCTTTGCAAGAGCATCGGGGTCAGGAATACTTCGATTCCTCTGATTCCGAAGACTCTGACAATTCTGCTGGCACTAGAGGGTTTCTCCTAGAAGATCCCTCTTCTCCCCAATGCAGAATGTCACCTCCAGAGGACATGTCTTTTCAGGATTTCATCCGTGATATGGCCAAAGGTCTTTCAATCACAGTAGCTCCTGAAGAGGAACCCAGAGCAAAGGAATTGGAAATCCTCCAGTATCCTAAAGCTCCTAAGGAGGCAGCTACCCTGCCTATCCATGAAATTCTGTATAGCTTGATGCTCAGAATGTGGGAGATACCTCTGACTACGTCTCCTCACTCTAGGAGACTTAATACTATGTATCGAGTTCCACCATGTCCTGGATTTCAGAAAACTCAGCTGCCACACCATTCAGTGGTAGTGGAATCAGCCATGCGTAGGATGAAAAGTGCAAAGAGGCATGCATCCAATCCACCAGGTTGTGAATGCAGGACTCTGGATGCTTTTGGACGCAGAACTTTTCAAGCTTCCATCCTTTCAGCTAGTATCAGTTCATATATCCCATATATGGGAATGTTCCTCAAAGAAGTCACAGAAGACTTGGAACTTATGAGCCCATTTCTCCCAGATGATAAGAGGCAAGATTTTCTTGCTCTAATTAAGCATGCTCAATATGTCTCCAAGTTTGTCAGTCGTGCAGCCTTTGACTGCTTCGAATGCATCAGCAGAACTTCTGCTATTGCCATTGGTGCACATCGGATTGACTGGCTACAGGCATAAGACTTGGAGACTTGGGTACAGGACAAGTTAGGCAACATTCCTTGCACGGGGGAGAATCTCTTCGGCAAGAACTGGCAGGAAAAGACTAACGAGTTAGATGCTGACAATTCTACCTTAGGTTGTCAAAGTGTACAGCCACTCCAGCCAAAAGGAAACCTTATAAAAAACCCCTCTTTTAGCAAAAAGAGGAAGTTTTATCCTTCCTATACCCAGCAGAGCCAAACCCCAGATCAAGTTGCTCAAAAGGGACAAACCAGAAAGCAAAAGAAACCAAAAGGCCCGAGAGCCCAACCAGCTCTCCAGGTTCAGCCCCCTCAAGGGCTTTGACTCTTTCCTAGAGAGCTTTGCCTTCCTGCCTCTGAGGGGTCCCCAACCTCCCCCCCCCCCCCCCAATATTCCAGGCAGGTTATGCCACTTTCTCAACAGATGGCATCAGATAACAGCAGAAGATTGGACTTTGTCCATTTTGGGAGAGGGGTAAAAACTTCATTTTCACAGTATACCCCCTCCTACAGTTCTAAAGCAGTTCAATTCACAAACCTCTGCAGACAATCTGCTAGATCACGAGGTCTCCACACTTCTTGCCCAAGAGGCAATAGAGGAAGTACCCATTTTCAACAGGGGACAGGGTTCTACTCCCCCTATTTTCTTATTCCAAAGAAAACAGGGGGACACAGACCCATTCTAGACCTCAGGGAATTGAACAAATATCTATTTTGAGAGAAATTGAAAATGATTTCTCTAGGAACTCTTCTACCATACCTTCAAAGCCAGGACTGGCTTTGCTCTCTAGACTTAAAGGATGCATACACTCACATTCTCATCCATCCAGATCACAGGAAATTTTTACATTTCCTTTTCAAAGGAAGACATTTCTAGTACAGGGTTCTTCCTTTTGGTCTGGCTTCAGCACCAAGGGTGTTCACGAAATGCATGGCAGTAGTAGCAGCATTTCTACGAACCCTGGGGATTTTTGTCTTTCCTTACTTGGATTCTGCCCCTTTTTTGGATTTGGTGTTGTCTTCCTTTCTAATGCCATGTATGGCCCGGTACGTCTAGTGACCAAGGATTGTGCCTTGTCGACAGTGACATGGCATTAGCTTGGCTCTGACACAGGGCAGCAGACTCATCTTTCAAAGCCCGGTTTCCCATTTGGCCTTAGAGGGACACGTCTGTTGGTTCCAATTTGGAGAAGCTGGTGAAGGACCTGGGTAAGATGAAATCTTTCTGCTTTCTGGAGGAGAAGTCCAAGGGACCTGTGAAGTGGGCAGGATCCTCTTTTCCGTCAACCTCCATATGCTTCTCGTTGGCGCGCTGGTCAGACTCCTGGATGTCTAAGACTCCCATCGCTACCAGCATGGAAAGCCTTTCTTCCCCTCTGCTTATGGACTTTGGGCTCGTTCTTAGTCTCTCCGTGGAGCCCCTGTGCCCAGGGACCCGTACTCTCCTCGGCTGTGCAGTGAAGTCTTGGGAGCCCATTTCCTGTTCCTTCCGGTTGGGGGCAGGCTTTGCCTCTTCTTTCAGGAATGGGCCTGTGTCACCAAGGATCGCTGGGTGCTAGTCCCCATTTATTATGGCTATGTCCTGGAATGCAAGAGCCAAACCAAGCCACTTTCATCTTCTCCCCTTGTGGTTTATTTACAGCAGGACTGCTAAGTGGGTCACCTTGGACAAGTCACTTCTCCTGAGGGCAATGATGCCGGTTCCCTTCGGAAGATCAGGGCAAAGGCAGGTATTCCATCTGCTTTGTGGTGCTGACATGGAAGGAACATTCCAGCCCATTCTGGACCTCAAGTGTGTCAAGAGTGCTTGCGCACTTTTTGCACTTCTGGATGGAAACTTTGTGCTACATGATTCAAGCAGTGCGCCAAGGGGAGCTTCTCACATCTCTGGATTTGGCGGAGGCATATTTTCATATCCCAGTCTGGGAGATCAGCAAAGTATCTGTGCTTAACCATGCTTGGTTCTCCCTTTGTTTGCCACCCTCCCATTCGGACTCTCCACAGCCCCAAAGATGTTCTCCAAGGTCATGGTGGTGGTGGTGGCTGTGGCACTGTGATGCCAAGGGATTTGTGTACATCCATTTCTGGACTACTGGCTCATCTGAGCAAATTCTCTTTCAGAGGGGTAACACCACAAGTGGTGTCCTTTCTGATGAGTCTTGACTGGGTGATCAGTTGGGGAAAGAGTTAGTTGTTGCATTCCCAGTCTGTGGAGTTCCTGGGAGCACGTTTCGATACTTGAGTGTGCAGAGTCTTCCTGCCAGAGGAGAACATCAGAGGCTGTTGGATTGCCTAGCGCTGTTCTATTCACAGCAGGCTCCCAGCGTCCAGGTTGATCTTCAGCTCCTCAGATTGATGGCAGTGACCATTGAGATAGTACTGTGGGCACATGCTCATATGCGGCTGCTCCAGTGGTCCTTGCTGATTTTGTGGTCCCCGAGTGCTCAAGTAGCTTGAGCTCAGGCTCCTGCTCCCAATGATGGTCATGGCCAGCCTGCGGTGGCGGCAGCAGCATGGTCTTTTGAGGAAGAGTGTGCCACTAGATGGTTGCTTATGGATCTTTCTAATGGCAGATGCCAGTCTCTCAGGTGGGGAGCCCATTGTTAAGGCCAAACGTCTTAGGGCTGTTGGAACTGCAGGGAGTTGGTGGTCCATCAGCTGCCTTGAGGCGAGGACTAATGTTGGCTCTTCTGTATTTACGGCCCTGGGTCGAGAACAGTGGTGGCTTTTGTCACTCAGCGAGGTGGCATGAGGAATGCCAGGGTAGCCCTGGAGATGGCTCTCCTGTTTACCTGGGCGGCAAAGAACCTCTTAGTTTGTTGGTTGTGTACATTCCCGGGGTGGATACTGTGGAAATAGATTTTCTCAACTGGAACTCTCTGGTTCCAAGAGAGTGGGAGTTGAGTCAGGAGGTGTTTCAGTTGTTTCTGCACTACTGGGGTTGCCCAAGAAGGTTATGATGGCAACCCACTCCAGTGCCATGGTTCGCCGCTTCTTCAGTCACCACACGGAGACGGGGTCCAAGGGCATTGTTGCTTTGACTCAATATTGACCAACTTAACACCTGCTGTATGTGTTTCCTCCGTGGCTCCTGGTGGGGCATGTGATTCAGCATATGGAGCGTCAGCCGAGAAGGATTTTTCTGGCAGCACTGGATTGGTTGAAGAGAGTGTGATTCAGAGATCTGATCCAGCTTCTGCACCTCTTCGTTTGCCTCCGTCTCAGGGCCTATTGTTGATGTACTTAGTGCAGAAAGTGAGCACCCCAAAATTGATGATGTCATCCACCTGGGTACAAATGACCTGGCTAGAAACAGTGCCTCTGCAGTTCAAAGGGATTTCCAGACTCTGAGAGAGAAACTCAAGCCCATTGTTAACACTGTAGCATTCTCAGAAGTTCTACCTGTTCCTGGTAAGGGGGCAGAAAGGCTGCATCGCATAAACAGCTTTAAATACATGGCTCCAGACCTGGTGCGAACAAGAAGGATTCAGATTTATTGGCGATTGGGGAAACAGATGGACCAACAAGAGACTATACTGTGCTGATGGACTACATCTTTCTGTCGCAGGGAAAATAATCCTAAGTGAAAAATTCAGGCAGTATGTGGATATGCATTTAAACTAGAAAAAAGGGGGTGACGGATGGAGGAGGACTAGTTCAGGACGTCACTCTCCGCAAATGCAGAACAACATCAGAAACAGCCACACTTTTAAAGAACACATCAACAACAAGTGGGAAGAAGTGGGCAAAACAAAATCAATGCTAAATACATGCAAGCCAGTTAAATGCTGGAAAGCAATGAGCACAAATGCTCGAAGCTTAGCCAGCAAAATTCCCAACCTGGAAGCCCTAATGGTGGAAATGGACTTGGACAGTGTGACCATTACAGAAACATGGTTTAATGAATCACATGAATGGGATATAGCCATAGCTGGCTATAATGTATTCAGAAGAGAGAGAAAGTGGAAAAGGAGGAGGAGTAGCCTTGTATGTAAAAAGCAATATTAAGGCTACTGCAATGATTGAATAATTGAAAAAGTGGTTCAGTTACAGACACAGGACTTTCTAGACTCATCTTACCCTCTTGATGAGCAACAGTATGGCTTTCGGCCCCGCCATGGAGTTGAAACACTCCTCACAGTTTTAATAGATGCGCTCCTAAGAGGGATTGACAATAATAAACAGGCCTTCATTCTACTTTTCATTGATATATCAGCTGCATTTGATAGCGTACACCACACAATAATGCTCAATAACTTGAGACAAATAGGCTTAAACTCTACAGTACATAAATGGTTCTCATCCTACCTAAATAATACAACACAAAATGTAAGAATTAGAAATCAAAGCTCAACCACATATAAACAAGAAATTGGATTACCACAAGGTTCAGCGCTATCAGCCCTGCTTTTTAATATCTACATAAAACCAGTCTGCAACATTTTCAAAAAATTTGGAGTAAAATATCATCTATACGCAGATGATATTATGATGTATATTCCATTCACGATACCCAACATACCGCTACAACTCCTATCGGACTGCTATAATGAAATTACAACTTGGCTAAAAGCACAAAATCTCCACATAAACCACACTAAAACTGAAGTTCTAATCGTGACCAAGAACAAATCCTATATCCTCCCAACACACATAAGACTTCAAAACCAAGAAATTAAAATAAAAACCGAAATAAGATATCTAGGCGCTATACTAGACACACACCTTACGATGGAAACACACATTAGCAATACCATAAAGAAAATTTATTTCAAACTCAAAACCCTCAAACAACTTCGTCCGCTAGTATTTACACAAGACTTTATCAACATAATCCAGGCCACCATAACTCCACATTTGACTTTGCCAATCTAATTCTAATAGGCATATCAAAACAAAACATCAAACGATTGCAATTAGCGCAAAACGCAGCAGCCAGAATCATATTGAAAATTAACTCACTCCAACACATATCACCAATACTAGCCTCCCTCCATTGACTACCAATTCAAAGTAGAATAATCTACAAAACAATAATAACTTCATTCAAGGCCTTATATGATATGGCCCCAACTATGCTATGTAACTTAATACACAAAGAACCATCTAAGTCCACACACAGAAAGGGACAATTGAACAGATTTAAAGATCCCGAAAGATTATACAAGAGCCCATAAATCAACAAATAACAGAGCCTTTTCCCACATAGCCCCAACGATCTGGAATTCCCTCCCAGAGGAGCTACGAACACTAACGGAGATCATGGAACTTCGTAAAAAATTAAAAACTTATCTGTTCACCAAACACTATAACATAGATAACTCACAACCTGCTTTAGACAAAGGTTAAACAGGTATCTATCTGCATCAAGCAAATACCCTTAACCCACACAAATAACACACAATCATGATGACTTTCACAGCTTATGTCCTTTCACTTCCATGTATATAAATACATATATAAAATTGTATATAGTTTACTCTGTTCTGTATTATCTCACATTGTTTAGACTGTATATTCTATATATAATATGATGTTCCTTGTAAATATGTTCTGTTATAATATGACGTTCTCTGTAAAACAAACTTGCTTTGTTAACTATTGTTCACTGTAAAACGCAACTGAACTTTGGAAGATGCGGTATATAAATGTGTATAAAATAAAAATAAATAAATAAATGCAGGGGGCATGGAGAAAAGAAGAAGCGCTCTGGATTGTGTTGGAAAGAGGAGATGGCATTGTCATCCATACTGTTGTGGTCTACAGACCTCCGACTCAAATCGAAGAAATAGATATTGAATTGATTATAGATATTGCCAAGATAGCCACGAAGGGGGAAGTGATCATACTGGGTGACTTTAATCTACCCGATGTGGATTGGAGTACTCCTTCTGCGTATCTGGCAAGAAGCAAAACAATTGTGGATGCTTTCCAAGATGCGTCACTTAAACAAATGGTGATGGAACCAACCAGGGAAAGTTCGATGCTGGATTTAGTGCTCACCAACGGTGAGAGCGTGTCAAATGTCTCGATGGGTGCCCCTGTGAGCAGCAGCGATCATCACATGGTGTGGCTTGAGATAAAAGCCAAGGTGCAGTCCAATCATAGAAAGCTCAAAGTCCTAAACTTCAAAAACACTGACTTCAGTAAAATGGCCAAGTACCTGAAGGAGGAGTTGGCAGTGTGGGAGGGGATAAGGGAAGTGGAATTGCAATGGACTAAACTAAAGGTGACAATAAAAGGGGTAACAGATAAATATGTAAGGAAAGTAAATAAAAACAAGAGGAGAAGGAAACCTATTTGGTTCTCCAGTGGTTGCTCAAATAAAGGCAAAAAACAAAGCTTTCACAAAATTCAAAAGCTTGCAAACAGAGGAACACAGTAAGGAATACAGGAGCAAACTAAAAGAGACAAAAAGAGAAATAAGGAAGGCAAAATCAAAGGCAGAGGAAAAGATGGCTAAAGATGTGAAGTGTGGCAACAAAACTTTCTTCAGGTATATTCGGGAGAGGAGGAAAATCAGAGATGGAATTGCAGGACTCAGAAGTGCTGGGAACGGATTTGTGGAAAGTGACATTGAAAAAGCGAAAATGCTAAACAAATACTTCTGCTCTGTTTTTACTAAAGAAAATCCTGGAGAAGGACCATCTGTAACTCCCAAATATAAAAATGAGAATGAAGTAGATACCACACCATTCACTGAAGATGATGTGTTAGAACAACTTGCAAAACTGAAAGTGAACAAGGCCATGGGACCGGATGGGATACATCCCAGGATACTGAAAGAGCTCAGAGGGGTTCTTGCAGGGCCGTTAAAGGATGTTTTCAACAGATCCTTGGAGACAGGAGTAGTTCCTCAGGACTGGAGAAGGGCGGATATGGTACCTCTTCACAAAAGTGGTGACAGGGAAGAAGCAACAAACTACAGGCCCGTGAGCCTTACCTCGGTGGCGGGAAAAGTATTGGAGGCGCTTCTGAAAGAGCGAATAGTGGACTTTCTCAAAACCAATAGGTTGCATGATCTGAGGCAACATGGTTTTATCAAAGGACGATCTTTCCAAACAAATCTGATTGAGTTCTTTGACTGGGTGACCAGAGAACTAGATCAGGGGCATGCGATGGATGTTATCTACCTGGATTTCAGCAAAGCCTTTGATACTGTTCCTCATAGGAGGCTTATCAATAAACTCAGTAGTTTGGGGATGGGTCCCAAGGTGGTGAACTGGATCAGAAATTGGTTGACTGACAGATGACAGAAGGTGATGGTAAATGGCGCTCACTCGGATGAAAGGAGGGTGATTAGCGGGGTGCCCCAGGGTTCAGTCCTGGGCCCGGCACTGTTCAATATATTTCTGAGTGATATTGCTGAAGGACTGCACGGAAAAGTCTGTCTTTTTGCAGTTGACACGAAAATTTGCAACAGAGTGGACTCCCCTGAGGGAGTGGATAACATGAGGAAAGATCTACAAAAGCTGGAAGAGTGGTCTAATGCTTGGCAGTTAAGATTTAATGCGAAGACGTGCAGTGTCATGCACTTGGGAAGCAGAAATCCAGGGGAAATGTATGTGATAGGGGACGAGAGGTTGGTGTGCACAGACCAGGAGAAGGACCTTGGTGTGATTATTTCTGCGGATCTCAAGGTGGCTAAACAGTGCGACAAAGCAGTGGCAAAAGCCAGGAGGATGTTGGGTTGCATACAAAGAGGAAATACCATCAGAAAGGAAGAGGTACTAATGCCACTGTATAAGTCACTGGTGAGGCCTCACTTGGAATATTGTGTTCAGTTTTGGAGACCATATCTTGCAAAGGATATAAAAAGACTGGAAACTGTTCAGAGGAAGGCGACTAAAATGATTTGGAGCGTGCATCAGAAGCCTTATGAGAAGAGACTTGAAGACCTAAATATGTACACTCTGGAGGAGAGGAGGGATGGGGAGATATGATTCAGACCTTTAAATACTTAAAGAGAAATAATTATGAATAAACAAACCTCTTCCAAAGACAGGGAAGCTGTAAAACTAGAGGGCATAACATGAAGCTGCAAGGGGGTAAATTGAAAGGCAAAGTCAGGAAATACTTTTTCACTGAAAGGGTGGTGGATGCTTGGAATGCCCTCCCGATGGAAGTGTTGGGGGCAAATACAGTGAAAGAATTCAAAATGGCATGGGATAGACACAGTGGATCCCTTTACAGCAACAGGATAAAATCAAAATAAACTTAAGTAACTAATTTCTCAACATACAGGGTTGTCCCACACGGAGCGGTGGGTTCACCCCTAAAACAAAGACATGGGGAGGGGTGGCCTGCACAGAGCAGCAGGTGCACCTACTCTTGTCATCTTACTGGGCACACTATATGGACCATACTGGTCTTTATCTGCCGTCATTTACTATGTTACTATATTGTGTCAGGGGCCACTTGTCTTGCAGTACCTGGCTCCCTTCTTGCTTACGGCTTGACTCTTGTAAGGAGAAAGTTAGAACGTATGGACTACTCTCCAGTGGTGGTTTTCCACTTTGCTCAAAGCCTGGAGGAGGTCTACCAACCTGGCATAAGGGGAGATTTGGTGCCTTGAGTGCTGGTGTGCACACAGCAGCTGGCTCCTGAGGCAGCCAAAGTGCCATCTCTGTTGGCCTTTTCTGCAGGATGATCTGGAGAAGAGCCTTTTCTCTTCATTCCCTAAAGTTTCAGGTGGCAGCTTTGGCCTGTTTCAGAAGTCTGTTGGCTGGTAAGTCTCTAGCCTTACACCTGGATATTTTCTTTTTCAGGGGGGTTTAGTGTCTGCATCCTCATCTCCTGTCTGTGGTCCCTTCCTAAGATCTGTTTCTGGTGCTTGGGGCCCTGATGTCAGAGCTCTTTGAGCCATTGAAGCGCGCTACTCTGAAGGATATGATGCTCAAGACAGTCTTCTTGGTTGTGATTTGTTCCGCAAGGAAGATTCTGAGCTGCCAGCTCTGTCTTGCCAAGATCCTTACCTGTCTTTTTCTGAGGAGGCTGTTTCCATTTGGCCTGTGCCTTCCTATTTCCCTGAAGTGATTTCTCTGTCGTGTGAACCAGGTGGTTTGTTTGACCTCCTTCTCTAAGGATCAGTGTCGGGGGAATGGTCAGGATCTTCGCCTTGTGGATGTCCAGAGGGTGCCTCTCTGGTTCTTGGAAGTTACAAATTCTTTTCATATGTCAGAACATCTTTTTGTGCTGTTTGCTGGTCCGCGCAAAGTGATGCAGCAGCTAAGTCTGCATTGGGGTGCTGGGTTAAGGAGGCCATTGCCTCGGCATATCTGTTGAGGAATCGGCTGGTTTGCGCACCCATTTTTCCTGAAAGCTAGCATCCTTATGGGCAGAGCAGAGCTCAGTAGCCCCTGCAGACATTTGTCAGGTGGCAATGTGAGCATCACTTTCCACTTTTGTCAAGCATTTCTGCTTGGATGTCCACGCTTGGACAGATTTTGTGAGCTGTTTTATCTTCTTCCAGTGGAGGTGTAGCTTTGGTATGTTCCACTTGTCTGGACTGGTCTAGCAGGATGATATGGAAGGTGACATTTTACTTACAAGATAATATCCTTTCCTTGAGTCTTGCTAGACCAGCCTAGGGCCCACCCCCTGGAACTGTGTTTGCTTTGTTCTTCTATGGTGGTACCCTTGGATCTGTTATGATTTATATACTTTGATCCGCAGGTCCATCTTCTACAGACAGCCTTCTGTTTATGCTTTCCTGTACATACGTAGTTCTCTACTGTTTGAGTGGAATTGCAGTGGGCTAAACTAAAGGAGTCAATAAAAGGATCAACAGAAACATATGTAAGGAAAGTAAATAAAAACAAGAGGAAAAGGAAATCTATTCGGTTTTCTAAAGGAGTGGCTTCACAAATAAAGGCAAAAAACACAGCTTTCACAAAATTCAGAAGTTCGCAAACAGAGGAACACCGAAAAGAATACAGGATAAAGCTAAAAGAGACAAAAAGAGAATTAACGATAGCAAAATCAAAGGCAGAAGAAAAGATGGCTAAAGATCTAAAGCATGGTGATAAAACCTTTTTCAGGTATATTCCGGAAAAGAGGAAGATCAGAGGTGAAATTGCAAGACTCAAGTGCTGAGAATGGATTCATGAAAAATGACGTTAAAAAGGGAAAATGCTAAACAAGTACTTCTGCTCTGTTTTTATTAAAGAAAATCCTGGAGAAGGACCACCTGTGATTGACAAAAATACACATGGAAATGGAGAAGATACTACACCATTCACAGAAGATGATGTGTTCGAACAGCTTGCAAAACTGAAAGTGGACAAAACCTTGGGACTGGATGGGATACATCCCAGGATACTGAAAAAGCTCATACGTTCTTGCAGGACCTTTAAAGGATGTTTTTAATAGATCCTTGGAGACAGGAGAAGTTCTAAAGGAATGGAAAAGGGCCAATGTGGTACCTCTTCACAAAAGTGGTAATAGGGAAGAAGTGGCAAGCTACAGTACAGGCCAATAAGCCTTACTTCGGTGGTGGGAAAAATTAATAGAGGTGCTCCTGAAAGAGAGAACAGTGGACTTTCTCGAAACCTATAGATTGCATGATCTGAGCAACATGGTTTTACCAAAGGATGATCATGCCAAACAAATCTGATTGAGTTCTTTGACTGGGTGACCAGAGAACTAGATCAAGGGCATGCAATGGATGTGATCTACCTAGATTTCAGCAAAGCCTTTGATACTGTTCCTCATAGGAGGCTTATCAATAAACTCAATAGCTTAGGGATGGGTCCCAAGGTGGTGAACTGGATCAGAAATTGGTTGACTGACAGACAACAGAAGGTGATGGTAAAGGAACTCACTCAGATGAAAGGAAGGTGATTTGTGGCGTGCCCCAGGGATCGGTCCTGGGACTGGTACTGTTCAATGTATTTGTGAGTGATATAACTGAAGGACTGAATGGAAAAGTCTGCCTTTTTGCAGATGACACAAAAATTTGCAACAGTGTGGTCTCCCCTGAGGGAATGGATAACATGAGGAAAGATCTGCAAAAGCTGGAAAAATGGTCTAATGCTTGGCAATTAAGATTTAGTGTGAAGAAGTGCAGTGTCATGCACTTCGGATGCAGAAATCCAAGGGAATTGTATGAGATAGGAGGTAATAGGTTAGTGTGCACGGACTGGGAGAAGGACCTCAGAGTCATTGTTTCTGAGGATCTCAAAGTGGCGAAACAGTGTGACAAGGTGGTGGTCAAAGCCAGAAGGATGCTGCGGTGCAAACAGAGAGGAATTACCAGCAGAAAGGAAGAGGTACTAATGCCACTGTACAAGTCGCTGGTGAGACCTCACTTGGAATATTGTGTTCAGTTTTGGAGACCGTATCTCGCAAAGAATATAAAAAGACTTGAAACGGTTCAGAAGAAGGCGACCAAAATGATTTGGAACTGCTCCAGAAGATGTATGAAAAGAGATTCCAAGACCTAAATATGTATACTCTAGAGGAGAGGAGGGACAGGGGAGATATGATACAGACATTTAAGAAGTATTAATGAACAAACCTTTTTCAAAGAGGGGGAAGCTGTAATATTAGAAACTGCAAGGGGAAGGGGTAAACTGAAAGGCAATGTCAGGAAATACGTTTTCACTAATAGGATGGTGGATGCTTGGAATGCCCTCTCGATGGAAGTGGTGGGGGCAAATACAGCGGCAGAATTCAAAATGGCATGGGACCGACACAGTGGATCCCTTTATAGAAACATGATAACATCAAAACAAACTTAACTGTATCTATCTTAACAAGTCAAGGTGATCTGCATGGAGCGGTGGGTACACCCCTAAGCAAAGGCATGGGGAGGGGTGACCTGCATGCAGCGGCAGCGCACCTACTCGTGCCACCTTGCTAGGCAGACTAGATGGACCATACTGGTCTTTATCTGTTGTAATATACGATATTACTATATCATTGTTGCCCACACTGAGGGTGTGTGAGGCTTGTCATGTTCTCCCATATGCTTTGCAATGAATAGTGAGGAGAACTCTGATGACTGAGGTGAATAGAGGCATGGGAGTGATGTCATTGAAACTTGGGCTTTTCATTGGTTCTTTATCTCCATCAGTCGTCTGGTAGAACACAAGCCACATGTCTGGACTGGTCTACTGGGACTCAAGGAAAGAGCATCATCTGGTAAGTAAAATGTCACCTTTCAGACAGCAGAAGCTCCTTTCTTTCCTAGGTGGTTGAAATTAATTATTTTTCCTTTAATGTACGTATTTTGAGACATGCATAATGGCACATTGATGGCATCTTTCTTTGCCATGCAGGAGCAGCCCGTCCACATTCCTTGCTTGCACAGCACGGCCACACCTATGTGATAAGATACAAAATAATGTGCTCACCTCCAGGTTTATACTTATTCCGAATAGCAGGCCTAAAGTATGCAGACAGCGCACTCTGCGTCTATTCAGTGTCGCTGTGTGTCCAGATGTCATTGCTGAATATGTGCATCAAGTCAGTGCTGCCATTTAACTCCAGTATGGTAAGCACCCTGCTGAAGACTGGCCCAGTTACCTCTGTCTTATTCCAGGTGACTAGCTTAGGGGTAAAGTTAGAGTGCAGTTATTCAGTTGGGCAGGCCTTTACAAATTTTCTTGGAATCTAGGAGCCGGCCACAGAAACCTAGTCACAGTGCACACCCCCACTCCCCAAAAGGTTGTATTGCAGTTTCTTTTTTAGGTTTTAGGGCCTGATTTACTGTTTTCCCATTTTCTCTGGGAAAAAGCTTAATAAATGAGTATGTTAATGGGCCCGTGCATAGTGCCAAGGCACCCGACTGACTCTTTAAGTAACACTTATCTGTGTCCCTGTGTGTGGTGCGGAGGTGGGGTGCCTTTGTCTGTATGTGGTGCTTGCATATGTATGGGTGGGAGAGGGGCACACTTTTTGCACATACACATTGTGCCCTTTACTCCTTCACCTTCCGATGGCTTGCACTCTTTCCCCCCAGCACTCCAACCCCATCCATATTTCCTTTCCCAGATGCTATCCCCTTCTCGCCCCCTCCCCCCTTATTTATTAAATCAAACTCACTGCCCTTTTAAATTTCTTCAGTCATCTGTGCATTCTAACCTTCATTTTTTTGGCAGGATTTGGCGGTTGCAACACTTCTGCCCACGGGGATCCCATCGCCCATGGGCAGACACCACTGGTCTTGGCCGCAATTGCAATCCTTCTGCCCACATGTGCTCTGAGTCCCAGGTGCCAGGTTTGACTTTTTAGTTGCCATAGTGTCCTGGTGCTCGGGGTTTGTTGAGCCCTGCAATAGGGTCTCAGATAACTGAGGAGCTGAGAAGTATTTATGCAGAGTTGAGATTAGGCCCCTTTAGGACCATTTTGGACACAGCAGCTTTATGCACTGTCTTTCATGCCCTGGTGTAATATGCTACTGATTGCTGTCATGCTCTTTACGTAGATGTGCCCTGAAAATATGTGACTTAGTCATATTCTTTCTCTATAACATCAGCAAAATTCATCCCTTCCTCTCAGAACACACTACCAAGACCCTTATCCACTTCCTCATGCCCTCCTGTCTAGACTACTAAAACTTGCTGTTCACTGGTTTTTCACTGAATCATCTCTCTCCCCTTTAATCTTTTCAAAATTCAGCTGCATGGCTAATCTTCCACTAGTGTCACTATGCTTATGTAACCCCTCTTCTCCCTATCCGTTTCTGCATTTGGGTCAAACTTCTCCTGCTGACTTACAAGTGCATTCATTCTGCGGCTCCTTATTACTTTTCCTCTCTTATCTCTCCCTACACCCCTCTCCGGAAAATCTGCTCATTAAGCAAATCACTTTTGTCTATGCCTTTTCTTCCACTGCCAATTCCAGACTCCGTTCTTTCCACTTTGCTGCACAATATGCCTAGAAAAGACAACCTGAGTCAGGTCGCCAGGCTCCATATCTGGTCCTTTTCAAATCCAGCTTGAAAACTCATCTCTTCGAGGCTGCTTTTGGATCCTGATCCCCCTTGTTCTCCTGTCTACACCCATATGTATTTTGAATCATTTCCCTTAAGAATTCCTTAGTCCTCTGGTGTTCTGTTTGTCTCAGCAAATTTTAAGCTCTGTGGAGAAGGGACTGTCTTATATGTGTATTTGTACAGTTCTGCACATACCTAGTAGTGCTATAGAAATGGTAAGTGGTAGCAGTAGAAGTAGTAGTAAAAACATCGCAGCCTGGATTATCAGGGGAATCGGTGCAGGGTGAGCACCAGACTTCTACTCCATGAGTTACACTGGTTCCAGTACAGGAACGGGCAAAGTTCAAGTTAACTGTGGCCTTTTGCTTTCCGGAAGTCTGCGTTGGAGGGGGTGGAAGCGGCAGGTAGGAGGAGATGGAAACCGCAGTGCACCTCCGAAGCCTTTAGGTAAGCACTGCGTCACAGTTTTTCAGTCATTGCTGCCGCTGCTGGCCCTAGAGAGGGGCAGCGGCAAAGAGGTTGGAGGCAGTTGGGGGAGTGGTGGCAGGATGGAGGACCTGCCTAGGGCACCTCCATTCCTTACACTGGCCCTGATAAGTCCTCACAACCCTCTCACCCTGCCTTGGAGTTGAACTCTGGCATTATCTGGTTACCAGACTGAGATGCAGCACGTCAAGTGGCAGGGGGGAATTCACATGCATGCATGGAGGAACCAATCTTAAAAGCTTCTAGAAGGAGCTGGGAGAGGTTCCTGCATGAGGGCTCCACCGGTGACATCATCCATGTATGAGGACTTATCTTGCTGTCCATTGAGAACACCTGTTACAGGTGAGTAACTTTGTTTTATTGCTATGTTGGTTTTAATTTTGAGCCACCTAGAGAGTCCTGTGGAGAGATAGATGCTGTAGAAATAGGATAAATAAATGCCGCCTCCTCCCCACCCCGAAATCATGTCTGACTTTTTCAATTCTTCATTTGCTGAAATTGAGAGAGAGCTTCCCATATTGGTGTTTTTTGAAGAGAGCATCTCCAGTCTTTGCTTCCCAAGATAGAAGTAGAGTCATGGAGCTTTCACAGAGGTTGCCTCAGTTGTATCTTGTTTGAGTTGCCAAAAATTCAATCCATTCATACAAGTCTGTAGCATTAAGCAGAGAGATTAGCAGCATTCACCAGCTGAAGCCTGCTGTAGATCCCTGTGCATACCAAAAGTAAGCTTTTCCTTACAACTATTTATTGAGCCTGACTATGTAATTTAGGCTCATAAACAGTAATTTTGGGTGACCATTTCCAGCTGTTGTAAGACTGAGACAAGACAGATTACTACTGGAAGTGATATTGAATCACAAAACATTCTGGAGCCTTCCCATTGAGGTATTTGAAAGGTGTATCATCTTTCAGATTTTGTATTCTTTACCCAATGCAAGGAGATGATTGATTGTCTAGCTACCTGTGTCAGTCCCTTCGATTTTCAGAGCCTGCTGATTTCACTTATCCAGAAATGCTGACTCCTTAGGGCTAAAATTTTGAAGCATTCAGAGAGTAAAAAGTGTCAAAACTTCCAAATCTCTCATCTCTGTAACTGTGATATGGTAATAGGACCCTTGAAAGTAAAAGGTCGTAATACCTGGCAAGTTCCTGTCAGATGTTTCTGCATTCAGAGAAGATAGTACCAACATGTCATGTCTAGCAAATCGAACTTTACATAAGAACATAAGAAATTCCATACTGGGTAAGATCAAGGTCCATCAAGCAACAACAGTGGCCAATCCAGGTCATAAATACCTGAAAGGTTCCTAAAAAGACAGGTTCCACAATGCTTGTATTGCGTCACACAGTGGGGCAAGATCACCTTTCAATTCCCCACAAAGTCAGTTACTTCCCCTCCTTCCACCCAACTTTCCCCTTTACCTTTTCTACCCTTTCTTCCTTTTCTATGATCTCTGAGGAGGAAACCGCACACCACCTTTCCTCCTCCAAACTCACTACCTGCTCCTCTGATGCTACAGTATTCCCACCCGTTTCCTAAGCCCCATCTCCTCCATAGTTGTCCCTTCCATCTCTCATATTTTCAACCTATCGCTCTCCGCTGCAACTGTCCCTGCAGCCTTTAAGCATGCTATAGTTACACCTTCGTCAAGAAACCCTCACTTGATCCTACCTGTCCTTCTAACTATGGACTCATCTCCCTCCTCCCCTTCATTTCTAAACTACTAGAACATGCAGTTCTCCAGGAACAAGCAGGAAGTCAGTCCTCACTTATGGATGACGTCGGCACCGAAAGCCTTTGGGATTGCTACCACGCATGTGTGGTCCTCTTCCCGCCCAAGGGTGCCATCTTGCTCAGTCTCTCTTTTTCCGCGGAGCCCTTCGGATGCATGTCCTCGTCCCTCGGAAAAAGTTTTTGTTTCCTCGCCTTAACAGGCTGTATCCCTTTTTTCCGGTTGCACCGGTCCTCTACCCATCCTCCCCTTGCTCTCTTTTGGAGCTTGTGGGGATACCTTTCCTAAATGTTTTCTTCCCGGGCTTCACGCCCTTTTGTCTTTACAACTGCTGGCCACGTGGGTCTTCGACTGCGCAGGGGCCATTTTTGCCCCCGTGGCCACCGGCTTTAAAAATTTTGATAGATGCTCTAGGAATATGTCGCTTACTGTTTAGCGGGGGTCTCCTCACTCCGCCGTTAAAAAAAAAAAAAAAAAAAAGTGCACAAATTGCTGCCACTGCCGAGTCCGCTTCTCGGCAGCGGAAATTTCCGGCAAACTCACCGCTACCCTTCTAATGCAGCCGCGGCTCCCTGAGGGAACCGCGGCTGAGCCTGTGAAACCGTTGCAGAGCCGTCCAGTCTCTTGACGGGCTCCCGTGCAGCATTGTCCCGCCTCCAAAGGAAGTTCTTTACCACTTCCTTTGGAGGCGGGACAATGCTGCACGGAGCCCGTCGAGAGACAGGAAGGATCCGCAATGGTTTCACAGGCTCAGCCGTGGTTACCTAAGAGGCAGGGAGCCGCAGCTGCAGAAGAAGAACAGGGCAGTAGCAGGCGGGCAGGGAACCTGCAATGGGGCTAACAAGAGGGAGGGAAGGAGGGGGCTGACGTGGAGGGAGGGAGGGGCTGGGATGGATGGATGGAGGGGGGCTGACATGGAGGGCGGGGCTGGGATGGAGGGATGGATGGAGGGAGGGAGGGCTGACGGACAGAGGGAGGCTGACATGGAGGGAGGGAGGGGGTTGACATTGATGGATGGAGGGAGGGAGGGGGGCTGACATTGATGGATGGATGGATGGAGGGAGGGAGGGAGGGGACTGACATGGAGGGAGGAAAGGCTGACATGGACAGAGGGGGGACTGACATGGAGGGATGGATGGAGGGAGGGAGGGGGGCTGACATGGACAAAGGGAAGAGACGGGGGGGACATACTGGACAGACGGGGGATAAATGCTGGACAGAGGGGAGAGACAGTGCGGGTTAGGATTATAATGGGCAGATGGGGGGGCTAGGACTGGTAATGGGTTGATTAGGGAAGGCTAGGACTGGGAATGGACTGATCAAGGGGGTTTGGGACTGGTAATGTGCTGAAAGGGGGGGTAGAACTGGTAATGGACTGTTGGGGGGCTAGCACTGGAAATGAGCTGATTGGGGAGGTTAGGACTGGAAATGGGCTGATTAGAGGAGGCTAGGACTAGTAATGGGCTAATGGGGGGTAGGACTGATAATGGGCTGATTAGGGGAGCCTAGCACTGGTAATGGGGTTGAGGAGGGACTAGCACTGGAAATGAGCTGATTAGGGGAGCCTAGCACTGGTAATGGGGTTGAGGAGGGACTAGCACTGGAAATGAGCTGATTAGGGGAGGCTAGCACTGGTAATGGGGTTGAGGGGGGACTAGCACTGGAAGCAAGCTGATTGGGGGGCTTTGACTGAGAATGGGCTGATTGTGGGGAGGGGAGGATAGAGCTGCTGGCCCTGGAAGAAAACTGGGGGCTAAGGCTACAAATGGGCTGATACGAGGGGATGGGAGAATGGAACTGGAAGGGAGTGGATCTGAGAGGGGCTGCCATGGTATTTGTACTAGAAGGGACTGCTCAGTGGGGAGGGAGGGGGAGGGTTACTGGAAGGGAATGGACACCAGTGGCAGTTATGGGAATGCAAGTTGACATTGGAAGGTACTGAGAGTGAGGACTGGAAAGGGACTGATACTGGGGAGGGTTACTTGGACTGGAAATAGGCTGATGGAAAGAAGTGAAAATGAAAGAAGAGATAAATGGCAGATGGACCATAGACCACAGAAAGAGAGCTAAGAGAAGACAGGAAAGCAGAAGCCTCAGATCAGGACCAGCATGATCAGAGAATAAATTGGTCAGACAACAAAGGTAGAAAAAAAAATGTATTTCATATTAGTGATTTTGACTACAAAATCATCATAATTTTGAAATCAAATATTGTTACTTGTTGTGATTAATTATTGTGGTTTAAATAAGTAAATTTTATAAATAAAAACATATTGCAAAGGCCTATAATATATTAATAATTCAACAAATGATTACAGTGACAATGCGTTAACGGTAAAGGAAGAGAGACGCATTTGATTTTATCATGGGGGTCACCACAAGTTGACCAATGGTAAAAGGGGTCACGGTACAAAAAAGGTTGAGAACCACTGGTCTAAGGTGTCTGGAAGCCGACCATGATCCAGAGCTCTGTTCGCTGTGTAAGAAAATGTCCCCTAAGGCCCTGCTCAGCCGTAAGCAGAAGTCCGAAGACATTTTTCGAAAGGCTGCCTCGGAGTCCCCCGTGGCAACCTCAGTCGTCTCCCCTCCGGTGGGCTTTCCCCCTGCGGCACCGCGGTCCAGGCGGCATTCGGACCAGGGGTGTCCCCCGAGGTGGAACGGCACAAAAAGAAGGCAGCCACGAAGTCGAGGTCTGTACCCCCCGACAAGCGCTCGCGCTCCCGCACCCAGTCGCTTAGCCCAATTTGGCGTTCCCAAGAGTCGGACAAGGAGCGGCCCTGCAAGGTACCCCGCAGAGAAACTGAGGCCTCCGGCAAAGGCGCCCAGTCTCCTAAGGGCTGTCCTGATGAGGACCTCCGATCCGGTGACCCTGGTATCGGCGTCCCACGGCCCCACGCCCACATGGGAGTCACGTATGCTGGTGCTAGAACACAGTGTTTCTGCGTTCATTGCTTCCCAGCAGGCGCTCACGGCCAGCTTCGCTGACTTGCGCCCGGAGACCGTGGGTCCCTCGCGTGGGACACCCAAATCCATCCAGGAAACCCCCGAGAGCCACGGGCCTCGTGAAGGTCCTCGACGTCGGTCTTGCTCACTCTCCCGTTCTTCAGGGGTGAGATCGTCCAGGGCTTCCGGCTCCAGGCCATCAGCCATCGGACAGGGCGAACCGCCTGGCTCGGTTCCCTCGACCGATTTCTCAGACTGGGAATCCACCGGGATCTTCCGTCAGACCCCTCGACCCCTGGTCTCCAGCGACGTTCGCCACCCAAGGGCACCTCCTTTTTGGTGTTTATTCAGGATATGACTCGGGCCCTCAACCTGGCACCCATGCCGAGGAAGACCCTCGTGCTGAGGAACTTGATATTCTTCAGTATAAGTCCCCACCAAGGGAATCCCTCACTGTGCCGGTGCCACCGATCCTATCTCGTCTATTGCTCTGCATGTGGGAGGCTCCGGCCACGGTCTCCATTGTGAGCAAGCGCCTTCATACAATGTGCAAGGTGCAGCGAGGGCCAGGCTTCCGTAAGACTCAACTTCCACACACCTCGATGGTGGTGGAATCAGCCATGAGGAAGCAGAAAAGCACAAAGTCCCACTCATCCGTCTCGCCGGGCCGAGAGTCCAGAGCCCTTGATGCCCTGGACCGCAAGGCCTATCAAGGTTCCATGCTCTCCTGTTGCAACCAGGCATACCAATTATATATGGGTATGTTCCTCCGCGACTTGGCGAAAGAACTTGGTGGCTTCGCCGCAGGCCTTGAGGGAGAGCCCCTCGACAGGTTCCGCATCCTGTTGACATCAGTGGCGGATTGCTTCGAGTATATTTCTCGAGCCTCCTATGACGGCTTCGAGACATCGGCTTGGGTGGCGGCCGCAGGCATCGGAGCCCGCCACTAGGCTTGTCTCCACTCTTCGGATTTGGAGCAGTGGGTGCAGGAGAAGCTCCTGGATGTACCCTGCCTTGGCGAACAACCTTTTGGTAAGCCGATGGAAGAGAAGGCTGCAGAGATTGAGACGGAGTACGTCACTAGGACCCGTCTCTCCCGCAAGACCTCGACACTGCCTCGGAAGAAGCAGCCTGCCCAGAAGCCCTTCTTTCCCAGGAAAGGCTCCCAGTACCGTGGCTACCTGCCGTACCCAGCTAACCCCGCGCCGACCACTCCCACGCAGGGGAAGCCTGGCGAGGGTCACCATAAAACAAAGGGCCCAAAGGCCCAGATGCCAGCTCTCCCACAACCCCCTCAGGGGTTTTGACGCCAGTGGCGTGGCCCCTCGCCCTCCAGCGGCGCAGCAGCCAGTGGGGGCCCCCTGTTCTGCTTCCCCCATCGTGGGCGCTTATCACCTCAGACACTTGGGTCCTCCAGGTCAACCGGGAGGGCTATCACCTCCACTTTGACAGGCTCCCACCCCCTTTCTCCCCGGCGGAGCCTCCCCGACTCCGCACACACCAGCTCTTGCTGCAGCAGGAACTTACACTCCCTCCTTGCCCAACGTGCAGTCGAGAAGGTCCCTCCCCACCTTCAAGGTCGGGGCTTCTATTCCCAGTACTTCCTTGTCCCGAAAAAGATAGAGGGGTCTGCGGCCCATCCTCGACCTCCGCAGGCTAAACATTAAGTTAATCTGTACATAGTTCCCCCGGTTGTCCTATTGTTGAAGTTCCCTGTTCAATGTAAAGCTCAATGTTACTTGTATGCATTGTAGTATGTTCTTGTTCTATGTACACCGCACTGATTTTAATAGCGCGGTATAAAAGAATTGTTAAATAAATAAATAAACAAGTTCCTGGTGCGGGAGAAATTCAAGATGTTATCTCTTGGCGTACTGCTGCCCTTCCTCCGGCAGGGCGACTGGCTATGCTCCCTGGATCTAAAGGACGCTTACGCCCATATCCTGATCCTCCCCCAACACAGACTGTACCTGCGTTTCAGGGTGCAGGGAGAGCACTTCCAGTACAGGGTGCTCCCCTCCGCCCCACGGGTCTTCACGAAGTGCCTCGTCGTGGCAGATGCTCACCTTCGGCGCCGGGGTAACATAGTAAATGACAGCAGATAAAGACCAGTATGGTCCATCTAGTCTGCCCAGTAAGATGGCAAGAGTAGGTGCACCTGCCGCTCCGTGCAGGCCACCCCTCCCCATGTCTTTGTTTTAGGGTTGAACCCACCGCTCCGTGTAGGACACCCCTGTATGTTGAGAAATTAGTTAGTGTGTCGGTGTTTCCCTACCTCGACAACTGGATCATTATGGGCTCCTCCATCAAGGAGGCCTGGCAAGCGATGTCACACACTGTCCTCCTCTTGGAGAGTTTGAGGTTCTTGGTCAACTACCAAAAATCTTACCTTGAACCGGCACAGGCTCTTGAGTTCATCGGGGTGCACCTCGATACTCGACAGGCCATGGCCTTCTTGCCAGTGGATCGCTCCACCCACCTCCGGGCTCTGGCGCCTCGCGTCCAGAGTGCCCACCAGGTCACCGCTCAGTCCGTGCTACGTCTCTTGGGCCACATGGCCTCAACCGTACATGTGGCTCCTCACTCCCGCCTGCACATGCGGACCACCCAGTGGTGTCTCAGCTCCCAATGGAGTCAATCCCTCGGACACCTCAGGGACTCGTCAGGGTTCTTCCCAACCTTCGTTTGTCCCTGAACTGATGGCAAAACCCCCGCAACCTCCTGCGGGGATCGCCCTTCCAGGCCCCACAGCACGATGTGGTACTGACCACGAGTGCTTCCCTGTCAGGGTGGGGAGCCCATTGCGGGTCTCTCTGCACACAAGGGCAGTGGTCGCCGACAGAGGCGCAACAGCAGATAAACCTGCTCAAGCTCCGGGCCATCTGGCGGGCCCTGACAGCCTTCGAGGATGTCCTCAGCTGGAAGTCAGTTCTGGTGCAGACCGACAACTGGGTAGCGATGTTCTATATCAACAAAGAGGGGAGCATGGGGTCGCGCTCCCTCTGCAGGGAAGCAGTCCTCATCTGCTCTTTTGACGCCCGGCGGAGGATGTCCTTCAAGGCGACATACCTCCCGGGTCAGGAGAATGGCCTGGCGGACAGGCTCAGCAGAATCCTTCACTCCCACGAGTAGCGGCTGGATCCCAGAGTGGCAGGCTGGCTGTTTCTACGCTGGGGCACCCCAGCGATGGACCTCTTCGCCAGCCCTCAGAACACACAACTCCCTCGCTTCTGCAGCCCGGTGCTGCACCCGGGCAGGGAGGGCCCCGATGCATTTCTCCTAGACTGGTCCTCCAGTCTTCTCTATGCATTCCCTCCTTTCCCACTCATTGCGAGGACTCTGTTCAAGGCTCAACGGGACAGGGCATCGCTGATTCTCATGGCCTCGGCAACCTTGGTTCCCACTCCTGCTCCGGCTGTCGTCGGAGCCTCTGATTCCCCTGGGCTCTACCTGGGACTTGCTGACTCAGGAGGAGGGTCGGGTACTACACCCGAACCCTCCTCTCCCTATCCCTCACGGCCTGCCGGCTGAACGGGTCTCTAGCCTCTCTGGCCCTTCTGGAGGAGGTCAAGGAAATCCTCCTTGCCTCGAGGAAGGACTCCACTAGGCGAGCTTATGCCTTCAAGTGGAAATGCTTCTCCGTCTGGTGCTCGGACCATCAGATCGACCCCTTCTCATGCCCGGTTCGGTGGGTTCTCCAGTACCTTCTCCATCTCTCGAGAGAGGGACTGAAGTCGAACTCGGTTAGGGTTCATCAGAGCGCCATATCGGCCAATCATCTCCCTATCGAGGGAAAACCTCTCTCGGGGCAACCACTAGTCTCCCGCTTCATGCGGGGCCTTCTGTTATCCAAGCCACCCATCCGTCCCCCTCCGGCGGAATGGGACTTGAACGTGGTGCTCTCACAACTCACTCGTCCAACCTTCGAGCCAATGGTGACGTGTTCGCTCCGGCATTTGTCCCGGAAGGTGGCCTTTCTGGTGGCGCTGACCTCAGCTCACCAAGCCAGTGAGCTTCAAGCGCTCATGGCTGGCACCCCTTACACCAGATTTTATCGGAACAGGATGGTCGTCCGGACGCATCCTAAGTTCTTACCCAAGGTCGTGTTGGCCTTTCATCTCAACCAAGAGATAGTGCTCCTGATCTTCTTCCTGAGGCCCCACGCCGATTAGGCATCGGCGACTCTCCACACCCTTGACTGCAAGCGCGCCTTCGCCTTCTACTTGCAGCGTACCCAGACTCATCGCAAGTCTGACAGGCGCTTCGTGGCCTACGATCCCAGTAGGCAGAGACAAGGAGTCACAAAGTGCACCCTCTCTGTTTGGGTGGCAGACTGCATCAGGTTTGCTCATGCGAAGGTGGGCGTCCCTCTGGATCGTCACGTCACTGCACATGGGGTCCGAGCCAAAGCGGCCTCGGTAGCCTCGCTACGCTCTGTGCCCATGATGGACATCTGCCGGGCAGTAACATGGTCTTCTATGAATACCTTCGCCATCCACTACTGCTTGGAGAGGGAGTCCCACTGAGACAGCACCTTCGGCCAGGCTGTACTCCATAATCTGTTCGGGGTATAAGCAACTCCTGTCCTCCGACCCTTCTTCGTGGCTACCGAGGGTTTCGACCCAAGGTCTCGGGCTCCTTCGGACTTCGGATTCTGCTTACAGCCTCGTGGAGGCGTTTTTTGGTTACAGGTTTGGTAGCCTGTAGCTAGGGAGTCCCATAAGTGAGGACTGACTTCCTACTTGTTCCTAGAGAAAGCGTAGTTACTCACCTGTAACAGGTGTTCTCCAGGGACAGCAGGAATCAGTCTTCACTACCCTCCCGCCTCCCCTAATGAGTTGCTGAATTTTTGTCCTTCCCTTGCCATCTGCTTGGTAGGCTCGAGCTAAGGGACCTCACTGAGCAAGATGGCACCCTTGGGCGGGAAGAGGACCACGCATGCATGGTAGCAATCCCAAAGGCTTTCTTTGAAAGCTGGGGAATTGCTTTGTGCGGGATCCGTCAGTACCGACGTCACCCATAAGTGAGGACTGATTCCTGCTGTCCCTGGAGAACACCTGTAACAGGTGAGTAACTATGCTTTCACCGCCGTTGCCTTGACTTTCTCTCCTCTCAAGCCCTCCTGGATCCTTTACAATCTGGCTTTCCTCCTTTACATTCTACTGAACTAGCTCTTGCCAAAGTCTCCAGTGACTTGTTCCTGGCAAAATCCAGGAGCCTTTACTCAGTCCTCATCCTTCTTGACCTCTCTGCTGCTTTTGACACCATTGACCACAACCTTCTCCTTGATACCCTGTCCTCATTTGGTTTTAGTGGCTTTGTACTCTCCTGATTCTCCTCTTATCTCTCCCATCACTCTTTCAGTGTTTGTTCTGCTGGATCCTCCTCTGCTGCTATCCCATTCTCAGTTGGTGTATCCCAAAGATCTGTCTTGGGTCCACTCCTTTTCTCTCTCTATACCCAGTCCCTTGGTTCACTCATCTCTTACCATGGCTTTTAGTAACATCTTTATGCTGATGATTTCCAGATCTACCTCTCTACACCTGAAATATCTCCAGCAATCCAGACCCAGATCTCTGCCTACCTTTCTAACATTGCTGCTCGGATGTTTCACTGCCACTCGAAATTGAACATGGCCAAAACTGAGCTGCTTATTTTCCCCCTAAAACCTCTTCTCCCTTTCCTCCTTTCTCAGTCTCCGTGGATAACTCTTTACTCCTCCCTGTTTCTTCAGCTCGCAACCTTGTGGTCGTCTTTGACTCCTCTCTCTCCTTCTCCACACACATCCATCTGATAGCTAAAACCTGCCGTTTCTTTCTCTATAACATCAACAAAATCTGACCATTCCTTTCTGAACATACTATTAAAACACTTATCCACTCCTTAATCACCTCCCATCTTCACTATTGTAACCTACTCCTTGCTGATCTTCCTCTGAATCATCTCTCTCCCCTTCAGTCTGTTCTACACTTTGCTGTGCGGCTAATCTTCTGCCAGCCTCATCATGCTCATATTACCCCTTTCTCAAGTCACTTCATTGGCTCCCTATCCGTTTCTGCATCCAGTTCAAACTCTTCCTGCTGACCTATAAGTGCATTCACTCTGCAGCTCCTCACTACCATTCCTCTCTTAGAAACATAGAAACATGATGACAGAAAAAGACCACATGGCCTATCTAGTCTGTCCTTCCATAACAACAACTACAACAGTCCACTTTTTACCTTTAGAGATCCTCTGTGTTGGTCCCATGCTTTTTGAATTCAGTTACTGTCCTCATCTCTCTTATACCTCCCTACTCCCCTCCCCGGAAACTGCTCTACTGGCAACTATTGCTAACTCCAGACTTCGTTCCTTTCACCTTGCTGCTCCTTATGCCTGGAACAAACTGCCTGAGTCTGTACGTCAGGTGCCTTCTCTGGCCCTTTTCAAATCCAGCCTGAAAACTCACATCTTCACTGCTGCTTTCGAATATTGACTCACCTGATCTCATTTGTATTTTCTTACCATTCCCCCTAGATGTATCCCTCTCTACACCTACTGTGTTGTCTGTCTTGACTAGATTGCAAGCTCTGATGAGCAGGGACTGTCTCTTACATGTTTGTGCACCGCTGCATACGTCTTGTAGCGCTATACAAATGCTCAGTAGTAGTAGTAGATTTTCCAAGTCCTCTTTAATAGGTTTATGGACCTTTCTTCCAGGAACTTGTCCGAACCGTTTTTAAACCCAGATACAATAACAGCTTTTACTACATCCTCCGGTAATGAATTCCAGAGTTTGATTATGTGTTGAGTGAAAAAATATTTCATCTTATTAGTCTTAAGCGGGTTACACGGTAGCTTCATTGCATGTCCCCTAGTCTTTCTACTTTTTGATGGCATAAACAATCTATGTATGTTTACCCATTCCACTCCATTCATTAATTTATAGACCTCTGTCATATCTCCCCTCAGCCGTCTCTTCTAGGTTGAAGAGCCCTAACCTTTTAAGCCTCTCCTCACAGGGGTTTCCTTCCATCCCCTTTACCATTTTGGTGGCTCTTCTCTCTACCTTTTCTAATTATGTCCTTTTTAAGATATGGTGACCAGAATTGCACACAATATTCATAGTGCGTTCGTACCATGGAATGATACAGAGGCATTATAATATCATTTGTTTAATTCTCCATTCCATTCCTTATGATTCCTAGCATTCTATTTGCCGCCTTGGCTGCTGCTGCACACTGAGTGGAAGGTTTCAACATGTTCTCCAGGAACAAGCAGGAAGTCAGTCCTCACATATGAGTGACATCGGTGCTAATGGAGCCCTATGGAGAAGCACCTCCCCAGCTTTCAAAGAAAGCCTTTGGGAGATGCACCAATCATGCATGGTCCCCTTTCCTGCTCAAGGCTACCATCTTGCACAGTTGTCTTTTTTCCGCAGAGCCCACCAGATGTGTGTCTGATTTCCCTGGAAAAAGCAGTTAATTTTCATCCTATAGTGTTTTGTTTTTCTCCAGCTGTGACTGGTTCCTTTCCCGCCTCTGAGTTTGCTTGCCTCGGCATCGCGTCTCAAACTGTCCTTTTTTCCCTAGTTAAGCTCTTTTTTCCTCGGGTGTTCGACCTCGCCAGAGTACTTTTTCCCCCGTTGGGGCAGCAGCTTTAAGAGGCGTGATCGGTACTCTAAAAATATGTCCCTCACTGACACACACGATTGCTGCCTCCGTTATCTTGGTCCTGAACATGACCCGGAAGCTTGTGGCCTGTACAAGTAGATGTCCACTAAAGCAATCAAACTCCATCAGCAAAAGCTTGACTAGATTTTCTCCAGGTCAGACTCTGCCCCAGAGTCTCTGGTGATCCCACGATCATATTACCCTTTCGTAGGTGTATTACTTCGTATTACTACCTTATCCGAGTCCCTGCTGCGACCACCTGGGCACGTGAGTCCTCCGACAGGGGTTCCGCAGCCCGGGAATGCAAGAGGAAGAGAAATCCTCAAGGAGTTCTTCGCAGGACAAGCCCTGCGCCAGATCCCTCAGCCCCCGAAGAAGGCCCGAGGTGTCATAGTAACATAGTAAATGACAGCAGATAAAGACCAGCATGGTCCATCTAGTCTGCCCAGCAAGATGGCAAGAGTAGGTGCACCTGTCGCTCTGTGCAGGGCACCCCTCCCCATGTCTTTGTTTAGGGGTAAACCCACCACTCCAGGTAGGACACCCCTGTTTGTTGAGACGTTATATATTTGTTGAGACATTATATGGTTCAGAAGTTAGATGGTACCGTTTATTTTGTTTTTATCCTATTGCTGTAAAGGGATCCACTGTGTTTGTCCCATGCCTTTTTGAATTCCGTCACCGTGTTTGCCCCCACCACTTCCGTCGGGAGGGCATTCCAAGCATCCACCACCCTTTCACTGAAAAAATATTTCCTGACATTGCCCTTCAATTTACCACCTTGCAGCTTCATGTTATGCCCTCTAGTTTTACAGTTTCCCCGTCTTTGGAAGAGGTTTGTTTGTTCATCATTTCTCCTTAAGTATTTAAAGGTCTGAATCATATCTCCCCTGTCCCTCCTCTCCTCCAAAGTGTACATATTTAGGTCTTCAAGTCTCTTCTCATAAGGCTTCTGACGCAGGCTCCAAATCATTTTGGTCGCTTTCCTCTGAACCGTTTCCAGTCTTTTTACATCTTTTGCAAGATACGGTCTCCAAAACTGAACACAGTATTCCAAGTGAGGCCTCACCAGTGACTTATACAGTGGCATAAGTACCTCTTCCTTTCTGCTGGTAATCCCTCTTTGTATGCAGCCCAACATCCTCCTGGCTTTTGCCACCTCCTTGTCGCACTGTTTTGCCACCTTGAGATCATCAGAGATAATCACACCAAGGTCTTTCTCCTGAACCGTGCATACCAACCTCTCGCCCCCTATCGCGTACATTTCCCTTGGATTTCTGCTACTCGGTGGAGGACTCGATGGCCAGATATAGGCCTGGGGCCAGTGGTCCAAGGGCCTTCGAGGCTGTGTGGATGGAGCCACGATCAAAGTGTCAAAGTGGGAGTGGCCTTCGAAGATCCCCAGGAAGGCATTGTCGACCCCCAGTGATTGGCCTCAGACCTCCGAGGCCATCCTCATCGAGGACTCCTCCTCGCTGGCGCCAGACCCAGCTATCAACGGCATTTGCGCCAAAGGCTGCGGTACCATCTGGACTGGAGCACAGTCTGACTGCCTTCCTGGATGCACAGCGGGCACAGTTGTCCGGCTCGTCTGGTTCATCCACCCAGACCACCAGGACCTTGACTTCGAGGACTTCCCCAGTCATTGAGCCCATCCTCGTGAGTTTACAGCCTTGAATCATTCCTCAACAGCAGTCTCGATCATGGTCCCGTTTCTCAGGCTGTCAATCATCTTTGACCAGTGATCGTAGCTCCATCCACACAGCCTCGAAGGCCCTTGGACCACTGGCCCCAGGCCTATATCTGGCCATCGAGTCCTCCACCGAGTACTCCGACTGGGAGTCCGAGGACGAGACATCCCCAGACACTCGCAAGCACCACAATGTGCCATCGGACCCATCTCCACCCAAAGCCAGACGCCGGTCACCACCTGAGGACACAACATTCCTCAAATTTGTGTGGGACATGTTGAAGGCATTAGCATTCCCCACTGACCCTTGCATGGAGGAGCTTGAGATCCTCCAATATGAGTCCCCGCCAAAGGAGTCACTCACGGTGTCCATCCCGGCCATTCTGGAAAGGCGGCTACTCCGAATGTGGGAGTCACCAGCCTTGGTGCCCATAGTCAGCCATCAACTCGACTCCATGTACCGAGTCCACCAGGGCCTGAGCTTCAGGAAGGCTCAGCTCCCACATAACTCCATGGTGGTGAAGTCCGCTATGCATTGGCTTAAAAGCCAGAAGATGCATTCATTGGTGCACCCAGGCAGGGAGGACAGGTCCTTCGACGCCTTTGGCAGAAAGTGCTACCAGGGCTCGATGCTAGCCCGTCAGATTCAGGCATACCAAATATATATGGGTATGTACCTGAGAGATCTAGGGAAGGAGCTCACCGGGTTCTCCGCCAGCCTCTCCAAGGAACCCCTTCAATGGTTCTGGAACCTGTTCAAAGGCATCAGTGACTGCTCTAAGTTTATGCCTCGAGCAGCCTATGACAGCTTCAAGTCTACAGCCTGAGTGGCTGCAGCAGGCATCAGCACCTGATGCTAGGCCTGGCTCCAGTCCTCCTGTGGAGCTCGAGTGAGTTCCTCACAAGAGCTCCACTGTCTAAGAAGACCACCACTCTGCCCATGCAGAAGGCCTCAGGGAAAAAGCCACCCTACCCGAGGAAGGGACTGGCTTACCAAGGCTATCAGCAGCACCAGCCTTCCCAGGCTCCACAGCAGGGGCAGCATGCCAAGGGGCACACACAGGGCCCTCACAAGCAGAGAATTCCCAAGGCCCTGACACCGGCTCCGGCCCTGGCCCTGTCTGGAGGGAGTTTTTGACTCATTAGGCATAGCCCCTTCTACCCTGTGGAGGTCAGCTGCCGACGGGGGGATGCGTGGTCCACTTTGCCCTCCGGTGGCCAAACATCACCACCGATGCCTGGGCCATCCAGGTGGTCAAGGAGGGTTATCGCCTCCACCTGGACTAGATGCCCCCCTCTTTCTTTCCAGGAGAGCCCTCCAGGACTCCCTTTCACCAGACCCTGCTCCAGCAGGAGCTCACAGGTCTACTCGAGGATAGGGCCGTGGAACCAGTGCCCCACTGCCAAAAGGGCAAGGGGTTCTACTCCTGGTGCTTCCTCATGCCGAAAAGAACCGGAGGCCTCAGGCCTATCCTAGACCTGTGGAACTTGAACAAGTTCCTGGTGCGGGAGAAGTTCAGGATGCTCTCCCTTGGAACATTGCTATCCTACCTCCAGCAGAGAGGCTGGCTATGCTCCTTGGATCTAAAGTGTGCTTACACCCATATCCTCATCCATCCCATTCACAGACAGTACCTGAGATTCATGGTCGAGGGTGACCACTACTGGTACAGGGTGCTTCCCTTCGGGCTGGCCTTTGTACCCAGGGTCTTCACCAAATGACTGGCGGTAGTGGCTGCCTATCTCCACCTCCAAGGGGCCTTCGTCTTCCCCTATCTGGATGACTGGCTTATAAAAGGAGAAACAGCCACCGAGGTACAGCAGGCCACAGGCCGCATCATCAGCATCCTGGAACACCTGGGCTTCATAATAAACCACCCCAAGTCTCACCTCACTCCTTCGCAAAACTTGCAGTTCATAGGGGCGCAGTTGGATACCCACCAGGCCAAGGCCTTCCTCCCCCTAGACAGGGCAAGTCGCCTCAAGGCTCTGGCCGCAGAGATACAGCACTGATGCTTAATGCTGACTTGCTCCATGCTCTGCTTGCTCGGCCATGTGGAATCCATGGTGCATGTTACACCAGTACCTCGACTCCAAATGAGGTCGACCCATTGGTGCCTCCAATCCCAGTGGACACAGGCCACAGACCTCCTCAGAGACAGACTGTGCGTGACCTGCCCGCTGGCGGAGTTGCACAACTGGTGGCAAGTGACACAGCACCTACGGCAGGCATGCCTTCCCGACCCCCATCCCCCAGTGGGTCCTCACTAAAGATGCCTCTCGAATGGGTTGGGGAGCTCACTGCGGAGGCCTCCACACGCAGGGCACCTGGTCCAGGGCAGAAAGCCAACAGCTCAGGGCCATATTTCTGGCCCTCCACCATTCCCTACAGCACCAGCCAGTACTGGTCCAGACAGACAACCAGGTTGCCATGTTTTACCTGAACAAGCAGGGGCGTACAGAGAGCAGTTTACCTGCCGGGTCAGGACAATACCCTTGCAGACAGGTTGAGCAGGGTCCTCCAGCTGCATGAATGATGATTAGACCCCAGAGTAGCCCAAAGGCTGTTTCAACTCTGGGGGATCCCTCAGATGGACCTCTTTGCCAGTTCGGCCAATGCTCAGTTGACACAATTCTGTTCCCACCAGCCTCACCCTTCCCAGGAGGCAGTGGATTCCTTCCTCATCCTGTTGTCAGAGAGCCTCCTATATGCCTTCCCGCCCACGCCATTGGTTGTCAAGACCCTTTTCAAAGTTGTCCAGGACAAAGCGTCTCTAATTCTGGTGGCCCAGGCAGCCGTGATTCCCGCTGCTGCTCCGCTTAGTGATGGAGCCCTCACTCCCTCTTGGGAACTCTCCGGGGCTACTGACTCAGGAGGATGGCTCTCTCCTCCACCTCAATCAGGGGTCTCTGGTGCTAACAGCTTGGCTGCTGAACTGGTAGCTTTGGCTCCTTTCAACCTTTTGGGGGAAGTAGAGGAGGTCTTCCTGGCCTCCCGCAAGGCCTCCACCTACAAATGGCACAGATTTTCCATGTGGTACTCTGAGAGACGGGCCAACTCATTCTCCTGCACAGTGCAGATTGTGCTGCAGTAGCTACTTCATCTTTCACAGGCCGGACTCAAGTCCGTCAAAGTGCACCTGAGTGCTCTCTCAGCGCACCACCACCCTCTCGAAGGCAAGCCTCTTTGAGCACAGCCCCTCGTCACCTGCTTCCTATTTATTTTATTTATTTACATTCTCTTATATACCGCACTATTCTGCATCAGTGCGGTTTATATTGAACAAACTGAATTACATTGAACAGGGCATTATAACTTGGAGATAACTATTTTACAGGGAACATGGGCTATGGAGGGTTAAGTGGCTTGCCCAAGACCACAAGGAGCACCTATGGGACGTGCTACTCTCCAAGCCATCAATCCACCCACCCCCAGTGGAGTGGGATCTCAGCGTGTTGTTAGCATGACTCACTCGGCTGCCATTCAAGCCCCTGGCTGCCTGCCATCTGCGGTACCTCTCCTGGAAGGTTGCCTTCCTGGTGGTGATCACCTCTGCCCGCAGAGTGAGCTTCAGACCCTGGTGGTGGAGCCGCCCTATACGGGGTTCTACAAGAACAGGGTCGTGCTACGCACGCACCCCAAATTCCTTCTGAAGGTGGTGTCTTCGTTTCACCTCAGTCAGGAGGTGGTGATCCTCACCTTCTTTCCACGGCCTCGCACCAACAGGGAGGAGATCATTCTTCATACCCTAGACTGTAAGAAGGCTCTGTCCTTTTACCTGCAGCTTACCCAGGGCTACCACAAAGCCTCCCAGCTTTTTGTCTCCTATGACGCCTGTTGGCTGGGGGAGACAGTGACCAAGCAGACCCTGTCTATCTGGGTGGCAGACTGCATCACCCTTGCCTATGAACAGGCCGGGCTCCAGCTGGAGCACCGCATCACGGCGCATGACATACGGGCCATGGCGACCTCAGTGGCAAACTTGCAATTTGTCCCAATGGCAGACATCTGCTAGGCCGCCACCTGGTCTTCAGTCCACACCTTTGCAGCTCATTACTGCCTGGAGAGGGAGTCCTGACGGGACAGTGCCTTCGGCCAGGCTATACATCATAATCTCTTCGGGGTCTAGACAACTCCTACCCTTCCACCCTTCTGTGTTTAGGCTACCGGAGTGAGGGTTCTTCCTGGGCACTGGGGTCCTTCCAGTCCTTTGGACTCACTTGCTCCTTGCCGTGGTTTTCTACAGGTTCTCGGTAGCCTGTAACTAAGGAGTCCCATATGTGAGGACTGATTTCCTGCTTGTTCCCGGAAAAAGCATATTTACTCACCTGTAACGGGTGTTCTCCAGGGACAGCATAAATCAGTCCTCACAACCCTCCCTCCTCCCTATAGAGTTGCCTTTGTTGTACCATTTTTTGCTGTCTTAGCCATGTCATTGACTGAGCAAGATGGCACCCTTGAGCAGAAAGGGGACCACGCATGTGTGGTGCATCTCCCAAAGGCTTTCTTTGAAAGCTGGGGAAATGCTTCCATCCAGGACTCTGTCGGCGCCAACGTCACCCATATGTGAGGATTGATTCCTGCTGTCCCCAGAGAACACCAGTTATAGGTGAGTAACTATGCTTTATCCACGATGACACCTAAATCTTTTTCCTAGGTGGTGTTCCTAATGTAGAACTTTGCATCATGTAACCATAGTTTGGGTTGTTCTTTCCTAGGTGCATAACCTTCCTTGTCAGCCAGGCCTGAATAGTCCAAACAAGTGGGTTATAGCCCCCTGCCTACAAATGGAGAGAAAACAGAGCTGGTTTCACTCCCCTTATATGGGGAAGGTGCAGCCTTCCACACTCTTGTATTTCTCTGTTTCTAGCAGATGGCGCAGACATCTAGAATAGTCTAGTGCAGTGGACTAAGAGAGAGAGAGAAATCATGGGATAGAGGGTTGAGGTTCTTACCCCACTAGGCCTGAGTCGAGACTCTGTGACTTCTGGGAAACAATCCTTGGAGTTGATTTCCCTGTTCCCTACTAGGGAAATCCCAAATTGTGAATTCATCCCTGGCACATTCCGTAGTTGATAGTGCCTGGAGAGAGGCCTGACCAGGGAGACTCAAACTGAGGTTTACTGAGTGGTTGAGAGAACCCTGTTATGGACCTTTCTATTTGAGAGCAGGGAGCACTTAAAGTTGGGTGAAGCAAAAAAAAAAAAATCGGTCTCGACTTTGAAGCAGCCCAGTTCCTTCAGTGGAGCCTGACTGGGAAAGAGGATGCCCCTTCCACTTCATCTTTGAGTAGGTCCGGGATGGGAAAGAAATGCCGAGCTTGTACTTTCCTTTGACTAGTGATAGACATCAGGGTAGTTAACATGTCAGGAGTAGAGAGACTACATCTCTGATGTTTTGGAGAACTAAGCCTCTGGAAGTTGGCTCATAGAGGGACAATTTACACAGAGAAATCTCATCTTGAAAGGGAATTGGTTTCTGGCTGGGCTTCTTGGGCCTAACCAGGAGGAACTTATACAGGAGACCTGTCACATTGATGACCAGGGTTTGTCGCAAAGTCTGCACCCCTTTAAGTGGCAGGCTGTGTATTAAAGTTTAAAAAAGAAAGCTATTTCTTCCAAAGCAACCTGTTTCTCCAGAGTAGTGACCACTCTGGGTGATTCTTCCTAATCCTCTTTCCTCTAGGTATGTCCAGATGAATGTCCACCAGCCCACATATATGACTGGGTTGATGTGCGAGAGCTGTAAGACAGAGGCAAAATGGTGGAACATTCTGTCCAAGGAGATCAAAGGCAGGGGGGGAAGAACTGATTCTTCCACGTGCACAGACCTAGTGCTTCCAGAGTGATAATCAGTCAGAAGATAGGCCAGAAATGTTTGACATAAACTGCAGATGCGTAAAAGAGCAGCCATGTTTAAACTCAACTGTGGCAGCGCAGCAAGACCCAGCTGAATGCTGTGCAAGCTTCCTGTCCTCAATACAGCTGCAGGGCAAGTCTGTGGAGGTGACTCCCCCCCCCCCCCAATCTCTATGGACGACTTCACCAGTACCAAATAGTCATGCATTCATACCTTTTCTGAATATAGCACCTTGGGCACAGGCACACATGAATCTCTCAGATTTGCCCCCATCAGGGATAATATCCATGCACGCAGATTTGCAGTGTCTCTTTATGCTCTTTAGGGGACACTTGGATGAGTTGTTCATCCCAGACATCTCCTGAAGTGAATGTATTGGGGAACTCTCTTCTAGTTAATCCCCTCATCAAATGCAAGCCTTGTAAATTAAGGGGAAGTTCTTGTCCAGGATAGCTGATAAGGGAGCAGTGGACTCAAGTGGGTGGTCAGTGGGACCTTAGCAAGACCTGAAATATTCCGATGTTTAATGCTGCGGCAGTCCTGGGGTAAGCAGACCAGCGACATTGGACAAGGCGATGCCAGTAACTAATGAGAGCATACCGAGGGGCTCTACCAGCCCTCAGGTACTGAGGAAAGTATATGAGCCGTAGTCTGAGATAGAGCTTCCCCTATAGAACTTATCTACTTATCCTATAACCAGCACCATCATAATACAGAGAATTTTTCTTTTGAGGTAAGGCATGGCGAGAGGGAGAGAGTGACAGATGACATGGGGAGAGAGAAAGAGGATTGCAAGGCACAGGGAGAAAGAAAGAGGGGCAGATGGGATTGGGAGAGAGAAAGAGGGACGGATGGGATTGGGAGAGAAAAAGAGGGGTGGAAGGCATGGGGAGAGAGAAAGAGGGATGGAAGGCATGGGGAGAGAGAAAGAGGGATGGAAGGCATGGGGAGAGAGAAAGAGGGATGGAAGGCATGGGGAGAGAGAAAGAGGGGTGGAAGGCATGGGGAGAGAGAAAGAGGGGTGGAAGGCATGGGGAGAGAGAAAGAGGGGTGGAAGGCATGGGGAGAGAGAAAGAGGGATGGAAGGCATGGGGAGAGAGAAAGAGGGGTGGAAGGCATGGGGAGAGAGAAAGAGGGATGGAAGGCATGGGGGGAGAGAAAGAGGGGTGGAAGGCATGGGGAGAGAGAAAGAGGGGTGGAAGGCATGGGGAGAGAGAAAGAGGGACGGAAGGCATGGGGAGAGAGAAAGAGGGACGGATGGGATTGGGAGAGAAAAAGAGGGGTGGAAGGCATGGGGAAAGAGGGACGGATGGGATTGGGAGAGAAAAAGAGGGGTGGAAGGCATGGGGAGAGAGAAAGAGGGGTGGAAGGCATGGGGAGAGAGAAAGAGGGGTGGAAGGCATGGGGAGAGAGAAAGAGGGGTGGAAGGCATCGGGAGAGAGAAAGAGGGGTGGAAGGCATGGGGAGAGAGAAAGAGGGGTGGAAGGCATCGGGAGAGAGAAAGAGGGGTGGAAGGCATGGGGAGAGAGAAAGAGGGGTGGAAGGCATGGGGAGAGAGAAAGAGGGGTGGAAGGCATGGGGAGAGAGAAAGAGGGGTGGAAGGCATGGGGAGAGAGAAAGAGGGATGGAAGGCATCGGGAGAGAGAAAGAGGGGTGGAAGGCACGGGGAGAGAGAAAGAGGGATGGAAGGCACGGGGAGAGAGAAAGAGGGGTGGAAGGCACGGGGAGAGAGAAAGAGGGGTGGAAGGCACGGGGAGAGAGAAAGAGGGCTGGAAGGCATCGGGAGAGAGAGAAAGAGGGAAGGAAGGCATCGGCAGAGAGAAAGAGGGGTGGAAGGCACGGGGGGAGAGAGAAAGAGGGATGGAAGGCACGGGGAGAGAACGAGGGTTGGAAGGCACGGGGAGAGAGAAAGAGGGGTGGAAGGCACGGGGAGAGAGAAAGAGGGGTGGAAGGCATCGGGAGAGAGAAAGAGGGGTGGAAGGCACGGGGAGAGAGAAAGAGGGGTGGAAGGCACGGGGAGAGAGAAAGAGGGGTGGAAGGCATCGGGAGAGAGAAAGAGGGGGTGGAAGGCATGGGGAGAGAGAAAGAGGGGTGGAAGGCATGGGGAGAGAGAAAGAGGGGTGGAAGGCATGGGGAGAGAGAAAGAGGGATGGAAGGCATCGGGAGAGAGAAAGAGGGACGGAAGACATGGGGAGAGAGAAAGAGGGGTGGATGGGATTGGGAGAGAAAAAGAGAGACAGAAGGCATGGGGAGAAAGAAAGAGGGGCGGATGGCATTGGTTGAGAAAAAGAGGGACGGAAGGCATCCAGATAGAGAAAGAGGGACGGAAGGCATTGGGAGAGAGAAAGCACAGTTACTTACCTGTAACAGGTGATCTCTGGGAACAGCAGGAATTAGTCCTCACATATGGGTACGTCGGAACCGACGGAGCCGGCGCGGGAAAGCTCCCCAGCTTTTCAGATGAAAAGCTTTTGGGGCTTCCCACAGCGCATGCGCGCTGCCTTCCCGCCTTCCTTACCAGCTCTCTTCAGTTCGAGTTTATAGCTGAGACAATAGAGAGAGGAAAGGAAGGTAGATAGATAGAAGATACAACTCCTAGGGGAGGTGGGTGGGTTGTGAGGACTAATTCCTGCTGTTCCCAGAGATCACCTTTTACAGGTAAGTAACTGTGCTGTCTCCAGGAACAAGCAGGAATAAGTCCTCACATATGGGGACTCCCTAGCTAAGATGCCTGGGAGATCCCCTTCCAAGGGTAAACCATCTTCGTATAGATCTCAGGCATCCATTCAGGGAAGGTGGGCAGGAGTTGTTTAAGTATGGAACAGGTGTTTGAGGACAGCCTGACCAAACAAGGCATCCCGGCGGGAGTCCTTGTCCAAACAGTAATGGGCTGTGAAGGTATGAACTGAGGCCCAAGTGGCTGCTCGACAGATCTGATCTATGGATACAGAGTGAAGATGAGCCATAGAAGTAGCCATGGCTCTCACATTGTGAGCTGTGACATGGCCTTCCAAAGAAATGTTCTTACTCTGGTAAGCAAAAGAAATACACTGAGCAATCCAATTGGAAAGTGTACGTTTGGAGACTGGAAGTCCCAAATGAGAAGGATCAAAAGCCACAAAAAGTTGGGAAGACTTTCTATGTGGCTGAGTCCTGTTGAGGTAAAAGGCGAGAGCTCTTTTACAGTCAAGAGTATGAAGGTTCCTCTCTGCACTGGATGCATGAGGAGCCGGGAAAAAAAACAGGTAGATATACCTCTTGATTAAGATGAAAAGGCGAGACCACTTTGGGCATAAAGTGGGGATTCGTCCTAAGGACCACCTTATCATGATGAAATCTGGTATAAGGTGGATTAGCCACCAAAGCCTGCAGTTCACTGATGCGGCGAGCCGAAGTGACTGCAATAAGGAAAAGAACCTTCCAGGAAAGAAATTTCAAGGAGGTAGAGTCCAAAGGCTCAAAAGGTGGTTTCATAAGCTGACCTAGAACTAGGTTCAAATCCCATGCTACCGGCGGAGGTCGGATGGGAGGTTTAGTTAGGGTCAGGCCTCTCATGAACCTTGCAACGAGAGGATGAGAGGAGACAGGTTGTCCATTTATAGGTTTTAAGGATGCTGTAATAGCACTTAAATGGACTCGTACTGAATTTGTCTTGAGGCCTGCATTGGAAAGATGCAGGAGATAGTCTAGTAGAGAATTCAAAGGAAGTGCCAGAGGGTCAAGACCCTGTTGAGCACACCAAATGGAAAAACGTTTCCATTTGAAAGCATAGGAACGCCTGGTAGAGGGTTTCCTAGAGGCATGAAGGATATCTTTCACTGGCTGAGAAAGATTAAACTCATGAAGGCTTAAGCCTTCAGTAACCAAGCTCGGAGATGTAGGGACTTGGGGTTTGGGTGCCACAAAGTCCCTTTCTCCTGAGACAGAAGGTCTGGCGCAGCTCCCAGGTCCAGGGAGGAGCCCTGGGAGAGCTGTAGAAGTAGAGGGAACCACACTTGGCGTGGCCAGCGTGGAGCTATAAGGATCATCGACCCGTGATCCCTCTGAAGTTTGAACAGAGTCTTGGGAATCAAAGGAATGGGTGGAAAAGCATACAGGAATTCCTGACCCCAATGCAGGAGAAAGGCGTCGTTGGCCTGAGCTCCCTGACACGGAATCCTGGAACAAAAACCGGGGAAGTTTGGCATTCCACGGACTTGCAAAGAGGTCTATGTCCGGGGTCCCCCATTCCTGGAAGATTCTGTGTATCTGGTCCATATGCAGGGACCACTCGTGTGGAAGCAGAACTCGACTGAGTCTGTCTGCCTGAGAGTTTTGAACTCCTGGAAGATACACTGCCAGAAGATGAATTTGATGCTCTCTGGCGAAAGCCCATAATCTGAGAGCTTCGTTGCAAAGCAACAGAGAGCCCGTCCCTCCTTGCTTGTTGACATAGAACATGGCCACCTGATTGTCTGTCTGAACTAGGACAGTCAGGTTGGCAAGGAGGGTATGGAAGACTGTGAGGGCAAGGAAGATTGCTCGCAGTTCCAGAAGGTTGATATGAAGGGTGGTCTCTTGGGGAGACCAGGTTCCCTGAGTGGAGAGATGTTGAAGATGAGCTCCCCACCCTGTTTGGGAGGCATCTGTTGTGAGGGTTGCTTGGGGCAACGAAGGTTGGAAGGGGGTCCCCAACAACAGATTTTTGGAGGATGTCCACCACTGGAGAGACCAAAACAGACGTTTTGAGGTGAGTACCTGGTCTGACAGCAGTCCCGATGCTTGAGACCACTGGGTGGCCAATGTCCATTGAGGTGCTCTCATATGGAGACGAGCATAGGGCACCACATGAACCGTGGAGGCCATGTGGCCCAGAAGTTGCAGCATTTCTCTGGCTGACAAGTGACTTCTGGACTGAGCCTGGGAGGCCAAGCTTATTAGCCGTTGGCCTCGGACCAGAGGAAGGTAGGCCCTTGCAGTGGTGGAATCCAGATAAGCCCCTATGAATTCCAGGGACTGAGTAGGGATGAGTTGGGACTTAGGAATGTTTACCACAAGTCCCAGATATTGAAGAATACGCCTTGTGCGATCCAAGGAAATCTGGACTTCTGACTGAGATGGAGCTCGGATGAGCCAGTCGTCCAGATATGGGAACACGAAGATTCCCATGCCTCTTAGAAATGCGGCTACGACTGCCATGCATTTTGTGAATACTCTTGGAGCAGAGGCGAGACCGAAGGGAAGTACTCTGTATTGGAAATGTTTTCCCTGGAACAGAAATCGAAGATATTTTCTGTGGGATGGATGGATGAGTATATGAGTGTACGCATCCTTGAGATCTAGAGAACAAAGCCAATCCTGACTCTGAAGGTATGGAAGGAGAATGCCCAGAGAGAGCATTTTGAATTTCTCCTTGAATAGAAACTTGTTCAATTCTCTCAGATCTAGGATAGGTCTGAAGCCCCCTGTCTTCTTTGTTATGAGAAAATAAGGGGAGTAGAACCCTAACCCCTGTTGAGGAAGAGGAACCTCCTCTATTGCCTTTTGGGCAAGGAGAGAGGAGACTTCCTGACCCAACAGGGTCAGAAGAGATGGGGGAGAACTGAATTGCCTCACCATGGTATGGGGAGGAAGGCTGGAGAAATGGAGTTTGTAGCCCTCTCTGATGATAGAGAGGGTCCATTGCTCTGATGTTATTTGCTCCCATCTGGGAGCAAAGTGAGCTAACCTTCCCGGTATGGTGAGAGGCTCTGGTTGTTCCAGAGCCAGAAATGGTAAGTTCTCTAGGGGCAAGTCAAAACCCCTGAGGGGGTTGAGCCTGCTGGGGTGTAGCAGACACTGCAGACTTTGACTTTACTTGCTTAGATTGCTGACGTTTAGCAGCAAAGCGAGGCTGAGAAGATTGTTGGCCAGTATTTGTGGAAAATCTGGCCTTCTTGTAGTACGGCCTTTTAAAAGGTTTCTTTTTGGCAGGAGTAGAAGTAGACTTAGAAAGTCTATCTAGAGTGGCATTTTCTGCGTCCATTTGAGCAGCTTTAATTTGCCAGTCCTCACCAAATAAGTTCTCTCCTGTACAGGGCAGATTCCTTAAGCCATCCATGACCCAGGGTTCTAGGTCAGAAGCCTGGAGCCAAGCAAGACGTCGGGCTGCATAAGCGATTCCCGAAGCCCTGCCAGCAACCTCAAAGGAATCAAAGGCTGCCCTGTTGGAAAACTTGGAGACCTCTGAAAGTTGTGTCACCAGAGTAGTGAAGTCCTCCTTTTTATCCTCAGGGATAAAGGGGGCTAAATGCCGTACCTTTAGGGCAAGTTCTCTGAGAAACATGCCCATATAAAGGCTGTAAGAATTGATCCTGGCTATAAGCATACTAGCCTGAAAGATCTTTCTACCAAAAGAGTCGAGGGTCTTACATTCTCGCCCTGGAGGGGTAGAGGAATGCCTTTTAGGACTCTTTATCTTCTTCATAGCAGACTTCACCACAATGGAGTGGTGAGGCAGCTGAGTCTTTTGAAACCCAGGAGAAGGAGGGACCCGGTATATGGTGTCCAACCTACGGGAATGAGGAGACAGGGTTAGAGGAGTCTCCCACAAATCCATCAAGTGTTCTTGAAGGATTTCATGGATAGGCAGAGTAACTGCCTCTTTAGGAGGTTTAGAGTATCCTAAAATATCCAATTTTTTTGATCTGGGTTCCTTTTCAGCAGATGTAGCAATAGAAAGTGCTTTAGCTACATCAACAATGAAATCCTGAAAGGATAAATCCTCTGGAGGAGACATCCTCCTCTTTAGAGAAGAGGGCTCCTCAGGAAGATCAAACTCAGCAGAGTCGTCAGAGGAATTGAACTCATCAGAAGAATCTGAGTATTCTCTGTGTGCTTGCAATGCACGATACGCGTACCGATCGATATCGACATCGGGCGTATCGGGCATGGGATTGGTATCGGGCAAAAGCCTGAATCCAGCAAGCGGAACCGATCGACGCTTGGAAGTCGATGGTCTCGGTTCCGGTGTGGATACCGGAACCCGGGTCGGTACCGATGGAATCGGTACCGAGGGCGTCGCAGCCTTAATGAAAGCCAAAACGGCCTGCTGCATGGTCTGGACAGTATTGCCCATGGACGCCACTGCTGCCTGGATGTCGGTACCGGTATCGACCGGTACCCCAGAGCAGTCTAACAGGTGATCAGTCGAGGCCGTGCCATCGATGTCAACCTGTAACCCCATAGGTGATGCTTTGGAGGCCGGAGCCTCCCGCCGGGGTTTTTTGGTCTGGGCAGAATCCTCGAACTCAAGATTGAGAGCCTCTCGATCTTTTGAAAGAGATTTGCTTTTAGAGGATTTGCCCACAGAAAGTTTGGTTACCTGAGATCCATCCGGAGAGGAAGACCTGGATGACTGTGATGCTGGATTATCTGAAGCAAACAGCACATGGAACTTGTTGGCCCGGTTCTGCATACCACGTTTAGACATCTGGGAGCAGAATGGGCAGTCCGGTATGGAATGGTCAGGTCCTAAACATTTAAGACACCATTCATGGGTGTCTGAGAGAAAAATAACAGCACTGCACTTGGTACACTTTTTAAAACCAGGAGCTGGCTTCTCCATGAGGAGAATTAGTGTAGGCCTGAAGGCCTAGGAAAAGTTTACCACGTTGTGCTGAAAAAAAAAAAAAAAAAGATTTTTTTTTTTTTTTTTTTTTTTTTTTTTAGAAATAAAGAAAAAGAGACCGGCAGTACCAGTTTTGGTATGGGGAAGGCAGGTACGCGGTCAAAAGAAACAAATTAAAACAACAATTTCTTCAGCGGTGACAGGAACACGACCTGCTGGCTCCGCGGAAAAAGAGAAACTGAAGAGAGCTGGTAAGGAAGGCGGGAAGGCAGCGCGCATGCGCTGTGGGAAGCCCCAAAAGCTTTTCATTTGAAAAGCTGGGGAGCTTTCCCGCGCAGGCTCCGTCGGTTCCGACGTACCCATATGTGAGGACTTATTCCTGCTTGTTCCTGGAGATAGAGGACTGGAAGGCATGGGAAGAGAGAAAGGGGGGACGGATAGCATTGGGAGAGAGAAAGGGGGGGACGAATGGCATGGGGAGAGAGAAAGAGGGACGGAAGGGATAGGGAGAGAGAAAGGGGGGATGGAGGGCAGGGGGAGCGAGACGGAGGGACGGAAGGCACGGAGAGAGAGAAGGAGGGACGGAAGGCATCGGGAGAGAGAAAGAGAGACGGATGGCATTGGGAGAGAGAAAGAGGGATGGAAGTCATCGGGAGAGAGAAAGAAGGACAAGGCACGGGGAGAGAGAAAGAGGGACAGATGGCATTGGGAGAGAGAAAGAGGGACGGAAGGCACGGGGAGAGAGAAAGAGGGACGAAAGGCACGGGGAGGGAGAAAGAGGGACGGAAGGCACGGGGAGAGAGAAAGAGGGACGGAAGGCACGGGGAGAGAGAAAGAGGGACAGATGGCATCGGGAAAGAGGGATGGAAAGCACGGAGAGAGAGAAAGAGGGACGAAAGGCACGGGGAGGGAGAAAGAGGGACAGATGGCATCGGGAAAGAGGGACGGAAAACACGGAGAGAGAGAAAAAGGGATGAAAGGCATCGGGAGAGAGAAAGAGGGACAGATGGCATCGGGAAAGAGGGACGGGAAGCACGGAGAGAGAGAAAGAGGGATGAAAGGCACGGGGAGGGAGAAAGAGGGACGGAAGGCACGGGGAGAGAGAAAGAGGGACGGAAGGCACGGGGAGGGAGAAAGAGGGACCGAAGGCATGGGGAGAGAGAAAGAGGGACGGAAAGCACGGGGAGAGAGAAAGAGGGACAGATGGCATCGGGAAAGAGGGATGGAAAACACGGAGAGAGAGAAAGAGGGACGGAAGGCACGGGGAGAGAGAAAAAGGGACAGAAGGCACGGGGAGAGAGAAAGAGGGACGGATGGCACGGCAAGAGAGAAAGAGGGACGGAAGGCACGGCGAGAGAGAAAGAGGGACGGAAGGCACGGCGAGAGAGAAAGAGGGACGGAAGGCACGGCGAGAGAGAAAGAGGGACGGAAGGTACGGCGAGAGAGAAAGAGGGACGGATGGCACGTGGAGAGAGAAAGAGGGACGGAAGGCACGGCGAGAGAGAAAGAGGGACGGAAGACACGGCGAGAGAGAAAGAGGGACGGAAAGCACGGGGAGAGAGAAAGAGGGACGGAAGGCACGGGGAGAGAGAAAGAGGGACGGAAGGCACGGGGAGAGAGAAAGAGGGGCAGATGGCATTGGGGGAGAGAAAGAGGGATGGAAGGTACAGGGAGAGAGAAAGGGGGACAGATGGCATTGGGAAAGAGGGACGGAAAGCATGGAGAGAGAGAAAGAGGGATGAAAGGCATGGGGAGAGAGAAAGAGGGATGAAAGGCATGGGGAGAGAGAAAGAGGGACGGAAGGCACGGGGAGAGAGAAAGAGGGACGGAAGGCACGGGGAGAGAGAAAGAGGGACGAAAGGTACGGGGAGAGAGAAAGAGGGGCAGATGGCATTGGGAGAGGGAAAGAGGGACGGAAGGCACGGGGAGAGAGAAAGAGGGACGGAAGGCACGGGGAGAGAGAAAGAGGGACGGAAGGCACCGGGAGAGAGAAAGAGGGACGGAAGGCACGGGGAGGGAGAAAGAGGGACAGAAGGCACGGGGAGAGAGAAAGAGGGACGGAAGGCAGGAGGGTGGATTTGGCAAGAAATTGTAGACATTGGGAGGAGAAGAGAAGTGCAACTCATGAACGGGGGGGGGGGGAGCTTTCCCCCTTTTCTTTGTGCTAGCTAGGCTGTACTGAGAGCAAGATGCTTTCAGTGCTGGGGGGAGATAGTGGCCGGTATCCGCCCCACTCCTTCTGCCCTCATCTCATGGGGAGTGGAGTAGGGGCAAAAGGCGCACATAAATTTTGTCCAGGTTAGAGAGCACCCTAAGAGCCCTGAGAGTAATTTTATTAAGCTTTTTCTGCATTTAAAGCCTGTTCTACATTCACAACAGAACGTTTGTTGCTCTTTTTATGTGGTACACGCATGCATGTTGTCAGGGCAGGGTTTGAGTGGAGCGGAGGTGGCGTGTGATGTACACACATGTAAATTTGTGCTTTGGCATTTGTACGCTATCAGGCCTCGATCTAGACGCTTAGGTCGCATTATAGAATAGGCCTGAAAGAGATAGAATCAGATCCTGTGTGTGTAATTAATATGAGCCATGAATGTGTTACAGTGTAAGTGGTATAGGATTAGGAGCTGTGCCATGGTGTGTCTACCTCACCGCCTTATCCCAAGGAACCATAGGAGGTCTGCCTTCCTCCCACCCTTGGGTGTAATGGGGAGTGCTCCACACCCCACCCTAGAGAGGTCTCCCCATCTCACAAGAACTAGCAAGCAAAGTGCAGCAGCAATTATAAAATCTATAGAATGGCTCCCTTATGAAGAAAGATAAGACTCAGAAACTACTACTGCGCATCACATGTATAGCACTACTAAGAGACGGTCTCTACCCCCCAGAGCTTACAGTTTGTTCAAGACAGACAAACAAGGGACTAGGAAAATGATTAAAACATACATGTGTACTAAACAGGAAAATAATCTAAAAGAACTGTTCCATACGCCATTATTTATTTATTTAGCTGTGCTTATATACCGCTTTTCACCAGGTCAAAGTGGTTTTACACATATATGCTAACAGGCACTTTTTTTTATTCCCTTGTCCCCGAAGGGCTCACAATCTAAGTGTACCTGAGGCAATGGAGGGTTAAGTGACTTGCCCAACGCCACAAGAAGTATTCTGATATATCACTGCATTTGCTCCCACAACCTCCATCTTTTATGTCGTCCTTTGTTGTATTTTTTCTGGTTCAGCCCAATCCTTGTTTGACTGAAAATCCTGAGCAGTGTGAAACAGGTAAATAGGAAACAGTTATCTGCCTTTTCCAAAAGTGCTAGAACTGGGCAGAACTCCCTGAAGCTAACTGGTAGCAGATTTAAAACAAATTTAAGAAAGTTTTTTTCAGTCAGTGTACAGTTTAAAGTGTAGAATTAGGTGCCAGAGAACTACTTAAGGCCAGTAATATAGCTGGATTTAAGAAGTCTCTGGAAGACAGGTCCATTGGCAGCTATTAGCCAGGTAAACTTGGCTATGGCCATCTCTAACCATCAGGAGCTCAGACTAAGCCACAAATGAATCTCTCCATGCCCAGGACAGCAACTTTGGGGGAGGGGAGCAGCAAAGAGCAAGGCACTAAAAGCTAAACAATAGATTTTGAGGGGGATGGGGGCATAAGGCTTAGAGTTTGTCTAGGGCACCTACACCCTAAACCAATTCCAGGCCGGCCCTGACAGTAGGATTTGTTGGGTACTTCTGCCAGCAACTTATATGGACCACTCTTTGAGGCAAGATGCTGGCTCAGTGAACCATTGGTCTGAGCCAAGATAGTACATATTGGACCTGATTCTATCCTGCATGGCTATCCCCTTTGTACTTCCTGTCTGAGCCGGCCGTACAAAGGGGATCGTGATTCTGATCCCGCAGGACACATCTAGCCCCGCAGGATCAGAATCGCGATCAGGCCTGTACGTGCAGGTCGGTACTGCGATTCAGTCCCAGCCTGCATGTACAAGCACTGCCCAGATAGCTTAGTCAGGCATTTAAATGGAGCCGCAGCCCCATGGCATCCATTTAAATGCCGCAATGCCAGTTGCCAGCAATTAAGGGTTTTTTCCCCGCAGCCTGACACCCAATCTGGCCTCCTAAGGCCAAGGTCAGGCTGCGGGGAAGAAACCCTGCCCCCCCCCCCCCCCCCGCCCCGATTTTTACAAAAAACATCCAGGATGCACAGGGCCAACATTAGAATAGGCCTTGTATGTCCAGGCTGGCGACCGCCCACTCTCCGCCTCTTCCCCGCCCCCAGGCCACCTTTCCCCACCCCCGAGTAGCTTCCCTGCACAACCAGCGGGGACGTTAGTCGGGGGCTGCCGCCGGCACGAATAGCGGGGATGGATGTCCCATTGGGACGTCCATCCCCACTATTTGTATCTCAGAATAACCCCCCATTATGTTTATTCCTGCTTGCTGTTCAACTAGAAAAATCATTTATTCCATGATTCTGCCTTAGCAATGATGCTATGCAATTAGTATTTTATGAGTATTTAGCTCATGCTTTTCCGGTAGATGAACAAGGTGAGTTACATTCAGGCACAGTAGTTATTTCCCTGTCCACAGAGGGCTTATAGTCTTTGTGGCTGAGGAAATCGAGGGTTAAGTGGCTGGCCCAAGGCCAAAAGGAGTACTTGCTGCTCTGTACAGATCACCCACCTCTGTGCTTTTGTTTAGGGTTGTACTGGCTGCTCTCTGCAGGTCACCCCCGTCTATGCCTTGTTTAGGGTTGTACTGGCTGCTCTCTGCAGGTCACCCCCTGTCTATGCCTTTGTTTAGGGTTGTACTTGCTGCTCCGTGCAAGTCACCCCCCTCTATGCCTTTGTTTAGGGTTGTACCCTGACTCCGTGCAGGTCACCCCCTCTATTTATTGAAATATAAAATATAGTTAAGTTTATTTTGATTTTTTTCTCTTGCTATAAAGAGATCCACTATGTCTGTCCCATGCCATTCTGAATTCCGTCACTGTATTTGCCTCCACCACCTCCATCGGGAGGGCATTCCAAGCATCCACCTCCCTTTTCAGGAAAAACGTATTTCCTGCCGTTGTTTTTAAGTTTAACTCCTTGCAGCTTCATTTTATGCCCTCTAGTTGTACAGCTTCCCCTTCTTTGAAAAAGGTCTGTTTGTTCATTAATACTCTAAGTATTTAATGTCTGTGTCATATCTCCCCTGTCCCTCCTCTCCTCTAGGGTATACATATTTAGGTCTTCAAATGTCTTCTCATACGTCTTCTGGCACAGACTCCAAATCCTTTTGGCCGCCTTCCTCTGAATTATTTCAAGTATTTTTATATCCTTTGTGAGAGATGGTCTCCAAAACTGAACACAGTACTCCGTGTGGCCTCACCATATGTCCCTGTACAAGTCGTGTCAGTGAGATTTGAACCCTGGTCTTTAAGATTCCAGGCTGCTGCCCTAGCAACTAGGCTACTTCTTCAGGCAGTGAAGAATTTGCAAATGTAGAGAATACAGAGGAACGGAAATTGTCTGAAATTTCTCAAATAGCCCTTCTACAGTTTGGGTGTAATTTTATATAAGGAGCTATCTAAATTTATATTTGAACAACTCATGAAAATCTAAGTATTTTAGTCATACATGCGTGTAAACAACTGTGCATAAAGTGCTACTTTATAAGTACACGTGCACATGCAATGGCGTGTACGTTCACGATGGGTATGCACAAGGATGGAGCTTGGGCAGGATGCAAAGTTACACACACAAATTCTACTAGATTTACATGCATTGCATAAACGTCTAGACACAGGTATTTAATGAGCGCACACTCTCTGCCACTTACGCTCTCTTATTTAAAGTGAAGGCCACGTGCTTGACTTTATAAAATAGGTGTAAAATATGTGTTTAAAAACATGTGTAAATCTAGGCGCAGCTTTAAAACTGCCCTCGGTGTGTGTAGAGGAAATTGGGATTACATAAAATGGGTCAGATGCTCGTATGTTATTGGCACTTTGATGTCAGCCAGGGCTGACTCAGACCCTTGAAAAAGTTCGGAGTCCCAAACCAGCATCAGTGCCTCATGTATAATCATGCAGCAGCCTGTTCACATGTAACAGGAGCGTTCCTCAGCAATCTCACCAGCCAAGTGACAATTTCTAAAATACCTTTGTAGAAAGGAACTTATTTGCTGATTTAAGTTAACTCATTTTCCACCTTTTCACAGAAAAACCTAATGTTAGGAGGATCGCGGACATTACCATTGTGGTAAAACATTGAAATAAAATACACACAAAAAAAGTTCCAGATACAAACATACCCCCAAACCCCTCTCTCCAATCTTCCAAAGAACAATAAAGCATCAGCATTCCTTACCGAAGAATTTCAGCTGGAGAGTTGCCCACCCTGTCATTATTTACACAGCAGCCACAAGCCTAGTTCTAAAGAACTGGGGCACCATTAATCATTAACAGGAAGCAGGAAGCCAGGTCTTCACCTCTTTCTTAACCTAAACTAGTCAGGTTCCAGCCTAAGCTCTGAGATCAGGAGCCCACAGTCTGCCAATAAAATGCCCAACTAGTAGAGAAACAGCTTGTATTATCTTAAGCATCACTGTTGTTACACTATCACATAAAACATACTTGTTTTCCAGGAACAAGCAGGAAGTCAGTCCTCACATATGGGTGACGACAGCGCCAACGGAGCCTGGGTGGATCCACTCTCCAGCTTTCAAAGAAAGCCTTTGGAAGCTCACCGTGCATGCGTGGTAACCTTCCCGCCCAAAGGTGCCATCTTACCTCAGTTTTCTTTTTTCCACGGAGCCTTGCAATTGTGCTGTCTCTGCACCTCTGATAGAGTTGATTTTTTTTCACCTTTTGTCGGTATTTTCAAGACTTTCTTCGGTATCGATCACCTCCCGCTGCCAAAGTCCAACGACTCAGCATCGTGTTTTTCATTGGGGTATCTTTTTTTTTTTCTTTACTTTTTTGGGCCTAGTTGATCAAGACATCAGTTTAATCTCACAGGGCTCGTTTTTCCCGCTATGTCTTCGACCAGCGGTTTTAAGCAGTGTGGCAGTGCAACCGCACTATGTCACGCAAAGACTGCCACAGTAACTGCATTAAATGCCTCAGGGCGGACCACGATGCGTCTTCCTGCCTGCTCTGCCTTTTGATTTCAGCCAAGACCCATAAGGAACATGAAAGGCCGCAGGGAAAGCTGTTTGGTAAGTCTTGTTTGGGATTGGCATCGGGGGCAGAATCCCTGCCTTCGACACCAGCAACGCACTCTCAGGCTCAGACAGAGCCCTGGGATCGTTGGGTGACGGAGTCATCCTCAGAGGAACTTCCCCGGGCGTTGAAGGCTTTGTCAAAGCCGGTCCGACCCTGGCCCGAGGGGTAAGACCTCCGTAACCTGGGCGCAGAGTCCTCAACTCAACATTGGTGATGACGGCCGGGAGCGCCCCTCAAAGCAACCCCAGCAGGAGGCATCGTCAACAGTCAAGGGATCGAGTCGGGTCCCCGACGCCATCACTATCAGGGATTCCCCTGCCAGGGACCTGACGCAAGCGGGCATCGAGGCCAGAATGGTGACCCTGGAATGCAGCTTTGTGGCATTCATTGAGGCACAGAGGGGCCCGACTCCCGGTCACTCCAGGTCGGTGGCGCCCACCATGGGGCTGCCCTTGACCAGGACCTCTCCGGAGGATGCTCCGCCCAGCCTTAAGAGGCTGGCTCAATCGGTGCTGACTCCATCGGCCACTGATTCAAGGCCTGGCACGGCATCAGTTATGGCCATGCCGGAACCCCGACACTGGCTGTCATTGATACTGAGCCAGTCCGACGACCGTAGGGTGCTTGCTGATTCCTCTGGCTCCGAGTCGGTGTGGGAGATGGATGAGAAGTCTCTGGACACTATCCTCCACCAGGACATCCCATCCGACCCATCTCCGCCACACCATTGGCGGCGGTTACCTCTGGAGGATCGTTTTTACGGGAGATGTCCCAGGCATTCGATTTCATGACGGTGCACGAGGACAAGCCACGTACTGAGGACATCAAGAATCCTCCCCAGGAGGCACTGATAGTGCCCCTGCTCTCCATCCTCGAACAGTTAGTTGATGTCCCTTGTCGGGGGGGGGGGGGGGCGAAATCTCTTCATCAAGCCCATGACGGAGAAGGTCCGACGAGCTGGAGAAGGAATTTATGACCAGAACCAGGTTGTCCAAGAAAGTCTCTGAACCTTCCCACATGAAGACTTCAGGGAAAAAACCCTTCCACCCAAAGACCAAGAAGGCGCATAGGAACTTCCCCAAGTTTCAGGCCTATCATGCTCCCCCTCAGGGGCAGCAGGCCAAAGGCCCCCAAGCATCTCAGCCACAGCCTTGGGGTGGCTTTTGACTCCTGGGCATAGCCTCCCTCCCCCAGGAGGTACAAGGCCCGAGGTTCACGGGAGGGCGGTTGGTCCACTTTGCACACCAGTGACTAAGCATCACCCCGGACGCTTGGGTGTTGCAGGTGGTTGGGGAAGGTTATCTCCTCCACTTCGCCTAACTGCCTGCTCCCTTCTTCCCAGGGCAATTACCCATGGACTCCTTGCACAGGGAGTTTCTGCAAAGGGAGCTCGAGGTTTTGCTAGAGGATCAAGTGGTGGAACCTGTCCCCCAACTTCTTCAATGCTAGAGATTTTACTCCTGCTACTTCTTTATTCTCAAGAAGACAGGGGGCTTCCGGCCCATCCTAGATTTACGAGACCTCAACCACTTCCTGGTCAAGGAAAAGTTCAAAATGATATCCCTTGAAACTTTGCTGCCTTACCTCTTGCAGGGAGATTGGCTATGCTTCTTGGATCTCAAAGATGCCTACACCCACATCCTGATCCTTCCAAGGCACTGTCAGTACCTCCGATTCAGTGGCGGCGGACGACATTATCAGTACAGGGTACTCCCCTTCAGCCTAGCCTCGGCTCCTCTGGTAATCACAAAATGCCTGGCAGTCATGGCCACTCGCCTCTGGCTCCAGGGAGTTTTTGTCTTCCCCTACCTGGACGACTGGCTCATATGAGCCAGTTTGCTGGAGGAAGTGTACAAAGCAGTACAGCACACCATAGGGCTACTCCAGCACCTGGGTTTTGTGGTGAACTTCCAGAAGTCTCACCCCCTCTCTACCCAACACTTAGAGTTCATCAGCGCCCTACTGGATTCCACTTAGGGCAAGAGCCTTTCTGCCACAGGATTGTGTGCAACTCTTCTCTGCCCTGGTGCAGGCTGTGCAGGGCAGTTCTGCAGTGTTAGCCAAGCAGATGCTTCGCCTCTTGGGGCACATGGTATCTACCATCCACATCACCCTGTTTGCCCACCTCTGCATGCTGCAGGCTCAATGGACACTCAGTGCCCAGTGGACACAGGCTTCGGGCCATATGGAGGACAGTATCCAAGTCATGCCAGCCCTAACAAATCCTCTGGACTGATGGCAGGACCCCCTCAACCTCAGAGCCGGCCTGCCCTTCCAGGCTCACCAGGTTCAATGCATCCTCACCACAGACATGTCAAAGTTGGGCTGGGAAGACCACTGCAATCACCTGCAGTTGCAAGGCCCATGGTCACCAGAAGAGAGTGCCTCGCAGATCAACCTGCTGGAACTCAAAGCAGTCTATCATGCCCTGCGAGTCTTCTAGAATCTCTAGAATCACTGGAAGGATAGGTGGTTCAGGTCCAGATGACAACCAGGTGGCAATGTACTACCTCAACAAGCAGGGAGGCATGAGCTCCTACCACATCTGCTAGGAGGTGGTGCGCCTCTGGAACTTCGCAGTGGGGAAGAATATATCCCTCAAAGCGATTTACTTGCCAGGCCAGGGCAACATGCTGGCCGACTGCTGAGCTGGATCCTCCAGCCCCATGAATGGAGGCTGAACCTGACCATGTTGGGTGAGGTCTTCCAATGCTGGGGGATCCCGTAGATCGACTTCTTTGCCAGTCCAGAGAACAAGCAGCTGCTGCATTTCTGCTCCTAGAGACCAGCCAAGGAACAGGAAGTGGCAGACGCCTTCCTCCTCCCCTGGTCCAAAGGCTTCCTGTATGCTTTTTCACCCACACCCCTGATGCCATGGTCTCTCCTCAAAATCCAGGCAGAAGCAGCCTCAGTCCTTTTCATTACACCTAGGTGGCCCAGCTAGCCCTAGTTCCCCCTGTTGCTGCGATTGTCTCAGCGGGACCAACTACCGCTGGGGAGCACCCCAGACATGCTGACCCAAGAGGACGAGTCGCTACTGCACCCCAACCTCCAGTCCCTTGCCCTGATGGCTGGATGCTGAGAGGATAGCTATGGTGCAACACCACCTCTCCAGGTTGATTGAGGATGTTCTCCTTGCCTCGCATAAGGATGCCACAGGCATATGCTTTTAAGTGGTGCAGGTTTTCACACTGGTGTGTGGAGGAGGGTCTTAATCCTTTCTCCTGTGCAATACCGGACATCCAACAGTACTTTCTGCATCTGTCAGGGGTGGTCTCAAGTCAGCAGCAGCTAGAATCATATTGAAAGTAAACTCACTCCAACACATAACACCAATACTAGCATCCCTTCACTGGTTACCAATACAAAGCAGGATAATATACAAAACAATAATAACCACATTCAAAGCCTTAAATGATATGGCTCCAACCACACTATGTAATCTAATATGCAAAGAACCTTCTAAGCCCACTCACAGAAAAGGACAATTAAACAAAATAAAGATTCCGAAAGATTTCATAAAAGCACATAAATTAACAAACAATAGAGCCTTTTCACACATAGTTCCAACTATTTGGAATTCCCTCCCAGAGGATCTACGAACACTAACCGAGATCATGGAATTCCGTAAAAAATTGAAAACTTATCTATTTACCAAACACTACAACAACATAGATAACCCTTCACTCGATTTAGATAAAGGCTAAACAGGTACCTGACTGTATCAAATAAAAACCCTTTCACTCAAACGGATAACATACATAGTTGAAATTATATGATGATCCAATGTACTAATACTTCCAAATGTATATAGTTTTATTCTGTTCTGTATTGCCTTACGCTGTTTAGATAATACATTCTGTTTAGTTATTACTATGTTCTATATTTACATATGCTGTTTAGTTAATACTTTGTTTGTTTATTATAAGACGTTTAATACATTCTGTTTAGTTAATTACTCTGTTCTATATTTACATATGCTGTTTAGTTAATACATTGTTTGTTTATTATAAGACGTTCCATGTAAAACAAACCTTGCTTTGTTAATTGTTGTTTATTGTGAACCGCAACTGATCTCTGGAAGATGCGGTATATAAATGAATGTTAAATAAAAAATAAAAAAAAGTCCAACACTGTCATAATGCATCTATGTGCCATCTCGGCTCACCACCATGCTGTGGATGGTCTGGCCGTATCTCCAGGAACAAGCAGGATTATATTCTTCACATATGGGTGACATCGGGTACTGACCGAGCCCATGTGGGAAGCTCCCCAGCTACCAATAGGAAAGCCTTTTGCACTCCACTGTGCCTGTGCTGCTGCCTTCCCACTCTCCAAACTCCCTCTCCTCGGTTCTTCTTTTTCCACGGAGCCAACGGATCACTACCCTATCGCCACAGAAAAGAACTTCTAAAAACACTTCCTTAACCACTCTGCCTAACCACAGCAGTATCACTCAATACTATTCCCTTCATCCTTTTTCCTAATTTTTTCTTTTCTTACAAAAAAAAAAAACACTTCATTTTTTTCCTCAGGGCCTTGTGCCCACCATCTTAAGATGGAGAAACCCTCCAGCGGTTTCAAAAACTGCACCAAGTGCTCTAGCACCATCTCGGTTACCGACGAAGAGGAACCTAGGGAACTGGGCCAAAAGGTTTGGGGAACTCTTCCCTTCAGACTCATCGTCATTGGCCTCTACTTTCCAGAACATCGTCCTGCTCCCATGGTTCGAAGCACTCCAAGGAATCGAGGCAGAGAAGAAGACTAAGAAAACCACATCTCCTGCTAAGTCTTCCAAAAGATAAGTCAAAAACCCAAGACTCCTCTGAGAAACTGAAGGAACCGAAAGAAAAGTCCAAGGACTCCTCAGGAAAGTCTTGGGAATCCAGAGAAAGATCCCGTTCGACTCACTGGGAATCGTCCAGGACTTCCTCTGAATCTGGTCATCAGTCCAGGCATCCCTGACAGGAGAATTTGTCCTCCAAAGCCTCGATGGGGAGTCGGGAGGCACCCTAGGCCTTGGCCTCCGGAGAGCTCCCGATGCCTTGCTCTAGTACGATGACGCCCAGCCCCGTTCTTTCATTGGACTAGATGCAGGCTACCTCCCTGCATCAGTGTATGCTGTCCTTGGAAAGGACCATAGCGGCTCTTCTGGCGGCTTTGGTACTATTAGCAGTGACAGCCCCAGGAATGCAGCTGAGAACATCAACCTCAATGACTCCATCCACTCCAGTGCAACAGGCGGCATCGGTCTTGCCTTTGGCATTGATGCATCGAGCACCAAGGTTTCGGTACCATGTCCGGTATTGGCATAGATCCCTGAACCTCCCTGGTCTGGGGGGTTCCAGTGATATCAGCATACAGAATGACGGCATAGCCACGAGCTCCCACTCTCCCTCAACAAAAGCAGCAACAGAATCCGATTAATTTGCCACTATTCCACTGTCTGGAAAAGTGCAAAAAGGCAAGAATAAGCAGGCAGTTGGAGGTGGGGCATGGCAAGCAAAAAGAAGCCTGATTTCAAAGAATTCGCCTGTGATCGGGCTGCAACCCCGAGAAAGGATCCCAAAATGGCGATGAGTGCAGCAGGACACAGACAAAGCCGGGAGGAACTTGCAGACCAGGGAAGTGAATCAGAGGAGGACACTTCCGAGGTTATGAGTGCGAAGGAGATCTGCAGGTGGTTCTTAGAGATAAAGAGCGAAATGAACAATGTAAGAACAGATATTGGCACATTGGCAGCAGACCTAAGAGTTGAGCTGCATGATTTGGGAAGTAGAATTGAAACGGTGGAAGAGCAAAGCACTAATAATGCAGAGCAAATAAAAACTCTGAATTCAACACTAAAGGACCTTGAGAGCTCAGGAAACTCTAGCTGATAAGCTGGCAGATGTGGAAAATGGGAGCAGAAGATGCAATATTAGAGTTCGAGGGATGCCAGAGAAACAGGAATACCAGGACTATAAAAAAAACATAGAGAGCATTATAAAGCAACTGTGGGCCGAGGGGAAAGCACCGGAGATAACTCTTGAAAGAGCACATAGAGTTTTGGGCACACCACGGAGCAATCTCCCAAGGGACATAGTGGCCTGTTTCCATCAGTACACTACGACAGAGGTGGTAATGAGGAAAGCCAGAATAGAAAATAGCATTCAGTGGGAAGGTCACTCTATTGTCCTATCTCCTATAGGGAGATAAAGTTCCTAGATGACATAAATGACTGATTCTTGGAGCAGCTGGTTCATGAACCGACCAGAGGGGAAGCCATATTAGACCTAGTCCTTAGTGGAACACCAGATCTAGTGCAAGAGATAAGGGTGTTCCATATAAAAGGGGGAAGGCAATGGCAGTGGGGGTGTACTATCGAGCACCTGGCCAGAATGACCAAATGGATGATGAAATGCTCAAAGAAATCAAGGAAGCTAACAAAAGTTACAGCGCAGTAATAATAATGGGTGATTTCAATTACCCCGGTATCGACTGGGTCAGTGTCACGTCAGGACATGCTAGGGAGATTAAGTTCCTAGATGAAATAAATGACTGCTTCTTGGAGCAGCTGGTTTATGAACCAACCAGAGGGGAAGCCATATTAGACCTAGTCCTTAGTGGAACACCAGATCTAGTGCAAGAGATAAGGGCGTTGGGGCCACTTGGCAATAGTGATCATAGCATGATCGCCTTTGATTTAATTAGTGGAGGAGGGATAGTAAGGAAATCCACAGTACTACCTTTTAACTTTCGAAAGGGAGACTATGATAAAATGAGGAAAAACAGTTAAGAAAAAACTAAAAGGAGCAGTTGCAAAGGTTAAAGACGTACATCAAGCTTGGGTGTTGTTGAAAAATACTATCTTGGAAGCCCAAACCAGCTGTATTCCACGCTTTAAGAAAAGTGGAAGGAAGTCCAAAAAACTGCCAGCATGGTTTAAAGGTGAGGTCAGAGAGGCTGTTGTTGCCAAAAAAGCATCTTTCAGGAAATGGAAAAAAGAGCCAAACGACGAAACCTGGAAACAGCACAAGCACTGGCAGGTCAAATGCAAGGCATTGATAAAGCAGGCAAAGGGAGAATTTGAGAAGAAGCTTGCTGCGGAAGCAAAAACGCGAAATAAAGATTTTTTCAAGTACATTCGTAGCAAAAAACCTGTGAGAGAGTCGGTTGGACCATTAGATGATAGAGGAGTTAAAGGGGCACTAAGAGGCAACAAGGCGATAGCGGAGAGACTGAATGAATTCTTTGCTTCGGTCTTTACTGAGGAAGATTTAGAGATGTTACCAATGACTGAAGTGGTATTTAAAGGTGCGGAAGAATTGAAGGAAATATCGATACATCGGGAAGATGTATTACAACTATTAGATAAACTGAAGAGTAGCAAATCACTTGGGCCAGATGGTATACATCCAAGGGTGTTGAAAGAACTGAAATATGAGATTGCAGACCTGCTATTAGTAATCTGTGAACTATCATTAAAATCATCTCTAATACCTGAAGATTGGAGGATCGCCAATGTAACACCAATTTTTAAAAAGGGTTCCAGGGGTGATCCAGGAAACTACAGACCGGTGAGCCTCACGTCAGTACCGGGAAAAATGGTAGAAACCATCATAGAGAATAAAATTACTCAGCATCTTTATCTTTATTAAAACATTTGATAGACCGCTGTGGCCAAAGCATAAAGCGGTGTACAATAAAAAGGTCCACACTGCAAACCATAGAAAAGAACGCCATAAATAATAGGAAAGCAAGACAAAGTAGCACACAGAAAGCATGTAGATAGTCATGGCCTAATGGGAGACAGGCAACATGGCTTTATACAAGGAAGATCTTGTCTTACTAATCTGTTATGTTGTTTTGAAAGTGTGAATAAACAGGTGGACAAAGGTGAGTCGGTTGATATAGTGTATCTGGACTTTAAGAAAGCCTTTGACAAAGTCCCTCATCAGAGACTTTTGGCAAAACTAAAGAGTCATGGGATAGGAGGCAGTGTACTACTGTGGATCAGGAACTGGTTAAAAGATAGAAAGCAGAGGGTTGGGCTAAATGGCCAATTTTCCCAATGGAGAAAGGTGAATAGTGGTGTACCCCAGGGATCTGTGCTGGGTCCGCTGCTTTTTGACATATTCATAAATGACCTGGAAAAGGGAATAACGAGTGAGGTTATCAAATTTGCAGATGACACAAAACTATTTAAAGTTGTTAAAACCCAAGAGGATTGTGAAAAATTGCAAGAGGATCTTGATAAATTGGAAGACTGGGCATCAAAATGGCAGATGAAATTTAATGTGGACAAGTGCAAAGTTATGCACCTAGGGAAGAACAACTCAAACTATGGTTACACAATACAAGATTCCACATTAGGAACCACCACCCAGGAAAAAGATTTAGGCGTCATTGTGGATAACATGTTAAAACCCTCGGCCCAGTGTGCAGCGGCGGGCAAGAGAGCAAATAGAATGCTAGGTATGATAAGGAAAGGAATGGAAAATAAAACAAAAGATATTATAATGCCTCTATATCGTTCCATGGTGAGACCGCACCTTGAATATTGTGTGCAATTCTGGTCGCCGTATCTTGAAAAGGTTCAGAGAAGAGCCACCAAAATGGTAAAGGGGATGGAAGGATACTCCTATGAAGAAAGGCTAAAAAGGTTAGGGCTCCTTAACCTGGAAAAGAGACGGCTGAGGGAAGATATGATAGAAGTCTATAAATTAATGAACGGAGTGGAACGGGTAAACGTAGATCGATTGTTTACGTTATCAGAATATAAAAAGACTAGGGGACATGCAATGAAGCTACAGGGTAAACTATTTAAGACTAATAAAAGAAAATATTTTTTCACTCAATGTGTAATCAAACTCTGGAATTTGTTACCGGAGGATGTAGTAAAGGCTGTTAGTGTAGCTGGGTTTAAAAAAGGTTTGGACAAGTTCCTGGAGGAAAGGTCCATAAACCATTATTAAGAAGTGACCGAAGATATCAATGCTTGACCCAGTACAAGCATTGTGGAACTTGTGTCTCTTGGGGAAACTGCTAGGTACATATGACCTAGATTGGCCACTGTTGGAAACAGAATACTGGGCTTGATGGACCTTGGTCTGACTCAGTATGGCATATCTTATGTTCTTATGTTCCATTATGATAAGGTAGTCCTTAGGACTCATCCACACTTTATGCCAAAGGTGGTGTCACCTTTTCATTTAAACCAAGCAGTTTACCTTCCTTTCTTCTTCCCAAGGCCTCACGCCTCAAATGCAGAAAGGAATTTTCATACTTTGTACTGTAAAAGGGCTTTGGCCTTTTACTTACAAAAGACACAGCAACATAGAAAGTCCTCCCAACTCTGTTGCTTTTGATCCTAGTCATTTTGGACTTCCAGTCTCCAAAAGAACACTGTCCAGCTGGATTGCACAGTGTATATCTTTTGCCTATGAGAGTAAAAACCTTCCTCTTGAAGGCCATGTCACAGCTCACAATGTGAGAGCCATGGCAGCCTCTATGGCTCATCTTCACTCTGTGTCTATCGACAACATCTGTCGAGCAGCTACTTGGGCTTCGGTTCATACCGTCACAGCCCATTACTGCTTAGACAAGGACTCCCACCGGGATGCCTTGTTTGGTCAGGCTGTTCTACAACAACTGTTCCATACTTAATCAGCTCCTACCCACCATCCCTGGTAGGATGCCAGAGATCCATGGGGAAAAGTGGAGCCCTTTCACAGGAGCACACAACTTCTTGGGCTTTCTCCCTGGCATCTGCAGCTAGGGAGTCCCCATATGTGAAGACTACATTCCTGCTTGTTCCTGGAGATAGCATAGTTACTCACCTGTAACAGGTGATCTCCGGGAACAGCAGGAATTTAGTCTTCAGAACCCACCCACCTCCCCAGGAGTTGTTTCTCTCTTTCCCTCTCTCTTTGTCTCAGCTTTAAACTCAACTGGAGAGGGACAGTTGGGAAAGGCAGGAAGGCAGCACGCAGGCGCTGTGGGATGCTCCCAAAAGCTTTCCTATTGGACGCTGGGGAGCGTTCCCGCACAGGTTCCGTCGGTACCGACGATACCCATATGTGAAGACTAAATTCCTGCTGTTCCCAGAGATCACCTGTTACAGGTGAGTAACTATGCTATACTGTGGAGCAAGCGCAAAGGAAAATGTTTTATTACATTTGGTGCCATAGGCCACCAAGAATAGCTAGGAAAACTCTGTATAGATCAAAAAGGGCTGGTGGATTAGCAGTCCCAAACCTATGGTGGTATTATAAAACAGCACTACTAACTAATATTATAGGATGGCAAAAAGGCCCTAAAAGAAAATAGGTAGGGTTATTGCAAGAGATAGAAGGAGAGGATTCTCCCAGGGGGCTGCCGTGGTTAAATTGGAGCTCAAAACAGGTCTTTATTCCATATTTACGGCACGTGTTGAAAATCTGGGGGACGATCAGAGAGGGGAAAAAATTTAAGGGTACAAATTCCTTGTTGCGGTCAATTTGCCACAACCCGAACTTCCCTCCTGAGATACAAGATCCTCTTTTTCTGAGATGAGAAGGGAAGGAAAGGGATTAATATCTCCCATTCATCTGATAGAGAAAGGTGTGTTGGTAGATTACTCCAAATTACAGGAGACATTTGGGCTAACCCACTCAGACTTCTATAGATTTTTGCAGATAAGGCATTGGCTATCCAGCAAAAAATGGGTAGAGAGTATAGAAAGAGGCTTGACAGATTTTGAAAGAGTGTGCTGTTAACAAGCCTCCAGCTGTGGGGTGTTGTCAAAGATATACTGCCTAATCAGAGAAGAACAAGAAACGGGAAGACTACCATGGTTGCAACAGTGAGAAAGGGATATAGGGGCATTAATAGAGGACAGAGAGTAGGGAGAAATATATAAAATGGTGGCAAAATGATTTACGGCAACCAGACATGTAGAGCACATCTATAAAATGCTATACAGATGATATATTACACCAACATTCCTAGCATTAATAGTGCAGGATCAATCAGGCGCGTGTTGGAGAGGTTGTAAAGAGAAAGGAGGATACATACATATGTGGTGGGGTTGCCCTAAACTGCGGGCGTTTTGGGACAATGTATACTGATAAATCTCAGAAATGGTGGGGCATGCAATTGAGTGGAATATGGAAAAGTGTTGTTAACCTTAAGAGGAAGGGGTTGGAAGGGGAGAGGAGTATTGATACGATAAGGAGTGATCGCAGCAAGATCTGTCTTAGCGAAACAATGGAAAAAAAGAGGATGCCTCAGAAAAATTTGATTGGTTATCAATGTTTGCATGAAATTTGTAGACTGGAGCGGCTAACAGCTATTCGTAGGGAAAAGCTGAGGCCTTTGAGGAGAGTTGCGCTCCCTTTTGCAAACAATATCGTCTTGTAAAGGAGACCCAAGTATTTGGGGGGAATTGAAGGAATAGGTACTGAAAAAAAGGTAACTGATATAAGAGATAAGTATGTCCTAAGAAGCGATAATAAGGAGAAGGGGAGGGACGGGAAGGGGGGGAGGGAAATGTATAGATACATAAATGTATATAGAAATGTAAAACCGTCAGGCATGGCATGATGGAAGAAGAATGTCTAACAAATAAGAAAATGGAATTGTAGGTTTGTGATGGTTAATAAAAATTGTCAAATTAAAAATAAAAACTTCTCTGATCTGCACAAAAATTAGCCCCCAAGGACATCATCACCGCTTATAATCGGCATCTGCGATGCTCTCCAGCATTGGATCCAGATACTTCCGATTCCGATCACCGATCCCTCGATTCTGATTACCTCCAAGACATCGTCTCGGAGCCCTCAACACCGTCAATTAGTACTCACCGTAAATCCCCTCCTGAAGACATGTCTTTTCAGGACTTTATCCAAGACATGGTTGCTGGCCTTTCCATCCCGGCAGCATCAGAACCGGAATCGAGAGCGGAGGAACTGGATATCCTCCAGTACCCCACAGCCCCGAAAGAGGCCGCAATCCTCCAGGTACACTGGATCCTACATAAGCTGATGCTCCAGATGTGGGAGACCCCTCTAATGGTTTCTCCCATAAGTCGTCTGTTGGACACCATGTGTAGAGTGCCTGAATGCCCTGGCTTCCAAAAGCCACAACTTCCACATCATTCTATTGTAGTAGAATCGGCAATGCGCCATATAAAAAGTGGTAAAAATCATGCATCCATTCCTACGGACAGGGAATCGCAGAATCTCGATTCCTTTGCCTGTTGCTCCTTCCAAGCATCAGTGCTATTATCCAGTAGGATAAATTCGTACATCCTTTATATGGGAATATTCTTAAAGGAGCTTAATAAAGACTGGGAGGGATTTCACCCTTTTCTTCCAGAGGAGAAGTGTCCAGCTTTCCAGGCTATCTTGACTCACAGCCAAAATGTCTCTAAATTCGTGAATAGAGCTGCTTTTGATGCCTTTGAATCATCAAGCTGGACTTCTTCTGTTGCCATAGGTGCAAGCCGTCTGACTTGGAACAATGGGTCCAAGATAAGTTGGGTAACATCCCCTGCACTGATGAAAGCCTGTTTGTGAAGAACTGGCAAGAGAAGGCAGGAGAGCTAGAAACAGATGACACAACATTAAGAGGCTCTCCAGAAAGACTTCTGATCCTTCTAAATACAAGGCACCTAACAAGAAGCCTTTCTACCCTAAAAAGAGAAGATTCTATCTTTCGTACTCCCAGCAGCCTATCGGGCTCCACAAAATCAACAGGGCCCTAAACAGGCTAAAAAGCCCAGGCTAACCAAGCCACAGCCAGCCACTCAGCCAACTACTGCTACATCTAGTTTTTGACTCCTATATAGGGAGCACAGCCAGCCTCCTCCTTCCACCACCATCCCAGGAAGACACTCTCACTTTGCTCAGTACTGGCATTTCATCACCACAGAGCAGTGGACTCTCGGCATAATCCAGAGAGGTTACCAACTAAACTTTCGAGAGCTTCATCCTCACCACTTCAAGGGAGAGCTTCACTACAAACCTCTCCTAGATGCATTGCTCAGGCAAGAGATAAACATTCTCCTTTCCAAAAGAGCAATAGAACCAGTTCCAACCAACCAGCTGTTCAAAGGCTTCTGCTCCCCCTACTTCCTCATTCCAAAGAAGTCAGGAGACCATAGGCCCATTTTTTACCTCAGAGTGCTAAACAAATTCCTCATCAAAGAGAAATTTAAAATGATCTCTCTGGGGGGGCGGAGCTAACCGCGAAAGGAGATGGCTGCCTGAATCTTCTGCTCTCACCCAAGAGATAGAATCCTGACTTTCCTCTCCCCCAAATAGTGCCACAGGAGACAGTACTTAAAAGTGAAGTGATGTCGGAAAAGCCTGCATTAAAACCGGCGAAGTTAGATTTTGTTCAAGGAGCGGGACACGCATCGAAGCGCTTAAAGCCTGAAGCCGGGTCTCCGCAGAAAATGGCGGCGGGGAAAGACTCGACGGAGGGAGTCCGTGAAATACTGCAAGAGCTCAGGTTGGTTAAGAGCATGATTGCCTCCAGTAATGAAACGCTAGCGCAGTTGCAGGAAGATGTGAATGAAGTTAAAGAACAGCTGAAAGGAGTCGGCGAACGTGTGCGTAATGCAGAAATGGTGATCGAACGCCATGAGCAGCTTCTGCAGCACATAGGCCCTCTTCAGAAAAGAATAGTGGTGCTAGAGGATCTTAGCGAGGACCAGAATAACCGCGCCAGGAGAAACAACTTAAGGCTTCTCGGCATACCGGAGGGCAGGGAAGGCACTGATCCTCTGGGATACTTACAGAGACTGATTCCTGAGCTGCTGCAGATAACGTTTAGTCACCCCTTTGAGATTGAACGGGCCCACCGCGTGCCATCGCAAATCAAGGAACGGCAGAAGCATCCACGGCCTTTCATTATAAAATTGCTTCGATACCCACAAGTATTGCAAATTTTGCAATCCGCAAAACAGAAATCTGAGCTCCGTCTAGAGGGCAACAAGATCCTTATCTTTCCGGACCTCTGTAAGAAAACAACAGACAGACGCAAAGCCCTACTTGACTGTCGGCCATTGCTGCAGAAGTTAAATGCGCGCTATGGCTTGTACTATCCAGCTCGGATGCGTGTTACACTGGGGAACAGTACACGGATTTTTGACAACGCGACGAACCTGCGCTCCTATCTAGCGGAATGCACACATATGGAGATCGGGACCTGAGGGATTTCTCATTGTCTGATTACTGTTTAACAGTGTTTAAAATGCTCGACATAGTAACTGACCAGAGATTCCGATGGGCCCTGTGGGCAGCTGGTATAGAGTAACAATAATACCAACGGATTTCTCTTAATATAGGACACTACTGTCTTAGTTAGATTAGTATTGTGAATTCAAAAGGGGATAGGAATAGTTATCAGATATAAATTGTACCTATGTTAGAAGGAGGGGGTGGGAACTTTAGGTAGGGGTATGCTAAGTGGGAGGTTGGGCTTCACCATACAAGGGCTGCAGTTAGGTTGTAGTCGTAGGATGCTTAAGTTAATTGTTAATGAGAATCTTGTTTTTTATTTGTATGTGACTCTAGATGTGACGGACACCACCATGCGGGCGGACAATGGCTACCGCATTGGGTAGTGGATGTCTTCGAGTGGTATCCCTTAATGTTCAAGGGATTCACAACCCAGCCAAACGCACTAAGATACTGAATTATTGTAAAAAGCGGCGGGCAGATGTTATCTATCTCCAGGAGACGCACTTAACACGGTCGGAATCACTGAAGGTAGCAGGGGCAGGCTACCAAAATATATTGTCGGCGCCAACGAGTAACCGTAAAGGAGGTGTTGCCATACTTGTCCGAGCGGCGCTGATGCCAGTGATCGAGAGTACGGCAGTAGACCCAATGGGAAGATGGGCTAGAGCCAATGTCCGAATCCTTGCCACGGCGTATACTCTCATGACGATCTATGGCCCAAGCCAAGATGAGCCCCAATTCTTTGAAGACGTGGCCCATACCCTTCTGGATTCGGGTGCCTCCAACGTTATCCTGGGCGGTGACTTCAATCTCATATTAGACCCCTTAATCGATCGTACTCCCTATAAGAGGCAACAGAAACCACGATCCAGTAGTCTGCTAATAGAGATGGCCAGAACGCTAGGCTTACTCGACCCTTGGAGGCTCCTACACCCGTCTGAGAGGGACTACACGTTCCACTCCATCCCACATAATACTCATACTCGAATCGACTTCTTTCTCATCTCTAAAACACTACTGCCATTAGTAATTTCCACAGACATACTGGCGCAGACGGTATCGGACCATGCGGGGATACTGGTGGAATTCAACACCGGCTTAACTGGAAAGGTGGCCCCTCGGTGGCACTTTGACCGAACATGGCTGAAAGACAGCGAATTCCTAACAGAAACTCGCCAGGTGGTGACAGATTACTTTCTCCATAACCAACTGCATGACACGCCAACCTGGGCGTGGTGGGAAGCGTTCAAGGCCACAGTCCGAGGTAGCATGACAACCTATAAAATCCGAAAGAAAAAGAAGATGGATCAACACCTAGTAGAATTGGAAAATGAGATTCGTACAGGGGAACGTCTCCTCTCCAAGAGACCCGACACGACTGTCCTGGCACGCTTGCAAAAACTGCGCTATCAGTACAACACAATACTCAATGAAGAAGCGAACACGCAAATAGAGACTCGGCAGGGAGTGTATTACCACGACAACAATAGAGCTAGTGCATTGTTGGCCCGCACTCTCCAAGCCAAGAGAGTAAACTCGCGGATAGCCGGGCTGATAGACCCCCAGGGAGCCTTGCACATTGATGATAAAATGATACTTCAACTCTGTGAAACGTTCTACTCCCAGTTATATAGTTCAGAAGCAACGTACAGCGAAGGAGGATTCTCTGATCTTACTGCGGAGCTGATAGGTCCCAAGCTCTCGGAATCTCAGCAGCGACTATTATCGGAAGACATTACCTGCTCGGAGATACAACTGGCAATGCAGCAAATGGCGAAGGGGAAAGCCAGCGGGCCGGATGGCTTACCCATTGAATTCTATCTGGCCTTCCAGCAGGAGTAGCTACCGGAGTTATATTCATACTATACCGAACTCAAAACTGAATCACCAGCAGTGGGGTCCCTAGCAGCGGCCACAATAGTAATACACCCCAAGCCGGGCAGGGACGCCCAAAGGCTGGAAAACTACCGACCAATATCACTTCTAAACGCCGACTATAAAATCTATGCCAAGATTCTAGCTAATCGCCTTAACAAAGTTCTCAGCACACTAGTGCAAGCCGACCAATGTGGCTTTATGCTCGGTAGGACGACGGCTGATAACGGACGGCTACTTCTACATATACTTCGGGGAGCACAAGCTTCGTCACGGCTGGTGATAGGCCTGGCACTTGATGCGGAGAAAGCTTTCGACAGAGTTGAGCTGCCCTACCTCTTCCGAGTGATGCAATGGATGGCGATACCAGAGCCCTTTCTTGATAGCGTAAGAATGTTGTATGCGCGCCCACTTGCACGAGTTGCTGCTAATGAGGGTCTCTCTTCGGAATTCACTCTAACCAGAGGTACGCGACAGGGCTGCCCTCTATCACCTTTGCTATTTAATCTAGCGCTGGAGCCTTTGCTTCTACGACTGCGACAACAGCGGAATATAGGAGTGCACATGGGGGGGCAACAGATCAAATTGTCAGCATATGCAGACGATCTGATATTGTTCCTAAACCCGTCGGCGCTGGATGCAGCGATGGATGTTATCTCTACCTACTCTGGAGTTTCGGGGTATAAACTCAACATGTCCAAAACGGTTCTGATACCCATCAATGGACATCTCGATAACTCATTCACCCAAAAATATCCATTCAAGATAGAGACCGCGTCCTTTAAATATCTAGGAGTTAATTATGGACCTACTGTTAAGGACACGATACGGCTTTGTCAAGCACAATGTGTCAGCATCGTGCAAGAATCCGTTGCTACATGGACCCCCTTAAACTTGACGTGGTGGGGTCGCCTGGAGACCATCAAGATGGTAGCCATGCCGCGTGTTACTTATATACTTACCATGATACCGCTGCTGCTGTTTTGAACGCCAGTTCTATAAGAAAATAGAGAACCTGCTGGTATCCTTTCTATGGAGAAGGAAAACACCCCGAATAGCACTTTGGAAGCTTAAGTCTCCTAAACTGAGAGGTGGTCTACACTTTCCGGACTTCTATCACTACCACCTTGCAGCTCTGATGAAGCAGGGAGCGCTGTGGGGTGAGGAGTTGCTTACGTCTACAGATCCCATATGGCTAAAGTTAGAAGCTAGCCAGAGTGGACCCATCCCACTTTGGATGCGGTTGGGCGTAAGCAATAACGGTGATGGCTCGGACAATGAGATCCTGCGTGATACCCAAAGGGCATTCAGCATACTGAAGCCTTATATGCAGATCGAACAAGATTATGCTGATATCACAGTTCTGTGGGGCAATGATGATTTCAAGATAGCCAACCGTAACTTTGTATGGCTACCTTGGCTGGCCAGAGGGATCTACTGCCTAGGGCAATTGACGGCTGCGGGCGCATATAAGTCTTTTCAAACCCTACAGGAAGAATATGATTTGCCCCCTAGCTGTATGTACCAGTGGTGCCAGCTGCGACACTGCTTAAGCCGAGCTGGAGTACTGCCAGCAGTTCTACGTACCGGACGCCCTTTCCACCAGGAGGTCCAAGTCTTCCAATCGGAACCTCGGCTTATATCCAAATTTGCAGCACTACTGAGAGACGGGAACCAGAAACCCTGCATCGGGCTACAGAAGGTTTGGGAATCAGAAGTTGGAGACTTGACGGATGAAGGAGACTGGACGGAACTTTGGAGAATGCAACGGAAAATAACAAGAGCGGCCTCTCTAAATCAGATGCTTTATTTCATGCTACATCGAGCGTACTTGACACCAGTTAGGACGGCTAAGTGGAGTGCTAACAAAGATGCAAGATGCTGGACTTGTGGAGAGGCCACCGGTACTCTTGCCCACATGATATACTATTGCCCCTATCTGCGAGAATATTGGCAGGGTGTTTGGAAGCGAATATCATGGCTGCTTAACTTACAAACAGCGATTTCATATCGCACTGTCATCTATAAATCCTTGGCAGTAGAGACTCCCTTGGAGAAAGACGACGCACTCATTTTTGACTTACTAGTGAGTCTCGCATTGAAAGCTATCCTAAGCCATTGGAAGGACTTCCGGCTGCTACGTGTTGCCCATTGGTGGAGTCTAGTTTTTTACCATCAAAAGTGTGAGCGTGCGTATGCATCCCGAGACTCTGTTTTTCGGCCAAGATTGGCTAAATGGGATGCCCTCGATTTGATAAACGTTCAGCACAGAATGGATTAGCACAGTGTCTGGTTTTGGAGGTGTCCGTCACAGAGTCTTTTCTTTCTCTCTTTTCCTTATTTCTTTTCAGTGTTGATAGATGTTAATTAATGTTTGTGATACTGAATAAGAGCTACAGTTTGTAGCGACAAGTGTTTAGAACCGCTAGGTACAAGAAGCTGCGATTGTAGCTATGTGTTAATCACTATGTCTCAGTGTTGATAGTTTTGCCTAGAATCTATGAAAATTCCTGTCTGTAAATACGCTATATAAAAGCAAAATAAAGAATTCAAAAAAAATAAAATGATCTCTCTGGGAACCCTCTTCCCTACCTACAGGAATAAGACTGGCTTTGTTCTCTAGACCTCAAAGAGGCCTATACTCACATCTTGATACATCCAGACCACAGACAGTACCTTTGCTTCACCTGTCAGGGAACCCATTACTAATACAGAGTCCTTCCTTTGGTAGGGCATCTGCACCAAGGGTTTTCACAAAGTGCATGGCCATCGTAGCAGCTCATTTCCGGAGCAACAAAGTTTTTGAGTGGTGGGTTCACCCCTAAACAAACAAAGAAGCAAAGATATGGGGAGGGGTGCACCTGCTCCTGGTGGGTACACCACTAAGCAAAGACATGGGTAGGGGTGCACCTACTCCCTAAAAGACATGGGAAGGGGGTGCATCTACTCCTGCCATATAGCTGGGCAGACTAGATGGACCATACTGGTTTTTATCTGCCATCATTTACTATGTTACTATGTAACTTAGATGACTGGCTCATAAAGGCAGATTCTCCCGGAAAACTCTGTTCATCTCAACAAAAAACTCTTGCACTTCTGCAGTACCTTGGCTTTGTGATAAACTTCCCAAAGTCCCAACTCACTCTAACTCGAAGGTTGAAATTCATAGGAGCCATTCTGGACACAACACATTCCAGAGCCTCTCTCCCCGTGGATCGCATGAACAGGTTGGTGTAACTAGCCATCCATATGCGCCAACAACAGACGGCTATGGCTCGATGCTTTCTATCCTTCCTAGGACACATGCCCTCCACAGTACATGTAGTCCCTGATGCGAGACTTCACATGTATCAATCGCAATGAATTCTCTCAACCCACTGGATCCAATCCACAGGGAGCCTCGGGGATGTCCTCCAGATAACCACCCATGGCTGAATCTCTCCTGTGTTAGTGGTGCACCCCAGCAAATCTTCTTGTGGGATTAACTTTTCAAATATTTTAAAGGCCTGCATCATATCCCCCTGTCTCTCTTTCCTTTAGGCTATACATATTCAGCTCTTCAAGTCTCTTCTCATATGGATTCTGACACAAACCCCTGGCAGCTATTTTGGTGGTTTTCTTCTGTATCACTTCAACTATTTTTATATCCTTAGTGAGATACACTTGTTAAAACTCAACACAGTACTGCAAGTGAGGACTCGCCAATGATCTGAATGGGACATTATCACCACCTTCTTTCACATGGTTATGCCACTCTCTATGCAGCCTAGCATCTTTCTGGCTTTGGCCATGCCTTTTCACATTGTTTTTGACACATTGAGATCCTCAGACACTATCACCTCAAGATCTCTTTCCTGGTCCATGAGTATCAGACGCCCTCCTTCCCTTGTATATTGCTCCTTTGGATTTCTTCACCCCAAGTGCATCACTTTGCACCTCTTTACATTAAATCTTAACTGCCAAGCATTGGACCATTCTTCTAACTTTTCTAGATCATATCTCAATTCCCTCTAGATTGTCCACCCTGTTACAAATCATTTGTTCCAACTCTTCAGCAGTGTCGATCACAAAGATAGTAAACAGAATCATCCCCAGGACCCTTGAGGTGCTTCACTACTCACCTTTCTTACAAGTGAATTCCATTTACCACCGCCTTCTGTTTCTGTCTGTCAACCATTTTCCAATCTGGGTCACCACTTTGGGCCCTAACGTCAAGCTGCTTAGTTTGTTCAGGAGCCTCCTGTGAGGGATAGTATCAAAGACTTTGCTAAAATCCAAGTAGACCACAGCCAGTGCACCCCCTGATCCAGTTCTTTGGCTACCTAGTCAAAAAAATAAGTTAATTTGTCTAGCACAATCTGTCTTTGGTATAACTATGTTGCCTTGAATCTTGCAATCCATTAGATTGTAGAAAGTTTACTATCCTTTTCTTCAGTTGTCCTCCATTACTTTTCCACCCTCTGCGGTAAGGCTTACAGACATATAGTTTTCCACCTCTTTCAGGGCAGTTTTTCCAGATGGGTTAGTTTTACACATCCAACAAAAAAAGTCTCTTATTTATCTAATCCATTCCGGACGCAACACTCATAAAATGCATAAAGATCGTCACTCTGCACGAACACGCGAAGACTTACAGGGCTATAGCAAGTATAGGTGGTATCAGTCTCGCAACTATCAGTCGTGTGATCAAATCTAAAAAGGAGACAGGATCCATCTCACCTAAACGAAAGGGAAATTGTGGTCGTAAGAGGAAAACCACACCCAGAGACGACAACTATGTTCTCAGGGAAAGTAGAAAAGACCTTTGGAAGACAGGCGACGCATTAAAAAGAGATTTAGAAGAGAAAGGTATAACGGTCAGTTCTTCCACAATTCGCAGGCGACTTTTGGAAGTTGGTTGAAAAGCACAACAGTCTCTAAAAAAAATACTTTTCACAAAGGTTGTGAAAGAGCAGCACAATAAATGGGGACTGAAACAAAGAGTGGACTAAAGAAGATTAGAGAAAAGTAATATTCAGTTGAAAGTCAGATCCGGGAGCCCCCGCCACCACCAGCAGCTCTCCCCTTCCCGGGGATCGAGCTACCAGCGGCGGGAGGGGCCAGCAGACCACCGAGGCCCAATCGGGGCTCAGCAGCCACAGTTTGAACCGCGCGCCAGCGGGCGCCGACATCCGGGAGCCCCCGCCACCACCAGCAGCTCTCCCCTTCCCGGGGATCGAGCTACCAGCGGCGGGAGGGGCCAGCAGACCACCGAGGCCCAATCGGGGCTCAGCAGCCACAGTTTGAACCGCGCGCCAGCGGGCGCCGACATCCGGGAGCCCCCGCCACCACCAGCAGCTCTCCCCTTCCCGGGGATCGAGCTACCAGCGGCGGGAGGGGCCAGCAGACCACCGAGGCCCAATCGGGGCTCAGCAGCCACAGTTTGAACCGCGCGCCAGTGGGCGCCGACATCCGGGAGCCCCCGCCACCACCAGCAGCTCTCCCCTTCCCGGGGATCGAGCTACCAGCGGCGGGAGGGGCCAGCAGACCACCGAGGCCCAATCGGGGCTCAGCAGCCACAGTTTGAACCGCGCGCCAGCGGGCGCCGACATCCGGGAGCCCCCGCCACCACCAGCAGCTCTCCTCTTCCCGGGGATCGAGCTACCAGCGGCGGGAGGGGCCAGCAGACCACCGAGGCCCAATTGGGGCTCAGCAGCCACAGTTTAAACCGCGCGCCAGCAGGCGCGACCGCGACTGGCGGGCCCGCGCCTGAGGGCCTCGCCAGAGGGCCCTTTGGCGTGGCCCTTAGGCGGAGCACGAGAGGCGGCACAACAGATACCTCACCAGGGACCTAACTGCCGGACGCCTGACCAAGATTCCAGCGTTCTACCAACATCTGAACTGTGAGAATGTGTTTTTGCTAAATATCTCCATCTATTGTAAGCCACATTAACTTACAAAGTAACCCGATAGCATCAGCATCATAACGTATTAGATACTATCTTAGCAATACAATTTTGCCAGTTGGAAGTCAATTTAAACTGCCAGCTTTGCACTTCTTACGGTATCACCACATTACTGCAATACTGCACTCTCTCTGTAAAGTTAGTCAATATCTTGCATGTAAACTGTACCTGCTCGATTGTGCGCTCTCATATAATTACTCCTCTGTACATAAGATTCTCACCACTGTACTATACCAGATAACTGCGGGGTACTACCATACTTTTGCACTGCCCCACCTCCTAATTACAGTGTCTCACACACAATCCAACCCTCAGAATGGCCCTCCAGGTCGCTGTCATTCTTAGCCTCTACCTCCTCACCCACTGGCTTGGAACCTCCCAATCTCTCTACATACCACATGGCAGGATTCCAATCCTGAACAGCCATGGCAAAAGATGGAATAGTCCCCCTTACGTCAACCCAGGAAGTAACACCTACCCACGCCACTCCCACCTGATACATGTAGCACTCCAACTATCCAATACACCCAACCAGGAAAAACCTTTGAGATGCCGACCCCTAAAATGTGCCATCATCAACGCACGTTCCATCCGCAAAAAATGGCCTGTTGTCCTTGACACAATCTCCTTCTATGACCTTGAGATCCTCATGATCACAGAAACATGGCTATCACCAGAAGACAACGTCCTCCTCAATCAACTACTTCCCCCCAATTTTTCCATACACACGAAACATAGGGAAAACAAAAAAGGAGGAGGGGTGCTCATAATCTCCAAATCAGACCTCAACTTCCAGATTGTGGACTCTTCTAGCACAAACAGCCTGGACACCCTCTCTGTTGCTAACCAACAATGCTCCCTTACCCTGTTATATAGAACACCATCTACTTCTCCAGTTTTCCTTCCAACCATCATTGACCTTGCAGCTAACACCCGCACTCCCAACAAACCAAATTGGATAATGGGTGATTTCAATCTCCCATCGCTACACCAAAACCACGCAAATGCGTTCCTTGATGCAATGGAAAACCTGGGTCTCAAACAAATCATAAATGAACCCACACATACAAAAGGGAACATTCTGGACATGGTTTTTGTGCCACATCCAGTCAAGGACAAAAGCCACAGTCTGCCAACATCAGTCGTGGATGTACCCTGGTCCGACCACAAATTGATCATTATCCAGATTCCCAGCAACAATGACCAGCTGAACAGAAACCAACCCACGAACATCACCTCTCGAACTTCCACTAGATGCCTCCGCCCCTTCGATAGGGAACTCATCCTTTCGGAGATCCCATCACTCATCAACAAAACAACACCTGACCTTGATGAACTAATCTCTTGCTGGAATTCCAGCCTGCTTGCCATCTCACAACACCCAAACCCTAAAAATACAGCAAGAGCGAAAAGAAGATCCTCCCCATGGTTCTCTCCTGAGCTACGCGCTTCCCTTATGCAACTACGTAGACTCGAACGCCGATGGCGCCGATCACGCTCACCGGAAGATCAGACCGCATACCTAACCCACCTTGCAATACATCGAGAAACAATCTCTACCAGAATGAGACAATATCACACTGACACCCTAAAGAGATCATTGAATAAACCCCGTGACCTCTTCAATTTGGTCAAATCCCTCTCAAAGGAACCATCACCCGAGCAACACATCAACATACACCCACAAGAATTCGCTGATTATCTGCAATCCAAGATTGTACAAACTAACAAGGTCTCAGCAGTCCAATATCAAGAACCGGCGGACCTCTCTCCACTTAACCTTTTTTCCACACCATCCAATAAATGTATTGAGAACACCATAGCATCACTCAACACCTCCACTGCACAGACCGACCCATGTCCAGCTTTTTGGATCAAGGAGCTACGTGATGTGCTCAGTCCTGTCATCGCAAATATAATGAAACTCTCCTTTACAACAGGCTATTTTCCCACTTCACTCAAGCAGACTTCCATTAGGCCATTACTGAAAAACCCCAAACTGGACCCCCAAAGGGTTGACTCCTATCGACCAATAGCTAGCATCCCCATCTTAGCCAAAATAATTGAGAAAGAAGCACAACGGCAAATTCAAGATCACATAGACTCTGTTGCTCCCTTAGATAACTGCCAACATGGGTTCAGAGAACATCATGGGGTTGAGACACTACTTACTGGTCTATTCAACAATATCATCACAGGAATTGACAACATCCATCAAGGTTTTGTCCTCATTTTCCTAGACATCGCCGCGGCATTCGACTCCGTGAGTCACGAAATCCTCCTTGGAAGACTAAAAGAAAAGGGTGTCTGCAACAATGCACTAAAATGGTGTAAGTCTTATCTGGACGATAGATGGCAATATGTGAAGTCTGGTTCAGAAGAGTCTAGCCACTTCCATCAAAAACAAGGGGTACCTCAAGGATCCTCATTATCCTCCTTACTCTTCAATATCTACATGCAGCCCATATGCAATATCATAAGATCATTCAACGTAAACTGCATGATTTATGCAGATGACATTCTCTTGTACATGCCTTTCTCCACAACCCACATGGACCTGACCCCACTCACAGATTGTTTCAATGCAGTTTCATCATGGCTCCAGACACAGAACCTACGTATCCAGCATAAAAAAACAGAGGTCCTTTTCATCTCCAGAGACTCCAACTTTACGCCCCCGTCCCACGTCAGTGTCAAGGAAGCTGATTTGCAAACTAAAGATGCAATAAAATATTTGGGAGTTACCCTGGACCAACATCTAGACATGAAACGCCACATAAGCAGCATAGTCAAAGCCATCTACTTCAAAATCCGCTCCCTCAAACACCTACGCTCCCTGCTGGACCCAGACGATTTCCGTACCATATATCAAGCGCTGATCCTGCCGCATTTTGACTTTGCAAATGCCATCTTACAAGGTCTCCCCCAATCCACACTAACCCCCTTACAGCTGTCCATGAATGCCGCAGCTAGGGTCCTCTACGGTGCATCCAGAAACGACCACGTGACTCCTATTCTCAAACAACTGCACTGGCTACCAATTCACGGGAGAATCACCTTCAAATCCCTTTTATTAGCATTTAAGGCAATCAAAGGCACCTCATCCCTCTCACTCACGAATCTAATCCACATGGTCCCCCCCAACAGATCAAGAAGAACATCAGCTGTAAACTTGCTAGCTATACCAAAGGCTTCGACAAAGTCCAACACGAACACCACAAACAGGGCATTCAGTTTTTATGTCCCAAAATGCTGGAACACCCTACCCCCCGACATTAGAGCCATTACCAATCTATATCAGTTCAGGAAGGCTCTCAAAACATACCTTTTCTGCCAATACTTCCCAGACGGCAACTGAACTAGATATCCCCTCCAAGAAATGACCCAATCTAGAAATGCCCTCACACTGCAGTGTAGATAGATTATGTATATAGTTAACCCAGTTATCCAAGTTTGTACTCCTGTTCAATGTAAAACCTGACAGTTTGTCATTATGGTCGTTGTTGTTATGATGTAAACCGCGCTGATTCTAAATAGCGCGGTATATAAGAAACTGTAATAAATAAAATAAATAAATTTCTTCGTTCAGGGCCAAAGAAGCCAACATGTTCGGTGTTCACCTGGAGAAAAGATTGCAGCACTGCGTGCGATTTGTAGCGCTATACAAATGTTCAGTAGAAGTAGTAGTAGTAGTAGTGATTCCCACATCAACCAGAACATGAAACATCCCCAAAAGAAGATGTTCTGGGGATGTTTCAGTTATTACGGAGTCGGCAGCTTGCATCCAGTTGAGGGAATGATGCGTTCACCACAATACATCGATGTTCTCCAAAAAAGAGTTGTTCCAGAGCTAGAGAAGACATTTCCTGATGAATCTGGCATCTTTCAGCAGGATCTTGCCCCATGCCACACATCAAAATTGGTGAAAAAAAAAATTTCTAAAGAAGCAAATAAAGGTACTTTACTGGCCAGGAAACTCTCCGGATTTAAACCCAATAGAGAATCTGTGGTCCATTTTCAAACTTCGCCTTCATGGAATGGGCTGTATGACGGAAGAAAAGCTTATTCAAGCCGTAATTCAAGCCTTGTACAGGGACCCAGAAATCATTGCAGACTGCTCGAAATTAGTGGATTCCATACCAAATTGTGTCCAGATGCTAGTAAAAAACAGAGGAGATCATATTATGTATACTAATATGTGGCTATTAATAAGATTTTCAATGGAAATTCCAGTTTTCACTTATTTTTCAGTTTGTTTCAATTAAATTGCACAAGGATATATTGTGTGCTTGGCGATCCTAGCACACATTCCACCAAAGTGGCTCCAACACGTGTTCTTTCTCTAGTGCCTGTAATGCGTATTGCAATAAAAGTGCAGGTAACATGTGTCTTCGGGCTGCCGCAGCCTTAGCACATGCTATTGTGCTACTTACCCTATGTCTTATTCCAGGAAATGTTGTTTGACCTGTGGCAAGCAAGGTGTTTCATCTCTGGATTCTGGACTCTGCTCTTCTTGCATGGCAACTTCTGAGTTGTCCCTGGAGGGCCTTCTTCCGGACTCTTGTCATTACCGACCTGGAAAATCTTTCTTCCCCTGTGCTTCTGAGCTTTGAGCTCATTCTCTGTCCCTTTGTGGAGCTCGTGGGCCTAGGGACTCGGTCCCCTCCAGAGGAGGACCCTCCCAGGCTGCGTAATGAAGGTTTGGGGGCTCAATCCCTGCTTCCACCAGTTTGGCGATGTCCTGGAATGCAAAGTGCTGATTCCGGATGCCTTCGTCATCTCCTCTTATGGATTTGCGATCAAAAGTGCCACCATGTGGACCACCTTGGACAGGTTGCTGTGCCTAAAAGCGATGGTGCCCATCCCCCCAGACAAGTGCCCAAAAAGGATGGCTCCTTCCGGTCCATTCTGGACCTCAAGGGGATCAATAAGCACTTGCGTGTCCTGAGCTTCGGGATGGAAACCTTGTGCTCTATGATTCAAGCAGGGCGCCAAGGAGAGTTCTGGGCTTCTCTGAATCTGGCCGAGGCATATTTTCATATCCCGATCTGAATGAATCAGCAAGCGTATCTGCATTTTGCCATGTTTGGCTCTCACTTTCAGTTCGCCACCCTCCCTTTCAGACTAGCCATCACCCCAAGGATGTTCTCCATGGTGGTAGTGGCGGCTGCGGCACTACAGTGACAAGGGATCTGTGTCCATCCATATCTGGACAACTGACTCATCGGGGCCTGTTCCCTTTCAGAGGCATCTCGGGTGGTGTCCTTTTTTGGGAAACCTCAGTTATTAGGAGCATGTTTTGATACTCGAATGAGCCATGTTTTCCCACCAGAGGAAAAGGTCAAAAGACTGTTGGATTGCCTGGCTCTATTCTGTGCATATCAGGCACCTAGATTCTTGGATTATCTTCAGCTCCTCAGATTGATGGTGATGACCATAGAGATGGTGCCATGGGCGCATGCTCACATGTGGCCTCTCCAGTGGTTCTTGCTGACTCGATGGTCCCCGAGTTCTCAGGAGTTCAAGCACAGGCTCACACTCATGATGATGGTGAAGTCCAGCCTGCGATGGTGGCAGCAGCCCTGTCATCTGAGGAAGGGCTTGCCACTGGATGATTTCTCCTGGATCCTGCTGACAGATGCCAATCTCTTAGGCTGGGGAGCCCATGCCAAGATCAAACTGCCTTGGGCCATTGGAACCTCAGGGAAGTGGTATGATCCATCAATCGCCTCGAGGCGAGGCCCTTCCGGTTGCCCCTACTGCCTTTCCAGTTCCTGTGTAAAGGTCCGGGTGGTTCAAGTGTTCTCAGACAATGCCACGGTGGTGGCTTATGTCAATCGGTAAGGCTGCACGAGGAGTGCCGGGATAACTCTGGAGATGGCTCTCCTGTTTGCCTGGGTGGAAAAGAACCTCCTAGCCTTGTCGGCTCAGCACATTGCCGGGATGGACAGTGTGGAAGCTGACTTCCTCAGCTGTCACTCTCTGGATCCTGGAGAGTGTTAGTTGAGTCAGGGACTTTTCAGTTGATTCTGTGTTACTGGGGTCACCTCGAAATGAATCTGATGGCAACCCTTTCCAGTGCCAAAGTTCGCCATGTCTTCAGTTGCCGCATGTAGATGGAGTCCGAGGGCATTGACAGCCTGACCCAACCTTTGCCAAGTCAGTACCTGTTGTATGTGTTTCCTCTGTGGCGCCTGGTGGGGTGTGTGCTACGGCATATAGACTGCCACCCAGGTAGGATGTTCTGGTGGTGCCAGATTGGCTCAGAAGAGTATGGTTCGGAGATCTGATGCAGCTCCTGTAGGCACTTCCTCTTCAGCTGTCTCCATCTTGCAGCCTATTGCGGCAGGGACTAATCGTCCTTGAGGACCCAGTGCCCCTCTTGCTTGGCTCTTGAAAGAAGACAGCTAGCTTATAAGAGCTACTCTCTGGCGGTGGTCTCCACTCTGCTTGGAGCCCGGATGAGGTCTATGAAGCTACATGCAGATCTGATGTCTCTTTGAGCGATTGTGCGGTGCTCAGCAGTTGGCTCCTGAAATAACCAAGGTGCCATCTCTGTTGGCCTTTCAGAGGTCCGGTGCCTGGTAAGTCTCTAGCATTGCACCAGGACGTCTCACGCTTTCTCCAGAGGGTTCAGCATCTGCATCTTCCCCTCAGGTCTGTGATCCCTTCCTGGGATCTGGCTCTCTTGCTCTCTTGCTCAGGACCCTGATGGCAGCACCATTTGAGCTATTGAAGTGCACTACTTTGAGGTATTTGATGCTCAAAATGGTCTTCTTGGTCACGATTTGTACCACAAGGCATATTTCCGAGCAGCAGGCTTTGTCTTACCGAGATCTTTATCTGTCCTTTTCAAAGGAGGCCATCTCCATTCAGCCTGTGCCTTCCTTTTTGTCTAAGGCGCTTTCTCCCTGGTGGTTTACCTGCTCTCCTTCTCTAAAGAGCAGTGTCGGGGAAGGATAAGGATCTTCGCCTTGTGGATGTCCGGAAGTTGCTTCTCTGGTACTTGGAGGTTACAAATTCCTTTCGTAAGTCCGACCATCTTTTTGTGCTGTTTGCTGTCCTGTGCAAGTGTGACGTGACAGCCATGTCAACTTTGGGGTGCTGGATTAAGGAAGTTATTGTCTTGGCATATCTGTTGTGAAACCATCCAATTCAGGAGGGTTTGTGCACACATTCTTCCTGAGCACAAGCATCCTCGTGGGCAGAGCAGAGCACGGTAGCCCCTGTAGACATTTATCTGGTGGCATTGTGGACACACTTTCCACTTTTGTCAAGCATTACCGCTTGGATGTCCACGCGCATTGTCAAGCATTACCGCTTGGTGGACACAGCTTTTGGCTTAAGGGTTTTGCAAGCTGTGGTTTCTTCTTCCCACCCAGTGGAGTTGTAGCTTTGATACATCCCACTTGTCTGGACTGGTCTAGTCTAACAGTATGATATGGAAAGTGACATTTTACTTACCTGTTAATGTCCTTTCCTTTAGTCCTGCTAGACCAGTCCAGGGCTTGCCCCTGAAATTAAATTTGCTCTGTTCTTCTGCTGCCGGTACCCTTGGGTCTGCTATGATTTTTGTACTTGGCTCTCGCAGGTTCATCTTCTACTGACAGCGGTCTGTTTATGCTTTCCTGTACATAGTTCTCTACTGTTGGTTACTCATTGTTGCCCATGATTGAGGTTGTATGAGGCTTGCCATTTTTCTCCAATATGCTTTGGAACAAATCTTGAAGAGACTTCTTGTGGCTGAGACGAATAGAGGCATGGAAGTGATGTTGTTGAAACTTGGGCTTTTCATTGATTTTTTTGTCTCCACTAATCTGCTGGTGGGGGACACAACGCACTTGTCTGGACTGGTTTAGGTTTAGGTTTATTGACTTGATTGACCGCCCTTCATTGGTAAGCAGAGCGGTTTACAAAATTATTTCTACATTACAGTAGGCACAAGGCCGGAAAAGGAAAAGAAAGTTACAACTCGATAAAAGTAGAGAAGCAAGTACAGGAGAGGAGGGTCAATAGAGGAGAAGGAGAGGCTAGGAGGGAGAGAGGTTGAAGGCAAGGGAGAAGAGGTGAGTTTTCAGGGCGTGCTTGAAGGTAGGATGGTGGGGCTCCAGACGGAGAGTAGAGGGGAGGGAGTTCCAGAGGGCCGGACCTATGAAGAAGAAGGCAGAAGAGCGGGTGGATTGGAGATGAGCATGTGAGGGGGGGGGAAGAGTGAGGCGGTTGAGGTGAAAGGAACGAGGAGTGTGCCGGGGGGTGTGAAAGTGGATGAGGTCGGCAAGGTACTGTGGCGTGGTGGTGTGAAGAACTTTGTGAACGAGCGTGAGAAGCTTGAATTGGATCCAGAAGGAAACGGGAAGCCAGTGGAAACGGAGGAGAAGGGGCGTGACATGGTCCCTGTAGGAGGCGGAAGAAACGAGACGGGCGGCAGTGTTTTGGATGCGTTGTAGACGAGAGAGGTGGAGCTTAGATAGGCCAGAGAGAATGGAGTTAGCAAAATCGATCCGAGAAATGACAAGGGCTAAGAGCAGAGTGACAAGAGCGGAGGGAGAAAGGAAGGGGCGAACAGCGCAGATCTGTCTAAGATAAAAAAAGGAGGATTGAGACACGTGAGAGACATGGGCAGAGAAGGAAAGATCTGAGTCGAAAATTACCCCAAGATATCGAAAGGTGGAGACCAGAGAGATGGGAGTGGCGGGGAACGATGGGGCAATTGACGGGAGCTGATGACCGTGGGGGAACCAGATAGCTGTGGTTTTTGAGGGGTTAAGGTGCAGGCAGTTATGGGTCATCCAGTCAGAGATAACGGCAAGGCAGGAGTTGAGGGGAGCGAGGTCAGGACAGGCTGGGGACGTATGGTAAAGAAGGAGGATGTCGTCAGCGTAGTAGAAGGCTGAGATTCCAGATTGTTGGATAAGAAGCGTGAGAGGAGTCAGGAAGAGATTGAAGAGAAGGGGAGCCAGCACAGAACCCTGGGGAACCCCACAGGGGATGGGAAAGGAATCAGAGGAAGGGTGAGAGGGGAAAGGGGACAAAACAGCACCTGAACGGGAGGAAAGGAAGGAGTGGAACCACCGAAGAACAGTGCTACAGAGGCCAGCATCACGCAACCGAGAGAGAAGAAGGGAGTGATCTACAAGGTCGAAAGCCGCGGAAAGATCAAGGGCCACCGCCACCGAAATTTCACCACGGTCGTGGGCAACATGCAGGGCGTTGGTAAAGGCAAGAAGAATAGTCTCAACACTGTGCCCAGGACGGAAACCGGACTGACGGGGGTGAAGGAAGTTGGTGGAGTCAAGGTGAGGGGATAATTGGGCAAAGACAACCTTCTCAAGAAGTTTAGACAGAAAGGGGAGGTTGGAAACTGGGCGGTAATTGTTGGGGTCAAGAGGGTCAAGAGAGGGTTTCTTAAGAAGGGGGCGAATGAGAGCGTGCTTCCAGGGGGAGGGAAAAGTTCCAGTGGATAGACTGTTGTTCAGGATGGTTTGGATGTAGGGGAGGAAGGACTGCGAGGGTGTCAATAACCAAGAGGGAGGGACAGGGTCAAGGGAACAGAAAGTTTTGTTGGACGCAGAAATAAGGTGATGAAGCTCAGTGGTGGTAGTCAGGGAAAAAGAGGACCATGTGTGAGACAGTTGGGAAACAGGGGGAGGGGAGGCAAATGGGGGGGAGAGGGAATGGGCGGAGGATGAGAAGGCAGTGAGGCTCGTAGGGTAGAAACTTTGTTGCTGAAAGCAGAGGCAAGAAGAGAAGGGGCGGGGATAGGATGGGAAGGTGCGGAGGGGGCAGAGGGGTGTAGGGAGGTAAGAAATTTGAGGGTAGAGTAAAGATGACGGGTCTGGTTGGGGGCATTAGCAATGGCGATAGAGAAAAAGGAGGACTTGGCAAGATGGATCTGGGAACGATAATGGGAGTGCTGGGCCTTGAAGAGGGATAGAGTGACCGGAGAGGGGGACCTACGCCATTGCCTTTCGGCTCTGCGAAGTTGGGAACGAAGTAAGAGTAGACCAGGATGGTACCAGGGGTGAGAAGGGCGACGAGGAGGTGGGTGCGGGCGAAGGGGAGCAAGGAGATCAAGAGCGGCTGAGAGGGAAGAGAACCAGGTAGAGGTCTGTGAGTTAGGAGATAAGGAGGCAAAATCAGCAGGGAGCAAATCTGAAGCTGGAGGGAATTGCTGGGCCAGTGATGGGGTGATGGAGCGAGAGAGACGAGGGGTGGAAGGAGGAACGGGAGAAGGGAGGGATGGGATTGGATGGGAGCAGTAGGCTGAGATGCAAAGATGGTCTGACCAGGGAAGGGCATGGGAGGACAGGTTGGAAAGGGAGAGCGAGGAGGAGGAGGGAGACAGGAGAAGATCAAGAGTGTGGCCAGCGGAGTGGGTGGGAAAAGAAACATGCTGTAGGAAAGCCAGGTCATGCAGAAGGGAGAGGAATGCATGTTCTCTGGGGGATGAAGGAGAGTCAAGGTGGAGATTAAAGTTACCGGCAATGATAAGATGGGGGAAAAGCAAGGAGAGGTCAGAGAGGGAACGAAGGAGGGAGTCCCAGAGGTCAGATCGAAGAGCAGGGGGTGCATAGACGAGGAGAACATGAGTAGGGGGTGTGGTATGAAGATGGAGAAGAAGGGCCTCGGGGTAGGACAAAGAAGGAGAGAAGATCTGAGTGAAAGAGAGAGAGGGGGCAAGGATGGCGGCCACGCCGCCACCTGAGCGCCCAGTGCGGGAAACTGAGGCAGCCGAAAACCCGGCAGGGAGGCAGCGAGCCAGAAGGGCGTCCTCCCCTTCCTTCAGCCAGGTCTCGGTGAGGAGCGTCAGGTCAAAGGAAGCCTGAGAAATCTAGCAGGACTGAAGAAAAGGGCATTAACTGGTAAGTAAAATGTCACCTTGGTATCTTGAAGTATCATGAGGTTTGAAGAAGCAATGAAATTAATTTCAGTAACGATGAAGAAATAAAATTATCTCAGCAGATATTAAGGAAGTTCATGTCTGACCTGTATTCCTTCTTCCTGTGGCTTCCCTGTACTAGAATTAGATTTAATTATTCACCTTTTTCAAATGTGAGCTCAAGGCAAGTTGCAGTCAGGTGGAGTAGTTTCGCACCCTTCCCCAGAGGGCGAACAGTCTGCGTTTGTGGTAGTGGAAGGATCAAATGACTTGCCCAAGTTGCTAGAGGACCTTGAGAAATTGGGCATCCAATGGCTGATGAAATTTAATATGGAGAAGTGCAAAGTTATGCACTTAGGGAAGAAGAACCCAAACTATAGTTACACAGTGTAAGGTTCCACATTAAGAATCGCCACTCAAGAAAAGGATCTGAGCATAGTCATCAAAAATACAGTGAAACCCTCTGCACAGTGTGCAGCAACAGCCAAGAAAGCAATTAGAATGCTAGGAATCAAAAGGAAAGGAATAGAAAATAAAACCAAGGATATTATAATGCATCTGTATTGCGTCATGGTGCGACCGCATCTTGAATATTGTGTGTAGTTGTGGTCACCATATCTAAAAAAAGTGACCTTAAGCAAGTCTCTTTACCCTCCATTGCCTCGGAAGAAAAGGCCTGGCAATCTATTACCTTGCCAGGAAAACCCAGGGGCTTCTGGGTTGCCAGGAATCAGCATTGACTTGATGGCACTTTAAAAAAAAAAAAATTGCTCCACGGTGTGATCGCACCTTGAATATTGCGTGCAATTGTGGTCGCCATATCTAAAAAAGGATATAGTAGAATTAGAAAAGGCATAGAGGAGAATGACCAAAATGATCAAAGGGAGGAAGGATACCCCCTACAAGGAAAGGCTTAAAAGGTTAGGGCTCTTCAGCTTGGAAAAGAAATGGCCGAGGGGAGATATGATAGAGGTCTATAAAATGATGGGTGGAGTGGAACGGGTAAACATAGATCATTGTTTACTCCTTCAAAAAGTAGAAAGACTAGGAAAAGCACAATGAAACTACAGTGTAGTACATTTAAAAGTAATTAATCCAAGAAAATATGTTTACACTCAATGTGTAATCGAACTCTGGAATTCGTTGCCAGAGGATGTAGTCAAAGCTGTTAGTGTAGCTGGGTTTAAAAGAGGTTTGGTCAAGTTCCTAGAGGAAAAGTCCATAAACCATTATTATAATGGACTGTGGAAATCCACTGTTCTTCCCTGGGATATGCAGCATGGAATCATCTACCTTTTGGAAACCACATAGGTACTTTTGACCTGGATTGGCAGGATATACTGGGCTTGATGGACCTTGGCCTGACCCAGTATAGCATATCTTATGTTTTTATGTTCATCCTTCAGTCAAGGAATGACAGCAGGTTGGTTCACATAAACATGATTTATAAGATAGAAAGAAGCAAGGAGACTCCAGCAGCCAGTGCCCTTAACCCAGGTGAGGCCATGGAGAAGACATCACAATCCTAGGAAAAACCTGGATGAGTAAAAGAATATTTGGACACACCTTAAAATATGCTGTAGAAGGATTCACTGCACAGGGTTTTAGGTGGTACATTTCACTAGATGGGAGCAAAGTAGCTGACAGTAGTCTGCCATGTGGACTCTAAATGAAGAACTGAAGGTGGCGGTAGCGATAGTTGGTTCATGTAGTTGGATGGATATGTGAAACTAAGAGACACGCTAGAAATTCAGGACAGCCTTAGTAGATTGCTCTGTGAACTAGAAGAACAATCTTTAATTGGACCCAAAAGACAATTGGGAGCTACTGTTGGGCGGCTAGCGGTGGCATAACATGGCCATATCTGTTGACTCTAGAACAAAGACTAACAGTGTTGTTTTGCAGCAGTTGAAGACGCTTTAGTGATGCCAATGTTTAACCCGCATATAGAGAGTTGAAGTATTCTTAATGGTTAAGTAATAGTGCAACTATGAGAGCAGGTAAATCATTGTCTTTCTGAGTGCACATATAGCCCACTTCACTTTTTGAGAATAAATAAGTATCTGAACAAAGCAAGGGACAAAATTCTTGAACTTGTTTTCCAACTTGCTCTGGAAGAATCACATTGCCCAGTTTCCCTTCACTAACGTCAGTTGTTTCCTGTTAAAAAAATCCAATTCATGTTGTAACTGATTTGGAGGAAAGAAATGTCCCAATATTTAAATAATGTTTAGAACCAGCACTATAATTTATTCCCACCTCCAGTAGAAGAAAAGGCATCACAGGAACGGATTTCCGGTATATAGCCATGAGAGGAAGCACTGCCGCAGTGGCGTAACTCAGGAGGAGGTGCTGTTACTCATAGCCATGGAGCTCAAGAGGAAAGTGCTGTATGATGAATGATTGACAGTGATGCATATCAGGAGGAAGAAGCCATATAGTGGATCCCATTTACCTTAGTAGAACTGCTTCTGAATACTCTATCTTGAGATTCATACCTTTCCTGCACTGGTAGGAGTTGTGGGGAGTGGGAGAGGTATCTGCTCATATTTTAACAATTAAGCTTTAGGTCTATAGCCCACCCTTTTAGATTTTAGCTATTACATGGAAACTGCTCATTCCCTTTTGGTGCCTGTTGAATCTTGAGTTTAAGGTAGGTCCTGACTTGCCCTGCCCTACAGGGGAAATAGAGATGAAAGGGAAATGAACTTCCTTAAACCTGAAATTCAGGCAATTGCTCACCAGTTTAACTGCTTAATTCAGTTTAAGTTGCATCATTAACAACAAACTGTAGCAATACAGGGATAAGAAGCCACCAAAAGATTGTATACTGTATTTGTTACTGGAAACACTAAAGGTGAGGCAGGAGTTGGGGGGAGGGGGCCTCCCAGCTCTCAGCAGGTATCGTTGGATAGGGTTTCCATTTGGATGAAGCTCTTAGTTTTCATGCTGCAGACAATGTGAAGCTTTTGGGCAGGGCCCTCAGCTCTTGTACTACAGATAGTGGGAACCTTTGGATACAGGCCAGATTTCCTGGGCTGGTAAATACTCATTAATGCTGTCAATTAATTTTAGACCTATTATACCAAAAGAAAATAGATATGTTTCCTTTTCACTATGTTCAAGAACGTGGAAAAATGTAAAGCATGTTTGACATGTGGAAAAGGCTCTTAATGAAACTGCATGAGTGCGTACATGCAAAACACAGGCACACAACAAGAGCACAGAATCTGGGGCAGAACTGCAGTGTACAGTACAAGCACACGTTCACACATGTAATTACATGCGAGTGAATTTGTGCTCTAATGGGTCTGTTTCTGGGTACCTATTTTCTAAAGGTACATAGGCACTTATATTGCCTTTCTCAGCTAAGCATAAAATAGGCTCCTTTTGTGACAGTCCACAGCAATGGAAAAGGGGAGGGGATTTTGGATTTCGTTTGTGCCTTTTTCAGGAGTAGCTCAAGGTGAGTTAAATTCAGATACAGCAGGTATTTTCCTGTCCCTGGGAGGACTTGCAATCTAAGTTTGTACCTATGGCAATGAAGGGTTAATTTAGTTTGCCCAAGTTCAGAAGGAGCAGCAGGATTCAAACAGGCTTCCCTGGTTCTTGGGCTTCTGCTCTTTCCAGTTCTTGTTGTAGAATCAAGCCCAGCACCTTTTGAGCTGCTAGAAATTCAAACTAACCAGGGCTATTGAGTTCTCTTATAAACTGTGATTTAAGATCCTCCAAGAAAATTGAAACTTTGTCCTTTACAGCATTTGACATGCATGAGACAGACTTGAAAACTTGTGCTGCTGGGCCGTGTAAAGTGTCTCTAAGCCAGGGTTTCCTACCAGGGTACCATCAGACCTGATCAAGTACTCCATGAACTGCCAGTGCTCAGATCTAGACCAGCACCTGAACTTTGCTCTCACTACCTTCCAGTAACAACAGACTCCAGTGAGAACACTGTACTTAAGCATGCCTCTCCTTCCTAATCAAGCATGAGCCCTGGGCTGTAAGAATTAACAGGCCACATATAGGACACCAACATCCAGGCCCTGCTTTATGCAGTACACACTCTGCATCTGCCATTTTTTCCTCTTTTTCCACCTCCTTTGAGTTCTTCCAGCCTCATCTTTCCTCAGGCTGAGTGAGATGGGGAGGGCATGCATTGAGCACTGGGCATGACTCATTTCTGGTGTTGGGAGCAACAGCAATAGAGCAGCTTGGGTAATCACAGATGACTAACTTAACCAGGGGCCTGCCTCACACTACTTTCTTCCTTTTCCTGCATTTGCATATAGAAGGAATTGATCCATTGTAATGGGCTGTTCCTTATTGTCCCACCAGACCATTCCAAGCTCATGGGTTTCATGGATAGAGATGGAGAACAGAAGCTTGTGGACCCTACCATAGGGCACAGTGCCACCTGTAGCTTCTCAGTATTCTCGGTCTCAAGCAGATGGTAGATATGTGATCTGTGCAGCTCCAGCATGGTATGGTTGGCTGAGTTCCCATGGCCCATTTTAGTGGACTGGTCCTCTCAGTTGAGCAGGGCAGAGCAGGGGTAAGAGAGTCTCTGGCTCTTCTTAGCAACTGTCTTCCTGGTCAGCAACAGTCCTCTGTGCCAAGAGCAGCACTTGCTTTTGGGCCCATGTGTATGTTGAGCTGTGGTGCATCTTGTGCATGGAACTCCTTCAGAGTGCATGAAGCACTGCTCTTGTCTATAGGGGTTGCCAAAGGAGATCTAGGAGTTGTAAATTTTGCCATGGTTGCTCAGAGGAGCAGCTCTGGAGCATAGCAGACAGGCAGAAAGGAAGCCCCTGCAGCAGCCAGTGGCATGAGAAGGAGTTCCCTAGGGTTGGTACAGTTGGTTCAAGTGTGGTCTGAGGGGAAGCTCATAGGGAGCTCAGCAGCAAGAATACAGCTGCCATTTTGTCCTAGGGCAATTGTATGGATAAGGGATCCCTGAGCCTCCAGGTTTTGCCTGTGGGGAGGGGGCAAGGAAGAAGTCATACCCAACAGCAGGAGGGCTATAGGCCCTAGCTGGAGGGTAGGGGGCCTCAAACATCTGCTGATTTTTTTCTCTCCAGAGTTTGTTCTGCTGATGCACAAAGCCTCCTTTCCCTTCCCTTTGGAGCTCCTCAGTCACTCTGGGTTCCAGGTTTGGCTAAGAATTCCTATCTGGAAAGTCTGAAGGACTGAGAGAGCCTGTTGCAGTGCTTGATGACATATTTTGGGTGCAGGGAATCTGGCAACCTGGGGGGGGGGGTGCCCTAGGAGAGGAAGGAATGTGAACTGCCTGTGCCAAAGGGGGTTGATCTGAGTGTAGTGCAGCTCTTTCAAAGGGAGAAGCCGACCTCCATGTTTTCACAGGCACTGGGGTTGCTCATCATTGCAAAGAAACTGATGAAAAGGTTGTAGAACCCAGGGACCCAATTTTTGAGGGGCTTCAAAAGTATGCTGTATCCTTTCCTGTGTATCAGAGGATAAACATGTTGATCATCTTTGTATGATGTGTCCAAAGTATGAAAGTTGAAGTCTTTCATCTGAGCTTCTAAAGAAAGCTTTGGTTTGATCTCCTCTAGTACTGACTGGATTTGTTCTTCGACCAGTCCATGGTATACACAGTATTCTTCGCCAGCATCATAATTCAAAGACATTGATTTTCTTCCTGTCTATCTTTTTCACTGTTGAACTTTCGCATTCATAAGATGTTATTGAAAATAGCATGGCTTGGACAAGTCAAATCTTTTTATGGAGAGAAACATCTCTGCTCTTAAGAATCTTATGTAGGTCCTTCATAGCCATTCTGCCAAGAGCAATGCGTCATTGCTCCCAATACGATGGGAAATATTTCTTTATCTTTCTGCCACATATTTTTGGTCTCTGACTGCATTTCTTGGCTATGGGACTGCAGCTTCAAAAACTCACAGAAACATGATGGCAGAAAACGACCACATGGTCTATCTAGTCTGCCCTTCCATATCAACTACAATATCAACACCTGAACAGGTTATCCTTTGAGGTGTGGGAAGCTTCTCTTTGGTGAGGAATTCTAGAAATTTGTTAAGGATCATGGGGAGACGGTTACCTGAGGATAGACTCAGGGGTGCTTCACAGCTAAGCCAGGGTAAGGTGATGTCTCGAGATGCAAGGCATTATCACCTGGTAAAATGCTGTCAATGATCCCAATTCCCTGGCAAGAGAGTCAAGCTGACAGGAAAATCTCAGCTGCTGGAGATGCCAAAGGTGTCCAGTGATGGTCTAGGGGTCCCCTTCTCAGAGGAGCCCTTAGGAGGCAGTTGTCAAATTATCTCAGGGAATGGACTCAAATTAGTTTAGATCAGTGGATCCTCAACATGTTAAGAAGAGGGATATGTCTTAGACGTTTCCCACCATTATTAGCGATGCCTTTATTGTTTCTCTCTGTCAGGCTCTGGCGAAGAGGTTGGCAGTAGAAGCTATGCTGGAATGGTTCCTGTGACTGGGGGCAGATGTTCCACTTCCAAGAAAGGAGTGGAGACAAGTGAGATTCTCTCTCTATTTCACAGTGCCCAAGAAAAAAGGGTCTTATCACCCAGTCAGTTTCAGCTTGTACTTGTTCATAGAACTCATCAATGTCTTCCTCTTCTGCAGCTGTTGTTGGGGCGTATACTTGAATTATAGTTGTGTTGATAGGCATTCCTCGTAGACAAATAGAGATTAAGCATTCACTGACTGCATTGTATTTCATTACAGTTCTTGCAAGTTTCTTCTTTATTATAAATGCAACACCATTTCTTCTTTGTCTTTCATTTCCAGCATAGTAGACCATGTCATCATCTGATGCAAAGTGCCTGATGCCAATCCATTTCAGTTAACTGACACCTAACAGATCAGGTTGTACATCATCCGTTTCATTCTTGACCACCTCCCACTTCCCTTGGTTCATGCTTCATATGTTCCATGTCCCAATATGTAAGACATCTTTGCAGCTTCTGACTCTCATTTCATGCACAGCTATATCAGCAGTCAGACGTCCCGAGAGCTTTGGTCCAACCACTTCATAAATGCTGGCTTTACTCTGAAAAGTCTTCAGCTCCTTCCCAGTAACTAGTTGAGTGCCTTCCAACCTGGGGGTCTCATCTTCCAGCACTATAGTGCAATTTGTTTTGTTGTGACTATCCATTGGGTTTTCATGGCAAGATACAGAAGTAGATTGCCAGGCCTTTCCTCCACACAGTTTAAGTTTAGTGTTGTTGCAGTTGTCACAGAAATGTGATCCTCTGCCGCCAACACTGTCCCATTCTGCTGCTGCCCAGATGGCAGAAGAGGAAGACATTGATGAGTTCTATAAACAAGTACAAGCTGAAATTGGCAGAACATGCAAACAGGATATCCTGATAGTCATGGGTGACTGGAATGCAAAGGTTGACAACAAAGAAGGCGGAAAAATGGTTGGAAAATATGGACTTGGTAACAGAAATGAAGCTGGAGAAGGACTGATAGAATTCTGCAAGACCAACAATCTATTCATCTCAAACACCTTCTTCCAGCAACAGAAGCGGCGACTGTACACATGGATTTCACCCAATGGATTGTACAAAAATCAAATTCACTACATCTGTGGAAGTCAACGATGGAAAAGCTCTATAACATCAACAAAGACAAAACCTGGAGCTGACTGTGGTACAGATCACCAACTACTAGTAAGCAAACTCAAGCTAAAGTTGAAAAACAGCAAGCCACTCATGAATGTAGCAAAATATGACCTTGAGAATATACCACTGGAATTTAAAGACTGCCTGCAAAATCGATTTGCTGCCTTAGATACAAATGACAGAGCTCCAGAAGATTTATGGGATGACATCAAGAAAGTTGTGTTGGAAGAAAGCGAGAAGTCTCTACCAAAGGTGAAAAAGCAAAAACAGCCAAAATGGATGACGGAAGAAACTCTGAAAATTGCCCAGAAACATAGAGAAGCTAAAGCCAGAGGAGAAAGAGAGGCAATTACAGAACTCAACAGAGATTTCCAATGTGCAGCAAGACAAGACAAGGAGTAGTCTTACAATGACTCATGCAAGGAAATAGAAGCAGAAATTATTAGAGGAGAAACAAGATCGACTTTCCTAAAGCTATGAGACTTAAAGAAAAAATTCCATCCTCGAATTGGAATGTTACAAGATGATTAAAGTTCTATGTTGAATAATGCTGAGAAGAGCAAGAAAAGGAGGAAAAAATATACAGAGTTTTTATATGATAACGATCAAGTGGACCAACAGCTGTTTCAACCTGTACCTTATGATCCGGAACCATTGGTGATGAAAGAAGAAGTTGAAGCAGCATTGAAAGCCTTATCAAAGAACAAAGCACCAAGCATTGATGGCATTCCCATAGAAGTATTACTGCAATCTGATGCAGCTGTTACCATACTTACGAGTCTCTGCCAGGAAATTTCGAAGACAACATCATGGCCAACTGACTGGAAAAGATCTGTGTTTATACCAATACTAAAGAAAGGTGATTCAACTGACTGTGGAAATTATCACACAATTGCTCTGATCCCACATGCCAGCAAGATTCTACTGAACAGAGACTACAACCGTACCTGGAACAAGAGCTACCTGAAGTGCAAGCAGGGTTCAGGAAAGAGCAAGGAACAAGAGGCATCATCGCGGATGTGAGATGGATCCTTGAAAAGACTAAAGAATACCAAAAGGATATCTATTTGTACTTTATTGACTACAGCGAGGCTTTTGACTGTGTAAATCATGAGAAACTCTGGGCCACATTAAGAAGCATGGGTATACCAGAACACCTGATCGTTCTCTTGCACAGTCTGTACATTGATCAAGAAGCAACAGTTCAAACATAACAAGGAGAAACAGAATGGTTCTAAAATCAGCAAAGGTGTACGACAAGGCTGCATACTTTCCCCCTACCTGTTTATTTTATATGCAGAACAAATCATTAGAGAAGCAGGATTGTACAAAGACAACAGAGGTGTAAAGATTGGTGGAAGACTCATCAACAACCTTTGCTATGCTGATGATACCACATTACTGGCTGAAAGTGAAGATGATCTGAAACATTTGCTTCTCACGATCAAGGAACATAGTCCTAAAATGTACCTGCACCTTAATGTAAAGAAGACAAAGATCATGACAACTGGAAAAATCAACAAGTTCATCGTCAAGGGAGAAGAAATTGAAATAGTGAACATCTTTAACCTACTTGGATCAAGAAGCAACAAGCAGTCAAGAAATCTGACGACGCATTGTTCTTGACAGAATGGCTATGAAGGACCTAGGTAAGATTCTCAAGAGCAGAGATCTCTCTCTCCATACAAAGATTCAACTCATTCAAGCCATGGTATTTTCAGTTCCAAATGAAAACCTCAAAAAATCAATGACCATAACAAGTACCTTCGATGCAAAAGAGTCATTGAATATAGAACGTTGAGTTCTATGCATAAAGTCACAGCATTTGTTGATTCACTTCTTATAATCCTTTGAATACATAACAAAGTATATCTTTTTTATATTATTTTATGTCGGGCATCCCCGGCAAGAGAGAGAAGGGGGAAACCTTTTCTCTCCGTTCCGGGAAGTCCCTTTTTTTGAAAAAAGTCATAAAAACCAAACAACAGGTAGTGAAAAATCACTTATCTCAAATGACGGCGAGATATGATTCTCCGTGAGGGGAAAACTGCTTGCACGACATGCATGTTTCGGACCTATCAAGGCCCTGTGTCAAGTGAAAAACCCCATCTTGGATCCATCGCCCAAAAGAACGCCGAACTCAACGGCTGCATTTATATAACTAAAACGGCAGCTGATTGGACAGCAAATCAGAAAAGGAGGAGTCAGTCCCGAACAGAACCTGATAAACATCCATTGATGAGAACTTCAAGGGAAACAGGTAAATGTCAGATGAACCAGTGAAGATGAATAAAAGCGTGTGTTGTTTCTGTTCTGATCATTTCATATTGGTGAGATGTTATATTACACCAAGCTCCACCAGTCACATTCCAGATTTAAGCCCTGAGGGGAAACAGTATGCAGGCGATAAATCCACCGTTGTTCCCGCTTCTGCAAAAAACTCTCTCGAGGGCCCCCCCTGGGAGAAAAAGGAACTAGATCAATAACGCGCCATTTCAAGTCTGAAAAAACATGATTGAACTTGATGCAATGTTCTACAATGGGAGCAGAGAGGGTCCGAGACCGCAAACGGGAAGCGTGCTCTCCCAAGCGAACCCGGATGGGTCTAATGGTCCGACCCACATAGGACAAGCCACAAGGACAAATCAGAATATAGACCACAAAAGTGGTCTGACATGTGGTCTATATTCTGATTTGTCCTTGTGGCTTGTCCTATGTGGGTCGGACCATTAGACCCATCCGGGTTCGCTTGGGAGAGCACGCTTCCCGTTTGCGGTCTCGGACCCTCTCTGCTCCCATTGTAGAACATTGCATCAAGTTCAATCATGTTTTTTCAGACTTGAAATGGCGCGTTATTGATCTAGTTCCTTTTTCTCCCAGGGGGGGCCCTCGAGAGAGTTTTTTGCAGAAGCGGGAACAACGGTGGATTTATCGCCTGCATACTGTTTCCCCTCAGGGCTTAAATCTGGAATGTGACTGGTGGAGCTTGGTGTAATATAACATCTCACCAATATGAAATGATCAGAACAGAATCAACAACACACGCTTTTATTCATCTTCACTGGCTCATCTGACATTTACCTGTTTCCCTTGAAGTTCTCATCAATGGATGTTTATCAGGTTCTGTTTGGGACTGACTCCTCCTTTTCTGATTTGCTGTCCAATCAGCTGCCGTTTTGGTTATATAAATGCAGCCGTTGAGTTCGGCGTTCTTTTGGGCGATGGATCCAAGATGGGGTTTTTCACTTGACACAGGGCCTTGATAGGTCCGAAACATGCATGTCGTGCAAGCAGTTTTCCCCTCACGGAGAATCATATCTCGCCGTCATTTGAGATAAGTGATTTTTCACTACCTGTTGTTTGGTTTTTATGACTTTTTTCAAAAAAAAGGGACTTCCCGGAACGGAGAGAAAAGGTTTCCCCCTTCTCTCTCTTGCCGGGGATGCCCGACATAAAATAATATAAAAAAGATATACTTTGTTATGTATTCAAAGGATTATAAGAAGTGAATCAACAAATGCTGTGACTTTATGCATAGAACTCAACGTTCTATATTCAATGACTCTTTTGCATCGATGGTATTTTCAGTAACATCATATGGATGCGAAAGTTGGACAGTGAAAAAGATAGGCAGGAAGAAAATTGATGCCTTTGAATTATGGTGCTGGTGGCGAATACTGCGTATACCATGGATTGCCTGAAGAACAAACCAGTCGGTACTAGAGGAGATCAAACCTAAGCTTTCTTTAGAAGCTCAGATGACAAGATTTCAACTTTCATACTTTGGACACATCATGCAAAGAGAGAGATCATTAGAGAAAGACATCATGCTTGGCAAGATAGGGCAGTGCAAAAGAGGAAGGCTAGCAGTGAGATGGATTGATACAGTAACAGCAGCTACGGGTGCCAGTATGTCAACAGTGAGCCGCCTGACTGAATACTGAACACAATTTAGGACAACTATCCAGAGGGTCGACATGAGTCAACACCGACTCGACAGCACTTAACAACAACAGCAACAACAACATCACCCAGTCTTGGATTTGAAGCATTTAAACAATGTCTTGCAAATTCCTCACTTCTGAACGGAGACACTGTGCTCAGTCATTGTGGCTGAGAAGCAGAAGGAGTTCCTGATTACCTTAGGTCTCAAGGGGACATATATGTATATCCTGGTCAGGAGAAGAATATCAGGAGTACTTGAAGTTTACAGTACTGGGTCGGCACTATCAGTTTCAAGCATTCCTCTTAGACCTAGCGATAGCTGCATGGATGTTTTCAAAGGTGATGCTGGTGGTAGCCATGTTGTGCCACAAGGAGGGCATCTTGGTGCATCTCTTCTTGGACAATTGGCTTATCAGGGCAAAGTCAGTATCAGAGGGATAGGTAGTTACATCCTGCATGATTCGTTTGTTATATGATCTTGGTTGGGTGCTTTATTTTGCCAGAAGCAAATTGGAGCCATCACAGTCTTTGTTAGTGCCTTGGAACCCACTTCAGAACCAAGAAGGGGAAGGTGTTCTGACTATGGAGAGATATTGAAGCCCCAGCCACAGGTTCATGGCCTTTGTAGCAAGACCAGCACCCAGGGTGTGGGATCACCTATAGGTGCTAGGATCCATGGCTGTGGCACTTGGACTCAGGTGCATATGAAGTTGTTGCAGAGGTCTCCCCTGGAGTGCTGGTTGATACAGTGGCATAGTGGCTAGACTCACAAAACATGACAAAGGGGTTGGACCTGGAAGTGCCCCAATGGATCATCGTCGTGAAAGGCAGCAGCCTGTCAGGTTGGGGGCACATTGCCAGGGTCAGTTGGCTCAGGATAGTGGACCACCTCTGAGGACAGGTGGGTTGATAAGTCTGTTGGAAACAAGAGAGAGCAATAAGAAGATCTATGCAGGCATTTGAGCCCTTGATCCAAGGAAAGACCATCAGAGTGTTCTCTGATAATGCCACAATGGTGGCATATGTACAGTACTGAAACACTTCTGACTTCTTTACTCAAAGGAATCGAAAGATCTAAACAGGCTTTCATCCTCATATTCATAGATATCTCAGCGACACTTGACGCCATAAACCACAGAAGGCTTCTCACCCACCTGGCAGAAATCAGAGTAAATAGGAATCCCTTAAGATGGTTTCACTCATACTTATCTGACCGCATGCGACAGGTTAAAGTACAAAGCAGGACATTGAAACCATTTCATATTCACCAAGGATTGCCTCAAGGATCAGCTCTCTCAGCCCTCTTATTTAACTTATACATCCAGCCCATATGTACCATCCTTTGGAAACACAGGGTAATGTTTCATATCTATGCAGATGACATCATGCTGTACACACCAGTTGCAGCAAGGAACCCGGACTTCTCCACCAGCCTCTCTTTTCTTAAGGAAGCGACCCACTGTCTACATGAACACTCGCACTGAATGTAAGCAAAACCGGGGCACTGGTTCTGAACAGAGACACCAACTACATTCCAGTAGAGAAACTTACCTTCAACAACCACAATATCACCATCAAATCTGAAATCAAATACCTAGGTGTGATACTAAACTGGAAACTCAATTTCCAAGCACACATTAAGAAAACGTCTGCAGCAACATATCAAAGGATATGGGAGGAGTGGCTCAGTGGTTGGGACAGGTTATCTCAGGCCGGAAGGCTGGGGGTTCAATTCCCGCATGGGGACAAGCAACCTCAGGCCGGAGGGACTGGGGTCTCTAGTCCCATGGTCACTCCTTGTGGCCTTGGGCAAGCCACTTAACCCTCCATTGCCTCAGATACACTTAGATTGTGAGCCCTTCAGGGACAAGGGAATAAAAAGTACCTGTTAGTATACATGTAAACCACACTGTTTCTAAAGAGCGTGGTATAAAAAAAGAAATAGATAAAAATAAAAAAATAAAATAAGAACCCTGCATAACCTCTGTCTGTTACTGGATCACAACCTATTCCACACAGTCTGCCATGTAATCATTACTCCATTCTGGGACTACTGCAACTCAGTATTCTAAGGCCTACCAAAAGGTACACTCCTTCTACTCCACATAGCACAAAAGTCTGCAGCTCGCTTAATATCAATGACTCCTAAACCAGAGCAATTACTCCAGTATTAAAGAAACTTCACTGGCTGCCCATCGAAGCTCAAATACAATACAAAGCAACCATGAAAATATTCAAGAGTATATATAACCTAACCACAGCTGTCTACCATCCCTCATACCCGCACCTTCAGACAACAGACCAAGAAGAGACCAAACCACGAGCCTCCTTAAAATTCCCAGACAGAAAACAACCAGTACGCAAGAAATATGCCATCGCACCTTCTCCATATATGGACCTACTCTATGGAACTCACTTCCGGCTAATCTCAGAGCAACTACTGACTTAAAGGACTTCAGGAAGATGCTAAAAATGCACATTCCAGAAATATTATGGGATAGACTGCTAAGCTCACCCACATCCAAAATCCTGAAACAAACCTAAAGGACTGAAATATACAAAGCATGGACTCTATACCATTCAAATGTAAATAGTTGTCAGCCCACTGATCAGACAGTAAATAATTTACTGCCTATCAGTTAAAATGTAAATAGTTAATCGCATAGTGATTCAAATTGCCTGTACCTAGTTAGTTGTACCATGTTCCATGTAACTCTTGTTTTGTTCAATGTAAACTGCCTTGATACCACTGAAAGGCGTAATATATAAGAAATGTTAAATAAATAAATGTCAACCACCAAGAGACATCAGAAGTTGGCTGTCTTTGGGCAGGCAGGATTGCCTATATCGTTTGCTATTCTCTTGCCTTCCCTAGGTGGAACCCTTGGGTGTGGGGGTTGTGTTCAGTGGAGGCTATAGATAAGGGGGTATTATCCATAGCCTCCACTGGACTCAACCAATTTTCCCTTTTATTTTCTGTCGGCTGTGTGCACATAAAATATCAGCTGTGCAGCTTTTGAAGGAAGGTTAAATTTTGTGCACCACATAACAACACTCGGAGTTATATACTTTAAAATTTGACTACACGTCAGAATACAGTATGTACACCACATTGATTTTAATCAAATTAAATGAAAATAGGCGATTACTAAATGAAGCAGAAAAGTTCTAGTAATCACAATCACAAATGCGGTATTATTTCAGTTAATTTTTATTGAAAGTCATTGTTATTTCATGTTTATGTATGGAAGAAGAGAATGAGCTTACTATTAACAGTTCATTCTCAAAAATGTTCTCTTCAGTCTTTCAAATTTAACCAGTCTGAATAAATTTTATCAAGGTCTACCGATCCGCCATCTTGAAGATGATTCTTAACACGCATCAGCATTTCCAAATGTTCTATCTGTAAGCGATTCCTTATTTTGGTTTTTAAACTGTTCATCAAGCTGAAACCATGCTCACAATCTGCACTAGAAGCCAAAAATGTTCCACCAATATCCATCAATTTCGCTAAATCTGCAAAGTGAGCATTCTGAAACGCCAAAGTCACCATATCCGGAAAACTGTTTATCAGTTTGCTTTTGATTTTTTCTGCGACTAAGAACTTGAAGTCATTGTACTGCTGAATAACAATATGTTCCTCCATAAGAAATTGTTTGTACTTTAAGCAGAGTGATCGGACGTTTTCAATTCCAAATTCATAATCACACTGTGCTATTGCTGTCAAGTCAAAAGCAGACCATTCCTCAATTTCATTTTCAGGAAATCTTTCCCCTAAATGCAGACACAGCATATTAATGAAAATGTGTGGAACATTGTAGCATTGCCCTGCAGAAGTTTGGTATAGATTTTATACAGCAAGGTTACCACTGAAACGTCTCCAGGTATCTTGTCGAGAAGATTTTTAACATTATCACTCCATTTTACTGTCTCACCCAAGTATTGCATTTGGATTTTGTTCTGCTTAAGATGATGTGCTTCCAGTAGTGTTAGTTCACGTTTTTGAAATGCCATTGTTAATGAAGCTTGTTCAGATAAAACATCATTCAAAATTTGCAGTGTTATATGGCTGTTTAGCTCAGTGTTTCCCAACCCAGTCCTACGGGGCACACCGGCCAGTCAGGTTTTCGGGATATCCCTAATGACTATGCATGAGATATATATGCATTAGAGATATCCTGCCAACCTGACTGGTTTGTGGCCCTCCAGGGCTGGATTTGGAGACCCCTGCCTTACACCTCTGTCATTTAAGATTGTGAGTGGGCAAGGTGCAGATGTCCTAGACATCGAAAGGGTATATAGAATGTGACACATTCCTCCTCGATTCTCACACCCACCAAAATATTGTCTATTAGACAACTTTTTGGTGGTGGTGAGAATCGAGGAGGAATGTGTCACATTCTATATACCCTTTCGATGTCTAGGACATCTGCACCTTGCCCACTCACAATCTTAAATGACAGAGGTGTAAGGCAGGGGTCTCCAAATCCAGCCCTGGAGGGCCACAAACCAGTCAGGTTGGCAGGATATCTCTAATGCATATATATCTCATGCATAGTCATTAGGGATATCCTGAAAACCTGACTGGCCGGTGTGCCCCGTAGGACTGGGTTGGGAAACACTGGTTTAGCTTTTATAACAGTACTTTGCAATGGGATCATTATCCTTCTCTTCTTCAAAGTATTCCATTCCATTCCAAGGTCTAAAAGCAATTGACTTGCATTCAGAAGCATCTGCTAATTCTTTAAATTGCGACCTTTTAGTAGAAGATCGACAAAATGTTGTGTAAACCCAGTTCTCATGAAAGTTTCAACTTCTTCATCAACTTTACTTCCTTCCATGATTCAGAGATCCCCAAATCTTCACGATGGGCAACACAATGCTGCTGCACTAAATGCGAAACTTTTTTTTTAGCTGCGCAGCAACACCACTTTTTCTGCCTGACATGACAGAGGCACCATCCGAAGTAAACATGACCATTTTGTTAAGGTCAAGCTTGTATTTCCCATAGAATTCCTAGAGTGCACTGACTATTGATGCAGCATCACATGCTTCCAACTGTAGCATCCCACCAAATGAAGTTTTATACAGACATGAATTTACTGGCCGATATTTGAAGTACTGTATTAAGTATTTGTTGACAGAAATGTCTGTGCTTTCATCAATAGTTAATGTATGATACGCTGCTGATGCAACATCTGCTATGAGCTTATCTTGGACATTGATGTTTATAATTTCAAGAAATTCAAACAAATAGTTTTTGCTTCTCCAGCTTTCAGCTATGGTTATGTACTTGGACATGTTTTCATTAATATCTTGAACAGAGAGCACGGAAATATTCATCCGAACAGCCAGCAAAACACTATCCATTAGAATTTTCATTTCTTCTGGTGTAGAACGCTTCCGTTCATTACTAATTTGCCTTTTCTCTTTTTCAGCAGTGCTCTCAAGCAACAAGTTAAATAATCCTCCTCTTAAATTTGGATTTTTAGCTCTACGTTTCTTAACACTTTCAGTATGAGACTTACTAGACAGATGTCGTTTCAAAAATCCAGTTTCCACACATCATCCCAAAATGTGCCACTCAAACTCTCCGATGGGTTTTGCATCTCGGCAGTATAAACAGACTACTCAGTCATCCTCTTCGTAAGTGAATATTTCACGCAGTTGAACGCACGTTTTATCCTGAGATTTCGGTGTCTCCGTTTCAAGTTTCTTCAAGCCATTCAGGCTTAAAAGCTCCGGCCGTTCTCTTACGTTTTGTACCTCTCATCGCTATCGGTTTTGACATTTTAAAAATGAACTTCTTTCAGTTTTCAATGTAATAAAAAAATGTAATAATGCATTTCGAATTACAGATTACAATTGGACTACTCACGCATGTCGCAAGCCAAAGTACGGAAGTGGAAGTTTCTAAATGCGCCAATTAAAGTTTAAGACAAAGATCTTATATCCTGAAGGTCTATAAGATTGCATTAGAAAATATTGTAGAACTTATGAAAACCGTAAATACACAACAACTTTTAAATTTTAAGACGTCTGGATTTGTTTTCGATCAGAACCATAATTTTTGTGCGCTCTGTTGTAAAGTATGTGCGCTCCCTCGGCGAGGTGTGTGCATGCGCACACACACACAGCTTAGAGGGAACAGTGGACACAACCCCTCACTCTTGACAGGGACCAGGAGAGATTCAAGGTTTAGTTTATTACAGAAATACTGAAAAGCTGCAGTTGACACAGTGCTCTGTATTGGGTGGGGTCCACAAGTTTCCGTTCTCTATCTCCATCTGCTGGGAGGGGGGCAGAAGCCAAGCTATGCATCTGGACTAGTCTGGCAGGACTCAAGGAAAGAAGATTTAGCAGATAAGACCAACTTTTTCCATGTGTGTCAGCTCCTCATCTTTCCCTTTGTTTTCAAATTTGTTAGTGTCTTTTAGTGCTTCTTTAGCTTTTCTGTTGGTGACAGTGTTTCCAAATAGGTTAGTTTTGCACATTCCATTATAGTTATGAACCTTCCTGTTAAGTCCAGGTATGTTAAATATGATCTTAATCTCTCAGATTTATTGCCAACACTTGTTGTAGTGCTTGCATCATGCCAAAGAGATCCGCCTTTCCAATTTTTGGCAGACTTTTTTTGGATACCTTCTGGTTATAGCATAAAGGTGGTTGTTGTTGTTGTGTGTGCCTTTGAGTCGATGCCAACTCCTGGCGATGAAGCTAAGCAGGATTGAGCCTGGCTAGTACTTGGATGGGAGACCACCTTGGAATCCTGTGCAGAAAAAAGGCCTGGCAATCTACCTCCACTTCCACCTTGCCAAGAAAACCCAGGGGCTGGGTTGCCAGGAGCTTAAAGGTAGTGGTACATTATCTCCTCTTAATAGTAGTTAATCCTCTTAACTTTTTCATTAACGTCTGTAGTGCAGTGAGTCCACGAACAAGTTCACCATGGCCTGTATCTGCAGCAAGGATGTCATCTTTATTTATTTATTTATTTTATTTTTCTTATATACCGCACTATTCAGCATCAGCGTGGTTTACATGTAACGATAACTGTTCAGTGAAGACAATCTACACTGAACTTATAGTATAACAGAAATGAAACATTTTTAACTTACAATATAACAGAAATGTACAGTTTTAACAGCATATTTTAACAGCGTATTTACACATAACTTATGTTGAGGAGTAGCTAACTATTTACATGTTGGCTTATCTGAGAATTGTAGATGGTTCGGATGAGGGAAGTGCTATTTGTCAGGTGGAGCAGGGTCTGGTGTGTTCGGTTTCGATCCTGAATGGTTGTTGCTTGGGTTTTGTCTGTATGTACTACTGGGTAGTATCTGTACTATTGCTACCTCCATCTCCAGCCCTAATGCAGAAACTACGGGTGGGCCCAACATGTTTTCTTCCTTTTTTCCCCTACTATACTTCAATTGTAGCATTGCCCTGCAGAAGTTTGGTATAGATTTTATAGAGCAGGGTTACCACATGAAGACACGCAGCAAGACTTGGAGAGTAACTTACTCTCTTTGCAACCCCCCTAAGAGATTCACAGCAATCCACCAGCTTCACCGCTACTGATTTTTTTGTTGTTCCATATGCATCCTATCCATGTCTGTGCTGCTTGCTCTCCAAAGGCTGATATGCTGTATGTTTTTATTAATGAAAGTGTACCTTGGGCTCAAAAAGGTTAGGAAAGTGGGGTTACTTTCCTGTAACAGAGGTTCTCCATGGACATGTCATAACACACAGGGTGACATGATTAGACAAAACCATGGACTGTAGGACTGGTATAACCGAGTATATCATATTTTATCTTGTTTGTCTGCCAATATACTCCCCAGGATGGATTAGCTCTCCTAAAGTTCAGAAAAGCCTAGAAAGGCCTTTATGAGCAAGTGTCAGCCATCCCCACCATTGTGCCTGCCCTTTCTTCTCCAGTAAGTTCTCCAGCTATAAGCAAGTTCATCCAAGAGGGAAGGCAGGTGGGTTTGTGTGGCTGACTTATCCTGCTGTCCGTGGAGGTAAGCAGGTAAGCAACCTCACTTTCTCCATGGACAAGCAGGATCATAGGTGACTCCCCAGCTAAGGACTATGAAGGGGTGTTATGTACAGGAGTGTGTGTGTTCAATCTTTACAGCCCATGTGGCATGCTAAAATTAGGATGAAGTTGCATAGAGGAGACCAAGAGCGAGGTTAAATGAAGAAACTTGTGAGGGAGTCTTTTAAGAAGGGACAGTCTCTTAAATGTCTATATGTATATCTACAGCACTGTGTATACCTAATAGCATTATAGGAATGAAAAGTAGTAGAAGTAGAAAGGGGCGGCCTGACAGCATGGGTTTGCCAGGTACCAAAAAATGGTATTCATGAACTCATCTGGAGGATCATTCGTCAGGGTTTGCCAGGTACAGAAAAATGGTGTTCATGAACCCGTCTGGAGGATGTGAAATAACAGGCTTAAAAGGGGGGAAGGCCAGAGGATTTGGCATTTTGAAATGGGGCAGCAATTGGAGGTTTTGATCAAGGTAACTGATGAAATATCATAAGGATGCCATATGAATGACCAATTGGCCAAGGAAGCAGCAAAGAATACATCCCTGGCTGGTTAGCAGAAGAGCGATTTGCGGTGGTAGTGTCCCAGGAATTCAAACCACGGGGGTGGAGGCATCTAGGTGAGAGGAGGGAATTCCTCCTCTGTCTAGGGCTTGTTTCCTTATTACTAGGATAGTGAAAATTTGATGGATTCCCACCCAACTGCTTGTCATCCAGGTTAGACATAAAGGAGACTTCCTGGTGTGTACGGCTTTGTAGAAATGAAGGACGAGGGTTCCTTCAGGGGTGGGGATGGCACCTTTCTGGGTGGATGGGGGTGCAGTGATATATTGCTGCTGATAGGCTGCATGAAGCCTAGAGGACTAAATCTTAGGATGTGGTACAGAGGTGAGCAGTGTAATGGATAGAGTTATGGAAGAAAAAGACCCTATTTATGTAGAAAGAATTTATTTATGTTATTTATTTAAAAGGATTTATATCCTGCACAATTGCCGAGGCGGGTTACACAATAAGTCATCATGTACAGCAAGGGCAAATACAAACATTATAATTAAAAATAGCCATTTAAAACACTGCTGTATTATATCACAATTGCCATCAGAGGCTCAACACGGGTTATAAATGCCCACACACCACACTTGCCCATCAGACAAATTAAGGAAAAGCCTGTTTAAATAAATGACATTTCAGTATATTTCTAAGTCTATTTCGGCATGCAAATAACCAGCACCCGATTCTGCGGCGGGGGGGTGGAAGCGGGAGCTGTAAGCCCCTCCTGCTCCCCCCGCCAAGGCAAATCAGGCCACAGCTCCACTCCAGACAATAGAGGCAGGAAGAAGGATTTAAACCATCCTCACCTCCCAGACTATAGGAAAGCTGCTTCCTGACCCACCTGCTCTAAGACAACTTCCGGTGGCACTACACACCATAAGGAACGCTCTACCCCAAGCATGCCTGAGCTCTGCGAGCCCTTGGGCGTGTCCCTTAAGCATGGAATTTGAGCCAAACCCACATACAAGCCCTGAACAAGGATTTGAGTGATTCAAAGGGGGAACTGAAGGTAATGGATTACTATTGAGCCACTGCTGTCCAACACCATGGCATACATCTCTGATACCAGAGCCATAATAGCCACAATACTGCTAACTGCATTAGTTGCTCACACATACACCCAAGCCTACTCTACTGTATCACACAACATCCCAATCATACACCATAACAAAACTCTTAATCTCTACCAAACCAAAGATAACTACAAAACACATCATAGTAGAGGGCAGAGACACAGATACAGACTCATATACATCACACCTTTAAACTCCCCACAGCACAATATACAAACCTTTAGACCCAACAGCTCAGAACTCTGTTGCTACCTTATAAATGCTAGGTCAATCAGAAACAAAATCCCAGGCACAGCAGATATCCTCTCTGAAAGTAAGCCAGATATTTTCTGCATAACTTAGACCTGGCTAACAGATCAGGTTAGTATACTCCTTAATCAGCTAAAAGTAGATGGCTATGACCTCTTCCATTGCCCCAGGACCTCCAGGAGAGGTGGTGGAGTAATCAATATCATCAAAACTACCCTTTAAGAGCCACCCTGTTAAATACCAATAATACTGAAGACATGAATGTGCTTACACTTGAACGCCCCCCCCCCCACCTCACTCTGTCTTATTTACAGACCCCCACCTACTGAAACAAACAGTCTTTCATCCTTCTTAGAAACAGCCTGCTCTCTCAACCCTAGAAAACAATAAATCATACTAGGAGATTTAAACCTTCCCTCGTTCAGTCCTAACCACTCCAAAATCTTCGTTGAAATCATGTTCTGTTATTAGCTAATCTTGTTAATTTATTATTGTGTACCTGTTATATGTACTGTTTATACCTGTTCATTGTACTGTGTTGTTAACGTGTAAACCACGCTGATTGTAAAAGTGCATTATATAAAACTAAATAAATGTCTGAGCTAGATTTCGAACAAATCATAGATTTCCCGACACATAGAAAAGGGAACACACTCGACTTAATCTTCACCCCCAAATCATCCCAACATTGCGATAATTACACACTCCCCCAAGCCACTCCCGTCCCATGGTCTGAACATTACTCAATAAACTTCAACCTCATATACCACACTAACCACCTAACACCAAAATCTATGCTTATACTTTGCACTAGATATAGGAATTTCAAAAAAGAAAGCTTCCTAAGACAAATTATACCTGATATTTCCCTCCCAATATCTGAAATTGACAGCACTATAGCAAATTGGAATGCAGCAATTGAGAGAACAGCTGAATTTCCGAATTCTCAAGTAAACAAAACAAAAAACAGACAAAGGACATCTGAACCTTGGTACACTCAAGAAAAGGCAATTAAAAAGAGAGTTAAGGAAACTTGATAAAAAATGGTGAAGATCTAACTCCCCCTTATATAGGCACCAATATAATGATAAGCTCTAGTCGTACCAAAATATAATCAACACCTCAAAAAAAACTTACCATACAAAAATCCTTATGAACTCCCTTAACCGTCCCATGGAACTGTTTGAAATAGTCAAAAACTTAACAAGATCTCCAAATAAAACAAGCGACACCCCTATTGCTCCTCAGACCTTAGCTAACTATTACATTTCCAAACTCACACCTTTATCTGACCTCCCTATACCACACACCTATATTCAATCGACTCCCATATTTGGCCTAACTTCCACATAGTAACCCTCAAAGAACTTGACAGAGTGATATCCAACATTAATACTACCACATCCAGCCTCGATCCTTGCCCTGTTTGCTGGATGAAAAAAACCTGCCCCGAACTAGCCTTTTACATCCTTGACATAGTCAATTTCTCACTTACAGGGGGAATCATGCCCAAATTCCTTAAGTGGGCCTCAATTAGACCAATATTGAAAAACAAGTCCTTAGACAGCCTATGCCCTTCATCATACAAGCCTATATCCAGCCTTTCATTTCTGGCTAAACTCATTGAAAAAATCATGCACTCCCAACTCCAGGATCACATTGATCTACACGTGCCCCTTGACACACACACCAATATAGCTTCAGACCACACCACAGTGTGGAGACCCTTCTCACTGCGCTTTTCAGTAATTTGATAAAGTCCATTGATAACCCAAAACAAGCAGTCCTGCTAGTATTCCTAGATATTATGGCAGCTTTTGACTTGATCAATTATACAATCCTTATGGAAAGGCTAAAGCAAGTTGGGAGATACATGGCACCATATTATCATGGTTCCTCCTATCTTGACGATCGATCTCAACAGGTTAGAATAGGACACCAAGCTTCAAAGTCCTTCCCTCAGAAACATGGGATTCCACAGGGCTCTGCCCTATCGGCACTCCTATTCAATATATACCTACAGTCAATCTACCACATCATACAGGAATGCAACATCAGATACGCAATATATGCAGACAATGTGATGATATACCTCCCAATGGATACAGCATTTCTTAATTTCACCAGCATCACAGCTTGCTTTAAAAAAATATCACATTGGCTGAATGATCATAACCTAAAAATTAACTACAAAAAAAATGGAGGGCCCTATTCGTGACAAGGAATCAAAATTTTACTCTCTCCACCAGAATTAAAAATCAAGAATACATCTATCGCCATAAAGAAGGAAGTCAGGTAACTTGGTGTCTTGATAGATAGCACAGTAAGCTTAACGACATACCTCAAGAACACAGCAGCAATTATCTATAACAAACTAAGACTCCTAAAGAACCTAAGGCCCCCTGCTACAACAACAGGACTTTAGATCAGTCCTCCAAGCACTCGTACACCCCCACATTGACTTCTGTAACACCATCCTTCAAGGCAAACAATACACCACCTCAAGATAGCACAACATGTAGCTGCTAGGATGGTGATCAAAGCAAACGCATCAGAACAGATTACCCCAGTCTTATTCGAACTACACTGGTTACCAATACACAGCAGGATTAGGTATAAATACTCATGACTATGTTTAAGTTAATACGGGAAATAGCCCCATCACACCTATCTGAACTCATAAACAGTCCCATTAATAACAGGTCCAGAAGAGAGTGGAGCAAAAACAACCTACTCATACCTAATACCTTTAGAAAATTCATAAGGGTAACAACCGACAGGGTTTTTAGCTTCTCTGCATCCACTTTATGGAATTCCCTACCAGATAAGCTGAGAGCCACTACCGACCTAGCAACCTTCAGAAAGGACCTAAAAACACACCTCTTTATGGAGCACTTTGGTACATCACAGATTACTAATAGTAGGTCTGCAATCTCATATTTCATTTCTTTCAACACCCTTGGATGTATACCATCTGGTCCAGGTAATTTGCTACTCTTCAGTTTATCAAATAGCTGTAATACATCTTCCCGGTGTATCAATATTTATTTCAATTCTTCTGCGGTATCACCTTTAAATACCATTTCAGTCATGAGTCACATCCCTACATCTTCCTCGGTAAAGAATTCATACAGTCTCAAAGAATTCATACAGTCTCTCCGTTGTGGCCTTGTCCGCTCTTAGTGCCCCTTTTACCCCTCTATCATCTCATGGTCCAACTGACTCTCACAGATTTTTTGCTACGAATGTACTTGAAAAAGTCTTTATTACACATTGTTGTTTCCACAGCAAGCTTCTTCTCAAATTCTCTCTTTGCCTGCCTTATCAATGACTTGCATCTAACTTGCCAGTGCTTATGGTGTTTCCAGTTTTTGTCATTTGGCTCCTTTTATTTTTATTTAGTTTATTTAATATACATTCATATACCGTGTTTTCCCAAGTATCAAATACGGTTTACAAGGAACAACAATGTGAATTGTGCCAACAAGTGCTCAATTCACTTACATTATGCACGTGTAAATATGTATATTTTGTACTTTGTGTGAAGTCTAACAGCAATCAACTGTAAATCTATAATCCTTTTTGCTGTGTGATACCACCCCGCCCTAATCGCAGTGTACATACCCCTAATTTCTGGCCAGTACAACCAAACCCCCCTTGTATAGTAACCGCTGCTGATCACTGGAAGCAGCGGGATACAAATTGTACGCAAATAAATAAATAAATTATAACCTTTGTAACTATTTACATTAAACTGTAAGGTTTACAACTATTTACCTTAATTTTAATTCATTTCCATTTCCTGAAAGATGCTTTTTTGGCAACAGCCTCTCTGACCTCACCTTTAAACCATGCTGGCAGTTTTTTGGACTTCCTTACACTTTTCTTAAAGCTTGGAATACAGCTGGTCTAGGCTTCCAAGATAGTATTTTTAAACAACACCCATGCTTCATGTAAATCTTTAACCTTTGCAACTGCTCCTTTTAGTTTTTCTTAACTATTTTCCTCATTTTATCATAGACTCCCTTTTGAAAGTTAAAAAGTAGAACTGTGGATTTCCTTGCCGTCCTTCCTCCATTTATTAAATCATACGTGATCTTGCTATGATCACTATTTCCAAGTAGCCCCAACACCCTTATCTCTTGCACCAGATTTTGTGTTCCACTAAGGGCTAGGTCCAAAATGGCTTCCCCTCTGATAGGTTCATGAACCACTGTTTCAGAAGCAGTCATTTATTTCATCTAGAAATTTTATCTCCCTAGCATGTCGTGTCGTGACACTGACCCAGTGGGTTCCGGGACAATTAAAATCACCCATTATTATTATTGTGCTGTAACCTTTGTTAGCTTCCCTGATTTCTTTGAGCATTTCATCATCTTTTTGTTCATTCTGGCCAGGAGGTCGATAGTACACCCCCACTGTCATCGCCTTCCCCTTCCCCTTTTTTATATGGGAATTTCAATCCCTGGAGATTCTACAGTGAATTGTGTTTCCTGCAAAGGTTTAATCCTTTGTGACTCAATGCCCTCTCTAACATAGAGTGCAACCCCTCCACCAATTTGATCTGCTCTGTCATTACGATATAGTTTGTACCCAGGCATCAAAGTGTCCCACTGGTTGTCCTCCTTCCACCATGTCTCTGAGATACCAATCATAACTAATTTCTTATTTAGTGTGAGCCACCTGACTGAAGACCGAATACAATTTAGGACAACTATCAGAGGGTTGCCATGAGTTGACACCAACTCGACGGTACTTAACAACAACATTCTAACTCTCCCATCTTATTGTAAGGGCATTCCTATCCAGAGTTAGAGGTGGCAGCTTTGCACTGTGGTGTGTGGTGTGATAAGGAAGCTTATCATAGCTCAGGAAGGAGCTATAGAAAAGGTGAAGTGACTCTGAACAAGCAACCTGTCAGTTCTGGTAGAAATAAGAAAACAGAATTTTCCCATAAAAGACTACCAGTCCCAGAATGCACCAGGTTTCCAACAGCCATTAGAGGAGCTGAAGTGGGGAAACGTGTGTTCAATCAGGAGGGCTATGAGGTAATCCCCAAGCACTCATCTCAAAGGGCAGGGCCTGATTCAGCACAGCTGCGCTGTGCTAGGGTGGAGCACTCATCTAGGCAGAATAAAGGTAGAGTTTATTCTACAGAGAATGATCCTCATCCTCAGTTTCTTGGAGATTCTCATCTTGGACAGCTTCATCATCTGGAGGATCATCAGAAGCAGAAGCCAGAGCGGACGGACAGAAAGGGCAAGAAACCCTTTGGAAGAAAGAAGAGAAAAGCATTTGGAAGGTCTAAAGGAGTCCAGAGCAGTACGTATACAGGGAGACATTCAAAAGGCCAGCATACACCATTGGACTGGGGAAAGCCAGAGGAATGGTGCTGCAGGGCTAGGAATCTCCAGACGGTACCTGTGAGGGAGACGGCTGCACGTGGAAGGGACTCTAATACCCGTGCCAGAAGGTATGTGAAGAGAGATCCAGTGTCCAGGGATCTGGATTGGAAGGCTGGACATAAGAACTGGACTACATACTGGCCAGGCTATTTAGAGAGGAACTCTAACAGCAATGGAAGCTCAGGTATGAACACTGATCTATGCCCTAGCTATAACCTTGAAAGACAGCAGGGAAACAAGTTTTCTCCTGAAAGTGCTCCATTGAGAAATTCCTCTGTGCCAATCCCTGATATTGAACCCATGATTGTTGAAGAAGGGGAAGGAGCGGTCTTAGATACAGGCTGTGAATATATGGATTGCTCTCTGTCTAAACTCCTTTGGTAATTTACTGTTACAAAGTACAACGACCATCACAAAGAAATACAAACTTGTTTTTTAATCTACTCAGAAAAGCTCCTGCGTAGGATTTTGGGCCACGCAGTAGAAAGCAAGCCAGCTAAGGGGTTTCAGCTGGATAACTGCTAGCAATTGAGCCTTACCTAATTGCTTGTGAGCTCTGAGGGAATCACTTCTGAGTCTATGTGTGAAGATATAAGAAGTTAACCTGAAAAGAACAGTTTTTCCCTTCTTTGTGGGTTTTGCTTGTTGTTTGAAACACTGCTAAGAAAATATTAGCTAAAGCCTACAGAAAAGACCAATTTGTTACCAACCAGGTCTTTATTCTTTTACTTTGATTGCCTGACAAGTTCAGCTGTTGTTTTCCTGATTTTGTTTTTCTAAGTTTAACACTGAAAGCAAGTATCCTGTTTTATGTGCTACCAAGCATATCTGTGTTGGGAGAAATAACCCCATAAATAAATATCTTATTGGTTTTACACTCAAGCACAACTAATTATTGTGAGCAGCTGTGTCTGGTGTGAATGGACTGCATTTCCCACAATCCCTTGCAAATCATATTGATATATGCACTTGCCAAGACTGTGAACATTCTCACCCAGGCAGCCGTCTTACAAATGGCGTAGTTTTTCGGATTGCTTTTGCGCAAAGGGATTTACTTGCTAAGGATTACAACTCAAGTCTGAAGGAAAAGACAGTTCAAGCTTAAAAGCTGAAAGAAAAGATTTTCCCTCATCTGCACTTTGGAGGAGAGGTGGCTGTTCCAGATAGCTGTTCCAGGAAGAAAAGACCCTGTGCAGAGCTGGATTCATCACTGGCAAAAGGTAACAAGTACCTGGGCATGTCTAGTGGTGGATGGGAGTAAGGCACAGAGGTAATTGAAAAAAGAAAGAAGCAGGAAAAAACACCTGTTTGGAAGGTGGTGCACTGTGGGGGGTTTTTTTGTGTTTTCTTGCAGGGATCAAGATGGATCCAAGGGAACTAGCTGATTGGATGGCAGCCCAGTTTAGCAGGCAACAGGAGCTAGCACAGCAGGCTCAGGACACTGCTATGAAAGCCTTAATGGACCAGCAGAGGCCAGTGCTTGATCTGGTGCAAGTCCTAGTTAAACTGCAGAACCAAAGTGGACCAGATGCAAGACCAGCAGTAAATACTGGTACACCACATGTGGACAGTGTCGGACTCAATCAAGGAATTGGGGCATTTAGTTTTGGGAAGCTAACTCCAGATGATAATGTTGATGATTTTCTAGAGTCTTTTGAAAGAGTGGCACAAGCATTAGCATGGCCAGAGACCCAGTGGGCAGTAAGGCTGGCAGCCTCATTAACTGGAGAGGCGCTTGCAGCTTACAGAGCAATGCCAGCAGCCAGGCTTTGAATTATAAGGATGTAAAGGCTGCTATTAGAGATCGCCTAGGGTTGTCTATTTCAGAGTATAGGCGAATGTTTAGAGCTACTACATTGAGAGTGGGTGAAACACCCAGGGCTCTGAGTCAGAGAATCAGAGGATTAGCTGTAAAATGGTTGGAGCCTGAGCAAAGGACGGTAGAAATGTTATTAGACATTATTATGCTTGAACAATTTATGTCTGCGGTGCCTAAAGATTTGCACACTTTCCTTATACAGCAAAATTGCCAAAATCTTGGAGAGGCAACCATGCTAGCAGAGAGATTCTTGGAAGCCACGCAGGCTTGCCATATAATGGGTGGCTCTCTGAAGATGGGTGCTGAGGCAAGCTGTGCTGTATCAGAAAAGAAAATAATTAAAAATGTTTCTGAAAATAAATGTACTGTGCCAAAGCAGATGACACAGTGGAGTGAAAAGAAATGTTTCAAGTGTGGAAAATGGGGACATTTAGAAAAGGGATGTCAGACACACTAGCTTAATGGGTGTGGATTTAAAACAGCCCAAAGAAGGATTTCTTTTGATGGTTGATGTGCAAGGAATTACCACAAATGCTTTGTTAGACTCTGGGGCAGACCAGAGTATGATGTCAAAAAGGCTTTGGAAGAGAATAGATTGTGCCTAGAACCCCTGAAAGCCAAGTTCACATCAGATGCATTCATGGGGCTGCAACATCATATCCCACCTATAGGCTAAAGGTTAAGTGCCTGGGGGAACAAGAGGAAGTCCTGTTAGCAGTGGTGCCTAGGCTACCCTTTGATTTGGTTCTTGGAAAGGACTGGCCAAGATTTAAGCAGGGTCTAGTGGAAGGGCTAGGAAAGAAGGAGGGAGAAGGAATAATGGAAATAGCTCCCGGGCCTTTCTTTGGAAGTCCTCAGTTTCTAGCTAAAAAGATGGTTAAGCTTCCAGAAGGCCAAAATGTAGGTAATAAGAGGGGCCTTGTATCCACCCGCTCGCAGGCTAAGGTAGAGAGCCAAAAGGAGGAGGGGGAGCAGGCAGAGTTATTAGGAGACTTACCCTCTCATGATGATTTAATAACCCCATCATCTGGTAAAGTAAGAAAGTTGAAAGCACAAAAGCAGCGTGAGAGACTTTGCAGAGCACAGGGAAGGGCTGAGATGTTAGCTGGTCAAAGTTTACCCTGGGTGCCAGCTGAGTTAGTGGCAAAGTTTCCTAACTTTCCACAAGAGCAGCGAGCTGATCAAGCTCTCACCCGAGCTTTTAAGTATGCTCATGAGGTCAGGGAGGAGTTACCCAGATTCAGACTAGATAATGAAATATTATATAGAGAGAGTCAGGACCCCAGAAATGGGACCATACGTAAACAATTGGTGGTACCCACAACTTTCAAAGGGCTAGTACTTAGTTTAGCACATGATCATCCAGTTGGAGGTCATAAAGGGATGCAAGGAACGCTGGATCAAATACTTATGCGTTTTTACTGGCCAGGTATTTTCAAAGAAACTGCCCAGTTTTGTGCTGCATGTCCAGCGTGTCAGCGAGTTACAGCGGCTCACCCACCGGTGGTGCCATTGATTCCCATGCCAATTATCACAAACCCAATTGGTCGCATTGCCATGGATATTGTAGGCCCATTAGTCAAAACGCCCCGAGGTTTCCAATACATCCTAGTTATGGTAGATCAGGCAACAAGGTTTCCCTGGGCCATACCATTGAGGAATGTTTCTGCAAAAACAATAGCTTTAGAGCTAGTAAAATTGTTTTGTGAAGTGGGATTCCCAAGAGAGGTGTTGACTGACCAAGGGTCCAATTTTCTATCCAAATATTTGGCCCAGGTCTGGGATGCCTTTGGCATTCATCACGTGAAAACCTCAGCCTACCATCCACAATCAAACGGTTTGGTGGAGAGATTCAACCAAACTCTCAAACAAATGTTGAGAAGGGGGTTAGCAGGAGAGGTAAAAGAATGGGATATGTTATTGCCCTTTGCCTTATATGCCTGCAGGGAAAGAATTCAGGTGGCCTTAGGTGTAACTCCATATGAATTGATGTATGGTAGGGCTCCACGGGGTTTGTTAGACATTTTGAGGGAACAATGGATTGATCCTGAACCAGGAAGTCAGGAGGTGCCACAGTTTCTGCGTGACTTGAGAGCACGTTTGAAAAGGACCTCGCAGGTTGCTGAGAGGAACCTGCAGGACAGTCAAGTGCGCCAGAAAGGGTGGTATGATAGGAAGGCCAAAAGCCACCAATTAAGCATTGGTGAAAAGGTTTTGGTTCAAGTAGCAGGTACAGCCCCAAAATTTGAAGTACAGTGGAAAGGGCCATGGAAGGTTGTTAAACAAGTGAGCCCAGTATCTTATATGGTAGAAAATGCAAGAGGGCGTAGGCAGACCTACCATATTAATGTACTTAAGTCTTGGAAGGAGAGGCCTGTAAATAATAATGACCCTGAAGCCAGTCAGGAAGTAAGTGAGCTTCAAAAAGAGAACACTCTCGTAGGTATTACGGACTGTAGGAAAGAAGTTTCACCAGTTAAACCAGTCCGTAATAACTAAAGCAGGGGGGTATGTGATAAGGAAGCTTATCATAGCTCAGGAAGGAGCTATAGAAAAGGTGAAGTGACTCTGAACAAGCAACCTGTCAGTTCTGGTAGAAATAAGAAAACAGAATTTTCCCATAAAAGACTACCAGTCCCAGAATGCACCAGGTTTCCAACAGCCATTAGAGGAGCTGAAGTGGGAAAACGTGTGTTCAATCAGAAGGGCTATGAGGTAATCCCCAAGCACTCATCTCAAAGGGCAGGGCCTGATTCAGCACAGCTGCGCTGTGCTAGGGTGGAGCACTCATCTAAGCAGAATAAAGGTAGAGTTTATTCTACAGAGAATGATCCTTATCCTCAGTTTCTTGGAGATTCTCATCTTGGACAGCTTCATCATCTGGAGGATCATCAGAAGCAGAAGCCAGAGCGGACGGACAGAAAGGGCAAGAAACCCTTTGGAAGAAAGAAGAGAAAAGCATTTGGAAGGTCTAAAGGAGTCCAGAGCAGTACGTATACTGGGAGACATTCAAAAGGCCAGCATACACCATTGGACTGGGGAAAGCCAGAGGAATGGTGCTGCAGGGCTAGGAATCTCCAGACGGTACCTGTGAGGGAGACGGCTGCACGTGGAAGGGACCCTAAGACCCGTGCCAGAAGGTATGTGAAGAGAAATCCAGTGTCCAGGGATCTGGATTGGAAGGCTGGACATAAGAACTGGACTACATACTGGCCAGGCTATTTAGAGAGGAACTCTAACAGCAATGGAAGCTCAGGTATGAACACTGATCTATGCCCTAGCTATAACCTTGAAAGATAGCAGGGAAACAAGTATTCTCCTGAAAGTGCTCCATTGAGAAATTCCTCTGTGCCAATCCCTGATATTGAACCCATGATTGTTGAAGAAGGGGAAGGAGCGGTCTTAGATACAGGCTGTGAATATATGGATTGTCTAAACTCCTTTGGTAATTTACTGTTACAAAGTACAACGACCATCACAAAGAAATACAAACTTGTTCTTTAATCTACTCAGAAAAGCTCCTGCGTAGGATTTTGAGCCACGCAGTAGAAAGCAAGCCAGCTAAGGGGTTTCAGCTGGATAACTGCTAGCAAATGAGCCTTACCTAATTGCTTGTGAGCTCTGAGGGAATCACTTCTGAGTCTATGTGTGAAGATATAAGAAGTTAACCTGAAAAGAACAGTATATCCCTCCTTTGTGGTTTTGATTGTTGTTTGAAACACTGCTAAGAAAATATTAGCTAAAGCCTACAGAAAAGACCAATTTGTTACCAACCAGGTCTTTATTCTTTTACTTTGATTGCCTGACAAGTTCAGCTGTTGTTTTCCTGATTTTGTTTTTCTAAGTTTAACACTGAAAGCAAGTATCCTGTTTTATGTGCTACCAAGCATATCTGTGTTGGGAGAAATAACCCCATAAATAAATATCTTATTGGTTTTACACTCAAGCACAACTAATTATTGTGAGCAGCTGTGTCTGGTGTGAATGGACTGCATTTCCCACAATCCCTTGCAAATCATATTGATATATGCACTTTTATTTTTATTTATTTATTAACAATTCTTATATACCGCACTATTAGACATCAGCGCGGTTTACATTGAACAGAAAAACATCCGACAGTTTACACGTGTCTGGTCGTTACATTTAACAGGAAGTATAACTTGGTGAAGTAGGGGAAACTAAATACAATGCAGGGTTATCTGTGAACATTCTCACCCAGGCAGCCATCTGACAGTGGCCAGCCATGGAATTGAGGCACTGGAGGGGACAGTGCACACAGAGAGTCCTGAGTCACCAGTGCTTGCAGACTTTCCAGAAGTAACTCCCTGTTCTGGCAATCATCATAGGTGTATTCGGTGGGGAGTGCAATGTCTGCCTCTTTCTGTGGCCATTGCTATGTCCTTAGCAGTACAGTCTGAGCCTTTGAAAGATTTTGCATGGGTCAGATGTGGCTGTATTTGCACTGTCATTTGAGGTGCATAAGATATGCCATACTAGGTCAGACCAAGGTCCATCAAGCCCAGTATCCTGTTTCCAACAGTAGCTAATCTAGGTCACATGTACCTAGCAATGCAAGATTGATGATGGTGAAAATCCGACCTGTTGAATGTCAGAATGGCTTTAATGTTGGCCCAAGGTTCATTTGGAGGCATGGTTCAGTGGCTGATAGGGTCATCACCCTTACTCGTGCCCAGCCCTTTCAACATGGGGTTGGACAAAAGTAAGGAGAAGAGGATTGGGTTTGCTTGTGTCTTTTCACAGAGGTTCAAGACAAGTTAGGTTCATGTACAGAGAGATATTTTTGTTTGCCCATGGGAGTTTGTAGTGTAAGTTTATACCTGAGGGGATGCGGAGACAACAGTTTAGCCCACAGAGTACCATATACAAAGCACAGACAACACTAAGTGCTCTCTTTTTTTTTTCTTTTTTTTTAATTTTATTTTATTCAATTTTCCAAACGCATGTACAAACCAGCATTGTCGGTTATAGCGTCCAGTACAACCATCGTGACTCCAAAGACCTAGGACCGCCCGAGACATCTTGCCTCTCTGAACCTGCCTGTTTCTTTCCCACCCACTTCCTCCCATCCCCACCAACCCTTATTCCCAACCCATCTTCCAACCCCTACAAACAAGCAGTCTCCCTCCAAAAACATATTCCCCCATCCTACTATACAGAGAAGAAGCAAATTATCTCAATAGAAACGCACATTCAAGTGCACCTTACTACACATCTTGTACATCCTCCCCCTCTCTAAAGAAGATCCCGCTATAGTCCCCCAACCTTAACTTTCCTCCCTCCCTTCTCCCCTCATGGAGTCCCATTAGGCTAGAAGCTAAGCTCTGAAACAGTATCGTGTACAGTTTCCAAATCCATCTCAATTAACAACTTTGTTTAACATCCTTGGATACAGACGAGCCCAAAGCTTGTTCCCCCATAAAGGCATGTCTCTCATCTGGTTCAGAACCATGGTCCACACACACTCTTCTCCAGTTTTCATACCAATGCCACACTCTGAGAAAAGCTTCCTTCGAGTGACGTTGGTATGCTGTTATCTCACCCATACAGAAGAATTGTTCAAGTCTGCGTACGACCACTAAGCTCTCTTTTTAAATGCAACCCAGCAGGAGGCACTATCAGGATACGCCACCACTGAGACTAGCTCAGACTCCTGGCGCAGAGCAAGGCTGTACCAGTGATTGCTTTTCAAACATGTGATCCCCTTTGTCTCTGTTGGTTATGCTCTTCTGAGTAGCAAAGGCAGCTAGCCTGAAGATGAAGGGTTAACTCTCCTGCCCAAGACTGTGATGAGCAGCAGTGCCTACCCTGGTTCTTAGTCCCTGAGATGACCAAATAGCCCTAAGTTTTGAAAGTGACTACTGCTCTTGGGTTGCAGGCACACTTCCTGTATTCTCCAGGTATGGTGCTGGGAGTACATTGGGGATAGCTGTCAGCATCCCCTCAAGCAGGTTGTCAGCGTGTTTTATTAGTTATAATACGTGAATGAAAGGAGACTAGGTCCTGAGCAGCAGCACTACACTGGTTTCACTATTTCAAAGTCACTATTGCAGTCTTTTTCCCTGCTGTTGCTCCCTGGTGAATTCCTACTGACTCATCATTAGATGTACATGATTCATCTGTCAGCATTTCTAGCCCCTGGTCTTCATTTAATGAGCTCTCTGAATTTGCTTTGGAAAAATTGTTGTCTTCTACGAAAGCAACCCCATGTTCACTAGATCCCTTGCCATCTCATTGACTCTAGAAGCCTCATCTCTTCTCTATATTATCATTAGCCACAGTCTTACCTCTGCTTATCTGCCACCTCCTTTACTACTACTACTACTACTAAACATTTGTATAGCACTACAAGACGTACGCAGCGCTGCACAGACACATGTAAAAGACAGTCCCAGCTCATCAGAACTTACAATCTAGTCAAGACAGACAACACAGTAGCTGCAGACATGGGATACAGCTAGGGGCAATGGTAAGAAAACACAAAGGAGATCAGGCGAGTCAAGATCCGAAGCGGCAGCGAAGAGGTGAATTTTCAGCCTGGATTTGAAAAGAGTCAAAGAAGGCACCTGATGTACAGACTCAGGTAGTTTGTTCCAGGCATAAGGAGCAGCAAAGTCTGGAGTTAGCAATAGGGCACAGATAGAAGCGATTTGCCAGAAGAGCAGAGTTCCCAAGGAGGGGCGTAGGGAGAGATAAGAGAAAAAAGGTAGTGAGGAGCTGCAGAGTGAATGCACATAGGTCAGCAGAAGTTTGAACTGGATGTGGAAACGGATAGGGAGCCAAAGAAGTGCTTTGAGAAGAGAGGTAATATGAGCATGACGAGGTAGGCAGAAGAGTAGCCACATAGCAGAGTGTTGAACAGATTGAAGGGGAAAGAGATGATTCAGAGGGAGGCCAGCAAGGAGTAGGTTACAGTAGTCTAGACAGGAGGTGACTAAGTGTCTTAGTAGTGTTTTCAGAAAGGAATGGGCAAATTTTGTTGATGTTGTAGCGAAAGAAATGGCAGTTCTCCAGGAACAAGCAGGAGGTCAGTCCTCACATATGGGTGATATCACAGCCGACAGAGCCCGCGAGGAGCATTTCCCCAGCTTTCAAAAAAAGCCTTTGGGACATGCTACCACACATGCGTGGTCCCCTTACCGCCCAAGGGTGCCATCTTGCGCAGTCTCCTTTTTTCTCTGGAGCCCAACAAACGTATGTCCTGTTTCCCCAGAAAAATCCTTTAAAAATGTTCCTTAAAAGTTGTTTTTTTCTCGGTTTGTGTACCGGTTCCTCTTCTCACCTCAAGCCAGCGCCATCCCCAACGCTGTCCTCGGCTCTTCCCTTTTTTTGGCGAGGCTTGCCTCAACTGGCATTCGCGCCCTTTTTTGCCTGGGGGTCATCGACCCCAGCCGGGTGTCTCCCACCATATCCCCCGGTGGGTTCAAAAAGTGCGACCGCTGTAGTCAGACCATGTCTGTTACAGACACCCATGACTGCTGCTTGCACTGCCTCAGACTGGACCACGACAGTGCTACCTGCAATCTGTGCCAGGCTATGACTCTGAGAACCAACAAGAAACAATCAGTGTTGCAGGAGAAGCTGTTCCCGCGGTCCAACTCAGCACTGGCTTCCCTGATGCTGAGCCCGAAACAGAGCACATCCCGTGAGGCCCGGGCGTCTTCAGAGTCCCACGGCAGCAGCTCCTCTATAAAGATTCCAGACCCTATAAAGAAAAAGAAAAAATCCTCGAAGCCAGTCACGGTTCCACCGGTGAAACCCAGTAAGGTCCTGCAGAAGGACTCAGGCGACTCCGAGCAGTGCCCCCTTAAGGTCTCTAAGAGGGAGTCCTCGACTGGCAGCGACCATGCGAGGCTCCCCGAGGCCCTGATCCTCGTCGGGGATGCACTTGCGATTCTGCCGGCGTCGGGTCCTCGGTGCCCACGCTAAAAGCTACAGAGCCTCCTGGTATCGAGTCCAGGATGGTGCCTCTAGAGCAGAATATCTCTGCCATCCTGGCCCTGCAGCAGGCAATGATGTCAGGTTCATCCGCTTAATCTGCCCCAACAACCGGGCCCCTGACTGCAGGGAAGCCCCCGGGCATCAAGCCAGGCCCCGAGCACCACTGGTCTCGGGCGAGCCCTCAGCACCGATCGAGGTCCTAGTCTTCGGGTGTCCGGTCCTCCCTGGCCAGTTTTTGGAAGTCCGACCCACCAGGCGACCCCAGTTCCTCGGAGCCGGCCTCAAGGCACGAGAGCTCCGAGCTTCGGAATCCTCGACGCCCTCCAGCTCTGACTGGAAGACAGATATCGAGGCCTCCCCTGAGACATCCCTTCGGAGCAGTCCCTTCCAGAACTCTGGTGCCACTCCCCACCTGAGGACGTGGCTTTCCATGACTTCATGCAGGATATGGCCCGGCCCTCTCAGTCCTGACCAAGTCAGAGGAGGACCCACGAACCAAAGAACTTTAGATTCTCCAGTATGAGACCCCATGAAAGGAGACGGTGACGGTGTAGCCCATCCTCGAGAAGCTGCTCCTGTGGATGTGGGAGACCCCGACCTTGGTGCCGGTGGTCAGCCGATGCCTCAACGCTATCTACCACGTCTAGAAGGGCCAGGGATTCCAGAAGTCCCACATAACTCCATGGTCATGGAGTCCTCGATGCAGAAACTGAAAAGCCAGAAGAACTACTCTTCTGTCCCATCGGGTAGGGAAGCCAGAGCTCTCAACGCCCTTGGTCGCAAGTGCTTCCAGAGATCTATGCTGGGCTGCCGGATACAAGCCTTTGAGTTGTAAATAGGTATGTACCTCAAGGGCCTCATCCAAGAGCTGGCAGACTTTTCTGCGGGCCTTGCCAGGGAACCCCTTCAGAGGTTCCAAGCCCTGACTGCCGGGATCCAGGACTGTTCAAAGTTCCTCTCCCGCGCCAGGTTAGGAAGCACACTGTGGAGACCTCCGCACTCAAGGCAGCTGGTCACAAGAGGAGTCTCTCCTGCAGATCAACCTCCTGAAACTCAGGACCATTTTCCTAGTCCTGTGAACGTTCCACCACCTCCTGTGCAACTGTCTTGTGCTGATCCAGATGGACATCCAGGTCGCCATGTTCTCTGTGAACAAGCAAGGGAGCACGGGTTTGTACTCCGTCTGCCAAGAAGCGGTGGCTCTCCTCTCCTTTGCAGTACATGACGGAATGCTCCTACGAGCAGTATACTAATTGGCGGACAAGCTCAGCAGAGTCCTCCGCCCACACAAATGACGTCTGCACCCCAAGGTAGCGCAAAGACTCTTCCGCCTCTGGGCAGGCCCAAGATGGACCTCTTCGCCTCCACGACAACACACAGCTGCCCCACTTCTGCTCACGCCAGCCACACCCACGGAGAGTAGCAGCAGATGCCTTCCTGATCCCATGGTCCAAAGGCTGCCTCTGTGCCTTCCCACCAACTCCACTGGTGGCCAAGACCCTCTTCAAAATCCAGAGCGAGCGGGAATCAGTGATCCTGATCGCCCCCAGATGGGCCTGGCAACCCTGGTTCCCTCTGATGCACTCCCTATCAGTGGCACTCCCAGTCCCGCTGGGTTGGGGTCCGGACCTTCTGTCCCAGGAGAAGGGCTTCCTCCTGCACCTCAGCTTGATGGCGTGGCTGCTGAAAGTGTAGACTTGGCTCCTTTCAGTCTTCCAGGAGCAGTCGAGGAGATCCTTATGGCCTCCCAAAAACCCTATACCAGACGGGCGTACCCCTTCAAATGGAGAAGATTCTCCATCAGGTATATGGAGAGAAGAGAGAACCCCTTCTTCTGCCACGTGCAACTAGTGCTACAATACTTATTGCACCCCTCGCACACCGGCCTAAAGTCTAATTCGGTGAGGGTACACCTGAGCACCATAGCCACTCCCCATCATCTATAGAGGGGAAATCCCTCTCAAACCAGCCCCTGATCTCCCAGTTCCTCCGGTGCCTCTTGCTATCAAAGCCCCGTTTCCGCCCTCTGGCGGCAGAATGAGACTTTAATGTGGTGCTCTCCCCACTCACCAAGCTGCCATTCGAGTCCCTGGCCACCTGCCATCTGAGATACATCTCCTGGAAAGTGGTTTTCCTGGTGGCCATCACATCCGCTCGGAGAGTGAGCAAACTCCAGGCCTTGGTGGTGGATCTGCCATATGCAAGGTTCTATAAGAATAGGGCAGTGCTCCGCCCACACCCTAAATACCTCCCCAAGGTGATATCTCCCTTCCACTTCAACCAAGAGGTGGTCCTTCCCACGGCCCCATGCTGGCAGGGAGGAACTCATATTGTATTCACTGGACTGCAAGTGGACCCTGTCCTTCTATCTGCAGAGGACCCAGGCCCATCGCAAAGCTCCTCAACTCTTTGTATCATACAACCTCAGCAGACTGGGACTCCTGGTAACAAAGCGGACTCTGTCCACATGGGTGGCGGACTGCATTGCTCTCACCTATCTTTATCTTTATCTTTATTGGCATGATTTGATGAACCGCCCGGGCCGAAGCATCAGGGCGGTGTACAATACAAAAGCAGGCTACCGAAAACAAAGCTAGAGCGAGCGAGCAAGCCTTTCCCTTGAGCACTAGATAACTGCACATCACGTGCGGGCTATGGCCACGTTGGTAGCCAACCTCCACAGTGCCGGTGACAGAAATCTGCAGGGCCACTACATGATCTTCGATCCATACGTTTTGTAGCTCATTACTGCGTGGAGAGCAAGTCCCACAGGGACAGTGCCTTCAGGCAGGCAGAACGCCGTAATATTTTCAGTGTGTAGGGATCTCCTGCCCTCTGACCCTTCTGCTACCGGAGTGATAGTGTCGCTGGACGCTAGGGTCTTAGAGAGTCTCTCAGTGGGGACATCTTCTGCAACTCATGGCTAACTGATGGTCGCCGGTGGTACTGTTGTGGTTTGGTCCTCTACAGCCTGGAGCTAGGGAGTCCCATATGTGAGAACTGACATCCTGCTTGTTCCTGGAGAAAGTGTAGTTACTCACCTGTAACAGGTATTCTCCAGGGACAACAGGAATCAATCCTCACAACCCTTCCTTCTCCCCTTGGAGTTGCCTCCCTACATTATTAAGTCCTTTTTTGCTGTGTCATCTGACTGAGCAAGATGGCACCCATATGTGAGGACTGATTCCTGCTGTCCCTGTAGAACACCTGTTACAGGTGAGTAACTACACTTTTTTAGCTATCAGTTGGATGTATGTGGAGAAGGAGAGAGAGGAGTCAAATCTGACCCCAAGGTTGCGAGCTCAGAAGACAGGGAGGAGTAGAGAGTTATCCACAGAAACTGATGATGGAGGAAAGGGAGAGGAAGGTTTAGGGGGAGAAATAGGAAGCTCGGTTTTGGCCATGTTCAATTTCAAGCAGCAGTGAGATATCCAAGCAGCAATGTCAGACAGGCAGGCACAGATCCAAGCCTGGATTGCCGGGGAGATTTGTAGATCTGGGAGTCCTGAACTTCCAGGGTAGCATTCTCCGAAATGCTTCCTGTTCCACGCGCAGGACCCAAAAGGCAGGCAGAGCTCCGGAGTCTCAATGCGTGGATGAGACAATGGTGCAGAGATGACGGTTTTGGATTTGTTAGGAACTGGGGAACATTCTGGGGAAAGGAAGGGGCTCTTCCGAAGGGATGGGCTTCACCTTAACCGGGATGGAACCAGGCTGCTGGCATTAACCTCTAAAAAGGAGATAGAGCAACTTTTAAACTAGATATTAGGGGAAAGCCGACAGTCGCCCAAGAGCGGATGGTTCGGAAGAATGTATCCTTGAAGGATACTACCAAAAGCAGAGAGGTTCCACAAAAGAGTAAAGTAGCCCAAATGCCCTCAAGTATGGAGCAGACAGAGCTTAAAGATCCCAATTTACCCATGTCTAACAATAGCCAAATTAACATGAATAAAATACATTCTCTAAAATGCTTGTATACAAATGCTAGAAGTCTAAAGAATAAGATGGGAGAGTTAGAATATATAGCACTAAATCTGGGGTCACCAACCTCCAGAGGGCCGCGGGCCGCACAGCCGACTACCGGGAGCCTCGCGGGCCGCAACCCCCTTCTCCCCGCCCCCTCGAAAAAAAACAACAAACGCAAAATTATGAAAACAATGGCTGATCACCTTTATTGAATTTAATGAGATGGCTGATGATTCATGCTAGCAGACAAACGCTTAAAGTCCGGCTTCACAGATGACACTGACAGGAGAAGGGACGCTTGCAGGTGGTCGTCGGTGAGCTGCGAGCGCGTGGATACAATGGCGGGAATCCTTGGCGGGCCGCACGTAATGTTAACCGGGGTAGAGCCTCGCGGGCCGCACGAAGGGACCTCGTGGGCCACATGCGGCCCGCGGGCCGTAGGTTGGTGACCCCTAGACTAAATGAAAGGTTAGATATGATTGGAATATCAGAGACATGGTGGAAGGAGGACAACCAGTGGGACACTGTGATACCTGGGTACAAACTATATCGTAATGATAGAGCTGATCAAATTGGTGGAGGGGTTGCGCTCTTTGTTAGAGAGGGCATTGACTCAGAAAGGATTAAAGTTTTACAGGAAACAAAATCTGCTGTAGAATCTATATGGATTGAAATTCCATATAAAAGGGGGAAGGCAATGGCAGTGGGGGTGTACTATCGAGCACCTGGCCAGAATGACCAAATGGATGATGAAATGCTCAAAGAAATCAAGGAAGCTAACAAAAGTTACAGCACAGTAATAATAATGGGTGATTTCAATTACCCCGGTATCGTCTGGGTCAGTGTCACGTCAGGACATGCTAGGGAGATAAAGTTCCTAGATGAAATAAATGACTGCTTCTTGGAGCAGCTGGTTCATGAACCGACCAGAGGGGAAGCCATATTAGACCTAGTCCTTAGTGGAACACCAGATCTAGTGCAAGAGATAAGGGTGTTGGGGCCACTTGGCAATAGTGATCATAGCATGATCGCCTTTGATTTAATTAGTGGAGGAGGGATAGTAAGGAAATCCACAGTACTACCTTTTAACTTTCGAAAGGGAGACTATGATAAAATGAGGAAAACAGTTAAGAAAAAACTAAAAGGAGCAGTTGCGAAGGTTAAAGACGTACATCAAGCTTGGGTGTTGTTGAAAAATACTATCTTGGAAGCCCAGACCAGCTGTATTCCATGCTTTAAGAAAAGTGGAAGGAAGTCCAAAAAACTGCCAGCATGGTTTAAAGGTGAGGTCAGAGAGGCTGTTGTTGCCAAAAAAGCATCTTTCAGGAAATGGAAAAAAGAGCCAAACGACAAAACCTGGAAACAGCACAAGCACTGGCAAGTCAAATGCAAGGCATTGATAAGGCAGGCAAAGAGAGAATTTGAGAAGAAGCTTGCTGCGGAAGCAAAAACGTGAAATAAAGGCCTTTTCAAGTACATTCGTAGCAAAAAACCTGTGAGAGAGTCAGTTGGTCCATTAGATGATAAAGGGGTTAAAGGAGCACTAAGAGGCGACAAGGTGATAGCGGAGAGACTGAATGAATTCTTTGCTTCGGTCTTTACTGAGGAAGATGTAGGGATGTTACCCATGACTGAAGTGGTATTTAAAGGTGTGGAAGAATTGAAGGAAATATCGATACATCGGGAAGATGTCTTACAACTATTAGATAAACTGAAGAGTAGCAAATCACCTGGGCCGGATGGTATACATCCAAGGGGGTTGAAAGAACTGAAATATGAGATTGCAGACCTGCTATCAGTAATCTGTGAACTATCATTAAAATCATCTCTAATACCTGAAGATTGGAGGATCGCCAATGTAACACCAATTTTTAAAAAGGGTTCCAGGGGTGATCCGGGAAACTATAGCCCAGTGAGCCTGACGTCAGTACCGGGAAAAATGGTAGAAACCATCATAAAGAATAAAATTACTCGGCATGTAGATAGTCACAACCTAATGGGGGACAGCCAACATGGCTTTAGACAAGGAAGATCTTGTCTTACTAATCTGTTATGTTTTTTTGAAGGAGTGAATAAATAGGTGGACAAAGGTGAGTCGGTTGATATTGTGTATCTGGACTTTCAGAAAGCCTTTGACAAGGTCCCTCATCAGAGACTTTTGGCAAAACTAAAGAATCATGGGATAGGAGGCAGTGTACTATTGTGGATCAGGAACTGGTTAAAAGATAGAAAGCAGAGGGTAGGGCTAAATGGCCAATTTTCCCAATGGAGAAAGGTGAATAGTGGTGTACCCCAGGGATCTGTGCTGGGTCCGCTGCTTTTTGACATATTTATAAATGACCTGGAAAATGGAATAACGAGTGAGGTTATCAAATTTGCAGATGACACAAAACTATTTAAAGTTGTTAAAACCCAAGAGGATTGTGAAAAATTGCAAGAGGATCTTGATAAATTGGAAGACTGGGCATCAAAATGGCAGATGAAATTTAATGTGGACAAGTGCAAGGTTATGCACCTAGGGAAGAACAACCCAAACTATGGTTACACGATGCAAGGTTCCACATTAGGAACCACCACCCAGGAAAAAGATTTAGGCGTCATTGTGGATACCATGTTAAAACCCTCGGCCCAGTGTGCAGCATCGGCCAAGAGAGCAAATAGAATGCTAGGTATGATAAGGAAAGGAATGGAAAATAAAACAAAAGATATTATAATGCCTCTATATCGTTCCATGGTGAGACCGCACCTTGAATACTGTGTGGAATTCTGGTCGCCGTATCTTAAAAAGGATATAGCGATTTTAGAAAAGGTACAGAGAAGAGCCACCAAAATGGTAAAGGGGATGGAAGGATACTCCTATGAAGAAAGGCTAAAAAGGTTTGGGCTCTTTAACCTGGAAAAGAGACGGCTGAGGGGAGATATGATAGAAGTCTATAAATTAATGAACGGAGTGGAACGGGTAAACGTAGATCGATTGTTTACCTTATCAGAATATAGAAGGACTAGGGGACATGCAATGAAGCTACAGGGTAAACTATTTAAGACTAATAAAAGAAAATATTTTTTCACTCAACGTGTAATCAAACTCTGGAATTTGTTACCGGAGGATGTAGTAAAGGCTGTTAGTGTAGCTGGGTTTAAAAAAGGTTTGGACAAGTTCCTGGAGGAAAGGTCCATAAACCATTATTAAGAAGTGACCGAAGATATCAATGCTTGACCCAGTACAAGCATTGTGGAACTTGGGTCTCTTGGGGAAACTGCTAGGTACATATGACCTAGATTGGCCACTGTTGGAAACAGAATACTGGGCTTGATGGACCTTGGTCTGACCCAGTATGGCATATCTTATGTTCTTATGAGTCATCAGCGTAAAGATGGTACTGAAAGCCATGGTAAGAGATGAGTGCATCAAGGGACTGGGTATAGAGAAAGAAAAGGAGTGGACCCAAGACAGATCCTTAGGGTACACCAACTGAGCACAGGATAGCAGTAGAGGAGGATCCACCAGAACAAACACTGAAAAGGTAATGGGAGAGATAAGAAGAGAACCAGGATAGCCCAGAGCCCTTAAAACCAAGCCAAGGACAAGGTATCAAGGAGAGGGTTGTGGTTAACAGTGTCTAAAGCAGCAGAAAGGTCAAGAAGGATGAGGATTGAGTAAAGGCCGTTGGATTTAGCCAGGAACAGTTCACTAGAGACTTCGGCAAAATGAGCCATAATTCATCCCATCCTAGAAAAGGGCCCATTAGATGTCTCTTCTCCATCGAGTTACCATCCAGTCTCAGATTTACCTTTCCTCTTAAAGTCCATTGAGGAAGCATTTGTGTAATTCTCAGACTTCATCCACAAGGCTAATATTCTTTAGTCCAGACAATCGGGTTTCCGTTGTGGACACAGCACCGAAACTGCAGTTACCACTCTTGTCAGTGAGCTACATAGTAACCTAGACTCTCATAAAATTGCTGTGGTTGTCTTTGGATTTGTTAGCCGCATTTGATATCATCAATCACTCCCTCCTCCTACTTTGCCTTTCAAAAAGGCCAGGTCCTCAATTTGTCAATTGCTTTCCTTCAGAATTGTACATTCAGGGTGACACATTCTGCAGTTTCTTCCTTTCCATGTGGAATTCCGCACGGATCAGTCTTTTCTTCAGTTTGGTTCAATATCTTTCTATGCCCCCCCTAGCTACCATTATTCAAGATCATGGCATTACTGGATTGTACTGTGCAGATATTTTTCTGGTCCATTATTCATCTTCACCGAATCCCGACCTTTCACCTCTGAATACCTGCTTGGATTCTCTAGCCCTCTGGCTATCATCTCGTCTAAGTTCGAGGCCTTCTGGATTTCCAGCTGCTCTTTTCCCGCAGTCAGCTTAACTTTTCTCGGAACTCCTGTATTTCATTAGATTTACTTATACACTTACAGGCTGATACAGAAAGACTAATGCAACATTTATACCCAAATTCCGACATGCCAAATGCAGAAAAAAGATTGACACGCACGTAAACAGCAAAGCAAAAACAAGTGTACACAGTAACGCCAAGCATATTTAAATTATATGTAAAGGAGCTGTGTGTATTAAAATGGCATGCTAATATTGTCTGTACCCAAGCAGAGAAACGTGTAGAGGATTACATAGTAACATGGTGTATGACGGCAGACAGGGCCGGCCCGTCCATTGAGCAAGAATGTTTTTTGCACAGGGCCCCGCGTTTCAGGGGGCCCCGCGCAAAAAACATTCTTCAGCATCCCAAGTTTTAAAAAAAAAAAACCAAACCGGCTGCTTCTGCCGCGGCAGCAGCAAGAGCTCTGCCGCGGCAGCATCAAGAGCTCTGCCGCGGGGCCCCCCCCCTGCCCGGCAGAGCCTCCGTGCATCCTCAGCAGCTTTCTTCATGTCCAAAACGCAGGCTTCTTTCAGAGCCGCGAGAGTTTCCTTTCTCGCGGCTCTGTTAATCCCGCCGAGGGTGATGGTTCCCATCAGCCCCGCGGGATTAAGAGAGCCGCGAGAAAAGAAACTCTCGCGGCTCTGAAAGAAGCCTGCGTTTTGGACATGAAGAAAGCTGCTGAGGATGCACGGAGGCTCTGCCGGGCAGGGGGGGGCCCCGCGGCAGAGCTCTTGATGCTGCCGCGGCAGAAGCAGCCAGTTTGGTTTTTTTTTTATTTTAATTTGGAATGATAGGGGGGGGGGTGGTTAGGACTGGTAATGGGCTATGGGAGGGGAGGCTAAACTGGAAGTGGGCTGATGGGGGGGGGGGGTTGTGAGGAATTGTACAGGGCCGGGGGTGGGCAGGTTATGACGTGTAATGGGACAGGGGGGGGGGTGGTGGTTAGGACTGGTAATGGGCAATGGGGAGGTGGCTAAGTCTGTAAGTGGGCTGATGGGGGGGGGGGGTTAGGACTGGTAATGGGCTATGGGGGGGGGGCTAAGTGGGCTGATGGGGGGGGTTAGGACTGGTAATGGGCCATGGGGGGTGGAGGCTAGGACTGGTAATGGGCCATGGGGGGGGCTAAGTGGGCTGGGGGGGGTTAGGACTGGTAATGGGCTGATGGGGGGGGTTAGGACTGGTAATGGGCTGATGGGGGGGGGTTAGGACTGGTAATGGGCTATGGGGGGGCTAAGTCGGCTAATAGGGGTTTTTGGACTGGTAATGGGCTATGGGGAGGGGGCTAAGGCTGTAAGTGGGGGGGTAGGACTGAAAATGGGCTGATGGGGGGGCTAAGACTGGAAATGGGCTGATGGGGGGGTAGGACTGGTAATTGACTATGGGGAGGGGGCTAAGGCTGGAAGTGGGGGGGTAGGACTGGAAATGGGCTGATGGGGGGGGTTAGGACTGGTAATGGGCTATGGGGGGGCTAAGACTGGAAGTGGGCTGATGGGGGGGGGTTAGGACTGTAAATGGTCCATGGGGGGGGGTAGGACTGGAAATGGGCTGATGGGGGGGGTAAGGACTGGTAATGGGCTATGGGGGGGCTAAGACTGGAAGTGGGCTGATGGGGGGGATGGTTAGGACTGGTAATGGGCCATGGGGGGGTTAGGACTGGTAATGGGCCGGGGGGGGTTAGGACTGGTAATGGGCTGATGGGGGGGAGGGTTAAGACTGGTAATGGGCCATGGGGGGGGGGTTAGGACTGGTAATGGGCCATGGGGGGGGAGGCTAAGACTGGAAGTGGGCTGATGGGGGGGTAGGACTGGTAATTGGCTATGGGGGGGGCTAAGACTGGAAATAGGCTGATGGGGGGGCTAGGACTGGAAATAGGGTGATGGGGGGGTTAGGACTGTTAATGGGCTATGGGGTGCTAAGACTGGAAATGGCCTGATGGGGGGGTAGGACTGGTAATTGGCGATGTGAGGGGTGCTAAGAATCGAAATAGGCTGATGGGCTAGGACTGGAAATAGGGTGATGGGGGTTAGGACGTAATGGGCTGATGGGGGGTTAGGACTAGTAATGGGCTATGAGGAGGCTAGGACTGGAAATGGGCTGAGTGGAAGGAGGGCTTGAACTGCAAATAGCTGATGGGGACGGGGGCTTGGAATGGAAATGGGTTGTGAGGGGGAGGGAGCTAGGACTGGAAATGGGTGAGGGGGGGGCTAGGACAGGAAATGGGCTGATGGAGGGGCTAGAATAGGACTGGAAATTGGCTGTTGGGGGGTGCTAAGATTGGAAATGGGCTGTGGTGGGGGTTTGGATTGAAATGGACTCATGAAGGGGCTAGAACTGGAAGTAGGCTCATGGGGGGCTTGGATTGGAAATGGGCTGAGTGGAGGGGAGCTAGGATTTGACATGGGCTGATGGTGGGGCTAGGAAAGGACTAGAAATGGGCTCATGGGGGGCTGGGATTGGAAATGAGCTGATGGAGGGACTTGGATGGGACTGCAAATAGATGGGGGAGCTAGGACTGGAAATGGGCTTATGGGGGGCTAGGACTGGAAATGGGCTGATGCGGGGACTAGAAGGGAGCGGATGCTGGGTGGGACTGGAACTAGAATGGAGCTGATGTTGGGGGAGGATTAGAATGGGATGGAGCTGGGAGAGTGAAATGGAGAGGGAAAAAATATTTTGTGTGGGAGGGAAGACAAATCTACAATTGTCCGGATATTGGGAGAGTAAGTGGGGATTGAGGATGGAGGGGTAAAATTTGAGTGGATGAAATAGGAATGAGGAAAAGGAGAAAGATTAGTATGTTAAAGCAGATGTAGAGAGAGAATGGAAAAAAACTAGAAGAGAGAAGAAAAGACAAATGGACAGCAGACGATGAAGAATTAGCGGAAGACATGAAGAAACCAGAAGAAAGTGGCTGGAGCAATTGCAGCTGAAAAAAAATGCACAAAAGGTAGAAAAATATCTCTTTATTTTGAATTTATTAATTGGAATATGTCAGCTCTGGGAAATGTGCATCATTAACGTCTGCGCTTTGTTTAGTACAAGAGCAAATTAATGTATAATTTTATTTCTACAGTGTTGTACATTCCAAGTTTGGCTTTTGGGATTCCCAGTTTAATTATTGTCTTCCTGTTTCTAAATTGTGATTCCTTGTTTGGTGATGGTTTATGTTCTGTTCATGTGTAACTGAGCTGAGGTATTCTGTTTATGTAATTCCTATTTGACATTGCCACTTGTTCTCTTTCCCCAGTAGGTCATGTATTGTTGTTCTCTGAAATGTATTGGTTTAATATTTGCAGCGTTTCCTTTTGATAGTTAGGGTATGGTGCTTTATGAGTCCTGTAGTGCTGTTAGGATACGGCGGGTTTGCTATGGGTTCTAAATGGGCAGTGTTTGTAGTAGTTCCTAATGTGTCTGGCGGTTGGCACTGGATTATAGTAATGTAGAAGTCTTTTAGTCTTTCTTTATTCATACACTCATTAAGAGGCATGTTTACTAAAAGTTCGTGTATGGTAACATTATGCAAATATTTATGCAAATGAGGACCCTTATGCAAATGAGGCCCCGCACCGAGTCTCCGCACATGGCCCCGCACCCCCCTTGGGCCGCCCCTGACGGCAGATAAAGACCAGTATGGTCCAACTAATCTGCCCAGCAAGGCGGCAAGAGTAGGTGCAAGTGACGCTCCATGCAGGTCACCTTCCCCATGCCTTTGTTTAGAGGTGTACCCACCGCAACGTGTAGGTCACCCATATTTACTAAGATATAAGAGATAGTTATGTTTATTTTGATTTTATCCTGTTGCTATAAAGGGATCCACTGTGTCTGTCCCATGCCATTTTGAATTCTGTCACTGTATTTGCCCCCACCACTTCCATCAGGAGGGCATTCCAAGCATCCACCACCCTTTCAATGAAAAAGTATTTCTTGACATTGCCTTTGTTTACCCCTTTGCAGCTTCATGTTATGCCCACCAATTTTACAGCTTCCCCGTCTTTGGAAGAGGTTTGTTTGTTTATTAATACTCTTTAAGTATTTAGTTTCAAATCTTCTTTATTTGTTTTTCACACATATAAACAGATCCCATACCAATCTTAACAATAAAATTCTACCCAAACTCCCAGAGCATGTCCCAAAGTGAGCACACTTAAAATGTAACAAATAACCATAACAAACCCCCCAACCTCAGCCAAACTTCCCACCCCCTATTACCAATCAGTTACTATTCAGAAATCCTTTAGCCTACTCTACCCCATCCCCCTATCCTTTCCTCTTCTCCCTTCCCCCTCCCCCCCGCAGCACTAATCCTTCTCCTCCTCCTCAACTCCATCCCCTCAGCCTCTACATGTGTGAGTTGGCACAGTTTCTAAGATGGCTTGAAGTTAGCCTACTTCCCGAGTGGGAGGTTGCCTTTCATATGTTTAGTAATGTGCTCCTCACCCTTGGGGACAATATATCTTTGAGAGGCATCTATAGCCCTAGAAAGTGCTCCCAATGTTTCCCCCCAAGTTGTTTTGCTGTTAGCCTCTCCATGCGCATCAGATCCATAAGTGCCTGCTCCCATTGCCCCACTACCGGAGGACCTCCCTCAACCTAGTGGCATAGCAATACCGTTTTGACCATTAGGAAGCCTCTTTCAAAGAATGATTTTTGTTTAGAGACTACAAAATGTCCCTCCAACTCCCAGCATACTTCCGCAGAAGGGGTCATGGAGACCCACAGTATCCTACCCAGTCTGGCACACACCTGCTGCCATAGGCTCTGCACTGCCTGGCAGTGCTAAAATGTATGGGCTAGTGTTCCTGCAGCTGTCTCGCACCATTGACATGTATCGTCCTTCCGTAAGCCTGCTTTGTAAGCCCACATGTCATTCGTATAAGCCCTCCATACGAATTTGTACTGACGTTCCTGCAGGTAGACCCACTTTATGCTGGAGGTGATCCCAATGAGAGCAGTTTGCAATAACCCCGGAGTCACCTTGTCTATGCCATCTGAGATCCATCTCTTTGCCAATAGCACCAAATAATTGTGGTCACACACAGGCCATACCAAATCCTTAAGCTCCTTAGCCTGGGTACCCCCTTCCGCCAGCTCTGCAAGCAGGGCCCTCGGCCCCCGGGTGTTAACGAGCTCAGGGGCCCACATGTCAGACTACTGATATAATGCCTTATCTGCAGGTAACAGAAAAAATCATGCTTATCTTACTGATACTGCGCACACAAATTTTGAAAACTGTCCAGCCCCTCCTCCCCCACCATGCATAGATCTCCAACACAAACTATACCTTTCTGGGCCCAACTCCAGAGAACGGACGAGGAAAACCTGGGGGGAAACTTTGAGTTGCCCACCAGGAGGAGCAGCTGAGAGCAACTCCAATTCCAAGAGAAGTGTTCGCATAAGGCACGCCAGGCTGCCCGCAGAGCCCCTACGTACACACACCCCCTCCCCCGTGTAACGCCATGGGCATACTCTGCTTGGCTGCGTGTAAAATATACACGCGATGATAGGGGGCAAATAGCCAATCCAGCTGCTGCACCGGAGAACATCCCCCTTCAACTATCAACAGCCCAATCAGATATCGCACCATACACCTAAGGTTACGTAGTGAGGGAAGTTCCAATCCTGCCGCCTCCCTATGCCTCATCAGGGCCCACAAGGGGATGCAGGCATGCCTGCCTCTCCAAAGAAAATGACTAAGACTTCTGTCAAGACATTTCCAATCCTTGACTAACACCCATATTGGCAACAGGTGGAGCACATAGAACCACCTCAGCAACTCCACCATCGTAAATAAGGCTATGCGCCCTCGCAGAGAAAGCGGAAGGGTGGTCCATTTTTGAAGGTTCACTCGAGATCTCTCCAGCATACCCGGGATGTTGCTCTTATATAACCTCTTAGGATAATCTGGGAGTTGGATTCCCAAGTAACGGATAGAACCCTTTGCCCATGTCAGTGGGAAAGTTCCAGCCCACATCTTCCACACCCTCCCCCCCCCACATCCAACGCCAATGACTTAGTGTGATTTATCCTCAACCCTGAGAACCCTCCGAACTGAGTAATTATATGAAGTGCTCGCGGCAGGGATGTCTGTGGGTCTCTCATATAGAGGAGCATATCATCTGCAAATGCACTAAGCTTCAGTTCCTCTGTCCCCATCCTCACGCCCACTACCCAAGTCTCCCCCTGGAACGCTCTCAGAAGAGGCTCCAAGGAAAGTACAAAGAGCAGAGGCGAGAGGAGACAGCCCTGCCTCGTCCCCCGCTCCAACGAGAATGGTTCAGAAAACACACCATTTCCCCCCCACCCTCGCCTGCAGGGCACTGTAGAGTATCTGGATCCAATCCAAAAAGGTACCCAAGAAGCCAAAGCCCCGCAGGGCATTCCACAAATACGGCCAAGCCACTCTGTCAAACGCCTTCTCTGCATCTAAACTCACCAAAAGGAGCGGGATACCTTCCTTCATGCAATACTCCATCCCCAAAATCAGCTGTGAGATGTTACTAGCGGCATCCCGCCCTTGCACAAAACCCACCTGCCGCAGACCAATAGGAAGGTAAAATTGGATTTAATCTATTTGCCAAAACAGAGGCCAAGAGTTTTATATCAAAATTTATCAAAGATATAGGCCTATAGGAGGCAGGGTTGTGGGGATTCTTCCCTTCTTTTGGTATCACAGTAATATCTGAACACCTCATGTCTCTAGGGAAACATCCTTCCTGGAGTACCGTTCCATACATCTCCACAAGTGTGGGAGTGAGTCTGGTCTCAAGAATCTTATAGTACTCTGACCCAAAGCCATCGGGGCCTGGTGCTTTATGGAGTTTGCTGTGCCCTTTCCCTGATCTATCTTGCAGTGGGTCATGTGGGCAATTAAAGTCCCCTGCTAGGATCAGCTTTTTTGGGCATGCTCTCAAGACAGACTGTAACAGGAACTGGAAAAAACTATGGTCATACTCATTTGGGGCGTAGACATTTTCTTTTTTTTTTTTTGTATTTAAAATTTTTATTAGCACTCAACACAACAAGCAATACATAACGTACTTCTTGAACCTCCCCACTCAGGCACCAAATTACATTCTTTACATCATCATCAGCATGTGTGAGAGATCCCCGCTCATGGTGCATCCCCGTTTTCCCTATTAACCCCTATACACTTTTTGCACTTTATACATTATACATTTCCTCCCTAACTTAGAGTACTGTACATTTGCCCGGCGCAAGAGTCCCACCTCCCACCCAAAACTTCGCCACACTTCACCAACTGAGACTCCACCGACCAGGCAAATATTCTTCCAATGTGGACCATACAAGCGTAAAGAACACATACCACACTATATTCCCCCCCCTTCCCCCACCCCCCGCCCCGTACCATCCCCCCCTCCACTACCACCCCCCTTCCCGCTAACATTAGGCCCCCGAGCCTAAAATCCTCACTCACCCCAGATTCGTAAAATCTCCTATCCGCATTACAATCAGCGGTGAACTTACCAAAAGTAATCAGTGCAAATCTTAACAATGAGTGCATAACTGGAACTACCCACCCAGTACACCTACAATTGGGTGGGGCAGAAAGTGAAACCTACAACCATGCCCTCAACATCATACTAACCCCCCCCCCCTTCCCTCCAGTGCTCATATCTTTCCCACACCTTATTGTACTTTTGGACATTATGTTTATGATGGGCTTCTATTGCACAATACCCCCAAAGCTGCTCCATGCGCCCCACCACCTCCGCTATTGGGGGGACACCCTGTTTCTTCCACCAACGTAGAAGACACATCCGCCCTGCGATTACACAGTACCCCTGCAATCTGCCCCAATCTCTCCGTCCCTCTCCCAGCACATCTTCGTTCAGTATCACCATACTAGGGGTAAAAAACACCTTCACCCCTGTGATGGCTTCCGTAAGGCTTTCCACCCCCCTCCAATAATCCCGGACTGTTGGGCAGCCCCACACCATATGTATCAAATCTCCTCTAGCCCCACACCCCTTCCAACATTGATCCGAACTATCGGGATAGAGGGCGTGTAGCCACACCGGGGTCCAATACATTCTTAACCTGAGCTTATAGCTGTTTTCCAGCATTGCTGTTCCCGGAGCTAATTTATGGGTTCGAATATAAATTCTTTCCCACCTCTCAGCATCCCACTGCCCTCCCAGCTCCTCCTCCCATTGCAGTTGGCCCCGTATAACCCCCTGTTTAAATTCCCCCAGGATTTTATATAACTTTGAGATGATCCGATTGGGCATCCCTTTATTCCCCATCATCTCCTCAAATGGCGTACGCTTCGCCATCCAATCTTGCTTCACCTCCCTCCACTGGAGCCAATACCACAAACTAACATAGGCATATCTATCTTGCTCCTCCAAGCAATATTTCTGTTGCAGCTCCTCAAAACCCCTGATCCTCCCCCCATCCCCCACCAATTGACCCAATTTCCGCAACCCTTTCTCCCCCCACCGCCTAAAAACCCCTGCCGCCTCCCCCATCCTACCCTTCATTACGGTCTGAATGGGAGTTTCGCGGGAGTATTGTTTCCCCCCTAGCAGGTACCCCTTCCATTTCACCCAAACCTGTCTTGTAAATTCGCGATAAGGATTCTCGTCTCCCTTCTCCGTCCTTCCCCCTCCAGGGTCCCAAATCCAAGCTCCCACCTCTGCCCCCTCCTCCTCCTCCTCCATCTCCACCCACCCAGGCGTCTCCACCCCCTCCTTCCATGCAAACAGTGCCCGAAGTTGCGCTGCTTCATAATACCGGAGCAATGATGGGACCCCCAATCCCCCCTCCGCTTTTAACCTGTACATGGTCGCCCGAGCGACTTTCGGGCGCTTGCCATCCCAAATAAACTGCAGAAGCAGATTTTGCATCTTATCTATTTCCTTTCTAACCAACCTACACGGCAGGGACATATACACAAACAATAACCTTGGGAGGACATTCATTTTTACCACCGCAATGTGGCCCAACCAGGACAGATACAACCCCCTCCACCGTGATAAATCCTGTCTGATAGTCTCGACCAGACCCTGATAGTTCCATTGTTTAATCTTAAAGATAGGGGTCCCCAACTGGATCCCCAAATACCTAAAACTCCCCTCCACCCACCTAAACTTAAAGTGGTGCCGCAAGCTCTCTTCCACCCTGGGCGCCAAATTAAATCCCAACAGTTCCGTTTTCCCTTGATTCATTTTATATCCCGCTAAGTGGCTGTACCTTTGTATAGCCGTCAAGAGCACTGGTAATGTTGTAAGTGGCTGGGTCAGGGTAAAGATAACATCATCTGCAAACAGTCCAATCTTTTCCTCCCTCCCGCGTATCCTCACTCCCTTAATATCCCCCGCCCGCCTGATGTAGGCTGCCAGCGGCTCGATAGCCAATGCGAACAATAATGGCGATAAGGGGCACCCCTGTCGGGTACCTCTATGGAGCTCAAAACTCTCAGAGTACCCACCATTTACCCTAACTCTGGCGCGCGGTCCCTGGTATAGAGCTTTTATCCAACTGATGTAATTCCCGCCAAACCCCATTTTCTCCAAAATCTGGAACATAAAAGACCACTCCACCCGGTCAAAAGCCTTTTCTGCGTCTACGGTGATTAGCACTGCCTCCTCGTTGGTACGCTGTAGCTGCCACATAACATTCAAAACTTTTCTCACGTTATCACTACCCTGACGCCCCTTCACAAAACCCGTCTGATCCGGGTGAATCAGGTGCGGAACTACATCCTGAATCCTATTTGCCAAACTTTTTGCCAGTAGCTTTGCATCTAAATTTATTAAGGATATAGGCCTATAGGAGCCACATACCCCCTTATCTTTGCCGGGTTTCGGCAAGACCGTTATACCAGCCTCCGCCATTGTTCGCGGAAGGCCCTCCCCCTGCAGCACCCTATTGACTACCTTGGTAAATAGTGGCGTAATCTGTTCCGACAGGACCTTATAGAACTTTGCCGTATACCCATCCAACCCTGGCGCCTTCCCCAATTTCAGCGTGGTTATAGCCCTCCTCACCTCCTCCTCCTGGATTTCCCGCCCAAGATATTCCCTTTCCTCCTCAGTCACCTGTGACAAACCACATTCCTCCAAAAATTCTGCAGTATCCCTCTCTCCCACCTTCAGCTCACTTTCATACAATTTCTTATAATACTCCCGAAACACCCCCCTAATTCCCTTTGAGGTGTGTGTCCATTCCCCTTTATTATTCCGAATGCCCTCAACATGCACTGCTTGCCTCCTCCCCTTCAGGCGACTAGCCAATGTCCTCCCCACCCGATTACCCCCTTCAAAATGGGCTTGCTTCAATACTGCTAGATGGAATGCTATCTCTTGGGCCCGCAGTTTACTCAACTCCGCTCTCACCCTATTAAGCTCCGCAAGTGTGCGCGGATCCGACACCCTCTGGTGTGCCCCCTCTAAAAGCCGCAACTGTTGCAATAGTTCACTTTCCACCACCGCCCCTTTTTCTTGCTTCACCCGCGCCCCTAAACTAACCAACTGTCCTCGAATCACCGCTTTTAAGCCATCCCAGAGCACCCCCATAGACACCTCCCCTGTATCATTTAGCTGGAGGTATTCCTGTATATTAACTTTAATCTTCCCCACATGCTTCTCCTCTTCTAACAGGGAATTATTGAGTCTCCAGAATTTTAGACTATCATCTTTCCTATCCATATCGAATCGTACACTCACTGGGGCGTGATCCGACCAGGTGATCAAGCCATGTTCCACTTCCTGTATTCTTTCTAACCAGATTCCTCCCCCCCATATCATATCCAACCCACTATAGGAGCTATGCACTGGGGAATAGTATGTGTATTTCCGTTCCCCCGGATGCCAGCTTCTCCAAACATCTACCAGACCCAAACTTTCTCTCAATTTATGCAGGCTTTGTCTATCCCTTCGCCCTCCTCCCCCCTGCCCCCCACTTGTGTCAATTCTGGGGTTACACGTCAGATTAAAATCCCCCCCATTAGTATTGGAATACTCCCAACTCCCTCCAACTCCTTCAAAAGTTGTTCATACGCCTCCCCCTGCTTCTCATTGGGACCGTACAGACTTATCACCCATACCTCCTCCCTTTCAATTTGCAATAGCACCCCCACCCATCTACCTCGTCTAACCTCCTTCACCATATTATGGTACTCCCCCCCTATTAAGATTCCCACTCCCCCTTTCCTAGAGTTTAGTCTCTGGCCCGCCAGAATCACCTTGGGGTATTGCCGAGATTCCAACAAATATTCCTGCCCCACCCGCAAATGCGTTTCCTGTATGCACATAATATCAGCACCTATTCTTTTACCCTCCCTCTCCACCAACCGTCGTTTCTGTCTCGTACGCAGCCCTTTTACATTCAATGTCATAATCTTTAGCCTCCTCTGCTTCCCACACCCCCCTCCCAAATCCCCCCCACCCTCCCTTCCTACCCCTTTCCTACCCCTCCTCCTCCCCCCCTCGCACTTCGTACCCCTTTCGACCTCCTCAAGGCACCGCACCCCCTCCCCCCCACCCTCCCCATCCCTCCCTCATCCTCCATCACCTCCAGAGGATATCTCAGGAGTAGTGCGCCCCCTACCTTCCCCAGCCTGACACTTACACACCTCCCTGCCCCCCTCCCTTCCATCATCCCACTCACCCGCCTCCCTCAGCCCCCTACCCATACTCTCATCCCCCTCCCTCCCCACGTTCCCCGCCCACGTCCTCTGTACCCCTCCTTCCTTCCCCCTCCCCCCCCCCACTCTTAGACCTCCCACCCTTTACTCTACAGTATCTCCATCCTCCTTCCCCTCCCATCCGCCTACTCCCTCCCCATCTCCACCCGCTCCCCCCCCCCCCACCCAAAACTCCCCCAAATTACATTACAAAATACCGGGATGATACCAATATTATCAATATTAAAAACAACACTCCACCACCACCCTGCAACATTTAGACCAGCATTCTTTCAGTCCTCAAATTTCTTCAAGTGTCCGCCGTCAGCCGGTCTTCTTGCAGCTCCTGCCCTGGTCTTGCCGTTCTTTTATGCCAGCGCTCCGGGCTGCCCCCACGCTGCCCCTGCCTCCCTCCAGTTGAGGTACCTGCCCCCAGTCCTTCTGCCGTGGTGCTCAGTCCTGCCTCCCGGAGGGCCTTCAGTGCCTCCTCCGGTGTCTGTATCCGCCATGTCCGCCCTTTAACTGTAAACGAGAGTCCAAAGGGATGAAGCCAGCGATATTTAATGTCCTCTCTCCGCAGAAGCTGTGTAACGGGTTGCATTGCCCTCCTCCTCTGCAACATGCCCGCAGAAAGGTCTTCATATATGTGCACTGGGTAACTCTGCCACATGAGGGCTCCTTCTCTCCGTATTTTGTGAACAATTTTCTCTTTAATTTTATAACGTGCTAGGCAAATGATGATATCCCGTGGTTTATTGTCAACTGGTTTTCCCAGTGCACGATCTGCTCTTTCAAGTTGTACATCCATAGCCGTCACCTCCTCTCCTCCTTGCCTGAGAGCTTCCAAACACACCGATCGTGCAACCTTTTCACTGTCCAGAAACTCTTTCTCCTCTGGTATTCCGCGGAGTCTCAAATTATTGCGTCGAGAACGGTTTTCCAGATCCTCCAACTTATATAGCAGAGCTTCGTATTGTGATCCCAGCTTCACATTTCTTTGTGTCTCTCCTTCCTGTTGTTGTTCAAGCTCTTGTAACCTGTTCTCATGGTCTCCCATTCTGCACACCAGCTCTCCAACTTCTTCCTTCAGGGGACCCAGCACCTCGTTCAACTCACTCTTCACGGACTGCACCTCATTTTTAATTTCAAGAAACCAGTCTCTAAGCTCCGCTCTTGTGATAGTTTGCGTAGCTTCCATTCCGGGGGCTTTTACATTCTCCATCTCCACTTCTTCACCCTGCTCTCCGTGCACATCTGGAGGCTTTTTGTTCTCCATCTGTCCTGCTTCACCCTTCCCTCCATGCGACCCTGAGTACACATACTCTCTGAGATCTGCTGCTTTTCTTCTGGTGGTCATCTCTGCACCAGATTGCGCTGTCTGGCACTGCCCTGGTCTTCCAATGTTCAAGCTTGCTAGCACTATGTGCAACCTTGCTAAGCTCTGTTACACTTCTCTGGACTGCACTGTCCTGCTGCTGCCCGGCTGCTACCAGTTCCTCTCAGTGTCCTTTCATGAATCACAGCTCTCCCTCTGACTTCAGCACTGCAGACTCACAGCTTTTTTCTGCCTCTCAGGGCCTATGGTTTCCCTCCTCAGCCTCTGCTCACCTCCAGCACCACTGTGCTCCGCGATCCTGCTCGCCTCCAGCACCACTATGCGCCGCAATTTCCTCCCTCGGGAGAGCTGTGAAGCTTTTTTTTTTTTTTTTTTTGAAGCGCAGGACCTGGTCTGCTGCCGGCCTCTTACACCTCCTCTGCTTGTGCTCCGGGCGCCATTTTCTGCCCGTCACGCGGCTGCTTAGTCCTCCCGCTCCGGCAGCTCACCGCCGTTGAATTTTATTGCCGCCGGCGTTTCAGCAATCACGGTCGCCTCCAGCCACTTTCCACACCCGGGACCACCGCTTTCCGCCTCCGGGGGGCTGCGCTTTATCTATTAATGGCTGGGTCGGTGCCGGAGCAGCTCTTTCAAGCCGTCATCGGCTCCGGTGACGTCACTTCCTCCTCGGGGCGTAGACATTTTCTATCCAGAGTTCCTCCATATATAATTTTGCTTACAGGAAGATAAATCTCCTCTGTGGGTCTGCCTCACATTTAACCTCCAGGGGCAGGCCTTTTTTGATAAGCACTGCCACCCCTGCCTTCCTAGTCCCCGATGATGCCCCATGGGTTTTCATCACCCAATCCCGAGTCAATTTGTCATGCTCTGCGGCACTCAAGTGGGTCTCCTGCAGCAACACAATATGTGCTCCCTTACGCTTCAAGGCTTGGAGCACTTTGGTGTGCTTAATAGCTGAGCCAATCCCTCCCCCCTCATTCCAAGAGACTATTTTAATACTAGGCAGCATGACTTACTAAGGGGCCATCTCTAGGTGCATCACAAATTCCTCCAGGAGCCGCCCAACCTCAGCCCCAGAGCCACACTCATTCTTTCCAGTAGTGGAATATCTATCTTTGTGCTGCAGGGCCCCCCCCCCCCCCATAGTACTCCCCTTCCCCCATCCATCCCCTTGCCCTGTCCCCCCCTACCTTCCTCCTTTCAAATCCTTCTTACAACCCTCCTCTAGTCTCCCTAAAACAGCAGCACCCCCCATTGCAACCCACACAATTCTAGAAACAAGTAACCAGACATACAATCCCGTCCCCTTTACCCACTCCCTCCCTCCCCCTTCCCCCCAACCTCCATTAGTCCACACTGCCACAGCAAAAACCACAATGTTGGGGTAGATCACCGGTCCGCACTTCCGGGCCACCCCCCTGGTAGGGGGGGACGGTCTAGCAGGTTCATACAGAAGCTATTCAGTCTCACATACACCATCTGCCCTTCATAGACTGCAGTCACCATTGAATCCCATTGATCAGGGAATCACTGACAAATTGATTGTCCTCTGCAGTACAGTTACTTGCCAACTCCTGCTGCTCAATGCTGATCCTTAGCCTGTCCCGTCTCTTGCTGCAACGTGGCTATGAATTTCCTCACAGCAGGGGCCTGTTCAAAGGTGTGTGTTGCGCCTTTGTGAAAGATCCTTAAGGTGGCAGGGTAGCTCAGCGCAAATCGTATACCACTCTTTACGAAATCACTTCACACTGGCGAGAACTCTTTCCGTTTTGGCGTGAGAGCAGCAGAATAGTCCTGAAATATTAAAATAGATTTATTCTCTAAGCCAGGGGTTCTCAACCCAGTCCTTGGGACCCACCTAGCCAGTCAGGTTTTTAGGATAACCACAATGAATATGCATGAAGAGATTTGCATATAATGGAGGCACTGTATGCAAATCTCTCTCATACATATTCATTGTGGTTATCCTGAAAACCTGACTGGCTAGGTGGGTCCTGAGGACTGGGTTGAGAACCCCTGCTCTAAGCGGTCACGGTGTTTCCGGTAGGCCTGTAGCAATGCAGCTTTGTGCTGGAAATTAAGGATCCGAGCCAACACCGGCCATGGGCACTCTCTGCCATCCACTTTCGGACCCAGTCTATGTGCTCTTTCCACTTTAATCTTCCCTTGGATGTCCGTCAGGCCTAGCTCTCTCGGCAGCCATTCTTCAAGTAGCCTCAGCAATTGTTGGTCCATCCAGGCCTCTGGAACCCCCACAAGGCGCAGATTGTTCCTACGAGACCTGTTCTCCAAATCATCCATCTTTATAATGAGCGTCTCAATCTGCTTTTGCTGCTTCTGTGCCTCCTGTTGATGTAGCACTTCATTATCCTCCAACGCTGTTACCCGCTGCTCCACTTCCTCCACTCTACGTGATATCTCAGCAAAAGTCTCTCCTATCTCATCTAATTTCTTCATCACAATATCAAATTTAGGTTCCAGAAGCTTAACTCCCTCCTCTAAGTTGGAATCCACACACACTTTCCCTGGAGAGTCCGGTTTATTACAGGCGCTTGGCGCGGTTGCCATCTTGGCCTCACGAGTTGTGTGTCCTTTTTCTTTTTTTGCCACCAAACACATGGCCACTCCACCAGCCACATCCCTCTTGCCACCAGTACTCATTTTATTGCACGTTGGCCGCTTACACCCCCAGATTTTTAGGTTATTCCGTAGGATTTACACGTAAAACAGCGGGTTGGCCCGGGAGCTCCACGAGGAACCTCCTCACCCACTCATGTGCGCAAATGATCTCCTCTTTAAGTATTTAAAGGTCTGAATCATATCTCTCCTGTACCTCCTCTCCTCCAAAGTGTACATATTTAGGTCTTCAAGTCTCTTCTCATAAGTCTTCTGATGCAGGCTCCAAATCATTTTGGTCACCTTCCTCTGAACTGTTTCTGGTACATCCCAGGAATTGTTTTTTATTGGGTGGGTGGGGGGATCGGGGCCGCTGGACCACCAGGAATTTGGTTTCTATGGGGGGTCAGTGTCAGGGGCACTGACCCCCCCCCCCCCCGACAGTATTTTGATGGCATCAAGGGCTTTCCCTGATGCCTGGATCATCTGAGGGGAAGTGTCAAATTTCCCCTCAGATGACCCTGTTTCTCTGAGAGAGCGTGCCATACTTGTGCTGACTTCTTTGCACGTGTGTTTGGCTTGCTTTCCCTTTTTAATGCTAACATTTGCACCACAATTTAACGTGTGGCTAATTTGCATATGCGCCCCTTTCTGCATGCGAGCACCAAAGTCGCATGTTATCCGTGTGCTGCATAGAGGCATACATAGCTAGTAGCACAAGAATTCAGCGCCAGCCTTCTGCATCAGCACGTTAAAGGTAGTCTTTAACTCTCAGTTAACTTTCAAATAACAAGTTGCAACACAGTTTACTCAACTTTCTATTCACTTTGTTGTCTCCATTCAATTAAGCCATTTCTTTCTTTTCAGTCCCTGCACATGCTAATCTACACTTTCTCCAGGAACAAGCAGGAAGTCAGTCCTCACATATGCCAACGGAGCCCTGCGGAAGTATCTTCCCAGCTTTCAAAGAAAGCCTTTGGGAGATGCGACTACGCATGCGTGATCCTCTTCCCACCCAAGGGTGCCATTTTACTCAGTCTCCATTTTCCACGGAGCACAACATACATCCGTCTTCTTTCCCCGGAAAAAAGTTGATTTTCTTTGTGCATAAAAGTGCCTTTCTTTCTCCGGTTAGCTGTGATTCCTTTCCCGCCTCCGAGACCCGTTGCCTCGGCTTCAAATCACGAAACCGTTTTTAGTTTTTTCTTCCAGCATGGTTTTGCGCCTTTTTCTAACCGCTGGCAGCATCGAGGGTCTTTGACCTTGCAGGGGTCCTTTTTTGCCTCAATGGCCAGTGGGTTCAAAAAATGTAATCGGTGCACAAAGAACATGTCCCTAACCGATACACACGACTGCTGCCTCCAGTGTCTAGGTGCCGACCACAACCCAGAGGTTTGCGCCATGTGCAAAAAGATATCCACCAAGGCCATCCAAAGTCGTCGGCAGAAGCAAGACTAGGTTTGATTCTGCCCCAGTGTCCCCGTTAACCTTGCACTCTAAAGCCCCGCACAGATCCTCGGAATCATGTAAAGCCCCCGCAGCATCCAATCGGATCTGCGGACACTCCAACAAGGGTTCTCCGGAGCATGAGCAGAAAAAGAAGACGACATCCTCGAGGACTTCATCCTGGGAATCAGACACGCACATCAAGTTCTGTGCCAGGAATCACAGTACCTGGAGGTTAGCGGAGGAGTCAGAGTGGGAGTGACAAGCAAAGGTGCCTAGAACAGACGCCGAGGCCTCCAGTGATGGATCACAGACCTCTGAGGCCTGTCCCATCGAAGACTCCCTCTCCTCACCAATGCCTGACCCGGTCACCGCGGTGTCTGCGTCGAAGGCTGCAACTCCTGAGAAAGAAGCCAGGATGATGGCATTGGAGCGCAGTGTCACTGCCTTCCTTGCCTTTCAGCAAGCGTTGATGCCTGGCCCCGCTGATGCTCACGCAGAGACCTCAATGTCGAGGACTCCGTGGGCCACCGAGATGATCCTCGAGAGCCACAAGCCTAGAGCTGATCCTCATTGAGGGTCTCAATCCCACTCCTGTTCCACGGGAGCGAGATCCTCCCCAGCAATTGCCTGTGGCTCCAGCCAAGCAGCCGCCATGGGTCACTGAAGATCCCACCCGAGCCCAACACCCCCGGAGCCGTCAGGCCTCGCGTTCTTGACCAACTACTTGGACTGGGTCCGAAGACGAGGCTTCCCCAGAGACACGTAAGCACCAAGATCTCCTCTCAGACCCCCAGCATTGCAACACCGGTCCCCACCCGAGGACACATCGTTCCTTGAGTTTGTCCAGAACATGGCGAAAGCCTTGCCTCTCACCACGAAGGAGGACCCTCGCACAGAGGAGCTGGAAATCCTCCAGTATGAGGCTCCACCTAAGGAGGCCCTTACGGTCCCCATCCCTGTCATCCTCGGGCTTCGACCCCTTCTGATGTGAGAGACACCAGCATCTGTGCCAATAGTTAGCCAATGCCTTGACACCATGTACCGGGTCCAACGAGGCCCCGGCTTTCGGAAGGTGCAACTCCTCACATCTCTATAGTTGTAGAGTCGACCATGCACGGGCAGAAAAGCCCAAAGACTCACTCCTCTGCGCCCTCAACACCCTTGGACGCAAATGCTACCAGGGCTTGATGCTGGGTTGCTGAATCCAGGCCTACTAGTTGTATATTGGCATGTATTGGCTAGACCTAGCAAAGGAACTTGCAGGTTTTTCTATGTCTCAGCGGAGATCACTTCCAGCGATTCCAAACCCTCACGAAGTGTATAGGGGAGTGCTCGAGGTACATGTCTCAAGCTGCCTACGACAGCTTCAAGTCTAATGCGAGGGTGGCATCCATAGGCATCGATGCACAATGCCAGGCCTGGCTTCAAGCATCGAACCTCAAGCAGTAGGTCCAGGAGAAACTCCTCAATGTCCCCTGCCTCAGAGAAAACCTCTTTGGCAAACTGATGGGAGGATAAGGCAGCGGAGATCGAGACCAAGTTCGTCACGAGGACTCGGCTGTCCAGGAAGACCTCTACCCTACCCAAGAAAAAACCGTCGGGAAAGGCCAGCCTTACCGAGACTATCCCCAATACCAGGCCCACCAGACTCCACAGCAGGATCACCAGGGCAAAGGTGCAGGCCAAGGTCAACGCAAGCCTAAAGGCTCTAAGCCCCAAACGCCGGGTCCTGCCCAGGGTATTGACTCCCTGAGCATAGCCTCTCCTCCCGGGGGATAGCAGCTGCCAGCAGAGGGGCATCAGATCCACTTTGCCCATTCGTGGCCGGTCATAACCACCGACACCTGGGCCATCCAGGTGGTCAGAGAAGGCTTCCTCCTTCACTTGGACTGGACGCTCCCCCCCTTTCTTTCCAGGAGAGCCCCCTTGGACTCCCCTGCACCAGGCCCTGCTGCTGCAGGAACTCACAGACCTCATCAGAGATGGAGCCGTGGAACCAATACCCCGCCACCTCAGGAGCAAGGGGTTCTACTCCCATTACTTTCTGGACCCAAAAAGAACTAGGGGCCTAAGGCCCATTTTGGACTTGAGAAACCTGAACAAGTTCCTGGTGATGAAGAAGTTCAAGATGCTCTCCCTTGGAACATTGCTGCCCTACCTCCAGCAGGGAAATTGGCTATGCTCCGTGGACCTAAAGGATGTTTACACCCACATCCTTATGCATCCCAGTCACAGGCAGTACTTAAGGTTCATGGTCGGGAGTGACCACTACCAGTACAGGGTACAACCCTACGGCCTAGCCTCCCCACCAAGAGTCTTCACCAAATGCCTGGCAGTGGTGACCACATACCTCCATCTCCAAGGGACCTTAATCTTCCCATACCTAGACAACTAGCTCGTGAAAGGAGACACAGCCACCGAGGTGCAACAGGCCACAGCCTGCACCATCAAGGTCCTGCAGCATTTGGGATTCGTGATTAACCACCCCAAATCTCACCTCATTCCAGTGCAGGATCTGGAGTTCATAGGAGCTTGTCTGGACACTGTCCAGTCCAGGGCCTTCCTTCCCCTGGACAGGGCCTCCTGGACTCTCGTAAGATCTCCACAAGATGAACCTATGCCTTCAAGTGGTGTAGATTCTCAGTTTAGTGTGTGGAGCAACATGTTGACCCGTTTTCTTGCCAAGTGCACACAGTGCTACAGTACTTGCTCCACCTTTCATAAACCAGACTCAAGTCCAACTCCGTTAGAGTACACCTGAGCGCGCTGTCGGCACACTATCATTCCATAGACGGTAAACCTCTTTCGGCACAGTTCCTCATTATCCAATTTATGCAGGGCCTTCTGCTCTCTAAGCCTCCCATCCGCCCACCCTCGGTGGAATGGGACCTCAACGTGGTTCTGATGCAGCTCACCAGGCCACCTTTTGAACCTCTGGCTACCTGCCATTTGCGTTATCTCTCCTGAAAGGTCATCTTCCTAGTGGCGCTCACCTCTTCCCACAGTCAGTGAACTTCAGGCCTTGGTGGCCAAGCCACCTTACACCAGCTTCTACAGGAATAGGGTCGTGCTTCGCACCCACCCTAAATTCCTTCCAAAGGTGGTATCTGCTTTCCACCTCAACCAGGAGGTGGTGCTCCCCACCTTTCCACGGCCCACCAACAAGGCGGCAGCCGTTCTTCATACTCTGGATTGTAAGAGGGCCCTGTCCTTCTATCTGCAGCATACTCAGGGCCACCCCAAAGCCTCTCAGCTTTTTGTGTCACATGACCCCATTCGACTGTGGGAGGCTGTTACCAAGCAGACCCTGGATGGCGGACTGCATAGCCTTCACTCATGATCAGGCTAGGCTCTCGTTGAAGCGCCGGGTCACAACGCATGTCAGGGCTGTGGTGACCTCTGTTGCAAGCCTATGCTCTATGTCTATGGCAGATATCTGCTGGGTCACCACCTGGTCCTCAGTTCACACCTTTGCAGCTCACTACTGCCTGGAGAGGGAGTCCCGACAGGACAGTGCCTTCCTCCAGGCCATACTCTGTAATCTGTTTGGGGTTTAGGCAACTCTAACCCTTCTTGTTCAGACTACCAGAACGATGGTTCTTCCTGGACACTGGGGTCCTTAAAGACTTTCCTCAGACTCCTTTGTGGCTGCTTATGGCTGGGCCATGTTTTTTTTATAGGTTCTCAATATCCTGTAGCTACGGAGTCCCATATGTGAGGACTGACTTCCTGCTTGTTCCTGGAGAAAGCGTAGTTACTCACCTGTAACGTTCTCCAGGGACAGCAGGAATCAGTCCTCACAACCCTCCCTCCTCCCCTTGGAGTTGCTGTACAATTTTTGCCATCTTCTTTTGTTAGCTCTAGTTATCTCATCTGACTGAGTAAAATGGCACCCTTGGATGGGAAGGGGGGACCAAACATGCGTGGTGGCATCACCCAAAGGCTTTCTTTGAAAGCTGGGGAGATGCTTCCGCGGGGGTTCCGTCGGTGCCGACAGCACCCATATGTGAGGACTGATTCCTGCTGTGCCTGGAGAAGACCTGTTACAGGTGAGTAATTATGCTTTCATTTCTTATCATTTGGATTACTTTAATTCAGTCTACTGTGGTGTTTGTATGACTAATCTTAAGACACTTAAACTCATTCAAAACACAGTTGTCTGATTGCTTACTAATGCTTCCACATATGACCATATGATCCTCCTACTCTACCAGCATCACTGGCTTCCTCGTTCATTCTGCTTCATTTCAGAATTTTTATGTTAGTTCACAAAGCTTTTTATTCAGGTTTTCCAGTCTGCCTTTCAACATTGCTAATCCCATACTTGCCAACTCACTCCCATCGCTCACAAAATTCTAATCTATTAGTCATACCAACTGTCTTCCATACAGGGTTGGAGTTCTCCCATAGATCTGCTCTCTACTTACATAGAACATAGTACATGATGGCAAAAGAAAAAAAAGCCCAAGAAATGAGTGTCATGAAAGTCTGAGACCTTCAGTGGATATATAAATACATATCCTTTGATTAATTATGTTGAAGATTGGAAAGTGAACATAGTTCTTTGTTGATATCATTGAGCGCTTTAATAATTTAAGCACAGTGTTGCGTGCTCGAGAGAAGACCATATTTTATGGCAGATAAAGACCAGCATGGTCCATCTATGCCCAGTAAAATTGCTAGAGCTGTAGAGCTGCACCTGACGCTCTCTGCAGGTTACCCCCATCTATGCCTTTGGTTTAAGGTTTATCTCCAGGAACAAGCAGGAATGAGTCTTCACATATGGGTTTCATCGGTACCGACGGAGCCTGCGCGCTGCCTTCCCGCCTTTCCCAACCGCCTCTCTCCAGTTCTTCTTTTCCGTGGAGCCAGCAGGTCGTGTTCCTGTCACCGCAGAAGAATTCTTTCTCCAGGACCAAGCAGGAAGTCAGTCCTCACTTATGGGTGACGTCGGCGCCGACGGAGCCCTCGCGGAGCAATTTTCCCCAGCTTTCAAAGAAAGCCTTTGGGAATTGCAGCGCGCATGCGCGGTAGTCTTCCCGCCCGAAGGTGCCATCTTAGCCAGTCTTCTTTTTTCCGCGGAGCCCTACAGACGTCCCCGTCTTGTCCCCGCGTAAAAGTTGATTTTCCTCTGTATTTTTCCTTTTTTCTTTCGGTTCGACGCCGGTCGTTTTCCCGCCCGGACTCGCGACGCCGGTCTCGAGTCCTCTAACGGTTTTTCGGTTTTTCTGACTTAGTCAGCTTTCGTTTTCGTTTTTTCCCTGGCAGCCCGGTCCTTTGACCTCGCAGGGGCCCTTTTTCCCCCGATGGCTGCCAGTGGCTTTAAGCGGTGTGGTCGGTGTGACCGAAATATGTCACTCACCGACTCACACGACCTTTGCCTCCGCTGCCTGGGCCCAGATCACGAGGAACTGATCTGTGGGCCCTGCAGCAAACTGTCCTCGAAGGCGTTGAGAAGTCGGCGGCATCAGCGCGAAAGAATCTTCGCTGACCCCAGCCGTACCCGGACCTCGTCGGAGGCCTCACTGTCGAAAGGCTCCAGTTCGGACCGTCGACGGAGCTCCTCCGACCGGGGTTCTCCCTCCGGGGACCATCGACGGAAGGAAAAACCCGCGAGGGCGGCGTCGGTGGACGCTCCTGGCTCCGCGAGGGCCAGGTCGCATAGCCCCGACAGCCGCCCCGGGTCCTTGGAGAAGGAACACCTCCCGAAGCGACCTCGCCTGGAGTCGGAGATGCCTGCCCGGGTAAGTCCTGTTGTCCTTCTGGACTCGCCTCCGCGTCAGCCGACGTCGGGCCCGACGCCGTCGGGGCCCGAGTCGGGGGCTGCTGGGTCGCCTGAGCTCGGACTCAGGTTGACGGCCTTGGAGAGCAGATTGTCTGCCTTCATGGACCAGCAGCGGGCACTGCTCGCTGGCTTCGCTGGCGTCGCTGCCCCGACCGCCGGGACGTCGACGTCCAAGTCGACCCCGGAGACCGAGCCGATCCTCGAGTCGATGAGAACTCGAGTCGATCCTCGGTCGAGGTCGCCCTCGGCCTCCCGTTCGGGACCGAGGTCGCCGACGCCGACTCCCTCGGCGTCGGGGCGGCTGGCGCCGCACCCTGCCCGAGCCGACCCCACCGAGTCCTCGTCGGAGTCGGTCTGGGAGTCTGAGGAGGAAGAGTCACCTGATTCTTTCCGGACTCGGTGTGTCCCATCGGACTCTCCGGAGTCCGAGCCTCGGAAGCAGTCCCCCCCGGAGGATGCCCGGTTCTCGGATTTCGTTAGGGATATGGCCAAGGCTTTGGCCTTCCCTGCGGACCCCGAGGAGGAGCCTCGAGCCGAAGAGCTCGACGCCCTCCAGTATGACTCTCCCGCGAGGGAGCACTTTACTGTGCCGGTTCCTCCTATGCTGGAACGACTACTCTTCCGCATGTGGGAGAGTCCGGCCTCCTCGCCGGTCCTGAGCAAGCGGGTCGATTCTATCTATCGAGTCCGCAAGAGCCCTGGCTTTCAAAAGGCGCAGTTGCCACACCATTCCATGGTAGTGGAATCGGCCATGCATCGTCTTAAGAGCCAGAAGATGCACTCCTCGGTGCCTCCTGGAAGGGAGGCCCGTAACCTGGATGGCCTTGGCAAAAAGTGCTTCCAGGGCTCTATGCTCGCCTGTCGTGTCCAGACTTACCAGCTCTACATGGGCATGTATCTCAGGGATCTGGCTAAAGAGCTAGCCGGCTTCTCCGCTGGTTTGTCCGAGGAACCCTTGCGGAGGTTCCTAGCCTTGTCCACAGGTATTCGGGAATGCTCAAAGTTCATGTCCCGAGCAGCCTATGATGGCTTTGAAGCCTCGGCTCGAGTAGCCGCAGCCGGCATCGGTGCCCGCCGACAGGCTTGGCTTCAGTCGTCCGACCTTGAGCCCTGGGTACAGGACAAGTTGGTCGATGTCCCCTGCCGAGGCGAAAACCTCTTTGGCAAGCCCATGGCGGAAAAGGCTGCACAAATTGAGACTGAGACTCTCACCAGGACCAGGCTTTCTAGGAAGACCTCCGCCCCTTCCCAGAAAAAGAAGGGCTCGGGAAAAAAGACCTTTTACCCGAGGAAGGCGGCTGCCTACAAACAATACCCCCATTATCAGGCCCCTGCAGCTCCCCAACAGGGCCAGCAGGCCAAGGGACGGGGTAACGGGTCCCGTAGGCAGCAAGCCCCCAAGCCTGCGCCACCAGCCCCTGCTCAGCAGGGTGGGGGTTTTTGACTCGCTCAGCATAGCCTCTCCCCCCCCGCTGGTTCCCCCAGCACCGGAGGCCGGCTGGTTCACTTCGCCGACAGGTGGTCCAGCATCACCGCAGATGCCTGGGTGCTTCAGGTCGTGCGAGAGGGCTACCTTCTCCACTTCCATCAGGTCCCTCCCTCCTATTTTCCGGGAGAGCCTCCGCGCCCCCCTCTGCACAGGGAGTTGCTCCTTCAGGAGTTAGCAGGTCTTCTGCAGGATCAGGCGGTGGAACCGGTGCCACACCACCTGAGAGGTCAGGGCTTCTATTCAAGGTATTTTCTGATACCAAAGAGAACAGGAGGCCTCCGACCCATCCTGGACTTGCGCAACCTCAACAAGTTCCTTGTGCGGGAGAAGTTCAAAATGCTTACCCTTGGAATCCTTCTGCCCTACCTCCAGCAGGGAGATTGGCTATGCTCCTTGGATCTAAAGGATGCTTACACGCACATCCTCATCCACCCAAGCCACCGCCAATACCTAAGGTTTGTGGTGGCAGGAAATCATTACCAGTACAGAGTACTGCCCTTCGGCCTGTCCTCCGCACCGCGAGTCTTCACAAAATGTCTCGCGGTCGTGGCGGCCCATCTCCGGCTTCACGGCCTCTATGTTTTTCCGTACCTCGACGACTGGCTCATCAGAGCAGCATCCGCTCAGGAGGTCACCACCGCCACGTGCCGCACGGTGACTCTGCTGCAGCACTTGGGCTTTGTCATCAACTTCGCAAAGTCCACTTTGCTCCCCTCACAGGATCTCGAGTTCATCGGCGCAAGGCTGCACACCCCTCAGGCGCGAGCGTACCTACCGCTCGACAGGGCTCAGCGGCTCATGGACCTAGCCGACCGCTTTCGCAGCCAGCCCCTGGTCTCCGCCAGGCGCTTCCTGAGACTGCTCGGCCATATGGCTTCCACCGTCCATGTGACCCCCAATGCCCGCCTGAATATGCGGCCTGCTCAGTGGTGTCTCCGCCAGCAGTGGCGACAGGCCACGGGCGGCCTAGCAGACCTGGTGCGCGTCTCCGAGCCGCTGGTCTCGTCTATCCGGTGGTGGCTCCGGCAGCCGAACCTGGTATTGGGAATGCCTTTCCAGTCACCTCAGCCGACCCGGGTGCTGACCACCGATGCATCCCTCCTGGGCTGGGGAGCCCATTGCCAAGAGGCACGTACTCAGGGCCTCTGGACCAAGTGGGAGTCTGCTCAGCAGATCAACTTCCTGGAGCTCAGGGCGATCCGCCTAGCTCTCAAGGCCTTCTCCCACCTGACCTCCCAACAGTCCGTCCTTGTCCAGACGGACAATCAAGTTGCCATGTTCTACGTGAACAAGCAGGGGGGCACGGGCTCCTTCCTCCTCTGCCGGGAGGCACAGAAGCTCTGCTCTTGGGCCGTCGGTCACGGCATTCTCCTCAAGGCAGTTTATCTCCCGGGCCAAGAAAATTGCCTGGCGGACAAACTCAGCAGGGTCCTCCAGCCGCACGAGTGGCGTCTGGACCCCTTGATCGTTCAGAAGCTCTTCCTCAGGTGGGGCCTCCCCACAGTGGATCTCTTTGCCAGTCCTCACAACCGGCAGCTTCCTCGCTTCTGCTCTCGTCAGCCTCACCCCCTTCGGGTGGCGGCGGACGCCTTTCTGATCTCATGGTCGGGGAGCCTTCTGTACGCTTTCCCTCCCATCCCGTTAGTCTCTCGGACCCTTTTCAAGGTTCTCCGAGACAAAGCTTTCGTGATCCTGGTGGCCCCTCGCTGGCCCAGGCAGCCGTGGTTTCCGCTCTTGCTGCAACTGGCGGTGGAGGATCCAATCCCTCTGGGGGTGCAACCGGATCTCCTCACCCAGGATCAGGGGTCCCTACTGCACCCCAACCTCAGGTCTCTCAACCTCATGGCCTGGCTGCTGAGAGGGTAGTCCTTGCTCCTCTCCTCTTGCCGGCAGAGGTGGAGGAGGTCGTCTTGGCTTCGCGACGGCCTTCTACCCGCAAATGCTACGCCCTTAAATGGCGTCGCTTTACAGTCTGGTGTACCCAACAGTCTCAGGATCCCTTCTCCTGCCCGGTGTCGGTGATCTTACAGTACTTGCTACACCTCTCTAATCTGGGACTTAAGTCCAACTCCGTCAAAGTTCACCTCAGTGCTCTTTCCGCACATCATGTGCCGGTGGACGGCAGACCTCTCTCCAACGACCCTCTCGTAGCGAGGTTTCTCCGAGGTCTCCTACTACTTAAACCACCTCTGCGCCCGCCAGCGCCTGACTGGGACCTGAATGTGGTCTTACAGCGGATCACCTGTCCGCCTTTTGAACCTATGGCTACCTGCTCTCTCCGTTTTCTGTCTTGGAAAACGCTGTTCTTGATAGCCCTCACTTCCGCTAGGCGCGTAAGTGAATTACAGGCCCTCGTGTCTGATCCCCCCTACACTCGGTTCTACAAGAATAGGGTAGTCCTACGGACTCACCCAAAGTTTCTGCCTAAAGTGGTCTCCCCTTTTCACTTGAATCAGGAGGTGGTACTTCCAACCTTCTTTCCCAGACCACACTCCAGCCGAGCTGAGACGGTCCTCCATACCCTGGACTGTAGAAGGGCGTTGAACTTCTACCTTGACCGTACGCGGGAGCACCGTAAAGCTGCGCAGCTTTTTGTGTCCTTTGACCCCAATAAATTGGGGCTCCCGGTCTCCAAGCGTACTCTGTCCATCTGGGTTGCGGACTGTATCTCTTGGGCTTATGGGGCAGCCGGACTCGCCTTAGAAAGTCGAGTCACGGCTCATTGCGTTCGGGCAAAGGCCACGTCAGTGGCTTACCTCCGCTCTGTTCCGCTGGCAGACATCTGCCGGGCCGCTACTTGGTCTTCGAGCCAGACTTTTGCGGTCCATTACTGTCTCGAGAGGGAGGTCCGTAGGGACAGTGCTTTCGGACAGGCAGTCCTCCGTAATCTCTTTGAGGTCTGAGCAACTCCTACCCTCCATCCCGGATGTGGGCTACCGGTGGGTGATAATTCAGCGAAGATTCTATCCTTCTGTGCTGCTGAGCTAGAGGGAGCTCATTTTTGTGCTTAGGGTCTCCGGTAGCCTTGAGCTTGGGAGTCCCATAAGTGAGGACTGACTTCCTGCTTGGTCCTGGAGAAAGCGTAGTTACTCACCTGTAACAGGTGTTCTCCAGGAGCAGCAGGAATCAGTCCTCACTACCCTCCCTCCTCCCCTTGGAGTTGCAATCGTCTGCTTATGTTCTTTTTGCAAATTTTTATGCTGTCTTTTTAGCTAGGTCATCTGACTGGCTAAGATGGCACCTTCGGGCGGGAAGACTACCGCGCATGCGCGCTGCAATTCCCAAAGGCTTTCTTTGAAAGCTGGGGAAAATTGCTCCGCGAGGGCTCCGTCGGCGCCGACGTCACCCATAAGTGAGGACTGATTCCTGCTGCTCCTGGAGAACACCTGTTACAGGTGAGTAACTACGCTTTATTTCTCCAGGACCAAGCAGGAAGTCAGTCCTCACATATGGGTGACGTCGGCGCCGACGGAGCCCTCGCGGAGTAATTTCCCCAGCTTTCAAAGAAAGCCTTTGGGAATTGCAGCGCGCATGCGCGGTCCCCTTCCCGCCCAAGGGTGCCATCTTGCTCAGTCTTCTTTTTTCCGCGGAGCCCTACAGACGCTGTTTGTGATCACCGCTGAAAAAGTTGATTTTCTCTCTTCTTTCTCGGTTCGACGCCGGATCCTTTTTCCCGCCCGGACCCGCTACGCCGGTATCGGGTCCGTTTCTTTATTTTTCGGTTTTTTGTCCTTCGTGACAAGCGTTCGCGCCATTTTTTCCTTTTAACTGGCAGCCCTGTCTTTTGACCTCGCAGGGGCCCTTTTTCCCTCGATGGCTGCCAGCAGGTTTAAGAAGTGTGATCGTTGTAAGAAACTTATGTCTCTTACCGACACACACGCCTGCTGCCTCCGCTGCCTCGGACCCAATCATGACCCGATGATCTGTGGTCCGTGTGGCAAGATGTCCTCAAAAGCGTTGAGGAGTCGGCAGCATCAACGGGAACAAATCTTCTCTGACTCCGCGTCCGGCCGGGCCCGGACCTCGTCAGAGGCTTCGATGTCCCGGGACTCCGGTCCTGAGCATCGTCGGAGTTCCTCTGAGCGGGGGTCTCCTACCCGGGAGCATCATCGGAAGAAGAAACCCGCGAGGGTGGCGTCGGTGGACGCTCCTGGTTCCTCGAGGGCCAGGTCACATAGCCCTGATAGCCGTCCCAGGTCCTCGGAGTCGGAGAGGCCTTCGAAACATCCTCGTCTCGAAATGGAGTCGCCTGGACACATGAGTACTGTAGTCCTTGTGGACTCGCCTCCGAAGGAGCTGACGTCGGGCCCGACACCATCGGGGCCCGAGTCAGGGGCTGCTGGGTCTCCTGAGCTTGGACTCAGGTTGACGGCCTTGGAGAGCAGTTTGGCTGCCTTCATGGACCAGCAGCGGGCATTGATCGCTGGCCTTGCCAATGCGTCTGCCCCGGCCACCGGAACGTCGACGTCCAAGTCGACCCCGGAGACCGAGCCGATCCTCGAGTCCATACGAGCTCGAGTCGATCCTCGGTCACGGTCTCCCTCGGCCTCCCGTTCGGGACCGAGGTCGTCGACGCCGACACCTTCGGCGTCGGGGCGGAGGACATCGGTGCCCGCCCGACCGGAGCCACTCGATTCCTCCTCCGAGTAGTCCGACTGGGAAACGGAGGACGAAGAGTCACCTGGTAGTTTTCGGACTCGGTGTGTCCCATCGGACTCGCCCGAGTCCGAACCTCGGAGACGGTCCCCCCCGGAGGACACCCGGTTCTCGGACTTCGTACGGGATATGGCCAAGGCCTTGGCGGATCCCGAGGAGGAGCCGAAGAGCTCGATGCCCTCCAGTATGACTCTCTCCCGAAGGAGGCCTTTACTGTACCGGTTCCTCCGATGCTGCAACGACTTCTCTTCCACATGTGGGAGAGCCCGGCGTCGGCGCCGGTGTTAAGCAAGCGGGTCGATTCCGTTTATCGAGTCCGCAAGAGCCCCGGGTTCCAAAAGGCACAACTACCGCACCATTCCATGGTGGTGGAATCGGCCATGCATCGACTCAAGAGTCAGAAGATGCACTCCTCGGTGCCTCCCGGCCGGGAGGCCCAAAGCCTGGATGCCCTCCGTAGAAAGTGTTTCCAGGGCTCTATGCTTGCTTGTCAAGTCCAGACCTACCAGCTCTATATGGGCATGTATCTCCGAGATCTGGCAAAAGAAATTGCCGGGTTCTCTGCTGGTCTCTCCGAGGAACCTTTGCAAAGGTTCCAAGCCTTGTCCACTGGTATTCGAGAGTGCTCGAAGTTTATCTCTCGAGCAGCCTACGATGGCTTCGAAGCATCGGCTCGAGTAGCCGGGGCCGGCATCGGTGCCCGCCGACAGGCCTGGCTTCAGTCATCCGACCTCGAGCCATGGGTCCAGGACAGGTTGGTCAATGTCCCCTGCAGAGGTGAAAACCTCTTTGGCAAACCCATGGCTGAAAAGGCTGCACAAATTGAGACCGAGACTCTAACCAGAACTAGACTGTCCAGAAAAACCTCTGCCCCTTCTCAGAAGAAGAAGGGCTCGGGGAAAAAGCCCTTTTACCCGAGGAAGGCGGCTGCCTACAAATACTACCCTCAGTATCAGGCCTCAGCAGCTCCCCAAAAGGGTCAGTAGGCCAAGGGACGGGGTAATGGGTCCCGTAGGCAGCAGGCCCCCAAGCCCACAACACCGGCCCCTGCTCAGCAGGGTGGGGGTTTTTGACTCCATCAGCATAGCCTCTTCCCCTCAGCTGGTTTCTCTCAGCACAGGAGGCCGGCTGGTCCACTTTGCCCACAGGTGGTCAGCCATCACATCCGATACCTGGGTCCTTCAAATAGTTCAGAAGGGCTATCTTCTACACTTTCACCAGGTACCTCCCTCCTACTTTCCAGGGGAGCCTCCAAGACTCCCTCTGCACAGGGACTTACTCCTTCAGGAGTTAGCAGGTCTTCTTCAGGACCAGGCTGTGGAACCGGTGCCCCACCACCTGAGAGGTCACGGCTTTTATTCCAGGTACTTTCTGATACCAAAAAGAACTGGAGGCCTCAGACCCATCCTGGACTTGCGAAACCTCAACAAGTTCCTGGCAAGGGAAAAGTTCAAGATGCTTACCCTTGGAATCCTGCTGCCCTACCTCCAGCGGGGAGACTGGCTATGCTCCTTAGATCTAAAGGATGCCTATACCCACATCCTTATTCATCCAGACCACAGACAATATCTCAGGTTTGTTGTGGGAGGAAATCACTACCAGTACAGAATACTGCCCTTTGGCCTATCCTCCGCCCCCAGGGTGTTCACCAAATGCCTAGCAGTGGTAGCGGCCTATCTAAGGCTTTTGTGTGTTTCCATACCTGGACAACTGGCTCATCAGGGCCCAGTCTTCCCAAGAGGCCTCTCAGGCCACTCATCGCACTGTGTCTCTGCTCCGGCACTTGGGCTTTGTCATAAACTTCGCAAAGTCCACTTTGCTCCCCTCTCAAGATCTCAAATTCATCGGCGCAAGGTTAAGCACACTTCAGGCGCGGGCCTTCCTGCCTCTGGACAGGGCCCACAGGCTCATGGATCTCGCCAGCCACTTTCGCAGCAATTCCCTGATCTCTGCCAGGCAATTTCTGAGACTGCTCGGCCATATGGCTTCCACGGTCCATGTGACCCCCAATGCCCGCCTGAACATGCGACCTGCCCAGTGGTGCCTTCGCACTCAATGGCATCAGGCCACGGGGAACCTGACGGACTCGGTACAGATCTCCGACCTGCTGGTCTCTTCTCTGCAGTGGTGGCTTCATCTGCCAAACCTGCTACTGGGAGTGGATTTTCAATCTCCTCCGCCTTCTCAGGTACTAACAACCGATGCCTCTCTCCTAGGTTGGGGAGCACATTGCCAAGGGACATGTAATCAAGGCCTCTGGACTCCTTGGGAGTCTGCGTAGCAGATAAACTTCCTGGAGCTCAGAGCCATCCGCCTAGCTCTGAGAGCCTTCTCCCACCTCACTTCTCACCAGTCTGTACTGGTCCAGATGGACAATCAAGTTGCAATGTTCTACGTGAACAAACAAGGAGGCACAGGCTCCTTCCTTCTCTGTCAGGAGGCACGAAGGCTATGCTCTTGGGCGGTCCACCACGGCATACTCCTCAAAGCGGTCTATCTCCCAGGTCAAGAAAATTGCCTGGCAGACAAACTAAGCAGGATCCTCCAACCACACGAGTGGAGATTGGATCCATTAGTGGTTCAGCGGATCTTTCTCAAGTGGGGACTCCCCACCATGGATCTGTTTGCCAGTCCTCTGAACCAGCAACTTCCCAGATTCTGCTCTCGACAACCGCATCCTCTCAGAGTAGCGGCGGATGCTTTTCTGATTCCATGGTCCACAGGCCTCTTGTATGCCTTTCCTCCCATGCCGCTGGTGTCTCAAACACTCTTCAAAGTTCTCAGAGACAAAGCCTCGCTCATCCTAGTGGCTCCCCGGTGGCCCAGACAACCTTGGTTCCCGCTTCTGATGCAGCTGGCGGTGGACACTCCTCTTCCTCTGGGGTTTCAACCCGATGATCTGACACAGGATCAAGGGTCTCTCCTACACCCCAACCTCCGGTCCCTTCATCTGATGGCCTGGCTGCTGAAAGGGTAGTCCTTGCTCCCCTCCAACTGCCTCGGGAGGTGGAAGAGGTTGTCTTGGCTTCGAGGAGGCCGTCCACCCGGAAGTCCTACGCTCTTAAGTGGTGTCGGTTCTCCATTTGGTGTGCTCAGCAGTCTGAGAATCCCTTCTCCTGCTTGATAGCAGTGGTCTTGCAATACTTGCTTTACCTCTCCAATCTGGGCCTTAAATCCAACTCTGTCAGGGTCCTCCTCAGTGCTCTCTCTGCACATCACACACCGGTGGATGGCAGGCCTCTTTCCCACCACCCTGTGGTGGCTCGTTTTCTCCGAGGCCTTCTTCTCCTTAAGCCTCCTTTGCGCCCACCAGCCCCTGAATGGGATCTGAATGTGGTCTTGCAGCGGATTACCTATCCGCCCTTTGAACCTATGGCTACCTGCCCTCTTTGTTTTCTTTCTTGGAAAACCTTATTCTTGGTAGCCCTTACCTCTGCTAGGCGAGTTAGTGAACTGCAAGCCCTAGTGTCTGATCCTCCTTACACTAGGTTCTACAGGAATAGAGTGGTCTTACGGACTCACCCTAAGTTTCTTCCAAAGGTGGTTTCTACTTTTCATCTCAACCAGGAGGTGGTTCTTCCCACCTTCTTTCCTAGGCCGCATTCCAGCCGGGCTGAAATGGTCCTGCATACCCTGGACTGTAGGAGGGCCTTGTCCTTCTACCTTGACCGTACGCGGGAGCATAGAAGGGCTGTTCAGCTCTTCGTTTCTTTTGACCCCAATAAATTGGGGCTACCTGTCTCCAAGCGTACTTTGTCCATTTGGGTAGCTGACTGTATCGCCTGGGCTTATGGGGCAGCCGGCCTCTCGTTGAAGGGTCGAGTCACGGCTCATTGTGTTAGGGCGAAGGCTGCGTCAGTGGCTCATCTCCGCTCTGTTCCGTTGGCAGACATCTGCCGGGCCGCTACTTGGTCTTCAAGCCAGACATTTGCGGCCCATTACTGCCTGGAGAGGGAGTCCCGCAGGGACAGCGCTTTCGGTCAGGCAGTCCTCCATAATCTCTTTGAGGTTTAGGCAACTCCTACCCTCCGGCCCTGGTGTTGGGCTACCGGTCGGGGGCGTTTTCAGAGAAGATTCCTTCCTTCTGTACTGCTGAGCTAGAGGGAGCTCATTTTGTGCTTGAGGTCTCCGGTAGCCTTAAGCTGGGGAGTCCCATATGTGAGGACTGACTTCCTGCTTGGTCCTGGAGAAAGAGTAGTTACTCACCTGTAACAGGTGTTCTCCAGGAGCATCAGGAATCAGTCCTCACAACCCTCCCTCCTCCCCTTGGAGTTGCAGTCCTGTCATTTCGTTTTTGCTAATTTATTTTGCTGTCTTTTAGCTATGTCATCAGACTGAGCAAGATGGCACCCTTGGGCGGGAAGGGTACCGCGCATGCGCGCTGCATTTCCCAAAGGCTTTCTTTGAAAGCTGGGGAAATTGCTCCGCGAGGGCTCCGTCGGCGCCGACGTCACCCATATGTGAGGACTGATTCCTGCTGCTCCTGGAGAACACCTGTTACAGGTGAGTAACTACTCTTTTTTTCTTTATTTTTCTGTGCGCGTCTGCCTTCTTCGACGTCAGACCGGTACCGCCGGTCTTTTCTTTTCTTTCTTACAAAAAAACCCCTTTTCTTTCTTCAACTGTGCATTTTTGGTTTGGGCCTTAGACCTGAACATATTTTCTCCTCATGGAGAAGCCCGCTTCCGGGTTCAAAAAGTGCACAAGTGTGGCGGTACTATTTCTGTCACCGACACCCATGACTGGTGTCTAAAATGTTTGGGTCCTGACCATTCCATCACGGATTGTGTGTCCTGTACCATGATGTCTAAAAGAGGTCGGCAGAACCAAGCAGCCAAGCTCAGTACCCTGTTTCCCTCTGATGCAGCCTCGGTGGCATCGACGTCTTCCAGGGCTTCTTCTTCCTCCCATGGATCTCAGGTAACCAAACATAAATCTAGCCGGTCCTCGAAGGGCAAATCTCCCTCTAAGCATCGAGATGCCTCCGGGCTTGTCCTCGAGGATTCTGCACCGGCAAAATTACCCCGGCGGGAAGTTCCGGCTTCCAAAGCATTGTCTATGGGGTCACAGGTTGACATCGATGGCTTGGCCTCGACCGATCACCTGTTGCCGTGTTCTGGGGTACCGGTGGCCTCCACTGATACCGACATCCAGACTCTGGTGGCGTCGATGGATCAGAAGATTCTGTCCATGCAGCGCACCCTAACGGCGTTTATGCAGGCTTCGACGCCTCCGGTACCGCAACAGTCTCCGTTGCCGGTACCGACTCCGGCACCGGCATCGGTACCGATTGCATCGACATCGTCTTCGGTGTCGACTGCAACGGTACCCTGTCCTATAATGCCCATCGGTACCGAACCGGTACCGCTTACTCCCGATGTCGATCCCACTCAGTACGCGTATTGGGCTTTACAGGAGCATCCAGACAGGCGATACTTCGATTCCTCCGAAGACTCTGATGAGTCGGAGGTTTCTGTCGATGCACCGGTGCTTCTTCCTCAGGAGTCTGATTCTCCAAAACGAAGAATGTCTCCTCCAGAAGACTTGTCTTTTCAGGACTTCATTAGGGAAGTGGCTAGGGGCTTCTCCATTACAGTGGCCCCTGAGTCAGAGCCTAGAGCCAAGCAACTAGATATTTTGCAATATCCTAAGGCTCCTAAAGAAGCAGCTACTTTACCTATTCATGAGATTCTCTATGATCTCATGTTGAGCATGTGGGAGACTCCTCTTACCACCTCTCCTCATTCTCGTAGATTAGACACCATGTACCGTGTCCCTCCTTGTCCTGGCTTTCATAAGTCTCAGCTTCCTCACCACTCTACTGTGGTAGTGTCTGCCATGAGGAAAATAAAGAGTGCAAAGAGACACTCATCTAATCCTCCAGGACGTGAATGCAGGACCCTTGATGCTTTTGGCCGAAGGGTTTTCCAAGCTAATATGCTTGCTGCCAGAATCAACTCCTATAGTCTCTATATGGGGATGTTTCTAAAAGAAGTCACAGATCATCTGCAGACTTTAACCCCTTTTATTTCAGAAGATAAAAGGCAGGAATTTCTCACTTGGCTTAAACATGCCCAAGATGTTTCCAAATTTTTCCAACCGTGCAGCCTTTGACTCTTTTGAGTGTGTAAGCAGAGCCTCGGCTATTGCCATAGGTGCACGCAGAATTGCTTGGTTACAAGCCTCTGATTTGGAACTTTGGGTCCAAGATGAACTGGGAAATCTTCCTTGTACAGGTGAAAACCTTTTTGGCAGGGATTGGAAAGCAAAGGCCACTCAGATGGATGCTGAGAACTGTGCTTTGGATCGACTTTCAAAGTCTACCTCTGCTCCTGCTAAGAAAAGATTGTTCAAAAAGACAACTTTTTCTAAAAAGGGAAGATACTATCCTGCTTATGGTCAGCAGGCATCTTCTGCAGGTCGTTTTGCTGCAAAGAATCAGCAACCACCTAAACAGGCCAAGTCAAAGGCTGCCAGGCCTCCCACGGCTCAGCAGCCTCAGCCTCCTCAGGGCCTTTGACTTGCAACTAGAGAACTTAGCCTTTCTGGCTCTGGAAGAACCAGAGCCCCTCACCATTCCAGGAAGGTTGGCTTACTTTGCTCCCTGATGGGAGCAAATTACAGCAGAGCAATGGACCCTCTCCATTGTAAGGGAAGGGTACAAGCTTCATTTCTTAAACCTTCCTCCCCACACCATGGTGAGACAGTTCAATTCTCCAACATCTCTCCTCAACCTTCTGGGTCAGGAGATTGCTACCCTTCTTGCCCAAGGGGCAATAGAAGAAGTACCCCTTCTTCAACAGGGCTCAGGGTTCTTCTCCCCTTATTTTCTTATTCCAAAGAAAACAGCGGGCTACAGACCCATATTAGATCTCAGAGAATTGAACAAGTTTCTATTCAAAGAGAAATTCAAGATGATTTCTCTCGGTACTCTGCTGCCATACCTTCAGAGTCAGGACTGGCTTTGTTCTCTAGATCTCAAGGATGCGTACACCCATGTCCTCATCCATCCAACACACAGAAGGTTCCTGCGGTTCCTTTTTCAAGGAAAGCACTATCAATACAGGGTGCTTCCTTTCGGTCTGGCCTCTGCACCAAGGGTGTTCACGAAATGCATGGCAGTAGTAGCTGCATTTCTACGCACTCTAAGAATATTCGTTTTCCCATATCTGGACGACTGGCTCATTCGAGCTCCATCCCAGTCAGAGGCCCAGATTTCTCTAACCTGCACAATGCGTGTCCTTCAGTATTTGGGACTGGTAATAAACATCCCAAAATCCCATCTCACCCCTACTTAGTCTCTGGAGTTTATAGGGGCCTTGCTGGATACTACAACTGCAAGGGCCTATCTTCCTCAGGCCCGTTGCCTACGCTTGGTGCAGTTAGCCTCCCAGATACAGTTAAAGTCCCATTTAACTGCTCTAGAGATGTTACAACTATTAGGCCACATGGCATCCACCGTGCATGTGGTTCCATATGCTCGCCTTCACATGAGGGCAGCTCAATGGACTTTGTCCACCCAGTGGACTCAGGCATCAGGTTGCCTGTCAGACAAAATAGCAAACTCCAGTCGCCTATTTTGGTCTCACCAGTGGTGGAAGTCCCCTCCAAATCTGTTGCTCGGGTCCCCTTTTCAGCAGTCGCTACCCCAAGCAACTCTGACAACAGATGCTTCTCCAATGGGTTGGGGAGCTCATCTGCAGGATCTCTCCACCCAGGGCATCTGGTCTCCACAGGAGACTTCTCTGCATATCAATCTCTTGGAACTCAGAGCAATATTCTTAGCTCTCAGAGTGTTCCATTCCCTGCTCAGCTACAGAACAGTCCTCATCCATACGGACAACCAAGTAGCCATGTTCTATGTAAACAAGCAGAGCGGGACTGACTCTCTGTCGCTTTGCAACGAAGCTTTGCTACTGTGGGTCTTCGCCAGAGAGCATCACATCCATCTTCTGGCAGTATATCTTCCAGGCGTTCAAAACTCTTGGGCGGACAGACTCAGTCGAGTTCTGCTTCCACACGAGTGGTCCCTCCACATGGACCAGGTAGCCAGGATTTTTCGAATTTGGGGAACACCAGACATAGACCTCTTTGCAAGTCCGTGGAATGCCAAACTTCCCCGGTTCTGTTCCAGAATTCCGTGTCAGGGAGTTCAGGCCAAGGATGCCTTCCTCCTTCACTGGGGTCAAGACTTCCTTTATGCCTTTCCACCAATTCCCTTAATTCCCAAAACACTATTCAAGCTTCAGAGAGATCAAGGGACCATGATCCTCATAGCACCACATTGGCCACGCCAAGTGTGGTACCCTCTACTTCTGCATCTCTCTCAAGCTCCTTCCCTGGACTCGGGCTCTGCACCAGACCTTCTGTCCCAGGAAGAGGGAACTTTGTGGCACCCAAACCCCCAGTCGCTCCATCTCAGGGCTTGGTTGCTGAGGGCCTAGACCTTCAAGATTTTCATCTCTCTCAGCAAGTCAGAGATGTTATTCATGCCTCTAGAAAGCCTTCTACTAGACGTTCCTATGCTTTCAAATGGAAAAGATTTACCATTTGGTGTTCAGGGAAAGGTCTAAACCCTCTTGCAATACCTATGAATTCTCTACTAGAGTATCTCCTGCATCTATCCCATGCAGGTCTGAAAATGAATTCAGTAAGAGTCCATTTGAGTGCTATTGCAGCGTCCCTCAAGCCTCTCAATGGACAACCTATTTCCTCTCATCCTCTTATAGCAAGATTCATGAGGGGCCTTCTTTTAACTAAACTTCTCATTAGACCACCTCCAGTGGCATGGGACTTAAATCTGGTTCTTGGCCAGCTTATGAAGCCACCCTTTGAACCCTTAGCCACTACCTCCTTGAAATTCCTTTCCTGGAAGGTTATTTTTCTCATTGCACTCACCTCAGCTCGCCGTATCAGTGAGTTACAAGCTCTAGTGGCTAATCCTCCTTATACAAGATTCCATCATGACAAGGTAGTTCTCAGAACTAATCCACACTTTATGCCTAAAGTGGTCTCACCTTTTCATCTGAACCAGGAGGTATATTTACCTGTCTTTTTTCCAGGACCTCATGCATCAAGTGCAGAGAGGAGTCTTCATACCCTGGATTGCAAAAGAGCACTTGCTTTCTATTTACAAAGAACACAGCAACATAGAAAGTCCTCTCAACTTTTTGTTGCTTTTGATCCTTCCCATTTAGGACTTCCAGTCTCTAAGAGAACTCTGTCCAATTGGATTGCTCAGTGTATTTCCTTCGCCTACCAGAGTAAGAACCTTTCTCTGGAAGGCCATGTTACAGCTCACAATGTGAGAGCCATGGCAGCTTCTATGGCTCATCTAAACTCTGTGTCCATTGACCAAATCTGTCGTGCAGCCACCTGGGCCTCGGTTCATACCTTCACAGCCCATTACTGCTTGGACAAGGATTCCCGCCGGGATGCCTTGTTTGGTCAGGCTGTTCTCAAACACCTGTTCCATACCTAATCAGCTCCTGCCCTCCATCCCTGACTGGATGCCTGAGATTCATAGGTGGAGATGGAGCCCTTCCAGGGACTCACAATCTGGGTGATCTCCCAGGCATCTCTAGCTGGGGAGTCCCCATATGTGAAGACTCATTCCTGCTTGTTCCTGGAGATAGCACAGTTACTTACTTGTAACAGGTGATCTCTGGGAACAGCAGGAATTAGTCTTCACAACCCTCCCACCTCCCCTAGGAGTTGTATCTCTCTATCTATCTTTCCTTTCCTCTCTCTCTCTTTGTCTCAGCTTTAAAACTCGAACTGGAGAGAGACGGTTGGGAAAGGCGGGAAGGCAGCGCGCAGGCTCTGTGGAATGCTCCCAAAAGCTTTCCTTTTGGACGCTGGGGAGCGTTCCCGCGCAGGCTCCGTTGGTACCGACGATACCCATATGTGAAGACTAATTCCTACTGTTCCCAGAGATCACCTGTTACAGGTAAGTAACTGTGCTTTCCCCGTCTTTGAAAAAGGTTTGTTTGTTCATTAATACCCTTTATGTATATGTCTTGGCCCCCTCACTTTGGAACTCACTACCGGCTTATATTCAAACTGACTCACGCTATAAAAAATGTAAGACGCTAATGAAATCTCAGTATTTTGAAGTAGCATTTCCCAGATGAGTTTGGCTGAACTTGGCATTAGGCTTTTCTGGAACGGTCTATTGTGTTTCTCCTTCTGTACTGTAGCTTATGAATCCCACATCTTCTGTTTCTTTTCTTTCTTTTCCATTGTTGTTCATCTTGATTAGATTGTAAGTTCTGATGAGCAGGGACTGTCTCTTACATCTATATGAGATGTATTTACAGCACTGCATACGCCTTGTAGCGCTATGCAAAGTAATATTTTATTGGCATTCTTTTCTGTTTTTAATGTTAGTTTTTACCATTGTAAACCACTTTTTGTAGAAGGGTGGTATAGAAACATTTTAATAAACATATACAGAGACATGAACAAAATTGCTGCTATCTGTCCAAGGGGAAAGCTAATATGGCCTGCTGGGGGCCTTAAGGAGCCCAGTGTGGGTTGATAGCTTCCTGTAGGCATCAACGCAGGGTGCATAGCAAGAGCAAATTGTTCAATTGTCTGCTTTCTTACCCAAGGAGGTGGCCTTTTAGAGGCTTGATCTGAGCCAAGGGTGGTAGTTGTGTCAGCACCTGGCAACAGATGGATTTATAGCACAGAGATCAACAATTCTCAGCACTATCAAGATGGGCAGAGTTATTACGAATCACCATGGAGAGCCATAAAGCACATCTGCTCTGCTGAGGGCTTCAGACGTGCTTGAGGAGGAAATCTATGGCTGTGTCCTCTGTCCATACTAGATGATGGCACCGAGAATGATGGAGGCGCTGGCAGAAATGGTGTGAAGAGTGCAGTTCAGCCATGCATGGCATCAGAATCCTCGCCTCTTTGCACTTCATGTGGGCTGATGTGCTATGCGGGAGAAGCATTTGAGGGGCTGAGACTGAAAATACAGGGCCTGATAAGCCCTTTGGCAAAGAGGGAATCTAGCAGGGAGGCGAGTTATGGCCTCTGTTCTAGGGCAGTCTCCACCTGTGCCAATGAAATCCTGACTTTAGAGATGAAGCACCATTGAAATGAGGATAAGAGTCAACAGCTTTGCACTTGAGGGGGAGGCTGCAGGCATCGGCACCATCATTCCCTTGGAGTCCTGCCAGCACAGGTGACGTGGGGCTGCCCAGAGTCATTGAGGTGTGCTACCAAGCTTCTGGAGTGCAGCACACATAGGCAAAGCAAAAGGGAGGCTCTTGAGAGAAAGTTCCTCTGCAGTTCAAGTCTCTTCCGTCCATCCTGTACAGAAGCATTCAGTGGCACGTTTCGGGAGTCGTGCCCAAAGTGATGGGAAGAAATCCTCTTGTTGGAGCCAGATCATGAAAGCAAATAGGAGCATGAGCCACACAGGAGGTCCACTGATTATGCCACCATTAGCAAAATGAGCAGGGACCATCTGTTCTTTGTGTCTGTACAGCGCTTTGTATGATAAATAGTAGTAGTAGCATGGGCCAGACCAAAGGATATGCAGGCAGGGAAGGAATTTAATATGTGCTCATCATCAAAGGTGAGTTCTTTCCAGAGAAGAGCTGGGCCCAGGCATCAGAGAGGAAGTTGGGTGGCTACTCAAAAGCCTCAGAGCTTAGGCATGCTGGGAGGAATAGGGAAGGTTTCATCAGTGATCTGCTAAAGTGACACAAGAAGAAAAAAACCCAGAAGAAATAGAGGACAGCAGGAAGATTTGTCCGTCTGACTGGGCGAGTAGAACAAACTAGAGGGGAAAGAGCAAGCACGGTGGTGGGGGTGGCTGCAGGGCCAGCCCGTCTACTAGGCAAACTGGGCGGTTGGCCCGGGTGGTTAGCAGCACACATGAGTGACCCTGCCGCCCTCCCTCCCCAGCTGCCACTGACTCTGTTTGGAGGGGGGAGGCAGGCAGCGGCAGTATTTACAAAAGCAGCATCTTCTGTAAATACTGCCACTGCCTGCCTCCCCTCCCCCTCCCGAGACTGAATCAGCATCGGCTGGGGGAGGGGCGGCACAAACCCTTGGGCCAGTCCTGGGTGGCTGGCATATGCTCAGAAAGGCCTTTCTAGGCCTTAGTGGATCTAATCCATTCATGGTGCCATCAGATGATGTCGCCCATATGTGGCTGACTCACCCTGCTTGTCCATGGAGAAACAGTGCTGTAAGCAGGGAAAAAAGTCTTGTTTGTAGGAAAGTCACAGATTAGATGATGTGCCATTACGTAGCTTCATATTGTGTGTGTGTGACTAATTGCATCTAATGTAGTTGATGTAAGTTGTGACATCGGACCCAGTGTGGGCTAGTCAGATCTAGTATATATGAGGTAATTTGTCATTTACCCGGCTGTTCCAGGCAGTGCAAGAAAACTTCAGGTGAACAGATGTAAAACTTTAGTTTAATACCTTATCACTTGCTACAGCCTTGAGTACTTCTGAAAGATAATAAAGAGCGCTTACTGGCATGCATCTCCTATGTTCTCTCTGCTTCTGCCTGAATAGTAACGCAATTGTTATTCACAATTAATTGGCTTGGTTTAGCAGAAGGACTTCTAACTTCAGTTCAGAAACTAGCTGGCTTTTAAACATATACATTTGAAAATGTCAAGCCATAAACTGGAGTTGAAACGTGGTCCTTTCAAACTCCTATCAGGAAAGAATGCCTGCCGCTTCATCAGACAGCACACCAGCATTAGGCAAGAGAAGGCAGATGCCTGGGGCAACAAAGAACAGCAACAGTCAAAGCAAAAGAATAAATCCTGACAGCCAGACAAATTCAAAGAGCCGTTCTTTTACCTGCAGGGAGAGCGGCACACACACAGAAAGCAGACTTTTAATATTTAAAAGTATGATGTCAAGTTAGGCATTTTTACAGGATTCTTGTTGGAAGGGTGATACTCAGAAGATCATGATTGTTGAATTTAATTTTCAAAATCTGTGGGGGAGAAAGGGCATTAAGACTGAGAGTCTACCTAGGGCACCCCGTACCTTGCACTGGCCCTGGGGCCGGCCCTGCACATGAGTAGCAAATGTCTGAAACTAGCACACGGTGGCTCTAACCATTCATTTGATGTTCATTGATTCCAAATATAACATAGCTGAAGGAGTCTTTTGATTGTGAATATCAGGATATGGAGGTTAATGTAGCAAAGTGATGCACCTGAACCTGGCCAAAATGACAGAAAGGTGACCACTTCAGCCCTCCATGAGAGCTGGACTGGCCGCAGCCCAAGCTGGCTGCTTTTAAAGCCCTGCTAATAGTATTTACCACTTTTATAGCAGTACTTGACACAGGCAGCTCTGTAAGTGCTGATGGGTATTTGGGTACAATCAGGGCCGACACAACCATTAGGCATAACTAGGCAGTTGCCTGGGGCAGCAAAGAGCAGCAGCAATCAAAGTAAAATAATAGATCCTGCCAGCCCGACAAACTCAAGGAAGCATCAGCAGCATCCTTTTACCTGCAGGGAGAGCGCTGCACACATACCCACAAAGCAGGATTTAATCTTTTAAAGTATGATGTCCAATTTACAGGATTGTTTTGGGAGGAGTGCTGTTGGGGTGATCATACTTGTTGAGTTAAATGATCAAGATCTCAAGGGGGAAGGACTGTAAGGTTGAAGGTTTGCCTAGGTACTTGGTACCCTTTCACTAACCTGCGCACAGGACCTGCTCCATGAGGGACTAAACCAACCTTATCTACAGTATCGTCAGTCATCTCAATGGAGGAGCTCCCAGGGGCACAGCCTGTGCTGGTGGTGTCTTTGGCTAGTCAAGATAAATAGTGGGACTTATGCAAATTGTGGTGTGCCCCAGGGATCTGTCCTTGGTCCGATTCTTTTTAACATCTTTGTTAGTGATATAGCGGAAGGGCTGTCGGGTAATGTTTGCCTCTTTGCGGATGATACCAAAATCTGCAATAGAGTAGACACCCAGAAAGGTATAGATAACATGAGGAGGGATCTAGCTAAGCTTGAAGAATGGTCTAGAACTTGGCAGCTGGGATTTAATGTTAAAAAATGTAAGGTCATTCATTTGGGCTACAGCAATCCAAGGGAGCAATATAGTATAGGGGGTGAAGTACTTTTGTCCACTAAAGAAGAGCGGGACCTAGGTGTGGTTGTGTCTGATGATCTTAAAGTAGCTAAACAGAAAAGGCAACAGCAAAAGCTAGAAGGATGCTTGGGTGCATACGGAGAGGAATGGCTAGCAGAAAAAAGGAGGTGATAGTGCCTCTGTATAAGTCTTTGGTGCGACTTCATTTGGAGTATAGTGTGCAGTTCTGGAAACCACACCTTCAAAAGGATATAAACAGGATGGCTACTAAAATGGTTAGTGGTCTTCATTATAAAGCATATGAGGACAGACTTAAGGATCTTAATATGTACACCTTAGAGGAAAGCTTGGATAGAGGTGATATGATTGAGGCGTTTAAATACCTCTGTGGCATAAATGCACAGTGGGAGAGCCTCTTTCAATTGAAAGCAAGTTCTGCTACAAGGGGACATGGGAAGAGGGTGAAGGGGGATAGATTCAGGAGTGATGTTGTTATTAAGTGCCGTCGAGTCGAAATCGACTCATGGCGACCCTCTGGATAGCTATCCTTAATTGTGTTCGGTCTTCAGTCAGGCGGCTCATTGTTGACAGACTGGTACCTGTAGCTGCTGCTGTTATTGTATCGATCCATCTCATTGCTGGCCTTCCTCTTATATGCGGAAATATTTCTTTACGGAAAGAGTGGTGGATCCGTGGAATAGTCTCCCAGTGGAAGTGGTAGAGATGAGGACAGTATCTGAATTCAAAAAAGCATGGGACAAACACAGAGGATCTCTAAAGGAAAAAAGGGGACTGTTGTAGTTGTTGATATGGAAGGGCAGACTAGATAGGCTATGTGGTCTTTTTCTGTCATTTTTCTATGTTTCTAAAGAATTCTCAAAATACACATCATACAAATATTACTAACAAATTTCTAATAAACAAATTTTTCTTTTTATACAAGCAGTTTTCAGCTCGTAACAATTTTTATCCATATTTATTGGCAGTCAGGAACTCAAACCATAGATTTTACTGGTACAACACTCACCTGGTCACCTTCATCATCGTTCCCACAGCCTTAAGAAACTGAGCAACATTAACACAATTCACAACACAATAAATAGTTAGAATCAAACAACCTACATTCTTAAAAACCATTAAGCAATTAAGTGCTAAACATTCAAAGGACTTCAATATACATAGGGGAATACAAAAGCCCAAACTGTGACTCCATCACCATATAATACACAGATTCCAATCTGCAGGTTCACTCCATCAGTTTTTCCAACAGCTTCACCACGGCTGTCCCTGCTGCTTACTACTGCTACTCAGATTCCGCTGACCATGGCCAATGGTTTTGCCGCTACTGCGACTTCTTCAAAGGTAATTCAAAATACTCCACAAGCAATGCAATATGGACCCCAATTAGTCCCTGCACAAACAATGGTACCACTTGCGACAACTTGTGCTACTTTTTTCTTTTGAAACAAAACGCCAAAACCATGGCTGACTCCTTCCAGAAAATGCAGGTCTTTGGCTAGTGCACACCTGATTTGGCAACAAAATAGCAAAAGAATCATTCCAGTACCTTCATTATCGGAGACAAAAAAAAGCTTTATCTAGGTATTGCTTGGTATGGGCATTGTCTGCCATTTCTGTACAGCTATGTCAATCCATTAATCTACTAACCATGAGGTGGGTGGTGGGGGCTTTGGGGCCTTTTTACAGACAATGTCAGCCCAAGCTGTTCCCATTCCCTACGTGGGCCACGTTCCCCATACTGCACCTGCTCTCAGAAGGTCACAAAAGAGCAGGCCAGGGATCAGAGCCTGGGCTTGTAACTTAGCCAGAGGTGCCTGTGAAATGCAGTGCTTGTTGGGCTTTCTTGTGGGGTGTGTTAAATGTTTCTATTGCTGGCTTGCTTTGCAGGAGTCACTCTGCTGTCAGACGTGTATCCCGAGCAGATCTTGCCCATTCTGCTGGCACAGTATGGGAACATTCAGAAAACCCCCGAGAGCAGAATGAAGATGGGTGAAGTACTGATGCGGGTAACCAGTGCTTTGGGTGAGTTGCTGGAGTCTGCTGCAAACAGATAAGGGGAGGGATAACTTGCATTCATCTCATTGACGTTGGGGGAGTGTTAAGGGGACAGTTGCTACTGTGCTGCTGGCAACATGATTTTCTTCCTAACACAATTTTCAGATTCTGTAATGTGATAGCTTTTCATTTTTCTCACATTTTCCTTATGGTAGCGCATAGGGACCTGTCGTCATTTTAAAGAATTGCATGCAATGTTGAATTAGATGTAGATTGAACACATAATAAACATAACAAGTATTTCTCCAGGAACAGGCAGAAAGTCAGTCCTCACTTAAGAGTGACGTTGGCACCGACAGAGCCCACACAGAGCCTTTCGGATTGCTGCCACACATGAATGGTCCTCTTCCCGCCACGCATGCATGGTCCTCTTCCCGCCCAAAGGTGTCATCTTGCTCAGTCTCCCTTTTTCCATGGAGCCCTTCGGACGCACATTCTCGCCCCTCAGAAAAAGTTTCATTTTCGGCCTCTGGCCTGTGTTTTTTCCAGTAGCACTGGTCCTCTTCTCGTCCTCCCCTGCTCTGCTTTTTCCCTTGAACGAGGGGACATTCTCCAGGACCAAGCAGGAAGTCAGTCCTCACTTATGGGTGACGTCGATGAAGCCCTTGCGGAGCATTTCCCCAGCTTTCCAAGAAAGCCTTTTGGAATGCAGGCACGCATGCGTGGTTCCCTTCCCGCCTAAAGGTGCCATCTTGCTCAGTCTCTCTTTTTCCATGAAGCCCATCGGACGTGTGTCCTAGTCCTCCCGGAAAATAGTTGGATTTTTTTGCGATTCCTTCGCTATTTTTTCTCCGGTTCGACGCCAGTTCCCCTCCTGCCGGGTTCGGTACACTGGTATCGAGTCCGCTCTTATTTTTTCGGTTTTTGCCCTTCGTGGCTGGCGTTCGCGCCCTTTTTTTCTTTTTCCCTGGAAGGCCGGTCCTTTGACCTCGCGGGGACTCTTTTTTCCCCGATGGCTTCCAGTGGTTTCAAAAAGTGTGATCGGTGCAAGAAACTAATGTCTCTCACCGACACACACGACTGCTGCCTTCGGTGCCTGGGTCCTGACCACGATCGCAAGATCTGTGGACCCATGTGGAAAGATGTCTTCCAAGGCGCTTCGAAGTCGTCAGCACCAAAAGGAAAGGCTTTTCTCCGACTCGGCCTCCGGCCGGGCCCAAACCTCGTCTGAGGCCTCGACATCTCGGGAGTCGGATCCCGAGCACCGTCGGGACTCCTCGGACAGGGGGTCCCCCAACCGGGAACGAAAGAGGAAGAAGCGGCTCGCGAGGGCGTCATCGGAAGAGGTCCCTGGCTCCTCAGGAACTAGGTCTCAGACCCCCGACCGTCGCCCCGGACCCGTGGAACAGGAGAAGCCGCCAAAAGTACCTCGTGTGGAGCTGGAGTCTGCTGGACACGTAAGTCCTGTAGTCCTTGTGGACTCTCCTCCCAGAGAGCCGACGTCGGGCCCGGCGCCATCCGGGCCCGAGTCGGTGGCTGCTGAGTCTCCTGAGCTGGGTCTCAGGCTGACAGCCTTGGAGTGCAGATTGTCTGCCTTCATGGAACAGCAGCGGGCATTGATGGCCAGCCTGTCTGGCGCATCTGCCCCGACCACTGGGACATCGACATCGAAGTCGACCCCGGAGACCAAGCCGATACTTGAGACCATGAAGGCTCAAGGTCGACCTCGGTCGCGGTCTCCCTCGACCTCCCGTTCGGGACCGAGGGCGTCAACGCTGGTGCCTTCGACATCAGAGCGGGTGCTCACAGGCCCCGCGAGGTCGGACCCCGATTCCTCATCGGACGAGTCCACCTGGGAGACGGAGGACGAGGAGTCCCCCGACACCTTCAGGACTCGGTGCGTCCCGTCGGACTCACCGCAGTCTGAGCCCCAGAGTAGATCCCCTCCGGAGGATACCCGGTTCTCGGAGTTCGTCCGGGATATGGCCACTGCGTTGGCTATCCCTGCAGACCCCGAGGAGGAGCCTCGAGCCGAGGAGCTCAAGGCCCTACAGTATGACTCTCCACCAAAGGAGGCCTTTACTGTTCCGGTTCCTCCGATGCTGGAACGGCTCCTCTTCCGGATGTGGGAGGCACTGGCCTCGGCGCCGGTTCTCAGCAAGCGGGTCGATTCTATCTATCGACTCCGGAAGAGCCCTGGCTTTCAGAAGGCGCAGCTGCCACACCATTCCATGGTGGTGGAATCGACCATTCATCGCCTGAAAAGTCAGAAGATGCACTCCGCGGTGCCCCCTGGCAGGGAGGCCCAGAACCTGGATGGTTTTGGCAGAAAGTGCTTCCAGGGCTCGATACTTGCTTGCCGTGTCCAGTCTTACCAGCTGTACATGGGCATGTACTTGCGGGACCTGGCCAAGGAGCTGGCCGGGTTCTCTGCTGGTCTCTCCGGGGAACCCTTGCAGAGGTTCAAGTCCTTGTCCTCGAGGATACGGGAATGCTCCAAGTTTATGTCCCGCGCTGTCTACGATGGCTTCGAGGCTTCGGCCCGGGTTGCGGCAGCCGGCATCGCGGCTCGACACCAGGCATGGCTGCAGTCATCGGACCTCGAGCCATGGGTTCAGGACAAGTTGGTCGATGTCCCTTGCCGAGGTGAGAACCTTTTTGGCAAGCCCATGACCAAGAAGGCCACACAGCTCGAAACCGAGCACCTCACGAGGACAAGGCTGTCTAGGAAGACTTCTGCCCCTTCTCACAAAAAGAAGGGCTCGGGTAAAAAGCCCTTTTACCCGAGGAAGGGCACTGCCTACAAACAGTACCCACAGTACCAGGCCACCCAATCTCCCCCTCAGGGTCAGCAGGCCAAGGGGCAGGGTAATGGGCCCCATAGGCAGAGGACCCCCAAGCCTCCGGCCCTTGCTCCCAATCAGCAGGGTGGGGGTTTTTGACTCCTTAGGCATAGCCTCTCCGTCCCTGTTCTCCCAACCCTGCACAGGAGGTCGCCTCACCCTGTTTGCCCACAAGTGGCCACTCATCACTGGAGACAGTTGGGTGCTCAGCATAGTCCACAAGGGCTATCTGCTACACTTCTAACAGCTGCCTCCTCCATATTTTCCAGGGGCGCCTCCAAGGCCTCCCCTGCACACAGACCTTCTCCTTCAGGAGCTCCAAGGTCTGTTGATGGACAGGGCAGTGGAGCCTGTGCCACCCCACCTACAGGGACAGGGGTTCTACTCCAGGTATTTCCTTGTACCCAAAAGAACCGGTGGCCTTCGGCCTATTCTAGACCTCAGAAATCTCAACAAATTCCTAGAGAAGGAAAGGTTCAAGATGCTTACTCTTGGAACACTTCTGCCCTACCTTCAGCAGGGAGATTGGCTATGCTCCTTAGAACTAAAGGATGCGTACACTCACATCCTTATTCATCCAGACCACAGAAAGTACCTCAGGTTCATTGTGGGAGGAAACCATTATCAGTAAAGAGTACTGCCCTTTGGCCTCACCTCCGCTCCCAGGGTCTTTACCAAATGCCTGGCAGTGGTGGCGGCCTACCTGAGAGATCAGGGAATCTTTGTCTGCCCCTATCTGGACGACTGGCTTATCAGGGGTCAGACGTACCAGGAGGCCAGACAGGCCACCCTCAGAACTATTGCTCTCCTTCAAAACTTGGGGTTTGTCATAAACTTCGCAAAGTACACTTTGCTCCCCTCCCAGATCTTGGAGTTCATAGGGGCAGGGTTGGACTCTCTGCTGGCAAAGGCATTCTTGCCAGAAGACAGAGCCCAAAGACTGATAAACTTAGCAAACCAGTTTATCAGCAGGTCACTGGTCTCCGCCAGACTCTGCCTGAGGCTTCTCGGCCACATGGCTTCGACAGTACATGTGACCCCCAATGCCAGGCTCTATATGAGGCCTGCACAGTGGTGCCTTCGGACTCGGTGGCCACAGGCAGCCTCAGAGACAGGATAAGGGTGTCCAGACAATTTCTGAACTCCCTCTGCTGGTGGCTGCACCCACCCAACCTACTGCAAGGGGTGCCTTTTCAGATTCCTGGGTTCACAATGGTGCTGACCACGGATGCCTCCCTGCAGGGCTGGGGAGCTCATTGTCTAGGCAAGTGCACCCAGGGCCTGTGGTCTCCTTGGGAAGCCGCACAGCAAATCAATCTACTGGAACTCAGGGCTATTCGACTAGCCCTCAAGACTTTCTCTCCAACCCTTGCTCATCAGTCTGTCCTAGTTCAAACAGACAACCAGGTAGCCATGTTTTATGTGAACAAGCAGGGCGGAACTGGGTCCAGGCTCCTTTGTCAGGAAGCGCAGGACCTTTGCTTGTTTGCTCTCCGGCATAACATGCTCCTCAAGGCTGTATATCTACCTGGCCAGGAAAACTACCTGGCCGACAGGTTGAGCAGGATTCTGCAGCCCCACGAGTGGCAGCTCCATCCTTTGGTGGCTCAGAAGATTTTCCTGAAATGGGGACTTCCATCCATAGATCTGTTTGCCAGTCCACTAAACAAACAACTGCCAAAGTTCTGCTCCAGGCAACCGCATCCTCTGCTGATAGCAGCAGATGCTTTTCTAATTCCCTGGTCTCAGGGCCTCCTGTATGCGTTTCCTCCCACGCCCTTGGTGGCTGGAACTCTGTTCAAGATTCTTCAGGACAAGGCCTCAGTCCTTCTGGTGGCTCCCAGGTGGCCGAGACAGCCTTGGTTTCCACTTCTGCTTCAGCTGGCAGTGGATCCCCCATTGCTTCTGGGGTTGCAACCCGACATTCTCTCTCAGGATCAGGGTTCCCTTCTGCACCCCAATCTCAAAGCTCTCAATTTGATGGCCTGGAGGCTGCAAGGGTAGTTTTGGCTCCCTGGGGCCTACCTCAGGAAGTTGAGGAGGTTGTCCTAGCCTCTAGGAAACAGTCCACTAGGAAAACCTATGCTCTCAAATGGAAAAGGTTTTCTGTATGGTGTCAGCTACGTACAGAGGATCCTCTCTCCTGTACTGTATCCGTAGTGCTTCAATACTTACTGCACTTATCAAATCAGGGACAAGTCCAATTCTGTTCAGGTCCACCTCTCAGCTCTAGCAGCTCACCACTCACTGGTGGAAGAACATTCTCTGTCGGTTCACCCCTTGGTGTCCCGCTTTCTCAGAGGCTTGCTTTTGCTCAAGCCTCCAATCCGTCCTCCTGCTCCTGAGTGGGAGTTGAATGTGGTCTTGCAGCAACTGACTCGCCCACCTTTTGCGCCCATGGCTACTTGTCCTTTACGCTTCCTGTCCTGGAAGACACTCTTCTTGATAGCCCTAACTTCGGCCAGGCGAGTGAGTGAGCTTCAGGCCCTGGTCTGTGACAGGCCTTACACCCGCTTCTATAGGAACAGGGTAGTCCTTAGGACTCATCCAAATTTCCTCCCAAAAGTTGTCTCCTCCTTCCACCTTAACCAAGAGGTGGTTCTTCCGACATTCATCCCTAGGCCTCATGCAAGCCAGGCTGAAGCAGTTCTGCATACCCTGGACTGTAGGAGGGCCTTATCCTTCTACCTTGACCGTACGCAGGGGCATAGAAGGGCTACTCAGCTCTTCATATCTTTTGACCCTAATAATTTGAGGTTAGCTGTGTCCAAGCGTACCTTGTCCACCTGGGTAGCTGACTGTATCACCTGGGCTTACAGGGCGGCTGACCTTCCTTTGCAGGGTCGGGTCACGGCCCATCGTGTCAGGGCAATGGCTGCCTCAGTGGCTCACCTCCGCTCTGTACCGTTGGTGGACATCTGCAGGGCTGCAACTTGGTCCTCAAGCCAGACTTTTGCGGCCCATTACTGTCTGGAAAGGGAGTCCCGTAGGGACAGTGCTTTTGGCCAGGCAGTACTCCGGAATCTCTTTGAGGTTTAGGCAACTCCTGCCCTCCATTGGGCTACCGGTGGAGGTTCTGTCAGTGAAAAGCCTTTCTTTGATGCTGGGACTAGAGGGAGTTCTCTTGTTCAGCCTGGGTTCCTTGGTAGCCCAGCGCTAGGGAGTCACCCATATGTGAGGACTAACTTCCTGCTTGGTCCTGGAGAAAGAGTAGTTACTCACCTGTAACAGGTGTTCTCCAGGAGCAGCAGGAATCGGTCCTCACAACCCTCCCTCCTCCCCTGGGAGTTGCAGTTGTACATAGTTTATTTTTACAATTTTCTGTGCTGTTCTTAGCTATGTCATTTGACTGAGCAAGATGGCACCTTTAGGCTGGAAGGGAACCGCGCATGCGTGCCTGCATTCCCAAAGGCTTTCTTGGAAAGCTGGGGAAATGCTCCGCAAGGGCTCCATCGACGTCGATGTAACCCATATGTGAGGACTGATTCCTGCTGCTCCTGGAGAACACCTGTTACAGGTGAGTAACTACTCTTTCTTTTCTGTAAAAGTATTTCCTTTTGCGGCTTAACACCCTTTTCTCTCTCAACCGCTGGCCGCAAAGTTCTTCGACCTAGCGGGGGCCCTTTTTGCCCCAATGGCCACCAGGTTCAAGAAATGTGACAGATTCTCCAAAAACATGTTGCTCACGGACACCCACGACTGTTGTCTTTGGTGTCTTGTGGCTGATCATGACCCAGAGCTCTGCTCTCTGTGCAAAAAAATGTCCTCCAAAGCCCTGCTAAGTCGTAAGCAGAGGTTTGATGACACTTTCCGGAAGGTAGCCCCGGAATCCCCGGCGACACCCTCGGTTATCCCTCCGCCGGTGGGATCCCCAACTTCGGTCCCGCGCTCTTAGCGGCACTCCAACCAGGGATCCCCTGAAGTGGAGAGGCGTAAGAAAAAGAAGACCTCAAAGTCGTTGTCAGGGGCCCCAGACAAGTGCAAGCGCTCCTATGCTCGGTCGCTCACACCCCCCCCCCCCCAGCTTTCCTGAGAGTTGGACAAGGTGCGGCCTCGAAAGGTACCTCGTACGGATACAGAGGCCTCCAGCGATGGCGCCCAGTCTCCTGAGGGCCGTCCTGGTGAGGACCCCCTCTCCTCCTCCACGCCAGACCCGGTAACCCCGGTGTTGGTGTTGCAGGGACCCACGTCCGCGTGGGAGTCCCGTATTCTGGCACTGGAGCGCAGCGTTTTCTGCCTTCTTAGCTGCCCAGTAGGTGCTCATGCCCAGCACGGCTGGCCCGCGCCTCGAGACTGAGGTTCCCTTGAGAGGGATACCGAAACCCGCCCTGGAAACCCCCGAGAGCCATGGGCCTCGTGAAGGTCCTTGGTGTCGGTCTCGCTCGCCTTCCCAGTCCTAGGGAGTGAGATTCTCCAAGGCCTCGGCCTCTGGACGAGGCGACCAACCTGAGTCAGACTCCTTTTCGGGCCTCTCTAGCTGGGAGTCGGACGAGGATACCACTCCGGAGACCCGTGCCCACAGGGACCTTCCTTCGGACCCGTCCCCGCTCGCCTCTTGGAGGCGTTCGTCACCCGAGGACACATCCTTCCTAGTGTTCGTGCGGGACATGGCACGGGCCCTAAGGCTGAAGAGGAGCCACGAGCTGAAGAGCTCGATATTCTGTAGTATGAGTCCCTGCCCCAGGAGTCTTTTACTGTTCCAGTTCCTCACATTTTGTCAAGGCTGCTCCTCCACATGTGGGAGACACCTGCTTCGGTCCCCATAGTGAGCAAGTGCCTCGACGCCATGTACAGGGTCCAATGCAGCCCTGTGTTCCAGAAGACCCAGCTTCCACACACCTCCATGGTAGTGGAGTCAGCAATGCGGAAGCAAAAGAGCCCAAAGTCACACTCTTCGATCCCCCCAGGCAGGGAGTTGAGAACTTTCGACGCCCTTGGGTGCAAAGCCTATCAGGGATCCATGCTTACATGCCATATTCAGGCATACCAACTGTATATGGGCATGTTCCTGCGTGATCTCGCCAAAGAGCTCGGCAGGTTCTCCGCAGGCATCAGGGGCAAAAACCTTCTCAGGTTCCAAGCCCTCCTGAGATCCGTCGCGGAGTGCTTGAAGTACCTCTCCCGCGCCGCGTATGATGGGTTTGAGTCCTCCGCCCGAGTGGCAGCAGCCGGCATCGGGGCCTGATGCTAGGCATGGCTCCAATCCTTGGACCTGGAGCAGTGGGTCCAGGAGAAGCTCCTGGACGTCCCCTGCCTCGGCGAGCAGCTGTTTGGTAAACCTATGGAGGATAAGGCCGCTGAGATAGAAATGGAGTTTGTCACTCAAACTCGTCTCTTGCGTAAGACCTCCTCCTTCCCTCGGAAGAAGCAGCAAACAAAGAAAGCCATTCTTCCCAAGAAAGGGGCTCCCCTACCGGGGTTACCCACCTTTCCCGCCCACCCCTGCGCCAGCTCCCAGCACGCAGGGGAAGGGAGGTGCGCATAGTCACTGCAAGCCTAAAGGGCCTAAGGCCCAGCAACTGACGCCACCCCAACCCGCGCAGAGTTTTTGACGCTGACGGCATAGCCTCTCACCCCCCAGCAGCGCTTCCGCCTGTGGGGGGACACCTGTCCCTATTCGCCCCGTAGTGGGCATCAATCACATCGGACACTTGGGTCCTCCAAGTTTTCCGGGACGGATATCATCTCCGCCTGGACAGGCGCTCTCCTCCCTTCTCGCCAGCAGAGCCTACTCAGCTTCTTGCGCACCAGGCCTTCTTGCAGCGTGAGCTGTCCAATCTCCTCGCCCAACGAGCAATCAAGAAGGTACCACTGCACCTTCAAGGCCGTGGGTTCTACTCCCGCTACTTTCTCGTTCCTAAAAAGACAGGGGGCCTACGCCCCATCCTCGCTCTCTGGACCTAAACAAGTTCCTGATGCAGGAGAAGTTCAAAATGTTATCGCTTGGCATCCTGCTGCCAAGCGATTGGCAATGCTCCTTGGACCTCAAGGACGCTTACGCCCACATCCTAATCCACCCCAACACAAGCAATACCTGCCCTTCAGGGTACAGAGGGAACACGACCAATACAGAGTACTCCCCTTCGGGCTTGCGTCTGCACTGTGAGTTTTCACAAAGTGTCTGTCTGTGGCCGCTGCCTCCCTCAGGCGGCAAGGCATACCCGTCTCCCCCTACCTCGACGACTGGCTCGTCACAGGAACCTCGAGCAACAAAGCCCGCCTAGCAGCATCGCGCACAATCCACTTCCTCGAACACCTCGGCTTCTTGGTCAACTACTCCGAGTCCCACCTCAAGCTGGTGCGGCTCCTGGAGTTCATCGGCACCCGCCTCAGGTCCAGAGCAGGGCTTGGGTTACGGCATGGGTTGCGCCTCCTAGGACACATGGCCTCCACCAAACATGTGGTCCCCCATGCCCACATGCGGACAGCCCAGTGGTGCCTCGGCACAATGGAGCCAGGCCTTCAGCCACCTCAGAGACCCCTATCTGGGTCTCCTGCGGTCTCCACAACTCCCTGGGTTGATGGGGGGCCCCTGAAGTCTCCTTTGGGGAATGCCCTTCCAAACCCCACAGCACAAGCTTGTCCTAACGATGGGTGCTTCCCTGCTGGGGTGGGAAGCCCACTGCGGCGCCTTGTGCACCCAGGGGGCAGTGGTCGCCCAAGGAGTCCCGGCAGCAGATCAACCTGCTCGAGCTTCGGGCAGTCCAATGGGCCCTGAAGGCCTTCGAGGGCTATCTGAGGGGGAAGTCAGTGCTCGTGCAGACCAACAACAGGGTAGCCATGTTTTACATAAACAAGGAGGGGGGAACCGGATCATGCCTCCTCTGCCGAGAGGCGATCCTCCTTTTCTCCATTGCATTTCGCCGGGGGATGACTCTTCGAGCGGTCTACCTCCCAGGCCAGGAGAATGTCCTCACGGACAAGCTCAGCAGGATCCTCCACCCACATGAGTGGCGTCTGGATCCAGAGGTCACCGGCCTCTTGTTCCATCGATGAGGAATCCCTTCCATGGACCTGTTTGCCAGCCTGTGAACACACAGCTTCCCCACTTCTGCGGCCCGGTTCCGCATCCAAGCAGGGTGGCCCCGGATGCATTCCTCTTGGACTGGACCTCCGGCCTTCTTTACGCATTCCTGCCCACTCCTCTCATTGCAAGGACCCTCCACAAGGTTCAGCGGGACCAAGCTTCGGTGATCCTCGTGGCCCCCTCATGGCCTCGACAGCCTTGGTTTCTGTTTCTGCTCCAGCTCTCATCTGAACCCGAGTCCCCCTGGTCTGTGCCCCGGGTTTGTTGACACAGGAGGAAGGTTGGGTGTTCCACCCGAACCTGAACTCGCTGTCCCTTACAGCCTGATGGTTGAGCCGGTCGCCTTAGCTCTGCTGTACCTCCCAGAAGAGGTCGAGAAGGTTCTCCTCGCATCGTGGAACGACTCAACGAGATGGGCGTACACCTTTAAGTGGTGACGCTTCTCGGCCTGATGCTCCGAATTCCAGATCGACCCGTTCTCATGCTCCACCCGGTGGATCCTCAAGTGTCTCCTCCACTTCTCGAAGGCAGGGTTGAAATCCCTCGGTGGCTTCATTGCGCTCAGTGCCTTTAACGGATATCTGCCGGGCTGCGACCTGGTCTTCAGTGAACACTTTCACGGTACACTACTGCCTGGAGTGGGAGTCCTGCGGGACAGGGACAGCGCCTTCAGCCAGGCTGTACTCCATAGTCTGTTTGGGGTATAAGCAACTCCTGCCCTCCGACCCTTCTTCAATAGCTTCCAAGAGCTTCATCCCGGGGACCCGAAGACTCGGGCTCCTTCGGGCATTGACTTCTACTCACAGCCTCGCGGAGGTTTTTTTGGGTTACAGGCTCGGTAGCCTGTAGCTGGGTAGTCCCATAAGTGAGGACTGACTTCCTGCTTGTTCCTGGAGAAAGCGTAATTACTCACCTGTAACAAGTGTTCTCCAGGGACAGCAGGAATCAGTCCTCACTACCCTCCCGCCTCCCCTGAAGAGTTGCTGTTTTTGTCCTTCCCTTGCCATCTGCTTAGTAGGGCTCTAGCTAGGACCTGACTGAGCAAGATGGCACCTTTGGGCATGAAGAGGACCACACATGTGTGGCAGCAATCCCAAAGGCTTTCTTTGAAAGCTGGGGAATTGCTCCTCGCGGGCTCCGTCGGTGCCGATGTCACCCATAAGTAAGGACTGAATCCTGCTGTCCCTGGAGAACACCTGTTACAGGTGAGTAACTACGCTTTATCCTTTAATCTGCATAGTCTACAATGGATCCATCCATGTGCATGAAACATGTGACCTCTGACTTGTATTGTTATGTGGAGTTTTTCAGACTTGAGGAGACCTCCAGAGGGCTGCTGATGTCAGCATCAAAGATGGCCACATGAGCTTAAGCTTCGGCTAGCCCTGGCATTAAAAGCATACTATAAGCCCACCTGAATTGCCACAGAGGAGTGGAAAGCCATCTGGGTAGTAGAGGAAGTTGGTGAGATGGTGACGAAAGGCAAAATAGTCAGCCTAAAAGACCTCACTTACTCAGCTGCGGCCAGTCCGCCAATGCTGCATTCGCAAGGTGACAAGATGGTGGCAGCGGGAGGGAAAGCCACGGGAAACATGACCCAAGAGAACTTGCCCTGGGATCTGAGAGAGGGTTTCCCCCACAGCAGCCATGGTTGCCAACCCTGACCACCAGGATGCCTTCCAGGAGGAGGTTCGTGCCTGGTTCAAAGACTTAAAGACTGATATATCGCAAATCAGAGCAGATGTTGTAGAAGGCATTGATAGTCTGTGGGCAGAGCTGACTGATTTGGGTAAAAGAGTAGAGGAGATTGACGAGCAGATGGACGAACAATCAGAGTTGGTGGAGACCCTTGAGAACAAACTGCTTCTCCTTGATCAACAGCGTGAGATTCTAGAAAAGATTGAAGACCTGGAAAATTGGTCGAGGAGAAGTAATATTCGATTCAGAGGTATACCTGAAGGGGAGCCCTATGTGGATTGTTCTGCAGTGGTGAAAGATATCTCCAAGGCCCTCCTGCAGGCGGGTGGTGTAAAAATTAAAGGACTAGATTTCTGGATTGATCGTATGCACCATGTGGTGGGCCCAACGGGGCAAAACAGTAACAAGCCATGCAACATCATCATATGCTTTAATGATTATGGTATGAAAGAACGAGTGCTGACCAGGACCTGGACTGGAGGACCTTTCAAGTGGGGGACTTGCCTGGTGGAATTATATGCCGACTTGGCCCAAATCACTTTACAGAAGCAGCACCAGATGAAGGACGTACTGCTTAAGCTCCATGTGGAGGGAGTGAAGTATGGATGGACTTTTCCCTTCGGGCTTAGCTTTACCTATAAAGAATAGAGAATGAGAGTGCGCTCCCGCAAAGAAGCAGTTTGAACCCTTACTGAGGCAGGACTAACTGGGCTACAGTTTGGCCTGGGGACCGAGAGGATAGCTTGGAAGGAGTATCCGTGATGGCAGTGAATGAAACCACAGCCGTTGCAAGCTTAGCCACCAGTCGGACAATGCAGAGCACCAGGGAACAGAAAGAGGGCCGACCTGATAGTCCTTGAGCGGAACTGTCTGAATCACTGAGGACCTTTTTCATTCTGCTTGTTTTTAAGTCATAGGCATAAGGTGCCTAATTAACGTGACTTGAGAGTTTGTTTTTGCTGGATTAGTGATTAACATTATATGGCGGGTTGATGGGGGGATGGAAGTCGGAAGGCCTTGGTGGCTGGGAGTGGGGTATGGTTGAGTGTTGTTGGTAATGTTAGAGGGATTAGGTTTGTTTGTTTGCATACAGGGGGAGAGAGAGACTGGGAAATTGGTGGGTTTATGGGAGGAAGGGGGGTAGTTGGGTGGCTGGGTAGGTGAGGTGAGTCAGCGTGAACAGGGTGCGAGGGCTTGACCGGTTGTCCGATGATGTTGGCAGGAGCCTGGGCTATCCATGAGAGAGGGAGAGATGGCCAGGAAGTAGGGAGAGAATGGGAGGAGGGGAGGAGGAGGGAGTGGGGTTCAGTTTGAAGAGGGAGGAGGGATAGAAGGTTTAGTTAACAGGTGAGCTGAAAATCATGACACTTAATGTTAAGGGACTTAATTCACCCTTTAAGCGCCAGAAATTGTATAAGGAAGTGGCGCTTCAGAAGGCATCGCTATTTTTGTTGCAAGAGACGCACTTGTTGCATGCACATGAGGCATTGGTGGCTCCCCAGGGATATGTGGAGTGGAGGAGTGGCCTAGTGGTTGGGGCAAGGTACTTCAGGCCAGAAGGTCAGGGGTTCAAATCCCACTAGAGGACAGCAACCTTGGGCCGGAAGGACTGGGGTTTCTAGTCCCACAGGTGCTCCTTGTGGTCTTGGGCAAGCCACTTAACCCTCCATAGCCCATGTTCCCTGTAAAATAGTTATCTCCAAGTTATAATGCCCTGTTCAATGTAATTTCAGTTTGTTCATTGTAAACCACACTGATGCAGAATAGCGCGGTATATAAGAGAATGTAAATAAATAAAATAAAATAAATATGATGTTCGGCTTTTTGCATCAGATACAGTGGAATGTAAAAAAGGGGGGTGGCGGTTCTGGTCAATTCCATATTGAGAGTGAAAATTAATACCATGATCCAGGATTGAGAGGGGCGATACCTATTGGTGCAGTTGAAGATTGATGAAGAAAGGTTTTGTAGGGTCAGTGTTTATGCACCCACAGGATCACAGAAGGCATTCTGGGACGCCTTGACTGATCGATTGGCTAAGTTGGGAGAGGGGATACTAATTTGTGGGGGAGATTTTAACTTGATCTAGGTCCCAGTGAGGGATGCTACGGGAAGGGGCGCACGGCGGAAAGTGAATAGGGTTAAGTATCAGCAGTTTGTCAAGCAGCATTGTTTGATAGATGCCTGGCATTTTTACCACCCAGGTAAAAAATAGTTTCATTTTATTCCCCTGTTCATGGATCTTATTCACGGTTAGATGCTCTTTGTCTGGGGAAGGAGGTAGCAGGGAGGCTTCTGGGAGCTGAGATGGAGGCTATTACATGGACAGATCATGCCCCGGTAGAGGTGAGGTTGTCGGTGAAAGGGGAAGAGTGGGGACCCCAATTCTGGAAGCTGAATGAACCATTGTTGGAGGATGTAAAGGTGTTGAATGAGGTGGGGCAACTGATATTTTTGTATGAATGTCAATGGGGAAGTAGGGTGGGGGGTGGTGTGGAACGGGTTTAAATCAGTTTTGAGGGGGGGTTTGGTCAAATGGAGGATGCGGATAAAGAGGGAGCAGGAGGAACACGAGGTATAGCTCCGTCAGCATTTATTTTGTCTGGAGGAGACTGATGCGAGGAAGCTGGGGGGGGGGGGGGGGAGTAGACGGGGCAAGTATGGCAGTTCGATTGCAACTGAAAGCCCTGGAGGCCACGGCTATCCTTTAACCGCATGCAAATGCTCTGCCAGGAGTTTTTTGAAATGGGTAATAAGGCCGGGAAATATATGGCTCAACAGTTAAAACAACTGAAGATGAGGTCCCATATCTTGCAGATTAAAACAGCAGAGGGCTCGCTTTTATGAACTGAGCAGGAGATTAGGACAGCATTTGCTTCATTTTATCAGACTCTCTATGTAACCGCCCCGTCTTCCCCAGAGAGTCACATCTCTAGTTATTTAGGGTCTGTACCTTTGCAACGATTAGATTTGAAAGAACAGCAGGTATTGGATAGAGCGATAGGAGAGGAGGAAGTATTACAGGCCATTAAGATGCTTAAGGTGGATAAAGCCCCAGGCCTAGAAGGGCTGACGACCTATTTTTATAAAAGATTTGGCGGGGCCTTTGTTAGCCACTTGGTGCAATTGTTCAGTCTGTCCAAAGAGAGTGAGGCTCTGGCAGACACGAAGGGCTGGGAGAAAATTTATTTGATACCAAAAGAGGGGAAGGATCCACAGGTTACTGCTTCCTACTGACCTATCTCTGCTTAATCTGAATGCAAAGTTCTTGGCTAAAATCTTGGCGACCCGTCTTAATGGGGTGATTGGGCAACTGATTGACGAGGACCAGGCCGACAGGTAGCAGATAATGTCTGCAAAGTTCTTAATTTGGTATGGACGGCTACACAGATGAATGGCCCAGCCTTATTACTTTCCCTAGATGCTCAAAAAGCATTCGACCACATGCTCTGGACCTTCCTGTTTCAAGTGCTCGAACGGATAGGGTTCAGCATGGGCTTCTTGAGCTGGGCGAGAACTCTATATTGGAACCCAAAGGCATGGTTAACGGGGGATATTCAAACTTTTTTCCTCAGGGGCGGGGCATGCGTCAGGGCTGCCCTCTGATGCCCCTCCTGTTTGCTTTGTCGGTGGAGCCCCTGGTAGCTCGAGTTAGGATGAGCACGGATTTACAGGACATTGTGGTTGGACATAGAGATTATTGGATATCGCTATTTGCGGATGATATTATCCTAGCGGTTGCCCGCCTGCATATTTCTTTGCCTCTTCTTATGTGGGAAATTTGGGAATATGGGCAGTTGGCAGGTTTTCATATCAAGTGGACCAAGTCCGAAATATTGAATTTGACGGTATCTGATGAACAGCGGGAACGCTTGCAAGAAGGATATCCCTTTTGCTTGGCGAGATGGTCTATCTGGTATTCGGGGGTGCAAATTGGAAGCCAGCTGGGGAAAATTGCTGGGGCAGTGGAGTGGATGCTTAGTGGATGGGAACGGGGTTATGTGGAAGAGTGGAGGAGTAGCCTAGTGGTTGGGGCAAGGTACTTCAGACCGGATGGTCAGGGGTTCAAATCCCACTAGAGGACAGCAACCTTGGGCCGGAAGGACTGGGGTTTCTAGTCCCACAGGTGCTCCTTGTGGTCTTGGGCAAGCCACTTAACCCTCCATAGCCCATGTTCCCTGTAAAATAGTTATCTCCAAGTTATAATGCCCTGTTCAATGTAATTTCAGTTTGTTCAATGTAAACCGCACTGATGCAGAATAGTGCGGTATATAAGAGAATGTAAATAAATAAAATAAAATAAAATGTGTCGGTTCAGATGTATTGCAGTGATAAAGATGCTTCTGCTTCCACGCTTTTTATTCCTCTTTCAGATTTTACCGATACTGGTGCCCCCACGGGTCATACAGCAGCTACAAAAGAAGATAGAGTGATTCATCTAGCAGAATCAGGCCCCTAGGGTTGCAGCATGGATCTTGCAGAGGGCGCAGGTGGCCTGGGGGGGGGTGTCCCAAATTTTAAGAAGTATTCCGCAGCAGCACAGCTGCAGGCTATCTGTTCCTGCCACACGGAGCAACAGAAACATTAGGTGCTATTGGAGGAGGCCTCCCTCCCCTCGGCAGACTGGAGCATTTGGTCTGGTGGGGTGAACGGGGGCAGGGGATTAACCTCTTTGTATGTCACACCCTGTCTATATGGTAGCAGTATCGATGAGAATTACTGGGTGGTAAGCAGTGCTCACGGATGATGTCTTTGATGGTTTGTTTTGGGGTGGGAGAAGGTCCGGGAATAGTAGTGCTCCATTGGTGGGCAGAACCGGGCCTTGGTCAGGTCTCACAGGTAATACACCGGGGGGGGGGGGGGAGTGTGAGATTTTGAGGGGATACGGGACCTCTACTGTCTGACGGCACAGAACCACTACAATTATCTTCAAGTACGTGCCTTTTTACAGCAGCAAAAGGTATGGCAAGAGTTATGGAAAGAGAGGGGCTGGTTTGAAGTCACCTACTTGAGAGCCCTAGAATGGAAAGTGATTTTATCTTTGATTTATCGGGGGTTAACTAAGCGGGGACCAAAGAAATTGGGTTATATGATTAAATGGGAGCGGAACTTGGCAGTGACATGGGAAGTGGAAGAATGGGATGGTGTGGTCCAGGGTATAGTGAAGTTGTCCATGGCCACTCTCTTACAAGAGAATGGATATAAATTACTCTTCCAGTGGTATTGGACGCTGGAAAGGATGTGTAAGGCGAGAATGATGCCGTCAAATGACTGTTGGAGACAGTGTGGGGAGAAGGGTACGTTGTTGCATATATGGTGAGAATGTCGAGTGCTTCAGCAATACTGGGGAGCGGTTATCGAGGTTATTGCAGAAATCACAGGATGCCAGTTGCAGTAGCTCCTTGCTATATTCTTACTCCATCAGTGCCGACGAAACTACAGGGAGTGGTTCGGCATTGTATTGTAGTTGCCCGGTGTGAAATTGCTGCATATTGGAACAGACCCATGCTGCCAACATAAGATATGCCATACTGGGTCAGACCAAGGTCCTTCAAGCCCAGTATCCTATTTCCAACAGTGGCCAATCTAGGTCACAAGGGAAAAAATATTTTCTCTCCAAGTTTAGTAAGATAACCTAAGTGATTGGCTGACCTGTATTTGATGCATAAATTGACGGGTATCAAAAGGGGTAGGGGGAGGCCATTGATCAACAGTGGAGGAGGTGTGTGGAAGTGGCTGGGGAAGCGGAAGGAGGGAGCAGTAAAAGGGCATAAACTGAGAGGAACAAGCAAGGAAGGAGAAAGGGCATGAGGGTGAAAAAAGGGGGAACAGTGCTCACGATTTGTATACAAGGGGGAATAGAATGGAGGGGTGGGGGAGGAGAGGAAATGGGGGGAAGGGGTTTTAAAGTGCATTGTTTTGTAACTTGTGATTTGTTATTGTATTGTTGGATTGTAGTGGTTTGAAACAGCTAATAAACTTCCAAATGGAAGAAAAATAAGAGACGTGCAGCCTTAAAGCGAAATGGAAGAACTATGATAAGTTTACCTGTGAGAAAGCTCATTCTGATCAGATAACCACGAAAACGGTAGCTCCTCAGCACATTCATCTCACGTCACACTTTTACTTGCAGGTGCGCTGGCAAGGAACTAGCATATGAACTGTGACTGGTGTGCCCGTGACAGAGGGACACGATGCTCTCTGTGTTCCCTTGATGGCGTTTGGGAAGTGGTTTAGAAATGCTGTAAATAAATAAGAGCCAAGATTATAAGCACTGTGTCTTGTTTTGTAGTCACGCGTTGTTCCTTTGTGTGCTCCTGTTTTCTCCTAAATAAGGGCCAAGATCCAAGTTCTGTGCTTGGTATCATCAGCTAGTTGACGCTAAATATTCCTGTATATTGACAGTTGAGCATCGTGTTGATGGGGTTTAGTGCAGAGTGGAAAGGAGTGCATAGACGATCTAGCTATGTAGGATTTGACTCTCCTTTGTGCTGTGTCAAGCTGTTTGATTTCTCCCTCTCCTTCAGGGGACATGGTTTTCCGTTACCGAGACCCCCTGATTCATGCTTTCCTGAGGGGAACGAGAGATCATGACAGCACCCTGAGGGCTAGCAGTCTGGCAAACCTAGGAGAAGTGTGCCGGAGACTTCAATTCACACTGGGCTCTATGGTTCACGAGGTATGAAAGGAGGCTCCATGCTTCTGTGTCCTAATTGAATCCTCCATACAGTGCAACAGGCTGGTTTCATCACAGCTACTTAGCTTTTCAGGTTTCTTTTGCTTTGGCAGTCGGTTTGCTCTTTTGGGCATGTTTGTCTGTGTGTTGAGGCCAGATTCTGTCATTAGCTGTTGTGTGCCTTTGAGACTCAGCTTAGATCTCTGCCTTAAACATACTTTTCTGCTTGTTCATTTAAAACAAGTAAATGGGAAATGTTGAACATGGAAAACATCTAATGCCATTAACAGTAAGTAACACATTTTCAAAGCTATACCCACCTGTTATGTAGGTTAAAATAGTTAACCTTCCTCAATCAGTCGCCATGGAGTAGAAACACTCCTAGCAGTATTAATAGACACACTCCTAAAAGGAATTGACAATCACAAACAGGCGTTCATTCTCCTTTTCATCGACATATCAGCAGCTTTTGATAGCGTGCATCACTCAATATTACTCAACAACCTAAGACAGTTAGGCATAAACTCCACCGTACATAAATGGTTCACCTCATATTTACATAACAGAACACAAAATGTAAGAACAGGTAATCAAACATCCAACACATACAAACAAGAAATAGGCTTACCACAAGGCTCAGCACTGTCAGCCCTACTTTTTAATATCTATATAAAACCGGTCTGCAATATCTTTAAAAAATTTGGAGTACAATATCACCTTTATGCGGACGATATCATGATGTACATACCTTTTACGATTCCTAACCTACCGATTCAACTTCTATCTGACTGCTACAATGAAATTACATACTGGCTAAAAACCCAAAACCTCCATATAAACCATGCGAAAACTGAGGTCTTAATCGTAACAAAAAAACAAACATTCACTCCGCCAACCCACATAACACTACAAAACCAAGAAATTAAAATAAAAATGAAATAAGATATCTAGGTGTCATTTTAGATACACACCTTACTATGGAAACGCACATCAGAAATACCTTAAAGAAAATCTACTTCAAACTTAAAATCCTCAAACAATTACGCCCCCTTGTATTTATACAAGATTTTATCAATATAACACAGGCTACCATAACTCCACACTTCGATTTCGCCAACTTAATACTTATAGGCATTTCAAAACAAAACATCAAAAGGATCCAACTTGCGCAAAATGCTACAGCTAGAATTATATTAAAGATAAATTCACTCCAACACATTACACCGATACTAGCATCCCTTCACTGGTTACCAATACAAAGCAGGATAACATACAAAACAATAATAACTACATTCAAAGCCCTAAATGACATGGCCCCGAAGACGCTCTGTAATCTAATAAGCAAAGAACCACCTAAGCCCACACATAGAAAAGGTCAATCAAATAAACTTAAGATGCCAAAAGAATATATAAGAACTCACAAATTAACAAATAATAGAGCCTTTTCCCACATAGCCCCAACAGTCTGGAACTCTTTACCAGAGGACTTACGATCACTAACAGAGATAACAGAATTCAGAAAAAAATTGAAAACCTATCTATTCACTAAACACTATAATACTATAGAAAACCCTCCACTCAACTTAGATAAAGGCTAAACATGAACCTGCCTAAAATCAAGATTATACCCCCTACTACATTCAATACGTACAAACTCAAATGAATAATCATTCCATTCCTATGCACTGATACCCCACTTGTATATAGTTACAACTGTTTTAGAGACAGTACTTCTGTTTAAATTGTTACTCAATCTGTGTTAGTTGATTTATTGAATTAATCCGCACAGTTTATATATACACTTTGTTGATCAAGTTAAGATGTTCTATGTAAAAAGTTATAATTGTTCTATGTAAAACAAGCTATGCATTGTTAATTGTTGTTAATTGTACACCGCAACTGATCGCTGGAAGATGCGGTATATAAATAAGTGTTAAATAAATAAATTCATTCATTGCATTTAGAGACGCTACTGCCATAAGCCCATAGCAATTTAAAACTAAAATCACAATTGACATCAAAATTAGCAATACAGAGGAAGTGACATCACAGGATTGATGGCAGCATAATTACTGTGCTTCACATTGGACTGGAAATCATAAGAACATAAGAGCATAAGATATGCCATACTGGGTCAGACAAAGGTCCATCAAGTCCAGTATCCTGTTTCCAACAGTGGCCAATCTAGGTCTGAAGTACCTAGCAGTTTCCCCAAAAGACACAGGTTCCAAAATGCTTGTATTGGGTCAAGTAGTGATATCCTGGGTCCCCTTTAATAATGGTATCTCCAGGAACAAGCAGGAATGTAGTCTTCACAAATGGGTATCATCGGCACTGACGGAGCCCGAGCGGGAACGCTCCCCAGCTTCCAATAGGAAAGCCTTTGAGAGCATCACACAGCGCCTGCGTGCTGCCTTTCCAACTGTCCCTCTCCAGTTCTTTGTTTTCCGCAGAGCCGACAGGTCACATACCCTGTCACCGCAGAAAAGTTTCGTCTTTATCTTTGTTTTTGTGGTCGCGTCTGCCTTCCTTCGATGCCATACCGGTACCGCCGGTTCTTCTTTCTTTTAAAAAAAATTAATAAATTATAGTTTCTGAGGTGTTTTACTTTAGAAACTTTTTTCCTTGGTGCTAGGCGCCATTTTGGGCACTAGGCCCAATTTTATCCTTAAAACTGGAAAAACATACTTCAGTTTTTAAAAAATGTTCTAAATGTGGCGATACCATTTCCGTCACCGACACCCATGATTGGTGTCTCAAATGTTTAGGTCCTGACCACTCTATTTCAGAGTGCCTCTCCTGTGGAATGATGTCAAAAAGGGGCCGGCAGAACCGAGCTGTTAAACTTACCACCCTTTTTCCCTCAGACGCGGCGTCTCTTGCATCGACGTCCTCCAGGGCCTCATCTTCCTCCCATGGATCTCAGGTAACTAAACATAAATCTAGCCGGTCCTCAAAGGGTGGTTCTCCTTCTAAGTATCGAGATGCCCCTGGCGTTGCCCTTGAGGAATTTTCACCGGCAAAACTTCCCCGGCGGGAGTCTTCGGCTTCCAAAGCACTAACGGGGTTCCAAGATGTTCTCGAGGCCTCAACCTCAGCAGAACTACTGGCACCAAGCTCTGGGGTTGCGGCTGCTTCTACCGGTACCGACACCCAAGCATCGGCAGCGTCGATAGACCAGAGATTCCTTGCTATCTAGCGGCTCTTCTCACGGTTTCGGTACTGTTGAAACTGCTTCAGACACCTCAACCGGTACCGACACCAGAACCGGTACCGACTGCATTAATATCGGCGGGTATGCTACCCATACCGAGTCATGCGTCTGTCTTCGGCATCGACAGATCGATACCGGAACAACCCGATGCCAACTTCGATCGATACCGGTACCGTGCTTTGCACGATCACTCGGATCGGAGGTATTTTGAATCCTCTGATGAGACTCCGAAGACTCTGCCAATACAAGAGTACTTCTCCCCGAGGATTCCTCTTCTCCTCAGCGAAGAATGTCTCCGCCAGAGGATATATCCTTTCAGGACTTTATCCGTGATGTGGCCCGAGGCCTTTCCATCACAGTAGCTCCTGAAAAAGAGCCTAGGGCAAAGGAGTTGGAAATTCTCCAGTACCCTAAGGCTCCCGAAGAGGCAGCTACTCCTGCCTATTCATGACATCTTACATGATCTTATGCTAAGGATGTGGGAAACATCTTTAACCACATCTCCTCATTCTCGAAGACTCAATACCATGTATCGAGTTCTACCTTGTCCTGGCTTTCAAAAAACTCAATTACCACACCATTCAATGGTGGTGGAATCAGCCATGAGAAGGATGAAAAGTGCAAAGAGACATGCATCCAATCCCCAGTTCGTGAATGTAGGACTCTCGATGCCTTTGGGCGTCGATGCTTCCAAGCTTCCATGCTCTCAGCTAGGATCAGTTCCTATATGTTGTATATGGGAATGTTCCTTAAAGAGGTCACAGGAGACTTGGAGCTTCTGAGCCCCCTCCTTCCTGATGACAAAAGGCAAGACTATCTTACTCTAGTCAAACATGCTGAGGATGTTTCCAAGTTTGTAAATCGTGCAGCCTTTGACTGTTTTAAGTGCATACGCAGAACCTCTGCTATTGCCATTGGTGCACGTCGGATTGCCTGGCTTCAGGCATCTGACTTGGAAATTTGGGTACAGGATAAATTAGGAAACATTCCTTGTACAGGAGAAAATCTCTTTGGCAAGAATTGGCAGGAGAAGGCTAATGAGATGGATGCTGACAGTATCACTTTGGATAGATTGTCCAAATCAACAGCCGTTCCTGCAAGGAAAAAAATCCTCTAAGAAACTATTTTTCAATAAGAAAAAGAAGTTTTATCCTTCCTATACCCAACAGGGACACCGTCCAGGTCAGACTGTGAAATGTGTGGAAAATACCATCTCGGCACTCAATATCACCACTGCACAAACTGACCCATGCCCTGCCTTTTGGATAAAAGATTTACGCAGCGAACTCAGCCCTTTAATCACAAGAATGATGAACCTATCTTTCACAACTGGATCCTTCCCTTCAGCACTCAAGCAAACATCCATCAGACCTCTTCTAAAAAACCCTAAGCTCGACCCTAGTAAAGTAGAATCCTACAGACCATAGCTAGTATACCCCTACTAACTAAGATAATTGAAAAAGAAGCACAAAGACAAATACAAGACCACATCGACACCGCCTCCCCACTAGACCATTGTCAACATGGTTTCAGGGAGTACCATGGTGTTGAAACCCTCCTTATCACCCTTTTCAACAATATTATCACAGGTATCGATAACATTCGCCAAGGTTTCGTACTTATTTTCATAGACATTGCTGCAGCTTTCGACTCGGTACACCACGGTCTTCTCTTAGAACGACTAAAAGAAAAGGGCATCAACGACATCGCTCTTGATTGGTGCAGATCTTACCTTGATGAAAGATGGCAGCATGTAAAATCTGGAGCAGCAGCATCTGAGCCTTTCCACCAAAGACAAGGTGTTCCTCAAGGATCATCCTTATCATCCCTCATGTTTAACATTTACATACAACCCATCTGCAATATCATCAGGTCTTTCAACGTTCAATGTCTAATATACGCTGATGACATTCTTCTCTTCATGCCATTCTGCACAATACAAATGGACCTCTCCCCACTGATTGAATGTTTTGATGCAGTGTCCGATTGGTTTCTGTCTCACAACATCTGTATTCAACACAAGAAAACGGAGGTGCTCTTTATCACGAGAGACCAGAGTTTCACCCCGCCACCCCATATAAATCCACAATTCGATATTTAGGGGTCACCTTGGATCAACGTCTGGACATGAAGCTACACATATCCAACACAGTTAAAGCCATTTACTTCAAAATCCGGTCACTCAGACACCTTCGCTCCTTATTAGACCCAGATGACTATCGGACCGTATACCAAGCCCTTATCTTACCTCATTTCGACTTTGCCAATGCCATTCTTCAAGGCCTCCCACAGTCTACGTTGAATCCTCTGCAACTTGCCATGATCGCCGCCGCCAGAGTCCTAGTTGGAGCATCAAGATGCGACCACGTAACGCCCATCTTAATGCAACTCCACTGGCTACCCACACATGGAAGACTTCTGTTCAAAACCTTGTTACTCACATTCAAAGCCATCAATGGCCTCACTGCCTCTTCATTAATTGACCTCATTCAGTCCACCCCGCCTAACAGAATTAGAAGACCTACAACAACTAACACTCTAGTAATCCCAAGGGGCTCAACAAAGTGCACACTAGCAACATCAAACAGAGCCTTCAGCCTTTATGCCCCTAAATGTTGGAACACTTTACCACCAGATATTCATGCTGTTACCGATCTAGTGCAATTCAAGAAAGCACTCAAATACCACCTATTCCTTCTTTACTACCAGGATAGTCTGACCCCAACATAATTGCCTCTCCTCCAGACTAGCCTACCATTTAGATCGTACCTAATCTGTAGCACAAGCTCACTGTATATATGTAAATAGCTGTTTTCATACTTCCCTATGTTATCCAAGTTGTCATTTCCTGTTCTATGTAAAACCATATAGTTTGTTGTTATGGTACTTTGTTTTATGTAAACCGCGCTGATGATAAATAGTGCGGTATATAAGCGACTGTAATAAATAATAAATAAATAATAAATAGACTGCCCAAAAGGCACAACAGCAACAACCTAGACAACAAAAGAAGCCAAAAGCTGCAAAACCTCAGTCAGCTCAGCAGGCTCAGCCCCCTCAGGGGCTTTGACTCCTTCCTAGAGAACTTTGCCTTTCTGCCCCTGAACGGTCCAGAACCCTTGACCATTCCAGGCAGGTTATGTCATTTTGCCCACAGATGGTACCAAATAACAGCAGAAAATTGGACTCTGTCCATTGTACGAGAGGGGTACAAGCTTCATTTTCACAGCATGCCCCCTCCTACAATTGTAAAACAGTTCAATTCTCAGACCTCTCTCGACAGTCTCTTAGGTCAAGAAGTCACAATGCTCCTGGCTCAAGGAGCAATAGAGGAAGTACCCATTCCCCATCAGGGTACAAGGTTCTACTCTCCCTATTTCCTTATTCCAAAGAAAACAGGACATAGACCCATTTTAGACCTCAGAGAACTGAACAAATATTTGCTCCGAGAGAAATTCAAAATGGTCTCTCTAGGAACTCTGCTGCCATACCTCCAAAGTCAGGATTGGCTTTGTTCTCTAGATCTCAAGGATGCGTATATTCATGTTCTCATCCATCCAAATCACAGGAGATTCCTCCGATCCCTGTTTCAAGGAAAGCACTACCAGTACAAGGTTCATCCCTTTGGCCTGGCTTCTGCACCAAGAGTGTTCACAAAATGCATAACTGTGGTAGCAGCATTTCTCCACACTCTGGGAATATTCGTCTTCCCTTACTTAGACGACTGGCTCATTCGAGCCCCTACAGTGCCAGAAGCCAGCTCTGCTCCGTTTCACACAATGAGAATCCTTCAGTATTTGGGACTGGTCATAAACCTCCCAAAATCCAATCTTGCTCCCACTCAGTCCCTAGAGTTCATAGGAGCTCATCTGGATACCAGACAAACAAGGGCTTTCCTTCCACAGCCCCGCTGTCTTCGCATACTACAACTCGCTTCCCAAGCAGTGCTCAAGCCTTGTCTCACTGCTCGGGAAAAGCTATAATTGCTAGGCCACATGGCATCCACTGTGCATGTGGTTCCTTATGCTCGCCTCCATATGCTCGCAGCTCAGTGGACTTTATCCACTCAGTGGACACAGACCTCAGGCTGCCTGTCGGACAAAATAACAAACTCAAACCATCTTATTTCATCCCTCCAATGGTGGCAATCACCCAGAAACCTTCTGGTGGGGTCTCCTTTCCAGCAACCCCTATCCCAAGCCACCCTAACAACAAATGCATCACAGGTGGGATGGGGAGCCCACCTGCACAATCTCTCTACCCAGGGTACCTGGACTCTACAGGAGGCCTGTCTTCACTCAACCTCCTGGAGCTCAGAACAATCTTCTTTGCTCTTCGAGTATTTCACGCCCAGCTCAGCTACAAGACAGTCCTAGTTCAATTGGACAATCAGGTAGCCATGTTCTATGTGAACAAGCAGGGCGGAACAGGCTCTCTGTCGCTATGCAACAAAGCTTTGTGACTATGGGCCCTCGCCAGAGAGCATCAGACACATCTCCTTGCCGTGTATCTTCCAGGCATTCAAAACTCTTGGGCAGACAAACTCAGTCGAGTTCTGCTTCCACATGAATGGTCTCTCCATGCGGACCAGGTTGCCCAGATATTTCCGATTTGGGGAACCCCAGACATAGACCTCTTTGCAAGTCCGCTGAATGCCAAACGTCTCCGGTTCTGTTCCAGAATTCCAGCTCAATGTTCTCAGGGAAGGGACGCCATCCTCCTTCACTGGGGTCAGGACTTCCTATATGTCTTCCTACCCATTCCCCTCATCCCCAAAACCCTATTCAAGCTTCAGAGAGACACAGGTTATATGATCCTCATAGCTCCACGTTGGCCACGGCAAACGTGGTACCCTCTGCTCCTACATCTCTCTCAAGCTCTGCCTCTGGAGTTGGGATCCGCTCCAGATCTTCTCTCCCAAGATGACGGGATGTTCTGGCATCCAAATCCCCAGTCTCTGCATCTCAGGGCCTGGTTGCTGAAAGCCTAGAACTTCAGGATCTTTCTCAACAGGTAAAGTATATCCATCATGCTTCTAGGAAACCCTCCACAAGACGCTCGTATGCCTTTAAGTGGAAAAAGTTTACCATATGGTGCTCGCAGGAGGGTCTTAACCCTCTTGTGATACCTCTGGAATCGATACTGGAGTATCTCCTTCATTTGTCAAATGCGGGTCTCAAGACAAATTCAGTAAGAGTCCATCTTAGTGCTATTGCAGCTTCTTACAAGCCTCTAAGTGGACAACCTATTTCCTCTCATCCTCTCATAGCGAGATTTATGAGAGGCCTTCTTTTAAAGCCTCCCATTAAACCACTACCGGTGGCATGGGACTTAAATCTGGTGCTCGGGCAGCTCATGAAACCGCCCTTTGAACCATTAGCCACTACATCTTTGAAATTCCTTTCCTGGAAAGTCATCTTCCTCATTGCAATCACATTAGCATGTCGCATCAGTGATTTGTAAGCGTTAGTGGCTGATCCTCCTTATACAAGGTTCCACCATGATAAGGTAGTTCTTAGGACTCATCCACACTTTATGCCAAAGGTGGTTTCGCCTTTCCATTTAAACCAAGCGGTTTACCTTCCTGTATTCTTCCCAAGGCCTCACGCCTCAAATGCAGAAAGGAATCTTCATACTTTGGACTGTAAAAGGGCTTTGGCCTTTTACTTGCAAAGGACACAGCAACATAGAAAGTCCTCTCAACTCTTTGTTGCTTTTGATCCTAGTCATTTGGGACTTCCAGTTTCCAAAAGAACACTGTCCAGCTGGATTGCTCAGTGTATATACTTTGCCTATGAGAGTAAGAACCTTCCTCTTGAAGGCCATGTCACAACTCACAGTGTGAGAGCCATGGCAGCCTCAATGGCTCATCTTCACTCTGTGTCTATCGACGACATCTGTCGAGCAGCTACTTGGGCTTTGGTACATACCTTCACAGCCCACTACTGCTTAGACAAGGACTCACGCAGGGATGCCTTGTTTGGCCAGGCTGTTCTTCAACACCTTTTTCAGACTTAATCTACTCCTACCCACCGTCCCTGGTAGGATGCCAGAGATCCATGGGGGAAGTATGGCCCTTTCACAAGGGTTAACAACTTCCTGGGGCCATCTCCCTGGCATCTGCAGCTGGGAGTTCCCATATGTGAAGACTACATTCCTGCTTGTTACTGGAGATAGTGTAGTTACTCACCTATAACAGGTGATCTCCGGGAACAGCAGGAATTTAGTCTTCACAACCCGCCCACCTCCTCTAGGAGTTGTATCTCTCTCTCTCTCTCTCAGCTATAAACTCAGCTGGAGAGGGACAGTTGGGAAAGGCAGGAAGGCAGCACACAGGCACTGTGGGATGCTCCCAAAAGCTTTCCTATTGGACGCTGGGGAGCGTTCCCGCGCAGGCTCCGTCAGTACCGACGATACCCATATGTGAAGACTAAATTCCTGCTGTTCGCGGAGATCATCTGTTACAGGTGAGTAACTACGCTTTATCCACAATGATGCCTAAATATTTTTCCTGGGTGGTGGAACCTTGCATCGTGTAACCACAGTTTGGGTTGTTCTTTCCTAGGTGCATAACTTTGCACTTGTCCACATTAAATTTCATCTGCCATTTGCATGCCCAGTTTTCTAATTTATCAAAATCTTCTTGTAATTTTCCACAATCCTCATGGGTTTTAACAACTTTGAATAGTTTTGTGTCATCTGCAAATTTGATAACCTCACTCGTTATTCACATTTCCAGGTCATTTATGAATATGTTAAAAAGCAGCGGACCCAGCACAAATCCCTGGAGTACTCCACTATTCACCTTTCTCCATTGGAAAAATTGGCCATTTAGCCCTACCCTCTGCTTTCTATCTTTTAACCAGTTCCTGATCCACAATAGTACACTATCTCCTATCCCCTGACTTTTTAATTTTGCCAAAGTCTCTCATGAGGGACCTTGTCTAAGGCTTTCTAAAAGTCCAAATACACTATATCAACTGACTTGCCTTTGTCAACCTGTTTATTCACACCTTTAAAAAAACATAACAGATTAGTAAGCCAAGATCTTCCTTGGCTAAAGCCATGTTGGCTGTCTCCCATTAAACCATGACTATCTACATGTTCAGTTATCTTGTTCTTTATTATGGTTTGTACCATTTATCCCCGGTACTGATGTCAGGCTCACCGGTCTGTAGTTTCTCGGATAACCCCTGGAACCCTTTTTAAAAACTGGCGTTACATTGGCCATCCTCCAATCTTCAGGTATTACAGATGATTTAATGATACTTCACAGATTATTTATTTTTATTTATTTATTTAGAAGCTTTTCTATACCGCGCTGTTTATTATCAGTGCGGTTTACATATAACAATTTGACTCTAGGGCAAGAGCAGAGCTGCCCTGAGTTTACATATAACAGGGAAGATAACATGGAGTTGAACTGGGGGAACTATGTACATTTAAGCAGTGAAAGATGAGGATATGTCTAAAAATGGCTATTTACAATAATGCACATCTGTAAGCTGGATTTAGTCCAATTGATTGTTTATAATGCCTTCGGGTATATATTCCCATATTTCTGTAAATGCATATTCTAGAGCTACTAGAGTTCATGGTATTACTGACGTGGCTTAATATGTAAAGCTCTACTAGATTAATATTGTGTACAGAGTATATTATGTAGATTAATATTGTGTACAGAGATTGGTTGCAGTTTGGGGCTCGAGGCTGTGATTAGTTTGTGTAGATTAATGTTGTGTACAGAGATTGGTTTGCGGTTAGGGCCAGCCTAGTTTGTCTGTGATGAGTGTGACGTTAAAGGATTGAGTTGTGGGGTGGGAGGAAGGAAGGTGCTGTTGGGTTGTGAAAAGTGTAGAAGTGTAGAAGGAACAGATGATGCTTGAGGTCACTGATCGATCTGATGCTGGGAGGGAGGTTATTCCAGCATCTGGGGGCGTAGAAAGCGAAGGCTCTATTACTAGTTGATTGTGCACATTTTGTGGTTTCCCTCGGGATGGTAAGTGTATTGGAGGCAAATGTTCTCCTTGGTCTATTGTTGGGGGTGTGAGTGAGGAGGGCTGAGATTGAGGAGGGGGATATTTTATTAATGGATTTAAAGGTAATGAGGAGAACTTTGTATGCGATCCTGCAGTTTATCGGAAGCCAGTGTAGGTCCCTTAGAATGGGGGTTATGTGGTCTCTCCTGGATGCTCCGCAGAGGACACGGGCAGCAGCATTCATTGCTAATTGTAGCGGGTTTAGGGTGCTCTTGGGTAGGCCGTGGAGTATAATGTTTGCGTAGTCGAAATGGGGTGTTACTAGCGCTTGGAATATTGTGCGGAAATTCATTGGGTCCAACATGGGTCTCAGGTGACGTAATGTCTTGATCTTGTAGTATATGGTCTTGACAGTGCTACTTATGTGCGCTGTGAGGTCTAGCTGTTGATCCAGAGTAACACCCAGGTAGAATATGGTGGGCTTGCTTGGAAGCTCTGCGTCTCTTACTTTTAGGGCCGAGGGGGGTGAAAAGCTTTTGTTTTTCGTGATGAATAGGACCTCGTTTTTTTTTTAAGTTTATTCGAAGGTTCTGATTGTGAAGCCAGTCTGTGATTGCGTTGAAACAGTCCACTAATGCTGTATAGTCAGGAAGCATAACATTGATAGGTGTAAACAACAGCACGTCATCTTCATAGATCAGGCATGAAATTCCGAAGGAGCGGATGATTTCACATATCGGCTGCATGTATATATTAAAGAGCAGCGCGGATAAGGAGGAGCCTTGGGGTACCCCTTGTTTTTGCTGAAATGGTTCAGATGTGTTGGGGCCAATCCGAACTTGTTGCCATCGGTCTTCTAAGTAGGATTTACACCAATCCCATGCAAGGCCATGGATCCCCTTCTCGTGGAGTTGTGTTAGGAGTTGGTCGTGGTCGACTGAATCAAATGCTGCTGCGATGTCAAGGAAGATTAGAGCGAAGCCCCTTTTGATGTTGTCTATCCCACTGATTAGGGTGTTGGATAGGGAGCTCAGTAGTGTCTCAACTCCATGAGCTTCCCTAAAACTATGCTTGCAGGGATCTAGTGGGGATGAGGTGTCAATATGTTGCTGAATCTGTCTCTGAGCCACCTTCTCAAGTATTTTAGCTAGTAGTGGGATGCTTGAGATCGGCCGGTAGGACTCCTCCTTCTGCGGGTCCAGCTGGGTGTTCTTTAGCAGTGGTCGAATGGATGTCTGTTTAAGAGCAGATGGGAATATTCCTGTTGAGAAGGAGAGTTTTGTGATCTCGGCTATGATTGGGCTGAGTTCCGATCGCATTGATGTGATCCAGTATGCTGGGCATGGGTCATTTGGTGCAGTGGTGGTGTTGATGGTGGCAATAAAGTCTTCAATGCTTCTCGCAGATGGAGGTGAGAGCTTAATGAGGGGAATCTGATGCTGTGGGATCCGGGAAGGTTTTGGGCTTGAGGCTGTGATTGTTTTGAAAGCTTTGGATTGAATATAGTTGGCATATAGCTGTGGTTGTATAGGTTCATATTGTGGTGGTGATGGTTCCTTGATTAAGGATTTTGCTAAGTCGAATAGGTCGCGGGGCTTGTTTAGTGAACGGATGAGGAGCTCAGAGTGGAATTCTTTCCTTTTGTCCCAAATTAATTCACAATGAGTTCTCAGGTGAGATAAGTATGTGACTTGGTCCGCTGTGTTATGGGAGCGTCGCCATTTTCTCTCAAGTTTTCTAAGGAGAAGTAGGGAAGACCGCAGCTCAGAAGAGAACCAAGGAGCTGTCTTCCTTTTACCAGCGCGACTATTGGACGTTGGATGTTTGTTAGAGGAAGGCTGTTGAGAGCACCAGTTAAGGGTGTCATTCCAATTAGCGATCATGCCGTTGAGGTTGGATGGTGACTGTGCAAGGTTTGGGAGTGCATATTTAGTAAACTCTTCCTTGTCAAATGGTTTGAAGCGTACAGGGTTTGCTGATGTCAATACACTTGCTCGGCTGAGTGGATCTTGCTCTTGTTTTGATGGAATCTGGAAGGTTATTAGGCTATGGTTTGACCAGGGGACGGGGGTGATGGATAGGTCGAAGTGATGCTTCTTGCTTGTGACTGTGAGTGGGGCGAAGACCAGATCAAGAGCATTCCCTCGTTGGTGGGTGGGATCGTTTACAATTTGTTTGTAACTGAGGTCAGTCATTGCCTCGAGGAATGAGTTAGTAAAGGCGGTTTGAAGGGAGGCGAGTTTAAAGTCACCCATCAGCCAGTTTGGTTTGCTTGGGTTTTCAGGATTACAAGCCAATTCAATTATGTTGGAGAGCTCATCGGAAGGAGAGCTTTGTGCTCTGTAAATGAGATTGATAGTGTTGTGTTTGTTAGAAATAGTAATTGTGTCTAGATGGTGTGTGCTTCTGGCTAGGCTCGTCCGGTATTGGAGTTCAGTTTTTGCTAGGATGACGACTCCTCCACCTCTTCTGTTAGCCCTGTTGCATGTGTAGATTGAGAAATTAGGTGGGGTGAGCTGATTTAGGAGGACAGTGTCAGTGTCCGAGAGCCATGATTCAGTGACCATTAATATCTCAAGGTTAAGGTTAGTTAAAAGGTCTGTAATGACTGGCCATTTCTTGCGGGTCGAGCATGCATTGATGAGGGCGCATCTGAGGTCTTGATGCATATGTGGTTTGACAAGTTTTGTGTTATTTGGCTGCTCTAGTGTTACGTAGAGCAAGTGTGGATGTCTGTTATGGTAGGAATTTGGTGGTAGTTGGTGGTGGCTGTGATGGTATTTCTTACTCGTGCTGTGAAGTAGAGGGATAGGGTTGTGGTCATGTGAAAATGCGTTAGTGTCATAGATAGCACTGGTGAGTAGGTAAATGCTAGTGAGGGCTAGTATGGAGATGGCCATGATTAGCTGCTATGTGCTGGATCAGCCTGAGGTGACTGTGCAGTTGTGTACCCCGAGACCGTTTGAGGTGTTTGGGTTTGTACGTTCAGACTTTCATCGCCCCATGAAAGTACCATGTGCAGGGAAATGTTCTTTTATTTTATTTGGGGGGGGGGATTTGTTACTTTGTTTCTTGTTCAGTTTTGTTTCATTTCATTATTTTGCACACATAAAATTGATTTTATATGTGCGCTATACAAATGATAAGTAGTAGCAGTAAATACACGTGCTTGCAAAGAAAGAGAACAAAATTGAAATAAATGCACAGAAAGGCACAGCTGAAAATGGGGCAAACCATAAGGCATTAAGGAATATAGAAACTAGTGAGAAGGACATTTCTTTATAAGAGGCTCATCACATAACAAAGGTATGTCTGCCGCACTGCCTTTAATTCAGATCACGTGCCTCTAAATAGAATCCCATATAAGGAGAAGAGCCCATGCAGGAACAGAAGTAATCCAGCATGTGTCCAAAACAAGTGAGTCCTCAGGGTGGGCTCTGGGGAGAGGCTGAGGCATTGAAACTTGATGCGTAAAAGCACTTCATGGATCTGGGCCAGTCTGCAGGATGCACACTGGCTTGTTTGTATTTTGAAGAGATTTTTATTACCTGCTTTGTCCTGGTAATTTTTCACCTCCTTTTCTGCACCTGTTCATACAGTAGGCTGCTGTCCGTTTCTCCTTATAATGATTTGAACTAAAGGCAGATAAAGTAGCCTATCCCCTTTTACAGAGGAGTACTGCAACCCTGTCCCTGGGACACAGCCTCGCTTGAGTTGGATTGGCGATCCCTGCTACTAAATGTTCTCTCTATTCTCCCCTTTGCATGTCTTTCCAGGTGATGGCCTGTCTGAAAGCAGTGGTGAAGATGGATCGTGAAGCTGAAGTCCGGAGAGCTGGTGTCCACGTGGTTGTTCTGCTGTTTCGTGGTTTCAGTGAAAAAACAACAGAGGTGAAACGTCTCTCGTTTATACTCACATCTGTAGTACTGTATTTATCCCTTCCACCTTCTCTTCAGCCGCCTCATAGAGCAGGCACCATCCCCTTTGCACAGCCACACCTGTTCCTTGCCTCTTTTCTGTCTTTTCTGTCAAGCCCTCCTTCCCACTGGGTCTTGTGTGTCATGCATAGCTGAGGCAATGTTCAGTGCCATAGACTGCTCTTTCACTGAAGCTGTCCACTGGCATGAGGAAGATTTCAGTGGGGACGACCTTCCTGTGGCTAATATACAGCATTGCCCAGAACGTCTTCCGTATTCAATTAGAAGAACCTCTGTGCTCATTCAGCAGCTAAAGAAAACTGTGCCTTTCAGTAACAGCACACTTGCCCAAGATCATAGCTGCAGGAGTGGAGTTGAGGAACAGCCTAGTGGTTTGAACAGCAGCATAGGACCCAGCAAGATTAGGGTTTGAATCCCACTGCCGCTCATGGTGATCTTGGCTATGTCACTCAGCTCTCCATTGCCTCAAGTATGAATTTATGTTTATCTTTATTTAGCTTTTTGATATATCGCTTAGGCCTGAGCATAAAAGTGGTGTACAACACAAATGACTGCTAAGAAAAAAGGAAAGGAACACCGTTGTTGGATAGGACAGTAGAGAGGAAGGGGAGAGTCAACGAATAGGCAAAGAGAACATACAAGACAGAGAAAGAGAAGGAGAACCAAAGAGAGGAAATATAACATTCATGGTGGGGTATCAGGCAGATTGAAGGCTAGATGACAGAGGTGTGTTTTTAATGCAGACTTGAACACAGGAAAGGAGGGTTCAGAGCGGAGAGTAAGCGGGAGGGAGTTCTAGAAGGAGGGGCCCAGAAAAAAGAATGCAGAGCAGCGGGTACATTCAAGGTGAGCCTGAGTGAAAGAGGGAAGAACCAGACAGTGGTTTTGGATGGAACGCAGAAGGCCTGTGAAAATGAAGCAGATCTGCAAGATATCAGGGTGTGGAGGTGTGGATGGTCCTGTGGACAAAGATAAGGATTTTGAAATGAATCCTAAAGCACATAGGTAACGAATGAAGATGGGCAAGTAGTAGGGAGACATGATCGTAACGGGAGGAAAAGGTGAGAATGCGAGCGGCAGTATTTTGAAGTAACTGAAGCCTGTGGAGATGGTATTATGAGAGACCAGCTAGGATAGAAACATAGAAACATGATGACAGAAAAAGACCACATGGCCTATCTAGTCTGTCCTTCCATAACAACAACTACAACAGTCCACTTTTTACCTTTAGAGATCCTCTGTGTTGGTCCCATGCTTTTTTGAATTCAGTTACTGTCCTCATCTCTACCACCTCCACTGGGAGACTATTCCACGGATCCACTACTCTTTCTGTAAAGAAATATTTCCGCATATCACTCCTGAATCTATTTCCCTTCACCCTCATCCCATGTCCCCTCGTAGCAGAACTTGCTTTCAATTGGAAGAGGCTCTCTCCCTGAACATTTATGCCACAGAGGTATTTAAACATCTCAATCATATCACCTCTATCCCGCCTTTCCTCTAAGGTGTACATATTAAGATCCTTAAGTCTGTCCTCATATGCTTTATAATGAAGCCCATTAATCATTTTAGTAGCAACCCTCTGCACCGACTCCATCCTGTTCACATCCTTTTGAAGGTGCGGTCTCCAAAATTGCACACCATACTCCAAATGAGGTCGCATCAAAGACTTATACAGAGGCATTATCACCTCCTTTTTTCTGCTAGCCATTCTTCTCCGTATGCACCCAAGCATCCTTCTAGCTTTTGCCGTCGCCTTTTCTACCTGTTTAGCTACTTTAAGACATCAGACACAAACACACCTAGGTCCCGCTCTTCTTTAGTGGACAAAAGTACTTCACCTCCTATACTGTATTGCTCCCTTGGATTGCTGCAGCCCAAATGCATGACCTTACGTTTTTTAACATTAAATCATAGCTGCCAAATTCTAGACCATTCTTCAAGCTTAGCTAGATCCCTCCTCATGTTATCTACACCTTCCTGGGTGTCTACTCTATTGCAGATTTTGGTATCATCTGCAAAGAGGCAAACCTTACCCGACAGCCCTTCCGCTATATCACTAACAAAGATGTTAAAAAGAATCGGACCAAGGACAGATCCCTGGGGCACACCACTGGTAACATCCTTCTCCTCAGAGTGAGCTCCATTTACTTGTACTCTTTGTCGCCTCCCACTTGCAATAGTCAAGTCTGGTGATAACAAGATAGAGAAAGATTTTGGTCAAAGAGGCAGGGGAAAGGTAAGGGTGAACCACATAGATCTGACAAAGGTAGAAAGAGCAGAAGAGATGTGCTCAGTGGAGTCTAAGATAACCAAGATACCTAAAAGATGAAACCACAGGGATGATGGTAAAAGCATGTACCGGAGCCAGGGAAGGAGAGGGAGCCCCAAAAGTGATCCAGTTGGCAGTGGATTTAGAGGGGCTTAGGTAGAGGAAATTTCAGGACATCCAGTCGTGAATAAGGGCAAGACAGGCATTAAGTGGGGTGATGTCAGGGGAGGAAGAGCAGGTATGATGATGAAGAATAATATCATCCGCGGAATAATATGTGGGAAGATGAGACCCCCAGGTCGGAAGGTACTCAACTGGCTACTGGGGAAAAACTGAAGACTTTTCATAGTAAAGCCAGCATTTATGATGAGTTTGTATCCAAGCCCTTGGGACGTCTGACTGCTGATGTAGCTGCGCATGAAATGAGAGTCAGAAGCTCTAAAGATGTCTTACATATTGGGACATGGAATGAATGAAGCATGAACCAAGGGAAGTTGGAGGTGGTCAAGAATGAAATGGAACATGTACGATTTGATCTGTTGGGTGTCAGCAAACTGAAATGGACTGGCATCGGGCACTTTGCATCAGATGATCACATGGTCTGCTGTGCTGAAAATGAAAGACAAAGAAGAAATGATGTTGCATTTATAATTAAGAAGAAACTTTGAAGAACTGTAATGAAATACAATGCAGTCAAGGAGCGCTTAATTTCTATTTGTCTACGAGGAATGCCTATAAACAAAACTATAATTCACGTATATGCCCCAACAACAGCTGCAGAAGAGATGAAATTGATGAGTTCTATGAACAAGTACAAGCTGAAATTGACAGAACATGCAAACAGGGTATGCTGATAGTCATAGGTGACTGGAATGCAAAGGTTGGCAACAAAGAAGAAGGAAAATATGGACTTGGCAACAGAAATGAAGCTTGGAGAAAGACTGATAGAATTCTGCAAGACCAACAATCTATCTATCTCAAACACCTTCTTCCAGCAACACAAGCGGCGACTATACACATGGACTTCACCCAATGGATTGTACAAAAATCAAATTGACTTCATCTGTGAAAGTCAGCAATGGACAAGCTCTATAACATCAATAAAAACAAAACCTGGAGCTGACTGTGGTATAGATCACCAGCTACTAGTATGCAAACTCAAGCTAAAGTTAAAAAAGAGCAAGCCACTCATGAATGTAGCAAAATATGACTTTGAGAATATACCACTGGAGTTTAAAGACTACCTGCAAAATTGATTTGCTGACTTACATACAAATGATAGAGCTCTAGAAGAGTTATGGGATGACATCACAAAGTTTGTGTTGGAAGAAAGCGAGAAGTCTCTACAAAAGGTGAAAAAGCAAAAACGGCCAAAATGGATGACTGAAGAAACTCTGAAAATTGTCCAAAAATGCAGAGAAGCTAAAGCTAGAGAAGAGAGGCAATCACAGAATTCAACAGAGATTTCCAACGTGCAGCAATACAAGACAAGGAGAAGTACTACAATAACGCATGCAAGGAAATAGAAGCAGAAACTATTAGAGGAAGAACAAGATCGGCTTTCCTAAAGCTACGAGATGTGTGTAAAGACGCCGAACTTCCAGTCAAAACCACCTTAAAATATCTAAGTGTAACTCTGGACCATCACCTAAACTCCAAAGAGCACATAAACCGAACAGTAAAAACCATCTACTTTAAGATTAGGACCCTCCGACACCTCAAAAACATGCTCGATCCCGACAACTTCCGCACCATCTTTCAAGCGATAGTCACTCCCCACTTTGACTACGTAAACATAGTTCTCCACGGCCTCCCAAAAAGCACCCTAAACACGCTTCAACTAGCAATGAACACCGCTGCTCGCATCCTCCATGGGGCCTCAAGGAGTGATCATATAACCCCCATATTAAAGGAATTACACTGGCTCCCAATACCTTACAGAATTACATACAAAGCACTACTTACAACATTTAAGGCCATCAATAACTTAGCGTCCCCAGCAATCTGCACACTCCTCACTCACACCCCTAATACCAGATCCAGGAGATCGGTAGCGGCCAATATCCTAACCATCCCAACCGACTCCACAAAGCGTTCAAATGCAACCACGGAAAGAGCATTCTCATACTTCGCTCCTAGATGCTGGAACAATCTTCCTCCCTCCATAAGAGCAATCAAGGACCTCAAGCAATTTAGAAAAGCTATAAAACACCACCTGTTCCTCTTACACTTCTCCCAACACCAGTTACCATCTCCTACCCTCTCAACTTTTCCTAAGCCCCCTTTATAAACCAAAATTGATCTGATCCATCTATTCTGTATAACAAGAAATTTACCATTGTATATAGTTGTATAATTAAGATGTACAAAGTTTTCCTAAGTTGAATCCTGTTAGATCTCCTGTTACATGTAAGCTCACGACAGCATGTTGCTATCTGTGAGCACTTTATGTTTACTGTAAACCGCGCTGATGAGAAAGAGCGCGGTATATAATGTCACCAGCAGTGGCTGGACTGAGGCGTAGGCAGCCAGTCACACTGCTGGGCCTGACCCTTCTATATGAAAAGGAGTAGTTGAGACTGAGTGGTCAGGTTGAAAAAGGATTTTTATTCCCCTCCCGGGGTTTGGATTTTCAAAACAGTACAAAACACAAGAACTTAAGAGGTAGCCATACTTCTGGCAAAACTGAAGGTGGAAAGAAACACAGCTTCTCGCTTGAACAAAAACAGGGATTATAACAAACAGAAACCAGGTAAAAATTGCTGACAGTTTCCTCTGTGCACATTCAGCTCTCTACAAGGCACTCTTGTCTTCAGCTAGCGCAGAGAACTTATGTCAGTCATTACCAAAGAGCAGTCCATGTCTTCAATATAAGGAGTTAAACTACTTGGCTCTGTGATCATGGGCTCTTCAACCACCTTACTTTCTCTAGGGCAGAGAGTTTGGAACTTCCATAAATCAGTCCCTGAACTTTCTTCACAGCCCTCTCCACAATATGGCAGGTAGTTACCAGATAGCTTATAAAACTGCCCTGTTCTGGTCCTGACAGACTTCTCTCGTGGCAGTCTTCTGCAGGGCTTTAAAGACACACATTCATCTTCTTCACTCATACAAATATCTTCAACTGAATTACTTTCCTTTTCCCAAGGTTGCAAGTATTTCAAGCAGCTCTGCCTTTCTATTATATATGGTTCCTTACCAGCTGTCTTCCGTTCCTTCCACTGAGCTCTGGGCCTGGGAAAATCTCCCTGCGTCAGGGGTGAGGATTTCCTGTGATTAATCCCTCTGGTTGCAGGTAGCTTTCTTTCCCTTTTCAAATCCCACCTTGGCTTTCTGCTCCAAGGCTTAGGTAAATCAAAGTCAGCATGGGAGCATTCTGAACCTCCGTCTGAGACCTGCAAGTCTCCTCTTACTTGCCAAGCTTCCTGTTCCTCGTGAACTTCCTGCTTGCCTCAGTCTCTCTGATCTCCCTGCTCTTCCAGATCCAGCTCCTCCAGATCTCTCTGATCTTCCAAATCTAACTCTGTTTGCTTTACACGTTTTTTATACAGGTTTAGGGGCGTTTTCCTGCCCATGTGAACACTGTTCTCCTGATTACCTGGGGAGTGTTTGCTAGCTAGGCGTGCCTTCAGACCTCGTGTCTCAGCCTGCTTTGGTTGCCCATGGTAACTGGGAAGCTTTTGATCTCCCTGCCTGTCAGAATCTATGCTAAACCCAGCAGATTTCTGTGTTTTAAAGGCACAGGGCAGATCTTCGGTGTCACAATAAGAACATTAAATAAATAAATAAATATATAGCGGTGAAAGCTGTTAGTAGAGTTGCAAGTCACGGTTATCAGTATGTATGCACGTAATCAAGGGCAAGGTGAATTTTTTGAGAAGGTGGGCTTCGAGCTCACCTCTTTATTAAAGGACAAGTGATCTTGGGAGGTGACCTGAATGTGGCTTCGGATCCATATTTGAATCAATCAGGTAGGGCGTTGGGGGGAGAACGGGGGTCTAGGATAAAGCTGGATGAGTTGATGAACCTATGACATTTAAGTGATGGTTAGCGTTATATGCATCCACACACTAAGCGATTTTCGTTTTCTCATTTGCTCATCAAACTCACTCACATCTAGACTATTTGTTGATTGATCAGATTGTTGGATTGTTGTGTGTTGTGTTGGATGACACAGAAATTGAGCCTATCACTTGGTCTGACCATGAGCCAGTTTGGTTGTCATTACGAGGTCTTGGGGGCTGGAGGGGGGGGCATCATATTGGTGATTAAATGATGGTTTACTACGTGATAAGCGCATTACTGAGGCCTTGCAGAAAAATATAGCGGATTACTTTAAACTTAATGACACTGGAGAAGTTGATGTGGGGGTCCAATGGGATGGCCTAAAAGTTGTAATCCAAGGGAAGCTTATCATGTAGGCCTCTGTGAAACGCAGAGAGGGAGCAGGACTTGGAGAATGGATATGTCTTGGTTCGACAACTCGAGGAGCAACATTTGCACCGAGGCACAGCCCAGACACAGGGGGATTTGGAAGTGGCATGGACGAGGTTAAAGGCCCTGCAGTTGGATACTGTCACTTCCAGATGCAGTGTATGAAACAGCGGTACTATGAAGGCGGGAATAAAGCAAGGAAAATGGCACGAGCATTACGAGAAAAGCAGGCTCGGTCTACTGTCTCCTGAATACAGAGGCCCGATGGTGACTGATGTGTGAGGGATGAACCAGTGAGGCAGGCATTTCGGGCTTGCTATTGTAATCTTTACGCTAAGGAGGAAGGCATTAGCGAGGAAGACATTGCGTCCTATTTGTTAGGAGGTGAAGTACCGACCTTGACGGAAGCAGATGTGGCGACTCTGGAATGCCCAATAACAGGACAGGAGGTGCAACAAGCAATTAAGCGGCTTGTTAATGATAAAGCCCCAGGCTTAGTTGGCTTCACAGCTAAATTTTAGAAAACCTTTAGTATGCTCCTTGTGGATCCCCTGGTGGAGCTGTTTAATGGATTGTAGGAAGATGTTCCTCTCCTTCCGTCAATGTGTTGGGCCAGCATTAGTGTACTCCTTAAACTAAATAAGGACAAGGGCTATTGCTCATCGTATCGCCTGATCTCTCTTTTGAATATTGACATCTAACTTTGGACGGGTATTCTACCTTGGCGCCTGGCGATAGTAATACCACGGTTAATAGATAAGGACCAGACCGGTTTTATTAGTGGGTGACAAGCATCTGATAACATTAAGAAGGCTTTGAATTTTGGCATGGATAGCCAAGACTACACAAACTCCTGCCATTTTTCTATCCATTGATGCTGAAAAGGCCTTCGATCTTGTGTCGTGGCCCTATCTGTGGGCTGTCCTGGGAAAGATTGAGCTTGGTGGTAAGTTTCTGGCAGGGATTCATAAGCTCTGTGCTGGTATTGAAGCATGTGTTAAGGTTAATGGCGGATATTCAGATGTGTTTGCACTAGGCCGTGGTACACAACAGAGGTGCCCGTTGTTCCCACTCCTGTTCGCTCTCGCTATGGAACCCTTTGTGAGGCGGATTTGTTCCTTGGCGCTGATATGCAGGGTGGAGTCAGAGGGTGGGTCATAAGATCTCTTTATTCACTGATGGTGTTTTGCTGACCCTGATGGACCTCATGGTTCTGGTGCCAGTGGTGGTTGCAGAAATGAAGGCCATTGACACTGTCTCAGGCTTTAAGGTTAATTACTTCGAATCAGAGGCTCTGACTATAACCATGACATCTGAAATGGAGCGTCTCCTTCGCAGCACACAGAGGTTTAAGTGGGCTACTGAGTATATTAAATACTTGGGGGTCTAAGTGGGAGCCAACCTTTCTCAGCTACATCAGTGGAATTACCCAGGCCTGTGGAGGAAGCTTTCTGCAGACGTAGACAGGTGGTTGAAGCTTACTTTCCCATGGTTGGGTCGCATAGCTTGTGTGAAAATGGTGATCTTACCACAGGTGCTCTACCATTTATTTATTTATTTAGACAGTTTTGTATACTACCTTATCCGTCAATCAAAGTGGTCAACCACACAACTGTAGGTATACATTTAACAGGAAAGGGGAATAAGACGTACACATGTACAGGCTATCTGCATATAGTTCTCATTTGGGTGTGGGTTGTCAGTGGACCTTTTGCAGTGGAATCTAGTGCTTGGCATCTTATGTTACTTGTTCATAGGACTCCGTGAATAGAAGGATCTTGAGAGACTTGCGGAAATCCTTGGTGTCATGTAGGGCCCTTAATTCCTTAGGGAGGGAGTTCCATAAGGCAGGTGCCAACAGCAAGGGATCTCTCTTAGATGTGGTCTGCTTCGTCTTATGATATCCTGCAGGTGTGCTAAGTCTATTACCGTTATTGGCTCTCCTAGGCCTGTTACCGACATTCTTGATTATTATATCCTGGAGCGCGTCTGCCGAGCGGTGGTGGATGACTTCGAATATGTTCAGGATTGTCTTGAATTTTGCCCTTGCGATTATTGGAAGCCAGTGTAACTGTTGCAGAATGGGTGTGATGTGTTCAGATCATGATGATGCACGCTGCGGTATTCTGCACCAGTTGAAGTCGGTGACTAGTCTACTGGGGAAGGCCTTAATATAATGAGTTTCCATAGTCCAGAACTGGGGTGATGACTACTTGGCATACTGTGCAGAAGAGGTCTTGGTTGAGGATTGGTTTGAGTTTTCTGATGATCTGCAATCGGTGGTAGACCTTTGCCGCAGTTTTGCTAATGTGTGATTGTAGGTTAAGAGTTTTGTCCAGGGTAATGCCCAGGTACCTACCTTCATCCTTTATTGCTATCTTCTTGTTTAGAATACTGATTGCCTTGGGTGGGTTGAATGTGGAATCTCTAGAGATGAACATAGCCTCTGTCTTATCGAAGTTGACCGTCAGGTTATTATTGGCGAGCCAGGTGTTCATGTTTTCAAGGCAGCTTGTTATCGAGATCATGTCAGGTGTTTGCAAGTTGATTGGGGGCATATACCATGATATCGTCAGTGTAAAGGTGGTAATCTATTTTGTGGCATTTGATGATGTTGCATATGGGTTGAATATATATGTTAAAGAGTATAGATGAGAGTGCCGAACTTTGTGGTATTCCTTGCATAATGGAGAACTGTGTTGATTTCTTCTGAGCAGATTTGATTTCTTGTGTTCGGTCACTCAGTTAAGAGGAAAACCATTTTAGGGTATTTTTGCGTATTCCGATCTCTTGTAGGCATTGTAGCAATATGGTGTGGGACACCGTGTTGAAAGCTGCTGAGATGTCCATGAACACTAGCAGGAATCCTTTCTTTATGTCATCTATGCCTTTTAGGAGATTTATTTATTTATTACACACTTTTATACCGCGCTTTCCCATGGATCAAGCACGGTTTACAAAGGTACAATGGTATGAAAAGTACAATTGGAACGAGTACTTATTCAAAATTACATAGAACAATTAGGAACTTTATACAATGAACTTTATAAACTATTTACATTTCAACATGAAAAGGTTGTCCATAGTACAGGTAGCTGTGCAAGTTATGTACAGTAAATAGAGTTTGGCTGAGGGTAACTCAACCATGCTTTGATTGCCTAGTTTGTGTTTGCATTTATATTTGTGCTGTTGTGAGGATTTGGTGTGTTGTTGTCATTTTGAGTGTCGTTGTGTGGTTGTGTGCCAAGGTGAGTTTTTAATTTTTTTGCGGAATAACTTAATGTCATTTATCTGTCTGATGTTTTCTGGTAATTCATTCCAGAGGGTCGGAGCAAAGTGTGAGAAGACTTTGTTGTTGGTTTGTTTTTTTAGCTTTTGTGAAGTCTTTCAGAACTTCAATTTTATGTTTGTTTATGCTGCTTTGGTTACGGTTTGATGTGTCCTTGGTGATTAAAGTGTTTAAGAATGATGGTGCTAGGTTATTTAGTATTTTGAATGTTGTTACTAGCACTTTGTAGTTTATGCAGCTGTAAATTGGTAGCCAGTGTAGTTGGGTTAGTATAGGGGTGATATGTTCGATGGAACGAACATTTAGAATTGTTCTGGCTGCTATGTTTTGTACTAGCTGGAGCCTTCTGAGATTTTGTTTTGATGTACCTTGGAGGACAGTGTTTGCAAAGTCGAAGTGGGGTGTGATGATAGCCTGAATTATGGAAATGAAGTCATGTAAGTGTATTAGGGGGCAAAGCTGTTTTAGTATCTTAAGTTTGTAATGTATTTTTTTCGTTGTGTTTTTAATGTGTGATTCCATGCTGAGGGTCTGATCTAGTATAACCCCTAGGTATTTCACTTCCTTTTTTGCTGTGATTTCATGGTTCTCTAGTACAATAGAAGTTGGGGGTACGCAGTTTTGATTTCTAGTTACATAAAGGACATCAGTCTTTGAGACGTTTGTGTAAGTTGTGGTTTTTGAGCCATTGTGATAGTTCATGAAAACATTCTGAGATTAGTTGTATTGGTGGGTTTGGAATCTTAAATGGGAGGTATAGCATTATGTCATCTGCGTATATGTAGTAATGTACGCGGAACCTTTTAGAATTGAGCAGATTGGTTGTAGATAAATATTAAAAAGGATTGCAGATAGGGCAGATCCCTAGGGGGAGACCTTGTTCCTGCTTATATGTTGATGATGTTAAGTGATTAATTCTCACTATGTGGGTTCTGTTGTGGAGGTATGAGGTAAACCAGCTATGGACAGTTGCTTTTAGCCCTATTTGTTGAAGTCTGTTTAGCATTAGTGTATGATTCACACTGTCGAATGCGGCAGTGATGTCTAGGAATAATAGTATGAACACTTGTTTTGAATCATTTATTCCTCTTGCTAATGTGTCGAGAAGAACTGTGAGTAGTGTTTCTACTCTGTGGTATGGGCGGAAACCGTATTGTTGTTCGTCAAGTGGGGCTGAGGCATCAATGTGGTCTTGGTTGTATTCGGGTTACTTTTTCAACTAGCTTGGCTAAAAATGGTAAGCTAGATATGGGTCGGTATGATATAGGGGAGCTTTTGTCTAAGTTGTTATTTTTGAATATTGGACGAATTTGGGCATGTTTAAGTGGGGGGTAAGTACCCTTTTTCAAGGGATAGGTTAATCATGGGGAGGATGAATAGTGAGAGTTCGGGTATGGTCGTTTTTATCCAGTTTACTAGACACAGGTCTAGATAGGATGTAGTGGTGTTTAGCTTGGAAATTATGTTCTTAAGGAAATAGGGTGAAAATGGGACCTTGTTTTGCTTTGGTCAAGGTGTGTTTCAATGTAGGTTGTGGGGGGTGGTGATTGAAGTTTTATTTTGTTCATGTAATGGAGAGCCAGCGTTTGTGGGGATACATCAATTTCTGTTGCACTTGTGTTATATGCTTTGTTTGTTAGGTTTTGTACTATGCTAAAGAGTCTCTGGGCCTATTTAAGGATTTAGCTAGTATGCTAGAGTAATAATCTTTCTTTACATTTTCGATAGTCTTCTTGTATGTGTTAAGTATGTTTATGTAGTGCTCATGGTTTGGTAGAGATTTGGAGTGTCGCCATTTTCGCTCTGCTTTTCTCATGTGAGTTTTCATAGATTTTAATGTAGGGTGATAACAGGGGGCATTTTTGTTTTTAGAGTTGTTATTTTTTCCGTTTGGGTGGTTGTAGGATAATTTGTGTGAAGCGGCACTGGATATTATTTTGTGCCAGTTATCAATTGATTCATCGAGGTTAGTTGGTTCGAGTTGAAGATGAGGTATGATTTGATCTAGAAATTCTTCCTTATTGAATTTCTTAAATCTATGAGTTTAGGGCTGGCTTGGGGGACTGTTTTGGGTATTGTCAGCGTAGGATAGGCTGAACTTTATCAGATGGAGGAGTGGCCTAGTGGTTAGGACAAGGTACTTCAGGCCGGAGGGCCAGGGGTTCAAGTCCCACCTGGGGACAGCAATCTCAGGCCAGAGGGACTGGGATTTCTAGTCCTATAGGTACTCCTTGTGGTCTTGGGCAAGCCACTTTACCCTCCATTGCCCATGTTCCCTGTAAGTATTAGCGTATGTGTGTCATATCCCCTCGTGTTAAATGTATCTCCCAATTGACCGCTTTGACCCGGTGAAAAGCGGGATATAAATACAGCTAAATAAATAAAAAATAAATAAAGATGGTGATCTGACCATGGGACGGGCATGATCTCCAGTGTGGAGGGGTTGAAGGCTTCTAGGAGGGAGCTTGGTAGGAAAACAAGATCAAGTGATTTTCCTTTAATGTGGGTCTGTCTGTCAATGATTTGATGGAAATCCGTATCAGTTATGGAGTTCAGAAATGATGTTGAGCGTGAATTGGGTAAGATTGTTGAAGAGGGAGGTAAGCAGAGTTTCCACATTGTGCTGTGGGTTAAAGCCATGCTGGTGGGTGTCAAATGGAGCATTCATCTCACTGTAATCTTGCAGTTATCTTTGTACAGCTTTTTCGATGATTTTTGTAAGGAATGGAAGGCTAGAGATGTGGCAGTAGGATTTTGGATCTGAGGGCGCTCTTGAGGATCGGACGTATCGTGGCTTGCTTGAGGATTTGCGGCATATGTTCTTGCTGGAGGGACTCCTTTATGATTTTGTGGAGGTATTGGCTTAGTTGGTCGCTAGTTGCTTTGATCCATTCCACTGAGCATGGGTCAGATAGTGAGGTGGTTGTAAACACTTCACGTCTATTCACACCATGTAATATTTATTACTCCATGTCAACCTGTATATACTTAACATGTATTCTATATCTATCCTGACCAAACTCAGCGTGTATATAGTTACTCTGTATTTGTATCGTTTAAAGATATCGCAACATGTAAATACCCTATATGGTCCAAGTTCTAACCCCTGTTATAATGTAAACTCAAACAGTCTTGACTGCACTGAGCTTTCGTTGTTGAATGTAAACCTCACTAATAACAAATAGCGCGGTATATAAGAATTGTTAAATAAATAAAAATAAAATAAATTCAGGGTGTTCACTATGTCTTCTGTTTGCTGAGCTGAGGGTATGCTAAAGTCTTCCCAGGTTTGTTGGGGTTCCGTTATTTTCAGATTGTATTCCAAGGAGAGAGGGGTGATTGTTTGGTTGGAGTTATTGGTGTTTATTTATTTATTTTATTTCTTCTATACCGCCCCTTCCAGAGATCAAGGGCGGTTTACAGTTAACAGTTAAACAACGTTTACATGGAACAGTGGTATTAACTATTTACAAGGAACATATTGTGCAAACAAACTTGTGTGTCAAACTTTGTATTTACATATATACAGAGAGTCGGCCTCTTAACTTTGCTTTTTCTTTGGAAAGGGTGGGAGAAGGCTCTGGGGTTGTTTAGGTGAGGGGTGAGGGGGGAGTTAATAGGCTGTAGGTTCTGGAGGTTAGTAGGTTGGTTCTGTGTTTGTTGAGAGGTAGCTCGTAGGAGGTGAGGGATTTCAGTTGGGTTTTCAAAATGTTCAGTGAAAAGGTGTGTTTTGAGTCCTTTTCTGAATAGTTGGAGGTCTTTTGCGGAGGGTAAGTGGAAGCTCATTCCAGAGGGTAGGGACAGCAAATGAAAAGGCTCTGGAGCTTGTAGTTTTCTTTGTCCTGCAGATGCTTTTGGGTATGACAAGTGAGTGGGTTGCATTTTGTCTGCGTGTTCTAGATTCTGGTGTGGAGTGTAGGAGGGTGGTTAGGTGTGAGGGGGAGATGTCATTGAGGAGTTTGAATGTTGTTAAGAGTATTTTATATTTTATCTTGGTTATTATGTAATTTGCAAATTCTTGTGGGTCTAAGTGGTGGATGCAGTACTATGATGAGCTTTTACACAATGTTCAATAGTTCCCTTGGTTTGTTAGCTGATTTCATGATTAGGTTGGTATGGTGGTGTTGCTTGTGCTCATTAATCAGGTTATTGTATTCCAACTGTTTGGATCTGTATTGGAGCATAGAGTCATGTGACTTGTCCCGCCTCCATTTCCTTTCCAGTTTTCTGAGAACACGTTTGGCATCCCTGATAGTGTTTGAATACCAGGGAGCGCTGGATCTCCTGTGTGCGTGCTGTCCCTCTTTGTTTGGAGCTGATGTGGCCTCAGATATTATGTGATTCCATTTTTCTTTGGTTTTGTCGAGGCTGTCACACTCTTGCTGGAGTTGTGGAATTATTTCCTATAGGAAAGCATCTTTGTTATATGCTCTGAATCGTCTGGTTTTGCTCTCCACTTCGGTGTGGCAAGCGGGGTTATCCAGGAGCAAGGAGAAGGCAATTGTTGGGGTTGTAAACTGTTCCAGTTCTACCAGTTGTACTGGAATGAAGACAAGGTCCGGAGTAGTACTATGCTGGTGTGTCAGTGCGTCAATCGTCTGGTGGTAATTTAGTGATTCCATGGCATTAAGAAACGCTATAGCTTCTTTGGTGGGTGTGGAGGTTAGGTTATAGTCTCCTAGGGCAATGAGGTATTTGTGCTGTCTGCTTTGTGCACATATTGATTCAAGAACTGTGGAAAGATGTTCAGTCGTGGCACTAGGGGGCCTGTAGGTGAGGCAAATGCTGAGGTATTTATTAGATATGTTGATTATGCTGAACTCGGTTGAGTTACTTGTAGAGATCAATTTAAATCTGTAGTCTTTTCTGGCCAATATAAGGGTTCCGCCTCCTCTCTTGTGCGCTCTGGTGCAGTTGAATTCTGAGAAGTCTGATTGACTTGGTTTAGGATGACCTGGTCTCTATCATTAAACCAGGTCTCGATGATGCAAATTATGTCCAGTTTCTGGTCCAGAATAAAGTTGTAGATGGTATTCAGTTTGTTTCTGATTGACCTAGCATTCAATAACGTGCATCTGATAGTGGATGTAATGATGGGGTTGTTGTGTGAGGTGTGTGTGGAATGCATGGGTAGAGTATGAGACGTATTGTGCACCCTGCATGTTGTTTGCTTAGGACACTGGAACCCTTGTGGAAGGGATGTCCAGGGCATTTGTATGGGTTGGATAGGCAGGAGTGTAGGGATTATTAGTAGCACAAAAAAACCTAAGTAGTTTATTTATTTACATTCTCTTATATACCGCGCTATTCTGCATCAGTGCGGTTTATATTGAACAAACTGAAATTACATTGAACAGGGCATTTTAACTTGGAGATAACTATTTTACAGGGAACATGGGCTATGGAGGGTTAAGTGGCTTGCCCAAGACCACAAGGAGCACCTGTGGGACTAGAAACCCCAGTCTTTCCAGCCCAAGGTTGCTGTCCTCTAGTGGGATTTGAATCCCCGACCTTCCGGCCTGAAGTACCTTGCCCCAACCACTATGCCACTCCTCCTTAGTTAGGCTCTCAGTTATGTCCAGGGGAAATTAGCTACTGATACCCAGCCCGAAGTTCTATGAGTTATGCTGGTAATGAGCCATGGAAGGAGTCTGGTCTGTAGATATATATATTATATTATATTTGTATTATGGACAGCAAGGTAGAAAAATATACAGAAATATAGCTAAAGATATATAATTAGAAACATGAGGTAGCAGTTTGTTGTGACACAGAATTACAGTTAGACAAAGTGATAAATCACTGATTAGTAACTAGAAGTCACTGATTCACTCTGCACTGAGAAGAGTTATGGAATAAGTTTCTAGCTAACCATTGCCCATCCGGAGGAGGAGAGATAAGACGGTATCTTAGCTCTGGCTGGCACTCTGCTGACTGAGGTCCGATGAGACTCTGGAGCAGAACAGGTCCAAGGAGGCAGCTAGGCTAGATAACGCAGGCTACAGCCCTTTCGGAGGCGAGTCGCGGGAGAACACAGAACTGAAGGTATCTGTGAAAGTCTTATCTCATTCCTTAGGAGAACGGCCTTGCACACACGTAGTGTATCTGACTTGCAGACAGATCAGGTAGCAGACAAGGTAAGCAGGGCACAAACAGCAAAAAGGCGCGAAAGTTCTTCTGTGCAGACTGTATTATTCTTTGTGATAAGTCTCTGCAATAGATCTGGTGATTGGTTGGCACAAGACAGTCCGAGGTGTTCTCAGCGAATCAGGAGGTGGTCTACAGGCATCTTTCTTACAGACAAAGGAGCCATAGTAAGATGTCATGCGGAGAAAATGGTATGTAGTTTCTGGGCATACAAGTGTCCAAGGCCAGTAGAACCATCTATAGATAAGCACCGGAGAAGCAGATGTTCTTGCATGTGGGCAGTGAATTGGCCAAGAACAATGGGCTTCAGTATGCACACATAGAAACGCTTGGCAAGCAGTTGCTTGAAGGTCAAGTCTGTGACTGAAAACACAGCAAAAGTCCTTTGTAGCAGGAAACCATCTTGTTTGGTCAGCTTTGGTTCAGGCTTTAGCTGCTAAGCAAGCCGGAGATCTGCAGGTGCCCTACAGGAGGGGGAACAGTGGTATCTGCGTGTTGGGTCTGGCTCCATGTGTATGGAGTGCTCCTTGTCGTCCCTCTAGTCCAGTCCCGGAACCAGTGAGTTGAGAATCTCCTCCAGCAGCTTTGGAGACTGACACCTGTCATCACTTTGATGATCCCAGCCTATATATACAGTAGGACCGCCCCTTCATCTTCAGTATGTCAGTCTCCAAGCAGCTGAAGAGGCTTCTGAGCTCTAGGCTCGCTCAGCACAAATAAGCAGAGTAGCTTAGTCCTTTTTGATTTTCTTTTTCTTTTTACTTTGCTTCTCAGAGTTGTTTGCTGGGGGTTTTTCCTCTCTTTTTTCAGGTGGTGCTGCGGCTGGAAGACAGACCGGCTGAGTGGACCGGTTCTTCTTTTCTCTCTCCCTCTCTTCTGGCTCCTCCTCCTCTCCTCCCCCCTCCTTGTTTCTCTTTCCTTCCTTTATTTTTGGGGCCTGTATTCCCCGTCGTACAAACGAGCAGTTGGGGGGTGATTTGGCCCAGCACCTCGGCCCCTGCCTCCCTGCTCCCGAACCCGCGGTTACAGGTGAGGAGCAGGTTGCAGGCTCAACACTCGCGGCGCACCAGCCATTGCCACCGGGAGCTGAAGCCGCGGTTTGGCTGAGCTCCGGCGCGCTGTGAGCACCCACTGTCCGATTGCGGCCCTGGGAGGTGAGTTCTACAGGGGACATTTTGTTTTTTGCAGCAGGGCAGAATCGTGCACGCTCCGTAGCGGCAGGCCGCTCGCCCAATTTCGGCGGGAAAATCGGAGCGGCGGCCATTTTCTCAGTTGCGGCTGCTTTGTGGGGGTGCTGCACGGCCTTTTCTCTGTTGGGGGATTTCGGGCTGCCTTTTTTCCCGATCAGTTATGCAACGCTGGTTGATGACTAACAGGCTGTGGTGTTAGTGTATTTAACACAGGAAAAAGAAAGCCACAACGTAAGCCACAAGCTCTGACCATTCCGTTTGTGAGCAGCACTCCTGGTTGGAGGGAGTATGTCTCCTAAGCCGCGTTGTCTCGTGTGTGGCACGCGGCGCAGTGAATTGTTGGAGGCGGGGGTGTGCAAGCCCTGCACGCATGAGGCAGCCCTCATGGAGAATCCGCTTGAGGGTACAAGCAGGGATCATGCGGATTCTGAGGCTGGCCCTCCGCCTTCCCTTGATGGTTCTGGGGAGCAGCTCCCGGGTCCCGGGGAGGGGGTGGTTCCTCCAATATCAGCAGGCCATCCTGGGTCGGCGGTGGACATTCCGCCTGACTTTTTTATTCTGATGCAGCAGGCGTTTGCGCTGTTGCAACTAGCTTTAAAGGCAGCCCCTCCGACTCCTCGGGGTCAGAAACGGTCGGCTCCTGCGGGGGGGCAGCCGGTTCCGCCCAAGCGCTGTAGGGCTGACAGCTTAGTAGAACCTGTCCCTTCTCTTTGGGGGGACTTGGCCTCAGCGGACGGTGATCTACCGGGGTTCTCGGAGGAGGAGCTCGAAGAGGGTGAGTTGCCTGATGAGGAGCAGCGCAGTAGAGTGGTCAGGGTGTTTAGGAAGGAAGAACTTCCGGCTCTGATTGCGTTGAATATGCCCTCAGTGGAGCCGGCTTCCGAAGAGGTGTTGGAAGACCCTTTGTTGCAGCTGTCCGTACCCCCCAGCGCATCTTCCCCCTGCATAGGGTATTTAGGAAGATGATCCAGGAAGAGTGGGACGTGCCAGAGTCGGCCCTAAGGGGGTCTAGGGCGATCGCTAGGTTGTACCCTCTGTCTGACCAGGATAAGGATCTCTTTCGCTCTCCAAAGGTGGATGCGGCGGTTTCGGCAGTCACTAAGAAGACTACAATTCCGGTTGAGGGGTCGGCGGCCTTAAAAGATGTTCAGGACAGGAGGTTAGATACCTTATTAAAGCAGGTGTTTGATATTAGTGTTCTATCCATGCAAGCCTCGGTGGCAGGGGCGTGGGTTGCTAGAGCCTGTCTCCGGTGGTCCCAAGCTCTGCAGGGGGATCGATTGGGAGCACAGGACTCCGAGTTAGCGCACCTGGAGTCCGGTTCCGCTTATCTCACAGACATTCATTATGACCTTATTCGGGGTCTAGCGAAGGCTATGGCCTCGGTTGTAGCGGCGCAACGTTATTTATGGTTGAGGAATTGGGCGGCGGATTCTTCTTCCAAGGCCTGCCTCAGTAAGCTTCCCTTTCGGGGAAAGCTTTTGTTTGGCGAAGATTTGGAGAAGTTGGTGAAGGATCTTGGGGAATCCAAGGGCGGTCATTTGCCGGAGGATAAACCTAAGCAAGGAAAGGCGCCCATGGGTTCCAAAGGTGGTCAAAGGGAGTTTCGTAGGTTTCGGTCCTCTCGGTTTGGCCAGTCACAATGGAGCAGGTTTCCTGTGCGGGGGCACGGGTTTCGAGGGGCAGGTAGGGGTTTTGCCCCCTATCAGTCCTCGGCCGGTAAGAAGGCTCAATGAGATGAGGCAGGCTCAGGTGGAGGTGCTGCCCGTCGGAGGTCGGTTGCGGGAGTTTTACCCTGCCTGGGTCCAGCTTACCACGGATCGATGGGTTCTAGAGGTTATTCAAGAGGGCTACGCTCTCGAGCTCCATCGACCCGTCGTAGATTCCTTTGTGCTCTCTCCCTGCAAGTCTCCGCTCAAGGTGTGCGCGGTGGCGGAGACGTTGCAAAGGTTGCTTCAGCTCCGGGCGGTGGTTCCCGTTCCCTCGGATCAGTGCGGGGCCGGTCGCTACTCCATTTACTTTGTGGTTCCCAAGAAAGAAGGCTCCTTCCGGCCGATCTTAAACTTGAAGAGGGTAAATCGGTGTCTCCGGGTCACGCATTTCCGGATGGAGACTTTGCGGTCAGTGATCGCGGCGGTGCGAGAAGGGGAGTTTCTCACGTCGTTGGACCTCACAGAAGCTTATCTGCATATTCCCATTCGGCCCGAGCACCAGCGGTACCTTCGGTTCACACTTCCCATGGGTCATTACCAGTTTCAGGCGTTGCCCTTTGGGCTCGCAACGGTGCCACAGGTTTTTACCAAGATAATGGTCATGGTGGCAGCGGCTCTGCGAAAGGAGGGAATATTGGTCCATCCGTATTTGGACGATTGGTTGATTCGTGCGAAGTCGAGAGAGGACAGTGTGAAGGCCACGGCCAGGGTGGTGCAAACGTTGGAAAGTCTGGGCTGGGTGGTCAATCGAGCGAAGAGCAATCTGGTTCCCTCTCAGTCTCTGGAGTACTTGGGTGCACGTTTCGAGATGGGCTTGGGCAAGGTGTTTTTGCCGGACCGTCGGGCGCGTGCGTTGCGAGTGCTGGTGAGAAAATTTCTGGCGAGACCGGCGCCTTCGGCGTGGCACTATCTCCAGCTGCTCGGTACGATGGCGGCGGCGATAGAGGTGGTACCTTGGGCGCGGGCTCATATGCGGCCACTGCAGAGGTCCCTTCTTCGGCGCTGGTCTCATCAGGCGGATCCTTTATCCCGCCGTCTGGTGTGTTCGGCGGAGGTGCGCCGGGAGCTCCTTTGGTGGTTACAGACTCCGTCGTTGGAAGCCGGGGTTCCGTTGGAACATCCTTCTTGGAGGTTGGTGACGACGGATGCCAGCCTGCTCGGCTGGGGGGCGCATTGCGAGGGTCGGTTTGCACAAGGACAATGGTCTCCGGCGGAGCGGAGTTACTCCATAAACAGATTGGAACTGAGGGCGGTGTTTTTGGCTCTCCTTCAGTTTCAGGACATTTTGCAGCGGACGGCGGTAAGGGTGCTGTCCGACAACGCGGCGGCGGTGGCCTATATCAATCGCCAGGGGGGCACCGGCAGCGCGGCTCTGGAGGAAGAGGCGGGCCAGCTGCTGAGTTGGGCAAAGCTAGGATTGTCTGCGCAACACGTGGCCGGGGTCCACAATGTCGAGGCCGATTTCCTAAGTCGTCGCAGAGTAGATCCGGGGGAGTGGGTGCTCCATCCGGAGGTGTTTTCCCTGCTGGTCCGGCGTTGGGGTCGTCCGATCATGAATCTCATGGCTACATTCGAATCGGCGCAGGTGGACCGGTTTTACAGCCGGAGGAGAGAACGGATGGCGGAAGGGCTGGATGCCCTAGCGCAGGTGTGGCCTCAGGGGGGTCTGCTTTATGTGTTCCCCCCGTGGGCTCTGGTAGGGCGAGTGGTGCAGCGCATAGAGCGGCATCCGGGCCGAGTGATATTGATTGCGCCCGACTGGCCCAGAAGACCGTGGTATGCGGATCTGGTTCATCTTTTGGTGGCGAGTCCCTGGAAGCTGCCTCTTCGACCGGATCTTTTGCGTCAGGGGCCGCTACGGATGCCGGACATGGCTCGATTCTCGCTTACGGCATGGCTCTTGAGCGGGCGAGGCTAAGAGCTCGCGGATATTCCCCGGCGGTCATTTCAACCATGTTGAAGGCAAGGAGGCGTTCTACATCGCTGGCGTATGTTAGGGTCTGGAGTGTCTTTGAGGACTGGTGTGAAGCATGGCGCTTGCGGCCTTTGCGGACGTTGGTCCCCCAGATTCTTTCCTTCTTGCAGGATGGGGTTGAGAAAGGTTTGGCGGCTAGTTCCTTGCGGGTTCAGTTGGCCGCCATTTCTTGTTTTAGGGGTAAGGTTCAGGGCCAGGTGTTGGGGTCGCATCCCGATATCCGCCGGTTTTTGCGGGCGGTCCTGCTTATGCGGCCTCCTCGTAGATGTTCGGTTCCGACATGGGATCTCAACTTGGTGTTGGAGGCGCTGCTGCGTCAGCCTTTTGAGCCGTTGGGGAAGGCTTCTATTAAGGATATGACCTTAAAAACGGTATTTCTAGTGGCTATCTGTTCCGCTCGTCGCATTTCGGAGCTTCAGGCCCTCTCTTGTAAGGAGCTTTATCTATGCTTTCATGAGCGCAAGGTGGTGTTGCGTACGGTTCCGGCATTTTTGCCTAAGGTGGTTTCGGTGTTTCGTGTGAACCAGGTAGTGTCCCTTCCGGTGTTTGAAGGCAGTCCGAAAGTTAAGTCGGATCGTCGTTTACGGCTTTTGGATGTCCGTCGGACGCTGCGGTATTACCTTCGTGGTACGGATCCTTTCCGTAAATCGGACAGGTTGTTTATCTCTTTCGGAGGTCCTCGGAAGGGTGAGGCGGTGGCTAAGTCGTCTATTTCCAGGTGGTTAAAGGAGGCCATTGCAGGGGCCTATCTGTTAAAGGGTAGATTGGTGCCAGCTGGGCTCAGGGCTCATTCGACTAGAGCGCAGGCTACTTCCTGGGCGGAGTTCAGTTTGGTACCGGCGGTGGACATCTGTAGAGCGGCGACGTGGTCGTCGTTGCATTCGTTCACTAAGCATTATAGGCTCGATGTTCAGGCAGCAGGTGATGGCCGTTTTGGGGCGGCAGTGCTTCAGGCTGGTTTGGCTTGTCCTTCCCGTTAGGTGCTTTACTGCTCTGATACATCCTCACTGGTTCCGGGACTGGACTAGAGGGACGACAAGGAAGACGAAATTAGACATCTCTAGGAACAAGCAGGAATAAGTCATCACATATGGGTACGTCGGTACCGACGGAGCCTGCGCGGGAAAGCTCCCCAGCTTTTCAAATGAAAAGCTTTTGGGGCCTCCCACTGCACATGCGCGCTGCCTTCCCGCCTTCCTGACCAGCTCTCCTCAGTTCTTCTTTTTCCGCGGAGCCAGCAGGTCGTGTTCCTGTCACCGCTGAAGAATTTGTTACTTTTGTTTGTTTCTTTAGACCGCGTACCTGCCTTCCCCATACCGATACCGGTATCGCCGGTCTTTCTTTCTTTCTATATACAAAAAAAAAAAAAAAAGACTTTTTTATTTTTCTTCAGCACAGCTTGGTACCCGGCGTTAGGCCTTAAGGCCTACACAATTTCTCCTCATGGAGAAGCCAGTCCCTGGTTTCAAAAAATGTACCAAATGCAGTGCTGTCATTTCTGTCACAGACACCCATGAATGGTGTCTCAAATGTTTGGGACCTGAGCACTCCATACCGGACTGCCCATCCTGCACCCAGATGTCTAAACGCGGTTTTCAGAACCGGGCTAACAAGCTCCATGTGCTGTTTCCTTCAGAAGCATCACAGTCGTCCAGGTCTTCCTCTCCGGATGGATCTCAGGTAACCAAAACTTCTGTGGGCAAATCCTCTAAAAGCAAATCTCTTTCTAAAGATCGAGAGGCTCTCAGTTCTGAGTTCGAGGATTCTGCCCAGGCCAAAAAACCCCGGCGGGAGGTTCCGGCCTCCAAAGCAATCATGGGGTCACAGGTTGACATCGATGGCACGGCCTCGACAGATCACCTGTTGGACTGCTCTGGGGTACCGGCCCATACCGGTACCGACATCCAGGCAGTAGTGGCGTCTATGGGCAGTACTGTCCAGACCATGCAGCAGGCCGTACTGGCCTTCATTAAGGCTGCGACGCCCTCGGTACCGATTTCATCGGTACCGACCCCGGTTCCGGTATCTACACCGGAACCGAGACCATCGACTTCTAAACGTCGATCGGTTTCGCATACCAGATTCCGGCTTTCGCCCGGTACCGATCCCATGCCCAATACGCCCGATGTCGATACCGATCGGTATGCGTATCGTACATTGGAAGCACAGAAAGAGTACTCAGATTCTTCTGATGAATTTAATTCCTCTGATGACTCTGTTGAGCTTACTCTTCCTGAGGAGCCCTCTTCTCCCAAGAGGAGAATGTCTCCTCCAGAGGATTTATCCTTTCAGGATTTCATTGTTGATGTAGCTAAAGCACTTTCTATTACTACATCTTCTGAAAGAGAACCCAGATCAAAAAAATTGGACATTTTAGGATACTCAAAAGCTCCTAAAGAGGCAGTCACTCTGCCTGTCCATGAAATCCTTCAAGAACACTTGATGGATTTGTGGGAGACTCCTTTAACACTGTCTCCCCATTCCCGCAGGTTGGACACCATGTATCGGGTCCCTCCTTCGCCTGGGTTCCAAAAAACTCAGCTGCCTCACCACTCCATTGTGGTGAAGTCTGCTATGAAGAAAATAAAGAGTCCTAAGAGGCATTCTTCTACCCCTCCAGGGCGTGAATGTAAGAACCTAGACTCTTTTGGAAGAAAGATGTTCCAGGCTAGTATGCTTATAGCCAGGATTCAACTCTAATATCCTTTATATGGGCATGTATCTTGGGCAACTTGCCCTAAAAATACAGAATTTTGCCCCCTTTATCCCTGATGATCAAAGGGCGGACTTCTTTTCTATGGTGACACAACTTTCAGAGGTCTCCAAGTTCTCCAACAGGGCAGCCTTTGATTCTTTCGAGGTTGCAGGCAGAGCTTCGGGAATTGCTGTTGCAGCCCGACGTCTCGCTTGGCTCCAGGCTTCTAACCTAGAACCCTGGGTTGTAGAAGGCCTCAGGAATCTGCCCTGTACCGGTGAGAACTTATTTGGGGAAGACTGGCAGATTAAAGCTGCTCAAATGGATGCAGAAAATGCCACTCTAGATAGACTTTCCAAGTCTACTTCTACCCCTACCAAAAAGAAGCCTTTTAAAAGGCCTTACTATAAAAAGACCAGATTTCCCACAAATACTGGCCAGCAATCTGCTCAGCCTCGCCTTGCGGCTAAGCGTCAACAATCTAAGCAGGTAAAGTCAAAGCCTGCAGTGTCTGCTACATCCCAGCAGGCTCAACCCCCTCAGGGGTTTTGACTTCCCTCTAGAGAACTTGCCGTTTCTGGCTCTAGCACAGCCAGAGCCCCTCACCATTCCTGGAAGGCTAGCTCACTTTGCTCCCAGATGGGAGCAAATAACATCAGAGCAATGGACCCTCTCTATTATCCGAGAAGGCTACAAACTTCATTTCTCCAGCCTTCCTCCCCATACCATGGTGAGGCAATTCAGTTCTCCCCCATCTCTTCTGACCCTGTTGGGTCAGGAAGTCTCTTCTCTTCTTGCCCAAGGGGCAATAGAGGAGGTTCCTCCTCCACAACAGGGGTTAGGTTTCTACTCCCCTTACTTTCTCATAACAAAGAGAAGACAGGGGGCTTCAGACCTATCCTAGATCTGAGAGAATTAAACAGGTTTCTATTCAAAGAGAAATTCAAAATGCTCTCTCTGGGCCTTCTCCTTCCATACCTTCAGAGTCAAGATTGGCTTTGTTCTCTAGATCTCAAGGATGCGTACACTCATATACTCATCCATCCATCCCACAGAAAGTATCTAAGATTTCTGTTCCAGGGAAAACATTTCCAGTACAGAGTACTACCCTTCGGTCTAGCCTCTGCTCCAAGAGTCTTTACAAAATGCATGGCAGTCGTAGCCGCATTTCTCAGAGGCATGGGAATCTTTGTCTTCCCATATCTGGACGACTGGCTCATCCGAGCTCCATCTCAGTCAGAAGCCCAGATTTCTCTGGACCGCACAAGGCGTATTCTTCAATATCTGGGACTTGTGGTAAACATTCCCAAATCCCAACTCATCCCTACTCAGTCTCTGGAATTCATAGGGGCCCAATTGGACTCCACCACTGCAAGGGCCTACCTCCCTCTGGTCCGAAGCCAAAGGCTAATAAGCTTGGCCTCCCAAGCTCAGTCCAGAAGTCACTTGTCAGTCAGAGAAATGCTGCAACTTCTGGGCCACATGGCCTCCACGGTTCATGTGGTGCCCTATGCTCATCTCCATATGAGAGCAGCTCAATGGACATTGGCCACCCAGTGGTCTCAAGCTTCGGGACTGCTGTCAGACCAGGTACTCACCTCAAAACGTCTGTTTTGGTCTCTCCAGTGGTGGACATCCTCCAAAAATCTGTTGTTGGGGACCCCCTTCCAACCTTCGTTGCCCCAAGCAACCCTCACAACAGATGCCTCCCAAACAGGGTGGGGAGCTCATCTTCAACATCTCTCCACTCAGGGAATCTGGTCTCCCCAAGAGACCACCCTTCATATCAATCTTCTGGAACTGCGAGCAATCTTCCTTGCCCTCACAGTCTTCCATACCCTCCTTGCCAACCTGACTGTCCTCGTTCAGACAGACAATCAGGTGACCATGTTTTATATCAACAAACAAGGAGGGACGGCCTCTCTGTCACTTTGCAACGAAGCTCTCAGATTATGGGCCTTCGCCAGAGAGCACCAAATTCATCTTCTGGCAGTATATCTTCCAGGAGTTCAAAACTCTCGGGCAGACAGACTCAGTCGAGTTCTGCTCCCACACGAATGGTCCCTTCATATGGACCAGATATGCAGAATCTTTCAGGAATGGGGGACCCCGGACATAGACCTCTTTGCAAGTCCGTGGAATGCCAAACTTCCCCGGTTCTGTTCCAGGACTCCGTGTCAGGGAGCTCAGGCCAACGATGCCTTTCTCCTGCATTGGGGTCAGGAATTCCTGTACGCTTTTCCACCCATTCCTTTGATTCCCAAGACTCTGTTCAAACTTCAGAGGGATCACGGATCCATGATCCTCATTGCTCCACGCTGGCCACGCCAAGTGTGGTTCCCTCTCCTTCTACAGCTCTCCCAGGGCTCCTCCCTGGACCTGGGAGCTGCACCAGACCTTCTGTCTCAGGAGCAGGGGACTTTGTGGCATCCAAACCCCAAGTCCCTACATCTCCGAGCTTGGTTACTGAAGGCTTAAGCCTTCAAGAGTTTAATCTTTCTCAACCAGTGAAAGATATCCTTTATGCCTCTAGGAAACCCTCTACCAGGCTTTCCTATGCTTTCAAATGGAAATGTTTTTCCATTTGGTGTGCTCAACAGGGTCTTGACCCTCTGGCACTTCCATTGAATTCTCTACTAGACTATCTCCTGCATCTCTCCAATGCAGGCCTCAAGACGAATTCAGTACGAGTCCATTTAAGTGCTATTACAGCATCCTTAAAACCTATAAATGGACAATCTGTTTCCCTCTCATCCTCTTATTGCAAGATTCATGAGAGGCCTAACCCTCACTAAGCCTCCCATCCGGCCTCCTCCGGTAGCATGGGACTTGAATTTAGTTCTGGGTCAACTTATGAAGCCACCTTTTGAACCGTTGGTATCTACCTCCCTGAAATTTCTTTCTTGGAAGGTCCTTTTCCTTATTGCAGTCACTTCGGCTCGCCGCATCAGTGAACTGCAGGCTTTGGTGGCAAATCCACCTTATACCAGATTTCATCATGATAAGGTGGTCCTTAGGACGAATCCCCACTTTATGCCTAAAGTGGTCTCGCCTTTTCATCTTAATCAAGAGGTATATCTACCTGTCTTTTTTCCGGCTTCTCATGCATCCAGTGCAGAGAGGAACCTTCATACTCTTGACTGTAAAAGAGCTCTCGCCTTTTACCATCAATAGAACTCAGCCACATCGAAAGTCTTCTCAGCTTTTCGTGGCTTTTGATCCTTCTCATTTGGGACTTCCAGTCGCCAAACGCACACTTTCCAACTGGATTGCTCAGTGTATTTCCTTTGCTTACCAGAGTAAGAACATTTCTCTGGAAGGCCATGTCACAGCTCACAATGTGAGAGCCATGGCCACTTCTATGGCTCATCTTCACTCTGTATCCATAGATCAGATCTGTCGAGCAGCCACTTGGGCCTCGGTGCATACCTTCACAGCCCATTACTGCTTGGACAAGGACTCCCGCCGGGATGCCTTGTTTGGTCAGGCTGTCCTCAAACACCTGTTCCATACTTAAACAACTCCTGCCCACCTTCCCAGAATGGATGCCTGAGATCCATCCGAAGATGGTTACCCTTGGAGGGGGATCTCCCAGGCATCTCAGCTAGGGAGTCCCCATATGTGATGACTTATTCCTGCTTGTTCCTAGAGATAGCACAGTTACTTACCTGTAACAGGTGATCTCTGGGAACAGCAGGAATTAGTCATCACAACCCACCCACCTCCCCTAGGAGTTGTCTCTCTATTCCTCTATCTTCCTGTCCTCTCTCTCTATTGTCTCAGCTTTAAACTCGAACTGAGGAGAGCTGGTCAGGAAGGCGGGAAGGCAGCGCGCATGTGCAGTGGGAGGCCCCAAAAGCTTTTCATTTGAAAAGCTGGGGAGCTTTCCCGCGCAGGCTCCATCGGTACCGACGTACCCATATGTGATGACTAATTCCTGCTGTTCCCAGAGATCACCTGTTACAGGTAAGTAACTGTGCTTTACCTGCTAATTGTTGTTCCTTAAGGAACTCTAGTCCAGTCCCGGAGCCCGCCCGAGAGTTTCTGGGGTTGGGGATCCAGTCTGCACTGCCTTCTAAGATTCCTTCTCAGATTCCTTCTACTGTTTCTTCTGTATGGTCCTGGCCAGCTGAGTTCCGGTTGCAGCGCTGTTTCGTTCCTGCGGAACGTGTAGGTGAACCACAAGACTTAAATGAAAAATATATATATATTTCACCAATGCAGGCAGTGGAAGTATAAAGGGGCAGCACTGCGAAATCAGTGTGGCGTTTTTTGTTCTGCGTTATCTATATATTACAATGTTTAACTACTTATTTGTTGCTCTGCTGAGTTTGCTTTGTCAATAGGTACTGAAGATGAAGGGGCGGTCCTACTGTATATATAGGCTGGGATCATCAAAGTGATGACAGGTGTCAGTCTCCAAAACTGCTGGAGGAGATTCTCAACTCACTGGTTCCGGGACTGGACTAGAGTTCCTTAAGGAACAACAATTAGCAGGTAAGTCTAATTTCGTCTTAGAATGTAAACTATATAAAGGAAAAACCACTAGTTGCAAATATCCTAAATCAATATCAAAAACACAATGCAACACACAATAATTTAACAATGTTTATATATAACACCTATTTATCATATAACAGTGTGATGAACACACATCTTTCAAAAATATAAAAAGATACATCAATATATGTTAACCATTAATAATATATCATGTCTTATGTTTTATGTTCCTTCCAAAGGCAATATCACTACAAATTTCATAAACCGCAAACAGCTGAAAAGCTAAAGATTACATAAACGACACATAAAATCTAAAGCTCATTCACTCATACATAACAATTACTAAAAAATACACAAATACTCTTTACCCAATATCCTAACTAATATATAATACAGATACGAAAAAATAAATACGTATATTGTCTCACTTTAAATTAAACCCATATCCTAACTAATACATAATACACAATATATATATGAAAAAAAAATTCATATATTGTCTCACATTAAATCAAACACAACTAGTGCTCATGATGTTTCTGAACTCCAGTGGTTAAAACCCCTCCATGAAAATCCACATAATACAGAAAAAGCTGTGCCAAGTTTTGCTACTATAATAGTTCCAGGGAAGATCACTTTCAAGACTTCAACGAAGAAACATGTAGATAAATATCATGTCATTACCGATCGTCCTATCATCTGTAGCAGGCAGATCTCACTGCCATCCTTCTGCAACGAACTGGAAATGCCTTGTAACTGCCACTGCAGAGTTCTCCCGATCATATAATTTAAAGAGGATCCCCCAAAGAACAACTTCTTCCATCGGAAACAAACAAAAGACTGCCCGCCAATTCATGTAAGAAATCTTCCACTCACAGCATGAGCCTTAGTTTCGCCGTGAAATGGCTTCCTCGGGGTAATTATTTAACCTACAACACACTCAAAAAGCATCAGGTATCCGCTTCTGTGAAATGGTTCCCGTATGAATGAAAATGCGACTTTGCAGGTACAGTGGCAGAGAGTGACATGCCTCAGCAGAGGGTTCTTATTAGTGGAGCAGCAGAAGGTGACATTCACTAGCAGCTCGAATAGCAAAGTGATATTCATCAGAGGCCCGTGCACAAGCAGGTCTCAGTTCTGGAATAGCAGACAGTGCTGCTGGGTAAGAATGAGGTACTTTGGCAGCTCTGTGGGTGAGTCTTATTGCTGGAGAAGCAGGAGGGTGCTGCAAGGCAGGAGTGAGGTGCACTGACAGGGATAACAGAGGGTGATAGAGGACAGAGAGAGGTGCACTGGCAGAGCTGTGTGTGAGGGTGATAGGACAGAGAGAGGTGCACTGGCAGAGCTGTGTGTGAGGGTTATAGAGGACAGAGATGGGCAGTGCCAGAGCTCTGTGTGAGGGTAATAGAGGACAGAGAGAGGTGCACTGGCAGAGCTGTGTGTGAGGGTGATAGAGGTGCACTGGCAGAGCAGTGTGTGAGGGTGATAGCGGGAGGTGCACTGACAGAGCTATATGTTAAGGGATACACAGAGAGAGGTGCACTGGCAGAGCTGTGTGTGAGGGGATAGAAGACAGAGAGAGGTGCACTGGCAGAGCTGTGTGTGAGGGGATAGAAGACAGATAGAGGTGCAGTGGCAGAGCTGTGTGTGAGGGGATAGAGGAGAGAGAGAGGTGCAGTGCCAGAGCTGTGTGTGAGGGGATAGAGGTGCACTGGCAGAGCTGTGTGTGAGGGGATAGAGGACAGAGAGAGGTGCACTGGCAGAGCTGTGTGTGAGGGGATAGAGGAGAGAGAGAGGTGCACTGGCAGAGCTGTGTGTGAGGGTGATAAAGGGCACAGAGAGGTGCACTGGCAGAGCTGTGTGTGAGGGGATAGAGGACAGAGGTGCACTGGCAGAGCTGTGTGTGAGGGGATAGAGGACAGAGAGAGGTGCAGTGGCAGAGCTGTGTGTGAGGGGATAGAGGACAGAGAGAGGTGCACTGGCAGAGCTGTGTGTGAGGGGATAGAGGAGAGAGAGAGGTGCAGTGGCAGAGCTGAGTGTGAGGGGATAGAGGAGAGAGGGGCTCTGGCAGAGCTGTGTGAGGGGATAGAGGAGAGAGAGAGGTGCACTGGCAGAGCTGTGTGTGAGGGTTATAGAGGAGAGAGAGAGGTGCACTGGCAGAGCTGTGTGTGAGGGGATAGAGGAGAGAGAGAGGTGCACTGGCAGAGCTGTGTGTGAGGGTTATAGAGGAGAGAGAGAGGTGCACTGGCAGAGCTGTGTGGGGATAGAGGAGAGAGAGAGGTGCACTGGCAGAGCTGCGTGTGAGGGGATAGAGGACAGAGAGAGGTGCAGTGGCAGAGCGTGTGAGGGGATAGAGAGAGAGATGCAGTGGCAGAGCTGCGTGTGAGGAGATAGAGGAGAGAGGGAGGTGCACTGGCAGAGCTGCGTGTGAGGGGATAGAGGAGAGAGAGAGGTGCATTGGCAGAGCTGCGTGTGAGGGGATAGAGGAGAGAGGGAGGTGCACTGACAGAGCTGCGTGTGAGGGGATAGAGGACGGAGAGAGGTGCACTGGCAGAGCTGCGTGTGAGGGGATAGAGGAGAGAGGGAGGTGCACTGACAGAGCTGCGTGTGGGGATAGAGGACGGAGAGAGGTGCACTGGCAGAGCTGCGTGTGAGGGGATAGAGGAGAGAGAGAGGTGCAGTGGCAGAGCTGCGTGTGAGGGGATAGAGGAGAGAGAGAGGTGCACTGGCAGAGCTGCGTGTGAGGGGATAGAGGAGAGAGAGAGGTGCAGTGGCAGAGCTGCGTGTGGGGATACAGGAGAGAGAGAGGTGCACTGGCAGAGCTGCGTGTGAGGGGATACAGGAGAGAGAGAGGTGCACTGGCAGAGCTGCGTGTGAGGGGATACAGGAGAGAGAGAGCTGCACTGGCAGAGCTGCGTGTGAGGGGATAGAGGAGAGAGAGGTGCACTGGCAGAGCTGTGTCTGAGGGGAGAGAGAGAGGTGCACTGGCAGAGCTGTGTGTTAGGGGATAGAGGAGAGAGAGGTGCACTGGCAGAGCTGCGTGTGAGGGGATAGAGGAGAGAGAGAGGTGCACTGGCAGAGCTGCGTGTGAGGGGATAGAGGAGAGAGAGAGGTGCAGTGGCAGAGCTGCGTGTGAGGGGATAGAGGACAGAGAGAGGTGCACTGGCAGAGCTGTGTGTGAGGGGATAGAGGAGAGAGAGGTGCACTGGCAGAGCTGTGTGTGAGGGGATAGAGGAGAGAGAGGTGCAGTGGCAGAGCTGTGTCTGAGGGGAGAGAGAGAGGTGCACTGGCAGAGCTGTGTGTGAGGGGATACAGGAGAGAGAGAGGTGCACTGGCAGAGCTGTGTGTGAGGGGATACAGGAGAGAGAGAGGTGCACTGGCAGAGCTGTGTGTGAGGGGATACAGGAGAGAGAGAGGTGCACTGGCAGAGCTGTGTGTGAGGGGATACAGGAGAGAGAGAGAGGTGCATTGGCAGAGCTGTGTCTGAGGGGAGAGAGAGAGGTGCAGTGGCAGAGCTGCGTGTGAGGGGATAGAGGACAGAGAGAGGTGCAGTGGCAGAGCTGTGTGTGAGGGGATAGAGGAGAGAGAGGTGCACTGGCAGAGCTGTGTCTGAGGGGAGAGAGAGAGGTGCACTGGCAGAGCTGTGTGTTAGGGGATAGAGGAGAGAGAGGTGCACTGGCAGAGCTGCGTGTGAGGGGATAGAGGAGAGAGAGAGGTGCACTGGCAGAGCTGCGTGTGAGGGGATAGAGGAGAGAGAGAGGTGCAGTGCCAGAGCTGTGTGGGAGGGGATAGAGGACAGAGAGAGGTGCACTGGCAGAGCTGTGTGTGAGGGGATAGAGGAGAGAGAGAGGTGCACTGGCAGAGCTGTGTGTGAGGGGATAGAGGAGAGAGAGAGGTGCAGTGGCAGAGCTGTGTGTGAGGGGATAGAGGTGCATTGGCAGAGCTGTGTCTGAGGGGAGAGAGAGAGGTGCAGTGGCAGAGCTGCGTGTGAGGGGATAGAGGACAGAGAGAGGTGCAGTGGCAGAGCTGTGTGTGAGGGGATAGAGGACAGAGAGAGGTGCACTGGCAGAGCTGTGTCTGAGGGAGAGAGAGAGAGGTGCACTGGCAGAGCTGTGTGTTTAGGGGATAGAGGAGAGAGAGGTGCACTGGCAGAGCTGCGTGTGAGGGGATAGAGGAGAGAGAGAGGTGCACTGGCAGAGCTGCGTGTGAGGGGATAGAGGAGAGAGAGAGGTGCAGTGCCAGAGCTGCGTGTGAGGGGATAGAGGACAGAGAGAGGTGCACTGGCAGAGCTGTGTGTGAGGGGATAGAGGAGAGAGAGAGGTGCAGTGGCAGAGCTGTGTGTGAGGGGATAGAGGAGAGAGAGGTGCACTGGCAGAGCTGTGTCTGAGGGGAGAGAGAGAGGTGCACTGGCAGAGCTGTGTGTTAGGGGATAGAGGAGAGAGAGGTGCACTGGCAGAGCTGCGTGTGAGGGGATAGAGGAGAGAGAGAGGTGCACTGGCAGAGCTGCGTGTGAGGGGATAGAGGAGAGAGAGAGGTGCAGTGCCAGAGCTGTGTGTGAGGGGATAGAGGACAGAGAGAGGTGCACTGGCAGAGCTGTGTGTGAGGGGAGAGAGGAGAGAGAGAGAGGTGCACTGGCAGAGCTGTGTGTGGGGATAGAGGAGAGAGAGAGGTGCACTGGCAGAGCTGTGTGTGAGGGGATAGAGGAGAGAGAGGTGCAGTGGCAGAGCTGTGTCTGAGGGGAGAGAGAGAGGTGCACTGGCAGAGCTGTGTGTGAGGGGATACAGGAGAGAGAGAGGTGCACTGGCAGAGCTGTGTGTGAGGGGATACAGGAGAGAGAGATGTGCACTGGCAGAGCTGTGTGTGAGGGGATACAGGAGAGAGAGAGGTGCACTGGCAGAGCTGTGTGTGAGGGGATACAGGAGAGAGAGAGGTGCAGTGGCAGAGCTGCGTGTGAGGGGATAGAGGACAGAGAGAGGTGCAATGGCAGAGCTGCGTGTGAGGGGATACAGGAGAGAGAGAGGTGCACTGGCAGAGCTGTGTGTGAGGGTTATAGAGGAGAGAGAGAGGTGCACTGGCAGAGCTGTGTGTGAGGGGATAGAGGAGAGAGAGAGGTGCACTGGCAGAGCTGCGTGTGAAGGGATAGAGAAGAGAGAGAGGTGCACTGGCAGAGCTGTGTGTGAGGGGATAGAGGACAGAGAGAGGTGCAGTGGCAGAGCTGTGTGTGAGGGGATAGAGGAGAGAGAGAGGTGCAGTGGCAGAGCTGCGTGTGAGGGGATAGAGGAGAGAGAGAGGTGCAGTGGCAGAGCTGTGTGTGAGGGGATAGAGGAGAGAGGTGCAGTGGCAGGGCTGCGTGTGAGGGGATAGAGGAGAGAGAGAGAGGTGCAGTGGCAGAGCTGCGTGTGAGGGGATAGAGGAGAGAGAGGTGCAGTGGCAGAGCTGCGTGTGAGGGGATAGAGGAGAGAGAGAGGTGCAGTGACAGAGCTGTGTGTGAGGGGATAGAGGAGAGAGAGAGGTGCACTGGCAGAGCTGTGTGTGAGGGGATAGAGGAGAGAGAGAGGTGCACTGGCAGAGCTGCGTGTGAGGGGATAGAGGAGAGAGAGGTGCACTGGCAGAGCTGCGTGTGAGGGGATAGAGGAGAGAGAGAGGTGCACTGGCAGAGCTGCGTGTGAGGGGATAGAGGAGAGAGAGAGGTGCACTGGCAGAGCTGCGTGTGAGGGGATGGAGGTGAGAGAGAGGTGCAGTGACAGAGCTGCGTGTGAGGGGATAGAGGAGAGAGAGAGGTGCAGTGGCAGAGCTGCGTGTGAGGGGATAGAGGAGAGAGAGAGGTGCAGTGGCAGAGCTGCGTGTGAGGGGATAGAGGAGAGAGAGAGCTGCACTGGCAGAGCTGCGTGTGAGGGGATAGAGAGGAGAGAGAGAGGTGCACTGGCAGAGCTGCGTGTGAGGGGATAGAGGAGAGAGAGAGGTGCACTGGCAGAGCTGCGTGTGAGGGGATAGAGGAGAGAGAGAGGTGCACTGGCAGAGCTGCGTGTGAGGGGATAGAGGAGAGAGAGAGTTGCACTGTCAGAGCTGCGTGTGAGGGGATAGAGGAGAGAGAGAGGTGCACTGGCAGAGCTGCGTGTGAGGGGATAGAGGAGAGAGAGAGGTGCAGTGACAGAGCTGCGTGTGAGGGGATAGAGGAGAGAGAGAGGTGCAGTGGCAGAGCTGCGTGTGAGGTGATAGAGGAGTGTGTGAGGTGCAGTGGCAGAGCTGCGTGTGAGGGGATAGAGGAGAGAGAGAGGTGCAGTGACAGAGCTGGTGTGAGGGGATAGAGGAGAGAGAGAGGTGCACTGGCAGAGCTGCGTGTGAGGGGATAGAGGAGAGAGAGAGGTGCACTGGCAGAGCTGCGTGTGAGGGGATAGAGGAGAGAGAGAGGTGCACTGGCAGAGCTGCGTGTGAGGGGATACAGGAGAGAGAGAGGTGCACTGGCAGAGCTGCGTGTGAGGGGATAGAGGAGAGAGAGAGGTGCACTGGCAGAGCTGCGTGTGAGGGGATAGAGGAGAGAAAGAGGTGGACTGGCAGAGCTGCGTGTGAGGGTTATAGAGGAGAGAGAGACGTGCACTGGCAGAGCTGCGTGTGAGGGTTATAGAGGAGAGAGAGAGGTGCAGTGGCAGAGCTGTGTGTGAGGGTTATAGAGGAGAGAGAGAGGTGCAGTGGTAGAGCTGTGTGTGAGGGTTATAGAGGAGAGAGAGAGGTGCAGTGGCAGAGCTGTGTGTGGGGATAGAGGAGAGAGAGAGGTGCAGTGGTAGAGCTGTGTGTGAGGGTTATAGAGGAGAGAGAGAGGTGCAGTGGTAGAGCTGCGTGTGAGGGTTATAGAGGAGAGAGAGAGGTGCAGTGGTAGAGCTGCGTGTGAGGGGATAGAGGAGAGAGAGAGGTGCACTGGCAGAGCTGCGTGTGAGGGTTATAGAGGAGAGAGAGAGGTGCAGTGGCAGAGCTGCGTGTGAGGGTTATAGAGGAGAGAGAGGTGCAGTGGTAGAGCTGCGTGAGGGTTATAGAGGAGAGAGAGAGGTGCAGTGGCAGAGCTGCGTGTGAGGGGATAGAGGAGAGAGAGGTGCAGTGGTAGAGCTGCGTGTTAGGGTTATAGAGGAGAGAGAGAGCTGCAGTGGTAGAGCTGTGTATGAGGGTTATAGAGAGAGAGGTGCAGTGGTAGAGCTGCGTGTGAGGGTTATAGAGGAGAGAGAGAGGTGCAGTGGTAGAGCTGCGTGTGAGGGTTATAGAGGAGAGAGAGGTGCAGTGGTAGAGCTGCGTGTGAGGGGATAGAGGAGAGAGAGGTGCACTGGCAGAGCTGCGTGTGAGGGTTATAGAGGAGAGAGAGAGGTGCACTGGCAGAGCTGCGTGTGAGGGTTATAGAGGAGAGAGAGAGGTGCAGTGGTAGAGCTGCGTGTGAGGGTTATAGAGGAGAGAGAGAGGTGCAGTGGTAGAGCTGCGTGTGAGGGGATAGAGGAGAGAGAGAGGTGCAGTGGTAGAGCTGCGTGTGAGGGTTATAGAGGAGAGAGAGAGGTGCAGTGGTAGAGCTGCGTGTGAGGGTTATAGAGGAGAGAGAGGTGCAGTGGTAGAGCTGCGTGTGAGGGGATAGAGGAGAGAGAGAGGTGCACTGGCAGAGCTGCGTGTGAGGGTTATAGAGGAGAGAGAGAGGTGCACTGGCAGAGCTGCGTGTGAGGGTTATAGAGGAGAGAGAGAGGTGCAGTGGTAGAGCTGCGTGTGAGGGTTATAGAGGAGAGAGAGCGGTGCAGTGGTAGAGCTGCGTGTGAGGGTTATAGAGGAGAGAGAGAGGTGCAGTGGCAGAGCTGTGTGTGAGGGGATAGAGGAGAGAGAGAGGTGCACTGGCAGAGCTGCGTGTGAGGGGATACAGGAGAGAGAGAGGTTTAGTGGTAGAGCTGCGTGTGAGGGGATAGAGGAGAGAGAGAGGTGCAGTGGTAGAGCTGCGTGTGAGGGTTATAGAGGAGAGAGAGAGGTGCACTGGCAGAGCTGCGTGTGAGGGGATACAGGAGAGAGAGAGGTTTAGTGGTAGAGCTGCGTGTGAGGGGATAGAGGAGAGAGAGAGGTTTAGTGGTAGAGCTGCGTGTGAGGGGATAGAGGAGAGAGAGAGGTGCAGTGGTAGAGCTGCGTGTGAGGGTTATAGAGGAGAGAGAGAGGTGCACTGGCAGAGCTGCGTGTGAGGGGATACAGGAGAGAGAGAGGTTTAGTGGTAGAGCTGCGTGTGAGGGGATACAGGAGAGAGAGAGGTTTAGTGGTTAGAGCTGCGTGTGAGGGGATAGATGAGAGTGTGAGGTGCAGTGGTAGAGCTGCGTGTGTTGGTTATAGAGGAGAGAGAGAGGTGCACTGGCAGAGCTGCGTGTGAGGGGATACAGGAGAGAGAGAGGTTTAGTGGTAGAGCTGCGTGTGAGGGGATAGAGGAGAGAGAGAGGTGCACTGGCAGAGCTTCGTGTGAGGGGATAGAGGAGAGAGAGAGGTGCAGTGGCAGAGCTGCGTGTAAGGGGATAGAGGAGAGAGGGAGGTGCAGTGGCAGAGCTGCGTGTGAGGGGATAGAGGACAGAGAGAGCTGCAGTGACAGAGCTGTGTGTGAGGTCTGAGTACTGGGATAACAGAGGGTGATATTTATTTATTTTTTAGACAGATTTGTATGCCACCTTATCCTTCAATCAAGGTGGTCACGTCACATTACAATTGGAGGGTTACGTTTAACATTAGGGTACATGTAAACATTTATACAATTTGAGGGTTACGTTTAACATTAGGGTACGTGTAAACATTTAGACAGTACAGTTACTTAACAGCGTTTAGATAGTACAATTGAAGGTAACATTTAACATGAGGGTATTTAATAATGCGGTATGATAAACTTGTGTGTGTGGATAGGAGGGGTGCGTGCTTAGTTGGCAGCGGATGTAGTGTTTCAGTATGGGTTTGGGATGTTGCCTGGATGCTCACATGTTTCTATAAATAAGAATGTTTTGAGGTCTTTGCAGAAGTCTGTGAGGTCATCTAGTGCCCTCAGGCTCGTTGGGAGGGAGTTCCATAGTGTGGATGCCAGTAGTGATGGTGCTCTTTTTGATGTTTGTTTGGTTTTATGATAGCCTGCAGGTGTGCCGATCATGTTGTCATTATTGGTTCTTCTTGGTCTCTTGCTGATATCTCTTGTTATAATGTTTTGGAGTACGTCTGCTGAGAGATGGTGAATGACTTTGAAGATGATCATGATTGTTTTGTAGTTAGCTCTTGCCAGCATTGGGCGCCAGTGCAGTTGTTGTAGGACGGGGGTGTTGTGCTCGGTCCTTGGTGTGTCTGTAATGATGCGTGCTGTGGTGTTTTGTACCATCTGTAGTGAGCGGAGTGTCTGCCTTGATATAGTGAGTTTCCATAAAATCAAGCAGTGGTGTAATGAGTGCTTGGCACACTGTGATATAGGAGAGAGAGAGGTGCACTGACAGAGCTCTGTGTGTGGAGGCTCTCAGAACTGGAATATTTATGTATCTATTCATTTAGAAACTGCCTACCAAGGCTCTTTTAAGCGGTAATTCATGACATCCATAAGATAAACAACAACACAAAAAACAAACGTAAAATAATAAAATGATAATTCATACTTATTCACTGAAGGCCAACTGAAAAGAATGACTGTTGAAAGAGGCAAGGCATTTCATAAGGATGGATTTGTCACAGATAAAACGAGCGCTTCGAGTGGCGCTGAATATCCTGGAGGTTTTTCATTTGCTGAAGAGACTAGTTGGGGTTCTAGTGTGGGAGCGGAAGTTTAATTTTTTTTCTCTTTAGTTGTTGGGGAAAACCTGAAAGTGAGGTGGGGGATAGGACTTATGTTCTGAGGACAGAAGTTCTGTTCTTTTTTTATTTTGTAAAGCACTTTGGATCAAGCATTTTCTTTGAGGATAAAATAGACTACAATAATAAACTGAGCACGAAGTCTAAGAAGTCTGAACTTCTGGAAAGAAATGTGCACAGATTTCCACTGCCTGGGGAGAGTGCAGGCGTCAGAGAGAGCAGCATCTGTGGGTTGTATCTCAGAGGTAATGCCTTGCTGTGCTCCTGAGTTATTAGCTCTGTCTTGGTGTGCTTGCCTCCTCCTCCCTGCACTCTGCAGGAGAACAGGAACAGTGTTGTTTTAGTGTGTGTGCTATTTCTAATGACATGCCCTGGCAAAAGATCTGGGTTTGGGGCTGTCCTCAGTGTTGAAGGTGGGAAGCAGGTGTTGGGAAGCCCTCTAATGGGAGGTATTTCAAGTGAAATTGTATTTATCCTTTTCAGCCACACAGGTTGTGGGAGTCTGGGCGTAACCTTTCCTTCTTCACAGCTTCAGATCTGAGGGATTTGGTGACAATCCCTCTTTCCGCCTGCTCTTTGATGTGAATGGAGTCCACAGGATGTCTTATATTCAACAGGTTGCCAGGATTTAGTGGGAAGGAGTCACTGGGACAATTCCCAAAGGATCAGCAGTGCTGTTAAAAGCTGAGCCCTGGCCTTTAGTTCTTGCTCTCAGCCACCGTGGCTCCATAAAATCTGGCCCCATCTGTGTGCTAGGGAACTGGAAGGCAGTGAGATATCTAGGCTACAGCTTTCTGCATATATGTTGGCTGAGTCTGAAATGTGCAGAGAGCAGACAGTCACCACTTGGAAAACTGAAGAGTTAGGAATGAGAGACCCTCAACAGCCTAAAGGTGACAGTGTTACAAATATTCATGAAAGCACAGCTTCTGAGCTTTGTTTCCTGATATTGGACAGGACTGGCAGTGTTACAGATAGGGGAGTCTTAGCCTTGGAAGTTAAGACGTGTGTCTGCTGTGTACTCCTACCAAGCAGAGGGCTCCAGTGCAGTGTGCTGAGGGGTTATTGGCAGTCCATGGAGGCCTGTGGTAGAGCTACATCTTCCTGTCTCTCTAGCTTCAGGGTTAGAAACCTGAACCTGTGGATTGAAGACCCTTGCTCACCCACTCCCAGGCCATGTTCTGCCTTTTGATAGAACCAGTGTCCCAGGCGTTTCCTCTCTTAACCCCTTGAACCTGCAGTCTTCTGCTCATCCTGCCTTTGGGGAAGACCTGTTGAATGACCTTGATCATTACCTTAGTGAAACTGTCCTCAGCATTGTCTTAGTCTCTTTCTTCCTCTGTGATCATGTTTATATTCAGTATGTTGGCACCACACCCAAAGGGAAGGACCTGTCTAGTAGCAGTGGCTTGCTGATATTAGGTGCCTGCCTAATGCAAAATGCAGTGCCCTTGTTGTCCTACCGATGCAGGAGTGGAAGGAAGGAGCAGGCGGGGATTTAATTCCCATTGCCTCAGAAACAAACTTGGGGCTTTGTTTACTAAGCTGTGTTACTGTGTTAAGATGCATTAATTTGAGTGACACACATTATTTAACATGCATTAGTAAATAGAGTCCTTAGATTGTAAAGTCTCTGGGACAGGGAGAATCCCTCCTGTACCTGAATGTAGTCCACCTTGAACTACTACTGAAAAAGGTCTGAGCTAAATCCAAAAATCTGTCCCTCCTTCCTCCCTGAAAGAGCTGGTGGTAAGGGTAGCTATCTGGGTTTGAATGGCAGATGTTTCTTAAACAGACTCTAGCACAATGACCATTTTATGAAAGCAAGTACAGATGTAGCAGGAGTGGTTAGAGCACTGGCTTGCTAACCAAGACACCACAATTCGATTCCCACCAGCACCCCTTGTGGTCTTGGCCAAGTCACTTAACCCTCCATTGCCTCGGAAGAAAGGCCTGGCAATCTATTTTTGGTCATGCTGCCAAGAGAACCCAGGAGCTGCTGGGTCACCAGGGGGGTCAATGCAGAAAAACTAATGCGCCCTTTGCACACAGATAATGCAACTTATATGCACAAGTTCCAACATGCCAAATGCAGAAAAGAGATTGACGCACGCATAAAAAACAAAGCAAAAGCAAGCGCACACAGTAATGCCAAACGTATTTAAATCATATGCAAATGAGATGCACGTATTAAAATGGCATCCTAATATTGTCTGCGCCCGATGTAGAGAAACATGTAGATTATGTAACCAGCCGAAGCGCCAGTATCTCTATGCCTGATCTGAGGTGACTTAAACATCTTGCACGTGTGCCTGACAATATTTTGATACTTCAAAAATAACTATTACTCTATAAAAATCTACACAAAAACAAAAATAGAGCAAAGTCAAGAAATCATGAGTTAGTGTGTCTATGTGAATGTATAAATGTTGGAAGATTAGCCGTGAGGAAACAACCTACCTCTCGTGGCAGTACTTCCGTTTTACTCAACAGGAGCTTAAAAATGTAGGTAAAAACACCATATAATAGTGTGTCCTACACCAAAACGTGTTCAAAAAGTGTATTACTTCCAACAAATTTACATTTCTGAAACCATCTGGACAATCAAAAATAGCAAACAAAGAAAGTTACTTATCTGTTGTCCATAAGAAACCAAGTCATAGTATTCTCCAGACTCAGTTAAATTTCAATCTCTTGAATATCCGCAGTTTTAAAAAAAAGAAAACAGTACTGCATTTCGGGCAAGACAACATTAATGCCCTGTATCAATGCTCTCCTTTCTCCAGGACCAAGCAGGAAGTCAGTCCTCACATATGGGTGACATCGACGCCGATGAAGCCCCTGTGGAACATTTCCACAGCTTTCCAAGAAAGCCTTTGGGAATGCAGGCACGCATGCGTGGTTCCCTTCCCGCCTAAAGGTGCCATCTTGCTCAGTCTCTCTTTTTCCGTGAAGCCCAACGGACGTGTGTCCTAGTCCTTCTGGAAAATAGTTAGATTTTTTTGCGATTCCTTCGCTATTTTTTCTCCAGTTCGACGCCGGTTCCCCTCCCGCCGGGTTCGGTACACCAGTATCGAGCCCGATCTTCTTTTTTCGGTTTTTGCCCTTCGTGGCTGGCGTTCGCGCCCTTTTTTTCTTTTTCCCTGGAAGGCCGGTCCTTTGACCTCACGGGGACTCTTTTTTCCCCGATGGCTTCCAGTGGGTTCAAAAAGTGTGATCAGTGCAAGAAGTTAATGTCTCTCACCGACACACACGACTGCTGCCTTCGGTGCCTCGGTCCTGACCATGATCCTAAGACGTGTGGACCATGTGGGAAAATGTCTTCCAAGGCACTTCGAAGTCATCAGCACCAAAAGGAAAGGCTTTTCTCTGACTCGGCCTTCGGCCAGGCCCGGACCTTGTCTGAGGCCTCGACATCTCGGGAATCGGATCCCGAGCACCGTCGGGGCTCCTCGGACAGGGGGTCCCCCGACCGGGAACGAAAGAGGAAGAAGCGGCTCGTGAGGGCGTCGTGGAAGAGGTCCCTGGCTCCTCGAGAGCTATGTCTCAGACCCCTGACCATCGCCCCGGGTCCGTGGAACAGGAGAAGCCTCCCAAAGTACCTCGAGTGGAGCCGGAGTCTGCTGGACACGTAAGTCCTGTAGTCCTCGTGGACTCTCCTCCCAGAGAGCCGACGTTGGGCCCGGCGCCGCCGGGGCCCGAGTCAGGGGCTACTGAGTCTCCTGAGCTGGGTCTCAGGCTGACAGCCTTGGAGAGCAGACTGTCTGCCTTCATGGAACAGCAGCAGGCACTGATGGCCAGCCTGTCTAGCGCATCTGCCCCGACCACCGGGACATCGACATCGAAGTCGACCCCGGAGACCAAGCCGATACTCGAGACCATAAAGGCTCGAGGTCGACCTCGGTCGCGGTCTCCCTCGACCTCCCGTTTGGGACCGAGGGCGTCGATGCCGGTGCGGGTACTCAAGGCCCTGCGCGGTCGGACCCCGATTCCTCATCGGACGAGTCCGCCTGGGAGACGGAGGACGAGGAGTCCCCTGACACCTTCCGGACTCGGTGCATCCCGTCGGACTCATCGCAGTCTGAGCCCCGGAGTAGATCCCCCCCCGGAAGATACCCGGTTCTCGGAGTTTGTTCGGGATATGGCCACCGCGTTGGCTATCCCTACAGTACGACTCTCCTCCAAAGGAGGCCTTTACTGTTCCGGTTCCTCCGATGCTGGAACGGCTCCTCTTCCGGATGTGGGAGGCACCGGCCTCGACGCCGGTTTTAAGCAAGCGTGTCGATTCGATCTATCGACTCCGGAAGAGTCCTGGCTTTCAGAAGGCGCAGCTTCCACACCATTCCATGGTGGTGGAATCGACCATGCATCGCCTGAAAAGTCAGAAAATGCACTCCGCGGTGCCCTCTGGCAGGGAGGCCCTGAACCTCGATGGTTTTGGTAGAAAGTGCTTCCAGGGCTCGATGCTTGCTTGCCGTGTCCAGTCTTACCAGCTGTACATGGGCATGTACTTGCGAGACCTGGCAAAGGAGCTGGCCGGGTTCTCTGCTGGTCTCTCCGGGGAACCCTTGCAGAGGTTCAAGTCCTTGTCCTCCAGGATACGGGAATGCTCCAAGTTTATGTCCCGTGCTGCCTACGATGGCTTCGAGGCTTCGGCCCGTGTTGCGGCAGCCGGCATCGCGGCTCGACGCCAGGCATGGCTGCAGTCATCGGACCTCGAGCCATGGGTTCAGGACAAGTTGGTCGATGTCCCTTGCCGAGGTGAGAACCTTTTTGGCAAACCCATGACCGAGAAGGCCACCCAGCTCAAAACCGAGCACCTCACGAGGATAAGGCTGTCTAGGAAGACTTCTGCCCCTTCTCATAAAAAGAAGGGCTTGGGTAAAAAGCCTACAAACAGTACCCACAGTACCAGGCTGCCCAAGCTGCCCCTCAGGGTCAGCAAGCCAATGGGCAGGGTTATGGGCTCCGTAGGCAGAGGACTCCCAAGCCTCCGGCCCCTGCTCCCACTCAGCAAGGTGGGGGTTTTTGACTCCTTAGGCATAGCCTCTCTGTCCCTGCTCTCCCAACCCTGCACAGGAGGTCACCTCACCCTGTTTGCCCACCAGTGGCCACTCATCACTGGAGACAGTTGGGTGTTAAGCATAGTCCACAAGGGCTATCTGCTACACTTCCAACAACTGCCTCCTCCATACTTTCCAGGGGAGCCTCCAAGGCCTCCCCTGCACACAGATCTTCTCCTTCGGGAGCTCCAAGGTCTGTTGGACAGGGCGGTGGAGCCTGTGCCTCCCCACTTGCAAGGTCAAGGGTTCTACTCCAGGTATTTCCTGGTACCCAAAAGAACCGGTGACCTTCGGCCTATTCTAGACCTCAGAAACCTCAACAAATTCCTAGAGAAGGAAAAGTTCAAGATGCTTACTCTTGGAACACTTCTGCCCTACCTCCAGCAGGGAGATTGGCTATGCTCATTAGATCTAAAGGATGCGTACACTCACATCCTCATTCATCCAGACCACAGAAAGTACCTCAGGTTCATTGTGGGAGGAAACCATTATCGGTACAGAGTACTGCCTTTTGGCCTCAGCTCCACCCCCAGGGTCTTTACCAAATGCCTGGCAGTGGTGGCGGCCTACCTGAGAAATCAGGGAATCTTTGTCTTCCCCTATCTGGACGACTGGCTCATCAGGGGTCAGACGTGCCAAGAGGCCACCCTCAGGACTATTGCTCTTCTTCAAAGCCTGGGGTTTGTAATAAACTTCGCAAAGTCCACTTTGCTCCCCTCCCAGAACTTGGAGTTCATAGGGCCAAGGTTGGAGACTCTGCTGGCAAAGGCGTTCTTGCCAGAAGACAGAGCCCAAAGACTGATAAACTTAGCAAACCAGTTCCTCAACAGGTCTCTGGTCTCCGCCAGGCTCTGCCTGAGACTTCTTGGCCACATGGCTTCGACAGTACATGTGACCCCCAATGCCAGGCTCCATATGAGGCCTGCACAGTGGTGCCTTCGGACTCAGTGGTCACAAGCCACAGGCATCCTCAGAGACAGGATAAGGGTGTCCAGACAATTTCTGAACTCCCTCCGCTGGTGGCTGCATCCACCCAATCTACTGCAAGGCGTGCCTTTTCGGGTTCCTGGTTTCACAGTGGTGTTGACCACGGATGCCTCCCTGCAGGGCTGGGGGGCTCATTGTCTGGGCAAGTGCACCCAGGGCCTGTGGTCTCCCTGGGAGGCCGCGCAGCAGATCAATCTACTAGAACTCAGGGCTATTCGGTTAGCCCTCAAGACTTTCTCTCCAACCCTGGCTAATCAGTCTGTCCTAGTTCAAACAGACAACCAGGTAGCCATGTTTTATGTGAACAAGCAGGGCGGAACTGGGTCCAGGCTCCTTTGTCAGGAAGCACAGGACCTTTGCTTGTTTGCTCTCAGGCACAACTTGCTCCTCAAGGCTGTGTATCTCCCTGGCCAGGAAAACTACCTGGCCGACAGGTTGAGCAGGATTCTGCAGCCCCACGAGTGGCAGCTCCATCCTTTGGTGGTTCAGAAGATCTTCCTGAAATGGGGACTTCCATCCATAGATCTGTTTGCCAGTCCACTGAACAAACAGCTGCCAAAGTTCTGCTCCAGGCAAGCGCATCCTCTGCGGATAGCAGCAGATGCTTTTCTAATTCCCTGGACTCCGGGCTTCCTGTATGCATTTCCTCCCACGCCCTTGGTAGCCCGAACTCTCTTCAAAATTCTTCAGGACAAGGCCTCGGTCCTGCTGGTGGCTCCCAGGTGGCCGAGACAGCCTTGGTTTCCACTTCTGCTTCAGCTGGCAGTGGATCCCCCACTGCCTCTGGGGTTGCAACCCGACCTTCTTTCTCAGGATCAGGGTTCCCTTCTTCACCCCAATCTCAGAGCTCTCAATTTGATGGCCTGGAGGCTGCAAGGGTAGTTTTGGCTCCCTGGGGTCTACCTCAGGAAGTTGAGGAGGTTGTTCTAGCCTCTAGGAAACAGTCTACTAGGAAAACCTATGCTCTGAAGTGGAAAAGGTTTTCTGTGTGATGTCAGCTACGTACAGAAGATCCTTTCTCCTGTACTGTACCAGTAGCGCTTCAGTACTTACTGCACTTATCCAATCAGGGCCACTCACTGGTGGAAGGACATTCTCTGTCGGTTCACCCCTTGGTGTCCCGGTTTCTCAGAGGCTTGCTCTTGCTCAAGCCTCCAATCCGTCCTCCTGCTCCTGAGTGGGAGTTGAATGTGGTCTTGCAGCAACTGACTCGCCCACCTTTTGAGCCCATGGCTACTTGTCCACTCCACTTCCTGTCCTGGAAGACACTCTTCCTAGTAGCCTTAACCTCAGTCAGGCGAGGGAGTGAGCTTCAGGCCCTGGTCTGTGACAGGCCTTACACCCGCTTCTATAGGAACAGGGTAGTCCTTAGGACTCATCCAAAGTTCCTCCCAAAGGTTGTCTCCTCCTTCCACCTTAACCAAGAGGTGGTTCTTCCAACATTCTTCCCTAGGCCTCATGCAAGCCATGCTGAAGCAGTCCTGCATACCCTGGACTATAGGAGGGCCTTATCCTTCAACCTTGACCGTACGCAGGGGCATAGAAGGGCTACTCAGCTCTTCATATCTTTTGACCCTAATAATTTGGGGTTAGCTGTGTCCAAGCATACCTTGTCCACCTGGGTAGCTGACTGTATCACCTGGGCTTACAGGGCGGCTGACCTTCCTTTGCAGGGTCGGGTCACAGCCCATCGTGTCAGGGCAATGGCTGCCTCAGTGGCTCACCTCCACTCTGTACCATTGGTGGACATCTGCAGGGCTGCAACTTGGTCCTCAAGCCAGACCTTTGCGGCCCATTACTGTCTGGAAAGGGAGTCCCGTAGGGACAGTGCTTTTGGCAAGGCGGTACTCCGGAATCTCTTTGAGGTTTAGGCAACTCCAGCCCTCCGTTGGGCTACCGGTGGAGGTTCTGTCAGTGAAAAGCCTTTCTTTGATGCTGGGACTAGAGGGAGTTCTCTTGTTCAGCCTGGGTTCCTTGGTAGCCCAGAGCTAGGGAGTCACCCATATGTGAGGACTGACTTCCTGCTTGGTCCTGGAGAAAGAGTAGTTATGGTTTTCGAAGGAAGTAGCTGAAAAAGTGAAGAAAAAGAGGGAGGCCTTCATGAAATACAAGAGATCATAGAGAGAGGAAGACAGGCATCTGTATTTGGAAAAACTTAGAGAAGCTAGCAAAGTAGTCAAGAAGGCAAAGATTCAAAAGGAGGAGGAAATAGCCAATGCAATAAAATGGGGGGATAAGACATTTTTCAGATATATTAGTGAGAAGAGGAAGGGCAAAAGTGGTATTGTCAGACTCAAGGGTGCAGGGGGGGAATATGTAGAAGCTGATAAGGATAAAGCGGAATTGCTTAACAAATATTTTTGTTCTGTGTTCATAGATGAAGAACCAGGAGCAGGACCTCAGAAAACACCCACAAATAGGAACAGAAGCGAGGGACATCTTGAACAATTTTCAGAAGACTGTGTTCGTGAGAAACTAGCTCAACTTAAAGTAGACAAAGCGATGGGACCGGATGGGATACACCCTAGAATACTGAGGGAACTTGGGGACGTTCTAGCAACTCCACTGACTGACCTTTTCAATGCCTCGTTGGAGTCGGGAGTGGTGCCAAAGGACTGGAGAGAGGCTCATGTGGTGCCTTTACACAGAAGCGGAAGTAAGGATGTGGTTGAAAACTACAGGCCGGTTAGTTTAACTTCGGTGGTGAGTAAATTATTGGAAACGCTGCTGAAAGAGAAAATAGTGAGGTTTCTGGAGTCCAGCGGATTACAGGATCCGAGGCAGCATGGATTCACCAAAGGCAGGTCTTGTCAGACAAATCTGATTGATTTCTTTGACTGGGTGACCAGGGAGTTGGACCGAGGGAGAGCTCTAGATGTGGTGTATTTAGATTTCAGTAAAGCCTTTAACACTGTTCCTCACAGGCGACTTATAAACAAACTGAGCACCCTAGGGATGGACCCTAAAGTTACTGCTTGGGTTAGAAATTGGTTGGGTGGGAGGCGACAAAGAGTACATGTAAATGGAGATCACTCTGAGGAGAAGGATGTTACCAGTGGTGTGCCCCAGGGATCTGTCCTTGGTCCGATTCTTTTTAACATCTTTGTTAGTGATATAGCGGAAGGGCTGTCAGGTAAGGTTTGCCTCTTTGCAGATGATACCAAAATCTGCAATAGAGTAGACACCCAGGAAGGTGTAGATAACATGAGGAGGGATCTAGCTAAGCTTGAAGAATGGTCTAGAATTTGGCAGCTGGGATTTAATGTTAAAAAATGTAAGGTCATGCATTTGGGCTGCAGCAATCCAAGGGAGCAATACAGTATAGGAGGTGAAGTACTTTTGTCCACTAAAGAAGAACGGGACCTAGGAGTGGTTGTGTCTGATGATCTTAAAGTATCTAAACAGGTAGAAAAGGCGACAGCAAAAGCTAGAAGGATGCTTGGGTGCATACAGAGAGGAATGGCTAGCAGAAAAAAGGAGGTGATAATGCCTCTGTATAAGTCTTTGGTGCGACCTCATTTGGAGTATAGTGTGCAATTCTGGAGACCGCACCTTCAAAAGGATGTGAACAGGATGGAGTCGGTGCAGAGGGTGGCTACTAAAATGATTAGTGGGCTTCATTATAAAGCATATGAGGACAGACTTAAGGATCTTAATATGTGCACCTTAGAGGAAAGGCGGGATAGAGGTGATACGATTGAGATGTTTAAATACCTGCATGGCATAAATGTTCAGGGAGAGAGCCTCTTTCAATTGAAAGCAAGTTCTGCTACGAGGGGACATGGGATGAGGGTGAAGGGAGATAGATTCAGGAGTGATATGCGGAAATATTTCTTTACGGAAAGAGTAGTGGATCCATGAAATAGTCTCCCAGTGGAGGTGGTAGAGATGAGGACAGTAACTGAATTCAAAAAAGCATGGGACCAACACAGAGGATCTCTAAAGGTAAAAAGTGGACTGTTGTAGTTGTTGATATGGAAGGACAGACTAGATAGGCCATGTGGTCTTTTTCTGTCATCATGTTTCTATGTTTCTACTCACCTGTAACAGATATTCTCCAGGACCAAGCAGGAAGTCAGTCCTCACTTATGGGTGACGTCGGCGCCGACAGAGCCCTCGCGGAGCAATTTTCCCCAGCTTTCAAAGAAAGCCTTTGGGAATTGCAGCGCGCATGCGCGGTCGTCTTCCCGCCCGAAGGTGCCATCTTAGCCAGTCTTCTTTTTTCCGCGGAGCCCTACAGACGTCCCCGTCTTGTCCCCGCGAAAAAGTTGATTTTCCTCTTTATTTTATACTTTTTTCTTTCGGTTCGACGCCGATCGTTTTCCCGCCCGGACTCGCGACGCCGGTCTCGAGTCCTCTTCCGTTTTTTTCGGTTTTTCTGACTTAGTCAGCTTTCGTTTTCGTTTTCCCTGGCAGCCCGGTCCTTTGACCTCGCAGGGGCCCTTTTTCCCCGGATGGCTGCCAGTGGCTTTAAGCGGTGTGGTCGGTGTGACCGAAATATGTCACTAACCGACACACACGACTTTTGCCTCCGCTGCCTGGGCCCGGATCATGAGGAACTGATCTGTGGGCCCTGCAGCAAACTGTCCTCGAAGGCGTTGAGAAGTCGGCGGCATCAGCGCGAGAGAATCTTCGCTGACCCCAGCCGTACCCGGACCTCGTCGGAGGCCTCCGTGTCGAAAGGCTCCAGCTCGGACCGTCGCCGGAGCTCCTCCGACCGGGGTTCTCCCTCCGGGGACCATCGTCGGAAGGAAAAACCCGCGAGGGCGGCGTCGGTGGACGCTCCTGGCTCCGCGAGGGCCAGGTCGCATAGCCCCGACAGCCGCCCCGGGTCCTTGGAGAAGGAGCACCTCCCGAAGCGACCTCGCCTGGAGTCGGAGATGCCTGCCCGGGTAAGTCCTGTAGTCCTTCTGGACTCGCCTCCGCGACAGCGAGTCGGGGGCTGCTGGGTCACCTGAGCTCGGACTCAGGTTGACGGCCTTGGAGAGCAGACTGTCTGCCTTCATGGACCAGCAGCGGGCACTGCTCGCTGGCTTCGCTGGCGTCGCTGCCCCGACCGCCGGGACGTCGACGTCCAAGTCGACCCCGGAGACCGAGCCGATCCTCGAGTCGATGAGAACTCGAGTCGATCCTCGGTCGAGGTCGCCCTCGGCCTCCCGTTCGGGACCGAGGTCGCCGACGCCTACTCCCTCGGCGTCGGGGCGGCTGGCGCCGCACCCTGCCCGGGCCGACCCCACCGAGTCCTCGTCGGAGTCGGTCTGGGAGTCTGAGGAGGAAGAGTCACCTGATTCTTTCCGGACTCGGTGTGTCCCATCGGACTCTCCGGAGTCCGAGCCTCGGAAGCAGTCCCCCCCGGAGGATGCCCGGTTCTCGGACTTCGTTAGGGATATGGCCAAGGCTTTGGCCTTCCCTGCGGATCCCGAGGAGGAGCCTCGAGCCGAAGAGCTCGACGCCCTCCAGTATGACTCTCCCGCGAGGGAACACTTTACTGTGCCGGTTCCTCCTATGCTGGAACGACTACTCTTCCGCATGTGGGAGAGTCCGGCCTCCTCGCCGGTCCTGAGCAAGCGGGTCGATTCTATCTATCGAGTCCGCAAGAGCCCTGGCTTTCAAAAGGCACAGCTGCCACACCATTCCATGGTAGTGGAATCGGCCATGCATCGTCTTAAGAGCCAGAAGATGCACTCCTCGGTGCCTCCTGGAAGGGAGGCCCGTAACCTGGATGGCCTTGGCAAGAAGTGCTTCCAGGGCTCTATGCTCGCCTGTCGTGTCCAGACTTACCAGCTATACATGGGCATGTATCTCCGGGATCTGGCTAAAGAGCTAGCCGGATTCTCCGCTGGTCTCTCCGAGGAGCCCTTGCGGAGGTTCCTAGCCTTGTCCACGGGTATTCGGGAATGCTCAAAGTTCATGTCCCGAGCAGCCTATGATGGCTTTGAAGCCTCGGCTCGAGTGGCCGCAGCCGGCATCGGTGCCCGCCGACAGGCTTGGCTTCAGTCGTCCGACCTTGAGCCCTGGGTACAGGACAAGTTGGTCGATGTCCCCTGCCGAGGCGAAAACCTCTTTGGCAAGCCCATGGCGGAAAAGGCTGCACAAATTGAGACTGAGACTCTCACCAGGACCAGGCTTTCTAGGAAGACCTCCGCCCCTTCCCAGAAAAAGAAGGGCTCGGGAAAAAAGTTCTTTTACCCGAGGAAGGCAGCTGCCTACAAACAATACCCCCATTATCAGGCCCCTGCAGCTCCCCAACAGGGCCAGCAGGCCAAGGGACGGGGTAACGGGTCCCGTAGGCAGCAAGCCCCCAAGCCTGCACCACCAGCCCCTGCTCAGCAGGGTGGGGGTTTTTGACTCGCTCAGCATAGCCTCTCCCCCCCCGCTGGTTCCCCCCAGCACCGGAGGCCGGCTGGTTCACTTCGCCCACAGGTGGTCCAGCATCACCGCAGATGCCTGGGTGCTTCAGGTCGTGCGAGAGGGCTACCTTCTCCACTTCCACCAGGTCCCTCCCTCCTATTTTCCGGGAGAGCCTCCGCGCCCCCCTCTGCACAGGGAGTTGCTCCTTCAGGAGTTAGCAGGTCTTCTGCAGGAACAGGCGGTGGAACCGGTGCCACACCACCTGAGAGGTCAAGGCTTCTATTCAAGGTATTTTCTGATACCAAAGAGAACAGGGGGCCTCAGACCCATCCTGGACTTGCGCAACCTCAACAAGTTCCTTGTGCGGGAGAAGTTCAAAATGCTTACCCTTGGAATCCTTCTGCCCTACCTCCAGCAGGGAGATTGGCTATGCTCCTTGGATCTAAAGGATGCCTACACGCACATCCTCATCCACCCAAGCCACCGCCAATACCTAAGGTTTGTGGTGGCAGGAAATCATTACCAGTACAGAGTACTGCCCCTTGGCCTGTCCTCCGCACCGCGAGTCTTCACAAAATGCCTCGCGGTCGTGGCGGCCCATCTCCGGCTTCGCGGCCTCTTTGTCTTTCCGTACCTCGACGACTGGCTCATCAGAGCAGCGTCCGCTCAGGAGGTCACCCACGCCACGTGCCGCACGGTGACTCTGCTGCAGCACTTGGGCTTTGTCATAAACTTCGCAAAGTCCACTTTGCTCCCCTCACAGGATCTCGAGTTCATCGGCGCAAGGCTGCACACCCCTCAGGCGCGAGCGTACCTACCGCTCGACAGGGCTCAGCGGCTCATGGACCTAGCCGACCGCTTTCGCAGCCAGCCCCTGGTCTCCGCCAGGCGCTTCCTGAGACTGCTCGGCCATATGGCTTCCACCGTCCATGTGACCCCCAATGCCCGCCTGAATATGCGGTCTGCTCAATGGTGTCTCCGCCGGCAGTGGCGACAAGCCACAGGCGGCCTAGCAGACCTGGTGCGCGTCTCCGAGCCGCTGGTCTCGTCTATCCGGTGGTGGCTCCGGCAGCCGAACCTGGTATTAGGAATGCCTTTCCAGTCACCTCAGCCGACCCGGGTGCTGACCACCGATGCATCCCTCCTGGGCTGGGGAGCCCATTGCCAAGAGGCACGTACTCAGGGCCTCTGGACCAAGTGGGAGTCTGCTCAGCAGATCAACTTCCTGGAGCTCAGGGCGATCCGCCTAGCTCTCAAGGCCTTCTCCCACCTGACCTCCCAACAGTCCGTCCTTGTCCAGACGGACAATCAAGTTGCCATGTTCTACGTGAACAAGCAGGGGGGCACGGGCTCCTTCCTCCTCTGCCGGGAGGCACAGAAGCTCTGCTCTTGGGCCGTCAGTCACGGCATTCTCCTCAAGGCAGTTTATCTCCCGGGCCCAGAAAATTGCCTGGCGGACAAACTCAGCAGGGTCCTCCAGCCGCACGAGTGGGGTCTGGATCCCTTGATCGTCCAGAAGCTCTTCCTCAGGTGGGGCCTCCCCACGGTGGATCTCTTTGCCAGTCCTCGCAACCGGCAACTTCCTCGCTTCTGCTCTCGTCAGCCTCACCCCCTTTCGGGTTGCGGCGGACGCCTTTCTGATCTCATGGTCGGGGAGCCTTCTGTACGCTTTCCCTCCCATTCCGTTAGTCTCTCGGACTCTTTTCAAGGTTCTCCGAGACAAAGCCTTCATGATCCTGGTGGCCCCTCGCTGGCCCAGGCAGCCGTGGTTTCCGCTCCTGCTGCAACTGGCGGTGGAGGATCCAATCCCTCTGGGGGCGCAACCGGATCTCCTCACCCAGGATCAGGGGTCCCTACTGCACCCCAACCTCAGGTCTCTCAACCTCATGGCCTGGCTGCTGAGAGGGTAGTCCTTGCTCCCCTTCTCCTGCCGGCGGAGGTGGAGGAGGTCGTCTTGGCTTCGCGACGGCCTTCTACCCGCAAATGCTACGCCCTTAAATGGCGTCGCTTTGCAGTCTGGTGTACCGAACAGTCTCAGGATCCCTTCTCCTGCCCGGTGTCGGTGATCTTGCAGTACTTGCTACACCTCTCTAATCTAGGACTTAAGTCCAACTCCGTCAAAGTTCACCTCGGTGCTCTTTCGGCACATCATGTGCCGGTGGACGGTAGACCTCTCTCCAGCGACCCTCTCGTAGCGAGGTTTCTCCGAGGTCTCCTTCTACTTAAACCACCTCTGCGCCCGCCAGCGCCGAACTGGGACCTGAATGTGGTTTTGCAGCGGATCACCTGTCCGCCTTTTGAACCCATGGCTACATTTTCTCTCCGTTTTCTGTCTTGGAAAACACTGTTCTTGGTAGCCCTCACTTCCGCTAGGCGCGTAAGTGAGTTGCAGGCCCTCGTGTCTGATCCCCCCTACACTCGGTTCTACAAGAATAGGGTAGTCCTACGGACTCACCCTAAGTTTCTGCCTAAAGTGGTCTCCCCTTTTCACATCAATCAGGAGGTGGTACTTCCAACCTTCTTTCCCAGACCACACTCCAGCCGAGCCGAGACGGTCCTCCATACCCTGGACTGTAGAAGGGCATTGAACTTCTACCTTGACCGTACGCGGGAGCACCGTAAAGCTGCTCAGCTTTTTGTGTCTTTTGACCCCAATAAATTGGGACTCCCGGTCTCCAAGCGTACTCTGTCCATCTGGGTTGCGGACTGTATCTCTTGGGCTTATGGGGCAGCCGGACTCGCCTTAGAAAGTCGAGTCACGGCTCATTGTGTTCGGGCAAAGGCCACGTCAGTGGCTTACCTCCGCTCTGTTCCGCTGGCAGACATCTGCCGGGCCGCTACTTGGTCTTCGAGCCAGACTTTTGCGGTCCATTACTGTCTCGAGAGGGAGTCCCGTAGGGACAGTGCTTTCGGACAGGCAGTCCTCCGTAATCTCTTTGAGGTCTGAGCAACTCCTACCCTCCATCCCGGATGTGGGCTACCGGTGGGTGATAATTCAGCGAAGATTCTTTCCTTCTGTGCTGCTGAGCTAGAGGGAGCTCATTTTTGTGCTTAGGGTCTCCGGTAGCCTTGAGCTTGGGAGTCCCATAAGTGAGGACTGACTTCCTGCTTGGTCCTGGAGAAAGCGTAGTTACTCACCTGTAACAGGTGTTCTCCAGGAGCAGCAGGAATCAGTCCTCACTACCCTCCCTCCTCCCCTTGGAGTTGCAATCGTCTGCTTATGTTCTTTTTGCAAATTTTTATGCTGTCTTTTTTAGCTATGTCATCTGACTGGCTAAGATGGCACCTTCGGGCGGGAAGACGACCGCGCATGCGCGCTGCAATTCCCAAAGGCTTTCTTTGAAAGCTGGGGAAAATTGCTCCGCGAGGGCTCCGTCGGCGCCGACGTCACCCATAAGTGAGGACTGATTCCTGCTGCTCCTGGAGAACACCTGTTACAGGTGAGTAACTACGCTTTCTCCAGGAGCAGCAGGAATCAGTCCTCACAACCCTCCCTCCTCCCCTGGGAGTTGCAGTTGTACATAGTTTATTTTTACATTTTTGTGTGCTGTTTTTAGCTATGTCATTTGACTGAGCAAGATGGCACCTTTAGGCAGGAAGGGAACCGCGCATGCGTGCCTGCATTCCCAAAGGCTTTCTTGGAAAGCTGGGGAAATGCTCCGCAGGGGCTTCATCGGCGTCGATGTCACCCATATGTGAGGACTGATTCCTGCTGCTCCTGGAGAACACCTGTTACAGGTGAGTAACTATTTTTAACTGCAAAAAAACGCCTAACTTCCCCAATACTTCAGGACGCCAGCGCATGCTCATTTACGATCTAATGCCACAACAAAGGAACAATAATTAAATGCCAGTAGGAACCAATCACAGCTAGTTACGTCATGGAGACACACTATATGTCTAAGACAGGGCTAATATACTTGATTGAATGGCTAGATCTTATCAGTTCAAAGAATACTGGTCCAGTCAAGTTCTTTATTAAGACCCTGTGGTTCCACAGTAGATAACCGGAAAATCCAAGTTTGTTCAAGCAATTGTAGACATTGTTCTCGATTGCCTCCACGTGGATTTGCAGGCACGTAGTCAAGAATTCTCCAAAACATATCCATGAACTGATGTTGATAGTCCAAACAGTGTTGAACAATAGGGGCAGAAATAATCTTGGTTTTAATTCTAGATGCAAGTTCACGTAACCGAACACGTATAGGGCGAATTGTTCTCCCAATATACAAAGGTTTACATGGACAAACTAGGACATATACCACACAAGAAGTAGAACATGTGGTATGCCATCTAACAACATGAATAAAGTCAGAGTTAGGTACCTGCCATTCCTTGCCTTCAATGGAATATCGACACCAGTCACAGGTGATGCAAGAAAAATGGCCCAAATTAACATGTTGTTCAAAAGAATGCCTATCTAAAGGAGAAGAGGTAATACCCACTAAGTCACGAAGGTTTGAACCTCGTGTATGAGCTATTTGCAATCCCTTCTAAAAACAGGAATGTAACTGCAAAATATGCCAATGTTTAAAAAGGATCTTCTTGATTTTTTCAGTATGTGACATGTATGGTAGTACCCCCACTAGTACATCAGATTGAGATGTTGATGTTTGGTTATTAGATTCAACCAAATCCACAGAAGGGAATAGCCATTCCCGATGGGTAAATTTTGCTAGTAATTCAATAGTCCATGCTCCATCTAGACAGATACCTTTAGGTAATCAGGATCCTCTTATTGAAACATATCAAAAACTAGTTCTAAAGAATGTGGCCAATTTTGAGGAAACTAGTTTAAAATCTCAATTTCACTTACTAGAAGAGCACAAAAGGAAAAACTGTTTAACCATGTGGGCCCTTTAATGTTTACTGTTGTGGTCTGCTATGGTGACATACTGGTTTATTGTAACGGCCTTAAGAGGCGATAAGATACCACTCCTCGATGGCCCTTTACTGAAAGCTGTACTGTTTTGTTATGTCGCTATTGGTTAATAAATAAAGTTTTCAAAAAAAAAAAAAAAAATCTCAATTTCACAATTTATCAAAAGACCAATGGCAAGCTCTGCGTGAATTACGAAATAATCACGATCTAGTTATCCGCAGAGCGGACAAAGGTGGAGCTACAGTAGTTCAATCATCATCCCAATATCGGTCCCATCTTTTGGGACAGTTAAATGACACTAAATATTATGTTAAAATGTCTGAGAATCCAACAATAGGTTTGCAACAAGAAATTCAGATTATTATGCATGAAGCGTTATCTAAGAATTGGATTACTAAACATGAATTCAAATTTCTAACTTTACCACATCCGTTAACTCCAATTATATACACAGTCCCGAAAATTCACAAGTCCTTGGATATGCCTCCAGGTAGGCCTATTGTGTCTTGCCGAGGATCGGTGTTAGAACCGCTCTCTAAATTTTGTGACGTGTTTTTACAACCATGTGCTCAAAAAGTATCTTCTTTTTTAAAAGATACTACTCATTTCATCACTAAACTTGAGGGAGTTAGATTCAGTTAATACCCTGTGGCTTGTTTCGCTTGATGTAACAGCAATGTACACTAATATTGACCAAGATCAAGCTCTAGCTGTGATCTCTCGATTACAACTTCCTTTACCAGATAGGATTCCCCGGTCATTTTTCCAACAGCTTCTAGGCTTAGTACTCACCAGGAACTATTTCCAATTTGAACAACAATATTATCATCAAATCCATGGGATTGCTATGGGAGCAACGGTAGCCCCGTCTATAGCCACATTATATATGGCTGATTTTGAGTCGTCTTTCATTTATCTATCTCCGTGGTTCAAAGAAGTGGATCTCTGAGTTAGATTCCTTGATGATATATTTTTTCTTTTGAAAGGCTCTGAGATGAATTTACATTCATTTATGGATTGGTTGAATTCATTACGTCCCAACCTATCCTTTACCATGCATTATCACTTTTCTAAATTGGAATTTCTGGATGTTTTAATTTTTAAACAAGTTAATATACTTCATACTACTCTGTTCAGAAAATCTGTGCAGAGAAATACATTATTGAATTATTCGAGTTTCCATCCTCTATCTTTAAAGAAAGGTCTTCTATTTGGACAATTTTTACGCTTACGGCGTATCTGTTCAGATTTTGACGACTTTTTAGATCATGCACAGGAATTATCACAACGTTTGACACAAAGAGGATATCCAAGTAAAGTTATTAAACGAGCGTTTTTCGAGCAAAATTTACCCATCGGGAATGGCTTTCCCTTCTGTGGATTTGATTGAATCTAATAACCAAACATCAACATCTCAATCTGATGTACTAGTTGGGGTACTACCATACATGTCACATACTGAAAAAAATCAAGAAGATCCTTTTTAGACATTGGCATATTTTGCAGTTACATTCCTGTTTTCAGAAGAGATTGCAAATAGCTGATACACGAGGTTCAAACCTTCGTGACTTAGTGGGTATTACCTCTTCTCCTTTAGATAGGCATTCTTTTGAACATGTTAATTTGGGCCATTTTTCTTGCACCACCAGGCTGTGACTGGTGTCGATATTCCATTGAATATCAGGTCGTTCTTCAGAGTGTGAATAAACTCAAATGTAATCAGTACACTCAAAAATCACCACAAGCAGTTATAAATGTCCTCTTTTATATGACTTTCTATCTTTGCTATAGATAAAGCAAACCAGCCATTATACTAGAAAAGGTTTCAGACTCACAAACGCTGAGCCAAACTGGTGAGCTCAAGCGGCACTTTAGCATCAGCGACCTTCTCGTTGTATTTATTAAGGCTATATATGGTTTTGAAACAAAGAGCTTTGTTGCTACGAATGGTTATTATAACGTAAAAACTGGTCTTATCTTAGTATCTTGTTGCAATAACAAAAATCTTTTTCCCCAACGCCGACATAGAGCGCCACTTTCGTGTTTCACTGTGTGTTTCTTCAGGGGTTTAGCGATCAAGACACCAAGTGTAGATCATTCAAGCTCTGTGAATATATCTATACCAAAACAAAATTAACATTGTTAAATTGTGCTGACTAACTGGAACAAACTGCCCTCTATTCTACAAATTTATGCTATATCTATACTTGCTGACCTTGTTATTATTTGAAACAAAGGGAAAAGAAAAATGCTGCCCACGTTCCTTCTTCAAAGATCAATAGCTCTCCCTCTCCTCCAGGGTTCCGCTAACTGGAGACGCCGCGCATGCGGACATGGGCCCTGCTCTCCATTTTAAATGACGGTGGAAGCCTACATGTCACGTGTTGGCGTCATCGCACTAAAGCGTCTGCAGATGAGGTATGCAAAAGGGGGGTTCCCCGAGATGGCCATCAGCAGGGGCTCCCCCTGGTAACCAAAGCCTTTTAATTCACCCAAAGAATTTGAATTAAAAGGCTTTGGTTACCAGGGGGAGCCCCTGCTGATAGCCATCTCGGGGAACCCCCCTGTTGCATACCTCATCTGCAGACGCTTTAGTGCGATGATGCCAGCACGTGACATGTAGGCTTCCCCCGACATTTAAAATGGAGAGCAGGGCCCACGTCCGCATGCGCGGCGTCTCCAGTTAGCGGAACCCTGGAGGAGAGGGAGAGCTATTGATCTTTGAAGAAGGAACGTGGGCAGCATTTTTCTTTTCCCTTTGTTTCAAATAATAACAAGGTCAGCAAGTATAGATATAGCATAAATTTGTAGAATAGAGGGCAGTATGTTCCAGTTAGTCAGCACAGATAATTTAACAATGTTAATTTTGTTTTGGTATAGATATTTTCACAGAGCTTGAATGATCTACACTTGGGGTGCGGAGAGACCGGTTCTGACTTGATGATCTTCAACAGATAAGTTGTCCGGACTTTATACTTAAAAGTCAGAAGTCTCTTCTTTAAACGATAAATGCCACAGATGACTGGAACCATTTATGAGCTGTCATCATATCTTGGATAAGAGTTAGCAGAGCTCTTGATTTGTTGGAATCTGCATCTTTTAAAATCATTTTTTCAGTATAAAAAAATATAAGAAAGATGGATTGCTTGGGTCCTTGATGTAAGGAAGGGGTTAGGGCTTTCTCAGGCTTTCCAGTCACTGTGGCCTGTAGCTACCCTCCCCATTCATTCTGAGACCCTTATCCACAAAAAAATATTTGAAAAGAAACATTTAGAAAAAATCTTATATAAAAAATATATTTTTCAGTATTTTGCATTTAATTGGGGCAATTATGCATTTTGGGTAGTTATCTTGCTCTAAAAACCCTTTAATTGGAATTTGCCTTTTTTTATACCGGCACTGAAATCGTGCACTGCATAGAGGTGTACATAGATAATAGCACATGACTTCATCACCAACTTTCTGCATCAGCCCCCAGGAATCAGCATTGACTCAAAGGCACACATTGCATTGCATTACAGATCTAGCAGAAAGCCTGCCAGCTCTTCACATGTACTTCTCTCTCTCTCTCTTCCCCCCCCCAGATTCTTCAGGATGTGCTGAAGGATCTCTACCACTTGCTGAAATCAGTGGTACAGTCTGAGCACGATGAGGCAACCATTCTGCATGCCCAGCTAGCACTGCAAGAGTTGGATGAAATCATCAGACGCATCCTGTTCCCAGAGCAAAAACTGGAGAAGAAGATTGTGGTACTGCCATAGGAGAAGCAGAACGGGAAGGGCTTCTTCGGATTTGGACGTGTCGCAGTAATGTGACATGTGCCAGAGGCCTCCAGTACTGCTCGTGTTTAATGTCTGAGATTGGCAGTGAAGCTGTCTGTGTGTATTTGGCAGGCACTAATGCTGTATGCAGCCCACCCACACTTAGAGCTCTCAGAAGGCACAAGAATGGCCTCCTCTGTCTTAATGTCTGGCCACATTAATAACAGGAAGAAGTGTAGGGAAGGGATAAAAAATATAGGAAAAATGCAAGTTTCCAGATGTGAAGCAACGCATCAGATGCAGGACATAAAACAAACTGAAGTGACGGAAGGAAAGGGGAATGCAGCGACGTGAGGGACCTTTCCGATGCTCAGCTTGTGAAGGGCACCGTCACTCTGATACAGCTACACAGAGGAGTCCTGTACTTAGCTTTATGCGATTAGTGATTCATGGAGCAGGTGTAAAACTGAGCAGAACCTGACAGCCCTCTGTGCCCTCCTGTGGGTCTGTGCCAGCTGGCAACTGATGATGTTCGAAGAAGTGCTGGGAACCAGGCATTTTGCACCTGTGAAATCCTTCCAGTGTATCCTAAGTTGCTCATGTGTTGTATGATCCTGTTGCCCCCTCCTCCTTGTGTGTATTAAAGAGCTGAACATCAGAGGGACTGACATTGCATTCACTTGTCGCTGTACTGCTGGGCTCACACTTGGTATAGGATATATGGTAAACCCAGACTTACATGTGAGGGCTAATAAGCAGAGGCAAGACATCACAGGGCTCTGAATTTAAACATTACCACCGGGAGCTCTCTTTTATTCCTACATATGGCTGTATGCAGATTGGGTAATGTTATTAAATCACATTCTCAGAATCCAGCATGGTTTAAAGGAAAAAAACTGATTTTATGTGATACAGTAAAAATCTGTTAAATGGAAACTCCCTTTATTTATTTAAAAAAAGTTGCATTCCCAAGTCTTAATCTTTTTATCTAAACAATGTATTATTTTTCCATGGGCAAGCAGGAATGAGTCCTCACATGACAGAGACCTGCATGGGAATGCTCCCCTGCTTCTATTGGAAGCTTTTGGAAGGTCCCACCGCACCTGCGCACCTCCTTCCTGTCTACTGCCACGGTGCCATCTTGATTCAGTCTTTTGCTTTCCACAGAGCCCCACGATATGTTCCAGATACCTCTGTTTTTTCCCCTCACAGGCTTTTTTCACCTCAGGTTTTTCATCACAATCGCCTGCCGTCATGGTTTTCTCCATCCTTTTGCATTTTTCTCCTTCAATTGTTAATTTTATTCTGGCTGCAGCACCTCAGCCCTCCCAGTGCCAGTGCTCTGACAGGCCTCGGTCCATGTCATTGAGCCATTCGACTTTGCTGCGGCTATTTTTTCAGACATGTCCCAGAAACTCACCAGTGGGTTCAAGAAGTGTTCCAGTTGCTCTAGGACCATATCAGTCACAGATACCCATAATTGGGGCTTACAGTGCCTGGGACCTGATTATCAGCTCTCTTCATGTAATTTGTGTTCACAGATGACAAAAAGAGGACTCAAGGGTCATGAGCAGCAGCATGAATCACTTTTTGGTGCTCAAGAGTTTGATTTATTGTCATCGGTATCGACAACATCAGTCTCTATGTCTTCCAAGGCTGCGTTGTACGCTCGCAGTGCATTCGATGCCAAGGGGCTCTCAAGCTCAATCGGAGCTGAGCACCCATAGTGCCCCGGAGCATCGGCGAAGACGAGGAAGGATAAGACCACGTCTTTTTTGACATCGAGGGGTAACCACGCCAAACATCAGGTGAAGACTCTGGTGCATCGGTGTCGGAACTCATCAAGGTATGGCATCGAGAGTGATGGGGGTCCGCGTGAGCACCCCTCAAAGTTGCCCTAAAGGGAAGAGAGATCATCCTCCAGGATATCGGAAGGGCACCGACAGCCAAGGCCCAGCTGTTGATATCCCTGTACGCCTACTGGGTACATTGGTCAAAGTTGCTCAGGCCCCGCAGCCTTTGGAATCAGCAGCCACGGAGAAGCACCTTCTGCAAGCACTCGAGGAACACATTGCAGCACTGTTGACGCAGCATGCCAAGGCCTCTACATTAGCTGCATCAACCAGCCACCAAGATGCATGCCCTACCTACGGAAGAGGCATCAACATCGGGACATCAAAGGACCCCGACACCAGTGCTTTCCCAGCCAGCATCCCTATATAACGCCTCAGAGTCCAATGTGCCCTTGAGATCTAAAAGGTATCAGTGCATCATCACTCCCGAAGGATCTCCCAATCCCCTCGAAGCAGGAAAGTGATCCAGGCAGAGACTCAGAGGTTCTTTGACTTCCTCTCTGAGTTGAACTCAGAATGCTGGTCACCAACATGGAATCAGAGGATTTATTGGTGGGCAGGTCCCCTGAGCTCCTGTCAGACTCTTCTTCATCTCACGAGTGGCAAGTCCCCTCCTGAGGACTTCCAAGAATTTGTGAGGGATATGGCCAAGGTCTTTCCATTTTATTTGGAGGCTGGGGATGAGCCCAGGGCAGAAGAGTTTGAGATCCTACAGTATTCCTCGGCCCCTAAGGAAGCAGTGACAGTGCCCATGCATCGCATCCTGCAGAGGGTACAGATGAGAATGTGGGAGAACACCCTCACTGTACCTCCAGCTAGTAGAAGGCTTGACCTCATGTACAGAAGGCTCCCAGATTTGAGAAGCCTCAGCTCCTGCACCATTCCTTGGTGGTTGAATCTGCCCTAAAGAAAATCAAGACTACCAAGACTCATTCCTTGGTGCCCCCAGGGAGGGAGGCTCGAACATTGGATTCTTTAGGGAGAAGATGTTTCCAGAGTGCCATGCTTGTTGCCCGCATGGCCTCTTACCAGCTCTACATGGGTATGTTCTTGAAGAACCCAGTTCCTCCCTCCAGAGACTTGCTTGGCTCCAGTCGTCAGACCTGGAACAGTCAGTGAAAAACAAGCTGGCGGAGGTCCCGTGCCGTGGAGAGAATCTCTTTGATGAACAGGTCAAAGAGAAGGCTGGCCGAATCGAAAAGTAGCATGTTACTCTTACCAGGCTCTCCAGGCACACGTCTGAGCATGCCTCCTGTTATAGGAGGTACCACGGTGGAAACCAAAAAAAGACCTATTACCCTCACAGGCATAGGTACTTTCCTGGGCCCCAAACCTCCCAACCCAAGCAGGCCTCTCGCCGGCAGCAACGGCATGAGAAGTCTCAAAAGATCCAACTGGCTCCTAAACCAAAACCTGGGATAGGCTTTTGACTGATTCCTGTGGAACATAACCAATCTTCCAACAACCACCATAGAAAACCGTCTGGTCAGGGGAAGGCTCGCTCTTTTTTCACAAAGGTGGCCCCACGTAACCTCAGACTCATGGGTTCTACAAATCATCGAAAGCGGTTATCACCTACACTTATTGGAACTACCATCAGATTGCTTTCCCAGGGGTGCATCTTCTCAACAGGAACTGCTTCAGGGAGAAATCACTGCCCTCTTGTCAAATCTCGCGATCAAGCTCATGTCACCAGAGCAAAGAGGTTGGGGGTTTTATTTCAAGTAATTTCTGATTCCCAAGAAAATGGGAGAATATCATCCCATCCTAGACCTAAGAGATCTGAACCTGTATTTGGTGAGAAAAAAGTTCAGAATTATTTCTCTAGGCACCCTGCTTCCTTACCTTCAAAAAGGAGATTGGCTATGTTCCCTGGATCTCAAGGATGTCTGCATCCACATACAGTTACATCCTGCTCACAGGAAGTATCTCAGATTCATCCTGGGGGGGGGGGGGGGGGCAGCACTTCTAATACAGTGTTGCCGTTTGGCCTGGTCTCATCACCTCGCATCTTCACAAAGTGCCTCATAGTAGTAGCTGCTTACCTATGGACGCGGGGAATGTTTGTCTTCCCGTATCTGGACGATTGACTGATCAAGAATACCACTCTGGAAGGAGTCCAGAAATCAACACTATTGACCATTCAGGTGTTGGAACTACTAGGGTTCATGGTAAATTACCCAAAATCCCACCTTCAGCCCAGCCAACTTAGAATTCATTAGAGGCCCTGCTCAACACGACTCAGGCAAGAGCCTTCCTACCGCATAACAGACTTCACAAATTGACAGCAGTAGTGCAGGAAACTCAAGTGAGTCAGCAGATAACAGTTTGCAAGATATTGACTGTACTAGGTCACATGGCCTCTACAGTTTATGACATGCTTCCAGATGAGGTAAGCTCAGTGGACTTTGAGAACTAAATGGACCCAGGCCATGGGTCGACTCAGGGATCATCTGTGTGTCACAGCCCCTCTCATTTAGTCATTATAATCGTGGACAGTCCACCAAAATTTGCTCAAGATTTCCTTTCCAAATTGCTCCACCGACGCATCCAAGCTGGGGTGGGGAGCTCATCTTGATGGATTACATACCCAGAGTCCATCCAAGAAAATCTCCATCAGATCAACTTCTTGGAACTAAGAGCAGTGGTGAATGCTCTAAAGGCTTTCTGAAATCGACTGGCCAACCAAATTGTTCTGATTCAAACTTAAAATCAGATCGCCATGTTCTACATCACAAGCAAGGAGGAACGGATTCGTACCTTCTGTGTTGGGAAGCACTCAGGGTGTGGAAGTTCACCATCGCGCATGGGGTGGACGTGAACCACGTACCTGCCAGGTGAGCTAAACACTCTAGCAGACAGGCTGAGTTGAATCCTCCAGCTGCACAAGTGGACACTGGACAGGAAGGTAGCGACTCGCATCTTTCGAGAGTGGGGCAGCCCCTGAATAGATCTGTTCACCGCCCTCCAGAATGCCCAGGTGTATCAGTTCTGCTCCAGAGTAAGATTTCACAGCAAACTAGCATCGGATGCTTTCCTCCTTTACTGGGGAAGGGTCTTCTGTATGCTTATTCTCCAATACCACTCATTATAAAGACTCTCCTAAAGCTCAAAGCAGATGGCAGTATGATGATTCTCATTGCTACCTACTGGCCCAGACAGCCATGGTTTCTTGCTACAGCTCTCCAGTCAGGAGCTGCTATGGCTCAGCCACACGCCCGTTCTCATAATGCAGGAAGATGGGACAATGTTGCATCCCAACAGCCAGTCTCTGGCCCTCATGGTGTGGATGTTAAGAGGCTAATGTTGTCTGGTCTCAATCTGCCGACATCCTTTTGGCTCCCACAAGAAAGTCTTACTCTTGCAAGTGCAAGAGGTTTGATGTCTAGTGTGAGGGCCAGGTCCTAGACCATTTTGTCTGTTCCACATAAAAACTGCTTGGATATCTTCTACACTTCTGAGTCAGGACTTAAGTCCAACTCTGCTAGGGTCCACCGCAATGTGATTGGAGCGTATCATGGAGGTGTGGAAAGCAAGTCTATCTCGGTACAGCCTTTAGTAGTTCACTTTATGTGGGGCTTGCTTCTCTTGAAGCCTATAAGTCTCCCACAATGTCTTGGGACCTCAATGTGTTTTTTGTGCAGCTCATGAAAGCTCCCTTTGAGCCACTTAATTACTGTCCTCTAAAGTTCTTGACCTGGAAGTTGTTATTTCTGGTGGCGGTCACTTCAGCACGCAGAGTGAGTGAGCTTCAGGCTCTAATAGTTCATCCTTCTTACACCAGATTCCACCATAATAGAATGGTCCTTTGTATTCATCCTAAATTCCTTCCAAAGTGGTATCAGATTTCCACCTTAATTAGTTAATTGTTCTTCAACATTTTTCCCAAGACCTCATGTGCACAAAGGGGAAGCTAGGTTGCACATGTTGGCCTGCAAGCGAGCCTTAGCTTTCTACTTGGAGCGGACACAACGTTTTGTTTCTTTTGACCCCAGCAAGCTAGGAGCTGCCGTTTCCAAACTCTCTCTTTTAATTTGGTTAGCAGACTGCATCTCTTTCGCTTACGCCCAGGCAGGCTTGAGCCTTGATGGTCATATCGCTGCTCATAATGTCAGAGATATGGCTGTGTCGGTGGCAGCTTGCACTTGGTCTCCATGGAAGAAATCTGCAGGGCTGCAACGTGGTCTTCAGTCCACACATTCACATCTCGCTACTGCCTAGACGGGGATTCCTGATGTGACAGCAACTTCAGACAGTCTGTATTCAGGAATCTGTTTGGGAATTAGAATCCAACTCCATCCCCCCAGGCCCATTCTGTCCAGGCTGCCAAAAAACAAAAGGGAAGAGAGAATCACTGCTGTTGTATATAGTTGGCCATCCAGCTGGTTGCCATACAGCAGTTGAGTTTTGCCCCTGTTGGGATCTCAGTGGTCTCCTCTGGTTTCGGTAGCCTGTAGCTTGGGAGTCCCATATGTGAGGACTCATTCCTCTTTGTCCACAGAGAAGAGATAGTTACTGATCTGTAGCAGGTATTCTCTGTGGACAGCACAAATAAGTCCTCACAACTCTTCTACCTCCCCGAGGAGTTGTCTTCTGCTACAGCTATGTTATCAGATTGAATCAAAATGGCGCAGCTACAACATGTGGGAAGGAGGCACGCAGGCACGATAGCACCTCCCCAAAGCTTCCAATAAAAGTTGGAGAGTATTCCCATGAGGGGTTCCATTGGGGACATCACCCATATGTGAAGACTTATTCCTGCTTTCTACGGAGAACACCTGCTACAGGTAAGTAACGTCCTTATATGGAATGGAGAATATCCCACAACCCCACTCCCCACCCCATGACAGTCTAAATTAGTTTGACCTCTTTTGTATGGTTCACTCTGACCATCTGCATCCCAGCTTGACCTCTGCCCCCCCCCCCCCAGCACTTTAATAATTCACTATATCTCCAGGAACAAGCAGGAATGAGTCTTCACATATGGGTATCATCGGTACCGACGGAGCCTGCGCGGGAACGCTCCCCAGCGTCCTGAAAGAAAGCTTTTGGGAGCATCCCACAGCGCCTGCGCGCTGCCTTCCCACCTTTCCTAACTGCCTCTCTCCAGTTCTTCTTTTCCGCGGAGCCAGCAGGTCGTGTTTCCTGTCACCGCTGAAGAATTTCTTATTTTCTTTTATTTTTCTTTAGTCGCGTGTCTGCCTTCTCGATTCCGCACGGTTCTTTTACTTTCTTTTAAAAAAAAAAAAAAAACCCTACTTTTTTTCTGTGCATTTCTTCTGGGGCCTCAGGCCCACAGAAATATTTTCCCTCATGGAAAAACCCGCCTCCGGGTTTAAAAAATGCACAAAGTGCAGTAGCACTATTTCTGTCACAGACACCCATGACTGGTGTCTAAAATGTTTAGGTCCTGACCACTCCATTGCAGATTGTGAGTCCTGTTCCATGATGTCCAAAAGAGGGTTACAGAATTGGGCAGCTAAGCTCAGTACCCTGTTTCCCTCCGATGCAGCTTCCGTGGCATCGACGTCTTCCAGGGCTTCTTCTTCATCCTATGGATCTCAGGTAACCAAACTTAAATCTGGCCGGTCCTCAAAGAGTTCATCTCCCTCTAAGTATCTAGATGCCTCCGGGCTTACTCTTGAGGATGCCACACCGGCAAAATTACCCCGGCGGGAGGCTCCGGCTTCCAAAGCATTACCTATGGGGTCACAGGTTGACATCGATGGCTCGGCCTCGACCGATCACCTGTTACAATGTTCTGGGGTACCGGCAGTTTCGACCGGTACCGATATCCAGACATTGGTGGCGTCAATGGATCAGAATATTCTAATCATGCAGCGTGCCATCACGGCATTCATTCAAGCTGCAACTCCTATCGTTGTCGGTACCCGTACCGATTCCGGTTCCGATACCAGTACCGCTTGCATCGACATCAGCGGTACACTATCCAGTGATGCCTATCAGTACCGGCCCGGTACCGATTACTCCCGATGTCGATACCTCCCGGTACGCGTATCGGGCTCTACGAGAGCATCTAGATAGTCGATACTTCGATTCCTCTGAAGACTGATTCTTCAGAGGCCTCAATTGAAGCATCGGGCATCCTTCCTCAGGAACCCTCTTCTCCAAAAAGGAGAATGTCTCCTCCTGAAGACTTGTCTTTTCAGGACTTCATCAGGGAGGTGGCCAAAGGCCTGTCTATCTCAGTGACCTCTGAGACTGAACCTAGAGCCAAAAAATTTGATATCCTACAATATCCTAAGACTCCTAAAGAGGCAGCCACCTTACCAATACATGAGATTCTTTATGAATATATGTTGGGTATATGGGAGACTCCTCTTTCCACCTCCCCTCATTCCAGAAGGTTGGACACCATGTATCGTGTTCCTCCTTTACCTGGTTTTCATAAAACTCAGCTTCCTCACCACTCCATTGTGGTAGAGTCTGCTATGAAAAAGATCAAGAGTACAAAAAGGCACTCCTCTGCTCCTCCAGGAAGGGAATGCAGAACTCTAGATGCCTTTGGCAGGAAAATCTTCCAGGCCAGTATGCTTATAGCCAGAATCAACTCCTATAATCTCTATATGGGGATGTTTCTCAAAGAAGTTACAGATCATCTGCAAACCTTACCTCCTTTTATGTCAGAAGATAAGAGAGAAGAATATATCACCTGGCTTAAACATGCACAGGATGTATCCAAGTTTTCCAACCGTGCAGCCTTTGACTCTTTTGAGGGGGCCAGTAGTGCCTCTGCTATTGCCATAGGTGCACGCAGAGTTGCTTGGTTGCAAGCCTCTGATTTGGAATCCAGGGTGCAGGATGGTCTAGGTAACCTTCCTTGTACAGGCGAAAACCTGTTTGGCAAAGATTGGCAAGCAAATGCCAACCAGATGGATGCTGAAAATTCTGCTTTAGATAGACTTTCAAAGTCTACTACTGCTCCTTTTAGAAAGAGGTTATTCAAAAAAGGATCTTTCCCAAAGAAAGGGAAATTTTCTTCTTATGGTCAGGCCTCTTCTCAAGGTCGTTTTGCTACAAAGAAACAGCAACAACCAAAACAAACCAAAGCTCAGGCTGCGAGGACTGCTATGGCCCAACAGCCTCAGCCTCCTCAGGGCCTTTGACTTACAACTAGAGAACTTAGCCTTTCTGGCTCTAGAACATCCAGAGCCCCTCACCATCCCAGGAAGGGTTAGCTCACTTTGCTCCCAGATGGGAACAAATCACAGCAGAGCAGTGGACCCTATCCATCATAAGGGAAGGGTACAAACTTCATTTCTTAAACCTTCCTCCTCACACCATGGTGAAACAGTTCAATTCTCCAACATCTCTCCTCAACCTTCTAGGTCAGGAGATTGCTACCCTTCTTGCCCAAGGGGCAATAGAAGAAGTACCCCTTCTTCAACAGGGCTCAGGGTTCTACTCCCCCTATTTTATCATCCCAAAGAAAACAGGGGGCTACAGACCCATATTAGATCTCAGAGAATTGAACAAGTTTCTATGCAAGGAGAAATTCAAGATGACCTCTCTCGGAACTCTCCTTCCATACCTCCAGAGTCAAGACTGGCTTTGTTCTCTAGATCTCAAGGATGCGTACACCCATGTTCTCATCAATCCAACACACAGAAGATTCCTTCGCTTCCTATACCAAGGAAAGCACTACCAATGCAAAGTGCTTCCTTTTGGTCTGGCCTCTGCTCCAAGAGGGTTCACAAAATGCATGGCAGTAGTAGCTGCATTCCTACGCACTCTAGGAATATTCGTATTCCCATATCTGGATGACTGGCTCATCCGAGCTCCATCCCAGTCAGAGGCCCAGATTTCCCTAACCTGCACAAGGCGTATTCTTCAGTACCTGGGACTGGTAATCAACATTCCAAAATCCCATCTAACCCCTACTCAATCTCTAGAGTTCATAGGGGCCTTACTGGATACCACAACTGCAAGGGCCTATCTTCCCCCGGCCCGTTGCCTACGCTTGGTGCAGTTAGCCTCCCAGATTCAGTTAAAATCCCATTTAACTGCTCGAGAGATGTTGCAACTTTTAGGCCACATGGCATCCACGGTGCATGTGGTTCCCTATGCTCGCCTTCACATGAGAACAGCTCAGTGGACCCTATCCACCCAATGGACCCAGGCATCAGGTTGCCTGTCAGACAAAATAGCAACCTCCAGTCTCCTATTTTCGTCCCTCCACTGGTGGAAGTCCACTCAGAATCTGTTGCTGGGGTCCCCCTTTCAACAGGAGTTACCCCAAGCAACCCTTACAACAGATGCCTCTCCAAAGGGTTGCGGAGCTCATCTACAAGATCTCTCAACCCAGAGCATCTGGTCTCCACAGGAGACACATCTTCATATCAACCTCTTAGAGCTCAGAGCAATTTTTATGGCTCAGAGTCTTCCACACCCTGCTCAGCTACAAGACAGTCCTCATCCACACGTACAACCAAGTAGCTATGTTCTACGTGAACAAGCAGGGGGGAACTGGCTCTCTGTCGCTTTGCAACAAAGCTCTGAGATTGTGGGCCTTCGCCAGAGAGCATCAAATCCATCTCATGGCAGTATATCTTCCAGGAGTTCAAACCTCTTGGGCAGACAGACTTAGTCGAGTTATGCTTCCGCACGAATGGTCCCTCCATGGGGACCAGATAGCCAGAATTTTTCGGATTTGGGGTACCCCAGACATAGACCTGTTTGCAAGTCCGTGGAATGCCAAACTTCCCCGGTTCTGTTCCAGGATTCTATGTCAGGGAGTTCAGGCTAGAGATGCCTTCCTCCTTCACTGGGGGCAAGACTTCCTTTATGCCTTTCCACCTAATCCCCAAGACTCTGTTCAAGCTTCAGAGAGACAAAGGGACTATGATCCTCATAGCACCACTTTGGCCACGCCAAGTGTGGTACCCTCTACTTTTGCATCTCTCTCAAGCTCCCTCCCTAGACCTGGGGTCTGCTCCAGATCTCCTCTCCCAGGAGGAGGGAACCTTGTGGCACCCAAATCCTCAGTCTCTTCATCTCAGGGCCTGGTTGCTGAAGGCCTAGACCTTCAAGATTTACACCTTTCTCAGCAAGTGAAGGATATCCTTCATGCTTCCAGAAAGCCTTCCACCAGACATTCATATGCTTTTAAATGGAAAAGGTTTTCCATTTGGTGTGCAGAGAAGAGTCTCAACCCTCTTGCAATACCTTTCAATTCTTTACTAGACTATTTACTGCATTTATACCATGCAGGCCTTAAAACAAATTCAATCAGAGTCCATTTGAGTGCTATTGCAGCATCCCTTAAGCCTCTCAATGGACAACCTATTTCCTCTCATCCTCTTATAGCAAGATTCATGAGAGGCCTTCTTTTGACTAAACCTCCCATTAGACCACCTCCAGTGGCATGGGACTTAAATCTGGTTCTTGGCCAGCTTATGAAGCCACCCTTTGAACCCTTAGCCACTACCTCCTTGAAATTCCTTTCCTGGAAGGTTATTTTTCTCATTGCAGTCACCTCAGCTCGCCGTATCAGTGAGTTGCAAGCTTTAGTGGCTAATCCTCCTTATACAAGGTTCCATCATGACAAGGTAGTCCTCAGAACTAATCCACACTTTATGCCTAAAGTGGTCTCACCTTTTCATCTGAACCAGGAGGTGTATTTACCTGTCTTTTTTCCAGGACCTCATGCATCAAGTGCAGAGAGGAATCTTCATACCCTGGATTGTAAAAGAGCACTTGCTTTCTACTTACAAAGGACACAGCAACATAGAAAGTCCTCTCAACTTTTTGTTGCTTTTGATCCTTCTCATTTAGGACTTCCAGTCTCCAAGAGAACTCTGTCTAATTGGATTGCTCAGTGTATTTCCTTCGCCTACCAGAGCAAGAATCTTTCTCTGGAGGGCCATGTCACAGCTCACAATGTGAGGGCCATGGCAGCCTCTATGGCTCATCTTAACTCTGTGTCCATCGACCAAATCTGTTGAGCAGCCACCTGGGCATCGGTTCATACCTTCACAGCCCATTACTGCTTGGACAAGGACTCCCGCCGGGATGCCTTGTTTGGTCAGGCTGTTCTCAAACACCTGTTCCATACCTAATCAACTCCTACCCTCCATCCCTGACTGGATGCCTGAGATTCATGAGTGCAGGTGGAGCCCTTCCCAGGGACTCACAATCTGGGTGATCTCCCAGGCATCTCTAGCTGGGGAGTCCCCATATGTGAAGACTCATTCCTGCTTGTTCCTGGAGATAGCACAGTTACTTACCTGTAACAGGTGATCTCTGGGAACAGCAGGAATAAGTCTTCACAACCCACCCACCTCTCCTAGGAGTTGTATCTCTCTATCTATCTTTCCTTTCCTCTCTCTCTCTCTTTGTCTCAGCTTTAAACTCGAACTGGAGAGAGGCAGTTAGGAAAGGTCGGAAGGCAGCGCGCAGGCGCTGTGGGATGCTCCCAAAAGCTTTCTTTCAGGACGCTGGGGAGCGTTCCCGCACAGGCTCCGTCACCCATATGTTAAGACCTATTCCTGCTGTTCCCAGAGATCACCTGTTACAGGTAAGTAACTGTGCTTTCTCTAATGCAGTCCCATCTTAGCTCAACTGTTTGAACCAAGTGGTTCTTCATGCAATATATTGGTACTGCACAACACAGCATGGTTCAAAGAAGAGGGTAGAGGGAGAGACACAGGAGTGCCAGGTTAGGAAAGCACTGGACCATGGAGTCAGAGAGATCTCCTGTTAACCAGAAATATCCATTCCTGTTCATTCTGCTAGACCAGTCCAGACAAGTAGGTTATGCCCCACTGCCAGCAGATGATGGAGACAGAGAAAGACTAGAAACCTCTGGTGACATCACCATTGGCACTAGTGTAGGTGCAGCTAGGGGCACCCTTCAGTATTTCTCTATCTCCAGCAGATGGTGGTTGTTAGACTGATACAGCTGGGTGTTCTGGTCCTGTTGAATGCTCCTGGGCTCCCAACCTAAGGGCTATGTGGTTTCCCAGTGGAGCATTTTTTATTCTGGACAACCATCCTGTAGGGCACTTGCCCACTTGAGCCAGGGTTTGTGACTGTTCCCAGGGTGTATCTGTGGATATCCTGCTTGTTGAGCACCTCAGAAGGGGAGGGGGGGTGGAGCAGGCTTCCCGCCAGTCTTGCTGGCCAGTTGAGCTTGAGAGGTTTTGATGAGTGTTTTTCTCCCAAGGAGACTAAGATTCGGTCTTTGGACGCCTTTCTGTTCTCTTGCGCCCCCCCCCCCCCCACCACCACCTTTCTCCTCCTCCTTATCTCTGTCTCTTTCTCTCTTCTTTTTCCCCATCCCCTACCCCACCTCTCTGCCCGTATCTGTGCAGAGTCCAGGAGCAGTGTTTCTCTCTGGGGCAGGGCTTGGCTGATTGGAGGAGTATCCGGCAGTGCTCTGCTGCTCCTCTGGTCGCACTGGTCTTCTGCTTGTGAACTACTTGGATCGCAGTGCTGGTGGTGGTAAGAGAAGGTTAGAGAGAGTGCGGCTTGTGCTCGGGTTGGTCAGTGGAGCTTGCCTTTCTCTGTGCTCCAGTTCAGCATCTTAGTGGTGGTGTGGAGTTTGTCAGGGAGCATCTGGGCTGTAGCCATACTGCGCCGCAGCTGGTGCTGCTTTATCTGTTTGGCACGGCTGACTTCCACAGTGACAGAAGCCTTGTTTCCAGACCATGAGTCGGACTTTGGGGAACCACCTTCAAGGGAATGCAAGAGAATTCTACCCTCACATGCACGTCAGAAGATGGAGGATTGGGTGTCCCCAGGCATTGCTGGGAGTAAAGAAGTGGCAGGAACTGCTGCCATATTAATGTACTGTGACTTGTCAGACTTCAAACTAGCTGAACCACATGAGACTTGTGGGGGTTTGGGAGTCCCCCAGTTTTAGTGCCTGAAGGGAAGTGGTCAAATAGGGCCCTTTCAGAGCCCCTCCCCCTCTCCCAGAATCCTCTGGGGGTTTACTCTTGATTTCATGCCTTTTTTGCAGCAGGCTTTTAGCCTATGGCAGGGGTATAACAGGTGTCCCAACACAGGGAGCCTCTAGAGGTATTCGGGAGACGCCCTCTCAGGCCTACTTCAGAAGTATATGTTCACTAGGGAAATCAAAGGAGTCCGATACTCTGCTTAGCAAAGGGAGTCTTGAGAAGGGAGAGCTCTCTCTAGGGGAGGAGGATGACACATTGATCATCCGCCTCTTCCACCATGAGGAGGAGTTCTTGCTGATTTTCCAGATCTCTACAGCCCTCTGCATTGCAGAGGTGACTGGTGAAGTCAGAGGGGGATCTTGTTCTGAAGGGCATGTGTCTCTTTTCCCCTTTCCCAGGTGGTCAGACAAATAGTACTCCAGAAGACCCTGCTACAAGACGGTAAGATCATAGGCAAACTATATACCCATCCCCCAGGTGGTCAGAGTGGGAGGCTCCAGAAGACCTGCTATAAGATGGTAAGATCTTAGGCAAATTATAGCCCTCCCCCAGACTGAGATGGACAGTTGGCTGTGTTTTCCCAAGGTGGTTGCCTTGGTAGCGGCAATGACAAAGCGTACCACCATTCCCAGGGAAGGGGGTGCTGCTCTCAGGGATCAGCAGGACTATAAGGTGGAGGTGCTTCTAAAGACCGGCTTCTCTGCATCAGCGCATGACTTGCAAGCCTCCATTTGTGTTGGTTTAGTGGCTAGGGCCCTTTTGCGCTGGGTCCAGCAGTTTCCAGAGGATGTGGGATCAGTTCACATAGAATCCACAACAGCATTTCTTGCCAGTTCCATGTATGGCCTTATTCAGTTGTCAGCACGGATAATAACAGCAACTATGGCAATCCAGTAATGGTTATGATTGCGGCAGTGGGCCACAGAAGCAGCCTCCAAATACAGTCTGGTAAAATTACAACTTTCAGGATCTACCTTTCTTTGGGGGGGATTTAGAGCAGCTTTTCAAGAATCTGGGAGAAACTAAGCTATAGCAGTTGCCGAATGGCAAGCCTAAGGTTTCAGCCTGGAGATTGTTTTCTCTCTCCCTGTTGAGAGACTCCGTATTGGCCAGGCAAACAGTCGGTTCAGGAGGGCAAATTCTGGAGCAAGTTTCAACCTTTTTGGGGGGCTAGAAAACTCGGGGAGTCCTCCTCCTCTAGAATAAGTGCCTCCTGTCCTAGTCAGGAATGGTCAGGGGACCCATTCTGAGGGGGCATCAGTAGGTAGGTGTATTCACCACTTTTACCAGGAATGTGCCTGAATCACTTAGAATCGGTGGGTCCTTGGAATGCAGAGTCTCTCTCAGATGCATACATGGTGTCTTATGGCGTTTTCTTTTCAAAAGAGTGGTGGATGAGGCCTTGGAAAAGCTTCGGACCTCTTCTCCAGTGCAGCAAGGGCCGATGTTCCACTTACCAGGACGTGGCATGACTCAGAAAACTGCAAAGATCAGAAGAAGATGATGATGATGATCCATCTATTTTGTTGTACCCAAAAAGGATGGGTCCTTTCACTCGATCCTCCTCAATGCCTGCCTGTGAGTATCTCACATCTACATGGAGACTCTCTGTTCCGTCATTCGGACTGTTAGGTAGGAGTTTCTGGCGTGCCTGGATCTGGCCACGGCATCCTTCCCTGTTTGAGAGGATCAGCATAGGTTACTGTGATTTGCCATCCAAGCATTTCCAGTTTTGGGATTTCTCCTTTGGTCTTGCTTATTGTCCCCAGGATCTTCTCCAAGGTTCATGTGGTGATGGCACACCAGAGGACTCCCAAGGCCTGGAATTATTTGCATCTCCTGTGCTCAATGGCAGCAATGATGAATCTTGTGCCTTAGTCAAGAGCACACATGCACCCGCTTCAGAGGGCACTTCTTTTCTGCTGATCTTCATGGTCACAGAAATATAAGACATGCCTCCCCTTAATTCTGTTGGTGGCAGCCTCAGTCCTTGAACTTCTCTATGGAGATGGAGCTGGAGATGATCCTAATTTCGGATGCTAGCGTGATATCAGATGCCATATAGCACAGGGATGGTGTTCTCTCTAAAACTCACCTCTTTCAGTCTCATTATAACCTGACCTAACCAGTAACCTCCTCTGCTATCTCTACTCCAAAATGGTTCCAACACTATGACAAGAGCAACTACAATTTTTGATCTGCCAATTTTTGATCTGCCATATTGCATATATGTATATACGTAACCACACCCACACTCACCCAACCAAATGTATATGTATATATGTAAGCACACCCGCACCCACTCAATCAAATGTAAATTCCGGTGACCTGTTTGCTGTGTTGTGTGCGAATCTTTAATCAATCAAAATGTATATCATGCAAATTACTGTACTGTACAGTTAATCCTGATCGGTAAAGTAAACCGCTGCTGATCGTAGGAAGCAGCGGTATACAAATGGGTACTAAATAAAATAAATAAGAAACAGCCTGGCCAGTGAACAGGCTGGAAGCGCAAACCATTTGGCTGGCCTTGCTCTACTTCCAGCTGATTGTGCAAGTGCGAGCAGTCCAGGTGATCTCTGACAGTGCAATGGCGGTAGCATACATTAGTTGTCAAGAAGGCACCAGAAGCAAAATGGTGGCTTAGGAGATGAGTTAGTTGATCCCTTGGGTGGAGCACCATCTGGTGGCCATCACAGCACAGCATATTGTGGGTGTCGAGCTCTGAAGCCGATCTCATTCATCACACCCTCAAGATAGGGGAGTGGGTACTGAGCCCACAGGCCTGTCTTCTGGTAGTAAAGTATTCGGACCATCCAGTGTTGGACTTGATGGTGACACGAGCAAATGCCAAGGTGGTGGCCACCTTCAGTCAGTGAAAGGAGTTAAGCTCCAGTGGCATGGATGGCCACAGAGGTCTCTCCTGTATGGGTTTCTGTCATGACCCTTAATAGGTTGTGTGTTGTGGAGGATAGAGAATCATCCAGGTTTGGCGATTCTGGTAGCGCCAGATTAGCCTTGTTGGTCTTAGTATGCAGAGTTGGTGTGGCTTCTGGCAGGGCAGCCTCTTCCCTTTCCTCAAGGGTGGGGTCTTCTGCACCAAAGGCCATTATCCTGGATGGCACCACTCCGTTTTCACTTATGGCTTGGCCCTTGAGAGGACTGCCTGAAGCATAAAAGATTCTTTGCAGTGGTAATTTCTGCCCTGCTTAATGCTAGGTGCAGTTTTACCTGTCTTGCATATGCCAGTTCTTGCACCTGTTTGAGGTGTAGTGTTTGAGCAGAAGATGTCTGCTGACCATGCTAACTTACCATGCCTTTTAGCGTTTCTTCAGGCTGGTCTGGACAAGGGTTTCTTGAGTTCCCTGCAAGTGAGGGTGGTAACACTGGCTTATTTTCAGGGACTGGCAGCTGGTCTAGCCTTAGTTTCTCACCTCATTGTGTCCCTGTTTTTTTGTGGGGGGGGGGCAGCATTTACACTCCTCAGTTCGGGTGGTTGTTCTGCCATGGGATCTTGGTTTGATGCTGTGGATGTTGATGGGCCCTCTCTTTGAAACTTTGAAATAGGCCCCTGAAAGATTTATCCCTCAAGACGATTTTCTTGGAAGCAATCTGCTTAGCCTGGCAGATTTCAGAGCTGTAGACTTTGTGTCCTCTTGGGATCTGCACTTGACCTTCTCCCCAGAGGCTGTGACTCTTCATCAAATTCCTTCGTTCTTGCCCAGGGTAGTTTCAGCCTTCCATATCAACCAGATGGTTTTTCTTCTGAGTGTTTTGTCCAGCCCATGCCGGGGTAGAGACAAGGACTTCCACCTGGTCGACATTCACAGGGTGTTGCTCCTCCATCTGAAAGTGTCTAATCTCTTCTCCAAGACAGCCTGGCTGTTTATCTTGTTTGGAGGTCCGTGCAACGAGGAAGTGGCCTCTAAGTCTACTCTGGGCCACTGGATTAGGAAAGTAGTTGCCTCTGCCTGTTTACTGAAGGGTAAACCGGTTTTGTTAGGGTTGCATAGTCACTCTACTTGGGCACAAGCATCTTTTTCGACAAAGGATAGGGCAATGGCTCCACTTGTCATTTGTCTAGCAGCTACTTGGTCTTCCCTGGATACCTTTGTGCGGCACTATTGGTTGGATCTGCAGGCCTGAGTGGATGTAGCCTTTTTGGCATGGAGATTCTCAGAGCAGCCATTTTTTCCTCCTGCCTGGTCAAGTTGTAGCTTTAGAACTTCCCATTTGTCTGGATTGGTCTAGCTGGATGAACTGGAAGGTGAAATTTTAGTTACCTGATAATTTTCTTTCCTGAAATCCTGCTATACCAGTCCCGGGGAAGTGCACTGATGCCTCTGGTCTGTTTGCCCCCAGTTCTGCTGCATAGAGAGTCATTCTCTCAGACTGTCTGTCTAGGCTTTCTTGTGTCTTAAGAGTTGGGCCTTGGTTTTTGGAGGGTGGACTCCTCAGGAGTGTTTTTCATATTTTTCAGTTGTTGTCTTTTTGGCATGGGGGGGGCTTGTTAATTCTGAAGGATGCTCCTAGTTGCCAATCCTGGTACCCAGTGGTGATGTCACTGAAAGGTTCTAGTCTTTCTCTGTTTCCATCATCTGCTGGCAGGGAGGGGGGGGGGGATAACCCACTTGTCTGGACTATTCTAGCAGGATTCCAGAAAAGGAAATTATCAGGAACTAAAATTTCACCTTATCTGCAATGATCTCAGCCCCAACAATTCAGGAAAAAAGTGCTTTGCTGTACCATGTAATTTGTCTGAACCACAGTGTGATGGGTCATGTTACAAGCACAGTGCAACCTGCTACTTTGGTGACTGCTGATAGCAGTACAGGCCAAGAATATACTGTCTCATATACAACTGCTAACAAACACCAGGAGCACAGAGCCTGAAATATACAAATCAAGAATGCACTGTTCTGTGTGTGACTGCTGATAGAATCCAGCACAAAACCTGAGATAGCACAGATTGAGAACATGCTGTCTCATGTACTGGGCAGGTTAGGACCAAGCTCAGTTGTGTACAGACCTCTTAGCTTTCCTCAGTCCATCTGTCTTAAGATTTTATTTACAAGAACAGCCTGAACTGGACAACCTGTTTATCCCAATGAATAAATCTGGCCTTGCACATCCTGCCTGCTGTTTGTTTCTCTCAGGTACCTCACACACGCATACAGAATGCTGTCTCACACATACTTTACATACAAGATTGTGTGCACCCCACACCTTGCATTTCTTGTACGGACATACCAAACCCTGCCTTATTCCATATAGTACGATTTGTAAAGGGAGACTTTGATAACATGAGGAAATCAGAACACTAAAATGGCCAGTTGCAAAAGTTAAAAATTAGCAGGCGGCATAAGGATTGATTACAAATACAATCTTAACAGCCCAGATAAAATATATTCCACACATTTAAAAAGGTCTAAGGAAGACCAGATGATTACCAGCATGCTTAAATTGTATGCAATTCTGGTCGCCGTATCTTAAAAAGGATATAGCATTATTAGAAAAGGTTCAGAGAAGAGACACCAAAATGGTAAAGGGGGATGGAAGGATACCCTTATGAAGAAAGGCTAAAAAGATTAGGGCTCTTTAACCTAGAAAAGAGACGGCTGAGGGGAGATATGATAGAAGTCTATAAATTAATGAATGGAGTGGAATGGGTAAACGTAAATCGATTATTTACGTTATCAGAATATAGAAAGACTAGGGGGACATGCAATGAAGCTACAGGATAAACTATTTAAGACAAATAAGAGAAAATATTTTTTTCACTCAACGTGTAATCAAACTCTGGAATTTTCTTACCGGAGAATGTAGTAAAGGTTGTTAGTGTAGCTGGGTTTAAAAAAGGTTTGGACAAGTTCCTAGAGGAAAGGTCCATAAACCATTATTAAAAAGGGACCCAGGATTTCAATGCTTGACCCAGTAGAAGCATTGTGGAACCTGTGTCTTTTGGGGAAACTGCTATGTATGTATGACCTAGATTGGCCACTGTTGGAAACAGGATACTGGGCTTGATGGACCTTCGTCTGACCCAGTATGGGCATATCTTATGTTCTTATGTTAAATGGTGCTGGGGTAGAGGCTATTACAGCCAAAAAGGCACCTATTAAAAAACTGGAAAGCAGGACAACATGAAGAAAATAGGACACACAAGCACTGGCAGGGTAAATGCAGAACAGGTCAAGAAAGAAATTGAAAATAAGTTTTCCAGAGAGGCAAAAACTATAATAAAACAGTTTTCAAATACACAAAAGCGAGAAACGTTTGAAGACGTCTGCTGGACCTTTGGATGATGACTAGGGAACAAAAAGGAGTGCTCAGGGAGGGTGAAGCCATTGGGTAAAAGCTACCTGACGAACTCCGAGCCACAGAAGACACTACTGCATGTAGGAAACAACTAAAGACTCTGCTCTTCCTAGAGCACTACGGCCCAAACGCACAATGAGAACAACAACCATGAACTACGACTTATCCGCTCGAACATTGCACACACATTGTATAAAGCTCATGCTGTAAATAGCGCACGCTAAGCAATCCACACCCACGCACAAACCTTCACTGTACAATGTACACACACACCGAACACAAAGACCAATTCAGTGATTGCTTGCTGTGTACACTGCCTTGATTGAAGGATAAGGCGGGATAGAAATACCCTTTAAATAAATAAAAATAAATAAGTGTATTCTTTGCCTCATTCCTCGTTTCAGAGAATGTTGGGGAGATACCCACACTGGAACTGTTTTAGAAGGTGATGAGTCAGAGAAAGCACAGTTACTTACCTGTAACAGGTGATCTCTGGGAACAGCAGGAATAAGTCTTCACATATGGGTACGTCGGTACCGACGGAGCCTGCACGGGAACGCTCCCCAGCGTCCCAAAAAAGGAAAGCCTTTGGGAGCATCCCACAGCGCCTGCACGCTGCCTTCCCGCCTTTCCTAACCGCCTCTCTCCAGTTCGAGTTTTAAAGCTGAGACAGAGAGGAAAGGAAAGATAGATAGAGAGATACAACTCCTAGGGGAGGTGGGTGGGTTGTGAAGACTTATTCCTGCTGTTCCTAGAGATCACCTGTTACAGGTAAGTAACTGTGCTATCTCCAGGAACAAGCAGGAATGAGTCTTCACATATGGGGACTCCCCAGCTAGAGATGCCCGGGAGATCCCCAAGGTTGTGAGACCCTGAGAAGGGCTCTACCTCCTCCCATGGATCTCAGGCATCCAACCAGGGATGGAGGGTAGGAGTTGATTAAGCATGGAACAGGTGTTTGAGAACAGCCTGACCAAACAAGGCATACCGGCGGGAGTCCTTGTCCAAGCAGTAATGGGCTGTGAAGGTATGAACCGAGGCCCAGGTGGCCGCTCGACAGATCTGGTCGATGGACACAGAATTTAGATGAGCCATAGAGGTTGCCATGGCCCTCACATTGTGAGCTGTGACATGGCCCTCCAGAGAAAGGTTCTTACTCTGGTAGGCAAAAGAAATACACTGAGCAATCCAATTTGACAGTGTCCTCTTAGAGACTGGAAGTCCCAAATGAGAGGGATCAAAGGCAACAAAGAGTTGAGAAGACTTTCTATGTTGCTGTGTCCTTTGCAAGTAAAAGGCAAGAGCCCTCTTACAATCCAGGGTATGAAGATTCCTCTCTGCACTTGATGCATGAGGACCTGGAAAAAAGACAGGTAAATATACCTCTTGGTTAAGATGAAAGGGCGAGACCACTTTAGGCATAAAGTGTGGATTGGTCCTAAGGACTACCTTATCATGATGGAACCTTGTATAAGGTGGATTAGCCACTAAGGCTTGCAGTTCACTGATGCGGCGAGTTGAGGTGACTGCAATAAGAAAGATAACCTTCCAGGAAAGAAATTTCAAGGAGGTAGTGGCTAAGGGTTCAAAGGGTGGCTTCATGAGCTGACCAAGAACCAGTTTCAAGTCCCATGCCACTGGAGGTGGTCTAATGGGAGGTTTAGTTAAAAGAAGGCCTCTCATGAATCTTGCAATAAGAGGATGAGAGGAAACAGGTTGTTCATTGAGAGATGCTGCAATAGCACTCAAATGGACCCTTACTGAATTCGTCTTGAGGCCTGCATGGGAAAGATGCAGGAGATACTCTAGTAAGGAATTCAAAGGTATTGCTAGAGGGTTAATACCCTTCTCAGCACACCAAATGGTAAACCTTTTCCATTTAAAAGCATAGGAACGTCTGGTAGAAGGCTTTCTGGAAGCATGACGGATATCCCTTACTTGCTGAGAAAGATGCCAATCTTGAAGGTCTAAGCCTTCAGCAACCAAGCCCTGAGATGGAGAGATTGGGGGTTTGGGTGCCACAACGTTCCCCCCTCCTGAGACAGGAGATCTGGAGCAGACCCTAAGTCCAGGGAGGGAGCTTGGGAAAGATGCAGAAGTAGAGGGTACCACACTTGGCGTGGCCAACGTGGAGCTATGAGGATCATAGTCCCTCGATCTCTCTGAAGCTTGAACAGGGTCTTGGAAATTAGGGGAATGGGTGGAAAGGCATACAGGAAGTCTTGACCCCAATGAAGGAGGAAGGCATCCTTGGCCTGAACTCCCTGACATGGAATTCTGGAACAGAATCGGGGAAGTTTGGCATTCCACGGACTTGCGAAGAGGTCTATGTCCGGGGTTCCCCAAATTCGAAAGATTCTGACTATCTGGTCCATATGACGGGACCATTTGTGTGGAAGCAGAACTCGACTGAGTCTGTCTGCCCAAGAGTTTTGAACTCCTGGAAGGTATACTGCCAGAAGATGAATTTGATGCTCTCTGGCGAAGGCCCACAATCTCAGAGCTTCGTTGCAAAGCGACAGAGAGCCAACGAATGACAGGAACATCAAAGCACAGGAACAACGAAGAAACATCACACCAACATCCACAAACGGAAAATACTACGACCTACTGCAACAGTAAGGACACAATAACGGCAACCAAAGACCTCACCGCTCTGACGAATCGACACTGAAACCCAGCTTGGCCCCTGAAACAACAGGTACTCACACTAATCATGCCACCTTTCTTAACCCCCATCTACCTTCTCACCCCCCTCCTGACCCTCTACCCCCCCCCCTCCCGCCACACTCAATAACCTACTCTGGCCTACCTCCACAGCAGCACAACCCACACACACCTCCAGACTGAAACAAAACCACTCCCATGCACAGCATACGCCTATCCACACCCCCAACCCCCCAACCTACCACCACATCACCATCTCACTAATAAACGCACGCTCTGTTAGAAATAAGTACCACACGCTCCAAGACCTGATCACGAAGGAACAGATAGACCTCCTATGTGTAACAGAAACCTGGCTGACAGACACCGACACAGTCCTAATGAACCAGCTAACACCAGAAGGATACACCCTCCATCACTGTTCCAGGGCACACTCCAAAGGAGGGGGCGTTGCCATCATAGCAAAAACTGACCTCCACCTCAGGATCCTCTCTTCAGAAACCACCAATGAAGCTGATCTCCTCACCCTCACCAACAAGCACTTCTCAATATGTCTAATCTACCGTACACCTACCACAACCACTGATCTACCAAGGCTACTGCAATTCATATCAGAGAGCACCAGTTCGACAAAGGAACAAATCATTCTAGGAGACTTCAACCTCCCATCACTTCAAGATGAACAAGCAACAACCTTCCGCGCCGCCATGACTGCAATGAATCTGATACAGATCATACAAGAACCCACACATGAAAAAGGCAACACACTAGACCTCATATTCCTAAACTCAATAACTGCCTCCTCAGGAAAGTCCCTGCAGATCTCGCCAGTACCCTGGTCTGACCACCATCTTATCACCATATCCTATACCTACCAACATATGACCAACAAGGAAGATCGACACCATATAAGAAGATATAAAACTTTTAACAAAGTGGACTTCTTAGAACAAACTCTACCCAAACTGCAAGAAAACTCCAGTAACATCAATGACCTAATACTCAACTAGAACACCACGATCTCCACAGCATCCAAAGCATCGACAAACAAAGCCACCACCAGACCCCCTCCCACAAAAGCCAGATGGTTTACTCCTAGCCTCCATAAGCTAAAAACAAAACTCAGAAGAACCGAACGTAAATGAGAAAAACCATAGACGACAATGACAAAATAAAATACCTAAAAGAACTCAATGCATATCACTATGAGACCGACAAAGCGAAGAAAAGCTACCACATGAAAATCATAAACACATCCATAAATAAACCTCGTGAACTCTTTCAAATTGTCAAAAAACTGACAAAAACACCCAATACCTCTGACCAACTACCACAGATCCCGCCGGAGCTACTGGCCCGTCAGTACAAACAGCTACAACGACCACAAAACCCACAGCTGAACATAGAGACAACTACAATAAACCACCACCCCAACCTACACAGCGACTGGACCACCTTCAAGATAACCTCTACAGATGAAACATCATCCACCATCTCCCGCCTAAACACCACCACCTCCCCGCTGGACCCCTGCCCCACCGACTGGATAAAGAAGTCCAAAGACGAACTAAGCACCCCACTAACCCATATCATCAATGAATCATTCTCCTAAGGGCACATGCCAGACGCCCTCAAAACTACAATCATCCGACCATCCTTAAAAAAGCAGAACCTCCATCCTCTAGACCCAGCATCCTACAGACCCATAGCAAGCCTACCTTTCACAGCCAAGATAATAGAAAAGATCGTACAACAGCAGCTTCAAGAACACCTGGATATCAACAACATACTCGACCCACAGCAGCACGGCTTCCGTCCACTACATGGAGTTGAGACCCTCATGACCACACTGATGAACACCCTCTTCATAGGAACACAAGAAAAACACTCTGGATATGCCATGATCTTCCTAGATATATCTGCAGCTTTCGACACCATCTCCCACAACATCCTCATACACAGACTACAGACAATTGGGATCAAAGACACCGTACTGAAGTGGTTCCAATCCTACCTAACTAACAGACAACAATTAATCCGTACCAGCACCTTGATCCCCCCCCCCCCCTTCCAGCAACACCAGGGAGTACCTCAAGGATCCACACTGTCAGCCATGCTCTTCAACATTTACCTCCAACCGCTATGCTCAGTCATACGCACCCACAACGTCAGCTTCCACATATATGCTGATGATATCATGCTCTACGCCCCTATCACGACCACAAACCCAACAAACACCCATCTATCAGCATGCTTCTCCGAGGTGTCCAACTGGTTACAAGCAAACAACTTATCCATCAACATAAAGAAAACTGAAGCCCTAATAGTGACGAAAGACCCGGACTTCACACCACCTACTCACCTTAATGTGGGAACCACAAGCATTCAAATACAGCCACAAATAAGATACCTGGGCATTATTATTGACCAAGCCCTCACCTTAAAACAACAAATCACTAAAACCTCTGGAACTATATTTCACAAAGCAAGAACAGTGCAACGTCTCAGACCCCTTCTCGAACATCAAGACTTCAGGACGGTAATGCAAGCTATGACACTCCCCCATCTGGACTACTGCAACATCATCTACCATGGCCTTCCAGCCACACAGACCAACCCTCTCCGAACAGCATTGAACACCACTGCAAGAATCATTCAGTGCGCAAAGAAAACTGACCACATCACTCCAATTCTGAAAGACCTACACATACTCCCCCTCGAAGCAAGAACAAAATACAAAGCCTTCCTACTCACCCACAAAGCCATCCATCAAACACAGAACACCCAGCTTCGCACCCTACTGTCTCGTCCAGCCCACGGCAGATCTACCAGACAAGCCTCCAGCAACTCCCTCACCGTCCCTCACAAAAGGACCAAATGCTCTCAACGGACATGCAATCGAGCCTTTGAACTCTATGCCCCATCCCTATGGAACTCTCTGCCGAGCCATCTCAGAAATAATACTGATCTATCTTTCAGAAAACAACTAAAAACCATCCTCTACCAAGAATACTTCAATACGACTCCCAGCAAAAAATGCCCTAACCCCTGATATCGCCCACCATGATCCAATGACTCAATGTGCCTCTAACTCTGTCCATGTCCAATGTTTGTCTCATGTCAGAATCATCAATGTTGCCCCTCTGGTGAAGGCCCCACCCTATATTTTAATTTCCCCCCATTTTATGTAATGCCGCTTTGACCCGGTGAAAAGCGGGATATAAATACAGTTAAATAAATAAATAAGTTCCTCCCTGCTTGTTCACATAGAACATGGCTACTTGGTTGTCCGTGTGAATGAGGACTGTCTTGTAGCTGAGCAGGGTATGGAAGACTCTGAGAGCCAAGAAGATTGTTCTGAGCTCTAAGAAGTTGATATGTAGGTAGGTCTCCTGTGGGGACCAAATGCCCTGGGTGGAGAGGTCTTGAAGATGAGCTCCCCAACCCTTTGGAGAGGCATCTGTTGTAAGGATTGCTTGGGGTAACAACTGTTGGAAGGGGGACCCCAGCAACAGATTTTGAGTGGACTTCCACCACTGGAAAGACCAAAAGAGGCGCCTGGAGGTTGCTATTTTGTCTGACAGACTTCCAGATGCCTGGGTCCACTGGGTGGACAAAGTCCATTGAGCTGCCCTCATGTGAAGGCGAGCATAAGGGACCACATGCACAGTGGATGCCATGTGGCCTAGCAGTTGTAACATCTCTCAAGCAGTTAGGTGGGTTTTTAACTGAATCTGAGAGGCTAACTGCACTAAGCGTAGGCAACAGGCCTGGGGAAGATAGGCCCTTGCAGTTGTGGTATCCAGCAAGGCCCCTATGAACTCTAGAGACTGAGTAGGGGTGAGTTGGGACTTTGGAATGTTTATAACCAGTCCCAGATACTGCAGGACACGCATTGTGCAGGCTAGGGAAGTCTGGGTCTCTGACTGGGATGGAGCTCGGACGAGCCAGTCGTCCAGATATGGGAATACGAATATTCCTAGAGTGCGTAGAAATGCAGCTATTACTGCCATGCATTTTGTGAACACTCTTGGAGCAGAGGCCAGACCAAAGGGAAGCACCTTGTATTGATAGTGCTTTCCCTGATAAAGGAACCGAAGGAACCTTCTGTGTGCTGGATGGATGAGTATATGGGTATACGCATCCTTGAGATCTAGAGAACAAAGCCAATCCTGACTCTGAAGGAATGGAAGGAGAGTACCTAGAGAAATCATCTTGAATTTCTCCTTGCATAGGAATTTGTTCAATTCTCTGAGATCTAATATGGGTCTGTAACCCCCTGTTTTCTTTGGAATCAGAAAGTAGGGGGAGTAGAACCCTGAGCCCTGTTGAAGAAGAGGCACTTCTTCTATTGCCCCTTGGGCAAGAAGGGTAGAAATCTCTTGACCCAGAAGGTCGAGGAGAGATGTTGGAGAATTGAACTGTCTCACCATGGTGTGAGGAGGAAGGTTTAAGAAATGAAGTTTGTACCCTTCCCTTATGATGGAAAGGGTCCATCTGGGAGCAAAGTGAGCTAACCTTCCTGGAATGGTGAGAGGCTCTGGTTCTTTTAGAGCCAGAAAGGCTAAGTTCTCTAGCTGCAAGTCAAAGGCCCTGAGGAGGCTGAGGCTGTTGGGCTACAGTAGGCCTTGCAGCCTTAGACTTGGCCTGTTTAGGTTGTTGACGCTTTGCAGCAAAACGACCTGCAGAAGATGTCTGCTGACCATAAACAGCATAATATCTTCCCTTCTTGGGAAAATATGTCTTTTTGAACAACCTCTTCTGGACAGGATTAGAGGTAGACTTGGAAAGCCTATCCAAAGCAGAGTTTTCTGCATCCATCTGGGTGGCCTTTGCTTGCCAATCTTTGCCAAACAGGTTTTCACCTGTACAAGGAAGATTTCCTAATCCATCTTGGACCCAGGGTTCCAAATCAGAAGCTTGTAACCAAGCAATTCTGCGTGCACCTATGGCAATGGCCGAGGCTCTGCTGGCCCCCTCTAAAGAGTCAAAGGCTGCACGGTTAGAGAATTTGGAAACATCCTGGGCATGCTTAAGCCAGGTAAGAAAGTCCTCCCTTTTATCTTCTAGAAGAAAAGGGAGGAAAGTTTGCAGATGATCTGTAACTTCCTTCAGAAACATCCCCATATAGAGACTATAGGAGTTGATTCTGGCAACAAGCATACTGGCCTGGAAGATTTTCCTGCCAAAAGCATCTAAGGTTCTACATTCTCTTCCTGGAGGAGCAGATGAGTGCCTCTTTGCACTCTTTAACTTTTTCATAGCAGACTCCACCACAATAGAATGTTGAGGAAGTTGAGTTTTATGAAATCCAGGACAAGGAGGGACACGATACATGGTGTCCAACCTACGAGAAAGAGAAGAGATGGTGAGAGGAGTCTCCCATATGCCTATCATGTGGTCATAAAGGATCTCATGAATTGGCAAAGTGGCTGCTTCTTTAGGAGCCTTGGGATATTGCAAAATATCCAATTTTTTGGCTCTAGGCTCTGTCTCAGGGGCTACTGAGATAGAAAGCCCCTTGGCCACTTCCCCTATGAAGTCATGAAAAGACAAGTCTTCTGGAGGGGACATTCTTCTTTTTGGAGAAGAAGGCTCCTGAGGAAGGAGTACCGATGCTTCGACAGAGGCCTCCGATGCATCAGAGTCTTCGGAGGAATCGAAGTATCGCCTGTCTGGATGCTCCTGTAAAGCCCGATACGCATACCTTGTGGTATCGATATCGGGAGTCATCGGTACCGATAGGCATCATCGTACAGGGTACCGCTGCAGTCAACACCGAAGCCGATGTCGATGCAACCGGTACCGGCACCGGAACCGATATCGGAGCTGGTGTCGGAGCTGGTACCGACAACGAAGCTTGTTGCGGTACCAGCGGCGTCGCAGCTTGTATGAATGCCGTAATGGCACGCTGCATGGTCAGAACATTCTGATCCATCGACGCCATGAATGTCTGGAGGTCGGTACCGGCAGATTCCACCGGTACCCCAGAACATTGCAACAGGTGATCGGTCGAGGCCGTGCCATCGATGTCAACCTGTGACCCCATAGGAGGAGCTTTGGAAGCCGGAGCTTCCCGCCGGGGTACTTTTGCCGGTGCAGGATCCTCGAGGGCAAGCCCGGAGGCATCTCGATGCTTAGAGGGAGATCTACCCTTCGAGCACCAGCTGGACTTATGTTTGGTTACCTGAGATCCATAGGAGGAAGAAGAAGCCCTGGACGACGTCGATGCCACCGAAGCTGCATCAGAGGGAAACAGTGTACTGAGCTTGGCTGCTCGGTTCTGTAAACCTCTTTTAGACATCATGGAGCAGGACGCACAATCCGTGATGGAATGGTCAGGACCCAAACACTTAAGACACCAGTCATGGGTGTCGGTAACAGAGATGGTACCGCTGTACTTAGTGCATTTTTTAAACCCAGAGGCGGGCTTTTCCATGAGGAATTTTTCTGTTAGGCCCAAGGCCCAAAGAAGAAAAAATACACTGAAGTGGAACGGAGTATTGTTTTGTTTTTTTTTTAAAGAAAAGAAAGAAAAGACCGGCGGTACCGGTCCGACGTCGAAGAAGGCAGACGCGCGACTAAAAAAATAAAATAAAATAAAGAACTTCTTCAGCGGTGACAGGAACACGACCTTCTGGCTCCGCGGAAAAGAACTGGAGAGAGGCGGTTAGGAAAGGCGAGAAGGCAGCACGCAGGTGCTGTGGGATGCTCCCAAAGGCTTTCCTTTTTTGGGACGCTGGGGAGCGTTCCCGCGCAGGCTCCGTCGGTACCGACGTACCCATATGTGAAGACTCATTCCTGCTTGTTCCTGGAGATGCAAATCACTCAATAACAGCAAATCACCAGGACTTGATGGTATTTACCCTAGAGTTCTGAAAGAATTCAAACATGAAATTGCAAACCTGCTACTGGTAATCTGTAACATAACATTAAAATCTGCCAATGTACCTGAGGACTGGAGGGTAGCTAATAGCTGCCTTTATTATATTGATCCATCTCATTGCTGGCCTTTCTCTTTTGCATTGACTTTCATCCTTGCCAAGAATGATGTCTTTCTCTAATGATTTCTCTCTTCGCATGATGTGTTCAAAGTATGAAAGTCAAAGTCTTGTCATCTGAGCTTCTAAAGAAAGCTTAGGTTTGATCTCCTCTGGTACTGGCTGGTTGGTTCTTCTGGCAGTCCCTGGTATACACAGTATTCTTCACCAGCACCATAATGCAAAGGCATCAATTTTATTTCTTGCATTTTCACTGCCCAACCTTTGCATCCATATGATGTCCTTCATAACCATTCTGCCAAGAACAATGCATTGGCTTATTTCTTGACTTCTGCTTGTTTCTTTATCAGGTCTTAATTTGTAGACAAAAGGGAAGTGGAACTGGCTTTCAGTATATGACAAAATTAATTAGACATCACTGGCATGTTGTGGCCATGCATAATTTATTTAAAGAACCCCCGATCATTGCATATAAATGGAGTGGAAACATTGGTGAGTTAATTTCATATCTTTTGAGGACTGAGAATGATCCTTTTACTCATTGCATGTGCGGGAATTATAGCTAGCGTGCTCAGACCATTCAAGAAGAATATTGGACCCACCCTAATGCTGGTATTAAATTTAGATCACATTCAGATACCACCTGTAATTCCTTGTTCGTAGTCTTGTTATTTGCAGCTGTCCTCTAATCTAGATAGGGTGAGCAAAGCATATGGTTAAGCTACGGTTTAATAAATATTTCAGTAGAGTGAATACTGGTACAGAATCAGCTCCACTAATGGCTCTTTTTCAGGATAACCAGCATACCAATGTGGATTTTCAGTGGAGAGTTATTGACTTTGTACCAACTAATCGGCAGGGTGGTAATGAAGAGCAATGTTTGAATAATAAGGAACAGCGATGGATTTTCAAATTGTACTCCGTATGCTCTAAAGGCTGAAATAATGAAATTGAATGGGGCTCATTACTTTGATTAACTGAATAAGCTGAGATTGACTTGGTTGTTCTTTAGATGATCATGTGATCTAGTTTAAAGAGACACTGATGCCATGTTGTCTTAGAGATTAGAGGCTGATATATGCGGCGGATGTAAATCGAGATGGATCTGCCTGCCTTATCCCGTGATGCAGAATGAACTATTTGAAACATAATTCATCCTAAGTTGAAGATTACAGATAAGTAATATGTTACTATTGCTTCAGGAACTTAAGATGAATTTGACTGACTACTTAAAATATATATGAGTAATGATTGGAGTGGAGGAGTAGCCTAATGGTTAGAGTACTGGCTTGGTAACCAGGAAACCAGGGTTCAGTTCCCACTAGCAATCCTTGTGGCCTTGGGCAAGTCACTTCTCTCCTTTGCCTAGGAAGAAAGGCCTGGCAATCTACTTCCAGTCACACTGCCAAGAAAACCCAGGAGCTGCTGGGTCACCAGGAGTCAGCATTGACTCAAAGGCACACGTTGCATCAGTGTGAATAAAAGCTTTGGAGTGATGATTGAAACATAAGGGATGTGAAGAAATGTAGAGAGATTGAATTACATACTCTCAAACTCTTTCTAATGATGGTCCCTAAAAAACTGGAGGGGAGGGGGTAAATACATTTTTCACCATCAAGATGATGATAATGTAAATGATGACATCAGTGCCATATAATAACGGCAGATCATGACATGAGAAACTGGTGCATAGTAAGAGCTTGGAACTGAGTACTGTGAGGGGAGGGAGTTGACTGTTGTCCTCAGCAAAAACCTCAACATAAAGAAACCCCAGGGCAAAGGAAACACTGTAGCCCAGTCATAAAGAGTCCAACAAGAACACAGGTTCCACTCAAAAAATATCAAACCAATTCCCAGAAAAAAAATATATTTTTGTCAGACAAAGAACCTCAGGCAAGAACTTCTTAACTGAAGGTTCACGTCCTTTTTATTCAAATGCAGTAAAACCTTTTAACTGCCGAAGAAGTTTTCATCAAAGAAGTACTTAACTGAAACCTCAGCGCTATAACACAGTTCATCAGTGATGGTGGAAAACGACACAGTCCTGCATTTCGGGTTAACAAACTTCAAAACCCTGCTTCAGGTTAATGTCCACCATCACTGATGAACTGTGTTATAGCGCTGAGGTTTCAGGCCTCTCTGGAAACCAGACTGCACTGAGACATCCCCTCGGACCAGTCTCTCCTGGCACCATTCCCCTCTGGAGGACATGGCCTTCCATGACTTTGTCAGGGATATGGCCCGAGCCCTATCGGTGCAAACTAAAGCAGAGGAGGACCCCGCACCAAGGAACTGGAGATCCTTCAGTTCTCCACCCAAGGAAACTCTCACAGTGTCGGTGCAGCCGATCCTATCAACCATGCAGAAACTCAAGAGCCAGAAGAATTACTCTTCTGTCTCCCCTGGAAGGGATTCTAGAGCCCTCTATGCCCTTGGGCGCAAGTGCTACCAGGGCTCAATGCTGGGGTGTCGAATCCAGGCCTACGAGTTGTAGGCATGTACTTGAAGACCTACGAGTTGTAGGCATGTACTTGAAGGCCTTAATCCAGGAGTTCTCCAGGTTCTCAGCGGGGCTGGTCGGGGAACCTCTTTAGCGGTTCCAACCACTGACCTCCGAGATCAATGTTCCTCTCCTGAGCAGCCTACGATGGATTCGAGTTAGCAGCTCAAGTAGCAGCAGCAGGCATTGGGGCTCAACACCAAGCCTGGCTACAGTCATCGAACCTTGAACAGTGAGTCCAGGACAAGCTGCTCGATATCCTCTGCACCGGGGAGAACCTATTTGGCAAACCCATGGCCGACAAGGCAGCAGAGATAGAGATTGAGGTGGTGACCCAACAGAGGTTCTCAAAAAAGACCTCTTCCTTTCCCCACAGGAAACCCTCAGGAAAAAGGGGCACTTCCAGCAGGGTCACTGCTACCAGCCCTTCTGGGCCAGCAACAGGGTTCTCACCCCAAGAGACAAGGGCAGGGAGCTCAGAAGCCTCAAGTCCCAGCTCCGAGCCAGCCAGGGAGGAGCTTTTGACTCCCAGGGTAGGGTTAACCCTCCCCCGGGAGACCTTCACCAGCCCACAGGGGGCCACGTGGCACTCTTTGCCCACAGATGGGCCGAGGTCAGTTCAGACCAGTGGGTGCTGCAGGTGGTAAGGGATGGATACCTCATCCACTTATATCAGTTATCACCCAGGTTTTTCCCAGGGGAGCCTGTTCAACCTCTCCTTCACCAGACTCTTAAGCTCTCAGAGCTTATAGGTCTGCTCTGTGACAAGGCAGTGGAGCCTGTACCCAAACACCTATGGGAGAAAGGCTTCTACTCAAGGAACTTCCTTGTCCCAAAAGGGACTGGGGGCCTCAAGCCCATACTAGACCTGAGAAACTTAAACAGGTTTCTGGTGAGGGAGAAGTTCAAGATGCTCTCCCTTGGAACACTGCTTCCATACCTCCACCAGGGAGATTGGCTGTGCTCCTTGGATCTAAAGGATGCATACACACATATCCTAATCCATCCCTCTCACAGGCAGTACCTACAGTTCGTCGTGGGAGGAGTGCACTACCAGTACAGAGTGCTGGCCTTCGGCCTGGCCTCCTCGCCAAGGGTTTTTACCAAATGGTTGGAAGTTGTAACCGCCCACCTGCGCCTACAAGGTGCCTATGTATTCCTCTACATGGACGACTGGCTAATCAGAGAGGGTTCGATCTCAGAAGTCAGTCAGGCCACAGAGCGAACAACCCTCCTGCTGCAGCCCTGGGGTTCATCATCAACTACCCCAAATCCTATCTCTCCAGTTCAAAATTTGGAGTTCATAGGGGTTCAATTGGACATGTTGCAAGTCAAGGCTGTCCTTCCAAGGGAAAGGGCAGATTGCCTCATACAACTGGCAGGGGAGGTACAACACCACTGGTCAGTACTGGCTCATCGCCTCCTCCTCCTGTTGGGCCACATGGCCGCCGAGGTTCATGTCACCCCATTAGGCCGCTTGCACATGTGGACAACCCAGTGGTGCCTCTGTTCTCAGTCGACTCAAGCCACAGGGAAGCTACGGGACAGGATCACACACCACTTGGCGGAGTCCCTCACCTGGTGGCAAAACCTGTGCCACCTAAAGGCGAAAATGCCGTTCCAGGCACCGTGCCGCAGAGGACCCTAACAATGGATGCCTCCCTCCTGGGTTGGGAGCGCATTGCAGGGACCGCCATATGCAAGGCAGTTGGGCCCAAGAGAAGTCACTCTTGCAGATCAACCTCCTGGAACTCAGGGCAATCTTTCTAGCCTTGCGAGCATTCTGCCACGCCTGCAGCACCGACCTGTGCTGATCCAGACAGACAACTAAGTTGCCATGTTTTACATCAACAAGCAGGGAGGTACAGGCTCATACTCCTTCTGCCAGGAGGCAGTAGCCCTCCTCTCCTTTGCAGTGTGCAATGGCATGCTCCTACGAGCGGTGTATCTGCTAGGCCAGGACAACTGCTTAGCAGACAAGCTGAGCAGAGTTCTTCGCCCACACGAGTGGCATTTGAACCCCAGGGTAGCGAAGCAACTCTTTCACCATTGGGGCAGGCCTGTGATAGACCTCTTTGCCTCCCCGGACAGGCCATCATTTTGTTTCAAAACACCAAAGTGAATATCTGAAGTCACTGAAAGCTGACTTAAAAGAAACGGAGCTCATTGTTTTGATGGACTTTGCCGAAAATTACTCATTTGTTGTCCAAGATGCTGCCCAGGGCTTTCACTGGGAAAATTCACAGGCCACAGTACATCCATTTGTTGCTTATTATGCAGACAAAGTGGGCACCTTGCAAATTGTTAATTGTTGCATAATTTCCGATCATATGCAACATGATACCGTGTCAGTACACGTGTTTATTCAGAAGTTTATCGAATTTTTGTTGACCCAAGCAGATGTTACGAAAATATACTACTTCAGTGATGGCTCAGCAGCGCAATATAAAAACTACAAAAACTTCGTCAATTTATGCAACCACAAAAATGATTTCAATATCGAGGCTGAATGGAACTTTTTCGGCACAAGCCATGGAAAATCACTTTGTGATGGGGTTGGTGGCACAACTAAACGTTTGGCAGCCCGAGCAAGTCTACAAAGACCTTCGTCTGACCAAATATTGACACCAAAAGATCTGTATAACTTTTGTGACCAAAATATACACGGAATTAAATATATTTATGTCGCAAAAGATGAAATTGAAAAAAGCAGGAAGTTTCAAGAAGAAAGGTGGAAAGAAAGCAGCACAATAGCTGGCACTAGAGAGCATCACCAATTTGTACCAGTTGACTCAAACTTGGTTTGTGTCAGCAGAGTTTCAAATGATACAATAAGTTTTTTAGCCAAAATTTCCAATACTGCTATTTTGTATTTGAAATTATCTGAGTTGTCCCTTGGTTGCTACGTAGTGTAATACAGAAGCACAGGCAGAGCCTATGGAAGTAGAAAGAAAGGTGGATTTTACCTTTAAAAATGACAGCCAACACACACAGCTCAGAGTCTGCACAAGGGAAGCAAGCAGGGAGAGGGAGCAGTTGAGCTGACACACCCAAGCTCTGACGTAGCAGCAAGCTTGGAGTTTGATTACTCTCACCTGCTTAGAAAAGCCGAGCCAAGCTTCAGAGAGGAGAAATATAAACGCTGCTCAGTAGCTCCAGGAAGGGAGGAGAAGGAGGAAGGCAGAAGGCTTGGCAGAGAGCAAAGAAGCGGAAGGTGTGGCAGAGAAGGAAGCAGTGGCCAGGAAGGAGAGACTGGCACACGGAGAGCTTCAGAGGGGTGGAGAAGCTCAGAGACTTCAGAAGTTTGGAGACCCTGTGAAGAACCTGGTTGCAGTTCAGGAAGTGAGTCCAGCCGAGCAGAAGGAGAGAAGGCACAGCGGTTACTAGGAACCTGCCTAGACGGAGAGAGCTGGGGGCCCTTCAGATCTCACTGCCAGAGAAAGGCTTCGAGGTCTATACAGGTGGGAGCCTAACACTAAACCAGGGATGTCAAGAAGCTCAGCTTCTACTAGAGAGCTAGGACAGTGCTCTAGTCTGGATTTGAATGCAGAAAGTTATAAAGCATTTCCTAGCAGCTGGAGAGAGCTAGGGGAGAGCCAGGGAAGAATCTCCACAGCCACAAGCCTTACAAGACCTCACCCTCTAGAACTGTACCCAGGGGAAGCGCCCCAGTTCTTAGAGAGAGGTCATTCCAAGCCTAGCAGTAACAGCTTAAAACAAAACTCAGTAAGCTCTGACGTTGAGGATATGCAATGGGAATTTACTTCTGCTGACTCAGAAGCAATTCCAATGGATTGTACACTCTGCCTGGCAAATGACATAAAATCCCTTCGCTAAAGATTGTGTGAATGAGCTGAGGGAAAGCAAAGAAAAGGAAGTGTTTTTCTTTAAGGAAAAAGAAGAAGCTGTTTTGTTTTACTACTTTGTTATATGGAAAAATGCCTTACACGTTTTGGAAGCCAAGAGTATGAAAATACAGCTATTTTGTTTGTGTAAATAACCTTCAAGCAAAAGCGTAAAGAGTACTGTTTTGTTCTGCACTAAGTCCATTTGGGAAGGGGAATAAATTTCTTGTCAACTTTTGCCTAACGGCTATCCTTTTATCAGAGGACTAAAAACTACCACTTCCATAAGGCATAGCGGGAGTAAAGCTATAGTCATTTTCTGCATAAAGGACATCATGGCAACCCCAACCCTCTGACCCCTAGGCGGAGGGCTGGGGCGCGTATGACAGTAGCTTGCATCTATGACAACAAATGGTGGATTGGCAATGTTGTTGAAGTTTCAGCTGAGGAAAATGATGCATTGATAACATTTATGCATCCTCAAGGTCCTGCTCATTCGTTTTATTGGCCAGAAAGGCAAGATGTTTGCTCGATTCCAGAGCAGCACCTCATTAGCATGCTCCCTGCACCTTCAGTTACATCATCTGGCCGACAGTATCAATTCCCAGAATCCATTTTTAAGGAAGTGGCTTGCAAACATAACAGAATGTAAAACAATTGCTAGCATTAAAATTGAGGTGAGTACTTTGGCTAGGGAACCATTTAAGATACACAATTTAGGCTTGGGAACCTAGGATAAGATGCCCAATCATTGGCTTGGGAACCAGCTAGACACCCACTGAAGGCTTTGGAACCTCAAATAAGAAACCAAATTAAAGGCTTGGGAACCTAGATTAAGAAACCCACCCGTGGCTGGTATTGCACAGCTATCGGGCGTGACCTCTATGGCAATGGGGTTGCCAGTTCATGTTCCTGAACTGGTAGTGACAATGTCACCATGGACCAACGCAATACAATATTGATAATTTTTCAATATAAAAATGTTAAAACAAGTATGATCAAAAAAATTAACAATAATAATATGATGAAATATACGCTGTTGCCATGGCAATGTCCGCTTGGTCCTCTTTTTAGAGCACTGTATGCCAGCGTTAGTCAATCAAATTAACTTTTTTAGGGAGTTTAAAACATGCTCTTTCTAATGGTAGTAGTTTGAAAACGTTTCTAGAAGATACCTTTGTGTAAAAGGGAGTTAAAAATACCCTATTTTTAGCCTTTTTGCAAAAGTTATCAACTTTACACTTAATTTGCAAATTAATGAAAAGGGCTAGGAGCTTGAAATTATAAACACAAAAACAACAGTACCACGAGATACTATGCCTCAAATATCATGTTCGTTGTTTACTTATTTCAGGAGCTATGCAATGTTAAACTTTTAATTTTTTTAGGCCGCCAATTTCTTTGCCAGACTTTGGTGCAATGTGTCTATTTCTGACACAATCAAAAAAGATTATTATTAGTCTCATTAAAAAGAGCGCAGAAAGATGTGCAGGGTAGTTAAGTTTCATTTCTTATAAACAAATAATAAGAACAATATTAGGTCTCAAAGTTGCTGAAATCTTGAATCGTACTGTACATGTTCAGGCTATGGGGTCAAACAAACTGCTATATCTCAACAGGTTTAACACCAGAGAACCTAAAACTCTACCAAAGTTCATTTGAGACATGGGGGGCTCTAAATATAAAATTTAGTCAGAATCCGTGATGGTCATGCGGGAAGCCCTAGACCACTTGACATGGAATGACCCACAGTTACCGTACTTTCACTCGTGCCAACTGCACCTGGGGAGAGTGGTGACAGATGCCTTCCTGATCCCGTGGTCAGAAGGCCTACTCTATGCGTTTCCACCAACCCCCCCAGTCGCAAAGACCCTCTTCAAGATCCAGAGCGAGAGGGCATCAGTGCTACTGATTGCCCCCAGGTGGCCCAGGCAGCCTTGATTCCCTCTGTTGCTTCCTCTGTCGGTGGCACTCCCAGTGCCACTGGGCTGAGCCCCGGACCTCCTGTCCCAGGAGGAGGGCTCCCTCTTGCACCTCAATCTGGGGTCGCTAACACTAAGAGCATGGCTGCTGAAAGGGGTAGTGTTTGCCCCTTTCAATCTTCCTGAGGAGGTCCTGCTGGCCTCCCGAAAACCCTCCACCAGAAGGACGTATGCCTTTAAGTGGAGAAGAAGGAGAATTCCTTCTCCTGCCAGGTGCAATTTGTTCTTCAGTATTTCCTACACCTGTCACACACCAGGCTAAAATCAAACTTGATGAGGGTGCCACCTGAGCACTATAGCCACGCACCACCACCCTATAGAGGGAAAACCCCTCTCAAGTCAGCCCCTGGTCTCCAGGTTCCTCCGGGGCCTCCTGTTATCCAAGCCCCCTCTCTGCCCACCAGCAGTGGAATGGACTCTTGGCTCTCAGCACTCTCAGCTCACCAAACCAATGTTTGAGCCCCTGGCCACTTGTCACCTTCAGTACCTGTCTTGGAAAGTGTCTTTTCTGGTGGCCCTTATGTTCACTCATAGAGTGAACGAACTCCAGAATCTGGTGGAGAATCCACCGTACACATGGTTCTATAAGAACAGGGTAGTGCTTCACATGCATCCCAAATGCCTCCTGAAGGTAGTATCTCCTTTTCACCTCAACCAAGAGATGGTCTTCCCCACCTTCCCGCAATCTCACGTCGGCATGGAGGAACCAGTGCTTCATACATTGGATTGCAAATGGGTCCTGTCCTTCTAACTACAGCAGACTCGGGCCCATCACAAAGCTCCTCAGCTTTTCATATCATATGACTCCAGTAGACTGATGCTCCCCGTGACTAAGCGAACTCTGTCCACTTGTTTGTATTGGGAGCTTAATATCCCGCCCATAACAAAAGCATCTGAGCTGTTTACAATATAACAACAGCTGCTAGGAAAAAGAAAGGAACGCCAGTACAATTGGACAAGAAAGGAAAAATAAAGTCTAAAGGAAGATAGTAGACAGGACAGAAGCTGGAAGGAGGAAACAGGATTAGACATCAGCGAGGGGATGTGAGGGAAGGTCAAAGGCAGAACAGAAGAGGTGGGTTTTCAGTTTGGCCTTGAAGGTGTTAAAAGAGGGTTCTAGGCAGAGGGCTGGGGGGAGCGAGTTCCATAGTCGGGGACCAAGGAAATAAACAAGGTTTCAGCAGTCCCATTTCATGAACCTATGGGCCTATCCCAACTGAACATATTTTCCACACCATCCACTAAATGTATCGAGGACACCATAGCATCTCTCAACACCTCCACTGCACAGACTGACCCATGTCCGGCTTTTTGGATTAAGGAGCTACGTGGTGTGTTCAGCCCTGTCATCGCGAATATAATGAAGCTCTCCTTCACTACAGGACATTTTCCCACAACACTCAAGCAGACTTCCATTAGGCCACTATTGAAAAACCCCAAACTTGACCCCCAAAGAGTTGATTATTACCGGCCAATAGCCAGTATCCCTCTCTTAGCCAAAATTATCGAGAAAGAGGCACAACGGCAAATTCAAGATCACATAGATGCCGATGCTCCCTTAGACAGCTGCCAACATGGGTTCAAGGAACATCATGGGGTCGAGACACTTCTCACTAGCCTATTCAACGATATCATCGCAGGAATTGACAACATCCGACAAGGTTTTGTGCTCATCTTCCTAGACATCGTCGTGGCCTTCGACTCCGTGAGTCACGAAATTCTCCTCGGAAGACTGAAAGAGAAGGGCATCTGCGACAATGCACTAGGATGGTGTAAATCTTATCTGGATGGTAGATGGCAATATGTGAAGTCTGGATCAGAAGAGTCAAAACATTTCCATCAAAAGCAAGGGGTACCTAAAGGCTCCTCGTTATCCTCCTTACTTTTCAATATTTACATGCAGCCCATCTGCAACATCATAAGATCATTCAAGGTAAAATGTTTGATATATGCAGATGACATTCTCTTATACATGCCATTCTCCACAGCTCACATGGATCTGGCCCCAATTATAGACTGCTTCAATGCGGTTTCAACGTGGCTCCAATCACAGAACCTACGCATTCAACATAAAAAAACAGAGGTGCTTTTCATCACCAGAGACCCCAACTTTACTCCCCCATCCCACGTCAGTGTCAAGGAAGCTGACTTACAAACTAAAGAAGCAATAAAGTACCTTGGAGTTACATTGGACCAACGTCTAGATATGAAACACCACATAAGCAACATAGTCAAAGCCGTTTATTTTAAAATCCGTTCACTCAAGCACCTATGCTCCCTGTTGGACCCAGACGATTTCCAGACCATATATCAAGCACTAATCCTGCCACACTTTGACTTTGCAAATGCCATCTTACAAGGTCTCCCCCAATCCACACTAACCCCCTTACAGTTGGCCATGAATGCCGCAGCTAGGGTCCTTTACGGAGCATCCAGAAGCGACCACGTGACTCCAATTCTCAAACAGCTTCACTGGCTACCTATCCATGGGAGGATCACCTTCAAAACCCTACTCTTAGCATTCAAGGCAATCAAAGGTATCTCATCCTCCTCACTCACACATCTTATTCACATTGTCCCCCCCAACAGATCCAGAAGAGCAACAGCTGTAAACTTGCTAGTAACCCCAAAGACATCGACAAAGTGCAACAAGACAACCACAAACAGGGCATTCAGTTTCTATGTCCCCAAATGCTGGAACGCTCTACCCCCTGACATTAGGGCCATCGCCAACCTATATCAGTTCAGGAAGGCACTCAAATCCTACCTTTTCCTCCAATACTACCCAACCAGCAACTGAACCTAGATATCCCTCTCAAGAAATGACCCACTCTAGAAAGGCCCTTACATTCAGTATCTGATTTTTACCTATCCTTGCAGTGTAAATAGCTTATGTATATAGTTAACCCTGTTGTCCAAGTTTGTACTCCTGTTCGATGTAAAACCAGACAGCTTGTTGTTACGGTCGTTGTGTTGTAATGTAAACCGCGCTGATACCGAATAGCGCGGTATATAAGAAACTATAATAAATAAATAAATAAAAGGCGGATGAACGGGTGGATTCCAAATGAGCCTGCGATGGGGAAGGGAGGGACATGCGATTAGCGTGGATGGATCGGAGGGAGCAGTGGGGGGTGTGGAGATTGAACCAGGTCAGCGAAATAGAGAGGAGTGCTGGTGTGGATCGATCTGTGGATAAAGATGAGAAATTTATACTGGATCCGGAAGGGAATTGGGAGCCAGTGCAGATGTATGAGAAGGGGGGTGACGTGATCGAAACGGGAGGCGTAGGTCAGAATACAGGCGGCTGTGTTTTGAATGCTTTGCAGATGGAGGAGCTGGGACTGGGGGAGACCGGCCATGGAGACATTACAATAGTCCGGGCGTGATATGATGAGGGAGAGGAGCAGTGTGGTCATGGAGGAGGTAGAGAGAAAAGGACGGACGGCACGAAGTTGTCTCAGAGTAAAGAAGGAGTGCTGGACTACGGAGGAAATGTGGTCCTTAAAAGAAAGAGAGGAATCAAGGGTAACACCTAGATAGCGCAGGGATGTAACAGTGGGAATAGGGAAGGAGGGAAACAGAGGGGCGTGGCTGCCTGAGGTGAGCCAGATAGCTGAGGTTTTGGAGAGGTTAATATGAAGAAAGTTGGAAGACAGCCAGGATGCCACGGAGGAGAGACAGGCATTGAGGGAAGTGATGTTAGGAGCAGTGGAGTCGGTGTGGTGGAGGAGGAAAATATCATCTGCATAATAGTATGCAGAGATACCGTGGTGTTGGACCAGGAGAGTAAGAGGGGCGAGGAAGATGTTAAACAGGAGGGGTGCAAGAACAGAACCCTGGGGGACACCACAAGGAAGAGGGGTGGAAGAGGGGAGGAGGTAGACCCAGAGAGAACCGAGAAGGATCGACAGGAAAGGAAGAGCAGAACCAGTGGAGAACTGAACCGGCAAAGCCGGCATCGTGAAGACGTGCGATAAGGGTGCAGTGATCGACTAGGTCGAAGGCGGCGGATAGATCAAGAGAAACAGTGAGAGAGAAGGAACCATGATCATGGGCAGCGTGCAGTTCATTAAGGAGAGAGAGAAAGATGGATTGTCTGCTGTGACCGGGGCGGAAACCTGATTACTGGGGGTGCAGGGTGAGGGAGGCTTCAAGGTGGGAGGATAGTTGGGTAAAGACAAGTTTTTTCAGGAGCTTAGAGAGGAATGGGAGATTGGAAATGGGGCGCCAGCTGGAGGGAGAGGAAGGATCCTTTAGAATGGGGAAGATAGAGACGTGCTTCCAGAGGGCTGGGAAAGTGCCGGAGGAAAGGCTGGAGTTAAAGATGGAGAGAATCTGGGGAGAGAGAGCTAGGGAGGATTCTAGAAGCTAGTGGGAGGGAATAGTTAGGGAGGATTCTAGTGGGAGGTGGACTGTATTGCCCTTGCCTGTGAGTGAGCTGGCCTCTCCCTTGAGCACTGGATCACAGCGCATCGTGTGAAGGCAATGGCTGGGTCAGTGGCCAACCTCCGCTCAGTGCCGGTGACGGAGATCTGTAAGGCTGCCACATGGTCTTCAATTCATATGTTCGCAGCTCACTTCTGCCTCGAAAGTGAGTCCCACTGGGACAGTGCCTTCGGTCTGGCAGTACTCCATAACAGTCTCAGGGTGTAGGCAACTCCTGCCCTCCAACCCTTCTGTGTTCAGGCTACCGGAGTGATAGTGTCGCTGGATGCTAGGGTTTGCAGAGTCTCTCAGTGGGGATTCACCTCCTGCAACTCACGGCTATCCGATTGGTCGCCATTGGCACTGTCATGGTTCAGTCCTCGGCAGCCTGGAGCTAGGGAGTCCCATATGTGAGGACTGACTTCCTGCTTGTTCCTGGAAAAAGCGTAGTTACTCATCTGTAACAGGTGTTCTCCAGTGACAGCAGGAATCAGTCCTCACAACCCTCCCCCCTCCCCTGGGAGTTGCCTCCCTACCTTGTTTTAGTTTTTACTGCCGTCCTAGCTATGTCATCTGACTGAACAAGATGGCATCCTTGGGCACAAAGGGGACCACGCATGCATGGTAGCATTTCCAAAGGCTTTCTTTGAAAACTGGGGAAATGCTCCACGCAGGCTCCATCAGTGCCGATGTCACCCATATGTGAGGACTGGTTCTTGCTGTCCCTGGAGAACAACTGTTACAGGTGAGTAACTGCGCTTTATCTGCCATCACATTCTATGATATTTAAACTCAGCAATCAGCATTTCTTTAAGCACTGGCTGCAGCATTTAAAGTGGAACTGGATATTTAGCACTGGAATCTGGATATCCTCTGGCGCTGACTAGTGACACTATCCAGATAACCAACTGCGTAACTTTATGCAGTTTGCTATCCATTAGCAGGTAATTTTGGGGACTGCCCTCACCTTGCCCATGGACACCAAGATGTCCGGGATGGAGGCAGTGGAAGGGTGCGCCTGCCTTTATCTTCACCATGATCCAAAGATGCGCCACACGTGGATGTACGCTAGGTTCATAGACCCCTCCAGGCCTGTAGCAAGGTCACTATCACAGAGCCCGAATATCTTTCTTCTTCAACCTCGCCCTTTCCAGAGCCATGCCGTAAGCAAGAATGGATCAACTTGGGGCATGCGAAGCAGCCCCTGCATCGAAGTCCTTCTGAACCGGAAGCTGGTCGATCCACCAGTATCCGAATCAGGTCGGCATACCACGGGCACCTTGGCCAGTCCATTTCCACCAGAGTTACAACCTCCAGTGTGCTTCTATCCGTTGCACTATTTTTATGTATTTATTTATTTAGACAGTTTTGTATACCACCTTATCCTTCAATCAAAGTGGTCACAACAGGGTGATACATTTAACATGAGGGGATATGAGACACATACACTAATACTTACAGGGAACATGGGCAATGGAGGGTTAAGTGGCTTGCCCAAGACCACAAGGAGCACCTGTGGGACTAGAAACCCCAGTCCTTCCGGCCCAAGGTTGCTGTCCTCTAGTGGGCTTTGAACCCCCGACCTTCCGGCCTGAAGTACCTTGCCCCAACCACTAGGCCACTCCCCCACTCCCGGTTATTGAGCACCTATGGGGGAAAAACAGAAGACCCTCTTCGGGCCACCGCTGAATTAGAGCATCCAGGCCCTCGGACATCCTTTCTCAACTTTTGCTGAAAAAAATGGTAGGCCTTGGCTGACTTGAACATTATTATTAGGTCCATGACCAATGTGCCCCATCAGCGGACCACCTGCTCGAACACTCCCTGGTTGAGCAGCCACTCTCCGGGGTCCACACGCACTCAGCTGAGGTAGTCTGCCATCACACTGTTGACGCCCAGTATGTGTGCTGCCGATAATGCCTGGAGATAAGTCTCTGCCCATCCAAGCAGCCTTTCAGCCTCTCCTCCAGGGCTGCACTGCCCGTGCCTCCTTGCTGATTGATGTAAGCCACCATGGTCGCATTGTCTGAGAGGACCTGGACCACCTTCCCCTGCAACCATGGCTTGAAACCTTTTAGCACCAAGGTCACTTCTCGCATCTCGAACCTATTGATCGACCAGAGGGCCTCCTACGGATTCCACTATCCCTCAACAAAGCGTCGTCCTTCGCAAAGGGCTCCCCAACCTGACAGACTGGCATCGGTCATCAGCAGAACCCACACTGGGGACTCGAGTGGCATGCCCCCTTCCATGCTCCCCGGATGCAGCCACTGCCTGGAGGGCTCTTCTGGTGCTCCACGGGCAGGGGAGTATTTGGGACACTGGTTGACTCTGATGGGGCCACCGCCAGTGCAGAGCCCTCTGCAGCAGTCGCATGTACACCCTTGCCCATGGGACTAGCTCGAGATTGGCCGCCATGGTCTCCAGAACATGTAGATAATGCCACACCGACAGTCTCACCATCTTCAGGAACTGCCATATCAGCTGTCATAGCTCCTGCGCCTGGTGATCCACAGGAAAACCATGCCCACACGGGTATTGACACACACGCCCAAATATTCTCGGCCAGCCATAACTGACTCTTGGCCAGGTTGACACCCCCCCCCCGACACTTTGAAGGAACTCCACTTCTTGCGCTGTTCGCTGTCATCCTGGATTTTGCCCAGATGAGCCATGCCACGGGGTTCCTCAGAAAGGGGGGTCTTCCTTGAGGGAACTCAAGAAGGCTTCAAAGTCGACGTCCCTGGATAGCTCAGATGTGCCGGGTAAGTCCCGAGCCAGGTCTCGCAGTCCTAGACGCTCATCTGAGAGTTCGGAGAAGGAGCGACCTGTGAAAGTCCCCCGAAAGGACTCTACCTCGGGCCAGCCTCAGTCGCCTGATACCATCTTCATTGAGGACTGTGCTGCACAGCCTTCTGGCCTGGAGTCCAGAATGGCAGCCCTGGAGCACAGCTTATGTGCCTTCATGGACCAGCAGCGAGTGCTGTTTGGTACCACCAGTTCCTCCGCCCAGACCACCGGGCCCTCAACATCAAGGACATCCCTGGAGGCCGAGCCGATTCTCGAGGTCCTTCGGCCTTGAGTCAATCCTTGGCCGAGGTCTCGATCTGGCTCCCATTCCACAGGGCCGAGATCTTCCCCAGCCAGTGTGCTCAGCATGGGCTACGGGGCCTCTGAGGGCCGCGAGCGAGGATCAGCCCCAAGTTCCACCTCCTCCCAACACAGTATCTGGAGTTCATAGGGGCAGGACTAGACACTCTCCAGGCAAGGGCTTTACTTCCAGGGGACTGAGCCACCCTGCTCAGGGCTCTGGCCCTGGACAAACAATGCTATCCCTCTGTGTCCGCTCGGCTCCTGCTGCACCTACTCGGACACATGGCCTCCACGGTCCATGTCACCCCAGGTGCCCACCTCCACATGAGGGCTGCACAGTGGTGCCTTCGGGACCAGTGGATGCAGGCCACAGACTGTCTCCGTGACAATTATTGTGACCTGCCAGTTGGCGGAATTCCTGACTTGGTGGCAGAATCCCCAGTACCTCGAGGCAGGGATACCCTTCCAGACTCCATGTCCTGTAAGGATTCTCACAACAGACACCTCCTTGCTGGGATGCGAAGCCCACTGCAAGGAACTCTGCACCCAGGACTTCTGGTCGCAGGGCGAGAGCAACCAGCAGATCAACCTCCTGGAATTATGGACAATACACCTAGCCCTCTGAGCCTTTTGCCTCCGCCGATGGCGCCAACCAGTGTTGGTCCAAACAGACAACCAGGTGGCAATGTTCTATGTGAACGAGCAGGGGGGGCATGGGGTCCTGCGCCCTCTGCCGCGAGGCAATGGCCCTCTGCTCCTACGCAGTCCAGCAGGGCATACTCTTATGGGCAGTATACCTGCTAGGCCAGGACAACACACTGGCCGACAGATTAAGCAGGATCCTCCAGCTGCACGAGTGGCAGTTGGACCCCAGAGTAGCCAGCCAGTTTTTCCACCTCTGGGGGGAACCATGGATAGACCTGTTTGCCAGCCTGGACAACTACCAGTTGCCCCACTTTTGCTCTTGGCAAGCCTCCCTTCCCAGGTGGCGGCAGATACGTTTCTCATCTTGTGGTTGGAAGGTCTCATGTACGCCTTCCCACCACACCACTAATTGCCAAAACATTATTCAGGACCCTCCACGACATGGCCTCACTGATCCTGATAGCCCCTTGATGGCTTAGGCAGCCGTGGTTCCCGCTACTTCTCCGGCTGTCGGTGGAGACTCCCATCCCATTGGGGAGCTCCCCAGGGCTCCTGTCATAGGAAGGGGGCTCTCTCTTGCACCCAAATCTAGGGTCCCTGTCACTGACAGTGTGGCTGCTGAAAGGGTGACCCTAGCCCCTTTCAACCTCTTGGAGGACGTGGAGGAGATCCTGCTGGATTCCCATAAGTCCTCCACCAGGAAAGCATATGCCTTCAAGTGGCGCAGATTTTCAATCTAGGTGCAGAACATGGGATTAGCCCATTCTTCTGTCCGGTGCAGCTGGTCCTGCAGTACCTTCTCCATCTCTTGCACTCTGGACTCAAATCGAACTCTGTCAGAGTGCACCTCAGTGCCCTGTTGTACATCACCATCTAGTGGATGACAAACTACTATTTACTACTACTACTATTTAGCACTTATATAGCGCTGCGCACGCAACGCTGTACAAAATACATGCCAAGACAGTCCCTGCTCGTCAGAGCTCACAATCTAGTCAAGACAAAACAGAGCAATAGACAAACCCCTCTCGGCCCAGCCATTGGTGACCCGCTTCATGAGGGGACTCCTTTTATCGAAACACCCGGTATGCCCTCCGGTAACTGAGTGCGACCTCAATGTCATACTGGCGCAGCTTACTCATCCACCCTTTGAGACCCTGGCTACCTGTCACCTGTAATTCCTTTCATGGAAGGTGGTGTTCCTGGTTGCGCTCACCTCTGCTCACAGGGTCAGTGAACTCCAAGCATTGGTTGCGGAGGCGTCTTACACCAGGTTCTACAAGAACAGGGTTGTGCTCCGCACACACCCCAAATTCCTTCCGAAGGTGATATTGCCTTTTCACCTCAACCAGGAGGTGGTGCTCCCTACCTTCTTCCCGAGGCCTCACACCAGTACGGTGGAGACTGTCCTCCAAACCTTGGACTGTAAGAGGGCCCTGTCCTTCTACATTCAACGTACCCAGGGCCACTGTAAGGCTTCTCAACTTTTTGTCTCGTATGACCCCAGTAGACTGGGGGAAGTGGTGACCAAGCATATGCTATCTATCTGGGTGGCAGACTGTATCACCCTAGCGTTTGAGCAGGTGGGGCTTTCGCTGGATGGCCGGGTCACAGCACACCGTGTCAGGGCCATGGAGGCCTCTGTGGCAAACCTGCTCTCCGGCCCAGTGGTGGACATCTGCCGGGCCGCCACCTGGTCTTCCATCCATATCCTCGAAGCTCATAATTGCCTGAAGAAGTGCTTTCGGCCAGGCCGTGCTCCGTAATCATTTCGGGGTCTAGGCAACTCCTACCCTCCAGCCCTTCTGTGTTCAGGCTACCGGAGTGCTGGTTCCCTTCGGACATATGGGTCCTATTACATTATGCACCTGCGAACTCCATTGCTGCTACTGAAGGCTTCCCCTGAGGTTAACCGTGTTTTTTCTCTATGGGCTTTTGGTAGCCTGTAGCTAGGGAGTCCCATATGTGAGGAATGACTTCCTGCTTGTTCCCAGAGAAAACGTAGTTACTCATCTGTAACAGGTGGTCTCTGGGGATAGCAGGAATTAATCCTCACAACCCTTCCTCCTCCCCTTGGAGTTGTTTCTTTACCATATTTTATTTTTTGCTGTCTTTTAGCTATGTCATCTGACTGAGCAAGATGGCACCCTTGGGCAGGAAGGGGACCACTCATGCGTGGTGGCATCTCCCAAAGGCCATATGTGAGGACTGAATCCTGCTGTCCCCAGAGAACACTTGTTACAGGTAAGTAACTATGCCTTTCCTAAAGCAACAGGATTGATTTCTAGCCCTTTCAGACCCTTCCAGCCATATCTTCTGTGATTTCAGAAGTGCTCTGGAAATGTCCAGCCTTTTTTTGTTGTTTCTCTTTTATCACACCATATCAGGTTGTGTCTGTTCTGACTTCTCTCTTCCCTTTTCAATGGCAGAGGCAGTGAAAAGAGCAAAAGAAAAATTCTGAGAGGGGAAACCACCCTGAAGGATAAAGGGTCATGAACAAATACTGAGATGTCCAATTGCCTCAGCCTGCAGGTGGGACCACAGAGTTCAAAGGTTAGCTATAGAAGTGTGAATGGGAGCAGTGCTGAATCGTATTGTACAACTAGGTACAAATGACTTGGCAACTGCTGAATTAGTGAAAATTTAAAAGTAATTCAAAGTTCTTCGACAGATAGCTAAATCGTGACATTCTCAAACGTGCCCCCTGCATGCAACAAAGAAGGACAAGGAATTCCTCCAAAGGAAATTCTGTTCCTTTCAGACATTTAAATCAACTTCCCCCCAGGCCAATTCAATTTATTGTTGAAGGAGTGTTTCCGGGAAAGAGTGTTTAGATGCATTAGTGAAGGAGAATGTGTTTGGAAGAGAAGGATGTTCATAGAAATTGATGCTTTACATCATTCCAGGAGAAGATCTGTAGTCAGCTATCATTTCAAGTCCTGCTCATACCAATTACTTAAGCATGGAGAGAGGCACAAGCCATTATTCTCACAAGCAATGAGATGAGATATAGAAGCCCCAATTCAACCATGCAATAAAATCTGGGCGACCGCAGTCACAAGCAGAGGGCTAGCTCTCAAAATAGTGACTGGAAAACTGGGAATAAAAGAAAATGTAGAAGGCAGCAGAGCATCATCTTAGAGATAGGCATGGAATGCTTCAACTGCTGCTAACAAAATCATAGACCTGGGGGCCACCAAGACAAATGCAAACAAGTGGGGGAAGGCAAGGGGATTTTGCATTTAGCTCATGTCTTTTTCAGGAGTAACACAGACAAGCTAAACATTAGCTACAATAGGTTACAGTGGTTGCAATCTCACTAGGTGTAATGGAAACAGAATGAGGATCGGTCCATCCTAGCATATAATCTCTTCAGAAGAGATGGCTGAGGGGGAAATAGAATAGAGATCCATAAAATAATGATGGAGTGGAACAGGTAAACATAGATTGATTGTTTACTCCTTCAAAAAGTAAAACAACTAGGGGACGTGTTGAAACTGCAATGTGGCCCATTTAAGACTAATTGGAAAAATATTTTTTTCATTCAACGTATAATCAAACTCTGGAATTACTTACTGAAGGATGTAGTAAAAGCTGTTAGTGTAGGTGGGTTTAAAAATGGTTTGGACAAGTTCCTGGAGGAAGTCCATAAACCATTATTAAAGAGGACCAGGGAAATTCTCTGCTTACCCTGGGATAAGCAAAATGGAATATGCGTATCTTTTCGAGAACCTGACAGGTACTTGTAACCTGGATTGGCCACTGTTGGAAATAGGACACTGGGCGTGATGGACCTTGTTCTAACCCAGTATGGAATATCTTATGTTCTTAAGATATAGAATAGGGAAAAGGAGGATGAGAAAGGGCACAAGAACATAAAATGCCATACTGGATCAGACCAAGGGTCTACCAAACCCAGCATCTTGTTTTTGACATAGAAAAATGAGGTCAGATGAAGACCATATGACCTATCCAGTCTGCCCTTCTATATCAACTACTAAGTTTTACAGCTAGGGCCGGCGTGACCATTACGCCAACTAGGCAGTTCTCTAGAGCAAAAATGGTCAGGAGTGCCCATTACCAACACTGCCACCCCTCTCCGGGACATGCAGTGACGGCAATATATTTAAACAGGCACTGCAGTGCTGGAGTTACCTTCTGTTCTCTGGAACAAGCAGGAAGTCGGAGGCACAAGGGCAGTTGGCCCTTTAAGTGGCGTGCTCCATCGGGCACATCAGCACTACACACGCCGCCATCGGAGGCACAAGGGCAGTCGGCCCTTTAAGTGGCATGCTCCATCGGGCGCATTAGCGCTACACATGCCGCCATCGGAGGCACAGGGGCAGTCGGCCTTAAGTGGCGTGCTCCATCGGGCGCATCAGCACTACACACGCTGCCATCAGAGGCACAAGGGCAGTCGGCCCTTTAAGTGGCATGCTCCATCGGGCATGCCCGCACCTGAGGGCCTCGCCAGAGGGCCCTTTGGCGTAGCCCTTAGGTGCGGGCCCAAGGACATTCTGCCATGAGCCGTTAACCCTGCTCCCCAAATCTCCGTAGCTGCCGGGGGTCAAGCAGGCTTGATCGCTCCTCCACACTTTGCCTCCTGATCACAACCATCTCACGAGCACCACCCCTTTACCTTCAAGTAACTCTCCTTTGACTTACTTCCCACTGCTGGCATTGATCTTCCTTTCCATTACCTGCTTTGAACTTGCTACCCACTACCTGCATAGAACTGCTACCCATTATCTGCATTGTCTGCACTGATCTGCTACCCATTGTTTACATAGTACTGCTACCCATTGTTTGCATAGATCTGCTTCCATTGTTTACATAGAACTGCTACCCATTGTTTGCATAGAACTGCTACCCACTGTTTGCATAGATCTGCTACCCATTGTTTGCATAGAACTGCTACCCATTGTTTGCATAGATCTGCTACCATTGTCTGCATAGAACTGCTACCCATTGTTTGCATAGAACTGCTACCCACTGTTTGCATAGATCTGCTACCATTGTCTGCATAGAACTGCTACCCATTGTTTGCATAGAACTGCTACCCACTGTTTGCATAGATCTGCTACCCATTGTTTGCATAGAACTGCTACCCATTGTTTACATAGATCTGCTACCCACTGCCTGTATAGTACTGCTACAAATTGTCTGCATTGAACTTGTTACCCATTGCCATGGCCCCACATCACATTGTCCTTCTCTTCCTCATCCTCCCCAACTGCCTCCCCTCCTACCAACACCCTCCCTCCTCTTCCCCCTACCCCCCACCTTCCTCACTTTGTCCTCCATTCTGTCCTCTTACCTAGCATCTGCCCTCGAGCTTCATCTCACCATCCCCTGCATTCAACCAACCCCTCTCTCCCTAAGGCAACCCCACCCTTGCTTCCGCCGTACCATATCCGCTTTACCCCGCTCTTTACTACTCCTTCTCCTTCTCTCATCAGGTAACATTAACCCCAACCCTGGTCCCCCTCAATTTCTTTCTCACACTAAAAAGAGTTCCTCAAATACCTTATCTTATCTAATCTCATCCACATCCCGCTCCTCCCCCCTTCCACCCTCCCTCACTCATCCCCCAATCACTCATACAGAGATATTTAACCCCAACCCTATCTCCAAAAAGAAATCCTCACATAACCTATCTGATACCATCAATATCACCCCTCACTCACTTCTCTCATGTACCTCCTGGAGGGCACACACACCCAGACATATCAACCCGCACCCTGCTCCCTCTCAATCTTGGCACTTCTCTAGAAATAAAGCCTCATGTTACTCTGATAAGAAATCCTCACGTAACTTATCTAACCTTATCCATATCCCACTCCTTCCCCCCTCCACTCTCCCGTTTTCATGCGCCCTATGGAACGCATGTTCAGTCACTATCAAACTTCCTTTTACTCACGATCTCTTTATCTCTAATGCCTTACACCTTCTTGCCCTGACTGAGACCTGGCTCCCCCCGGATGACACCGTATCCATTGCTTCTCTCTGCTATGAGGTTTACCAGTTCTCCCACACACCTCGATCTACTGGTCGCGGTGGTGGTGTTGGTCTCCTACTTTCTCCCTCCTGCCAATTCCAACCTCTCCCGCTACCTCAGTCACCCTCCCCCCTCTCCTTTGAAGTCCACTCCATTCGCCTCCTCATACCACTTCCCCTCCGTGTTGCTGTTATTTATCGCCCACCCGACAAATCCCAATCAACCTTCCTCACTGACTTCGACTCCTGGCTCTCCGCCTTTCTGGATCCCTCTTCCCCCACTCTTATTCTCGGCGATTTTAACATTCACATCGACAACCCTCCAACCCCCATGCCTCAAAGTTCCTCGCCCTCATCTCCTCGTATGACCTCCAACTTTGTTCCACCGCCCCCACCCACCTTCATGTGACCACTGCCTTGACCTAGTACTCTTCTCTAATTCCTCTCCCTCAAACTTCTGCAACTCAGTCCTTCCCCCATCTGACCATCACCTCTTACCTTTACTCTTCAGCTTCTGCCATCTCAACCTCGCCCTGTCTCCTCCAACCTATTTAGAAACCTCTATAATATTGATCTCCTGACTCTCTCCTCCACCATTTCTCCATCTCTTTCCTCCATTATATCATCCAAGTCCGTCGACGAGGCACAATGCTATACTATCCTCAGCTCTTGACACTCTTGCCCCACCCATCCCATGTCCAGTCAAACGATCTACTCCCCAGCCCTGGCTTTCGCTCACAACCCGCTATCTACACACCTGCGCAAGTTCCGCCGAGTGTGCTTGGTCCAAATCCTGCTCCCCAGAGGACCTTCTTCACTTCAAATTCATGCTTGGCTCCTTCCAGTCAGCCATAGCACTTGCCAAACAAGACTACTACATCCACCTGACCAACTCCCTTACTTCTGATCCTCGCTGTCTCTTGTTGTTGTTAAGTGCCGTCGAGTCGGAGTCGACTCATGGCAACCCTCTGGATAGCTATCCTAAATTGTGTTCGGTCTTCAGTCAGGCGGCTCATTGTTGACAGACTGGTACCCGTAGCTGCTGTTATTGTATCGATCCATCTCATTGCTGGCCTTCCTCTTTTGCGCTGACCTTCTGTCTTGCCAAGCATGATGTCTTTCTCTAATGATCTCTCTCTTCGCATGATGTGTCCAAAGTATGAAAGTCGAAGTCTTGTCATCTGAGCTTCATAAGAAAGCTTAGATTTGATCTCCTCTAGTACCGACTGGTTTGTTCTTCGGGCAGTCCATGGTATACACAGTATTCGCCGCCAGCACCATAATTCAAAGGCATCAATTTTCTTCCTGTCTGTCTTTTTCACTGTCCAGCTTTTACATCCATATGATGTTATTAAAAATACCATGGCTTAAACAAGTCGAATCTCTGTATGGAGAGAGACATCTCTGCTCTTGAGAATCTTATCTAGGTCTTTCATAGCCATTCTGCCAAGAGCAATGCGTCGTCTGATTTCTTGACTGCTTGTTGCTTCTTTATTGATAGTTGATCCAAGTAGGTTAAAGTTGTTCACAATTTCAATTTCTTCTCTTTCAACGATGAACCTGTTGATTATGCCAGTTGTCATGATCTTTGCCTTCTTTACATTAAGGTGCAGGCCCATTTTGAGACTATGTTCTTTGATTGTGAGAAGCAAATGTTTCAGATCATTTTCACTTTCAGCCAGTAATGTGGTATCATCAGCATAGCAAAGGTTGTTGATGAGTCTTCCACCAATCTTCACACCTCTGTTGTCTTCATACAATCCTGCTTCTCTGATGATTTGTTCTGCATATAAATTAAACAGGTAGGGGGAAAGTATGCAGCCTTGTCTTACACCTTTGCTTATTTTAAACCATTCTGTTTCTCCTTGTTCCGTTCGAACTGTTGCTTCTTGATCAATGTACAGATTGCGCAAGAGAGCTATCAGGTGTTCTGGTATACCCATGCTTCTTAATGTGGCCCAGAGTTTCTCATGGTTTACACAGTCAAAAGCCTTGCTATAGTCGATAAAGCACAAATAGATATCCTTTTGGTATTCTTTAGTCTTTCCAAGGATCCATCTCACATCCGCAATGATGTCTCTCGTTCCTCGCTCTTTCCTGAACCCTGCTTGCCCTTAAGGTAGTTCTTGTTCCAGGTATGGTTGTAGTCTCTTTTGAATAATCTTCAGTAGAATCTTGCTGGCATGTGGGATCAGAGCGATTGTGCGATAATTTCCACAGTCAGCTGGATCACCTTTCTTTAGTATTGGTATAAACACAGATCTTTTCCAGTCAGTTGGCCATGATGTTGTCTTCCATATTTCGTGGCAGAGCCTTGTAAGTATGGTAACAGCTGCATCAGATTGCTGCAATACTTCTATGGGGAATGCTATCAATGCCTGGTGCTTTGTTCTTTGATAAGGCTTTCAATGCTGCTTCAACTTCTTCTTTCATCACCATTGGTTCCCGATCATAAGGTACAGGTTGAAACGGCTGTTGGTCCTCTTGATCTTTATCATATAAAAACTCTATATTCCTTCCACCTTTTCTTGATCTTCTCAGCATCATTCAACATAGAACCTTGAGCATCTTTTAACATTCCAATTCAAAGCTGGAACTTTTTCTTTAACTCTCGTAGCTTTAGGAAAGCCGATCTTGTTCTTCCTCTGATAGTTTCTGCTTCTATTTCCTTGCAAGTGTCATTGTAGTACTTTTCCTTGTCCTGTCTTGCTGCACGTTGGAAATCTCTGTTGAGTTCTGCGATTGTCTTTCTTTCTCCTCTGGCTTTAGCTTCTCTGCGTTTCTGGGCAATTTTCAGAGTTTCTTCCGTCATCCATTTTGGACGTTTTTGCTTTTTCACCTTTTGTAGAGACTTCTTTCTTCCAACACAACCTTCTTGATGTCATTCCATAACTCTTCCGGAGCTCTGTCATTTGTATCTAAAGCAGCAAATCGATTTTTCAGGCAGTCTTTAAATTCCAGTGGTATATTCTCAAGGTCATATTTTGCTGCATTCATGAGTGGTTTGCTCTTTTTCAACTTTAGCTTGAGTTTGCATACTAGTAGTTGATGATCTGTACCACAGTCAGCTCCAGGTTTTGTCTTTGTTGATGTTACAGAGCTTTTCCATCGTTGACTTCCACAGATGTAATCAATTTGATTTTTATACAATCCATTGGGTGAGGTCCATGTGTACAGTCGCCGCTTGTGTTGCTGGAAGAAGGTGTTTGAGATGAATAGATCATTGGTCTTGCAGAATTCTATCAGTCTTTCTCCAGCTTCATTTCTGTTGCCAAGTCCATATTTTCCAACTACTTTGCCTTCTTCTTTGTTGCCAACCTTTGCGTTCCAGTCACCCATGACTATCAGGATATCCTGTTTGCATGTTCTGTCAGTTTTAGCTTGTACTTGTTCATAGAACTCTTCAATTTCATTCTCTTCTGCAGCTGTTGTTGGGGCATATACTTGAATTATAGTTGTGTTGATAGGCAATCCTCGTAGACGAATAGAGATTAAGCATTCGCTGACTGCATTGTATTTCATTACAGTTCTTGCAAGTTTTTTCTTTATTATAAATGCAACACCATTTCTTCTTTGTCTTTCATTTCCAGCATAATAGACCATGTGATCATCTGATGCAAAGTGCCCGATGCCAGTCCATTTCATTTCGCTGACACCCAACAGATCAAGTTGTACACGTTCCATTTCATTCTTGACCACCTCCAACTTCCCTTGGTTCATGCTTCATACGTTCCATGTTCCAATGTGTAAGACATCTTTACAGCTTCTGACTCTCATTTCATGCGCAGCTACATCAGCAGTCAGACTTCCCGAGGGCTTTGATCCAACCACATCATAAATGCTGGCTTTACTCTGAAAAGTCTTCAGCTCTTCCCCATTAGCTAGTTGAGTGCCTTCCGACCTGGGGGTCTCATCTTCCAGCACCATAGCACAATTTGTTTTGTTGTAACTATCCATTGGGTTTTCATGGCAAGATACAGAAGTAGATTGCCGAGCCTTTCTTCTGCGCAGTTTAAGTTTGGTGGTGTTGTCATTGTCACAGAAATGTGATCCTCCGCCGTCAACACTATCCCATTCTGCTGCTGCCCAGATGGGTGGTTTGTCTTGGTCTGGCACCTCAACTGAGACCTGTCTATCTTGGGAGACCCTGCCAGTAGTTAAACTACCGATAGTTTAGCTCTCAGCATCACTGATGCACGCAAGCCCTCACAGCACGACAAGCTGCAAACCAAGTGAGAGCGCTGTCTCTTTAATACCCTCAATTTGCTCCTCAAGGTCCCCCCGCCCCCGGTCCCGCCCTCCCTTTCCGCCCAAACCCTAGCTGACTACTTCCATGACAAAATCCATAAGATTACACTCCAATTCCCCACCCTCTCACCCACCTCCCCCCTCCCCAGTTCTCCCCCCTCCCCAGTTCTCCCCCCATCCTCACTTCCTCTGCTTCCCTCTCCTCCTTCCTTCCAATCTCTGAAGAAGAAACCACACTCCTTCTTACCTCCTCCAAACTCACCACCTGTTCATCTGACCCTATCCCCACTCATCTCCTACACCCCATCTCCCCCACCATTGTACCCCCCATCTCTCATATCCTCAACCTTTCACTCTCCACTGCAACTGTTCCCATTGACTTCAAACATGCTGTTGTCACACCCCTCCTCAAGAAACCCTCACTTGATCCCACATGCCCTTCTAACTATCGACCCATCTCCCTCCTTCCCTTCATATCCAAACTACTAGAATGAGCAGTCCACCGCCGCTGCCTCGACTTCCTCACCTCCCAGGCCCTCCTGGACCCTCTACAATCCGGCTTCCGTCCCTTACACTCCACTGAAACGGCTCTCGCAAGAGTTTCCAATGACCTGTTCCTGGCTAAATCTAAGGGCCTCTACTCTATCCTCATCCTTCTTGATCTCTCTGCTGCTTTTGACACCATTGACCACAATCTTCTCCTCACTACCCTTTCCTCCCTTGGCTTCAAGGACCTGGTACTATCCTGGTTCTCCTCCTACCTCTCCCATCACTCATTCAGTGTATGCTCTGGTGGCTCCTCCTCCCCTACCCCGCTCCACATAGGTGTACCCCAGGGATCCGTCTTGGGCCCCCTCCTTTTCTCTCTCTACACCCAAGCCCTTGGTGCGCTTATCTCCTCCCACGGCTTTCAGTACCATCTTTATGCCGATGACTCCCAAATCTACCTCTCTACACCCAATATCTCTCCAGCAACCCAGTTCAAGATCTCTGCCTGCCTCTCCGACATTGCTGCCTGGATGTCGCATCGCCGATTGAAATTGAACATGGCCAAGATTGAACTCCTTGTCTTTCCCCCCAACTCCTCCCCTCCTCTTTCCCCTTTCTCAGTCTATGTGGATGGAGCTACTATCCTTCCTGTTCCCTCGGCCCGCAACCTTGGGGTTACCTTTGACACCTCTCTCCTTCTCTGCCCATATCCAGCTTCTAGCCAGGACCTGCCGTTTCCTTCTCTACTTCAAAACAAAAGAACCCCTTCCAAATTCAATGACGAAAATTATACAAATCCAAACTCAAAGTCATTGAATTCTCTGGCCAGTAGCTACCACCTGCCCGGTATAAACTCCATACTTAATAAGATGCCCCTGTAATTTGGTTTACGTGGGACGTACTATACGCCCGGTTAGAATTCGAATGTGTGAGCATGCTTGCCGCATTCGACTGAAGGTTCTTTCGGTCCCCTTGGTGGAACACTGCATTCAATTGGATCATACTTTTTCTGAATTGCAATGGAGAGTAATTGATTGGGTCCCGGCGACCTCCCGGGGGGGGCGATCGTGAACAACGCCTCCAGTGGAGGGAACAGCATTAGATTTACAAGCTACAGACTGTGATTCCATCGGGTTTGAATATGGATCAGGATTGGTGGAGCCTCTTTTGACTTTCAGGATTGTTAACCTGTGAAGTTTTGGGGTTTTAAATGATCCCTCCATTGATGATTATGGAGGAGCGTGATATGGGAGGAGTTTCCTTATAGACCACACCTCAGTTTTGACGCACAGATTCTTAGCCAATCAGCAAGTTGCTCTAGCTATAAAAAGAACTGTTGGCTCACAGCGTTTTTGTGGGCGACAAATCGGGCGAGCCACCACTTGATACAGGGCCTGTAGCAGTCCGAAACATGCATGTCATGTCGTGGTAGTGGCACGAGCAGGATTTGGATTACTGCATTTACCTGGGAGAAGCATCTTTTGTTCCTGTTACAGATAAGTGCTGATTTCCTTTGCAAAAACGTTTGGTTTGGAGTATAAAAATTATTGGGCGCGCTGTGGCCCATTTGATTAAAAAGCATTCTTTCGGTAATGAGGGGAAAGGCTGTCCCCTTCCTCTCCAACCGATTGTTCCCGACAAAAAAATTAAGTTTGGAGTTTATACCGGGCTGGTGATAGCTACTGGCCAGAGAATTCAATGACTTTGAGTTTGGCTTCCTTCTCTAGAACAATGGCAAAATCCGCCCCTTCCTCTCTGAACACACCACCAAAACACTTATCCACTCCCTAATCTCCTCTCGCCTCGATTATTGCAACCTACTCCTTGCTGGCCTCCCCATCAGCCACCTCCTTCCCCTTCAATCTGTACAAAATCATGCTGCTCGACTAATCTTCCGCCAGTCTCGCCATGTCCACATTACGCTTCTTCTCAAGTCGCTTCACTGGCTCCCCATCCAATTCCGCATCCAATTCAAACTTCTCCTGCTAACCTATACATGCACTCACTCTGCGGCCCCTCAGTACCTCTCATCTCTCCCTATACCCCCTCTCGGAACCTGCGCTCCGCTGGCAAATTACTTCTATCTATGCCTTTCACCCATACCGCTAACTCCCATCTTCGCTCTTTTCACCTTGCTGCACCTCATGCCTGGAACGGCCTACCTCTGTCTATGTGCCAGGCACCCTCCCTGGCCCTCTTCAAGTCCAGGTTGAAGACTCATCTCTTCACCATTGCTTTCAGATCCTGACTTCTTATCTTATCTTATCTTATCAGGACTCTCATGACCAAACTGTATAGACCATACCATGCCTTGCACTAAACCGACCAATGCTCTGTAATGTTCTGACTAGATTGTAAGCTTCGATGAGCATGACTCTGACGGGCAGGGACTGTCTCTCATATATTGGCTGCCTCTTGTAGGTTAGCTGTACAGCGCTGTGTGCGTGGCATTCTATAAGTGTTAAATAGATAGATAGAGGAAGTCAGTCCTCACATATGAGTGCATCGGTGCCAATGGAGCCCGTGCGGATCCACTCCCCACCTTTCAAAGAAAGCCTTTGGGAGTTACATTGCGCATGTGCAATCATCTTCCCATCCAAGGGTACCATCTTACCTCAGTCTTCTTTTTTCCATGGAGCCCTGCAGATGTTCTGTCTGTGCCCCCCAGTTAAAGTTGATTTTTGCCACCTAATTCTTCAGTTTGACTTTGTGCTTTTGTGGGATCGGTTCCGATCACCTTCCCGCCACCTGAGTCCATCACCTCGGCATTGTGGTTTTCCTTCTCAAGTATACTTTTTTACTTTTCTTCTTTTTTTCAGTGCACGGTCTTTGCTCGCGGCCTAGCTGACTAAGATGTCTGAGTTTAATCTTGCGGGGGTCATTTTTCCCGCTGTGGTCTCAGTTTCAAACAGTGTGGCAAGCGTAACCACACTATGTCCCGCACGGACCACCACAATACCTGCATTATCTGCACGACGTGTCTACCTGCCTGCTCTGCCAACTTATGTTGGCAAAGACCCGCAAGGAGCGTGAAAGGCAGTGGGAGGACAAGTCTGCCTCTGGATCAGCAGCGGAGGTGGAATCCCTGTCCTTGACACAGGCATCAGGCAACTCATTGTCACACGCCCAGACTTGGTCAGAGCCCCGGGGTCACAGAGCCTCGGATTGGGGATCATCCTCCAAGGACCTTCTCCGTGGGTCCAGGACGTTGTCGAAGCCAAAGGTGAGGTCCAACCCCGGACCGACAGGTAAGACCTCCGGCTGCAGGGTACGGAGTCCTTGACCCAACAGCGATAGTCAAGAGCAGCCCTCTAAGCAGCACCGGCGGGGGATAGGGTCAAGTACCCTGATGCTATCGCCATCAATGATTCCCCTATGAGGGACATGGCTCTAGGCTCAATGACTTCGAGACCAGAGTCAGCTGCCATGAAGCCAATTGGCATCAGGGCCAGGATGGCGGCCATGGAACACAGCTTCTCTGCATTTCTCGAGTTGCAGCAGGGCCTGATGACCGGAACCTCTGGATCATCGGCACCGGCCACAGGGCAAGGATGTCCCCAGAGGATACTTAACCTATCCTCGAGAAGTTGACTTGATCAGCGCCACTTCTGTTGATATCTGACTCAAGGTATGACTCATCATCGGACATCGCTGTGGCAGGGTACCGACGCCGGGAGTCATCGACGATGAGTCGGTCCGGAGAGCACCCAGCCTTAATGATTCCTCTGACTCCATGTCTGCTTGGGAGACAGATGAGGAGTCTGACGATACCATCCTTCACCGAGACATCCTCTCCAACCTGTCCCAACCACACCATTGTTGGCAGTCTCCTCCGGAGGATCTCACCTTCCTGGAGTTTGTGAGGGAAATGTCCCAGGCCCGAGGATGAGCTTCAGACTGAGGATCTCGAGATCCTCCAGTATGAGGCTCCCCCCAGGGAGGTACTGACAGTGCCCATACCCCCCATCGTGGAATGGCTGTTGTTCCGGATGTGGGAGTCCCAATGACGGTGCCAACCGTGAACTGTTGACTCAGTTCTCAGTATCGAGTCAGCCAGCCCATGCTTCCAAAAAGCACAACTGCCTCACAACTCCATGGTGGTGGATTGGAGTCGGCCATGTATCACATAAAGAGCCAGAAGATGCACTCCTTGGTGTCCCACAGCAGGGAGGCCCACACCATGGTTACATTTGGCAGGAAGTGTTTCCAGGGCTTCATGCTCACAGCCTGGATCCAGTCATACCAGCTGTACATGGGCATGTACCTGAGGGACCTGGCGAAGGAGCTCTCCGGGTTCTCAGCTGGACTGTTGGATGAACTTCTTGAGCGCTTCAGGACCCTGGTTTCCTCTTTCAAGGAGTGCTCCAAGTTTCAAACTCAGAAAGCCTTTGACTGCTTCGAGTTAGTGGCTCGGGTAGCCATGGTGGGCATTAGTGTCCAACACCTTGCCTCTAACCTGGAGAAATGGGTTCAGGACAAGTTGGCCGATGTCCCTTGCCAGGGAGAGAACCTCTTCAGCAAGCCCATGGCAGAGAAGGCCAACGAGCTGGAGAAAGAATTCCTGACCAGAATCCGGCTGTCCAGGAAGATTGCTGACCCTTCCCGTTGGAAGGCTTCAGGAGAAAAAGCTCTTCCACCCGAATACCAAGAAGGCTTACGGGGCTTACCCAAAATTTCCAGCCTACCAGACTCCCCCTCAGGGGCAGCAGGCCAAAGCACAGGGGCATGGCCCCAATAAGCCAAAAGCCCCCAAGCCCCAAACAGCACCACATGTGCGCAGCCTGGGGGGTGGGGGTTGACTCCTTGGACATAGCCTCCCGATTCCAGGATGCAACAGGCCCAAGGTTCACGAGAGGAAAGCTGGTCCACTTCGCACATCTATGGCTGGACATCACCACTGATGCCTGGCTACTGCAGGTGATCAGGGAGGGGTACCTCCTCCACTTCTTTCAGCTGCCTTTTCCCTACTTCTCAGGGGAAATACCCATAGACCTCTTGCACAGGGAGCTCCAGCAAAGGGAACTTGAGGCCCTGCTGGAGGATCACGCAGTAGAGCTGGTTCCCCAGCTTTTCTAGGGCCAGGGGTTCTACTCCCATTACTTCCTTGTCCCCAAGAAAACCATGGCTTCAGGCTCATTTTGGACCTGTAGGACCTCATCCGCTTCCTGGTCAAGGAAAAGTTCAAAATGGTATCCCTTGGAACCTTGCTGCCTTACCTCTTACAGGGAGATTGGCTATGCTCCTTGGATCTCAAAGATGCATACATCTGCATCCTGATACATCCAAGGCACCGTCAGTACCTCTGGTTCATAATCGGGGTCTGACACTACCAATACAGGGTGCTCCCCTTCGGACTGGCCTCGACTCCTTGGGTGTTCACCAAATGCGTGGCAGTCATGGCCACCCACATCCGTCTCCCTGGGGGTTTCGTCTTCTCCTACCTTTTCAACTGGCTCATCAGAGCAAGCTCGCCGGAGAAGATGTGCAATGCAGCTCACCGTACCATAGGGCTGCTCCAACGCCTTGGATTTGTAGTCATCTTCCCAAAATCTCACCTGTTGCCAACCCAGCGCTTAGAGTTCATCAGTACCCTGCTGGATTCCACCCAGGTACGGGCCTTCCACCCACAGGACTGTGCACTGCACCTCTTGGTCCTGGCACAGGACATGCAGGGCTGCTCGGTGGTGACAGCCAGACAGATGCTCCACCTGTTGGGGCACATGGCATCTACGGTCCATCTCACACCCTTTGCTCACCTCCACATGCGGCAGGCCCAATGGACGCTCAGCGCCCAGTAGACACAGGCTTCTGGCCACCTGGAGGACAGGACCTGGGTCACACCAGCCCTGGTGACATCCCTTGCCTGGTGGCAGGACCTCCCTCAACCTCAGAGCCAGCCTGCCTTTCCGGGCTCCTCCAGTGCAGCACATCCTCACAACGGACACTTCCAAATTGGGCTGGGGAGCCCATAGTGATCACCTGCAGTCACAGGGTCCATGGTCTCCAGGGGACAGGAGCGGCTCAAGGCAATCTGCTGCCTGAGGCAAAGAATGAGATAACGCGTGCCCCCCCCCCCCTTAGAGGGTGGGGCTGGGCTTTTTCAGAAATCCAATCAGAGACTGAACCAAAACAAAAAGCCGATTAGATTATATGGAGGAAATGCAAGATGTTTGCATACAGTGTCGTACCGAGCTGCAGTCACGCCCTGTGTGACTTGCAGCTTGGGCGCATGCCCCCCTCTGTCCAGCGCTGCCTGCTCTTTCCCTGCTGCTGCCGCCCTCTGTTTTTTTCATGGCAGCGCCGGCAGGAGAGAAAGAGTAGGCAGCGCTGGATGGAGATATGGGGAGGAGGGGGAGCATGCGCTTGATCTGAAAGGCGCCAGCACTTTAAGCAGATCTGTCCCTCCCTGCTCTGACATCGTGTCGGAGGAGGGAGGGACCAGACCTGCTTAAAGTGCTGCGTAAAGGCTTGGGGAGCGCATTTCAGCTGCCTGCTATTGTCCTGCCAGCGGCGGCAGGGCAACAGCAGACAGCCGAAATGCGCCCCCCAGACCTTTGCACCCTGTGCGGCTGCACCGCTTGCACGGGGCTAGGTATGATCCTGTTTGCACACCAAGGAACTAAAAGACAGCAAGAACCAACAGCACAGTTTATAAAACTAAATTATAACTCATTTTTATTTTGTTGTTATAAACTGTGTTATGGTTCTTGCTTTTTCTTTTTAAACATATATTTTGCATCCACAGTAGGTGCAGAGCAGAACCAGGACATTCACCCACAGAACTCACTATTCACTATTCACAGGACATTCACCCACAGAACTCACTATTCACTATTCACAGGACATTCACCCACAGAACTCAATATTTAAAAAAAAAATCTGATTCTGATCATCTCACTAACAACCACCACCACCACTACTATTCTCCAGTATCAGGCATATTGTGAACTAATACAAAACCCTGCAACAAAGAGCAAACCTACCATACCATATCAGCACAAACTTCCAAAACTCACATAAGGAGCCCATCCAAAAAAAGCATCACTGTAAAGACTACAGTGGGCCCTGGAACATTCATACACCTATTTGAAAAGCTGAACAAGTCAAATTACTACAGTACAGTATAGATCTTTATGCACAAATTACATGTTAACAGAACACCTGACCTCAGTCACACACTCACAACATCGACCCTCACCAAGTACAGAATAAGTAACCACAATCTAAAGTAAAAATAAAAATATGTAGACAAAATTTAAACTGAAACCACAAGAAGCCAGAGTCCACATGCAGTGCAACATCAGATAAATAAGAGATGCAGTTCCCCAATACTGTGTAAAATATAAAAATAGCACAAAGTCCAATCACTAAAATTAAATAAAATTATTTTCCTACCTTTGTTGTCTGACCATTTTATTCTCTGATCATGCTGATCCCGATCTGAAGCTTCTGCTTTCCTGTCTTCTCTTAGCTCTCTTTCTGTGGTCTATGGTCTATCTGCCATTTCTTATCTCTTCTTTTGTTTTCTTCACTTCCTTCCATCAGCCCATTTCCAGTTCCAGTAACCCTCCCCAGTATCAGCCCCCTTTCCGATCCTCCCCTCCCAGTACCTTCCAATGTCAACCGCCTTGCATTCCCACGACTGCCACTGGTGTCCATTCCTTTCCAGTCCCCCTCCTTCCCCACTGTCCAGCCCCTTCTAGTCCAAATACCATCCCAGGTATCAGCTCATGTCCACTCTCAGTGCCACTCCCCAGTCAACTCCCTTCCAGTCGCCCTACCCTCTGTCCATCCCCCTTCCAGTGCCATTCACATGTCAGCTTCCTTGCAGCCTGCGCCCCATTACTCAGCCACCTACCACTCCCATCCCCAAGTGTCAGCTCCCTTCCAGTCCCCCTTCAGTACATCCCAGGTGTCAGCTCCTTTCCAGCCCCATCCCCCGTGTCAGCTCCCTTCCTTCCCCCTCCTTCACCTGGCAGACCCTCTCAGTATCTGCTCCCTTCCAGTCCTATTCTACCATCCCCCTGCATCAGTCCATTTGTAGCCCTAGCCCCTAGTTTTCTTTCAGAGCCAGCAGCACTCTTCTCCCCTCCCCCATTAGCCCATTTCCAGTCTTATCCCCCTTATCAGCCCACTCCAGTCCTAGCCCCCCAATCAGCCCATTACCTGTCCTAGCTCATTTCCAGTGCTAGCCCCCCATCTGCCCATTACCAGTCAACCCCCCCAATAAGTCCATTTCCAGTCCTAGCCCCCCTAATCAGCTCATTTCCAGTTCTACCCCCCCCCCATTAGCTCATTTCCAGTCCTAGCCCTCCCCATCAGCCCTTTACTATTTCCTGTGCTACCTCCCCCCCAGCCCAGCCCCAGACCTTCTTTAGGGAAATTGAAAAAAAAAACCCGGCTGCAGAAACTGCTGCCGCTGCCTCCCTGGCAGAGCCGTGTCAGCGTTCCCCCCCCCCCCCCCCCCCGCACCCACCCCTCTCCCCCCCCCCCCCCCCCCACTGTGCTGGCTCAGCTTTGCAGAGCTGCACGAAGGGAGAGTGTTTCCCTTTCCCATGGCTCTGTTAAAGCTGAGCCTGCCAGCGCTGATGGGAAACAGGCACTTCATTCTGCCGCTTCCGCCACTGCAGCGGCAGCAGCTTCTGCAGCCAGGTTTTTTGGGGTTTTATTTTTTTATTTTGAAGGCCGAATGAGGCAGTCTTTTTGGGGGCAATTTTTGCCGCCCCCAAAAAGTTGCCACTTGAGGCTATTGCCTCACTCAGCCTCATTATAGAGCCGCCCCTGCCAGGGGAGAGTGCCTTGTAGATCAACCTGCTGGAACTCAGGGTGGTATACCATGTTCTGCAGGTATTCCAGGACCATCTGATGGGATAGGTGGTTAAAATCCAGACAGTCAGATGGCGATGTACTACCTCAACAAGCAGGGCGGCACGGGCTTGCACCACCTCTGCTGGGAGGCTGTTTGCCTCTGGAACTTTGCAGCAGGATGAAACATCTCCCTCAAAGCTGTTTACCTGCCGGGCCAGGACAACATACTGGCCGACCACTTGAACCGGGTCCTCCAGCCCCATGAGTGGTAGCTGAACCCGGTGGTACTGGGGAGGTCTTTCACTCCTGAGGGACCCCAGAGATAGACCTTTTTGCCAGTCTGGAGAATGCGCATCTGCTGTGCTTCTGTTCCTGGAGGCCAGCCTGGGGTAGGCAGCAGACACCTTTCTCCTCCCCTGGTCCAAGGGCTTCCTTTATGCATTCCCGCCTACACCCCTGGTCCCTCAGGCGCTTCTCAAGATACAAGTGGAGGCAGCGTTAGTCATATTCATCACTCCCAGATGGCCCAGACAACCATGGTTCCCCTGCTCCTGCAGCTGTCCCGGAGGGACCCACTGCTGCTGGGGAGCTCTCTGGACCTGCTGTCACAGGAGAACAGGATGCTTCTTCATCCCAACCTCCCGTCCCTCGCCCTGACGGCCAGGATGATGAGAAATTAGCTATAGCGCACCACCGCATTTTGAGGGAGATGGAAAATGTTCTGCTGGTCTCACGTAAGAATTCCACGCATCAGACTTATGCTTTTTAATGGCACAGGTTTTCACTGTGGTGCATGGATGGGGGGTCTTAACTCCTTCTCCTGCACAGTGCAAGACATCTTGCAATACCTCTTGCATCTTTCCAGGACTGGCCTCAAGTCCAACATGGTCAGAGTGCACCTCTGCCATTTCAGCTCACCACCATCCAGTGGATGGCCAGACTGTCTCTGTGCACCCTCTGGTGGGCCTTTTCATGAGAGGACTCCTGCTATCCCGGCCCCTAATCCATCTGCCACCAGTGACATGGGACCTTAATGTGGTTGTGATTATGGTTATATTTTATTTGATATAACGCAGATCTGTGGACAAACTCTGCGATTTACAATACAGTAAAACAAAATAAACATATTCAATAAAATCAAAAACAGAAATGATAAAACGCCAGTTATCTTAATGTGATGTTGGGGAAGCTCATGGCTTCCCCTTTGAACCCTTGGCTACCTGCCATCTCAAGTACCTGTCTTGAAAGGTCATTTTCCTAGTGGCGCTCACCTCTACCAGGAACTGCAGACGCTGGTGGCCCATGAGCCCTACACTAGATTTCATAGGAACAGAATCGTCCTTCGAACTCACCCCAAGTTCCTGACAAACATGGTCTCCACCTTCCACATGAATCAGGGGGTGGTGTTCCCTACCTTCTTTCCCAGACCTCGCTCCTCCAGGGCACAGGCCCCTCTGCACATGCTTGACTGCAAGAGGGCCTTATCCTTTTACATTCATAGGATGCAGCCCCACCGCCGCTCAGTGCAGCTCTTTGTCTCCTTTGACCCCAGTCGTCTTGGGGTTGCAGTCTCCAAGTGCTCCCCCTCATGATAGGTGGCCGACTGCATTTCCTTCACCTACAAGCAGGCAGGACTTTCTCTGGACCATTATGTCACAGCGCACAATGTGCGGACCACGGTGGCCTCTGTGGCCAACCTGTGCTCTGTGCTCTTACTGGACATCTGCCGGGCTGCCATCTGGTCCTCTGGGCACACCTTCGCAGCTCTCTACTTCATGGAAGAGAGCTGAAGGCGTAATAGCACTTCCAGCCAGGCAATACTTTGTCAACTCTTTGGAGAATAGTGCAACTCCTTCTCTCCAGCCCTTTATGTTCAGGCTACCAGAGAGGGGATTACGTTTTCAATGTTGCTGCTGCTGCAGTGCCAGATTCCAGCCAACCAGCATGCCCTGCTGTCCTTTATGATCCGCTTTTTGGGTCGACCATGTCTTCTACAGGATTTTTCGGTAGCCTGTAGCTTGGGAGTGCTATATGTGAGGGATGATTTCCTGCTTGTTCCTGGAGAAAGTGTAGTTACTCACCTGTAACAGGTGTTCTTTGGGGACAGCAGGAATCTGTCCTCACAACCTTCCCTCATCCCTGTGGAGTTGTTTCTTTTTTTATTATATGCTTGATTAAGTTATGTCATCATACTGAGCGGAAAAGTGACTGCGCATGTGTGGTGTAACTCCCAAAGGCTTTATTGAAAGCTGGGGAGTGGATCCGTGCGGGCTCCGTCAGCGCCATCACCCATATGTGAGAACTGATTCTTGCTGTCCCTGGAGAACAGCTGTTACAGGTGAGTAACTATGCTTTCTGATGCCTTTCACACGTCCACCCTCCTCTGATTGAAACCAAATCACTCTCGAGGTCAACATCAATGCAGTTATGCATTCATCTCTAGGATGCGAGCTTCTCTGCTTTGCCTCCTCTTAACAGGGCGGTTTGGAAAGAATACCACCTGCGCACAGCTATCTGCTTTACCCTCTCTCCCAGAACCATGAAGTCACCCTTGATATGCTTGGAGGGATACTAGCAGAATCATTTGTGCCAACATGAATGAGCAGCATCGGATAATAGTAGGCTTGATGAGTCTCAGCAAACTCTCCATAATATCAGGGATTCTCCGGGAACAAGCAGGAAGTCAGTCCTCACATATGGGTGACGTCGGTGCCGATGGAGCCCGCGCGGATCCTCTCCCCAGCTTTCAAAGAAAGCCTTTGGGCGATACACCACACATGTGTGGTCACCTTCCTACTCAAAGCTGCCATCTTGCCTCTTTTTCTGCGGAACCTGCAGACGTCCCGTCTGTGCACCCTAATAAAAGCTAGGGGGGGGGTGTTTCAGCCCAACTCGTGTTTTCTTTCCCATTATCGAGTGCTTGATTCAATCACCTTCCACACCTTAGTCTCGCCTCGGCGTCATTCTTTTTTACTTGGATGTCTTTTCCTTTAATTTTTGCTTTTTCGGCACACGGGATTTTTCTCACAGCCTACCTGGTCGATACGTCTGAGTTTGACCTCGTGGGCCTTGTTTTCAATGCCATGTCCTCAACCAGTGGTTTTAAGCAGTGTGGTAAGTGCAATCACATGATGTCCCACATGGACCATCACTCCACCTGCCTAAAGTGCCTTGGGGCAGACCACAACGGGTCCCCCTGCCAACTTTGCCTCCTCATGTCGGCTAAAACCTGGAGGGACTGTGAAAGATGGCAGGGGGAGCTGTTTAGCAAGTCTGGCTCCAGCTCTGCATTGGGAGCGGAAACCCTTCCCTTGATGCCGGCAACGGGCAACATGGCGTCACGTGGCCGGGATCGGTTGGAGCCCACAGAGCACAGCGTGTTGGAGTCCTCGTCGGATGACCTCCGGCAGTTGTCCAACAGCACCCTCAAATTCTGTGCCAAGGACCGACCCAGTGTCGGGGGATAAGTCTTCTTTGACTTGGCCTCAGAGCCCTCGGCGTGACTCGGGGGATGACGGACAGGAGCGCCCATCGAAGCAGCCCCGCAGGGACGAGACACCAGCATCGAAGGAGTGGCATGTCACTCCCGACTCTATCACCATCCGGAACTCCCCGGCTAGGGAGTCAACTCTGGCCTCGATGCCATCGGGGTCTGGAGCTGCTGAAGGAGCCCTCGGGCATTGAGGCTCCATGGCTGCCCTCGAGCATAGCTTTGCAGCTTTCCTCGAGGCACAGCAGGGCCTGACTCCCGGTCCCTCTGGGTCATCGGCACCCCACACAGGAACCTCCTCGCTGAGGACATCCCCAGAGGAAGCACCTCCAATCCTGGAGCATCTCGCTCAGTCGGTGTTGAGGCCCTCGACAACTGACATGACATCATTGGATCACCGGTGTCAGGAGTTCTCAGCGCCGAATCAGTTTGGGGACCGCGGTGTGCCAATTGACTCCTCGGGGTCAGAATCGGACTGGGAGACAGACGAGGAGTCACCTGACACCGTGCTCCATCGTGATGTCCCCTCCGACTTTTCCCCACCACACCACCAGTGGAGGTCTTCCCCCAGAGGATTTGACCTTCCTCGAGTTCGTATGGGATATGTCCCAGGCCCTCGCCTTCATGGCGGTGCCAGAGAACAAGCCTCGTGCTGAGGATCTAGAGATCCTGCAGTACGAGACCCCTCCTCGGGAGACACTGATGGTGCCAGTGCCCATCCATCCTTGAGCACCTCCTGCTCAGGATGTGGGAGAACCCGGTGACAGTGCCGATCGTGAACCATCAACTCAGTTCCCAGTATCAAGTCATCAAAAGCCCAGGGTTCCAGAAAGCACAACTCCCATACAACTCCATGGTGATGGCGTCGGCTATGCGTTGGATCAAGAGCCAGAAGACGCACTCCTTGGTGCCCCCAGGCAGCATGGATGCATTTGGGAGAAAGTGCTTCCAGGGCTCGATGCTCATAGCCTGGATCCAGGCCTACCAGCTGTACATGGGCATGTACCTGAGAGAATCGGTGAAGTAGCTTGCCGGGTTCTCATCTGGTCTGTCAGGTGAGCCCTTGAATTCTTTCGGGCTCTGGTTTCCTCGGTCAAGGAATGTTCCAAATTTCAAACTCGAGCAGCCTTCAACAGCTTTGAGTCAGTGGCTCATGTCGCTGCGGTGGGCATTAGTGCTTGCTGCCTTACCTGGCTACAGTCCTCCGACTTGGAGCAATGGGTGCAGGCAAACTAGCCAATGTCCCTTGCTGGGGAAGATAACCTCTTCGGCAAGCCCATGACTGACAAGGCTGATGAGCTGAAGAAGGAGTTCATGACTAGGATCAGGTTGTCCAAGAAGGTGTCAGACCCTTCCCACTGGAAGTCTTCAGATAAAAAGACTTTCCACCCGAAGACTAAGAAGGCTTAAGGAAACTACCCAGATTTCCAGGCCTACCCCATTCCCCCTCAGGAGCAGCAGGCCAAGTGCACAGGGCATGGCCCCCGTAAGCCCAAGTCTCCCAAGCCCCAAACAGCGGCCCAGCCTCAGCCTGGGGGGAGCTTTTGACTCCTTGGGCATAGCCTCCCTCCCTCAGGAGGTACCACGTCCAAGGTTCACGGGGGGTTGGCTGGTCCATTTCGCACACCGGTGGCCAGCCATTACGACAGACACCTGGGTGCTGCGCATAGTTACAGAGGGATACCTTCTTCACTTTGCCCAGCTGCCCCCCTCACTTTACAGCAAAATTACCAATGGACCCCTTGCACATGGAGCTACTCCAGATGGAGCTTGAGTTGTTGCTCAAGGACCAGGCAGTCGAGCCCATCCTGCCACATCTGCAGGGACAGGGGTTCTACTCCCACTATTTTCTAGTCCCCGAGACTTTTGGGACTTCAACGGCTTCCTGGTCAAGGAAAAGTTCAAAATGGTATCCCTTGGAACCTTGCTTCCTTACCTCTTCCAGGGAAATTGGCTATGCTCATTGGATCTCAAAGATGTGTATACCCACATCCTGATCAGCCCACGGCACCATCAGTACCTTCAGTTCATGCTGGGAGGCCTTCACTACCAGTACAGGGTGCTTTCCTTTGGCCTCGCCTCTGCCCCACGAGTGTTCACAAAGTGCCTGGCGGTCGTGGCCGCTCGCCTCCAGCTTCTCGGAGTTTTCGAGTTCCTGTACTTGGACAACTGGCTCGTGTGGGCAGTGCGACCCAGCACATGTTGGAACTGCTGCAGCACCTAGGGTTTGTGGTGAACTTTTCCAAGTCCACCCTCGTTCCAACATAATCCATGGAGTTCATTGGAGCATTGCTTGGAGCATTGCTTGACTCCACTCGGGCAAAGGCTTTCTTGCCCCTGAGTCGGACTTAGCATCTTGCTGCTCTGGCACAGCAGGTGCAGGCAGCCGCTGCTGTGACTGCCCGGCAAATGCTTTGCCTCCTCAGGCACATGGCGTTCACCGTCCTTGTGACCCCTTTGCATGCCTGCGGATGCGGCAAGCCAAATGGATCCTCAGTGACCAGTGGGTGCAGATGACAGGCCACCTGGGAGACCGCATCCAGATCATGCCTGCCTTGACATTTTCCATGGCCTGGTGGCAGGACCTCCGCAACCTAAGAGCTGGGCTGCCATTCCAGGACATCCAGTTCAACACGTCCTCACCACGGACACCTCCAAGATGGGCTGGGGAGCCCACTGTATCCACCTCCAGTCACAGGCATCTTGGTCCCTGGAGGAAAGTGCCTCACAGATTAACTTGCTTGAACTCCAAGCGGTCTATTATGCACTGCGGGTCTTCCAGGACCATCTTGAGGGGCAGGCTGTCCAGATCAATTCAGACAGCCAGGTTGCAATGTTCTACATCAACAAGGTGGGAGGCACGAGCTTATACCTCCTATGCTGGGAGGCGCTCCGCCTCTGGAACTTTCCAGCTGCAAAGGGTATAGGCCTGCAGATAGTGTACCTGCCAGGCCAGGACAATGTACTTGCCGATCGCCTGAGCCGCATTCTCCAGCCGCACAAGTGGCGGCTGAATACCTCAGTTCTGGCAAAGATCTTCCGGCGATGGGGCACCCCGGAGATCGATCTCTTTGCCAGCCCAGAGAACTCACAGCTCCCGAGATTCTGCTCCAGGGGACTGAGCCAGGGCCAGGAGGTGGAGGAAGCCAGGGCCAGGAGGCGGAGGATGCCTTCCTACTTCCATGGTCCAGGGGTTTCTTGTATGCTTTCCGCTGATACCACGGGCCCTCTTGAAGATTTGGGCAGAAGTGGCCTCTGTGCTCTTCATCGCGCCCCGCTGGTTGCAACAACCCTGGTTCACCCTGTTGCTGCAGTTGTTGAGGAGGGACTCTTGGCCACTGGGGTGTGCCCCGGACCTTCTATTGTAGGAGGACAGCACGCTGCATCACCTCAACCCCTCGGTCGCTGGCCCTAACAGCCTGGCTGATAAAAGGGTAGCCATTGCGTGCTACCACCTCCCGCGGCCGGTAGAGGATGTCCTATTGGCCTCGCGTAAGGACTCTTAGCAACAGGCCTATGTTTTTAAGTGGTGCAGATTCTCCCTTTGGTGTGCACAGCAGGACATTGATCCTGTTTCTTGCGCTATTGTGGAGGTGCTGTAGTACCTGCTATACCTGTCCGGTGCAGGCCTGAAATCCAATTCCGTTAGAGTGCACCTCTGCACCATCTCGTCACATCAGCATGTCATGGAGGGCCAAGCTGTGTCTGTCCTTGGTGGGCCGGTTCATGTGGGGGCTTCTCCTTTCGCAGCTCCCAATTCACCCACCGCCGGTGGTATGGAACCTCAGTGTCGTCCTGGGGAAGCTCATAAACCTTCCTTCGAACTTCTGGTGACCTGCCCCCTGAAGTACCTTTCCTGGAAGGTTGTCTTCCTGGTGGCACTCACCTCCGCTAGGCGAGTGAGCGAGCTGCAGGCGCTCGTGGCCCATGAGCCCTACACCAGGTTCTATAGCAACAGAATGGATCAGTTAGGGCCTAGTAGCAGCAATTAAAGTTTGAATTTAAAACACAGAGGAGAGCTTTCTGGTTACATTTCATACCCAGCAGAGAACTTGTAGTTTAAATTTAATAGTCACTCAGGGCCAAGTAACAGCAAAGTACTTTTAGTTTAAATTTAACACACAGAAGAGAGCTTTCTGGTTAAATTTAGTACCCAGCAGAGAGCCTGTAGTTTAAATTTCATAAGAAGTTGGAGCCTAGTTTAAATTTCATAAGAAGTTAGAGCCTAGCAGCAGCTAAGAGCTATAATTTAAATCAAATCAGAATTTAGCTTACCTCAGCAGCACAAGACAGGGTACTGTGTAGCAGCCCTCTTTTAATAAGTGTTATTTCCCTCCCTCCCTCCCCACACCCACCCTCCCTGGGATAATCATAGCTTTATAGGTACTTACACATCTTAAAAGACAGGAGGTGCTTTCAGGTGAAGCTCATTACCCAAATCAGTCATACACTAAGGACCTGAGATTAATTAAGCTTCAGGTGAACAAGGTATATTAAACGTATTAGGTACAGTTTTATTGGTATAAATACCCATAGCAACCCCTAGTAAGTAAGAACTTAAAGATCTAGACACAAACTTAAAACTAAGATGCAGACAGCAGTCCAGCAGCGGGATGGGGGCTTTCCAGTCTTTTGCATTGAGTGTCACATGTATGATTTTCTCCCAGTTGGTGAGAGGTCTTACGTGTGCACTAGGTGCAAGGAGCTCTTTGCTCTCAGGGAACAAGTCTGTTCTCTAGAGGCTAAAGTAGCAGACTTGGAAAACATAAGACAGACAGAGAGGTACATAGACGAGACCTACAGGGATATAGTCCTGAAGTCCCACCTCCAGTCTGGCAGCACCCCTGTTGCCATGGAGGAGAGAGGTCACGTGACAGGAGAGCATCACCCTGGTGTGGCAGGAAGTGATCCTGTAACTAGGACCTGTCCTCCAGGTGATGTAAAACCCTCTCGCACCGAGGAAGTTTCTCCAGGGCCATGTGCCCATGAGGGAAGGGTTAGGACAGCCGTCATAGTTGGTGATTCGATCATTAGGCATGTAGATAGCTGGGTGGCTGGTGGACGTGAGGATCACCTGGTAACATGCCTGCCTGGTGCGAAGGTAGCGGACCTCACGCACCACCTAGATAAGGTCTTAGATAGTGCTGGGGAGGAGTCTGCTGTCTTGGTACATGTCGGTACCAATGACATAGGAAAATGTGGTAGGGAGGTCCTGGAGGCAAAATTTAGGCTTTTAGGTAGGAAGTTGAAATCCAGAACTTCCAGGGTAGCATTCTCCGAAATGCTTCCTGTTCCACGCGCAGGACCCAAAAGGCAGGCAGAGCTCCAGAGTCTCAATGCGTGGATGAGACAATGGTGCAGAGATGAGGGTTTTGGATTTGTTAGGAACTGGGGAACATTCTGGGGAAAGGAAGGGCTCTTCCGAAGGGATGGGCTTCACCTTAACCGGGATGGAACCAGGCTGCTGGCATTAACCTTTAAAAAGGAGATAGAGCAGCTTTTAAACTAGATATTAGGGGAAAGCCGACAGTCGCCCAAGAGCGGATGGGTTCGGAAGAATGTATCCTTGAAGGATACTACCAAAAGCAGAGAGGTTCCACAAAAGAGTAAACTAGCCCAAATGCCCTCAAGTATGGAGCAGACAGAGCTTAAAGATCCCAATTTACCCATGTCTAACAATAGCCAAATTAACATGAATAAAATACATTCTCTAAAATGCTTGTACGCAAATGCTAGAAGCCTAAAGAATAAGATGGGAGAGTTAGAATATATAGCACTATATGAAAGGTTAGATATGATTGGAATATCAGAGACATGGTGGAAGGAGGACAACCAGTGGGACACTGTGATACCTGGGTACAAACTATATCGTAATGATAGAGCTGATCAAATTGGTGGAGGGGTTGCGCTCTATGTTAGAGAGGGCATTGACTCAGAAAGGATTAAAGTTTTGCAGGAAACAAAATCTGCTGTAGAATCTATATGGATTGAAATTCCATGTAAAAGGGGGAAGGCAATTGCAGTGGGGGTGTACTATCGAGCACCTGGCCAGAATGACCAAATGGATGATGAAATGCTCAAAGAAATCAAGGAAGCTAACAAAAGTTACAGCGCAGTAATAATAATGGGTGATTTCAATTACCCCGGTATCGACTGGGTCAGTGTCACGTCAGGACATGCTAGGGAGATAAAGTTCCTAGATGAAATAAATGACTGCTTCTTGGAGCAGCTGGTTCATGAACCGACCAGAGGGGAAGCCATATTAGACCTAGTCCTTAGTGGAACACCAGATCTAGTGCAAGAGATAAGGGTGTTGGGGCCACTTGGCAATAGTGATCATAGCATGATCGCCTTTGATTTAATTAGTGGAGGAGGGATAGTAAAGAAATCCACAGTACTACCTTTTAACTTTCGAAAGGGAGACTATGATAAAATGAGGAAAACAGTTAAGAAAAAACTAAAAGGAGCAGTTGCGAAGGTTAAAAGACGTACATCAAGCTTGGGTGTTGTTGAAAAATACTATCTTGGAAGCCCAGACCAGCTGTATTCCACGCTTTAAGAAAAGTGGAAGGAAGTCCAAAAAACTGCCAGCATGGTTTAAAGGTGAGGCCAGAGAGGCTGTTGTTGCCAAAAAAGCATCTTTCAGGAAATGGAAAAAAAGAGCCAAACGACGAAACCTGGAAACAGCACAAGCACTGGCAAGTCAAATGCAAGGCATTGATAAGACAGGCAAAGAGAGAATTTGAGAAGAAGCTTGCTGCGGAAGCAAAATCGCGAAATAAAGACCTTTTCAAGTACATTCGTAGCAAAAAGCCTGTGAGAGAGTCAGTTGGTCCATTAGATGATAAAGGGGTTAAAGGAGCACTAAGAGGCGACAAGGCGATAGCGGAGAGACTGAATGAATTCTTTGCTTCGGTCTTTACTGAGGAAGATGTAGGGTTGTTACCCATGACTGAAGTGGTATTTAAAGGTGCGGAAGAATTGAAGGAAATATCGATACATCGGGAAGATGTTTTACAGCTATTAGATAAACTGAAGAGTAGCAAATCACCTGGGCCGGATGGTATACATCCAAGGGTGTAGAAAGAACTGAAATATGAGATTGCAGAACTGCTATCAGTAATCTGTGAACTATCATTAAAATCATCTCTAATACCTGAAGATTGGAGGATCGCCGATGTAACACCAATTTTTAAAAAGGGTTCCAGGGGTGATCCGGGAAACTACAGACCGGCGAGCCTCACGTCAGTACCAGGAAAAATGGTAGAAACCATCATAAAGAATAAAATTACTCAGCATGTAGATAGTCACAACCTAATGGGAGACAGCCAACATGGCTTTAGACAAGGAAGATCTTGTCTTACTAATCTGTTATGTTTTTTTGAAGGAGTGAATAAACAGGTGGACAAAGGTGAGTCGGTTGATATTGTGTATCTGGACTTTCAGAAAGTCTTTGACAAGGTCCCTCATCAGAGACTTTTGGCAAAACTAAAGAGTCATGGGATAGGAGGCAGTGTACTATTGTGGATCAGGAACTGGTTAAAAGATAGAAAGCAGAGGGTAGGGCTAAATGGCCAATTTTCCCAATGGAGAAAGGTGAATAGTGGTGTACCCCAGGGATCTGTGCTGGGTCCGCTGCTTTTTGACATATTCATAAATGACCTGGAAAGTGGAATAACGAGTGAGGTTATCAAATTTGCAGATGACACAAAACTATTTAAAGTTGTTAAAACCCAAGAGGATTGTGAAAAATTGCAAGAGGATCTTGATAAATTGGAAGACTGGGCATCAAAATGGCAGATGAAATTTAATGTGGACAAGTGCAAGGTTATGCACCTAGGGAAGAACAACCCAAACTATGGTTACACGATGCAAGGTTCCACATTAGGAACCACCACCCAGGAAAAAGATTTAGGCGTCATTGTGGATACCGTGTTAAAACCCTTGGCCCAGTGTGCAGCGGCGGCCAAGAGAGCAAATAGAATGCTAGGTATGATAAGGAAAGGAATGGAAAATAAAACAAAAGATATTATAATGCCTCTATATCGTTCCATGGTGAGATCGCACCTTGAATATTGTGTGCAATTCTGGTCGCCGTATCTTAAAAAGGATATAGCGATTTAGAAAAGGTACAGAGAAGAGCCACCAAAATGTTAAAGGGGATGGAAGGATACTCCTATGAAGAAAGGCTAAAAAGGTTAGGGCTCTTTAACCTGGAAAAGAGACGGCTGAGGGGAGATATGATAGAAGTCTATAAATTAATGAACGGAGTGGAACGGGTAAACGTAGATCGATTGTTTACCTTATCAGAATATAGAAAGACTAGGGGACATGCAATGAAGCTACAGGGTAAACTATTTAAGACTAATAAAAGAAAATATTTTTCACTCAACGTGCAATCAAACTCTGGAATTTGTTACCTTGTTAGTGTAGCTGGGTTTAAAAAAGGTTTGGACAAGTTCTTGGAGGAAAGGTCCATAAACCATTATTAAGAAGTGACTGAAGATATCAATGCTTGACCCAGTACAAGCATTGTGGAACTTGTGTCTCTTGGGGAAACTGCTAGGTACATATGACCTAGATTGGCCAAGGTGGAAACAGAATACTGGGCTTGATGGACCTTGGTCTGACCCAGTATGGCATATCTTATGTTCTTATGCCCGAAGTTCTTACCCAAAGTGGTCTCAGCGTTTTATCTGAACCAAGAGGTGGTGCTGCCCACCTGCTTTCCCTGGCTTCACACCTCCAGGGCGGAAGTCTCATTGCACACTCTGGACTGCAAGGGGGCCCTGGCCTTCTACATCCAAAGGAAGCAGCCCTGCTGCCAATCGACACAACTCTTTGTGTGGTTTGATTCTAGCCGCTTGGGGGCAGCAGTCTCCAAGTGTGCGCTCTCACGGTTGGTGGCTGACTGCATTACATTAGTCTGCAAGCAGGTGGGACTCTCCCTAAAGCGACATGTGACAGCACACAACATGCGGGCCATGGCGGCCTCTGTAGCTAGCCTGTGGTCGGTGCACTTATTGGACATCTGCCAGTTGGCTACTTGGTCCTCTGTGCACACATTTGCGGTGCACTACTGTCTGGAGGAGACATGGAGGGATAGCGCCTTTGGCCAGGCTGTTCTCCGTCACCTCTTCGGGGAATAATGGAACAACTTTCCTCCAGCCCTCTGTGTCCTGGCTACCGAGAGTGGGATTACATCTCAGATGCTGCTGCTGCAGTTTCAGATTACCAGCCAACCAACACCTCCTGCTTCCCTTTATGGTTCATTTTTTGGGTCACCCATGGCTTTTACAGGTTTTTTTCAGTAGCCTGTAGCTGGGGAGTCCCATATGTGAGGACTGATTTCCTGATTGTTCCCAGAGAAAGCATAGTTGCTCACCTGTAACAGGTGTTCTCCCGGGACAGCAAGAATCAGTCCTCACAACCCTCTCTCCTCCCCTGGGAGTTGTTTTTCTTTTTGTTTCCGTTTTTGCTGTCTTGTGCTATGGTATTATACTGAGGCAAGATGGCAGCTTTGAGCGGGAAGGTGACTGCGCATGAGTGGTGTATCTCCCAAAGGCTTTCTTTGAAAGCTGGGGAGTGGATCTGCGTGGGTTCCATTGGCGCCAATGTCACCCATATGTGAGGACTGATTCCTGCTGTCCTCGGAGAACACCTGTTACAGGTGAGTAACTACACTTTTTGACACCTGGCAAACAGCACATCTCCCGGGATATCATCTGGTTGGCAGATGGACACTTCAGTACCCCTCAGAAGAGAGTCACCAACCACCACTACCCTTCATTTCCTGTGGTCACTGATTTAGCAACTTTGGGGTATTTTGACCTCTGATTCTTCCTGTTCCAGTGGTGAATTTGTATTGCTAGAAATTACCTGGCAGATCCAAAAAGAATAGATCTGTTCATGTTGCTCACTCTCAGGGATAAGCAATTGCTCTCCCCAGATGTACCTAGTTAATAATAGTTTATGGACTTTTCCTCCAGGAATGTGATTAAATCCCTTTAAATACAGCTGTGCTTTGAACATCCTCTGGCAACAGTTTGTGCATAGGGTGAAAAAATACCTTTTCCAATTTGTTTTAAATCTGCTGCCTGTTAGTTTCATAGAGGGTCCCTTACCCTTAGTACTACTCTCTATTAACTTAGTCCACCCCACTCATGGTTCTATAGATTCTTATCGTATCCCCTCTTAGTCATCTCTAAGTTTGGAGAGTCCTAACCTTTCCTCATTAGGGAGTTGTTCCATCCTATTTATCATTCTCTAAATCTTTGTGAAATTTCACTCTACCCTTTTGAGATGGGTGACCAGAACTGTACACAATACTTAGGGTGTGGTTGCAACATGGATCTATACAAAGGTATTATGATGTTGTCTGTTTTGCCCTTTCCAGATAATTCCTGACATTCTGTTTGCTTTATGACCACCACTGCACACCAAGTGGATCATTTCAATTTATTGTTCACAGCAATTCCAAGATCCCCCTCCTGGAGCCCAGCACTTTGTACCTCTATTGAACAAAGCTGCTTTAGTTCCTGGAAGTAGATGGCATTGACTCTCCATTGACCTTCCACGAACACGTTAGCTCCATTGTCAAACGTTCTTTTCTTTCTCTTCACAAGATGAGGGCAGTCCATCCAGTTTTCCCCATTTCCTCATTAACCACTCTGCTTATATCGCTTGTCATATCATGCTTGGACTACTGAAACAACATTTTTGCCGGTCTTCCCGCGTTCAAATTAAAATGCTTACAACTCATTCAAAATACTGCTGCTAGCTTATTAGTCTATGCCTTTCATTTCGATCACATTATTCCTCTGTTAATTTGCTTCCACTGTCTTCCAGTACAATACTGCATCCAATAAAAACGTCTTACCTTTGGACCATAAAGTCCTCCACACAGGTACACCCCACTACCTCTTCTCACGCATCATTCTCCATACTCCACACTGTGCCTTCCACACTAACCCCTCTATTTTCCCTTAACTTCACAAGCCCATCTTGAATCCACCCATCACTCCGCTTTTTATTTTCTTGGTCCCAGTCTTTGGAACAACCTGCCCTTGGACCTCTGTATAGAATTATCATATGCTAAGTTCAAATCTCAACTCAAAACCCTTTTGCTTCAAAAAGCCTTTGATATCTCTCCTGGCTAACATGCCTTCCCCCATGACCACTGCCTCCCCCTTCCTACTGCTCCCCCTCCCCCATATAATGTTCCTGTCTCCTACTTAAGAGTGTCTGTGTATCTCTGTCCTGTCCATGATAATGGAGTTACTTTCAGCTTCTTAAATGATTTTATGATGTAAACCGCTCTGTTACTGCCATGAAAGGCGGTATATCAAATTTTAATAAACATAAACATTACATTTAAGCTTGCCTGAGCATCCTGGATATTGAGTTTCAGTAGGCACACTATCTGGTAGACAGACAAAGGTGTAGTGTAGCTCAGGAAAGGAGTTGAGATCTAGTCAGTGGGGTCCGTTACGATGTTGTGCCAGGTACATTTATATCTGGGCTGCTTTCGTCATTGTTCCTCAGTTGTGGAATTTGCTTCTCTTGGAGCTACATTCGGAGGGAAACAATTATTTTCCTAATGAGATTAAAACCTTTTTTGTTTCCAAAGTGTCTGGTTAGGAGGCTGAGCACAGGTTCTGGGTAGCTCTTAGGAGGCTCTGTTGTATTTGTATTACTTTAATGTGTATTTATGTATTCAGGTTATTTGTTGTTTTATTGCATTTCCTTAATGACCACTTTGGCATATAAATAAAAGATATACCTTTTGCTCGGATTATTTCTCCCTATGTGTATCAGTTTGCACTTGTCCACATTAAATTTCATCTGCTATTTAAGATGTGTAGTCCTGCAGTTTGGCGGGGTCCTTCTACAGTTCCTCACACCCCACCTGCGTTTCAATAGTTTGAATAATTTTGTGTCATGTACAGATTCAATCACCTCATTCATTGCCCCTTTTCCCAGGTAATTTCCCCCCCCCCCCCTATTAATAGTGTTTATACTAGGAACATAATAGCAGTTAATGACTTGTAGGGAAATGCAGAATTATTGTGAGTTCTCCTAGAAAAGCCTAAGAAAATATGTCTTATGTAGTTGCCACAGGAAAAAGCCATAAGAGGCATCAAGGTGGTGTGTAAGAGTAAATCCTCTTTGTAGGTTACTTCAATCTATCAGATGTTTGCTTGCTCAGAGAAGTCCTGGATTCCCTGAAACAACTAGCAGCAGAGCTCATTCAAGGGAGTCCTGATTTTCCGCTAGGGGGGAAATGACCTAGTGATCATCACTGTGTACTTCAATGTGAAACTCGGGTCTGAACTGAAGACCAGGAGGACTTTCTGATGAGGTATGCTTGTGTAGAGGAAGCCGTTTCAGGAATCTCAGATGAAAAGAGTAAAGAGGAACTGTGAGCAGCAATACAAGGAAACACGGAAAAGGGAACAATCTCTGCCTAAGGCGAGTTAGTAATGGGAAGATGATTAAGGAAGTAGCAGTCACTGGGAAAATACGAAAAGTCCCACTCACAAGTGAAGGAGCCTACTTTATGGGACATGTGTGTCCCACATGCCACAGATAGTCATGCCTCTAAAATAACAGCTCTGTCCATTCTCGTGTCCCCTACATATCCTGAAAATTTGGTGTGCAGGAGGGGACAGACAAAGAGAAACACACAGATCTTCTAAGTCTTCTGAGGATAGACAAAAATCAGCAACAGAAGAGAAGCAGCAGAATTAGGTTTGTGCAGTGCAGCGTTAAAATGGTTTAAATCTTCTCTAACTGAACATCAACTACAAGTAAACATAGGAACACAGAAGCCTGCCCTGTACGTACAACAAGGAATCCCACAGGACTCTGCCCTATTCACGCTCTTGTTCAATATTTTCCTTCAGCCGATCTGCAATATTATTCAAGCACATAACGCACAGACATTTACGCAGACGGTGTAATGTTTTACATACTATTCTCCACCATAAAACCTGTATACACCCCTCTACTAAGATGCTTTAACTCTCTCGTATAATGGCTGTCCAAACAGTCTTTCCATGCACTACAAGAAAACAGAAGTTCTCTATATCACCAGAGACCCCAGTTTCACTCCTACCTTTATAGTGTTTCAGGGGTATGACCAGAAGTTAAGTCTGAAGTGTACTACTTGGAAGTAATTCTGGACCAATGTTTAACCCTTCAACCACACATTAGTTATATCACAGGGAGAATAAAAACAATGCAGCAGCTATGACCATTACTGGATATTCAAGCACTAGTCTTCCCACACTTTGACTACTGTAATGTCTTCTTACAGGGCTTACCAAAATACACACTTTATCCCCTGCAATCGTCTCAAAACACTGCTGCCTCTGCAGTGCTTCTAGGCTGACCAGTACTTAAGCAGTTACAGTACCGTAGCATCCTGCCATAGAACGAGTAAGATACAAAGCCATCCTCACAATATTCAAAGTATCTCATGGCCACTTGTCAGCTTAACTCCAATCATTATTACAAAAAACACCTAGAAGGGCTAATTCCCAAAATACTTTCATCATTCATCATTCCTGCTACAAATGTGAAGAGCAACCAAACTACATCCAACAGGGCTTTTCTGTTCTATGCTCTAACCATATAGATGCTCTACCTGAGACCATTCATTCTACATCTGAGAGAACTGATTTTCGAATAAGACTGAACCCTTATCTTTTTCTGGAGCACTTCAGTAGAGAGGTCTAACCACACTACCTGACTTCAGGTATCCACAAAATTACACTATGGGCCTGATTCTGGGATGAAGATTGCGAGGCTGAATGTCCTGGTGGGATGTGCAGCCTCGCAAGCCGTCCGGGCCCAATTCCCCCTCTGGCTCCCCCTGTATGTCCTGAGTATCAGGAGGGGGAGAGCCAGCGGGGGGTGGGAGTGGGGCGGAGTGGGGTTCAGTCAGCCTGGCAGGACATACAGTACCAATTTAGGTCACGACTCTGTATGTCCTGCTGGGTCCGTGGGGATAAGCTGGTTATTCCACCTCAAAGGTGAAACCAGCGATCGGGTCTGGGAATCCCCTCCCCTGGGGCCGGGTGCGGGGGATCCCCACCACCTGATCCAAGCCACGGCAGGCTAGCCGTGAATTAGGGCAGCAGGGAAAAGGGGGGCCGAAGCCATGGGAGTCGGGGGTACCTGCAGGGAGGACATCTTCGTAGGTGGCATGGGTACGCTGGGCTGTCTTCAGACCCGATTCTGGTTACCACAGGAACGTTTTGTTCCCACAGTCCAGAATCGGGTCCAAACGGGCCCGTCTTGCTTGAGGCCTATTGGACAGCCCAGATGTGTCCCTACCTAAATCGGGCTCCATGTCTCGGCATAATTGCCCAGATTGTAACCCCTTTTGTTACTTCTACACCCCAAGTCAATGTTAAAAGTTAGTTATGTTTTACTATATTTGTGTTTCGATGTAAACCTAAGTTGAGATTTTGTTTACTGCTTTAACTTTCAGATATAGTGGTATATAATACATAAAATGGAAGAGGAAGGAAGGATGGTAATTAGACTGGCCAAGGCCCAAGCAGAAGAAAAACTTCCTCAATGAATGAAAGGAGAAAATAAAACCTTAAATGTGTAAATGCACGATGGCAATGTGCAGCTGGGGTGTCTCACACTACGTGCTTGATTGTAAACGTTACACCATAGTAACTGATCTAAAATGTATCTGGGGATGAGGGAAAGGAAGGGAAAGACTATCCCATTCTCTGAAGAAACAAAGATAAAAGGTCTGATCAGTCAGTGTGATTTAACAGAAGCCCTGCTGAGGAAGTGTCATGAGCACAACTGCTGAAGGTTGCTAGAGGGTCTGAAAATGATGAAGAATCCTGGCCTTGGTTTCTTTCCTCGAGTTCTCTGCAGACAAGCATGAGAACGCATCCATACTTGCTAGGTGACATCTCTGACACCTTCTTGCCAGGCTCTCCCCAAGCTCATTAGATCAGTTTTTCTTTTGATTACAGGAAAACTGTCACGGCTCTTCCTTACTCGCACCATTTTCTCCAGGAACAAACAGGAAGTCAGTCCTCACATATGGGTGACGGCGCCGATGGAGCCCTGCAGAAGCATCACCCCAGCTTTCAAAGAAAGCCTTTGGGAGATGCCATCACGCATGCATGGTCACCTTCCCGCCCAAGGGTGCCATCTTACTCAGTCTTCCTTTTTCCGTGGAGCCCAACAGATGTCTATCTTCTTTCCCCAGAAAAAAGTTGTTGTTTTTTGTGCATTATAGTGCCTTTCTTTGTCCGGTTAGCACCGGTCTCTTTCCCACCTTCGAGCCCTGTTGCCACAGTTTTGAGACTCAGAACCGTTTTTAGTTTTTTCTTCCAGCGTGGTTTCGCACCGTTTTCTAAATGCTGGCCATGTTGTGGGTCTTCGACCTTGCAGGTGTCCTTTTTGCCCCAACGGCCAGTGGACTCAAAAAGTGTGATCGGTATGCAAAGAACATGTCCCTAACCAATACACACGAACATGTCCCTAACCAATACACACGACTGCTGCCTTCAGTGTCTAGGTGCCGACCATGACCCAGAGGTTTGCACCCAAGGCCATCCAAATTCATCAGCAGAAGCAAGATGGCATCTTCCATGGGTCAGATTCTGCCTTGGAGTCCCCCATAACCTCATTCTCTAAGGCCCTGTATGGATCCTTGGAGTCGCATAAAGCCCCCGTTGTGCCCACTTGGGTCCGTGGACACTCCAACAAGGGTTCTCTGGAGTGTGAGTGAAAAAAAAGAAATCCTCGAGGACTTCATCCTGGGAATCAGACACACAGGCAAGTCCCGTGCCAGGTCCCACAGTCCCCCGAGGGTATTGGAGAAATTGGAGCGGGAACGGCCAGCGAAGGTGCCCAGAACGGACACCAAGGCCTCCGGTGATGGATCACGGACCCCCGAGGCCTGTCCCATTGAAGACTCCCTCTCCTCACTGACGCCGGACCCAGTCACTCCAGTGTCTTTGTCGAAGGCTGCAACTCCTGAGTGGGAAACCAGAATGATGGCATTGGAGCGCAGTGTCACTGCCTTCCTTGCCTTGCAGCAAGCATCAATGCCCAGCCCCACCAGTGCTCATACAGACAATGCCGGGACGATCCTTGAGAGCCTCGAGCTGATCCTCGGCGATGGTCTCGATCCCACTCCCGTTCCTTGGGAGTGAGATCCTCCCCAGCAAGCACTTGTGGCTCCAGCCAAGCAGCCGCCATGAGTCACCAAAGACCCGAGCCCAACACCTCTGGAGCCATCAGACCTTGAGTCCTCGACCAACTGCTCGGACTGGGAGTCCAAGGATGAGGCTTCCCCAGAGACACATAAGCACCATGATCTCCCCTTGGATCCGTCTCCCCTGGCATCGCGACACCAGTTCCCACCCAAGGACACTTGGTTCCTTGAGTTTGTCTGAGACATGGCGAAAGCCTTGTCTCTCACCATGGAGTCAGAGAAGGACCCTCGCATGGAGGAGCTAGAAATCTTCCAATATGAGGCTCTACGGAAGGAGGCCCTTATAGTCCCCATCCCCACCATCCTCGGGCGGCGACTCCTTTGGATGTGGGAGACACCATTTACTGGGTACAACGGTCCCCAGGCTTTTGGAAGGTGCAACTCCCTCACACCTCTATAGTAGTAGAGTTGACCATGTACTGGCAGAAAAGCCCGAAGACTCACTCCTCCGTGCTCCCAGGCAGGGAGTCCCGTGCCCTTGGATACAAATGCTACTAGGGCTTGATGCTGGGTTGCTGAATCCAAGTCTCCCAGCTGTATATCGGCATGTATTTCCAAGACATAGCAAAAGAACTCACATGTTTCTCAGCAGGTCTCTGCGGAGATCACTTCCAGCAATTCCAAACTCTCATGAAGTGCGTCGGGGAGTGCTCAAAATACATGTCTCGAGCCGCCTACGATGGCTTCGAGTCTAACGTGAGAGTGGCTGCCGCAGGCATTGGTGCCCGACGCCAGGCTTGGCTGCAGGCATCAGACCTCAAGCAGTGGGTCCAGGAGAAACTCCTTGACGTCCCCTGTCTTGATGAAAACCTCCTCGGCAAACCTATGGAGGATAAGGCTGCGGAGATTGAGACCGAGTTCATCATGAGGACACTGCTCTCCAGGAAGACCTCCACTCTTCCCAAGAAGAAACCATCAGGGAAGAGGCCCCCTTTCCATCGGAAAGGCCAGCCCTACCAAGGCTATCCCTAATACCAGCCCCCCCCCCAGAGTCCACAGCAGGGTCACCAGAGCAAAGGAGCAGGCCAAGGCCAACACAAGTCTAAGGGCTCTAAGCCCCAAACACTGGCACCTGCCCATAGCATAGCCTCTCCTCTCCGGGGAGCTGCTGCCAACAGGGAGGCATCTGATCCACTTTGCCCATCGGTGGCTGGTCATAACCACCGACACCTGGGCCCTCCAGGTGGTCAGAGAAGGATACCTCCTTCACTTGGACTGGATGCCTCCCCCTTTCTTTCCAGGAGAACCCCCTCGGACTCCCTTGCACCAGGTCCTGCTACTGCAGGAACTCTCAGGCCTTATCAGGAATGGAGCCATAGAACCAGTACCCCCTCCTCGGGGGCAAGGGATTCTACTCCCTTTACTTTCTGGTCCCAACAAGAACAGGGGGCCTAAGGCCCATCTTGGACTTGTGAAACCTGAACAAGTTCCTAGTGCGGGAGAGGTTCAAGATGCTCTCCCTTGGAACATTGCCACCCTATCTCCAGCAGGGAGATTGGCTATGCTCCTTGAACCTAAAGGATGCTTACACCCACATACTTATTCACCCCAGCCACAGGCAGTACCTAAGGTTCATCGTCAGGGGCGACAACTACCAGTACTGGGTACTACCCTTCAGCCTAGCCTCCCCACCAAAAGTCTTCACCATATCCATGGCAGTGGTGGCCACCTACCTCCATCTCCAAGGGGCAGCCTATTTCCCATACCTAGATGACTGACTCATGAAAAGGGACACGGTCACTGAGGTGCAATAGGCCATGGCCTGCACCATCAAGGTCCTGCAGCATTTTGGGTTTGTGATAAACCACCCCAAATCTCACCTCACTCCATTGCAGCGTCTGGAGTTCATAGGATCTTGTCTGGACACTCTCCAGGACAGAGCCTTCCTTCCCCTGGACAGGGCAGATCACCTCAGGGTCCTAGCCACTGAGGTGCAGCGCCATCATGCAGTGTCGGCATGGTCCATGCTCCGCCTACTAGGCCACATGGCATCCACAGTCCACATGGTTCCCAATGCCCGCCTCCACATGCAGGCAGGCTCCAGGACAGGGTCTCAGTGTCCTATCAACTAGCAGAGTCACTTGACTGCTGGCAGGACACACAGCACCTGCAGAAGGGCATGCCCTTCCAGCCCCCAAACCCCAAAGACTCCTCACCATGGACACGTTCCTACTGGGCTGGGGTGCCCACTGTGAGGAACTGTGCATGCAGGGCAGCTGGCCCCTAGCAGAGAGCCAGCAACAGATCAACCTGCAGGAGCTTAAAGACATTTTTCTGACAATCCAGGCCTTCCACCACTACCTGTGGAACCAGTCTGTGCTAGTCCAAATAGACAACCAGGTTGCGATTTTCTACCTGAGCAAGCAGGGGGGCACAGGGTCTCAGCACCTCTGCCAGGAGGCAGTAGCCCTCTGCTCATACGTATCAGTAAGGGAATGCTTCTCAGGGCAGTATACCTTCTGGGCAGGAGGTGAAGAGACCCTGCACCCAACTGGCGCGGCCTTTTAAGGCCTGTGGAGAGCCCGGATTGGGCGATGCTGCTTCCGCTGCTCTCCTGCCGTCGGAGGCTGAAATGGTGTAAATCCTACTTATCTGATAGACAGCTGCAAGTCAGAACAGGAGAATCAACGTCTGATCCATTCCCCCTTAAACAAGGTGTCCCGCAGGGTTCCTCATTGTCCGCCTTAATGTTCAATATTTATATGCAGCCAATCTGTGATCTCATACGCACCTTCAACATACAATGTCTTGCCTATGCTGATGACATCCTGATGTTTGCCCCATTCAACATAAAACAACCAGATTTTACACCAATAGTTCACTGCTTTGAAGCGGTATCCAACTGGCTCCTCAATCAGAATTTACGGATAAACCATAACAAAACAGATGTTCTATTCATTACACGGAACCCAACATTCATACCACCTACCTCTCTCCAGGTAAACAACATTGAGTTGAAAGCACAACCCACAATTCGATACTTGGGAATTATATTAGATCAACAGCTTAATATGGCAGCCCACATTAAGAAAACAACGAGTGCAATCTACCACAAGATACGATCATTACGTAATCTCCGACCTTTACTTAACTACTCCGACTTCCGTACCATATTCCAAGCACTGGTATTACCACACTTGGATTTCGCCAATATCATTCTACACGGTCTCCCGCAATCCACCATAAATCCCCTCTGTCTGGCCATGAATGCAGCCGCGAGAATCCTCGTAGGTGCTCCACGATCAGAGCACATAACCCCAATATTGATGAGCTTACATTGGCTACCCCTACAAGCCAGAACTCTATACAAGACCCTGGTCATGACTTTTAAAGCATCAAAGTGCCCATCTCAATCACCTCTCAGCAATATGATTCATATCACCCCAAATAACAGATCCAGGAGATCTGTTACATTAAACTCCATCGACCTACCAAAAGTCATCACAAAATGTTCTAAATCAACAGCCTCTAGAGCTTTCTCTCTGTTTTCACCCAGAGCCTGGAATGCCCTTCCACCTGAAATCAGAGCTATCTCAAGTCTGATTAAGTTCAGAAAGGCACTGAAGCACTATTTGTTCCTAACATACTACCCCGAAGCTACTCCATCCGAAGCTACTCCATCTGAAAACAGCTCTCATGCAGATCTTTCATATTTGACCCCTGTAGAGAATGGATAATTATGATGATTATTACCTGCTCACTATAGGACATATTTATTCTCACTATATTTAGCATATTTACTCTTTAATTTAATTAACCTCTTATCCACGGCATTAATAATTAACCAAAATATCCATGTATATAGTTACCATGTATATAGTTATTTATATATAATTACCATGTTTTACCAAGTTTATTTACCTTGTTCATTGTAAAAAACCAATGCTGTTTGTACCATTGTGTTTATATTTGTTCATGTGTAAACCGCACTGATTTAAGAGCGCGGTATATAAGAAAATAAATAAATAAAATAAATAAATAAAAAAAATTCCCTAGTGGACAGGCTGAGCAGGATCCTCCAGCCGCAAGAATGGCAACTAGACCCCACGGTGGCACAGCAGCTATTCTGACTCTGGGGAACCCCAAGTCTGGACCTCTTCGCCAACCCAACCAATGCTCAACTGCCCCGCTTCTTCTGTCCCCAACCATATCTGTCCTGGAAAGCAGCGGACACCGTCCTCATCTTGTGGTCAGAAGGCCTTCTGTATGCCTTCCCTCCCATGCCACTAATCACACAGATGCTCTTCAAGGTCCTGCAGGACAAAGCCTCCATGATCCTAGTGGCCCAGGTAGCCTTGGTTTCCCCTGTTGCTCTGCCTCTTGCTGGAGCTCTTGGTCCCTCTGGCAAGCGCTCCAGCCTACTGGCCCAGGAGGAGGGCTCCCTTCTTCACCCCAAGCTGGGTTCTTTGTCATTAACAGCATGGCTGCTAAAGAGGTAGCCTTAGCACCCTTCAACCTCTCAAGGGAGGAGGAGGAAGTCCTCCTGGCATCTTGTAAGAACTCCAGGAGACGAGCCTATGCCTTCAGGTTGCGCAGATTCTCGGTATGGTTTGTGGAGCAACAGGTAGACCTGTTCTTTTGCCAGATACACACGGTACTACAGTACTTGCTCCACCTTGCGCAAACCGGACTCAAGTCCAACTCTGTCAGAGTGCACCTGAGCGCACTCTCGGCATACCATCACTCTATAGAGGGCAAACCTCTTTCTGCGCAGCCCCTCATTACCCATTTTATGTGAGGCCTTCTGCTCTCTAAGCCTCTCATCCACCCACCCCTGGTAGAATGGGACCTCAACGTGGTTCTGACGCAGCTCAACTAGCTGCCTTTTGAACCTCTGGCTACCTGCCATTTGCATTATCTCTCCTGGAAGGTTGTCTTCCTGGTGTTGCTCTCCTCTACCCGCAGTGTCAGCAAGCTTCAGGCCTTGGTGGCTGAGCAACCTTACCCTAGGTTCTACAAGAATAGGGTCGTGCTTCGCACCTACCCTAAATTCCTTCCAAAGGTGGTATCTGCCTTCCACCTCAACCAGGAGGTGGTGCTACCCACCTTCTTTCCACGGTCCCATGCCAACAAGGCGGCGGGCGTTCTCCATACTCTGGATTGTAAGAGGGCCCTGTCTTTCTACCTGCAATGTACCCAAGGCTACCGCAAAGCCTCGCAGCATTTCATTTCCTACGATTCCAGTCGACTGGGGGAGGCTGTTACCAAGCGGACCCTGTCCACCTGGATGGCAGACTGCATCGCCTTCGCCCACAATCAGGCTGGGCTCTCATTGGAGCACCAGGTTACGGCGCACAACGTCGGGGCTATGGCAACCTCGGTTGCAAGCCTATGCTCTGTCCCTATGGCAGATATCTGCCGGGCTGCCACCTGGTCCTCAGTTAATTAATTTATTTATTTAACAGTATTTCTATACCGCCTTATCTTACAATCAAAGCGGTATCACAGCAAACAATCAAAAGGAGTGATCGAGTTTTTTCATGCAGTGAAGGGTATATCGTGATTGGTGTGTCTGATGTGTTGTGTGTTAGATTAGGTGGAGCTATGTACATTGTGCGCTATAATACATCGTGTGCTATAATACATTCTTCTATACATTGTGTGTTATGAAACATTGTGTGCTGTTATATATTCTTTTATACGAGGGTCGGGGGGGTAGGATGGTTGTTCTTGCTAGTTAGATCATGTGACGTGTCCATAGTGCTCTGTGAATAGCGTTGTCTTCAGCTGGTTGCGGAAGTCTTTAAGGTCCGTCGTTGCTCTCAGATCGTCTGGGAAGGGTGTTCCAGATTGTTGGGGCAGCCAGGGAGAGTGCTTGTTCTGTGGTGTCCTTGCGTGTTTTTCTGAAGTCTCTAGGGGTGTTAACACGGTTGGAGGTGCCTTTTCTTCTTGGGCGTGTGCTGGTGTCTGGTTGTATGAGGGTGTGAAGGCTGTTGGCTGATGTGTGTTGTTTGATCTTAAATATGTTTATGATTGTTTTGTATTTGATGCGTGAACTGATTGGGAACCAGTGTAGGTCTTTCAGAATGGGTGTGATGTTTTCCTGTCTTGTTGATCCAGTTATTATGCGGGCCGCCGTGTTTTGTGCTAGTTGTAGTGGTTTGAGTGTTTGTTTTGCTAGTCCAAGGTAGATTGGGTTGCAGAAGTCTAGTATGGGGGTTATTAGAGCCTGGCATATGGTACGGAAGTGTTCAGTGGCGAGAAGGGGCTTAAGTCTTCTGATGATTCTCATCCTGTAATATGCATTTTTGATTGTTTTGCTTACGTGTGGCTTGAGATTCAGTTCATTGTCCAGGGTCACTCCGAGGTACTTTACTTCCGATTTTATTGGTATGGTTGTGTTTTGTATCTTGATGTCCAGTGGGTGGATGAAGTCTGGGTTACGAGTGATGATTAGTGCCTCAGTCTTGCTGTAGTTGATTGCGAGGTTGTTGTTTTGACACCATCTTGTCATTTGTGTGAGGCAGTTTGTTATTTTGGAGTAGTCCGGGTTGTCGACTGTGATAGGTGTGTATATCATGATATCATCTGCATAGATTGTATATTGAATGTTGTTCTTTTTCAGGATGTCGCATATTGGCTGGATATAGATGTTGAATAGTAGGGCTGAGAGGGCCGATCCTTGTGGTACTCCTTGGAGGACTTTTATGGGTCGAGAGGTGCTGTGGCCTACCTTGACCTGTATCTGCCTGTCGGTTAGGTATGAGTGGAACCATTTTAAGGTGGGACTGTGTAGCCCAGTGTTTTGTAGTCTTTCCAGGAGAGTTTTGTGGTCTACTGTGTCGAATGCTGATGAGATGTCAATGAAGATCATTATGATTCCATTATTGGTGTTGTCTATGATTCAGAGAATGCTGTCGAAGAGGTAAATCAGTAATGTTTCGACTCCATGGTTTGGGCGAAAGCCGTGTTGGTTGTCATCCAGTGGTGCGTGGTTGTCAGTGTGTTCTTGTAGTTGGTGTTGTACTGTTTTTTCGATGATTTTTGTCAGAAAGGGTATGCTGGAGATTGGTCTGTATGCTGCTGGGTTGTTCTTGTCGAGAGTTGTTTTCTTTGGGATAGGTCTTACTGTGGCGAGCTTTAGTTGATTAGGCATGAATCCTTGAGTGAGGGGGTTGTGCACCGAGTTGTGCACCATGTTGTGTATGATTTGGATGAAGCTTGATTTGGTGGCTTTGATCCATGACACTGGGCAAGGGTCTGTAGGAGCGGTGCTTGTATTGATTGCGGTGATGATGTGGGAGAGCTGCTCTGTTGATGGTGTGCTGAATGTGTCCCAGGTCTTAGGGTGTGAGTTAGACTTTGTGGGTGCGCTGGGTCTTGTTTGTTCTGCAGAATGGAATTTTTCCTTGATATGGTCAGCAAATTTTTGCGGGTCTATCTGTACTTCGTCTTCTGACCTGTGCTCCTTTGTGAGGATTTTCACGCTTTCGAGTAGCTCTCTGGTTTTATTGTTGGAGTTACTTATCATGTTTGTATGGTATTCTCTCTTTGGTTGATGTGTTCGTTGTATTGTTTTTGCTTTGTTAGATATAGTTGCTGGGTTTTGGATGCCTTGGTCTTTCTCCATCTCCGTTCTATTTTTCTGAGTTCCCTCTTTTCTTGTCGTATGGTTTTCGAGTACCACGGCTTGTGTCGTAACTTGTTGCAATGATGTTTCATGGGTTTAGCATCTGTTGCTTTGGCGGCGTTATATAGGGTACTGTTCCAGTTGGTGATTTGAGCCTCCAGGTCGTCTGTTTCTATGGTCAGTTGTTGTATCGTGTCCTGTAGGAACATATCCCTTTCGAAGTTCTTGAATCGTCTTTGTGTGGGTGTGTTGTCTGAGTGTTCGTTTAGATTTTCTTTTTGTGGTACCATCTTTATCTCAATTATGTAATGGTCTGACCATGGAACTGGTGTGATGGTGGGTGTTGATATTAGTCCTCTCGAGGTTAGGTAGTTGGGTGCGAAGATGAGGTCTGGGGACGATCTGTGTCTGTGCGTCGGGGTATTGACTATTTGGGTGAACTGAAGTGAAGTCATCGCTTGAAGGAAAGCTTCTGCATCTTTGGTGTTGGTGGACTTGAGGGTGAAGTCTCCTAGCAGTAGAGTGGGTTTGTGGGTTGCGGTGATAGCGCAGACTGCTTCGAGCATTGAGGCTAGTTCGTCGGGTGAAGCTCTGGGTGCTCTGTAGGTTAGGCAGAGTGCCATGTGTTTGTTCTCAATGCTGATTGTGTTACATTGTTGTGTGTCAGTGAAACTCTGAGCTTTGAACTTTAGGCTCTTTTTTGCAGCTCACTACTGCCTGGAGCTCACTACTGCCTGGAGAGGGAGTCCCAAGAGGGCTGCGCCTTCGGCCAGGCCATACTCCATAATCTGTTCGGGGTTTAGGTAGCTCCTACCCTCCGATCCTTCTTGTTCAGGCTACCGGAGCAATGGTTCTCCCTGGACACTGGGGTCTTTCCTCAGACTCGCCTGTGGCTGCACACGGCTGGGCCATGTTTTCTACAGGTTCTCAGTAGCCTATACCTAGGGCAGGGGTTTTCAACTCAGTCCTCGGGGAACCCTAGGCTAGTCAGGTTTTCAGGATTCCCAGAATGAATATGCATGAGAAAGATTTGCATGTTCTGCCTTCATTGTATGCAAATCTATCTTATGCATATTCATTGTGGGAATCCTGAAAACCTGACTGGCCTAGGGTTCCCCGAGGACTGGGTTGAAAACCTATGACCTAGGGAGTCCCATTTGTGAAGACTGATTTCCTGCTTGTTCCTGGAGAAAGCGTAGTTACTCATCTGTAACAGATGTTCTCCAGGGACAGTAAGAATCAGTCCTCACAACCTTCCCTCCTCCCCTTGGAGTTGCTGTAAAATTTTTGCCATCTTCTTTTGTCGGCTCTGGCTATGTCATCTGACTGAGTAAGATGGTACTCTTGGGCTGGAAGGGGACCACGCATGTGTGGAGGCATCTCCCAAAGGTTTTCTTTGAAAGCTGGGGAGATGCTTCCGCGGGGGCTTCTCGGTGCCAACGTCACCCATCTGTGAGGACTGATTGCTGCAGATAAATAAATGTCATAAAGGAAGCTTCCTTGTTGGTGCTTTCTGATAAGGCTTTAGAATACAGGTACCTATCTAATATGTGTTCATTTTGCTAGTATTTATTTATTTAACATTTTTATATACTGTTTTTCTGCAATTCAAAACGGTTTACAAGGAACATATAGCTCTGAAAAGATAAGAAATTAGTTTGCCTATTTCTACATTAAATATTTAGGTGCCCGTGTCGTCCTCATCCTTCAAAGATATAGATATACACTTTTTACTTTGTGCACTGGGCATTGTTCCTTGTGACATAGTATTTGCTTAAAATTATGTTGCCCCATAGTGGGACTTTTACTGTATCCTTTATGACATTTTTTTATCTGTATCACCATGGTTTTGTCACTGTACATTTCTGGATGTTACTATTCTTTAGGTGTTCACTGTTCTTTACATATGTTCATTTTAATGGTCTTTTATGCATCAGCTTATTTTATGTCCTTTTAAACTTTTTAGTTCTGTAGGTTAATTTGTACCTTATACTTTTCATGTACACAAGATATAATGATTTTAAGTTCCATTTATCTTTTTAAATTATTTATTGTTTTACATATGTTTTGTTACTTGAGGTTTGCACCCCATGAAGAAGGCCGCTACGGCCGAAACGCGTTGGGGTTTACAATAACGTCTGTTGACCGCCTTTCTTCGCACCAGCTCTTTTACCTCGTCTAGTACTCTGCAAGTGTGGTTTGCTCCTTGTTGGACTCCTAAGAGCATGAAGTCTACATTTCAAATACTGCCAGGGAAAGAGCAGAGAATGCTAGATGCTATTGGCAGGAAGTCTTATCAAAATGGCCTTTTAGTGATGAGGATCCTGGCTTATCAACTCCAGATTCTGCACCACCTGGATGAGCCCTGTCCCCCACCAGTGGAGGAACAGATGCAGCTCATATCTAACCTTCATGAATCTCTATTTCTCCAGGAACAAGCAGGAAGGCAGTCCTCACATATGGGTGAAGTCTGCACTGATGGAGCCCGCGTGGAGCATTTCCCTAGTTTTCAAAGAAAGCCTTTGGGAATGCCACCACACATGCGTGGTCCCCTTCCCACCCAAGGGTGCCATCTTGATCAATCTCTCATTTTCCACGGAGTCCTTTGGATGCACGTCCTGTACCTCAGAAAAAATCTAAATTTTTCTCTTTAATTCCGGATTTCCGGTCCTCTCCCCACTGTCCCCAGTGCTCTTACTTCGGCAGCAGGCACCAGGACTTTGTTATTTTTTCATTTTTTCTTGAGTTCATCTCCAGCGCATTTTTGTGCCCTTTTCAACCACTGGCCAAGCCAAAGATCTTTGACCTTGTGGGGATTTGTTTTGCCCCCATGGCCTCCAGTTTCAAAAAGTGTGACAGATGCTCCAAGACTTGCTCACGGACTGTTATCTTAGGTGCCTAGGAGCTGACCACAACCCAGAGCTCTGCTCCCTTTGTAAAAAGATGTCCAAGGCCATCCAGAGCCATAAGCAGAAGCTGGACGATATTTTCCGCAAGACGGCCCTGGTGTCCCCAGTAGCTTCCCGCTCCACCGACCTTCAGCCTCTGGGGTACCCTGCGGCCACTCAGCAGCCCCAGCGTCACTCTGAGCAAGGGTTCCCTGAAAGGGAGCGGAAGAAGAAGGCCTCGAGGACCCTGTCAGGGGCTCTAGACAAGCGTGAGCGTTCTTGTGCTTGGTCCTTCAGCCCCCCTCGGCAGTCCCAAGAGTCGGAGAAGGAGCGGCCTCGAAAGGTACCTCATACAGATATGGAGGCCTCCGGCGATGGCGCCTGGTCTCCCGAGGGTCGTACCAGTGTACCGAGGGTTGTACCAGAGGACCCCCTCTCCTCCTCAACATCCGACCCGATCCACCCGGTGTCTGCGTCGCACGGCCCCACTCCCGAGTGGGAGGCCCGAATGCTGGAACTGGAGCACAGCGTTTCTGCCTTCCTTGCTGCTCAGCAGGTGCTAGTGCTAGGCTCTGTTGGCACGTGCCCTTAGACCTCCAGGGCGATGCCTGTGATGGCTCCCCAGACTGCCATGACTACCCCGAGAGCCAGGGGCTTCGTGAGGGATCTCAGGTGCGAGATCTTCTGCAGGCGGGTTTCAGCCTCGGGAGCCTGGCGCAAGGCACACGCTCTGCTCAAGCAGCCTAGCTTCAAGTCTTCCTCGGAATACTCGGGCTGGGAGCCCAAGGGGGACACTTCCCCCGAATCCCGGGCTCATTGGGACCTCCCCTTGGACCCTTCCCTGTCGAATCAGAAACGGCAGTCTCTTCCCGAAGACACCTCCTTTCTGGAGATTGTGCGGGACATGGCTCAAGCCCTAGTGCTCTCCATGCAGTCTGAGGAGGAGCCTCGTGCAGAGGAACTCAATATTTTACAATATGAGGCCCCACTGAGGGAATCCCTCACAGTCCCGGTTCCACCCATCCTAGCCAGGCTGCTCCCTGTATGTGTGAGACGCCTGCGTCTATACCCATTGTATCCCACCTGGCCCCATCACTTTGTCTACTTTTAGTTTAACTGACTTCTCACGAACACAGTCTTCCGAAAATTGTTCAAGCTCTGCCTCATTTCTATTCCTGTCTGTGTGTGTTTTGAGGTCCTTCTCCCAGTCCTTCGTCTATGAACACGGAACAGAAATATTTGTTAAGCAATTCCACTTTATCCTCATCAGCTTCTATATGTCCCCCCCCCCTTCAACCTTGAGTCTGATAATATCACTTTTGCACTTCCTCCTCTCACTAATATATTTGAAAAAAAGTCTAGTCCCTCCATTTTAGTGCATTGCCTATTTCTTCCATTTATATCTTTGCTTTTTTTGACTCCTTTTCTAGCTTCTCTTAGCTTTTCCAAATATAGGTGCTTGTGCAACTTCCTCTCTGTTATCTCTTGTATTTTGTGAAGGCCTCCCTCTTTTTCTTCACCTTTTCAGTAACTTCTTTTGAGAACCATATTGGCCTCCTTTTCGAAACTTTTACATTTATTTATTTTCCTAACAAAGAGGTTTGTTGCCCTTAAAATATCCCCTTTCAGTTTTGTCCATTGCTTTTCTACATCCCCCAGCTGTTCCTATCCTGCTAACGGCTCCTTGAACTATTGTCCTATCTTGGCAAAGTTAGTTTTCCTAAAGTCTAAGACCCTTGCTTTTGAATGGACTTTATCAGCCCTAGTCCTAATACTGAACCACAACATCCAATGATCATTTGATGCGAGATGATCTCCCATTGCCTCATATAACATCAGAAACACTTTTCCCATTGGTAAGCACCAGGTCCAGTATGGCCCCCTCATGTGTAGGTTCTATTACCAGTTGCCAGAATAATTCTCCCTGTAGAATATACAGGATCCCTTTACATGTAGATGATATCACAGCAGGGATGTGGCAATCAACATCCAACATATTGAAATCACCTATCAGCAGCACTTCTCTTTTCATAACAATACTGTGAATATCTCCAATTAAATCTCTATCCATTTATTCTCCCTGTGAAGGAGATCTGTATATCACACCAATGCAAATGGATTGCCCGTTCCATCTTTGTAGTTTAACCCTCGGTGCCTCCTTGCTCCCTTTAAAGCCCTGTAATTCTATACCTTTATTATTATTATTTTTTGCATATTGTGCCACTCTTTCTCCCTTTCTTCCTACCCTGTCCTTCCTGAATAAAGTATAATTGCATCCTAGTCATGGTTGTCTCTGAACCATGTCTCCGTAATTGCCGCTAAATCCAAGTCAGCCTCTTCCATTAAAGTCTCAACATCTGGAATCTTATTTCCCATATTATGGGCATTTATGCACACCACTTTCCAGATGTTGCCCCTTTTATACATTTCTACAGAGGTATTCAATTTTTTACTTACTGAAGGGTTTTACATAACTGGATGCTTTCTTTACCCATCCCCAATGAATCTAGTTTAAAGCCCTCTTCAATAGATTAGCCAATCTGCTGCAGAAGACACTTTGACCTTTCTTGGATAGGTGGATGCCATCTCTGCTCAGAAGCCCCTGGAAAATCTTCCCAAGGTCCAGGAAACCATAAGGCTCTTGATGACACCATTCACGCAGCCATGCATTCATCTCCAGGAAGCAAACTTCTCTACCTTGGCCTTTACCCTTAACAGGGAGTATTGAGGAGAACATCACCTGTGCACAGCTATCTGCTTTACCCTCTCTCCCAGAACCATGAAGTCATTCTTGATTTGCTTGGATTGATACCTAGCAGTATAATTTGTGCCAACATGAATGAGCAGCATCAGATAATAGTCAGTAGGCTTGATGAGTCTTGGCAAAATCTCCATAACATCTTGGAGTTTGGCACTTGGCAGAAAGCACACCTCCTGGAACATCAAGTCTGGTCAGCAGATGAATGCCTCAATACCCTTTAGAAGAAAGTCACAACCACCACTCACCTTCATTTCCTTGTGGTCATTGATTCTGCAACTTTGGAGTGCTCGAGCTTTGGCTTTTCTTGTTTTTTGAATGTTTTTGCCTCCTGCACTTCCAGAGTTGCATACCGGTTCTTCTGTTCAAGGTATGGAGGAGTTGGATTGTTGATTCTGCAGGCTCTGATGACCCGGGTTGTCTTTCTGTAGCATACCAACTTCACTTCTGTTGGAGAGCTTGGATGACAAAGTATCTTATCAATGTACTTCTTGCTGTCATGGATGCTTCTCAGCCTTGCCACCTCCTCTTTCAGCTCTTCCACTTGTTTCATGAGGGTTTCAGCTTGCAGGCAATTTTCACACAGAACCAGTCTCTTGAATGGGATTGAGCTGTCCATCTGGACAGAGGCAGAAGCTGTGACAGCTTTAGCAACATGATTTTTCCCAACCATAGTTCAGTTGGAGCTTTGGTACCTGTTGAAGGAAATTAGAAAGACCTAATAAAATCCCTAACTTTTCCTCAGCTGTCCTGTCCTTGACTGGCTTTCATTTGACCTTTCTTCTACCTTCTTTTTTGATACATGGAATTCTTCTAGTCTGGGCTTCCAAGATGATATTTTTGAGCAATGTCCATCCCTGATGTCAGGCCGAACCAAGGGCTATGTGAGAGGTGTGGCTGCACAGAGCGCAAGCACAGAAGGGGGGGACCCTGATATCATGTAATCCTTGACTCTTCTCTTTCTTTCAAAGAACACATCTCCTCAGTCATTCAACACTCATTTTTCACTTTAAAACAACTTTGCGCCGTACGTTCTTTTCTCACCTCCTCCTCTATGACCACCCTCATTATATCCCTTGTCATGTCTCGTCTCGACTACTATAATGTCTGTCTTGCTGGCGTCTCCCAATCCCAAATTCTTTGTCTCCAACGTATTCAAAATACTGCCATTCGTGTTGTAACTCACGCTTCACGCTTTGACCATGTCACTCCCCTTCTAATACACCTCCACTGGCTTCCCATTGTCTTTCGTATTCAGTTTAAAGTTCTTATCTTTGTGCACAGGGTGATCTACTCTGGTATTCCCCTGTATCTCGCCGACCAGGTCCTTCTCCATACCCCGCACCGATCCCTTCGCTCTATTCACGCTAACTGTATGTTTCTTTCCCCCCCCCCCTTTCCAAGCTCACCTGGAATCCATAAGAACATAAGATATGCCATACTGGGTCAGACCAAGGTCCATCAAGCCCAGTATTCTGTTTCCAACAGTGGCCAATCTAGATCATATGTACCTAGCAGTTTCCCCAAGGGACACAGGTTCCACAATGCTTGTATTGGTTCAAGCATTGATATCCTGGGTCCCTTCTTAATAATGGTTTATGGACCTTTCCTCCAGGAACTTGTCCAAACCTTTTTTAAACCCAGCTACACTAACAGCCTTTACTACATCCTCCGGTAACAAATTACAGAGTTTGATTACAATCCACTCGGTCCTCAGCCTTCTTCTTCCTTGGTCCCAGACTCTGGAACTCACTCCCCCACTCACTCCGCTTAGAAACCTTCTATATGTCCTTCAAAGCTAAACTGAAAACCTATCTTTTTTGCTCCGCCTTCAATCTCCCCTTCCCTGCCTCACCCCCCTCCCTTCCACCGCGTTAGTGTGTTAGCTTCCTATCCCCCTCTCCTCCACCATTTTGCTAGCTGTTCATGCTCTCCTATCCCTTCCTTCCCCCCCCTCTGTATCCCCCCTTTTGCGATGTCAATATGTTTCCCTCCCCCCCCCCCTTGTTATCCACTTTTGCCCCCCTACTATCTCTGATCCTATCCCTTTTGTCTTTTAAAGATTTTATGGCGTTCCTTTTCCTTTTTGCAGCTTCTTCTCTTTTTTTAATTCTTTATATGTATGTGAACCGCCCAGATGCTAATCGTTTATGGGCGGTATATAAAGTTTTAATAAACATAAACATCACTGGGCTTCTGGGAAGTTCAAAAAGAGTGAGTTACTGAACGTGGCTGGGTGAAAGTGGGCACCAGATTCGTTAGTCGCACGGGGCACATTTCTAGCTTGGTACGATCCTGCCTGATCTAAACTCTTAACCTTTGCAACCGCTACTTAAAAACATAAAAAATACAGCCCAGGTCCATTAAGCCCAGAATCCTGTTTCCAACAGTGGCCAATTGAGGTCACCAGTACCTGTCAGGTGCATTTTGATGATGTTATGATTACTAAGTCTGAAGCAGCCCTCCCCCTTGTCTGTTCCTCAACCAGCTGCTCTATGAAGCAGTCATTTATTTTATCTAGGAACTTTATTTCCCTAGCATGTCCTGATGTGATATTTATCCAGTTAATATTGGGGTAACTGAAATCAAAATTACCTTTTATTATTGTGTTGCAAAATGTCTTAGCTTCCCTAATTTCTGTTAGCATTTCATCTGTCTGTTCAATCTAGCCTAGCAGACAGTAGTACACCCCCACTGCTATTCCCTTCCCCTTCGCACATGGAATTTCTATTGGTAAAGATTCTACAGTGCTTTCTCTTGCCTGCAAAACTTCTATCCTGTTTGACTCAATGCCCTCTTAACCTATAGCGCCACCCCTTCACCAATTTGATCTATCCTATCATTGCGATATAATTTGTACCCAGGTATCACAGTGTCCCCTGGGCTTTCTTGACGTGTCTCCAGGAGTCAGCACACACTATACGTTTTCATCACAGCATCCCATTGATTGCCGTCCTTTCACGAGCTCTCTGAGATGCCAATGATAAGATAAAGATAAGGATATCCACCTCTTCATTCAGTGCTATATAGTCTGACTCTACCATCTTCTGTTTAAAGCTCTTAGCATTTGTACATGAGCATTTCAAAGTATGGTTTTTGTTTATACTTACAATCTGCTTAGCAGATGACAGGGATAATTCGCATCTTTCAGCTCTGTCTGCTCCTTATTTAAAGGCACCTGGACTGCCTTTGCCTTTATTGCAGCCTCTCTATCAGGATGTCCTAAATTTCCTATTTTGTTAGTCTCCTTCAAGGCTACATCATTCCAAACCATGCGCTCCTGGGGACTGTCTGCTGTCCCGAGGCTCTAGTTTAAAAGCTGCTCTACCTTCTTTTTAAATGTTAGCACCAGCTGCTTGGTTCTACTCTGGTTTAAGATGGAGCTCATATTTTCAGATTAGGCTTCTCTTTTCTGGAAATGTTGCCCAATGCCTAACAGATTTAAATCCCTCTTTCCTGCACCATCATCTCATCCACGCATTGAAACTCTGGAACTCTGCCTGTATCTTGATTCCATCAATCATAAACCTCAAATAACAGAATGACCACCACACTGCTGCGTTTCAGGTGACCTTTTCTTTGTATCTTGATTCCTGCATGTGGAATGGGAAACTTTGGTGAGAACATTGCCCTGGAAGTTTTGGATTTCAACATTCTACCTAAAAGCCTACATTTGGCTTCCAGAATCTCCTTTCTGCAATTTTTATGCCATTGTTATCCATGTGTACCAAAATAGCCAACTGCTCTCCAGAACTGTCTAAAATCTTATCTAGGTAATGGAAGCGGTCTCCCACCTTCACGCCAGGCAGGCAAGTTAAGAACATAAGAGATGCCATACTGGGTCAGACCCAGGTCCATCAAGCCCAGTATCCTGTTTCCAACAGTGGCCAATCTAGGTCATACGTACCTAGCAGTTTCCCCAAAAGACACAGGTTCCACAATGCTTGTACTGGGTCAAGCAGTGATATCCCAGGTTCCTTTTTTTAATTTAAATTGTTTTATTGATTTATATCATAGCATACAATCTGCAACTTGCTTATATTCTGCTATTACATTGTTACCATACTTCAATATGCTGCATTTTATTATATCAGCCCCTCCTGCTAAAGCTCTCCCCACTCAGTTAAGCATTAATATTCCTTTCATTAATAACCATAACAACAATAATACCATTCTCCACCCTCCAACCACCCTTTTGCATGGGTATTTATATCCAAGAAATTCATCCTCGCCCTTCCATACCCTTCCTACCCATATCACCCCCAAACGTTCTCTCCCCCTCCCTTTCTGCACCCCCTTTTTAGCCCTTTAACCAAAACCTGTAGTACAAACTTTAACATAAGCCTTAGCATTACAGGGAGAGCAATCTTTCAGCTTCCACATCTCTCTATTCCCTTCCTCACCTTCCCCCCCCTTACTGTAACAGATTATATACATGAAGACCACCTTCTCCTCTAATTTTAAAATTTCCTTATATCCCCTTTATGTAAAAAAAAACTTCCTCCAGTTCTAATCCCCCTATACGCCTGTACTCCAATGTATCCCCCCACTTCCTCCCCAGTTCTAACCCCCCTATACCCCCGTACTCCTATGTATCCCCCCCTTCCTCCCCCTCTCTACCTACTACTATACCTCCATCCATTCTCTCCATCCCCTTTCCCACCATTCCTCATACGCTTGCCAAATCTCCATTTGTCTTGCTCTCTGGTTATGTCTATGGGCCCCCACCAAGCTCATGTGCCATAGGAACTCTACTCTCCCACTGATCTCCCGCATAGGAGGATCCTTGCCAGTCGGCCCGCCACCACACAGTAGTGCCAAAAGCTGGTTAGCATTATGCTCCCTCCCTCTTCTCCCTCAATTAGAACTCTACGTGCTCATTCATCTGTTTCTGTCTCCTCGTTAACTCACTATAGAACCTCGCCACTTCCTCCCATAGCTTCTGTATTTTGGGGCACCCCCAGATCATATGTTTCAAATGTCCCCGGTTTCCACATCCCCTCCAACAATTTGCATTCTTATTCTTATAGATAGCTTGAATCCTAACCGGTGTCCACACCATCCTTAGTCCAAATTTCAGGCAATCACCAAGGCCATTCCCCACACCAATCTTCTTTCCCCTTCATAAATCCCCCTCCACCTTCCTTCCTCCCACGGGCCCTCTATTTCCTTTTCCCACTGTTCCTGCCATCGAGCTTTACACTCATGTTTGGCATTAAGAAACCAACCCTTTAACATTATCCTTTATTTCCATTAATTCCTCAAACTCCATATTACAGCTTTTTAAGTCCTTTTTCACTCCACTCTGTTGCAGGAAATACCATAACTGCATGTACGCATAATACTCCCTGTCCTGCACCCATAGGTATCCTTGAGCTCCTTATAGGATTTAATCCTCCCTTTCTTATCGACCACTTGATTCACTCTTACTAGTCCTCTAGCTGCCCATTCTTTAACCCCCTCCCAGGTTCAAAGTCCCCCATTCTCTGTATATGTGTCTCCCGAGACACTTGTTTCCCCTGCATCAGATAAGTCTTCCACTTTCCCGAAATTTGCCAGGTTAGTTCCTTTTGAGGATTCCTCCCCATTTTTCCCAACCCTTTCCCTAAGCTGTCCCACACACTGCTTCTAAATTCTCCCCTCACTCTTTTTCCATGTGCACCCATTGTGGCGTCTCTCCCCTCTCCCTCCATACAAACACGGCTCTCAATTGCGCCGCCTCATAATAATTCACTAAGTTCGGCACTCCCAACCCCCCCCCCCCTCCTCTCGTGCCCTAAACATTGTGGCTCTCCCCACTCTGGGTACTCTCCCATCCCAAATAAACCTCATAAGCATTCCTTGTAATTGTCTGAGGCGTCCTCTTCTGACCCTACATGGCACTGCCGTAAATACACACAGAATCCTTGGCAGTACATTCATCTTTATCGTTGCTATCCTCCCTAACCAAGGTAGATGTAGCCCCTGCCATCTTGCCAGGTCCTGCCCTATAGCCCTGATCAGGAGCCGAGAATTCCACTCATACAATTCTCCCACAGAATTTCCCAGTTGTATGCCCAAGTATCTAAAACTACTTCGTACCCATTTAAAAGTGAACCCCTCTCTTAACCTCTTCTCCATGCAATGCAATGTGTCTTTGAGTCAGTCCTGACTCCTGGCGACCCAGAAGCTCCTCTTCTCCATATCTTTTGCCAAATTGAACCCCCAAATTTCCGTTTTACTCATATTAATCTTGTAGCCAGCCACCTCACTGTATCTCTCTATTGCTTTCGTTGAGTTTGGCAGACTCACAAACGGCCTACTCAGGGTGAAAATCACATCATCTGCAAACAGCGCCACCTTACTAAGCTGCTCTCCCACCTCCACTCCCATAATATCTGTCTCCGTATATACTCAGCCAGTGGCTCTATTACTAGGGTGAACAGCAAGGGTGCAACGGGCACCCCTGGCGAGTTCCCCTGCCTAATTGAAAGCTGTCAGAATATCCGCCATTCACCCTTATCCTGGCCTTGGGGTTTGTATACAGTGCCTTCACCCAACTCAGAAACCTCTCCCCTACCCCCATTTTCCCCAGCACTTGCCACATAAAGCTCCACTCTACTGCCTCCTTCCCCATTTCCTGCAGGGACCAAATGACATTCATTAACTTCCTAATATTATCCCCTCCCTGCCTTCCCTTAATAAATCCCGTCTGATCCTTATGCACTAACTGCATCATTACCTTCTGCAACCTAGCTGCCATAATCTTGGCCAACACTTTGGCATCCAAATTTATGAGCAATATGGGCCTATATGCTCCACATGTGGTATGATCTTTCCCTGGCTTGGGTATAACCATTAAGCCTGCTTCCGCCATTGATCCCAGTAGCGCCTTGCCCTGAAGCACCCCATTAAACATACTCGTTAATAGACCCAGGATGTTTTCCTGCATCAGTTTATAAAATTTGGCTGTCAGCCCATCTAGCCCTGGTGCTTTCCCCTCCTTAAGAGATTTAATTGCTACCCTCACCTCCTCTGGGCTTACTGGTCTTCCCAACTCTTCCGCCTCCTCTTTGGATAGCCTCTGCAACCTATAGTCTTCCAAAAATGTCTCTCCCTTCATACTCTTCCCCCATAACTTCACTGCGGTACAGCTTCTCATAATACTCTACAAAAATTCTCCTAATTTCTGTAGGCTTATACACCATTTTCCCCTGTAGGTTTCTCATTCCCCCAATGCTTGATTTCTGTTGTTTTGCTTTCAACCTCCTAACTAACCTCCTACCCACTTTATTGCCCCCTTCATACCACGTTTGTTTTAGCTGTGCCAAGTTATGTGCAATTTCTGCCGCCCCTAGCTGATTCAGCTCCCCTCATAACTTTTGCAGCTCGATTAGCACCCTTGGATCAGCTCTTTCTTGGTGTTTCCTTTCTAACACCCCGATCTTCTGTACCAACTCCTCCTCTATTTTCTTTTTCTTTCTCCTCTCCTGCGCCACTATACTTATCAGGTGTCTTCTCACCACTGCCTTCATCCCATCCCAAACGATCCCCAATAGGACCTCCCCATTTAAATTGTACACCATATAATCTCATATCACCTCACGCACTCACTCCACATACTCCTTTTCCTCCAAAAGCTCCTCATTCAATCACCAAAATTTCACCCCGTCATCCTTTTCTCCCATATCAAAGACAATATGGACTGGGGCATGATCTGTCCATTTTATACTGCCAATTTCCACATGTTTGGTGCTAGCCACCCATTGCCCACTCACCCACAACATGTCTAGCCTACTATATGTGCCATGAACTTGGGAATAAAAGGTGTAACTCTTTTCTCCTTGATGTTGGCCTCTTCACATATCCACCAACCCCAGGCGCTCCTTCAACCGCAAGAGGCTCCTCCTATCCTTCTGCCCTCCTCCTCCTCCCCCCGTATTGTCTACTCTTGGATTTACCGTGATGTTAAAATCCCCCCTCCCCCAATATGATTGGAGTATCCCCCCACCTTTCCAATTCAGACATCAGCTTATCATAGAATTCCTCTCTTTGTGTGTTGGGGGCATAGATACTAATTATCCACACCTATTCCTTTTAACTTCAACCGTACTGCCACCCATCTTCCTTTTTTGTCCCTCCTTTCCTCCACTACCGCCTCCTTATACTCCATCCCTATCAGTAACCTCAGCCCCCTTTTCCTTGGATGGTTCCTTTGTCCCGCCAGCAGCACCCTGGGATATTTCTTTGAGGTTATCAACCCTTCTTGCTCCACCTTCAAATGTGTCTCCTGTATACACAGGATGTCCGCTTTCAACCTCATACCTTCCCTTTCCAACATACGTTGCTTACGCCAGGTTTGTAGCCCCTTGACATTCACCGTGCCCACTACCATCTATACCTTATCCTCCCTTCCCCTCCCTCCTCTCCCGCCTTTCCCCCCCTCTTCATACCCTCCCCCTCTCCCCCTCCCCTGTCCCTCTTCCTTGTCCCGAGTCGAGGCTATCTCAGAGTCATGCACAACCCGCCACCCCCAGATCCCTCCCCCATCATCCCCATTCTCCTCATACCCCTATTCACACCTTCCTCCATTCCATCCTATTCCCTCCCCCTACTCCCGCCACATACCATCTTTACCCTGTATCCACCTCCCCCTCTTCCCTCTGCTCCCTCCTTATTTGGTAACACTATCCCCCTTCCCATCCTTTAACCCCTCCCACAACAACACCCCAACATATTTACACATTCATTTTACTTTCCCTCCCCATCACCCCTCCCTCTTGACCAACCTTTAAACTCTATTCCCTTTGTCCATTGACAGCACGCCACTCTCAGGACATTGTTATTTCGTGCCTTCTCTTTACTGTTCTTCACCTCTTTGCTCCTTTGTGCTGCGATCTTCGATGATGTCCTTCAGTCTCCACACGTCGCTCCTGCGGCTCTTTCCCTTGCTGCTTCTCCCGCTCTCCCTCCTGCTCCTTTTGGGACCAGTCTGCACCAATGATCCCTCTAATTATCTGTAGGCTGTGTGCGCATAAAATATCAGCTGTGCAGCTTTTGAAGGAAGGTTAAAGTTTTGTGCATCACATAACGACACTCGGAGTTCTATACTTTAAAATTTGACTACACGTCAGAATACAGTATGTACACCACATTGATTGCACTAGATAATATTGTAGAACTTGTGAAAACCGTAAACACACAACAACTTTTAAATTTTAAGATGTCTGTGTTTTCTATCAGAATCAGAACCGTAATTTTTGTGCGCTCTGTTATAAAGTATGTGCGCTCGCTCGGCGAGTTGTGTGCGTGCGCACACGCGCACAGCTTAGAGGGAACAGTGGTCTGCACGTGCCTCCGCAACTTGCGCTTCCATGCCTGCCACGTTCAATGCGGCCCATGCTACCTCTAGAGTTTGCACTCTCCATGTCTTGTCTCCTTTTGTAAATGCCAATCCAAAGGGATACAGCCATCGATGTCTCATCTTCTCCTCTCTGAGCATTTTTGTTATTGGAGCCAGAGCCCTTCGTCTTTGTAATGTCCCCAAAGATAGATCAGCATATATGGCCACCGAGTAGCCCTGCCACATAAAGGTGCTGAGTCCCCTCATCTTTGCTGCTATTTTCTCTTTGACTTTGTAGTCCTTTAAGCAAATTATTATATTCCTGGGTCTATTGTTCTGAATCGGTCCCAATTTGATGTGCCCTATCCAGCTGTATTCCTTCAGCCACATCCTCTTCGCCTTCTCTGTTGCAATGCCTCCAGGCACACTGCCTCTACCACCTTTGCACAGTCCCTGAATTCCACTTCCTCTGGCACTCCTTTTATCCTTAAATTATTTCTCCTGGAGCGATTCTCCAGATCCTCCAGCTTCAACACTATTTGCTCTCTCCATTCCTCCTCACCTCTGCTCTTTGTTTCCCATGCCTCCTGTTGCAACTCCAAGGTTTCCAGCCGATTCTCGTGGTCTCCCATCCTGTGGGTAACTTCCTCCACCTCCTCTTTCAAGTTGCTCATAATGTCTCCCAGCGCCTTTTTTGCTGACTGCAGCTCCGTTTTTAACTCCTCAAACCACTCCCGTAGTTCCTCTCTCGTTACTGCATTTACCGCATTTTCCCCGACATCTCCTTCTTTCCTTGCAATCTCCTTCCCATGCAGCTCGGACTGTTCTCACCTCGTGTGCTCTTCCAGTGACATTTTAGCTTCCCCCGCTGCCATACTCGGAGCCCCAAATGCGTAATCCCACAGGTCCGCCGTCTTTTTCCGGGTCCCACTACTCCCCGACCTCTGCACTGTCCTCCGCTCCATTTCCTCCATCTCTCTTGACCCGTTTGGGGCTAGTATCTCTGTTTTTCTCTGGGGTAGGTCGGAGCTCGCCACTCACGCGGCCATCATAACGGGTGATGTCACTTCCTCCCCTCGGGTCGCTTTTAATAATGGTTTATGGACCTTTCCTCCAGGAACTTGTCCAACCTTTTTTAAACCCAGCTACACTAACAGCCTTTACTACATCCTCCGGTAACAAATTCCAGAGTTGGATTACACATTGAATGAAAAAATATTTTCTCTTATTAGTCTTAAATAGTTTACCCTGTAGCTTCATTGCATGTCCCCTAGTCTTTCTATATTCTGATAATGTAAACAATCGATCTACGTTTACCCGTTCCACTCCGTTCATTAATTTATAGACTTCTATCATATCTCCCCTCAGCCGTCTCTTTTCCAGGTTAAAGAGCCCCAACCTTTTTAGCCTGTCTTTATAGGGGTATCCTTCCATCCCCTTTACCATTTTGGTGGCTCTTCTCTGTACCTTTTCTAATTCCGCTATATCCTTTTTAAGATACAACGACCAGAATTCTACACAATAATCAAGGTGCAGTCACAGCATGGAATGATACAGAGGCATTATAATATCCTTTGTTTTATTTTCCATTCCTTTCCTTATGATACCTAGCATTCTATTTGCTCTCTTGGCCGCTGCTGCACACTGGGCGGAGGGTTTTAACATGTTATCCATGATGACACCTAAATCTTTTTCCTGGGTGGTGGTTCTTAATGTGGAACCTTGCATCGTGTAACCATAATTTGGATTTTTCTTTCCTAGGTGCATAAGTTTTCACTTCTCCACATTAAATTTCATCTGCCATTTGGATGCCCAGTCTTCCAATTTATTAAGATCCTCTTCCAATTTTCCAAAATCCTCATGGGTTTTAACAACTTTAAATAGTTTTGTGTCATCTGCAAATTTGATAACCTCACTCGTTATTCCCTTTTCCAGGTCATTTATGAATATGTTAAAAAGCAGCGGACCCAGCACAGATCCCTGGGGTGCTCCACTATTCACCTTTATCCATTGAGAAAATTGGCCATTTAGCCCTACCCTCTGCTTTCTATCTTTTAACCAATTCCTGATCCACAATAGTACACTGCCTCCTATCCCATGACTCTTTAGTTTTGCCAAAAGTCTCTGATGAGGGACCTTGTCAAAGGCTTTCTAAAAGTCCAGTGGTGGATGCTTGGAATGCCCTCCCGATGGAAGTGGTGGGGGCAAATACCATGACAGAAGTCAAAATGGCATGGGACAGACACAGTGGATCCCTTTATAGCAACAGGATAAAATCAAAATAAACTTAACTTTCTAATTTCTCAACAAACAGGGGTGCCCTACACGGAGCGGTGGGTTCACCCCTAAAGACATGGGGAGGGGTGACCTGCATGGAGCGGCAGGTGCACCTACTCTTGCCACCTTGCTGGGCAGACTAGATGGACCATACTGGTCTTTATCTACCCTCCTTTACTATGTTATGACTCACCTTTGTCTACCTATTTATTCACACCTTCAAAAAAACATAACCGATTAGTAAGACAAGATCTTCCTTGTCTAAAGACATGTTGGCTGCCTCCCATTAAGCCATGACTATGTACATGTTGAGTAATTTTGTTCTTTAAGATGGTTTCTACCATTTTTCCCGGTACTGATGTCAGGCTTATCGGTCTGTAATTTCCAGGATCCCTGGAACCCTTTTTAAAAATTGGTGTTACCTGAAGATTGGAGGATCGTCAATGTATTACAGATGATTTTCATGATAGTTCACAGATTACTAATAGGTCTGCAATCTCATATTTCAGTTCTTTCAACACGGATGTATACCATTCGGTCCAGGTGATTTGCTACTCTTCAGTTTATCAAATAGTTGTAATACATCTTTGCGGTGTATTGATATTTCTTTCAATTCTTCCGCAGTATCACCTTTAAATACCACTTCAGTCATGGGTAACATCCATACATCTTCCTCAGTAAAGACCGAAGCAAAGAATTCAATCAGTCTCTCCGCTATAGCCTTGTCCCCTCTTACTGCCCCTTTTACCCCTCTATCATCTAATGGTCCAACTGACTCTCTCACAGGTTTTTTGCTACGAATGTAGTTGAAAAAGTCTGTATTACGCGTTTTTGCTTCCACAGCAAGTTTCTTCTCAAATTCTCTCTTTGCCTGCCTTACCAATGCCTTGCATTTAACTTGCCAGTGCTTGTGCTGTTTCCCCGTTTCCATCATTTGGCTCTTTTTTCCATTTCCTGAAAGATGCTTTTTTGGCAACAGCCTCTCTGACCTCACCTTTAAATCATGCTGGCAGTTTTTTGGACTTCCTTCCACTTTTCTTAAAGTGTGGAATACAGCTGGTCTTGGCTTCCAAGATAGTATTTTTCAACAACACCCAAGCTTGATGTAAGTCTTTAATCTTTGCAACTGCTCCTTTTATTTTTTTCTTAACTATTTTCCTTATTTTATTATAGTCTCCCTTTTGAAAGTTGAAAGGTAGAACAGTGGATTTCCTTTCCATCCCTCCTCCATTTATTAAATCAAACGTGATCATGCTATGATCACTATTGCCAAGTGGCCCCAACACCATTATCTCTTGCACCAGATCTGGTGTTCCACTAAGGACTAAGTCCAAAATGGCTTCCCCTCTGGTCGGTTCATGAATCAGCTGCTCCAAGAAGCAGTCATTTATTTCATCTAAAACTTTATCTCCCTAGCATGTCCTGCTGTGACACTGACCCAGTCCAACATTGGGGTAATTGAAATCACCCATTATTAGTACTGTTCTGTAACTTTTGTTAGCTTCCCTGATATCTTTGAGCATTTCATCATCCATTTGTTCATTCTGGCCAGGCGGTCAATAGTACAATCCCACTGCCATCACCTTCCCCTTTTTACATGGAATTTCAATCCATAGAGATTCTACAGAAAATTTTGTTTCCTGCAAAATTTTAATCCTTTGTGACTCAATGCCCTCTCTGACAGAGACCTCAACCCCTCCACCAATTTGATCAGCTCTATCATTATGATATAGTTTGTACCCAGGTATCACAGTGTCCCACTGGTTGTCCTCCTTCCACCATGTCTCTGAGATACCAATCATATCTAACTTCTCATTTACTGCTATATATTCTAACTCTCCCATCTTATTTTTTAGACTTCTAGCATTTGCATACAAGCATTTTAGGGACTGTATTTTATTCATATTAATCTGGTTATCGGTAGGTAGGGGTAATTTGGAATCTTTAAGCTCTGTCTGCTCTGTACTCAAGGGCATTTGGGCTACCTTTGTCTTTATTGGAACCTCTCTGCTGATGTGTCCTAACTCCATTGTCTTGGTAGTATCCTTCAAGGATACATGGTTCCGAACCATGCGGTCTTGGGTGACTGTCGGCTTTCCCCTATTATCTAGTTTAAAAGCTGCTCTATCTCCTTTTTAAAGGTTAATGCCAGCAGCCTGGTTTCATCCCGGTTAAGGTGAAGCCCATCCCTTCAGAAGGCCTTGCAACATTGTCTCATCCACGCATTGAGACTCTGGAGCTCTGCCTGCTTTTGGGTCCTGCGTGTGGAATGGGAAGCATATCGGAGAACGCTACCCTGGAAGTTCTGGATTTCATCTTCCTTCCTAAAAGCCTAAATTTAGCCTCCAGAACCTCCCTACCACATTTTCCTATGTCATTGGTACCGATATGTACCAAGACAGCAGACTCCTTCCCCGCACTATCTAAGACCTTGTCTAGGTGGCGCGTGAGGTCCACTACCTTCGCACCAGGCAGGCATGTTACCAGGCGATCTTCACGTCCACCAGCCACCCAGCTATCTACATGCCTAATGATTGAATCACCAACTATAACGGCTGTCCTAACCCTTCCCTCATGGGCACATGGCCCTGGAGAAACTTCCTAGGTGCGAGAGGGTTTTACATCACCTGGAGGACAGGTTCTAGCTATAGGATCACTTCCTGCCACACCAAGGTGATGCTCTCCTGTCACGTAACCTCTCTCCTCCATGGCAACAGGGATGCTGCCAGACTGGAGGTGGGACTTCAGGACTATATCCCTGTAGGTCTCGTCTATGTACCTCTCTGTCTTCCTTATGTCTTCCAAGTCTGCTACTCTTCCACCGGCCACCCAGTTATCTACATGCCTAAGGACTGAATTGCCAACTGTAATGGCCATCCTAACCCTTCCCTCCTGGGCAGAAGCTCCTGGAGACACATTCTTGGTGTGAGAGGACATTGCATGACTCAGAGGGTAGGTCCTGGCTACAGGATAATTTCCTGCCATCCCAAGGTGATATTCTCCTTTCAGATGACCTTTCTCCTCCATCGCAGCACAGATGCTGCCAGGCTGGAGGTGAGACCTCTCTACTTTGTTGCTAAAAGACTTCTCTGTATACCTCTCGGTCTGCCTCAGCTCCTCCAAATCTGCTGTGCTAGACTCCTTAAATTTGACTAATTTAATTCAGCTGTATAGCTGCAAATATTAATTAAGCTCCACTGTTTATCCTAAATTATCCTAAAATAGTGGAGCTTAATTAATATTTGCAGCTATACAGCATAAAAGCTCTGGGAAGTGACGATATTGTAATTTAATTCAGCGACTATGTAGTATCTTTCCTATCTTATCTCTCCTTACATCCCTCCTTGGGAACTCCACTGTTATGACAGATTCCTTCTATCTGTGCCCTTCTCTGCCACTGCCAACTCCACACTTCATTCATTGACCTTGCTGCTCCAAATACCTGGAACAAACTACCTGAATCAGTGTGTCAGGCTCTATCTCTGGCCCTATTCAAATCCAGACTAAAAACCAAACCTCTTCAAGGCTGCTTTTGGATCCTGATCCTTTGTCGTCCTGTTCACCAACTAAGCATATTTTTACCATTCCCCCAGATTTACCCTAGCCTTCAGTTGTTGTGCTGTCTTTCTTGAGTAGATTGTAAGTGCTGATGAGCAGGGATTGTCTCTTACATGTATAAATACAGTGCTGCGGATGCCTTGTAGCACTGTACAAATGGTAAGTAGCAGTAGTAGAGTCAGGAGCTCTTTGCACCAAGTGCACAATTATAACCTCTCACCAATTGGGAGATAACTATACATGTGGCACTAAGTGCAAAAGACTGGATGTAAGGACTGCTATCTGCAATTTAGTATTGGTGAGTTGTTTAGATATTTAAAGTTTCTAGGAGAGTAAGGATACTTAAATTAATATAAAGTCCCTTAAGCTTATTAGGTATATTGTATGCTATTTGTTTTATGTGTGGTTTTTATTTTTATGTTTTTTTAGTATTTAGCTCATGCCTTTCCAGAAGAAGATCAAGGCAAGTTACATTCAGGTACAGTATGCATTTCCTTGCCCAAAAGGGCTCACAATCTGAGGTAATGGAGGATTAAGTGTCTTGCCGAAGGCCACAAGGAGTGCCAGTGCAATTTGAACCCTGGTCTTCATGGCTCTAGGTTGCTGTCCTAACCACTAGACCACTCCTCCACTCTACTCCACTTCCAAATGACCTGCCAGGACCTAGAACTAATCTATTCCCAAGGGCTAATAACTTGGTGAAGAATATGCCCAATTAAACCTTGTGGTGAAAAAAGCAAAATTCCCTCCACTTTTCTTAATTGTTTTTACAGTTTATAAAACAAAGATTGAGCCTAGAATGAGTAGGGGTTGGGTGTGGTGGGAATCAAACAGAAAGGGTCGTAGCTAAACTATGTTTAAGTGACTATGGGGGTTATCTTAGAAGCCCTATTTGTGATTGAAACATATATAAGTAGCCATATAAACATGTAATCCTGGCCGTGTTGAATGGCCATTTTAGAAAAAGTGAAATTTACATGTGGATGAGGGCACAGTACATGGGGACAGGGGGCAGGGGGTGCCCTGGGTGGAACAAAAATCTACATATGTATCTCACGTTTCATAAAGAGTATGCATGTGTGAGCCCAAAACTGTCCATGTCCAAATTTACACCTGTCCCATGGCACGAATAGAGATTTAAAATTCCTCCTTTTGGCCATCCCTTTACAGGAGGAATTAAGGGGGATAACTGTTTTAATTCCCCAAAGTCAGTGTCCCCCACCCCCCGACTTAGAATGAGTTAAAGAGAGAATCCTTTGTGATGAATCTAGAGCATCTGCATGTCTACGTTTGCAAACTGGCCCAGATACATATGAAAGTGTGGAGGTTTCCACCTGTACGCTGTACAATGCCGGCATGTACACGTGGAACTTGCCAGGTTTCCGCCAGTGATTTTTTTCCATCTGTATATTTTGGAAATGACACCCCCAACTGCACATGGATGTAAATACAGGCAAAATTATACAAGTGTCCCAGACGTCCCGATTCTGACCTCCATGTCGGCATAAATAAATGTAGAAGCCGATATTCAGAGCGATTAATGCGATTAGCAGACCTGCAGCAACTGGGATATTGAGCAGCACCAATGCGGAATATCCCCGGCTGCCAGCACTGAAGGCCCTGATGCCTGCTGGCTAACATTGGGGTGTTCCGGGGGCGCAGAGGAGGCGGCACCTGCATATTCCTACAGTAAGTGGCAAACGCTATGCACTTTACAGACCGGCTTAACTTGCGCTGAAGAAGCTAACGGGGCAGTGGGTGAATATTGCTTCGCGGCTCTCCAGCTGACCCAGGTGTGGCCTCAGCATTGAATATGCAGATGTTAAGTTCAGTGGCGATGGCTAGCTGCTTTACAAGGGCTAACCGCTGCCACTGAATGTCCTCCCCCCCCACCAAATCTCCCGTTTTACTGACGTTTTAAGATCATTTCTTAGCAGGCTGGTATTCACACGTGCAGATTCCTTCCCAGCAGTAGCACGTCCTGTAACAGCACTTCTTCAGGACGGGAACATCGGAGGGAAAAATGTCTGCCACTGTCAGTTCTGGTAAGGGTGATACAGTCTTAATGGAGAACCAGATAAAGATGGATCTGTTCTGCAAAGAAGGCTGTTAACTCAACTACCTAGTATAGGAGTAGGAAGGAACATTGGTATTGGGGGGGGGGGGCAGATCTAGTTCAGCAAGATAGTTATAGTGGAGGTCAGTAGAGTTCATTCTGGTAAAAGCAAAATGGCTAAAGGGGTTCCTCGGGGCTTGATACTGGGACACTGTAGAACTTGAAGGCAGACTATACTTGTTTTATAGACTAAATGAAAATCTGTAAGAGAGAAGAGGTGAAAAACATAAAAGGAACTTGAAAAACTCAGAATGGTCAAGGATATGGAAGTTGTGTAACTTTACTTTTTTTTTTGTATTGATGCACATCTGGGACACAAAAATCTATTAGCCACATCTATGAGAAGAGCAAGAACTGGCAACCATTAACCAAGAAAGGGGCAAGGTAAAAATCATACCTGATAACCTAAATGTTTCTAGTTGTCAGGGCAAGAAGGTAGCAGGAAAGCTAACCACATGTCTACTTCTACTAAGCATTTGTATAGTGCTACAATTGCTGTACAGACACGTAAGAGATGGTCCCTGCTCTCAGAGCTTACAATATAGTCAAGACAGACAACACAACAGCTGAGGACAACGATACGTCTACAGGAATAGTAAGGAAACACATAGGAGACTAAGCAGATCAAGATCCAGAAGCGGCCTCAAAGTAGGGTTGCCAACCAGATGGTTTTCAGCTGGCCTGGCTGGTTTTTACAAGGCCAGGCCAGCTGCTGGCAGAGATCTAAGACCGGCCATTGAAAAACATTTTTTTGCTCTGTCCATGGGACTGGGAGTGGCCAGAGCAGAAAACCAGCTTTTCATCTCTCTCCTGGAAGCCTTGCACCCCCCCCAACCCCCGGCACAGCCTCGCCCTCTCCTCTGTGGCTCCTGCTTGCTAGTGGGCTTTAGGCAAAGCAGTAGATATCCCAGGTCCCCTTTAATAATGGTTTATGGACCTTTCCTCCAGGAACTTGTCCAAACCTTTTTTAAACTCAGCTACACTAACAGCTTTCACTACATCCTCCAATAACAAATTCCAGTTTGATTACTCGTTGAGTGAAAAAATATTTTCTCTTATTAGTCTTAAATGGGCTACATTGTAGCTTCATTGAGCATCCTTTAGCCTTTCTACTTTTGGAAGGAGTAAACAACAGATCTACGTTTACCTGTTCCACTCCATTCATTAATTTATAGACTTCTATCATTTCTCCCCTCAGCCATCTCTTTTCCAGGTTGAAGAGCCCTAACCTTTTAAGCCTCTCCTCATAGGGGTATCCTTCCATCCCCTTTACTATTTTGGTGGCTCTTTGTACTTTTTCTAATAACGCTATATCCTTTTTAAGATACGGCGACCAGAATTGCACATAATATTCAAGGTGCAGTCTCACCATGGAACGATATAGAGGCATTATAATATCTTTTGTTTTATTTTCCATTCCTTTCCTTATGATACCTAGCATTCTATTTGCTCTCTCGGCCGCCATTGCACACTGGGCGGAGGGTTTTGACATGTTATCCACGATGACGCCTCACTCTTTTTCCTGGGTGATGGTTCCTATTGTGGAACCTTGCATTGTATAACCGTAGGTTGGGTTGTTCTTTCCTAGGTGCATAAACACTTGTCCACATTAAATTTCATCTGCCATTTGGATCTCCAGTCTTCCAATTTATCAAGGTCCTCTTGCAATTTTTCACAATCCTCTTGTGTATTAACAACTTTGAATAATTGTGTCATCTGCAAATTTCATCTCCTCATTCATTATTCCCATTTCCAAGTCATTTATGAATATTTAAAAAGCAGCAGGCCCAGCACAAATCCCTGGGATACTCTACTATTCACCTTTCTCCATTGAGAAAATTGATCATTTAGTCCTGCTCTCTGTTTTCGACCTTTTAACCAGTCCCTGATACACAATAATACTCTGCCTCTTATCTCATGTTATCCCATGACTTTTTAATATCACCAAGAGTCTCTCATGAAGGACCTTGTTGAAGGCTTTCTGAAAATCAAGATACACTGTGGGGGTAATTTAAAAAGTCTTAGTCATGATTTGGACGTCTGAAGACATGCACATCCAGATCACAGAGATGTGTCTGGAGTCATTTCACAAATGTTTTTTAAGGACGTCACCAGCGTGAAGATGTCCAAGAAGGCAAGGGGGTGTGGTGAAGTTGTGTCTGCAGAGGTGCAATGGAATTACATGTCCCTGTTTGATTTCAGAAGCATCGGGGGATGTCTGCAGGCACGCCTATGTTTACATTGCTCCACGCACAAATAGGCATCAGAAAAGTGCTTATTTTGGCCTTAAAACATCCAGTGTGAAGAGAAGATGGAAAATTAAGTGGCAAGCCTAAGATCACAAAAGCCCACACTGGGATTCCAACCATGGCTACCTTGCTGCTAACACACAACTCTAACTGTTATGTTCTTAGATGTTCCCATCTGAAATGCTGTTCTGGGGACATCTATGTAGACATCTACACAGACGTCCATATCGGGCATGTCCACATTTGTAAAATCATGCCTGAACTTGCAGGTACCTGCTTTTTTTTCCAGACATTCTGTCTTTGACATCCCAGATTGCACTTGGACGTTTGTTGTAAAATGTGCCTTCACATCAACCAGCTCACCTTTATCTACTTGTTTATTCACACCTTCAAAAAAATATAGCAGATTAGTAAGACAAAACATTCCTTGTACCGGGAAAAATGATAGAAACCATTATAAAGAACAAAATTACTGAACATGTAGATAGATAGTCGTGGCTTAATGGGAGACAGCCAACATGACTTTAGCCAAGGAAGATCTTGTCTTACTAATCTGTTATGTTTTTTTGAAGGTGTGAATAAACAGGTAGACAAAGGTGAGTTGGTTGATATAGTGTATCTGGATTTTCAGAAAGACTTTGTTAAGGTCCCTCATGAGAGATTCAGCGAAATTTTAAAAAAATCATGGGATAGGAGACAGTGTACTGTTGTGGATCAAGAACTGGTTAAAAGATAGAAAGCAGAGGGTAGGGCTAAATGGCCAATTTTCCCAATGGAGAAAGATGAATAGTGGTATACCCCAGGGATCTGTGTTGTGTCCACTGATTTTTAACATATTCATACATGACCTGCAAATCAGAATAACGAGTGAGGTGATCAAATTTGCAGATGACTCAAAATTATTCAAAGTTGTTAAAACCCAAGAGGATTGTGAAAACTTGCAAGAGGACCTTGATAAATTGGAAGACTGGGCATCCAAATGGCAGATGAAATTTAATGAGTTGAAGGTTCAATGTATATCTTGCACTCAGGGCCGGCCCGTCCATTGAGCAAGAATGTTCTTTGCACAGGGCCCCGCGTTTCAGGGGGCCCCGCGCAAAGAACATTCTGCTTTTTTTTTTTTTAAATTATATTAAAAAAAAAAAAAAGCTGGCTCTGGCTGCTGCCGCGGCCTCCGCGGCAAAATGGAGTGTCCCACCGGGCCCCCTCTCCTCGCTGAGCCTCTCTGCAAGGGCTTTCAGATTCGCGAAGGGAGAGTGTCTCCCTCGCGTCTCTGTTAAGCCCGCAGGGGCTAATGGGAAATTTCCCATCTGCCCCTTTAGACGCGAGGGGCTGATGGGAAATTTCCCATTAGCCCCTGCAGGCTTAACAGAGACGCGAGGGAGACACTCTCCCTTCGCGAATCTGAAAGCCCTTGCAGAGAGGCTCAGCGAGGAGAGGGGGCCCCGCGGGACACTCAATTCTGCCACTGCCGCGGCGGCAGCAGCAGCAGCCAGAGCCAGGGTTTCTTTTTATTTTAAATTTGCCATAAGCCGATATTGGGGGGGGGGGTGGTAAGACTGGGGCTGGGCTGGGCTGGGCTGGGCTGGGGGGGGTGTTAAGACGGGGGCTGGGCTGGGCGGGGGGGGGCGGGGGGGGTGTTAAGGCTGGGCTGGGCTGGGTTGGGGGGGGTTAAGACTGGTAATGGGCTGGGCTGGGCTGGGCTGGGGGGTGTTAAGACTGGTAATGGGCTGGGGGGGGGTTAAGTCTGGTAATGGGCTAGGGGTTGATGGGGGCTGTCTGGAAATGGGGTGATGGGGGGTTAAGACTGGTAATGGGCTGGGGGGGCTAGGACAGATAATGGGCTGGCGGGGCTAGGACTGGTAATGGGCTGTGAGCTGTTGGGGGGTTAGGACTGGTAATGGGCTATGGGGGGGTTAAGACTGGTAATGGGCTGTGGGCTGATGGGGGCTGTCTGGAAATGGGTGATGGGGGTTAGGACTGGTAATGGGCTAGGGGGGGGGTTAAGACTGGTAATGGGCTGTGGGCTGATGGGGGCTGTCTGGAAATGGGGTGATGGGGGGTTAGGACTGGTAAAGGGCTGGGGGGGTTAAGACTGGTAATGGGCTGTGGGCTGATGGGGGCTGTCTGGAAATGGGGTGATGGGTTAGGGCTGGTAATGGCTGGGGGGGATTAGGACTGATAATGGGCTATGGGGAGGGGCTAGGACAGGACATGGGCTGATGGGGAGGGGTTAGGACTTGAGGTGGGCTGATGTGGTTAGGACTGGTAATGGGCTGTGGGCTGATGGGGAAGGGGGTTAGGACTGGCAGTGGGCTATGGGGGGCTGACTGGAAATGGGCTGATGGGGTTAAGACTGGAAGTGGGCTGATGGGGGGTTAGGACTGGTAATGGGTTATAGGGGGGGCTTAAACTGAAAATGGGGTGATGGGGGGTTAGGACTGGAAGTGGGTTGATGGGGGGCTAGGACTGGTACTGGAAATGGGCTGTTGGGGGGAGCTAAGATTGGAAATGGGCTGTGGTGGGGGCTTGAATTGAAATGGATTCATGGAGGGGCTAGAACTGGAAGTAGGCTCATGGGGGGGCTTGGACTGGAATTGGGCTGAGTGGAGGGAAGCTAGGATTTGACATGGGCTGATGGTGGGGCTAGGAAATGACTAGAAATGGGCTGATGGGGGATAGGATTGGAAATGAGCTGATGAAGGGACTCAGACTGAAAATGGATGGGGGAGCTAGGACCGGAAATGGGTTGATAGGGGGTAGGACTGGAAATGGGCTGATGCAGGGACTAGAAGGGAATGGATGCTGGGTGAGACTGGAACTAGAAGGGAGCTGATGTTGGGGGAGGATTAGAATGGGATGGGGCTGGGAGAGTAAAATGGAGAGGGGAAAAATATTTTGTGTGGGAGGGATGAAAAATCTACAATTGGCCGGTTATTGGGAGAGTAAGTGGGGATTGAGGATGGAGGGGTAAAATTTGTGTGGATGAAATAGGAATGAGGAAAGAGCAAAAGGAGAAAGATTAGTATGTTAAAGCAGATGTAGAGAGAGAGAATGGAAAAAAAAACTAGAAGAGAGAAGAAAGAACAAATGGACAGCAGACGATGGAGAGTTAGCAGAAAACATGAAGAAACCAGAAGAAAGTGGCTGGAGCAATTGCAACTGAAAAAAATGCACAAAAGGTAGAAAGATATCTCTTTATTTTGAATTTATTAACTGGAATATGAAAGCTCTGGGAAATGTGCATCATTAACGTCTGCGCTTTGTTTGGTACAAGAGGAAATTAATTTATAGTTTTATTTCTACAGTAGTGTTGTACATTCCAAGTTTGGCTTTTGGGGTTCCCAGTTTAATTATTGCCTTCCTGTTTCTAAATTGTGATTCCTTGTTTGATGATGGTCTATGTTCTGCATGTGTAACTGAGCTGAGGTATTCTGTTTATGTAATTCCTATTTGACATTGCCACTTGTTTCTCTTTCCCCAGTATTCTCTGAAATGTATTGGTTTAATATTTGCAGTGTTGCCTTTTGATAGGCAGGGTATGGTGCTTTGTGAGTCCTGGTAATGCTGTCAGGATATGGCGGGTTTGCTATGGGTTCTAAATGGGCAGCGTTTGTAGTAGTTCCTAATGTGCCTGGCGGTTGGCACTGGATTATAGTAATGTAGAAATCTTTTAGTCTTTCTTTATCCATACCCTCATTAAGAGACATGTTTACTAAAAGTTAGTGTATGGTAACATTATGCAAATATTTATGCAAATAAGGCCACTTATGCAAATGAGGCCCCGCACCGAGTCTCCGCACATGGCCCCGCACCCCCCTTGGGCCGCCCCTGCTTGCACTGTAAATAGTTAAAATAGTTCTATGCAACTGAATAACAATATGTTCATTGTCCTATTCAGAATTTCTGTTCCATGTAAACCATGCTTGATCTTGTGGAAAGCGTGATATAGAAATGATTGTTAAATAAATAAATAAATAAAATAAATGTGGACAAGTGCAAAGTTATGCACCTAGGAAAGAACAACCCAAACTATGGTTACATGATGCAAGGTTCCACATTAGGAACCACCACCCAGGAAAAAGATTTAGGCTTCATCGTGGATAACATGTTGAAACCATTGGCCCAGTGTGCAGCGGCGGCCAAGAGAGCAAATAGAATGCTAGGTATCATATGTAAAGGAATGGAAAATAAAACAAAGGATATTATAATGCCTCTATATCGTTCCATGGTGCGACTGCACCTGCAATTCTGGTCGTATCTTAAAAAGGATATAGCATTATTAGAAAAGGTACAGAGAAGAGCCACCAAAATGGTGAAGGGAATGGAAGGATACCCCTATGAAGAGGGGCTGAAAATGTTAGGGCTCTTCAACCTGGAAAAGAGATGGCTGAGGGGAGATATGATAGAAGTCTATAAATTAATGAATGGAGTGGAACGGGTAAACGTAGATCGATTGTTTATGCGATCAAAATATAGAAAGACTAGGGGACATGCAATGAAGCTACAGGGTAACCTATTTAAGAATAATAAGAGAAAATATTTTTTCACTCAACGTGTAATCAAACTGGAATTTGTTATCGGAGGATGTAGTAAAAGCTGTTAGTGTAGTTGGGTTTAAAAAAGGTTTGGACAAGTTCCTGGAGGAAAGGTCCATAAACCATTATTAAAGGGGACCGGGGATATCACTGCTTGACCCAATACAAGCATTGTGGAACCTGTGTCTTTTGGGGAAACTGCTAGGTACTTGTGACTAGATTGGCCACTGTTGGAAACAGGATACTAGAAACATAGAAACATAGAAACATGATGACAGAAAAAGACCACAAGGCCCATCTAGTCTGTCCTTCCATAACAACAACTACAACAGTCCACTTTTTACCTTTAGAGATCCTCTGTGTTGGTCCCATGCTTTTTTGAATTCAGTTACTGTCCTCATCTCTACCACCTCCACTGGGAGACTATTCCACGGATCCACTACTCTTTCCGTAAAGAAATATTTCCGCATATCACTCCTGAATCTATCTCCCTTCACCCTCATCCCATGTCCCCTCGTCGCAGAACTTGCTTTCAATTGAAAGAGGCTCTCTCCCTGAACATTTATGCCACGGAGGTATTTAAACATCTCAATCATATCACCTCTATCCCGCCTTTCCTCTAAGGTGTACATATTAAGATCCTTAAGTCTGTCCTCATATGCTTTATAATGAAGACCACTAATCATCTTAGTAGCAACCCTCTGTACCGACTCCATCCTGTTCACATCCTTTTGAAGGTGCGGTCTCCAGAATTGCACACCATACTCCAAATGAGGTCGCACCAAAGACTTATACAGAGGCATTATCACCTCCTTTTTTCCTCTCCGTATGCACCCAAGCATCCTTCTAGCTTTTGCCGTCGCCTTTTCTACCTGTTTAGCTACTTTAAGATCATCGGACACAACTACGCCTAGGTCCCGCTCTTCTTTAGTGGACAAAAGTACTTCACCTCCTATGCTGTATTGCTCCCTTGGATTGCTGCAGCCCAAATGCATGACCTTACATTTTTTAACATTAAATCCCAGCTGCCAAATTCTAGACCATTCTTCAAGCTTAGCTAGATCCCTCCTCATGTTATCTACACCTTCCTGGGTGTCTACTTTATTGCAGATTTTGGTATCATCTGCAAAGAGGCAAACCTTACCCGACAGCCCTTCTGCTATATCACTAACAAAGATGTTAAAAAGAATCGGACCAAGGACAGATCCCTGGGGCACACCACTGGTAACATCCTTCTCCTCAGAGTGAGCTCCATTTACTTGTACTCTTTGTCGCCTCCCACCCAACCAATTTCTAACCCAAGCAGTAACTTTAGGGTCCATCCCTAGGGTGCTCAGTTTGTTTATAAGTCGCCTGTGAGGAACAGTGTCAAAGGATTTACTGAAATCTAAATACACCACATCTAGAGCTCTCCCTCGGTCCAACTCCCTGGTCACCCAGTCAAAGAAATCGATCAGATTTGTCTGACAAGACCTGCCTCTGGTGAATCCATGCTGCCTCGGATCCTGTAATCCGCTGGACTCCAGAAACCTCACTATTTTCTCTTTCAACGGCGTTTCCATTAATTTACTCACCACTGAAGTTAAACTAACCGGCCTGTAGTTTTCAACCACATCCTTACTTCCGCTTTTGTGTAAAGGCACCACATGAGCCTCTCTCCAGTCCTTTGGCACCACTCCCGACTCCAACGAGGCATTGAAAAGGTCAGTCAGTGGAGTTGCTAGAATGTCCCCAAGTTCCCTCAGTATTCTAGGGTGTATCCCATCCGGTCCCATCGCTTTGTCTACTTTGAGTTGAGCTAGTTTCTCACGAACACAGTCTCCTGAAAATTATTCAAGATGTCCCTCGCTTCTGTTCTTATTTGTGGGTGTTTTCTGAGGTCCTGCTCCTGGTTTTTCATCTGTGAACACAGAACAAAAATATTTGTTAAGTAATTCCGCTTTATCCTCATCAGCTTCTACATATTCCTCCCCTGCACCCTTGAGTCTGACAATACCACTTTTGCCCTTCCTCTTCTTACTAATATATCTGAAAAATGTCTTATCCCCCCATTTTATTGCATTGGCTATTTCCTCCTCCTTTTGAATCTTTGCCTTCTTGACTACTTTGCTAGCTTCTCTAAGTTTTTCCAAATACAGATGCCTGTCTTCCTCTCTCTGTGATCTCTTGTACTTCATGAAGGCCTCCCTCTTTTTCTTCACTTTTTCAGCTACTTCCTTCGAAAACCATAGCGGTCTCCTGTTCCTTTTGCCTTTGTTTACCATTTTAACAAAAAGGTTGGTTGCCTTTAAAATACCCCCTTTCAGTTTTGCCCACTGTTGTTCTACATCCCCCAGCTGTTCCCATCCCACTAACGACTCCCTGAGGCATTGGCCCATCATCGCAAAGTTAGTCTTCCTAAAGTCTAAGACCCTCACCTTTGAATGGATTCTAACAGCCCTAGTCCTAATACTGAACCACACCATCTGGTGATCACTGGATGCAAAATGATCTCCCACTACAACATCAGAAACACTTTCTCCATTGGTAAGCACCAAGTCCAGTATGGCCCCTTCACGTGTGGGGTCTGTTACCAATTGCCTGAATAGTTCTCCCTGTAGATACTGGGCTTGACTGACCTTGGTCTGACCCAGGATTGTATTTATTTTATTTATTTAACAGTTTTTTTATACTGTTTTATCATTGCAATCAAAGCGGTTTACATTATAACTTAAACTTGGTAAACGTACATTAAACAAGGACATTGATAACTTGGATTTTTCTGAGCAATGGAGGGTGACTTCTGTTCTTATGTTGGCTAAGTCCAGGTTGCCTTTTTCCCATTAAGCCATGACCATACCTGTTCAGTAATTGTGTTCTTTACAGTGGTTTCTACCATTTTACCCAATACTGATGTCAGGCTCACCAGTCTGTAGTTTCCCAGATCACCCCTGGAGCCCTTTTTAGGAATTGGCATTATATTGGCTATTGTCCAATCTTCAATTCTACAGATTACTAATAGTAGATCTGCAATCTCTTGTTTCAGTTCTTTCAGCACACTCGGATTTATTTCGTCCGGTCCAGCTGATTTGCTACTCTTCAGTTTATCAAATAGCTGTAATACACCGTCCCAGTTTATCAAGATTTGTTTCAGTTCCTCCCCTTTAAATGCCATTTCAGTCCTAGATAACTTCCTTACATCTTCCTCAGTAAAGACCAAGCAAAGAATTCATTCAGTCTCTCCGCTGTGCCTTGTCCCCTCTTAGTGAGTCTTTTACTCCTCTATCATCTAATGATCCAACTGACACTCTCAGGTTTGTTTTAAACTACAAATGTACTTGAAAAAGGTTTTATTATGTGTTTTTGTTTCCACTGCAAGTTTATTTTCAAATCTCCCTTTCCCTGCCTTTTAAATCTCTTGCAGCTAATTTGCTGGTGAGAAATGTCCTAAGCTAGAGCAGTGGGTGAGTGCTGGCTGTGTGTCCTCCTCGGGGGGGGGGTCCAAGGTGAATTCAGCGTTCCTCTCCGTCAGGCCAGATCCCCCCCCCCCCTCTCCGCTCCCCAGTCTCTGGGACTCCCCTTTCTAAGGTGCAGGAACGAAGGCTTTTCCGTGTTTCCTCGTCTAGAGCCTGAAGTGGAATCACTGCAAGCCAGGGGATATTTTCAGGGCATGAGGACCCCTGGGGGGTTTCTTCGCTTTTTCAGATGCAGTATAGGGAGCAGAAGTTGCATACAGCGCCTCATGACATGTGCATAAAGAAAAGGAAAGCAGCTTGTGCCTCCCGCAGCGCCAGAGAGCAGGACGGGGATTGCTGCAGATTGCAGTTTGCCGCTGGGGGCACGTCCGCTGCGTTCCTCCGAGCTGGGGCAAGGTGTTGCCTTCTTGCGCTGCGGTGCGGTGCGGGGAAATTGTGCCAGGGGCAGCAGCGGGGAATCGCCTCGGAAGGTAAGGAGCTGCCGGGCAGCAGGAGGCCGAGCACTTTGCAAGGGCGGAGCTGGGTGCAGAGCGGCCTTGGTGTGCCGGGAGAGCTGAAGATGCGCTGCATTGCCTCGCCCTGTCCTCTGTGACGCCGAGGCAGAAACGTTCTATTTGCCGGCAAGGGCAATCGCGGCTTCCACGCCCTTTGTCCAACGAGCTGGCAAAGGTGTGCGGCTGCCGGCACAGCCCTTGCGGAGGGCGGCAGACGTCCGTTGCAGCAGCTGCCGCCAGGGGGCAGAGCGTGCAGGTCCTGGGTGCGACTAGAGCTTTAGGTTGAGACTGGGCTGAATTTTCCCATCTAATTCTTTATGGAGTGCAAAGGGCACCGCCTCCATCGTCTGCCAGCGTCTGGAGGCTTTACAGGCTGGGGCTAATTTTGGAGGAGGAAGGTACTGTTTCCTCCTCAGCTCTAGAGTGTCTGCTGTAGCAAGAGCCGGGCAGTCAGGACCAGCCCCAGAGGTGGTTCAAGGTGTTGGCACCCTAGGCAAACCTTAAGCCTTCTGCCTCCCCCCCCCCCCCAGCTGTCAGAATCTATTGTTTAACGCTGAATAATCTGCTTTTTGTTGCCCTTCCTAAACTGCCACTCTAGGCAATCACCTAATTTGCCTAATGAATGGCCAGCCCTAGACAGAGTGCACCCCACACCCTTCCTGCTTCTCTGCTCAGGGCCGGCACAGCACACTGTTACCATGGTGAGAATGTGCAAATGGGTTACTCACCTAATACTGCATCCTCATATGTGTTCACTTCTGCAAGGGAAACTGCCTCCTTGTGCCACTCTCAGCCAGGCAGGTGTGAGATTGATACAGCAGCCAACGTGTGTGTTGGGGGATGGGGAGAGTTTGTCACTCCAACTCCTGCTCATTTCTTTCCAGATGTCTTGGTATTCAGGGGGACATGGGTGTCACCAGTTGTTGCTTATTAACATGGCTCACTGGTTTTGTATATGGTGTACAGCAGGAGTGGCCAACTCCGGTCCTGGTGCAGCACAATCCAGCCTAGTTTTCATGATGTCTCTAATGAATGTTCATGAGATATGTTTACAGTCATTGCCTCCCATTGTATGCAAATATATGCATGAATATTCATTAGGGACATCATGAAAACCAGGCTGGATTGTGGTGCACCAGGACCAGAGTTGGCCACCCCTGGTGTACAGAAATGCACCTCATGTACTCATGCTCTGTTCTACTCACATGAACCATCATCTCCAGCCAAACCCACTGCCTGCTCCTGTCTTCCAACATGCATGTTCCTAGTGGTCGCCTCCTTCACATACATGCATGTATACACACTTGCACATCCACATACCCACTGTCTGACGTACATGCATGTGCACACACATCATGGCAAGGACTGAGGGGGTCCTATGGCACAGGTCGTCCTATCCAGAGGTGAAAGAGAGAGCCTAGTCTTGGACCACCCTGCTGCCAACAGTCTTTGGTGTTGTGCCAAAAATAAGGGTCTGTGAGTTGACATGTGCTCACAGACCCTGCAGCAGCCCTCCCTTCTTCCCAGAGGGGGGGCCTGTGCTGATTTCTCCTTCTATTTCGTCAGCCTTACACAAGGATTTCTATTGACTGAATGAAACGAGTTGATGTGGAGGGCTGAAAATGAGAATGGAAGGGGCCATGGGTGGAATGAAGGGACCCGGTTGGGGAGAGGGTGGTTTATGGGGAAACTACAGACTGGTGAGCCTGACGTCAGTACCGGGAAAAATGGTAGAAACCATCATAAAGAATAAAATTACTCAGCATGTAGATAGTCACAACCTAATGGGAGACAGCCAACATGGCTTTAGACAAGGAAGATCTTGTCTTACTAATCTGTTATGTTTTTTTGAAGGAGTGAATAAACAGGTGGACAAAGGTGAGTCGGTTGATATTGTGTATCTGGACTTTCAGAAAGCCTTTGACAAGGTCCCTCATCAGAGACTTTTGGCAAACTAAAGAGTCATGGGATAGGAGGCAATGTACTATTGTGGATCAGGAACTGGTTAAAAGATAGAAAGCAGAGGTTATGGCTAAATGGCCAATTTTCCCAATGGAGAAAGGTGAATAGTGGTGTACCCCAGGGATCTGTGCTGGGTCCGCTGCTTTTTGACATATTCATAAATGACCTGGAAAGTGGAATAACGAGTGAGGTTATCAAATTTGCAGATGACACAAAACTATTTAAAGTTGTTAAAACCCAAGAGGATTGTGAAAAATTGCAAGAGGTTCTTGATAAATTGGAAGACTGGGCATCAAAATGGCAGATGAAATTTAATGTGGACAAGTGCAAGGTTATGCACCTAGGGAAGAACAACCCAAACTATGGTTACATGATGCAAGGTTCCACATTAGGAACCACCACCCAGGAAAAAGATTTAGGCGTCATTGTGGATACCATGTTAAAACCCTCGGCCCAGTGTGCAGCGGCGGCCAGAGAGCAAATAGAATGCTAGGTATGATAAGGAAAGGAATGGAAAATAAAACAAAAGATATTATAATGCCTCTATATCGTTCCATGGTGAGACCGCACCTTGAATATTGTGTGCAATTCTGGTCGCCGTATCTTAAAAAGGATATAGCGATTTTAGAAAAGGTACAGAGAAGAGCCACCAAAATGGTAAAGGGGATGGAAGGATACTCCTATGAAGAAAGGCTAAAAAGGTTAGGGCTCTTTAACCTGGAAAAGAGACGGCTGAGGGGAGATATGATAGAAGTCTATAAATTAATGAACGGAGTGGAACGGGTAAACGTAGATCGATTGTTTACCTTATCAGAATATAGAAAGACTAGGAGACATGCAATGAAGCTACAGGGTAAACTATTTAAGACTAATAAAAGAAAATATTTTTTCACTCAACGTGTAATCAAACTCTGGAATTTGTTACCGGAGGATGTAGTAAAGGCTGTTAGTGTAGCTGGGTTTAAAAAAGGTTTGGACAAGTTCCTGGAGGAAAGGCCCATAAACCATTATTAAGAGGTGACCGAAGATATCAATGCTTGACCCAGTACAAGCATTGTGGAACTTGTGTCCCTTGGGGAAACTGCTAGGTACGTATGACCTAGATTGGCCACTGTTGGAAACAGAATACTGGGCTTGATGGACCTTGGTCTGACCCAGTATGGCATATCTTATGTTCTTATGAGCTGGGAGGGGTCATGGGAGAAGAACCAGGAAAGGGCCAAGGAGGGGAGGAGTAGGGAAGAGATTTATTTATTTATTTACATTCTCTTATATACCGCGCTATTCTGCATCAGTGCGGTTTACATTGAACAAACTGAAATTACATTGAACAGGGTATTATAACTTGGAGATAACTATTTTACAGGGAACATGGGCTATGGAGGGTTAAGTGGCTTGCCCAAGACCACAAGGAGCACCTGTGGGACTAGAAACCCCAGTCCTTCCGGCCCAAGGTTGCTGTCCTCTAGTGGGATTTGAACCCCCGACCTTCCGGCCTGAAGTACCTTGCCCCAACCACTAGGCTACTCCTCCAGAAAGGAGCCATGGGGGATGGGGTAGGAGCCATGGGGGATGGGGTAGGAGGGAGAGGAATCAGGAAAAAGCCAGAAGGAAAAGAGGGTAGAGAAGAGCCAGGAAGAGGCTGTGGGCAGCAGGAGGGAGAGGGCTGTGGAAGTGGAGGGGGATGTGAGATCACGGGCCCCTCTCAAGCTGTTGCCCTGGAGTCTGCTGATAATATGCAAAGAGCAGCGATGCAGCACATCTCGGGCAGCCCTTGTTCTTTGCTTGCCACTGGGCACCGAACTCTGGGAATCTTCCTATCATTATTAGACATTATGTAATGTCTGTCTGTGTAAAACAGAGCCACGATTCAAGGTCTTTCAGCGCCAGAACGTTATGCAAGCGTTCCCATTTCTAGTCGAGGCTACAAGATTGTGGGTGAGAATCTCTCCCAGTACAGTGTAGGAGGCTAGCACAAGCCCACCCGAAAATTCTAGAAAGTAGGTAATGGTGGAAAAACAAACACATGTGATTATTTATACTCAGACAGCAAAAGGTTAACTTTTACCTCTGCAGCTTATCAGACCTAGAAGAAAGAGGGAAAGTGGCCTTGCAACCTTGTGTAGCAGGTAGTGTCCTTCCCAGTGCTGTGTGGAGACCCCACTGAGTTTCCTCTTGTAGTAACTTTGTTAGTTACAACTTGTCTCATTCCTTCAAGGTAATCACCCTGCTGGCTGTTAAATCTCAAAGCTCATTATACAATCTCCTTTTACAGTGCCAGCTCCTTCTTACAGTGGCTCCCAGTGTGAGACCTTTCCTAGAGCCACTAAAAGCTCATTTGGCAATTCCTCTGTCTGTCTGTCTCCCCCTCTCCCCCCCCCCCCCCCAGCTGATTGCATCCTTCGTGCATCTTAGTAACACAGTAGTATCTTGTCGCCCTTCGGGGATCCTGTTTATCCCTGATGGGCAAGAGGATAGTAATCAAGAATGGAGCACCTCAACTCCAAACAGATCTGAAGTGACTGTGTGGCAGGTAGAAACCCCAAATAAAACATGCCATGTGGTGCAGTGGGGATAGTTGGACTTTATAGCAGTGATGGGGGGGGGAGGGGCTGAACTGGACTGGCTGTAGAAAGAATGTCAGCCTTGCTACATCCACAGTGAGCAGGGGACTTAATCAGGTGCAATATGATTGAGGACTGTGAAAAACCAATGGTGTGGGGAAAGCAACCTGTACAGCATGGCAGGCAGGAGTAGGCCAAGCACTAAGCAAGCTAGATGGGCTTCTGAGAGGCAACAAAGAGCAGAGCAGCAGGGGGGGAGCATAAGGCTTACAGTCTGCCTAGGGCACCAACACCTTGAACCAACTCTGGGGCCGGCTCTGATAACAGGTACAAACATCCCCCCCCCCCAAGTCTCTATTGCTTCCCACTTAAAATGTGTTTTTCTTATATCATGTTCAAAAAAAAATAATATCCAGGTGCAGATATCCACAGTATAACAGAGCAGTGTCTACTCCTTATATGCACTCCCTCGGGCCCCTACCCTGCCTCTCTCCTCAGGCTGATGGTCTCATGCTATTACCACTACCAGCATGGCTAACGCTTTCCAAAGCCTAAAACTGGGGCTGTCAGGGCCTTGGCCCCCCTATACTATCTCAGCTGGGTTTCCATGGTTCTCTCTGTCATGGACTGAACCCGGGATGGTACAGTCTTTTAATGGGTGAATCGCATAACGAGTAATGGCGATGGAGTCAGTGTGGATGGAGCATGGCCCATATTCCAGGGAGACAACACCTGCTCGGTTAACTCAACACAGCCAGATTTGCTGTGAGCCATAGGAAGTCTGCTAGAACATCACAAACGGATGGACACTGGCTTTTGCTAAATATCATTAATGTTATCAATAACAGTTCAACAGACAGAGGCACAAGGAAGTGCAATTAAAACACCCAGAGCTCAGCCTGGCGTCCTAAGCCCCGTTCTAAGTTTGACATGCCCTGAAAGTTCCAGACCTAGCAACAGGTCCCTTTGCATGAAGGCAGGTTGTACTTGGATATTTTCTAGCCCCTGAGATGTCGCTGGTTAGATAAACAGCCCTAAGAGCTACACAGGGTTTTGGATACAGGGCTCTGCTTTTGCAGCCCACATCCATCACCCCCTATCAACATTTCATTCTCCTACATATGGAAAGTACTTCAATCCAGTAGGGATATATAGTAAGGATGGCCCTTTCTAATGTTCTTTATCTTTATTTTGTCACTTGATTAACCACCCAAGTGAAAGCGTCAGAGTGGTTTACAATAAATGGGCTGCAGTTAGGTTTGGAAAGGAACGTCAGTTTTAGACAGGAAACCAAAGAGGGTAGAACACACAGGTAGGGACAGAGAAACATGAATAAGATGAATAATCATGACAAGTTAGGAGGAGCATGTAATCAGGTCGGGGGAGCGGGAGGGGGAGAGGTCAAAGGCAAGGTAGAAAAAATGGGGTTTTAACATGTTTTTGAATTTTGGGAAAAATGTTCAGAGCGGAGAGTTGCAGAATGCCGATGTGAGGAAGAGGAATGCAGAGTGGCGGGTTTGTTCAAGGAGCGCGCGCAGGAGACGGAAAGGCTAGGCGATTGTTATGGGTCGAACAGAGGAAACGGGGAGGGCTGCGCATGTGAATGAGGTCAGCGAGGTACCGCAGAATGGCAGTGGGAATTACTCTATGTACGGTGATAAGTATCTTGTAAGCGAACTGGAATTTGAGTGGAAAGCAGTGGAAGCAGATAAGGAGAGGAGTCACACGGGCTCTATGAGAGGACTGGGTAAGGAGTCGAGCGGCTGTGTTCTGCAGTAGTTGTAATCGATGGAGCTGTCATCGGGGCAGGCCTGCTAGGATGACATTACGATAATCAAGATGGGACAGGAGCAGTGACACCACGAGTTTCATCAGCAAGGGCCGCGGGAGAAACGGATGGAATTACCAAAGAACGGTGCACAAGTGAGGTGATCTGCTGATGGAAGGAGAGGGCGGAGTCAAGAGTGACACCAAGGCACTGAAGGGATGGGGCGAGGGGTATGTCTGTGCCGCACAGAATGGGCAGCTACCTTTCCAGTTGCACTTGAGGTGTACAAAGCTTTCTCCCAGTGATACAAAATGGGAAAACCCTTTTATTTTATTATTATTATTTATTATTTAACTGTATTTATATCCCGCTTTTCATGTGTGTGTGTGTGTATATATATATATACTGTCTTCATGACAATCACCATGCTATCAATAAAATACAATCAGAGATGAAACAAGAAGGATGAGAGTCCCCCCTCTCACCCCCCCCCCCCCCCATCTGAACTGGTTATATATTCCATCAGTCTCCAGTAACCTTTTGTTGTTCTCCCTCACTGACCCTAATGTGTCTGTCCTGTCCCTTACGTTTGCATGTTAATCCTCCGCTTCTAGTGTAAACCGCTATGATGTTTGGTACCTATAATGGTATAAACAAAATTGCAATCAATTAATACATAAATAGAAGTAATCAAAATATTCCCTTCCCAATTCACCATGATCCATTACAAGTTACTCTTCTACAGGAAATAAGATGACCCCCTTTTCTAAAACTTAATAAGTTGGTTTCCCTTCTTAAATGAATTGGCAAAGCATTCCATAATTGTAGACCAATCACACTGAAAGCTTTAGATCTCCAGGTTACCCTACAAATAAAGTCTACATTGGGGACCTCTAAAAGGCTTTCTTGAAAATATCGTAGCTGTCTCTTAGGAACGTAAAGCCGTAGTCTCTTCTATACATACAATGATTTCTCATTCCTCACAACTCTGAACGTCAGCATCAGCAGTTTAAATGTACATCTCTCTCATGGTAAACCAATCACTTTTATTTTTATTTCTCTCCAGTAAAAATCTGGCTGCAGTATTTTGTGCACTCTGTAACCCTTTAAGCAGCTCATCTTTTAAACCTACCTACAAACATTACAATACACTCGGCAACAATGACTGGGCTAAAATATGTAATTCCTGATCACTTAAATATGACTCGAGTTGTTGCACTAATTTTAATTTGTAGAATATAGATGGAATCACATTTGAAATCTGCCTCAATCCGATCTCATCCTTCTCGATAATAATTCCTAAAGAACAGAGCTCTTTAACCCAAGGGTGGTATTGGCACCAATCAAAGGTAAAATTGGCAAACAGTTCTTCCCAGCTTCCCCCAGACCCAAACAAACCCTCTTATGCATCTGCATTTAAGGCCAAATTTCTCTGGTCCAATCAACAACAATGACTGATATTCCCTAATGAACGGGTCTTATCTCTCACCAGTGCTGCTAACCACTCTATAGCAGCTGCATATGGACAAAATGTTACACCAAATGTTCTTATCGATTTTCCTAAAGGTTGAAGTTAAATATTAAATAATACAGGCGAACATGGGGAGCCTTGCAGAACCCCCATTCTCAATAATTCCCCTACTTTACTTTACTCTTCCTTCCAAAAAAAAGACTGAATTTAAGGTAGCAGCAACCCTCTTATTCCTCCTACCCGCTGACAGTGCACAATTAAGATTATTAGATCAACCCATATGTAAGGATATCTGCAAAAATGGGGTAGCCTTATCGAAACACTGATCTAACAAAGTTTTCCAAATCCTCCTCCTCCTCCTTCATCTAATAAAGTATGATTTTCTAAAAAGCCCCTAATCTGGTTGCATACTTCTTTTTCCAAAACCTTTGCCAATGTGGCTCAATTTGTGATGGGACGAAAATGTTCACAATGGGTTCTATCTGCCCCTATGTTCTTCAAGATCAGTGAAACTACAGTCTCTTTTAACTAGGGAGGCATCACACCTTCTAATGCCGAACTCTTCTTAGGTGCATGTGACCCTAGATGTATAAATAGCATCCCAGAGAGGTGTTAGAGACACTGCATCAGGATGAGGGAGGTGGAGGCGGGTATGGTGCAGGTGCCAAGTAGGAGCAGTGCAGCAGGGTGGAGTTAATCGTGGGGCTGGGCTGCAGGCTGCTGACTCTTCACCTGGGCACAGAGCGTGCGGCAGATCTGCAGTTTGAACTGGTTGTTAAGGCAAAAATATGAGCAGAGCAGTGGCGATGTTTGTAACAACTGTTCTCAAACAAATTCCATAATAGCAAAGTAGATGGTAGCAAAAACAGACCAGATTGACCCCTCCACTCTTCCCACATGCATGTTTTGGGAGGATGAGCAATACCAGCTCCCCAGTCCCTTTCCTACTAGTGCCCTCCATGTTGATCCCAAGTGTGACCGAAATCTGTTAAAGTACTTTCCTCCACCATTGCCATAGACTATCTGAGGTCTTGTCATCTTCCTCTACGATTCTTGCAAAACCAACACTAAATCCAACACCCAGGTTCCCTTCATGTCCTATTAACAAGTCTCCTTATAATCCACACAGCTGCCAAAATGAGCAAAGCCACTGCAAGGGAAGAACAGCTCCCCGGAATTTGAGTCTCAAGCATTCTTATGCCGTGCACATTACCGTGTTCCAGTAATGCCCTGCTAGTTTTATCCAGAGGGACTCCTTGCTGTGCTGTCTCCCTCCTTCCATAGATTCTATGCTTCATGTGTTTTCCCTCATTATCTCTAAGCTGATAGATGCAGGACATGACCATTTCTGTGGACCAGCTAGGACATGGTCCCCTACATAGGACTGGAAGTCAGCTGAGGATCGTCTTCTGGTCATTGCCTAGATGAGTGAAGTACCTGCACCCTCTCTCCAAGAAAACCACCAGCAAGTTTCAGAAGCACGGCGCGGGGGGGGGGGGGAGGGAGGAGGCGGCGGGTCTTAATACATTTAGAACAAAACACAGTGTGACCCAAGGAGAATCAATAGATAAACCATGTAATATTAATCTTCCACTCCTTTCTAAGAACTGACTATAGCCCATAAGAGAATGAACAACTGGGACCCATAAGGAATTGCAGTTGCATCACTGCAGACAACAGAAATGTAACAGACGTAGTGCTTGGGAGGCGGGGTCTCACATGGAGTAGTGCTTGGGAGGCGGGGTCTCACATGGAGTAGTGCTTGGGAGGCGGGGTCTCACATGGAGTAGTGCTTGGGAGGCGGGGTCTCACATGGAGTAGTGCTTGGGAGGCGGGGTCTCACATGGAGTAGTGCTTGGGAGGCGGGGTCTCACATGGAGTAGTGCTTGGGAGGTGGGGTCTCACATGGAGTTGTGCTTGGGAGGTGGGGTCTCACATGGAGTTGTGCTTGGGAGGTGGGGTCTCACATGGAGTTGGCATTCAGTTTGGGTTTAGTGGGTACAACTAGAGATGTTTTGTGGCAGGTAGGTTTTATGGTTTTCTCACTGTGATCTAGCACTAGCTTCAGACTTGACTTGGAACGTCACTAGGGGTGAAAGGTGACCTGCCTCCACTGACCATTTTGTCTCTCCTGCTTCAGACTGTCGGTAGCAAGGGAAACATCTGACCTTAGCTCTTACGACTTTTCAGTCATGTCTTAGTAGCAGAAATGTAAGTCTCCAGGTGACCTTGATATGGGGTTAACCTATTGCAAGTGCCGGCTTAGTCCACTTAACACTTAAGAGATGAGGGTCAAGAAACAAGTTCTAGGTGAAACCTTTTTATTGCAGTAATTCAATACAATGTGACAAGCTTCTGTGTTCTCCTTCTTTCCTCTGGTCAACAAGGAAGCAACACGCTTACACCAAAGAAACAATGTGCAAACTCAACCTGGGAGACGTTTCTTTTACTAGTTTCACAAACGTCTGCCACAGCGGTTTTACAGGAGAGGTAGCTGTGTGACTCCCCCTTTGCCTTAAAGAGATACAATTCCAATTGGCTGGAAAGTGTTCCTTCTGGGTTTCATTAGATCAGTTTTCATGGAGATAGGTCCATGCCTTCCCAGGCTGGCGTGCAGTGTTGCCATCAGGTGAACTAGCCAGTTGCCAAGAATGCCAGATTTTGTGGGGGTGGCAAAAAACAGGGCAATAAGCTCGGAGAGCGAAGCAATGAGACTGGTGAGGATCCCCGACCTCACCAGTCAAAGATTCCGCAGGGCAGGCTGGACAATGCAACTGGAGCCTTTCCTGTGGTCCCAACCATCCACCCTAGTCTTTAATCCCCCCACAGTGAGCACGTTCTAAGCGTGTGCTTGCAATGCAGGAGGTTAGCCCTGAGGCATACTGGCCTGCAAGGACACATTTAGCATGTGGGAAGAGCCGTCAGACTCCCACTGCTCACACCAAGGGAAGCAGTAGGGGCCAGATACTGGAAGGGGAAAGTGAGGAAGGAGTGACTGGGGGTGGGGGGGGGGGAGAGGAGGGAGTGGATATTGGGAGAGATGGAGAGGCGGGACAGATTTTGATAGAGAGAGGAGAGGAGGTAGGGACCGTTGCTGGGTGACCACAGCAGTGGTGTTGGGCTGAGAAAAGTGAGCAGGACCCGGCCAAGCACAAGGCAAACTAGGGAGCTGCCTGGGCAGCAAAGGGCAGCTACAGTCCAAGCAAAAAAACAGCCGCACAAACGCAATGACTCATTGCTGCGCACTTTTAACCACAGGACTAGGAAGAATGGGCAGTTTGCAAATAGTCCATTTACCCTTGCAAGTGGATTTCTAAAATCTCCCTTCTTATGTACATATTTATAAAACAAAGTTTAATATTTACAAGTATGATGTCTAAATATGCATTTTTATACAATTATTCTGGGAGGGATGATGTTCAGGTGATTATGGCTGGGTTTAAATATCAAAATCTTGTTGCGGGGGGGGGGGGGTTGTTAGGATCTAAATGTTAATTGTGAGGGGGTGCATGGCTGAAGGTTTGCACTGACCCTGGGAGATGTTGGGCAAGGGATGGAGGAGAGCCTGAAAGGGGGTAAACCTGCTGCTAGACAGGGGGATGAGTGAGGCATGAGAGAAGGGTGATGTGCCAGAGTTGCCCCCACCAGTGGGAGGGTGCTGGAGCTACTACTAAGAGGCGAGATGGAGTGACACGACCAAAAATTCACCAGGGGTGCCAGTATCCTTGCACAGGCCCTGTGCGGGCACCGCAGGAGCTCAGGGGAGATGGTTAGGGCTGAGTGGACAGAAGCGAGATAGCCGATACCTATCTGAAAGCTCCTGTGATATTTGTACTGGAGTCCTAGAGAAGAGATTTACCTGCTCGTTCAGCCTGAGCCCACAGCTGGTATGATACCCACTCCTGGCACTGTTAGTTATTCATGAACTGTTGTCTTCCTGATAAACACACCACGCTGGCACACCTCCATATCCCCTTTAGAATACACTGCTCTGGGATGGGAGGGGGAGCAAGCATGGGACTTAGCACCATTTCACAGTGAGCTTTACTGGTGCCCTAGGTTGGACATGTCCAGTAGGAAAGTATTAGTGATTCTAGCAGAGGGCGGAATATGTTCACATGGATGTTATGAAATACACACCGAGACGATGGCTCCTCGGTAATCTGTCATTTCTTCTTGGTACTGCCCTTTCCATGACCGAGTTTCCAAGCTCTGCATAATTTTCTTGAAACACACCCAGCCATTACTTAGTCAGCCGTTCAGTTCCCAGAGGGTTTCCCCTGGGATCAAGCTTTATAGCTCAGTGGATTTTTGGGTTTCTCTCTGTTCATTTACAGCTATCAGAGTCTGACCTTTCCCCAGTTTGCTGACACCTGGGCCTGACCAAATGTCCAAAGCGCAGCAGCCCAGTAACTCCAGAGCACAGTGACTTTGAGTTTATTCTGACAACTGTATAAAGGACGTACTTAGTGGTCTCAGTCCGGATTTCTTAGCACAGAAAGTCTATACTGGCAGGAGAGAGAAACAGGAGTGAGCAAAACATCCCGGGTTTATTATTCCTTGAAAGAAAACATACGATTTCTGTGTGTCTAAATACATAAAGAGTGTGTGGGGGGGGGGGACATAATACCCACTTACAGGGCCAGGAATAAGATTTCAATAAATGTAATACAAAGAAAATAAAACTTTGAACCAACCAATCTAGGTATCATAAAAAATTATTACAGTTTAAATATAGGCGGATTTTGGGGGGGTGCATGGGAGGCAGTCCCCCCCCACCCCCAAATGTTGTGGACACTAATGGTGAACTGGTCTCCCTGCCCCCACTGCCAGTATGACTTCCTTACTCTTCCCTGCCCCTCAAAGTAAGAAGGTAAACTACACCGATGAGTTTAAATAAAACTTTAACTATGTAAACACATTAATCCAAATAAAGATGGATAATTTGGCAATTTTCTAAACCTCTAGTGGGAGGCAAAGCCAGACCTGCTATAAATAGGTGATTCATGGACTGAGATTGGGGCTTGAAATCTCTCCAGTGTATAACTTTACAGTCTAGTGCCTCAGCATCCTCTAGGGAGGTAGTACGCTGGTGGCTCCCATAACCTGTCACTGGGTGCCATTAGACCTACTGGAATCCAGAAGGAAACCTAGGAGAATCTCTGGATGCTTTCCAGTGCTCAAGGGATGTAGGAGGTATGGCAAATACTATCCCCCCTCCATCACCCTCTTCTCCCCTCACCACCCAGTACCTGTCTCCACCCCCTTCCCCATCCCTGCACTAGACATGAGCTGCTGTGGATTGTGTCGGAAAGAGGAGATGGCACTATCACCCACACTGGTCTAGTCTATAGGCCTCCAATTCAAACTGATGAAATGGACAGAGACTTGATCCTTGATATTGCAAAGGTAGCTATGAAGTGAGAAGTGATCATATTGGGTGACTTTAATCTACAGACGTGGATTTTATTTCTTCTGCAAATCTAGAAAGAAGTAAAAGGATTATGGATGCCTTCCAAGAAGCATTGCTCAGACAAATGGTGATGGAACCAACCAGGGAAAGTTCAAGTCATGGGATAGGAGGCAGGGTACTGTTGTGGATCAGGAACTGGTTAAAAGATAGAAAGCAGAGGGTAGGGCTAAATGGCCAATTTTCTTAATAAAGAAAGGTGAATAGTGGAGTACCCAGGGATCTGTGCTGGGCCCACTGCTTTTTAATATCTACATAAATGACCTGGAAATGGGAATAATAAGTGAGATGATCAAATTTGCAGATGACATAAAATTATTCAAAGTTGTTAAAACACAAGAGGATTGTGAACAATTGCAAGAGGACCTTGATAAATTGGAAGACAGGACATCAAATGGCTGATGAAATTTAACGTGGACAAATGCAAAGTTATGCACCTAGGAAAGAAAAGCCCAAACTATAGTTACACGATGCAAGGGTCCGCATTAGGAACCACTACCCAGGAAAAGGAGTTAGGCGGCATCGTGGATACCATGTTAAAACCCTCGGCCCAGTGTGCAGCGGCGGCCAAGAGAGCAAATAGAATGCTAGGTATGATAAGGAAAGGAATGGAGAATAAAACAAAGGATATTATAATGCCTCTGTATCATTCCATGGTGAGACCGCACCTTGAATATTGTGTACAATTCTGGTTGCCATTATCTCAAAAAAGATATAGCAGAATTAGAAAAGGTACAGAGAAGAGCCACCAAAATGGTAAAGAGGATGGAAGGACACCCGAGGAGAAGCTTAAAATGTTAGGGCTCTTCAGCTTGGAAAATTGGTTGTTTATGCCATCAAAAAGTAGAAAAATTAGGGGACACACAATGAAACTACAACGTAACCCATTTAAGACTAATAAGAGAAAATATTTTTTCACTCAATGCATATTCAAACTCTGGAATTTGTTACTGGAGGATGTAGTAAAAGCTGTTAGTGTAGCTGGGTTTAAAAAAAGGTTTGGACAAGTTCCTGGAGGAAAGGTCCATAAAGCATTGCCCTTCAACCCTCTTCAGGCGTTACTCAGATGTCACCATTATTAAAGAGGACCCGGGAAATCCACTGTTTACCTCAGGACGAGTATTGTGGAGCCTGCGTACCTTTTTGGGAACCTGCCAGGGACTTGTGACCTGGATTGGCCACTATTGGAAACAGGATTCTGGGCTAGTCTGACCCAGTATGGCATTTCTTATGTTCTTAATGCTGGATTTAGTACTCACCAATGGAGATAGCATGCCAAATGTCTGGGTGGGTGCCCATGTGAGCAGCAGTGATCATCACACCAAGAAATGACCCAATCTAGAAATGCCCTCACACTGCAGTGTAGATAGTTTATGTATATAGTTAACCCAGTTATCCAAGTTTGTACTCCTGTTCAATGTAAAACCTGACAGTTTGTCGTTATGGTCGTTTTGTTATGATGTAAACCGCGCTGATTCTAAATAGCGCGGTATATAAGAAACTGTAATAAATAAATAAATAAAATAAAAATCCAGGCAGAGTCCAATCACAGCAAACTCAAATCTCCTAGGTTTCTAAAACACTGACTCAATTCAAATGGAAAAGTCCATGGAGGAGAAGTTGGCAGAGCGGGAGAAGATCCGGGGAAGAGCTAAACTAAAAGAGGCATAAAAGGGACGATGGATATATGTTAGTAAAGTAAATAAAAACAAGAGGAAAAGGAAACCTATACGGTTCACCAAAGAAGTGTTTATGTTTATTTTTATTGTAGACTTGGCTGCACAAATAAAGGCAAAAACACAACTTTCACAAAATTCAGAAGAGGAACACAGAATGCAGGATAAAGCTCAAAAGAGACAAAGGTGGAAGAAAAGATGGCTAAAGACGTGAAGCGTGGAGACAAAACCTTTTTTCAGGTATATTAGGAGAAGAGGAAGATCAGAGGTGGAATTGCAGGACTCTAAAGTGCCAAGGACAGATTCATGGAAAGTGACAAACATGCTAAACAAAAATGCTAAACAAATACTTCTGTTCTGTATTCACTAAAGAAAATTCTGGAGAAGGACCACCTATGATTGACAAATACGCAAATGGGAATGGAGTAGATACCACACCATTCACAGAAGATGATGTGTTAGAGCAGCTTGCAAAACTGAAAGTGGACAAGTCTATGGGACCGGATGGGATACAGCCCATGATACTGAAAGAGCTCAGAGAGGTTCTGGCAGGGCCGTTAAAGGATGTTTTTAATAGATCCTTGGAGATGGGAGAAGTTCCACAGGACTGGAGTACAGCCGCTGTGGTACCTCTTCACAAAAGTAGTACTAAGGAAAAGGTGACAAACTATAGGCTGGTAAGCCTTACCTCAGTGGCAGGAAAAGTAATGGAGGCGCTTCTGAAATAAAGAATAGTGGACTCTCTAGAAACGGACTGCATGATCCGAGGCAACATGGTTTTACCAAAGGAAGATCATGCCAAACAAATTTGATTGAGTTCTTTGACTAGGAGATCAGGGGCATGTGATGGATATCTCACCACTAGATTTCAGCAAAGCCTTTGATACTGTTCCTCAGAGGAGGCTTGTCAATAAACTGAGCATCCTGGGGATGGGTCCTAAGGTGAACTGGATCAGAAATTGATTGACTGACAGACGACAGAAGGTGATGGTATACTGAACTTACTCAGAAGAAAGGAAGGTTATTAGTGGTGTGCCCCAGGAATCGGTCTTGGGACTGATACTGTTCAATGTTTTTGTGAGTGATATTGCAGAACGATTGAAGAAATAATTTTGCCTTTTTGCAGATGACACACATATTTGCAACAGACTGTATACTTCTGAGTGAATGGAAAACATGAGGAAAGACTTACAAAAACTGCAAGAATGGTCTAATGCTTGGCAGTTAAGATTTAATGTGAAGAAGTGCGAAGTCATGCACTTGGGATGCAGAAATCCAAAGGAATTGTATGCCGTAGAGGTTGGTGTGCATGGACCAGGAGAAGGACCTTGGAGTGATAAGTGTCTGAGGATCTCAAGGTGGAGAAACAGTGTGACAAGGTAGTAGTCAAAGCCAGAAGAGTTTTGGGCTGCATACAAAGAGGAATAACCAGCAGAAAGGAAGAGGAATTAATGCCACTGTACAAGTCGCTGCTGAGCCCTCATGTGGAGTATTGTGTTCAGTTTTGGAAACCATATCTTGCAAAGGATATAGAAAGACCGGACACGATTCAGAGGAAGGTGACCAAAATGATTTGGAGCCTGTGGCAGAAGATGTATGAGAAGAGACTTGAAGACCTAAATATGTACACTCTGGAGGAGAGGAGGGACAAGGGAGATATGATACAGACCTTTAAATACTTAAAGAGAAATAATGAACAAACAAACCTTTTCCAAAAATGGGGAAGCTGTAAAACTAGAGGGCATAACATGAAGCTGCAAGGGGGTAAACTTAAAAGCAACATCAGAAAATAGTTTTTCACTGAAAGGGTGGTGGATGCTTGGAATGCCCTCCCGATGGAAGTAGTGGGGGCAAATACAGTGAAGGAATTCAAAACAGCATGGGACAGACACAGTGGATCCTTTTATAAGAAACAGGATGAAATCAAAATACACTTAAATATCTTTTATACTTCAATAAATAGAGGGGGTGACCTGCATGGATCTGCGGGTACAACCCAAACAAAGGCATAGAGGGGGATGGCTTGCACAGAGTGGTGGGTACAAACACACTAGCCACCTTACTGGGCAGACTCGATGGACCACACTGGTCTTTATCTGCCCTCATATTGCCAGTTACCTGGGTGCTTTTCCCAGTGCCCTTCAACCCTCTTCAGGTGTCGCCATTATTAAAGAGGACCCGGGAAATCCACTGCTTACCCCGGGATAAGCCTTGTGGAACCTGTGTTCCTTTTTGGGAACTGGACTGGGCACCATTGCAAACGCGATACTGGGCTTGATGGGCCTTGGTCTGACCCAGTGTGTATTCACAATTTTCCTACAAATCATTAGGCAGTGGTTGTTTTTAGTGGGGGGAAGGTGGGTTCTGCAGCCGAGGAATGTGGCCCGAAGACCCGGAGCCATTGGCTGCACCGGGCAGTAGCTTGATGCTAACGATGCTTAGGATCCAGTTCCTCGGCCTCTCCCTCTTCCTGCCTTGTGGGCGCTGCCCCCTGCCCAGGTGGGTCTCCCCGCCCCTTCTCCCGCAGCCCTGCCCCGCAGGAGGAGCAGCCGAGCCGCAGGACCAGCCCAGCGCTTCAAAAGTGCCCTGGCTCGGTGCTCGCTGGAGATCGGCATGGGGGCTGCAGCGTGACGGTGCCGGCGGGGAGGATTGGAATCCGGAGCCCGGGTGCAGCGTGGGTGGCACGGTGAGTAATGGCCGGGCCGAGGGGGGGGGGGGGGCTGCGCCCCCTCAGATCTTCTGCAGGGGTGGGGAAAGAGGGGGCTCAAGCCGAGCGATTTCGGGTTTCTTTTGTACCGAGACTTGTGGCAGATTGGGGGGGGGGGGGGGGGGCTATAACAGTGTCCTCCCATTTGTGGCTCGTTTATAGTGACATTTTCCCTTCTGCCCGATTCGCTACCCCGGTCAGCGGAGGTTGCTGGTGCCAGGTTTGAGAACCACCTTTCTCGCAGTGCAGCCCGGTGTGGTTGAATTAGCACTCGGAGCCCGGTCAGCGCCTCTGTACCGAAGGCAGAGAATCGCTGCTGTGGGGTCGGGACTCGACCTCTGCTGCTCCTTTCTGGAGAGAGAGGGAAGCAATGGGAATAAGCCGAACCCGCAGGATCTTTTACATGCCATGCCCCCTCCCCCCCCCCCCCCGATAACATTCTTGTCCCCTTATCTGCCCCGAGGGGGCAGGTGGTGTCACTGCAGAGGTCTTCCCATGCCCCTGAGGGCTGTCGTCTTCCTCCCGTTTTACACCGCAGCTCATGCCCCCCCCCCCCCCCCTGAAGTGGATCTAGTGCCGGGGTCTAAGATGGGCTGCGTGACTTGGAAGAAGCAGTAGCACTGTGCTAGACACCGTCTCGGTACCTGGCCAGTCTGAGCAGGGCCGGCCCAACCATTAGGCAAGACTAGTGAGTTGCATGGGGCAGCAACCTCGGGGGGGGGGGGGGGGGGTAAAGAGCAGCAGCGTCAGTGTAACGCTAGATCCCGACAGTCTGACACACTCCAAGTGCCCTCAGCACATTCCTTTACCTGCAGGGAGAGCGGCCGCACACATCCATACCAAGCAAAGCTTAAGACAGACAAGCACGACGTCCACTTAGGCATTTTAAAGGGGTTGTTGTCAGAACAGAGGTGGACAGATAATCATGACTTTCAGGCGAGGAAGGAAGGCTGAAGGTTTGCCTGGGTGCTCACTGCCTTGCACCAGCCCTGGATACACGATGTCCCTGCCCAGAGTGGCTTACAGGGAGTTAGGCAAGGTCAGGTGTCAGCAGTGTGATAGCTGAACACCGGCTTTCTTGGCTTTTAGGCCATTGTTCTAGCTATTGAGCCACTTCCTCTGCACAGGGCTTTCACACTATCCCGCCTCTCCTCCTCCCCCAGCTTCCTAATCCTGACTATCTGCCCTACGGGGGAGGGGGAGGGGGAAGGGAAATTTTGATTCAGCTCAGGCTTTTTTCAGGAGTAAGTCAAGGTGAGTGACATTCAAGTGCAGCAAGCACTTTCTTGTCCCCAGTGGGCTCGCAATCTAAATTTGCACCTGAGGCAATGGAGGATGACGGGACTCGTATGGAGCTGCAGCATAGTTCTTTCTGCCTTAAAGAAATTTCCGCTTTCTTCTTGAGTGCTGAGACTGTAAGAAGCCGGCTACCCAGCGCCTTTGCTGTGGCTACTGCAATATATTATGAATGTAGGGTTGGAATCCGCCTTGACCATTTTGTTGCTAGGCAGACTGCACATTTTAATAAATATGCACTTGATTAGTTCAACCACTCTCTAAATTATAGGAATTGCCATTGTGAGCTGAGATCTTTATGCTAATAAAATGGAGGAAAGCTATACTGTGCGGAGCTCTTAGAAATATCCCCCCTCCTCCTCCCCCCTTGCTGTTTGGCACCAGTCTCTGCGTAAGCACATGTAATACCTGATTCCATACAATGTCCACCTGGGAAGCTCTGCTGAGGATTTTACTCTCTCAGAACATGCATAAAGCAATGGGGGGTTCTGGTAACCTTTCGGACTCCAGAGAGATTAGCAGGTATACAGCTGCCTCTAACCAAAGAGGTGAGATGAGCGCAGCTGTGGCCACCCTTGGGTGCTGCTATTTGCATATTTTCAGCATGGGCTGCAGACAGGGTGGCTAACATCTTTGCTCGCCCACGCAAATGCCAACGTAAGGAGACAAGAGTTTCCTGCTTCAGAAGCCTGAGGTCACTGACACTGTATCAGTCAGCAACAATCCTCCTACCTGTCCAGGTTTATTTTTGCCACAATGTTTTCCCAGAGAAAGTGCAAGGGTAATGGGAGCCTTAGGCGAACCTTTAGCCATATTCCCCCTCCCCCCCCCCCAAGAGTTTGATAATTAAACTCAGCAATCTTCCCAACACCACCCTTCCCATGACAAGCCCTAGACATGTGTGATGTTATAAATGGATATCTCACGTTTAAGCATTCAATTCTGTGTGGTACGCGTGTGTGCGCTGCTCTCCCTGCAGGTAAATTCTGTGTGGTACGCGTATGTGCGCTGCTCTCCCTGCAGGTAAATTCTGTGTGGTACGCGTGTGTGCACTGCTCTCCCTGCAGGTAAATTCTGTGTGGTATGCGTGTGTGCACTGCTCTCCCTGCAGGTAAATTCTGCGTGGTACGCGTGTGTGCGCCGCTCTCCCTGCAGGTAAATTCTGTGTGGTATGCGTGTGTGCACTGCTCTCCCTGCAGGTAAATTCTGTGTGGTATGCGTGTGTGCACTGCTCTCCCTGCAAGTAAATTCTGCGTGGTATGCATGTGTGCGCTGCTCTCCCTGCAGGTAAATTCTGTGTGGTACGCGTGTGTGCGCCACTCTCCCTGCAGGTAAATTCTGCGTGGTACGCGTGTGTGCCCCGCTCTCCCTGCAGGTAAATTCTGTGTGGTATGCGTGTGTGTGCCGCTCTCCCTGCAGGTAAATTCTGTGTGTGTGTGCCGCTCTCCCTGCAGGTAAATTCTGTGTGGTACGCGTGTGTGCGCCGCTCTCCCTGCAGGTAAATTCTGCGTGGTACGCGTGTGTGCGCCGCTCTCCCTGCAGGTAAATTCTGTGTGGTATGTGTGTGTGCGCCGCTCTCCCTGCAGGTAAATTCTGTGTGGTACGCGTGTGTGCACCGCTCTCCCTGCAGGTAAATGCTGTGTGGTATGTGTGTGTATGCCGCTCTCCCTGCAGGTAAATTCTGTGTGGTACGCGCGTGTGCACTGCTCTCCCTGCAGGTAAATTCTGTGTGGTATGTGTGTGTGCACTGCTCTCCCTGCAAGTAAATTCTGCGTGGTACGCGTGTGTGCGCCGCTCTCCCTGCAGGTAAATTCTGTGTGGTATGCGTGCGTGCGCCGCTCTCCCTGCAGGTAAATTCTGTGTGGTATGCGTGTGTGTGCCGCTCTCCCTGCAGGTAAATTCTGCGTGGTACGCGTGTGTGCGCCACTCTCCCTGCAGGTAAATTCTGTGTGGTATGCGTGTGTGTGCCGCTCTCCCTGCAGGTAAATTCTGTGTGGTACGCGTGCGTGCGCCGCTCTCCCTGCAGGTAAATTCTGCGTGGTACGCGTGTGTACGCCGCTCTCCCTGCAGGTAAATTCTGTGTGGTATGCGTGTGTGTGTGCCGCTCTCCCTGCAGGTAAATTCTGCATGGTATGCGTGTGTGCGCCGCTCTCCCTGCAGGTAAATTCTGTGTGGTATGCATGTGTGCGTCACTCTCCCTGCAGGTATATTCCGTGTGGTATGCGTGTGTGCGCCACTCTCCCTGCAGGTAGAAGAATGTGCTGACGGCTCTTGGAGTTTGGCTGGCTGTTGGGATTTATTCTTTTGCTTTGACTGCTGCTCTTTCATGCCCCTCAGAAGCTGCTGCCTTAGGCAACCACCTAGTCTCACCTAATGATTGAGCCAGCCTGTGTTTTCCCCCAGTACATCAGGCTCCATACCTGACCCTATTCACATCCCGGCTAAAAACCACCTTTTCAAAGCTGCTTTTGGATCTTTACCCTGTTATCCTCCTGCTCACCTCCTCTGTGTACCTTTATTATTCCCCTAGATCTATCTTAGCGCCTAGTTGTTGACTGTAAGCTCTGTTGAGCAATAACAGTAGTTTTTGGCCATGTGCGGTTTGCAAGAGCGCTCCGTGACAGCAGAATATCTGTAGTCTGAGAGAGGGTCTCTGTGAGCCAGCCTAGTGGCACAGCGGCAATGATCAAGACCTAGGTTCCATTCCACAGTCTGGTTTATGTTTCTTTGGTGCAAAGAGAGTCCAAGGTCCCAGACGCTGTTGAATGGTGACACCTGCTGCTTTGGAATGAGGGTGCACTCATACTGGCTACTAGAGGGAATCATGGTCTGTGGCAGCCAGCAGCAGCAGGAAGCGGGAGGTGAGCTCCTCCTTGTTCCCCCTCCAACCACTGGCTTCCCTGGAGCTTCTAAAAAGCAGAGCCGACCAGCACGATCAGCGAGGGACCTGCAGCCAGCAGCAGCGGGAAGTGGGAGGTGAGCTCCTCCCTATTCCCCCTCCACAGCCAACCGCCAGCCTCCCTGCACATTTAAAACACCAGCATTGACCAAAGCGCCCGTGCCTAAGGGCCTCACCAAAGGACCCTTTGGTGTGGCCCTTAGGTGTGAACTGGAAAGTGGGCCCCTATAGCCACAGGAAGCAGCAATTGCCCACACCGAAGGACAAACTCTATGACAACAAAAACAGCTGATTCAAACAGAGATAGGCTTCCCTACTTCACCACAAACAAACAGCAAACAAGTTCCTTGCTAGAGACAATCACACTCCATAAGCAACCTACTCACCTGGACCACTCACTCAATAAAAATCAAACAGACAAAATATGCTCACATGCAAGTCAAATGAACAAAAATGACTCTAACACCAACCGGTCTCCTTCTCCTCCTCTTCCTCCTAACTGTCCCACTATTAACTTTCTCCAAGTCAAACCATTGCTATGCATTGTATGATCCCAATCCTGCACAGACAGAGAATCATACCACATTGGGACACACCTCACCAGCAACCACACTGAAGGCAACAAAGACTCACAAACATTCATCCAACCATACTCACCATACCTCAACCAGCATCCACACAATACCCGAGCTGCACCCTAATAAATGCCCCCTCTGCCCACAACAATATCCATACCATTTCAAACTATTTCAGTGACCATGACCTAGACCTCATGTGTGTCACTGAATCCCAGATCACGGAAACAGATAATCCACTCCCGAACCAGCTCATTTTACCAGAAGTATCCCTATATAACTGCCCTAATCAAAATAAAAGAAGTGGAGGAATATTCATCCTAGCTAGAAGACATCACTTATTAAAAATCATCGCTTCCACCGCCACTGATACCTCCAACATACTGATCATTGAAAGCAAGCAGTTAACTATCTGCCTAACATACAGATCACCTAATGCAAACACTGATGAGGTTTATATTCTATTGGAACTAGCATGCACCGATTCAACAACAAAAAAAAAACAAGCCATTCATTTTCCTAAGTAACCCTCATTCCTAGAAGCCATGAATGCCATGGACCTCATCCAAATCATAACAGCACCCACTCACAAGGGAGGAAATATCCTCAATCACTATTCGTACTAAGTTCACTCTGCAATGGCAACCCAAAGATCTCTCCCCAAGTCACTGCTATCCCCTGGTCAGATCAACACATCATATCATTTGACATATCCCTGACACCCAATGGAACTATGACTCCGAAACAACCGCTAGGGCCTCGCAGGTTCAGAGACTTCAACAAAGAGGACTTACTAAACCACATTATCCCACAACTCAATACATCCACGCTTGATCTTTCAGAAATCTTAGTTAACTGGAATAATATCATTTTATCCTATGCTGAGGTCCCACCAAAAGCTTCAACTCGTAAATCCAATGCACCTTGGTACTCCTGGGAAATAAAAGAAGCCAAGCTCAAACTAAGGCAAATCAAATGACATTGGAGGAGAACCAGGATCCACACCTTCAGAGCAAATACTCACTCAACCAAGAGAAGTACAATAACCTGATATCAAAACATAAAAGACAGTACCACACCAACTTTCTCCTCAAATCCCCAAACCAACCCAGAGAATTATTCAACATTGTCCGATCCTTCACAAGGGTTCCACCCACTCAAACCAAGATTGCCCTCCACCCATAAGAATTTGCCAACTACCTACATATTAAGCTCCCGCCCTACCCAGCTAGCATTACCAAAACCAATCTAACCCACGACAACACAAGAGCCACACACAGATGGACGTCATTCCTATAAATTTCTACACAGCGCCTAGATGAGGTCCTCAACATGATTAACACAACTACCTCCCCACTCAATCCATGCCCTGTGTCATGGATCAAGATGACGATAACAGAGCTCTCCCATATCCTAAGATAATAAATCTATCACTGACCCAAGGGCACATACCTGCCAATCTAAAAACCACCACCCATCAGACCCATCCCAAAAGAACCCACAACTGACACCATGCTAATCTCCTCTTACAGACTAATCTCTAGTATGCCCTCCTAGCCAAAATAATTGAAAATACCATGCAACTCCAGCTCCAGGACTTTGACACAGTAGCCCTACTCAACTCCCAACAGCATGGGTTTAGACCCAATCATGGCATCAAAACACTGCTCACCTTCTCAAGGGATTTGAACACAACAGACAAGGGTTTCTACTAATATTCCTTGACATCTGTCATTTTTGACTAAGTAAACCACACAAAACTCCTGGAATGCCTAACAGATCTTGGCATAAGCAGCACCCGCTTGACCTGGTTCCACTCATACCTCATTTACCATACACAACAAGTAAGAACAAGAGATGAAACGTCAAGACCCTTCGAACTCCAGCAGGGAGTACCCCAAGGCTCATCCCTGTCATCCTTACTCTTCAACCTGTTCATCCAACCAGTATGCAAAATCTTCAAAGAACATAATATCCTGTACCACATCTATGCTGACGACCTGATGTTTTACACGCCCACAAAATCCCATTTCAACGCTGTGGCAGAATGCATAGTTTATTAGGAGACTATGTTTTTTTAGCCAAAGTCTGAAGCCATGTTCATCTCAAGAGATCCCTCTTTCATGCTCCCAAAAACACTCAACAAGATAACCCTCCCAGTCAAATAGAAAGTCAAATACCTCAGAGTCACCCTGGATCAGCAATTGAACATGCAGGCTCACATAAAGAATATCACTTCTACTGCCTATTATAAGATGAAGACCCTACACAATCTTCTCCCACTCCTGGACCCCAGCCATTTCCAGACAGAAAGCCAAGCTATTATTACCCTGCAACTGGACTAATGCAATTCCATCCTTCAAGACCTCCCAAACATGCCCACCATCCTCTCCAACTGGCTCAGAACACCGCAGCAAGACTCATAACAAGGACACCAAGACACAAACACATCATCCCAGTGCTCAAAACTCTTCACTGACTTCCTATACAACTACAAATTAAACTTAAAGCCATCATGCTCACCTACAAATCCACCCATGACCAAGCTCCTCATTCAAAAATGAACTAGTACAAGATCAAGAAGACAGCACAACATAGAAACATGATGACAGAAAAAGACCACAAAGCCTATCTAGTCTGTCCTTCCATAACAACAACTACAACAGTCCACTTTTTACCTTTAGAGATCCTCTGTGTTGGTCCCATGCTTTTTTGAATTCAGTTACTGTCCTCATCTCTACCACCTCCACTGGGAGACTATTCCACGGATCCACTACTCTTTCCGTAAAGAAATATTTCCGCATATCACTCCTGAAACTATCTCCCTTCACCCTCATCCCATGTCCCCTCGTAGCAGAACTTGCTTTCAATTGAAAGAGGCTCTCTCCCTGAACATTTATGCCACGGAGGTATTTAAACATCTCAATCATATCACCTCTATCCCGCCTTTCCTCTAAGGTGTACATATTAAGATCCTTAAGTCTGTCCTCATATGCTTTATAATGAAGCCCATTAATCATTTTAGTAGCAACCCTCTGCACCGACTCCATCCTGTTCACATCCTTTTGAAGGTGCGGTCTCCAGAATTGCACACCATACTCCAAATGAGGTCACACCAAGGACTTATACAGAGGCATTATCACCTCCTTTTTTCTGCTAGCCATTCCTCTCCGTATGCACCCAAGCATCCTTCTAGCTTTTGCCGTCGCCTTTTCTACCTGTTTAGCTACTTTAAGATCATCAGACACAACCACGCCTAGGTCCCGCTCTTCTTTAGTGGACAAAAGTACTTCACCTCCTATACTGTATTGCTCCCTTGGATTGCTGCAGCCCAAATGCATGACCTTACATTTTTTAACATTAAATCCCAGCTGCCAAATTCTAGACCATTCTTCAAGCTTAGCTAGATCCCTCCTCATGTTATCTACACCTTCCTGGGTGTCTACTCTATTGCAGATTTTGGTATCATCTGCAAAGAGGCAAACCTTACCCGACAGCCCTTCCGCTATATCACTAACAAAGATGTTAAAAAGAATCGGACCAAGGACAGATCCCTGGGGCACACCACTGGTAACATCCTTCTCCTCAGAGTGAGCTCCATTTACTTGTACTCTTTGTCGCCTCCCACCCAACCAATTTCTAACCCAAGCAGTAACTTTAGGGTGCATCCCTAGGGTGCTCAGTTTGTTTATAAGTCGCCTGTGAGGAACAGTGTCAAAGGCTTTACTGAAATCTAAATACACCACATCTAGAGCTCTCCCTCGGTCCAACTCCCTGGTCACCCAGTCAAAGAAATCAATCAGATTTGTCTGACAAGACCTGCCTCTGGTGAATCCATGCTGCCTCGGATCCTGTAATCCGCCAGACTCCAGAAACCTCACTATTTTCTCTTTCAGCAGCGTTTCCAATAATTTACTCACCACTGAAGTTAAACTAACTGGCCTGTAGTTTTCAACCACATCCTTACTTCCGCTTTTGTGTAAAGGCACCACATGAGCCTCTCTCCAGTCCTTTGGCACCACTCACGACTCCAACGAGGCATTGAAAAGGTCAGTCAGTGGAGTTGCTAGAACGTCCCCAAGTTCCCTCAGTATTCTAGGGTGTATCCCATCCGGTCCCATCGCTTTGTCTACTTTAAGTTGAGCTAGTTTCTCACGAACACAGTCTTCTGAAAATTGTTCAAGATGTCCCTCGCTTCTGTTCTTATTTGTGGGTGTTTTCTGAGGTCCTGCTCCTGGTTCTTCATCTGTGAACACAGAACAAAAATATTTGTTAAGCAATTCCGCTTTATCCTTATAAGCTTCTACATATTCACCCCCTGCACCCTTGAGTCTGACAATACCACTTTTGCCCTTCCTCTTCTCACTAATATATCTGAAAAATGTCTTATCCCCCCATTTTATTGCATTGGCTATTTCCTCCTCCTTTTGAATCTTTGCCTTCTTGACTACTTTGCTAGCTTCTCTAAGTTTTTCCAAATACAGATGCCTGTCTTCCTCTCTCTGTGATCTCTTGTATTTCATGAAGGCCTCCCTCTTTTTCTTCACTGTTTCAGCTACTTCCTTCGAAAACCATAGCGGTCTCCTGTTCCTTTTGCCTTTATTTACCATTTTAACAAAAAAGTTGGTTGCCTTTAAAATACCCCCTTTCAGTTTTGCTCACTGTTTTTCTACATCCCCCAGCTGTTCCCATCCCACTAACGACTCCCTGAGGTATTGGCCCATCTTCGCAAAGTTAGTCTTCCTAAAGTCTAAGATCCTCACCTTGGAATGGATTCTAACAGCCCTAGTCCTAATACTGAACCACACCATCTGGTGATCACTGGATGCAAAATGATCTCCCACTACAACATCAGAAACACTTTCACCATTGGTAAGCACCAAGTCCAGTATGGCCCCTTCACGTGTGGGGTCTGTTACCAATTGCCTGAATAGTTCTCCCTGTAGAGAATCCAGGATCTCCTTACTGCTAGATGATACTGCAGCAGGAATGTGCCAATCAACATCTGGCATCCACAACCAGAACCTGCTCAACATTCCAACACTCAAGACAACTAACACCCAAGCAACCTGCCTGAGATACTTCTCTATATATGGTCCCACACTCTGGAACTCATTCCCAACCACACTAAGAGACACCAATGACTGCAGCGATTTTTGTAAAAAACGAAGACCTTCCTATTCCAAGAATACTTCAGCCCCAACACGTAATGCAAAAAGCTCCCCCCTGTCCCCCCTCCCATCCCCACTACCAATATGTTTTCAGGTTCTGGATAACCACTATATTTAGCCCTATGTAAATACTGTCCCCCTGCACATAGTTCTACCATACCACCCTCCTATTATGTTCAACCCCTATCCCTTAGTTCTTGTACTATGTTCTATACTCACTGTTCCATGTATAAGAAGTTTATTGTTCTATGTAAACCACCTTGGTGGTATAAAAGAAATGTTAAATAAATAAATCAATTAGAAGCTAGGGCAGGCTATAAAGGTAAGGGAAATACCACAGGTAGTTCTGAATGAAGGCTCATGGTGCCGTAGCCCAATAAAGGCCCAAAGGTACAGGAGGAAACTGCCAAGTCAGAAATACTTTCATGCTGGGAACTCACTGAAAATCTGAGAGCTATAGGGTTGGGCTTTATTTCTAATTTTTTGTTATCCGCTAATGCGGACAGACGCCCTTGTGACTCAAGGAAGTTACTAGCGCAAAGGCTGATGAGAAGCTTCTCCCAGAGAGAGTCCCTCTAGAGTGGGGACTGTTTTGTCTCCCTCCCTTGGGCTGCAAAGGCCAACCACAGCCAGACAGCTCCGATATACGGTTTCATGTCCAGCACTGGGGGCTGAGCCGGGAGGCTGTCCAAGTTGTGCGTCTGAAAGATGTTCATTGTTTGATAGGTCCAGAGTGAGGAAAGGTTAAATAACACGCTTCCTCCGTGTATTTTGTAGAGACAAGCTCCTCTTCCTGATTAATTTCTTGGTCTGTCAGTTATGGGCAGCCACACCCTGCGTGGAGGAGGGATTCTACCTAACAAATGGAATCTCCATCCATCTCGCCCCCCCCTCCTCTACTTTCACTCAATCAAGCTAGTGTGACATCATTGATGACTCTCTAGCTCAAGGGTTCCAAACTTTTATTTGTGGCAAGAACCCTTTGGTGTCTGATTAAATTCTTAGACCCCTTTTATTTTTCTAGTACCCATCAGGTACTTACTGATAACAACAGCAGGGTGCTCCTTCACTCAGGACCTCAGCGTACCCTGGGATCATCGGAACCAACTTTTCAAAACAACTGGCGATGTCAATTGCTACACAAATTAACGCTTCCTGGACACAGTGAAGAGAAGTTTGCTCAAGTACCCACAAAGCTGGTATCTAAGCCTGCGATTAGCTGAGACATAAGGGGCCAGGGGAGGGGAGAGTTTCACGTAGTGTTTCCTGTCCCTTAGGTGTGTGCCCCCCCTTCCTTGAGCACGTTACCTATAGATTCCACAACAACGTAAAGCCTGGCATTGCTGTGAGGTCACGTCCGCTTTCCTTTACATCAGTGCTAGCACTTACCAGTAGGTAAGGGTCATAGGGAAATGTACCAGCAAACTGCAGGACTCCTCCTGCCCCAGCTACCTCTGGGGCAGGGCAGGGCAGGGCTGCTATATTGAAAGGAAGGGCCCACAGGAGATCCACAGATGCTTTTGTAGTTTAGTAACTGGGCTATTTTTTTCTTGTTTTACTTCCTAATTACTTTGGGGAGCAGAAATTTAGCTAACATTGCTATCCCCAATAGTCATTACTTAGAACCGTCTTAGGATTTAGAATGCCAAAGTGGGATAGATGGAATAATTGCCTCCTTCAACCTCCAAGGCCGCGGGTAGATTTGGTTTTCTCTTTGTCTTCCGCAGTAAAGAGGTCCAGGGGTATTTTGTATTTTCTGGAGGTGTTCTTCACTGTGTCCCACTGCTGACTTTCTATCACTGCCATGGGAAGGGGACGTGGCCTTGCAGCTGGGGTCATGGGCTCAGAAACAGGGAAATCAGATCCCACTAACCCACCATGGGCAAGTCCTGCGGTCTCAGGTACCTACTTAGATTGTAAACTCTTTGGGAAAGGAACTTATTGTACCAAAATGTTTAAAATGCTATAAGATGCTTTGAATATTATCCATATTTTCATAACTGGCTTGCTTTCTTCCCATTTTATTTACCAGATGCTAGTGAAACTGAAGACAGCTCTCCGCATTTTTGGCACCAGCCTCTTTGCCATACTAGTCTTGGGGGGTATCCTAGCGGCCTATGTCACTGGCTACCAGTTTATTCACACCGAGAAGCACTACCTGTCTTTTGGATTGTATGGAGCTATCCTGGGCCTGCACCTCTTCATCCAGAGCCTTTTTGCTTTCCTGGAGCACCGGCACATGCGGCTGGAGGGGCGTGAGATGAAGCTACAATGCTCTGTGGCACTCTGCATCGCCGCCTACCAGGAGGATCCCGATTACCTGAAGAAATGCTTGCACTCGGTGAAGCGCATCTCTTACCCCAAACTCAAGGTAGTGATGGTGGTGGATGGCAACACTCAGGAAGACACCTACATGCTGGACATTTTCAATGAGATCATGGGCTCCGAGAAGACCGGGTCCTATGTGTGGAGGAGTAACTACCACGAGAAGGGGGCAGATGAGACTGAGCCGAGTCTGCAGGATGGCATGAAGAAGGTGCAGGAAGCTGTGAGAAGTTATGACTTTTCCTGCATCATGCAAAAATGGGGTGGCAAGCGAGAAGTGATGTACACGGCCTTCAGGGCTCTGGGCGACTCTGTGGACTATGTCCAGGTAAGTTCAATGTTGGCTGCTGGTAGGACACACAAGAGGTGGGAGGAAAGGTTTTCACAACTGTGGGCATTGTTTTGGGGAGAGGGAACCATTTTGAAACGTGATAGTGCAATTTCTGGATCTGTGTTTATCATAGTTCATTTTTTTCCAGGAGAGTGAAAAGTGTTAAACGAGAGTGAGATTTGGGATGTGTTGAGAAAGAGGTGGCATTATTTAGGATTGCCATGGCTGTAATTTCTTTCTGCCTCTTTTACTGAAAGGGTTTAGTTTTGCAGGTTGTGTAAAGGACTAACACAACAGATTTTCTAATACATGAGACTTCCAAACCATACAGGTCTATCTTTGGATAGTCCATCAACTCTCAAAGGATATCACACCTTGTATATAATCCAAATAGCCCAAACTTAATGCTGTAAATCAAACATACATATCTAAATCTGAGCAAGGACACAGGTGCCATATCTATCCACATGTGTGTGTTTGTTAATCTTGGTCTTATTTATTTATTTATTTATTTAATTGGATTTTTATACCGCCTTATCATACAATCAAAGCGGTCTTATGGGTTGGGGGGAGGGGTCGCTGGACTGTTAGCAAAAGAGAATCTTTAGAGGGATAAAATAAATCTCTGGTCTTTGCACAGTTTCATAATATTCTAGCTTTGACCCCAAAGTGGAAATGATTTCTGTGTTATAAATATCCAGCAATCCTAATCGGAAAAGAGAAAGATGGTAATTCTAGAAGTTTCCATAAAGCTCCAGAGAATGGTCTGTGTTTCTGGAGGATTCTTCTCGATCATCCGATCAGCGACTTTCCAGTTTTATCCCAATATCTTTCTGTATCGTCCTTTGTCTCAGCTTAACTATAATTACAAAATAAGAACACTAGCGATCCTCGGAAGGCATCAGGAACCAGTAATGCTAACTAACCTTTCCAGTCTAGAGGTGGAATCAGCATGGCTTAACCATTAGGCAAACTAGGTGGTCTCTGAGATCTCCTTCTAAATCTACTGCCTCTACGTTCTACAGAAACGGCTCTTGCCAACGTCTCTAGTGACTTGTTCCTCACCAGATCTAAGGGCCTTTACTCAATCCTCTTCCTTCTTGACCTTTCTGCTGCCTTTTGAAACTGATCACCACCATCTCATCAATATCCTGTCTTCACTTGGATTTAGGGGCTCTATTCTGTCCTGCGTTTCTTTCTACGTTTCCCACCACACTTTTAGTGTATGTTCTGGTGGATTTTCCTCTACTGCCATCCTGCTTTCAGTTGGTGTACCTCAGGGCTCTGTCTTGGGACCTCTCCTTTTCTCTCCTAGACTCAGTCCCTTGGTGCACTTAATTCCTGTCATAGTTTTCAGTATCATTTTAATGCTGATGACTCTTAGATCTACCTCTCTGCACTTGAAATCTCTCCAGAAATCCAGACCAGGATTTCTGCCTGCTTGTTAATGATATTGCGGAAGGGCTGTCGAGTAAGGTTTGCCTCTTTGCAGATGATACCAAAATCTGCAATAGAATAGACATGAAGGAGGGAGTAGACAACAGGAGGCGGGATCTAGTTAAGCTTCAAGAATGGTCAGGAATTTGGCAGCTGAGATTTAATTTAAAAAAATACAGGGTCATATATTTGGGCTGCAAAAATCCAAGGGGGCAGTACAGTGTAGGGGGCGAAGTACTTTTGTCTATGAAAGAAGAGCGGGACCTGGCTGTTATTGTTTCTGATTATCTTAAAGTGACTAAACAGGTAGAAAAGTTGAGGGTTAAAGCCAGAAGGATGCTTGGGTGCATAGGGAGAGGAATGGCCAGTAGAAAAAAGGTGATAGTGTCTCTGTATAAGTCTCTGGTGTGACCTCATTTGGAGTATTGTGTGCAGTTCTGGAAAGCGCACCTTCAAAAGGATATAAACAGGATGGAGTAGGTGCAGAGGGTGACTACTTAAATGGTTAGTGACCTTCGTTATAAAGCATATGCGAACAGACAAAGATCTTAATATGTATACATTAGAGGAAAGGAGGGATAGGAGCGATATGATAGAGATGTTTAAAACTTCCATGGCATAAAAGCACACAAAGGGAGCCTCTTTCGAGTAAAAGCAAGTTATGCTACCAGGGGACATAGGATGAAGGTGAAAGGTGGTAGACTCAGAAGTAAATATTTCTTTACGGGAAGAGAAGATGCTTGGACTAGTCTCCCAGTGGAGGTAGTAGAGACAAGGACAGCATCTGAATTCAAAAAAGCATGGGACAGACACAGAAGATCTCTAAAGGAAAAAAGGGGACTATTGTAGTTGATATGGAAGGGCAGACTAGAGAGGCCATGTGGTCTTTTTGTGCCGTCATGGTTCTACGTTTCTATGTTTATCTGGCATTACTGCCTGGATGTCTCACTGCCATCTGCAACTGAACATGGCCAAAACTGAGCTCCTTGTCTTGCTCTCTAAACTCACCCCCCCCCCCTTCTCTATTTCTGTGGATAACACTACACTTTTCCCTGTTTCCTCAGCTCACAATCTTAGAGTCATCTTTGACTTTACTCTCTCTCTGCATACATCCAACAGATAGCTAAAATCTTGTTGATTCTCTCTTTATAACATCAGAAAAATTTGTCCCTTCCTTTCTGAACACGCTACTAAGACCCTTATCCACTCTCTAGTTACCTCACATCTTGACTATTATAACCTGCTCCTTGCTAGTCTCCCTCTGAATCATCTCTCTCCCCTTCAATCAATTCAACCCTCAGCTGCATGGCCTATCTTCCGCCAGAGTCACTATGCTCATGTAATCCCTCTTCTCAAGTCACTTCACTGGCTCCCTATCCATTTCCGCACCCATTTCAAACTTCTCCTACTTGCCTACATTCATTCTGCAGCTCCTCATTACCTTTCCTCTCTCTAAAGCCCTCCTCGGGAACTACGCTCCTCTGGCAGATCCCTTTTATATGTGCCCTTCTCTGCCACTGCCAACTCCAGACTTGGTTCATTCCACTTTGCTGCTCCATATGTCTGGAACAAACTACCTGAGTCAAACTACTACAAGGCTGCTTTTGGATCCTGATGCTCCTCACTCTTGTGTATCTTACTATACTCTAGTCCCCAGTTTTGTGATGTTCTTCGTCTTGATTAGATTATTTATTTATATTCTCTTATATACCGCGCTATTCTGCATCAGTGCGGTTTATGTTGAACAAACTGAAATTACATTGAACAGGGCATTATAACTTGGAGATAACTATTTTACAGGGAACATGGGCTATGGAGGGTTAAGTGGCTTGCCCAAGACCACAAGGAGCACCTGTGGGACTAGAAACCCCAGTCCTTCCGGCCCAAGGTTGCTGTCCTCTAGTGGGATTTGAACCCCCGACCTTCCGGCCTGAAGTACCTTGCCCCAACCACTAGGCCACTCCTCCACTCCAGCTCTGATTATAAGCTCTGATGAGCAGGGACTGTGTCTTACATCTATATGTACAGTATAGTGTTATACAAATGATAAGTGGTAGTAGTAGGGTAGTAATTTCTTGGGGGGGGGGGAGCAAAGAGGCAGCAGTCAGAAAAAAACAATAGATCCCGACAGACAGTCAGCTCAGAGCCATCAGCACAATCTCTTACCCATAGTACTTTCCCCATAGCCCCCTTACCTGGATAAACAGCAATTTCCAAAAGTAATTTAATTGGGTAAATAGCTATCATTACATATGTATATAGAAACAGAGAAAATAACTACTACTACTACTACTATCAAACATTTATAATAAAGAGCAAGCTACTCATTCATAAGAACTATTAAGCTCTACAATCCCTTCCTCTGCCTCAGAGATCCCATGTTTTCTTGAGTTCAGATATAGTCCTAGTCTTTGCCACCTTCACTGGGAGACTTTTTCACACATCCACTGCACTTTCCGTAAAGAAATAGTTCCTCAACTTACGTCTGAGCAGGGCTGCTGCTACCATTAGGCAAACTAGACATCGCCTAGAGCACCGGTCCTTCAGGGGCAGCCACTGCCGCCGCTCTCATTGCTTTCCGGGATGTACAACAGCGGCAATGGCTGCAATCAGAAAGTTACATCGGAGCAGGTCAGAAACAGCAGGCCAAGTGTGCCGAAGCACATGGCCTGCCGCAGGCACCACGCCACCCATCAAGATCTGCTGCCTAGCCCACCTAGGCCCGTGCTGGCTCCAGCAGATGGCATCACCCATACGTGAGGACTTTTTTCCTGCTTGTCCATGGAGAAACTCAAAGACACATCAGTGCCTGCTTTTACCAGTGGGAAGAATAGACAATTTGCAAATAATCCATTATCCTTGTAAGTTGCTTTTAGAAATTTCCCTCATCATGCAAATATTTACAAAACAAATTTTAATAATTTAAAGTATGATGTTTTTGTAGAAGTCCTGTTCATGCTTTGGGCACAGAGACAAACCTGGAGCCATTTTAGAAGCCTCAGTGCAACAATGTCCAAGGCAGAACCAGGGGTGTGGTGTAGGCAGGTCCGAGGTGTTCCCATGATTGGATGGCCTTGCCCGATTTCAGAAATGCCCTTGATGTCCACAGCCGCGTTCCAGGCACGAATAGGCATCAGAAAAGTGCTTGCTTTTCATCTGAACAAGTGGAGGAGGAGGTACACTCATCACCCCTAGAATGGGGGAATGTGGATTCATGTTTCCATTTCACCATGCCAATGGACATCTCCGAATACAACCTTGTGTGAAATGGATGTCCTCCCTCCCCCCGCAGTATGTCTCTCTCCATCTTCTCTTACTCCCCTGCTTGTGCCCGTCTTCATCTCTCTCAACTTTAACAGCTATTCTTCTCTGTGTTCCTCTTTTTGAAATCCTTGTATGCCGCCTATAGCTCTTCTGCTTTGCTATCACCTCCTTCAGGTACTGTCCCATTTTGTCGAAGTCAGCATTTCTGAAATCTAGACCTTTGATTTTGTGACTCCCGTAAGCTACAATTTAATTGATTTATTCATTCATTTGTACTTACAATCCATGTCATCTAAAAGGTCTAAGCAGAGTACAGCAGTACGTACATTGTCAAATAATGACAAACAATAGACACAGTTTCATTATGCCTTGAACGGAGGGAAAATCAGCAGCCAGTGCTTCCCTGTGTTCCCCTTGCTTAGGTTTGCCAACTGGCTCTATTTCTGCTGACCAGGCCAGCCCCATGCATAGACTTGTGATTAAGATTTCTCTCTGGAAGCAAGATTACAAGTCCATGTGTACACTGTACTAATTCTATGCAGGTTTCAGCCCAATCAGAAGAACTGAAGCTTGCTAGCAGTCATACAGCAGCCATGGTGCTAGTTAATTTGAGTTTCAGTAGGTCTGTAAGGGTGCCGGGGCAGTGTGAAATGAAAGTGCTCACTATCCTGTTCATTTGTTTGGCAGGTGTGTGACTCGGACACTGTCCTGGACCCTGCCTGCACCATGGAAATGCTGAGAGTTCTGGAGGAGGATCCTCGAGTTGGCGGCGTTGGGGGAGATGTGCAGGTAATCAGCCAATAACCTGAAACATTGTTACCTGCACAGCACAGGACGAAGCTGGGCAGGGTCACAGGCTCTACAGCCTGAAGGTAGAAGTGAGTTTGGTGCTGGGAATGGAGGTGGGGTTAGAACATGGTGCTGCACGTGAAGGCCGTTGCAGCCTAGCACTGGTAGTGAACGGGGTTACAGCCCAGCAATGGGAGTGACTGGGGTTAAAGCCTGGTGCTGGATGTTAAGATGCTTAGAGCCCGGCACTGGAGGTGACTGGAGTTAGAGCCCAGCACTGGGGGTGACTGGAGTTAGAGCCCGGCACTGGGGGTGACTGGAGTTAGAGCCCGGCACTGGGGGTGACTGAGGTTACAGCCTGGCACTTGCTGTGGAGAGACCTTTGGCCTGGCCACTGGGGGGTGGATAGGGTTAGAGCCTAGTGCCAGGAATATCTAGTACTGGATGTGGAGAGGCTTACACCCTGGCCACTAGGGATGACTGGGGCTTAACGTTTTCCTGGTAATAGAGGGGCTTATAGCTATGTGCTGGGAACAACTGGGTTTAGATCCAGGCACTGGAGATAGCTGAGTAGTAATTGGAATTAGAGCCTGGTGGGTCTTATATTCTGTGCCGGAGATGGCTGGGGTTATAGCCAGGTGCTGAGTGTGGCTGGCGATAATCTCTGGTTGAGGGTGGCTGAAAATATAGTGGGATGCTGGGAGCAACAGGTGATCTCTCTTACCTGCATGGTTGTAGTAGCAGGTTACAGTCAGGTGCTGGGAGGGGCTCGGAACACATGGCGATGGAGAGTATAGTCTGGTAAGTGAGGGTGCCTGGGTAAGTGCTGGGAACATCTGATCCTGATCCTCTTTTTCTTCTCCCAACAGATTCTAAACAAGTATGACTCATGGATCTCCTTCCTGAGCAGCGTGCGGTACTGGATGGCCTTTAATGTGGAGCGAGCCTGCCAGTCCTACTTTGGCTGTGTTCAATGCATCAGTGGGCCACTGGGCATGTATCGCAATGCTCTTCTGCAGTGGTTCCTAGAGGATTGGTACCATCAAACTTTCCTGGGAAAGAAGTGCAGCTTTGGGGATGATCGACACCTGACTAATCGGGTCTTGAGTCTTGGTTACAGGACTAAGTACACAGCCCGCTCCAAGTGCCTAACAGAGACTCCTACCAAGTACCTGCGATGGCTCAACCAGCAGACGCGTTGGAGTAAATCCTATTTCAGGGAGTGGCTTTACAATGCCCTCTGGTTCCATAAGCACCACCTCTGGATGACCTATGAATCTGTGATCACCGGTTTCTTCCCCTTTTTCCTTATGGCTACCGTCATCCAGCTGTTCTACCGTGGCCGAATCTGGAACATCCTGCTCTTTCTGCTGACCGTGCAGCTGGTAGGGATCATCAAAGCCATATACGCCTGCTTTCTGCGAGGGAATGCTGAGATGATATTCATGTCTCTCTATTCTCTCCTCTATATGTCCAGCCTCCTTCCAGCTAAGCTCTTTGCCCTGACCACCATCAACAAATCTGGCTGGGGCACATCTGGACGCAAAAAGATTGTGGTGAATTTTATTGGTCTGATCCCTGTGTCCATCTGGTTCTCTGTCCTGCTGGGAGGTTTGTCTTACACAACATATTACCAGAGCAGGGATCCACTTGGTAACACAGAGGTTGCTTTCCTGATCACAGGCACAATTCTGTATGGCTTTTACTGGATGGCACTGCTCACCTTGTACCTGGCAATTATTGCTCGCCGCTGTGGCAAGCAGCAGGAGCAGTACAGCCTGGCCTTTGCTGAGGTGTGAGAGATAGAAAAGACAGAAAGCCCAGCCATCTCCTTAGAAGGCTTAGATTACCCCAAAACGAGTATGGCTTTGGGCTGCCCAGAAGTGGGCATGGCATGCAGTATCATGAGCTTGGATACCTCCCTGTGTACAGTCTGAAAAACTGCCCAAAAAGGAATGCTATGACCTGAGCCCAGACATCTCCTCTCTGTGCAAGAGCTGGGGGTCAGCCAGTAAATGTGATGTCCTGTGACCTGAGCCTGGACACCATCTCCCTAGGCATGATCTGGGGGATGATTCAGAAATGTTGTGAATATGATTCTGGGCTCAGGTTGCTGCAGATACTGTTCTCTGTCAAACCATCTTGTTTTTATATTATCCTACAAAGGTAAAACTCAGGGGATTTAAACTTCAGTGCAGCTTCAAACATTGATATCTAATCTGTGGACAGTGTGTCTGATCTTTTCGATAACCATCAGCAGAAGTTGAAAGGGCCCAGGAATGCCTACAAAACATAACATCTGGGCACTACTGGAGACAAGAAACTGTTCCACAGGGTACAAGTGCCCAGGTTTCCCTACCTGTCTCAGGGGACCAACCATCCCCTCATTGTACTATGCATATGCAGCAATAAAACTGTTATTAACAGCTTGTTACAGCTCCCACAGAAAGACAGCTGAACAAGGCTCAAAGATACCAGCAACTTCTCCAACAGCTCTGGATATACCCCATCGCCAGCAAGAACCTCAGCTCTGGATATTCCCCATCGCTAGCAAGAACCTCAGCTCTGATCAGCTCCTTTTAATGATGATACTGAAGCATTGTTTACAAATACCCAAATTTAAATTCTCATTTCATCTCATGACTGCAATAACATGACCCCTCCCAAGCATGAGTACACCATTCTGCATTAACAGGGGGGAAAATAACTCCACCCCAGTGTGTGTCAGAGGTAATGGCATGACCCATCCCCAAAGATGAGCAGCAAGAGTGTGAGCCCTTCCCAGAAATGAGTGGCCTGTTCTAAGTGACGACAGGAGAAGCACAGTCTCGCCCCAGTGATAAGTGCCATGCATCGTGTGCTAGCAGTAGGGGCATGACCCCTCTTTGTTGCTGTGTGCTCCACTCTGTGTATCAGTGGTAAAGATGCAACCCATTTGGTGTGGTAGCAAGAGAAGCATGCCCTCCTCCCCATAGCATCCCACACTCCTGGATAATAAATTGCCTTTAAACATATAAGAGCAACCCTGGATTACTTGAGTACATTATGTTCACCATAAAAATGTAGCAGAATACACACCCTCTGAATTATGAAGATTGGCATCTTGTCATCTCTAACATCAAGATCCAGCAAGGAGACTGTGTTACTAACATTATTTTATCTGGCAATAAATCCATTGTGTATACATGTGCATTTTTGAATCTACGCTGCTCCTGGCGACCCAGCAGCTCCTGGGTTCTCTTGGCAGTGTGACCGGCGGAAGATTGCCGAGCCCTTTGTCTGAGGCAATGGAGGGTTAAAAGACTTGCCCAAGGTCACAAGGAGTCGAACCCTGGTCCCTTGGTCACCAAGCCAGTACTCTAACCACTAAGTGACTCATCCACTCTCTGAACAAATCCATTAAGTGCTCTTAAAAACCTCTCTGGGGTGTAGGTTTAGCCTTAACTCTGAAAATACTGAGGAACATAACATCTTCTCTTTGTAGATGATTTGAAGATTTATAGCTCTAGTGATCATCACTTAACAGAACAACTTCAGGTGGTAAAAAATTTTTCAGATGATACTGGGATGACTTTTGGCCTGGACAAACGTGCTAAGTAAAACGGAAAACATCTCTCAGACTGAAGAGTATGTCATAAAGGAGCGTGAGCAGAAAAGTATATGTAAATGTCTAAGAATGCAGGAATGAACAACTCAGGACAAATTACTAAGAGAAATATCAACAAAGAACATTATAGGAGACTAAAGCGATATTGAAAACAGCCTTAACAGTATGGAATAAGATACAAGCCATCAATCAGCTTGCAAGCCCTGTTCTTACATATGGCTTTGGAATCATAGACTGTTTTCAGAAAGACCTCAAACAGTTAGATGTAAGAATAAGAAAATGTCTCCATGGTCATGAGATAATCCATGTGAATCACAGTGTACAAACACTGTACCTTCCAAGAGATGAAGAATGGGCCTTGTAGAAATAGATTACACCAAAGTCACAGTCATGGGCCTCCAGGCACATTAAACAGCCTTAACTGATACAAATACGCAGAAGGCAATGTAGTACGAAAGTAAATATCCTCAGTTGGTCTCCATCTTCAAACCAGGACAAACATTCTTAAAAACCCCCCAGAAGAAATGAAGAATTCACCAGCACCTATGCGAAAGGAAGCAATGAAATGTACAAAACAAAAGATCCTCTTTGAAAGTTCAGATCAACAATCAGCATATGCATAAATTCAGTGTTACTCTACAGCCATATGAAACGTTAGAAGTAAACATAATCCTAAGGACAAACGTTTGATAGTGGCAGCCCAGGATAGGAAAAACAGACACTCGTATGTGGATTCAGTAAGGAAAAACTGGAAAATGTTATTCTTCTCACTACTGGCTACAAACTTCAGATGGGAGGAAAACTATACACAGAAAAATCACAAGATGGTGGCCCATCTCATCCACTGGAAACTGTAAATACTGTAGCAGCACCATAGCAAAACAGCATTGGGATCACACCCGTAGGACTGTGGAGAATATAAAGATTGTGATTACCCAGGACACTCCCATTCCAACCAAAAAGTTTGATGAAAGGAGAAAAACATGAGAATGGCCAGTGCCAAGTGTTTATTCTGTACATCATGTGGAGAGACATACAAGCCTCAAGGACCATGGCAGAAAGACAGATAATTCCCATCAAGGGCCTGATTAAAATCAATTTCCAAGCACATTTTGACAGGTCGCCTCTAAAATGCTCTGGCACAATGCAAATACTACACTGAGCATTAGCAGTACATTTAAGACTGAGAACATGCCCCCCATGCCCTGGCTTAGGAGCGAGGTCATCACTGTCCTTGAAGTATCCTGCACTTTGTATCAGTGGTAAAGGAGTAACTCCTCTCCAAAATGAGTGGCCTGGTCTGCATTTCAGCAGGAGCAAGGCCCTCTCCTAGTGGCGAGTGCTCTGCACTATGTGTCAGCAGTGGAGGCATAACCCCTCCCGAGTGCCTTTTTTTTTTATCAGTGGTGGGGGGCATGATCTCTCCCTAGGGTATGTCTCTGCAAGAGGTTGGATTTATTCTCATCTCTTCACCTCAGAGTCCATGTTAATCTCGCCTCCTTTTCTGTAGGTCCTGTCCCATTGCTATCTACGTCTCCTTCAAAACCCAATGGAGTCCTGCCTCGATCAAGTTCCTGCACCAATGTCACAATTCAGTGCTTCTAAAGCTCAGCACAAAGACACACTAACCCAAGTCTGGACTGTTCTCTACCTGGGACGACTTCACAGACCCCTCTTGATCATCAGCTGCTGCTTCTCCTCTGCATGATCTGAATTATGTGCTGTATCAACATATAAACCCAAAATCAACCATCTATCTACTGCTATCATAAAGTGACATTTTACTTATCAGATAATGTCCTTTCCTTGAGTCCTGCTAGACCAGTTCAGACAAGTAGGTTGTGTTCCCCTACCAGCAGATTGGAGACAAAGAATCAATGAAAAGCTCAGGTTTTAATGACATCACTCCCATGCCTCAGCCACCAGAGCTCTCTCCAGTATTTCTTTGTCTTCAGCAGATTGTGGATGGATTTTCTCTTCTCTGAAGACAATTCGAAACATTTGAGGGGAAAAGATAGATTAAACACTCGTTGAGGGTGACTCTCTCGCTTGAGCACAATGTGGGAGGCTCCACTAGACTGCAGCTCTTTGTCTCCACCAATCTGCTAGTAGGGGAACACAAGCCACTTATCTGGACTGGTCTAGCAGGACAATATGGAAAATGATATTAAAAAGGAGGAAAGAGAGGTCTGCTCATAGACTGATTTAGCTACAGCACTGCATTGGTTCAGCATAATTCCTAACTATGACAATATCTTAAAGAGAAAACAATTTATAGAACATAACCCGTGTATATGTGCAAACAACTATGGTCTGCTATTCAGCGGTGGCTAGCCAATCTAAAGCAACTGGCCATTGCCATGGAAACTAAGACCTGGATATTCAATGCCATACCAAGACACCAGCATCGAATATCCAGGCCAGCCGGATAGCGGCAAAGCTAGGCCAGCCTTTACTGCGCCTGACCTTCGCCATGTAGCGATAACCAGCAGCAACTCAATAGTGCACTGCCTGGTTATTGCTGGGTGTCATCCCTGGAATGCCCCAGTGCTAAGTGCTTAACATCGGCGAGGGCAGCAGCCCTTGTGCGTATTTAGCAGCACAAACATGTTAGCACTGCTGAGTATCCCAGCCAAGGCAATTAACATGGTTAGGTGGTCTGCTGTGTTAATTGTTTTGAATATCCTCCTATATATAACTTTTCATTAAACTTTCCTTAAGGCAAGCAGAAATGAAGTCCAGAAGCCCCAGCAACAAAGCGGTTTTCTTCTTAAACACGTTAATCCTCTGACACAGTACTGTCATTTTGCCCTGTCTGGCTTCATCAGGGAGGATCAGAAAAACCACAGTCCCACGGCAAAGCTATTAGAGATCGCTTGTAATCAAACCTGCAAAGCATCACTGCAGCTATTCCCAGGCTGTGGAAGCCAGACGCTCTGGCAAACTGCTTAGGAAGGAAAGGATTACTTTGCTGCTGGAGCTTGTGGGCTTGGCTTAAAGAAAGTTTGATGAAAAGGGGCTTTTTTTCTAAACAATTTTATAGGACTAGTTTTAAATATATATAGGGCCCGATTTAATGCAGCAAGCTGCTGAACTCTAAACCTGGCTCGTCAATACTGGGCCACATCTGGGTTGAGCAGACTGCTAGAAGCTTGATATTCAGCCGCTATCCAGTTACCTTCTGCAGCAGCCTTCCATGTGCCCAACTCCCTCGTGTCAGTAACCAGGCACTGGCTCAGTATCGCTGCCTGGAGGTGCTCAGTGCTAGCCATAGTACCACTGAATATCCCACTTAGCAGATCTCCAGCCTGCGTAAATCCCTCCTTTGCACAAGTTATGTAAATTGTTTTTCTTTAAGGTATTGTAAGGATTAGAAATGATGCTGCGACTGTGCAGTGCTGTAATTAAATCAGTCTATGGGAAGACCTCTCTTTCCCCTTCTAATGTTCCTATGATACTGGTAGGTAGAGGGCTAATTTCCGCTGTATATGCTGATACAATATTTAATACCTTTGTATTTTTCTAAAGTTTATAATAGTAATGATTTTGATCGCTGCATGTCTGCTGGCAATTAGGTGAATATGTGGACCCTGTGGACGGCTGCCACAGCTGGAGAAATCTTGCAATTCAGCAGCAATGTCTGGATAGGGGCTGGCAGCACACATCTGGATCCAGTGCTGACCGCCGGCACTGTGTTAAGCCTGCTATGTGGATGCATTTGGGACGACCTTCAGGTCTCCTGACATCATTTGGATGAAGTGCCAGTTCGGTCTAAGCTCCACTCCTGACCCACCCCAGCATGGTCCAGAAAGTGCCGAGGTGGTCAGAGGAAATATCCAGACAGTGCTGCTGTCTTGCAGGCCAGAACTTGCCCAGTTAACATCAGTGCTTTTAAATATCAGCCCTGTTGATGCCAAATGGCCAGCAAGCTCTTTTTTTTGTTAATTGCTTAATTTGGCAACAGAACTACTGGCAATTTGGTAATCAGTTGCCTTCTGAAAGCAGTTTGTCGCTTCCTCCCCTTTTCTAGTACTCATCCCTGGTCTATCCCCAACCCACCCCTCCCTCTCTCTCTGATTTGTCCCCTCTCTCCATCAGCCTGGCACTGGGAACAGAAGTCACTGGAATTACAGGACTGGAGCCGAGTGTGGAGGAGCCTGGATCCTGGTGCCAAGCTGTGGGCCTCCCCTGAACTCTGCCACTAGAGGGAAAGCAGCTGCAGTCCGTGAGTACGGGGACAGTGCCCACCACACAGGTTTCCTTTCCAGCTAGTGCCCAGGAGAGGAGGAGAAGGGGCTGTGGCTCTTCCAAGTAGCAGTGGCCAGAGCCCCCATGTACAGCAGAAAGACAAGGAGCTTTTATTCCAGCATTTCTGTTTACATACACGGCCCTTAATTGAGGACAAAAAACAAAATGGCCATTTCCGTAAAGGGCAAAGGAGGTCATGAACCAGTTCTGTGCTAGACTAGATGTTGTGGTGTCAATAAGAGAGGAAGGCAGCGGACAGAGTGTAAACCAGGAAGCTGCTTCCCCCTCCTGCTTTCCCTCCATTGTTACATTTCACGCCAGGCAGGGCATTAGTGAACCTGCTCATCCCCAGCTCTTTTGCTACAAAATCATTATACATCAATTTTCTGATGGTATGGTTGTAAATGTCTATTTATTTTTGTTTACATTTTGACATTTAACTGTTGAATGTGTCCTGTCCGTAATAAGAATAAAGCCACGACTTGGACTCTCACTGTTCTGGTTTGTCTGCTTGTGCACGGGGAGGAATGAGAAAACAGTTCAGAAATGGTGTTGAAGCTGAGAAGCAGGGAGGTGAGGCCTGGCCCTATTGCTGGATATTAAAAGGGATGTCTGGACTCTTTTACCTCAGTCACCCACCCTTCAATCCAGAGATGTCCACAATCACTGACAACACCAGGACAGGTCTGCAGGTCCTACAGCCATAGAGACCAGACAACAGAGAGGGCTAAAAGCTAGTGGGGTGATGAGAGGCATCTTTCATGATAAACAGGCAAAGGTAATGAGAGTATCCATTAAACGATGCGCAAGGGAGGGAGACAGCAGTGTCAGAAGAAGCGTTCTCTGCTCTGCTAGCAAAGGCAGTGACCCAAAGTGGAGGCCAGCACTATGGACTCCGAGTCGATAGATCCTTGCACTCTTGGGAAAGGGCAGGTGACCTGGATGGTGGCAGAGATCCTGGCAGCCCCAGGGCCCTCTCAGACTTTCTTTGGAACATTAGTGATGATGGGCTTGGGCCGTGTTTTGAAGATAATCTTTTTCTTGATCAGTGCTGTCAATAGGTAACGCAGAGATGGCTTTCCTTCACCAGTCTCCAGACGCTCAGCGCTGCTCTTTGTCAGCACTGCAAATGGTTTCTCCAAGCGCACAATTTTCCCATACAGGATGTGATGCCCAATTATTAGCACCGGAACTCCCTGCAAAGAAAGATAAATGAATCAGTTGAATGCCACAGTACTGGTGGCATAAGAAAGTGGATTGCACGGCTCCTGCTGGACCATTTAGGTCCCAGTACTTGCAGAGTGCCCTCCTCCTACTTCTCATTTGTATAGTGCTACAAGGCATACACAGCGCTGTACAGACACATGTAAGAGACGGTCCCTGCTCATCAGAGCTTACAATCTAGTCAAGACAGACAACACAATAACTGAGAACAAGGATGTATCTAGGAGAATGGTAAGGAAACACATAGGAGACTAAGCATATCAGGATTCAAAACTGGCCTCGAAGAGACGGGTTTTCAGCCTGGATTTGAAAAGGGCCAGAAATGAAGCCTGACATACAGACAAAGATAGTTTGTCCCAGGCATAAGGAGCAGCAAGGTGGAAGGATCAAAGTCTGGAGTTGGCAGTAGAAGAGAAGGGCACAGACAGAAGGGATCTGCCAGAAGAGTGGAGTTCCCGAGAAGGGGTGCAGGGGGAGATAAGACAGGAAAGGTAGTGAGGAGCAGCAGAATGAGTGCACTTATGGGTCAGTAGGAGAAGTTTGAACTGGTTATGGAAACAAATAGGGAGCCAGTGAAGCGACTTGATTAGAGGGGTTATATGAGCATATCGAGGCTGGGAGAAGATTAGCCACGCAGCTGAGTTTTGAACAGATTGAAGGAGAGATGATTCAGAGGGAGACCAGCAATAGTCTAGATGGGAGGTGACTAAAGAGTGGATAAGTGTCTTAGTATGTGTACAGAAATGAAGGAACAAATTTTGCCAATGTTGTAGAGAACATATCTAATACCCATCCATCAACAAACAAAAACCCATCCTTCTCACTTCATTTCTTGTGTCGGAGCCTGCCGAGGGAGGGCTGGAACAGCATAACCAACCCCCTCCAGACGGCAAACTTCTTTTATTTTATTTTCACCACAAATAGTAATTAAACAGTCACTTATCTTCATAAATATAAAACCAAACTCTTCTCATTCGCTTCTTGTTCACCAAAGTAGTTGCTAATAACAAAGTTGCACGATGTGCACGTTTCGGGAAAACCCTGTTTCAAGTGCTCCAAACTTTTCATTCATGCAACAAAAACGCCGTCCTCGCGGTCCCGGGTTGAACTTCATGAAGGAACCCGGGACCGCGAGGACGGCGTTTTTGTTGCATGAATGAAAAGTTTGGAGCACTTGAAACAGGGTTTTCCAGAAACGTGCATGTCGTGCAACTTTGTTATTAGCAACTACTTCGGTGAACAAGAAGCGAATGGGAAGAGTTTGGATTTATATTTATGAAGATAAGTGACTGTTTAATTACTATTTGTGGTGAAAATAAAATAAAAGAAGTTTGCCGTCTGGAGGGGGTTGGTTATGCTGTTCCAGCCCTCCCTCGGCAGGCTCCGACACAAGAAATGAAGTGAGAAGGATGGGTTTTTGTTTGTTGATGGATGGGTATTAGATATGTTTAATTTTCCATCATATTTGGGGTTTTTTGTATGAATGTTGTAGAGAAAGCAGCAACAGGTTTTAGCTGTCTGTTGGATGTGTGCAGAGAAAGAGAGCAGAGTCGAAGATGACCCCAAAGTTGCGAGCTGAGGAAACAGGGAGAAGTGTAGTGTAATATACAGAAATAGAGAGGGGAGGAAGGGGGGAGGTGGAAAGATAAGGAGCTCAGTTTTGGCCATGTTCAGTTTCAGACAGCGGTGAAACATCTACGCAGCAATGTCAAATAAGTAGGCAGAGACCCGGATCTGGATTCCTGGAGAGATTTCAGGCACAGAAATGTAGATCAGAGAGTCATCAGCATAAAGATGGTACTGAAAACCATGGGAGGAAAAAAGTGCACCGAGGGACCCAGTGTACAGAGAGAAAAGGAAAGGTCCCAAGACAAAGCCCTGAGGTATACCAACTGAAAGCAGAATGACGGTAGAGGAGGATCCACCAGAACATACACTAAAAGTGCAATGGGAGAGATAAGAAGAGCTCCTAAATCCAAGCGAGGAAAGGATATTGAGGAGAAGGTGGTGATCCACAGTGTCAAAGGCAGCAGAAAGGTCAAGAAGGATGAGAATCGAGTAGAGGCCTTTGGATTTGGTGAAGAGCAAGTCGCTGGAGATTTTGGCAAGAGCCATTTCTGTGGAATGAAGGGAATGAAAGCCAGATTGCAGTGGGTCCAGAAGGGCTTGAGAGAAAAGAAAATCAAGACAGTGGTGGTGAACCCCTTGTTCAAGTAGTTTTGAAGCAAAGGGGAGGAGTGAGATAGGTCAATATCTGGAAGGACAGGTAGGATCCAGTGAAGGCTTTTTGAGTAGAGGTGTAACCACAGCATGTTTGAAGGCCACAGGAACAGTTGCAGTGGAAAGCGATAAGTTAAGGATATGACAGATGGAAGGCATGACAGCGGACGAGAGAGAGCTTAGCAGACGGGTGGAGGTGGGATCAGAAGAGCAAGTAGTCAGTTTGGAGAAGATTTGCAGTTTACTCCTCAGTGATTTCAGAAAAGGAAGAAAGGGTGACTGAAGGTGAGGAAGGATATAGGATTTAAGAGGGGAAGATGAGGTGGAGGTGACCCAACAGAGAATTCAAGGCTAATCTTCTGAACTTTGTCATGGAAGTAGTCAGTCAAGGTCAGGACAGACTATTGCCCTTCAGAAGTCTGGCAAAATGCCACTTTGCACCACAGTGTGGCAAAAAGGAACACTGCTTCTAGTGGCCACCCAACCAGCACCTCAAAGTCAGGGTACTGCTTTATTCAGCGTTGTGCATTCAGAAGAATCTTCTTGTGGGGTGGGGTGGGGAAGGGGAGGGGAGGGAACACAGTCCCAAGTCCACAGTCAGCATTTCAGGAAAGAGCAGGGGTAGGGAGGAAGGTCCCCAATAAGGCCATCAGAGAGATGCTTCCATTTATGGCTCTAGGACTTATCCCATGCCTCATTATAAAGCTCTTCTCCAAAATGAAAGGTGACAGATGAGCAAAGTTATCAACTCCTCCAAAGTGAGGCAATGAGCACAGAGTGACTCCACAAGCTTTTCCAGGCTGATGCACTAAAGTGGGTAGATTTTGCATACTATTTAGCTTTTTCATGCTTTACTGGGACTTTCAGACTGAGAAGCTCAGTGGCAGCAATGTGCCGGAGCAGAAAATATTTAGCCACATCTCACTAGAGATTCTAGTCAAAATGTCTGTGGAATCACATATGAAAGCAATTTTCTTGTATAATTTAACTATATATTCATAGCTACTGAGGGACTGAGATGCAGAATTATGAATATCAGCTATGAAAGTTCACCAAAATGAAGCTGTGTGTGCTAAACAGCTGCTTGCAAAGCGAATAGTTATATTTTGCCTACTAAAAGGGATACGCTGCACAATTTGCAACACAAACACAAACTGGCTTTGCACAGTTCTGCCTGTCTTACTACACTGGTACCACTAATACTCCCAGCCTAGCTCCAAAGCCCTAGCCTACAGTAGCTCAAGAACTGGAAATCGCTGCGGTAGTTTCTTCTGGCATATCCTACATTAAGCAGCAAAGTCAGTCAAATGTATTCAAAATCTTCCAAGTATGAAACGTGTTTGTTTTCTAAATTGTAACTAACCAGATGTCTAATCTTTGTGTTTGCATTCTCTTTTAATTTTCAATTGAATTCAACACTTATACTCTGCCATACTCTATGGAGTTCCTGGTGAATCACAATATTTAAAAAATACACAGCAATGTATTCAAATACAGATGACGAACAAGAAGAATTGCTACCCTTGAAAGAGCACATAAAATAGCAGTATCTATTATAATAAAAAGGTGTGGAGCAGCCACATTTTCAAACTCTTGCAAAATGACGTCTACGATGGGGCAACTCTCAAGTCCTTCAGCAGCTGCACCTCAGAGGATCGATCGTCTTAGAAAAGGAGGATTTCAAGTGATAAATCTGGGGCAGTGGTAGGGCTGGTCTCACTTCTATAGAACACAGGCACATGGCAGGATCGTATAGCTCCGCCAAATATCCTGCAGCCAGGCCATATAAGATCTTATAAACAAAACCAGCAGTGTAAATTCTATCCTTGCTCAGACAAGAAACTAACAAAGGCAAATATGAAAAAGGTTGGCCCTGTCCCACCTGGGTCAACCCAAGGTGAAATTAGACCTTACCTGCTAATTTTCATTTCTTTAGTTCCTCCAGTCCAGGCCAGACTCCTCAGTTCTGTCCCTCCTCAGCAGATGGAGACCGGATGTGCCAACGTCTGGTGATGTCACAGTAGAAAGAGCGCGCCGCTCCTCCCACCAAGCCAGTATTCCTCTGACAAAGCAGCTAAGAAAAACTATTTTACTCAGCTCTGCCCCTCACCCGGCTCTCATCTCCTTTCCGTCACTACCTTGGGTCCCTCCTCTACTTACACTCCTCCCATCCACTGTCTCCTGCTTTATGCCCCTCCTGCTCTGTGTCCTCATCTTTGGGAAGCCCTCATCCTCGCCATCTCTGAAGTTTCTCTTCAGTTTCCGCATCTGTTCCTCCTTGGCGACTTTAACATACACCTTTGCTCCCCACCTCAGCCCGTGACCATGCCTTCATTATGCTGCTTCATGACCTCAGCCTCCACCAGCATATCCCTCATCCCACCCATATAGCCCAGCACACCCAGATCTCCTTATCACTCCATTAGACTTGCCTTACATATTTTCTAACATCGTAACCAGCCCTTTGCTTTGGACTGATCATTTCTGTATCACCTTTCTTACTCGGCCTCCTCCCATCCTCCCCCACAGGGGCACCAGTCTCAGGCAACATTCTGGATCCTGTGCTACACCCCCCCCCCCACCAATCTCATCGCATCACCCCTTCTACCCGTCATAACTTCCCCTCCGCTGATCTGCTTTTTCCCCATGGATTCCTCCACCCTTACTGCCAAGGCACAAGCTGCCCTCTGGAACTCGCGTCTTTCCTCCACCTTCGACTGCTTCGTCCCCCTACACCCCTGTCCGCCACAGTTCACCTCCCATCACCCATGGTATCACACAGGCCTGTGCCTGCAGCGTTCACAACTCCGCCATGCGGAGTGCCTATGGAGGAAGAAGACGACCCCTGAATCCCTTCAGCATTGCAACTCTTGCCATCTGCATTATCGCTCACTCATCAAAGCAAAGCATTCCTACTACTCCAACCTCATTTCTTCTGCATCTAATCCCACATGCCAATTCTACTCGTCTCTTAATTTTCTTTCCTCCCTGCATACCTCCCCAACCTGTAAGGAACAATCCCCAGTACCAAGCCCCTCAGAGTTAGCATCTTTCTTCACCTCAAAGACCCAACGCCTTTGTTCCTCCCTTCCGGTTAGCACCTCTCTGCTCAAGTCCCCACCTTGGTCCATCTATGTCCCACACTTGGTCCTTCTTTCAGCCCATCTGCCCCCTGGAACTCTCCAGATCCATCTCTTCCACCCAGAAAACAACCTGCGCTCTCGATCCCATCCCCTCAAAATGGATTCTGGAGCCGTTCCTTACCCTCTTTCCCTTCCTACTTTCCATGCTCAATTCCTGCCTAGTTTCTGGCACCTTCCCAAACCCCTGGAAGCATGCACTAGTCTGTCCCCTTATTAAGGAACCCTCCCTTGACCCGAGTGATCCCGCCCACTACCGACCTGTCTCTAACCTCCCATTCATTTCTAAGATCCTCGAAAAGGCATTTTTTCCCAGCTCTCCTCCCCCCTGGACTCCACTCACTTCTTGCATCCACACCAATCCAGCTCTTGCCCCTGCCACAGCACTATTCTTCTGTCCTTTCTCAACGAGTTTCATATCTCTCACGATCGGGGTGATATCTCCTTAACTGTCTCCTTGGATCTCTCAGCACTTTTGATCTTGTTGATCACTCTTTCTTTCCCGTCTCAGGGATGCTGGTCTTTGCGGCACTGTCTTCCATTGGTTTCACTCCTTCCTCCACTGTCGCTCTCTCTCTGTGGTCTCCAATTCCCACACTTCCGACTCTGCCTCTGCACTGCGGGGTACCTCAGGGTTCCATTCTCGCACCGCTCCTCTTCAACATCTTCCTGGCCCCACTCGCTCTCCTAGTGCAGCAGTCTGGGGTCTCAGCATATTATGATTCCCATGACATCATTCTTCTCCACCCCAGATCTTTCACCCCTCAATACCTGTCTGTCACTTGTCGCTAGCTGGCTGTCCATAAACCTCCTTCATCTTAACCCCTTAAAAACATCGGCAGTGTGGTTCACTTTTGGTAACTCTCCCCCATGCTATCCCCTCTCCTCAATGCCCCGGATCCCACTGGTTTCCTCATTTTGTTACCTGGGTGTAATACTGGACCCCGACCTATCCTTCCACACCACATCTCTGCTCTCACCCATCGCTCCTATTTCTACCTTTGCCAAATTTGAGCTGCTAGCACTGTTGTAGCCCCCTCCTCTCTCACCGCTCTCCTTCTCTCTCTGCTAATCTCATGAATTGACTACTGCAATATAATTTTTGCCGGCCTCCCCCAAAATCAACTCCACCGCTTACAGATGATCAAAAATACCGCTGCCAAGATTCTGTCTCACGTCACCCGTTATAGTTACATTACTCTACGCTCTGGGAGGAAGTTGTCATTACTGCACTGGTTACCAGTTTCCCATCGCATCACCTTTAAACTCCTGATTCTGGCTCACACCACCCGTTATAGTTACATTACTCTACGCCAGGGGTCTCAAACTCAAATTGCTTTGAGGGCCAAATGAGGACTTGTAAAATAATCTGGGGGCCGCATGAGACGTGGGACCTCATTTGCATAAGGGACCTCATTTGCATAAATATTTGCATAATGTTACCATACCCTAACTTTTAGTAAACATGCCTCTTAATGAGTGCATGAATAAAGAAAGACTAAAAGATTTCTACATTACTATAATCCAGTGGCAACCGCCAGGCACATTAGGAACCACTACAAACAAACACTGCCCATTTAGAACCCATAGCAAACCCGCCATATCCTAACAGCACTACCAGGACTCACAAAGCACCATACCCTACCTATCAAAAGGCAACACTGCAAATATTAAATCAATACATTTCAGAGAATAACAATACATGACCTACTGGGGACAGAGAACAAGTAGCAATGTCAAATAGGAATTACATAAACAGAATACCTCAGCTCAGTTACACATGCAGAATACACCATCACCAAACAAGGAACCAAATTTAGAAACAAGGCAATTTAAACTGGGACCCCCCAAAAGCCAAATTTGGAATGTACAACAACACTGTAGAAATAAAACTATAAATTAATTTCCTCTTGTACTAAACAAAGCGCAGGCGTTATTGATGCACATTTCCCAGAACTGACATATTCCAGTTAATAAATTCAAAATAAAGATATTTTTCTACCTTTTGTGCATTTTTTTTCAGTTCCAGCCACTTTCTTCTGGTTTCTTCGTGCCTTCTGCTAACTCTCCATCGTCTGCTGTCCATTTGTCCTTCTCTCTTCTAGCTTTTTCCATTCTCCCTCTACATCTGCTTTAACATATTAATCTTTCTCCTTTTGCTCTTTCCTCATTCCTATTTTACCCCTCCATCCTCAATCCCCACTTACCTGGCCAATTGTAGATTTGTCTTCCCTCCCACACAAAATATTTTCCCCTCTCCATTTCACTCTCCCAGCTCCATCCCATTCTAATCCTCCCCCAACATCAGCTCCCTTCTAGTTCCAGTCCCACACAGCACCCCCTCCCTTCTAGTCACTGCATCAGCCCATTTTCAGTCCTAGCCCCCCATCAGCCCATTTCCAATCGTAGCTCCCCCCCATCAGCCCATTTCCAGTGCTAGCTCCCTCCCCTCACAGCCCATTTCCATTCCAAGCCCCCCTCCCCATCAGCCATTTGCAGTTCAAGCCCCCTTCCACTCAGCCCATTTCCAGTCCTAGCAGACCCCCCAGCCTATTATCAGTCCTAGCCCCCCCATAGCCGATTACCAGTCCTAACCCCCATAGCCCACTTCCAGTCTTACCCCTCATAGCCCATTACCAGTCCTAACCCCCCCCCCCATCACCTCATTTTCAGTGTTACCCCCATCACCCCATTTTCAGTTACCCCCTCATAGGCCATTACCAGTACTACCCCCCCCATCACCCCATTTTCAGTGTTACCCCCATCACCCCATTTTCAGTTACCCCCTCATAGGCCATTACCAGTACTAACCCCCCCCCCATCACCTCATTTTCAGTGTTACCCCAATCCCCCAATTTACTGTTACCCCATCATAGGCCATTACCAGTACTACCCCCCCATCACCCCATTTTCAGTGTTACCCCCATCACCCCATTTTCAGTTACCCCCTCATAAGCCATTACCAGTACTACCCCCCCCATCACCCCATTTTCAGTGTTACCCCCATCACCCCATTTTCAGTTACCCCCTCATAGGCCATTACCAGTACTAACCCCCCCCCATCACCTCATTTTCAGTGTTACCCCCATCACCCCATTTTCAGTTACCCCCTCATAGGCCATTACCAGTACTACCCCCCCATCACCCCATTTTCAGTGTTACCCCCATCACCCCATTTTCAGTTACCCCCTCATAGGCCATTACCAGTACTACCCCCCCATCACCCCATTTTCAGTGTTACCCCCTTCACCCCATTTTCAGTTACCCCCTCATAGGCCATTACCAGTACTAACTCCCCCCCCATCACCTCATTTTCAGTGTTACCCCCATCACCCCATTTTCAGTTACCCCCTCATAGGCCATTACCAGTACTACCCCCCCCATCACCTCATTTTCAGTGTTACCCCCATCACCCCATTTTCAGTTACCCCCTCATAGGGCATTACCAGTACTAACCCCCCATCCCCCCAGTGTGAGTGTTACCCCCATCAACCCATTTTCAGTTACCCCCTCATAGGCCATTACCAGTACTACCCCCCCATCACCCCAGTGTCAGTGTTACCCCCATCACCCCATTTTCAGTTACCCCCTCATAAGCCATTACCAGTACTACCCCCCCATCACCCCATGTTCAGTGTTAACCCATCCCCCTAGTTTCAGTTACCCCCTCATAGGCCATTACCATTACTAACCCCCCCCCATCACCTCATTTTCAGTGTTACCCCCATCACCCCATTTTCAGTTACCCCCTCATAGGCCATTACCAGTACTACCCCCCCATCACCCCATTTTCAGTGTTACCCCCATCACCCCATTTTCAGTTACCCCCTCATAGGCCATTACCAGTACTACCCCCCCATCACCCCATTTTCAGTGTTACTCCCATCACCCCATTTTCAGTTCCCCCCTCATAGGCCATTACCAGTACTGTCCCCCCCATCACCTCATTTTCAGTGTTACCCCCATCACCCCATTTTCAGTTACCCCCTCATAGGTCATTACCAGTACTAACCCCCCATCACCCCATTTTCAGTGTTACCCCCATCACCCCATTTTCAGTTTCCCCCGTCATAGGCCATTTCCAGTCCTAGCCTCCCCCCCCCCATAGCCCATTACCAGTCCTAACCCCCCTCCCACCATCAGCCAAATTAGATGAAAAAAAAATGTATATTTGCTGCTGCTGCAGTATTACGCGTCCCGCGGGCCCCTCTGCCTGGTCCTCTCCTCCCTGCAGCATTCAGCTCCAAAAGCGGCGGCTTTCAGAGCCGCGAAGAGAGAGAGTTTCTCTCGCGCGGTTCTGAAGACTCTCGCGCTGCTCTTCAGGACCGCGCGAGAGAAACTCTCTCTCTTCGCGGCTCTGAAAGCCGCCGCTTTTGGAGCTGATACTGCAGGGAGGAGAGGACCAGGCAGAGGGGCCCGCGGGACGCTTAATACTGCGGCGGCAAGTTTGGAATTTTTTTTTTTTTACTCGCCGGTACTTCGCGGGCCGCACAAGATGCTCTCGCGGGCCGCGTGTTTGAGACCCCTGCTCTACGCTCTGGGAGGACGTTGTCATTACTGCACTGGTTACCGGTTTCCTATCGCATCACCTTTAAACTCCTGATTCTGACTCATGAGGCCTTATATATCCCCTCAGTACCTGGCCGATTCCATACAGTTCCATCTGGCGCCCCGCAGTCCATACTTGTCAATCGCTTGGATCTCCCCTCCCCAGCTCGTGCCCACCTAGAACAGACCGTCACTCAGCTTTTTTCTTTCTGGCACCGTCCCTCTGGAACTCCCTTCCCTCCCCACTTCATCAAGAACAGTCATACCCCAGATTTAAATCTCTTCTCAAGACTCACATCTTCTGTGTTGCCTATGACCCTCCCCCCCACCAACTGCTCTTAACCTCCCTTCTTTCTGTCTGACCTTCCTTCCTTTCTTTCTCTTATCGTTGCAGTGACTGTATGCTTTCCTTTCTGTCTCCAGCTTTGGTCATTGCTGTCATATGCTTCATTGTAAACCATCCTGACGGTTCTGAAGGTGCGGTAAATCAAACTTCTGAATAAAGATAAAGAAGACCAACAACAAATATCTACACTATATACACCCATATCAAATAGTCATGTGGTAAATGTATACAGCCCATAGGAGCCAAGGCTGTAGCCAGATGCCAGACCTCTCCAAACTAAATATTTGGAGCTCTGACTGGCCTCCTTGCGAAACACAGGGGAAACCAAGCAAGCCGACAAGACATGCTGACCACTTAAATTGCATTGCAGAATGGGTGGGTTCTGGCCTGGACTAGAGGAAGTAAAGGAAAGAAAATTAGAAGGTAATGTCTAATTTCACCCTCCATAGCATTCCTCCAGTCCAGACTGCTGGGATGTACCAGAGCAGAATTTAAATCCAAGCGGGATCGGCAAGCCCAGCTTGCAAAACTCTGGACCCAAAGCGCGCATCAGAGCGAGACTGAAGATCAAGTCAGTAGTAATGGGCAAAGGTATGCAGGGAAGCCCATGTAGCTGCCCTACAGATATCCATCGGCGGAACCGAACTGCACTCCACCCAAGATGTTGCCTGTGCTCTGGTTGAGTGGGTTCGCGGCCCTAGTGGTATCAATTATCCACGTAAAAACTATGTGGACCTAATCACTTCCTTCAACCACTGTGCAATAGAGGCCTTGGAGACCGCCTTGCCCTTACACGGCCCTCCAAACACGAACAAACACTCAGATTTCCAGAAAGAAGTCGTTAGTTTGAGTTAGTGACGTAGCATTTTATGCAAGTCCAGATGATGGAGATGAGCATCCACCTCCACCAGAAAGGACGGTAAGACAACTGAGTGGTTAACATAAAATTCGGAAACCACCTTGGGCAGAAAGGCTGGAACGGTCCTCAGAACCACCTTCTCTTTGAAGATGACCAAATAGGACTCCTGACATGACAGCGCTTGCAGCTGAGAGAGCTGCCTCACGAAACAAATAGCCAGCAAAAACACTGACTTCAAGGTGAGATCTTTTAACGATGCCGAGCCCAACAGCTCAAAGGGAACCGCTGTCAATGCCAACAAGATTCAAGTCCCATGAAGGTACCGGCGGCCCGCACAGCGGTCTTAACTGCTTAACCTCTCAAAGATAATGTATTAAATCAGGATGAGAAGCCAGGGAGACACCCTGTACGCATCCCTGGTAGCAAGACAAGGCTGCATTCTGAACTTTCAAAGAATTCAGGGCCAAACCCTTATCCAACCCAGATTGCAAGGCGGCCAAGATATCTGTTATGGAAACCTTCAAGGAACGGAGTTTACGCTTCGCACAGCAGGCCTCAAAAATACGCCAAACCTGCATTTACAACAGCGATGTAGACCGCCATCTAGCCTGCAGCAAAGTAGCAATCACTGAAACAGAGTAACCCCGCCTGGTCAAGTGTGCCCTTTCAAGAGCCAAACCGTAAGTGAGAATTGATCCGCATGAGGATCGGCCCTTGGGACAGGAGATCGGGCCTGGCCAGCAACCTCCATGGTTCGTCTACTGCTAGAGGACCAGATCAGCATACCATGACCTCCAAGGCCAGTCTGGAACAATAAGCACCATGAGCCTTCAGTGCCCCTTGACGTGCTGAACCACATGCCCTATCAATGGCCACGGTGGAAAGACGTAAAGAAAACCCTCTCGTGGCCATACTTGGGCTAACGGATTGAGACTTTTGGACATTCACTCCCTTCGACGACTGAAGAAGCACTTCACTTGTACTTTCTCTGCAGTTACCATCAAGTCCATCACCGGTCGACCTCACCGCCTGATTAGACTGTGAAAGACCGACTGCTCCAGAGATCACTTTCTGGGGTTCATCTGATGTCTGTTGAGAAAATCCGCCTGCACATTCTCCTTGTCTGCTACGTGCGCAGCAGAGAGTTGAAGATGCAGCACTTCCACCCATTGAAGAAGTGGAACAATCTCTTCTACCAGATGTACACTGCCCCTTGGCGGTTGATATAGGCTACTGTGGTTGTGTTGTCAGAGAAGACTCACACCGCCCAACCCTGTATGAGGGGCAGGACCCTGTACAGAGCCAACCGAATGGCCTGCATTTCCAGGTGATTGATTGACCAGTGTGTTTGCTCTTGCAACCACTGCTCCTGCGCTATCTGAGCCAAACAATCAATGAGTTCCCCATCTGGAGAGACTGCCATCCGTAGTCATAAGTGTGCACTGGCGACTCCAGGGGCATCCCCCTCAAGAGGATGGTGTTTATTAGCCACCAATAGAGACTGCGATGAACCTCCAAAGGACACAGAAGCTTCTGAGTCAGTGAGTGCTTCTGCAGTGACCAGCATGACACCAAATCTAGCAATGCCGCCATGGACTCCAACACTTGTAGATAAGACCATGCGGACTGAGATCGTTGCCACAAGAACCTTCGAATCTGCCCCTGAAGTTTCACCCTGTGCTCCATGGGCAGAAATACCTGAGCCAGAGCAGTGTGGAAGTGAAATCCCTGAGGAGCTGAGTAATCCCACCACTGCCCCCTGGATGAGGAAAATGTTAGCCCCTGAATCTGCACCAAGGCTGTGCTTGCTGGAGTAAGCCTGGTGCATCATCAAAATAAACTCTGTGGAGAAAGGGGCATTAGACAGAGTCCAAGATCCCCATGCTGCTTGGCAGGACCACCTGTTTGCTTTTCTCTTCCCCCGCAGGCTGCAACATGGCCAGCAGCGAGGAGGACAAAATGGCGGCGGTTCCTGCCAAAACCGCAAGAATCTCCGGCAGGGATAAGGCTGAAGGCCACAGTGCTCCCGATGGCGACCGGTGAAGAAGCAGCTGCCTCTCTGTCTTCGACTTCACAGGCTCTACAGATGCTTGCTGCCAAGACAGAGTGCTTGAGGTCACACGTCAAGCAGACTGCCTTGTTGGAAGGCATCCCCCCGAGCTGACTGGAGCCACGAATGACGCCGGAACACCAAACATATTACCCCACAATGCCCCACAAAACGTGGCCCTGCTGAAAACCTCTCCAAGAAAGACGCTGATACCAAAGGGAAGGGCAAGAAAACCCACTATTGCGTTCTCACCAACCTGAATAAAGACGCATGGGCTGCAGCACAGATATGGTTCAATCTGCATGTTCTACCCTCCACTAAAGGAGATAGGAGCTGCGAAACATAAAGGTGCCAAGAATAGGAGGCTGGACTCTCCCCACCTCCTCCTGAGGTCCTGTGGCTGACTAAACAGCATTAGACCTTTGGGTTACTCACCTGTAACAGGTGTTCTCCAGAAGCAGCAGGAATCAGTCCTCACATATGGGTGTCATCGACGCCGATGAAGCCCCAGTGGAGCATTTCTCCAGCTTTCCATGCAAGCCTTTGGGAATGCAGGCACAGAGGCGCGGTTCCCGTCCTGCCTAAAGGTGCCATCTTACCTCAGTCAAATGACATAGCTAAGAACAGCACACAAAAAAGAAAAAACAAACTAGGTACAACTGCAACTCCCAGGGGAGGAGGGAAGGTTGTGAGGACTGATTCCTGCTGCTCCTGGAGAACACCTGTTACAGGTGAGTAACTACTCTTTCTCCAGGACCAAGCAGGAAGTCAGTCCTCACATATGGGTGACTCCCTAGCTCTGGGCTACTGAGGAACCCAGGCTGAACAAGAGAACTCCCTCTAGTCCCAGCATCAATGAAAGGCTTTTCACTGACTCAACCTCCACCGGTAGCCCAACAGAGGGCAGGAGTTGCCTAAACCTCAAAGAGATTCCGGAGTACTGCCTGGCCAAAAGCACTGTCCCTACGGGACTCCCTCTCCAGACACTAATGGGCCGCAAAAGTCTGGCTTGAAGACCAAGTTGCAGCCCTGCAGATGTCTACCAACGGTACAGAGCGGAGATGAGCCACTGAGGCAGCCATTGCCCTGACACGGTGGGCCGTGACCCGACCCTGCAAAGGAAGGTCAGCCGCCTTGTAAGCCCAGGTGATACAGTCAGCCACCCAGATGGACAAGGTACGCTTGGACACAGACAACCCCAACTTATTAGGTCAAAAGATACGAAGAGCTGAGTAGCCCTTCTATGCCCCTGCGTACGGTCAAGGTAGAAGGATAAGGCCCTCCTACAGTCCAGGGTATGCAGAACTGCTTCAGCCTGGCTTGCATGAGGCCTAGGGAAGAATGTTGGAAGAGCTATCTCTTGGTTAATGTGGAAGGAGGAGACAACCTTTGGAAGGAACTTTGGATGAGTCCTAAGGACTACCCTGTTCCTATAGAAGCGAGTGTAAGGCCTGTCACAGACCAGGGCCTGAAGTTCACTCGCTCACCTGGCCGATGTTAGGGCTACCAAGAAGAGGGTCTTCCAGGACAGGAAGCGTAGAGGGCAAGTAGCCATCGGCTCAAAAGGTGGGCGAGTCAGTTGCTGCAAGACCACATTCAACTCCCACTCAGGAGCAGGAGGACGGATTGGAGGCTTGAGCAAAAGCAAGCCTCTGAGAAACCGGGACACCAAGGGGTGAACCGAGAGAGAATGTCCTTCCACCAGTGAGTGGTGAGCTGCTAGAGCTGAGAGGTGGACCCGAACAGAATTGGACTTAAGTCCCTGATTGGATAAGTGCAGTAAGTACTCAAGCACTACTGGTACAGTACAGGAGAAGGGATCCTCTGTACGTAGCTGACACCACACAGAAAACCTTTTCCATTTGAGAGCATAGGTTTTCCTAGTGGACTGTTTCCTAGAGGCTAGGACAACCTCCTCAACTTCCTGAGGTAGGCCGCAGGGAGCCAAAACTACCCTTGCAGCCTCCAGGCCATCAAATTGAGAGCTTTGAGATTGGGGTGCAGAAGGGAACCCTGATCCTGGGAGAGAAGGTCGGGTTGCAACCCCAGAGGCAGGAGGGGATCCACCGCCAGTTGAAGAAGTGGAAACCAAGGCTGTCTCGGCCACCTGGGAGCCACCAGCAGGACTGAGGCCTTGTCCTGAAGGATTTTGAACAGAGTTCGGGCCACCAAAGGCGTGGGAGGAAACGCATACAGGAGGCCCTGAGACCATGGTATCAGAAAAGCATCTGCTGCTACCCGCAGAGGATGCGGCTGTCTGGAGCAGAACCGAGGCAGCTGTTTGTTCAGTGGACTGGCAAACAGATCTATCAAAGGAAGACCCCATTTCAGGAAGATCTTCTGAACTACCAAAGGATGCAGCTGCCACTCGTGGGGCTGCAGAATTCTGCTCAACCTGTCGGCCAGGTAGTTGTCCTGGCCTGGAAGGTACACAGCCTTGAGGAGCATGTTGTGCTTGAGGGCAAATGAGCAAAGGTCTTGTGCCTCCTGACAAAGGAGCCTGGACCCAGTCCCACCTTGCTTGTTCACATAAAACATGGCTACCTGGTTGTCTGTCTGAACCAGGACAGATTGATGAGCCAGGGCAGGAGAGAAAGCTTTGAGTGCTAATCGAATAGCCCTGAGTTCTAGGAGATTGATCTGCTGTGCGTCTTCCCAGGGAGACCACAGGCCCTGGGTGCACTTGTTCAGACAATGAGCCCCCCAGCCCTGCAGGGAGGCGTCTGTGGTCAGTACCACTGTGTACCCAGGAATTTGAAAAGGCACCCCTTTCAGTAGATTGGGTGGGTGCAGCCACCAGTTGAGGGAGTCCAGAAAAGGTATGGACACCCTTATCCTGTCTCTGAGGCTGCCTGTGGCCTGTGACCACTGACTCTGAAGGCACCACTGTGCAGGTCGCATATGGAGCCTGGCATTGGGGGTTACATGAACTGTCGAAGCCATGTGGCCAAGCAGCCTCAGGCAGAGTCTGGCGGAGACCACTGACCCGCTGAGAAACTGTTTTGCTAAGTCCATCAGTCTTTGGGCTCTGTCTTCTGGCAAGAATGCCTTTGCCAGGATAGAGTCCAACCTTGCCCCTATGAACTCCAAGTTCTGGGAGGGGAGCAAAGTGGACTTTGCGAAGTTTATTACAAACCCCAAGCTTTGAAGAAGAATAGTTCTGAGGGTGGCCTGTCGGGCCTCCTGGCACGTCTGACCTCTTATGAGCCAGTCGTCCAGATAGGGAAAGATAAAGATGCCTTGATTTCTCAGGTAGGCCGCCACCACTGCCAGGCATTTGGTAAAGACTCTGGGGGCGGAGGTTAGGCCAAAAGGCAGTACTCTGTACTGATAATGGTTTCCTCCCACAACGAACCTGAGGTACTCTCTGTGGTCTAGATGAATGAGGATGTGAGTGTACGCATCCTTTAGATCTAAGGAGCATAGCCAATCTCCCTGCTGGAGGTAGGGCAGAAGTGTTCCAAGAGTAAGCATCTTGAACTTTTCTTTCTCTAGGAACTTGTTGAGATTCCTGAGGTCCAGGATAGGTCGAAGGCCACCGGTTCTTTTGGGTACCAGGAAATATCTGGAATAGAACCCTCGACCGTGCATTTGAAGGGGCAAAGGCTCCACCGCCCTGTCCACCAACAGACCTTGGAGCTCCTGGAGGAGAAGATCTGTGTGCAGGGGAGGCCTTGGAGGCTCCCCTGGAAAATATGGAGGAGGCAGTTGGTGAAAGTGTAGTGCATAGCCCCTGTGGACTATGTTTAACACCCAACTGTCCCCAGTGATGCGGGGCCACTGGTGGGCAAAGAGGGCGAGGCGACCTCCTGTGCAGGGTTGGGAGAGCAGGGACTGAGAGGCTATGCTCAAGGAGTCAAAAACCCCCACCCTGCTGAGTGGGATCAGGGGCCGGAGGCTTGGGGGTCCTCTGCCTACGGGGCCCATTACCCTGCCCCTTGGCTTGCTGACCCTGGGGTGCAGCTTGAGCAGCCTGATACTGAGGGTACTGTTTGTAGGCAGTGCCCTTCCTCGGGTAAAAGGGCTTTTTTTTTTTTTTTGTAAATTTCTTTTTTATTGAATTTTTCAATGAACCAAACAGCAAATTCACACATAGCAAGGGATACATCAAAAATAACATCACCAGAGAGCACGCACGAAGCGCGCCCGGCAGACAAGCAAACAAACACTCTATAGGATAATGCGTACCCAATATCCATCTACCCTCTAGGCCCCCGCTCCCCTGGAGGAACTCCCCGGGCAAAACTCCCCGGGTTCTGCCCCAGAATCCCCCCTATTCCCCCCCCCTCAACCTCCCCCCTCTCAGCCCCCCTCCCCCCTCCCCCCAACCCCCCCCCCCTCTCCCGTACCCCCCTGATATCCCCCCCCCGTCCCCCGTACTCTCAAAGACTCCCCATGGGCTCTCAACTCTCCAGATAAAGCATGAGCGGGCGCCACTGGTCTTGAAATTTCTCCTCCGCCCGTCGGCGAATTGCAGTCAAATGCTCCATCAATGCAATTCATCGAAGCCGGGACTTCCATGCTGCCAAATCCGGCAGCTGAGGTTGCTTCCAGGCTCTAGCAATTACACTGCGAGCCGCCTGAATACAGGCCCGAGCCGGACGCTCCCGGCCACCGGAAACCTCCCCCACACAACTCCCCAACAGCCCGAACCCCAGGTCCGCCTCACCTTGTACACCCAAAGTAGCCCGAAGGACCTCCCCCACACCATATCCCAAAAGGCTCGGACTTTGGGGCACCCCCACCACATGTGCACAAAAGTCCCCCTCTCCCCACAGCCCCGCCAGCACTGGTCCGAGGATCCGGGAAACATCTGATGAAGCCGCTCGGGAGTATAGTACCAGCGATAGAGAAGCTTATAAGACGTTTCCCGAATGGCCACAGAGAGCGCCTGATGCCCAATACCCAGGTGGATCCTCTGCCATTCCATGGGCCCCAACTCCCTCTCCAAGTCTCTCTCCCACTGCTCCTGGTGCGGGAACTTCCCCCTTTCATCACTCTTCCCCAACTCCCGATATAGATGGGAAATCAAACCCCTGGAGCCCTCCCAACTCTGCCACATCACCACCCCCGAATCCGGGGCCTCTTCCCACACCTCCCGGAGCAAGCGTTGGGTCAAAAAAGTGTCTAACCTGAAGGTAGGGGAAGAAATCACCCCCCGGCAACTGATAGCGCACTCTAAGGTCGGAAAAGGGTATCAACCGGCCCTCACTGATAAACTTCCCAAAGGTGTCCAACCCCTTCCGTGCCCACCGACAAAATACTCCCTCCCGACCCGGTATGAAAGCACTAGTTGCCCGCACCGGGGTAAGGGCAGAAAACTCCCCCCCTCCCGGCACCCACCTCCTCCTCGCCTTCCTCCATTGCATCGCTAAATGCCACAGGAAAGGGTTAGCCCGCCATCTTCCTGACAGCCATTTACCATATATCCAAGGCAGGTCCTTCAATGGAAGATCATCCGCCCAGTACTGCTCAATCTCACGAAACCTCTTGACCGTCCCATCCCCCTCCCGCCATTCAAACACCTGTCGCATCTGGGCAGCTCTAAAATAACGGACCAACTCGGGAACCCCTAACCCCCCCACCGCCCTGTCGGCATATAAGACGCGCCTACTCCCCCCCCCCACAAAAGCAAATAGCTGGTTCTGGAGGGCCCGTAACTCCTGCGAGGGGATCCCGACGGGGAGTATCTGGAACAAGTACAGCAGTCGGGGCAAAAGGTTCATCTTCAGAACTGCCACCCTACCCAACCAAGAGAGCTCCGACCCCTTCCAGCGAAGGAGATCCTTCCGCAACTGGCTAAATACCGCCGGATAGTTGGCGCGGTATAGTCCAAGTGGATGAGCCGTAACTTGGACTCCCAGATATTTTATGGACCCCACGGCCCACTTAAAAGGAAAGGAACTACGCAAGCTGTCCACCACTCGGGGTTCCAAAGTAAGGGACATAGCCTCAGTCTTATCCCAATTGACCTTAAAGCCCGACAGCCTCCCATACTTCTGGAGCTCGGCCATCAGAAGCGGTACAGATATCAATGGCTGGGTCAATGCAAAGAGTACATCATCTGCGAAGAGTACCATCTTGTGCTGCGCAGGCCCCACCGCGATCCCCTGAATGTCCACGCTCGCTCGAATTTTGGCAGCCAAGGGCTCCATAACCAATGCAAATAGCAAAGGGGAAAGCGGACAACCCTGGCGGGTTCCCCTACCCAAGGGAAAGAAGTCGGAAAAGCCCCCATTAACATTTACCGCCGCTACCGGTGCTGCATACAAAGCCCGAATCCAACCACGAAACCGGGGGCCCAACCCCACATAAGCGAGCACTTCGTGCAAAAAGGAGAAACTGACCCTGTCAAAAGCTTTTTCCGCATCAATTGAGAGAAACATTGCTTTTTGCTTTTCTTGTCTTGCCAGCCAACCGAGCTGTAACACCCTGCGGATCCCATCAGCAGGCTGTCTTCCCACAATAAAGCCAGATTGATCCGAATGGACCAGGGTGGGCATAAGCGGACCCAAACGCAGGGCCAAAACTTTGGCCAAGATCTTAACATCGATATTCAACAATGAAATGGGGCGGTAAGACCCACACACCGCTGGATCCCGACCGGGTTTAGGAATCACCGTTATAGCCGCTTGACTCATCGAGGGTGGTAAAGCCTCCCCATTCAGGACCGCATTAAACACCCGCACCAACAAGGGAGCCACCGTTCCCTTCATCACCTTGTAAAACATTCCCGAAAAACCGTCCAACCCAGGAGCTTTCCCGGGGACCAGGGCTCGGATCGCCTCCTGTACCTCCTCAAGGGTGATATCCACCTCCAAGTCCTCCCCCTCCTGATCCCCCAATTGAGCACGCCCCTGCCCCTCATTATATAAATAGTGCTGGATGTCCACCCCCTCCCCCGGGGGATCCGCTGTGTACAACTGCTGATAATAGGCCCGAAAACTATCCCGGATTTCCCCTGCCTTGTATAACAACTGATCCCTAGGGCCTTTAATTTTAGCGACATTGCGCTTCTGCTGCTGGGTCCGAAGCTTATTGGCCAGCAACCGACCAGATTTATTATCAAATTCATAGTACCGTTGCCCCACCCTATCCATCTGCCCAGATATCCTCTCCAACTGGAGGGCATTCAGCTGTTTACGCACCTCTTCAACCTGGCTCTGTAGCTGCCCCCCCCCTTTTCCTTATGTGCGCGCTCCAGCTCAGTCAACCGACTCAAGAGACGACATTCCTCCGCCTGCCGTCTCCGTTTCCGTCAGGCTCCCATCTGAATTAAATGACCCCGCACCACCGACTTGAGTCCGTCCCAAAGAATGCCGGTCGAGACTTCCCCAGTATCATTGAGGGCTATATACTCCTCAATCACTCTCTGAAGCTGTTGTTCCACTCCCCCCTCCCGCAACAAATACTCATTCAAGCGCCAGAAGGAGCGCTTTCCCCCATTCCCAGTTCCCCCAAGCGAAATCTGCACCGGGGCATGATCAGACCAAGTCACGGGGCCAATAGTAGCCCGCTCCACCTGCTCCCACCAGAAACTATCACCCATCACATAATCTATTCGGCTATAGGAGCCATGCACCACTGAAAAGAAAGTGAAGTCCCTGGCAGAAGGAATAGCAATCCGCCAAAGATCCTCTACTCCCAACCCTTTCATCCACTGTCTCAGAACCTTGAGCTCTCCAACCCCCCCCCCCCCCGAGTCTATCGTCCAGATCTATATTACAGTCCCCCCCCCAGCACCTTCCCCTGGATCCGCCCCTCCAACCACAATCCCAAACCCCTCCAAAACTCCCGCCGCCCCGAATTCGGGCCATAAACAGAAATCAAGGTTACCCTATCTCCCCTCAGTTCCCCCTCCACCACAACAGCTCTCCCATCTTCCTTCCGATGAACCTGGCCAACTATAAGGGGAACCCCTTGCCCCACCAAAATCGCAACTCCCCCCTTCTTCCTACCCCCCCCCTCCGCTGCAAAATAACCCTGGTACACCCCCGAGCGCATAAGCCGCTCATCCGCCGGGCGCAGATGGGTTTCCTGCAAAAAGGCCACGCCCCATTTACGGGACCGAAGCTCCTTCCACAGCAACCTCCGCTTCTGTGGCGAATTCAGGCCCTGCACATTCAAACTCCCCACTATCAAGCCTGCTGCCATAGCCATTGTGCCGCCCACTCACCGCTCCCCCCACCGCCCATCCATGCCCAAGCCCCCAACCCCCCCTCCCGATCCCCCCAACCCTCCCCCCCTCCCTCCCCCATACTACGGACCACCACGGAGGAAGTGGCGCTCCCCAGGACGCCTCCCCCGCACCCCCCCAGCCCGGAGTTTCCCCATCACCAACCAAATGCATTCCCCAACAAACCCCCAAACAGAAACATATCATTAAAATAAACAGACATGTACAGTCAGCTCTAACACCCCCCCAAATCCAACCAAACCAGTCCCCCCCCCACACCCCAACAACTACCCCTCCAGCCACCATTAAGGTAGAGCCCCGAAACGATGTCGGGCATCAGAGACAAGCAAACCAGTCTTATAGGGCACAACAGTTCATCACCCCGTGCCAATAGAAGCTCCACCAGAAGACTCCTCCGGGGGGTCCGATGCCTCTGTCCCAGCAGTCCGCCGTCTCAGCCGTTGTCCTCTCACCGGTACTCTCTCCCAAATCGAGCGCCTCTCCTTCCCAGAGCCATGTGATGTTGAGGCAGTACCCAAGTCCGGGAGCCGAGGAGCCCCCTCTCTCTTCAAAATCGCCCAAGCCTCTTCCACGGTGCGCGCCCTGAAGCTCCTGCCGTTGACATCAATCAAGAGAGCAAAGGGGAACAGCCAGCGATAGCGCTTCTGCTCCGATTGTAAATAGCTGGTTACTGGCTTCAATTCCCGCCTCCTCTGCAAAGTCGCCGCAGAAAGGTCCTGGAACACCTCAACGGTCTGGCCCTCCCACTGGAAGCGCCTCCGGGCCGCCGCCACTTTCATCACCTGCTCTTTAACAGCATAAGAACCAAGGCAGGCCACTATATCTCGAGGCAGTCCCCTCCGTGCAGGGCCCAGGGCCCTATGCGCTCTTTCCACCGCCACGTCGCTCCCCTCCGCCTCCTCACCACGTTGCAAGAGGAAGCGGCACACTTTCTTGACCACCGCTGAGGCGTCAGCAAACTCCGCAGTCTCAGGCAGGCCCCGCACTCGAACATTGTTACGTCTAGAGCGATTCTCTAGTCTAGGTCTTCAATTTTGTCTTTCATAAGACCATGCTCTAGTTGGTACTGCTGAAGGATGGCCTCCAATTCCGCCCCCTTCTCCGCCTGTTTATCTGCGTGCTCCTCAAGGGTTTCAACCCTAGTGCCCAACTCTTGAATGTCCGCTTTAATGGCGACCAATGTCGCTTTCAATTCACTGCGCAGGCCGCCAATGTCCCGTTTAAGGGAGCGCATCCAACTCCACATGTCGCCACGCGTGCAGGTATCCTCAGCGCGCTCCAATTCCTCCGCCATCTCATCATCAGAGGCCACGCGTTCAGGGCCCTCTCGGCCCGCCATATCGTTTTTCAGGGCATAGGAGGACTGGAATTTAGCCAATTTCTTGCTGACTGCCATCCCGAACTCTTCCCAAACCCGTTGCACTGCTGTACTGGGCTGGGGGAAAAGGCTGGCTGCAAATTTCCACCTTATGAGCTACGTCCCTTCAGGAGCTCCCAAGTCAAGCCGCCATCTCCCAGGTGACGTCACTTCCTCCTCCGTAAAAGGGCTTTTTACCCGAGGCCTTCTTCTTGTGAGAAGGGGCAGAGGTCTTTCTAGACAGCCTTGTCCTTGTAAGGTGCTCGGTCTCGAGCTGTGCGGCCTTCTCGGCCATGGGCTTACCAAAAAGGTTCTCACCTCGGCAAGGGACATCGACCAACTTGTCCTGAACCCATGGCTCGAGGTCCGATGACTGCAGCCATGCCTGGCGTTGAGCCGCGATGCCGGCTGCCGCAACTCGGGCCGAAGCCTCGAAGCCATTGTAGGCGGCGCAGGACAAACTTGGAGCAGTCCCGAATCCTCGAGGACAAGGACTTGAATCTCTGCAAGGGCTCCCCGGAGAGACCAGCAGAGAACCCGGCCAACTCCTTGGCCAGGTCTCGCAAGTACATGCCCATGTACAGCTGGTAAGACTGGACACGGCAAGCAAGCATCGAGCCCTGGAAGCACTTTCTACCAAAACCATCGAGGTTCCGGGCCTCCCTGCCGGGGGGCACCGCACAGTGCATCTTCTGACTTTTCAGGCGATGCATGGCCGATTCCACCACCATGGAATGGTGTGGTAGCTGCGCCTTCTGAAAGCCAGGGCTCTTCCGGAGTCGATAAATCGAATCGACCCGCTTGCTTAGAACCGGCGCCGAGGCCGGTGCCTCCCACATCCGGAAGATGAGCCATTCCAGCATCAGAGGAACCGGGACAGTAAAGGCCTCCTTCGGAGGAGAATCGTACTGCAGGGCCTCGAGCTCCTCGGATCGAGGCTCTTCCTCGGGTCCGCCGGGATAGCCAACGCGGTGGCCATATCCCGGACAAACTCCAAGAACCGGGTATCCTCCGGAGGGGATCTACTCCGGGGTTCAGACTGCGGTGAGTCCGACGGGACGCACCGAGTCTTGAATGTGTCGGGAGACTCCTCATCCTCCGTCTCCCAGGCGGACTTGTCCGACGAGGAGTCAGGATCTGACCCTGCGGGGCCCGGGAGCACCCGCCCCGATGCCGGAGGCACCGGCATCGATGCCCTCAGTCCCGAACGGGAGGTCGAGGGAGACCGCGACCGAGGTCAACCTCGAGCCATCATGGTCTCGAGTATCGGCTCGGTCTCTGGGGTCGACTTCGATGTCGATGTCCCGGTGGTCGGGGCAGATGCGCCAGACAGGCTGGCCATCAGTGCCCGCTGCTGCTCCATGAAGGCAGACAGTCTGCACTCCAAGGCTGTCATCCTGAGACTCAGCTCGGGAGACGCAGCAGCCACCGACTCGGGCCCCGGCGGCGCCGGGCCCGACGTCGGCTCTCTGGGAGGAGAGTCCTCGAGGACTACAGGACTTACGTGTCCAGCAGACTCCGGCTCCACACGAGGAACTTTGGCAGGCTTCTCTTGTTCCACGGGCCCGGGGCAACGGTCGGGGGTCTTAGACCTGGCCCTCGAGGAGCATGGGACCTCTTCCGATGACGCTCTCATGAGCCGCTTCTTCCTCTTGCATTCCCGGTCGGGGGACCCCCTGTCCGAGGAGCCACGACGGCGCTCGGGATCCGAATCCCGAGATGTCGAGGCCTCAGATGAGGTCCAGGCCCGGCCGGAGGCTGAGTCAGAAAAAAGCCTTTCCTTCTGCTGCTGGGGACTTCGCAGTGCCTTGGAAGACATCTTCCCACATGGTCCACATGTCTTAGGGTCGTGATCAGGACCGAGGCACCGAAGGCAGCAGTCGTGTGTGTTGGTGAGAGACATCACCTTCTTACACCGATCACACTTTTTAAAACTGCTGGAAGCCATCGGGGAAAAAAAAAAGAGTCCCCGCGAGGTCAAAGGACCGGCCTTCCAGGGAAAAAGCAAAAAAGGGCGCGAACGCCAGCCACGAAGGGCAAAAACCGAAAAAGAAGAAACGGGCTCGATACCGGTGTACCGAACCCGGCGGGAGGGTAACCGGCGTCGAACCGGAGAAGAAAAAATAGCGAGAATTGCCAAAAAAAATCAAACTTTTATCCGGGATGACAGGACACACGTCCGATGGGCTTCTCGGAAAAAGAGAGACTGAGGTAAGATGGCACCTTTAGGCGGGAAGGGAACCGCGCATGCGTGCCTGCATTCCCAAAGGCTTTCATGGAAAGCTGGGGAAATGCTCCGCTGGGGCTTCATCGGCGTCGATGACACCCATATGTGAGGATTGACTTCCTGCTTGGTCCTGGAGAAAACTGTTAATCCCTTAAGACTGAGCTTACCAGAGGAATAGAAGCCAAAACCAAGGGCAAAACTAACCTGGTATTTTTTTTTTTGGGTTAAGAAATTGAAGGCAAAGTTCGTCAGTGAAGCCCCAACTAAAGAATTCTATCCCATCTGCTGGAGACAGAGGCTACTGGCTTGGTGGGAGGGGCAGGGTGCTCCTTGTACTGTGACATCACCAAAAGCTTGCATGCTTTATCTCCATCTGCTGGAGGAAGGACAGAACCCAGGAGTCTAGTCTGGACTGGAGGAACGCTATGGAAAACCAGTTTTGTTGCAGTTTTACTGCATTTGAAGATGCAAAAGCATCTTGCAGGACAACCTCAAGTAAATATTTGATTCACCTGGACAACTTAATGACCGCTTGTAGTACTTGTTGAAGGCTCTCCACCATTAGGAAGGCCTTAATCTGGGGAATCATCTGCCAATTAGAAAAAGTCTTCCACTCCTACCATATCTGCTCTCATCTTCTTCCCCCCAACCTCATTACTTCCTCTACTCCCTCCAATTTGTATCCTCTGGCTTCCCTCTCCCTTTTCTCCCTTCCTCTTTCAAGCAGCTTTTAGTCCCTTCTCTTCAGGATCTCCCCCTCCCTTATCACCTCTCCCTACTGCAGCTTATCCCACTCTCCACCCACCAGTCTTGCCTCTCTACTCTCTCCCCACACCTTGTAGCTCATACCACTATACACATACAAGAACTTAAACTGTTGTGACACTATACTTCAAGAAAGTCCTGCAATTCTACCGCCAGCCTTTGCTCATCTGTCAGCTGCCTGTATGGTTCAGCTCTATGCTCTGGGAGGAAGTTGTCTGAGCTCCTTTATCTTTATTTGTTTCTTGATATACCGCACACACCAAAGACACCAGCGCGGTTTACAACAAGCTTAAAATAAGGGGCATAACATTGCTGCTAGAAAGAGAGGATAGAGGAAATAGAACTCCATTAGTGCAATAGGAAAGGGACAGAGGTAGAGAAAGGAGAGAGAACAGAAGAGTAGGTCAGAGATAGACAGACCGACAAACTGAGGAAAATGAGACAATCTATGAGGGGTCTGTAGGGATGGAGGAGGGAAAGGGAAGATCGTAGGCAGTACAAAAAAGCTGGGTCTTCAGACCGGCTTTAAATTTGCGAAAGGATAATTCAAGACAGGGGGCAGGGGGGAGCGAGTTCCAGAGCCTGGGACCAAGGAAAAAAAAGGCAGAGGAACGGGTAGATTTGAGGTGAGCAGAGGCAGGGGGGGAAGAAATATACAGTCAGCATCATGCAGCCTAGCAGGCGTGGCCACCGATGAAGAAGCTCACTGCAAAACCAGGGGGGGGGGGGGGCGGGAGGGAGAGATGCATTGGTTGCAAGATCGTACCAAGGGCTACGCAAGCGGTGCAGCCACACAGGGCACAAGCACAGAAAGAGCACCAATGTCATCATTGGGCTTCCAGAAAGCCAAAGAAGGCCAGGTTCCTGTGTGCAGTTAGTTGGGGGAGGGGGGGCTGGGTGATTGACAGAATCTGTGATGTCAGTGTGTCATGACTGTGGAGCAGCTGGTTAAACACAAAACAGTTTTCATGAATGCAAAATTGCAAGAAGTATAGTCATTACAGATCCATCTCATCAAGATACAGGGAAAGCCCAGTATAAGCACAGTCTGAACTGGCAGTCTCACCTCCTTGGTGTAGAGCAGATCTCCTATGAGGTTCCCCGCAAGTCCAACATCATGACGGGCTTCAATCTGTCCTTGTAGCTCCATTAGCAGCCATTCCCCAGGGACAGCCTCCAGGGCACTGCAAAAAGTGATGAGCTATTTCTTAGTGATCCTGAATGTGCTGCATGCACCTAGTGATTACAGATTTAAGGAGGTTTTGACTCATATAGAATGGCATTAATTTCAAGCCAAAGGTGAGGCTAAAGACAGCAGAAGACATTGTAGAGCATGCACATAGCAGGTAATCAGCAAACTGTCTAGGGGAGAGTTCTACAAGCAAACATCCTGCAGATACTCAGAAGTAGACTGTAACTTCTCGTGTTTCACTTGTCCACACAGCCCCTTTAGAACCTTCACTAGAACTATGGTACCAGAAGTTTGAAGTCACTGTTACAGAGGGTTATCCCCAGATTCTCCTCTTCTCTCCCAAACCCTCCCAACCTTCTGACTAACAGGCACTGGTCGTGGTTCTCTTCAGAACTCAAGTGTGCTGTTAAAAAAACGCTCAGTTGTAGCATTATACAAATGATTAGTAGTACAAGGCATACACAGCACTATACATACAGATGTAAGACACAGTCCCTGCTCATCAGAGCTTACAAGCTAATCAAGACAAAACACATAGTGAACACCTGGGGACTAGAATATAGTAAGATACACATAAGTAAGTGATGAGCAATAACTGGAACTCTCTCCCTCTCAGGCACTCAAAACGCTACATCTGCAGCGCTGCCAGTCTCTCCGGCTGAGATCAGATGCAAGATCTTAAGACACAGGCCCAAAACGCGGAGTGTAGGAGTAGCCTAATGGTTAGAACAGTGGGCTGAGAACCAGGGAAGCCAAGGTTCAAATCCCACTACTGCTCCTTGTGAAAAGGTTCAAATCCCACTACTGCTCCTTGTGATCTTGGGCAAGTCATTTATTTATTTATTTAGCTGCATTTATATCCCGCTTTTCACCGGGTCAAAGCGGTTGGGGGATACATTTAACACGAGGGGATATGAGACACATACACTAATACTTACAGGGAACATGGGCAATGGAGGGTTAAGTGGCTTGCCCAAGGCCACAAGGAGCACCTGCGGGACTAGAAACCCCAGTCCTTCCGGCCCAAGGTTGCTGTCCTCTAGTGGGATTTGAACCACGGACCTTCCGGCCTGTAGTACCTTGCCCCAACCACTAGGCCACTCCTCCCTTAATCCTCCATTGTCTCGGGTACAACTTAAATTTTAAGTCCTCTAGGGACAGGAAAATACCTACTTGTGCCTGAATGCAATTCAACTTGAGCTGCCACTGAAAATGGTACAAGCTGAATCCATAATCCCCTCTCTTCTTTTGTTGGCCCTATTTATTTGAATTATATATGGTGAAATTAGGCCTTACCTTCTAATTTTCTTTCTTAGAGTCCCTCCAGTCCAGTCCAGTGGTTATGCTCAGCAACCAGTAGGTGGAGATTGAGAAACACAAGCTCAAAGCCTGGTATAAGCAGCCTGTGCCATCATGACACTCAGCAAAGACAGCCCCAAGACTCCCATAAGAGCAAGCAGCCTAACGAGAAAGTAATCCTTTTTCCTGCAGACTACCCTTTTTATATTTTCCAAAACAAGCATGCACTTGACAACATGAAGACCACAAATATGAATCCTAACGAAAACCCTGCCTGCTCCAACTATGAATCTTTAAGAGCAAAACCAGAATACAGTCCCAATGACAGCAGCATAACTTCCCTGGGATAGTCCTGATTGCACTGGAGGGACTCCAGGAAAGAGTAAGGCCTAATTTCACCTTCCAAACCATCCTTCCAGTCCAGTCCAGACAAGTAGGACATAGCAAAGCAATACTAACGATGGGACTGGTGGCCTGCAACACCCGCGCTCTGAAGGCCATGTCCTGCCGCATCTGAACATCCAGGTGGTAATGCTGTACAAAGGAATGAAGCAACAAACATGTAGCTGCTTTACAAAATGCCCAGAGGAGGCACCGACCCTACCTCTGCCCGGGACAAAGCTTGAGCCCTCATAAGCCTACAGGGACAGGGTATCACTTTAACAGATAAGCGGACATGATAACCTCCCGAATCCAATAGAAAATAGAAGCCTTGGAGGCCACCTCGCTCCTGCTAGGGCCACCAAACAGGACAAAGAGTCTCTCAGAGCGCCTAAACACCTGAGTTACTGATAGATACATCTTATGGACATCCAGCTTGTGCAGAAGTTGAGCCTCCATGGAATCCTGTTGCCCAGAAAAGAATGAGAGAGCCACTGTCAGACTGAGATGAAATACTAAAACCACCTTCGGCAAAAAGAAAGGATTCGGTCACAAGACCGCCTCCTTGAACAAAACCAAATAAGGTTCTCTGCAAGACAAAGCCTGAAGCTCAGAAATACGGTGGGCAGAGCAGATCGCCACCAAAAACACCACCTTCAAAAGATCAGATCCTTCACCGAGGCTCCCTGGAGAGACTCAAGGGGGAGCCTCCCAGAGCTGACAACAACAAATTGAAGTTCCAAGTGTGCACTGCAGGTCGACATGGAGGATTAAGATGCTTTACGCCCCGTAGGAAACAAACATCCCCTATGACCCTGCACACGGCCCCTGAAACAGGACAACGCCGTCAACTGAACCCGAAGCGAGCCCAGGGCCAAGCCTTTCTCCAGACCCAACTGCAAGCAGGCCACGTTAGCCAGAATAGAGGTGCCTAGGGGGATGAATTCTGCACTCCCCATACCAGGCCTCAAATATGCACCAAACTCTCACATAGGCCAAAGAGATTGGCCGCCGGCACACCTGCAGCGAGGTGTCAATCATCTGGAGCAAGTAACCTCTGTATCTCAGCCGAGCCCTCTCGAGCCAAGCCATAAGTGAGAATTGACCCACATCTAGCATCCGTACTGGCCCCTGCGTCAGTAAATCCGCATCTGCTGGTAGATGAAAAGACTTCGCCACCAGTAGCCGAATGAGATCTAAATACCAAGGCCGACGGGGCCAGTCTGGCGCTATCAGTAGCCCCCAACCCTGATGCACCTCTATCATCTGCAGTATCAGCAGACCGATCAGGGGCCACAGTGGAAATACACTGGGTCCCAGCTGCACCAAAGCATCGAGGCCCTCGGACACATGAGTTCTACAGCAGCTGGACTTGGTGTTTGATAGAGATGCCATCAGGTCCATCGCTGGAACTCCCCAGCGGTCCACTAGCAATTACAACACGGACTCTGAGAGAGACCATTCCCCCTGGTCCAGAGTGTTGCGACTCAGGTAATCCACCTGAACGTTTGATTTCCTGGTCACATGCACCGCTGAAAGACAGAGCAGGTGGAGCTCTACCTACTGCAACAGCAGAATTGCCTTTGCTGCCACCAACGAACTCCAAGTGCTGCTCTGCCAAATGATATAAGCCACCATTGTGGCACTGTCCAACAAAACCCTAACCGTCTTGCGGCTCAGCAGGGGGAGGAAGGCCTCCAGAGCCAGACGTACCGCTTTCGTCTCCAAGCGATTGATCGACCATCTTCGGCAGACCTTTGGCCCTGAGCCACTTAAGACAGATAATGCCCCCCCCCCAGCCGACCAGACTGGCAACTGTGGTCACGACCACCTAGTTCGGAGGCTTGAGAGACATGGCTGGACCTGAGCTGCATCAGGTCCAGCCACCATCTCAAGCTCGCTCTGACCTATTCCCGAAGAGGAAGCCTGATCCCCATAGATTGAACCTGGGGAGACCACCGTGAGAGAAGATCAGCCTGCAGCGTCCTCATGTGCAGTATGGCCCAGGGCATCAGCTCCAAGGAGGCAGCCATCAAGCCCAGGACCAGTAAGTAGTCCCATATGCAAAGACGAGAGACTCTGCACAAGCCCCGCACCTGAGCCTGTAACTTTGCAATCCTGCCCTTGGAGAGTGTGAAAACGGGCTCCTAGATACTCCAGGGACTGAGAAGGTCCCAATTAGCTTTTGGTAAAGTTTATCACCCAGCCTAACTCCTGCAGGCGCTGGACCACCAGGGCGGTCGACTGATAACTCTCCCGAAGGGACTTTGCCCAAATCAGCCAGTCGTCTAGGTACAGATGGACCAGTATCCCTTGCTTGCAGAGGTCTGCTGCCACCACCACCATGACCTTTGTAAACACCCGAGGTGCTGTGGCTAGACCAAAAGGCAAGGCCTGAAACTGAAAATGCCATCTGGACACTGCAAAGCGACGAAATCGCTGATGATCAGGGTGGATCGAAATGTGCAAATAGGCCTTGGTCAGGTCCAGAGATGTGAGAAACTCCCCCCGACGCACGGCTACTATGACAGAACGCAAAGTCTCCATATGAAACTGCATGACCTTTAGGGCCCTGTTGACCCCCCTTCAGATCCAGAATGGGGCACCAGGAACCTTCCTTCTTGGGAACCACATAGATGGGAGTACGGACCGGAGCCTCAGTCACCTCAAGGCACCGGCACAACTGCCTCAAGCTGCAGCAGGTAGTCGAGAGTCTCCTCCACTGCCTGCACCTTGCCGGATGTCTGGCACGGAGATATCATGAACGCCTCTGGTAGGGGTCTGGCAAACTCAAGGGCGTAGTCCTCTCAAACCACCTCCAGGACCCAGGTTTTGGTGCGTGTAGCTAAAGGCAGTATATCAAGCCTGGAAATAAAGATAAAGGTGTCTGATGTAATCTGGCCCAAGAGGGAAAGACCCTCTGCAGGTGGCCACCCACAAGCTGAATTCCCACCAGGGCCCTCAAACCCTCTTGCCCCCGCCTCAAAAGGACAGATTGCGCTGCAGAAGCGGGACCTCTGTAGGTTGGCCACTGGAGCGGAACAAAACCCGCGAGACTTCCAACCTTGGCTCCTCGCAGGACCACCCTTGCCAGCCTTGGGCTTATTCTCCGGTAATTTAGGCATCTTGGAGTCACCCAAAACCTTAACCAGCTTCTCCAGATCCTCCCCAAAGAGCAACTTTCTGGCAAAGAGGCATTTACTAAGTCTAGTCTTGGAGGCCACGTCAGCCGACCAATTGCACAACCACAAAAGTCTCCAGGCCGAGACCACAGTAGCTCGAAGCAAATCACAGTAGTTCCACCAAAAAGGCCGACCTAGATTCTTAACTGGGATGTCTGAGTTCGGCCCGCGGAATCTGCACCTGTCTCCTCTGGGAACCTTTGAGACCATCGCAGACAGTCCCTAGCCACATAAACCCCACAAATGGCCCCTGCAGCTCCAGAGCATACACCTTGAAGGCCTGTTTGTGCGATAACTCCTGCTGGAGACTGAGAAATACTGGCTTTGGTCAGATGGCACAGACTATTTATACGAGGCTGAACTTGTGTTTCTCAGTGTCCACCTGCTGGTTGGTGAGCATAACCCACTCATCTGGACTGGACTGGAGGGATGATTTGGAAAATGCCATGCATAAAGACTTCAGAGCATTTTGTATTAAGAAAAAATAAATACATTTGGTACTACTGTCAATATCCATTCTATTCTCTCCCAACCAAAGGAATCCCGACAAAGTCCCAGCCTGTTCCCATAAGTTCTACACTTCACTGCAATGAAATCACTAAATGTCTATTTAAAATACCATACTTCAAGTTTTTTTCCAAAAAGCAATGGAGGCTAGTTAAATTCCTGATTCTGTACAGCATATGTAAAAGCCCTTAAAACAGTATGACAGGCGGTCATCAGTTTGACAGGAAAGGGGGCAGAACTGATAATGCCTGAAAGAAGTCGGCAAAGTCACTAGGTCCCATTTGATGTAGACATTTAAATACAATAATTACAGTCTTGAACTTGGATTTTCCAGTGCACTAATAAGCAATGTAGCTCCTCCAGAATCAGAATGTGGTCATTAGACTATTTCTACTGAGATTATTGTGGCCATATTCTGGAAGGAACTTCAGATATCTTAACAGTCTGAAATTTAAAATTTATACAAAATAGAGAAAGATGAAATTAGGTCATACCTGTTAATTGTCTTTCTTCGAGTTCCCTCCAGGCCAGTCCACACATGGGTTGTCAGCCCTCTCCAGCAGCTGAGGACTGAACAAGACAGAGTCTTGATGATGCAGTAAAAGAGCTCCTCCTACCTCTCCTGACTCCAGTCTTCTATTGTCAAAGCAGCTAACCAACTCAGAGATAAATATCCAAACTAACAAACACAGATACCAAAAATATGAGAACAGACAAACCATAGTGCCTAAAAAGGGAAGAAAGGATGAAGAGCACGCCCCTCTCCACCTAGCCTCCCACATACTGTCTACCCTCAGCCAACGGCGAGCACACAGAAAGCATGCCCCTTCATGATCCTATAGCGGTAGACAAGTAGGACCCCTGCAATTACCTTGAGTCTTGTACAGGCTGGACACGCCCTCAGCACTCCTAACCACTCAGTGACCATTACCCGGGTGGGCTGTGGACTGGCCTGGAGGGAACTCAAGGAAAGACAATTAGCAGGTAAGACCTAATTTCATCTTCCAAATCGTCTCTCCAGGCCAGTCCAAGCATGTTATGTACCAGAGCAGTACCTAACCTTGGCGGGGACCCACTAGTCCAGCATGAAGAACAGAGGCCCCAGGAACTGCATCTCCTGCCGCCAGCACATCTAGACGGTAATGTTTAGAAAACATCTGAAGCGACGACCAAGTTGCCGCCCTACAAATGTCCGCCGGAGGAACCAGACAATGCTCCGCCCAGGACACTACTTGAGCTCTGGTCGAATGAGCTCTTAAGCCCGCCAGTGGAATCTTTCCCTGAGCCACATATGTGGAACAGAGGGCTTGCTTCACCCATTGAGCTATCGAAGCCTTGGAAGCCCCCTCTCCCTTCTGAGGGCCAGCAAACAAAACGAACAAACGGTCCATCTTATGAAAGGTTGCGGTACCCTTAAGGTATCTCTTCAGAACCCTATGTACATCCAGTGAGTGAAGCTGCTGCTCTTTCTCCGACCCCCCTAAGTCTGGGAATGCTGGCAGAGAGAAGGATTGATTTACATGAAAGTGAGACACCACCTTCAGCAGAAAGGTTGGTACTGGCTGCAAAACCACTTTCTCCCAAGAAAAAAGCAAGAAGGCTCTCGACACAAAAGAGCTTGAAGATCGGAGACACGCCGCACGCCGAGCCGAACAAAGCGCCACCAAGAGCACCATTCTCAAAGTGAGATCCCAGACTGATACTCGAGAGAGGCTCGAATGGTACTTCCGCTAAGGCTTTCAGGACCAAGTTCAGATCCCAAGGTGGGACCACTAACCACAAAGGCAGCCGCAAAAGCTTTACTGCCTTGAGGAACTGCATCACATCAGGGTGCGTCCCTAATAGCCGCCCTTGTACTCACCTGTGATAAGAGTAAATTAGACTTACCTGCTAATTGTTGTTCCTTAAGGAACTCTAGTCCAGTCCCGGAAATGTAGAGTTGTCAACCTCCACCAGCAGCTTTGGAGACTGAATGATGTCATCATTTTGATGTCACTGGTACAAATAGGCTAGATCCGCCCCCTTTCACCAGTACCTATTGACAAAGCAGACTCAGCAGAGCAACAAATAAGTAGTTATCTCAAAACTATAAGAAACAGTATATACAGGTAGAAAAAAGATAATGAACAGTCCATACAGAAAGAAAAAGACTGTGAGAGACAAGACAGGGCCGCCCCGAAAGGATGGGTGATGTCCCCAAAGAACCGGTAACTGAAGCACCAGAGCCCCGGCGCTCCCCGGCCCATGTCGCCTGCTGCCAACCCCACAGAGACCCCCGCTGAAGACGCCCCTCATTCCTGCGCCTCCCCGAGCGCCCTGACACGAAGAAATTAGATTTCCCCATAATGATGTTTTCCTTTTAAAGGTTCAGCAGCTGTCCAAACTCACATCTCGCGCGGCCAGAAACTTCAGGCTGTTCCACACCCCTCGAATGGGAGGGATCCGGGACTGGACTAGAGTTCCTTAAGGAACAACAATTAGCAGGTAAGTCTAATTTACTCTTCCTTAGCGTCCCTCTAGTCCAGTCCCGGAAATGTAGAGGATGTAACAGAGCAGTACATATCAACGGGAGGGTCCGGAAACTGCAGCCTGAAGGACGGCTGACCCAAAACGACCATCCCCGCGCGCCTGTACGTCCAAACGATAATGCCGAGCAAAAGAATGCAACGAGGACCAGGTTGCAGCTCTACAAATGTCTGCCGGCGGAACGAGACTGACTTCCGCCCACGACGCTGCCTGAGCTCTCGTAGAATGCGCCCGCAAGCCGACCAGCACTTCTCTGCCCCTCAGAATGTAGGCGGAACTAATGGCCTCTTTCAGCCATCTAGAAATGGAAGACTTTGCTGCCGCCTCGCCCTTCCGAGGGCCTCCGAAGGCGACAAAAAGCCTGTCCGACTTCCGGAAGGAAGCCGTACGACGGAGATAGCTCTTGAGCGCCCTCCGCACATCCAACCGATGCAAGCGCCCACCCGCCTGAGCCCTCTACTCCGCGGAAAATACTGGCAGCGACACCACCTGATTCACATGGAAAGCGGACACCACCTTTGGTAAAAAGGCTGGCAACCGTCCGTAGCACCACTTTGTCCGGGGAAAAAATCAAAAAAGGCTCCCGGCAAGACAGCGCCTGTAGCTCCGAAATCCTCCTGGCGGAACAGATCGCCACTAGGAACAAAGTCTTGAGAGTCAAATCCTTAAGCGAGGCTGCACTCAAAGGCTCAAAAGGTGGCCCGATCAGGGCTTCCAAGACCAAATTGAGATCCCATAGAGGAATAACCGAACGCCTCGGCGGACGCAAGAGCAAAACCGCTCGCAGGAAGCGCCGAACGTCGACATGCGTCGCTATCACCTGACCCTGAATCTTGCCGCGAAAACAGGAGACAGCCGCCAAATGCACTCGTAAAGAACTGGCCGCCAGGCCCTTCTCCAACCCTGCTTGTAAAAAGGAGAGGACATCGGACACAGAAGCCCGCATGGGGATGACAGACCGATCGGAACACCAGGCCTCAAAAACACGCCAAACGCGTATATATGCTAGGGAAGTCGACCTCCGGCGCGCGATCGTAACAGAGTGGCTACCACGGACGTCGAATAACCGCGGGCCGTCAACCTCGCCCACTCAAGAGCCAGGCCGTAAGCGAGAACCGACCCACCTGAGGCATCCGCAAGGGCCCCTGAAGCAACAGGTCCTCCCGGAGCGGGAGCCGCCACGGGACGTCGGCCACCAGCCGCACCATATCCGCATACCACGGCCGTCTTGGCCAATCTGGCGCCACCAGCACCACCTGACCCTTGTGCCTCTCGATGCGTTGTATCACCTTGCCGATGAGTGCCCAGGGAGGGAACACATACAGAAGCCCCTCCGTGGGCCATCGTTGCGCCAGAGCATCCAGGCCCTCTGCCATCCGCTCTTTCCTTCGGCTGAAGAAACGCTCCACTTTTGCCGACGCGAATGTCGCCATGAGATCCATCACCGGGATCCCCCACCGGCGCACCAGCATTGCAAAGACGTCCGGATGCAGCGTCCACTCTCCCGGATCCACGCGGCAGCGGCTGAGATAATCCGCTTCGACGTTGTTGACTCCTGCGACATGCTGAGCTGACAGAGCCTGTAAGTTCAGTTCCGCCCAGGTCAGCAGCACACTCGCCTCCTCCTCCAGGGCCACACTGCCCGTACCGCCTTGCCGATTGATATACGCTACCGTGGTTGCGTTGTCTGATAGCACCCTGACCGCTGCTTGCCCCAGCACCCGTCGAAACGCCCGCAGGGCCTGAACCACCGCTCGCATTTCCAACCGGTTGATGGACCACAGTTGCTCCTCTCCTCCGGCGACCAAGTCCCCTGCGCAAACGAGCCCTCTAGATGAGCCCCCCAGCCCGCTAGACTCGCATCCGTCGTGAGCAGCCGCCAGCACGGGGGCTCCAGAGGCACGCCCTGATTCAGACTGTCGGGAAGCAGCCACCATTGCAGACTGTCCTGCACCACCGCCGGACAGGGCAGGCAGTGAGACAACGCGTCCGACTGATGAGACCACCGCCGAAGAAGAGCACTCTGTAGCGGCCGCATGTGAGCCCTGGCCCACAACACCAAGTCTATCGTCGCCGCCATGGTGCCGAGCAATTGCAGGTACTGCCAAGCCGTCGGCGCCCGAAGCCTCAAAAACCGACGCACCAGTTCTCTCAAGGCCTGCGCCCTTACGTCGGGAAGGAAGACCCGGCCCGACCGAGTCTCGAAGCGCGCCCCCAGATACTCTAGAACCTGAGAGGGGGTCAAACGACTCTTCGCCCCGTTGACTACCCAACCGAGGCTGCCCAAGAACTCCACCACCCTGGCAGTGGCTACCACGCTTTCCTCTCTTGACTTCGCTCGTATCAACCAATCGTCTAGGTAAGGGTGTACCAGTATCCCCTCTTTGCGAAGAGCGGCCGCCACCACAACCATGACCTTCGTGAATGTCCGGGGAGCGGTCGCCAGACCGAAAGGAAGCGCCCGGAACTGAAAGTGTCCCATCGGCACCGCAAAACGCAGAAAGCGCTGATGCTCCCTGCGCACGGGGATATGAAGATAAGCTTCCGTCAGGTCTAAGGACGTCAAAAACTCTCCCGCGCGAACCGCCGCCAGGACGGACCGCAAGGTTTCCATGCGGAAGTGGGACACGCGAAGGCAACGATTTACCCTCTTGAGGTCGAGAATCGGACGAAACGTACCCCCTTTCTTGGGAACCACAAAATAAATGGAGTATCGACCGGCGCCGCACTGGTCGACCGGAACGGGCACTATTGCACGGAGCCGCTGGAGCCGCCCTATGGTGTCGCCCACAGCTCTCAGCTTCCGAGGGGCCCTGCAGGGGGAAAGAACAAAGGAATCTCCTACGGGGCGCCGAAATTCCAGGGCATATCCTTCCCGAATGACCTCCAATACCCACCGGTCGGAGGTAATCTGGACCCAGGCAGGGTAAAACTCCCGTAACCTGCCTCCCACGGGCACTTCGCCCACCTGGGCCCGCCTCATCTCATTGGGACTTCTTGGCACCGGAGGGCTGGAAGGTACCAAAACCCCTTCCCGCTCCCCGAAATCCACGAAAGGACTGGCCCCGCGACGGAAACCTGCTCCGCTGCGATTGCTGAAAACGAGGAGTGCGAAACTTACGAAAATCTCTCGAGAGGCCTCGAGACCGTTTCGGTCTATCCTCTGGGAGCCGGCCCCCTTTGGACTCCCCGAGGTCCTTGACCAACTTTTCCAGATCTTCTCCAAAGAGAAGTTTACCCCGGAAGGGAAGCTTACTGAGCCGCGACTTGGACGAACTATCCGCTGACCAGTTGCGGAGCCACAGATAACGGCGAGCCGCCACTACCGAAGCCATACATTTGGCCTGACCACGAAGAAGATCATAGTGCGCATCAGACAGGTAGGCGGTGCCGGACTCCAGCCGAGACCCATCCGCTGATTGTTCCTCTGGGAGGGAGCTCTGGATACGTTGGGACCAGCGCAAACAGCCCCTCGCCACCCAGGCCCCTGCTATGGAGGCCTGCAGGGAAAGGGCACTCATATCAAACACCTGCTTCAGCAAAGTATCCAACTTCCTATCCTGACCATCTCTCAAGGCTGCCGCCCCCTCCACCGGGATGGTGGTCTTTTTAGTGACCGCCGCCACCGCGGCATCCACCTTAGGAGAACGAAAAAAAGCAGCTTATCCTGCTCAGAGATCGGGGTATATAACCTATCCAAAGCCCTGGTCCCCCGCAACGCCGAATCCGGCGAGTCCCATTCCTCCTGAATCATATCCCGAAAGACTCTGTGGATGGGGAACACTCTCTGCGAAGTGCGCACGGCTTGTAGCAGCGGATCCTCCAACGCCTCCGCGGAGGACGTGGAACCCGCGGGCATATTCAACACCTTTAGCGTCTCGGAGATCAGAGCAGGCAGTTCTTCCCGCCGAAATACGCGGACCAGCCTGCTCTGCTGCTCCTCCTCCAACAATTCCCCGTCTTCTAGGTCCTCATCCGACACCTCATCTTCCAGATCTGGCATTCCCAGGTCCTCCTCCAAAGGAGCCGGGGAAGCCGAATCGAAATCGTCCCGTCGCCTTTTTGGTAACGCCACGTCTCCTTCATGGAGAGTGGATGAGCGTCGCCTCGTACCCCTCGCAGGACCCGGGGACGGAACCCCCCGGTCAGGCTGCAGTAAGGCAAAAGCTTTTTGCATCAAGGAGAAAAATTCTGAAGGGACACCTGGCAGCCCAGCCCCCTGAGACCCTTCCGGCAACAGAGGAACGCTGCCAGCGGAGGACGGGCCCGCAACGGCTCCGAAGCAGACAGAGAAGGGGGGATAGACCCCTCTCCTTCCAGAGAAGCCTCTCCCTGCCCTTGAGACCTTCCCCCAGGGACTTTTCCATGCCCATGGCCTCTAAAGAGCACGCCTTACACACCCCAGTGTCCAAAAGCTCTCCGCGCCTCACCCCACACACGAGGCAGCGGGGCTTGGCAGGCATGATCAATAAACAGCGCTGTACCAGTGCAGAAGAAGCCTTTGAAAGCCCCAGGAACAGCTAAATTACAAACGCGATTTTTTTTTTTTTTTTTTTTTTTTTTTTTACACAGATCGATGCAGTTAGCTCTAACTAGCTGCCCCCTAACACCGTTTGCCAAAACGAAGCTCCTAACCCTGAAAAAACGATCTTGTTAGGCAGAAGAAAAAACGGGATCCAAAATGGCCGCCGCAACGTTTGCGGCGCCAAAAATCATGCGGCCAGGCCTCCTGCACCCTGATGGAGCTGACAAACCCCTGCTGCCAGCAAAGATCACTCCCCCAAGGAACCCTAAGGCAAATTTACTCACCAAACACCGGGAGGAGAGTGAGGAAGGGCAGCGCTGAACCCCTCAAGAGCACAGCCCTTAAATCGGCATCAGCTCCTGGAGAGACTGCTATACACTCCCCCTGCCTGCTGCCAGCAGTCCAAACGTGCTCAACCTGCTCCTCACCCTTCCAAGTGGGTTCGGGAGCAGGGAGATAATGCCAGGCACACACCAGTGCACTCACAATGCTCGTTTAAATGCTGGGGCAATAAGGCAAAGAAAGAAAAGAGAAGGAAGGGGGGGGGGGAGGAGAAGAGAGCAGGAACGGAGAGAAACAGCCCCAGCAGCACAGAATCTCTGTCAGCAGCAGCAGGCAGCTAAAAAACAAGAAAGCAAAGGAAAAATCCTAAATTTAAACAAAGAATTAAAGCTCTGCTTATTTGTTCCTCTGAGCCCAGTCCCGGGCTCAGAACCTCCAAGCTGCTTGGAGACTGAAAGTACTGGTGAAAGGGGGCGGATCTAGCCTATTTGTACCAGTGACATCAAAATGATGACATCATTCAGTCTCCAAAGCTGCTGGTGGAGGTTGACAACTCTACATTTCCGGGACTGGACTAGAGGGACGCTAAGGAACAGGCAATAACCACCACTTGCACCTTCAAAGAGCTCAGGGCCAAGCCCTTCTCCAGCCCATGCTGTAAGAACAACAGAATGCTGGGAAGCGAACACTGCAAGGGATTTACTTGCTTAGTAGAGCATCAATCTTCGAATATCTGCCAAACTCTGACATAAGTGAGCATCAAACGTTTTCTGGATTTTAGCATTGTGGCAATAACACTCGTGGAATAGCCCCGGCAACTCAACCTGGCCGCTCAAGAGTCAGGCTGTAAGCGAGAATCTCTCCACCTGTGGCATCAGCACTGGCCCCTGGGCCAAAAGATTGATCCAGTCGGGCAGCCTCCAAGGATGATTAATCAGGAGTCGAACGAGATCCGCATACCATAGTTGGCAAGGCCAATCCGGTGCTATGAGAATCACAGCCACCTTGTGCCGTTCTATCCTCTGCAGCAACCGTCCAATCAGCAGCCAGGGTAGAAAGACATACAACAGCCCATCCGCCGGCCATGCCTGCATGAGGGCATTGAGCCCTTTGGACATGTGCTCTCTGCATCTGCTGAAAAACCGGCCTGCTTTGGCATTGGATACGGTGGCCATGAGATCCATGACCCGCACGCCCCATCTTTACGTGACCTTGTGAAATACGGCCATGTTGAGCTCCCATTCCCCGGAATCCAACGTGTGCCGACTGAGGTAGTCCACTTGGACATTGTCCTTTCTGGCAACATTAGCCACCGATAAAGCTGCCAGATCTTGTTCCACCTAAAGCAGAAGCCCCTGACTCTCTGCCAGCAGGGTTGCACTGCCCATGCCCCCCTGCCGGTTGATATATGCCACCATGGTTGCATTGTCGGAGAAGACACAAGTGGCCTTCCCTTCCAACAATGTCTTGAATCTCTGCAGTGCCAATCACACGGGTGTCATCTCGAGCCAGTTCATCGATCAAGAGACCTCCTTGGCGGACCATGAGCCTTGGGTTATCTGGCCAAGACAATGCACTCCCCATCTGGATAGGCTGGCATTCGTAGTAACTAGAACCCACTATGGTGGCTCCAGTGGCACCCCCGCCCTCAGGTGAGCAGGTTCCTGCCACCATGCCAAACTGGCCCTTACCTCTGCCGGACATACCAACTTCCGTGACAGCGGATGTCGCTGTGGCGACCACCATGAGAGCAACGTTTGTTGCAGTGGTCACATATGCGCCCTGGCCCAGGGGACCAGATCCAGGGCTGCTGCCATGGAGTCCAGCAATTGCATGTAATACCAAGCTGTTGGGTCTTCATACTCAGGAACTTTCACTCTGAGAGCTTGCAGATCAGACAGGGCTCTTCAGTGCCCGAAAGATGGTCTGTTGCATATTAGTTGCTGTCTAATTGGAATGACGTTTCCCCCCAAAGGGTTTCAGACTGACTGATGTACACAGAGGCAAGTGGTGTATTTATCTGCCATTCCATTCACTTGGCCGCTAATCGTTGTCTACTGCGTTGGTTGGATTTCCTGGTCTCCCCTCCTTGGATTTGCTGTCCATTGTGAACCTTCCCCTGTCTCCTCAGGTTGCTGCTGACGCCACCTGCCCTGCCGGGCCCCCCCGGAAGTGACGGGGCAGAGAGTGCAACCAAACTTCCCAGGTAACATGGACACCACTCACTACTATTTAACAAGCGCACTGGCAGCGTTTGTCGCCGCTGCGGCGTGCGTCGAGGGCGCGCGCGCCTAAGGAGCGTGCACAAGGAGCACATGTGCTCCTTGTGCGCGCTCCTTGGGGCGGCCTCTCAAGCTTATTTCTGCACCAGTGGGCCCACAAGCATTGCCTCGTGTTAAACTCTGTTTCACAGAGACCATCTCTAAGTGTTACCAGGTATAAACTCCAATTACTGCTCTTGTGGTTCCTCTCTCTTTATTTCATGACTGCTATACCTGTAATCTGGGGTCTTCGGCCCTACGTACCCTCTCCCTCTTCACATTATTGGTGTGCTTCTCGTACTCTCCATACTAATTTACTTGTCTGCCCTTCCTCTTCCACCTTTCAACATCATCATGTAGCCTCGCCCACTGTAGCAGATTCTCTACGGATAGAATTACTTAACTGTCGTTCTCTTCGATCAAAAACAGTCCTGATCCATGATCTCATTGAACAAGAATCATTAGATGCTTTATTTATACTTGAGACCTGGCTAAAAGAGGGCAAAGAGCCCCTCTTGACACGATGCCTGCCTCCAAACTATGTTGCTCTTTCCGTACCGCGCATAGGTCGGTCAGGTGGCGGAGTTGCGGTTGTTTATCGCTCCTCGACCCCGATAACTCAAATATCCTCTTCCTCTCTCCGATATCCAGAGTCCCTTCTTTTACGTTTGGACTCTCTCCCACCTCTCTATTTTCTCCTCATTTACTCCCCCCCCCCCTCACTTTCTCCCCCTCTCTGGGAATCCCTTCTTTCCTCCATTTCTGACATATCTTTAAAATTTCCTCAACTAGTTTTACTTGGAGATTTCAATATTCATTTCGATAGGCCAATGTCCTCTAGGGACACCACATTTGTCTCACTCTTGCATGATCTGTCACTGACACAACATGTCGATTTCCCTACCCACGCTGCCGGCCATACTTTAGATTTAGTTATTACCCCACAAAATTCTCTGGTTCATTTGTCATCATTTGTCCACAGACCAGTCCCCTGGTCTGACCATTTCTGTCTTGCCTTTTCTTTATAATATATATGGCATAATCCCTCTCCCAGCTTGTCTTCCTCCAGCACCTCCTCCCTGCTGCCCCAACTTTCTCGACGTATTAATTCCATTACATTACAGAACTTTTCCACTGCACATCAGCATCTTCCCTCTGATTTTTCATCACCCTCTCCCACATCTCAAGTTGATACTTGGAATTTTATGCTCTCTCATGCTCTAGACCAGGTGGCACCTTTACAGCCTCTTTTTCACACAGGACTCCGACTACACCGCTCCCATCTGCGTAGAGCCGAGCATCTCTGGAGGAAAAATCAATCTCCCGCAGCTTTTCAATATTTCAAATCCTGTCATTCACAATACCGAGCAAGTATTCACCACGCCAAGTGTGCCTTTTACTCAGAAGCTATCACTTCTGCCCCTAACAGGTCTCGCCACCTATTTACTACTCTCCAGACAATCTCTCAGCTACACTCTCGCTCCCCATTTAATACTGCTGCTTCCTCTGCTCAGGCTCCCAGCCCTACTCAATTAGCCTCCTTCTTCTCCGCTAAAGTCCAGGATTTGCGTTCTTCTCTTCCTTCTTGCCCCCCAGCGATATCTTCCCCACCTCCATCCTCCCCGCTTTCCCATTTCTGGGCTAACTTCTATCCTCTCACCTCCCCAGAACTCCTTAAGCTTATTTCCACTACTCACAAAACCACCTGTCCACTAGACCCCATACCTTCCACTTGGTTATCTGAGCCTTCACTAGGCCTGTTCTCGCCACTACTTACCATTATTAACACTAGCCTTTCCTCTGGGTCCTTTCCTCATCCATGGAAGCATGCCTTGGTCCGTCCTCTACTGAAGAATCCCTCCCTTGATTCCTCTATTCCCGCAAGCTACCGCCCCGCTTCCAACTTGCCATTCACCTCGAAGCTCTTAGAAAAAGCAGTTTTCTCTCAGCTCTCTCATCACCTAGATTCAACCAATTTTCTGCACCCCCGTCAATCCAGCTTTCGGCCAGGCCATAGCATAGACTCTATTGCCACTGCTGTCAAGAATGAAATACACTCCTCGCACGATCGCGGTGATATTACAGTGGCAGTATCACTAGATCTCTCCGCTGCCTTTGACTTAGTCGACCACACTCTTCTTCTCTCCAGACTTCGGGATGCAGGTCTTCGTGGCACCATCTACCACTGGTTTCACTCTTTTCTCTATTCACGCTCATTTGCAGCTCTTCCACCACAGCTCATTTTTCACTTGGCTGTGGTGTCCCGCAGGGCTCAGTGCTAGCCCCCCTACTGTTTAATGTGTTTCTAGCTCCATTGGCTCTGTTAATCCATCAATTAGGCATTTCCGCTTATTATTATCCCGACATTTTTCTCCTGCACCATACCTCTTCTTCTCACCCAGATATCACCCGCCTTAATGAATGCCTCTCTTCAGTCGCTACATGGCTCTCTATAAACTGCCTCATCCTCAATATCTCCAAAACAGCTGCAATCTGGTTCTCTCACGGTTCACTACCCATTCCTTCCTTTTCAGGTACTCCAATTACACTTGTGACCAAACTTCATTACCTAGGTATTATCCTAGATAGTAATCTCTCATTTAATGATCATATCTCTCAGGTCGCACGGCGTTCATTTTTCTTCCTTCGACGCATCCGCGCAATTCGGCCCTTCCTTTCCTCACAGGCTTTACTCACTCTTCTTCTCTCGTTGGTCATTTCCAGACTAGACTTTGGCAACTCCATTCTAATTGGCATTCCTCAATACCAACATCGTAGGTTGCAATTACTACAAAACAGTGCAGCCAGGATGGCATCTCATGCCTCCTCCAGAGACCACGTTTCACCAATCCTTCAACATCTACATTGGTTACCATTGGATTTCCGGATACAATTTAAGATCCTTACCTTGGTGCATCATGCCATCTATTCCCGCAGACCCCAATACCTGGCTGATCTATTGACATTTCACACGCCTCCTCGTAGTCTCCGTTCCATCCACATGAATCGCTTATATCTCCCATCCCCCTCACAAGCACACCTTCAGTCAACTAGAAATTCAGCCTTCTTCTACATCGGTCCCTCCCTGTGGAACTCTCTGCCCACCGCCCTTCGACTGGAGGAGTCCTACCCCAAATTTCGTTCCCTACTGAAAACCCACCTCTTCTCCTCTGCCTTTAATCTCCCCTCCTGAGTCCTTCCTACCCACCCTATGTTGAGGCTAAATGTTTGAAGTTTTTCATTTCTCCCCTTTCTGGACGAAGATTGTAATTTCTTTTCCTTTTCTGTATATTGTTTTTTTGTATTGTAAACCGCCCCGGTGTAATGGGGGGCGGTATATAAAATGATAAACAAACATAAACATAAATCTGCCCCAACAGCTTTGACACACGGACCTTGAGCAGAGACACCATGCCCACTGCTGTGTCAAAGAGCACCCCTAAATACACCAGGCATTGAACTGCCTGCAATTGGCTCTTGCGAAAGTTGATCACCCAACCCAGCTGTTGTAATGTCCATTACTTTCTATGTAGCCACTTGTGCCTCTTTCTCGGACTTTGCCCGGATCAACCAATCGTCCAGATAGGGTGCACCAGAACCCCTTCCTGTCGCAATGCTGCCGCCACCACCACCATGATCTTTGTAAAGGTACATTGTACAGTGGCTGGGCCATAGGGCAAAGCTCTGAACTGGAAGTGCCCCATTGGCACAGCAAACCTTAGAAATTTCTGATGCTCTGGCCTGATAGAGATGTGAAGATAGGCCTCTGACAAACCCAAAGCCGTCAAATTCCCCCTATTGCGCTGCAATAATGTGGCACCCCCAGGAAGCGATTCACGACTGTGAGATCTAATATGGGCTGAAAGGTCCTTTCTTTCTTGGGAACTACAAAGTAAATGGAGTATCAACCGGCACCGTACTGGTTTCTGGGTACCGATACCACCACTTTTAGTTGGATTAAATGCTGAAGAGTGGAGCCAACCGCTTCCCTCTTCCCTCGCGCCTGGTAGGAGAGTTGACAAACGCCTCCGCTAGTGGCCTTGCAAATTCTAGTGCATACCCCTCACAGATAATTTCCAGTACCCATTGGTCGGACATCATGTGGTCCAGACGGAATAAAACTGTTGCAAACGACCGCCGACTGCTCCCGTCTGGACCTCCCTGGCTTCATTGGGTTTTCTTGGTGGAGGTCTGTTGGGACTGATAATAGCCCCTTCCAAATCCCCAGGTGCCCTGAAAGGGCTGCCCCCTTGCTCCATATTGACCCCTCTTGATAGGGCAAGAATCTCATCGACCTGAATCTCCTGGCCTGACCTCTTTTTGGTCCTCCCGGCTTTGGCCCCTTAGGCCTATCCTCCGGCAGATGACCCCCTTTGGAATCATCTAGACGATCTTGTCTAGGGCCTCCCCAAAAAGCAGCTTGCCCTTATATGGCAACTTGCTGAGACGAGACTGGATGCAGGTCTACTGCCCAATTGCGCAGCTACAGAAAACGTCGTGCTGCAATCACAGACACCATTGTCTTAGAGGCAATCTGGACCAAATCATAAAAGGCATCCGCCATGTAAGCCACGGCTGACTCAAGTTTGGCTCCCTCTGCGACCGCTTGTCCCTCCGAATCCGAAGGCTCCCATCCTTGGAGCCAACGAATAGAGGCCCGAGACACATAAGCCCCACAGACAGAGAGACCTGCAGCGCCAGGGAACTTGAGTAAGGCCTGCTTAAGTTGTGACTCTAGCCTCCGATCTTGCAGATCCTTAAGCACCGCTACCCCTTCTACAGGAATGATGATCTTCTTGGTCACCGCCAAGACTAAGGCATCCACCTTGGGCATCCTCAAAAGCTCCTGATCTTCCCGTGGAAGGGGATAAAGCTTTGCGATGGGGTGGCTCCCCCGCAGGGAAGCTTCCAGATACTCCCATACTGCCTCAATCATCTTTTTTTTAATCACCCTGTGAACAGGGAAGCACACATGTCCCCTTAAAACCTTGAAGCAGCGGAACCTCTAATGGCTCCTCTGTCTATGCTGACAGAACAATATTTAGGGCCGCCAGGGAATGAGCAATGAGAGCACCCAGTTCCTCTTTATGGAACACCTGAAAGATATTCGGGTCGTCTCCCGTGGCCAGGTCTCCTTCCTCTAACTCAGGGGACCACGGTCCCCCCCAGAGCTCTGATTCCTCGAGCTGTTCAAAGCCCTGGTCCACAAAGGAGTCTCTGTCCCACCAGTCGGGATATGGTGTCATGCCTTTGACCCAACAGGAGGTCCCTTCCCTGGGCTCTCCCTGAAACAGTGCATCACCTGCAGTAACACCCATAGATTTACCTGAGGATTTCCCGCTGCTGTCTGGGACTTCTTAAGGCAGTACGCCTTATGTAAAGATAAAATGAATTCTGGAGAGAGAAGGCACTCCAGCCCCTCCAGCTTAGGTGGAATCTCCGTTTGTGATAGGGATGCCTTTCCCACAGTCTTTTTAGCCTTGCTATTGTGTTTACTCTTCTTTTCCTGCTCTCCATGTAAAATGGCCCCGCTGGCGAAATGGCCACAGTTCTCATCAAAACCACAGAAATCGGTGGCTTAGGAGATGCGCCCACTGATAAAGCTCCATCCTGTTCCATAGCCTCTGCAAATAACTCCCTCTGCAGCTGACAGCCCCGACATGAACAAGTTCGACATAGCCTTGCCAGCCCCAAGCCACGACTGCAGCCACACTCTGCGCAAGCCGAAAAAGCCGTGATCATGCACGCGTCACTCCACCCAAACTCCTCACGTCGGAGCGACGAAAAACCAACAATGCGCCATCAAAGAAGAGCCTTATGCACGGCCCATGTGGCCTCCTATGAAGCATAACAGTAACTGAACTTATCCCAATTGCCTCCAGTCAGCCGTGCCTGCAAGAAGATAGGCAGAGAGACTGTAGCTAGCAGCGTTCTGGCTATCGTGCTGGAAAGATGGAAGCGATCTGGGGCTCCCAGGCATGCACACCCCCGGGCAGTTTCTGGCGCTCGCCGCTAGGCTTGAGGCAGGCTCTGCACTCCCCTGCTGACCCATAAGGGAGTGCTCCCACCTTTACTTTTCTGGGCCCTGCCAGGACAATCAGGAGCCTCTCTTAGAAGGATCTTCTCTCACTGTATCATTCTCCCTTATGCCCTTCTATTTCCTTCTCTCTATTTTCTTTGTTTTAATGTCTTATCCTAACCCCTCTGGAGCCTACACTGAGGAGCTCTCCCTGAGCTGCAGAGGACTGGAAAGACTGGAGTCAGGAGAGGTGGGAGGAGCTCTTATACTGCATCATCAAGACTCTGTCTTGTTCAGTCCTCAGCTGCTGGAGAGGGCTGACAACCCATGCATGGGCTGGCCTGGAGGGACAATGAGGAACTGTACTTACCGTTAATTTCCTTTCCTGGAGTCCTGCTAGACCAGTCCAGATTAGTGGTTATTCCTCAGCATTTTCTTAACAAGCAGTGGAAAGTAGTCAAATCCTTCCAAGGAACCCCTCAACGAGAACAACTATATACAATCTCTGCATAGTCTACCATATAGTTATTTAACATGTTTTTTAGTCAAAGCGGTTTACATTGTAACTTAAACTTGGCAATGTACATTAAACAGGGACATCGAGAACTTGGATTTTCTGAGGCAAGAGACCCACCAAAGGCCACAGGGAGTACCAGTGGGAATAGAACCTGGGTCCCCGCCCCCGAAGCAAGCACTCCAACCACTAGGCTACTCCTCCACAATTTCTACATGGACAAATATACAGAAGGTTGCAGTCCAAGGCACATGGCTGAACAGGGTGGGTACTGGACTGGTCTAGCAGGACTCCTGGAAAGCAAAATTAACGTAAGTAAAATTTCTCCTTCCAGATCTTCCTGCTAGACCAGTCCAGACTAGTGGGATGTACTAAAGCTACTCCATCACAGGGCGGGAAGAAAGTGCAGTGGAAGAACACCCGAGCCAAACCGTGTGGTTACTTGGGCATGCATGTCTAGCTGGTAGTGCCGTGTGAAGGAGCCAAGGAGGACCTAGTAATCACCCTGCAATTGTTCAAGGGTGATGCATGAGACAACTCCGCCCAGGAAGCTGCCTGAGTCCAAGTCAAATGAGCCTTGAGGCCTGGAGAAACAGACCTACCCTGCAACAGGTAGGCCGAGGTGATATTGTACTTTATCCAGCAATTTAGGGTCACCTTGGACACTGCCTTTTCCTTCTGGGTTTCAGCAAAAAGGACAAAGAGGTGACTGGAAAGACCAAAGTAATTCATCACTTTCAAGTACCGCAAGAATGCACGACAGATGTCCACAAAACGAAAGTCCTTATCTGGTCCGGTGCATTGCTCTGGTGAAAAGGCCGACAACAACAGCACCTGAGTGATGTGAAAGTTTGAGAGCGAGAATGTCAATAAGGGGTTGCAGCAGGAAAGCAGCTGCAATTCCGAAATCCGCCGTGTCAAAGTGATAGCTACCAAGAACACTGTTTTCAGAGGCAGATCCTTGATGCTAGCCTGCCTGAGCGGCTCGATGGGCAGATAAGAGTGCTCAGAGAATGAGCGTCAAATCCCACAGTGGGGTGGGACTATGGGGTGTACTGGTGGACAAAGATTCTGAACCTCACAGAGAAAACAGCCCACATCCCAGTGTGCCACTAGCACATGGCCTACCACCGGACTGTGAAAAAAGGAAAATGCCACTACCTGTACCCCCAATGGAGCTCGACAAATCCTTCTCAACTCCCTCTTAAAGGAACGCTAGAACTGAGGGGATCAAGACCCCCCCAAGGGGAAAGGCAATGTCGACGATACCAGTTCTTAAAGAGATACCAATGAGGTGGAGCGCCGTCTGGCCTTCAACAGGGAATAGCCCTTACGGTGAGGGGACAGACGATGTCGCATACTACGGCCAACAAGGGCCACCACAATTAGCATACTCTAGTGACCCTCAATCCTCCAAAGGACTTGGGATATCAAGGCCCAAGGGTTGGGAACACACAGAGGGAATCTGGGGGCCAGGACTGGACCAGTACATCCACTCTCTTGGACTTGGGCTCCGAGCAATGGCTGAAGAAGGAAGGGACCTTAGCACTGTCTACTGTCACCATCCAGTCCGCCCTGGGAGGCCCCACCGATCCAGTATATGGATGAATGCCATGGAGCAACTTCCTATTCCCTGAGGTGATGGCTGAGAAAATCCGCTTCCCGATTGTCCTCGCCCGTGATGTGCTGGGCTGCAAGCACTTGGAAGTGCAGATCCATAAAGGGGACCAGTAGTCACATTTCCCGAGCTACTCCCTAGCACTTCGTTCTGCCCTGGCTATTGACATAAGCTACTGCAGTTCCTTTGCCCAAGAGGATTCGCACAGTGCTCCCATGGAGCAGCTCACTTAAATGCAGAAATACCAGACTGATAGCCCTGGCCTTTAGGCAATGGATGGCCCATTTTGCTTCCACTGGAGACTACTGACTATGTGTGGTCTGGCCAAGACAGTGAACTCCCCAACCAGACAGACTAACATCAGTGATGAGGAAAACCCAGGATGGAGTTTCAAGGAGCATCCCCATCAACATAAACTAGATTCGTTGGGGATGGGTGAAGAAAGCTCCCAGGTAAGTGAAAGCCCCCAGGTAGGCAATACATTAAATAACTTTATGGAAATGGGTAACAGGGGTAACATATGGAAAGCAGTGTGTATAAATGCCCGTAGCATGGGAAATAAGATCCCTGATGTTGAAGCTTTGGTGGGAGTGGCTGACTTGGATTTAGTGGCAGTTACAGAAACACGGTTCACAGAAAACCATGATTGGGATGTAACTATACCTGGCTATACTTTATTCAGAAAGGACAGGGTAGAATGTAGGGGAGGAGGAGTGGCACTATATGTAAAAACTACTATTAAAGCTTTGGAATTACAGAGCTTAAAAGGGAGAGGGGAGGCATTGTGGGTTAAACTAGAAAGAGGGAAAGATAAATCTATTTACATTGGTGTGATATACAGACCTCCCTCACAAGAGGAAGAGGTGGACAGAGAGTTAATTGAAGACATGCGCAGCATTGCTAGGAAAGGGGAAGTGCTACTGATAGGAGATTTCAATATGCCAAATGTTGATTGGTACATTCCTGCTGCAGTATCATCTAGAAGTAAGGAGATCCTGGATTCTCTACAGGGAGAATTATTCAGGCAATTGGTAACAGATCCCACACGTGAAGGGGCCATACTGGACTTGGTGCTTACCAATGGTGAAAGTGTTTCTGATGTTGTAGTGGGAGATCATTTTGCATCCAGTGATCACCAGATGGTGTGGTTCAGTATTAGGACTAGGGCTGTTAGAATACATTCAAAGGAGAGGATCTTAGACTTTAGAAAGACTAACTTTGCGAAGATGGGCCGATATCTCAGGGAGTCGTTAGTTGGATGGGAACAGCTGAGGGATGTAGAAAAACAGTGGGAAAAACTGAAAGGGGATATTTTAAGGGCAACCAACTTTTTGTTAAAATGGTAAATAAAGGTAAAAGGAAAAGGAGACTGCTATGGTTTTCGAAAGAAGTAGCTGAAAAAGTGAAGAAAAAGAGGGAGGCCTTCATGAAAGACAAGAGATCACAGAGAGAGAAAGACAGGCATCTGTATTTGGAAAAACTTAGAGAAGCTAGCAAAGTAGTCAAGAAGGCAAAGATTAAAAAGGAGGAGGAAATAGCCAATGCAATAAAATGGGGGGATAAGACATTTTTCAGATATATTAGTGAGAAGAGGAAGGGCAAGAGTGGTATTGTCAGACTCAAGGGTGCAGGGGAGGAATATGTAGAAGCTGATAAGGATAAAGCGGAATTGCTTAACAAATATTTTTGTTCTGTGTTCACAGATTAAGAACCAGGAGCAGGACCTCAGAAAACACCCACAAATAGGAACAGAAGCAAAGGACATCTTGAACAATTTTCAAAAGACTGTGTTTGTGAGAAACTAGCTCAACTTAAAGTAGACAAAGCGATGGGACCAGATGGGATACACCCGAGAATAATGAGGGAACCTGGGGACGTTTTAGCAGCTCCACTGACTGACCTTTTCAATGCTTTGTTGGAGTCGGGAGTGGTGCCAAAGGACTGGAGAGAGGCTCATGTAGTGCCTTTACACAAAGGCGGAAGTAAAGATGTGGTTAAAAACTACAGGTCGGTTAGTTTAACTTTGGTGGTGGATAACACCACCAGACCACGATGCTTCTCTATGCACTGCACCACCCGGTCTATCAGAGCCCAAGGAGGGAACACATAGAGAAGACCGCCGTCCGGCCATTGCTTCGCCAACGCATCGAGCCCTTCCTACATCCGTTCTCAGTGTCTGCTGAAGAACCGAGGCACCTGTGCCGAAGGTCGCCATGAGATCCATCAGCGGAATCCCCCAGCGCCGCATCAACAGCGCAAACACTTGCGGGTGGAGACTCCACTCTCCTGGGTCCACCTTGCGACGGCTCAGGAAGTCCGCTTCTACATTGTCCATGCCGGCCACATGCTGCGCCGAGAGAGCCCCCAGGTGCTGTTCGGCCCACCCTAAGAGCTGACTCGCCTCGGCTTCGAGGGCCGCACTTCCCATGCTGCCCTGGCGATTGATGTAAGCTACCGTTGTGGCATTGTCGGACAGAACGCGTACCGCCTCCTGACTCAACGCGCCCTAAAACTTGTGCAGTGCCAAGAAGACCGCTCTCATCTCCAACCTGTTGATGGACCAAACCGACTCCTCCGGAGACCAGCTGCCCTGGGCAAACCGGCCGTCATAATGCGCCCCCCACCCCAACAGACTTGCATCCGTCGTCAGAAATTTCCAGGAGGGGGACTCGAGAGGCATGCCGGCCTCCAAGCTCTCCGGACGTAGCCACCACCGAAGCTCTAGGTGCACCCCCTGAGGACACACCAAGCGCTGCGACAATGCATCCCGCTGATGCGACCACCTGCGAAGCAGCGCCCTCTGCAAAGGCCGCATGTGAGCTCGGGCCCACGGCACCACTTCGATTGTAGCCGCCATTGTGCCCAACAACTGAAGATACTGCCACGCCGTTGGCGCCGGAGTCGACAAAAACCGCCTGACCAGGACGCGCAGCCCCTGCGCTCTGGGGGTGGGCAGGAACACCGCCGCCTGATGCGTGTCGAAGCGGGCCCCCAGAAAGACCAGGGACTGTGACGGAACCAAACTGCTCTTCGCAAAGTTGACAACCCAGCCCAGGCTCTCCAACATCCCCACCACCAGGGCGGTCGCAGTCAAACTTTCCTCCCTGGACTTTGCCCGAATCAGCCAATCGTCCAGATATGGGTGGACCAGCACGCCCTCCTTGCGGAGTGCCGCAGCCACCACCACCATGATCTTGTTGAAAATCTGAGGGGCCGTGGCCAGCCCGAAGGGCAACGCTTGAAACTGATAGTGCCCCATAGGAACCGCAAATCGGAAATATTTCTGATGTTTCTGCCATATGGGGATATGAAGATACGCGTCCGTCAGGTCTAGGGAGGTAAGGAATTCCCCCGCTTGGACCGCCGCTACCACGGACCGCAGAGTTTCCATCCGAAAATGGGTCACCCGGAGACACCGATTCACGTGCTTCAGATCTAAGATCGGCCGAAAGGAGCCTTCCTTTTTCGGCACGACGAAATATATGGAGTATCGACCGTACCCGCACTGATCTGTCGGCACCGGCACCACCGCCCCGAGCTGAAGCAGTCGCTGCAGAGTGTCCGAGACTGCCCTCAACTTGGCCGGAGCCGCGCAAGGGGATCTGACAAAGGAATCTAAAATGGGACGGTGGAGTTCCAACACGTACCCTTCGCGAATGACCTCGAGGACCCACTGGTCCGACGTTATCCGGATCCAGGCAGGGTAAAAATCCCGTAACCGACCTCCCACGGGAACGAACCACCCCCGCCTGAGCCCGCCGCATTTCATTGCGGCTTCTTAGGGCCCGAGGACTGGTAAGGAGCGAACCCCCTTCCTGCTCCCCGGAAGCCTCGAAACCCTTGACCTCTAACCGGGAATTTCCCCCGCTGTGACGGGCCAAACCGAGAGGACCGAAATCTACGAAACTCCCTAGCGGTCCCCCGGAACCCCGCAGGAGCCCGACCCTGCTTAGGCTTATCCTCCGGGAGCCGACCACCCTTGGACTCCCCGAGATCCTTGACCAACTTCTCCAAATCCTCTCCAAACAAAAGTTTACCCCTAAAGGGCAATTTACTGAGACGAGCCTTCGAGGAACTATCAGCCGACCAATTACGCAACCAGAGGTACCGCCGAGCCGCCACCATTGAGGCCATACTTTTAGCTAAACCGCGGATGAGATCATAATGGATATCCGCTAAGTACGCCGTACCGGACTCCAGTCGCGAAACATCATCCAAGCGGCCCTCCAATGGCTCCCCCTGCAAGCGTTGGGACCACTGCAAACAGCCCCGAGCCACCCAGGCACCCGCAAAGGAAGCCTGCATGGAAAGGGCGCAAACATCGAAAACCTGTTTCAGTAGGGAATCCAGCCGCCTGTCTTGCACATCCTTCAGTGCCGCGGCCCCCTCGACCGGAATCGTAGTTTTCTTTGTAACCACCGATACCACCGCATCCACCTTCGGGGAGCGAAACAAGTCCCTATCCTGGTCAGCCAGCGAATAAAGGCGAGCCAAGGCTCTGGTACCCTTGAGAGCCGCCTCCGGGACATCCCATTCCTCTTGGATCATGGTCCTAAAGACCCGATGTAGGGGAAAAATGTTTTGGGATGACCGAACCGCCTGCAACAGCAGATCCTCCAAGACCTCCTCAGCCACCGGCTCCCCCAAGGGCATGTTGAGGGTCTTGAGAGTCTCGGTGATCAGGGCCGGGAGCTCTAAGCGACGAAACACCCTGAGCACCCTACTCTGCTGCTCGGCGCTAGGCAACTCCCCCTCTTCCAATTCCTCATCCGACAGGACCTCCATTTCCTCATCCAACTCCGCAGAGTCATCGCCGAGGAGCGAGGCCGCACTATCAACGCCAGCTCCCTTACATTTCTTAGCTGCGGGAGCGCCCTCCGCTGGACTGCCCAAGGGCCCTAACCTCTTCTGCCCCTGAGCTCCCGGCGGCGGAACCGGCATAGCTGGCTGTAGCAAGACAAAAGCCTTTTGAAGCAGCGTAAAGAAGTTCGGCGGAATCCCCAGAGAAGCTGCCCCCTGATCCAGCCCTAACGACACCAAGGAACCTTCTCCTGAGGAAGGCCCCGCCACGGGCTTCTCCTGGGCCAGGACCGGAGGCAAAGCGCCCACAGCTTCCGCCACAGGCTGCCCCGGCCCCTTATCCATGCCCTCAGCGACCAGCGTGCAAGCAGAACACACACCAGATTCCTGCACAGTACTGAGCCTCAAGCCACACACCAAACACCGGGGCTTGGAAGGCATAGCCGAGCCCTGAGAAGCAAAACCCCCCAACTTGCTCTATGCCGGTGTATCACCTCCTACAGCGGCCTGGAAGCCCCCTCTGAACTGACACCCGTAGCCCAATCGAGGGAAAACTCTGCAGCCACAGCTCTAGCCTCTAAGCTAGGCCTGCAGCCCCTGCTCTGTCCTCCGGGCCTGTGGTAGTTATTTAATATATTTTTTTTCTTTTTTTTTTAAAGATCAAATCCACCCCACCGAGGTGCCCAGACAGGCAGGACCAGTGCCCTGCAAAAACGAGGCCTCTAATGCCGCAAAATCTCCAGCAGCGGAGAGGCTAGAAAAGAACCGCGGCTCCTAAAATGGCCGCCGGCTCTTTTCCCGCGCGCGTACACGCGGCCGAGGCAAGCACCCTGCAATTTCCTAAACCCGACGAAATGGAAACAAAAGGAAAGAAAACAATGAAAGAAAAGCAAAGAAAATCAAAGAAATCAAAAAACAAACGCCCAGAAAAGCGGCGCTCCAACTCACGGTGCTTGTCCTGCTGCAGAGTGTCTCACCGGCGTTGGAGTTCAGCCTGCTGCGGCTTCGGCTCTGACGCTGCTCACTGCCCAATGCTGCATCCGGATCTCCCCACGGGTCCCCAGGACACTGTGAGCACACCTGCTACCTGCTCCTCACCCCTATTATCGGGTTCAGGAGCAGGGAGGCTATCACTGCAACTTCTTCCCCGTTCCTCGTTTAAACGCTGGGGAAACTAGCACAGAGGTGGGGGGGGGGGGGGGGGGCCCAGGGAGCAGGATGGAGCCAAAACTGAACCTGCAAACCAAAAGAAAGGGAACAAAAATTAAACTCTGAAGATAAAAATATGGGGATTAAAGACCCAAATAAAGCCTAACAGGAGCTAAACACCCCAAGCTCTGCTTATTTGTACTGAGCCCAGTCCCAGGCTCAGAATCTCCTCAGCTGCTTGGAGACTGAAGTACTGGAGATAGGGGCAGTCCTTGCCTACTTATACCCCTGTTGGTAAAGCGATGATGTCATTCAGTCTCCAAGGCTGCTGGAGGAGATTCTAAACTCTATGGTTCCAGGACTGGACTAGAGGGACGTAAAGGAACTGACCTTTTCAATGCTTCGTTGGAGTTGGGAGTGGTGCCAAAGGACTGGAGAGAGGCTCATGTGGTGCCTTTACACAAAGGCGGAAGTAAGGATGTGGTTGAAAACTACAGGTGGTGGGTAAATTATTGGAAACGCTGCTGAAAGAGAAAATAGTGAGGTTTCTGGAGTCCAGCGGATTACAGGATCCAAGGCAGCATGGATTCACCAGAGGCAGGTCTTGTCAGACAAACCTGATTGATTTCTTTGACTGGGTGACCAGGGAGTTGGACCGAGGGAGAGCCCTAGATGTGGTGTATTTAGATTTCAGTAAAGTCTTTGACACTGTTCCTCACAGGCGACTTATAAACAAACTGAGCACCCTAGGGATGGACCCTAAAGTTACTGCTTGGGTTAGAAATTGGTTGGGTGGGAGGCGACAAAGAGTACAAGTAAATGGAGCTCACTCTGAGGAGAAGGATGTTATCTGGGGAAAGGAGGGGCTCTTCCGAAGGGATGGGCTTCACCTTAACCGGGATGGAACCAGACTGCTGGCATTAACCTTTAAAAAGGAGATACAGCAGCTTTTAAACTAGATATTAGGGGAAAGCCGACAGTCGCCCAAGAGCGGATGGTTCGGAAGAATGTATCCTTTAAGGATACTACCAAAAGCAGAGAGGTTCCACAAAAGAATAAAGTAGCCCAAATGCCCTCAAGTATGGAGCAGACAGAGCTTAAAGATCCCAATTTACCCATGTCTAACAATAGCCAAATTAACATGAATAAAATACATTCTCTAAAATGCTTGTATGCAAATGCTAGAAGTCTAAAGAATAAGATGGGAGAGTTAGAATATATAGCACTAAATGAAAGGTTAGATATGATTGGAATATCAGAGACATGGTGGAAGGAGGACAACCAGTGGGACACTGTGATACCTGGGTACAAACTATATCGTAATGATAGAGCTGATCAAATTGGTGAAGGGGTTGCGCTCTATGTTAGAGAGAGCATCGACTCAGAAAGGATTAAAGTTTTGCAGGAAACAAAATCTGCTGTAGAATCTATATGGATTGAAATTCCATATAAAAGGGGGAAGGCGATGGCAGTGGGGGTGTACTATCGAGCACCTGGCCAGAATGACCAAATGGATGATGAAATGCTCAAAGAAATCAAGGAAGCTAACAAAAGTTACAGTGCAGTAATAATAATGGGTGAGTTCAATTACCCCGGTATCGACTGGGTCAGTGTCAAGTCAGGACATGCTAGGGAGATAAAGTTCCTAGATGAAATAAATGACTGCTTCTTGGAGCAGCTGGTTCATGAACCGACCAGAGGGGAAGCCATATTAGACCTAGTCCTTACTGGAACACCAGATCTAGTGCAAGAGATAAGGGTGTTGGGGCCACTTGGCAATAGTGATCATAGCATGATCGCCTTTGATTTAATTAGTGGAGGAGGGATAGTAAGGAAATCCACAGTACTACCTTTTAACTTTCGAAAGGGAGACTATGATAAAATGAGGAAAACAGTTAAGAAAAAACTAAAAGGAGCAGTTGCGAAGGTTAAAGACGTACATCAAGCTTGGGTGTTGTTGAAAAATACTATCTTGGAAGCCCAGACCAGCTGTATTCCACACTTTAAGAAAAGTGGAAGGAAGTCCAAAAAACTGCCAGCATGGTTTAAAGGTGAGGTCAGAGAGGCTGTTGTTGCCAAAAAAGCATCTTTCAGGAAATGGAAAAAAGAGCCAAACGACGAAACCTGGAAACAGCACAAGCACTGGCAAGTCAAATGCAAGGAATTGATAAGGCAGGCAAAGAGAGAATTTGAGAAGAAGCTTGCTGCGGAAGCAAAAACGTGAAATAAAGACCTTTTCAAGTACATTCGTAGCAAAAAACCTGTGAGTCAGTTGGTCCATTAGATGATAAAGGTGTTAAAGGAGCACTAAGAGGCGACAAGGCGATAGCGGAGAGACTGAATGAATTCTTTGCTTCGGTCTTTACTGAGGAAGATGTAGGGATGTTACCCATGACTGAAGTGGTATTTAAAGGTGCGGAAGAATTGAAGGAAATATCGATACATCGGGAAGATGTCTTACAACTATTAGATAAACTGAAGAGTAGCAAATCACCTGGGCCGGATGGTATACATCCAAGGGTGTTGAAAGAACTGAAATATGAGATTGCAGAACTGCTATCAGTAATCTGTGAACTATCATTAAAATCATCTCTAATACCTGAAGATTGGAGGATCGCCAATGTAACACCAATTTTTAAAAAGGGTTCCAGGGGTGATCCGGGAAACTACAGACCGGTGAGCCTGACGTCAGTACCGGGAAAAATGGTAGAAACCATCATAAAGAATAAAATTACTCAGCATGTAGATAGTCAAGACCTAATGGGAGACAGCCAACATGGCTTTAGACAAGGAAGATCTTGTCTTACTAATCTGTTATGTTTTTTTGAAGGAGTGAATAAACAGGTGGACAAAGGTGATTCGATTGATATTGTGTATCTGGACTTTCAGAAAGCCTTTGACAAGGTCCCTCATCAGAGACATTTGGCAAACTAAAGAGTCATGGGATAGGAGGCAGTGTACTATTGTGGATCAGGAACTGGTTAAAAGATAGAAAGCAGAGGGTAGGGCTAAATGGCCAATTTTCCCAATGGAGAAAGGTGAATAGTGGTGTACCCCAGGGATCTGTGCTGGGTCCGCTGCTTTTTGACATATTCATAAATGACCTGGAAAGTGGAATAACGAGTGAGGTTATCAAATTTGCAGATGACACAAAACTATTTAAAGTTGTTAAAACCCAAGAGGATTGTGAAAAGTTGCAAGAGGATCTTGATAAATTGGAAGACTGGGCATCAAAATGGCAGATGAAATTTAATGTGGACAAGTGCAAGGTTATGCACCTAGGGAAGAACAACCCAAACTATGGTTACACGATGCAAGGTTCCACATTAGGAACCACCACCCAGGAAAAAGATTTAGGCGTCATTGTGAATACCATGTTAAAACCCTCGGCCCAGTGTGCAGCGGCGGCCAAGAGAGCAAATAGAATGCTAGGTATGATAAGGAAAGGAATGGAAAATAAAACAAAAGATATTATAATGCCTCTACAGTCAAACCTCGGTTTTCGTTGGCCCCGGTTTTCGTGCGTTTCGGTTTTCGACGTCTTTTCTGACTGAGATGTTGTCTCGGTTATCGGATATCGCCTCGGTTTTCGTTGTGTTACTGAACAGCTGATGGTCCCAATAGTGGCTGGTGCTGCTCCTCCTATGGGCAAGGGCAGGAATGTGGACAAATTGCCAGCCTCCATGTGCCTCCCCAGTCCCGGCAGCACTACCCCCCGGACTCACCGATCGCGTGTTGAAGCGAAAGTCAGCTGAGCAAGAGTCAGAGTCAAGAGCCAAGGATTGCACAGAGAGGAAGGCCCCGATCTCTCCACCGCCTGCCTGTTCTCTGGAGCGCCCCCTCAGGCTCGGAGGTAGCAGGGTAGCTGTCAAGAGCCAAGGATTGCACAGAGAGGAAGGCCCCGATCTCTCCACTGCCTGCCTGTTCTCTGGAGCGCCCCCTCAGGCTCGGAGGTAGCAGGGTAGCTGTCAATGTAAGCAGGAGATGTTGAATGAATGTGGGAGGCAGTTCTTTCTCTTGCAGGGTACGCTTGCAAATTGCTGTTGAGACGGAGTCAGCGATCAGATTACAGTGCCGTACAGTACAATATCTGTGTGTTTGCTGTCCTGTGGACGATCGGGCAGGTGAGAGAAGTGACAGGAGCTGGGTGTCTGGAACGGATTAATTGAATTTACATTATTTCCTATGGGAAATATTGCTTCGGTTTTCGTACGTTTCGGTTTTAGTCAGACTTCTTAGAACGGATTAATAATGAAAACCGAGGTTTGACTGTATATCGTTCCATGGTGACACCGCACCTTGAATATTGTGTGCAATGCTGGTCGCCGTATCTTAAAAAGGATATAGCGATTTTAGAAAAGGTACAGAGAAGAGCCACCAAAATGGTAAAGGGGATGGAAGGATACTCCTATGAAGAAAGGCTAAAAAGGTTAGGGCTCTTTAACCTGGAAAAGAGACGGCTGAGGGGAGATATGATAGAAGTCTATAAATTAATGAACGGAGTGGAACGGGTAAACGTAGATCGATTGTTTACCTTATCAGAATATAGAAAGACTAGGGGACATGCAATGAAGCTACAGGGTAAACTATTTAAGACTAATAAAAGAAAATATTTTTTCACTCAACGTGTAATCAAACTCTGGAATTTATTACCGGAGGATGTAGTAAAGGCTGTTAGTGTAGCTGGGTTTAAAAAAGGTTTGGACAAGTTCCTGGAGGAAAGGTCCATAAACCATTATTAAGAAGTGACCGAAGATATCAATGCTTGACCCAGTACAAGCATTGTGGAACTTGTGTCTCTTGGGGAAACTGCTAGGTACATATGACCTAGATTGGTCACTGTTGGAAACAGAATACTGGGCTTGATGGACCTTGGTCTGACCCAGTATGGCATATCTTATGTTCTTATCAGTGGTGTGCCCCAGGGATCTGTCCTTGGTCCGATTCTTTTTAACATCTTTGTTAGTGATATAGCGGAAGGGCTTTCAGGTAAGGTTTGCCTCTTTGCGGATGATACCAAAATCTGCAATAGAGTAGACACTCAGGAAGGTGTAGATAACATGAGGAGGGATCTAGCTAAGCTTGAAGAATGGTCTAGAATTTAGCAGCAGGGATTTAATGTTAAAAAATGTAAGGTCGGGGAGGGGGGGAGGGTTAGCTAGTTAGTTAGTTCCTAACATTTGTAAGGGAAGAGAGGGCGAGGAGGATAGGGGGAGGGGGAAGTTTTGGTTGGCCTATATGCATAGTTGTATGTGTAAATTGGGATTGATGACTGGATTGATTTTTGTTTGTTTCTGTTGACCATATTGTATATCAGTGGTTTCCAAATGGTTTGTATTTGTATTTTTCTTATAAAACCTTAATAAAAAATTTAAATGGAAAAAAAAAATGTAAGGTCATGCATTTGGGCTGCAGCAATCCAAGGGAGCAATATAGTATTTGGGGTGAAGTACTTTTGTCCACTAAAGAAGAGCAGGACTTGGCGTGGTTGTGTCTGATGATCTTAAAGTAGCTAAACAGGTAGAAAAGGCGATGGCAAAAGCTAGAAGGATGCTTGGGTGCATACGGAGAGGAATGGCTAGCAGAAAAAAGGAGGTGATACTGCCTCTGTATAAGTCTTTGGTGCGACCTCATTTGGAGTATAGTGTGCAATTCTGGAGACCGCACCTTCAAAAGCATGTGAACAGGATGGAGTCGGTGCAGAGGGTGGCTACTAAAATGATTAGTGGTCTTCATTATAAAGCATATGAGGACAGACTGAAGGATCTTAATATGTACACCTTAGAGGAAAGGCGGGATATAGAGGTGATATGATTGGTGATTGAGATGGGATGAGGGTGAAGGGAGATAGATTCAGGAGTGATATGCGGAAATATTTCTTTACGGAAAGAGTAGTGGATCCATGGAATAGTCTCCCAGTGGAGGTGGTAGAGATGAGGACAGTAACTGAATTCAAAAAAGCATGGGACAAACACAGAGGATCTCTAAAGGTAAAAAGGGGACTGTTGTAGTTGTTATGGAAGGACAGACTAGATAGGCCATGTGGTCTTTTTCTGTCGTCATATTTCTAAGTAACATGTTGTCGGGGGAGGCCCACCAGAGGAAGCTGTGTTGATCTGAGAGAGGAAGCAAGAGGTGGATTGATAAACCTGCGAGCACAGGAACCAGCGAGTCCATAAGGCCTGCTGTAGAGGATGCATGTGGTTATGTGCCCAGGGCCCAAGCTCCAGGGTTGCAGCCATAGCTCCCAAAAGCTGAAGGTAGCCCCAAGCTGTGGGAATGGAGTTCCTGAAAAAGTCCAGAATTGTGTGTTGAACTTGGCCCAACGCTCCTTGTACAGAAGACTTTGCCTATGCAAGTGTCGAAATGAGCCTCAAGAAAGTTTGGGTTTTGAGACAGCATCAGGCAGCTCTCGCTACTGTTAATGACCCAGTAGAGCTGCTTGAGGAGCTGGATCACTCGACGCAGCATCTGAATGGCTTCTGGCAGAGACCTGGCCTGGATAAGCCAATCATCCAGGTATACGCAGATGTCCTTGTGCCCAAGTCTCACCACAACTACCACCATCACCTTGGAGAACATCCAAGGGGCAGTGGCCAGGCAGAAGGGCATCGCAAAAAAAATAGTAGTGAGAGACCAAGATTGCAAACCAGAGAAAGTGCTGCTGGTCCTCCCAAATGGGAATGTGAACACAGGCATCTGTCAAATCTAAGGAGGCGAGGACTCATCTTTCCAGACAGCCTGGATAACAGACCACAGCATTTCCATGCAGAACTGTGGAACTCTCAAGCTGCAGCTGACCCTTTTGCACGCACTCTAAAACATATCTCTGTCTTATAATGTTGAACACCCAGTGATCTGTTGTCAAATGGGCTCATTCATGATAAATAGTTGCAGATGGCCTCCCACTTGTGGGACGTATGAATGGGCCCTGGAACTGTCAGCGGGCTTTCCCGCCACGGAAGTCTGCGAATAGGCCCAGCATCCTCCTTGAAAGAACTAGGATTTGGATCCGCTTCCAGAAGAGGAGATCTGCTTATTCGAATGAAACAGACAAGAATCGCGGAACTTTAGCAGTGAAGATGACGCCCCTGATGACAAAAAAGAGTGCTTGGAGGAACCCCTGGGCTTATCCTCCAGTAGCCGCTGGGGCTTGACCTTGCCGAGGTCTTTGACTAACTTTTCCAAATGCTCACCAAACAGGAGCCTGTCCCTAAAATTAACCATAACGGGCAATTTGGCTAAGTGCCCCTTAGAGGCGACATCTGCTGAACAATTTCTGAGCCATAGCCCCCAGCAAGCCACTGTCGCTGCCATGACTCCCCATGCAGTTTTCCCGTTTTCTCCCCCATGTTCAATTCCCTGTTATTTGTAAACTCAATGTTATTTGTATACATTGCAGTATTCTTGTTCGATGTACACCGCGCTGATTTTAATAGCGCGGTATAGAAGAAAATGTTAAATAAATAAAAATAAATAAATAAGAGATCATAAAAGGCATCCACCAAGAAGGCTGCCAGATATTCAAGGTGGGCCGAATACTCATTCTCTAGAGCAGTGTTTTTCAACCTTTTTTGTGCAAAGGCACACTTTTTTCATGAAAAAAATCACGAGGCACACCACCATTAGAAAATGTTAAAAACATTTACCTCTGTGCCTATATTGACTATATATAAAGTAATTCTCTTGAATAGGAATCAAACACTCACACCAACCCCCCTCCCCTGCTGGTTCACTCACACCACCCCCCTGTCACTTACTCACCCCTCCTGCTGGGTCACTCACTCACTTACCCCTCCTCCCCTGCGGGGTCACTCACACCATCGCCCCCCCCCCCTTGCTGGTTCCCTCATACCACCCCCCCCTCCACTGCTGGTTCACTCACACTCCCCCCCCCTTGCTGGTTCACTCACACTCCCCCCCCCTTGCTGGTTCACTCACACTCCCCCCCCCCTTGCTGGTTCACTCACACACACACCCCCCCCCCTCCCAAGCCGCTGCTTCTGCTTTGTACAGAGCAGCGGCTGCACTACACTTACATTGAAAAGTAAAGAGAAACTGTGTCAGGAGCCCTCCGGTCATCGCAGAGCCCGAGGAAGTGATGTCATGGGGGCGGGCTTCTCACAGGCTGTCTTTCCTTTTCAAATTAACTTTATTGCAGCTAAAGTTAATTTGAAAAGGAAAGACAGCCTGTGAGGAGCCCGCCCCCATGACATCACGTCCTCGGGCTCTGCATGATCGGAGAGCTCCTGACACAGTTTCTCTTTACTTTTCAATGTAAGTGTAGTGCAGCCGCTGCTCTGTACAAAGCAGAACCAGCAGCTGCACTGCTATAGGGAATTGCGATCGCGTTCGCGCTGCGGACTTCGGCACAAAAGCCGTTTTTTTGCTCTGGCCGCTCCCGATCTTGCGGCCAGAGCAAAAAACCGGCTTTTCAATGGCCGGTTTTACAACTGTGCTGGCAGCCGGCCTGGCCATGGAAAAACCGGCCAGGCCGGCTGAAAACCGGCCGGTTGGCAACCCTAATTTGTGAGCCGAGGCCACATGTTACGGATGAAATTGGAATTTTTCCCACGGCACACCAGACAATATCTCACGGCACACTAGTGTGCCGCGGCACAGTGGTTGAAAAACGCTGCTCTAGAGGAGGGCATATGCACCGACGCTGCCCCACATTGTCACCTGAAGGGCTAGGGAGGAGGCCATCTGAAGGAGTCCTTCCACTTTTCGGCCCTGAAGGGCAGCTCCACTTCTATGGGAATGGAAGTAAACTTAATGACCACCATGATCAAGACGACAACCTTGGGAAACTGAAACCACTTTCCAAGGCTGTCGGTGACCAGTTGTAAACGCAACCCAATCACTGGGCCTTCTTAAGGGGTGCATCAGGAGAAGCTCTGGCGGAAAAGGAAAGGCTCTGGAAGGCCCCTGATGCCAGGATCAGAAGTAGAGGGAGTCGGGGCCAGTCCAGAGAGATCTGGAATGCGCAGTTCAATTGCAATCTCGACAATCAGGTGGGGGGAAGGGACGGAAATCTCTTGGCGACAGAGATGCACTACACGAGAGTCTCTATGGTCCTCCCACTGAAAGAGTTCCCCCTCCTCCACGTTGGAGGCAGCTGAACTGAAGCCATTGTGGGAAATGTCCTCAGGTACTCATCGCCAAAAGATTCCACCTCGCTCCAATAAGAGACTTTGGAGGAGGCAGCAGACCCTCCCGGACAGAGTCCTGCCCTCTTGATCATTTGCAGGAACCACTCGCAGGGGCTACCGGAGGAGTAGCAGAAGATGGGCCTGGCCAAGAGGGAACAAGACCTTGACCCCCCCCCCTTCCATAACCCCCAGGCATGTTGGAAGATGAGGGAAAAATCTGCCACCACAGGGTCCAACAGCCACTGTGGCTGAAACACTTGTGACTGCTGTGGCTGGGAGAGCTGCAACTGTGGAAACAGAGGGAGAGCAGACTCCCTGTCAGCCACAGGATCGGGTCCCATGGTGAAATTCGGCCTCACGGGAATAGCAAGTCTGCCTGGAGAAGGGGAAGGAAGGGAGGGCACCCCGGGCAAAGACATGCTGATAATCCCCGATGTGGAAGGTGGAAAACCCTCAACTGCATCAAAAGCCGGAACTGCTAACACTGAGGTGGCAGAGGTCTCCCTCAGACTGGCTGTGCAAGTGGTGCAGAGACGATCAAGGGAACCGTCACCACTTACTGCAGCCGAGGCATCAGGGCAACCAGGCAGGCACTGATCCTAATGCACCACTGAGTTACACTGGCTCTTGTAGCCAAGAGCTCACCCCAGGAGGAAGAACAAAACCACAGAAGGGTATCTCATATTCCCTTGGTTCTCGGCTGGCCAAGCTGCAGTGAAATCAGTCTCAAACTGGCCAACAGCTGTAGGCCTTAAGAAAGGAAAAATGATGCATGACCTGCACAGAACAGGGATGTGGGGCGGGATAGGCAGGAACTCAGCAAACACTCATGGTTACGTGCAGTGGCTTGCACAGGCTGGGGACATCAGGGGGGAAAGGCGGGATTGCAGCAAATACTCACGGTTAGGTGCAGCGGCCACTTTTTGCCACCAGCTAAGTTCAGGCGTCGATTCTCTGCAGTTGCTGCTGGAAAAGGCAGCGATCCACTGCAGCCTCAGTGCTGCAGTCCTCCGGGAGTGCAGGGACAATGAGGGGTGCAAGAAGGAATCTCCGATCAGCCACTTGCTAAGGAGCCACACGGAGCTGTGGAGAAGACTCTCAAACCTTTTATATATTGATTCCCTTTTTTTGTTTCAATTAAAAGAAACAAAAAAGTAAAGGGAGAAAGAAAGAACAAGGCCAAAAGATAGTTAAAAGTCCCTCAGAAAGATGCTCGTGATCCAACACCCTCAAGTTACGCTGGCTTTCCTAGCCAGAAACTAGCCCCAAAGTAACAGATCAACCAGCAAAAGGGTATCTCATACACCCCCTGGGATATAAAGTGGCCAAGCTACACTTCACCAAGATGCAGAATGGGCAGAAGCTATAGGACTCTCTGGAAGATTTCAGGAACTGAAGAAAAAAAAATCACCATCTGCTGAGAAAGAGAAAATACCGAGGGCTCCTGCTAGATGTGCTAGGTTTTATGCCGGTGGTGATGTTACGCATAGTTTTGCTTTCTTTTCTCTGTCTCCCATCTGCTGGCAGGGGGAACTAACCCACTAGTCTGGACTGGTCTAGAAGGAACATCTGGAAGGGAGAATTAATTCCTGATTTCATAACTTCCGCTCCTCAACTCTACTGGTGACACAACCTTGTTTGGGCTCAGACCAAAACCCCCTTAAAAATAAATTCCCAAGTTCCTGCTAGTCTGGGGGATTCCAGGCCAGCTCTGTTGCACTGCAGGCACCTTTAATGTATTGGTTAGGGAAAAATCCATAAAACAATTGACATGACAAAGCCTGACCTTGAAATCATGATCTGAACCATGTCCTGTTCTCTTCCAAGTGTCTCTTCTGCAAAGCAAACAGAAATCAGACTGAGACTCAGGTCCTATCAGTGAGACTAAATACTGAGGAAAAAGAGAAGCAGTTGGAATAGACAGCCAGAGAAAAGAAGACAGACTAAGTTATGCCAAGAAGAGGTGGGGGGAGATTTATGCAGAATTTACCAATATAAAGCAGCCCTCAGAAGAAAAAGTGGCACACATGAGCAAAAAGCAGAAATCAAGGAGGTCATGTATGATGTTCCTTTTGGAACAGGTGAAAGGAACTTAAAGCCCCGACAAAACCCAACTGAGCAATCTGGAACCAGCAATCTGAAGACTGTATACAGGATCGACACACTCAAGAAAAAGTAAACCTTCTGAGAAGTGGAATCAAAGATAACAATCATTAGACACACTTAGAGCAAAACAGGAAATCAAGGAATATTTTCACAAATTTCAGCCTAACTGGTACTAAATGCCATCCCGGATTTAGGGCACCATAATCTGACTGTGCCAAATACCCAAGCTAAAAGAGGGCCTGCTTCTCTTTGTTTGACGGTCAAGCACTTCAAAGGGACGCCACTGTCACAGTCTAACCTCCTGCGCCTCTGCTGTCTCCAGTCCTGCCTATGAGCAGCAGAATCTTAAATCTGGCCCCAACTAAATAAAATGCTCAAATCTAGCAGGGTAAAAAGACTAGTCAGCACTAGTACAATGATTTAGCCGGATTCTATAATCTGGTCATTTCACAGAGACACAGTGAGAGGAGTCAATTGCACCAATCTATAAACGCGGAGATACCACTAATACAAATAATTACAGAGAGGATCGGTGCCAACAGTAAGTAACATTAGCAAATTGTTCTGTAGGGTCCTCAAAGGAATATTCCCAAACCTTGCACAGTTCTAGCCCAGACACCAAACCTTCACCTTATAGACAGACACTGATTAACCAGCATGGAAGAAAACACCCATTAGAGGAGAATTTTTACATTTTGCAAAATCATTTTATTCCATCAAGCTTCCTGGCCTTAAATTTAAACTACTGCAAATTGGAATGAAAAACAAAAGCTGCCAGAATGAAATCCATGTGTTCATCCAGTAAAACAGCACCCATTGCAGACACAACTTCAGGCAGGGAGGTGACTTCAGCCCCACCCTCTCTAACATCTTCATCTGTGATCCCCCTCTGGAGCTCTCCACAGCACCACCTCCAACTCAGTCTTCCCCTCCCCTTCCCTTCACGCCCAAATCTTTCCTTCAATCTGTCACTCGTTCTTCTTTTTCTACTACGAGTGCAGATCTTCTCTTCTCCCTACCTGCTCTTCTGATCCCACTCCCACCCACCTGTTAAGTTCAATCTTTCTTGAAGATCTGACAAAGGGAAGAGATAACAACAACCTATCACTTTCCTTAGCATCCTTCATTTATTTATTTATTTAACATTTCTTATATACCGCCTTTCATGATATCAAGATGGTTTACACTGAACAAACTGAAATTACATTGAACAGGGCATTATAACTTGGAGATAACTATATTACAGGGAACATGGGCAATGGAGGGTTACATGCCTTGGTTCCACCTCTCCTCAAAAAACCTTCACTGGACCCTACTTGTCCTTCCAATTACTGGCCCATCTACTTACTGCCTTTAGTACTGAAGCTACTCAAGAGTGTAATGTCTGGATTTTCTCATGCCATTCTTCATCCACTGCAATCTGGTTTCGTCCTCTACATCCTACTGAAATGGCCCTTGACAAAGTCTCCAGTGACCTTTTCTTGGCCAAATCCAAAAGCCATCGTGATTTTGACACTGTTGATCACCACCTTCTCCTCGATACCCTGTTTTCACCTGGCTTTAGGGGTTCAGTTCTGGTTTGGCTTTCCTCTTCTGCCAGAACCTACGCTAAAAGTGCAATGAGAGAGAGATTTTTCTTCACTGCTATCGCCCTTTCAGTAGGTGTACCTCAGAGATCTGTTTTGGGACCTCTTCTCTTCTCATTCTATATTAATTCCCTTGGTGCTATAACCTCTCATGGTTTTCAATGGTATCTTTGTGCTGATGACCCTCAGATTTACCTTTTTGCATCTGAAATTTCTTCAGGAATGCAGGCCTACATTTCAGTCTTCTTGTCTGACGTTGCTGCCTGGATGTCCCGCTACCTAAAACTTAACATGACTAAGATGGAGCTCATTATTCTTTCCCTCTAAACCCATCTCACTCCTTTCTGTTTCAGTGGATAACACTGTCATCATCCCTGTTTCCTCAGCTCATAACCTTGGAGTCATCTTTGACTCTTCTTCCATACATCCAACAGATAAAAATGACAAGTTTTAGCTTTCTCGGTATCATCAGCAAGGTTTGTCCCTTTCTTCCTGAGCACACTACCAAGACCTTATCCACACTCTAGTCACCTCCTGTTTGGACTATTGCAACCTGCTACTTGCCGTTCTCCCCCTGAATCATCTCTCTCCTCTTCAATCCATTCAGAACTCAGCTGCAAAGCTAATCTTCCAGAAGAGTCACTATGCTCAAGTAATCTCTCTCAAGTCAATTCATTGGTTCCCTATCCATTTCCACATCAAGTTCAAACTTCTCCTAGTGACTTACAAGTGCATTCACTCTGCAGCTCCTCGTTACCTCTCCTCTCATATCTGTCCCTACACCCTTCCTTGGGAACTCTGCTCATTAGGCAAATACTTTCTATCTGTGCCCTACTCTTCCACTGCCAACTCCAGACTGCATTCTTTTCACCTTGCTGCATTGTATGCCTGGGAACAGACTACCCGAGTCAGGGTATCAGGCTCCAACTCTGCTTTTATTCAAATCCAGGCTAAAACACACCTCTTTAAGGCTGTTTTTGAATCCTGACCCCTTCATTCACCTGTTTATCACTCATGTGTGTCAAGACTACCTTTAGTCCCCTCTGTTGTGTTTGTCCTGCATAGGATTATGAACGCTATTGAGCAGGGACTGTCTCCCATGTGTATATGTACAGTGTTGCATATGCCTTGTAGCGCAATACAAATGATAAGCAGCAGTTAGGGAAGGTGCTACTATTAGGTAAACTCGGCAGTGCCTAGAGCAGGGCTCAATAAATCCCATGCACCCAGGTCACCATGGCAACTATAAAGTGCACCCCAGAGCCCAGTATTGCGTTACTCCCCTTCCCCAGCCATCATCCGATATATTTTATCATTCTACCGCATACTTTACTGCTCCTCCACAATCGGCTCTGCACGTAGCTTGAGCTAAATAGTGGAGGTGGTTTGCTGATCTTGTGGTTTCAAGGATGATGGCTGGGGGAAGGGGAAATGAGGGAGGCAGAGAAACTGTATGATGGCTGGTGGGGCTATGATAGAGAGCGAAACCGGGTGATGGTTGGGGGGAGGAGAGGGGGCAATGAGAAAGAGAGACTAGGCAAAGGCAGATCTTTTTTGCTTCACATATTACCAGGCCATAGTATAAAGGGTCGCCAATATGCTGACGACAATGTACTCATGGGGAAGGGAGGAGGAGAAGGGTCACTGCCTTCTGTTAATACTGTATAATGACACATTAAGGGCCAAAATGTATTACACTTTCTTTTACCACAGAAAATGGGAAAACAGCAAATCAAGCCCTTAAAAAAAACGAGCTGTGATAGATACACCTTTTTTTTTTTGGGGGGGGGGGGTACTCTGTTTGCGGTCTTGGCAGCTGGTTGCTAAATCTTTAAGCTGGATCCTAAATTCAAAGAAAATTTGTGAAGGCCTGGCCTAAAGGGCTGATATTCCAGGAATGCATGATTGCCTCCACTATTGCCTCTCTCCAGGGCCTGCAGTGACAGCAATGACTTGAAAGCACAATGCTGTGTTTACCTAACTCTCTTTTAAGTCCTTTCGCTTCCACCTCGTCCGATGCATTAAATATTAAGTCTGCATTGGAGTAGGGTGGAAGCAGTAAGTCTTAGAAAGCAAGAACCATGATGCAAAGCTGGAGAGTTTAGGTGAACGCTACATCATGATTTCAATGCATTGCAAGCCCTGGAGAGGAGCAGCGATGGTGGGTGGGGGGGAGAGAGGGCAGGATGGAAGACTCATCTAGGGCACCTTGAATCCTTGCACTTGTCCTGGTAGTAGTAACACTAACGCCTGCTGACAACCTGCTCATTTTGGGGGTAATTTTATAAGAGAGTGCGTTCTTAGGCACCAAGTACACGCCTAACTGGGGGTTATCTTAATCTTATAAAATTCCAAGCAATGTTTTAGTATGAGTGCTGCTTGATGGCACCTGCTTTACCAGCGAGTGTGCATCTGGCTGGAATTTGGGCAGAGTGGGTGGCATGCACAAGCATATGCGTGGATAAGAAGATGCTATAATTTAAGTGCATTCTTGAAAAACCTAGGAACGTACATATATAGCAGCTCTAGCTCTAAGGCTAGTGTAAATGCCCGAGCCTCAACTTAAGGCACAATTTCTGCCAGTTATGGTTATATTTTATAAAGACAAGTAGACAAATCCTTTGAAACTGACCCTCCTTATGTGTTACTACTAATCATTTGTATAGCGCTACAAGGCATACGCAGCGCTGTACATATAGATGTAAAACACAGTCCTTGCTCATCAGAGCTTAGAGTCTAATCAAGACGAAAAAACATCGCAAAACTGGGGACTAGAATATGGAAAAATACATATAAGTAGTGGGCAAAAGAACGAGGAGCATCAGGATCTCTCGTAGTTCTTATCCGAGATCTACAGGAGAACCCGCATCTGCTCGCGATGTACAGAATGTAAAGGGAATGTGAAGAAAGCAAACGTTATAGTTCCCCAGAAAAAGGCAAAATATCTCCACCACTAATTCATAATTTACCTAAACGCGCTAATAGCGGAGCGGAGCACAGCAACGAAGGGCACCGTTTACAGAGCGTTTTCCCACAGTCACGAAGCAGGAGAAAACCGTCGCAAAGGCTTTAAATGGGTTCGACTGACACCGCACGTAAATAAATAGACACCACACACAACGTGGGGGCTCCGCTGTCCCCTTGTCTCCATATAACACGCCGTTGCTCGCCGGGCCTCCCTTGAATCTCCCGCCACACAAATCAGCCTCGAGGCTCCGCTTCCGGAAACCGGCATCCGCTTCCGGGTCGTGCTGAGCCAGCGTGTGCCACCGCTGGCATGGGGGAGTTCCAGGTGCACCGGGTCCGGTTCTTTGACTTCCTGCCCTCGGGGATCCGCTGCATGGATTACTGCAGCCGCTCCGACCGCCTGGCGCTGGCCCGCCTCGACGGCTCTGTGGAGATCTATAACATTCCCGCCAACTGCTTCCAGGAGAAGGTAGGGACGGTGCGGGCGCGCGGCGACGGCTCGTGTCCTGGGCTCTACCTGCGGGCGCCGGGGGAGGACCGCGCATGCGCTTGAACGGCCGGAGCTGATGGCTGTGCTCTGTGGTAACTGATGTGCCTTGTAAACGTTGCAGATTTTCCCAGGGAACGACAGTAGATCCCCGGAAGCTGTCTGCTGGGCATCCGAATATCGTCTCTTCACGGCTGGGTTGAGTGGGGATATCCTAGAATATGATCTACACAATTTATGTGTCAAGTACGCTCTGGACGGCTTTGGGGGCCCCATCTGGAGTATGGCAGCCAACCGAAGTGGCACCCACCTAGCGGTCAGTAGCACTCTTCCTTTCTGTTTGTGCTTTGCTGAGCTGCCTGATATAATATGCAAGGCTTAGTTTTCAACCAGGTGGCAAACTGGTGGGAGGAGGAGTGGCCTAGTGGTTGGGATCAGCGTTGGACTGTGGAGGATGACCTCCTATCCTTCTCGAATACTCAAGTGCTGGTGCAAGCATGTAAAGCTGTGCCGGCAATTACGCAGTTGATGCGGGGCATGAGGCTGCCGGACTCCCACCAGGAAAGTGGTATGGGAGAGTGCCCTAGGCTTCTCATGAGCCGATGGCGCCACGCATGGGGAACATTGCCGGCATGTATGTAGTTGGTCCCGGAGAACGAAGCTGTCAGCCTCATATGGCCGGGCAGACACCTGTCAGCCTCATATGGCCCTGGCTGGGTAGAAACCACACGCTTAGCAAATCTTTAGCGGGGATGGGAGTCACCATCTAATGCTCCGGTACGATTGTAGCGGTTGTGCGGTTGATCAGGCTAAGGTGGTAATATGGGGACTGGGTTGGCAGGAGCCCCAGCTGCCTCCTACAGCAATCTTACCCATAACAGCCAGCCTTCTTCATTAGGCACAATGGGGGATTGAACCATGGCCCCTGCATCATTGTGACCTTTGGCTACAGAATACACTGCCTGTGCTCACTGCACCAGAACACACCGCATGTGTTCACTGCACCACAGTGTGGCCGCCCGAGGTGGGCTGACCTCACGTAACTCCGAGGTTGTGCAGAGGTCTATGCCCATCGATAGTTGCTTCCAGTTGCCCTGGTGGTTAATGCCTTCGTGGTGGAGTGAAGCTGGACTTGCTTCCAGTCTCAGCCTTACTTTAAAGCCCACGGCAAGCGATCAGCGGAGAGGCTTCCCGGTGCTGATCCCGATGCAAGCTAGAAGGGCAGCCACTTGTCGGTTACTTGATGAGCTGGAGGCGAATCGAAACCTGCTCAGCTAAGCGGCATCCGGAAAACGGATAGTTCAGGGTCTCTTGATCATAGATCTCATGCCGTCCCGGGCTGTGTGCTGGTAGCAGTGGCATGCCTAGGCGTTGCTCCCCCCTTCACCGCAAGAGATCCTTCGGAGCCCTCCGTTTAGATCGGCGCAGACCAATGGTGCTGCTGGGGGGGGGGGGGGGCGTGAAGTCATCGGGCTCTCGGTTCCCAAGCATAGATCGGCCTCTCCTCCTGCTGCTTCGAACTGCGCTAGTGCAGGTGGAGGGGCCGTGGGCTGCCTCCGCGCCGATGTAGGAGTGCCATCTCGGGGGGGGGGGAGCCGCTGCAAGCAGGCCATTTCGTCTGCTTCGAATAGAAGATCGGGGCAGATGGAGGGGTGCCATATTGATCGGCGCGATCGAGAATGCCTAGGACCGGTTGGTCTTGGGAGCTGGAGTGGTATAGGGCTCTGGTGCTCATCCGCTCCGATGCGTCAGCGAGGAATAGATCCTCTTGCCTCTGGAGTCCGCGCCGACGCCTCTGCGCTGAAAAGGGACAAACGGCAATCGAGGTGTCATCCGCGCTGGTGCCTCCCCCCGACGTTGGTTCAGCGCCGACCAATGGCGCCGTCGGGGGAGGAGCTTGGGTCCTGACATCAGAGGCAAGATGGGGGGGCGCGGCTTTGTGTGCAGCACACAGTAGCAGGAAAATGGCCGCCCACATAGGTACCCACGTGCGAGGAGGTTCAGACAGAGTCCTGGAGGAGGCCCCGGCTGCCGCAAGGGCTCTTAACTGGAAGAGGGGCCTCTTGGATAGAGTCGCGTTGGGCGATCCACGCTCGCTGCAGGTTGGAGGCCCCCAGGCACAACCCGAGCGGCGGCTGAGCTGGCGGTTAGCCTGCGGCTGGGGTGGAGGCCCTTAGGCGCACCCTGAGTGGCGGCAGAGCCGGCGGCCTAAGCCTGCGGCTGGGGTGGAGGCCCTTAGGCGCACCCTGAGCGGCGGTGGCTGGAGGAGCGTCGGGGAGGTCCCACGAAGGTCCGTGAGTAGTAACTTGCACTAGGTTAACAGTGAACTCCGGTCTTGCTGTAAGCGGCTGTTACGCCGCCTGTTTAGAGCTGAGTGCAGTCCAGTGATCTGAGACAGAACTCGGAAGAGCATTAATGCAAGTTAAAACCGTAATAAATAAAAATACGAGCAAGAATTAAAAGCAAGATGAAAACTGATCAACAGTAAGAGATATTTACTAAGACATTGAGGCCGGGAGCACATGGCCCGCAGGAATCAAGTTCCGCTGGGCCATCTCTGAAGAAGATTTGGAAACATTAAGTCAAGTTAGACTGGTATATACATACGATTAGGAGGATAGAATCTGTTAAAAGGAAAATTGGTGGAGAGTAGAAAAGTCCGTCTTGCTGGCAAGGCGGAAGAACTGAAACTGGCTAGCTAGGGGGCGGGCAGGGGGTGGGGCCAGTTGGCTCATGCTCAGAAGGGCGAAAAGCCCTTCTGAGCTATGGAGAGTACTTCCGTCTCGGTGCCGTCGGATGACGTCACCAATTGTGGCTGACTCATCCTGCTTGTCCTAGGAGAAGCACTCTTCTTTTCTGTTTGTGCTTTGCTGAGCAGCCTGATATAATATGCAAGGCTTAGTTTTCAACCAGTTGGCAAACTGTTGGGAGGAGGAGTGGCCTAGTGGTTGGGGCAAGGTACTTCAGGCCGGAAGGTCGGGGGTTCAAATCCCACTAGAGGACAGCAACCTTGGGCCGGAAGGACTGGGGTTTCTAGTCCCACAGGTGCTCCTTGTGGTCTTGGGCAAGCCACTTATTTATTTATTATTTATTTACTTTTCTTATATACCGCGCTATTTTAATCAGTGCAGTGTACATTTGAACGTAACATTCCACAATGTAGCAGGCAACATTGGGTTTACAATGAACAGGGTTATCGAACATGGAGGTAATAAACCAGGAGGTAAACTTAACCCTCCATAGCCCATGTTCCCTGTATGTGACATAGTAAACGACAGCAGATAAAGACCTTAATGGTCTATGTAGTCTGCCCACGTCTTTGTTTAGGGGTGAACCCACCGCTCCATGTAGGACACCCCTGTTTGTTGAGAAATTAGATGATTCAGTTTATTTTGATTTTATCCAGTTGCTGTAAAGGGATCCACTGTGTCTGTCCCATGCCACTTTGAATTCCGTCACTGTATTTGCCCCGACGACTTCCATCAGGAGGGCGTTCCAAGCATCCACCACCCTTTCCGTGAAAAAGTATTAGTGTATGTGCCTCATATCCCCTCGTGTTAAATGTATCCCCAATTGTGTTGTGACCACTTTGATTGAAGGATAAGGTGGGATACAAAACTGTCTAAATAAATAAATAAAATAAACTACTGGAGAACTGAGAGTCCTTCGGTACTGGAAGAAACCCTTTGGAATCTTACTATTACTGCTTATCATTTGTATAGTGCTACAAGAGGTGTGCAGTGCTGTACAGAGGCGTGTGAGCTCTTAGAGAGGGGACTCTCCTACAACAAGCAGGGACTAGTTAGCTTAATTTAGTGTGTGGAATACGATACTTTCATAAGACTTGAGACTGGAGTTGCCCTGTCTGACTGGTATATGCTGAAGAGTTCTTTTTATCTTGACTAGATTGGTTGTGAAGATGGATCAGTAAAATTATTCCAAGTTTCACCTGAGAAAATCCAATATGAGAGGAGTCTGGAGCGACAGAAAGGTGAATTCTCCTTTGATCTTGTAACTCAGACTGTGGGGATGTTGCTGTAGTTGTTTTCTAGAATCGTCTCCGATCGTTGTGCACTTAAGTTGGTGGCGGCGGCGGCAGCTGCCACTGGGGGAGGGGGGATGCTGTCACAGAGAGCCACAGTACATTAGGATGGCAAGGCTCAGGGTCTTCCCTTTGCTTCATTTTGAAGTTTCTCCTCTTTTTATTCTCAGGTCGTGTTTTGTCCCTGGCCTGGCACCCTACTGCTTCCCAAATTCTCACAGGCTCTATTGATGTCATCCGAGTATTTGATGTGAATACGGGTGAATATTTGTATCTGCTCCTAGGGCCAATAACTGTTTTTAAGAAAAGTTCCAGAACTGGGCAGTAAGGTGATGATCCTTATCCTTTTTCAGTTCTGAACGTATTTTTCTAATGCGACTGAGATGTTGCTGGATGGTATCGCTCAGGGTAGTTTCTCCAAATGGTTTAGTTTTGTACATACTTTGGCAGTCATGAATCTTGCTTCTAAGCCAGGGAATGTGGAATATTTTGTATACTCTTGATTTAAATACAGGGTTTGTAGCATAACAATAGCAGGAACACAAAGGGAGCAAGGCCCTCGCAGAAACAGCAAAGAAACACAATAAGCGAAGGCCAGTAGAGGTCACAGGTGCCAAACTTTATTGGTTAAAAGTCCCCAATGCATTTCGGCATCACAGCCTTCATCAGGGGGTACGCATCTAAGAACAATCAAAGCATATAAAAACATAAAAATGTGTAATGAACAATAAATATACATGAAAACAATTATATGGCAAAAAATATAAGTAATCATTCAGAATCTGTACAGATATGTAAATGAATGAATGAATAAATAAATAAATAAAATGTACATATACAGTTGGAATGAACAAATAAAAACCATCGAATAGAAATATAAGAGAGAATAAAAGTCCAGACCATTGATAGTTAAAAAAATATATATAATGATCACAGAGAGGGTACTTACATGTTGCACGGTGTAAAGTTAAGTGATGGTCTTAAAAAGACCTTTTTGCATTACGGTTTCAAGGCTAAAGGAATAATAATAAATAAATAAATATGTAAACAAAGCAATCAAATTCATATGCATTCAAAATACTTACTGTAAGAGTCAAGAAAACACACACAGTCAGAGAAGAGAGGAGCAAAGACCATAAATATTATTGAGTGAATAATTACTAATCAATATCTTAGAACTAGAGTGACACCAGAAAAAATGTAATTAATAAAAATAAACATTGTAGAGGAGGACTTATAAACCAAATGGACAATATTAAAAAATACAAAATACACCAAATGGACAATAACTTTTTCATTAATTTGTGTGGTTTATCTCCTGCCACAGTGGGTCCATGAACAGGCTCACTATAGAAACATAGAAATATGACGACAGAAAAAGACCACATGGCCTATCTAGTCTGTCCTTCCATAACAACTACAACAGTCCACTTTTTGCCTTTAGAGATCCTCTGTGTTGGTCCCATGCTTTCTTGAATTCAGTTACTGTCCTCATCTCTACCACCTCCACTGGGAGACTATTCCACGGATCCACTACTCTTTCCGTAAAGAAATATTTCCGCATATCACTCCTGAATCTATCTCCCTTCACCCTCATCCCATGTCCCCTCGTAGCAGAACTTGCTTTCAATTGAAAGAGGCTCTCTCCCTGAACATTTATGCCACGGAGGTATTTAAACATCTCAATCATATCACCTCTATCCCGCCTTTCCTCTAAGGTATACATATTAAGATCCTTAAGTCTGTCCTCATATGCTTTATAATGAAGCCCATTAATCATTTTGGTAGCAACCCTCTGCACCGACTCCATCCTGTTCACATCCTTTTGAAGGTGCGGTCTCCAGAATTGCACACCATACTCCAAATGAGGTCGCACCAAAGACTTATACAGAGGCATTATCACCTCCTTTTTTCTGCTAGCCATTCCTCTCCGTATGCACCCAAGCATCCTTCTAGCTTTTGCTGTCGCCTTTTCCACCTGTTTAGCTACTTTAAGATCATCAGACACAACCACGCCTAGGTCCCGCTCTTCTTTAGTGGACAAAAGTACTTCACCTCCTATACTGTATTGCTCCCTTGGATTGCTGCAGCCCAAATGCATGACCTTACATTTTTTAACATTAAATCCCAGCTGCCAAATTCTAGACCATTCTTCAAGCTTAGCTAGATCCCTCCTCATGTTATCTACCCCTTCCTGGGTGTCTACTCTATTGCAGATTTTGGTATCATCCGCAAAGAGGCAAACCTTACCCGACAGCCCTTCCGCTATATCACTAACAAAGATGTTAAAAAGAATTGGACCAAGGACAGATCCCTGGGGCACACCACTGGTAACATCCTTCTCCTCAGAGTGAGCTCCATTTACTTGTACTCTTTGTCGCCTCCCACCCAACCAATTTCTAACCCAAGCAGTAACTTTAGGGTCCATCCCTAGGGTGCTCAGTTTGTTTATAAGTCGCCTGTGAGGAACAGTGTCAAAGGCTTTATGGAAATCTAAATACACCACATCTAGAGCTCTCCCTTGGTCCAACTCCCTGGTCACCCAGTCAAAAAAATCAATCAGATTTGTCTGACAAGACCTGCCTCTGGCGAATCCATGCTGCCTCGGATCCTGTAATCCGCTGGACTTTATCTGTGGCAGGGATGTTATCTGCAGCACTTACACCATTGTTCCTTTTCGTCCCTCTAGTCCAGTCCCGGAACCATAGAGTTTACAACCTCCACCAGCAGCTTTGGAGACTGAAAGATGTCATCGCTTAGATGTCACTGGTATAACTTGGCTAGCACCGCCCCTCTTCCACCAGTACTTTCAGTCTCCAAGCAGCTTGGAGGTTCTGAGCCCGGAACTGGGCCCAGTAGGAACAAATAAGCAGAGTTTTCTTTCAGGTTTTTATTTTTAGTTGGGTTAATTTTTGCTTTTTGGGTTTATTCTAGGGGCAGACCTGCTGCTGCTGAGAGGGTTCCTGCTGGTTGTGGACCGGTTTTTTCTGTTTCCTCCTCTTCCTTTTTTCTCTCTCTTCCTTTCTTGCTGTCAGTGAGCCCCAACGTGTAAACAAGCATTCTTTGCGTTGCTCAGAGCCTCCCTGATCCCGAACCCGCTTAAAGGGGTGAGGATCAGGTAGCAGACGGAAAGACTGTGCTGAGGCACTGCGGGGGGTTGTGAGCCGGTGCGGGCCTACATCAGCTTTCCTCCATTGCCTCCCTGCTCTCGAGCCCGCTTAAAAAGGGTGAGGAGCAGGTCGCAGGCGGACCGGCAGAGCAGCGGCAGCACGGGGTCTGAAGGTCAGTGACTTTATTTTTTGTTCCTGCACGCTTCAAGTACCACCGTCGGGGCTGAAGCCGCGAAGGCAGTGCCCTGAGGCCGGTTGATCTCGACTGCACACCTTCCTTCTTCTTTGGCATCGGATTGTGGCAGCGGTGAAACGGGGCCCAGGACAGTTTGTTTTAACGTGCCCTTGGTTTGGCGGGCGGTTAGGAGCCGCCGTGTGGTTTTAGTGCGAGGTAGGAATTTGAGCAGGAAGCTGGTGCTGGCGGCCATTTTAGGGCCGCGTTGTTTTGTGACAGGGCATTCATCGGGTGTTTTCAGGCCTGGGGAGCCTCGTTTCGCATTTAGCAGAGGTACTTCATTTAGATAAGCAGTTTCCTTGCTTGGCGATATTAAAAAAAAAAAAAACAGGATAAACGCACCGTTCAGTGGGAGGGCCCACGGGATAGCTGGGGTTCCTTCCTGCTTCCCGCAGTGTTGTCCGCTCCGGTTTTCTGAGGGGGCAGTCATTGAGGTGGTGCATTCTGTGGAAGATGCCGGCTAAATCCCGCTGTCTTGTTTGTGGGGTGCGCCGTAGCAAAGTTTTGGAGTCAGGAGTGTGCAGGGGCTGTTCTTTGGAGGCAGCAGTAATGGAGAAGGTGCTTGAGGGACCGGCTGCGGAGCCGGCAGCGGTCCCTTCGGAGGTAGGTAACTCCCAGCCGCCTTCTTTGGATCTCCCGGAGCTGACGGCAGGGCCATCCTCCGGGGCAGGTGCGTTGGTGGCGGCGGGAGGCAACCAGAGCGCAGGTGTGACGGGTATTCCCCCGGATTTTTTCTTTCTTATGCAGAGGGCGTTGGCCTTGCTGTAGCCCGGGCTGGACACGCAGTCTCCCAGATCAACGGGTCAGAAAAGGCCCGGGGGTCTTCTGGAGGGGGAGGCAGGTCCGGGAAAAAGGCGAAAAGAGGTGGTGGAGGAGGGCCCGTCTTCAATGGTGGAAGACGAGCGACCGTTCTCGGATGTCGAGGTGGAAGGTGTCTCCGAGGGAGAACTAGAAGACGGGGAGTTGCCGGACGCGGAAGAGCAGAGTAGAGTGGTCCGGGTGTTCCATCGCGAGGAGCTGCCGGCGCTGATTGCCGAAACCCTAAAGACGCTCAATATGCCCGCGGTGGTGCTGTCGGCAGAGGAAGTGTTAGAAGATCCTCTCTTGCAAGCCGTTCGGAAGTCTCAACGAGTGTTCTCGGTTCATAGGGTATTTAGGGACATGATTCAAGAAGAGTGGGACGCCCCAGAATCGGTGCCAAGGGGCACTAGAGCTTTAGCTAAGTTATATCCACTTTCTGACCAAGATCGGGAGATGTTCCGGTCCCCGAAGGTGGATGCGGCAGTGTCCGCGGTTACGAAAAAGACCACGATTCCAGTGGAGAGCGCCGCGGCGTTGAAGACGTGCAAGACAGAAAATTGGAGACTCTGTTGAAGCAGGTCTTTGATGTGTGTGCCCTTTCCTTGCAGGCCTCGATAGCGGGAGCGTGGGTCGCCAGAGGCTGCTTACGGTGGTCCCAGCGGCTGCAGGAGGGCATCCTGGATACGCAGGCGGATGAGTTGGCGCGGCTGGAATCAGGCACGGCCTATTTGTCAGATATCCACTATGATCTTATTCGAGGTCTAGCCAGTAGTATGGCCTCTGTGGTGGCGGCGCGTCGGTATCTCTGGCTGCGCAACTGGTCGGCGGACGGGTCTTCTAAGGCGCGGCTTAGTAAGCTCCCTTTTAGAGGAAAACTTTTATTTGGCGCTGACTTGGAGAAGCTGGTTAAGGACCTGGGAGAGTCCAAGGGCGGTCGGCTCCCGGAGGATAGATTAAAGCAGGGCCGCGGGTTGTCTGTTTCCAGGGGACTCTCGAGGGATTTTCGTAGGTTTCGCGCCTCGCATCAGCGGGGGCGTTTTCCTCAGAGAGGTCAGCTGCTTCGAGGATTCCGAGGGGCGGGTAGAGGTTTTGCCCCCTTCCACCCCTCTGGTGCAAAGAAATCACAATGAGATGTGGCGGACGTGCCCTTAGGGGGAAGGTTGTGGGAGTTTTACCCTGCCTGGGTCCAAATTACCACGGATCAGTGGGTGTTGGAGGTAATTCGTGAGGGGTATGCTCTTGAGCTCCATCGACCCGTCTTAGATTCCTTTGTCCTTTCCCCGTGCAGAGCTCCCCGCAAGTTGAGGGCGGTCGCAGAAACGCTTCAGCGGCTCTGTCAACTCGGAGCGGTGGTGCCTGTGCCCCTGGATCAATACGGCTGCGGTCGATACTCCATCTATTTTGTCGTTCCGAAGAAAGAGGGAACCTTTCGACCAATTCTGGATTTGAAAAGGGTGAATTATTGCCTTCGGGTGACCCATTTTCAAATGGAGACCTCGCGCTCGGTCATTGCGGCGGTCAGGAAGGGGGAATTCTTGACGTCATTGGACCTCACGGAGGCATACCTGCATATTCCCGTGCGTCCAGAGCATCAAAAGTTCCTGCGCTTTGCAGTGCCCATGGGGCATTTTCAATTTCGGGTGCTGCCCTTCGGGCTGGCGCCGGCGCCGCGGACATTCACCAAGGTCATGGTGGTAGTGGCGGCGGCGCTCCGCAAGGAAGGGATTCTGGTGCATCCTTATTTGGACGATTGGCTCATTCGGGCGAAGTCCAGGGAGGAGAGTGCTACGGCCACCTCTCGGGTCGTCGAGTTCTTAGAAAGCCTAGGATGGGTGGTCAATTTTGTGAAGAGCAAACTGGTTCCGGCTCAAACTCTAGAGTACTTGGGAGCTCGCTTCGAGACGGAGCAAGGAGTAGTGTTTCTCCCGAGCACGAGAGCACAAGCCTTAAGGGATCTCGTGCGGAGGTCTTTGACATACCGGGCTCCGACGGCGTGGCAGTATTTGCAGTTGCTCGGAACGATGGCGGCCACGATCGAGGTGGTTCTGTGGGCCCGGTTTCATATGCGGCCGTTGCAGAGCGCTCTTCTCCGGCGTTGGTCTCATCAACGGAACGCCTTGTCTCAATGACTAGTGTGCCCTCTACAGGTGAGGCAGGAGCTTCAGTGGTGGCTGCGGCCCGGAAGCCTGGAAGGGGGCGTGGCGCTAGAAGCTCTGTCCTGGAGGCTGTTGACTACGGATGCCAGTCTCGCGGGCTGGGGGGCGCATTGCGAAGGGAGTTTTACCCAGGGGACATGGTCGGCTCTGGAACAGCGTTGGTCTATAAACCGGCTGGAGATGCGCGCGGTGTATCTGGCGCTGCGGCAGTTTCAGAGGACCTTAGGTCGCGTGGCGGTAAGGGTGCTTTCCGAGAATGCGACGACGGTGGCTTATATCAATCGCCAGGGGGGGGCACAGGGAGTGCGTCGCTGGAGGAGAAAGCCAGTCGGCTGTTGAGTTGGGCCGAACGGCTTTTAGTGGCATTGTTGGCGCAGCACGTGGCCGGAGTGGAGAATGTCGAAGCAGACTTTCTAAGCTGCCGCAAAGTGGATCCGGGGGAGTGGTGTCTTCACCCGGCGGTCTTTGCGATGATAGTTCAGTGCTGGGGGACTCCAGTGATGGATCTCATGGCACGCTTCGAGTCTGCAAAGGTGGACAGGCTCTTCAGCAGGCGCAAGGAGCGAATGTCGGAAGGTCGCGATGCCTTGGCGCTGCGCTGGCCCATGGAAGGTCTTCTTTATGTATTTCCCCCTTGGGCGCTCATAGGAAAGGTGATTCAACGCATAGAGCGACACAGGGGAGTAGTCATTCTGATAGCGCCCGATTGGCCCAGAAGGCCGTGGTATGCGGGTCTGGTTCGTCTGCTAATAGACCGGCCATGGAGACTCCCGGTTCGAGGGGATCTCTTAATGCAGGGGCCATTGCGCATGCCGCAGGTGGGTCGATTCTCGCTTACGGCATGGCTCTTGAGAGGGCTAGGCTGAGGTCCCGAGGTTATTCGGCGGCAGTCATTCCACCTTATTGAAAGCGTGGAGGCGTTCCACGTCGCTTGCGTACGCCTGGGTGTGGCGGGTGTTTGAGGCGTGGTGTCAGGATCGCGGTCTTCAGCCTTTGCGGGCTTCGGTGACTCATATTCTGTCATTTTTGCAGGATGGTTTGGAAAAAGGTCTCGCGGCTAGTTCGTTGCGGGTGCAGTTGGCGGCGATCTCCTGTTTCCGAGGGAAGATTCAGGGATAGTTGGTAGGAGCACACAGCGATATTTGGCGGTTTTTGCGAGCGGTGCTGCTGCGGACGCTGCGCCGCCCGTCCATTTCTCCGTGGGATCTCAATGTGGTACTAGATGCGTTGATTGGAGCGCCGTTCGAGCCGTTAGGCGAGGCCTCTCTTAAGGACTTGACGTTGAAGACAGTGTTTCTAGTGGCTATTTGCTCCGCGAGGAGGATCTCGGAGTTGCAGGCGCTGTCTTGTAGAGAACCGTTTTTGTCTTTTTTTTCGCTCACAAAGTGGTTCTGTGCACGGTCCCATCCTTTTTGCCTAAGGTGGTCTTGGGGTTTCACGTTAACCAAGTGGTTTCACTCCCGTTTTTTTCTCTGGAACAGAAGTCTCAGTCAGGCGGTCGGTTGCATCGTTTGGACGTTCGGCGGGTGCTTAAAAAGTATCTCCGTAGAACGGAATCTTTCAGAAAGTCGGACCGGCTGTTTGTTGCTTTCGGCGGGCCGCAGAAGGGTGAAGCAGCAGCGAAGTCTTCGATTTCTTGGTGGTTAAAGGAGGCTATAGCCTCGGCCTATCTGTTGAAAGGTAAAGTGGTTCCTGTGGGTCTGCGTGCGCATTCGACCAGGGCGCAGGCGGCGTCTTGGGCGGAATTCAGTTTGGTGCCGGTGGAGGACATTTGTAAGGCGGCGACCTGGTCCTCATTGCATTCTTTTGCGAGACACTATCGGCTGGATGTTCAGGCAAAGGGGGGATGTGCGTTTCGGTTCCGCGGTACTTCAGGCTGGGCTTGTGGGTCGTCCCCGTTGATTTTAACTGCTCTGTTACATCCTCTATGGTTCCGGGACTGGACTAGAGGGACGAAAAGGAAATGAGAATTAGACTTACCTGCTAATTGTTGTTCCTTAAGGAACTCTAGTCCAGTCCCGGACCCCTCCCAGGGTATTCCGCTGTACGCAGCCTGAAGATTGGAAACGAGAAAATAAAGAGACAGAAGAAAACGTTAGAGGAGTCTTCTTTGTTAGGACGGTGCACAACCGAGTCACAGTGAGGTCTTTCTTGAGCAGCAGGACCGGGTGGACTCGGGGGCACCAGGGAGCAGGCGTCCGGAGCCTGTTGGTTTTTCCATATTTTTCTTCCATGGCTTTTCAATGCTGATTATGGTTATGACCTGTTTAAGATGTTTGTTTTTTCTGGTTCCTGCTTATTTGTTGCTCTGCTTAGTCTGCTTTGTCAATAGGTACTGGTGGAAGAGGGTGCTAGCCAAGTTATACCAGTGACATCAAAGCGATGACATCTTTCAGTCTCCAAAGCTGCTGGTGGAGGTTGTAAACTCTATGGTTCCGGGACTGGACTAGAGTTCCTTAAGGAACAACAATTAGCAGGTAAGTCTAATTCTCATTTAGCCCTAGTGTGTAAGCCATAGGTTTTCAACCCAGTCCTCGGGGAACCCTAGGCCAGTCAGATTTTCAGGATTCCCACAATGAATATGTATTAGATAGATTTGCATACAATGAAGGCAGAACATGTAAATCTTTCTCATGCATATTCAGTCTGGGAATCCTGAAAAACTGACTGGCCTAGGGTTAACCAAGGACTGGGTTGAAAACCCCTAAGCTATCACAGGTGTGCAGTAGGAGGGGGGGGGGGTGGATGGCAACAAGTTCTTGGTTGAGTGTTGCTTTTTCCTCTGCAGGTCATGCTGTACAGAGGATCGCAGTTGACCGGAATATGAGGAGTATTCAGAATCGGGAATGTGTTGTGTGGGGAGTAGCTTTCCTCTCTAATGGCACTCTTGTTAGTGCTGATTCAGCAGGCAAAATACAGTTCTGGGATTCTGAGAAAGGCACACTTATTCAAACTCACCATGTTGCCAGTGCAGATGTACTGGCCCTGTCTGTATCGGAGGTGAGCAAGCATGTGTTTTAATGATAACTAAGTAAATGCAGTTACCCCTGTGTTAGTATTGTTTGGCTGCGTCCTCCACTATTGTGTACTGATGGTAGAACACAAATGGCTCCCTCTAGGATCTGGTGATTGTACGAGATCCATGGATACTTTGCCATGAGCATGGTAGTGGTGACGTGATAATGCCTGATTACATCCTCTCTTGATATCCAGTTTGATAGTTACACGGGCTGATATTCAACAGCCTTAGCTGGCTAGCCAGTGGTGGCCAGCAAGATAAGGCTGCTATCTGGGTAGTATTGCCAGATATCACCACAACCTGTCCTGGCACTGTCTGATTAATTCAGGGGCAGCCCAAGGGTGGCTGAGTCTTGGCACTTCTGGTTTGCCTGATTTTTCAATTGGGACTTAAGGGCCACACAAAATGCAGTCATAAATTGTAATGCAGTTAAGTCCCAACTGAAAATTGGGCAAACTGGCTAAGTGCCGTGACTTTTCTTGATTGCACTGCTCAGCAGGAATATTCAGCGACAGTAACTGGACTGGAACTGCCACTGAACATCCTGCTGCTATTTAAGCACCACTACAGAATGCCGCGCCATTTTCAATGTTGGCAGGACTGAATATCTGGCCCATGGTGGTGTTCTCTGGGATTCCAATGGTAGGTAACACCAGGTGGCTCTTCCCCAGAGAAACCAGTGATAGTAAGTAATTTATAGCTGTGTTCTCCCCAGAATGAAGACAGCCTTGTGGTTGGCACGTCAGAGGGAACTGTATTCCAATTCCAGCTGGTGCCAGTGAGAGCAGGAGAGAAAGCGTGCCAGTGGGTCAGAACAAAGCCTTTCCGTCACCACACCCATGATGTGCGAACTGTGGCACACAGTTCTTCAGCAATTATCTCTGGAGGTATGTGCTGCCCTCTGGGTTTGCTGATCTACTAAGGGTTTATTAACATGGAAACAGTGAAAAGTAAAATGAAGATTTAATTCTGCAACCGACCTACAGGTAAAATAACAAAGATTCATACAGTTCTCATTCTCAGAGGACAGTAGCAAATAAGCTGTGCAAGCCTTGCTGTGAGTTAGGTGTTCTGACTCTTGTAACACTATAAGCTCGCTCAAGGGCAAGGAGTTATGCTGCTCCTGGTTTGTCAGCTCAAGGATTGCAGGGGAAGTGAACATTTATATGCAGAAGCTTAAAGTCTGTTTCCCCACACCACCTGACCTTTTCAATTTGCTTCTTTTCAGGGCTGGACTCTCACCTTGTCATCCGGCCCCTCATGGAGAAGGTTCAGGCGAAGACCTACGATGCTGCTCTTCGGAAATTTATCTTCCCACATGTAAGTCTTTCTCTGCAACTAACCCATTACCCTTTCTTTGTTCAGTTCTTTGTTTTGGCATCACTCTCCTTGTGTCCACCAGCCCATATGCAATCATCTCTTGGCAGGAGATGGGGGACATGATCTCTCCATGTCCCACTCAAACTTCCCACCCACTTTTTCTTTTTTTTGCATGGTAAGGGGAAAGTGATCTCCTTGCATTCCTACACCCATCCATCTCTTGGCACCCCATGAGGAAAAGGTATCTCCCATTTCCATATATTCAGATTTGCAATATGATCTCCCCCCCCCCCCCCCCACAAACAATCATTATGTTGCCTCGGGGCTCCACAGTGATATTTCAGTGCTGTGCTTTTACTAAACTGGAAACAGTTATACATCCCTTCCACACCATCCTGCTAGACCAGTCCAGCCAAGCGGGTCATGTCCCCCTGTCAGCAGATGGTGAGCCAGAGAAAATAGAGAAGCTTTGAACCCTTCCTCCCCTTGGTATATAAACTCCTGACCCTAGGGGCAGCTTCAGTACTTTCTCTACCTCAGCAGATGGTGGACTCCTGTTTGCTCCTGACGAGACCTCAGGGGCCTGTTGGAGTGCTTCTCTCTGGGTTTTTTCCCTACCTTCAGGGCTTCCAGAGGTGCTTCTGGTCTTGTGGATCATTGGGCACCTCTGAAGGGGTGAGCTCCTGTTCATGAGGAACTGTGCAGCCTCCCATCGCAGCCTTGCACTTGCTTCAATTCACTGCTGCTACTTCCCAGCATAAAGTTTAAAAAAACAAAAAGATTGAAAAAGAATTGTCGGCCATCCCACAACTGCTCAGCACTGCAGCTCCTCTGGGGGATTGCAGATCTGCATGGCATCACAGGGCAGTGAGTGTTTTTCCCTTGGTTCTTCCCCCCCCCCCTGCCCCCACCACGTTTGTCGGTGCTGCTGCCACTTCTGGGGCTTTTGCCACGGGGTCCTTCCTGTTGCTTGTTTTGCACTGGCTAGCAGTGGGCTGCTTTCGTTGTCAAAGGGGATAGCGCCTCCATCTCTGCTGGACACGCTGGCCGGGGCTGTCTCCCGCCAATTCTCTGAGCGCAGTAGCGGCCATTTTGCAGCCTAGCGCTCTCCATCTGTGGCGGTTCCTGCCAGTCTCTGCTGGCCATTTTGAACACAAAAAAAAAAAAAAAAGAAAGAGGATCGCCGCAGCGTTTTTTCTTTGTGGCTATATTCCTTCCACTGGCCCTTCTACAGTGGACCATAATTCTCCTGCCAGGCCCTTTGCCTTCCTCCCTACAGCACTGTGTAGCTTGTGACCGGGGAAGCGCCAAACCCTAGTAGACAGCATATGCTCTGCATGTGGAGCTGATCCAGGTGGTCCCTCCAACAGCAGGGCCTTAATTGCGGCTGCACCCTGCACGTCCTCACCCGCGATCGGGGTTCCTCCAGTGGCGCAGCTACCCAGTGATGCTCCTCTGCCACTCCTTGTGCCTGAACAACCTTCCTTGGCTCAGATTTCCACCTCTCAGCCTCTGCCGGCAGACCAGCAATACCTGTCATTGTTTCAGCAAGCCTGGGAAACATGGCGCGTAGGGCCCTCATCAGAGGCCCTGCTGATGCCTGCGCCTCAGTGGAAACAGCCAAAGATCAGCTCATCAAGTACACCTGGATTCAGGGGACATGCACCCTGTTGATACTGAAGATGGGGAGTACCACTCGGACGATAATTCCCGAGTCTCGGCTTCAGATTGAGAGGAAGGGGAACTCTCGCTACCAGAGGACCAGGAGCCTCAGGAGGAGAGTCAAGATGTCCAGCTCTTCCGCAAGGAGGAACTGCCGGTTCTCATTGCCCAAGTCATGGAAGCTCTCAGCCTATCTCCTGTGGACCCAGTTCAGCCGCAGGCGAATCCCATTATTGTTGGGATCAAGAAATCTGCCGTGGCGTTTCCATTTCCAGTGGAGCTTCAGTGGATGATCACCTTGGAAAGGGACAGCCTGGAGGTGTCTCTACAGTCAGCAAGACGCTTGGGCCGTTTATATCTCTGGTCTCCAGAGGACCTGGAGAAGTGGCTATGGTTCCCCAAGGTCAATGCCCTTGTAACGGCCATCACCAAGCACACTACCATCCTGGTTGAGAGTGGTACTGCTCTTAAGGACCCCATTGATTGGAAGGTGGAAGGACTTCTGAAGACTTCCTTCTCAGCCTCATCCCTTACCTTACGAGGGGCAGTCTGCAGAGGGCTTGCCTCGCAGGCCCTGCTGTGCTGGTTACAGCTCCTGCCAGAGGACCTGTAGCTTCCCCACCTGGAGTCGGTGGTAGCATTCTTGGCGGATGCCTGGTATGATCTATTGCTCCTCGCTGCACGCTCCGTAGCAGCAGGGACAGTGGCATGCCGTTAGCTTTGGCTCAGACAATGGAATGCAGATGCTGCCTCCAAGGCGCGGCTCACCAAGCTTCCCTTCTGTGTTCGTCTCCTCTTTGGCGAGGACCTGGAAAAGCTGGTTAAGGACCACGGTGAGGTCAGGTCACAGCACCTACTGGAGGACAGCCTGAAAGCAACTTTTCGGCAACCTTCAGCCACCTCTTCCGCTTCCACTTCTTATAGGGGGTGTTTTCAGGATGCTCGCCGGTACTGCCCGTGGCGGTCTGGTGTTTCTTCCAACAAGTCAGTTGCCAGGCCTCAGTCCTTTCAGGGTGCCCGCTGCAGCAGGGATACTTACTCTGTGCTGGCCAAATTCCCAGGCACTACTTGCTCATCCCATTGATGGGGTCGGGGTCCATTCCGGGATATCCTCTATAGGGGGGCAACTGAGTTGTTTCTCCCACGAATGGGCCCGCATCACGTTGGACAAGTGGGTGCTGGATGTCGTCTCCAGGGGCTATGCCCTAGACCTCGCCAAGCCAATCCCTCACACCTTCCTGATCTCCCCGTGTGTTCCCCTGCAAAAAGGACGGCTATCCACTCCAGCGTTTGCTCCAGCTCCGGGCCATCTACGAAGTCCCCCTAGCTGAGAAGGGCACAGGCCACTATTACATCTGTTTTGAGGTGCCCAAGAAAGATGGGTCCTTCCGCCTCATTCTGGACCTCAAAGGCATCATTCCAGTTAATACTGCTAGACCAGTCCAGACAAACGGGTTATGCACCCCTGCCAGCAGATCTTGGAGACAGAGAATTCTACCAGAGCTCTGATAGGCTGGAGTCTGGTGATATAATCCTACCCCTAGGGGTCTCCCTCAGTTTTCTCTGTCTCCAGCAGATCTGGATGCTTTTTTTTTTTCTGCTCCTTCAAAAAAATTTAAAATGCTTTATTTCTTTGTGATTTCTCTTGGAGAGATTATCCCCTGAGTTGCCAGTGTACTTATCTGAGCACCAGGATGATTCCAGCTGAAGCTCCTGTGTCCTGTCACAGTAGAGATCGCTGATGTGCAGACTCCCCAGCACTAGTCATGAGGGCTATTTAGCTGGATGGTAAGCCTCCTAAAATCCAGACCCTGGGGCTGATTTTAGTGGTGAGGCAGCTGGCAGTGGTTTGAGCAGCGGTCCGTGGCTTCTCTGCACTTTCGATACTGTGAGTACAGAAACTGTCTTTCTCCCACTGCTGTCTGCAACTCTGTGGTAACTCGATTTATTTTTCTTGCTTTTTCAGCGATTTTAGGCATTTCTCTCATGCCTGCAACCCTCCCACCTTCTCCTTTGACTTTTTAAGTTAATTCCTTAGCTTTTGGGGGTTTTAATTCACTCTTTTTGAGGTTTATTTTTGCTGGCGGCCATTTTGAATAGCTAATGAGCCCCGGTTTTTGGCGGGAAGCCAGATTCCTTCTCTACTGGCTTCTAACAGCTCTATTGCTGTTTAAGTTTTTTTCCACAACACTTGCTAGCTGTGAGTTGTGAAGGGGTTCCTTTTTTCTCTGCCTATGTATTAACATAATGAATAAAAAGTACAGAAGGCATGGATAGAGAACAGGATGCAATTCAGAGCCACAGTACAATGCTAAGACACTGACCAATGGTGCAGGACTCATGGGTTCCATCCCCCACTGTGCCCAACAAACATGGCCGGCTGAGGCATTACCTATTATGGGGAATATTGTTAAATGCCTGTTCCTGTGGGACAGAGTTATTTTTTTTTAGTTCTCACTATGCCTTATTCAGGTTTACGCTGCATAGGCTGTCCAAAGAAACACAGGGACCTCATGAATCAGCTGTGCTCTTCCCCCAGCATCTTGCTTCCCCGGATGAACTTGGGTACTCCTGAGCCTGGCTTCAGTGGAGCTCTCCCTTGGCTTTACGCTGCGCTAAGTCTTTGCCACGAGAGTTTGGACATCCCAGGAAGTTCAGGTATCATTTTCTGAAAGAAAACTGAGTAGCCTGTTTTTTTCTTACTTGCCTCAGCTGCTCTGGGATGATTTCAACTGCATCCGGATCGGCTGCCTCTGAGTTTTGAAGTTCCTACTTTAAATTTTTAATCCACAAACTGCAGCCGGGTTACTTTGTACGCCTAGCGTGGTCGTGACGCTTCTCGCGGCGCGGCGGTCTACCACGATGCTGACTTACGCTCGGGTTTGGCGTCTCTTGATGGTTGGTGTTCGCGAAATAACCTCTCACCCTGGCGTTGCGGTGTTCCGGACATCCTGTCCTTTTTACAGGCCGGAGTGGATAAGGGATTAGCGCTCGATTCCTTGCGAGTACAAGTGGTCGCCTTAACTTGTTTTTGGGGTCCTATACCGGGGCGATCGATAGCTTCGCATTTGGACGTGTCTCGGTTCCTCCGCGGAGTTAGGCCTTCCGGCCTCCTCTGCGTTCGCCTGTACAGGCGTGGGCTCTCGTGCTTGTCCTCTGTGCCCTCGTTGCTCCTCCCTTTGAGCCTCTGAGGGCATGTTCTCTTCTAGATTTGACTCTGAAGGCAGTCTTTTTGGTGGCCATAACTTCGGCACGCCGTGTTTCTGAGCTCCAGGCTCTCTCGTGTCGACATCCCTATCTCTCGTTTTCCTCCGAAGGCGTTTCTCTGTGAACTGTCCCTTCCTTTGTTGCCCAAAGTGCTGACGCCGTTCGCTGTTGACTAGCCTCTTTTCTTTCCGTCTTTTCCAAAGGCGCAGTGTGACAGTGGTCGGTCTCCGTTGCGGGCAATGGACCTTACGAAGGTTCTTTTTCGGTATCTGGGGGTCGCGGGACCCTTCCATATGACTATTGCTCTTTTGTCTGGTTCGCGGGTTCTCGTCGGGGATCTGCAGCCTCCGAATCTACCATTTCTAGATGAGTTACGGAGGCCATTGAGGCAGCGTACCTTCTTCTGGGAGAGCCAGCTCCACCAGGACTCTGTGCTCACTCCTCTCCGGCGCAAGCAACTTTGTAGGCCGGAAGGTCTCATGTAGTTCCTCTCGATATTCGCCGGGCGGCGACTTGGTCGTCGCTGTCCACCTTTGTCGGTCATTATAGGTTGGGCGTTCATGCCCGTCAGGAGGTCCATTTTGGAGTTGCTGAGCTGTCGGCGGCCTTACCCCCCCCCCCCCCTTGAAAGCAGGTAGCTTGGGTACTGCCCATTTGTCTGGACTGGTCTAGCAGTATGAACTGGAAGGAGAAATTTCACTTACCGTTAATTTCCTTTCCTGGAATACTGCTAGACCAGTCCAGAACCCGCCCTGCTGTTGGTTGGAGTGCCGCTGGTGCGGTGCAGCCGCCGACCACGGTTCTTCTCTTTCCCGGTATGCCTCGCCATGGGCAGTCCATGGGTTCGTAGGTGGATACTGTTTTCAGCTCTAGGGAGTTCTTCGGCTCCCTTGTATATAGTTCACTTGAGACCCTCTGGGGTGATGTTACAGTTCATGTTGCATTAGCTTGTGGACGTAACTGAGGGAGACCCCTAGGGGTAGGATTATATCACCAGGCTCCAGCCTATCAGAGCTCTGGGTAGAATTCTGTCTCCAAGATCTGCTGGGAGGGGTGCATAACCCGTTTGTCTGGACTGGTCTAGCAGTATTCCAGGAAAGGAAATTAACGGTAAGTGAAATTTCTCCATTGTTGCCTTTGGGTACCACGATTTTGCATGGAAACGCTCAAGTCTGTCATCCAGGCTGTGCGCCAGGGGAATTTCTCGCTTCTCTCGATCTAGCTGAGGCGTATTTTCACATTCCAAACCGCCCGGATCGCCACCAGTACCTGTGATTCGTGGTTCTTGGCAAGCATTAACAGTTCCAAGCTCTGCCTTTTGGCCTGGCCACATCCCCTTGAACCTTCACCAAGGTCATGGTCGTCGTTGTGGTGGCGGCGGCGCTGCTGCGCCAGGGCATATGCGTCCATCCCTATCTGGATGACTGGCTTATCCGCACCAAGTCCCTCCTGGAGGCGCAGTCCACAGTCGCCCACGTGGTAGCCTTTCTAGGCCGCCTCGGGTGGTCAACAAGGCCAAAAGTCAGCTTCAGCCGGCGCAGACCATAGACTTCCTTGGAGCTCACTTCGACACAGCTGCAGGCCGTGTGCGCCTCACCTGCGATCACCTTTAGAAGCTCACGGCTCAAATTTGTGCGTTCCGACTCCGTCCAGTTCCTGTGGCGTGGTACTATCTTCAAGTGCTCGGCTCCATGGCGGCCACCCTCAACATGTTTCCCTGGGCACGGGTGCTGCTCTCCTGGTGGTCACTAGTTGTCCAGTCCTATCGGGCCCGGCTTTCACTGCCGCCCTCAATTCGCAGCAGCCTCAGCTGTTGACTTTCTCCCCGGAAGCTTCTGAAGGGCTTGTCCTTGGCATCCCCACAGTGACTCAGCATCACAACAGATGCCAGCCTAGCTGGCTGGGGTGCACACGGTCTCTGCCACACAGCTCAAGGATCATGGGCGAATCACAAGGCCACCTGGGTGATCAATCGGCTCGAGGTTCGGGCCATCCGCCTAGCGCTTCGCACCTTTCAGCCCCTCAACCAGCACCGAGCAGTGCAAATACTGTCTGACAATGCCACAGCGGTGGCTTACATCAACCGACAGAGTGGGACCAGATCGCCGGGCACATAGCGGGAGTGGAGAACATCCAGGCGGACTTCTCAGTTGACATTCCCTGGACCCCGGCGAGTGGGAGCTCACTCCTTAGGCTTAAGAGACCATTGTGCGCCGGTGGGGGCGGCCTGCGTGGGACCTCATGGCCACGGCCACAAACACCAAGGTGCCTCGCTTCTTTAGTTGCAGGAAAGACCCAAGCTCCTAGGGCCTGGATGCCCTGGTGCGGCCGTGGTTTCAGGACCACCTGCTTTAAATCTTTTCTCCACGGCCGCTGATTGGGTACGTTCTGCGTCGTGTCGAGGCTCATCAGGGCCCAGTCATCCTGGTAGCACCGGACTGGTATTGCCGGCCCTGGTATGCCGACCTCATATGTCTGTCACACGGGTTTCTCCATCAAGGACCCATCTTCATGGATGATCCCGCTCCCTTCTCGCTTACGGCCTGGCTCATGAGTGCCACCGGCTAATGTGCAAAGGCTATTCCCCAGCGGTTGTGGCCACTTACTTAAAGCCTACAAGGCCTCTACCTCTCGGGCCTATGCCAGGGTTTGGCGGCTATTTTTCTCATGGTGTTCTTGATGCTCGCTCTCTCCCTGGAAGGTTCAGGTCCCTAGTATCCTTTCCTTTCTCCAGGATGGGTTAAGGTGCAAGTTGCTACCTTAACCTGCTTCCGCAGGCCAATTCTCGGCTGTACCCTTGCCTCCCACCTGGACGTCTCACGGTTCCTCCGCAGAGTCCGCTCCCTCCGCCCACCTTTGTAGGTGGTGGTTCCCACTTGGGACCTCTCCTTTAGTGCTGCATGCCCTCTCCCGTGCTCCTTTTGAGCCGCTTCGGGCCGCATTCCTTAGGGATGTCATGTTAGACTGTGCTGCTCGTCGCGGTAGCTTCGGCTCGTCAAGTCTCTGAGCTCTAGGCCTTATCGTGCCAGGACCCCTTCCTATCTTTTTCGGTGGATGGAGTCACTATTCATCCAGTCTCTGAGTTTCATCTTAATCAACCAGTTTCACTCCCTGCCTTCTGGCGGAAGAAAGGGCCAGGGTGTTCGCTGGTCTTGCACTCCCTGGACTCCCACAGCCCTGCAGTGTTACCTCAAGGTCACCAACCCTTTCTGGCTCTCGGATCATCTGTTTTTGTCCTACACTCCGGGCCATGGAAAGGGGCCAATGCCTCCAAGGCTACCATAGTGCGTTGGCTTAAGCAGGCCATTGAGTCTGCATATGTTTTACAGAATAGGCTTGTTCCGCTCTGGCTTCAGGCACATTCTACGTGGGCCCAGGCCAATTCTTGGACAGAAAGGTCACGGGTACACCCGTGCAATATTTGAAGGGCGGCGACCTGGTCGTCCCTGTCTACATTTGCGTGGCATTACTGCTTGAACCTCCAAGCCAGGGAAGCAGCAGCCTTTGGCGCCACTGTGTTGGCTGCGGCTGCATTTTCCATCCTACAGGGGTGTAGCTTTGGTACTCTCCACTTGTCTGGACTGGTCTAGCAGGATGGTGTGGAAGGTGAAATTTTACTTACCGTTAATTTCCTTTCCTGGAATCCTGTTAAACCAGTCCAGGACCCTCCCTGTCCTTCGAAGAGTTAGATGCGGAGTGGCATTCCAGCCTTATTCATATGCAAATTCTGCACTCAGCTGTGGGGGCCTCAGTTTGGCCATAGGTTCTATACAGCTGTTCTCTGTTCTTTCCGTTGGGTTAGTTCTAGTTTTGAACTGTTGCAGTGGTTCAGCTGCTCAAATAAACCTGATGTTTGGTGCTTGACAGGGTAATACTGAAGCTGCCCCTAGGGGCAGGAGTTTTTATACCAAGGGTGGGGGTTCAGAGCTGCTCTATTTTCTTTGTCTCACCATCTGCTGGCAGGGGGATATAACCCACTTGTCTGGACTGGTCTAGCAGGATTCCAGGAAAGGAAATTAACGGTAAGTAAAATTTCACCATCGCTGGGTATGATGTGTTGATGTCAGAAGACAAAAGCACATAATTCTGGCAGTCTCTCCTAATGAATAACCAGTCCTTTTCTGGCTTCCAGCGGCGCCTTGTCTCCTGTGCCCGGAAAGCGAAGCTACTCCTGTTTCAGTTCCCCCAGTACCTGGAGCTCTGGAGGCTTGGAAAGACAGAAGCCAGAGGTGAGAGAGAGAGGCAGTCGCACAAGGCCGCCTGATGTGGGGAGTGCTACTAAAAAGGGCAAGGAAAGGGTTCTTGTAGAAAGGGCGGTGAATGGGACAGAGGAAAGCCTGGGAAGTTGCCTTATCATAATTAAAGTGGGTACAGGCAAACAGAATTGTGCAGTTCTGAGGTGAATTTTTGTATTAGATTAGGAGCCACATGCAGGGCATAAAAATAAGCTGAATGGACTGAGGTGCAGTTTGGTTAACCTGTGCCAGTTAGTAAAGCATCAAGAGATTCTGATATTCAAAATTTACTGGAATACAACAATGAATAGCAAGAATCCATCTCCATCCTTTGACTTTGACAAGCATTTTGATGCAGAGAAACCATATGCACACGTGGGAAAGGATGCAGCAATCTGCAAATGAAGGAGAGGGGCTAAAATCCCTTTTAAAGAATCAGATCAATGATCAAAAACGAATGGCTATAACATTTATTTATTTATTTAGACAGTTTTGTATACCGCCTTATCCTTCAATCAAAGCGGTCACAACACAAGTGGGGGATACATTTAACACGCGGGGATATGAGAGACACACTAATACTTACAGGGAACATAGTTTTACAAGTAGAATATTCCAGGTGAGGTGAACTTGTGCAACTATTCTCTGATCTTTAGGTTCAAGGCAGTGGGTCATCAAGACAACTTAACATTCAAGATAGTAAGACAGATGTAGATTCTGTAACTCTGAACTGAATGCAGTCATATATCCCATTGCTGTTGACATCAGAAAAATGTATACAGAGAGCAACAATGTAAATGATATAGATAGACAACAAGACTCTCTGCCTCATCAACAGACCACCCTCACCTAATCACAATAATCTTACCCCAATCCTCGCTCAAAAAAACCACACATCATACTAGGTGATCTGAACCTCCCATCTCTTAACCCATCCCACAGAGCAAACATCCTAGACACAATGACTGAAATGGGACTCAAACAAATTATACATGCTCCCACACACATAAAGGGGAAACACCCTTTATTTATTTATTTATTAACAATTCTTATATACCGCACTATTAGACATCAGCGCGGTTTACATTGAACAAAAAACATCCGACAATTTACATATGTCTGGTCATTACATTTAACAGGAAGTATAACTTGGCGAAATAGGGGAAACAATACAATGAGGGTTATCTGATGAAGGATATCCCTTGACTTAGTCTTCCTCCCTACCCCATTCTCGAACCACCATTTGTGTACCACCCCCTCCATAACTGATGTCCCTTGGTCGGACCACCACCTAGTGACAACCCAAAACCACAAAATAGGAGATTTGCACACTTCAATAAAGATTTCTTCCTAGATAACATATTACCCCAGCTAACAACAAACTCCCTAGACATTAACGCATCCATAGATCAGTGGAACCAAGTCATTCAAAAGGCTGTCTCTCCCACTATTGACACAGCTAAAAAAACCCTAAAGAGATCTGAAAAGTGGTTCACCCATCAACTCACAAAATTAAAAAGACAACTGAGAAAGCGAGAAAAAAGACGGAGACTGACTAAAACACATGACAACAAATTACAATACCTTAATATCCTCAACACATATATAAAAATGCAATTAACAAATATAAAGAGACTATCACACAAAGATCATAAATCTGTCTATTAGTCGACCCATGGAACTATTCTCTATTGTTAGATCCCTGACAAGAATGTGCAAAGCAGAATCAGAACCTGGTATTTATTTATTTAACATTTTTTATATACCGTCCTACAAATCAGGATGGTTTACATAGAACATTTTATAGCAGTATGTTTCAACTGTTTACATGGAACAATGAACAAGGATAAATATGTGTGTCAGAAATTAGAAACAATACATGGAACTATTTACAGAGAGTAACTATGTACAAAGGTATAAGGTATAATAGGCATGCAGATACTAACCACCCATTTCGCAGATAAGCTAAAAAATAAATCCTGCAACCCCTGCACCCCTTCCCACCTAGGTTCAACAAACCCCCAACAAATGGGATTACTTCCACTTAATCAACCAAAACCACCACCTTAAGATTATAACAATGATAAACACACCTCCCCCCTGGGTCCCTGCCCTGTACCCTGGATCAAGTCCACAAAAACTGAACTGGCCCCACAACTCCTACACATAATCAACCACTCCCTCTCACAAGGCATCATGTCTGATATCCATCCGTCCCATATTGAAGAATAAAACACTTGACCCAAAAGAGCCGAGCTCATACAGACCCATAGCCAGCATACCATTTATTGTAAAACTAATAGAAAAAATCATCCAATTACAACTCCAAGATTACATTGACCTCTATGCCCCCTTGGACCCTCACCAATTCTCCTTTTGTCTCTTTAATGGAGTTGAAACCTTACTTATAACACTAATGGACCGTCTCATCAAAGGTACAGATGACCATAAGCGAGGATTCATTCTACTCTTTATAGATATAGCATCAGCATTTGACAATATCAATCATTACACACTCATCGGGAAACTGGCACAACTAGGCACAGGAGGTACTGTACTTCATTGGTTTAAGTCCTACATAACAAACCATAAGCTGCGCGTCCAACTGGGCCAAGAAACCTCAGAGACATTCCCCCAAGATCAAGGGATCCCACAAGACTCGGCGCTCTCGGCTTTACTTTTTTTTTTTTTTTTTTTTTTTTTATATTTTATTTTTATGCAATTTTACAATAAATTCAAGAAGGTTTAAACAAAAACACTTCTAAGAAACAGGGCAAACACATGAAAATATCTTGAGATCAAGATATAAACAATATCAAAGCAAACAAACATAAGTATAATTTAAATGTGCTAACCCTCTCTAGTCCACTACATAGAGGGGATCATCTCGCAAATGAATAAACACAATAAATAAAGAAAAGATTAAGTCTAAATCCAGACCAACAACTAACATGAGCCTAAGTGGAGTTGATAGAGGATTCTAGGCGCCTAGCAGTTATAAAAGCTAACAGCTGAGAGGGCTCAAAAAAAACATAAGATACAGACTGATACTTAATCAAACATTTACACGGGTGTTTCAGAAAAAATAGCCCGCCCAGCTGCAAGATCCCAGGACGGAGCAGTAGAAACTCTCTGCGCCGTTTCTGGGTGTCTCGTGCCAAATCTGGGTACATACGAACAGCCAGACCCCTAAACAGGAGCTTCCTCTTCCGAAAGAACAATTTCAACATCCACTCTTTATCAGATAATAGGGCAAAAGTTATTAATAAAGTAGAAGGCTCCTGAGAGTCAAGACCGGAATTTTCCAATAAGTCTGTAACATTGAGAGCCTCTCCTTGCACCAATCCACCCCCAGAACTCCCTGTAAGGGGAACAGATTTAGCTTTGGGAAGATAATAAATTTTTACCAGAGGCGGAATCAGGTCAGGGGAGACTCCCAGTATCTTAGTTAAATATTCTTTAAAACATATCTTTGGCAGAGACAGAAAAAACTCTAGGAAAATTAACAACTCTTAAATTATTCAAACGTGAAAAGTTATCTAACTGTTCTAATTTGACCTGGACCGATGAAAAGTTCTTTTGAAAGGCTTCAGCTTGATCTTCTAAGCTTGTAATACGCTTCCGGTCAGCTTCAAGTTCCTTAGAGATTCCAGTAATCTTCTCCTCTAATTCTACTACAGAATCCATCGCAATCCCCACTTTAGTAGATAAAGATGTAATTTGCGGGAGTAAAACTCCTCCAAGGGAAACAATAGCGTCCCAAATTGCTTCAAGTGTAAAATTTATTGGACGTTGAAGAAAGAAAGCTCCATCCGGAGAAGACGTCGTTGCACTTGCCATTTCCAGCCGCTCAGAAACCTCTTGACACAGAGGAGAGGAAACCTTCCCTGTGCTCTCAGCTCCACCAAGCGCCGATGGCAAAGGAGAGTGGGAGGATCCACCAACCCCACTCACCACTTCCTCCACTCCGCTCTTTCCCGGCACTCGCGAGGTAAAACCCCCTCCTGTCTCAGCAGGGGGGGAAACCTCCAGGAAGCCTTCAGGCAGCGAATCACCACGGAGGATCTTAGGCGCAGGGCTCAAAGCTGGGGAGAAGGACTTCACCGAGGCATCCACCGAGCACTCCGACTCCAATGACGCTGCCTGCCGGCACTCTCCACCAGCAAGGTCCGGATCCCGAGGAGCACGAACCACGAAGGAATCCAAAGGGCCCAATACCGAAGCAAGAGGCGTTGAGGTGAGAGCGGGCTGCGAGGGCTCCTGCCCAGCTTTCCCCTTACGCTTCTTCCCCATGAAAGAAACGGTGTGCTAACTCGGACGCGACTCAAACCGCCATCTTGAAACTCCCCCCCCCACTCTCAGTCGGCTTTACTTTTTTACTTATGTTTGCAACCCATCACGGACATATTCAGGAAATTCAACATTAGTCATTACATCTATGCCGATGACATTATGCTGTCCCTCTCCATAGATACAAACAACCCCTCTTATCTCATTCTATCAGAATGCATAAGAGAAACCGAATATTGGTTAAAAACCAACCACCTTAATATCAATTTAAAAAAACCTAAAGCAATGTTTATCGAGAGACCAAAATGCCGTCCCCCAAAATACCATCACGATCAACAATATAATCCTCCCTGTTAAACAAGAAGTGAAATACCTAGGTATAATATTAGATCACACCCTCACCATGCTCCCCTATATAAAACAAACAGTAAAGAGCATATTCTTTAAGCTAAAAACCATGCAGCATATTCGACCCCCTCCCACCCTCCTCGACACCTATGACTTTAAGTCAATAGTCCACGCTTTAATTACGCCTCATTTTGACTATTGTAATAGTCTCCTACAAGGACTACCAGTCAAGAACATAAACATAATCCAGAGAGCCCAAAACATCACTGCCAGGGTTGTCACCAAAGCCCGTCTTACCAAACACATAACCCCTATCCTACAAGACCTACATTGGCTCCCAGTACTGAGCCGGATAAAATATAAAATACTTATAACATTCAAACTGCTTCATGGCATTTCCCCTTTCTACCTAACCACCCTCATACATACACCATCTGAATTCAGGGGACACAGAAAAAACTCAAACCACTCCCACTCCCAATGACATTTGTAGGACAAAACAAAACACAAGTTCTAGAGCCTTCTCATTCATTGCACCCAGCCTCTGGAATGATCTACCACTACCACTTTGCATGACCAAAGACCTGCAAGCTATTCAGAAAAGGACTCAAACGCTCCTATTCATTCAACTGATACCTCCCCCCCTCCTCACAAACAGACACACAACACACTTGAGGAACAAACCACCAAACTCCCCCTCTGCTACCCTCTCACATCCAATTAACCACTCTCCTTAGACGCCTATAGTCAAGGAATTATGTAATATCAAAAACAAAGGTTTCCATCACACAACTACCATGTAGTAGTTTATAAGTACAAAGTGTATTTTGTATTTTTAGGTAAATAGTAGATCTGCATAGCTCTACTAAGATTTAAAATTTGATTTGTAAAATATGTTCGTGTAGTTTTACCACTGTTCCATGTAACTTGTTCTGTTTCGTTCTGTTCATTGTAAACCACCCCAAACTCTGGAAGGGGCGATATAGAAAAAAACAAATAAACAGATAAGCCACTCCATTGTTTATTTTATTTATCTCATCCACTGGAAGCTATGGAAACACTAATGAGCGGATGCAGAAAAGCTTAGCATGGCATTTTCTGGTGCTTTTTCCTGCGCTAGGCTTGCTTTCCAGTGCCGGAAACCCCCCAACCCATCCTAAACTGCAACGCACTTGGCATGCAAATCGCTGCTTCCATAGCATCCGTCCAGTCCAGATTACCACGTTTTCTCCCCCTTCCAGCAGATGGAGACTGGGAATTCCAGGCTTTTGGTGATTTATTTAGCTGATTTCCTATACTGCGTTTCAGAGTGTTAAGATTTACGTGGAACAAGTTGAACAGTAACGTACATGAAACATTTGCAATAACTCTAACATGATGTCAGTCATACGAACTGGATAATTACAAGGAGTATCAGAGAGAATCTATATACACAGTCTATATAAACAAAGGCATGGGGAGAGGTGACCTGCACGGAGCGGCATGTGCACCTACTCTTGCCGCTTTGCTGGGCAGACTAGATGGACCATACTGTCCTTTATCTGCCGTCTCATACTATATTACTATGTTACAATCCTGTAGAGGATAAATTTATTTATTTATTTAGCTGTATTTATATACCGCTTTTCACCGGGTCAAAGCGGTGTTACATGGGGGTGGGGGAATTAAGTACAAGGGTAGGGCCATCACCGGGGAGGCAACATTGATGATTTTGACATAGGAAAGACTTTGGACATAGGACAAACGTTGGACATAGACAGGTTAGGGTAGCTTTGAGTTAGAGGTTCATTGTGGGTGAGATCAGGGGTTTGTGGGTTTTTCGGTGGGGTTCGAGTTGAAGTATTCCTGGAAAAGGATGTTTTTTAGCTGTTTTCTGAAAGATAGTAGGTCGACATTGTTTCTGAGATAGCTCGGTAGAGAGTTCCATAAGGACGGAGCTTAAAGTTCGAAGGCTCGATTGCAGGTCCGTTGCGAGCATTTGGTTCTTTTGTGAGGGACGGTGAGGAAAATGCTGGAGGTTTGTCTAGTAGATCTGCCGTGGGCTGGACGAGCCAGTAGGGTGCGAAGCTGGGTGTCCTGTGTTTGATGGATAGCTTTGTGGGTGAGTAGGATGGCTTTGTATTTTGTCCGTGCTTCGAGGGGGAGAATGTGTAGTTCTTTCAGAATTGGGGTGATATGGTCGGTTTTCTTTGCCCTCTGAATGATTCTCGCAGTGGTGTTTAATGCAGTTCGGAGGGGGTTGCTGTGTGTGGCTGGAAGGCCATGGTAGATTATATTGCAGTAGTCCAGATGTGGGAGTGTCATGGCTTGCATCACTGTTCGGAAGTCTTGATGTTCCAGGAGGGGGTCTGAGACGTTGCACTGTTCTTGCCTTATGAAATATAGTTCCGGAGGTTTTAGTGATCTGTTGCTTTAAGGTGAGGGCTTGGTCAATAATAATGCCCAGGTATCTTATCTGTGGTTGTATTCGGATGCTTGTAGTTCCAATGATGAGGTGTGTGGGTGGTGTGAAGTCTGGATCCTTTGTCACTATGAGGGCTTCAGTTTTCTTTATGTTGATGGATAGGTTGTTTGTTTGTAACCAGTCAGAGACTGCGGTGAAGCATGCTAATAGGTGGGTGTTTGTAGGGTTTGTGGTTGTAATGGGGGCGTAGAGCATGATATCGTCAGCATAGATGTGGAAGCTGACGTTGTGGGTGCGTATGACTGTGCAGAGTGGCTGGAGGTAAATATTGAAGAGCATGGCTGATAGTGTGGATCCTTGGGGTACTCCCTGGTGTTGTTGGAATGGGGGGGACGTTGAGGTGCTGGTGCGGATGAGTTGTTGTCTGTTTGTCAGGTAGGATTGGAACCATTTCAGCACGGTGTCCTTGATCCCAATAGTCTGTAGTCGGTGTATGAGGATGTTGTGGGAGATGGTGTCAAAGGCTGCAGATATATATATATATATATATACATATATACATATATGTCGTCATCCCATAAAAGGGACCGTACTCCTTCCATCTGGCCACTATCCTCCGTCTCCAGCAGATGGGGAAGAGCCTTATGTAGTTTGGAGTATACTGTGGCAAATTCCTTTTTTTCTTTTTAACTAAAAGGAAGTGGTAGGAAGGGAGAGACTGGCAGAGAGAGAGAAGCAGAGGACTGCCCAGATCTGCTGAGGAGGACTGCAGAGCTGTGAAAGCCCAAGCTTGTTGAGTCTGGAAGCACACCTGGTAGGGCCGGGTCCCTGCTATCTCTCTTTGCTGAATAGCTTGCTCAGTCTCTTCCTTCAGTAGCAGAGGGGCTGGCCCCTTAAATTTTCTCCCCGCTGTTGACTTGAGGAGGCAGCTGTGGGTGCAGTTCCCTCAGAAGGCTTCAATTGGTGTTTAGCTCCAGAGTCTTTGTAAGTGTGGTTCAGTTTGGTGCATGGGGGCGAGTTTCTTCCAGTCCCTTTCAGGCGCTTGCACTTGACTTGGGGTTTATATTTCCTGCAGTTGTAACTTCTGGTTCGGTGGCAGCTGTTCTGCCTCTTTCACCTGTCAGTCTCTGCAGATCGTGTGAACAGGTGGATCGCAAAGTTGAGGATTGTTTGCAAAAATCTTCATCGTTCGGGGGGGGGGGGGAAATCATCAGAACTTATTTATTTATTTACATTCTCTTATATACCGCGCTATTCTGCATCAGTGCGGTTTACATTGAACAAACTGAAATTACATTGAACAGGGCATTGTAACTTGGAGATAACTATTTTACAGGGAACATTGGCTATGGAGGGTTAAGTGGCTTGCCCAAGACCACAAGGAGCACCTGCGGGACTAGAAACCCCAGTCTTTCCGGCCCAAGGTTGCTGTCCTCTAGTGGGATTTGAACCCCCGACCTTCTGGCCTGAAGTACCTTGCCCCAATCACTAGGCCACTCCTCCACTCCACAGAACTGCTTCTTCCTGTGGCGGGGGACTCTGCAGGCCTGGCAATTATGGTAGGAACCACAGCCACAGCTGCCATAGAGGATCTGCCCACAGGAGAGTTGCCTGAGAGGGAGGATCAGGAGCCCTCTTTTGAGCCCAGTGGGAATCCTTTTCTGCCAGATTTTGTACTGCTAATGCACCAGGCCTATCAAATGAAGAAAGTCCACAACGCAAGACAGCAGACTCCTGTGTCCTCAGTAGAGGTCCAGACAGGCCCCGTTTCTGTCGGGACATCCTGAGACACTCTGCTTCCGCAGGGTGGCAGAGCCGCTCCAGATCTGGACCTTGATCGAGCCTCGGAACACTCTGTGGGGTCAAATGACCCCTTGGAGGGACCGTCGGGGCTAGGGACCACGGGATCCCAGCTGCAACTTGACGAGGGCGAGATTGACAGGGGGGGCCCTCACGTTGTCCTTGTCTTCTGCTGGGAAAGCTTGGGGTGCTCATAGCTCATTTGCTCAGGGTACTTAATATCCCATTGGAGCCACAGGCCCTAGATCTGTCTCTCAAGGTTCTTTTGTTGCAGGGAATCTGCATGTCCGAAATGGCCTTTCCTATCCACAGAGCCATGAGGCAGATGACTGAGGCAGAGTGGGAAGTTCCAGAGGCCAGATTGTGTGGGGGATGGATGATGGCCCATTCCGTTGGGAGAAAAGGAGCTTCTGCGGTTGCGTAAGGTGGATGCCTTAGTCTCCACTGTCACCATGAACACCACCATTCCAGTGGAAGGTGGGGCAGCACTGAAGGATCTGCAAGACAAGAAGCTCAAAATGTTGTTGAGGGTAGGTCTTTGAGATTCCTTATCGTCACTCCAGTCCAGTCCCTTTACTTCTGGGTTGCGCAACCCTTCCAGCAGCTTGGAGGCTGAGCCCATCCTTTTTGGAGGATGGTGCGGTATAAATACCACTGGCACCACCCCCAGACTCCAGTATTCTCAGCCTCCAAGCAGCTGGAGGGTTCCGTAAGCCAAGAGCTTACTGGAGTCTTCAGTGTACTTTTCTTTACTTTAATTTACTTTTAATTTGATTTTTAATCGTTTACCTTATTTCCTAGGCATTAGCATTCTGTGCTGTGCCTTTAAATTTTTCTTCTCTCTTCCTCTCCTTCCCCCCCTCCCCCCCCCTTCCTTCCCGGAGGAGGCGGTTTCCTGCAGCAGCGAGGAGGACTGTGGAGATCTCTTCTCGCCTGCTGACCCGGCCGGCACCCAGGGGCTCTTAGAAGAAGGCCGGCCCTGCCTCGCGCCGAAGCCCTATAGGCGGCTGAGCGCTTGAGGCGGCGCCGCGCACCGCATGGCTGTGCGCGTGAGACAGCGCCGCGTCAGACCTCGTGCCTCAAGTCCCGGAGCGGGGGTGAGTGGTAGGCAGCTCCGGGGACTCAGCATCCAGCGCGGCTTAGCGCGACAGCGCCAATAGCATAGCGCAGGCCGACGGAGCGCAGAGTCTCCGTTCCCCGGAGAGGGCTCCACGTGGTTGCAGCCTACCATGTGTTTGAGCCTTCAGAGAGCCTCGCCTTCTGCTGCCCAGGACAACAAGGAGCACCCAACAGCAAGTAAAAAAAGAAAAAAAATGGGAAGAACCTAATTGGTTCAGGGGGGTGATTTTTTAACTTGTTTTAATGTTATTTATTTTTAGATTTTACTTTATTTTTGTATTTAAGTCGTTTTTTCCCTAGGATACTTGCTGGGGGGATCTGTTAGCAGTCTCGGAGAGGGGAGGGCACATTGAACGCTGTCTCCTCCCCCCCCCCCCCCCATTCTAGTTTCCTTTATTTTTGGATACAATTTGTTCTAAGAACTTATTTCAAAGGGACATGACTGGCAAGCCACGGTGTCCTTCCTGTGGCACACGCAGGGGTACGTCCTCGGAAGCAGGGATCTGCAGGGGTTGTGCTGCAGTGTCTACTTCCGTAGAACAGGAAATTAACTTGGCTATGGCTCAAGCTCCTCAGGAAGGGGACCCTCTGGAGAAGGAGGGAGGTCCTTCACTCCCCCCTACTGAGGCCTCGGATCTGCCCGCCCCCTCTCTGCCCCCCCCCCTCCAATGCCTTTGGGGAGGGCAGGGGACCTCTTCTTGCCCGAGTTCGTCCTCTTGCTTTATAAGGCCTACTGTATGCGCAAACAGGGGCTTGCGGCAGGGGAGTCGGCCACGACGATGGAAAGCAGGTTGCCCAGACCCATTAGGGCAAGCACCCAGGACTCCGGGCTACCGCTCAAGCGCGCGAGGCTGATGAGCGAAGAGCCTCTCACGTCCCTGTCCCAGTGCACTCCGGAAGAGGAGGGCTCGGACAAAGAATTAGAGGAAGATGAGGAGGAGCTCGAAGAGGGGGAGATCCCAGAAGAGGATCAGTCTCGTATAATTCGAGTTTTTCGGCGAGAGGAACTCCCAACTTTGATCGATGAATCCTTGAAAGTGCTCAATGTGGCCTCGGACGCGCCAGTAGAGGAGCAGGCACTGGAGGACCCTTTAATCCAAGCCATCAGGAGGTCTCAGAAAGCTTTTCCTGCCCACAGGGTGGTATGTCAGATGATCCAGGAGGAATGGGATCAACCAGAGTCAGGTTTGAGGGGTGGCCGGTCTATGGCCCGCCTTTACCCCTTACCGGAACCGGACAAAGAACTGCTGAAGTCCCCCAGAGTGGATGCGGCCGTTTCAGCTGTGACAAAGAAGACGGCCTCATGATAGGAAATTGGATACGCTGCTGAAACAAGCCTTTGATGTGAGCGCCCTAGCCTTACAGGCCTCGGTGGCGGGGGCTTGGGTGGCTCGGGCCTGTCTAAGGTGGTCCCAACAACTTCAGATAGCGGAGGTTTCCGCAGAAGACTCTCAAGCTACCTCTGCGAGGTTGGAGTCCGGGGCGGCATACCTGGCGGATAGTCAGTATGACCTCATCAGAAGCCTGGCAAAGAACATGGCCTCGGTAGTAGCGGCCAGGCGTTATTTGTGGCTGCGTAATTGGGCGGCCGATGCCTCCTCTAAGGCACGCCTGAGTCGTCTTCCTTTTAAAGGGAAGCTGTTATTTGGGGAGGACCTGGAGAAATTAGTGAAGGACCTTGGCGAATCTAAGGGAGGCAGACTCCCGGAAGACAGGCCGAAGCAAGGGCGCCCCCTAGCGCCAGTGCGGAACCAATCAAGGGAGCCTCGGAGGTTTCGCTCTGCCAGGTCGAACCCCTTTTCCAGGGGCCGCCTCCCTTCAAGGGGTCACAGCTTCAGAGGGTTTAGAGGAGCAGGTAGAGGCTTTGGAACCTCTTCCTCCTCCTCGGGTTCTAGAAAACCACAATGAGATAACGCGGGTCCAGGAGGGCGGTCTGCCGGGGGGGGGGGGGGTCGGTTAAGACAGTTTCTTCCCGCTTGGTCCCGGGTCACGTCCGATCAATGGGTGCTGGAGGTGATCCAAGAGGGTTATTCTCTCGAATTTGCAAAGCAAATACTCCCAGCCTTTATTCAGTCCCCCTGCGGCTCTCCGGTAAAGAGGGCGGCGATAGAGGAAACTCTCTCACGGCTCTTAGAGCTGGGAGCAGTGGTCCCTGTGCCGCCAGATCAATGCGGTTCCGGTCGGTACTCGATTTATTTTGTGGTGCCAAAGAAGGAAGGCGCCTATCGCCCGATCCTGGATCTCAAACAAGTCAATCGCTGTCTCAAGGTGCTTCATTTCCGTATGGAAACTCTAAGATCAGTCATCGTTACTCCTCACCATGTAAATATCTCATGTATATAGTTACCCCTGTTATCCAAGTTTGATCACCTGTTCGATGTAAAACCAAACAGCATGTTGTTATGGTCGTTGTGTTATAATGTAAACCGCGCTGATGCCAAATAGCGCGGTATATAAGAGATTGTAATAAATAAATAATAAATAAATAAATAAATAAAATAAAATCGTGGCTGTAAGGAGCGGGGAGTTCCTGACGTCCTTGGATTTGAAGGAAGCCTATTTGCATATACTGGTCAGAGAGTCCCACCAACAGTTCCTGAGATTTGCAGTGCCAAGAGGTCATTTTCAGTTCCAGGCTCTGCCCTTCGGCCTAGCCACGGCCCCAAGGACTTTCACCAAGGTGATGGTGGTAGTGACTGCGGCCCTACGGAGAGAGGGAATACTAGTGCATCCCTATCTGGACGATTGGCTGATACGGGCAAAGTCAGTAGAGGAAAGTCTCTCGTCCACAGCCAGAGTGGTAGAAGTTCTGGAGGAGTTAGGGTGGGTCATCAATCACGCAAAGAGCAAGATGATGCCCTCCCAAGAGCTCGAGTATCTCTGAGCGAGATTCGACACCAACAGAGGCAGGGTGTTCCTGTCCTGAACAAGATCAAGGGACCTAAGAATCTTGGTCTCACAATTTCTGAGCAGGCGAATTCCTATTGAGTGGCATTACCTTCAATTGCTGGGAATCATGGCGGCAGCAATAGAGGTGGTTCCGTGGGCCAGGGCGCACATGCGGCCCTTGCAGCGGGCCCTGTTACGTCGTTGGTCCCATCAGCATCATCCTTTGTCAATGCAGCTGCCCTGCGCCCCTTGAACCAGGAAGGCCCTCCAGTGGTGGCGGTGCCCAAAGAATCTGGATCGCGGGATGCCTCTCGATCCCCCTCAGTGGTTACTATTGACGACGGATGCCAGTTTAACGGGCTGGGGAGCTCATTGCGAGGATCAATTCGTCCAGGGTCGCTGGACGCCGTTGGAGTCACAGTGGGACATCAACAGACTGGAGTTATGGGCTGTAGCCCTGGCGCTCAAGGCTCTCGTGCCCTTAGTGTGGCGAAGGGCAATCCGCGTCCTCTCCGACAATGTCACCGCTGTGGCATACATCAACCACCAGGGCGGCACGAGCAGTCCCGCCTTGGAAAAGGAGGCGGACGGCCTATTCCAATGGGCCGAGGTTCGGTTGGAAGCGCTCTCAGCTCAGCACGTGGCCGGCACGGACAACATTACGGCCGATTACCTCAGCAGATTCAAGATCAACCACGGGGAGTGGGAGCTGGAGCAGGAGGTCTTCAACCAGATAGCAGCCCGCTGGGGACTGCCTGTCATGGACCTCATAGCACGGTATTCTTCCGCCAAGGCAAGCCGATTTTTCAGTCGAAGGAAAGAAAGGATGTCCGACGGCTTAGATGCGCTAGCTCAGAAGTGGCCGGCAGAGGGCCTCCTGTATGTCTTTCCCCCATGGGCCCTTATCGGAAAGGTCCTTCAGCGGGTGGAGACTCACCAGGGACTGGTAATCCTCATAGCCCCGGATTGGCCTCGCCGCCCCTGGTATGTGGACCTAGTGAGGTTGATCGCCGACCGACCATGGCGCCTTCCCTGCCGAAGGGATCTGTTGAGGCAGGGACCGGTCCGGATGCCTCACGTGGATCGATTCTCGCTTACGGCATGGCTATTGAAAGGGCGTGGCTCCTGAAGCGAGGTTATTCGAGCTCTGTAATCTCGACCTTGTTGAGTGCTAGGAAGCGATCCACTTGTCTTTCCTATGTAAGAGTTTGGCGCATCTTCGAGTCTTGGTGCAAGGAACACCGGAAGAAACCGCTGTTGGCCTCTGTTCCAGAGGTTCTGGAATTCCTGAAAGCGGGTTTTGACAAAGGCCTAGTGCACAGTTCCTTACGGGTCCAGTTGGCAGCCATCTCTTGCTACAGAGGTAGGGTACGCGGGAAGCCATTAGGGGCCCACACGGACGTGGCCAGGTTTCTAAGAGCCATTAAGCGTCTTCGTCCTCAGCGGAGATCGGTCATCCCCCCTTGGGATCTCAACCTGGTACTAAATGCCTTGACCAAGGAACCTTTCGAGCCGGCGAAGGATGCCTCCCTAAAGGATCTGACAATGAAGACGGTCTTTCTGGTCGCTATTTGCTCGGCCAGACGCGTCTCCGAACTGCAAGCACTGTCCTCCCAGCCCCCCTTTCTTTCATTCCTCAAGGATAAGGTGGTCTTACGGACGGTGCCTTCCTTCTTGCCCAAGATCATCTCCCCCTTTCATATGAACCAGACAGTTACTCTCCCGTCCTTTTCAGCGGAGGGACAAGTGGGGACGGACAGGAAACTGCGCTTCCTTGGACGTTCAGAGAACCTTGAAGCACTATCTCTCCCGCACGGCGCCCTTTAGAAAGTCCGACCGTCTGTTCATTCAGTTTGGAGGGCCTCACAAAGGGGAGGCGGCAGCCAAAGCGTCCATCTCCAGGTGGATCAGGGAAGCTGTTGCTTCCGCGTATATTCTCAAAGGGAAGCAGGTCCCAGGGGGACTGCGCGCTCATTCTACTCGGGCACAGGCTACCTCCTGGGCAGAATATAGTTTAGTTCTGCCGCTGGACATTTGTAGGGCGGCTACCTGGTCCTCTCTGCATACCTTCACCAAGCACTACTGATTGGACGTACAGAGTTCAGCCGACTCTCGGTTTGGGGACGCGGTACTTCGGTCTGGGATTACAGCTCCCACCCAAACTTGAACTGCTCTGGTACTTCCCAGAAGTAAAGGGACTGGACTGGAGTGACGATAAGGAAAAGTAATTAGACCTTACCTGCTAATTAGTGTTCCTGAAGGAACGACAGTCCAGTCCCTGATCCCACCCGGTTCTTAGTTTGGCCTGTTAGTAAGGGAAGGATTAGCGGACCGAGCGCAGGGCCAGGACTGAAGGGAGGGGTCCCTTGGTGCAGGTCCAGCGGCCGGAATGAAGGAGGTCTCGGTCAGGCTCAAGTAAACCTCCTCCTTCCCTTCCCCCCACACTCTTTATCCCTCTCAATTGAAAAAAAAAAAAAAGTTTCCCTTTTGGAGAGTTTGTGGTGTGGCTTGTGTGATTACGTTTATATAGGCTATTAATCTGGTTTTCGTTCAGTCTGCTTTTTCATTAGATTACTGGAGTCTGGGGGTGGTGCCAGTGGTATTTATACCGCACCATCCTCCAAAAAGGATGGGCTCAGCCTCCAAGCTGCTGGAAGGGTTGCGCAACCCAGAAGTAAAGGGACTGGACTGTCGTTCCTTCAGGAACACTAATTAGCAGGTAAGGTCTAATTACTTTTTAATGCCTTAGCATTGCAGGCGACTGTCTATGGGGCATATGAGACCAGGGCTTGTTTGCGCTGGGTCCATGCGCTTTCGATTTGTCTGTCTCGGGGGTGCAGCAGCTATCTGAGGTCACCAAGTTGGAATCTGGAGCAGCGTACTTGGTGGATACGCATTATGACTTGGTTAGGGCATCAGCCAAGAACATGGCCTCTGCGTTGGTAGCTTGCTGTCTGCTCTGGTTATGGAACTGGTTAGCAGATGTGTACTCTAAGTTGTGGTTGAGTAAGCTCCCTTTTCGGGGGAAGCTCCTTTTTGGGGAGGACTTGAAGTTTAAGGATGGGTGAGACCAAGCCTGCCAGACTGCGGGAGGATAAGCCTAAGATGGGGAAAGCCTTGATGGCACCAAGTCCAGCCTCTGGATTTTCACAGTTATTAGGTGACTCGCTTTGTGGCCTGCAACAGTTCAGATATCTATCAAAATGCCAGCCCTTTCGTAGGGGCAAAGGATCCAGGCGAGGCTTCTTCCCCAGCTCTGGGGCTGCCCAATGAGATACGGTGGGCTCAGGTGGAGATCTTTCCAGTAGGAGGCCACATTCACCTTCCTGGGTCTGCATAACGTCTGATCAGTGGGTGCTGGAGGTGATTTGTGAGGGCTATGCATTAGAATTTGCAAAACTGTTTTTTATTTATTTAGCTAGCTGTATTTATATACTACCTTAAACCTGGTCAAGGTGGTTTACATTGTATTTTCTCTCTTGTTCAATGTAACGGCAACTTCAACTATATACAGCATGCAGTTGATACATAAGAGTTTATAACTATATACAGTCTTGACCTATTTCCACTATATAGACTTAGACTATGTGTTTATGTTTATGTTTATTTAGAATTTGATATACCGCTCAGGCCAGAGGCATTAGAGCGGTTTACAATGCAATATCATTCAAGGAAATAGGAAAAGAACGCCATTTATATGATAGGACAGAATAGAGGACAGAGACAGTCAGACAGAAAAGAAAAGGAGGTGCAGGTGCAGGTGCAGGTGCTTTCAACTGGCCTAAGTTAAGGGGGTGATGTACTCGGTGAATAAGTGTTTTTCAGATGTTTTCTGAAGGTTTTGAGATCTGCGATGTTCCTGAGATGGTCTGGGAGAGCGTTCCAAATAGAGGGTGCTACAGTTGGAATGCTTGTTTATATGCTTGATGGTTAGATTTGGTTCTAAGGTGGTGTTCATAGTGGACATCTGTCTAGATCTGAGTTGCTTGGTGGTCTGGAGAAGTGTGCATAGGTGTGTGGGGGAGTCGGTATGAATTGTTTTGTGGGTTAGGATGAGAGTTTTGAATTTTATTTGGCTCTGTAACGAGAGCCAGTGGAGCTGTTTGAGTATAGGGGTGATATGATCCTGTCATGTCGCTGCTTGTAGAGTACCTGCTGTTGAGTGGAGAGCTGTTTGCAGTGGGAGGAGTGTGGACTGTGGCAGGCCTTGGTATATAGCATTGCAGAAATCCAGGTGGGGTATTCTAGATGCTTGCAGGACAGTCTGGAAGTCTGTCAGTTCAAGGAGTGGTCGGAGGCATTGTAGTGTCTTCGTTTTGAAGTAGATTGCCTTGGTGATTTTGCTGATGTGGGGTTTTAAAGTGAGGTGTTGATCAAGGGTGATCCCTAGATACCGGACTTCAGTCTTGGTTTTGATTGTTGTGTTGGTCAGTGTTATGGTGGGGGGTGGGACAAAGGTGGTATCTTTTGTTATATAGAGGGTCTCCGTTTTATTTATTTAAAAGGATTTATATACCGCTTTATCCTGAAATCAAAGCGGTTTGCACTTCAAACAATCAAAGAACAGTGTCAATTGGGGTAGGCATGCAGTGTTCACACAGGGGAGTAGTTGTGGGAGTGAAGGTAATAATTTCTTGGTGAGGTATATAGAGGATGAGCTAGGTACACATAGTTGTACATAGCTCATCCTGTATATAGCTATATATAAGTAGTTATATACAGTGATGGTGGAGGGGGGACGGGGGGGGAGTGTTAGGTAGCCATGGGCTAAAGTACAGTTTATTTATGTGATGTCATTATAGTGTTCAATAAAGAGCGTGGTTTTGAACTGCTTCCTGAAGTCCTTGATGTCTATAGTTGATCGTAGGTCATCTGGGAGGGGGTTCCAGAGAGCAGGGGCAGCCAGGGATAGTGCTCTTCTTGTCGTGTCTTGCCTTGCTTTGGTAAATGCTACGGGGGTGATAATGGAGCCTGAGGTGCCTCTCCTCCTTGGTCTGGTGCTTGTGTTGGATTTGATGAGGGGTGGCAGGCAGGCTGTTTGCTGCGAGATTGTCTTTGATTTTAAAGATGTTTAGTATTGCCTTGTATCTGATGCGGGAGCTGATCGGGAGCCAGTGGAGTTGGTTAAGAATGGGGGTGGTGATATTATTCAGGCGGCAGTGTTTTGAGCCATCTGCAGGGGCCGGAGTGTTTGTTTTGAGAGCCCAAGATAGATGGGGTTGCTGAAGTCTAAAATGGGTGTGATTAGAGCTTGACAGATGGTGCGGAAGTGATCCTGTAAGAGAATTGGCTTGAGGCGTCGGATGGTTCTCATGTTGAGGTATGCATTTTTTGGTGGTTCTGCTGATGACAGACTAGATATGCTATTATAGTTGATTTGGAGGTGGTTGTCTTTCAGCCAGCTGGTTATGGCTGTGAAGCATTCTGAGTGGGCAGATAGTGTGGGTTGGTGTATGTTGATTGTCCCATAGGTCATATCATCATCATCGGCATAGATATGGATGTATAGGTTGTGATATCCTTGGATGCTTGGAATGCCCTCCCAATGGAAGTGGTGGGGGGCAAATACAGTAACAGAATTAAAAATGGCATGGGACAGACAGAGGATCCCTTCATATCAATAGGATAAAATCAAAATAAACATAACTCTCTCTCTCTTATATCTCAACAAATAGGATGATCTACATGAAGCGGTGGGTATATGCCTAAACAAAGGCACGGGGAAGGGTGACCTGCAGGGAGCAGCAGATTCACCTACTCTAGCCACCTTGCTGGACAGACTAGATGGACCATATTGGTCTTTATCTGCCATCATTTACTATGTGGCTTTTTTTTTTCCATTTACTTTTTATTGAAAGTCAACCACAGCAAATACCCATCAACTAAATAAGTCATGTTGTCACCGTCCCCCATAAATTCCTCCCCCCCCCCTTTCATACTGACTACCCTAGGGTGCAGCATTATCCATTACAATCCTACCCTCTCATAAGCTGTATGTTATATCGGCCTTCCTTATGCCATTCATCATCCCATAGACATATATGCCCTTCTGTACTATGCACAAAATGCATACACTTCGACTTGGAATCACATATGCTCCAGGCCTCCTTTCCCTGAGTGCCCCCCCCCACATGACTCCTTTATTCCCCACCTCTTCACAATCAAGTCATTCATGTCCTTTCTGTCCGAGACCTCACCCCACCACCCACCCTTAATCTCTTAAGCAGCCACTTCACTGCCCCTCCTCTCCTGCTCCTTCCATTTGAGGTACGGCCCCCAGGACGTCTGATAAACTCTTCAATGTCTTCCGATGCAAGGCCGTAGAGCGATACATCAGCCCCAGATGCTCTATTCTTCCCTTAACCTCCGCTAGAGTAGGCACCAATAGGGTCCTCCAATTACATGCTATCAATTGCCTCGTTGCAGTGTACACTATGCCCCACCAACCATGTCCCTTCGTTTTCCCGTCTTCGTTGTCCATATTAAGCAACGCCAGACAGGGTCCCAGCCCGACCTCCTCCCCAAAGATCTCTTACCCATTCTGTGACCCCTAGCCAAAGGGGTCCTAACCAAGGGCACTCCCACCAGATGTGAAAAAAAGTCCCCACCCCTCCACATCCTCTCCAACACTCTGCATTACCACCCTGCCATTTTTATAATCTTTGAGGAGTCAAGTATCACCTATACAGCATCTTATAATTATGTTCCAGAATATGACTAGACACCACACCTTTAACTAACCCTTTACACACCCCTTCCCATTGGGTACCATCCCAGTTTCTATTCAAATCTGCCTCCCATGTCTGCCGATGAGCTCATTTATCCCCCCTCTCCCCCTCCATTGCCTTATATAATTGGGAAATAAGACCCTTGACCTCTCCCTTTCCAAAAAGCCCATCAAATTTGGGCCGTTCCCCCTTCGTGCTACCTTTTTACAATAATGCAGCGCTTGAATAAATCGAAACCTATCCTTATCAGGTAATTGATACTCCTCCTGCATCTCCTCAAATTTCACCCACTCTCCATTCTCCTTAAATTGCCCCACCACCCGCAGCCCTAACTCGGCCCACTTCCTAAAAACTGGGTCTGTTATTCCCGTTTGAAACTCCGGGTTATCCACTAGCGGTATAAATTTTGAACCCCCTTGGGCCCCATACCATTTCCCTTGCCATTTCCTCCATAACTGCAATGTGAGTCTGGCAAAGGGATTCCCCTGCCCTCTCCAATGAGTCTCCCCGCTCCTAATCCAGATAACCTCCTTAAACTCACTCACATGGTTCCGCCCTTGCCCCTCCAGTTTCACCCAATCCACTGACCCCCTCAGTTCCCACTCAAACACTGCCCGTACTCGTGTAGCCTCATAATACCGAGCTAACATAGGGACCCCTAGCCCCCCCCCCCCCTTTCTTATTGGTGCACAAGATACTTTCTGCTACTCGCGGTCTTTTACCCTTCCAAACATACTTCATTATCCTTGTCTGGAGTTGTCTAAGATAGACTTCCACCGGCAAGTTCATTAATAAATACAACAACCTGGGAACCAAGATTTTTTATTTATTTAACAGTCACTTATATACCGCTACCTTCCGAAGATCAGGTGCGGTTTACAGGAAACAGGTAAAGAAACAGTGTAACACATCTGTTTTTACATTAAACATTGCTTGAAATATCTACATTATAACTTTTACAATTTAAACTTCGGTGACCTATGCACAAGCAACAGATGTTAAAGTAAACAAAAAGGTAACTATTTACAAAACATCGTTAACCGTGGATAGGGGTCATGTTTATCACAGGTCATTATAGAGCTATACTCAAAGATTTATATATTATCCTTTTTTGTATTGGGATTGGGAATTCGCAAGTGGACCGTAGTGGGAGATAAACAAGTAAGTTTTTAATGTTTTACGTAGTTCTTTAAGATCAGTTAAGGCTCTTATTTCTTCAGGTAGGGAGTTACAGAGAATAGGGGCTGCATGAGAAAATGCTTTTTTATTTGTTGTTTTTTTAGTCTTTGTGAACTCTTTTGGAATCCTTATTTTATTTGTGTTGCATCTTCTGTGAGCAGTTTGAGGTGTGTCTTTAGTGAGAAGTTTGTTTAGTGTAGCTGGGGCAGTATTATTTAGAGCTTTGAAGGTGGTTATTAATTTATAGTTTATTCTGTATTGAATTGGGAGCCAGTGTAGTTTCGCTAATATGGGTGATATATGTTCAAATGGATGTACCTTCATTATAGTTCTAGCTGCTGCATTTTGGGCAAGTTGGAGCCTTTTGATGTTTTGATTTGTTGTGCCTAGGAGAATGAGGTTGGCAAAATCGAAGTGCGGTGTAATAATAGCTTGTATTATGCTTAAGAAGTCATGCAAGTGGACCAGTGGACGTAATTGTTTTAGGACTTTGATCTTAAAGTATATTTTTTTTTGTAGTGTTTCTTATATGGGTGTTCATGCTAAGGTGTGTGTCTAAGGTCACACCTAGGTATTTTATTTCATTTTTTATGTTAATATTGTGTTTCTGAAGGGTGATGTGTGTTGGGGGGATGTACGATTAGTTTTTTGTTACAATTAATATGTCTGTTTTGGAATGGTTGATATGAAGATTGTGGTCGTCTAGCCAAGTTGTTAATTCATTGAAGCAGTCAGTTAATAATTGCCGTGGAAGTGTAGGGATCGTGAATGGAATGTACATCATTATATCGTCTGCGTATATGTGGTAGGGGATTTTGAATTTTTTAAAGATGTTGCAAATTGGTTGAATATAGATATTAAAAAGGAGCGCAGAGAGAGCAGATCCTTGAGGGAGACCAATTTCTTGTTTGTATGTGTTAGAGGTTTGGGTGCAGATCCTGACAGTTTGAGTTCTGTTAGATAGGTATGAAGTGAACCATTTATGTACTGTTGAATTAGCACCTATTTGTCTGAGCCTGTTGAGCATTACAGTGTGATGTACACTGTCAAACGCTGCGGATATGTCAAGGAAAAGGAGTAAGAATGCTTTTCTAGGGCTGTCAATTCCTCTTACAAGGGTGTCAAGGAGTACTGACCAAATCTTGACCAAATCTATCCTACCCAACCACGATACGTCATATTTCCCCCTAACTCCCGGAATAGTTTTTTCTTAGCCCCCCCCCCCCCCCATAATTTTCCCGGAACAGCATATCCCGCTTAGTGGTAAGTTGCACTCCCAAGTACCGAATGCTGTTTCCCACCCACTTAAAGGGAAGTCCTGCTGCAGCTGGACCTCATCCTCAGTTTTGATAGTTAGATTTAATAGCTCCGATTTGGTGGCATTCATCCGGAACCCCGATACCTTCCCTTAATCCCTGAGCTCCTCTAGGATCACCTCCAGCGACTGTTTCGGATTGGAGACAAAGAACAGCACGTCATCCGCAAACATTGAAATCTTATGTGCATGTTGGCCTACTCTTACTCCCGAGAAATCGTCCCGATCCCGAATCCGTTGCGCCATCGGTTCCATTGATAGGATAAATAATAGGGGGGACAGTGGGTAACTCTGTCGGGTACCCCTGAACAATTCAAACTCCCTTGACACTGAACCATTTATTTTCAGACAGGCCATAGGTGTTTGATATATGGTCCGGACCCACTTCAAAAACTTCCCCTTGATGCCTACTTTTTCGAGCACTTTAAAGAGAAAACCCCAGTTAACCCTATCAAAGGCTTTTTCAGTGTCAACCGCCAACAGAGCCATCTCTTTTTTCCTTCCGCCTCCCCCTCCCACACTACATTCAGGGCCCTCCGGATGTTATCCGACGTATATTGTCCAGTAACAAACCCCGATTGATTCTGATGAATGAAGTTCCCTAGATGGGGCCCGAACCGGTTTGCTAGAATTCTGGTAAAAATCTTTAAATCCCCACCCTAACAGGGAGATGGGCCTATAGGAGCCACATTCTGCTGAATCTTTCCCCTCTTTATGTAGGATGCTAATCCCCGCCATGCGCATGGACGGCGGCATCTCACCTACTTCACCAAAGGAGTTATACAATCGAGCCAGTGGGCCAACCAGGACTCCCGAAAATACTTTGTAAAACTTATTTGGGAAGCCATCTAACACCGGGGCTTTATGCCCCTGCAGTCCTTTTATCACTGCTAGTATCTCCTGCTCTCTAATCGGCTCGGAGAGCTCTTTCCCCTTCCTCTGTCATAAGATGTGGGATCTGAAACACTCCCCCCCCCCCCCCCCTCCAAATACTCTTGTATCTTTTCTTCCTCCACTGATTTTTCCGGGGTGTAAAAGTTTTGAAGAATTGGGTGAATCTGTCCTCTATATCCTTCTCCGCCCACAGGTCCTGCCCCTTAGTATCCCTAATTTTTATTATTGTATTCCGCGATTTCAATTTTCGGACTTTCCGTGCTAGCATCTTCCCTGCCTTATTATTAAATTACAATTTCTTCTGCTGCAACATAGTGAGCTTATATCTAATATCCTGCATATGTATTTCACTTAGTTCCTCCTGTAATCCTCGTAGTTCCCCTTCCAACTTAACATCCCTTGGTTCTCTTTTTTACTTTGTTTCCGCTGCCCTTATTGTGGCGACCAGATGGTCTTGACGCTGCCTTTTCATCATATTCCGATGCGATCCCACTGCAGTAAATTTACCCTGTACCACCACTTTCAAACAGTCCCAAACTGTTCCCGGCGAACACACCCCTGTGTCATTTAACAATATATACTCTGCTATCCCTTCTGTAACATGCCTCACCACCTCTTTGTCCTCCAATAGGGATTCATTCAATTTCCACCACGTTCTACGAAGCCTTTGACTCCAAAGTTGAATTACCCCTGTAATTGGCGCACGGTCAGTCCAGGTTTGCTCCCTAATTTCACAATTCCCCATTGCCGCTACCAGGGAACGGTCCACCAATATCATATCGAGTCAGGAGTACACCCCATGCACTGCTGAGTAAAATGTGTAATCCCGCTGCCCTCTATTCCTTTCCCTCCAAATATCTATCATATCTAATCCCTTAATCAACCTCTTCAAGCTGAGTCTTTGTTTAGGTGTCAACGACTCCCCTCTGGAAGTATCCAACTGGGGGTCGAGGGCCACCTTAAAATCTCCCCCCACTATCAAACTACCCTCCATTGTCCCGATTAATTTATTCTGGAGGTCCCGGAAGAATTGTGCCTGATTGGCGTTTGGGGCGTACACATTTACCAACGTATATATCTTCTTATCCCACTGCAATTTTGCAATCATGTATCTCCCCATTTTATCCCGGATTATATCCCCCACTTGCCCCAAAATCCGTGCTGAGAACAATATCCCCACCCCACCCTTCTTTTTTTCCAACTTTTTTGAGGCAGACATTTGCTGGGGGTATTGTGGGTGCCCTACTCGCTTCTCATCTCTAATCAGCAGGTGTATTTCCTGTATGAAAACTATATCCCCCTTTAATCTAGTGCATCAAATAAAGGCAAAAAACACAACTTTCGCAAAATTCAAAAGCTTGCAAACAGAAGAACGCAGAGATGAATACAGGATCCAACTCAAAGAGTCTAAAAGAGTAATAAGGATAGCAAAATCAAAGGCAGAGGAAAAGATGGCTAAAGATGTTAAAGGTGGCAACAGAACTTTCTTCAGGTATATTCAGGAAAGGAAGAAGATCAGAGTTGGAATTGCAGGACTCAAACGTGCTGGGAAAGGACTCGTGGAAAGTGACACTGAAAAAGCGAAATTGCTAAACAAATACTTCTGCTCTGTTTTTACTAAAGAAGATCTTGGAGATGGACCAGCTGTGACTCCCAAATATAAAAATGGGAATGAAGTAGATACCACACCATTCACAGAAGACAAGGTATTAGAACAATTTGCTAAACTGAAAGTGGACAAAGCCATGGGACCGGATGGGATACATCCCAGGCAATGTTCCCTCTAATTTTCTGTAGGCTGTGTGCGCATAAAATATCAGCTGTGTGCAGCTTTTGAAGGAAGGTTAAATTTTTGTGCGCCACATAACGACACTCAGAGTTATATACTTTAAAATTTGACTACACGTCAGAATACAGTATGTACACCACATTGATTTTAATCAAATTAAATGAAAATAGACGATTACTAAAGGAAGCGGGAAATTCCTAGTAATTGTAATCATAACTTTTAAATTTTAAGACGTCTGTGTTGTTTTCTATCAGAATCAGAGCCGTAATTTTTGTGCGCTCTGTTGTAAAGTATGTGCGCTCGCTCGGCGAGGTGTGTGCGCGCGCACATGCGCACAGCTTAGAGGGAACAGTGATCCCAGGATACTGAAAGAGCTCAGAGAGGTTCTTGCAGGACCGTTAAAGGATGTCTTCAACAGATCCTTGGAAACAGGAGAGGTTCCTCAGGACTGGAGAATGGCTGTCGTCGTACCTCTACACAAAAGTGGTGACAGGGAAGAAGTGTCAAACTACAGGCCCTTGAGCCTTACCTCGGTGGCGGGAAAAGTAATGGAGGCGCTCCTGAAAGAGCGAATAGTGAACTTTCTCAAAACCAATAGGATGCAAGATCCTGGGCAATATGGTTTTACCGAAGGACGGTCTTGCCAAACAAATCTGATTGAGTTCTTTGACTGGGTGACCAAGGAACTAGATCAGGGGCATGCGATGGATGTCATCTACCTGGATTTCAGCAAAGCCTTTGATACTGTTCCTCATAGGAGGCTTGTCAACAAACTCAGTAGCTTGGGGATGGGTCCCAAGATGGTAAACTGGATTAGAAATTGGTTGACTGACAGACGACAGAAGGTGATGGTACATGGAGCTCACTTGGATGAGAGGAAGGTGATTAGCGGGGTGCCCCAGGGTTCAGTCCTGGGCCCGGCACTGTTCAATATATTTGTGAGTGATATTGCTGAAGGACTAAATGGAAAAGTCTGTCTTTTTGCAGACGACACAAAAATTTGCAACAGACTGGACTCCCCCGAGGGAGTGGTTAACATGAGGAAAGATCTACAAAAGCTGGAAGACTGGTCTAATGCTTGGCAACTACGATTTAATGCGAAAAAGTGCAGTGTCATGCACTTAGGTAACAGAAATCCAAGGGAAATGTATGCGATAGGGGGCGAGAGGTTGGTATGCACGGTTCAGGAGAAAGACCTTGGTGTGATTATCTCTGATTGATCTCAAGGTGGCAAAACAGTGCGACAAGGCGGTGGCAAAAGCCAGGAGGATGTTGGGCTGCATACAAAGAGGGATTACCAGCAGAAAGGAAGAGGTACTTATGCCACTGTATAAGTCACTGGTGAGGCCTCACTTGGAATACTGTGTTCAGTTTTGGAGACCGTATCTTGCAAAAGATGTAAAAAGACTGGAAACGGTTCAGAGAAAAGCGACCAAAATGATTTGTAGCCTGCGTCAGAAGCCTTATGAGAAGAGACTTGAAGACCTAAATATGTACACTTTGGAGGAGAGGAGGGACAGGGGAGATATGATTCAGACCTTTAAATACTTAAAGAGAAATGATGAACAAACAAACCTCTTCCAAAGACGGGGAAACTGTAAAACTAGAGGGCATAACATGAAGCTGCAAGGTGGTAAATTGAAGGGCAATGTCAGGAAATATTTTTTCACTGAAAGGGTGGTGGATGCTTGGAATACCCTCCCGATGGAAGTGGTGGGGGCAAACATGGTGACGGAATTCAAAAAGGCATGGGACAAACACATTGGATTCCTTTACAGCAATAGGATAAAAACAAAATAAACGGAACCATCTAACTTCTGAACCATATAACGTCTCAGCAAATAAGGGTGTCCTACCTGGAGTGGTGGGTTTACCCCTAAACAAAGACATGGGGAGGGGTGGCCTGCACAGAGCGACAGGTGCCCCTACTCTTGCCATCTTGCTGGGCAGACTAGATGGACCATGCTGGTCTTTATCTGCCGTCATTTACTATGTTCTTTCATCAAGAGCTGCCTTTTTGTGAAGGAGTTGAGGCCCTGGACATTCATAGTCATAATATTTATCTCTGGCATTTGTACCTTCCTGCTCCAGCATCCTTACCACCACCCTTATCTACTCCGTATCCCCCTACCTCCCCCTCTCTCACCACCCACCCAGCCCCCCACCCTCCCTCCCTTTACCCCTACCCCCAACTCCCCACACCCTACCCCCCTCCCATCCTTCCTTTCCCCCAGGGGCTCCAACTCTGGATCCACTTTAGGTGACCGCCCAACCCCCCATCCATTTACCTTCCACCTTAACTGACCCCTCAGAACCCCCCAATAACTAACCACTTACCATCCTTCCCACACTCCATTCACCCACCAGCCCAACCACTCAATCTCTTCCCCCACTTAAATTCCCACATCACTCTCAACAGACAAAAACAAACTGTTACCACTTTAAACTGGCATTTCACAGTTAACCCCCATATCCATCCCTTTCCCCAACACAATAGTATCACAACACAAATTCAAAATAGGCTAGTTATTCATTTCATCAGTCTCTGACGCCTCAAGACGTTTTTCACCTCCAGATACACGGCTCCATTCTTGTGTATCCTTTCCCAGTCCACCTTTATCTTGTTAGTCCTGACTGTCCCACTGCTTTCCAGGGATATCAGTCCATCCCGCCTGTTTCATACCTCTTAACGCTGCTTCCACCGAGTGGACTGTCAGCGTCTTCGCATTTATAGTGAATTGCAAGCCCACTGGAAACAGCCACCTGTACCACACATTTTCTTCTCTCAGCTTCCTGGTCACCACTTGATATTCTCTACGTTTCTTAATATTAAGACTTGATATGTCAGCAAACACTTCCACTTCAGATCCTTGCCACTTAATCTTTCCCAATTTCCTTGATGCCTTTATCACCAGTTCTTTTGACCTGAATTCGTTTAAGCAGACCACCACATCTCTTGCCTTGTTATCCCTTCTTGGCCCCAGCGCTCTGTGGGCTCTATCTACTGTGAGACACACTCCTTCCACCTCTATATCTGCAGCTTTGAGGGCCGCTCCACAAAACTCCTCCGCCAAGGACACATAATTCACTGTGCTATCGCTCTCCGGCAGACCTCTTATCCTAATGTTAGATCTTCTTGACCTGTTTTTTAGGTCTTCAATTTTCTGCCACAGCTCATCTGGAGTGGAGGAGTGGCCTAGTGGTTGGGGCAAGGTACTTCAGGCCAGAAGGTCGGGGGTTCAAATCCCACTAGAGGACAGCAACTTTGGGCCGGAAGGACTGGGGTTTCTAGTCCCACAGGTGCTCCTTGTGGTCTTGGGCAAGCCGCTTAACTCTCCATAGCCCATGTTCCCTGTAAAATACTTATCTCCAAGTTATAATGCACTGTTCAATGTAATTTCAGTTTGTTCAGTGTAAACCGCACTGATGCAGAATAGCGCGGTATATAAGAGAATGTAAATAAATAAATAAATAAATCTTGCATCTCAGAGTCCACACGTTGCTCATAAGGAGCCCACCTGCCCTCCTGTTCCTCGATTCTATATTCCATTTCTTCAAGGTGGGTCCCCATCACTGCCATGTCCGTTCTTATCTCTTGGAGCCAACAATGCACTTTCTTCTTAAATGTTCCCAGCTCCTGCTTATTTGAGTCAAACCACTCCTTCAGGTCTGCCCTCAGAGCTTGTACTTCGCTTGGCCTTTCTTTTACCAAGTTAACCTCCTCTGTGCCATTCAGCTCACCGCTGCTGGTCGCCATTTTGGCCGCGTGGCTCTTAGCACCCACTACCCCCTTGAAAGAGAAGGACTTGAGATCCACAGCCGACTTCCTAGCTGCCATCCGCAATTCTCCGTGCTTTATGCCTGCGCCAATGGGGGGGGGGGGGGCTCTCCTGCTTCGTTTCACTCTTATAGGGGCCTAAGTGGTCTTTCCGCTGGGGACCCTCTCTCCAGTGATCCTCCCAGCACCAGCGTCACCTTTGCAGCCTCTGTATCTGCGGGTGCTGTTTCAGGTTTCGTTTGCCAGACTGCGACTCTGCCCCCTCTGTCCGGCTCCGCTTCTCCTCTCCTCGTGCTCTCTCCGGCTTTCACACCGTGTCGCTGGTCCTTTTGGCTCTCCCGCTTTTACCTCTCGCCTGGGGCTGCTCTGATGCCGCCGCGCTGCTCCGCCACACTCAGGCACTTGGTCTCGCCAGCCCTCTGTCCACACTCACTTCAATTAAAGCTGCCTCCTGCACCAGATTGAACCGGCCTGGCGTTCTTCACACCTCTGCTCTCTGCTGCTTCGGCTGCTTTCCGTGTGGACCTCGCTGTACTTGACCTTCCTTTGCTATTGGGGTCTTCCTCATTCACTCCCCATAACTTTTTTTGGAGTTTTTGCCCCTTTAGGGTTGCTTTTTTTACATTAGCTGGGGGGTTTTTGGCGGAGCTCAATCAACCCACTGCCATTTGGACGATGACGTCACCGAAGTCCCATCATTTACTATGTTACTATGTTTGTGCAGAGTGGTCAAAGCTAGATGTTGAAAAGAAAAGTGGAGAGGGTAGATCCTTGGGGCACTCCTTGGGGCTGCTTATAAGGGGTGGAGATGTTTTGTCCAATCTTTATTTGCTGGTGTCAATCTGAGGAAGAAAGTGAACCATTTTAATACTGTTCCTTGGATTCCATAGGTGTAGAGATGTTGCAAGAGGATATTGTGGTTTACAGTGTCAAATGCTGACGAGATGTCTAAGAAGATTAGTAGGAAGCCTTAATTGATATTCTGTATTCCTTGAAATAGAGTGTTTACCAGGGTGGTCAAAAGTGTTTCCACTCTGGTGTGGACTGAATCAGTGTTGTTGAGGGTCTAGGAGGTTGAGCTGGTCAATTTGATGTTGATGTTGATGCTTGAAGTTGATGTTGAACGGTTTTCTCCACGATCTTGGCAGTGAAGGGTAGGCTGGCGATGGGTCTGTATGATGCAGAGTCAGAGGGGTCCAAGGTGGTTTTTTTTTTTGTTTTTTTTTTATAGAGTTGGACATATGGATGACATCTTCAAACATAAGGGCATATTGCCTTGTAGCATTGCATTTGTGATTTTGGCATGTGCTCCACTTAGTTCTTTCTTGGCTGCCTTAATCCATGAGACGAGGCAGAGATCCAGAGGGGAGGTGGTTATGTTTAGGAATGCGATGATATCTTCTGTTTGTTGCTTTGTGATATAAGAACATAAGATATGCCATACTGGGTCAGACCAAGGTCCATCAAGCCCAGTATTCTGTTTCCAACAGTGGCCAATCTAGGTCATATGTACCTAGCAGTTTCCCCAAGAGACACAAGTTCCACAATGCTTGTACTGGGTCAAGCATTGATATCTTCGGTCACTTCTTAATAATGGTTTATGGACCTTTCCTCCAGGAACTTGTCCAAACCTTTTTTAAACCCAGCTACACTAACAGCCTTTACTACATCCTCCGGTAACAAATTCCAGAGTTTGATTACACGTTGAGTGAAAAAATATTTTTTTATTTAGTCTTAAATAGTTTACCCTGTAGCTTCATTGCATGTCCCCTAGTCTTTCTATATTCTGATAAGGTAAACAATCGATCTACGTTTACCCGTTCCACTCCGTTCATTAATTTATAGACTTCTATCATATCTCCCCTCAGCCGTCTCTTTTCCAGGTTAAAGAGCCCTAACCTTTTTAGCCTTTCTTCATAGGAGTATCCTTCCATCCCCTTTTCCATTTTGGTGGCTCTTCTCTGTACCTTTTCTAAAATCGCTATATCCTTTTTAAGATACGGCGACCAGAATTGCACACAATATTCAAGGTGCGATCTCACCATGGAACGATATAGAGGCATTATAATATCTTTTGTTTTATTTTCCATTCCTTTCCTTATCATACCTAGCATTCTATTTGCTCTCTTGGCCGCTGCTGCACACTGGGCCGAGGGTTTTAACATGGTATCCACAATGACGCCTAAATATTTTTCCTGGGTGGTGGTTCCTAATGTGGAACCTTGCATCGTGTAACCATAGTTTGGGTTGTTCTTCCCTAGGTGCATAACCTTGCACTTGTCCACATTAAATTTCATCTGCTATTGTGATGCCCAGTCTTCCAATTTATCAAGATCCTCTTGCAATTTTTCACAATCCTCTTGGGTTTTAACAACTTTAAATAGTTTTGTGTCATCTGCAAATTTGATAACCTCACTCGTTATTCCACTTTCCAGGTCATTTATGAATATGTCAAAAAGCAGCGGACCCAGCACAGATCCCTGGGGTACACCACTATTCACCTTTCTCCATTGGGAAAATTGGCCATTTAGCCCTACCCTCTGCTTTCTATCGGCCCTTGCTAGAGAGCATGGGGGGCTTTTTCTCCAAAAGCTATCCTAGCTAGTTAGAAAAGGCTTTTCAGTCATGTCTCCCATGACTAGAAGTTTCTCCCTTCTTTTACCATCTCCTTTTTTGATATAAAGGACATAGGCCTTCTCTTACGTGAAAGCTCAAGGAGTTGCCAGTTCCCTGCTTTGGTCCATAATATTCCCAATAGGGGATATGCTCATCCTCATGGTAAGAACGCATGATACCTTTGCCCTTAAGCAGGTGAACATGGTATCTCATCTGTAGGCGTCTTCTGTCTACTTACCATGCTAGAGTCCTGGAAGACTCGGGACTTGCTGGCTGCACATTGATATCCTTTGTTTTTCACGTAACAGTCCTGGTTATTTTTCACTACCTAGCATTCTTGCAGTTCATGACCAGGAGGAATAGATTCTCTATATGTCTTCTCAAGTAGGTTCCACCTTCTTGTTATTAGATGAATCTTTCCTCTCCACATATCCTATGTGATCACTGTGCTGTAGGCATATCTCTGTCTGTTTAATTGCAGACACCCATATGTAGGCCTACATATCCATATTTTTTTTGTGTATTTTATGCCCTTCCATATCTCACTATAGATATATTCTTATATGTCTATCTATATATCTATATCTATATGTATAATATATATATATATGTATCTGTTGAGATATTTCATTATAGATAGATATGTATCCACATACTTATCTATCTCACTGTCTATCCTCATATAGCTATATGATTCTGACAGTGGGGCTTTACCCATACCTATGCTATCTAGCAGGTTTGGAGTTCTACACACTCAACCACGCCTGTGGTACTCAACAATTTTTATACCATAACCTAACGGTTTAGGTACCTCTGAAGCTCTCCGTGCCCAATATCTCTCTTAGCTTACCCCAGTTAGGAGAGGCATTGTGGATCTTCAGTTAATCACAGGCTTTAACGCCTCAGGCCTTTGTCCTCTCTTTTTGGGATACAAGGAGTTCCCACACCCTTTCTCCCCACAAGGACTGTGCCTGTTTGTCCAAATCGGATAGCCTTTCTCTTTTTGCTCCTAAGAGTGACTCACTCTGCCTCCAAAAGAGCTAGGTTTTTTGTCATAAAGCCTTCCGCTGAAGGCCCACCGTTTTTGGACTACCCCAGTTTTCCTACTGGGGTTACCTGTTACCTTTCAGGATTCTGACCTCCACTGGCTTTCCTACAGGATTATTACCTCCACTTACAGTGAGGTCCTCTTCAAGGTTCCTCTACTAGGTTTCCCAGTAGACCCATGAACCTTCATACTTCAGAGAAATCCTGTCAGGGGAGGTCCATATTGCAATATCCTTTGCAATATTATTGATGACCATCATCATCCTCACATGGACTCCTTCTCTGCAGTCCTATGCTAGCTTAGCTGTTCCACAGCATCCTTCTTTCTTCAACTCCTACCCTCCATCCTCAGGATGCCTGGTGTTCTGGGAGATAGCATGTTCCAACCTATGACATGCTGGGACTCCAGGCATCTCAGCTTGGGAGTCCCCATATGTGAAGACTCATTCCTGCTTGTTCCTGGAGATAGCACACTTACCTGTAACAGGTGATCTCTGGGAACAGCAGGAATAAGTCTTCACAACCCACCCACCTCCCCTAGGAGTTGTATCTCTATCTATCTTTCCTTTCCTCTCTCTCTCTCTTTGTCTCAGCTTTAAAACTTAACTGAGGAGAGGCAGTTGGGAAAGGCGGGAAGGCAGCACGCAGGCGTGCTGGGATGCTTCCAAAAGCTCTTGATTGGACGCAGGGAAGCGTTCCCGCGCAGACTCCGTCGGTACCGACGTACCCATATGTGAAGACTTATTCCTGCTGTTCCCAGAGATCACCTATTACAGGTAAGTAACTGTGCTATATCCCCTTTCAGTTTTGCCCACTGTTTTTCTACATCCCTCAGCTGTTCCCATCCCACTAACAACTCCCTGAGGTATTGGCCCATCCTGGCAAAGTTAGTCTTCCTAAAGTCTAAGACCCTCACCTTTGAATGGATTCTAACAGCCCTAGTCCTAATACTGAACCACACCATCTGGTGATCACTGGATGCAAAATGATCTCCCACTATAACATCAGAAACACTTTCACCATTGGTAAGCACCAAATCCAGTATGGCCCCTTCACGTGTGGGGTCTGTTACCAATTGCTTGAATAGTTCTCCCTGTAGAGAATCCAGGATCTCTTTACTTCTAGATACTTGTCAGACGGCTGCCTGGGTGAGAATCTTCACAGTCTTGACAATGCATATATTTATATGATTTTTGCAAGGTATTGTGGGTAATGTAGTTCATTCACACCAGACACAGCTGCTGACAATAATTTAGTTGTGCACAAGTGTTAAAGCCAATAAGATACTTCTTTATTTATGGGGTTATTTCTCCCAGCACAGATATGCTTGGTAGCACATAAATTAGGTTACTTGCTTGCAGTGTTTAACTTGGTAAAACAAAGTCAAAAATCAAAATCAGGAAAACAACCTTCAAACTTGTCAGGCAATTAGCTAATGTTTTCTTAGCATATCTCTAACAAACGAAAAGCCACAAAGAAAGAAAGAAACTGTTCTTGTAAGGTTAACTTCTGATTACTTTCCACACAGATCCAGAAGTAATTCTCTCCTAGCTCACAAGCAATTAGGTGCAGCTCAATTGCTATCAGTTATCCAGCTGAAACCCTTTAGCAGGCTGGCTTTCTACTGTGTGAGTCAAATCCTGCTTCAGGAGCTTTTCTTAGTGGAATAAAGAACAAATTTATATTTTTCTTTGTGATGGCTGCTGTGCTTTATCACAGAAAGTTACCAACGGAGTTTGGATAGAGAGCAGTCAATATAAACAATATCTTGATCTGCTATTATTTCCCCTTCATCTACAAGCATAGGGTCACTATCATGAATTGGCACAGATGAATCTTTCAATGGAGCACTTTCAGGAGAACACTTATTTCCCTGCTGTCTTTCAAGGTTATAGCTAGGGCATAGATCAATGTTCATACCTGAGCTTCCATTGTTGCTATAGTTCCTCTCTATATAGCCTGGCCAGTATGTAGTCCAGTTCTTATGTCCAGCCTCCCAGTCCTGATCCCTGGACACTGGATCTCTCTTCACATACCTTCTGGCATAGGTCTTAGAGTCCCTTCCACGTGCAGCCGTCTCCCTCACAGGTAGCCTCTGGTGATTCCTTGTTCTGCAGCACCATTCCTCTGGCTTTCCCCGGTCCAATGGTCTATGCTGGCCCTTGGAATACCTCCCAGTATACGTACTGCCTTGGACTCTTCTAGACCTCTCAAAGGCTTTTCCCCTCTTCCTTCCAGAGGGTTTCTTTCCTTCTCTATCCGTCCGGTTTGGCTTCTGCTTCTGCTGATTCTTCAGATGAAACTGATGATCCTTTTCTGCATATCCAAGGTGATCATGAAGATGGTCATCTGTAGAATAAACTCCACTCTTATTCTGCTTGGATGAGTGCTCCTCCCTAATACAGCGCAGCTGTGCTGAATCAGGCCCTGCCCTTTGAGATGAGTGCTTAGGGATTACCTCATAGCCCTCCTGATTGAACACACGTTTCCCCACTTCAGCTCCTCTAATGGCTGTTGGAAACCTGGTGCATTCTGGGACTGGTAGTCTTTTATGGCAAAATTCTGTTTTCTCATTTCTACCAGCACTGACAGGTTGCTTGTTCAGAGATACTTCACCTTTTCTATAGCCCCTCCCTGAGCTATGATAAGCTTCCTTATCACATACTGCAGCAGGAATGTGCCAATCAGCATCTGGCATATTGAAATCCCCTATCAGTAGCACTTCCCCTTTCCTAGCAATGCTGCGTATGTCTTCAATTAACTCTGTCCACCTCTTCCTCTTGTGAGGGAGGTCTGTATATCACGCCAATGCAAATAGATTTCTCTTTCCCTCTTTCTAGTTTAACCCACAGTGCCTCCTCTCTCTCCCTTTTAAGCTCTATAATTCCAAAGCTTTAATAGTATTTTTTACATATAGTGCCACTCCTCCTCCCCTTCTTCCTACCCTGTCCTTTCTGAATAAAGTATAGCCAGGTATAGTTACATCCCAGTGGTTTTCTGTGAACCATGTTTCTGTAACTGCCACTAAATACAAGTCGGCCACTCCCACCAAAGCTTCAACATCAGGGATCTTATTTCCCATGCTACGTGCATTTATAGATACTGCTTTCCATATGTTACCCCTGTTACCCATTTCCATAAAGTTATTTAATGTATCACTTACCTGGGGGCTTTCACTTACCTGAGGGCTTTCTTCACCCATCCCCAATGAATCTAAAGCCCTCTTCAGAAGATTAGCCAGTCTACTACTGAAGACGCGTCAACCTTTCTTGGACAGATTGATGCCATCTCTGCTCTGCAACCCTTGGAACAGCATCCAATGGTCTAGGAAACCAAAACTCTCTTGATGACACCATCCATGCAGCCATGCATTCATCTCCAGGATGCGAGCCTCTCTGCCTTGGCCTTTACCCTCAACAGGGAGGATTGAAGAGAACACCACCTGTGCACCTAACTGCTTGACCCTCTGTCCCAGAGCCATGAAGTCATTTTTGATACGCTCAGAGGGATACCTGGCAGTATCATTTGTTCCGATATGGATTGCCAAAATTGGGTTATAGTCGGTGGGCTTGATGAATCTCGGCAAACTCTCCGTAACATCTTGGATTTTGGCACCAGGCAGACAGCATACCTCTATGGATATCAAGTCTGGTCTGCAGATGGATGCCTCAGTACCCCTCAGAAGAGTCACCAACCACCACTACCCTTCGCTTCCTTGTGGTCACTGATTTTGCAACTTTGGGGTACTTGAGCTCTGGTTCTTCCCTTTCCAGGGCTGCTTTCACCTCCTCCACTTCCAGGGCTGCATAATGGTTCTTCAATTCAAGGGCTGTAGAAGTTGGATTGGTGATTCTGCAGGCCTTGGTGACTTGTGTCCATCCTTCATCATTCTTTTGGCACCCATCTTCTCCTCTGCTGGAGAGCTTGGTTGCTGCAAGAAGCATCTCGTCAATGTACTTCTCACTGTCTTGAATGCTTCTCAGCCTTGCCACCTCCTCTCTGAGTTCCTCCACTTGTATTACAACTATTTGATAAACTGAAGAGTAGCAAATCACCTGGACCAGATGGTATTTATTTATTTTATTTACATTCTCTTATATACCGCGCTATTCTGCATCAGTGCGGTTTACGTTGAGCAAACTGAAATTACATTGAACAGGGCATTATAACTTGGAGATAACTTTTTTACAGGGAACATGGGCTATGGAGGGTTAAGTATACATATAAGTATACATCCAAGGGTATTGAAAGAACTGAAATATGAGATTGCAGACCTGCTGTTAGTAAACTGTGAACTGTCATTAAAATCATCTGTAATACCTTAAGATTAGAGGATCGCCAATGCAACACCAATTTTTAAAAAGGGTTCCAGGGGTGATCCGGGAAACTACAGGCCGGTGAGCCTGACATCGGTACTGGGAAAGATGGTAGAAACCATCATAAAGAACAAAATTACTGAACATGTAGATAGTAATGGCTTAATGGGAGACAGCCAACATGGCTTTAGACAAGGAAGATCTTGTCTTACTAATCTGTTATGTTTTTTTGAAGGTGTTAATAAACAGGTAGACAAAGGTGAGTCAGTTGATATAGTGTGTCTGGACTTTCAGAAAGCCTTTGACATGGTCCCTCATCAGAGACTTTTGGCAAAACTAAAAAGTCATGAGATAGGAGGCAGTGTACTATTGTGGATCAGGAACGGGTTAAAAGGTAGAAAGCAGTGTGTAGGGCTAAATGACCAATTTTCCCAATGGAAAAAGGTGAATAGTGGAGTACCCCAGGGATCTGTGCTCTGTCCGCTGCTTTTTGACATATTCCTAAATGACCTGGAAAAGGGAATAACGAATGAGGTTATCAAATTTGCAGATGACACAAAACTATTTAAAGTTGTTAAAACCCAAGAGGATCTTGATAAATTAGAAGATTGGGCATCCAAATGGCAGATGAAATTTAATGTGGACAAGTACAAAGTTAAGCAGTCTAGGAAAGAACAACCCAAACTATGGTTACACGATGCAAGGTTCCACATTAGGAACCACCACCCAGGAAAAAGATTTAGGCGTCATTGTGGATAACATGTTTAAACCCTCCGCCCAGTGTGCAGCGGCGGCCAAGAGAGCAAATAGAATGCTAGGTATTATAAGGAAAGGAATGGAAAATAGAACAAAAGATATTATAATTTATTTTAATTTTTTATTTTATTTATTTACTTCTTTTATATACCGCGCTATTAAAATCAGTGCGGTTTACAATTGAACAAAAAACATACTGCAGTGTCACACGACAATTGAGTTTTTACATTGAACATGGACGAGATAACCTGGAGGTAACAGGGGTAACTAATTACAGAGTAATTATTCATGGAATAAGGTGAGAAATTATACATATAGTATGGTGAGAAATTATACATATAGTATAGCTTGGTTTCAACATATTTATAAGAGGTTTAATCAATAAGATGTGTGATCAGTACCAATAATAAATAAGAGAGGGGATATGGTGGTAGAGCTAGTCATTTTCTTTATGGTGTTGTATTTTGGGTGGGGTGGAGTAGGGTGTAGGATGTGAGGATGGGTGGTTGTTTCTGGGATTGGATTCTGGGTAATGGATGAGGAAAAGGTGTTGTTTGAGGGCTTTTCTAAATGACAATAGGTCTGGGGTGGAACGGAGCTCAGTGGGGAGGGCATTCCAGGTCATGGGTGCAAATAGGGAGAAGGCTCTATTGGCAGTAGCCTTTTTGCACTTAGAATGTTGGGGATCTCTAGAGTGTTTGCTTGATTAGATCTCCTGATCCTGTTGAACGTCCGTCTTTGAATGAGTTTGCTGATGGGTGAGGTGATCTGGTTCCTTAGGGCTTTGAATGTTAGTACTAGGGACTTATACTGGATTCTAGCCTGAAGTGGAAGCCAGTGGAGATCCATCATGACTGGGGTTATATGTTTAGCTCTTGATGTACCTGCAAGTACCCTTGCTGCAGCATTCATTGCAAGGCGAAGAGGTCCTAGTGTTGACTGAGGGAGGTCATGAAGGATAATATTTGCAAAGTCTAGATGTGGGAGCACCAAGGCTTGGAAGATAGTTTGGTAGTCATTAAAGTCCAATAGGGGGCGCAGGTGATGTAGTATCCGGACCTTATGGTAAATTGCTTTCGTGATGTTCTTCACATGTGTAAACATGTCGAGTCATTGGTCAAGCGTGATGCCGAGATAGCGGATAGTTGATTTTGCTATCAACTCAATATTGTTTACTTTTAATGTGGGGGGTGGGGAGAACATCTGGTTCTTGGTGAGGAATAAGACATCTGTTTTACTATGGTTGATCCTTAAATTTTGTGTTGTAAGCCATTGTGATACAGCTTCGAAGCAGCTTGATATAGGTGAAAAGTCAGGTTGATCAATCAGGAATGGTGAGTAGATTAGGACGTCTGCGTAGACTAGGCACTGGATGTTGAAGGAGCGGATTAGGGTACAAATTGGTTGCATATATATGTTGAACATTAATGCAGATAGGGATGAACCCTGAGGTACACCTTGATTGAGAGGGAATGGGTCAGAAGTCATGGGACCTGTTCTGACTTGTTGCCATCTGTTAGATAGGTAGGACTTGCACTATGCTATAGCTGAGCCTTGTATTCCTTTCTCCACAAGACGGAGTATCAGAGTTTCATGGTTGACTGAATCAAAGGCTGCAGCAATATCCATGAAAATGAGGACAAATCCCTGGCGGATGTTATCAAGTCCTGTAACTAGATCATTGAAGAGAGTTGAGGATGGTGTCGACACCATGAGCTTCTCTGAAGCCATGTTGAGATGGATCCAGTGGAGCTACATCGTCAATATGTTGTTGGATTTGTCGTTGAACTACCTTTTCAATGATTTTGGCGAGTAGGGGGATGCTTGATATTGGGCGAAAGGATTCAACTTTGGAGGAATCAAGTTTGTTTTTTTATAATCATGGGCGGATTGAAGTAAATTTCAGGCTTTGTGGGAAAGATCCTATGGAGAGGGATTGGTTTGTGATTCTGCTTATAGCGGGACTAAGTTCTTGGCGTAATTCTTTGATCCAACTAGCTGGACATGGGTCACTAGGGGCAGTGGTAAGATTAATGGATGTGATAATATCTTGTATTTCTTTGTTGGATACTTCGCAAAATTTGAGTAGAGGGGTTTTACATGTAGTAGAGGAGATTGTGCAGGTTGATAACTTGTTGGCTTGGATTATCTTTGATTGTAGGTAGTTTGCATAATCTTGTGGGTGAGGCATAGTTGTTTGGGCGGGAGCTGGGTCACCTGTTAGGGACTTAACTATGCTGAAGAGATCATGGGGTTTGTTAAGCGATCGCTTTAGAATATCTGCATGGTATTGTTTTCTTTTTTCCATCGTCATTGCTCGATGAGATTGTAGATAAGAGGTGTATGTATGTAGAGATTCAGGGGACCGGGAGTGGCGCCAGTGTCTCTCTAGTTTATGTAAGTGAAGGAGCGACGCTCTAAGGTCATTGGTGTACCATGGAGCATGTTCTCGCTTCTTGATGTTTATTCTTGTGGTTGGAAGGGAGGCAGCTGATTTAAGGGCATGGTCCCAGTTGGAAACTAGTTTATCTGGGTCAGATAGTGTGATAATAAGGCGAGGTAAGATTTCCTCAAGGGCTTTATCCTTAACAAAAGGCTTAAAACGTGTAGATAGAGAGCTCGGTGGGGCTTGTGCCTTGATAGTGCTGTTAGTCTGATGGATGGTGGGTATCTGAAATGTGATAAGATCATGATCAGACCAGGGTACTAAAGTTATTAATGTGGCGAAGTGGTGAGCTATATTTGTTGCTATCTGTGGGGCGAAGATCAGGTCCAGTGTGCTTCCCTTGATGTGGGTAGGTGATTCAATAATCTGATTGTATCCCAGATCTTTCATAGCATCAATGAAGGCTGTTGCATGTGCAGTTGTTAGAGAAGGCAGGTTAAAATCTCCCATTATCCAGCTTGGGATACTGGAATTGCAAGCAAGATTGATTATTGTTGGTAATTCGTCTGGTGAGGGTGTTGGAGCTCGATATAAAAGGTTGATAGAGCAGAGTTCATTTGTTATAGTAATCATATCAAGGTGAGTGGTGCTGGATGCATTGCTTGTTTTGAATTGGAGATTGGATTTTGTGAGGATGAGTGTACCTCCTCCTTTTTTATTAGATCTGTGGCAAGTGTGGATGGTGAAGCCAGGTAGTGACATCTGGTGGATGAGAGCATTATCGCAATCTGATAGGCAAGTTTCGGTTATCATTAGGATATCAAGATTGTGTTGAGATATCAGGTCGTGGACCACTGGCCATTTTGAACGTATAGATCTTGCATTTATAAGTGCACACCTGATTGGGTGTTGGGATTTGTTTTTCTGGCTATGGTCCTTTTTGAGGTTTTGCAATGGGATGTATAGTAGGTGGGGGTGGGTTGTGAGGGTCTTGATGAAGGGTGACGGGGGGTTTCAAACCATTTTCTTCCCGTGTAGCGGAGAATTGGGATGAAGCTGGTGTCAGGGTTAAAGGCGTGAAGAAGGTTGGGGTAGGAGGAGTAGGGTTAAGCTCAAGATTGAGTGCATTTTTGGTATCTTGAGTGAAGGGTACATATGTGATTGCAAGGTAGGTAGATTTTAGGATAGTAAATTAGAAAAGGCCTGAATGTCTTAGTAGATCTGTATTATTGTGAAGTAAATAGAAGAGACTATAGGGTGTCTATAATGTGGTTATGTACTATGGGTTACAAGATATATACTATAAGTACATTGTACACATTTGTATAGTAGCAACATTAATTAAAGTAATGCAAATATAAGGAACAGTAATTGTATCAGTAATGGTGGTAACTAAATATAGGTAGTCAAACTAACAATGGAACACCAGTGTAAATAGCATTTTTGATAAAAGGATCAAATTATAAAATTGCTTTAGTGTGGTAGCATTATTAATTAAACTAACATAGTAGGCAGTAACAGGTAGACAAAGGAGATAACATTAAACATAATGTTGATTTAAGGTAGTGAACCTGGTTGCAGAAATTTGCTCAGTGGTGTTGATTCAGAAGAAGATTTGAGTTTGGGATTTGATTTGAGATTGGGCAGCAGGTCTGATGGCTGTTAGCTGCTGTTTGAGATTGGGCAGCAGGTCTGATGGCTGTTAGCTGCTTCAGCTATGCAGATGGAATCACAGATCCCCAGAGGGGACAGGAGCTGGAGAGAGTCTCTGTCACAGAGCCTGATGGTGGTGCTTATTTAAAAAGCAAGCTGGAGCTCTGATTGGGCAGCAGGTCTGATGGCTGTTAGCTGCTTCAGCTATGCAGATGGAATCACAGCTTCCTATTTAAAAAGCAAGCTGGAGCTCTGATTGGGCAGCAGGTCTGATGACTGTTAGCTGCCTCTGTATTGTTCCATGATGCGACCACACCTTGAATATTGTGTGCAATTCTGGTCGCTGTATTTTGAAAAGGATATAGTGTTAGAGAAGGTACAGAGAAGAGCCACCAAAATGGTAAAGGGGATGGAAGGATACTCCTGTAAAGGGAGGCTAAAAAGGTTAGGGTTCTTCAACCTGGAAAAGAGACAGCTGAGGGGAGATATGATAGAGGTCTATAAATTAATGAATGGAGTGAAATTGGTAAACATAGATCGATTGTTTACGTCATCTGAATATAAAAAGACTAGGGGACATGCAATGAAACTACAGGCATCTTATTAAGACTAATAAGAGGGAATATTTTTTCACTCAATGTGTAATCAAACTCTGGAATTTGTTACCGGAGGATGTAGTAACAGCTGTTAGTGTAGCTAGGTTTAAAAAAGGTTTGGACAAGTTCCTGGAGGAAAGGTCCATAAACCATTATTAAAAGGGACCCAGGATATCACTGCTTGACCCAATACAAGCATTGAGGAACCTCTGTCTTTTGGGGAGACTAAGTACTTATGACCTAGATTGGCCACTGTTGGAAACAGGATAATGGGCTTGATGGACCTTGGTCTGACCCAGTATGGCATATCTTATGTTCTTATTCAGTTTGGCTGAAGGTACTATACATCAGCTTGGTGGACATGGTAGATGTGGCCACTGTTCTGTATGTTTTATGATGTCTGTAGGAATGTTATTTATTTATTTATTTTATTTGCAGTCTCTTTTATACCACGCTATTCGACATCAGTGCAGTTTACAATGAACATAAGAGTTGCACATCTCAATTTCGTGATTTGTGCTTACAGTGAAACAGGTATAATAACTTGGGTATACATTAAACAGGAAAATTAAACTTGGGTATGCATTAAGCAGGTATAACAGGTAAAATAGGGTATAAATAACCAGTCCCTTAACAAGGAGACACGATGAATAAATACAGTCTACTTTATGCAACAATATAATGAGTTATGCGGCACTGCATAAGTTTCTCATGGTGGTTGGAGGGGAAGGTGTGATTGCGAGTGATCAGTCTGGGAATGTGACGTGCATGAGTTTGAGGTGCTGCATTGAGATGTGAGAGTGGGTGAGTGTGGGGAGAAGACTGCATCATCGTAGTGATGAAGAAAGAGGTGCCGTTTCAGTGCCTTCCTAAATTGGGAGAGTTCACTGATGGTTCTGATAGTTGCTGGTAGTGCGTATGCTGGACAGTTTTATGAGTCAAGACATATTACTACTTGTGAAAGCGTAGGGGTGATTTATTTAATTCTCTGCCCATGTAGGTTGGGTTATATAGATGACGTGTAGGTCACTTCGGGTGGGTCTTATTGAACATCGTATTAAGCTCCATAATAGGGTAGAGGGTGCTCTGTTAGTGGGGCACTGTCAAATGCATAATCACCTTTTTTGAGGATTTGTGGTGTATGGTCATTACCCCAGGCATTTAAACTAGGGAAAGGGGGTGACGGATGGAGAAGGACAAGTTCAGGATGTCACGCTCAGGAAAAGACATTGGAAACAGCTATACTTTTAAACCACACATCAATGGCAAGTGGCAAGGGGAATGTAGAACAAAATCCATGCAAAACACAGGCAAGGCAATCAACGAATGTTGGAAAGCAATGAGCACAAATGCTCGAAGCCTAGCCAACAAAGTTCCTGATCTGGAAGCCCTAATGGTGGAAATGGACTTGGACATTGTGGCCATTACAGAAACATGGTTTGACGAGTCACCTGAATGGGATATAGCCATAGCTGGCTATAATCTATTTAGAAGAAATAGAGAGGGTAGAAAAGGAGGAGGAGTAGCCCTATATGTCAAAAGCAATATTACAGCTGCCGAAATGCAGGGGATATGGGGAAAAGAAGCAGCGCTGTGGATTTTGTTGTAAAAAAGAGATGGCACCGTCATCCATACTGATGTAGTCTACAGGCCTCCAACTTAAATCGAATAAATGGATAGCGAATTGATTGCTGATATTGTAAAGGTAGCCAAGAAGGGGGGAGTGATCATATTGGGTGACTTTAATCTACCCAATGTGGATTGGAGTATTCCTTTTGAAAATCTGGAAAGAAGTAAAAAAAAAATATGGATGTCTTCCAAAATGCATTACTTAAACATATGGTGATGGAACCGACGAGGGAGTGCTTGGTGCTGGATTTAGTGCTCACCAACAGATAGCGTGTCGAATATCCGGGTGGATGCCCATGTGAGCAGCAGAGATCATCACACGGTATGGTTTGAAATGAAAGCCAAGGTAGAATCCAATCTCAGCAAGCTCAAAGTCGTAGACTAAAAAACACTGTCTTCAGTAAAATGGCCAAGTACCTGAAGGAGGAATTGGCAGGGTGGGAGGGGAATAAGGGAAGTGGAATTGCAATGAGCTAAACTAAAGGAGGCAATAAAAGGGGCAACAGATATGAGATATATAAGAAAAGTAAATAAAAATAAGAGGAAATAGAAACCTATTTAGTTCTCCAAAGAAGTGGCTGCACAAATAAAGGCAAAAACCACAGCTTTCACAAAATTCAAAAGCTCGCAAACAGCGGAACACAGAAAAGACTGCAGGATTAAAACAAAAGGCAAAAAAAAAGAAAAACAAGGATAGCAAAATCTAAGGCAGAAGAAAAGATGGCTAAAGATGTGAAGTGTGGCGACAATGTTTTTCAGGTATATTCAGGAGAGTAGGAATATCAGAGGTGGAATTGCAAGACTCAAAGGTGCTGAGAACAGATTTGTGGAAAGTGACATTGAAAAAGCGAAAATACTAAACAAATATTTCTGCTCTGTTTTTACTAGAGACAGTCCTGGAGAAGGACCACCTGTGACTAACAAATATATAAATGGGAATGGAGAAGATAAACACACCATTCACAGAAGATGATGTGTTAGAGCAGCTTGCAAAACTGAAAGTGGCCAAGGCCATGGGACCAGATGGGCTACATCTCAGGATACTGAAAGAGCTCAGAGGTTCTTGCAGAGCCATTTAAAGGATGTTTTTAATAGATCCTTGGAGACAGGAGAAGTTCCACAGGACTGGAGAATGGCTGATGTGGTATCTCTTCACAAAAGTGGCAGTAGGGAAGACAAACTACAGGCCAGTGAGCCTTACCTTGGTGGTGGGAAAAGTAATGGAGGCGCTCCTGAAAGAGCAAATAGTGGACTTCCTCGAAACCAACAGGTTGCATGATCCGAGGCAACGTGGTTTTACCAAAGGACAATCTTGCCAAACAAAACTGATTGAGATCTTTGACTGACTGGGTGACCAGAGTTCTAGATCAAGGGCATGCAATGGATGTGATCTACCTAGATTTCAGCAAAGCCTTTGATACTGTAGGAGGCTTATCAATAAACTCAACAGTTGGGGGATGGGTCCCAAGGTGATGAACTGGATCAGAAATTGGTTGACTGACAGACGACAGAAGGTGACGGTAAACAGAACTCACTCGGATGAAAGGAAAGTGATTAGCGGTGTACCCCAGGGTTCGATCCTCGGACTGATACTGTTCAGTGTAGTTGTGAGTGATATTGCTGAAGGACTGAATGGAAAAGGCTGTCTTTTTGCAGATGACATGAAAATTTGCAACAGAGTGGAGACTTCTGAGGGAGTGGATAACATGAGGAAAGATCTACAAAAGCTGGAAGAATGGTCTAATGCTTGGCAGTTAAGATTTAATGTAAAGAACTGCAGTGTCATGCCCTTGGGAAGCAGAAATCCAAGGGAATTGTATGCGATAGGGAGCGAGAGGTTGGTGTGCATAGACCAGGAGAAGGATCTCGGAGTGATTGTTTTGTCACCTTGAAATCCTCAGAAACAATGTTACAAGGTGGTAGCAAAATCCAGAAGGATGCTGGGTTGCATACAGGGAGGAATTAGTAGCAGAAAGGAAGAGGTACTAATGCAATGTACAAGTCACTGGTGAGGCCTCACTTGGAATATTGTGCTCGGATTTGGAGACCATATTTTGCGAAAGATATAAAAAGGCTGGAAGCAGTTCAGAGGAAGGCGACCAAAATGATTTGGAGCCTGCATTAGAAGACTTAGAGAAGAGACTTAAGACCTAAATATCTACTCTGTGGAGGAGAGGAGGGACAGAGGAGATATGATTCAGACCTTTAAATACTTGTATTAATGAACAAACAAACCTCTTCCAAAGACGGGGAAGCTGTAAAACTAGAGGGCATAACATGAAGCTGCAAGGGGGTAAACTGAAAAGCAACGTCAGGAAATACTTTTTCACTGAAAGGATGGTGGATGCTTGGAATGCCCTCCCGATGGAAATGGTGGGGGCAAATACAGTGACAGAGTTCAAAATGGCATGGGACAGACACAGTGGATAAAATCAAAACAAACATAACTATCTCTTATATCTCAGTAAATAGGGGAGACTTACACGGAACGGTGGGTACACCCCTAAACAAAGTCATGGGGGGGTGACCTGCATGGAGCAGCAGGTGCACCTACTCTTGCCGCCTTGCTTTGCAGACTAGATGGACCATACTGGTTTTTATCTGCCGTCATATACTATGTTACTATGTAGGTATTGCCTTCTGTTTATGGGGGAAATTGGGACAAAAGATTAGTGCAGGTAGAACAGTATTAGATTTTTCATTTGAACACCTTATGGCTTAAATAGATTGAATGGAAGGCCTGTTGAGTGGGTTTGGGAGGAATGGTATGGGTTGTGGTTTCTAGCTGATTTGTGTGTATCTTGTGCCCTAAGAACATAAGAGCATGATATGCCATACTGGGTCAAACCAAGGTCCATCAAGCCCAGTATCATGTTTCTAACAGTGGCCAATCTAATTCATAAGTACCTAGCAGTTTTCCCAAAAGACACAGGTTCCACAATGCTTGTATTGGGTCAAGCAATGAGATCCCGGGTCCCGTTTAATAATGGTTCCTTTGCGTCCCTCTAGTCCAGTCCTGGAACCATAGAGTTTAGAATCTCCTCCAGCAGCCTTGGAGACTGAAAGACATCACCGCTTTGCTGGCACCAGTATAAATAGAGAAGGACCGCCCCCTTCCCCCAGTACTTTCAGGCTCCAAGCAGCTGGAGGAGATTCTGAGCCCGGGACTGGGCTCAGTTGAGACAAATAAGCAGAGCTTGACCTTTTAGCTTCTAAATTTGTAGAAAGTAGGCTAGTTTAAAGGGTTTTTTTTCTTTAAGATTTCTTTTTGTTTCTAATTGGCTAATTTTCTGTTTTTTGCCAGGTACAGTGCTCCTTCTGAAGGGGATTCAGCTCCTTTCATAGGCTCCATCCTCGTTTCTTAGCCCCTTCTCCACTCTCTCCCCTCCTCCCCCCTCCCCTCCTGCTCCGTTCATTTCCCCGTCGCGTTAACGAGCACTGGGGGAAGAGACAGTATTATATTAGCCTCCCTGCTCCCGAACCCGCTATTAAGGGTGAGGAGCAGGTGGCAGGCTTGTTCCCCTTGCTTCAGGGCCGGCAGGCAGTGCGGCCTTGGCCACGTGGCGGTTAATAGCGCTGGAGCTGAAGCCGTGATCCGGCTGAGCTCAGCGCGTGTGGCAATTCTCGTCGCTCCGGCAAGGGTGGAGCAGAAGATCGGAGGGGACAGTGAATAACCTGGCTGGCGAAACAGGCTGTTTGGCCTGCATTTCAGGAGCAGAGGTATTTCAGGGGAGAAGCCTCGGGTGAGCACACTTTGAATTTTTTGTCGGGGGCTGCGTGTAGCCGTGCGGGAAATGGCGGCGGCGGCAGCCATTTTAAGAGCACAGTTTGTTTTTTTTCTCTCTCGTTCAAGGCCTAATTTAGCGAATTAAAAGCTTCGTTTTTGGGGGGGATTAGTCAGGTTTGCCTGGTGCCACAAGTAGGTAGGTGATTAGACAAAAAAAAAAATTTTTTATATATATATATATATATAGAGAGAGAGAGATATAGATATAGAGATATAGGCATTTCCCTCCATAGGGGGGCAAGAGCAGCAGTGGCACTAGCATGCCCGCGAAACCGCATTGTCTAGTGTGTGGCACGAAGCGCGGTGCTGTGCAGGACTCTGGGGTCTGTCGGACTTGCACTCTGGAAGCGGAGGCGATGGACCAGGCACCAGTGGAGGCAGTGATGGGGCAGGAGGCAGTTCCTCCAGAAAGAGGGGAGGTCCTGCCTCCGGCTCTCTGTCAGTAAGAGCCGATAGCGGGGTCCTCCTTGGGTGAAGGATCTTCTGGGTCTGTGGGACTGACTCAGGAGGGGACGGCTTTGCTGATCCCGCCGAATTTCTTTTCCCTCATGCAACAGGCGATTGCCTTGCTGCAGCCAGCTCTGGCGGTTCCTCCTCAAAATTCGCAGGGACTGAAGTGGACCGGGTCTTTGGACCGTCCGGAAGAGGCCGTGCCCCCGGTTAAGAGAACTAGGGGACCTGGAGATGGTAGTCTGGCGTCTCAGCTTGAGGAAGACCTGGGAGCGGTAGACGCGGATCTAGAGGAGATCTCGGAGGACGAGTTGGAAGAGGGAGAGTTGCCTGACTTGGAACAACAGAGTCAGGGTATTTTGACGCGAAGAGCTGCCAGCCTTGATTGCCGAGACTCTCAAGACGCTGAACATGCCCTCAGGATGGGCGGCTGCAGAGGAAGCCTTGGAGGATCCACTGTTACAGGCTGTACAGATGTCCCAAAACGTTTTCCCCGTGCATCGCGTATTTCGGAGTATGATTCAGGAAGAATGGGACTTGCCAGAGTCTGCCCTGAGAGGCTCCAGGGCCTTAGCTCGACTTTATCCCCTGGCCGACCAGGATAGGGAACTCTTTCGGTCTCCCAAGGTGGATGCGGCGGTTTCTGCGGTTACTAAAAAGACTACAATACCAGTTGAGGGAGCCGCGGCGCTGAAGGGATGTACAAGACAGGAGATTAGATACTCTGTTGAAGCAGGTGTTTGATGTCTGCGCTCTCTCCATGCAGGCCTCGATAGCGGGGGCGTGGGTGGCGAGAGGCTGTTTGCGGTGGTCCCAGAGGTTGCAAGGGAATCACTTGGAGGGGCAGTTACAGGATGTAGCGCGGTTGGAGTCGGGAACAGCGTATTTAGCAGACATCCATTATGATCTCATTCGCAGCTTGGCTAAAAGTATGGCCTCTGTGGTAGCGGCCCGGCGGTATCTCTGGTTGCGTAATTGGTCGGCTGACAGTTCGTCTAAAACTCGGCTTAGTAAGCTGCCGTTTCGGGGAAAGCTCTTGTTTGGAGAGGATTTGGAGAAGTTAGTTAAGGATCTTGGGGAGTCGAAGGGCGGTCGACTTCCAAAGGATTAGCCCAAGCAGAACAGGAGTGCTTCAGAGTTCCGGGGTGCTCCGAGGGAGTTTCGCAGATTTCGGTCCTCTCGCTTTGGCTTGCCGGCTAGAGGTCAAGGTTTTCGGGGATTCCGGGGAGCAGGTAGGGGATTCGCTCCTTTCCAGTCCTCGGCCACTAAGAAGTCGCAATGAGATAAGGTGGGCTCAGGTGGAGGTAGTTCCCATGGGAGGTCGGTTGCGGTTGTTTTACCCTGCCTGGGTCTGGATTATGTCGGACCAGTGGGTCCTCGAGGTCATTCGAGAGGGGTATGCACTAGAACTCCATCGACCCGTCTTAAATTCCTTTGTCCTGTCTCCTTGCCGAGCTCCGCTCAAGTTATGAGCAGTTTCGGAGACTCTGCAGCGGCTGCTGCAGCTCAAGGCGGTAGTGCCCGTTCCTTTGGATCAATACGGTTGCAGTCGGTACTCCATCTACTTTGTGGTGCCAAAGAAGGAAGGCACGTTTCGGCCGATTCTAGATTTGAAGAGTAAATCGGTGTCTCCGGGTCACCCATTTCCGGATGGAGACTCTGCGTTCCGTTATTGCGGCAGTCAGACAGGGGGAGTTCCTGACGTCACTAGATCTCACAGAGGCTTATCTGCATATTCCGGTTCGACAGGAGCATCAGAGGTTTCTGCGGTTTGCGGTGCCTATGGGGCATTTCCAGTTTCAGGCGTTACCCTTCGGACTAGCTACTGCGCCTCGGACTTTCACCAAGATCATGGTGGTGGTGGCGGCGGTGCTCCGCAAGGAGGGAGTACTGGTGCACCCGTACTTGGACGATTGGTTGATTCGGGCAAAGTCAAGAGAAGAGAGTACCGCGGCCACCACTCGGGTAGTGGAAATGTTGGAAAGCCTGGGCTGGGTGGTCAACTTTGCAAAGAGCAACATGGTTCCCTCGCAGTCTCTCGAATATTTAGGAGCGCGTTTCGAGACGCAGAGGGGGAGCAGTGTTTCTCCCAGCCCATCGAGCACAGGGGCTTCGGGAGCTGGTAACGCAGTTTCTTTCAAGACCTGCTCCGACGGCGTGGCAGTATCTGCAGCTGCTAGATACGATGGCGGCCACCATCGAGGTGGTGCCGTGGGCCATGGCTCACATGCGGCCGTTGCAGAGCGCTCTGCTCCGGAGGTGGTCTCATCAGCGGGATGTGTTGTCGCAGCGGCTGATCTGTCCTCAGGAGGTGCGTCAGGAGCTTTGTTGTTGGTTGCGGCCGGAGAGTTTGGCAGCAGGCGTACCTCTGGAGCCTCCAGCCTGGAGACTGCTGATGACGCCAGTCTCCTGGGGTGGGGAGCGCATTGCGAGGGGAGCTTTGCCCAGGGGCAATTGTCTCCAGTGGAAAAGCAGTGGTCCATCAACAGGTTAGGGATGAGGGCGGTGTTTTTGGCACTGCAGGAGTTTCAGGGGACAGTCAGTCGGGCGGCGGTTCGGGTCCTGTCCAACAACGCGACGACCGTGGCCTATATCAATCGGCAAGGCGGTACGGGCAGTGTGTCGCTAGAGACGGAGGCGTCCCAGCTGTTAGATTGGGCAGAACAGAATCTAGAGGCTCTTTCGGCACAGCATGTAGCCGGAGTGGACAATGTTGAAGCGGATTACTTGAGTCGCCGCAGAGTGGATCCAGGGGAGTGGTGCTACACCCGGATGTGTTTGCGCTGTTGGTGCGGCGCTGGGGCCTTCCGCTAATGGACCTAATGGCGACCTTCGAGTCAGCGCAAGTAGCTCGGTTCTTCAGCAGAAGGCGAGAAAGAATGTCCGAGGATCTCAATGCGTTAGCGCAAAGGTGGCCGGAAGCAGGTCTTCTCTATGTGTTCCCGCCGTGGGCTCTCATAGGCCGGGTGGTGCAGCGCATAGAGCAGCATTGCGGGCTGGTGGTTCTGGTAGCGCCCGACTGGCCCCGAAGACCTTGGTATGTGGACTTGGTGCAGCTACTGGCGGACAGGCCATGGAGACTTCCGCAAAGGCAGGATCCCTTGTCAGGGTCCGTTACGCATGCCCCAGGTGAATCGATTCTCGCTTACGGCTTGGCTCTTGAAAGGGCTAGGATGATGGCCAAGGGGTATTTGGCAGCAGTCATTTCTGCTTTACTGAGAGCGCGGAGGCGTTCCACTTCGCTGGCGTATATACGGGTTTGGCGCAATTTTGAGGCCTGGTGTGCGGAGAGGGGTCTGCGGCCGCAGGGGGCTTCGGTTTCGCAGATCCTTTCATTTTTGCAAGCTGGTGTAGACAGGGGCCTGACGGCCAGTTCCTTGCGTGTGCAAGTGGCGGCAATATCTTGCTACCGAGGCAAGGTTCAGGGTCAGTTGCTAGGGTCTCATGGCGACATTAGACATTTTTTGCGAGCGGTGTTGCTTATGCATCCGCCGAGAAGGAGTTTGGTGCCAGCATGGGATCTGAATGTGGTACTGGAGGCCTTGCTCAGAGCACCGTTTGAACCTTTGGGCAAGGCCTCACTGAAGGATTTGACGTTGAAGACAGTTTTTCTGGTGGCGATTTGTTCCGCATGGAGGATTTCTGAATTGCAGGCGTTATCCTGTAAGGAGCCGTATCTATCTTTCTTCAGTCATAAGGTGGTTTTGCGGACGGTGCCGGCGTTTCTGCCGAAAGTGGTTTCAGCTTTTCATGTTAACCAGGTAGTGTCGCTTCCGGTGTTCTCTGAGAGGCAGAAGGATAAATCGGAGGGCAGGTTGCACCTGTTGGATGTGCATTGCGTACTTCGGAAGTACCTCCGTCGGACGGCGTCTTTCAGGAGATTGGACCGGTTGTTTGTGACTTTTGGGGGTCCACGCAGAGGGGAAGCAGCGGCAAAGGAGTCTATTTCCCGGTGGTTTAAAGAGGCTATTGCATCGGCGCACCTTTTGAAGGGTAAGCTGGTTCCGGAGGGCCTTCAGGCTCATTCGACAAGGGCGCAAGCGGCGTCCTGGGCTGAATTCAGTCTGGTTCCGGTCGAGGACATTTGTAGGGCGGCAACTTGGTCGTCCTTGCACTCTTTCTCAAAGCACTATAGGTTGGATGTGCAGGCAGCGAGGGATAGTCAGTTTGGCTCAGCGGTGCTTCAGGCTGGGCTTGCAGGTCCCTTCCGTTAATATTCACTGCTCTGTTACGTCCTCTATGGTTCCGGGACTGGACTAGAGGGACGCAAAGGAAGATGAAATTAGACTTACCTGCTAATTGTTGTTCCTTAAGGAACTCTAGTCCAGTCCCGGATCCCACCCTGCGTTTAGGAAGTTGTTCAGCCTGAAGTTCTTGGAAGAAGGTAAGATGATGGGATGTTTAAAAAACAAAACAAAAAAAACCTTTTCCTTCCTTGTTTGTGGGCTCTCGGGGGGCGCAGAATGGAGCCATGAAGGGAGCCCTTCAACAGCACTCTTTCCGGGTGTGTTTTCACCTTTATGTATGGGTTATAGAGATATTGCTCCTCTACTTTGGGGGGTATTTGTGAATTTATACATGGTTTAATCTACTTATTTGTTGCTCTGCTGAGTTTGCTTTGTCAATAGGTACTGGGGGAAGGGGGTGGTCCTTCTCTATTTATACTGGTGCCAGCAAAGCGGTGATGTCTTTCAGTCTCCAAGGCTGCTGGAGGAGATTCTAAACTCTATGGTTCCGGGACTGGACTAGAGTTCCTTAAGGAACAACAATTAGCAGGTAAGTCTAATTTCATCTTTATGAACCTTTCCTCCAGGAACTTGTCCAAACCTTTTTTTAAACCCAGCTACACTAACAGCTTTTACTACATCCTCCAGTAACAAATTCCAGAGTTTGATTATATGTTGAGTGAAAAATATTTTCTTTTATTAGTCTTAAATAGTTTACCCTGTAGCTTCATTGCATGTCCCCTAGTCTTTCTATATTCTGATAACGTAAACAATCGATCTACATTTACCCGTTCCACTCCATTCACTAATTTATAGACTTCTATCATATCTCCCCTCAGCCATCTCTTTTCCAGGTTAAAGAGCCCTAACCTTTTTAGCCTTTCTTCATAGGAGTATCCTTCCATCCCCTTTACCATTTTGGTGGCTCTTCTCTGAACCTTTTCTAATAACGCTATATCCTTTTTAAGATACGGTGACCAGAATTGCACACAATATTCAAGGTGCGGTCTCACCATGGAACGATATAGAGGCAGCATAATATCTTTTGTTTTATTTTCTATTCCTTTCCTTATGATACCTAGCATTCTATTTGCTCTCTTTGCTGCCGCTGCACACTGGGCCAAGGGTTTTAACATGTTATCCACAATGACGCCTAAATCTTTTTCCTGGGTGGTGGTTCCTAATGTGGAACCTTGCATCGTGTAACCATAGTTTGGGTTTTTCTTTCCTAGCTGCATAACTTTGCACTTGTCCACATTAAATTTCATCTGCCATTTTGATGCCCAGTCTTTCAATTTATCAAGATCCTCTTGCAATTTCCAACAATCCTCATGAGTTTTAACAACTTTAAATAGTTTTGTGTCATCTGCAAATTTGATAACCTCACTCGTTATTCCCATTTCCAGGCCATTTATTTATTTATTTCACATTCTTATATACCGTCTTAACAGAACAAGGTGCATTAAACATTCTTAACTATGTACAATAACAGCATAAATGTATAACTATTTACATAATTTGGTCTGAGTGGGTTAGGGGATGTAGTGTTGCTTTAGGACTTGAAGGGAGAAGGTTAGAGGGAAAGTTGTATAGTAATCAAGTCAGGGAGGTTAGTAAATGGAGTGGTAGTACGGTGCTTTCCTATTGTGGTAGGGGATTCTGGGTGGTTATGCCCATAGTGTTCATTGAAAAGGAATGCCTTTAATCTTTTTCGGAAGTCAGTGAGGTCTTTTTTATTTCTTTCATATCTGGTGGTAATGCATTCCAAAGTGTTGGGGCATAGTGAGAGAATTCTTTTATTTGTGGTTTTGGTTGCCTTACGGATGTCGTCTGTGTGGCATTGAGAGTTTTGTGTGCAACTCCTTCTTAGTCTAGTGTTCTGGGTTTTTGATATTAATGTGGTGATGTGTGATGGTGTTATGTCATGTAGCAGTTTGAATATGATAACCAGGTTTTTGTATTTGATTCGACTGGCTATTGGGAGCCAGTGGAGGCTCTGTAGGATTAGTGTGATGTGATCAGTATTATTATTTGCATGCATTATTATACGTGCTGCTGTGTTCTGTGCAAGTTGAAGGTGCGATAGCATTTGCATTGGGAGACCATGGAGGATGCTGTTACAATAGTCTAAGTGGGGATTGATCATTGCTTGAATGACCATTATAAAGTCAGACGGTTCAAGGAATGGTCTTAGCCGCTGAAGCATTTTGGCTTTTCTGTATATGGCTTGAGCCACATTGGTTATGTGTGCAGTAAGTGTTAGGGCCCTGTCAGTGATGACTCCTAGGTATTTTATCTCGTCTTTTATTGCGATTGTTGCTTTTCCAAGGTGTATTTGGGATGGTGGGGTGAATGCTTTATCTCTTGATATGAATATGGTTTCTGTTTTGTTGTTTATTGCCAGGTTGTTAGAGGCAAGCCATTCAGAGACTTTGTGATATAACATGTCACGATTTGCTCTAGCTTAAGTTGAAAGTATTGATTGGGAGGTACATCATGTTCTTTTTAACAGCTTTGTTAGTGATATAGCGGAAGGGCTGTCGGGTAAGGTTTGCCTCTTTGCAGATGATACCAAAATCTGCAATAGAGTAGACACCCAGGAAGGTGTAGATAACATGAGGGGGGATCTAGCTAAGCTTGAAGAATGGTCTAGAATTTGGCAGCTGGGATTTAATGTTAAAAAATGTAAGGTCATGCATTTGGGCTGTGGCAATCCAAGGGAGCAATATAGTATAGGGGGTGAAGTACTTTTGTCCACTAAAGAAGAGCGGGACCTAGGCGTGGTTGTGTCTGATTATCTTAAAGTAGCTAAACAGGTAGAAAAGGCGACGGCAAAAGCTAGAAGGATGCTTGGGTGCATACGGAGAGGAATGGCTAGCAGAAAAAAGGAGGTGGTGATGCCTCTGTATAAGTCTTTGGTGCGACCTCATTTGGAGTATAGTATGCAATTCTGGAGACCGCACCTTCAAAAGGGTGTGAACAGGATGGAGTCGGTGCAGAGGGTGGCTACTAAAATGATTAGTGGTCTTCGTTATAAAGCATATGAGGACAGACATAAGGATCTTAATATGTACACCTTAGAGGAAAGGCGGGATAGAGGTGATATGACTGAGATGTTTAAATACCTCCATGGCATAAATGTTCAGGGAGAGAGCCTCTTTCAATTGAAAGCAAGTTCTGCTACGAGGGGACATGGGATGAGGGTGAAGGGAGATAGATTCAGGAGTGATATGCGGAAATATTTCCTTACAGAAAGAGTAGTGGATCCATGGAATAGTCTCCCAGTGGAGGTGGTAGAGATGAGGACAGTAACTGAATTCAAAAAAGCATGGGACAAACACAGAGGATCTCTAAAGGTAAAAAGGGTACTGTTGTAGTTGTTGATATGGAAGGAGAGACTAGATAGGCCATGTGGTCTTTTTCTGTCATCATATTTGTATGTTTTTATGATATCGTCTGTGTAAATATGGTAGAGAACTTTGTGTTTCTGGAAAATTTTGCATACCAGTTGTAGGTAGATATTAAATAGTAGGGAAAATAATGCAGACCCTTGGGGTATTCCCTGGTTTTGGCTAAAAGGTTGGGAAGTTGTATGGTCTATTTTTACTTTTTGGGTTCGGTCATTAAGATACAAGGTGAACCAGGCCAGGGCTATTCCACAAATTCCAATTTGTTGTAGTCTTGCTAGTAGCATGAAGTGATTAATGGAATCAAATGCTGCTGTAATATCTAGGAAGATCATTACAACTGCATTTTTGGGTTTTTCAAATGTTAAAAAGCAGCGGACCCAGCACAGAGAGAGATATTCCACTATTCACCTTTCTCCATTGGGAAAATTGGCCATTTAGCCCTACCCTCTGCTTTCTATCTTTTAACCAGTTCCTGATCCACAATAGTACACTGCCTCCTATCCCATGATTTTTTTAGTTTGCCAAAGGTCTCTGAGGGACCTTGTCAAAGGCTTTCTGAAAGTCAAGATGCAATATATCTACCGACTCACCTTCGTCTACCTGTTTATTCACACCTTCAAAAAACATAACAGATTAGTAAGACAAGATCTTCCTTGTCTAAAGCCATGTTGGCTGTCTCCCCATTAAGCCATGACTATCTACATGTTCAGTAATTTTGTTGTTTTATGATGGTGTCTACCAATGTTCCCTCTAATTTTCTGTAGGCTGTGTGCGCATAAAATATTAGCTGTACAGCTTTTGAAGGAAGGTTAAATTTTTGTGCGCTACATAACGATACTCGGAGTTATATACTTTAAAATTTGACTACACGTCAGAATACAGTATGTACACCACATTGATTGCACTAGAAAATATTGTAGAACTTGTGAAAACCATAAATACACAACAACTTTTAAATTTTAAGACGTCTGTGTTGTTTTCTATCAGAATCAGAACCATAATTCCTTAGCGTTCCTCCAGCTTAATCCTCTACCTATGGGTAGTGCACCTCCTCCTGCAGCTTGAAGACTGGACCAATTAAATTTCAGCATCACCGGAGGTAGCGTACTGACAACCCACCATAGCTCCAGTGTGTCCAGTCTTCATGCAGCTAGAGGACGTAGTGAGCTTAGGTGCTGGGCTCACTAGGGAGACTGTTAATAAGCAAGATCTTTAGCTAACCTTTTTATTTTTGTTTGATTGTCATGCTTTATTTCTTTTCTCTCTGATTTAGATATTTGGGCAGGTTCGTTTGTACTGTTCCTTTAAAAAAAAGAAAAAAGAAAAAAAAGAAAGGAACATACTAAGGTACTTTGATCCCTGTTGCTCCGGGGACTCCTGTGGAGAGTTCTCCCGCCTGCCTTGCCACAGCCGTCTGCCTATTTCTCCTGCTTAAGGATCTCTGACCCCTAGGCTGTTCGGGGCAGAGCACCTTCTTCGGGCTGCCGCCGGCACGCTTTCTCCGGGGTGAGAGCCCGCGGCTTGGGGGACAGCGCATTGTGGCGCTTTGTGACCCGACACGTAGAACCAGTGGGTCGTTTTAGTCCTCGAGGCTATTTCTCGCTCTGCTCCTTGGTTTTGCGGGGCAGCGGGGTTGTAGCTCAGAGCATCCTGTCATCTAAGTTGCCAGGAGAGTCGGCTCGGGAGAGCGGACAGGAGCAGCGCGCCCAAATTCTGTGAGGCGCCGCGGCCATTTTGAGCACGCGGCTCCCACAGTTTTCGATCCCAAGCGGCCTCAGCGCGGTTACTCGGGGCGGCGATTCCCTCCGGACCGCGATCGGTGCGGTTTTGCCAGGTATTTTTCTCTTTATTTTTTTCCTTACTTTGTTTTTGGAGCCTTCTTGTTTCGGGGGTTTCCCGTCTCGGGCAGGTGTCCCGTTCGCTTGCGTCGGGCCCGGGATTCACTGACAAGTGTTCCCAGCGGATTTCTTTTTTAAGCGGGTTCTCCGGGGCTCGGCCTTCCGCGTCTGCAGACCTCTGTTAACTTATATAAAGGATTATTACTGAGACAATAGACAGCAGAGCCACAGCTGTTATTGAAGGGCAGGCCCAGGCAGTTCCCAGGGCACAGTACTCCATTGTGTCCAAGGCCCCAGGGGTCAGACAGTTTTGGGGATCCATGTCAGCCGGACCCCAGTGCGTCATCTGTGGCTCTCGCAGGGGCGCAGGCACTGAGACAGGCATCTGTCAGCGCTGCGCGTCAGTCTCACTTAGCATGGAGCAGCAGTTAGAGAATGCCATGGCACCGGTTGCTCCAGCAGCTCTCGTGGGTCCAGAGGGTGCTGGGCCTGTTGCGGGGCCTGTGGCTCCGGTAGCTGAATCCTCTTTGGGCGCTTCTGGCACACAGTCTGCGCTTGGCAGCGCGCTGCAGATGGATGATTTTTCTCCAGATTTTATCTTGCTTATGCATCAGGCGTTTTGTCGCAGGCGGCAGGGGTTCGTGGCGGAGCCCCAGTCGCTTCCTTCCTCTAGCGCGCGAGCTGGTATAGCAGAGCGCGAATCTGTTGGAGTGAAACCGGCCAAAAGGCTGCGTGAGGTTGAGCCTGTTCTCTCCGAGCCGGACTGGCAAGAGGGACACGAAGCCGACTTTGATGTAGATACTGAGATGGAGGAGTTAGGGGAAGGGGAAATCCCTGAGCCTGAGGATCAGGTGAAGATCATAAGAGTCTTTCGCCGGGAGGAGCTGCCGGCCCTTATTGCTGAGGCTCTTCAAACGCTTCGGCTGTCTTCTGAGCAGCCTGCCGAGGACGAGGACGGCACGGATCCCATTATTCAGGCGGTCCGGCAGACGCAGGTAGTTTTCCCCATCCATAAGGTTATTGATCAGATGATTCAGACAGAGTGGGATAATCCCGAATCCGGGCTTAAGGGGATGAAGATCATGAACAAGCTGTATCCTCTGGCAGATAAGGATAAGGACAGGTTTCGTTCCCCAAATATTGACGCTGCGGTCTCGGCAGTCACTAAGAAGACCACGATCCCGGTGGAAGGCGCTGCGGCCTTGAAGGAGGCGTCTGATAGGAAGATGGACGGTTTCTTGAAACAATCTTTTGAGGCGGATGCTGTGGCGTTGCAGGCTTCCATTTGTGGGGCTTGGGTTGCTCGAGCCTGTCTTCGATGGGTCCAGCATCTGCGGCAGTCTGCATCTTTTGAGCCCGATGAGGTGCGAGAGCTCCAGCGCTTGGAGTCTGGCTCGGCCTATTTGGCCGATGTGCAATATGATCTTATCAGGGCCCTCTCCAATAGTATGGCCTCCTTGGTAGCGGCACGTAGGTCTCTTTGGTTAAAAAATTGGGCGGCGGATGGCTCTTCTAAGTCGCGTCTTGGTAAGCTCCCATTTAAGGGAAAACTCTTGTTTGGTGAAGACCTTGATAAGTTGGTTAAGGAGTTGGGGGACTCCAAAGGCGGCAGATTGCCGGAAGATAGGCCAAAAAGGGGTAAGCCCGCTTTGTCCTTTAGGGGGCAGTCTCGAGACTTTCGGAGGTTTCGGTCGCCCCGTTTTGCGGGGTCCCAAAGAGGACGGTATGTGTCCAGAGCCCAGCGGTTTCGGGGATTTCGCGGTGCCAGTAGAGGGTTTGCAACGGCGGCCTCTACACCCCTCCGAAAGTCCCAATGAAGGGCGGCGGGTCCCGGCAGAATTGCAACCGATCGGCGGTCGTCTTCGGGGTTTCCTTTCTGCCTAGACCCACATCACATCCGATCAGTGGGTGTTGGAGATCATTCGCGACGGATATGCTTTAGATCTAGCAAGACCGGTGCTCGATTCGTTTGTAGAGTCCCCCTGCAGGGGTCCCCAGAAGGCGCTTCAGGTGTGGCAAACGCTGGACCGTCTTCTGCGGTTAGGGGCGGTAGTTCCCGTTCCACCGGCAGAGTACGGCATGGGGCGTTATTCCATTTATTTCGTGGTGCCAAAGAAGGATGGCACTCTTCGCCCCATCCTGGATCTCAAAGGCATGAATCGCTGTCTCCGGGTACCACATTTTCATATGGAAACCCTTCGTTCGGTCATTGTCGCGGTTCGGCAAGGAGAGTTTTTGACATATCTCGATCTCACAGAAGCTTATCTCCATATTCCCATCAGGGCCTCTCATCAACAATTCCTGCGCTTTGCGTTTCCTTGGGAGCACTACCAGTTCCAGGCTCTGCCCTTCGGGTTGGCAACGGCGCCACGCATGTTCACCAAGATCATGGTGGTAGTGGCAGCGGCATTGCGCAAGGAGGGGGTCTTAGTCCACCCGTATCTAGACGATTGGCTGATCCGAGCAAAGTCCCAGGCCGAGAGCATGCAGGCCACCAGGAAGGTCGTTGATCTTCTGCAGTCCCTAGGCTGGGTGGTCAACCCGGTCAAGAGCCATCTGACCCCCACTCAGTCTCTCGAGTACTTGGGAGTTCTATTCGATACTCACAAAGGGTCGGTATCCCTAACAGAACAGAGGGTCCTAGCTCTTCGGGGTCTGGTGCGAAGCTTCCGGAAGGTCGCAGCCCCATCGGTGTGGAGGTATCTTCAGGTGTTGGGGACGATGGCGGCGACGTTGGAAGTGGTGCCTTGGGCCAGGTTTCACATGCGATCGTTGCAGCGGGCTCTGCTCCGCCGCTGGTCCAATCAGTTTGATTCCTTGAGCATGCAGCTGCCCTGCCCACCGCAGGTCCGGCGGGACCTGCGGTGGTGGCTACGGCCGGCCTCTCTTCAGGCGGGGATGCCGTTGGAGCAGCCGGACTGGACTCCGCTATTGACAGATGCCAGTCTGATAGGCTGGGGAGCACATTGCGAGGGGGACTTTGCGCAGGGTCTCTGGTCCCCGGAGGAGAGCGGTTGGGCGATCAACCGCTTGGAGCTGAGAGCGGTCTTCTAGGAGCTACAGAGCTTCGAGATGCAGGTCACGCACCAGGCGGTGCGGGTACTTTCCGACAATGCAGCGACCGTAGCTTACATAAATCGACAGGGCGGTACCGGAAGCACGGGCATGGAGGAGGAGTCCCAGACGCTGTTCGCCTGGATAGAGCCGCAGTTGCAAGCAATATCAGCAGCGCACATAGCCGGGAAGGACAACGTCATGGCGGATTTTCTCAGCAGGCACCGGGTGGATGCAGGGGAATGGGAGCTGCATCCCGCGGTGTTCGCACAACTAGTGTCTCGGTGGGGGGCGCCGGTCATGGATCTCATGGCAACGTTTCACTCTGCAAAAGTGGCGCGGTTTTTCAGCAGAAGACGGGAACCCATGTCAGAGGGCCTCGACGCCCTCATGCAACCGTGGCCCTCTTTGGGTCTTCTATATGTGTTTCCTCCGTGGGCGCTCATAGGGCGTGTGATTCAGCGCATCGAGGCGCACCGAGGAAGTGTGCTGCTGATAGCACCGGATTGGCCCAGGCGTCCGTGGTATGCAGATCTGGTAAGATTACTAGACGGAACTCTGTGGCGTCTCCCGATGTCCCAGGAGCTACTTATTCAGGGTCCGCTCCTCATGCCGTGAGTGGAGAGATTCTCGCTTACGGCTTGGCCATTGAAAGGGCGCAGCTAAGAAGGAAAGGTTATTCTAAGTCAGTCGTGGTGACTCTGCTTCAGGCGCGTAAACGGTCGACCTCCCTTGCTTACGTTCGCGTTTGGCGAATCTTCGAGGACTGGTGTTCCAGGCGTCAATCCGCGCCGCTACGGCATCGGTCCCAGTGGTATTGGATTTCTTGCAGGATGGCTTTGCTAAGGTTCTTGCGGCCAGTTCCTTAAGAGTGCATTTGGCGGCTCTGGCATGTTACAGAGGTAAGGTCCAAGGCGTGGCTCTCGGGGAGCACGCCGATGTTGGGCGTTTTCTGAAAGCGGTTTCCAGATTGCGTCCGGCACGTCGAATTTCCATCCCTCCATGGGATCTCAACTTGGTGTTACGGGCGCTCGGCAGAGCTCCGTTTGAGCCTTTCTCCCAAGTTTCGGTGAAGGATTTAACTCTTAAAACGGTGTTTCTAGTGGCGATCTCTTCCGTGCGCCGTATTTCGGAGCTTCAGGCGCTTTCATGTAGGGAGCCCTTCCTATCTTTTTCGGATCACAAGGTGGTTCTCCGGCCAGTGCCTTCCTTTCTGCCGAAGGTCTCTTCTCCCTTTCATGTGAACCAGGAGGTCTCTCTTCCCGTCTTGCGGGCGACGGGTGAGCGGGCTTCTGATCGAGGCCTTAGTCGTTTGGACATTAAAAGAGTGTTGCGTCGCTATTTGAAGATCACCGAGCCCTTCCGCAAGTCGGATAGGTTGTTTGTGCTGTTCGGGGGTCCCAGGAAAGGGGAAGCGGCGGCGAAAGCGTCCATTTCCCGATGGGTTAAAGAAGCCATTGTCTCGGCTTACATGTTGCAGGGGCTCCAGGCTCAGGTCGGTCTCCGGGCTCATTCTACTAGAGCGCAAGCAGCGTCCTGGGCTGAGCACAGTCTGGTTCCGCCAGTGGAAATTTGTAAAGCGGCGACATGGTCGTCTCTGCATACTTTCAGTAAGCACTATCGCCTCGATGTGCTGGCGACTGCAGATGCCGGTTTTGGATCAGCTGTCCTGCGTGCCGGCTGGCAGGGTCCCTCCCGTTAGTACTGCTCTGTTACATCCCATAGGTAGAGGACTAAGCTGGAGGAACGCTAAGGAAATAGTAATTACACTTACCTGGTAATTGTAGTTCCTTGAGTGACGACAGCTTAGTCCTCCGTCCCGCCCTTGGGGTAAGGATTGGCTTGGCACGCGTTCTGTCTGGACAGCTGTCGGCCCGGATGAGTGGGTCAGGTGGATCCTGTCCCCGGGTTTGCTTTCTGCTCTGTCTGCTCTCTTTTTCTCTCGCTACCTGGTTGTGGTTCGGCAAGCGGGGGAACCTTTACCTTTGAAGATAATTTCCTTCTTCCCCTTCTGCTTTGCTTGGGGAAGTTTCCACTTTTCTTACCGTTAAAAAAATAAATAAATAAATAAATACATAAAAATAGATACATAAAAAAAAAACACCATATATTATATAAGGTTGGCTAACTGTTATTGTTTTGTTGAGTCTGCTTTGTCATTAGTTCACTGGAGCTATGGTGGATTGTCAGTACGCTACCTCCGGTGATGCTGAAATTTGATTGGTCCAGTCTTCAAGCTGCAGGAGGAGGTGCACTACCCATAGGTAGAGGACTAAGCTGTCGTCACTCAAGGAACTACAATTACCAGATAAGTGTAATTACTATTTTTTGTGCGCTCTGTTGTAAAGTATGTGCGCTCACTCGGCGAGGTGTGTGCGCGCGCACACGCGCACAGTTTAGAGGGAACAGTGGTGTCTACCATTTTTCCCGGTACTGACGTCAGGCTCACTGGTCTGTAGTTTCCCAGATCACTCCTGGAATCCTTTTTAAAAATTGGTGTTACATTGGCAATCCTCCAATCTTAGGTATTACAGATGATTTTAATAATAGTTCACAGATTACTAACAGCAGGTCTGCAATCTCATATTTCAGTTCGTTCAACACCCTTGGATGTATACCATCTGGTCCAGGTGATTTGCTACTCTTCAGTTTATCAAATAGTTGTAATACATCTTCCCAGTGTATCGATATTTCTTTCAATTCTTCCGCACCTTTAAATACCACTTCAGTCATGGGTAACATCCCTACATCTTCCTCAGTAAAGACCGAAGCAAAGAATTCATTCAGTCTCTCCGCTATGGCCTTGTCCCCTCCTAGTGTCCCTTTTACCACTATCATCTAATGGTCCAACTGACTCACAGGTTTTTTTGCGTTGAATGTACTTGAAAAAGTCTTACGTGTTTTTGCTTCCACAGCAAGCTTTTCTCAAATTCTTCCTTTGCCTGTCTTATCAATGCCTTGCATCTAACTTGCCAGTGCTTGTGCTGTTTCCAGTTTTCATCATTTGGCTCTTTTTTGCATTTCCTGAAAGATGCTTTTTTTTGGCAACAGCCTCTCTGACCTCACCTTTAAATCATGCAGGCAGATTTTTGGACTTCCTTCCATTTTTCTTAAAGCGTGGCATACAGCTGGCCTGGGCTTCCAAGATAGATATATTTTTAAACAACACCCAAGTTTGATGTAAATCTTTAACCTTTGCAATTGCTCCTTTTTAGGTTTTTTTTTCTTAACTATTTTCCTCATTTTATCATAGTCTCCCTTTTGGAAGTTAAAAGGTAATCTCCAGGAACAAGCAGGAATAAGTCATCACATATGGGTACGTCGGTACCGACGGAGCCCGCGCGGGAAAGCTCCCCAGCTTTTCAGATTAAAAGCTTTTGGGGCCTCCCACTGCACATGTCCGCTGCCTTCCCGCCTTCCTGACCAGCTCTCGTCAGTTTCTTTTTTTCCGCGGAGCCAGCAGGTCGTGTTCCTGTCACCGCTGAAGAAATTGTTAATTTTATTGTTTTCTTTAGACCGCGTACCTGCCTTCCCCATTTTGAAACCGGTACTGCCGGTCTCTCTTTCTTTCTTTTGAAAAAAAAAAATATATTTTTTTCTTTTCTTCAGCACAGCTTGGTACTTTGTTAGGCCTTCAGGCCTACACAAATTCTCCTCATGGAGAAGCCAGTTCCTGGTTTTAAACAGTGTACCAAGTGCAGTGCTGTCATTCCTCTTACAGACACCCATGAATGGTGTCTTAAATGTTTAGGACCTGACCATTCCATACCGGACTGCCCATCCTGCTCCCAGATGTCGAAACGTGGATTGCAGAACCGGGCCAACAAGTTCCATGTGCTGTTTCCTTCAGAAGCATCACAGTCATCCAGGTCTTCCTCTCCGGATGGATCTCAGGTAACCAAAACTCCAGTGGGCAAATCCTCTAAAAGCAAATCTCTTTCTAAAGATCGAGAGGCTCTCAATTCTGAGTTCGAGGATTCTGCCCAGGCCAAAAAACCCCGGCGGGAGGTTCCGGCCTCCAAAGCAATCATGGGGTCACAGGTTGACATCGATGGCGCGGCGGCCTCGACAGATCACCTGTTGTACTGCTCTGGGGTACCGGCCCATACCGGTACCGACATCCAGGCAGCAGTGGCGTCTATGGGCAATACTGTCCAAGTCATGCAGCAGGCCATTCTGGCTTTTATTAATGCTGCTACGCCCTCGGTACCGCAGCCAGCGGTACCGGGTCCGGTTCCGGTAATGGCTTCCATACCGGAACCGAGGCCATCGTCTTCCAAACGCAGATCGGTTCCGCATGCCGGATCCGGGCTTTTGCCCGGTACCGATCCCATACCCGGTACGCCCGATGTCGATACCGAACGGTATGCGTATCGTGCGTTGGAAGCACATAGAGGATACTCTGCTTCTTCAGAGGATTTTAACTCCTCTGATGATTCTGATGAGTTCTCCCTTGATCTTCCTGAGGAGCCGCCTTCTCCTAAAAGGAGAATGTCTCCACCAGAGGATTTGTCCTTTCAGGACTTCATCATAGAAATGGCTAAAGGTCTTTCTATTGCTTCATCCTCTGAAAAAGAACCCAGATCAAAGAAACTGGATATTTTAGGATACTCTAAGTCTCCTAAAGAGGCAGTTACCCTGCCTATCCATGAAATCCTTCAAGAACACTTGATGGACTTATGGGAGGCTCCTCTAACATTGTCTCCTTCTTCTCGCAGGTTGGACACCATGTACCGTGTCCCCCCTTCTCCTGGTTTCCAAAAAACCCAGTTGCCTCACCATTCTATTGTGGTGAAGTCTGCGATGAAGAAGATAAAGAGTACCAAAAGGCACTCTTCTACTCCTCCAGGGCGAGAATGTAAGACTCTAGACTCTTTTGGCAGGAAAATTTTCCAGGCTACTATGCTTATAGCCAGGATTAATTCCTATAGTCTTTACATGGGCATGTTTCTCAGTGAAATCACTCTAAAAGTTCGGCATTTTGCCCCCTTTATCCCTGAGGATAAGAGGGAGCAGTTCATTTCCTTAGTGAAACACCTTTTGGATATTTCAAAGTTCTCCAACAGGGCAGCTTTTGATTCCTTTGAGGGTGCTGGTAGGGCTTCGGGCATTGCTATAGCAGCCCGACGTCTTGCTTGGCTCCAGGCTTCTGATCTAGAACCTTGGGTCCTAGATGGCTTACGAAATCTGCCCTGTACAGGTGAGAACTTATTTGGTGAGGAGTGGCAAATTAAGGCCACTCAAATGGATGCATAAAATGCCACCTTAGCTAGACTTTCTAAGTCTACCTCCACTCCTGCCAAGAAGAAGTCTTTTAAGAGGCCTTATTACAAGAAGTCCAGATTTTCCACAAATACTGGCCAACAGTCCTCTCAGCCTCGTTTTGCTGCTAAACGTCAGCAACCTAAACAGGCAAGGTCAAAGCCTGCGGCGTCTGCTACGCCTCAGCAGGCTCCACCCCCTCAGGGGTTTTGACTTGCCCCTAGAGAACTTAACTTTTCTGGCTCTAGAACAACCAGAGCCCCTCACCATACCCGGAAGGTTAGCTCACTTTGCTCCCAGATGGGAGCAAATTACATCAGAGCAATGGACCCTCTCTATCATCAGAGAGGGTTACAAACTCCATTTTTCCGACCTTCCTCCTTATACTATGGTGAGGCAGTTCAATTCTCCCCCATCTCTCCTGGCCCTCTTGGGTCAGGAAGTCTCCTCCCTCCTTGCCCAGGGGGCAATAGAGGAGGTCCCTCTTCTTCAACAGGGGACGGGATTCTACTCCCCTTATTTTCTAATACCAAAGAAGATAGAGGGCTTCAGACCAATTCTGGATCTGAGAGAATTGAACAAATTTCTTTTGAAGGAGAAATTCAAAATGCTTTCTCTGGGCATTCTCCTTCCATACCTTCAGAGTCAGGATTGGCTTTGTTCTCTAGACCTAAAGGATGCGTATACACACATACTCATCCATCCATCCCACAGAAAATACCTTCGATTTCTGTTTCAGGGAAAACATTTCCAGTACAGAGTACTCCCCTTCGGTCTAGCCTCTGCTCCAGGAGTGTTCACCAAATGCATGGCAGTCGTAGCTGCCTTTCTAAGAGGCCTGGGAATTTTCATATTCCCATACCTGGACGACTGGCTCATCCGAGCTCCCTCTCAGTCCCAGGCCCAAATTTCCCTGGACCGCACAAGGCGTCTTCTGCAGTATCTAGGACTGGTAGTAAACCTTCCCAAGTCTCAACTAATCCCTACTCAGTCTCTCGAGTTCATAGGGGCCCAGTTAGACACCATCACTGCAAGGGCCTACCTGCCTCAGGTCAGGGCCCAACGCCTGCTGAGTTTGGCTTCCCAAGCTCAGTCCAGCAGTCATTTGACAGCCCAGGAAATGCTGCGACTTCTGGGCCACATGGCCTCCACGGTACATGTGGTGCCCTACGCTCGTCTGCATATGAGAGCAGCTCAATGGACCTTGGCCACCCAGTGGACTCAAGCATCTGGAGCGCTCTCCGACCAAATACTCACCTCAAGCCGTCTATTTTGGTCACTCCAATGGTGGACATCCACCAAGAATCTGTTGTTGGGGGCCCCCTTCCAACCTTTGTTGCCCCAAGCAACCCTCACAACAGATGCCTCCCAGACAGGGTGGGGAGCTCATCTTCAGAACCTCTCCACTCAGGGCACTTGGTCTCCACAGGAGGCCACCCTTCATATCAACCTCCTGGAACTGCGAGCAATTTACCTTGCCCTCAAGGTCTTCTATACCCTCCTTGTCAACCTGACTGTCCTAGTTCAGACAGACAATCGGGTAGCCATGTTCTATATAAACAAACAAGGAGGGACAGGCTCTCTGTCGCTTTGCAACGAAGCTCTCAGATTATGGGCCTTCGCCAGAGAGCATCAAATTCACCTTCTTGCAGTGTATCTTCCAGGAGTTCAAAACTCTCGTGCGGACAGACTCAGTCGAGTTCTGCTTCCACACGAATGGTCCCTACATATGGACCAGATACGCAGAATCTTTCAGGAATGGGGGACCCTGGACATAGACCTCTTTGCAAGTCCATGGAATGCCAAACTTACCCGATTCTGTTCCAGAACTCAGTGTCAGGGAGCTCAGGCCCACGATGCCTTCCTCCTGCATTGGGGTCAGGAATTCCTCTATGCCTTTCCACCCATTCCTCTAATATCCAAGACTCTGTTCAAGCTCCAGAGGGATCACGGGACTATGATCCTCATAGCTCCCCGCTGGCCACGCCAGGTGTGGTTCCCTCTACTTCTGCATCTCTCCCAGGGATCCTCCCTGGACCTGGGAGCTGCGCCAGACCTTCTGTCACGGGAGGAGGGGACTTTGTGGCACCCAAACCTCAAATCCCTACATCTCAGAGCTTGGTTACTGAAGGCCTAAGTCTTCAAGACTTTAATCTTTCTCAACCTGTGACAGATATCCTTCATGCCTCTAGGAAACCTTCCACGAGGCGTTCTTATGCTTTCAAATGGAAACGTTTTTCCATTTGGTGTGCTCAGCAGGGTCTTGACCCTCTAGCACTTCCTTTGAATTCCCTCTTGGACTATCTCCTGCATCTTTCAAATGCAGGCCTTAAGACAAATTCAGTAAGGGTCCATTTGAGTGCTATTGCAGCATCCTTAAAACCTATAAATGGACAACCTGTCTCCTCTCATCCTCTTGTTGCACGTTTCATGAGAGGCCTGACTCTAACTAAACCTCCCATCCGACCTCCTCCGGTAGCATGGGATTTGAACCTAGTTCTAGGTCAGCTTATGAAGCCACCTTTTGAGCCTTTGGACTCTACCTCCTTCAAATTTCTTTCCTGGAAGGTTGTTTTCCTTATTGCAGTCACTTCGGCTCGCCGCATCAGTGAACTGCAGGCTTTAGTGGCTCATCCACCTTATACTAGGTTTCATCATGATAAGGTGGTCCTTAGGACGAATCCCCACTTTATGCCCAAAGTGGTCTCGCCTTTTCATCTTAATCAAGAGGCATATCTACCTGTCTTTTTCCCGGCTCCTCATGCATCCAGTGCAGAGAGGAACCTTCATACTCTGGATTGTAAAAGAGCTCTTGCCTTTTACCTCAACAGGACTCAACCACATCGAAAGTCTTCCCAACTTTTCGTGGCTTTTGATCCTTCTCATTTGGGACTTCCAGTCACCAAGCGTACACTTTCCAATTGGATCGCTCAGTGTATTTCTTTTGCTTACCAGAGTAAGAACATTTCTCTGGAGGGCCATGTCACAGCTCACAATGTGAGAGCCATGGCCACTTCTATGGCTCATCTTCACTCTGTGTCCATAGATCAGATCTGTCGAGCAGCCACTTGGGCCTCTGTTCATACCTTCACAGCCCATTACTGCTTGGACAAGGACTCCCGCCGGGATGCCTTGTTTGGTCAGGCTGTCCTCAAACACCTGTTCCATACTTAAACAACTCCTGCCCACCTTCCCTGGATGGATGCCTGAGATCCATGCGAAGATGGTTTACCCTTGGAGGGGGATCTCCCAGGCATCTTAGCTAGGGAGTCCCCATATGTGATGACTTATTCCTGCTTGTTCCTGGAGATAGCACAGTTACTTACCTGTAACAGGTGATCTCTGGGAACAGCAGGAATTAGTCATCACAACCCACCCACCTCCCCTAGGAGTTGTATCTCTATCTATCTATCTTCCTGTCCTCTCTCTCTCTATTGTCTCAGCTTTAAACTCGAACTGACGAGAGCTGGTCAGGAAGGCGGGAAGGCAGCGCACATGTGCAGTGGGAGGCCCCAAAAGCTTTTAATCTGAAAAGCTGGGGAGCTTTCCCGCGCGGGCTCCGTCGGTACCGACGTACCCATATGTGATGACTAATTCCTGCTGTTCCCAGAGATCACCTGTTACAGGTAAGTAACTGTGCTGTACTATGGATTTCCTTACCCTCCCTCCCTCTATTAGATCACTATTTCCAAGTGGCACCAACTCCCTTCTCTTGCACCAGATTTGGTGTTTCACTAAGGACTAGGTCCAAAATGGCTTCCCCTCTGGTCTGTTCATGAACCATCTGCTCTAAGCAGTTATTTTTCTATATGCTGATAAGTTGGGTATGTTTTACATACATTACCTTTTAGCTTGGTTTATAGTCTAGATGTTTGATAGTAAGTAAGAGATTGGAACGCTTCACTGTGTTGAGGCTGTGCTTTTATAGTTATAGTTTCTTTGGCTCCTGTCCTTTCCTCTGATGTTTTGGGCTTTTTTCTGGCCTGATATAGCTGCTTCTTAAAATCTTAAAATGATCGTTTGGCGGATCTAGTTGTAGTTCTGTGGTTGGTGCCTCGTTTTAGGCATTGATGTCATCCAGAGCCTCTTTTTAAGTTCTGAGTAACTTGGTGTTTTATGACAGTTCAGGATGAACTGCTGCAGCAGCTCTGGTGTGGAGTTTGGCCCTCCCCATAGTTTTGGTAAGTGTGGTGCTTCACTTAGTCGTTTTAAACGATGTTAAAGAAGTTGTGGTTTGGAGTATGAGTCGGCACAGACTGGTTGGTTTTTTTGGAAGAATAGTTTTGTCGGCTTTAGCCGTCTGAAGAAGCTGGTTCACTGTGAAACACCCGGTGTTGGATCTATAGGGGATTCCATTTGCCTTGCTGATATGCCAGAGAGCGGCGTTGTTGGATTTCATCATAAAAGCTAAGAAAAGCTAAAATTTTGTAGACATCTGTTGTTTTTTTTTAGTTTTGTTGTGGTGAGAGACAGCTCCTTTGATGGAAGCTCTATGTTTGTTTCAGTTACAAATGGTTGTGAGGGCCTCCAGAGTTTTTACCACAGCGGTAAGACGGCTTTCATTTTTTTGTTAGTGACTGTCCCTCCATTTTTCCAACTAGATGGTTTCACATTACGAGGCCTTTTGGTGTACTTCCACTGCGTTGGAACCTATAGGCAATATTGACTGAATGCTCTGGCTACAATAAATGGATGATGAGTTGTAAGTAGTGTATTTGATTTTTGTTTTGGCCTTTTCTGAAATGCTCAACTTTCAGTAGGTTCTAAGAAGACATTGTTTGATTGCTGGACATTGCACGCTGAATACTGCACTATGAATTAAGTTTGTGTTTGTTGCATTTGTCTGTTTTTGTATTGATTACCTGCAATTGTGTACCTACATGCAACTATGTTTGCAATTATGTTTTCAAACTGATTATTTGCAATTTTGTATATAGGAATCAAATATAGTGTCAATATGTGGGTGCTTACAATGTCTGAGGACCTTGCACTTAAATTTTAGGAGCTAAGAAATTCAACATATAATTTCTGTATTTGTGAAATTGCCTGTTTGTGTTTTGGGCCATTCAGCTGATACCCTATAGAGGTTTTATTGACCTTTTGATTATCGGATCTGTACTGGTTAGGCACTGTTTGTGTGTGTCTGGTCAGACTCGCCCTTTTAAAATATTGGGGCATTGGTAGTCCCCGGGGGGTGACTGAGGTCTTTTTTCCTCTTGCAGTAGGGTATTGCCTGATTTATTGACGTATGTATTTGTGGGTAGTTATAGGCTAAGAGAACGCTGGCTAGGTTCAGCTAAGGAGTTAGTGGTTACTTGTTATATTCGTTTGGCTCCTTGTGAGGGTTAATTGATATTTGTAGGGGATATTTTAAGACCTGGCGACAGTCACTCTGCATGCTGCATAGGGAAGAGGAATCGCCAGGAGGAAAAGGGTTACAATGTCTGGATACATTGTGGCTGGAGCTGGAGGACACTTCAACCAGATAAAGAACATTAGAAGCTACCCAGTAAAACGATACTAAAAATGTAAATAGGTACATTGGAGAGGAGAAATGGAAGAGAGGATGTACAATAGAAATTTGGTTGTCTCAAAAGTATATGTACATAGGAAGGAAATATTTTACGGGCGGGGGTAAAGTTCTAGAATGAGGCACCAAGATATGCAACTTTAAAAGGGATCAGAGTCGTACAAGAAACGTTCAAGGGAAGGGGTGTTGGATGCATGCAATGACTTTTCTGGGAAGGGTCAAATGACAACGAAATTCAGGCAAGCATAATATGAGTGCATGGAATTTTTAGATGCAAGAGTGAAGAATGGCTTTTTGTGAATTGTGTAGAACTGCTGGTTTGTTTTTATATTTGGGGTAGAGAAAATATCTTTAAGCTCTTATAGTAACAGAGTCAAGGAATGGAAAAGGCCAAGTGTTTGGATCCTTGCAGTGACGGTGCAAGTTTCTTGAGTTTCTGCCATTAATGTCCCATGTGGGGCTTTCTGTTGCAGGGAAGCATGGAGAGGTGCTGCCAGTTAGCAGGTGTCAGGAGCATCTTCTGCAGCTGAAGAAAAAGGTAACAGGCCCACCCTTTGTCCCATCCCTCAAATTAGGGTCCTGAGAATTGTCAGCAGTGGAACGACAATGTGTGCAATTCACCGTAGGGGGCACCTGCCCCTCTCCTGCATGTTCTCTTGTATTTCCTTCTCATGCTTGCCCCTTCCCTAATCAGAAGTGATTAGTATGTTCTTGCTTGCTTGCTTTATTTCTTTCTTTCTCACTCTCTCCAAACATTTACATAGAACAGGGTGTTGAACCTGTGTGATTATGTGGGATTCAAGGGGTGTGGTAAACCACAACTATTTACATTACATTAAAGCAGCTGTAATTTATACATTGCATAGGTATTTGTGGGTTCAGGGTATAGTCCATGGGAGAGTTACTGAGAGTGTAACTGTAGACTGTGATAGATGTACTTGATCAATTGGCTCCTAGGATGGGTCCATAGTATTCCGTAAAGAGGTTGGTCTTTTATAACTTTCCTGTAGTCTGATAGGTCCTTTGATGGCTTGTATTCTGGTGGGTAGGTCATTCTATATGGAGAATGCTCTTTTGCAGGTTGATTGTTTTGCTTTTGTCTTGCTTGCAAGGGATCTAAGGTGGTGGTATTGGATGTTTTTCTTGTTTTGTTCTGTGGGGGTTTCCTGATCATTGGTTGAGGGACGGGAGGAGACAAGCTGTGTATTATTCTGACGCTTGTTATCAAGGTCTTGTATTTGGATTGTATGGTGACTGGGCACCATTGTAGCTGTTGTAGTGTGGGGGTTATGAGGCTGTATCTTGCTGTTCCAGTAATTATTTAGGCTGCGGTGTTTTGCACCAGTTGGAGAGGGAGTATTGTTTTCTTGGGAAGGCCCTGGTAGATTATGTTGCAATAGTCTAATTTGGATGTGATAGATGTACATTCGGAAGTCACTATCACTTAGTAGTGTCTTGAGTTTGTGTACTGTCCTTAATTTGTGGTAGGCTGTCCTGGTTGTTTTCTTTGTGTGGTTGGAAGCGGGGTTATTGGTCAAACGTGACTCTAAGGGTATTTGACTTCTTGCTTGATTTGTTAGGGTATAGTCTAGGATCTGTATTGACTTTGGTGGGGAGTAGTACTTCTGATTTTTTTTTTTGAAGTTTATAGGGAGGTTTTGTTCTTCAAGCCATCCAGTCATTGTTTCGAGGCATGTGGTGATCTGTGACTTATCCGGATGTTCGACGTTTAGGGGGGTAAATACCATTATATCATCTGCATATATCCTGTATTGTATGTTGTATTGTTTTATGATATTGCAGAGTGGTTGTAAATACACAGGGTGGCCCAAAAAAAGTGAGAACATCTCGTAGCGTATAAGTTATATAAAAATTCAAAAAAGACAGATGTAAACGATTGACAAATTAAAATTAAAAAAAAGATGGCGACTGGCAATTGTCAAAATAAAGACCTTATATAGCTAAAAAAGATAAATAAGTAAACTATTTAAGCTTTTAATTTACGAGATGTTCTCACTTTTTTGGGCCACCCTGTATATTGAAAAGTAGTGCTGAGAGAGCCGAGCCCTGCAGGACATGTTGAATGAAAGGTCTTGATTGTTGTTGCTTTCAGGGGGAAAGGTATGATACAAACCATTTCATCACTGTACCATGAATCCCTATTTCTTGAAGCCTTTGTAGTAGAATATTATGGTTGACAGAGTCAAAAGCTGCAGTGAAGAATAGAACAAAGCTGTTTCATATGTTATCAATAGCCTGTATAAGTGTGTCCATTAGTGATGTAATTAGTGTTTCCACACTGTGATTCTGTTCAAATCTGTATTGGTGTAGGTCTAGCAGGGGCATGGTTGTCAGTGCTCCTGTAGTTGTTGCTGGACTACTTTTTCAGTTATCTTGGTTATGAAAGGTAGGCTTGAAATTGGTCAGTAGTAAGCTCTGAACAGGGACTGTCTCTACAGCACTACATGCGCCTTGTAGTGCTTTCCAAATGATTAGTAGTAGTAGAAGTGCTTGGTGTGGAAGGCTGTGAGGCTGATAAAGATGTATTTCTTGTGCTTCTACAACACTTTGAATCAGAACAGAAATCTGTGTGATAAGGGAAAGGCTGGAGGAGACGCTGGGGTCGAGTGCATCAGTGAAAGCAGGACTAGTGAGCTGGGGAGTATATGCCTGAGGGAACTCATGAGAGGTCTGTGGCTGTGGATGGAGTGGCGGGGGGGGGGGGGGGTGGCGGCGGGGAGTGTGGAAGGAGGCAGCCTTAGTGGTGTAGGGTATATCTGTGAGGAGGGAGGAGCGGTATAAGGGAAAGGAATGGAAAATAAAACAAAGGATATTATAATGCCTCTATCATTCCATGGTACGACCACACCTTGAATATTGTGTGCAATTCTGGTCGCTGAAACTTAAAAGGGATATAGCGATCTCCAGGAACAAGCAGGAATGTAGTCATCACATATGGGTATCGTCGGTACTGACGGAGCCTGCACGGGAACGCTCCCCAGCATCCAATTAGAAAGCTTTTGGGAGCATCCCACAGCACCTGCGTGCTGCCTTCCCGCCGCCTTTCCGAACTGCCTCTCTCCAGTTCTTCTTTTTCCGCGAAGCCAGCAGGTCGTCGTTCCTGTCACTGCAGAAGAATTCTTCTTTCTTTCTTTTCTTTTTTGTGGTCGCGTCTACCTTCCTCGACGCTTTACTGGTACCGCTGTTTTTTTCTTCTTATTTTCTGTCTTTTAAAAAATATATATATATATTCTACATTTTTTCCTATTTTCTTCAGGTGCACGTGCCTTTTTGGGCCTTAGGCCCAAAACCTTTTTCTTACAATAGAGAAACCTGCCTCAGGTTTCAAAAAGTGCACCAAGTGTGGCGTCACCATTTCCGTCACCGACACCCATGAATGGTGTCTAAAATGTTTAGGTCCTGCCCACTCCATCACGGATTGCATGTCCTGCGCCATGATGTCTAAAAGAGGTCGGCAGAACCGAGCTGCTAAGCTCAGTACCCTGTTTCCCTCTGATGCAGCTTCGGTGGCATCGACGTCTTCCAGGGCTTCCTCTTCCTCCCGTGGATCTCAGGTAACTAAACATAAGTCCAACCGGTCCTCAAAGGGTAGATCTCCTCCTAAGCATCGAGATGCCTCTGGCGTTGCCCTTGAGGATTCTGCACAGGCAAAATTGCCCCGGCGGGAGGCTTCGGCTTCCAAAGCATTATCGGGGCTCCAGGATGTTCTCGAGGCCTCGACCTCGGCAGAACTACTGGTGCCATGCTCTGGGCTACCGGCAGTCTTCTCCGGTACCGACATCCAGGCATCGGCAGCGTCGATAGACCAGAGAGTCCTGGCTATTGAGCGCAGTCTGGCGGCTCTCATTGCGGCATCAACGCCCTCGGAACCGTGACAGACAATTCGATCGGTATCGGTACCGGTACCGATAGCATGGACATCGGCATCGGTGTCTGCTTTGCCAGTACCCAGTCATCCGATGCCCTCCTGTACCGATACCCCGGTACCGATTACTCCTGGTACCGACTTCGGTCGGTACGGGTATCGGGCTGTTCAAGAGCATCCGGACAGACGGTACTTCAAGTCCTCAGAAGAATCTGAGGATTCTGACAGTTCTGTCGATGCAGGAATGCTTCTCCCAGAGGAGCCCTCCTCCCCTAAGCGCAGGATGTCTCCTCCAGAGGATATTTCCTTCCAGGATTTTATCAGGGAGGTGGCTCGGGGTCTGTCCATTACTGTGGCCCCTGAAACAGAGCTAAGGGCCGAGGAGTTGGAAATTCTACAATATCCCAAAACTCCTAAGGAGGCAGCTATCTTGCCCATTCATGAGATTTTATATGATCTCATGTTAAGGATGTGGGAGACACCTCTTATCACCTCTCCTCATTCTCGCAGACTGGATACTATGTATCGAGTCCCTCCTTGTCCTGGTTTCCAAAAGACTCAGCTTCCTCACCACTCTATTGTAGTGGAATCAGCTATGAGAAGGATCAAGAGTGCAAAGAGGTATGCCTCTAATCCTCCAGGACGTGAGTGCAGAACCCTGGATGCTTTTGGACATCGGGTCTTCCAAGCTTCCATGCTTTCTGCCAGGATCAGTTCCTATAGTCTCTACATGGGAATGTTCCTGAAGGAGGTCACAGATGATTTAGAAGTTTTAAGTCCTATTCTTCCTGAGGATAGAAGACAGGATTTTCTCACTTTGGTCAAACATGCCCAAGATGTTTCTAAATTTGCCAACCGTGCCGCCTTTGACTGCTTTGAGTGCATAAGCAGGACCTCTGCTATTGCCATAGGTGCACGTAGAATTGCTTGGCTCCAGGCATCTGATCTGGAGCTCTGGGTACAAGACAAATTAGGAAACATCCCTTGTACTGGTGAGAACCTGTTTGGTAGAGATTGGCAGGAAAAAGCCAATGAGATGGATGCTGAAAATTCCACCTTGGATAGATTATCCAAGTCCACAGCTGATCCTGCTAGAAAGAAATCTTTCAAGAAACCATTCTTTTCTAAGAAGAAAAGATATTATCCTGCCTATGCTCAGCAGGCACGTTCGGCAGGTCAGTTTGTCAAGAAGGGTCAGCAACCACCCAAACAGAAGAAAGCAAAGACTGCTAAGCCTCAGCCGTCACAGCAGTCTCAGCCTCCACAAGGCCTTTGACTTTCAGCTAGAGAACTTAACCTTCTTGGAATGGTGGAAGGCTCTGGTCCCCCGAGAGCCAGGAAGGCTATGTCACTTTGCCCCCAGATGGGGGCAGATAAGAGCAGAGCATTGGACACTCTCCATCATAAAGGAGGGGTATAAGCTTCATTTTTCAAACATGCCCCCTCACACACTAGTAAGGCAGTTCAATTCTCTGACCTCTATCATCAACCTGTTAGGGCAGGAGGTCGCTATTCTTCTTGCCCAAGGGGCAATAGAAGAAGTACTCATTCATCAGCAGGGTACAGGGTCCTACTCCCCTTATTTCCTTATTCCAAAGAAAACAGGGGGATACAGACCTATCTTAGACCTCAGAGAATTGAACAAATTCCTTGTCAAAGAGAAATTCAAGATGATTTCTCTCGGGTCTGTGCTGCCATACCTTCAGAGTCAGGATTGGCTTTGTTTTCTAGATCTCAAGGATGCGTACACCCATGTCCTCATCCATCCAACCCATAGAAGGTTCCTTTGGTTCCTTTTTCAAGGAAAGCACTACCAATACAGGGTGCTTCCTTTTGGCCTGGCCTCAGCACCAAGGGTGTTCACAAAATGCATGGCTGTGGTAGCAGCATTTCTCTGCACTCTAGGGATATTCGTCTTCCCCTACTTAGACGACTGGCTCATTCGAGCCCCAACAGAGTCAGAGGCCAGCACTTCTCTATCCTGCACAATGCGTATCCTTCAGTATTTGGGTCTTGTAATAAACATCCCAAAATCCAGTCTAACTACCACTCAGTCTTTAGAGTTCCTAGGAGCTTTGCTGGATACCAGAAAGGCAAGGGCCTATCTCCCTCAGGCCCGCTGCCTTCGCATGGTGCAGTTAGCTTCTCAAGCAGTGCTAAAGCCTCATCTCACTGCTCGAGAAATGTTACAACTACTAGGCCACATGGCATCTACTGTACATGTGGTTCCCTATGCTTGCCTCCATATGAGGGCAGCCCAGTGGACTTTATCCACTCAATGGACCCAGGTATCAGGGTGCCTGCCTGTCAGACAAAATAGCAAACACAAGTCGCCTTATTTTGTCCCTCCAGTGGTGGACATCCACTCAAAACCTGTTGCTGGGGTCCCCTTTTCAACAACCCTTACCCCAAGCAACTCTCACAACAGATACTTCTCCAATGGGTTGGGGAGCTCATCTGCAAGACCTCTCCACCCAGGGCACCTGGTCTCCACAGGAGAGTCATCTACATATCAATCTCTTGGAGCTCAGAGCAATCTTCCTTGCTCTGCGAGTGTTCCACACCCTGCTCAGCTACAAGACAGTCCTCATTCATACGGACAATCAAGTAGCCATGTTCTATGTGAACAAGCAGGGGGGAACAGGCTCTCTGTCGCTTTGCAACAAAGCTTTGTGACTATGGGCCCTCGCCAGAGAGCATCAGATTCATCTTCTGGCAGTGTATCTTCCAGGCATTGAAAACTCTTGAGCAGACAGACTCAGTCGAGTTCTGCTTCCACACGACTGGTCTCTGCATGCACACCAGGTGGCCAAGATTTTTCAACTTTGGGGAACCCCGGACATAGACCTCTTTGCAAGTCCGTGGAATGCCAAACTTCCCCGGTTCTGTTCCAGAATCCCGGCTCAAGGGGCTCAGGCCAGGGATGCTTTCCTCCTTTACTGGGGTCAAGACTTCCTGTATGCCTTTCCACCCATTCCCCTAATTCCCAAAACCCTGTTCAAGCTTCACAGAGACAGAGGCCATATGATTCTCATAGCTCCACATTGGCCACGGCAAGTGTGGTACCCTCTGCTTCTACATTTCTCTCAAGCTCCCTCCCTGGAGTTAGGGTCTGCTCCAGATCTCCTATCTCAGGAGGACGGAATGTTATGGCATCCCAATCCCCAGTCTCTGCATCTCAGGGCTTGGTTGCTGAAGGCCTAGATCTCCATGATCTTATTCTCCCTCAGCAAGTAAAAGATATTCTTTTTGCTTCCAGGAAACCTTACACAAGACGCTCTTATGCTTTCAAGTGGAAAAGGTTTACCATATGGTGTTCGCAAAAGGGTCTTAACCCCCTTGCGATACCTCTGGAATCATTGCTGAAGTATCTCCTTCATTTATCCAATGCAGGTCTTAAGACTAATTCAGTAAGAGTCCATTTGAGTGCTATTGCGGCTTACTTTAAGCCTCTAAATGGACAGCCTATTTCCTCTTATCCTCTTATAGTAAGATTTATGAGAGGCCTTCTTCTAACTAAGCCTCCCATTAGGCCACCACCGGTGGCATGGGACTTAAACCTGGTTCTTGGGCAACTCATGAAGCCACCTTTCGAACCTTTAGCTACTACCTCCTTGAAATTCTTTTCTTGGAAAGTTAACTTTCTCATTGCAATCACATCAGCACGTCGCATTAGTGAGTTGCAAGCGCTAGTAGCTGATCCACCTTATACAAGGTTCCATCATGACAAGGTAGTCCTTAGGACTCATCCACACTTTATGCCAAAGGTGGTCTCGCCTTTTCATCTGAACCAAGTGGTCTACCTACCTGTGTTTTTTCCAAGGCCTCATGCATCAAATGCAGAGAGGAATCTTCATACCTTGGACTGTAAATGAGCTTTAGCCTTTTTACTTACAAAGAACACAGCAACATAGAAAGTCCTCTCAACTCTTTGTTGCTTTTGATCCTTCTCATTTGGGACTTCCAGTCTCCAAGAGAACACTGTCTAACTGGATTGCTCAGTGTATTTCCTTCGCCTATCAGAGTAAGAACCTTTCTCTGGAGAGCCATGGCAGCCTCAATGGCTCATCTGTACTTTGTGTCTATCGACGACATCTGTTGAGCAGCCACTTGGACCTCGGTTCATACCTTCATAGCCCATTACTGCTTGGACAAGGACTCCCGCCGGGATGCCTTGTTTGGTCAGGCAGTTCTCCAACACCTGTTCCATACCTAATCAACTCCTACCCGCCATCCCTAGTAGAATGCCAGAGATCCATGGGGGGAGGTGGAGCCCCATTCAGGGACACACAACTTCTGGGGTCTCTCCCTGGCACCTAAAGCTAGGGAGTCCCCATATGTGATAACTACATTCCTGCTTGTTCCTGGAGATAGCATAGTTACTCACCTGTAAAAGGTGATCTCCGGGAACAGCAGGAATTTAGTCCTCATAACCCACCCACCTCCCCTAGGAGTTGTATCTCTCTATCTCTTTCCTTTCCCTCTCTCTCTCTTTGTCTCAGCTTTAAAACTCAACTGGAGAGAGGCAGTTGGGAAAGGCGGGAAGGCAGCACGTAGGCGCTGTGGGATGCTCCCAAAAGCTTTCTAATTGGACGCTGGGGAGCGTTCCCGCGCAGGCTCCATCGGTACCGACAATACCCATATGTGAGGACTAAATTCCTGCTGTTCCCGGAGATCACCTGTTACAGGTGAGTAACTATGCTTTATTAGAAAAGGTGCAGAGAAGAGCCACCAAAATGGTAAAGGGGATGGAATGATACTCCTATGAAGAGAGACTAAGAAGGTTGGGGCTCTTCAACCTGGAAAAGAGATGGCTGAGGGGAGATTTGATAAAGGTCTATAAATTAATGAATGGAATGGAACGGGTAAACGTAGCTCGATTGTTTACGTCGTCAGAATATAAAAAGACTAGGGGACATGCAATGAAGCTATTTAAGACTAATAAAAAATATATTTTTTCACTCAACGTGTAATCAAACTCTGGAATTTGTTACTGGAGGATGTAGTAAAAGCTGCTAGTGGTAGCTGGGTTTAAAAAAGGTTTGGACAAGTTCCTGGAGGAAAGGTCCATAAACCATTATTAAAAGGGATCCAGGATATCACTGCTTGACCCAATACAAGCATTGAGGAACCTGTGTCTTTTGGGGAGACTGCTAGGTACTTATGACCTAGATTGGCCACTGTTGGAGACAGGGTACTGGGCTTGATGGACCTTGCTCTGACCCAGTATGGCATATCTTATATTCTTATGAAGTGGGAGTCTAAGCTTTGTTTTACCATGTCTGCAGGGGATGTGTGCATCATATGTAACAGGACAGATGCTCGCTCTTATGAAGAGATTTTGTATGTGATTAGGGGGCCTTTGTTAGAGAAAATGCTAAGTATGAAGGGAAAGTACAGGAAAGGGTCCTTTTGTGTGATGAGTGAGTGGAGAGAAATGCAGAGGGGTGTGAGGACATAGACACAGAAAGAAGGGAGGGTCATTGATGGCCATAGATGAGGAATTTGGAACCATTCAAACAGCCTACAGTTGGGAAATCACCTGGCTGAAGATTTGCAGGGGTTCTGATGAAGCTTTATTCTCCTGCGGCCGTGAACTCTCAACATAAGAACATAAGATATGCCATACTGGGTCAGACCAAGGTCCATCAAGCCCAATATCCTGTTTCCAACAGTGGCCAATCTAGGTCATACGTACCTAGCAGTTTCCCCAAAAGACACAGGTTGCACAAAGCTTGTACTGGGTCAAGCATTGATATCCTGGGTCCCTTCTTAATAATGGTTTATGGACCTTTCCTCCAGGAACTTGTCCAAACCTTTTTTAAACCCAGCTACACTAACAACCTTTACTACATCCTCCGGTAACAAATTCCAGAGTTTGATTACATGTTGAGTGGAAAAATATTTTCTTTTATTAGTCTTAAATAGTTCCTGAGCGGTCCTCCAGTTTAGTCCTCCACATCCGGGAAGTGCACCTCCTCCTGCAGCACGGAGACTGGACCAATCAGAATCTTGCTCTCCTGATGTATCCTGCTGGAGCTCCCATCTCCGTGGGAGATGTGTCCAGTCTCCGTGCAGCAGGAGGACTTGTGAGCCTGGTGCTGGGCTCACTTAGTGACTTTGAGGCAACACTAGTTAGCTTTCCTTGGGGTTTGTTGTTTATTTCCCTTCTGTCTATTTTTCTTTTATTTGGTGGCTATCCCTTTAAATTTTTATGCTACAAGTGCTTAAAGGGGGGGCCGTTTGAGGAGCCGAGTCTGCACGCTCCTTCTCCCAACCCTCTGTGTGTGTGCTGCAGGCAGCGAGTTTACCTGGATCTCCCTCCTAGACAGTTCGGGGGTGAGATCTGGTGGTGGCAGCCCCGTTGCTGTCTTGTCACGCCGGCTGTATGATTTTCACGGCCCAGGCTGACTTCTACTGCAGGTGAGTTTTCTGTTGCTGGTCGGGGCTGTCCCGCGGTGCTGCATCCGCTCAGCGGTTCTTCTTTGTTCAGCTTTCTGGCAGCCAGCGGTGAGTCGCAGAGCACCGGCAGTGCTTTGAAGCGTTCTAGTTTTCTTTAATTATTTTTATCGGGCTGCTGATCGCGCGGTCTACTTTCTTGTTTTCCCGCTGTTTTTTTCCTTCACCCGTCGGTGCCGGCGGCCATTTTACCGCGCCGGCGTCTTTTTCTTTTTCCCGCGTTTTTCTCCTTGTTGGGGGCTGCTGCGGGTTAACGGTACCGGTTTCGTTGGTTTTTTTTCTAGCCTGAGACCCTTCTCTCCATCGGATTGGTTTCTACTGCCTACAATAAATAAAAATAAGGGGGAAAACCATTTTTAAACACTTTGTGGAGACTTTTGCTCACCCTTCTTCGTTTTTGGCTCTGGGGTCCTGTTTGGCCTGCTGGCTTCTTGCTTCTATGTCGGCAAGGCCACAGTGCTTAGTCTGTGGTTCTCGCAGAGGGGCTATATCGGAGTCCGGGGTTTGTAAGGGCTGCGCGTCAGTCTCCTCTGACCTTGAACACCAGATGGAAGGCAAGGCTCTCTTGGACCCTGTTAGTCCGGCCCGGCAGCCTGTCAGAGAGCCGTCTCCAGGCTCTCAACCTCCAGTTTCTCCTGTGGCATCCAAGGAGCAGGGGATCCCCTTGCCCGAGGCTGCGTCGGGTCCTTCCTCCATAGATTTCTCGCCTGATTTTGTTCTTTTGATGCATCAGGCTTTCCGCTTGGGCCGTCTGGGTAAGTTGCCAGAGGCCAGGGCCTCTCCGTTGTCCCTCCCCTCCCCTCCCGTTTCGGGGAGGAGGGTCAGCGGACGGTCCAGAAGCCAGTTAAGCGCTCTCGCTTCTCTTTTGAGAGTGAGGACGTCGACTGGCATGAGCCTGAGCTGGCGGAGGAGACTGATGACATCGGTGAGGAATTGGAGGAAGGGGAAATTCCGTATCCCGAGGATCAGGCACGGATCATTCGGGTGTTTCGGCGAGAGGAGTTCCGTTGATTACGGAGTCTCTTCAAACGCTCAATCTTGCCTCAGTTCCTTCGGCGGAGGAGGACGTCCTGGAAGATCCCCTCATTCAAGCCTTGCGAGACTCTCAAGTCGTGTTTCCAGTGCATCGCGTGGTAGCTCAAATGGTTCAGACTGAATGGGATCAGCCCGAATCCAGTCTAAAGGGCATTCGTACGATGAACCGGTTGTATCCTCTAGCTGACAAGGACAAGTTTAAATCGCCCCGCGTTGACGCCCTGGTTTCGGCGGTCACCAAGAAGACTATGATTCCGGTCGAAGGCAGTGCGGCTTTGAAGGATACGCAAGACAGGAAAGTAGATGGTTTGTTAAAACAGGCCTTTGAAACTAATGCCTTATCTCTGCAAGCCTCTATTTGTGGGGCCTGGGTGGCTAGGGCATGTTTGAGATGGGCTCAGCGTTTAGGGCAAGAGTCCACCTTCAACCAGCAGAAGTTGTTGGAAGTGACCCGCTTGGAGTCTGGGTCGGCTTATTTGGCGGATGTTCATTATGATTTGATTAGAACATTGGTTAATAGTATGGCTTCCTTGGTTGCGGCGCGCAGGTCTATTTGGCTGAGGAATTGGGCTGCTGACGGTTCCTCTAAGTCGCGTCTCAGTAAATTACCTTTTAAGGGGAAATTGTTGTTTGGTGAGGATTTGGATAAGTTGGTGAAAGATTTAGGGGACTCGAAAGGTGGTAGACTCCCGGAAGATAAGCCTAAGCTCGGCAGAACTTTGTCGATCCCGCGAGGTCCGTCTCGGGACTTTCGAAGATTTCGGTCGTCCCGTTTGTGGAGTTCCCAGCGTGGTCGCTTTGGGTACCGCTCTCAAGGGTTTTGCGGCTTCCGGGGAGCAGGCAGAGGATTTGCCCCTGCCGCCTCTTCGTCTTCCTCCTCCTTTTCTCGCAAGCCGCAATGACGCCAGGCGGATTCCGGAGGGCTGTCCAGCCATTGGTGGTCGCCTTCGGGGATTCCTGCCTGCATGGGCCCGGATAACTTCCGATCAGTGGGTGTTGGAGGTTATCCAGGAAGGCTATGCCCTCGAGTTTGCCTGTCCCCTTCGAGATTCCTTCGTTCTTTCTCCCAACAAAGGCCAGCACAAGGAGCAAGCACTTCGCTTGACGTTAGATCGGCTTCTCGCCTTGGGGGCGGTGGTTCCCGTTCCGGCGGCCGAGCACGGTCTGGGGCGTTACTCTATTTATTTTGTGGTGCCAAAGAAAGACGGCTCCCTCCGCCCTATTCTGGATCTCAAGGGCGTCAATTGTTGTCTCCGGGTGCCTCATTTCCGCATGGAAACCCTTCGGTCCGTCATTGTGGCGGTCCGTCAGGGGGAGTTCCTAACCTCTCTGGATCTTTCCGAGGCTTATTTGCACATTCCTATCCGATCGGTCCACCAGCATTTCCTCTGGTTCGCGTTCCCCTGGGGGCACTTTCAGTTTCAAGCTCTGCCCTTCGGATTAGCGACGGCCCCGCGTACTTTCACCAAGATCATGGTGGTGGTGGCCGCAGCTTTGCGACGGGACGGCGTCCTGGTCCACCCTTATCTAGACGATTGGTTGATTCGGGCGAAGTCCAAGGAGGAGAGCTTGCAGGCTACGGAGAAGGTGGTGACTCTCCTGCAATCTCTCGGCTGGGTGGTCAATGCGCAGAAAAGTCGGTTAGTACCGACGCAGGGCCTCGAGTATCTCGGAGTTCAGTTCGACACGGCGAGAGGGTTGGTGTGCTTACCGCCTCGGCGTGTTCAGGCCTTGCAAGATCTAGTGCGCACGTTCCTCGGGATGTCCGCTCCTTCTGCTTGGTGGTACCTCCGCGTTCTTGGGTACGATGGCGGCTACTCTGGAGGTTGTGCCCTGGGCCAGGTTTCACATGCGTCCCCTTCAGAGAGCCCTCTTACGTCGTTGGTCGAACCAGACGGAGTCGCTCAGCAAGCGCTTGCTTGTCTGATCCGTGTTCGTCAAGCTCTACGGTGGTGGAGCTGCTCCCGGACGTTGCGAGCGGGACAGCCCCTGGAACAGCCTCGGTGGGTTCCGGTGATAACAGATGCCAGTCTGCTCGGCTGGGGTGCCCACTGCGAGGGTTGTTTCACGCAGGGGACATGGTCGGCCCAGGAATCCTCCTGGTCGATCAATCGGCTCGAGCTTCGCGCGATGCGGAGAGCGCTGGAGGCCTTCGAATCGACTCTGCAGGGCCGAGCGGTCCGGGTGCTCTCGGACAATTCGGCGACGGTAGCGTACATCAACCGGCAGGGCGGCACAGGAAGCGTAGCCTTTGAGGACGAGACGGAAGCGTTGTTCCAGTGGGTCGAGCTCCGTCTGTCGGCGTTGTCAGCGGCGCATATCGCGGGAAAAGACAATGTCATGGCAGATTTTCTCAGCAGGGTGCATGTGGATCCCGGAGAGTGGGAACTGCACCTACAGGTCTACGCGCAGATAGTTCGCCGGTGGGGTCCTCCACTAATGGACCTCATGGCGACGTTTCAGTCGGCCAAGACGGGTCGCTTCTTCAGCAGGTGGAGAGAACCCATGTCTGAGGGGATCGACGCTCTCATTCAGCCGTGGCCGAGAGGCGGTCTCCTCTATATCTTTCCGCCGTGGGCGTTGATCGGCAGGGTGATCCAGCGCATCGAAGCGCATTGTGGTCAGGTGTTACTCGTGGCTCCGGATTGGGCCAGACGTCCCTGGTATGCAGATCTGGTACGCTTGATCGACGGGGTTCCCTGGCGACTTCCAGATCGACCGGACCTGCTGCTTCAGGGACCGCTTCGGATGCCTCAGGTGGCTCGGTTCTCGCTTACGGTCTGGCCATTGAAAGGGCTCGCTTGAGGAAGAAGGGCTATTCTTCAGCAGTTATTTCTACCCTGCTGAGGGCTCGCAAATCCTCCACCTCCCTCGCTTATGTGCGCGTTTGGCGCATTTTTGAGGACTGGTGTTCGCGTCGTAGGATTCGTGCGGCGACCGCTTCTGTTTCCATGATTCTCAGTTTTTTGCAGAACGGATTTGATAAAGGTCTGGCCGCCAGTTCCTTAAAGGTTCAGCTGGCGGCTCTCGCGTGCTACAGAGGCAAGGTGCTAGGGGTTTCTCTGGGGATGCACGCGGACGTCCGACGTTTTCTAAAGGCAGTTTTCCGGCTGCGACCTTCGCGCAGGGTTATTATTCCTCCTTGGGATTTGAATCTGGTCCTGCCAGCTTTGGCTCGTCCGCCCTTTGAACCGTTGCGGCGCGCGTCGGTTAAAGATCTGACCCTGAAAACTGTTTTTCTCGTAGCCATTTGTTCAGCACGGCACATATCGGAGCTGCAGGCGCTTTCGTGCAGAGAGCCGTTTTTATCTTTTTCTAGAAATCGAATGGTGTTGCGGCCGGTGCCATCCTTTCTTCCGAAGGTGGTCTCTCCTTTTCATCTGAATCAGTCTGTCTGTCTTCCGGTGTTTCCCTCTGACGCAGCTGGTGATTCGGTGGCCGGATTGCATCTCTTGGATGTCCGACGGGTGCTGCGTCGTTATTTAAAGGTTTCGGAAACCTTCCGCAAGTCAAATCGCTTGTTTGTGCTCTTTGGCGGGGTGCGCAAAGGCGAAGCAGCGGCAAAGTCTTCTCTTTCTAGGTGGATTAAGGAAGCGATTTCCTCCGCTTATCTTGTGCAGGGACGTGAGCTTCCGGTGGGTTTGCGTGCTCACTCTACTAGAGCGCAAGCGACGTCGTGGGCAGAGCATGCTCTGGTTCCGCCGGTGGAGATTTGCAAGGTGGCTACTTGGTCGTCCCTCCATGCTTTCAGCAAGCACTACCGCTTGGACGTGTTGGCCGCTCGGGATTCTTGTTTTGGGTCGGCGGTTTTGTGCGCCGGGTTACAAGTTCCCGCCCGTTCCTAACTGCTCTGTTACATCCCGGATGTGGTGGACTAAACTGGAGGACTGCTCAGGAAATTGAAATTACACTTACCTGGTAATTGTAGTTCCTGAAGGGTCCAGTTTAGTCCTCCTTCCCTCCCTCTCTCTCTCTGTCCTTTTTGTTTTTTGCCGGCGTGATTGTTACTGGGCAACGGTGAGTCCGGTAAGAAATTTCTAGGGAACCCTTCTGTTGGGGGCTCCTCGGGCTTTTCCGTATTGCCGTGGAACGTCTGTTCCTTCCTGTTTCTCGATAGCTACCTGTGGTATCAGGTGGACTGATGAAGCGCTGTGCAGTGTCTTGGCTTCCTCGTTTGGGGAGGGAGTTGTTGCTGTTAAGGGGTTTCATAGGGATAAAGTTGCTATTTTTACTTCTTTCATGTGTTGCTTCTTTAAGTCTGCTTTGTTAATAGTTCACTGGGGGGCTGATGGGAGCTCCAGCAGGATACATCAGGAGAGCAAGATTCTGATTGGTCCAGTCTCCGTGCTGCAGGAGGAGGTGCACTACCCGGATGTGGAGGACTAAACTGGACCCTTCAGGAACTACAATTACCAGGTAAGTGTAATTTCAATTTTACCCTGTAGCTTCATTGCATGTCCCCTAGTCTTTCTATATTCTGATAACGTAAGCAATCGATCTATGTTTACCCGTTCCACTCCATTCATTAATTTATAGACTTCTATCATATCTCCCCTCAGCTGTCTCTTTTCCAGGTTAAAGAGCCCTAACCTTTTTAGCCTTTCTTCATAGGAGTATCCTTCATCCCCTTTACCATTTTGGTGGCTCTTCTATGAACCTTTTCTAATAACGCTATATCCTTTTTAAGATATGGCGACCAGAATTGCACACAATATTCAAGGTGCGGTCTCACCATGGAAAGATATAGAGGCATTATAATATCTTTTGTTTTATTTTCCATTCCTTTCCTTATGATACCTAGCATTCTCCAGGACCAAGCAGGAAGTCAGCCCTCACTTATGGGTGACGTCGGCGCCGACGGAGCCCTCGCGGAGCAATTTTCCCCAGCTTTCAAAGAAAGCCTTTGGGAATTGCAGCGCGCATGCGCGGTCGTCTTCCCGCCCGAAGGTGCCATCTTAGCCAGTCTTCTTTTTTCCGCGGAGCCCTACAGACGTCCCCGTCTTGTCCCCGCGAAAAAGTTGATTTTCCTCTTTATTTTATACTTTTTTCTTTCGGTTCGACGCCGATCGTTTTCCCGCCCGGACTCGCGACGCCGGTCTCGAGTCCTCTTCCGTTTTTTCGGTTTTTCTGACTTAGTCAGCTTTCGTTTTCGTTTTCCCTGGCAGCCCGGTCCTTTGACCTCGCAGGGGCCCTTTTTCCCCCGATGGCTGCCAGTGGCTTTAAGCGGTGTGGTCGGTGTGACCGAAATATGTCACTAACCGACACACACGACTTTTGCCTCCGCTGCCTGGGCCCGGATCATGAGGAACTGATCTGTGGGCCCTGCAGCAAACTGTCCTCGAAGGCGTTGAGAAGTCGGCGGCATCAGCGCGAGAGAATCTTCGCTGACCCCAGCCGTACCCGGACCTCGTCGGAGGCCTCCGTGTCGAAAGGCTCCAGCTCGGAACGTCGCCGGAGCTCCTCCGACCGGGGTTCTCCCTCCGGGGACCATCGTCGGAAGGAAAAACCCGCGAGGGCGGCGTCGGTGGACGCTCCTGGCTCCGCGAGGGCCAGGTCGCATAGCCCCGACAGCCGCCCCGGGTCCTTGGAGAAGGAGCACCTCCCGAAGCGACCTCGCCTGGAGTCGGAGATGCCTGCCCGGGTAAGTCCTGTAGTCCTTCTGGACTCGCCTCCGCGACAGCCGACGTCGGGCCCGACGCTGTCGGGGCCCGAGTCGGGGGCTGCTGGGTCACCTGAGCTCGGACTCAGGTTGACGGCCTTGGAGAGCAGACTGTCTGCCTTCATGGACCAGCAGCGGGCACTGCTCGCTGGCTTCGCTGGCGTCGCTGCCCCGACCGCCGGGACGTCGACGTCCAAGTCGACCCCGGAGACCGAGCCGATCCTCGAGTCGATGAGAACTCGAGTCGATCCTCGGTTGAGGTCGCCCTCGGCCTCCCGTTCGGGACCGAGGTCGCCGACGCCGACTCCCTCGGCGTCGGGGCGGCTGGCGCCGCACCCTGCCCGGGCCGACCCCACCGAGTCCTCGTCGGAGTCGGTCTGGGAGTCTGAGGAGGAAGAGTCACCTGATTCTTTCCGGACTCGGTGTGTCCCATCGGACTCTCCGGAGTCCGAGCCTCGGAAGCAGTCCCCCCCGGAGGATGCCCGGTTCTCGGACTTCGTTAGGGATATGGCCAAGGCTTTGGCCTTCCCTGCGGATCCCGAGGAGGAGCCTCGAGCCGAAGAGCTCGACGCCCTCCAGTATGACTCTCCCGCGAGGGAACACTTTACTGTGCCGGTTCCTCCTATGCTGGAACGACTACTCTTCCGCATGTGGGAGAGTCCGGCCTCCTCGCCGGTCCTGAGCAAGCGGGTCGATTCTATCTATCGAGTCCGCAAGAGCCCTGGCTTTCAAAAGGCACAGCTGCCACACCATTCCATGGTAGTGGAATCGGCCATGCATCGTCTTAAGAGCCAGAAGATGCACTCCTCGGTGCCTCCTGGAAGGGAGGCCCGTAACCTGGATGGCCTTGGCAAGAAGTGCTTCCAGGGCTCTATGCTCGCCTGTCGTGTCCAGACTTACCAGCTATACATGGGCATGTATCTCCGGGATCTGGCTAAAGAGCTAGCCGGATTCTCCGCTGGTCTCTCCGAGGAGCCCTTGCGGAGGTTCCTAGCCTTGTCCACGGGTATTCGGGAATGCTCAAAGTTCATGTCCCGAGCAGCCTATGATGGCTTTGAAGCCTCGGCTCGAGTGGCCGCAGCCGGCATCGGTGCCCGCCGACAGGCTTGGCTTCAGTCGTCTGACCTTGAGCCCTGGGTACAGGACAAGTTGGTCGATGTCCCCTGCCGAGGCGAAAACCTCTTTGGCAAGCCCATGGCGGAAAAGGCTGCACAAATTGAGACTGAGACTCTCACCAGGACCAGGCTTTCTAGGAAGACCTCCGCCCCTTCCCAGAAAAAGAAGGGCTCGGGAAAAAAGTCCTTTTACCCGAGGAAGGCAGCTGCCTACAAACAATACCCCCATTATCAGGCCCCTGCAGCTCCCCAACAGGGCCAGCAGGCCAAGGGACGGGGTAACGGGTCCCGTAGGCAGCAAGCCCCCAAGCCTGCACCACCAGCCCCTGCTCAGCAGGGTGGGGGTTTTTGACTCGCTCAGCATAGCCTCTCCCCCCCCGCTGGTTCCCCCCAGCACCGGAGGCCGGCTGGTTCACTTCGCCCACAGGTGGTCCAGCATCACCGCAGATGCCTGGGTGCTTCAGGTCGTGCGAGAGGGCTACCTTCTCCACTTCCACCAGGTCCCTCCCTCCTATTTTCCGGGAGAGCCTCCGCGCCCCCCTCTGCACAGGGAGTTGCTCCTTCAGGAGTTAGCAGGTCTTCTGCAGGAACAGGCGGTGGAACCGGTGCCACACCACCTGAGAGGTCAAGGCTTCTATTCAAGGTATTTTCTGATACCAAAGAGAACAGGGGGCCTCAGACCCATCCTGGACTTGTGCAACCTCAACAAGTTCCTTGTGCGGGAGAAGTTCAAAATGCTTACCCTTGGAATCCTTCTGCCCTACCTCCAGCAGGGAGATTGGCTATGCTCCTTGGATCTAAAGGATGCCTACACGCACATCCTCATCCACCCAAGCCACCGCCAATACCTAAGGTTTGTGGTGGCAGGAAATCATTACCAGTACAGAGTACTGCCCTTTGGCCTGTCCTCCGCACCGCGAGTCTTCACAAAATGCCTCGCGGTCGTGGCGGCCCATCTCCGGCTTCGCGGCCTCTTTGTCTTTCCGTACCTCGACGACTGGCTCATCAGAGCAGCGTCCGCTCAGGAGGTCACCCACGCCACGTGCCGCACGGTGACTCTGCTGCAGCACTTGGGCTTTGTCATAAACTTCGCAAAGTCCACTTTGCTCCCCTCACAGGATCTCGAGTTCATCGGCGCAAGGCTGCACACCCCTCAGGCGCGAGCGTACCTACCGCTCGACAGGGCTCAGCGGCTCATGGACCTAGCCGACCGCTTTCGCAGCCAGCCCCTGGTCTCCGCCAGGCGCTTCCTGAGACTGCTCGGCCATATGGCTTCCACCGTCCATGTGACCCCCAATGCCCGCCTGAATATGCGGTCTGCTCAATGGTGTCTCCGCCGGCAGTGGCGACAAGCCACAGGCGGCCTAGCAGACCTGGTGCGCGTCTCCGAGCCGCTGGTCTCGTCTATCCGGTGGTGGCTCCGGCAGCCGAACCTGGTATTAGGAATGCCTTTCCAGTCACCTCAGCCGACCCGGGTGCTGACCACCGATGCATCCCTCCTGGGCTGGGGAGCCCATTGCCAAGAGGCACGTACTCAGGGCCTCTGGACCAAGTGGGAGTCTGCTCAGCAGATCAACTTCCTGGAGCTCAGGGCGATCCGCCTAGCTCTCAAGGCCTTCTCCCACCTGCCCTCCCAACAGTCCGTCCTTGTCCAGACGGACAATCAAGTTGCCATGTTCTACGTGAACAAGCAGGGGGGCACGGGCTCCTTCCTCCTCTGCCGGGAGGCACAGAAGCTCTGCTCTTGGGCCGTCAGTCACGGCATTCTCCTCAAGGCAGTTTATCTCCCGGGCCCAGAAAATTGCCTGGCGGACAAACTCAGCAGGGTCCTCCAGCTGCGCGAGTGGCGTCTGGATCCCTTGCTCGTCCAGAAGCTCTTCCTCAGGTGGGGCCTCCCCACGATGGATCTCTTTGCCAGTCCTCGCAACCGGCAACTTCCTCGCTTCTGCTCTCGTCAGCCTCACCCCCTTCGGGTTGCGGCGGACGCCTTTCTGATCTCATGGTCGGGGAGCCTTCTGTACGCTTTCCCTCCCATTCCGTTAGTCTCTCGGACTCTTTTCAAGGTTCTCCGAGACAAAGCCTTCATGATCCTGGTGGCCCCTCGCTGGCCCAGGCAGCCGTGGTTTCCGCTCCTGCTGCAACTGGCGGTGGAGGATCCAATCCCTCTGGGGGCGCAACCGGATCTCCTCACCCAGGATCAGGGGTCCCTACTGCACCCCAACCTCAGGTCTCTCAACCTCATGGCCTGGCTGCTGAGAGGGTAGTCCTTGCTCCCCTTCTCCTGCCGGCGGAGGTGGAGGAGGTCGTCTTGGCTTCGCGACGGCCTTCTACCCGCAAATGCTACGCCCTTAAATGGCGTCGCTTTGCAGTCTGGTGTACCGAACAGTCTCAGGATCCCTTCTCCTGCCCGGTGTCGGTGATCTTGCAGTACTTGCTACACCTCTCTAATCTAGGACTTAAGTCCAACTCCGTCAAAGTTCACCTCAGTGCTCTTTCGGCACATCATGTGCCGGTGGACGGTAGACCTCTCTCCAGCGACCCTCTCGTAGCGAGGTTTCTCCGAGGTCTCCTTCTACTTAAACCACCTCTGCGCCCGCCAGCGCCGAACTGGGACCTGAATGTGGTTTTGCAGCGGATCACCTGTCCGCCTTTTGAACCCATGGCTACATGTTCTCTCCGTTTTCTGTCTTGGAAAACACTGTTCTTGGTAGCCCTCACTTCCGCTAGGCGCGTAAGTGAGTTGCAGGCCCTCGTGTCTGATCCCCCCTACACTCGGTTCTACAAGAATAGGGTAGTCCTACGGACTCACCCTAAGTTTCTGCCTAAAGTGGTCTCCCCTTTTCACATCAATCAGGAGGTGGTACTTCCAACCTTCTTTCCCAGACCACACTCCAGCCGAGCCGAGACGGTCCTCCATACCCTGGACTGTAGAAGGGCATTGAACTTCTACCTTGACCGTACGCGGGAGCACCGTACAGCTGCTCAGCTTTTTGTGTCTTTGACCCCAATAAATTGGGACTCCCGGTCTCCAAGCGTACTCTGTCCATCTGGGTTGCGGACTGTATCTCTTGGGCTTATGGGGCAGCCGGACTCGCCTTAGAAAGTCGAGTCACGGCTCATTGTGTTCGGGCAAAGGCCACGTCAGTGGCTTACCTCCGCTCTGTTCCGCTGGCAGACATCTGCCGGGCCGCTACTTGGTCTTCGAGCCAGACTTTTGCGGTCCATTACTGTCTCGAGAGGGAGTCCCGTAGGGACAGTGCTTTCGGACAGGTAGTCCTCCGTAATCTCTTTGAGGTCTGAGCAACTCCTACCCTCCATCCCGGATGTGGGCTACCGGTGGGTGATAATTCAGCGAAGATTCTTTCCTTCTGTGCTGCTGAGCTAGAGGGAGCTCATTTTTGTGCTTAGGGTCTCCGGTAGCCTTGAGCTTGGGAGTCCCATAAGTGAGGACTGACTTCCTGCTTGGTCCTGGAGAAAGCGTAGTTACTCACCTGTAACAGGTGTTCTCCAGGAGCAGCAGGAATCGGTCCTCACTACCCTCCCTCCTCCCCTTGGAGTTGCAATCGTCTGCTTATGTTCTTTTTGCAAATTTTTATGCTGTCTTTTTTAGCTATGTCATCTGACTGGCTAAGATGGCACCTTCGGGCGGGAAGACGACCGCGCATGCGCGCTGCAATTCCCAAAGGCTTTCTTTGAAAGCTGGGGAAAATTGCTCCGCGAGGGCTCCGTCGGCGCCGACGTCACCCATAAGTGAGGACTGATTCCTGCTGCTCCTGGAGAACACCTGTTACAGGTGAGTAACTACGCTTTCTATTTGCTCTCTTGGCTGCCGCTGCACACTGGGCCGAGGGTTTTAACATGTTATCCACAATGACGCTTAAATCTTTTTCCTGGGTGGTGGTTCCTAATGTGGAACCTTGCATTGTGTAACCATAGTTTGGGTTGTTCTTCCCTAGGTGCATAACTTTGCACTTGTCCACATTAAATTTAATCTGCCATTTTGAGGCCCAGTCTTTCAATTTATCAAGATCCTCTTGCAATTTTCCACAATCCTCTTGGGTTTTAACAACTTTAAATAGTTTTGTGTCATCTGCAAATTTGATAACCTCACTCGTTATTCCACTTTCCAGGTCATTTATGAATATGTCAAAAAGCAGCGGACCCAGCACAGATCCCTGGGGTACACCACTACTCACCTTTCTCCACTGGGAAAATTGGCCATTTAGCCCAACCCTCTTTTTTTCTATCTTTCAACCAGTTCTTGATCCACAGTAGTACACTGCCTACTATCCCCTGACTCTTTAGTTTTGCCAAAAGTCTCTGATGAGGGACCTTGTCAAAGGCTTTCTGAAAGTCCAGATACACTATATCAACCGACTCACCTTTGTCCACCTGTTTATTCACACTTTCAAAAAAACATAACAGATTAGTAAGACAAGATCTTCCTTGTCTAAAGCCATGTGGGCTGTCTCCCATTAGGCCATGACTATCTACATGCTGAGTAATTTTATTCTTTATGATGGTTTCTACCATTTTTCCCGGTACTGACGTGCGGCTCACCAGTCTGTAGTTTCCCGGATCACCCCTGGAACCCTTTTTAAAAATTGGTGTTACATTGGCGATCCTCCAATCTTCAGATATTAGAGATGATTTTGATGATAGTTCACAGATTACTAATAGCAGGTCTGCAATCTCATATTTCACTTCTTTCAATACCTTTGGATGTATACCATCCGGCCCAGGTGATTTGCTACTCTTCAGTTTATCTAATAGACAAGAGAATTCTACCAGAGCTCTGATAGGCTGGGCTCTGGTGATATGGATCTACCCCTAGGGGTCTCCCTCAGTATTTCTCTGTCTGCAGCAGATCTGGTGGCCTTTGTTATTTTTCCTTCCAAAAGCCTCTTAAATCCATTTGGGGGAAGAAATTAAGTTCCCATGGTCTCGGCTTGATTCACTTTGGACCAGGGTGTCTGCAGCGGAGCTCCTGGGTCTCTCAGTTGAGTTCGCTGTCTGAAAAGATCCCCAGCAGCTAGCCACGAGGGCTTGCTAGCTGGATGAAGGGCTGCTCAAAATCAGCTTTTTAGCTTTGATTTTGGAAGTTTTGGCATCAGTCTCGATTTCTGCCGCTGCCCTTGGTTCCACTGCTTTAAACGGCACTGTAAGTACAGGTTTTTTATTTCCTTTTCTCACCGGCTCCTGCAACTCCTCGACGGCACGAACAGCACGTCTGTACTTTTAATCCCTCCTGTCGGCGATTGGTGTGTCAGTGACCTCCTCTCTTCTTCCTCTTTGTTATTTGGGCTAAATTCGGCAGAAATGAACTTATTTAAAGTGTGTTTTGATAAATTTGTTTGCCGGTGGCCATTTTGAATCGCCGCAGAGCTCCGATTTTGGCGGCAAACTCGGGATTTTCTTTTGGCTTGCTGTTAGCCCTCCTTTGCTCGGCTAGCCTGTTCTATTGCTTGTTGGCCCAAAACCTTGATTTTTGAGAGAGATTTTTTTTCACTTAGCACGCTGTAGTTCAAAAAAAAAAAAAAAGTGCCTCTTCTCGGGTACAGTTTCTCTTAACTGACACCATGCCCTCCTCAGTGCAGAGGTTCATTGTGTGTCACAAAAAGCAGAAGGAACTTAGAAATCGTTTATGCACATCCTGTTTTGCTCATCCGGGGGAATCTTCGTCAGCCGAGCCACTTCCAGGGACCGTGGTCTCTGAGTTGCCAGTGCTAGAGGGTCCGCTGCTCTTGTCAGCTTCATCAGAACCTCAGAGGGCACTTCCAGTATCTCTTCGAGCTCCCACAGTTTCGGCACAATCTACCCTGCCCTCTGAGGAGCACCTTTTAGCGCTGTTTCGCCAGGCGTGGACGCTCTGGCATGCTGAATCTTCGGCTTCTGCTGCGGGGCAGCCAGTGGGGCCACAGGAACCCATGCCTGCTTCGGCTGCCCGCAAGCGGTCCAAGCCTTCGCTTGGCCTTAAGGGATCTCGTCGTCCTAAGGAGTTGCAGTTCCTGATAGATGATGATTTACTCCCTGAAGAGGACAGATCTTCTGTGGATGGTTCTGCGGAGTCCTCAGGTCGTGAGGATGGAGAGTACTCTCCATCGGACTCCTCTGGCCTGTTCCGCAAGGAGGAGTTATCCGCCCTTATTGGGCAAGTTTCTGAAGCGCTTCGCCTTTCCAATCTGGCTGAGGCGCAGACTCCTACCCCTTCATCTCAGGCGGATCCCATCTTGCAGGGCATTCGTAAACCTTCGAAGTCCTTTCCCTTTCCACCAGAATTGCAACTGATGGTATCCCGGGAGTGGGATTCTCCTGACAATCCGCTGCGCAACGCTCGGCGCCTATGGCAGTTGTATATCTGGGCTCCGGAGGTCCTGGAACATTGGCTTGCGTATCCGAAGGTGGATGCCCTAGTCACTGGGGTTACTAAGCACACCACCATTCCGGTGGAAGGTGGGGCAGCGCTTAAGGACCCTCAAGACCGGAAGGTAGAGAACCTTCTGAAGATGACCTTCTCCTCGTCCTCTTTAGCTCTTCAGGCGACGGTTTGTGGTGGTCTGACGGCTCGGGCCTTGCTACGCTGGATTCAACGATTGCCAGACGATTCGTCCCTCAGTCACCTGTAGTCGGCTACAGCATTTCTGGCCGACACCTTTTATGATTTGCTGCGACTTTCGGCTTGCTCGATTGCGTCCGTTACGGTGGCCAGGCGATGGCTGTGGCTCCATCAGTGGGTGGCGGATGTAGTTTCCAAGGCGAGGCTCTCCAAATTGCCTTTTTAGAGGAAAGCTTCTCTTCGGGGAAGAGCTTGAAAAACTGGTGAAGGATTTTGGGGAGGTTAAGCCGCAGCGATTGCCAGAAGATAAGCCAAAGTCGTCTTCTCGCCGGCCTTCTAGGGGGCAGACGTTCAGGCGTTATTCCAGAAATCGGGACTCCTGGAGATTTCGCTCCTTCAAGCCCTCTCTGCCGGCAGCGCCATCTAATCGCTATGGGCAGAGGGCGCAGTCATTTTGGGGGGCCCGAAAAGGCTCAGACTTCTACCCTTCCTCTGGGAAGTTCTCCGGATCCGCACGAGCCTCCCGCTGGCGGGGCGGGAGGCCCACTCTAATTTACCGCCGGTAGGAGGCTGGCTGGCGTTATTTTCTCAGCAGTGGGCGCAAATTACCTCCAATCAATGGGTACTCGACAGCGTCTCCCGGGGTTATTCCCTCAAGTGTTGCCGGACTATTCCCGAAGCATTCCTTATTTTCGGTGCGATCCCCCGAAAAAAGATGGATTATTCATGCCACCCTACAGCGTCGTCTTCTGAAAGCCATTTGCCCAGTACCACCTCAAGAGAGAGGTCTGGGTCGATACTCCATCTATTTCGTGGGTCCCAAGAAAGATGGTTTCGGTCGGCCCATCCTGGACCTCAAGGGGGTGAACCGTTGTCTTCGTGTACCTCATTTTCAGATGGAAACCCTGCGATCCGTGATTCAAGCGGTGCGCCAGGGCGAGTTTCTAGCATCCCTCGATCTCGCGGAAGCGTATTTTCATATCCCCATTCGGGTCGAAGATCAGCGGTTTCTAAGATACGTGGTTCTAGGGCAACATTTTCAGTTCCGTGTCATGCCTTTCGGGCTGGGTACAGCTCCCCGAACCTTCTCCTCCAAGTTAATGGTGGTAGTGGCAGCAGCCTTGCACAAGCAGGGAATCAGAGTTCATCCCTACCTCGACAACTGGCTTATCAGAGCCAACTCTCTGCCAGAGACTCGCGCGGCTGTCGCCCGCATCGTAGGTTTCTTGGAAGACCTGGGGTGGGTGATCAATCGCCCCAAAAGCTGTCTCTAACCGTCACAGGTGATCGAGTTCCTCGGTGCTCGCTTCGACACTCGCCGTGGGTGGGTGCTCCTCACACCAGTTCGCTTCCAAAAGTTCTCTCTTCAGTTCTGCCTCTTTTTAGACCAGAGGGCACCTCGGGTTTGGGACTACCTTCAGCTCTTGGGCTCCATGGCAGCTACCATTGACCTAGTTCCTTGGGCATGGGCACACATGCGCATCTTGCAGAGGGCGCTGCTCTCGCGCTGGTCGCCAGTGTCGTAAGACTATCAAATTCGTCTGCCTCTCCTTCCGGTGGTCAGACTAAGCCTCCGTTGGTGGCTCCATTCCCGCAACCTCCTACGGGGGGTGTACCATTGGAGACCCCTCGATGGGTGCTGGTAACGACGGACGCCAGTCTTTCCGGTTGGGGGCGCACTGTGGCTCGCACACAGCACAGGGAACTTGGTCTCCTCGGGAGGCTCAGTGGTCCATAAATCGCCTCGAAACTCGGGCGGTGCGCTTAGCATTGCGACAGTTCCGGTCTCTCCTGTGGGGGCGGTCGGTTCGGGTGCTGTCCGACCAATGCGACAACGGTGGCATATCTCAACCGTCAAGGGGGTACGAAATGTCCAGGGGTGTCGCAGAAAATGTCTCTTCTCCTTCTGTGGGCGGAGAAACATCTCCAGGCGATTTCTGCACAACATATCGCGGGGCTGAGCAATGTCAAAGCCGATTTCCTCAGCCGACACACCCTGGATTCCGGCGAATGGACTTTGGCGCCAGAGGCCTTTCAGTCCATTGTTCACAGATGGGGTCAGCCGGTGTTGGACGTCATGACTACGGCGCAGAATTCCAAAGCGCCACTCTTCTTCAGCTGGTGGAGGGACAACGGGACGCACGGCATAGATGCTCTGTCTCAGCCGTGGCCGACACATCTCCTTCTGTATGTTTTCCCTCCCTGGTCCATGGTCGGCAAGATTCTCCAGCGTGTCAGGGAACATCAAGGCCTGGTGATTCTAGCAGCCCCGGATTGGCCTCGCAGACCATGGTATGCGGATCTGGTTCGACTGTCTCGGGAACCGCCTCTGCGCCTGGGAGCCTTCCCGGGGCTCATGCGCCAGGGGCCGATTCTCATGGAAGACCCGGCTCCTTACTTGCTTACGGCTTGGCTCTTGAATGCTGCAGGTTAGCTCATAAGTGGTATTCTTCTAGCGTTGTCGCGACCATGCTCCAAGCGCGATGGTCCTCCTACGTCTCTGGCATATGCTCGCGTGTGGAGACTTTTTGAATCTTGGTGTTCAACGCGTGAAGTCTCTCCTTGGCAGTGTGGCATCCCGGACATTCTTTCCTTCCTGCAGACCGGTCTCGATAAGGGCCTAGCGCTCGGAACCTTGAAGGTACAAGTCGCTGCTCTAACCTGTTTCCGAGGTCCGGTGTTGGGGCGGTCTATTGCATCGCACGTGGATGTCTCGCATTTTCTGAAGGGGGCTAAGACTCTGTGGCCTCCGGTATGGCCCGTGCTGCTGGCCTGGGACCTCGCTCTTGTTCTCCGAGCTTTGGTGGCTCCACCCTTTGAGCCTTTAAGGCATGTACCCTTAAGGACTTAACGCTTAAAACTGTCTTTTTAGTAGCCATAACTTCGGCGCGGCGAATTTCTGAGCTTCAGGCTCTCTCTTGTCGGGACCCCTATCTTTCTTTTTCTACGGAGGGAGTTTCTCTTAGGACGGTCCCTTCCTTCCTTCCTAAGATGCTTACTCCGTTTCATGTCAACCAGCCTCTGTTCTTTCCTTCCTTTGCAAAAGAGCAATGCTCGGGGCACCATCGTCATTTGCGGGCCGTGGACCTGAAGAGGGTTCTTTATCGGTACCTGAAAGTAACTAATTCCTGTCGTAAGAGTGATCATCTTTGTCCTGTTTGTGGGTCCTCAGCGAGGGTCCGCAGCCTCCAAGGCCACTATCGCTTGGTGGTTGCGGAGGGCCATTGAAGCAGCATATATTCTGCAAGGCAAATCGGTGCCGGTGGGGTTCCGAGCGCATTCCACCCGAGCGCAAGCGGCGTCTTGGGCTGAGCGTTCTTAAGTAGATCCTCTCGACATTTGCCGGGTGGCGATGTGGTCGTCTTTGTCCACTTTTGTCCGCCACTATGGGTTGGACGTCCACGCTCGGCAGGAGGTTCATTTTGGTGCTGCAGTGCTATCGGCGGCAATGGGCCCACCCTAAAAGTCGGTTGCTTGGGTACTGCCCGTTTGTCTGGACTGGTCTAGCAGTATGACGTGGAATGTGAACTTTCACTTACCGTTAATTTCCTTTCCTGGAATACTGCTAGACCAGTCCAGGACCCACCCTGCTGGCCATTGCAGTGCTGCTAGAGCAGTGGAGCCACCGTTGACTGGTTCATCCCTTGTCAGTATGCCAGCCGAAGAAGGCTATGGCTGGTTGCTGGGTTTTTTCGCAACCTTGAAATGCTGGGGATGTTTTCAGCACCCTTGTACATAGTTGAATCCTGATTCCCCTTCGGGGGGGGGGGGGGTGATCGTTATGTTTTCTGCTTTGGGTTCGCTTTATAGACAATACTGAGGGAGACCCCTAGGGGTAGATCCATACCACCAGAGCCCAGCCTATCAGAGCTCTGGTAGAATTCTCTGTCTCCAAGATCTGCTGGCAGGGGGACACAACCCGTTTGTCTGGACTGGTCTAACAGTATTCCAGGAAAGGAAAGTAACGGTAAGTGAAATTTCACCTTTGTACCCAGGTATCAGTGTCCCACTGGTTGTCCTCCTTCCACCATGTCTTTGATATTCCAATCATATCTAACCTCTCATTTAGTGCTATATATTCTAACTCTCTCATCTTATTTTTTTAGATTTCTAGCATTTGCATACAAGCATTTTAGAGACTGTATTTTATTCATATTAATTTGGCTATTGGTAGACATGGGTAATTTGGGATCTTTAAGCTCTGTCTGCTTCATACTCGAGGGCATTTGGGCTACTTTTACTCTTTTTTGGAACCTCTCTGCTTTTGGTAGTATCCTTCAAGGATACATTCTTCCGAACCATCCGCTCTTGGGCGACTGTCAGCTTTCCCCTATTATCTAGTTTAAAAGCTGCTTTATCTCCTTTTTAAAGGTTAATGTCAGCAGCCTGGTTCCATCCCGGTTAAGGTGAAACCCATCCCTTTGGAAGAGCCCCTCCTTTCCCCAGAATGTTCCCCAGTTCCTAACAAATCCAAAACCCTCATCTCTGCACCATTGTCTCATCCACGCATTGAGACTCCGGAGCACTGCCTGCCTTTTGGGTCCTGCACGTGGAACGGGAAGCATTTCGGAGAACGCTACTCTGGAAGTTCTGGATTTCAACTTCCTACCTAAAAGCCTAAATTTAACCTCCAGAACCTCCCTACCACTTTTTCCTGTCATTGGTACCGACATGTACCAAGACAGCAGACTCCTCTCCAGCACTATCTAAGACCTTATCTAGGTGGCGGGTGAGGTCCGCTACCTTCGCACCAGGCAGGCATGTTACCAGGCGATCCTCACGTCCACCAGCCACCCAGCTATCTACATGCCTATTGATCGAATCACCAACTATAACGGCTGTCCTAACCCTTCCCTCATGGGCACATGGCCCTGGAGAAACTTCCTTGGTGCGAGAGGGTTTTACATCACCTGGAAGACAGGTCCTAGTTACAGGATCACTTCCTGCCTCACCAGGGTGATGCTCTCCTGTCACGTGACCTCTCTGCTCCATGGCAACAGGGATGCTGCCAGACTGGAGGTGGGACTTCAGGACTATATCCCTGTAGGTCTCGTCTGTGTACCTCTCTGTCTTTCTTATGTTTTCCAAGTCTGCTACTCTAGCCTCTAGAGAACAGACTCGTTCCCTGAGAGCAAAGAGCTCCTTGCATCTAGTGCACATGTAAGACCTCTCACCAAATGGGAGAAAATCATACATGTGACACTCAATGCAAAAGACTGGAAAGCCCCCCTCTCGCTGCTGGACTGCTGTCTGCATCTTAGTTTTAAGTTTTTGTTTAGATCTTTAAGTTCTTTGTTTACTAAGGGTTGCTATGGATATTTATACCAATAAAACTGTACCTAATACGTTTAATATACCTTACTCACCTGAAGCTTAATTAATCTCAGGTCCTTAGCAATGTTCCCTCTAATTTTCTGTAGGCTATGTGCGCATAAAAAAATCAGCTGTGCAGCTTTTGAAGGAAGGTTAAATTTTTGTGCGCCACATAACGACACTCGGAGTTATATACTTTAAAATTTGACTACACATCAGAATACAGTATGTACACCACATTGATTTTAATCAAATGAAAGGAAAATAGATGATTACTAAATGAAGCGGAAAATCTTTTAAATTTTAAGACGTCTGGATTGTTTTCTATCAGAATCAGAACCGTAATTTTTGTGCGCTCTGTTGTAAAGTATGTGCGCTGGTTCGGCGAGGTGTGTGCGCGCGCACATGCGCACAGCTTAGAGGGAACAGTGGTCCTTAGTGTATGTCTGAATATTTTTACAAGATCTGTAACAACTTTCCATTTCTCTATTGCAGGGACCAGAGCACATCTGCTGCAGTGCCATCTCTCCGTGTGGCAGCTGGATCTCCTATGCCACATCTGCCAGGCTTTATCTGCACCAAATTCAGTATGAGAATGGTGGAGTCTGCATCAGGCGGGTAAGTGGTGGGGGGACTGAGTGGAAAGAGGCTTCAGGGAGAAATGGGAGCGTCACAAGAAGGACAGGATGGACGCGAGGAGGAAGAGGAACACTTTCTGGGGAGAGAGTGTGTGGGAGTTGCAGCCAAACCTACTGATCAATGGTGGCTTTATTCTCTTCTTCTCTTCCCTAGGTGCCCAGACTACTTTACTCGGCCCACCAGATCCTGTTCTCTGCAGATTCTGCAAAACTCTTTGTGGCGTCGGACCAGGCATCTGTGCACATGTTCAAACTTTCAGAAAGAGGCTGCAAACACGTACATACTTTCCAGGCAAAGTCAGGTAGAAAATATGATGGGGGGAATGTGGCAAAGTACAGGAACAATTTAAAGCAAGGAATATGGCCGAGAGGAGGGGAAGGGGCAGCATCAGGCAGGGAGATGTGATGGTGGACTGGTGCATGAGCAGCTTTAGCAGTAGTATGTAAGACAGTGAGGCGTGATGAGTGCTAATGGGTGGGGAGATGGAGAGTGCTGGTGGATGTGTCATTAAAGGCAACAGCATGATTGTACGCTTCTCCCCAGGCTCTGCAGAAGCCACATGCCTGCTGGCTGCAAGCACTGACGGAAACTGGCTGGCAGCTTCCTCTTCAGACTCTGAGATAAATATCTACAATGTGAAAACATTCAAGGTGAGGCAGTGGGTGACTCTACTTTCTTGCCCTGGTGGGTCCTTGTGGCATCTCCCTACTGCATTCCTTTCAAGCACAGATCTGGGGCTCCTTGTCCAATGCTTGTTTTGCCAGCTGTGTTGATGGGGGTTACAAGTGTTGAGCAGAGTCTCTTCCTTCTGTTAAAAGAGATTTAGCCATGAAATCTACAAGAAAACAAATGTGTGCTTCAGTGTATAGTAGCAATAATTCAACATTCAAAATCATCCTGCTAGACCAGTTCAGACAAGTGGGTTATAACCCCCCCTTGCCAGCAGATGTTGGAGATGGAGAAATTTTACTTACTTTTAATTTCCTTTCCTGGATTCCTGCTAGACCAGCCCAGACAAATGTGTTATGTCCCCCTGTCAGCAGATGAGACAGAGAAAAATTCCAGAAGCTTAGTGACATCGCTCTTGATAGAAAACCTTATACCCTTAGGGGTCAGCTTCATTATATCCATAGCAAGCAAATTGGCTTTAAGTAGTCTTAAGAAACCAGCTAGGAATGAAAAAACAGTAAGTAATAAGAACGCAAACATCAAAAAGGTATGTACAAGGAAGAGGCCAACAGGAACAGGCATGCTGATGAGATGCTTCATTTCCAGGTCATCCAGCTAGACCAGTCAAGACAAATGGGTTGTCCCCCTGCCAGCAGGTGTTGAGACAGAGAAAAATCAGAAGAGCCAATCAGAGCTGTGATCTCGCCCCTGGCATAAGCCCCAGGCACAGCTAGAGGTCTCCTCAGAACTTTCTCTGTCTCAGCAGATGTTGGACTTTTTAAATTTCTCCTACTTGGCCTACAGCCTGCTTTCCTTCAAGACTTTCTGGCTGGGCCACCTGGATCCCGCAGGAGTATGAGATTTTCCGGCTGGTGGATCACCTTGAGCTAGCTCCTGGCCATGAGGGCCAGTGCTGCTTGGTGACCGGCACCAGATCAGGAGGACTTCCAGAGACCCTAGGCTTCTTATTTATTTCTGCCCCTCTGCTTTTGTTTGTTTAAAAAAATCAAAACAAAACAAAATAAAACGAGATTTAGGGAAGACAAGCTCTCTTAGTTAGCAACGTATCCCTCAATTGGCAGCATTGATTGCATGGTCTGCTGGACTCTCCCCTCCCCCCCCACTGCTTGCTTCTGTCCCTGCAGCGGGAGCATCAGACAGCAGGCGATTGCTGCCTGTCCAGAGGCTGGGAGAAGCACGGTGGTAGCAGAGTGCAGCTGATTACTACCTGCCCAGACGTCAGGAGGAGCACTGCCTCAATGAGGTTTCAGCAGCGCAAGGGCCACTGCGATAAACTGAGTTTTGCAGCTGTGGCTTGACCTCCGCAGCTGCGTTCTTCGTGCCTGTGCGTTCACCCTTGCACCTGTGCTAGCAGTGCCATTTTGAAAACTGCAGTTCCCACACTTGCGCCCATAAGATAGGCGCCATTTAAAGCCTGCACTTCCCGTTTTCGTGCCTGGACTAGCGGCACCAGTTTCAGGCCTCTACTTTTCACCCTTGCTCAGGGGTGCTCGGCGCCATTTTTAGGGGCTTAGAACCATGCTGGCTACATACTAAGTGTTTAGCGTGTGCTAAAAAGCGCCACATTTTGATCAATGACCTCTCTACAGCCTGTGATAGTCACCCTGGGGAATCTTTATTTTATTTTATTTAAAGCTCTTCTATACCGCGCTCTTTATTATCAGTGCAGTTTACAATTAACAACTTGACAACAGGACGGAGTAGATCTGCCCTGAGTTTACATATGAACGGGGATGGTAACAAGGAAAGTAACTGGCGAACTATGTACAACTTTCATACAGATCGTTAGGGTTAAGTCGGATAATTAAATATAACTGAGAGGACTATGTATAAATTTATAAATACAGCCAGAGTTAAGTCGGATAATTAATGAGGCACATCTTAATGTTAGGTTTGGGACAGATTCTCAGTGATGTGTGTTGCAGCGTTGTGATGGGTTTGGGTGAGTGGTGGGTCTGTGCTGTTGGGAAGAGAAAAGTGTAGCAGGAATAAGTGATGCTTGATAGCTTTCCTGAATTGCTTGAGGTCTCTAATTGATCTGATGTTGGGAGGAAGGGTATTCCAGCTTTTAGGGGCGTATAAAGCGAAGGCTCTATTACTGGTTGATTGTGAACATTTTGTGGTTTCCGTCGGGATAATCAGTGTGTTGGAGGCTAGCGTCCTCCTTGGTCTGTTTGGAGTGTGAGTGAGGAGGGCAGAGATTGATAGGGGGAAATTTTGTTAAAGGATTTGAAAGTGATGAGGAGAGCCTTGTATGCGATCCTACAGTTTATCGGTAGCCAATGGAGGTCTCTTAGAATAGGGGTTATATGATCTTTTCTTGCTGCTCCACAGAGCACTCTGGCGGCCGCATTCATGACTAACTGTAGTGGGTTTAAAGTACTTTTGGGGAGTCCATGGAGAATAATGTTTGCATAGTCAAAATGGGGTGTTACTAGCGCTTGGAATATAGTTCGGAAGTCGTCTGGGGCGAGCATGGGTCTCAGATGTCATAAGGTCTTGATTTTGATAGCTTTGACGGTGTTGCTTATGTGCACTGTGAAATCCAGTTGTTGATCAAGCAGAACACCAAGATAGCGTATAGTAGGCTTGCTGGGAATTTCTGCGTCTCTAACTTTTAGAGTTGCAGGCAGAGAGAAGCTCTTGTTCCTCGTGATGAACAGGACCTCAGTCTTTTTGAAATTTATTCTAAGGTTTTGATTCTGAAGCCAGTCTGTGATTGCATTGAAGCAGTTCACTAAGGCTGTATAGTCGGGCAACATAACATTGAAAGGTGTAATTAGGACGTCATCTGCATAGATTAGGCATGAAATTACATAGGAGCGGATGATATCACAAATCGGCTGCATGTATATGTTAAAGAGCAGTGCGGATAATGAGGATCCTTGAGGTACCCCTTGGTTTTGATCAAATGGTTCGGATGTGTTGGAGCCAATCCGAATTTGCTGCCAGCGATCCTCTAAGTAGGATTTACACCAGTCCCATGCGCGGCCCTGGATTCCTTTCTCCTGGAGTCGTGTTAGGAGCTGGTCGTGATCGACTGAGTCGAATGCAGCAGCGATGTCGAGGAAGATGAGCACAAATCCTATTTTGATGTTATCAATACCGCTGATTAGGGTGCTGGTTAGGGAGGTCAGTAGTGTCTCCACTCCATGGGCTTCCCTGAAGCCATGCTGGCAGGAATCTAGGGGGGCTACCGTATTGATATGTTGCGGAATCTGTCTTTGTGCCGCCTTCTCAAGTGTTTTAGCTAGTAGTGGAATGCTCGAAATCGGACGGTATGACTCTACCATCTGTGGATCCATCTGGTTATTCTTTAGTAGAAGTCGTACGGAAGTCTGTTTAAGCTCAGTTGGGAATATTCCTGTTGCAAAGGAAAGACTTATGATTTCGGCTATGAATGGACTGAGTTTTGAGCACATTGATCTTATCCAGTAGGCTGGGCATGGGTCGTTTGGTGCGGTGGTGGTGTTGATGGAGGCAATTATGTTTTCAATGCTTCCTGCAGATGGAGGCGTAAGACTCATGAGTGGGTTCTGATGGAGGGGAATATGGAGAGGTATGGGGTTTGTGGCTGTGAGTGTTTTGACAGCTTTGGATTGGAGGTAGTTGGCATATGACTGGGGATGTATTGATTCTAGATGAGGTGATGTTGGTTCCTTAGTTAAGGATTTTACTAAGGCGAAGAGGTCCCGGGGCTTGTTTAGTGAGCGACGGAGGCGCTCAGAGTGGAATTCTCTCCTTTTGTCCCATATTGCTTCTCGATAAGCTTTTAAATGAGCTAAGTAGGTGGCTTGGTCCGCTGTGTTATGAGAGCATCGCCATTTTCTCTCAAGTTTCCTCAATAGAAGTAAAGATGTCCGCAGCTCGGCAGAGAACCAGGGCGCGGTCTTCCTTATACCAGTGCAAGAGTTGGAAGTTGGCTGCTTATCATTGGTAGGCTGTTGTGAGAGTGTGTTCAAGCTGTCGTTCCAATTAGCGATCATGCTGTTGAGATTGTATGATGGCGTCATCAGCTTTGGGATTGCATGCCTGGTAAACTCTTCTTTATCAAGAGGTTTGAAGCGATCCGGGTTTGCAAATGTCACTGTATTTAGGTGGCTGGAAGGATCGTGTTCATGCGGTGATGGGATCTGGAAGGTTATTAAATTGTGGTCTGACCATGGGACGGGAGTGATGGCCAGGTCGAACTGAGGCTTCTTGCTTGTGACTGTTGCTGGGGCGAAAACTAGATCAAGAGAGTTCCCTCCTCGGTGGGTAGGAGCATTTACAATCTGTTTGTAGCTGAGGTCTGTCATTGCCTCAAGGAAGGTATTCTTACAAGAAGAAAAGGGTTCTAATTTGTGGAGCAACTATAGCATATCACTATCAATAAATATTTGCCACTCCAATAGTAACAGACAACCTAAAAGGAGAGCTCGAGGTTTTTCTTTTAACTCGCGGAAAGGCCTCAGACTAATGGGTTACTTAATGAGAGACACTCTTAAACATAGTATCTATCAGTACCCGTTTGCATCAATGGCCTGATTTCCGACTTTTTTCATTAATAACGCACCTCCCTCTTTCCCATAGTGTTTTATGCAGACTTATTTCTCACATGCAACGTTGAACTGCGTTTCTCTCATGAATTTGAGGTTCTTCAGGGGATTAATCTTGAATCAGCCAAATGTTTAACTGTGAAATAAACCATTAATAACTGCATAAGTCGTGTTCAGCAAAAAGCTGTTTCAATAGGTATAAAAAGAACTATGTTCATAAATCATAAAACCACATTCAAGTGTTTAAATTAAAAACATACCCAGAGTTTAGCTGAAGCTGATGCACGGTTTGTATTTAAAACATTCTTCCCTTCTAGTCTCTCGACTTCATTTTATCAATTGTTCAAAAAAACGCCGCGCATGAGCAATCACTTCATACCTCCTCTTCTTATAGTCACTCCCCCTCCATGGGCCTATCAATTGTGTCAAAATAGTTTCAACGTCCATTAACAGGCTCCCCATTCGATTTCGGCATTCAGTCCATGAGGCATCAAAGTTCTCGGAGAAAAAATCCACCGCTGCTCCCGAAATAATAGCGTTTGATCTAAAGATTTACCAAACATGGGATACACTACTTGTTCAATACAAAAGCAGCGAAGATCTTGGAAACAGTGTTGCAATTCATCGCAATGTGGAACAATCGGTGCTGACGTCACCTTATGTTTCAAACGACGCACATACTTTACAACAGAGCACACAAAAATTACAGCTCTGATTCTGATAGAAAACAACACAGACGTCTTAAAATTTAAAAGTTATGATTGTAATTACTAGAAATTTCCCGCTTCATTTAGTAATCGTCTATTTTCATTTAATTTGATTAAAATCAATGTGGTGTACATACTGTATTCTGACGTGTAGTCAAATTTTAAAGTATATAACTGAGTGTCGTTATGTGGCGCACAAAAATTTAACCTTCCTTCAAAAGCTGCACACAGCTGATATTTTATGCGCACACAGCCTACAGAAAATTAGAGGGAACATTGGTTGTGACTCTGAGGACTGATTCCTGCTGTCCCTGGAGAAACAGTGGATCCCTTTTATAACAGGATAAAATTAAAATAAATATAACTATCTCTATATATCTAAACAAATAGGGGTGACCTGCACAGAGCGATGGGTACGTGCCTAAACAAAGGCATAGGGAGGGGTGACCTGCATGAAGCAGCAGGTACACCTACTCTTTCCCCCTAGCTGGGAAGACTAGATGGACCATACTGGTCTTTATCTGCCATCATATACTATGTAAAACTTTTTATCATCTGGCCTGTCGCATGGCGTGCCTAATGCTAGGTCATTTTTTTTTCTCCCACTACTGCTCCGACCCTCCCGCGGCTTCCGGAGGTGTTTCTTTTATCGGTTTGCGTTCCGAGACACTGCATCCGCCGGCAGTTTGCCACCTCTCATGGTGCCTTCGATTTTGGGGTGCTGCCTAGCCTGTGGACATAAATGTCAGTGTTTAACTGACCAGCTGTGTGCAGCTTGTTCAGCACACCCCAGAGTCTTCTCAGGGGAAGCAAGACTCTCTGGATCGCAATCATCGAGCCCCACTTGTGGTGCATTCTGATTCTCCTACTTTGCCTGCTGTGCAGCATTCTCCAGCTGCTGCTGCCACAAAGCTCAGTGGGGACTTCCCAAGGGCCATCTGCTTCAGATCCTGACTTGGAACATTGTCCTTTTTCAAAAAGGCCTGGGAACTTTGGAAAGCTGAGCCTGCCTCCACCTGCATGGCCACAGCGACTGTCACTGCAGCTGCAACACTCAGAAAGAGATCCAGGAATGCTCAGCCTGCCTCAGGAACTGACCACTCACCAAAAGACGTTTCCTGGACCACTGGTCACCAAAAGACGTTTCCTGGACCACTGGACTCGGCCACTATCGAGGAGTGTGAACGCATAGACAGCCTGTCTGATAGGGAGGATGGTGAGTGGTCTCCCCTTGGAGTCCTAAGGGATGACCAGGATGACAGTCAGGGCATCAGATCTGCAGGGATGAGTTGTCAGCTCTCATCACGCAAATTGCAGAAGCCCTCTGGATCTCAGACGTTCCAGACCAACAGGATATCGCGTCCAGCAAACCTCAATTGGACCCCATTCTGGTTGGGATTTAAAATCTTCCCAAAGCCTTTCTGTTCCCATTGGAGCTCCAATAGATGGTCTCCTTGGAGTGGAATGCCCTGGATGTCTCCTTCCACCCAATAAAGCATTTGGGAAACTGCTACATATGGTCTTCCGGGTATATTAATAACTGGCTACGATATCCTTTGGTCATAGTGGTAACCAAGTATAGTACCATTTCCATTGAGGTCGGAGCAGTTCTCTGGAATCAACAGGCGCGCAAAGTAGAGGCTTTCTTAAAGATGGCTTTTTCCTCTTCTTCACTCGCCCTCCAAGCCTCTGTCTGTGGAGGCCTAGTTGCCTGAGCTCTTCTGCATTGGATTCAACTCCTCCAGCAGGACTTGGCGGCAGCATGTCTGGAGTCCGTGGCGGCTCTGGCAGTTACGGCTTCTAAGGCTTGCCTCTCTCAGCAAGCTCCTGTTTGGGGACAATTTGGAGAAGCTTGTCAAGGACCTTGGGAAAGTCAAGCCCCAACACCTGCCTGAAGACAAGCCCAAGGTCATGTCTTGATGGTCAGGCTCTGAAGCACCCTCTTCTTTGTTCTCCAGAGCCCACTTATGGGATTTGAAGCAGTATCACCCCAGCAGATCCTCTTCCTCCTTTGTTGCAAGCCAATCAGGATCCATACAATCCTTTCAGAGAGTCCGCTAGAGTAAGGACGATTATTCCTCCTCCACCAAGTTCTTTGTGGGTGCCCATCGCAGGATCCTGCCAGTCAGTGGTCAATTGACTTTTCTCCTGGCAGTGGGCCCTAATAACTACCGGTCAGTGTGTGCTTGACATTATTCGCCGCGGTTACGTACTGGAGTGTACCAAACCCATCAAGGATGCCTTCCTAATCTCCCCATGTAGATCCACTCTCAAGAGAGCTACGGTGCCAGCCAGCCTTCAGTGCCTACTGTACCTCCACACTATCCATCCGGTCCCCATGGCCGACAGGGATTCAGGACGTTACTCCATCTACTTTTATCGTTCCAAAAAAGGTCTGTTCCTATTGTCCCATTTTGGACCTCAAGAACATCAATCGTTCCCTCCAGGTGGCCTTGTTTCACATGGAAATGCTCCACACTGTAATCCTTGCAGTGCATCAAAGGAAGTTCCTCACATCACTGGACCTCACGGAGGCCTATTTCAACATTCCCATTCTCGAGGATCAGCAGCACTTCCAGCAGTTTGCCATCCTTGGCCAGCACTACCAGTTCCGCACATTGCCCTTCGTCTTGGCATCGGCCCCTGCACCTTCTCCAAAGTTATAGTTGTGATTGCAGCCGCTCTTTGCCGCAAGGGCATTAGAGTCCACCAGCCTTCTACTTCGCTCACATTTGCCAGGGTATGGAGACTTTGAGACCTAGTGTGCCCATCGGTCTCTCTCTCCCTAGTGGGCCCAGGTTCCAGACATTCTGTCTTTTTTGCAAGATGACTTTGATAAGGGTCTTGCACCCACAAGAAGACAAGGGCAAGTGGCTGCTCTCACCCGTTTTCAGGGTCTTATAGCGGGCCGCTCTATTGCTTCTCATGCGGACATTAGTTGTTTCCTGTGTGGAGTGTGCCCCTCCCATCCCCCATAGTCCCGCCCTGGGATCTGGTCTTTGTGCCCAAGTGTCTTATGTGACCCACCCTTTGAGCCTTTGACAAATGTTACATTGAGGGACTTGTCCTTCAATGTGGCCTTCCTCATTGCTGTAACTTCGGCCTGCCGAGTGTTGGAGCTCCAAGCTCTGTCTTGCCAGGAGCCGTACCTCGTCTCGGCGCTCCTTCCCGAATGTTCTCACTACTTACCACCTGAATCAGATGATTACACTTCTTTCCTTTCCAAAAGAGCTCCGCACCAGCAGCGATGGCCAACTCCGGGCTGTTGAAGTTCGTAGAATCTTACGTCACTACTTCAAGGTGACTGAGACCTTCCGCAAGTCCGATCATCTTTGTTTTGTTTTTTGGCACCCGCAAGGGTACATTGCTTGCTGGATTAAGTGAACCATCGAGTCCGCCTATATCTTCCAAGGAAAGCCCATTCCCATAGGATTGCAGGCTCACTCGACATGCGCTCAAGCGTCTTCTTGGGCAGAACAGTTGCATGTAGTCCCCTTGACATTTGTCGGGCGGCCACTTAGTCCTCTTTGTCCACCTTTGCCCATCTTTATTGCCTTGACCATCCTCCAAGTCAGAGTCGGCACGGTTTGGGGCTTCTGTGGTGATGGCTGCTGTTTCTTCTCATCCTGGGGTGGAGTAGCGGTGGTATTGCCCACTTGTCTGGACTGGTCTAACAGGATGATTTGGAAGGAGAAATTTCACTTACTGTTAATTTCCTTTCCTAGAATCCTGCTAGACCAGTCCAGAACCCACCTCTCTCTGTGTACTCGTAGAGTGCTGCCTCTTCAGAGCCATTAATTCAGTCCGGCCATTAGTGGGCCTTTGGTTGGGCTTCTTCCCAAGCACCTCATTGTGTTTTTGTCTATGCTTGCTCCTGGGAGCAGGTTGTACATGTGGACATTGTGGTGAAGACTCCCCTCCAGAGGAAATGGAGATAGGGGAAAATCCTGATAGAAGGGATGACACACACAGGATTTCCAAAACTGACTTGGAAAAAACACAGTTATCGGCTGAGCTGAAGACAAGCCCCAGCCCAGGGGAGGAGTTAGGCTTCAGCACTGATTGGGCACGCCCAGGGGAACGACAGGGAGTGCCGGGAAATGAAGCCCTTTTTAAATCCTCAGACAGGATTGACAGAGGAAGCAGCAAGGCTGGCAAAGGAGGCAGCAAGGCTGGCAAAGGAGGCAGCAAGGCTGGCAAAGAAGGCAGCAAGGCTGACAAGGAGAGCAGCAAGAAACGAAGCAGACGAGAAGCAGCTTCCAGTGCACGTTGGTCTTCAGGAGGAACTTGGAGTCAAAGGGGAAAAACGCTAGAACCCTGGGAGAAGGCAGAATCCTGGAGCAGTAAGCCTTGGAGCCCAATATACTCTCAAGGAGATCCTTACTACACGGTAGAGCCTAGACGTGGGAAGGCTAGCAAACCCAGCTCTTGGAGAAAAGGTATTTTGTCTGGTGGCGAGCAGTGCTATAAAAGCCAGGAACCAAAACAGGAAAGAAGTTTTTCTGAGAGAAATTCTTCTAGCAGAAGAACTAGCCATAAAACTCCTGAGTTTCTAAAGAGGAGAGAGTCCTGGAAGAAAGGTGCCTGTTCTTATGCCAACGTCTCTGATAAAGGTAAAGCTGAATTTCCTAATTTTAATGCCTTGCTGGAGAAACCCTTTTATTGTGCGGACCTCCCTAAGCCAAACTCTGCAACAGGAGCAGATAGTGAGTGGGGGAAGGGTGTGACCCTTACCAGAGACTATCAAGCAGCTAAAGAGCAGCTACAGGCTGAATTGCTTCTAAAAGAGTTTCAGCAATTTCTGGAGCCTAAAGTCAGGGAAACATAAGAAACCTGATGAAGAGAACAATTGCCTTAGCCCAGATGAATGTATGCAGATAGATAATGATGTGCCTACCTTGAGTTATGATCCTTGTGCAATGGATTGCTCTTTATGTCTTAGAGAGTAACAGTGTAAAGAGGCATCTGGAGTTTGTATGAGAAGAATACAAAACGTTTGCTATACCTGTTGCCTAGCCGTGAAAGTTCACAAATTGTTTTCACCTGTTTCTGTAAAGCCACGCTGTGAGAACAGCTGTTACTGTGAGGCTGCAATAATCCCAAGCAACCACACGAGGCAAAGCTGAGTAGAAGCTACCATGACTGTGTAAAGCTGAGTTAAAGCTATTTGATTTCAGTTGTTTTCCTGACCTCCTGATTTCACCTTTATGTTGAAAGTTGCACCTTTACGTTATGCACCTTTGAATTGTAATGTGTTGAAAATATCCCCACAACAAATAAATTTCTTGCAAGCCTTATCACTCGAGTCACAACTACAACTTTCATCCCTAAAGAAAAAAAAAGTGTACTACGAATCCCAGCATTCAGAGGGATCAGTACCACCTTTATTCACAAGGGACATTATATAAGGCCACTCCTGCCTGTAAGCTGTAGGGCCCAGGCAGGAGCGTCGCAACATATATAATGTACATAGTTGTACCTTTTGTGCCGTCCATCATAACATTGTTCCACTGCTTTTTCAGGACTATACTGAAGGCAACTCCTAGGGGATCCTCTATAAGTACTAGGGCTGGTCGCAGAAGCTTCTGGTATTTTCTCTGTCTCCAACATCTGCTGGCAGAGGGATATATAACCCACTTATTTGATTTGATTTTATATACCGCTCTAATTTACAGTCAGAGTGGTTTACGTAGAACAATAACTTTGGAATGTTTTACATTGAACAGGAATGTCAACTTGAGTAATTAAACAGGGTTAAACTATATTACATGATGGTGTATGTTTCCTATGATATCCTGTAGCAGAAGGGTAGCACTTGTCTGGACTGGTCTAGCAGGATTCCAGGAAAGGAAATTAATGGTACATGAAATTCCTCCATCACTAATTCTGAAACGGCTGATCTTTTCAGCAAGTTATCCCTTATCTTGTGATCTCTTAGTAAATGGCAATAATAAAATGAGTACAAGGCAATTCATTCCCTATATTGTATTCTGGTTATGTGGGGCTTGATGCATGAGATGCTTATGCATCATTGACCGTGCAATGTTTGTGTAATTGCATATCTCCAGGAACAAGCAGGAATGAGTCTTCACATATGGGTACGTCGGTACCGACGGAGCCTGCGTGGGAACGCTCCCCAGCGTCCAATCAGAAAGCTTTTGGGAGCATCCCACAGCGCCTGCGTGCTGCATTCCCGCCTTTCCAACTGTCTCTCCTCAGTTGTTGTTTTTCCGTGGAGCCAGCAGGTCGTGTTCCTGTCATCGCAGAAGAATTTCCTTATTTTTTCCTTTATTTCTTTTCTGTCGCGTCTGCCTTCCTCGACGCTATACCAGTACCGCCGGTTCTTATTCTTTTCCTTAAAAAAACAAACAAAAAAAAAAAAAACCTTCTATTTTTTCTTCAGGTGTGCTTCAGTTTTTGGGCCTTAGGCCCAAAACCTTTTTCCTCAAATATGGAAAAACCTGCCTCAGGTTTTAAGAAGTGCACAAAATGTGGCGGTCCTATATCCATCACCGACACCCATGACTGGTGTCTCAAATGTTTAGGCCCTGACCATTCCATCAAAGATTATATGTCCTGTTCCATGATGTCTAAGAGAGGTCGACAGAACCGAGCTGCCAAGCTCAGTACCCTGTTTCCCTCTGATGCAGCTTCGGTGGCATTGACGTCTTCCAGGGCTGCTTCTTCCTCACATGGATCTCAGGTAACTAAACATAAACCCAGCCGGTCCTCGAAGGGCAAATCTCCTTCTAAGCATCGAGATGCCTCTGGCCTTGTCCTCGAGGATTCTGCACCGGCAAAATTACCCTGGCGGGAGGCTTCGGCTTCTAAAGCATCATCATCAGGGTTCCAGGACGATCTAGATGGCGTGGCCTCAACCGATCTCCTGGTGCCATGCTCTGGGGTACCGGTGGCCTCCACCGGTACCGACTTCCAGGCATTGGCAGCGTCCATGGATCAGAGGATTCTGTCCATGGAACGCAGTCTGGTGGCTTTCCTTGTGGCATCGACGCCCGTGGTACCGCATCAGACTACTCCGCAGGTACCGGCTCCGGTATCGCCATCAGTACCGATCCCGGTACCGGTGGCATCGGTGTCAGCCATGCCGGTACCCTGCCCTCTGCAGCCTTCCGGTACCGATATCCCAGTACCAATGATTCCTGATACCGACCCCGGTCGGTACGGGTATGGGGCTTTGCAAGAGCATCCCGACAGACGATACTTCGATTCCTCTGATGACTCTGAGGATTCTGAGCAGTCTGTCGATGCAGCGATGCTTCTTCCACAGGAGGAGTCCTCTCCTAAACGAAGGATGTCTCCTCCAGAGGACTTGTCTTTTCAAGACTTTATCAGAGAGGTGGCTCGGGGTCTCTCTATTACGTAGCCCCAGAGTCAGAGCCTAGAGCTAAGGAGTTAGATATTTTACAATATCCTAAAACTCCTAAAGAGGCAGCTACCTTGCCTATTCATGAGATTCTGTATGATCTCATGTTAAGGATGTGGGAAGCACCTCTAACTACCTCTCCTCATTCTCGCAGGTTGGACACCATGTATCGTGTCCCTCCTTGTCCTCGTTTCCATAAGACTCAGCTTCCTCACCACTCTATTGTGGTTGAGTCTGCAATGAAAAAGATTAGAAGTGCCAAGAGACATGCCTCTAATCCTCCAGGACGTGAATGTAGAACCCTGGATGCTTTTGGTAGAAGAATCTTCCAAGCTTCCATGCTTGCTGCAAGAATTAATTCTTATAGTCTCTACATGGGCATGTTTTTAAGAGGTCACTGACCATTTGCAGACTTTAAGTCCTTTTATGTCTGACAATAAAAGGCAAGAATTTCTCTCTTCACTCAAACATGCCAAAGATGTCTCCAAATTCTCCAACCGTGCAGCTTTCGATTCTTTTGAATGCGTAAGCAGAGCCTCAGCTATAGCTATAGCAGCACGTAGGGTTGCTTGACTTCAAGCATCTGATTTGGAGACCTGGGTCCAAGATGAATTGGGAAATATCCCTTGTCAGGTGAAAGTCTGTTTGGTAAAGATTGGCAAGCAAAAGCCAATCAGATGGATGCTGAAAATTCTGCTTTGGATAGACTATCCAAATCTACAGCTGCTCCTGCTAAGAAAAGGTTGTTCAAGAAAACACCTTTTTCAAAGAAGGGAAGATCCTATCCTGCTTACAGTCAGAGAGCATCTTCTGCAGCTCAGTTTCCTTCCAAACATCAGCAATCCTCCAAACAGACCAAGGCAAAGGCGGCAAGGCCTGCTCCAGCCCAGCAGTCTCAGCCACCTCAGGGCCTTTGACTTTCTGCTAGAGAACTTAGCCTTTCTGGCTCTAGAAGGACCAGAGCCCTCCACCATTCCAGGAAGGCTATGTCACTTTGCTCCCAGATGGGGGAAAATCACAGCAGAGCAGTGGACACTCTCCATCATAAGAGAGGGGTACAAACTTCATTTTTCCAGCTTGCCCCCTCTCACAAGGGTGCACCAGTTCAATTCTCCAACCTCCCTCCTCAGCCTATTAGAGCAGGAGGTTGCCACTCTTCTAGCCCAAGGGGCAGTAGAGGAAGTGCCTTCTCAACAACAGGGCACGGGGTTCTACTCCCCCTATTTTCTTATCCCAAAGAAAACAGGGGGCTTCAGACCCATTTTAGATCTCAGAGAATTGAACAGATTCCTAGTCAAAGAAAAATTCAAGATGGTTTCTCTGGGAACTCTGCTGCCATACCTTCAGAGTCAGGATTGGCTTTGTTCTCTAGATCTCAAGGATGCGTACACTCATGTTCTCATCCATCCAACTCGCAGAAGGTTCCTTCGGTTCCTTTTCCAGGAGAAGCACTATCAATACAGTGTGCTCCCCTTTGGCCTGGCCTCTGCACCAAGGGTGTTCACAAAATGCATGGCAGTGGTTGCTGCTTTTCTGCGCACCCTGGGAATATTTGTCTTCCCCTACCTGGACGACTGGCTCATTCGAGCTCCCACTCAATCAGAGGCCAGGACTGCTCTAACCTGCCCAATGCATATCCTTCAATACTTAGGGCTGGTAATAAACATCCCAAAATCCAATTTGATCCCTACTCAGTCCCTGGAGTTTATAGGGGCATTGCTGGATACCACAAAGGCAAGGGCCTTTCTTCCCCAGGCCCGTTGCCTTCGCTTGATGCAGTTAGCTTCTCAAGCAGAGTTGAAACCCCTACTCACTGCTCGAGAGATGCTACAGTTGCTAGGCCACATGGCTTCCACCGTTCATGTGGTACCATATGCTCGCCTTCACATGAGAGCAGCTCAGTGGACTTTATCCACCCAATGGACCCAGGCATTAGGCTGCCTGTCAGACAAAATAGCAAACACAAGTCGCCTCATTTTGTCCCTTCACTGGTGGAAGTCCCCTCAGAACCTCTTGCTGGGGTGTCCTTTTCAACAGCCTCTACCCCAGGCAACTCTTACACAGATGCTTCTCCAATGGGCTGGGGAGCTCACCTTCAGGACCTCTCCACCCAGGGCATCTGGTCCCCACAGGAGACTTGTCTCCACATCAATCTCTTGGAACTCGGAGCAATCTTCCTTGCTCTACGAGTTTTCCACACCCTGCTCAGCCACAAGACAGTCCTTGTCCACACGGACAATCAGGTAGCCATGTTCTACATAAACAAGCAGGGAGGAACTGGCTCTCTGTCTCTTTGCAACAAAGCTCTGCGACTGTGGGCCCTCGCCAGAGAGCATCACATTCATCTTCTGGCAGTCTATCTTCCAGGGGTTCAAAACTCTTGGGCAGACAGACTCAGTCGAGTTCTGCTTCCACACGAGTGGTCCCTACATATGTCCCAGGTCTCCAAAAGTTTTCAAATTTGGGGAACCCCGGACATAGACCTCTTTGCAAGTCCGTGGAATGCCAAACTTCCCCGGTTCTGTTCCAGAACTCCGGCTCAGGGGGCTCAGACAAGGGATGCTTTCCTCCTTCACTGGGGTCAAGACTTCCTGTATGCCTTTCCACCCATCCTCCTAATTCCCAAAACCCTATTCAAGCTTTAGAGAGACAGAGGCCACATGATTCTCATAGCTCCACATTGGCCACGGCAAGTGTGGTACCTCTGCTTCTACATCTCTCTCAAGCTCCCTCCCTAGGGTCTGCTCCAGATCTCCTCTCTCAGGAGGACGGAAAGTTGTGGCATCCCAATCCCCAGTCTCTGCATCTCAGGGCTTGGTTGCTGAAGGCTTAGATCTCCAGGATCTTCCTCTTTCTCAGCAAGTGAAAGATGTTCTTCAAGCTTCCAGAAAACCTTCCACTAGACGTTCTTATGCCTTCAAGTGGAAAAGGTTTACCATCTGGTGTTCTGAAAAAGGTCTTAACCCCCGTGCCATACCTTTGGAATTGTTGCTGGAGTATCTCCTGCATCTGTCTAATGCAGGCCTTAAGTCAAATTCAGTAAGAGTCCATCTGAGTGCTATTGCAGCTTCACTCAAGCCTCTAAATGGACAACCTGTTTCCTCTCATCCCCTTGTAGCAAGGTTCATGAGAGGCCTCCTTTTAACAAAGCCTCCCATTAGACCACCACCGGTGGCATGGGACTTAAATTTGGTTCTTGGTCAGCTTATGAAGCCGCCTTTTGAACCTTTAGCTACTACCTCCTTGAAATACCTTTCTTGGAAGGTTATCTTTCTCATTGCAATCACATCAGCATGCTGCATCAGTGAATTGCAAGCACTAGTAGCTAATCCACCTTATACAAGGTTCCATCATGACAAGGTGGTCCTTAAGACTAATCCACATTTTATGCCTAAGGTGGTCTCGCCTTTTCACCTCAACCAAGAAGTCTACCTACTTGTCTTTTTTCCAGGACCTCATGCATCACCTGCAGAGAGGAATCTTCATGCCCTGGACTGTAAAAGAGCTCTGGCTTTTTATTTACAGAGGACACAGCAACATAGAAAGTCTTCCCAACTCTTTGTTGCTTTTGATCCTTCTCATTTGGGACACAGTCTCCAAGAGAACTCTTTCCAACTGGATTGCCCAATGTATTTCTTTCGCCTATCAGAGCAAGAACATTCCTCTGGAGGGCCATGTCACAGCTCACAATGTGAGAGCCATGGCAGCCTCAATGGCTCATCTGAACTCTGTGTCTATCGATGACATCTGTCGAGCAGCCACTTGGGCCTCAGTTCATACCTTCACAGCCCATTACTGCTTAGACAAGGACTCCTGCCGGGATGCCTTGTTTGGTCAGGCTGTTCTCAAACACCTGTTCCATATTTAATCAACTCCTACCCACCATCCCTCATGAGATGCCAGAGATCCAGGTGGGGAAGTGCAGCCCTGTCCCAGGGGGACACAACTTCTGGGCGCTCTCCCCTGGCATCAAAAGCTAGGGAGTCCCCATATGTGAAGACTCATTCCTGCTTGTTCCTGGAGATAGCACAGTTACTTACCTGTAACAGGTGATCTCTAGGAACAGCAGGAATAAGTCTTCACAACCCACCCACCTCCCCTAGGAGTTGTCTCTCTCTCTCTCTTTGTCTCTTTGTCTCAGCTATAAAACTCAACTGAGGAGAGACAGTTGGAAAGGCGGGAAGGCAGCACACAGGCGCTTTGGGATGCTCCCAAAAGCTTTCTGATTGGACGCTGGGGAGCGTTCCCGCTCAGGCTCCGTCGGTACCGACGTACCCATATGTGAAGACTTATTCCTGCTGTTCCCAGAGATCACCTGTTACAGGTAAGTAACTGTGCTTACTCTTCCTGCAAGTATTGGGAGTCTCTTGGTCTTCAGCTCTTGTATTTTGTTTTTCACCCTTAGCATCATTGCACTGTACCAGTTTACAACTGTCCTGTAACTGCCCTGGCCATTCAGCCCACAAGCAACAACCTGGCCATTGCATACTCTGATCAGCAGGTAAGAGTCTCTCTCTTCCTCTTGCAGGTGGTCATATAATAATTTTATTTTTTTATGTTTATTTATTTACAAATTCTTATGGGTCCCCATTCTGGGAGAACTTCACTCATGGCAGCATACAGACATAACGTTAATTTCAGTAAAACTGAAGCACTTTACATTACCAGAAATCAGAGTTTCCCCCTCCCACCTCCAAATATCACAATAAATGACACTAATATAGTAGTAAAGAATGACGTAAAATACTTAGGGGTCACCCTTGACCAGACACTCAGCTTGTCCACACACAAAACTCACAACAAAAACAATCTACTCTAAACTCAAAATGTTAAAACAATTATGCCCACTACTCCCCAACCATGACTTCAGATCAGTTCTGCAAGCATTAATCACATCTTACATCGATTTTTGTAATAGCGCACTGCAAGGATTATCTAAACAGAGCCTAAAACCACTCCAAATGGTACAACGGAAATAGCATGGCATGCAAACATATCAGAACACATCACTCCAATATACAAATTACACTAGCTCCCAGTCCAAAGCCGAATACACTACAAAACACTGATGACAACATTCAAGCTCCTTATCCAGATAGTCCCTTCCCACCTCACCTCCCTAATCAGAAAACAAGTAGAGACATGATCAAAATGAAAATCTAATAAAGCCACAAATAGAGCATCTTCACAATTCACACCCATGCTCTGGAATGCCATACTGGATGAACTATGAAAAACCACCAATCTTACCATATTTCGCAAAAAACTAAAAACACACCTCTTCAAGCAACATTTCCTTATCTCTTCAATCAGTTCTGCACCTTAGGGTAGTGCACCTCTTCCAACAGCTTGGAGATTGAGCATGTCACAGCTTTGATGACATCAGGATACTTATGCTGCTGGCACCACCCACCAGCCCCAGTAAACTCAGTCTTCGAGCAGCTAGAGCAGGTGATCCCAGAGGTTGGACTCGCTGAAGGGACAACTAGGAAGCCAGTTAGGCTGTTTGGTGTGTTTTTTCCTTTATTTTCCTGTTTACTTCATAGGTGCTCTCTTCCCCCCCCCCCTCTCCTGACTGGGGGTCTGTCTAACGGGGCAGCTCCTGAGGGCCTTGCTGGGCTAATAAGATTCTTAGTTTAAAAAAAAATAGAAGGAAAGAGCTGCCAGAGATTTGTTCTGTTGGTGTGCAGTGACTACAGCTCCCGAACCCAGTTTTCAGCGGGTCAGAAGCTGTTGAAGAGGAAGGGGACAGGCCAGCCAGGAGACAGTTACAGGAGCAGACATTTATTTTTATTTATCTAGTGTACACTTGTATCCCGCTACTTCCAGCGATCAGCAGTGGTTTTCTATACATAAGGGTGAGGCTGTACAGGCCAGAATTAGAGCATACAGTATGATTGCAGGGATGGGTAATAGTCACATCAAACGGTTACAGATTTATATTTGTTTCTTGAGAGGCGGGTTTACATATATAAGGACATCTTGCCCTTTATCTCCTGCCTCTGTGCAGAAACCGCGAATCGGCTGAGCACAGAGGGACAACGAGATCAGCACCACTGCCCAGGTACTGCAGGGGTGAGTAGCCCGAGGGCATGAGCCGGGGGAACTCTTTTATGCACCACCGGGTTTTTTGAGGGGAGTAAGAAGAGGCCGTGGCAGAGGGCCCAGGCGCGGTGCAGCAGACACACGCCATTTTCTTAGGCGGGAAATTTGCAGGGTTGGTCGCTGTCTTTACTTTCGGGTTTAGTTTTGGTGCTCCAGTTTCCTTTAGGATTCTTTTCTTGTGTTTTCTAGCAGAGGTACTTGATCTCTGCAGGGGTTTTTCTTTGGTTTAGAGTTTAAAAAAAAAAAAAAAAGTAAAGAGAGCAGGAGAGAGAGCAATAACAGGCTCAGGGACTGGTCAAGTACAGCTCTTAGGCAGCTTCCCTATTGTATACAAAACAATATTGGTCTCTTTTGCTAGAGGAGTGATATCAATATACAAAAAACCTCCGCATTGTACCTTGAAAGTATATTGTAACTTTTTAAGACTTGATACTGTTACAATAATTAAACGATGTTATCATGTATACGTGCAAAACACTTTAACTTTGTAGCAAAAGTTCTCAGCATATACGGGCAGCCATTAGAGTATCATTTTATCATCTAGTGGACTCACAGCCCTTTTTACATCAACGACCTTTATGTAGACAACTGCTACCAAGTTTTTTAATAGTTTGGAGAATAATTCAAAACTGTTGTTAAACTTTAAAGAACCAGTGCTTAGCTTAGCTTTGAAGAAAAACTTCAGCTTAAAATCTCTTTTAAGCTGAAGTTTTTCTTCAAAGCTAAGCTAAGCACTGGTTCTTTAAAGTTTAACAACAGTTTTGAATTATTCTCCAAACTATTAAAAAGCTTGGTAGCAGTTGTCTACATAAAGGTCGTTGATGTAAAAAGGGCTGTGAGTCCACTAGATGATAAAATGATACTCTAATGGCTGCCCGTATATGCTGAGACCTTTTGCTACAAAGTTAAAGTGTTTTGCACGTATACATGATAACATCGTTTAATTATTGTAACAGTATCAAGTCTTAAAAAGTTACAATATACTTTCAAGGTATATTGAGCTTCCCTATTGTGACAAGAGGAGTTATGCCAGGAAAATCCCAGTGTTTAGCATGTGGGGCATGTAGGAGTGCACTTACCATGGAAGGGATTTGCCGTGGGTGTGCCGCAGAGGCGCACACAGCAGAATGGTCTATGCAGGAGGAAGTGGAGGCCCCAGAGGAGGCCGTCCCATGGCTTCCGGCCTCTCCGCTGGTATTGAGGGTGCCGTCCCAGCAGGGGGAAGGGGTTGCTGCAGCCTTTTCAATGAGACCTGGCCTCTCTGGGACCCTCTTCCTCCCTGATGCAGGGGGAGGGGGTCCTGGGGGATTTTACCTCTGAGTTTGTGTTTCAACTCCAGAGAGCTTTTTGTTTAAAGCAGCAGGGGATAGGCCAAGTGGGCAGTGGAAGGTAGAGAGCGTCGGCTGAGAGCCTTCAGGGGGCTGAGGCTGGGTCAGGTCAGCCTCCGGCTAAGAGGCGGCTAGAAAGGTGAGGTAGCTGAGGAGACAAGGTCTCTTCCCTTGAAGGCCAAGGAAGGTTTGGAATCTGAGGAGCTGGAAGAAGGGGAGATCCCGCAGGAGGAAGAGCCCGGAATTGTTAGTCTTCCATAGGGAGGAGTTAGCGGGGCTCATAGCAGAGTCCTTCAAGTTGCTCGTATGTCAACAGGGGGGGGGGTGACTGAGGACTGGGGCTCAAGGGGTCTCTTAGAATGACCTGGTTATACCTGTTGTCTGATCAGGAGAAAGAGATGGTCTGTTCACCGAAGGTCGACGCTGCAGTTTCGGCAGTAACCAACAAGACTGCGATTCCCGTGGAGGGCAGTACAGCCCTCGAGGATGGTCAGGATAGAAAGCTAGATACCCTGTTGAAGCAAGCATTTGATGTAAGTGCCCTGTCCTTGCAGGACTTGGTGTGTGGGGCATTTAGTGGCACGGGCATGCCTGCATGGGGTGCAGAGCATCCCTGAAACGAGAGGAGAGGCCCCAGAACGGGGGGCTGCAGCGAGGCTTGAGTCGGGAGCGACTTACTTAGCAGACACCTTCTATGATCTTGTTAGGGGACTGTCCAAAGATTGGCCTCGGTATTGGCAGCTCGCTGCTATCTCTGGCTCCGTAATTGGTCGGCAGATGTTTCCTGTAAGGCTCACCTGAGTAAGCTGCCTTTCAGGGGGAAACGGTTGTTCGGAGAGGATCTCGAGAAGCTGATAAAGGACTTGGGGGTGTTCAAAGGGTGACGCCTGCCAGAGGATAAACCGAAGCAGGGCCAGGGGTCTGGCTCAGGCAGGAGTCAACCCTGGGAGTTTAAGCATTTTCGGATGGTGCGCTTTACGCCATATCAGAGGGCAGTATCCCCCCCCAGGGACAACCATTTCAGGATTTTCGTAAGGCAGGTAGAGGCTACTACTTGGCCTCCATCTCCTCTGTGGAGCACAAGAAAACACAATGACGCGAGGAGGGGTCCAGGCGGGAGTGCAGCCCGTGGGAGGCAGGTTGTGGGACTTCTACCCTGCATGGGCCCGAATTACGTCGGACCAGTGGGTCCTGCAGGTGGTACGCTACAGTTTGCCAGACCGCTGCCACCTGCCTTCATTCGCTCCCCCTGCAAGGCGCATGGGAAGGTGCAAGGAGTGCGGGGAAACGCTCGAAAGGCTTCTGAAGTTGGGGACGGTAGTTCCAGAACTGCTCTATTTATTTATATATTTATTTTATTTGGAGTCTTTTTTTCTATACCGTGCTCTTCAAAATCAGCTCAGTTTACAGATAACAGCAGCTTTGTTCAGACACAGGTAACGCCCGTACTGGACTTACAGAGAACAGGGTTATTCAACTTGGATTCACTGGGGCAACTATATACAAGTTCTGGGCTAACTCTATTCCGGTTAGATTGCAGGCACACTCCACCAGGGCACAGGTGTCATTCTGGGTGGAGCACAGCGCTGTTATGCCCATTGGCATCTGTAAGACGGTGACATGATTGTCCCCCCCTTCTACTTCTGTCAAGCATTAGCACTTGGATGTGCACATTAGAGAGGATCTGGTTTTCAGTGCAGAAAACTGGAAAACAGCTGTCATCTTCTCGTCAGTGGCATAGTAGCTTGGGTACATCCCACTTGTCTGGACTGGTCTAGCAGAATGATATGGAAGCTGAGATTATACTAGTCTGATAATCCCTAGACCAGTCCAGGACCTGCCTTGGTACTCTGGTTTCTGTTATTTGACCTTCCATGGCTTATGACGGTCTTGAAAGATGTTTGTCTGCTACTACGTCCATTGGGCCTCATATGACTTATGCCCTTCCATGGCTTCTTGGAAAGAGTTCTGTTTAAAATGGTTCCATTTGGCCTTATATGGTTTGACCTATGTTCTTTGCTGTAACTGTTCTAAACTGTACATAGTTCTTTGTGTTCCTTACTCATTATCCTTATGAGGTTGTGTGGGGTCAGGGGTTCTTGACCATATGCTTGGGTACAAATACTGAAGTGTGCCCCTAGCTGCATCAGAACATAAGATATGCCATACTGGGTCAGACCAAGGTTCATCAAGGCCAGTATCCTGTTTCCACCAGTGGCCAATCTAGGTCACAAGTACCTAGCATTCCAGGAACAAGCAGGATGTCAGTCCTCACATATGAGTGACGTCAACGTCGACGGAGCCCTCATGCGAAGCAAATCCCCAGCTTTCGAAGAAAGCCTTTGGGACTGCGCAGTCCCTTTCCCGCCCAAGGGTGCCATCTTGCCCAGTCTCCTTTTTTCCGCGGAGCCCAATGGACATCGTCCTATTTCCCCCGTGGAAAAAGTGTTAAAAATTTGAAAAATTGTGTTTTTCTGCTTGCCAGTTCGACACCGGTTCCCCTTCCTGCTCGTGCTCGGTACACCGGTATTGAGTCCAGTCTATTTTTTTTTTCGTTTTTGTCCTTCGTGACTAGCGTTCGCGCTCCTTTTTTTTTTTTTTTTTTCTTTTTAGCTGGCAACTCGGTCCTTTGACCACGCAGGGGCCTTTTTTCCCCCGATGGCTGCCAGCGGGTTTAAAAAGTGTGATTGGTGCATGAAACGTATGTCTCTCACCGACACACACGACTGCTGCCTCCGATGCCTCGGGCCCGACCATGGACCCCATGGTCTGTGACCCGTGCAATAAGATGTCTTCCAAGGCATTGAGGAGCAGGCAGCAGCAACATGACAGAATTTTTCCCGAGTCCGCACCCATCTGGGCCCGGACCTCGTCAGAGGCCTCAACCTCCCGGGCGCTGTCTGACCCCGAGCAGCTCAGGTGTCCTCTGAAAGGGGGTCTCCCTCGCGGGAACACTGGAGGAAGAAAAAATCCGTGAGGGCGGTGTTGTCTGATAGCTCCGAACGGCCTGGTCCCTCGTGGGATCAGTTGCGGAGCCCGGCTCACCGCCCCGGATCCTCGGAGTCGGAGAGGCCTGCCAAATTCCCTCGAAAGGACCCGGAGACGCCGAAGAAGGTAAGCACTGTCCTCGTCGTTGACTCTCCTCCGGGAGAGCCGGCATCGGGACCCGAGCAGGGGGCTGCAGAGCCTCCTGAGCTCGGCCTCAGGTTGGCGGCCTTGGAGCGCAGCGTATCTGCCTTCATGGACCAGCAGCGGGCACTGATGGCCGGTCTCTCACGTCCGTCCGCCCCGACCACTGGGACTTCGACGTCCAAGTCGACCCCGGAGGCCGAGCCGATCCTCGAGACAATGAGGTCCCGAGTCGATCCTCGGCCGAGGTCCCCATCGACCTCCCGTTTGGGACTGAGGTCGTCGACGCCAATTCCCTCGGCATCGGGGCAGTTGAGACCGAGGCCCTCTAGGCCGGAGCCGATCGACGACTCCTCGGTGTCCGGCTGGGAGACGGAGGACGAGGAGTCCCCGGGCACCCACCGTACCAAGTATGTCCCGTCAGCTCCCCGTGTTCTGAACCTCGGAAATGGTCACCCCCAGAGGACACCTGGTTCTAGGACTTCGTCCGGGACATGGCAAAGGCTTTGTCATTCCCGGCGGATCCCGAGGAGCTTGAGGTCCTCCAGAATGACTTTCCTCCAAAGGAAGCCCTTACTGTACCGGTGCCCCCCCATTCTGGAACGGCTGATGCTCCAAATGTGGTAGACACCGGCCTTGATGCCTGTTCTCAGCAGGCGAATCGATTACATACATAGTAACATAGTAAGTGACGGCAGATAAAGACCAGCATGGTCCATCTAGTCTGCCCAGCAAGATGGCAAGAGTAGGTGCACCTGTCGCTCTGTGCAGGCCACCCCTCCCCATGTTTTTGTTTAGGGGTGAACCCACCACTCCATGTAGGACACCCTTATTTGTTGAGACGTTAGATAGTTCAGAAGTTAGATGGTACCGTTTATTTTGCTTTTATCCTGTTGCTGTAAAGGGATCCACTGTGTTTGTCCCATGCCGTTTTGAATTCCATCACCGTGTTTGCCCCCACCACTTCCATCGGGAGGGCATTTCAAGCATCCACCACCCTTTCAGTGAAGAAATATTTCCTGACATTGCCTTTCAATTTACCACCTTGCAGCTTCATGTTATGCCCTCTAGTTTTACAGCTTCCCCGTCTTTGGAAGAGCTTTGTTTGTTCATCATTTCTCTTTAAGTATTTAAAGGTCTGAATCATATCTCCCCTGTCCCTCCTCTCCTCCAAAGTCTACATATTTAGGTCTTCAAGTCTCTTCTCATAAGGCTTCTGACGCAGGCTCCAAATCATTTTGGTCGCCTTTCTCTGAACAGTTTCCAGTCTTTTTACATCTTTTGCAAGATATGGTCTCCAAAACTGAACACAGTATTCCAAGTGAGGCCTCACCAGTAACTTGTACAGTGGCATAAGTACCTCTTCCTTTCTGCTGGTAATCCCTCTTTGTATGCAGCCCAACATCCTCCTGGCTTTTGCCACCGCCTTGTCGCACTGTTTTGCCACCTTGAGATCATCAGAGATAATCACACCAAGGTCTTTCTCCTGAACCGTGCATACCAACCTCTCACCCCCTATCGTGTACTTTTCCCTTGGATTTCTGCTACCCAAGTGCATGACACTGCACCTTTTCACATTAAATCGTAGTTGCCAAGCATTAGACCAGTTTTCCAGCTTTTGTAGATCTTTCCTCATGTTAGCCACTCCCTCGGGGGAGTCCACTCTGTTGCAAATTTTTGTGTCATCTGCAAAAAGACAGACTTTTCCATTCAGTCCTTCAGCAATATCACTCACAAATATATTGAACAGTGCCGGGCCCAGGACCGAACCCTGAGGCACCCTGCTAATCACCTTCCTCTCATCCGAGTGAGCTCCATGTACCATCACCTTCTGTTGTCTGTCAGTCAACCAATTTCTAATCCAGTTTACTATCTTGAGACCCTTCCCCAAGCTACTGAGTTTATTGATAAGCCTCCAATGAGGAACAGTATCAAAGGCTTTGCTGAAATCCAGATAGATGACATCCATTGCATGCCCCAGATCTAGTTCCTTGGTCACCCAATCAAAGAACTCAATCAGATTTGTTTGGCAAGACCGTCCTTCGGTAAAACCATGTTGCCTTGGATCTTGCAACCTGTTGGTTTTGAGAAAGTTCACTATTCGCTCTTTCAGGAGCGCCTCCATTACTTTTCCTGCCACCGAGGTAAGGCTCACGGGCCTGTAATTTGACACTTCTTCCCTGTCACCACTTTTGTGTAGAGGTACAACATTAGCCATTCTCCAGTCCTGAGGAACGACTCCTGTTTCCAAGGATCTGTTGAAGACATCCTTTAACGGTCCTGCAAGATCCTCTCTGAGCTCTTTCAGTATCCTGGGATGTATCCCATCTGGTCCCATGGCTTTGTCCACTTTCAGTTTAGCAAGTTGTTCTAACACCTCATCTTCTGTGAATGGTGTGGTATCTACTTCATTCCTATTTTTATATTTGGGAGTCGAGTTCGCAAGAGCCCTGGGTTCCAAAAGACATAGCTGCCGCCCAACTCCATGGTTGTGGAATCAGCCATGCACCGGCTAACTGCGAAGGAGCATAGGTCCAGGGTTTGCTGACACAGGATGCGAGAGCCTGTGCCCCCCTGCTTGTTCACATAGAACATCGCTACTTGGTTGTCTATCTGAATCAAGACAGATTGATAAGCCAGGGTTTGGCAGAAGGTCCGAAGAGCTAGGCGAATTGCTCAAAGCTCTAGGAGATTGATTTGTTGTGTACTCTCCCATGGAGACCACACACCTTGACCCCAGACCTGCTGGCAATGAGCACCACATCCCAGCAGGGATGCATCCGTGGTCAGCACTCTTGAGTGCGTGGAAGGCTGAAAGGGCACTCCCTCCAGAAGGTTGTGAGGTTGAAGCCACCATTTCAAAAACTGTATCAGGCAATGGGACACCTTGATGTTGTCTGAGTCTGCCTGTGGCTTGTGTCCACTGGTCCCTGAGACACCACTGAGCTGTTCTCATGTGGAGTCAAGTATTGGGTGTCACATGCACTGTGGATGCCATGTGACCCAGAAGGCGCAGAAAGTGTCTTGCTGAGATGCGGGATCTGCGACTTACTTGCTGCATTAGGGCTATCAGCCTTTGAGCCCTTTCCTCTGGTAGATAAGCCCTTGCCTAAAGGGTGTCTAATCTTGCCCCATGAACTCTAGTCCCTGAGAGGGAACCAGAGTGGACTTGGTGCAGTTGATCACAAAGCCCAGGTGTTGAAGCAGCTGGATAGTGCGAGACGTGGCCTTTTGGGCTTCTAGAGCTGACTGGGCACTGATGAGCCAGTCGTCTAAGAAGGGGAAGATGAAGACCCCTTGAGTCTTTAGAAAGGGCGCCACCACCGTAAGGCACTTTGTGAATACCCTGGGTGCCGAGGCTAGGCCAAAGGGCAGCACTTTGTACTGAAAATGGTTTCCTCCCACTACAAATCTTAGATATTGTCTGTGGTCTGGATGAATCAAGATGTGTGTGTGTGTGTGTGTGTGTGTGTGTGTGTGTGTGTGTGTGTGTGTGTGTGTGTGTGTGTATGCATCTTTGAGATCTAAAGAGCATATAGCCAGCCTCCCTGGCGGAGGTAAGGCAGCAATATTCCAAGGGAAAGCATCTTGCTTTTCCCTCACCAGGAACTTGTTTAGGCTTCGCAGGTCGAGGATATGTCTTAGGCCTCCAGTTCTCTTTGGTATCAGAAAGTACCTGGAGTAGAAGCCTGTGCCCTATAGGTGGTGAGGCACCGGTTCTACCGCCTGATACTGAGAAGCCCTGTTAACTCCTGTAAAAGGAGGTCCCTGTGAATAGGGGGTCTGAGAGGCTCCCCTGGAAAGTAAGAGGGAGGCACCTGGGTGAGATATAACTGACAGCCCGTTTGGACTATCTGGAGGACCCAGGTGTCTGTTGTAATAGCTGCCCACCTGTGGGCATACAGGGTCAGCCTTCCTCCTGTGCAGGACCTTGCGTCCTTTGGAAGAGAGACTATGCACTGGGAGTCAACAGCCCCCTCCAGGCTGGGCCGGTGCCTGGGGCTTGGGGGCCTTTTGCTTACGCGGGCCCTGCCCCTGTCCCTTGGCCTGCTGCCCCTGCTGGGGAGGCCTGATACTTGGGGTAATTTCGGTAAGCTGATCCTTTTCTCGGGAAAAGGGGCTTCTTACCTGAGCCCTTCTTCTTAGCAGGGGCAGAAGTCTTCTTCTCGAGTCTTGTCTGTGTCAGGTACTCGGACTCGATCTCAGCAGCCTTCTCAGTCATGGGCTTGCCAAAGGTTTTCACCTCGGCAAGGGACATCGACCAACTTGTCCTGAACCCATGGCTCCAGGTCTGACGACTGTAGCCATGCCTGGCGTCGTACCCCTATGCCGGCTCCCGCTACCTGGGCTGAAGCCTCAAAGCCATCATAGGCAGCTCGAGTCATGAACTTCAAGCACTCTCAGATCCCAGTGGACAAAACCTGGAAGCTCTGCAAAGATCCCTCTGAAAGACCAGCGGAGAACCCGGCAATCTCTTTTGCCAGGTCTGATAAGTACATGCCCATGTACAGCTGGTACGTCTGGATTCGGCATGCCAGCATCGAACCCTGGTAGCACTTTCTGCTGAGTGCATCCATGTTGCGGGCCTCCCGGCCAGGAGGCACCAAGGAGTGCATCTTCTAGCTATTGAGCCGGTGCATGGCCGATTCCACAACCATGGAGTTGGGCGGCAGCTATGCCTTTTGGAACCCAGGGCTCTTGCGAACTCGATAGATGGAATTGATTCGCCTGCTGAGAACAGGCATCAAGGCTGGTGTCCTCCATATTTGGAGCATCAGCCGTTCCAGAATGGGGGGGGCACCGGTACAGTAAGGGCTTCCTGAAAAAAAAAGTGAGTGAGAGAAGAAAATTAAAGCCATCGGGACAGACAAAAGGGGTCCAGTCGGACTTCCGGTGACGTCAGCAGTGCCGATGGCGGCGAGGTGAACAGGCTCCACCATCAAAGACTGCCAAAAGGTGTTTTAAAGCCCCCAAAAGTTGGGAAATAAAGTGATCTGGGAGAGGCAAGAGCTCCGGAGTTCTCCGGAGGGTTTTGGATTTGTTAGGAACTGGGGAACATTCTGGGGAAAGGAGGGGCTCTTCCGAAGGGATGGGCTTCTCCTTAACCGGGATGGAACCAGGCTGCTGGCATTAACCTTTAAAAAGGAGATAGAGCAGCTTTTAAACTAGATATTAGGGGAAAGCCGACAGTCGCCCAAGAGCGGATGGTTCGGAAGAATGTATCTTTGAAGGATACTACCAAAAGCAGTGAGGTTCCACAAAAGAGTAAAGTAGCCCAAATGCCCTCAAGTATGGAGCAGACAGAGCTTAAAGATCCTAAATTACCCATGTCTAACAGTAGCCAAATTAATATGAATAAAATACATTCTCTAAAATGCTTGTATGCAAATGCTAGAAGTCTAAAAAATAAGATGGGAGAGTTAGAATATATAGCACTAAATGAAAGGTTAGATATGATTGGAATATCAGAGACATGGTGGAAGGACGACAACCAGTGGGACACTGTGATACCTGGGTACAAACTATATCGTAATGATAGAGCTGATCAAATTGGTGGAGGGGTTGCTCTCTATGTTAGAGAGGGCATTGAGTCAGAAAGGATTAAAGTTTTGCAGGAAACAAAATCTGCTGTAGAATCTATATGGATTGAAATTCCATGTAAAAGGGGGAAGGCAATGGCAGTGGGGGTGTACTATCGAGCGCCTGGCCAGAATGACAAAATGGATGATGAAATGCTCAAAGAAATCAAGGAAGCTAACAAAAGTTACAGCACAGTAATAATAATGGGTGATTTCAACTACCCCGGTATCAACTGGGTCAGTGTCACGGCAGGACATGCTAGGGAGATAAAGTTCCTAGATGAAATAAATGACTGCTTCTTGGAGCAGCTGGTTCATGAACCGACCAGAGGGGAAGCCATGTTAGACCTAATCCTTAGTGGAACACCAGATCTAGTGCAAGAGATAAGGCTGTTGGGGCCACTTGGCAATAGAGATCATAGCATGATCGCCTTTGATTTAATTAGTGGAGGAGGGATAGTAAGGAAATTCACAGTACTACCTTTTAACTTTCGAAAGGGAGACTATGATAAAATGAGGAAAACAGTTAAGAAAAAACTAAAAGGAGCAGTTGCAAAGGTTAAAGACGTACATCAGGCGGAGGTCACGTGATGCGAGCAGAGTAGTGGTCGCATCCTGAGAGTGCTCCGTGCCCCACTGCCCAAACCGGCGATTTAGAACCGTGCAAATCCCGCGGATAATCAGCGAAAAGGTCCCCCGGGTGTTTTGGAAGATAAATCAGAGCTCCGGAGTGAAGTTTGGTGGGCAGATCGTATGGCGGTGGCACCCAAGGCGACCAGGAGAGAGCGGGAGCGGGTGGCCGGCTCCAGCAAAATGGCTGACATGGCCACAACGTCCGGCTCACCCAAATCCCCTGCCTCACTGGACACAATGTCAGCGGCGGTGGCCGCGGCCCTTTCGCCCCAATTTGAGGCGCTCCACGAAAAAATGGATAGCCTGCGTGCCTCAGTGGACAGCCTTGGGAATCGACTCCAGGAGGCGGAGGATCGTCTGGGGCATGCCGAGGACAAGATCGGAACGTTGGAAACGGAGGTTGCTGGCCTCAGGCACCAGCTCGTAACACATGAGGCAAAGCTGGATGACCTGGAAAACAGGTCCCGGCGTAGCAACCTCCGATTTATGGGGATTCCCGAGAGCATTGCCGACAGAGATCTGCAGGGCTATCTGGAAGTGTTTTTTGCACAGCTACTGGACGGCGATGTGAGCGGAGGCCCGATCCGCATTGAACGAGCACACCGGGTCGGCGGTAAACAGGCGAGGGACACCCGGCCCAGGATTGTGCTGGTAAAGTTTGCCTTCTTTCCGCAAAAAGAAAAAATCCTGCGAGCAGCCCGACAGAAAGGGGAAACTCTCTACAATAACTCTAAGATCCGCGTGGCACAGGATTACTCAGCGATGCTGAGTAAGAAGCGCCGCGAATATGCCCCTCTCTGCGAAAAACTTATTGGCGCTGGAATCCGATTTGCGGTGCAATACCCGGCTAAATTACATATAACCTACGAAGGAACCCACCACGTGTTTGCAGCGGCTGCTGAAGCAGAGGGCTACGTGAACCAACTGACCGCAAGAAGACAGACATCCCCCCTGCCACCTCGCTGAGCTCCTTGGAGCGACCTGTTGGGTGATGGCTGGCTTTTCTGTTGAGAGGGCAGCACATGGCAACCGGGGGGAAAAATAGGCCTCAGCATCAATCAGGCCTGTATCTTTGACTGTCAGCCAAATAACAATGTACCTATTGGATTGTTTATCTTGTTACAAACTTGCGTTGTAGTGTCTTGTTACCTTGTTTCTGATTTTATGGGGCTGCCTAGTAATGTATCTTGTCTAAAATGCCTTTCCCTTTGTTCCTCTTTCCCAGTCCCTGGAGAGTTCGTCCTCCGATGTAGGCTGTGCACCACTTTGCAGTATTGGGGGCAAGCTGTTTATTATTTATATACTTTAACTGTCTTTACTTATTTTAATTATATTTATTAGTTCCTCTATCAGCACCATTATTACTAGGCCCCGGGGACTGTGGTTATGCCCGATGAGTAGGTTCTGGACTATAGTATTGCCGGGTGGGGGTGGGGGGGGAGGGACCATACTAAATGGGTGCGTGCGTGGCGTTGTCTTGCTGTGTGGTTTTGGGCGCCCCCCCCCCACTTACTTATCTGGGAGACCCGGGGGGTTGGCGTGGCCTTGCCGGGCTGCGGGACTGGCTGACTGGGTGCGGTGCGTGTCCTCGTTGGCACTGTAGCTCTCTGTCGGCGATGGCATTTACCGGGCCCCGGGGCTGCCCTGTGGCCCTGCTCTAGTAGGAGATTCGGGGTTGGTTTCAGCTTAATGTCATAAGGGGCTGGGTTACCTAATGGCTTATTATCCTCCCTGGGGATCTGAGAGGTCTGGAGACTTGAGCATGCGAGCTTCCCTGAAGGGTAGAGGATCTAGTACAGATCAGGGGCTCCGTCGGGAGGTGATTGCATTGTCCGCGGGCTCTCTGGTACACTGGTCAGTGGGCGAGGGGTCGGACACACCCAGTGTGACCTGGGTTGGACTTCTCTAGAGTGGGGAGGTGGAGAAGGCCCTGAGTACAAGGGGGAGAGGGGGTTGGGGTAGAGATTGGAGTGGGGAGGGGTGGTTAGGGGGGGTTATGGGGGGGGAGCGGGTGGGGGTGCAATGGGATCCTGAGGTCATGTGGATGATAAACTTTGAGCTACTAGGAGAGTACGAGAGTGGGCCCCAGGCTGGGGGGGCTCAACTGCAGATAATCACGTTATTGGTCTACGAGTGGTGTTATAACCCTCCTTAAGCTGAAGATCGTATCTTGGAACATATGTGGAATAGGCAACCCCATTAAACGTTATAAAATACTGCAGGCTCTAGCCCGGCTGCAATGCGATATCGCCTTTCTGCAGGAAACCCACCAGACTGCTGAGGAACATGCGAAGTTACAGAGGGACTGGGTGGGGCAGAGCTGGGGGGCTCCGGCACATGGGAGAAAAGCTGGGGTGGTCCTGCTGATTCATAAACGTGTGCGCTTTGTACTAGAACAGCAATATGCTGACCCCAGAGGCAGATATCTTTTGGTATATGGCTCCCTGGAGGGGAGGCGGGTGGTGCTGGGTAACCTCTATGCCCCTAACGTTTTGGACAACGCCTTCTATGCTCGCTTAGCCTCGCAGGTTGAGCAGATCCCGGAAGCCCCTCTGATCCTCGCGGGAGACTGCAATGGGGTAATGGATATAAATTTAGATACTACAGGAGGAGGACAGGAGGGATGGCGGGTCCCGACCACGAAAGCCCTCCAGGGGCTGCGACGCCGCCTCGGGTTGGTTGACCCGTGGCGACTACTCCACCCACTGGAGCGAGAATTTACGCATCAGTCGCGGGCCCATGATTCCAGTGCACGGATCGACTATGTTTTGCTTTCGGAACGATTGTTCGCACAAGTGGATAAGGCCGAGATTGGTCCGGGTACGATATCTGACCATACACCGGTGTGGGTTGACTTGCGGTGGGGGGACCCTGCTCCCCTGCAGCGCATATGGCGGCTCCCTTTGGGGCTATACGGGGATGCAGAATTTCATACCTACTTGGCACAGAAATGGGACGAATTTATGGACAATCATCGGCAGCACCGCGAGGACCCTGAATTACTATGGGAAACAGCGAAGGTGGTCTTACGTGGGGACATTATTGCGTATGGGGCACGAAAGCGGAAGTTAATAGCATCACGTATAGTGCAGTTAGAACGACATGTTGTTAAGGCGCGTCGGCGATGTGCAGGGAACCCTACGGGAGATAATAAACGCCTTCTTTGGGAGCTGCAATCGTCTCTCAATGAACTGCTCCACCAACGGGCAAAGAAATCCCTGTTCTATTACCGATATCAACTTTATCGTTTTGGGAACAAACCTGGGCGGCTCCTGGCGCGTTGTCTACGTGGTAGCCGGGGATCCCGCTCTATTGCGGCATTGCGAGACGATCGGGGCCAGCTGCACACAAGTAGTCCGGCAATAGCCCAATTGTTCCGCGGCTTCTTTCAGAAACTTTATCAGGGAACCACAGGGTCGCTGGTAGCCATGGAAAGTTACCTGCAAGACCTGCACCTCCCAACGTTGAATGTGGAGCAGCGGGTGTTCGGTGACAGAAGAGGAGATACATACAGTAATCAAAAAGGCTAGTTGCTACAAATCGCCTGGCCCGGACGGTTTTGGAGCAGAGTTCTATAAACTACTGACAGGCCGTCTCACCCCAGTATTAACTGAGTTATACCACAGGAGGGCAGAACAGGGGAAGTTTGCCTGGGGACTGAATCATGCCTTTATCACTCTGATTCCTAAACCTGGTAAAGACCCCCTGCAGGCTGCCTCTTATAGGCCCATCTCTCTATTGAATTTCGACCTGAAGATACTCGCAAAGGTGCTAGCGAATCGCTTGGCTGACGTTTTGGGGGGCCTGCTGCATGAGTCACAGGTGGGTTTTGTGCAAGGGAGACATGCGGTGCGGAACCTGCGGAAGATTCTAGCCTCTATGGAATGGGTGCGTAAGCGAGAGATACCGTCCCCGTTGGTCAGTTTCGACGCGGAAAAGGCGTTCGACCGGGTCAACTGGGACTACTTGGAGTTTCTCTTGCCCCGTTATGGGTTGGGCGATCCCTTCATTGCAATGGTGAAGTTACTTTATACACACCCTACCGCGAGTATTCTATGCAATGGGACTATGTCTGATTCATTTAATCTTACCCGAGGCACACGACAGGGCTGCCCACTTTCCCCGCTATTATTTGTGTTGACTATCGATCCTCTGTTGCGGAGTATCGCCGGCTCTAATGCGATTCGTGGTATCCCCATTGGACCTGGCGGATTTAAACTGGCCGCCTTTGCAGATGATATTTTAGTTCATTTATGTGACCCGCAACGCTCGTTGTCCAATCTACTTGCCGAATTCACTAGGTATGGTACCTTCGCGGGCTTACGGATTAATCAAGACAAATCAGAAGCATTGGATGTCGGGGGTCGACTACAACAGAGCTGGGAGGGGAGCTTCCCGCTGCGATGGGCGGACAACTCCTTTACGTATCTAGGGATTACACTCACTAGAGATACATCAGCATTATATAAACAGAACTTTGAGCGTATTTGGTGTAACATTCGATCACAACTTCGGGCCTGGATGCCGCTCCCCCTGTCCCTCCTGGGCAGGGCAGCAGTCTTGGGGATGGTGGTACTACCGCGGATTCTCTATTGGTTACAAACCTTACCGGTCTGGCTACTCCGTCGTGACCTTCATCGTATCGAACGGGAGTTTCGCGGTTTCCTTTGGAGAGGGGCTCGAGCGCGTATCCCGCTGTGCCGTCTACGGGGGGGCTGGAAAACGGGGGGATTGGTGTACCGGATCTTGGTGCCTATGCTTTGGCTTGCCAAGCTAGGCACCTGGGGGATTGGCTCGGTAACACGGAGCTCTATACCCCAAGGGCGGTGGAAGAGGCTTTGGTAGCACCGCACTCATTGCTGGCAGTTCTTCACCTCCCGAGGGCAGCTCTGCCGAATCCCCTGGTGAAGAGTGTGTTGATACAGGCGGCGCGCTGTACTTGGCAACGGTTGAACGTACTGTGGGAGAGTTCCCCAGAGGCTTCGAGCTGGCTGCCGCTGCAGGGCAATGCTCTATTCCCCCCGGGCTCGGAGTCGGCTCCTTTCGTTCAGTGGGCGCAGGTCGGAATACGACTTTTGGGGCACGTTGTCGATTTAGATGGGCGGTGCAAGACCCTGGAAGCGCTTTGTCATGAATATGACTTGTGCCCCAAGACTTCTCTGTTCCCGTACCGGCAGCTATCACATTATGTGTACTCTGTGGCGAGACGGGAACTACAGAGCGACCGTTCCGCACGGATCTTAGAGTTCTTTGCTTTCGGCACTGAGGACAAACCAACTATTACACACTTCAAGAAAGCTTTGGAACCTTATGCGAAACCTGTCGATTACTCGGCAGAGGAGAATTCTTGGGCGCGAGAGCTGGGCAGTGAGGTCGCCCCGGGATCCATACTGGCAGCGCTGTGCAGGGCGGCCGGCCTGGCGGAGGGAGCTCGCTGGCGGGAAATCCAGTTCAAGAGTATTGTCCGAGCTCACTTCTCTCCGAAGAGGGCATTACGTAGTCATCTTACCGACAACGGGGGATGTCCAAAGTGTGCGCATCCACTAGCGGATCTGGGTCATATGTGGTGGGGCTGCCCATACATTCGCCGTTACTGGTTGAAAATAGCAACTTTCTTGAGCGATATCTTGCAACAGCGGGTCTGCTGGACAGGGCAGCTCATAGTGCTGGATCAGTTGGGACCACTCCACCCGAAGGGTAAATGGCAGCAATTGTTGGTACGGAAGGCATGTCTGGTGGGGAAGGGCCCTGTCCTGAGGCGGTGGTTGGAGCCTGCAGCCCCCTCCTACTGGGAGTGGCGAAATGGGTTTCATCAATATATGCTTCTAGAGAGGCGGAGTGCACAGAGACACCCCCGCAGTTGGGCCTCCTTTCTCATGGTGTGGACACCCTATGTTCAGCATTTAGGGCCCAAAGTACGAAGCGAGATTCTATGTTTGGGATAGAACTCGGGGAAACGATATCTATAGACGAGAATAAACCTCCGATGACCTCATGGATCCTGGGAGGGAGGGGTGGGGGGGGGAGCATGGGGGAGAGGGGGGAAGGGGCAGATAGGTAGCTGGGACTTGGGTATTGTACTGTGACAATGCCCTGAGGCAGTGGATAAGAGACAACCCTGCCCAGGGTACATACAGGCATTTTAACCTGACTATATACTGTAAAATATGAAGCAATGTTGTAACGGTTGTTGTGAGGCATTGTATTGTTTCATGTGCTTCTAATAAACATTTTTCAAAAAAAAAAAAAAAAAAAAAGACGTACATCAGGCTTGGCTGTTGTTGAAAAATACTATACTATCTTGGAAGCCCAGAACAGCTGTATTCCACGCTTTAAGAAAAGTGGAAGGAAGTCCAAAAAACTGCCAGCATGGTTTAAAGGTGAGGTCAGAGAGGCTGTTGTTGCTAAAAAAGTATCTTTCAGGAAATGGAAAAAAGAGCCAAACGACGAAACCTGGAAACAGCACAAACACTGGTAAGTCAAATGCAAGGCATTGATAAGGCAGGCAAAGGGAGAATTTGAGAAGAAGCTTGCTGCGGAAACAAAAACGCGAAGTAAAGACCTTTTCAAGTACATTCGTAGCAAAAAACCTGTGAGAGAGTCAGTTGGTCCATTAGATGATAAAGGGGTTAAAGGAGCATTAAGAGGCGACAAGGCGATAGCGGAGAGACTGAATGAATTCTTTGCTTCAGTCTTTACTGAGGAAGATGTAGGGATGTTACCCATGACTGAAGTGGTATTTAAAGGTGCGGAAGAATTGAAGGAAATATCGATACATCGGGAAGATGTATTACAACTATTAGATAAACTGAAGAGTAGCAAATCACCTGGGCCTGATGGTATACATCCAAGGGTGTTGAAAGAACTGAAATATGAGATTGCAGACCTGCTATTGGTAATCTGTGAACTATCATTAAAATCATCTCTAATACCTGAAGATTGGAGGATCGCCAATGTAACACCAATTTTTAAAAAAGGTTCCAGGGGTGATCCGGGAAACTACAGACCGGTGAGCCTGACATCAGTACCGGGAAAAATGGTAGAAACCATCATAAAGAATAAAATTACTCAGCATGTAGATAGTCATGACCTAATGGGAGACAGCCAACATGGCTTTAGACAAGGAAGATCTTGTCTTACTAATCTGTTATGTTTTTTTGAAGGAGTGAATAATCAGGTGGACAAAGGTGAGTCGGTTGATATTGTGTATCTGGACTTTCAGAAAGCCTTAGACAAGGTCCCTCATGAGAGACTTTTGGCAAAACTAAAGAGTCATGGGATAGGAGGCAGTGTACTATTGTGGATCAGGAACTGGTTAAAAGATAGAAAGTAGAGGGTAGGGCTAAATGGCCAATTTTCCCAATGGAGAAAGGTGAATAGTGGTGTACCCCAGGGATCTGTGCTGGGTCCGTTGCTTTTTGACATATTCATAAATGACCTGGAAAGTGGAATAACGAGTGAGGTTATCAAATTTGCAGATGACACAAAACTATTTAAAGTTGTTAAAACCCAAGAGGATTGTGGAAATTTCCAAGAGGATAAATTGGAAGACTGGGCATCAAAATGGCTGCTGACATTTAATGTGGACAAGTGCAAGGTTATGCACCTAGGGAAGAACAACCCAAACTATGGTTACACGTTTCAAGGTTCCACATTAGGAACCACCACCCAGGAAAAAGATTTAGGCGTCATTGTGGATACCATGTTAAAACCCTCGGCCCAGTGTGCAGCGGCGACCAAGAGAGCAAATAGAATTTATTTTATTTATTTAGACAGTTTTGTATACCGCCTTATCCTTCAATCAAAGCGGTCACAACACAATTGGGGGATACATTTAACACGCGGGGATATGAGACACATACACTAATACTTACAGGGAACATGGGCTATGGAGGGTTAAGTGGCTTGCCCAAGACCACAAGGAGCATCTGTGGGACTAGAAACCCCAGTCCTTCCGGCCCAAGGTTGCTGTCCTCTAGTGGGATTTGAACCCCCGACCTTCCGGCCTGAAGTACCTTGCCCCAACCACTAGGCTACTCCTCCCTACCTAGAATGCTAGGTATGATAAGGAAAGGAATGGAAAATAAAACAAAAGATATTATAATGTTTCTATATTGTTGCATGGTGAGACCACACCTTGAATATTGTGTGCAATTCTGGTCGCCGTATCTTAAAAAGGATATAGCGATTTTAGAAAAGGTTCAGAGAAGAGCCACCAAAATGGTAAAGGGGATGGAAAGATACTCCTATGAAGAAAGGCTAAAAAGGTTAGGGCTCTTTAACCTGGAAAAGAGATGGCTGAGGGGAGATATGATAGAAGTCTATAAATTAATGAACGGAGTGGAGCGGGTAAACGTAGATCGATTGTTTACCTTATCAGAATATAGAAAGACTAGGGGACATGCAATGAAGCTACAGGGTAAACTATTTAAGACTAATAAAAGAAAATATTTTTTCACTCAACGTGTAATCAAACTCTGGAATTTGTTACCAGAGGATGTAGTAAAGGCTGTTAATGTAGCTGGGTTTAAAAAAGGTTTGGACAAGTTCCTGGAGGAAAGGTCCATAAACCATTATTAAGAAGGGACCCAGGATATCAATGCTTGAACCAATACAAGCATTGTGGAACCTGTGTCCCTTGGGGAAACTGCTACGTACATATGACCTAGATTGGCCACTGTTGGAATCAGAATACTGGGCTTGATGGACCTTGGTCTGACCCAGTATGGCATATCTTATGTCCTTATGTTAACAACTGACGGAAGGCAGTGCAGACCGCGATCGGCACGTAATACGAAATAAGTGGCAGAGCTGAGCTGCGGTAGCGAGCCGCATGGTGGACTGGTGGTGAAAACAGTGAAGCCCTCAGGACACAGAACTCTGCAGGAGGAGCGGAGAGAGTCTGCGATGAATCGATCATCTCGGAGGGGGATGCATCAGGTGAGCAGAGACAGAGCTTCGCCGTGCCAGAGTGAGGAGGTGAAAGAGCAAAATCGGCGAGCTGTGAATACAGCCATGTGACAGCGCAGGAAAGCAAGTGGGGCAGAGACGAGCAGGCCGAATACCTGCGGAGCGTGTGGGTTAGACACAGCAAACAGCGAAGTGCAGTCACAGCACACAGGCGCCTGGCCTGAACGGGAGCTAAAGAGTCCAAAGTGAACATAATCAGGAGGAGATAGAACAGAATTAAAACTATAGTACTGCGTCGGGTGGGACAAGCACTTACAAATACCATAGGAGCCAGTACCATCTTAGGCAGTACATACCAGATTGCCCCATTGTGAGATAAAACCAAGAGAACAGCTGCAGAGGGGGGGAAAAGAGCATGATGGAGAAGGTTAAAGGCGGATCAATCACAAAGAAGAAATTGGCGGAATTTAGATCGCCCTACGCCATGTCAAGAGGAGGTAAGGAAGGGGAGGAGGAGGGCAAACAGCAGGTGGAGCAGGAGACTGAGCACATGGAAGAGATGGAGAATCCCCGGGGCCCAGGCGTAGCAAATATGATTAAGACGTGGTTGAATGAGTTGAAAGAAGAGATAAAAGTGGAAATCAGTGGCGTTAAGAATGAATTAAGAGACTTTGCAACCTCTCAGATATTGCGGACCTGGGCGGCCGGGTTGAGGAAACAGAGGCTCAGTTGGAACAACACGGAGTAGTGGAGGATCTTCAAAAAGGTTGGGAGGAGTTAAAGCAAGCGCAGGAGTGAGTTAAAGCAAGCGCAGGAGTAACTTAAAGAAAAGATGGAGGATTTGGAGGACCGGTCTAGGAGAAGCAACATTAGAGTGAAAGGAGTGCCAGAGGACCCTAAGTATAAAAACTGAAGTGGTTACACTCCAAGTGTTCGAAACCTTGTTACAGGAGGCGGTTCTCGAAGAGAGTGGGGATGATAAACCATTGCAAATTGGATGGGCACATAGGGGACTAGGGCCCATAAGAGATAATCGACCAAGAGATATCATGGTATGTTTGCATTCCTTCAAAACTAAAGAAAATATATTGAAAGCGGCAAGGAAGTTGGGACACTTCAAATGGGAAGTACATGAGGTGGAGCTGTTCCAGGATCTTTCCTTAGGTACATTGCAGCGTTGAGAGCGATGAAGGAAGTAACGGCTTTCTTGAGGAGGGAGGAGGCGAGATAAGGCGGTTGTACCCATTTGGCTTGTTAATCACAGCAAATGGTATCTTGCGGAAGGTAAAGACATGCGAGGAAGCCTGGAAGGTGCTGGGAGATCTGGGATGATCTAATCCAACAAGTGGCAGTGGGACCCAGGCCCAAGCCAAGACTTCCATGACATATGGGAGCAAGGCCATTAACTGAAAATGGCACAGAGCGACAACCAATGGGCAGAGAGTAGCGAGGCTGACCAAAAGCAGCCAAAGCGAACGAGAGATGGCGAAGGACCTCGGCTGAACAGGAAGATCCCGGGATGCAAGGCGTCGAATGAATCTTCATATGAACTGTTATGTGGGACTCTGATCAGCATTTTGTAAGGGATGAGGGGGGTAGGAGGGGTAGTGGAAGGGAGGAGAAGGAGGAGGGTAGAGAGAGGTGGCTTAGGGGGCCTGGGTTTTAAAGGACGGTTCCACTGGGGCAGTTCAGTCAAGGGGAGGATAGTTGGGAGAATGAATGGCCTGGGGGATCAGGAGTGGATAGAGGAGGTGTGATTGGAAGAAGGGGGTGAAGTGTAACGGAGGGGAGGGGGGACAGGGATGGGAGAGATAGGTGGTAGGGCATGAGTGGGGGAAAGTGGAGATAGGTAGGGGCAGGCTAAAGTTTGCTTGATTGTCACGTGATATGGAAGTCGTGTCTCCACAGTGGGGACGAGGAAGGGGAAGAGAGATGGGGGAGGGGGGAGGGAGAGGGGGGAAGAGTAATAGGGCTAAGAGGGAAGGAGGGAACAAACAGAAAAGGTGAGTTAAAAATAGTTTCGCTAAATGTTAAGGGGCTTAATTTCCCATTTAAATGACAAAAATTGTGTACTGAAATTGCACGCCAGAAGGCAGCGATAGTGATGATACAGGAAACGTATTTGACAAGAGCAACAGAGCATTTGGTTAAACCCAGGGGATAATGGAGTCTGTATACCTGCATCTAACACAGTGGAGAAGAAAAAAGGAGGGGTTGCTGTACTGATTGATACCAGGTTGAAGATGCAATTGCAATCTATTGTGTGGGATAAAGAGGGGAGATATGTGTTGTTGCGCTTAAAGATGGGGAATAAATGGTATTGTATAATGAATGTATATGTGCCCACAGGGGCACAAGGTGAATTCTGGACAAAACTGAATGAAGAGGTGTGGAAATTGGGGGAGGGAATATTGATTTGTGGAGGTGATTTCAATTTAACACGGAATCCGGCGAGGGATGCCACGGGGAAAAAGAGAGGGTAAAAGAGCCAATAGGAATAGATAGATATCGCAGCTTTGTAACGCAGCATTGCTTGATAGATGCCTGGAGATCCCAACACCCAGGGAAGAGGCAATTCTCTTATTTCTCACCTGTACACGGCACATACTCCAGAATAGATGCAATTTGGATCTCAAAAGAGGTGGGGGGTAGGATTAAAGGGGCGGAGATGGACTCGATCAGATCACACACCTATCAAGGTCAGGTTGAGAATGGAGGGAGAGGAGAAAGGCCTGAAGGCTCAATGAGGCATTATTAGAAGATGAGAGGGTAGGAGAAGACATTGAGAGAGAGAGATGAGGGAATATTTCCAGTGGAATGATAATGGGGAGGTCGCTTGGGGAGGGATATGGGGCGGGTTTAAGGCAGTGGTGAGAGGAATTTTAGTCAAATGGGGGGCCCGGAAACGGAAGGAAAGGGAGGGTAGAGAGCAGGAATTTTGAGAACGATTGGTGGAACTGGAAGATCTAGATGCACAGGGACATCATGGAGTCTATCGAGCTCAGGTGTTGGCAATACGTGGTATGCAGGCAGAAAAGATAAGGTGTCGGATGCAGCTTTTGAGACAGGATTTTTCTGAGGGCGGTAATAAAGCGGGGAGATATCTGGCACAGAAGTTGAAACAGAAGAAATTGCGCTCTCACATAATGAGAATTCGCAAACAGGGAGGGGAGTTGGTAACAAAAGATGGGGAGATTAGGGAAGCGTTTAGGGAATATTATCAGGGGTTGTATAAAGCGAGGGACCCACCACAGCAAGAGAGAGTACAGTTACCTTGACTCCCTAAAATTGCCTAAACTAGAGGAGGGGGAACAACAAGAGCTAAGTAAGGCTATACGAGGGGAAGAGGTGCGGAGGGCGATAAAACAGTTGAAATTGGATAAGGCACCGGGACTGGATGGGCTCACAGTGAGATTTTATAGACTGTTTGGAGAGCTGTTAAATGCGCCTCTAATGCGGTTATTTAATCTACCGAGGGAGGGAGGGGTGTTAGTGAATACGATGGGGTGGGCGGGAATAACGGTAATACCTAAAGCGGGGAAAGATCCACAAGAATGTTCATCGTATAGACCGATTTCGCTGCTTAATCTAGACGCTAAATTGTTAGCCAAAATACTAGCCACGCTCTTGAATATGATAATCAGGGAAACTGATACATCAAGATCAGGTGGAATTTATTCCCGGCTGACAAGTAGCAGACAGTATTCGAAAGATATTGAATATGATTTGGACTATTGAACAAAGTGGGGAGGAAGCCTGCTCTTGTTGCTGGATGTGGAAAAGGCTTTTGACCAGGTGTCGTGGCCTTTTCTCTTTCAGGTAATGGAAAGAATGGGGCTTGGGGAAGGCTTCATGAACTGGGTAAAAGCGCTGTATCACCAGCCGACAGCTTGTGTTACGGTAAATGGAGCTTATTCTGGATTTTTTGGGCAGGGGAGGGGAACGAGACAAGGCTGCCCCTTATCACCGCTATTATTTGTAATATCACTGGAACCCTTCGCGCAGAGGATAAGAGAACGGGTGAATGTAATGGGAATACAGTTTGGGAGGAATGAATATAAAATATCCTTGTTTGCTGACGATATATTGAGCATGGCTAGACCTCGTCTTAGTTTCCCAATCTTAATGTGGGAACTCGAATAATACGGCAAGTTATCGGGTTTTACAATAAATTGGATAAAATCAGAAATCTTGAGCCTATCAGTGGCAAGGGAGGTACAGGCTATATTGTAAAAGAAATACCCATTTAGGTGGGCTCGGGAGAAAATTTGGTATCTGGGCATCCACATAAGCAATCAGCTGGAAGCTTTATATAAATTAAATTATTTGAGGATCTTTGGGCAGATAGAGAGCTGGTTAGCGGGGTTATATTTCCTGGTTTGGGCGTATAGCCACAGTAAAGATGATACTACTGCCACAACTGTTTCTATTTCAGACACTACCTATAAGGGTTCCGCAAAATAAGCTAAAACAGGTACAAAGACTTGCGAGTCAATTCATATGGTCACATAGTGGGTCAAGAGTCGTTTTGGCAGTCATGCAACGAGCCAAAGAAGAGGGGAGGTTAAGAGTGCCAAATTTTAGAAAATATTATGAGGCAGCACAACTGAAAACGATTTGAGAGGCTCAGAGGAAGACAGAAACAGTGGGTGCAAATGGAGGAGGAGTTAGTGGGGTGAGGGGAATTGGAAAAATTGATTTGGAGGGGTAATAAAGCAGTGGATGTTCAGCCCATCAATCCACTAACTTTACATAGGTTGTGGGTGTGGAAACAAAATAGAAAATTATTAGTTCAGGATAAAAGTTATACACAGGGAATGACACTAGAGGCCTGTTTTGATAGGGGCCAGGGACCTGGTGTACATATCCTTCGTAGATGGACAAGGGGGGGGGGGGGATCTGACGAACCTCTCACAAATAAATACAAAGGGGATTTTGGAGTTTGCAGGCATCAGGGACTTATATGGATTAAGGGAAAGTGACTATTATGCATATTTACAGGTCAGCCACTTTGTCCAACAGACAGTGTGGACAGACTTATGGGGAAATAGGGGGTGGTTTGAAGCCTTATTTATTTTATTTATTTAGTATACATTTGTATTCCGCTACTTCCAGCGATCAGCAGCGGTTTGATTACAGATTGGAAATTGTCAAATCATGACGGGAAATTTTGGGGTATACACACACTGATTAGACAGGAAGGCACTGCACACATTGGTAAGGTCGTAAGGAGGTTCAGAAAATACATATGTACATTTTTACATAATTTTACAAAATTTTATATACAGGCACTCTTTCAATTTAGGACATCTCGTAGCTCCCTGGGATTTTACTTCAAATTGTATTGACACTGGAATAGATGTGTCTTTAGTTTTTTCCTGAAAGCAATAAGGTCTTTGGTCGCACGTAGGTCAGGTGGTAGTTGGTTCCAGAGTGTCGGGGCAGAGTATGTGTATGCTCGGCGGCTAGTACTGTTCAGGGCATCTGTGTCAAAAGGGGGTTATGTCCAGAATTTACAAAGGATTAATGGAGGGAGGGGGGAATAAATTAGTATATATGTTGAAATGGGAGGAGGATTTGGGGGTGAGTTGGACTGACGAGGTGTGGGACAAGATAATACAGACGGTAGCACATATAGCATTTTATATGCATTCTCTTTTATCTGAGTGGCAATGGAAATATTGATGGTACTGGACGCCAATACGCAAAAAAAACCAGGGAGGGGATCTGATGATCAGTGTTGGAGGGGATGTCACAATAGAGGGGATTAGTTACATGTGTGGTGGAAGTGTGAATGGATACAGGCATACTGGGTAAAGATTATAGATATGATGTATGGCATGGCATGCTGTAGATTGCAAAGGCGACCGGAGGTGTTTTTGTTGCATCAACTTAATGTTGATGTTCCCAGAAGGGATGAGGGTGTGCTGCATCATTGTATAGTAGCAGCAAGATGCGAAATCGCACAACACTGGGTGGGGCCAAGTACACCACAACCAGCAGGATTTGTCAGGAGAGTGGCTGAGGTGAGTCTGATGCACAAATTGACAGAGCTGAGACGGGGGAAAAGGGGAGAAGAGTGCTGAACAATGGAAGGGGGTGTGGTGGTGGGTGGAAACCTGGAGGGCAGGAGAGAGGGAGCGAAGGATGGCTGCATCTTAGCTAACGGTGTTTAAAAGATTGGGGGTTTGGTCAGAATTTAGGATGGATGAACCAAATATATAGAATGGATGATGAGATAAAGGGAAGGGGGGAGGGGGGGCATAAACATGGAGAGTTGACCAAGATGTGGTTCTGTTTGCTGTTATGATGGGTCAGAATTGTAGAGATTGCATAAGGTCTAGAACAAAGTGTTTTGTAATTTTGCCATGATTAATAAAAACTTAAAATGGGAAAAAAGGGGGTCCAGTCACAGGCAGCATGCCTGCAAAGTCAGCCTGTGTAGCATGTTTTATTTATTTATTTATTAGTGCTTATTTACCGCTTTTCGTGAATCAAAGTGGTTTACAGAGAACTTCAAAACAAGAATGAACATTACATAAAACAAGAAACTAGATTACAAATAACCAATTACTAGATTACAAATAACAGGGAGGAGTGCTCTAGTGGTTAGGACAAGGTACTTCAGGCCCGAGGGCCGGGGGTTCAAGTCCCACCTGGGGACAGCAATCTCAGACTGGAGGGACTGGGATTTCTAGTCCTATAGGCACTCCTTGTGGTCTTGAGCAAGCCACTTAACCCTTCATTGCCCATGTTCCCTGTAAGTATTAGCGTATGTGTCTCATATCCCCTCGTGTTAAATGTATCCCCCAATTGACCGCTTTGACCTGGTGAAAAGCGGGATATAAATACAGCTAAATAAATAAATAAATTAGTGGGAGTGGAAAGGGTTAGGGAAGTAAAAGACTTAAATCAGAACCGATTTAAGTTCAAACTATGTACAGAATTATCAGTCTATACCATATTAGAAAAATGCAAAAGAGGTCATCTTATAATGTGGGTGATCTAAATTTCTAAAGTAGAGTTTATTTAGGTGACTGACTCTCCGTAGTGTTCCCTGAACAGGAATGTTTTAAGCAGCTTGAGGGAGGATTTAGGATCCTTGGTGTCTCGTATGCTTGTCGGCAAAGAGTTCCATAGCATTGGAGCATACAGGGAGAAAGCTCTCTTGGATGTTGATGCATTGCTGTTTCTGAAATTGGCGTGTGTTTCTAGGGAGTTTTTATTGTTACTTCTTGGTCTGATTTCCGGACTGATTCTGATATGCTCTTTCAGGGAGATGGCAATATCTGATTGAATCGTTTTGAATATGGTGTGGAGTGCCTTGAATTTTATTCTATTCTGTATAGGTAGCCAGTGTAGTTGTTTTAATATTGGGCTGATATGATCTTTGAAGCCTGTAAAATTACTCTAGACGCTGTGTTTTGAGCTAGTTGGATGCGACAGATGCTTTGATTTGGTAGTCCCATTAAAACGGCGTTACAGAAATCAAAGTGTCGGAAGATTATAGCCTGGACTGTGGTTCTGAAGTCATTTGCGGAGAGAAGCAGTCTTAGATGTTGGAGCATTTTTAGTTTGGCATAAATGGCTTTTATCAAGTTGCTAATATGCTTGTTGAAGTTAAGCTGATGATCTAGTATTACTCCCAAGTATCTCACTTCTTTTTTTACTTGGATGTTTACATCTTTTATCCTCAAGGATTCTGGTGGAGTAAATGAGATCTCCAGGAACAAGCAGGAATGTAGTCTTCACATATGGGTATCGTCGGTACCGACGGAGCCTGCGCGGGAACACTCCCCAGCGTCCAATTAGAAAGCTTTTGGGAGCATCCCACAGCACCTGCGTGCTGCCTTCCCGCCTTTCCCAACTGCCTCTCTCCAGTTCTTCGTTTTCCGCGGAGCCAGCAGGTCGTCGTTCCTGTCACCACAGAAAATTTTTCCTTATTCTCCTCTTTTTGTGGTCGCATCTGCCTTCTTCGACGCTATACCGGTACCACCGGTGGTTCTTTCTTTCTTTTTAAAAAAAAAAATTTATACAAATTTTTTCTAAACTTTTTCTTTTCCAGGTGCACGCACCATTTTGGGCCTTAGGCCCAAAATTTCCTCTACTATGGAAAAACACGCTTTGGGTTTCAAAAAGTGCACCAAGTGTGGCGGTACCATCCCCGTCACCGACACTCATGAGTGGTGTCTTAAATGTTTAAGTCCTGACCACTCCATCTCGGAGTGTATGGCTTGTGCCATGATGTCCAAGAGGGGTCGACAAAACCGAGCTGCTAAGCTCAGCACCCTTTTTCCCTCCGATGCAGCTTCTGTGGCATCGACCTCCTCCAGGGCTTCGTCTTCCTCCCATGGATCTCAGGTAACTAAACATAAGTCTGGCCGGTCCTCAAAGGGTAGATCTCCTTCTAAGCATCGAGATGCCTCTGGCGTTGCCCTTGAGGGTTCTGTACCGGCAAAATTGCCCTGGCGGGAGGCTTTGGCTTCCAAAGCATTCTCCAGGACCAAGCAGGAAGTCAGTCCTCACATATGGGTGACGTCGGCGCCGACGGAGCCCTCGTGCGGAGCATTTCCCCAGCTTTCAAAGAAAGCCTTTGGGAATTGCAGCGCGCATGCGCGGTCCCCTTCCCGCCAAGGGTGCCATCTTGCTCAGTCTTCTTATTTCCGCGGAGCCCGACGGACATAGTTCGTTTTTCCCCGAGGAAAAAGTTGATTTTCCCTATTTTTTCTCTTTTTTCTTCGGTTCGACGCCGGATCCTTTTCCCGCCTTGGACCGATACGCCGGTATCGAGTCCTCTCTCTCTCTTTTTCGGTTTTTGTCCTTTGTGACTAGCGTGTGATCGGTGTAAGAAACTTATGTCTCTTACCGACACACATGACTGCTGCCTCCGCTGCCTCGGACCCGATCATAACCCGATGATCTGTGGTCCGTGTGGCAAAATGTCCTCGAAGGCGTTGAGGAGTTGGCAGCACCAAAAGGATAGGATCTTTTCTGACTCCGTGTCTGGACGGGCCCGGACCTCGTCAGAGGCCTCGACGTCTCGGGACTCCGGCCCTGAGCAGCGTCGGGGCTCCTTTGAGCGGGGGTCTCTTTCGCGGGAACATCGCAGGAAGAAGAAACCCGCGAGGGCGGTGTCAGTGGACGCTCCTGGTTCCTCGAGGTCCAGGTCGCATAGCCCCGATAGCCGTCCCAGGTCTTCGGAGTCGGAGAGGCCTGCCAAACATCCTCGTATCGAGATGGAGTCTCCAGGACACGTAAGTGCTGTAGTCCTCGTGGACTCTCCTCCAGGGGAGCCGACGTCGGGCCCGATGCTGTCGGGGCCCGAGTAGGGGGCTGCTAGGTCTCCTGAGCTCGGACTCAGGTTGACGGCCTTGGAGAGCAGGTTCGCTGCCTTCATGGAACAGCAGCGGGCATTGATCGCCGGTCTCTCCGGTGCATCTGCCCTGACCACCGGGACCTCGACGTCCAAGTCGACCCCGGAGGCCGAGCCGATCCTCGAGTCCATGTGGGCTCGAGTCGATCCTCGGCCACGGTCTCCCTCGGCCTCCCGTTCGGGACCGAGGTCGTCGACGCTGGTACCCTCGGCGTCGGGGCGGAGGGCATCGGTGCCCGCCCGACCGGAGCCGCTCGATTCCTCCTCCGAGGAGTCGGGCTGGGAGAAGGAGGACGAAGAGTCACCCGATACTTTTCGGACTCGGTGTGTCCCATCGGACTCGCCGGAGTCCGAACCTCAGAGACGATCCCCACCGGAGGATCCTCGGTTCTCGGACTTCGTACGGGCAATGGCCAAGGCCTTGGCCTTCCCCGTGGATCCCGAGGAGGAGCCTCGAGCCGAGGAGCTCGAGGCCCCTCCAGTATAACTCTCCCCCGAAGGAGGCCTTTATTGTTCCGGTTCCTCCGATGCTGGAGCGGCTGCTCTTCCGCATGTGGGAGACGCCGGCCTCGACGCCGGTGTTAAGCAAGCGGGTCAATTCAATCTATCGAGTCCGCAAGAGCCCCGGGTTCCAAAAGGTGCAATTACCGCACCACTCCATGGTTGTGGAATCGGCCATGCATCGACTGAAAAGTCAGAAGATGCACTCCTTGGTGCCTCCCGGCCGGGAGGCCCGGAACCTGGATGCCCTCGGTAAGAAGTGCTTCCAGGGCTCTATGCTTGCTTGCCGTGTCCAGACATACCAGCTCTACATGGGCATGTACCTCCGGGACCTGGCAAAGGAGCTTGCCGGGTTCTCTGCTGGTCTGTCCGAGGAACCTTTGCAGAGGTTCCAGGCCTTGCCAACTGGTATTCGGGAGTGCTCGAAGTTTATCTCTCGAGCAGCCTACAATGGCTTCGAGGCTTCGGCCCGAGTAGCCGGGGCTGGCATCGGTGCCCGCCGACAGGCTTGGCTACAGTCATCCGACCTCGAGCCATGGGTACAGGACAAGTTGGTCGATGTCCCCTGCCGGGGTGAAAACCTTTTCGGCAAACCCATGGCTGAAAAGGCTGCTGAACTCGAGGCTGAGACTCTCACCAGGACTCGGCTGTCCAGAAAAACCTCTGCCCCTTCTCAGAAGAAGAAGGGCTCGGGGGAAAAAGACCTTTTACCCGAGGAAGTCATCTGCCTATAAACACCCTCATTATCAGGCCTCTGCAGCTCCCCAACAGGGTCAGCAGGCCAAGGGGCAGGGTCATGGTCCCCGTAGGCAGAAGACCCCCAAGCCACCAACACCGGCCCCTGCTCAGCAGGGTGGGGGTTTTTGACTCAGAAGGCATAGCCTCTTCTCCTCAGCTGGCTTCTCTCAGCACAGGAGGCCGGCTGGCCCACTTTGCCCACAGGTGGTCAGCCGTCACATCAGATACCTGGGTACTCCATATAGTCCAAAAGGGCTATCTTCTCCATTTTCACCAGGTACCTCCCTCCTACTTTCCAGGGGAGCCTCCAAGACTCCCTCTGCACAGGGACCTACTCCTTAAGGAGTTAGCAAGTCTACTAAAGGAACAGGCTGTGGAACCGGTGCCCCACCACCTGAGAGGTCACGGCTTTTATTCCAGGTACTTTCTGGTACCAAAAAGAACAGGAGGCCTCAGACCCATCCTAGACTTGCGCAACCTCAACAAGTTCCTGGAGAGGGAAAAGTTCAAGATGCTTACCCTTGGAATCCTGCTGCCCTACCTCCAGCAGGGAGATTGGCTATGCTCCTTAGATCTAAAGGATGCTTATACTCACATCCTTATTCATCCAGACCACAGACAATATCTCAGATTTGTTGTGGGAGGAAACCACTATCAGTACAGAGTACTGCCCTTTGGCCTGTCCTCCGCTCCCAGGGTGTTCACCAAGTGCCTAGCAGTGGTGGCGGCCTACCTGGGGTTCAAGGTCTTTTTGTGTTTCCATACCTGGACGACTGGCTCATAAGGGGCCAGTCTTCCCAGGAGGCCAATCACGCCACCCTTTGCACTGTGGCTCTGCTTCAGCACTTGGGGTTTGTCATAAACTTCGCAAAGTCCACTTTGCTCCCGTCCCAGAACTTAGAATTCATAGGAGCAAGGCTAGACACACTTCAGGCGAAGGCTTTTCTGCCAATGGACCGAGCCCACAGGCTGATGGATCTGGCCAGGCAGTTTCGCAGCAATTCCCTGGTCTCTGCCAGGCAATTCCTGAGACTACTCGGCCATATGGCTTCCACAGTTCATGTCACCCCCAATGCCCGCCTGCACATGCGGCCTGCTCAGTGGAGCCTTCGCACTCGAAGGCATCCAAAGTTCTACACTCACGTCCTGGAGGATTAGAGGCATGCCTCTTTGCACTCTTGATCCTTCTCATAGCTGATTCCACTACAATGGAGTGGTGAGGAAGCTGAGTCTTCTGGAAACCAGGACAAGGAGGGACTCGATACATGGTATCCAGTCTACGAGAGTGAGGAGAGGTGGTAAGAAGTGTTTCCCACATTTTTAGCATGAGATCATGTAAGATCTCATGGATAGGCAAAGTATCTGCCTCCTTAGGAGCTTTGGGATATTGTAGAATCTCCAACTCCTTTGCTCTGGGCTCTGTTGTTTCAGGAGCCACAGTAATGGAAAGACCTCGAGCCACATCCCTGATAAAATCCTGAAAGGGGATATCTTCTGGAGGAGACATCCTACGTTTAGGAGAGGAAGGCTCCTCCGGGAGAAGTATTCCAGTACTGACAGAGCTGTCAGAATCCTCAGATTCTTCCGAGGATTCAAAATCCCGGTTAGTGGAGGCAAAATGATGGATGCAGAAGTGTTTCCGGGGGGCGTAGGAGTGCTTGCAGCCACCATTCCATCTGCTGGAGTGGCTGAGGTATTGGAGACAGGTGCAGGGCCTGTGGTAAGTGCAGGAGGAGGTGAGCTTCCTGCAACCATGGGCCCGAAAGGCAAGAAGACTGGGAAGGCCTCTTCCTCCAAGGGGGGTCAAGAAGATAGTTTTCCAGGAGGTTTTTCCCCAGAGTTCATGCTGTTGCTCACAAGGCTGCTTGCATGAAACAGCATGCCAGAGAGGAGCTGCACCCTTTCCAGAAGGAGTCAAAGCGTCCCCTACCTCAGATTGATCCGCTGGAGAGATCAGAGGGGGAGAGCCAAGACCCAGCAGGTGATGGCTGTAGGATGAGGTCTGGGAGGATGTAGGGTCTGTGCACTCCAGGGATGCAGAGGACCCAGAAGGTGAACAAGATGGGGTTTGGACTTGGAAGAAGATGAGATTCCCCATGGGGAGGATTCTCTCATCTGGGTTTTCTGTAGGGAGGAGTTTGCAGCCTTGATTGCACAATCCTCTATAAAGCACTGAATGTGCATACAGAGGCTCTGGAGGAGGATCCTCTTTTCCAGCAAGTCAGATCTTCACGAGTGTTCCCTTTACATCGGGTAGTATGACGTATGATTCAGGACAAATGGGGCATCCCGGAGGGAGCACCTAGAGGTACCCATACAATGGCAAGGCTCTACCCCCTTCCAGACGAGGACAGAGAGCACTTGCATGCTCCAAAAGTGATGCAGCAGTATCCGCAGTAACGGACAGCAATTCCAATGGAGGGTAGTTTGGCCCTTAAGGATGTGCAGGATAGGAAGTTAGAGACCCTCCTGAAGCAGGCCTTTGACATCTATGCTTTGTCATTGCAGGCTTCCATTTGTGGTGTCTTTTGTAGCCTGGCTATGTCTGCATTGGGAGCAAGGTATCAGGGAGGGTTCAGGAGCGGAGCAGTCTGCCGGGAGCAGAGAAACTGGAGTCTGGGGTGGCATATTTGGCAGATGCCTTTTATGACCTCATTCATTGTTTGTCCAAAGGGATGGCCTCCGTGGTAGCGGCGAGATGTTGTGGCTCCGGAATTGGTCAGCAGATGTTTCCTCCAAGTCTCGGCTAAGTAAGCTCTTCTCAAAGGCAAGCTCCTCTTTGAGGAAGATCTGGAAAAGCTCATAAAGGACCTGGGGGAATCCAAAGGTGGTAGGTTACTGGAGGATAAGCAGAAATTAGCTTGATCCTCTGCTCCAGGGAGGGCCAGCTGAGAGGATTTCAGTGTTTTTGGGCGACACGGTTTGCGCCTTTTCAGAGGGTCCGTTTTCCTTCAGAGGGCAATCGTTTATTATGGGTGGAGGTTTTTACTCTTTCACTTTGACGGCTCCCAAGACATCGCAATGAAATGCGGATAGGCCGGGTGAACGTGTTTCCTGTAGGGGGTCGGCTACGGGACTTTTACATTGCCTGGACTCACATTACAATCAATCAGTGGGTGCTAGAGGTCATCAAGGAAGGCTACGCCTTGGAGTTTGCACGCCCTCTTAGGCATGCCTTTCAGTTCTCCCTTCAGGATGGCACAAAAGTGGCAAGCAGTGTGTCAAATCCTTTAATGACTACAGACCTTGCAGGCCGTGATAGAGGTACCCAAAGACCAGTGCAGATGTGGTCTCTACTCCATCTGTTTTGTGGTTTCCAAAAAAGAGGGGTCGTTTCAGCCCATTTTGGACATCAAGCACATAAATTGCAGCCTCCGAATGCCGCGGTTTCACATGTAATGTCAAGGTCAATGATTGTGGCGGTGTGAGAAGGAGAGTTCTTGACCTCCCTTGATTTTACAGAGGTATATCTGCATATTCCGGTGCAGCCCAAACACCAGCAATTCCTCAGGTTCTTGGTACGAATGGGACACTTCCAGTTTTGGGCGCCGCAGCATGCTTTTTGGGACGGATGGTCAGTGGGGTATCTTTATTGCAACTCCTTGAGAAAGCGTAGTGCAAAACGCTGAGTCGACAAAATGTTTGACGTCTGGATATGAATGGAAATCTGTATGATCTGAATCAAGATTTTGAACTATGCTATGGAGACCATTCAGTTAAGTTGTATTAATGACACTATAGATTAGATTAAAATATGAAGGGTGGATTATTTATGCTGTTTGCAATATGGATTTACATTAAAAAAATACTTATAAATATAGATATAACCAAGGTTTAAAATGATTGACAAATATTTATAAATATTAATATAAATGATGTTCAAGGAGGTTTTTTGGCTGCTGATGTGATGGAGAGGGCAAAGACATGTTCTCCAGGACCAAGCAGGAAGTCAGTCCTCACTTATGGGTGACGTCGGCGCCGACGGAGCCCTCGCGGAGCAATTTTCCCCAGCTTTCAAAGAAAGCCTTTGGGAATTGCAGCGCGCATGCGCGGTCCTCTTCCCGCCCAAGGGTGCCATCTTAGCCAGTCTTCTTTTTTCCGCGGAGCCCTACAGACGTACCCGTCGTGTCCCCGCGAAAAAGTTGATTTTTCTTCAGAATTTCTCTTTTTTTCCATTCGGTTCGACGCCGATCTTTTTCCCGCCGGACTCGCGACGCCGGTCTCGAGTCCTCTTCTTATTTTTCGGTTTTTCTGACTTAGTCAGTTTTTCGTTTCGGTTTTTCCCTAGCAGCCCGGTCCTTTGACCTCGCCGGGGCCCTTTTTCCCCCGATGGCTGCCAGTGGTTTCAAGCGGTGTAGTCAGTGTGACCGAAATATGTCACTAACTGACACACACGACTTTTGCCTCCGCTGCCTGGGCCCGGATCATGAAGAACTGATCTGTGGGCCCTGCGGCAAAATGTCCTCCAAAGCGTTGAGAAGTCGGCGGCATCAGCGGGATAGGATCTTCGCTGACCCCAGCCGTACCCGGACCTCGTCGGAGGCCTCCGCGTCCAAAGGTTCCAGCTCGGACCGTCGCCGGAGTTCCTCCGACAGGGGTTCTCCCTCCGGGGACCATCGTCGTAAGCTGAAACCCGCAAGGGCGGCGTCGGTGGACGCTCCTGGCTCCGCGAGGGCCAGGTCGCATAGCCCCGATAGCCGTCCCGGGTCCTTGGAGAAGGAGCATCTCACGAAGCGACCTCGCCTGGAGTTGGAGCTGCCTGCTCGGGTAAGTCCTGTGGTCCTCCTGGACTCGCCTCCGAGACAGCCGACGTCGGGCCCGACGCCGTCGGGGCCCGAGTCGGGGGCTGCTGGGTCACCTGAGCTCGGACTCAGGTTGACGGCCTTGGAGAGCAGATTGTCTGCCTTCATGGACCAGCAGCGGGCACTGCTCGCTGGCTTCGCTGGCGCCGCTGCCCCGACCGCCGGGACGTCGACGTCCAAGTCGACCCCGGAGACCGAGCCGATCCTCGAGTCGATGCGAACTTGAGTCGATCCTCGGTCGAGGTCACCCTCGGCCTCCCGTTCGGGACCGAGGTCGCCGACGCCGACTCCCTCGGCGTCGGGGCGGCAGGCGCCGCGCCCTGCCCGGGCCGACCCCACCGAGTCCTCGTCGGAGTCGGTCTGGGAGTCGGAAGAGGAAGAGTCGCCTGATTCTTTCCGGACTCGGTGTGTTCCCTCGGACTCACCGGAGTCCGAGCCTCGGAAGCAGTCCCCCCCGGAGGATGCCCGGTTCTCAGACTTCGTCAGGGATATGGCCAAGGCTTTGGCCTTCCCTGCGGACCCCGAGGAGGAGCCTCGAGCCGAAGAGCTCGACGCCCTCCAGTATGACTCTCCCGCAAGGGAACACTTTACTGTACCGGTTCCTCCCATGCTGGAACGACTACTCTTCCGCATGTGGGAGAGTCCGGCCACCTCGCCGGTCCTGAGCAAGCGGGTCGATTCTATCTATCGGGTCCGCAAGAGCCCTGGCTTCCAAAAAGCACAGCTGCCACACCATTCCATGGTAGTGGAATCGGCCATGCATCGTCTTAAGAGCCAGAAGATGCACTCCTCGGTGCCTCCTGGCAGGGAGGCCCGTAACCTGGATGGCCTTGGCAAGAAGTGTTTCCAGGGCTCTATGCTTGCGTGTCGTGTCCAGACCTACCAGCTATACATGGGCATGTATCTCCGAGACCTGGCTAAAGAGCTAGCCGGCTTCTCCGCTGGTTTGTCCGAGGAACCTTTGCGGAGGTTCCTGGCCTTGTCCACTGGTATTCGGGAATGCTCAAAATTCATATCCCGAGCAGCCTACGATGGCTTTGAAGCGTCGGCTCGAGTGGCCGCAGCCGGCATCGGTGCCCGCCGACAGGCTTGGCTTCAGTCATCTGACCTCGAGCCCTGGGTGCAGGACAAGTTGGTCGATGTCCCCTGCCGAGGCGAAAACCTCTTTGGCAAGCCCATGGCTGAAAAGGCTGCACAAATTGAGACGGAGACTCTCACCAGGACTAGGCTTTCTAGGAAGACCTCCGCCCCTTCCCAGAAAAAGAAGGGCTCGGGAAAGAAGTCCTTTTACCCGAGGAAGGCGGCTGCCTACAAACACTACCCCCATTATCAGGCCCCTGCAGCTCCCCAACAGGGCCAGCAGGCCAAGGGACGGGGTAACGGGTCCCGTAGGCAGCAAGCCCCCAAGCCTGCACCACCAGCCCCTGCTCCGCAGGGTGGGGGTTTTTGACTCACTAAGCATAGCCTCTCCCCCCCCCCCCGCTGGTTCCTCCCAGCACCGGAGGCCGGCTGGTTCACTTCGCCCACAGGTGGTCCAGCATCACCTCAGATGCCTGGGTGCTTCAGGTCGTGCGAGAAGGCTATCTTCTCCACTTCCACCAGGTCCCTCCCTCCTTTTTTCCGGGAGAACCTCCACGACCCCCTCTGCACAGGGAATTACTCCTTCAAGAGTTAGCGGGTCTTCTACAGGAACAGGCGGTGGAACCGGTGCCCCACCACCTGAAAGGTCAAGGCTTTTACTCCAGGTATTTTCTGATACCAAAGAGAACAGGTGGCCTCAGACCCATCCTGGACCTGCGCAACCTCAACAAGTTCCTCGTGCGAGAGAAGTTCAAGATGCTTACCCTTGGAATCCTTCTGCCCTACCTCCAGCAGGGAGATTGGCTATGCTCCTTGGATCTAAAGGATGCCTACACGCACATCCTCATCCACCCAAGCCACCGACAATACCTAAGGTTTGTGGTGGCAGGAAATCATTACCAGTACCGGGTACTGCCCTTTGGCCTGTCCTCCGCACCGCGAGTCTTCACAAAATGTCTCGCGGTGGTGGCGGCCCATCTCCGGCTTCACGGCCTCTATGTCTTTCCGTACCTCGACGACTGGCTCATCAGAGCAGCGTCCGCTCTGGAGGTCACCAACGCCACGCGCCGCACGGTGACTCTTCTGCAGCACTTGGGCTTTGTTATAAACTTCGCAAAGTCCACTTTGCTCCCCTCACAGGATCTCGAGTTCATCGGCGCAAGGCTGCACACTCCTCAGGCACGAGCGTACCTACCGCTCGACAGGGCTCTACGGCTCATAGACCTAGCCGACCGTTTTCGCAGCCAGCCCCTGCTCTCCGCCAGGCGCTTCCTGAGACTACTCGGCCATATGGCTTCCACCGTCCATGTGACCCCCAATGCCCGCCTGCATATGCGGCCTGCTCAATGGTGTCTCCGCCAGCAGTGGCGACAAGCCACAGGCGGCCTAGCAGACCTAGTGCGCGTCTCCGAGCCGCTGATCTCGTCTCTCCGGTGGTGGCTTCAGCAGCCGAACCTGATCTGCGGAATGCCTTTCCAGTCACCTCAGCCGGCCCGGGTGCTGACAACAGATGCATCCCTCCTGGGCTGGGGAGCGCACTGCCAAGGGGCACGCACTCAGGGCCTCTGGACCGCGTGGGAGTCTGCTCAGCAGATCAACTTCCTGGAGCTCAGGGCGATCCGCCTGGCTCTCAAGGCCTTCTCCCACCTGACTTCTCACCAGTCCGTCCTTGTCCAGACGGACAATCAAGTTGCCATGTTCTACGTGAACAAGCAGGGGGGCACGGGCTCCTTCCTCCTCTGCCGGGAGGCACAGAAGCTCTGCTCTTGGGCCGTCAGTCACGGCATTCTCCTCAAGGCAGTTTATCTCCCAGGCCAAGAGAATTACCTGGCGGACAAACTCAGCAGGATCCTCCAGCCGCACGAGTGGCGTCTGGATCCCTTGGTAGTTCAGAAGCTCTTTCTAAAGTGGGGCCTCCCCACGATGGATCTCTTTGCCAGTCCTCACAACCGGCAACTTCCTCGCTTCTGCTCTCGTCAGCCACACCCCCTTCGGGTTGCGGCGGACGCTTTTCTACTCTCATGGTCGGGGAGCCTTCTGTACGCTTTCCCTCCCATCCCGCTAGTCTCCCGGACTCTTTTCAAGGTTCTCCGAGACAAAGCCCTCATGATCCTGGTGGCCCCTCGCTGGCCCAGACAGCCGTGGTTTCCGCTCCTGCTGCAATTAGCGGTGGAGGATCCATTCCCTCTGGGGTTACAACCGGATCTCCTCACTCAGGATCAGGGGTCTCTGCTACACCCCAACCTCAGGTCTCTCAACCTCATGGCCTGGCTGCTGAGAGGGTAGTCCTCGCTCCCCTTCTCCTGCCGGCGGAGGTGGAGGAGGTCGTCCTAGCTTCGCGACGGCCTTCTACCCGCAAATGCTACGCCCTTAAATGGCGTCGCTTTTCCGTTTGGTGTACCCAACAGTCTCAGGATCCCTTCTCCTGCCCGGTGTCGGTGATCCTGCAGTACTTGCTATACCTCTCTAATCTGGGACTTAAGTCCAACTCCGTCAAAGTTCACCTCAGTGCTCTCTCAGCACATCATGTGCCGGTGGACGGCAGACCTCTTTCCAGCGACCCTCTTGTAGCGAGGTTTCTCCGAGGTCTTCTTCTACTTAAACCACCTCTGCGCCCGCCAGCGCCTGACTGGGACCTGAATGTGGTTTTGCAGCGGATCACCTGTCCGCCTTTTGAACCTATGGCTACCTGTTCTCTCCGTTTTCTTTCTTGGAAAACACTGTTCTTGATAGCCCTCACTTCCGCTAGACGCGTAAGTGAATTGCAGGCCCTCGTGTCTGATCCCCCTTACACTCGGTTCTACAAAAATAGGGTAGTCCTACGGACTCACCCAAAATTTCTTCCAAAAGTGGTCTCCCCTTTTCATATCAATCAGGAGGTGGTACTTCCAACCTTCTTTCCCAGACCACACTCCAGCCGAGCTGAAACGGTCCTCCATACCCTGGACTGTAGAAGAGCTCTGAACTTCTACCTTGACCGTACGCGGGAGCACCGTAAAGCTGCTCAGCTTTTTGTATCTTTCGACCCCAATAAATTGGGGCTCCCGGTCTCCAAGCGTACTCTGTCCATCTGGGTTGCGGACTGTATCACTTGGGCTTATGGGGCGGCCGGACTCTCCTTGGAAGGTCGAGTCACGGCTCACTGCGTTCGGGCAAAGGCCACGTCAGTGGCTTACCTCCGCTCTGTTCCGCTGGCAGACATCTGCCGGGCCGCTACTTGGTCTTCGAGCCAGACTTTTGCGGTCCATTACTGTCTCAAGAGGGAGTCCCGCAGGGACAGTGCTTTCGGACAGGCAGTCCTCCGTAATCTCTTTGAGGTCTGAGCAACTCCTACCCTCCATCCCGGATGTGGGCTACCGGTGGGTAATAATTCAGCGAAGATTCTTTCCTTCTGTGCTGCTGAGCTAGAGGGAGCTCATTTTTGTGCTTAGGGTCTCCGGTAGCCTTGAGCTTGGGAGTCCCATAAGTGAGGACTGACTTCCTGCTTGGTCCTGGAGAAAGCGTAGTTACTCACCTGTAACAGGTGTTCTCCAGGAGCAGCAGGAATCAGTCCTCACAACCCTCCCTCCTCCCCTTGGAGTTGCAATCGTCTGCTTTACTTTTTTTGCTAATTTTTATGCTGTCTTTTTTAGCTATGTCATCTGACTGGCTAAGATGGCACCCTTGGGCCGGAAGAGGACCGCGCATGCGCGCTGCAATTCCCAAAGGCTTTCTTTGAAAGCTGGGGAAAATTGCTCCGCGGGGGCTCCGTCGGCGCCGACGTCACCCATAAGTGAGGACTGATTCCTGCTGCTCCTGGAGAACACCTGTTACAGGTGAGTAACTACGCTTTTTGTGCTGTCTGCCTGATCCGTGTAATCTGAAGCCTTTTTTCTCCTTTTAAACCTGTGATAGTTTATGTATATGACTTCATTACCTGGCCTATGCTTAGTTGAGTAGAGTGATTTTTTGTTTTGTTGGTACTTTCACCAAGGTCATAGTGGTGGTGGCGGCAACGACACTGCATCAGGAGGGCATTCTGGTGCACCACTATCTCGACGATTGGCTCATCCGGGCAGTCCAGGCAAGAGAGCAAAAGGATGACAGCCAGAGTCAAGTTTCTCCAAGAACTTAGCTGGGTGGTCAACTTTGCCAGAAGCCACCTAGAACCATCCCAGGATTCAGAGTACCTCAGCTTGGTTTCAGACCGACCTGGATCACGTCTCCTTGCCTGTAGAGGGTGCATGCGAAAGCTATAATTGCAGATTCGGCAATTTCTACGGATGAGCAGACCAACGGCATTTTATTTTTTATTTTATTTAGACAGTTTTGTATACCGCCTTATCCTTCAATCAAAGCGGTCACAACACAATAGGGGGATACATTTAACACGTAGGGATATGAGACACATACACTAATACTTACAGGGAACATGGGCAATGGAGGGTTAAGTGGCTTGCCCAAGACCACGAGGAGCATCTGTGGGACTAGAAACCGCAGTCCTTCCGGCCCAAGGTTGCTGTCCTCTAGTGGGATTTGAACCCCCGGCCTGAAGTACCTTGCCCCAACCACTAGGCTACTCCTCCCTCCCATGGAACTACTTACAGGTCTTGAGCTCAATGGCAGCATCGATCGACCTGGCCCCTTGGGCGTGGGCTCACATGATGCTGCTCTGCAGCAGGCATTGTTGCGCTGAACGTTGGCACAGAGCCATCTGCTTTTGTGCCACTTGGCTTGTCCAGGAGAAAAGTGGAAGGCCCTCTGGTGGTGGTGTCTGCAACCCGACACACTCCTGAAGGGCATACCTCTAGAAATGCCTCCTTGGGCCCCGCTGCCAGCCTAGCGGGATGGGGTGCGCATTGTAGAATACGGGTTTGTGTAGGGCCTGTGGTCACAGCACGAGCAGGCGTGGCTCATCAAGCACCTAGATTTGAGAGCGGTGTTTTGTGCCCTGCAAGGTTTTCAGAATCTCTTTAAGGGAAAGCGTTTAGCATATACTCAGACAATGCCACTATGATGACTTATCTCAACCAGCAGGGAGGCACAAGCAGTGCTTAGTTGGTGCAGGAGGTGGGGCTGTTGCTGGTGTGGGCAGAGAGCAACTTGTTGGCCCTGTCGGTGGCGCATCTGGCTGGACAAGAGAATATAGCGGCGGACCATCTCAACAGGGTACAGCTCGATCCTTTGGAGTAGTCCCTCAACCTGAGCATCTTTGCGCAGTTGGTAAGACATTGGGGTCAGCCAGTCATGGACCTGATAGCGACCTTGAGTCAGCGAAAGCAATGAGGTTTTACAGCAGAAGAGAGCGTATGTCGGAGGGGCTTGATGTGCTAGTGCAACCTTGGCCCATGGAGGGCCGCCTTTGTGTCTTTCCTCCCTGGCCGTTAATTGGACATGAGGTGCAGAGGATTGGGGCTCATCGGGGGCTGGTCCTATTTATTGCTCAAGATTGGCCGTGGTATGCCGATCTGGTATAGCTTACAGCCGAGGCGATTGCCAGTCCAGGTAGATCATCTCATCCAAGGGGCCCATACAGATGCCCCAGGTGGATCGATTCTCGCTTACAGCTTGGCTCTTGAGAGGGCGAGGTTGAGACAACACGGCTATTCGCCCGCTATGATAATAATGTTGAGGGGCCCGTAGGTGGTTCACGTCACTGGTGTGTATCAGTGTGGAGAGTTTTTGAGCATTGGTGTGCGGAACATGCTTGTTCCACTATGAAGGCCGCTATGCCAGAGATTTTGGCCTTCCTGCAAGCGGGATTAGATAAGGGGCGGGCCGGCAGCTCCTTAAACATGCAAGTGGCAGCTCTTTCCTGTTATCAAGGCTGAATTAAAGGGGCTCCCCTGGCCACTCACCCGGACGTATTCCAGTTTCTTAGGACAGTGAAGCAGGTGGAACTGCCAGTGTAGTCGGTTGTGCCTCCGTGGTATCTGACCTTGATGCCACCTGTATTGACAGAGAAACCTTGAGAAAGCCTTTGGCGGACTGCACCCTAAAGGATTTGACATTGAAAACTATGTTTTTAGTGGCCATCTGCTTGGCTAGGAGGATTTCGGAGCTACAGGAGCTATTGATCAGAGAACCGTACTTGGTGATATCTAGGGAGATGGTGGTTTTACAGCCATTGCTTTCCTTTCTCCCTAAGGTTCTGTCAGTTTTTCATCTCAATCAGTGTTCCTGCCAGCATTCTCAGAAACGAAAGGGACAGAGTCAGACCCTCTTTAACGACAATTAGATGTGTGGCGTATACTCCGGAGGTACTTAAAGATCAGAGTCTTTCCAGAAATCGGAGTGACTTTTTGTGATTGGCGGGTCACATAAGGAGGAGATGGCTTCCAAAGCTTCAATATCAAGATGGATAAGGGAGGCCATCTCCTCGGCCTACCTGTTGAGGCATAGACCTGTGCCCTCAGGGTTGAGGGTGCATTCAACCCATGCCCAGGCTGCTTCTTAGGCAGAGTTCTTAGTTTAGTGCCTCCAGTGGATATCTGTAAGGTGGCTGGGCTCCTTCCAAAGAGCAAGTGGTGTGGGCTACCCTGGATCGTCTCTTGTGGCTCGAGGTCATGGTTCCGATGCCGCAAGACAAGTAGGGCATGGGCAGATATTCAATTTACTCTTGTTCTCAAGAAGGGAACTTGGTGACCCCATCTTAGATCTCAAAGGCATGAACTGGGATTTAAAACATTCCTCGTTTCCATATAGAGACTCTGCACTCTGTGATTGTGGCCATCCGAAATGGGGGAGTTTCTTACTTCCCTGGAGTTTGTAAACAGGGGTGCTGGTTGTGAAAGTCCACAATCTTGGCAAAGGCAGAATTTTATATGACTTGCAAAGGATTGTGGGTGTTGTAGTTCATTCACACCAAAATCAGCCGTTCAACAAAATAATGAATTATAGTTGCTCGAGTGTAAGCAGAAAACAGATTTTATTTATGGGGATTATTCCCTCGCACAGATATGCTTGGTAACATCAATAGGATACTTTCTTCAGGAATTGTAATCAGGAAAACAAAACAACTGTATAAGGCAACTGAAATACTTGGGCAATAACTCAATAAAGACCTTGATGGAACAGAAAAGGTCTTTCTGCTAGCCCCTGCTAATAACCACCTTAGCAGTGCTTAAAATGAAAAAACAAACCCAAAAGGAAAAATGTTCTTTACCAAAAACAACTTTCTTCCATTCATGCAGTGAAGAAGTTTTCCTTCCAGAGCTCACGTGCACTTGTGCCTGGCTTAATCACAGGTAATTAACCAGCTGCAAACCCTTGCTGGTCCACTCTCTCTACGTGGCTCTAACTTACCCTAAAGCTTTCATTTAAAGAAACTTTTCTGGGTAGTTAAAAAAAACACATTACAGTTCCTTTTGGTGATTGTTGCTTTACTGAGGATTACTTTAAAACAGCAGCTTAGACAGAGAGCAATCCATGCATTCTACCTGCTCATTTGATATTTCCCCTTGCTCCTGAAATATCATGGAATCATTATCATGCTCTGGCTCAGAGGAATTCTCAAACTGATCAATCTCAGGATAGCATTGGTTTCCCTGCTGTCTTCCTTGTGAAAAGCTAGGGAACAGATCAGAGTTCATACCTGAGATCACGTTGCTATTAGGTTTCCTTTCTGGGTATCCTGGCCAGTAGGTAGTCCAGCTTCTGTGCCCAGCTCTCCAGTCAGAATCTCTGGACTTTAGGTCTCTTTTCCCATACCTTCTTGAATAGGTATCAGAGCTCCTGCTTCCTGTAGATGCAGCCGTCTCCTCTACAGGTGCTCTATGGGGGTTCCTGGCTCTATATCTCCAAGCCTCTGGTTTCTTCCAGTCCAATGGAGAATGCTTGCCTCTGGAATCACTCCCAACACACGTACTGCTTTGGGCTCCTTCCTTAGACCTCCTGGACGCCTTGCTGTTCCTCCTTCTGTGTTCTCTCTGCTGTTTCCGTCCTCTCTCTTGCCGTTGCCAGCCTTGCTGTAGCACTCCTTTCTCCTTCCCCTCTTTCTGTCTGTGTGAAGAATGTCTTTTACTTTTAAAGTGCCTAGATGAACACTTCACCCTAGCACAATCCAGGTGTGCTGAATCAAGCCCTGCCCTAGGAGATGGGTGATTAGGGATTACCTCATAGCTTCCTTGATTAGGCACACGTTTCCCCACTTCAGCTCTCCTAGAGGCTTTCTGTAACCTAGTGCATTCTGGGTCTGGTAGTCTTTTATGAAAACACTCTGTTTTAGTGTTTTTACCAGCAAGCACAGGTTGCTTGTTCAGAGCCAATTCACCTCTTGTACTATTCCTTCCTGAAGTATGATAAGCTTCCTTATCACAACTTGCCAGAGGCTTATCTGCATATTCCCATTCATCTGGAGCATCACTGCTTCTTGTGTTTCACTGTTCAATGGGACATTTTCATTTTGAAGCTCTGCCCTTTAGGTTGGCCACTGCGCTGCAGGTCTTTACCAATTTGATGGTAGTTGTGGCTGTAACCTTGCAGAAGCAGGAGGTTCTGGTCCACCCATATTTGGATGACTGGATGCCATTAGATGATAGAGGAGTAAAAGGGGCACTAAGAGGGGACAAGGTCATAGCAGAGAGACTGAATGGATTCTTTGCTTCAGTCTTTACTGTGGAAGATGTAGAGATGTTACCCAGGACTGAAATGGTATTTAAAGGTGATGCCACAGAAAAATTGAAAAAAAATATTGATACACCGGGAAGATGTATTACAACTATTTGATACTGCTACTACTGAGCATTTGTATAACACTACAAGATATACACAGCGCTGCACAAGTATGTAAGAGGCAGTCTTTGCTCATCAGAGCTTACAATCTAGTCAAGACAGACAACACAGAAAGTGTAGATAGGGATACATCTAGGGGGAATGGTTAAAAAAAACAAAAAAAACAAGGAGATCAGGTGAGTCAAGATCCAAAAGCAGCAGTGAAGAGGCGAGTTTTCAGCCTGGATTTGAAAAGGTCAGAGAAGGTGCCTGGCTTATAGACACAGGTAGTTTGTTCCAGGCGTAGGTTGCAGATAAACTGAAGAGTAGCAAATCACCTGGACCAGATGCTATACATCCAAGGGTGTTGAAAGAACTGAAATACGAGACTGCAGACCTACTATTAGTAATCTATGAACTATCATTAAAATCATCTGTAATACCAGAAGATTGGAGGATGGCCAGCGTAACGCCAATTTTTAAAAAGGGTTCCAGGGATGATCTGGGAAATTACAGACCGGTGAGCCTGATGTCAGTACCGGGAAAAATGGTAGAAACCATTATAAAGAACAAAATTACTGAACATGTAGATAGTCATGGCTTAATGGGGAGACAGCCAACATGACTTTAGACAAGGAAAGTCTTGTCTATTCTGTTTTTTTGAAGGTGTGAATAAACAGGTAGACAAAAGTGAGGCAGTTGATTATAGTGTATCTGGATTTTCAGAAAGCCTTTGACAAGGTCCCTCATGAGAAACTCTTGGCAAAACTAAAAAGTCATGGGATAGGAGGCAGTGTACTATTGTGGATCAGGAACTGGTTAAAAGATAGATAGAAAGCAGAGGTAGGGCTAAATGGCCAATTCACCCAATGAAGAAAGGTGAATAGTGATCTGTGCTGGGTCCCCTGCTTTTTAACATTCATAAATGAACTGGAAATGAGAATAACGATGGAGGTAATTAAATTTGCAGATGTCACAAAATTATTCAAAGTTGTTAAAACCCATGAGGACTGTCAAAAATTGCAAGAGGACCTTGATAAATAGGAAGACTGGGCATACAAATGGCAGATGAAATTTAATGTGGAGAAGTGCAAGTTATGCACCTAGAAAAGAACAACCCAAACTATAGTTGCATGATTCAAGGTTCCACGTTAGGAACCGCCACCCAGGAAAAAGATCTAGGCGTCATGGATAACATGTTGAAACCTTCCACCCAGTGTGCAGCGGCAGACAAGAAAGCTAATGAAATGCTAGGAATCTTAAGGAAAGGAATGGAGAATAAAACAAGGGATATTATAATGCCTCTGTATCGTTCCATGGTGTGACTGCATCTTGAATATTGTGTGCAGTTCTGGTCGCCGTATCTTAAAAAGGATATAGCATTATTAGAAAAGGTATAGAGAAGAACCACCAAAATTAGTAAAGTGGATGGAAGGATACCTGTTTGAAGAGAGGCTAAAAAGGTTAGGGCTCTTAGACCTGGAAAAGAGACAGCTGAGGGGAGATATGATAGAGGTCTCTAAATTAATGAATGGAGTGGAATGAGTAAACGTAAATAGATTGTTTACTCTATCAAAATATAGAAAGACTAAAGGATATGCAATGAAGCTACAATGTAACCTATTTAAGACTAATAAGAGAAAATATTTTTTCACTCAACGTGTAATCAAGCCCTGGAATTCGTTATCGGAGGATGTAGTAAAAGCTGTTAGTGTAGCTGGGTTTAAAAAACGTTTGGACAAGTTCCTGGAGGAAAGGTCCATAAACCATTATTAAAGGGGATACGGAAAATCCACTGCTTGCCCCAGTTCAAGCATTCTGGAACCTGTGTCTTTTGGGGACACTGCTAGGTACTTGTGACCTAGATTGGCCACTGTTGGAAACGGGATACCTGGCTTGATGGACCTTGGTCTAACCCAGTATGGCATAACTTATGATCTTATGGTTGATTCGGGCAAAATCTTTCCAGGAGAAGTGGTCAGGAAGAGACTCAGCTTGTGATCGCATGACTGCAGGATTTGGGTTAGGTAGTCAATTTGGCAAAAAACAGTATGATTCTATCGCAGTCCTTAAAGTATCTGAGGGCCTGTTTTGATTTGAGGACAGGCCTGATCTTTTTGCTGGAAGGCCACTTTTCGAGATTGCAGGCCCAGGTGTGGGGCTTGAGGAGCATTCCAGGACCGAGCATATGGGATTATTTCCAGGTTTTGGATTCAATGGCAGCAACCCTGGAGTTGGTCCCGTGGGCACGTATGCATATGCGACCCCTACAAGTGGCTCTTCTGTCATGCTGGCCTCTGCTGTCGCAGTCCATGGTGGCATGGCTCTCCCTGCAAGGGGGAGCCCGGTTATTTATTTATTATTATTTATTTATTACAGTTTTTTATATACCGCGCTATTTACAATCAGTGCGGTTTACAGATAACCAAAGACCAGAACAACAGGCTGCTCGGTTTTACATAAAACAGGAAGATAAACTTGGATTCGATAAACTTGGATAATATGGGGGTAAAAACTATATACATAAAATGTTGGTCTGTTAATTTTAATAACATGAAAGGTATTTATGAGACGTTGCTTGTGGGGTTGTGAAAGGAGGCAAAGTGGTTAATATTGAGGTGAATATTTTGAATTTATGTAGGGTAATAATTGTTGATTAGGTTGAGTCTTCAAAGGTGGTTCCGGAACAGCTTTCGGCTGGGATGCCCCGGGAACCATCAGAGTGGTTTGTGGTGACCACGGATGCCAGTCTGTTTGGCTGGGGCAGCCATTGTCTATCACAGATAGCCCAGGGGGTTTTTGATCTCAGTAGGAGAGCTGTTGGTCCATAAACCACTTGGAAACTGGGCAATGTTCCTAGCCCTACAGGCTTTTGCCTGTCTTGTGAGAAGCAGGGCTGTGTGGATTATGTTAGACAATGTGACAGTGGTGGCTTTCATCAATCGGCAGGGCAGCACAAAGAGTTTGAGAGTAGCGTCGGAGGAGAGTCTGCTCCTCCTGTACAGTAAGCACCACATGTTGGCACTCTCTGCAGTCCATGTAGCGGGCAAGGACAATGTGGAAGTGGATTACCTGAGTCAAAATATGTTTGATCTGGGGGCAATGGTCCCTATCAGAGTCGGTCTTTCAACTGATTGTGGACCATTGGGGCACGCCAGTGATGGATTTGATGGTGAACTTGGTCAACACTAAGGCCAGCATGCACTGGGAATTCATGGCTGAAGGAATCGACACTTTGGTTCAACCTTGGCCCAGTGCCGGTCTGCTATGTGCTTTCTCCCTGGCCCTTGATAGGCTGTGGAGTCTCACCGTGGTCTTGGTAATTCCAAACTGGCCGAGGCTGTCCTGGTACGTGGACCTCATGTGGCTTCTGGTAGCAGATTCTCTTCTGCTCCCGATTAGGGGGTGGATCTGCTGTCTCGGGGTCCCATCCTGATGCTGGAAATGGATCGTTTCTTGTTTACGGCTGGGCTCTTGAGGGCACATTTGAGACACAGAGGGTATTCACTGCAAGTGGTAGAAACTTTGTTGCAGGCATGGCGACGTTCCACTTTCCTAGCTTATGTGCGCATGTGGTGCATTTTTGAGAACTTGTGTGAAGAATTGGGGGTGCGCTTCCTGATGTATTGCCCTTCTTATAGATGGGGGTTAGAAAAGGGTTTGGCCTCAAGTTCCTTGAAGGTGTAGATTGTGGCTCTGGCTTGTTTCCAGAGAAAAGTGCAGAGACAAACCATGGCCTCTCTCATGTGGACGTTGTGCACTTAAAGGATTTAAGCATCTTAGGCTCCCCTGTTTGGTGGTACCACCAGGGACTTAAACTTGGTCCTCTTGGCTTTGACGGAGGCCCCTTTTGAGCTGCTTAGGGATGTGTCTCTGAAGGATCTCACTTTGAAGGTCATTTTTCTTGTCACCATTTGTTCGGCTCACCAGATTTCTGAGCTGCAAGCATTGTCCTGCATGAGCCCTATTTGGTTATATCCAGGGAGAGGGTGGTGCTGCGGCCAGTACCTTCCTTTCTGCGAAAAGTTGTGTTGGTTTTTCACCTCAACTTGGCGGTCACTTTCCAGTGTTTTCAGAAGGGCTGACAATGGCTGATTTGCTGGGTCTCCATTTGCTTGATGTTTGTAGGTCTCTCAAGCAGTACTTGAGGGTCATGAAGAGTTGTAAGTGGTCTGATTGCCTTTTCATCCTGTTTGCCTCACCCTTCTGCGGGCCCCCAGTCTACAAGGCTTCCATTTCCTGCTGGACTAGAGAGGCTGATGAAATAGCCTGTTTGGTGAAAAGATGTTCTATTTCGGCTGGTTTGTGGGTGCCTTCCACTAGAGCTAAGGCTTCATCTTGGGTGGAGTTTAGTCTGGTTCTGCCTCAGGACATTTGCAAGATGGCGACCTGGTCTTCCCTTCACTCCTTTGCGTGTCATTATAGACTTGATGTGCAAGCCGAGCAGGATGCGTTTTTTGGAGCAAGGATCTTGTAGACCAGTGTTTTGGATCCTGCCCTTCATCAGTACTGCTTTATGACCCACACATCTGGACCAGCTTGGAGGGATGAATAGGAAGGTGAAATTAGACCTGCCTTGATTTTCTTTCCTGGAGTCCCTCCAGCCCAGTCCACGATCAACCCAGGATGTTTCAGTACTGTACTTCTTTAGTTCCTCATTGCTGCTTTAAGAATCCACATTGTGCCTCAGTTGAGGTTTTCTTGCTCTGATGGGCTCTTCTGTTTTTTGGCAGTTTGCCTTTGGGAAGCCCGCTGTGTTCCTCCTTTATCTCCTGTCTGGAGTGGAAGTTTTGAAGATGATAATTAAGTTTGAATAGTCCATTTATTCTCAGTTTACAGAGACTGTAAGATGCTGGTGAAGAACTGGGGTTGTTTGGACTCCCTTATCTGCTTTGGGAGATACTGACAGTTTGGTTGGCACAGGCTTCTTATAGGCTGAGTCTTGAATCAATTGCTCTGTCTCCATCTGATGGTGGGTAAGCATAACCCATGTGTCTGGACTGGACTGGGGAGACTTCAGGAAAGAAAATTAGCAGGTGAGGCCTAATTTCACCTTCATCACCACACTCTAGTCCTATCTGAAAACCCGAGGAAAGCAAAGTACTAAAGTCTCCTGTAAGACCTGCTCTCAGCATTCTCTTTGCACTGAGATCCAGTAATATCGGGGTGTTGGGGAAATTAGCCAGACAGAATTGCAGAAATAGAACTTACTCATTTTGGTCACAGCACTGGGGAATAGAGTGGAGGAGAATAATCTAGTGGTAAGAGTATTGGCTTAGTGACCAAGAGACAAGGTTTTGATTCTCGCTAGCACTTCTTGTGGCCTTGGGCAAGTCACTTAACCCTCCATTGCCTTGGAAGAAAGGCCTGGCAATCTACTTCTGGTCACACTGCCAAGAAAATCCAGGAGCTGTTGGGTCGCCAGGAGTCAGTACTGACTTGGGCACACATTGCGGATGATGTAAAAGCGGTTAGTATAGCTGTGTTTTAAAAAGGTTTGGACAAGTTCCTAGAGGAAAGGTCCATAAACCATTATTAAAGAGGAACTGGGAAATCCACTGCTTACCCTGAGAAGAGCATTGTGGAACCTGTGTGCCTTTTTGGGAACCTACCAGGTACTTGTGACCTGGATTGGCCACTATTGGAAACAGGATACTGGGCTTGATGAACTTTGGTCTAACCAGTATGGCATTTCTTATGTCTCGATAACATTCTCTGTTCCCACTACATAGCTCTAGGAGTTTCCTAAAATAGTACAATGGAATTAGTATTTCCATAAATACACCCCTAAATCTTGCTAATGTGAGACATACAAGGCAACATGTTCGCTGCTATGTAGTAAAAAAACAATAGGTTAGCACTTTTCATCCCCTCCAGTAGGGGAGGGGCGTTAAAACACATTTTTCTCCTGGATTCTGTGTACCATAATCCACACATACGTGCTTCTCTCTTACCAGGGCCCAAATTCAGAGAGAGTTCATTCAGTGCCTCTCAGACCTGGAAATTCTGCCTCCAGCTAGTTTAGAGCAGATTGATAAGCATTCCTTAGGTCAGCGTTTTTCAACCACTGTGCCGCGGCACACTAGTGTGCCGTGAGATATTGTCTGGTGTGCCGTGGGAAAAATTCCAATTTCATCCGTAACATGTGGCCTCGGCTCACAAATTAGGGTTGCCAACCGGCCGGTTTTCAGCCGGCCTGGCCGGTTTTTCCATGGCCAGGCCGGCTGCCAGCACAGTTGTAAAACCGGCCATTGAAAAGCCGGTTTTTTGCTCTGGCCGCAGGATCGGGAGCGGCCAGAGCAAAAAACCGGCTTTTGTGCCGAAGTCCGCAGCGCGAACGCGATCGCGATTCCCTATAGCAGTACAGCCGCTGGTTCTGCTTTGTACAGAGCAGCGGCTGCACTACACTTACATTGAAAAGTAAAGAGAAACTGTGTCAGGAGCCCTCCGATCATGCAGAGCCCGAGGAAGTGATGTCATGGGGGCGGGCTCCTCACAGGCTGTCTTTCCTTTTCAAATTAACTTTAGCTGCAATAAAGTTAATTTTAAAAGGAAAGAGAGCCTGTGAGGAGGCGGCCCCCATCACATCACTTCCTCGGGCTCTGCGATGACCGGAGGGCTCCTGACACAGTTTCTCTTTACTTTTCAATGTAAGTGTAGTGCAGCCGCTGCTCTGTACAAAGCAGAAGCAGCGGCTTGGGCAGAGGGGGGGGAGTGTGAGTGAACCAGCAAGGGGGGGGAGTGTGAGTGAACCAGCAAGGGGGGGAGTGTGAGTGAACCAGCAGTGGAGGGGGGGGGAGTGTGAGTGAACCAGCAGTGGAGGGGGGGGTGGGTGAGTGTGAAAAAGCAAGGGGGGGGGGGGCGATGGTGTGAGTGAACCAGCAGGGGAGGGGGGGTAAGTGAGTGAGTGACCCAGCAGGAGGGGTGAGTAAGTGACAGGGGGGTGGGTGAGTGAGCCAGCAGTGGAGGGGGGTTGGTGTGAACCAGCAGGGGAGGGGGGTTGGTGTGAGTGTTTGATTCCTATTCAAGAGAATTACTTTATATATAGGCACAGAGGTAAATTTTTTTAACATTTTCTAATGGTGGTGTGCCTCGTGATTTTTTTCATGAAAAAAGTGTGCCTTTGCACAAAAAAGGTTGAAAAATACTGCCTTAGGTAACTGGATTGTTTGCATAGACCGCTGCTCAGTGTTAGATACTTACACCTACATGCTCAGTTTGTCATGTGCACATAGATTTGCACTGACCACCCTATGTTACAGTGTGAACTTTCTTTTCTGTTGTCTAGCAGGGGCCAGATCTGGTCCATGATTTGTTTTATTTAAACAAATTTCCATAGCATTCTGCTAGACTAGTGGGTTATCTTCCCCTGCAAGCAGATGATGGCAACACAGAAAAAAACACCAGAGGTTTGCAGTGACGCCACTACTGGCACTTATACTGGTGCAGCTAGATGTCTCCAGCAGAGGGCGCTTCATCCTTAGCTGTGCTCCTGGCAGTGCCAGGGTGTACAAACGGTGCCCCTCTAGAGTTGCCCGTGTGTGGTTAAGGGTTGGTCCACCTGATCATGAGGATCAGGTCAGCCCAGAATGACTTACCTCTCCTGGGGTGTCCCTATTCAGTCTGGTGTCTCAGCTCTTAGGGTTTTTTTTGTGTTTTCTTATTTGTATCACTTTCGCTAGCTAGATTGCAGATAAACAGACTTAGGGAGCATTTGGGCTTTTATATGTTTGCTCTGAGATTATACAGACCTTAGAATATCTGAACTTTTATTAGCTCTGGAGATTTAGAGTTCCACAGATGGGAACTGCTACTGGGATTGCTCTTCCACAGGTAAATTTTAATTGCAGCAAACTTAGACTGAAGCTGAAGTAGAAATTGACTAGTAGAATGAAGAAAGTGAAGACAGATGCATTCTGAAAAGAGATTAAGCAAATACATTTCAGACTCTATAAAAGTCAGAGTAAACCTCTTTCAAATTTAATATGCTGCTGAATTGGCATTCGGGGAATATAATCCCTGTGACTTCAGCATCTCAAGTTTGGCTGCAGCACACTATTACCAGCTGAAGTCCTCTCAAAATTGCACCAGTCAGACCTCAAAATGTAGTGTTACAGTAATTTGAGGAAAACTGCATCTGTTCCCTTTCAACATTTAAACAAAGATTTCTCTTCAGCCATCTAGGAGAGGTTATCTACAGTCTATACTATTATTTTTAATTAAAACCTTGCTTGTGTCTCGTCTGATATCTGCATTTCTGCACAGCAATCCTGCAATTAATTTAACCCCACCGTCTAGCTTTAAAAAAGATGGTTCATCCTGGTTTGGGAGCCTGTTTCCTGTCCCCCACCTATACTTTGCTGGGATACAGTAGGCAATGCTCTCTGTTGCTGGTCTGCCTGGTTATGCTGTGGGTTGCCTGGGAGCAGCATTTCCTTTGCAGTGTGCATCATTTGGAGATTCTTGATGGTTTGAATGATGACGATGTGACTGCTTTCAGAGTTGTGCACATGGGTAAACCACTGTCCTTTGCTGCGCTAGAAATATGTGCAGGCTTCCACGATTCTCTAAAGACAGATTGCAGGGAGCTTTCATGCGGCCTGTGTTCAGGTTGAGGGGGCTAAAACATGGGATTTTCAAATATCTGTGCACTTTTCTACTCCTTTCAGCCGCAGTATGCTTGGCTGCTTTTAGCACATGTACCAGGTGGGGGTTTTCAAACAAGCTAGGTGAGTTGCTTTTCTTTACAGTTAATGTAACTTTGTATCTTGCAACTATGTAGACAACTGAGAATTCTCCCCAAAACAAGGGGCAGTTGGTACTTTCTTTGTAGTGAAGTGTGCATGCATACCCAAGCTGACCTGCTATGCTGTTGAAATAACCTGATGATTTTTTCTTTAGCTCTTTGAGTTTAGCATTCAGGAGAAGCAATACAGCGCCTGGAGCCGGAAAGTTCAACAGCAGGGGCTTCACAGAGACTGGATAGAGCGAGATACGCCTATCACCAACATCACCTTTAATCCCTCGCAGCCAGCTCACATCCTTCTGCACGACACCTACAGCCTCTGCATCATTGACAAGACTTTGGTGAGTCTTGGAGTGGAACAGATAAACGTGGATCAATTGTTTACGCTATCAGAATATAGAAAGACTAGGGGACATGTAATGAAGCTACAGGGTAAACTATTTAAGACAAATAAGAGAAAATATTTTTTCACTCAACGTGTAATCAAACTCTGGAATCTGTTACCGGAGGATGTGGTAAGGGCTGATAGTATAGCTGGGTTTAAAAAAGGTTTGGACAAGTTCCTGGAGGAAAGGTCCATAAACCACTATTAAAAAGGGACCCAGGATATCAATGCTTGACCCAGTACAAGCATTGTGGAACTTGTGTCTTTTGGGGAAACTGCTAGGTACGTATGACCTAGATTGGCCACTGTTGGAAACAGGATACTGGGCTTGATGGACCTCGGTCTGACCCAGTATGGCATGTCTTATGTTCTTATGTTCTTATGAGTCCCTTCTGCTCTCTAGCTCTTCTTACAGCTGAAGAGGTCACTGGCATGCCTAATGAATCTCTGCTGGCACCAGCGCCACCTGGCTGCGTGTGTTGCTAGAGGCAGGAAAGATCATTGTATAGTGCAGGGGTCTGCAACCTTTAAGACGTAAAGAGCCACTTGGACCCGTTTCCGAAGGGAAAAAAAAAACTGGGAGCCGCAAAACCATTGCGACATTTAAAACAAATCTAACACTGCATATATTGTTTCTTACCTTAATGCTATATACGACCCCCTACTTTTCCTGTTAAAATATAGGTGTTTGGCCTATACTCGCCGTATAAGACTACCCCTCTTCCTTCACACACCAAAAAAAAAAACGCCAGAAAATATCACAACAACAAGTAACAATATTTGATTTCAAAATTATGATGATTTTGTAGTCAAATCACTAATATGAAAAAAAATTATTTTTTATACCTTTGTTGTCTGACCAATTTATTCTTTGATCATGCTGGTCCCGATCTGAGGCTTCTGCTTTCCTGTCTTCTCTTAGCTCTCTTTCTGTGGTCTATGGTCCATCTGCCATTTCTTATCTCTTCTTTCGTTTTCTTCACTTCTTTCCATCAGCCTATTTCCAGTCCCAGTAAACCCTCCCCAATATCAGCCCCTTTCCAGTCCTCACTCCCAGTACCTTCCAGTGCTAATCCCCCCTCAACCCCATTACCAGTGCTAGCCTCCCCTAATCAGCCCAATACCAGTCCTACCCCCCATCAGCTCATTACCAGTCCTAGCCTCCCCTAATCAGCTCATTTCCAGTGCTCGTCCCCTCAACCCCATTACCAGTGCTCCATCCCTCCATGTCAGCCTCCTCCCTCCCTCCATCCATATCAGCTCCCTCCCTCCATGTCAGCCCCCTCCATCCCTCCATGTCAGCCCCCCTCCCTCCATCCATATCAGCTCCCTCCCTCCATGTCAGCCCCCTCCATCCCTCCATGTTAGCCCCCCTCCCTCCATGTCAGCCCCCCTCCCTCCATCCATCCATATCAGCTCCCTCCCTCCATGTCAGCCCCCCTCCCTCCATGTCAGCCCCCTCCCTCCATGTCAGCCCCCTCCCTCCATGTCAGCCCCCTCCATCCCTCCATGTCAGCCCCCCTCCCTCCCTCCATCCATATCTGCTCCCTCCCTCCATGTCAGCCCCTCCCTCCATCCATATCAGCTCCCTCCCTCCATGTCAGCCTCCTCCCTCCATCCATCCATATCTGCTCCCTCCCTCCATGTCAGCCCCCCGCCCTCCATGTCAGCCCTCCTCCCTCCATCCATCCATATCTGCTCCCTCCCTCCATGTCAGCCCCCTTCCCTCCATCCATCCATATCTGCTCCCTCCCTCCATGTCAGCCCCCCTCCCTCCATCCATCCATATCTGCTCCCTCCCTCCATGTCAGCCCCCTCCCTCCATCCATCCATATCTGCTCCCTCCCTCCATGTCAGCCCCCCTCCCTCCATCCATATCAGCTCCCTCCCTCCATGTCAGCCCCCCTCCCTCCATCCATCCATATCAGCTCCCTCCCTCCATGTCAGCCCCCTCCATCCCTCCATGTCAGCCCCCCTACATCCATCCATATCTGCTCCCTACCTGGCAGCTCCCTCCCTGCTTCAGCAGCCGCGGCTCTCTGCCTCTTAGGGCACCGCGGCGGTGCTTTTAAAAACATCTCGGAGCACTTCCTGTCGTGACGGGCTACGTGCAGCATTGTCCCGCCTCTAAAGGAAGTTGTTTACCACTTCCTTTGGAGGCGGGACAATGCTGCACGGAGCCCGTCAAGACAGGAAGGGCTCCGAGATGATTTTAAAAGCACAGCCGCGGTTCCCTAAGAGGCAGAGAGCCGCGGCTGCAGAAGAAGGGAGGGAGCCCATAACGCCATAAATACCGGGCGGGCAGTGTGCTCCGGAGCCGCGGCAAAGGTGAGAAAGAGCCGCATGCGGCTCCGGAGCCGCGGGTTGCCGACCCCTGGTATAGTGTGTGTAATCTAATTTTCATGTAAACCACTTCTCAAGCTAGAGATTTGAAGGCCCAGAAAACAAATAATGGGGGAAATCCTGAATTTCTATATGAATGTTGAAAGAATGAAGAAAAAAAATATAAAGAACACAGAAAATAGTCTGTTGGTTTTCCCAGTCTAGATGTTTCCAGTTATTTTCTACAGGGTCCTTGATTTTTGTTTTCAGCTCCTTTCTCAATATGAACTGCCAAAATCTCTTAGGTGGCAGCAGCTTGCAGCTCAGTCTCTAGCATAACTGCAGCGCGGAGTTAGGCATCTGCTTGTTTTTTTTAAAACTTCCTTTCTTTTTTTATATAAAAGAAAAATCTCATTTGTGAACTGAGCTCTTCTTTGAGATTTTCATCTTCAAAACGGTAAAGTACTGTTGTGGTCAACATTATTGACACCCTTGCCTTTTAGGTATGTTGTGTACAATATCTTGAGAAATAATTGGAAATATTCCAACTGTATGTTATCATAATATTTTAATAGTATGTTCAAAGGTATGCAACAAAAAAATGTCTGCGCAACTTAGATGTAGTAATTTCTGAGAAAAAAAACAAAATATGACTTGGATAGGATTAATGGCACCCTTTACTAATATTTGGTTGCACAACCCTTGGCAGTGATGACAGCTTCCAAACATTTCTTGTAGCCGTCTATGAATAGGTGTGTTGAGGTTCTTGCATATCACAAGGTTAAGTCCCTTGTGACACGCAAGTTGTCAAGGATTGAGTTCCAGAGGGATGGTGCGAATAGGGAGAAGGCTCTCTTAGATGTGGTGGAGCTGGTTCTGGTGTATAGAACTGGTATGCATAGTGTATTGAGGGAGCCAGTTCGTCTCTTTCGGTTGTTGGATGTCTTTTTGTATTAGTGATTGGAGGTGGGTAGATGATAGTCCATTGGCGACTTTAAAGATTGTGAGGATGGATTTGTATTTTATGCATTCGGTGATGGGTAGCCAATGTAGCTGTTTGAGTAAGGGGGCTATATGTTCAGTTCTATGGACATTGCAGAGGACGCAAGTTGCAGTGTTGAGAGCAAATTGGAGCGGGTGGATTGCTGTCTTTGGTAAGCCTTAGAGGATAAGATTGCAGTAGTTGAAGTGTGGGAAAAATGAATGCTTGGAGAACTCTGCAGAAATCATGGTGGGTTAGGAGAGGTTTGAGATGCTGGACTGTTTTTAGTTTGTAGTAGATGCTTTTTGTGATGATCCTGATGTGGGTTTAGAAGGATATGTGTTGATCCAGAGTGATTCCTAAGTAACATACTTCCTGCTTTGCTTGTAATTGGGTTCCATTGATGGTTATGGAATCAAGTGGGGTGAAGTAACTGTCTCTGGTGATGTAAAGAACATCTGTTCCTTATCATCCTTCCAGTGTAATCCCAACGTCTAGGTTGTCAGCTCTCACCAGCAATGTCATCTCTGCTGGTGTCGGTGTTCTTAGGCAGTTGGCACCACCCACCAGTCCCAGTAAACTCGGTCTCCAAGCAGCTGGAAAGAACTGATCCCAGTCTGGGCTCACTGAAGCGACAATTAAGGAGTATTTTTGGGTTGTTTTTTTCTTGGACAAATACTGCACAGGTGGGGGCAACAGACAATGGATCTGATGGTGACCTTCAAGTCAGCCAAGGCGAATCGCTTCTTCAGCAGACAGAGGGAGCACATGTCGAAAGGTCTGGATGCCCTGGTTCAGTGCTGGCCCACGGTCAGCCTATTGTACGTTTTTCCCCTGTGGACGCTCATCGGGCATCTGGTTCAAAGGATGGAGGCATGCATCCTGGCCTCGTAGTTCTCATTGCTCCCGATTGGCCACACAGGCCGTGGTATACCGATCTGCTCTGACTAACTGTGGACTAGCTGTGACAACTACCCAGTCAATCCAACCACCTTTCACAGGGGCCAGTCCTGAGGCCACAATTAGATTGATTCTTGCTTACGGCTTGGTTCTTGAACAGCAATGTTTTAAAAAAAAAAAAGGTTATTCTGCCACGGTGATTGTCACTTTGTTGAAGGCCCCTAAGTGGTCGACCTCACTGTCGTATGTCCTGGTCTGGCGGATATTTGAGGCTTGGTGCCACGAAAATAGCTGTTGGCCTCTGTCAGTGTCGGTGTCTGACGTCCTGGCCTTTTTGCAGGCAGGGCTGGAAAAGGGTCTGGCCTGTAGTTACCTGCGGGTGCAAGTGGCAGCGATTACCTGTTATCGCAGTAGGGCCCAAGGGGTTTCCCTGGGTGCCCATCCAGATGTGGTCCGTTTCCTTAGGGCTGTTAAGCAGGAACGACCTCCTGTGAGAGCAGTAGTCCCTCAGTGGGATTTTAATCTAGTATTGTCGGCTCTGGCAGCAGAGCCATTTGAACTGCTGGGGGCCAGTACATTAAAAGATTTGATGTTAAACTGTCTTTCTAATTCACCCTGCTAGACCAGTCCAGACAAGTGAGTTGTGTCCCTCTGTCAACAGATGATGAGATGGAGAAAGTCTAGAAGGTTAGTGGCATCACCCTTGATAGATAAACTTGTACCCCTAGGGGTCAGCTTCAGTATTTTCTCTGTCTCAGCAGATGGTGGACTTGTCTTTTTCTCCTGGCTTTTTCCTTGGTTCTTTTCTATGCCAATGTACTCTATTTTAGGGAATTCTTTTTAGCACGCTGTGGTGCTCTGTTGCTAAATTCCCACAATTATTTCTGAAATGTTCCCAATCAGGAGGATCAGGAGCAGGGGTGGCTCTATAATGAGGCTGAGTAAGGCGGTAGCCTCAGGCGGCAGCGGTTTGGGGGCAGCAAAAATTGCCCCCAAAAAGACCGCCTCACTCGGCCTTCAAAATAATAATTAAAAATAAAAACAAAAACCCAGCTGCAAAAGCTGCTGCAGCAGCAGCAGCATGAAGTGCCCTGTGGCGGTAGCCTCCCCAGAAGAGCCCTCACACAGCACCCCCCCCCTCCCCAGCGCCGGCTCAGCTTTGCAGAGCCAAGCGAAGGGAGGAGAGTTTTCCTTTCCCACGGCTCTATTAAAGCTGAGCCTGCCTGCGCTGATGGGAAAGGAGTGGAAGAGTGGCCTAGTGGTTGGGGCAAGGTACTTCAGGCCGGAAGGTTGGGGGTTTAAATCCCACTAGAGGACAGCAATCTTGGGCCGGAAGTACTGGGGTTTCTAGTCCCACAGGTGCTCCTTGTGGTCTTGGGCAAGCCACTTAACCCTCCATAGCCCATGTTCCCTGTAAAATAGTTATCTCCAAGTTATAATTCCCTGTTCAATGTAATTTCAGTTTGTTCAATGTAAACCGCACTGATGCAGAATAGCGCGGTATATAAGAGAATGTAAATAAATAAAATAATAAATAAATAAATAAACAGGAAATGCTGGAAGGACTGGTAATGGGCTAATTGGGGGGCTAGGACTGGAGTGGGCTGATAAGGGGGATAGGACTGGAAATGGGCTGGGACTGGAAATGGGCTAATGGGGGAGAGGAGGAGAGTACTGCTGGCACTGGAAGAAAACTAGGGGCTAGGCTACAAATGGGCTGATGTGGGGGGATGGTAGAATAGGACTGGAAGGGAACGGATACTGAGAGGGTCTTCCAGGGGAAGGAGGGGGCAGGAAGGGAGCTGACACGGGGGAAGGAGGGGGCTGGAAAGGAGCTGACACCTGGGATGTACTGAAGGGGGACTGGAAGGGAGCTGACACTTCGGGATGGAAGTGGTAAGTGGCTGGGTAATGGGGAGGAGGCTGGAAGGGAGCTGACATGCGAATGGCACTGGAAGGGGGATGGACAGAGGGTAGGGCGACTGGAACGGTGCTGACTTGGGGGGTGGCACTGAGAGTGGACGTGAGCTGATACCTGGGATGGTATTTGGACTAGAAGGGGCTGGACAGTGGAGAAGGAGAGGGACTGGAAGGGAATGGACACCAGTGGCAGTCGTGGGAATACAAGATGTTTGACATTGGGAAGGTACTGGCAGGGGAGGACTGGAAAGGGGGCTGATCCTGGGGAGGGTTACTGGAACTGGAAATAGGCTGATGGAAGGAAGTGAAGAAAACAAAAAAGAGATGATAAATGGCAGATGGACCATAGACCACAGAAAGAGAACTAAGAGAAGACAGGAAAGCAGAAGCCTCAGATCAGAACCAGCATGATCAGAGAATAAAATGGTCAGACAACAAAGGTAGAAAAATAATTTAATTTTAGTGATTGGACTTAGTGCTGTCTTTATATTTTAAAACCAACAAGCCACAAAAGAAATGTATGATCAGTACCAGACAAACAAAACAAAACAAAAAACTGATCAACCACGAGACATATAGCACTGTTTGAATTTTCGACAATTTTTGTTGTATCATACCACCTGAAGCAGAATTGGGATTCGAAACACAGCGCTGTGTCGTGGTTATTGAGAATGAAGTGATAACAAAGAAAATCATAAGAAAGGACCTGACCGCCGGCTAAGTATTCTTACCATCCAACCTTTGTTTGGTTTACTATTCTTAGCATTGTGGCTTTTGGGGTCCGTGTTTCTGGTCTCTCCTGTACTTTTGGGAGTGTTGCTGGATTTTAAATAATATTAAAGGGAGAAATCCGTTTCACTCGACGGTGTTTTTTCTGTCCCCTGACCTGACGGATATTCCTACAAAAAAATTTTTTGTTTTGTTATGTCTTGTGGTTGATCAGTTTTTTGTTTTGTCTTTATATTTTACACAGTATTGGGGAACTGCATCTTTTTCATCTGATGTTGCACTGCTTCTTGGGGTTTCACTTTAAATTTTGTTTACATGTCTTTATTTTTACTTTAGATTATGGTTACTTATTCTGTACTTGTTGAGGGTCGATGTTGTGAGTGTGTGACTGAGGCCAGGTGTTCTGTTAACATGGAGTTTGTGCATAAAGATCTGTACTGTAGTAATTTGACTTGTTCAGCTTTTCAGATAGGTGTATGGATGTTCCAGGGCCCACTGTAGTATTTACAGTGACGCTTTTTTTGGATGGGCTCCTTAAGTGAGTTTTGGAAGTTTGCGTTGATATGGTACGGTAGGTTTGCTCTTTGTTGTAGGGTTTTGTATTAGTTCACAATATGCCTGATACTGGAGAATAGTGATGGTGGTTGTTAGTGAGATGATCAGAATCAGATTTTTTTTGTATTTGTTTAAATATTGAATTCTGTGGGTGAATGTCCTGGTTCTGCTCTGCACCTACTGTGGATGCAAAATATATGTTGAAAAAGAAAAAGCAAGAACCATAATGCAGTTTATAACAACAAAATAAAAATGAGGAGTTTAGTTTTATAAACTGTGCTGTTGGTTCTTGCTGTCTTTTAGTTCCTTGGTGTGCAAACAGGAACCATACCTAGCCCTGTGCAAGCGATGCAGCCGCACAGGGTGCAAAGGCTTGGGGGGCACATTTTGGCTGTCTGTTGTTGTCCTGCCGCCGCTGGCAGGACAATAGCAGGCAGACAAAATGCACCCCCCCCCCCCAAGCCTTTTTGCAGCACTTTAAGCAGGTCTGGTTCCTCCCTCCTCTGACGTGATGTCAGAGCAGGGAGGGACAGATCTGCTTAAAGTGCCGGCGCCTATCAGATTGGGTGCATGCCCCCCTCCTCCTCCCCCCCATACCTCCGTTCAGTGCTACCTGATCTTTCCCTGCTGCCGGCGCTGCCTTGAAAAAAACAGAGGGTGGCAGCAGCAGGGAAAGAGCAGGCAGCGTTGGACAGAGATATGGGGGAGAGTTGGGGGGGGGGGTGCGCCCGAGCTGCAAGTTGCACAGGGCGCGATTACAGCTCGTTACAGCCCTGTGTGCAAACATCTTGCATTCCCTCCATATAATCTAATCGGCTTTTTGGTTTGGTTCAGTCTCTGACTGGATTTCTGAAAAAGCCCCGCCCCCTCTAAGGTGGGGGAGGGGGGCGCCATGTCATTCTTCGCCTCAGGCAGCAGATTGCCTTGAGCCACTCCTGATCAGGAGCACTTCCGAAAGGACGGGCTCCTATTTAGGAGGAGTAGTGTAGCCCTCCTACATTACCGGCTCAGCTTCAGCAGATTCTCAGCTTCAGCTGCTACCAGCCTTTCTTGTTTTCATTAAAGTTTAAAAAAAGTGAAAAGTATTCCAAAGAACTTGCACCGGCTATAGCTATCCGGCTTTACTGGCAGAAGCTCTCACTCTCAGTGGACCTCCAGTAGCTAGCTCTTGGACCTTCGAGCAGTGAGTGTTTCACTTTGAGCAGGGGACCGCTCCCCTCCTCCCCCCACCAGTACTCACTCTCTCCTTTGAGCTCTGTTCGTTCCTGCTCGACAATGGGTCAGATCTTCACTTCAGGGGCCATCTTCTGTGTGCGATCACCTGCGGAGACCCTCGTGAGGCTGCCACTTTTGCCCGATTCGCCTGCATCTGCTCACCGCGTTTTCTCCTCTTCCCGTCCATTCACCTCGTGGTGGGTGCCATCTTACCCGACACAATCCTGCGGCCAGCATTTCCTTGAATCCCGCAGATCTCTCGTCTCTTAGATTGGGCCCTTCTACTTGCAAGTATGCTCTCCTCATTACAATGCTGCCTTGGGTGTGGGAAGAAGCGCTGCTTTTTTAACAGCAGATCTTTGCTCTGCTTGCTCGATTCAGAATCTGACCAAGAGGGAGGGAGAGCTCTCGCCACCTGAGGAAGAGCCCAGAGGCAAGAGAGGATGGGCAGAACATCCGCCTGTTTCACAGAGAGGAGCTTCCTGCCCTCATTGTGCAAATTACTGAGGCCCTTCACCTTTCTGTTCAGCCAGCACAGAATCCATCTAAGCTACAAGTGAACCCCATTACTGTGGGTATTTAAGAAACCATCCAAGGCTTTTCCTTTCCTCCTTGAATTACAGCAAATGGTTTACCTGGAGTGTGATTCTCCAGATATCTTCTTATGTTCTGTTCATCTGGGCCATCATTATCTGTGGACCCCTGAGAACCTGGACCAGTGGCTGCATTTTCCAAAGGTCGACGCCTTAGTGACAGCGGTTACTAAGCATGCAACCATTCCTGTCAAGGGTGACACCTGCTCGCCATGACCAGAATGGTGGTAAGGTTGAGGGTCTCCTGAAGACATGTTTTTCCTCATCCTCACTGTCTCTTCAAGCGTCAATGTGTGGCAGTTTGGCTGCACGTGCACTGCTGCACTGGCTACAGTCACTCCCAGAGGATACCACTCTCACTCATTTAGAATCAGTCACGGCGTTTGTAGCGGATGCATTCTATGATCTACTGTGTCTGTCGGCTTGTTCAGTGGCAGCAGCCACAGTTGCTTGATGATAGCTCTGGCTCCGCCATTGGAATGCAGATGCCGCCTCCAAGGCCCATCTTGCCAAGCTTTCCTTTAAGGGCGAACTTTTGTTTGGGGAAAATCTGGTCAAAGATTTGGGTGAGGTCAAGCCCCAGCGATTGCCAGAGGACAAGCCCAAATCAGGTTCTCGTTGTCCCACAGCTATGCCTGCTCCCTCCTCCTCCTTCTCCTGTAGGCGGCAGTTCAGAGACACATGCCGCTATCGGCTGGGTAATTCTAACTCTTACTCCGCTAAGTCTCGTTCTAAGCCTCAGTCCTTTCGTAGGATCTCTCACTGAGACAATTTCTCCTCTACTAACAAGTTTGAAGGCACCGCTAGATTCTCCTGCTGACATGCTCAGGGTCCATTCTGGGGTGCCATCTGTGGGTGGCCGACTACAACTTTACTCCCGCGAATGGATCAGGATCACATCAGATAAGTGGGTCCTTGAAGAGATTGCTCAGAGGTATGCCTTAGAGCTTGCAAAGCCTATCTCATATTAGATCCTTATCTCCCCAGGCAAGGCACCAGACGAACTCCTGTCTGTGAAGGTGACTCTACAGCACCTTCTACAGCTCCAGACTATATGCCCAGACCCTCCTTCAAGAAACAGGTTCTGACCGCTATTCCATCTATTTTGTCATTCCCAAAAAGGACGGCTCCTTCAGGCCTATTCTGGACTTGAAAGGCATCAACAAAATGCATAGGTTAGTTCTACATCCCACTTAGACTTGATCCTGATTTGGAGCTAAGCCTTTTCAGGGGGTGCTCTTCACTCATTGGTTAGTACCATATCCTTTCTGAATGAAATACTGAAGGGTGCCCCTAGCTGCATCAGCCTTTATACCAGTGATGATGATGATGATGGAAGTTTCTAGGTTTTTCTCTGTCTCCATCATCTGTTGGCAGGGGAACAAAACCCACTTGTCTGGACTGGTCGAGCAGGACGCCAGGAAAGGAAATTATCAGGTAAGTAAAATTTCACCATTTTCATGTTTTCCCCCTCAGTTTGAGGCATTACTATAACATAGAAACATAGAAACATAGAAATATGACGACAGAAAAAGACCACATGGCCTATCTAGTCTGTCCTTCCATAACAACCTTAAAGTGCATGCTGAGGGACTGACATGCTCCCTTCCAGGAAGGAATGTTGAAAAGATATACAAATATCAGCCATGGGGTTATTGTGACCACAAGGCTCCAGATAGATCTCGTGGTCTTTCAAGTGCCAGTTGCACAGTGTCCCAATGCTGCATCCTTGCTTGCAGATTAGTAGGCCATGCAGTGGAGCATGCACATGGTTTTTCTGCCCGTGCTGAGTGGATACCCACCCTTTAGTAGGGATTTGGGCAGGGGCAGCCAAAGTATTGCAAAAGAGAGGTTTTTCTTATATGTACCGACATTGTGCTCCTCACAAATGCGACCAGGGCATACCTCTGCTTTCCTTCTGACAAAGTAGGGGCAGTCTTTCCCTTTATGCATCACTCTTTATTTTTCAGTGGCACTAAGAGTACATGCTCATTTTTGGTCTCAAGGGGGCTGCTTCTCTGCGGTTGGTTGGACTTTGGTTGTTCTGCACATTCTTCGGGGTGAGGACCGCCTCCTATTGCAGCAGTGATAGAAGCTATATTCTCCAGGACCAAGCAGGAAGTCCTTCCTCACATATGGGTGACGTCGATGCCGACGGAGCCCCCGTGCGGAGCATTTCCCCAGCTTTCAAAGAAAGCCTTTGTAAATGCAACACGCATGTGCGGTTCCCTTCCTGCCCAAGGGTGCTATCTTGCTTAGTCTTTCTTTTTCCACGGAGCCCAACGAACGTGAGTTCGTGTCACCCGGGAAAAGTAGATTTTTTTCGGCTATTTTAGCTTTTTTCTGTTCCTGTTAGATGCCGGTTCCCTTTCCCACCTGGGCTCGGTACACCGGTATCGAGTCCGGAGTTTTGATTTTCGGTTTTTGTCCTTCGTGACTAGCGTTCGCACTCTTTTTGTGTTTTCACTGGCAGTCTTGTCTTTTGACCTTGCAGGGGCCCTTTCCCCCCCCCGATGGCTGCCAGCGGGTTCAAAAAGTGTGATCGGTGGAAGAAACTTATGTCTCACTGACACACATGACTGCTGCCTCTGTTGCCTCAGGCCCGACCATGACCCACTGGCCTGTGGCCCATGCGGCAAAATGTCGTCGAAGGCGCTTCGGAGCAGTCAGCATCAATGTGAGAGAATTTTCTCTGAGTCAGCGTCTGGCCGGGCCCGGACTTCGTCAGAGGCCTCGACATCTCGGGAGTCTGACCCCGAGCACCGTCGGGGTTCCTCTGAGAGGGAGTCTCCCACCCGGGAGCACAGAAGGAAGAAGAAGCTCACGAGGGTGGCATCAGTAGAGGCTCCTGGATCCTCAAGGGCCAGGTTGAGTAGCCCTGACTGCCGTCCCAGTCTCTCGGAGTCGGAGAGGCCATCCAAGTTGCCTTGTGTGGATCCGGAGTCCCCGAGTCACGTAAGCGCAGTTGTCCTCGTGGACTCTTCTCCGGGGGAGCCAACGTCGGGCCCGACGCCGTCGGGGCCCGAGTCAGGGGCTGCTGAGACTCCTGAGCTTGGACTCAGGTTGACGGCCTTGGAGAGCAGCTTGGCTGCCTTCATGGAACAGCAGCGGATGCTGATCGCCGGTCTGACCGGTGCATCTGCCCCGACCACTGGGACCTCGACGTCCAAGTCGACCCCGGAGACTGAGCCGATTCTCGAGTCAATGAAGTCTCAAGTCGATCCTCGGTCAAGGTCCCCCTCGACCTCCCGTGCGGGGCCGAGGTCGTCGGCGCCAATACCCTCGGCGTCTGGGCAGGTGGCACTGAGGCCCACACGGCCAGAGCCACTTGATTCCTCCTTGGAGGAGTCGGTGTGGGAGACGGAGGACGAGGAGTCCCCCGGACACCTTCCGGACCCAGTGCGTCCCTTCGGACTCACCAGAGTCCGAGCCTCAGAGACGGTCTCCCTCCTCCCCACCCCACCCCCCTGGAGGATACCCAGTTCTCGGACTTCATGAGGGACATGGCCAAAGCCTTGGCCTTCCCTGCGCACGCCAAGGAGGAGCCTCGAGCTGAAGAGCTTGATGCCCTCCAGTATGACTTTCCTCCGAAGGAAGCCTTTACTGTACCGGTTCCTCTGATGCTGGAACGGCTGCTGTTCCGTATGTGGGAGGCACCGGCCTCAGCACCGGTTCTTAGCAAACGGGTCGATTCCATCTATCGAGTCCGTAAGAACCCTGGGTTCCAAAAGGCACAGCTACCGCACAACTCCATGGTTGTGGAATCGGCCATGCACCACCTGAAGAGTCAGAAGATGCACTCCTCAGTGCCCCCCGGTCGAGAGGCCCGGAACCTGGATGCCCTCGGTAGAAAGTGCTTCCAGGGCTCTATGCTATCTTGCCATGTCCAGACCTACCAGCTGTACATGGGCATGTACCTACAAGACCTGGCAAAGGAGATTGTCGGGTTCTCAGCTGGCCTCTCCGAGGAACCTTTGCAGAGGTTCAAGGCTTTGTCAACAGGGATCCGAGAGTGCTCGAAGTTTATCTCTCGAGCAGCCTATGATGGCTTTGAGGCTTCGGCCCGGGTAGCCGCAGCCGGCATCGGTGCACGCCGTCAGGCCTGGCTGCAGTCATCAGACCTGGAGTCATGGGTGCAGGACAAGTTGGTCGATGTCCCCTGCCGAGGTGAAAACCTTTTCGGTAAGCCCATGACTGAAAAGGCTGCGGAAATCAAGACTGAGACTCTCACCAGGACAAGGCTGTCCAGGAAGACTTCTGCCCCCTTCTCAGAAAAAGAAGGGCTCAGGAAAGAAGCCCTTTTTCCCAAGGAAGGGTGCTGCCTACAAATCCTACCCTCAATATCCGGCCTCTCCAGCTCCCCAACAGGGCCAGCAGGCCAAGGGGCAGGGGCATGGGCCCCGTAGGCAGAAGACCCCCAAGCCGCCAGCTCCGGCTCCTCCTGCACAGCAGGGAGTGGGGTTTTGACCTCTTCTCCACAGCTGGCTCCACTCAGCACAGGAGGTTGGCTGACCCTGTACGCCTACAGGTGGCCAGCCTTCACGGGATACCTGGGTCCTCAGCATAGTCCAAAAAGGGCTACATGCTCCACTTCCACCAGCTACCCTCCTCCTACTTTCCAGGGGAGCCTCCAAGACTCCCTCTGCATAGAAAGCTCCTCCTTCAGGAGTTGGCAAGTCTTCTAAAGGAACAGGTGGTGGAACCGGTGCCTCACCACCTGGAAGGGCAAGGCTTCTACTCCAGGTACTTCCTGGTACCAAAAAGGACAGGAGGCCTCCGGCCTTTCCTAGACTTGCGAAACCTAAACAAGTTTCTGGAGAGGGAAAAGTTCAAAATGCTTACCCTTGGGATATTGCTGCCCTACCTCCAGCAGGGAGACTGGCTATGCTCCTTAGACCTAAAGGATGCTTATACTCACATCCTCATTCACCCAGACCACCAACAATATCTCAGATTTGTGGTGGGAGGAAACCATTTTCAGTACAGAGTACTTCCCTTTGGTCTGTCTTCCACCCCCAGGGTTTTCACCAAATGCCTGGCGGTGGTGGCGGCCTATCTCAAGAATCAGGGAATTTTTGTCTTCCCATACCTGGACGACTGGCTCATCAGGGGCCAGTCTCTCCAGGAGGCCAGACATTGACATCATTCCTGCTGTCCCTGGAGAACACCTGTTACAGGTGAATAACTATGCTTTATAAACCACCACCCCACTGTATCTTGCTATTTCCTGCATTAGGACTTGTAAAGAAATCAGCGGTTCCCTTACTGTAAAAATGTCATCCGCATAAAGCGCTATCTTTGATTCCCAAGCATTCATAGTCACCCCTTTAATATCCTCCTTCATCCGCACCTTTTCCACGAGGGGCTCTATCACTAGTGCAAATAGCAGTGGTGATAACGAGCATCCCTGTCTAGTGCCCCGCTCCAAACTAATAGCGTCAGAGTAACTCCCGTTTATCCTTATCCTAGCCTTAGGTGTCGTGTAGAGTGCCTTTATCCATTTTACAAAATTTATCCCCAACTCCATTTTTTCCAATACTTGTATCATAAACGGCTACTCAACTCTATCAAATGCCTTTTCTGCATCCACTGTTATAAACACTGCCTTTTGACCCGTCAGCTGTACTTCCCATGTTAGATCACAAATTTTTCAAATATTGTCTTCCCGCTACAAATCCCGTTTGGTCTTAACTTACCAACTTTTGCATTACCCTTTGTAATCTGCCAATATTTTGTCAGCAATTTTGCATCCACATTCAATAACGATATTGGCCTATAAGACCCACACACCATGGGGTCTTTCCCAGGCTTCAGCAGCACGGTAATCCCTGCCTCCGCCATCAAGCACGGTAACCCTCCCTCCTCCATTATCCCATTGAACACTTCCACCATTAAGGGTCTGATGTCAAGCTGGAATACTTTATAAAATATCCCCGTAAGACCGTCCAACCCCGATGCTTTGCCCATTTTCAGAGACTTAATGGCTTCCTCTACCTCCCCCTCCTCAATAGGCCTATCTATCCATTCCACCTCCTCCTGGGTTATTGTTGGTAACTTACAATCAGCCAGATATTCCTCACTTTTCTCCTTCCCTCCCTTAACCTCACTGCTATACAGTTTTTTGTAATATTCTTTAAACGTCTGTCTAATTTCATTGTTACCGTGGACCAGCTGCCCTGACCCACTTCTTACACTACCTATGCAATTTTGCGAAGCTCTCACTTTAAGTCTATGGGCCAAGATGTGTCCTGCCCTAATCCCTCCCCCCCCCCAAACATAGCTTGCTTCATTACATTTAACTCGTGTGCCATTTTACTCTCTCTCAGCTGCCCTAATCTCCCTCTCAGCCGTTGTAACTCACTTAGCACCTCTGACTTTCTATCACATTGGTGACTACCTTCCAGTTTCCTAATCTCTCCCAGTATTTGCCTCTCCGTCTCCCCCTTCATTCGACTCATCCTCGCCGCCTCCCCGATCAAATGCCCTCGCACCACTGCTTTTAGTCCGTCCCACACCATTCCTATACCCACCTCTCCATTCAAATTAAACTCCTGGTATTCCATTATTACTTTTGTCATCTTCTCTACTATTTCTGGTTCCTCCAGTAAAGACTCATTAAGTCTCCAGAACTTTATCCCTTCATCAGTATATCCCATATTGAACTTCACGCTCACCGGAGCATGGTCCATCCACGTTATGGACCCGTTCCACTTCCTGCACTCTATTCATCCACCTACCTCAGCTAATGAGATGTGTAAGTTGTTATATGTAAACCGCACTGATGCCGAATAGAGCGGTATAAAAGAGACTTTAAATAAATAAATACCTCCCGCCCATATCATATCGATACAACTGTAGGTGTCATGTGGTGCTGAATAAAACGTGTACTGTTTCCTCCCTGGGGTTTTACATCTCCAAACATCTATAAGTCCTAGGCCTTCTTTCATTTTCATCATTTTCTCTCTATCTGTTCTCTTCCCCAATCCCCTGCCTCCCCCATTATCTAGTCTTGGATTAGTCTTTAAATTAAAATCCCCACCTATAATTATCAGTGTCTCCCCAGTTCCTCCAACTCCCCCCTTATACGCTCAAAAAATTCCCCTTGTTTCTCATTGGGCCCATACAAACTGAGAACCCACGCCTGTTCCTTCCCCACCTGAATTTTAACTCCTACACACCTTCTCCTTTTATCCCGGTACTCCCCCACCACTTTCTCCACCATTCCTGCCCCCCCCCCATTATTACCCCCTCCCCCCCCCACACACACACAATTTCCTAGGTTCCGCTCTCTGCCCTGCTAATATTACCTTTGGATATGTGTTTGTTTTGCAGCATTCTCTCCTGTCCCACTTTCAGATGTGTTTCTTGAAGGCATATAAAATCTGCCTGTAATCTACATCCTTCTTTTTCCACCAGCCTTCTTTTCCTCCATGTGCTCAATCCCTTCACATTAATTGTGGCAACATTCATTTTTTGTTCTCCTACTTTTGAGCTCCTTTCTCCCCCTATCCCTTTCTTCCCCTCCCCCCTCCCCCTCCCTCCTGAGGCCTCCTTTGGAGTAGTGCCCATCAGCCTGGAGCAAACTCCCTCACCTTATTCCCCCAATCCCCTTTATTTTCCTTAGAACCCTTCCCCCCTCTCCCCCCTTCATCTTTATATGTTCCCCCCTCTCCCCTTCCACAACCCTCTCCTCCATCCCACCTCATATTTTTCTCAGCATTACTAGAACAATAACTCTGAACTTTTAACTCTCAACTTTCAACATCCCCCACATCTTGCACCCCCCTTCTCTCCCTCCACACCCCCCCTTCTCTCCCTCCACACCCCCCTTCTCTCCCTCCTTTTCAATTATTCAATTGTTATTCAGTTAAACTTAATCATTTCTATCAACAAACCCTCAATGTCCTTTGTTCTTTTAAATTCCATCTCTTTCTTGCTTGCCTCCCTTCAGGTTGGGGCTGCCCTGGATGCCTTTTCCTTCATCTTGGAACTACTCAGAAAAATCCCGCCGCCGTTCCCCGTCAGCTTCTTCTTAGCTTCTGGACCTCTTTCCGACCGCTGTGTTCGCTGACGCTCTTTCAGAGTTTCCTCAAACCCTGCTTCCTCCATTGCCTTTTCTGCTTCCTCATAATTGCACACTCTCCAGCTCCTGATCCCCACACTAAAGAACAGACCAAATGGGTACAACCAATGATATCGTACATTCTCTTTCCTCAGAGTACTTGTAATAGGCTGCATTTCTCTTCTCCTTTGCAGAGTCCCCGCAGCCAGATCCACAAACATTTCTATTTTGTATCCTTGCCACATGAACTCCCGTAGCCTTCGCATCTGCGCAGTTATCCTTTCTTTAACTGCGAAGTCATTTGCACAAATTACTATGTCTCTAGGTCTGTTTTGGCCTGCTCGGGCCTAATGCCCTGTGCGCTCTGTCCAATTTCACCTTGTCCACCTCCTCCTCATTACCTTCTTCCTGCAGGATTGCTTTGCACATTACCTCTGCCACTTTCCCGCTATCACTGAACTCTGGGTCCTCCAGGATTCCCCTTAGATTATTTCTCCGTGTGCGATTTTCCAGGTCTTCTATTTTATACAGCAGTTGTTCTTTCCATTGTTCCACCTCTCTTATGGATCGCTCACCTACTGTCTGTTGAGACATCAATTGGTCCAATTGCTGGTCATGCTCTTCTGTTTTTTTTGTGTCAACTCCCCCACCTCTTCTCTGAGCTCTCCACAAACGTCTCCCACCTCCGATTTCACTGCTGCCAATTCTGTTTTAATCTTCTCTAACCACGCTCACAATTCTTCTCTGGTCACCTTTTGTACCACCATTTCTCCGACTCCACATTCCTTCCTCCCCTGCGCTCTGATGCTTCGCCGCCCATGGCGCTCACCGCCACCATCTTGTTCTCTGCTCCATCTGCATGTCCTGCATATGCAAACTCCTTAAGGTCTGCCGCCTTTTTTCTCATGGTCATCTCATCTCCCTTCTCTTCCGTCAAGACTTGCCTCTCTGCCTGCTTTTGGCGCCGTCTTGGGGGGGGGGATTTTTCGGCGATCACCAGGTTAAGCTCCGGAGCTCTCAACTCACGCTGCCATCCAGACCGATGATGTCACTTCCTCCCTCCACTCCAATTTTTTGTAATGATATAGAGGAAGTTGACAACCAAAAAAGGTGGGGTGGGGAAGCAGCTGATGGATTGGAGGATGTAGTCTCACATATAAGGGGATATTAATAGTTTTTCAGGTGACACATGGAATGACACTTTTTTTTTCTCCTTTTGTTCCCTCTGAAGCCTTTGCCAGATGACAGAACACCTCTTCTGAACCAAGCAGCCCTTAGGAGCCTCTCAGAGAGTGCTCGAAAACAACGTGCACATGCCTTCAAAATATCCAAGAAATTTCAGGTGAGGTTTTCCTGACCCCTTTCTACATGTTCAGGGCTTGTGGCTGCCATAGATGAGTTACTTACCTGCAGCAGGTGTTCTTCATGGACAACAGGATGAATCGGCCACACAGAGGTGACATCATCCAATGAAAAGCCTATAAAAGGGTTTTCTGAGCATGTGTTGCAATCTCCCAACCAGCGTGCCTGCCCCAACATTGTCTTCAGTCTCTAAAGATCCTCAAGTGAGAGTCTTGCCTGCTGCACTTCAGAAAAAGAAGATCCTGGTTGATGGGCTTGGGATCGGGATCCCTTCTCTGTCCAGTGGCCCTGTAGAGTGGATGTGAATGTGGGCGCATCTAAGGGCTGTTAGATCATAGCAGGCTTTGTAGGTCATAGTCTTCCTTAAAAGGAGGTGGAGAGAGGAAGGAATGAGAAAATAGTTCTGCTTAGCAAAGAGAGAAATGTTTGAGGGGAGCAGAAGGATCTGTCTGTCTAGCCGGGTGCATAGAACAGACTGTGGTGGAAACAGACACGCTGGTGAGGATGGGCAGCACATACTCAAAGGCCTTACTAGGCTTTTCTAAACTTTAGAGAGCTAATCCATCCATGGCATTGTGGAATCACACTACCTGTATATGGCAGACTCATCCTGCTTGTTCATGGAGGGGTCTCTAAGTGCTGAGCAGCATTCTACAGCCTCTCCCAGGGCGCTGGTTCCAGACAGCCAGCACTGTGCATCTATCTTCCCTATTGGAGTGCTTCTCATCGTATCCACAATGTGTATATGAGAGAATTGCATAGTGACGATCTTGAAAACCAAACAAGTTTAGAGAACTTGACAGATATGGGAATCGCTGCCCTGAGATTTAAAAACGTAGCTTGGACTACAACGCTTTTGAGTGCTGTACCCTCTAAATAAGGCCTGAAGCTGGATTTGATTGGCAAAAATAGTATATAGGTAGTAGGATTAGGGTATTTGATATGATGCCCATTCGTAACAATACATCAGGGTGGTTTACAGGGCAGAAGCATGATAAAGGAAATGGTCAGCATCAGTCAAAGGACAGGAGTTAAGTCATGCATGAGAGAGACAGGATTGAGGCTGGAGGCAGAGTGAAAAGCCACGGTGGAGCAAACCAGCCGCTCCGTTCTCACTTCTCTTAGAAGCTTACCCTATGAAGATCTCTGTACTTGTGCTGGGGTTTAGGAGGGCAGCAGGGTGTACAAGATAAATAGGGAGAGTCTTGGATTGGGGAGGGTAAGTGAGCGTTAAAAGAGCAGCTGCAACTTTAGCATAAAACGTTTGTGTTCCAATGGTTCTGTTTCTCTGCCTACAGCCTCTCCTCTTCATGGAGCTCCTGGATGAAGAGACCCTGGTGGTGGTGGAGCGGCCTCTAACAGACATCCAGGCCCAGTTGCCACCTCCTGTCCGCCAGAAAAAGTTTGGAACCTGAACCTGGAGTGTTGATGGTGCTGGAGTCTGCATCATCCTTACGATAAAACAAGAAATTGGTGAAGGTCTGGCCACAGCTGAGGATCTTTACAGCAGTAGTCATTCTGCTAAAATCTGGCATTTGCCAACTGCAAGAAAACTTTTTTAGGACACTTATAACTGCCTTTTCTTGCCTTTCCTTCTGAAAGCAGGCTCGAGGTGTGGTCCATTGGTCACTGTCTGTGTGCAGCACAACCTCAGCCTTTCCCAGGATACCTGCAGTGAAGACTCAATCTATGCAAATATCTCAGGCCTATTCATTGCAGAATTGCAAGGTTGGGGACCGTGTGTAAAGGAGCTTTTCATTGCATCACACAGTGCTCAAGAAGGATTATCCTGCTACCTGTAGGGAGAAAATGCCAGTGCTTCTGAACAGGGTTTGGAAATAAGAAACTGTCCTAGTTGGGTGGGGGGTGGGGGGGAGGGTGTCATACTATTAGAAGGCTACAGAGCTACAGATGACGTGGAGGTTGGCCAGAGAAGAGGGACAAGTAGTGAGACTTGCACACCCAAATAAATAATAGAGGAAAGGAAACATTTGGAGGGGAAATAAGACGTTGAAGTAACTTAGATATAAATAAGGCATGAGAAACAAACTGTTTTCAGTGGAAAATGAAATGGGGGGGGGTTGTCTTATTGCAGCAGACTTGATAGACCTTGTGGTCCTTCTCGATTCATAAATCTATCCCCTTGTATAGATTGAACAGACGTGGGAAGGCAAGTGGCAGTGAACGAAGGTTGGTGTTACCCCCATTCCCTCCTGTATAAAGCATTTGAATGGGTGATAATTCGGCTCTTTCACATAATGAGGGCCAGCAGTAGCCAGCTCTTTGTGTATTATGAAAGATGGGATCTAGCTGATGGTGTACCCAGCATCTGCCATAGTCTGCTCCAACTCCATGTTCTGCTTTCCTTACAAGGTAGGTTCATGAGCAGTGGTTTCTGGCCTTGTTACCAATTAAGCAAAAAAAAAAAAATCTTATTGTTTTACTCAATAAAGGCTGCTTCTCCCATAGTATTACTTGTCTAGTGCCTTCTGTCTAGTCCTAAGCATGTGGTGGTGGCTCCCAAAAGCTAATCAATAATACCATTTTACTGGACTAACTTATTTATTCCAAAAGCTAATCAAAGAATATATTTAGTTAGTGCAGTTAAGTGCCGTCAAGTCGGTGCTGACTCCTGGCAACCCAGCAGCCTTGGCAGGGTATGACCTGAAGTAGATTGGAGGGTAAAGTGCATTACCCAAGGTCACAAGGAGTGCCAGTGGGAATCAAACCATGGTCTCATGGGTACTAGGCTGTTGCTCTAACCAGTACGTTACTTCTCCCCTTTATTTCTGTGTACTTAAGACTAACACAGCAACGACATTTATACACAGGTGGAGGAGTAAGTTGAAAGTATTTTGTTTATGCCATAGATGAAAAACAAAACTTACCAACAGCATAAAAATATAAATAATAAGCAATTCCTTATCATATCTCCAGTCCAGTCCCACACTTCTGGGTAGTCAACCTCCACCAGCAGCTTGGAGACTGAGCATATCTTTTTTTTTTTTTCTGACCTCACTGTACTTAGGCTACTGGCTCCTTCTACAGCCCTCAGTAAGCTCAGTCTCCAAGCAGCTGGAGGAGGTGATCCCAGGGATCTGGACTCACTTTAGGGATAATAAGGAGATTTATAATTTTAGTTTTTTCGTTTTTTTCTTGTGGCTGGCTATTGGGTGCTTGCTTTGCTGGGGCAGATTGGGGTACCAGAAGGGGCAGTGGTTCACCAGAGGGGCTATGTGTCAGCTAGAGCATTAAATCTCATTTTAAAAAAATTTCCTTTAAGGGGCCAGGGGCTTTCCGGCAGAGAAAGGAGGCTTCTACAGTCTGTGGGGAGAGTGGCAGTGGCTCCCAAACCCCAAGAAGGTGAGAAGCTGCAGGCACAGACATCAAGCTGCTTGTCGGATGCAGTGCAGTTCTCCGGGAACAAGCAGGAACTTGGCCCTCACATATGGGTGAAGTCTGCACCAACGGAGCCCTCGCAGAAGCATCTCCCCAGTTTTCAAAGAAAGCCTTTGGGAGATGCCACCACGCATGCGTGGTCCCCTTCCCGCCCTTACTCTCTTTTTTTTTTTTTTTTTTTCTTCCACAGAGCCCTTCAGTCGTCTGTCTGCTTTCCCCTGGAAACGGTTGATATTTTTTTTTTGCCTGAGTTTTATATTCTCTTCTCCAGTTGTGCACCGGTACTCTTCCCGCCACTTGAGCTCACTGTCTCGGGTCTGTAACCCTTTTTTTCCCTCTGGTGCCTTCGTGCCCTTTTTTCCAACTGGCAGCACCAAGGGTCTTCGACCTTGCCTGGGTACTTTTTTTCCCCCGTGGTTACCAGTGGTTTCAAAAAGCATGTGATCGGTGTACAAAAATGATGTCCCTTACCAGTACACATGACTGTGCTGCCTAGGGCCGGATCACGACCCCACGGCCTGTGGTCTTTGTAAAAAGATGTCTATCAAGGCCCTTAAGAGCCATCAGCAGCAGCACAATAAGTTTTTCCCGGAGTCCCCAGCGCTTCCAAAGGCCAAGGCCCTGTCTGAAGCCTCTGACTCCCGTGGCGTCCCTGCAGACCCCAGTTGATGCTGTGGGCCTTCAGAAAGGGGGTCTCCCTCAAGGGAACACAAGAAGAAGAAATCCTTGAAGACAGCATCCCTGGACAGTTCTGGCAGGCTGGGTAAGCCCCAAACCATGTCCTGCAGTCCACGCCACTCGTCTGATGGCTCAGAGCAGGAGCGACCCACCAATGTCACCCAGAAGGAATCGCCTGAAGATCGGCCCCAGACACCCGAGGCCATCCTCATTAAGGACTCCCCTTTGGGGGAACCAGTGCCGGGCCCGTTCCTTGGTGCCTGTGCGGAAGGCTGTGGAGCCCTCTGGACTGGAGACCAGAATGGTGGCCTGGAACGCAGCTTATCTGCCTTCATGGACAAGCAACAGGCATTGTTGTCCAGCACGGCCAGTTCCTCTGCTCAGACCACCGGGCCCTCGATGTCCCTGGAGGCCAAGCCAATCCTCTCGACCATACGTCCCCGAGTCGATCATCTACAAGGTCTTAATCCAGGTCCCGTTCTACAGGACATAAGTGTTCCCTGGCTAGTGCACGTGACGACAGCCACAGGGCTTCCGAGGGGTTCGGGCCGGGCTCTGGTGATTCCTTCTGGGCGACCTTGGTGGGTCACTCTTGCTCTGAGCCATCAGACAAGCAGCGTGGACTACAGGACCTGGTTTGGAGCTTACCCAGCCTTCCAGAACTGTCCAGGGACGCTGTCTTCGAGGATTTCTTCTTCTTGTGTTCCCTTTACCCACTGCCGGAGCATGAACAGGAGTTGTGGTCACCAAAGGTGGAAGCCGCGGTGTCAGCAATGACTAAGACCACTACACTGATGGAAGGCAGCACAGCATTCCGGGATGTGCAGAACCAGAAGTTGGTCACCTTGTTGAAACAGGCTTTTTATATTAATGCATCCGTTACAAGTGTCCGTTTGTGGAGCTTTAGTGGCTTGCCTGTGGGGGGGGGGGGTGCAGGGGGTTCTGGAGCACAAAGAGAATTCTCCATATTCTCAAGAGCCTGCAGCGTTGGCAGCCAGGCTGGAGTTGGGGGCCACTTATTTAGCGGATTCCTTCTATGTTCTCATTGGAGGTCTGGCAAAAAGCATGGCCTCTGTAGTGGCAGCATGTAGTCATCTCAGGCTGTGGCACTGGGCGTCAGATGTGTCCAAGTCCCAGCTTAGTAAGCTAGCATTCAAGGGCAAGCTTGGAGAAGATCTGGAGAAGTTGGTTAAGGACTTAGGGGAGTCAAAAGGAGGCCGCCTCCCAGAAGACAAGCCAAAGCAGGGGCATAGTGGAGGCCTGGCATGGAGGGGAGGTGTAGCCTGTGCAGAGTCAGCTACAGGCCTTTTACCTGGCCTGGGTCCAGATAGCCCTCTTGGATGACCTCCAGCACCCATTGGTCGGATGTTCTGTGTTGGGAGTTTGCAAGGCCCCTCATGCAATCCCCATGCAAGGAACGCAGCAAGGCTAGGGTAGTTCAGGATACCCTTCAGCAACTGCTGGATTTTGGAGCTGTGGTATGTGTTCCCAGGGGTAGTACAGCTACGGTTGATACTCCATTTATTTTGTGGTACCAAAAAAAAAAAAAAAGGGTCCTTTTGGTCCATTCTGGATATCACGCACTTCAACCGGTGTCTGCTGGTGCTCCAGTTCCATATGGAGACACTCCAGTCCATCACTGTAGTGGTGAGTTCCTCACCGCCCTCAACCTCACAGAGACCTCCTTGCACATCCCCCTTCGACCTGAGCATCAGTTTCTCTGCTTTGCAGTGCCCATGGGGCACTTCCAGTTTTGGGCATTGTCGTTTGGTTTGGCGACAGCGACGTGCACCCAAACAAAGGTGATGGTGGTGGTAGCAGAGCTGCTCTGTAAGGAGGTTGTCCTACTGCCTCCATATCTCGACGATTGGTTCATTTGCGCAAAATCCAAACAAGAAAGTGAACGGGCCATGGAAATGGTCGTCGTTTTTGTAGTCTTGGCTGGGTTATTAATGCGGCCAAGAGTCAGCTAGTGCCATCACAGGTCCTGGAGTACTTGGGTGCCTACTTCAACATGAACAAAGGAAAAGTGTTCCTACTGTGCCAGAGGGGACTGGAACCGTTGAATCGGTTTGGCCGTGCTTGAGGGGAATATTACTGTGTGGGGATCTCTCTGTGCAGTTTATTTGAGGTTACCAGCACTACCTGTTTGGCTGCAGAGTCCTTTGGGGCTCAGTTGTTCTGAAGAAGTGAGTGTCAGCTGTCTGAGCATGCAGGGAGACAGGTCAGCAGTGTGAGTGCTTTGTGGAGCAAGGGGGGGGGGGGAATCCTCTCCAGGGTGACAGTGTTCAGCGATTCTTAGGCAGAACACGTTGCAGGCAGGTTTTTTACTTTCACTTTCTCCCTGAGCGGTATGATGCCAGCAGTGAAAGTGTTGTGTGGCATGGCAAAGCAGCCTCTCTGCAGCTGGGATCTGCCATTCCTGTGAGAAGACAACCCGGTCAGCAGAAGAGGCACTTGTGCAGACTTGGATGCAAGTCAGGGAGTTTGGCCGGGATCAAATTCGGGTCCCTCCATTTCTCCTGCACCCATGTTTTTGGCAGGAAGGGAGCCCATTTTAGTGGCATGGGGTCCTTCGGGGTCTGAAATGGCCTCCAGGCAGGGCCCTCTGTCTTCAGAGCAGCAGATGCGGGGAAAGGGCAAGCGGGTTTTCCCCTCTGGCTCCTTTCTCTCTGCATTTTGTTTTTCTCCTGCACCAGGCTTACTGCCTGAGGAAGATCAAGGAAGGGCAAGATTCCAGTGCTTTGTTGACAGGGAATAGGTCTGACAGTCAGATGGGGGTCAGTGAGCGGACAAGGAAGCCTTCTGTGAAGCGACCTCACCTGGACCTGAAGCTCTGGGAGGATCCTGCGGTGGGGCTCTCAGAGGCGTTGGAGGGACCCCCTTGAGGGAACCTCCGATATGTTGGAGGAGGGTTCTCTTTAGGAGGCAGATGAAGGCGGCGTGCCTTCAGAGGAGGATCCCAACTTGGTGAGAGTCGTTTGCAGGGAGGAGCTACCGGCTCTAATCGCTCACTTCATGGCGGCCTTAAATATAGTGCAATGTGCGCTCCTTCTGGGGAGGACCCAATTCTTCAGAACTGCAAGAAGTTGCAGATGGTCTTTCCAGTGCATAGAGTAATTCAGCAGATGGTTGACACGGAATGGGAGATGCTGGAGGTGGGACTTCAAGGAAGCAGAGCATGGCGCAGTTATATCTGGTCCCAGATCAGGACAAGGATAAGTTGCAGTCCCCGAGCGTGGATGTGGACGTCTCAGCGATAACTAAGACCACGATTCTTGTGAAAGGTGGGGTGGCCTTGAAGGACCCTTAGGATAAAAAGATGGAGGCACTGCTAAAGCAAGCATTTGGCATCAATGTAATGGTGCCTCAGGCGTCTATTTGCGGGGCTTATGTCTCTCGGGCATGCTTCCACTGAGCTCAGGTGCTGCTGGAGTCAGAGGGTTGTTCACATCAAGGGTCCCCAGAGGCAGCTCAGTTGTAGTCGGTCGTAGCCTTCTTAGTAGATGCATATTATGATCTCATCTGGGCCACAGCTAAGAGTATGGCCTCGGTGATTGCGGCGCAGTGTCTTTTAATGGCTGCGTAACTGGACATGTTCTCCAAAAAGCACCTGAGTCGGCTCCCCTTAAGGGGAAACTGCTCTTTGGGAAGCCCTGGAGAAGTTGGTCAAGGAGCTGGGAGACACTTAAGGGGGCAGCAAACTTCCGGAAGACAAGCCAAAGCAATATAAAAGTGTGGCACCAGCCAAAGGTTAGCCTAGGGACCTTCAACATTTCAAGGCGACCAGGTTTGGGTCCTTTCAGAGGGTGAGGTACCCAAGCAGGGGAACCCCCTTTCGAAGGGGTAGAGGTTATTACTCTGCTACCACCTCTGCCTCCAAAAAGCTGCAATGAAGCAAGGGGGAACAAGGTCAGCTGGTGCCCATTGGGGGACATCTTCAGTGGTTTCTGCCCGCCAGGGCCCAGATCACCTCAGACCAGAGGGTGCTGGAGGTGGTCTGAGAGGGGTACGCATTAGTTTGCATGCCAGCTGACTGAGGCTTTTATTTCCTCGCCTTGCAGGTCCTCAAAGGTCAGTGTAGTTCAAGAGATGCTCCAGCAGCTGGAAGCGATGGTGCCAATACTCATGGAACAGTCTAGAAGAGGTTGGAACTCTATTTACTCTATGGACCCAAGAAAGAGGGAACCTACAGGCCGATCTTCTATCTCAGCATGTAAACAAGTGTCTGCAGATGCCTCATTTTCGCATGGAGACAGTGCAATCAGTCATCATCATGGTGCAGACCATGGAGTTTGACAGCCCTAGACCTCATGGAAGCGTATTTACATATTTCCATATGCCCGAGCATCAGCATTTTCTCTGTTTCACAGTACCCATGGGTCACTTCCAGTTTTGGGTGTGGTAGTGGCTGCGACAGGAGGAAGTCTTGGTACACTCCTACTTCGACTGGCTAATATGAGCGAAGTTGTACATGGAGAGTCAAGGCGTGACACAATGGGTGATTGAGCTTCTCCAGTGGCTTGGTTGGGTAATCAATTTTGCCAAGAGTCACCTGAAACCTTTGCAGGATCTGATCTATCTGGAGGCACAGTTTCAGATGGGCACAGGTCGCATCTCTCTGCCTCTCGACCACATTCAGAAGATACAGGCTCAGATCCAGTGCTTACTGCAGCTGACAGTCCCTTCGCCGTGGCTCTACCTGCAACTTCTGGGATCAGTGGTGGCCATGCTGGAGTTGTTGCACTGGGTGAAGGTGCATATGTGACCCTTAAAGAGAGCCCTCTTGGGGAGATGGTCTCCACAATATCACAAACCGTCGTGGAGGCTGATGTGCCCCATGTTTACTAGAGTGGCTTTGCAGTGGTGGTTGGTGAGGGAGAACCTTCTAGTTGGGATGCCTTTGGAGCTGCCCGACAGAATTCCTCTGACCACAGATGCCAGCCTGACCGGCTGGAGTGCACACTGCAAGGGACAGGTCACGCAGGGGTGCTGGGCGGGTGAGCAGACTGCATGGTTGGAGATGACAGCGGGGTTTCTGGCTCTGTAGTTCTTCTGTCTGATGATTCAGGGGAAGGCAGTTTGGGTGTTCTCAGACAATGCAGTGACTGCAGTGTACTTGAATCGATAGGGGAGCATGGGCAGTGTGACCCTGGAGGACGAGGTTGCCACAATTTCTGCAGTAGGCGGAGGCAAATCTGGTGGCCCTCTTGGCGATACATGTAGCAGGACAAGAAAACGTGCAAGCTGACTTTCTAAGTTGACATCGTTTGGATCCAAGTGAGTAATCTCTCAATCTGCAGTTCTTAGAGCGGCTGGTCCAGCGGTGGGACCAGCCTGTCATGGACCTCATGGCAATGTTCAAGAACGCGCAGGTGGCAAGGTTCTTCAGATGGCAGTGGGAGCGGATATCGGAAGGGCTGAATGCATTTGTGCAGCCTTGGCCGAGAGACAAGTTGCTGTACATCTTCCTAGTCTAGGCTATGATTGGATGGCTGTTGTAGTGCATAGAGAGCGTGCGGGTCTAGAGACTCATGTTGCCACAGACTGGCTGTTGGTAGACGAGCCATGAAGGTTGTCGGTGAAGCCCAGCCTGCTAATGTAGGGTCCGATACTCATGCCGCAAGTGGGTCAATTCTCGCTTACGACCTGTCTCTTGAGAAGACTCAGCTGAGAAAGCAGGGTTATTCGCTGCAGGTGATAGCCACACTTTTGCAGGCTCAGCGTCGCTCCACATTGCTTTCCTATGTGAGGGTGTGGTGCATTTTTGAGAGTTAGTGTGCTGATAAGGCTATTAGACCGTTGATGGCTACCTTGTCGGGGATCCTAGCCTTTCTCCAGGTTGGGTTCAACAAGGGGCTGGCACTAGGTTCATTGAGAGTACAGGTGACTGCCCTGGCTTGCTACCGGGGTTGGGTCCAAGGGGTGTCTGTGGCAGCCAGATATGGTCAGATTCCTACAGGCGGTGAAGCAGGTGAGGCTGCCGCAGTGGGCGATGGTGCCAGCTTGGGATCTAAACTTAGTGCTTTCTTCCCTGACGGAGCCATCCTTTGAGCTATTGAGGTGGGGCAACTCTCAAAGATTTTACTTTGAAGGTCGTCTTTATGGTGGCGATCTGTTCAGCCCAGAGGATTTTGGAGCTTCAGGCATTGTCCTGTGGTGAGCCTTTCTATCCATTTCCAAGGAGAAAGTAGTGCTTTGGAATGTCCCATCCTTCTTGCCCAAGGTGGTTTTGGCTTTCCATTTGAATCAGCCTGTCCCGCTGCTGGTTTTTGCAGGAGGTAGTGATGAGGTGGAGGTCTGACAGCTGCATCTTTTGGATGTGCATCGTGCTCTCCATCTCTACTTGAAGGGCACAGCAGCTTTTCGAAAGACAGATCATCTTTTTTTCCTGTTTGATGGTGCTCAGCAGGGGGAGGTGGCCTCTAAGGTGTCGGCGCACTGGATCAAGAAGGAGATTGCTTCAGTTTACCTGCTGTAACGGAAGCCGGTGCCGCAGGGTTTGCATGCACATTCCATGAGGGCACAGGCGGCATCTTAGGCTGTGTACTCTGGTACCTCCTGTGGACATTTTGTTGAGCGGCGACGTGGTCGTCTCTGTATACTTTCGTGTCATTGTCTGGATGTGCAGGCAGGGAGGGATGCAAGATTCGGAGCTTCAGTGTTGCAGGCCAGGCTTCTGGGTCCTGCCTGTGTGTAATTCTGCTTTAGTATATCCCACTTGTCAGGACTGGACTGGAGGGATAATGAGGAAGATGAGATCAAGATTATCTGCTAATTGGCTTTCCTTGAATCCCTCCAGTCCAGTCCCGGACCTGCCCAGGGTTTTTTGGTCTTCGGAAGTTGTGAACCTGGTCCTCGAAGATGACCTCATTGATTGATTAGGACCAGCTGCCAGGGATGCTCCTCATTTTCTTGGGGGGCGCTGACTTGGTGATTTCTGGTGTGTGCTCAATACGGTGTTTTGAGTGTGCAGTCTGGCTTGAATAGGCAAGCAAATAAGTTCAGAGAAAAATAAATAAAACAAAAAAGTCTGCTGAGAGGGTCGTCTCAATTAAAATATGATCGATTTGTGACCCTCCTTTCTCTGTTTTCACAGTTTTAGGTGATCTGTTTGGCTTATTGTTGAGGTTGTTAATTAGGACAGTTGCTTTGACAGTACAATACTGGCTTTGGTGGGTGGTACTAGTAGGTTATATGGGTTACATCACCAAGGTTTTGCATATGTTTTATTCCCCTGTTACCTGTAACTTGGAGAAGTTCTCTAAATCTGAGTGTATTTTGTTTAATGTAAACCGCACTGATGTCAAATAGCGCGGTATATAAGAGCTGTTAAATAAATAAATAAATAAATATGCTCAACCTCCAGCTGCTAGTAGGGGGAGACAACCCGCTTGATGGGACTGGACGGGAGGGATTCAAGGAAAGCCAATTAACATGTAAGTCTAATTTCACCAATGATGCCATATCCTACCCAACATTCCTATGAGGATCCGTGAGACTGCTCGGCTTTGTGCTGTTGACCAAAAGTCCAACCAGAAAGCACTATACCACGTATAGCAAAAAGAAAACAAAGTCTATGCATGGTAGATAAATTGCACTTTATTGAATCAATATGTTACCAGGGACAAAAAAAAAAGGTAAACCCCTCCAGGGGCAATCCACAGCCAAACCTGACACAACCGTGTTTCGGCTATGCCTTCTTCAGGGGTTCTTTGGTGTTCTAAAACCATAAATATGAACATGAAATAAATAAATACAAACATACACATTGAACCAACTCGTACATAAAAACATCTAAAATCATATAAAAAATGTTAAAACATGCTAATTCATGAACAAATGTGAACCAATAAAAACATTAGATTAAATAAATAGTAAATAACAAACCAATAAATATGAATAATTAAATTATATACATTCATAATAAAAATTTAGTTAAAGGGAAAAGTAAAAATGAAAATAAGGAATGTGACATGTCAAGAGGCTAAACGAATAGAAAGTATTATAAACTGTGATCTGTAAACTCACTGACAAGAACCTTTTGTTGAGCTAAAAGAAGAAGAAACATTAAATATACCTGAATTGAGTAAATAATTGATTAAAACAAATAGCTAAAACTCCATTTGTATTGAGACTGAGTCTATAAGTAGAATCGGGAGTGATAGATCCATAAAAAAAGAACTCTAATATTAATTCCATATGCATGTTTCCTATAGTGTGGCCAAGCTGGCTGAAACTAAACCCTTTTTATATTTAAAGGGGGCATATCTTTATATTAAACGTTCAGCAAAGAAGTTTGATCTACTGTATTTCTTTAGCCATAACCTCCTGCTGTGTCCTGCTGTCTACATTTGCTACTGTTTGTACTGTATGTTATTTGCTATGTACCCTCTTCCCAGGTTCTGCGTTGCCCTCCTGTCCATCCACTGCTTATTCTGTGCTTGCTCTGCCTCACGGAATTAACGCGGATGCGTTTACTTGCCTGCATTTAAGAAGCCGAGCAGCAGCGTTCCGCACAGCACAGAGCCAGCTACAGCTTGTCACGGACAGAGCAGGGAAGTTTGAAAAGGAGAATGTTGATTTACGGCATCAAGTTGCGGAGCTTCAGGCTGAGCCGAAGGGAGGGGCTACTAGTAGCCTGCTATTCCCAAGTACTAATAGCCTGTGGTGTCTGAGATGCCAAGACTTAGTGGATCAGGTTTCCGCTCTCAGGAAGCGGAACGATCAGGATCAAAAGGAATTGCAATTTCTAACAGTTTGTAGAACTGAACTGGCTGACCAGACCAGGAAATTACAAAATGAAGCTGCTCTCTATGAGCAACGAGAGAGTGGTCTGATCAGTTAAATGCAGCAGAGAGCTGGACTTCCGGTTTGGGCAATGAGCTGATCGGACGAGGGAAGATCGGCTCCGGGTATCCGACCCCACTATCTTGCAACAAAGCTAGCTAAAGTATCGAGGTGTACCCCTAAGTGTGAGGGTGCTTGCAAAGGAACCCCGCTGGGTGTGGAAGAGAACTGGTACAACCCGAACGCTGGGCCGATGTCAATTAAACCTCCACGAAAGGAGAGGATAAAGAATCCTGAAGTTAAGATGGCGGAGGGGCCACCTAAGAGCCCAAAAGCGGCGGAATCTGCGGGTCTGGTAGCAGAAGTCAGCAAGGCGGTGGTGAGCACGCTTGATAGCCGCTTTCAAGAACTGGCTGAACAATTGAAAACTGTTAGCCAAAGTATCACGGAGTTCTCCGGCCGCATGGATCAAGCTGAAACCCGCATCTCCGAGGTCGAAGACACCCAGCAGTCCCTGCAGACCAGAGTGCAAGCCCTGGAGTCGCTGGTGAAGCAACAGGGCGATAAAATTGACGATCTCGAGAACCGGGGGCGTCGCAAAAACCTCCGGTTCGTAGGGATTGCGGAGAGTGTGGGGGATGCGGCCCTGAATGACTTTTTGCAGACATGGATTGCTAAACTCCTAGGAGGTACAGGAGACGGCCCGGTGCAGCTCGAACGGGTTCATCGACTTGGCCCCCGTCGAGAGCAAGCACAGCAACCGCGGGCGGTGATAGCGCGTTTTCTGTATTTCCGGAAAAAAGAGGAGGTGCTGCGAGCGGCTCGGGGCCGCACGAAGCGGAGTGGAGAACCTGAACACATTTTGGTGTTCCAAGACTACTCAGCCCTTGTGAGCCAACAACGGAGGGCTTTTTCCCCGATCTGCGCCCAGCTGCTAAACCGAGGAATTCGATTTGCCCTGCTCTACCCGGCCAGGCTTCGAGTGGATATACAGGGCCGGACCCGCATATTGCTGACACCGGGGGAAGCTCAAAAGCTTGTGGACAGTGTACCGGCTTCGGCGGACTTGGCGAAATAAGCGGAGGCTGACTGGTGGTGGAGAGGAGAGAAGCAGGATCCGTTGACCTGCGGGCGGCCCTGAGGGAGTGAGTGCCTGGAACAAAAGGCTAAACAGCCTTATGCCCCCATGTGATAGTCCCTGGTACGTAGACTGGGCCCAGCCCAGGCACATCGGGGCTGCACGGGGCCTAATAAGACTAAATGTTTGGTGCCTGGGCCGAGTGGAAAGAGGCATGCTTGCCGGGAGGGCAGCGGCCTGGATACAAAGTACACTTCTACGATACCAGTTACTTTGTTTCAGTTTTTTTGGCAGCGTTTCTGACTATTGTTACTATTGCTGTTACTGTTTCATTCTGTCTGTGACTCTGATGCATATGGATATGTTTGCTCAAACTGTTTGGGCCTTGCTATCAGAGGGGGATCGGAGCGTGACTTACTTTAAGCACTGGGGGATGGGGGTGGGGGGGTGACCCCGGGTAGTGCATTGGAGACGATAGAGGAAATTGGGAAGTGGGGGTAGTCTTAAAGGATCCAGCAACTAGGAGGGTCTGGAGGAGTGGATAAACAGAGGTATGGGAAAGAGACAGGGGTAATGTAGAGGACCTTGTTGGTTTCTGGGAGATTGGTGAGTGTGACGGGGAGCTTGACAAAATACTGTAAGGCTCCTGCAGTATTTTTCATCACGAGTTGCTGGGCTGCGAGAGTTGAGATGACCCGCATAGGGAGGGGGGAGGGGTACCTAACGTGGGTGTGGGGTTCTTAGGGGAGTTCGGAACTAGCTCCGTAAGATGAGAGGGAGCCAGGAGAGAGGTGAGAGGTAGGTAGGGAGGATTTGAGAATTCCATTAAAGGAGCTCAGGGTAACATACAAGGGATCGGACCCGTTTGCCCGAGGAAGTCGGTCTGGCCAGGCGGGCGGACGTAGAGGGAGGTTATTTGGGGGGGAGTCAGAGGGGGGGAGGGGGGGAGTTGGGGAGGGTGGGATATGGTCGCATCCCACTAGGAGGCCCAGGGCATTAGGGGAACCCATAAGGGTTGGCAGGGGGGAGTTCCAGGCTGGGGGGGTTCCTCCCGGAATATGGTTGGGTACCTTTTTAAGATATTGGAGAGATATCAATCCAGATTGAAGATCCTCTCATGGAATGTATGTGGCTTGGGGAGCCCGTTTAAAAGAGCAAAAATATTGCAAGCCTTGGCGAGGCAAAAAGCCGACATTGCTTTCCTTCAAGAAACCCATGCCATGTGGAGCATGCCAAGTTGCGTAGATCTTGGGTGGGACAGGTGAGGGGGGTGCCAGCCCAAAACAAAAAAGGGGGGGTGGCCATACTACTGCACAAGTGAATCCGCTTTGATGTTACCAAGGAAATAGCGGATCCAACTGGGCGGTTCATTCTGCTGCAGGGCATGCTGGAGGGGAAACCTGTTATCCTTGGTAATGTTTACAGTCCCAATGTGCTAGACAGAGAGCTATACGCTAGGCTGGCCTCCCAAGTAGAGCAGCTTCCGGAGCTCCCATTGATCTTGGGGGGGGGGGGACCTAAATGGAGTGATGGATGTGGCGATGGACACATCTAGGGGTGAGGGGACCCGGGAACGCTCGCAGGGTGCCCGAGCCTTAAATAGTTTGCGGACTCGATTGGGTTTGGTGGACCCATGGAGACTGCTACATCCCGCTGAAAGGGACTATACTCACCAGTCCCGCGCACATAGTTCTAGCGCACGTATAGACTATTTGCTGACTTCGCAGCGCCTGTTTGTCTTGGTAGAGGAGGCGCAGATCGGACCGGTGGAAATTTCCGACCATGCCCTCATCTGGCTTCAAATGCGTTGGGGCGCGACTCGACCCGCGACGCGATTGTGGCGGTTTCCTTTGGAACTTTATAGAGACTCTCACTTTCGTCAGTTCCTACAACGGCGCTGGCGTGAATTTGAAACAGACCACAGTGGGCACTCTGCCGATCCTGAGTTGGTCTGGGAGACAGCGAAGGTGGTTTTGCGCGGGGACATTATTGGTTTTATGGCGCGTAAACGCCGACTTATGGCGGAGCGCATTATTCGCCTGGAACGCCTAGTCACACTACAGCGGCGGAGGTGGGCGAGTAATCCGAGTGTAGCTTTGAAGAAGCAGCTTTGGGAGTTACAGACGACGTTGAATGATCTCCTACATCAGCGGGCCAAAAAGTCGGTTATGTACTACAGGTTTCAGCTTTACTGTCATGGCGATAAACCAGGGAAGCTATTGGCCCGGTGTCTGCGCGGCTCCAGGGGTTCTACACTGGTACACGCATTGAAAGATGACAACGGGGGCCTCTGTAGGGAAAACACGGAGATAGCGCGGGTTTTTCGCTCGTTTTTTCAGAAACTTTATACTGCAGCACCCGACTCGCATATGCAAATGTCTGAATACTTGGCAGGGCTGGACCTGCCCCAGCTAACAGACCAGCAGCGGCTGCACATGGATCAGCCAATCTCTGTCCAAGAGGTGCAGAATGTTATTGCCAAGGCGAGTTGTTATAAATCCCCCGGAGCGGATGGGCTGGGGGCCGAGTTTTACAAGATTTTGACTGGTTTAGTGTCACCGCTGCTGGTGGCTGTCCATACTAGGAGATCGGCGCAGGGCACGTTTCGATGGGGCAGTAACTTGGCTCATATGATCCTGCTTCCTAAGCCAGGAAAAGACCCGTTGTGTGCTACATCCTATCGGCCTATTTCTCTACTTAACTTTGATCTTAAAATCTTAGCAAAAATTCTTGCCGATCGTTTGGCGAATGTGTTGGGGTATCTGCTTCATGACGCCCAGGTGGGCTTCGTGAAAGGGAGGTATGCGGTCCGCAATTTGCGGAAGATTTTAGCTTCCTTAGAATGGGTCCACAACCGGTGTCTCCCGTCTCCGTTAATTAGCTTCGACGCAGAGAAAGCTTTCGATAGAGTTGATTGGCAATATTTATGGTACTTGCTGCCCCGCTACGGGATTGGGAGCTCGTTTTGTGCCATGGTTCGAAGTCTTTACCAAGATCCGGTCGCGGCGATCTGTTGTAACGGAGTACTTTCTGATACATTCTCTCTACACAGGGGGACTAGACAGGGTTGCCCTCTCTCCCCGTTGCTTTTTGTTCTCTCCCTAGACCCGTTCATTAGACGGGTGGAGGACGCACGGGAGATACGGGGGGTGCGTATCCATACGACCGGCTTTAAAGTATCGGCTTTTGCAGATGACCTCCTCATGCATTTACTTAGACCCCATGAATCGCTTCCCAGTTTAATGCGAGAGTTTGAGATCTTCGGTCGGTTTGCCGGTTTAAGTATTAATATGGACAAGTCGGAGGCCCTAGACACCTCGGGCACTGTGAGGGGTGGTTGGCGAGGACCTTTCCCCCTTAAATGGGCGGCTAATCATTTTAAATATCTCAGCATCTTTTTGACTAGTCAGCCTTCCCAACTCTATGAGAGTAATCTTTCTAGAATCATTCAAAGCCTCCAAGCCCAGTTGCAGGCTTGGCGCCCTCTCCCCCTGTCCTTGTCTGGGAGAATTGCTGCGGTCAAAATGGTGGTTTTACCAAGGATACTATATTGGCTGCAAACGCTGCCCATTTGGCTCTTTCGGAAAGATTTGAAGCGGTTGGAGGGACTTATCAGCGGATTTCTATGGGGGGGGGGGCGCGCGCACGTATTCAATACTCCCGCTTGATGGGGAATTGGAGATGTGGGGGGTTGGGACTCCCTGATTTAGGGGCCTACGCTTTGGCCTGTCAAGCTAGGCATCTGGGAGACTGGTTGGGCGGCACTGAGGTCTATACTCCCCGGGGGTTGGAGGAAGCCTTCGCTGCCCCAGTGTCTGTTCTCGCCCTTCTACATTTGGACTACTGTCTTCTTCCTGCTCACTTAGCTGGGAGTGTGCTTGTTGTCCCGGTTTGTCGAACTTGGCGACAGCTCAACAAATATTGGAATACAAATTGGAGGGTTTCTAGTTGGCTGCCGATTCAGGGTAATGCACTGTTCACCCCGGGAACCGAAAACAAGTTGTTTCATGAGTGGGCGGAGAAAGGTCTCCGTAGTTTGGGCCATGTGGTCGAACCCTCAGGGTGCTGCAGGAAGTTTCGGTCTCTGTGTACCGACTATGCTCTCGGGACTGGTCATCAATTTGCATATATGCAGCTTTCTCATTATCTTGCCTCCCTACCGGCAACAGAGCTGCGAGCCGAGCGTTCTGCGCAGATTCTAGAATATTTTGATTTGGGTGGGGGTTCCCAGCTGTCTATTCGGTCGCTGAAGGCGCGCCTGGCTCAATACCGACCGTCTCCGGATTATCGTTCAGTGGAGCTGGGATGGGCCTCGGTGTTGGGAAGGGAGATTGACCCGGGTACGCTTTTGAAGGCCCTACAACGGGTAGGGGAGCTGGCGGTGGGAGCCCGCTGGAGAGAGATACAGTATAAATCTCTTACTAGGGTGCATTTTTCACCCCGACGAGCGTTTCGTTCCCATCTTGCTTCGGACGGCTGTTGCCCGAGGTGTTCGGAGCCCTTAGCGCATCTAGTGCACATGTGGTGGGGGTGCAGACATATCCGGCCATACTGGGCAAGAATAAGTTCATTTATGGAGCGAATACTGGGGCGGCAGATATGTTGGGATAGCTCCTTGGTTCTCCTTGATAACTTGCGCCTCACAAAGCCTAAGGGTAAATGGGAGAGATTGTTGGTGCGAAGGGCTTGTCTGGTGGGTAAGGGCCCCATACTGCACAGATGGCGGGAACGGAGTGCGCCCTCGTTCTGGGAGTGGCAAAATGCCTTCCACCAGATGATGCTTATGGAAGCTCGTTATGCCCGGGGTAGTGTCAAACGCTGGCCACATTTTCAGTTGCTATGGGACCCCTATATCCAGAGCTTGAGTTCCCGGAGTCGGAATGAAGTGTTACAACTGGGCTCCTAATAATGAGAGCGTTTAAGGTGCTAACCTGAAGAACGATGTCCTGGGGTCTCCAGGTGTGGATGCGACCAACAAAAAGGGGTGGTTGGGGGGGGGAAGGGTGGGGAGGTGGGGGGCGGCTAGGGGTTTATATACTGGAAAATTGTACAGCACACATGTCTCTGTTTCTGTTCTTCTGGATGGGGATAAGAGTTGACCCCCTCCGGGAGTTTATTTGTTGCACTGCCTATTTTTGTAACATGGTGTTGATAAATAAAGTTTAAAAAAAAAAATGCAGCAGAGACTGCTCTAAATGCAGCGAAACCGTGAACGGCTAGGAATGTGGGCAGGAAATACAGAGAGTTAACCAAGAAATTAAGAACTGATTGTTTTGAGTTGGCCTGTGAGTGTAACTTGCAGAGTAATGAGAAGAGAACAGAGATAATTTGGTGTCTCTAGGCTTCTCAAATTCCTAAAGGGTAGATGATGGCTGTTTGCCAGTGGAAACTCTGCCCAGTGTAGAAAGGCAGCTTTTCCAGGACAAAGTCAGTTCTCTCCCATCAGCGCATGAGCGAAGGAGAGAAACAGGGTGGAGTGAAACACCCTACTCTCGGCCCCTCCCCATACAGGGAGAGGTTAAGGTGTAGCAGCTGATAAGCATGCAATAAATAAAACCAGGAGTCTGTTCAAAGATCCAAGCCAGTTTATTGTGCACATGGCTCAGTCAGTCATAGCTTCAAAAGGATCTGAGCGAAAGTTTGTACAGAGACATAACCATTTATACCTCTTTTTCAGTTTGATACATGAAAGCTTTCTATTGGTTCTAACTTGATACATGCAAACTTCTCATTGGTCTTACATTCCCTACACCTGTCCAATTAGAAATCCCTCCGGAGCCTAGCAACTGGTCCCCTCCCTTAGGATTGCTCTAACAATGGTGCAGTTCTTGATTTCGTTACTTCTCTACTGCAAGGTTAACCTTGGCTTCAGGAATGTATATACTGAAACATTTCTGTTCTTTTTCACACAAGAGAATAATAGAAGACTTATGAATTCATAAAAACTTCTTATTAAGCATTTTAAAACAGTTTTTCTCATTTTTCACAGATTTTTTGTTCTTTTTCTAGCTATAATGGGAGTTAGAATCCAGGCCTAACTTACAGGCCTTTCATAGTAGCAGGCCATGCTAGGCCATAGCCTACCACATTCCCCCCTTTGATTATTCTCACCCGCAAGTGAGAAAGGGTGAGAATTAAATCACTCATTAGTCAATTAACACATTATACAGGTGTAATAGCATCATCGTGGGGTATAGGGTAATATTGCCACATAGCTAATATCTTTGTAGCTGCCTTCCTTTCTACATTGCTATCAATGGCTGCTGACTTTAGTCAACTGTGATGAATCCAGGGTTCGAGTTTTGCAACTTTAACTGCTGTTGGGGTTAACAAGATGACAACATAAGGTCCCTTCCAATGTGGTATCAACGGTGTCTTTCTCCACTCTTTGATCCACACCGAAACTCCAGGCTTGAGAGGATGCAGGGGTTCCATTAGATGGATGGGCAGCTGGTCTTGTACCGACGTATGAAGACTCTGCAAAACAGAACTTAAAACCAATAGTTCTTGTTTAGTAATTTCAGATCCTATCTGTTCCATATCTCCCTTTATTTCCTATACAATAGGCAGGGGTCGCCCATACAGAATCTCAAAAGGGGAAACTCCTAAAGACTTAGCAGGGGCTCAGTATATCCTAAGAAGGGCTATAGGAAGAACCTGGGGCCACTTCAGGTAAACCTCTTGGCAAAATTTGGACAACTGAGATTTCAGGGTTCTACTCATACATTCTATTTTTCCTAAATTCTGAAATTGGTAGGCAGTATGCATCTGATAATGTCAATATCTTGGGGCCATACTTAATGGACTTGCTTCCTGAGGTTATCCACCCTTATTCTTTGTACAGGGCCCCATGTGCATGCAAGGTTGTAAGGACAGACTTGGAATCTGGGTACACATTTAGACAGAGCCCCTTTTCCTATTGTTAGTGCTCTAGCAAGAGCTATCAGTTCAGCTTTCTGTTCTGAAGTTCCTGGGGCCAGGGCTGAGGACTCAACTACCAGATCAAGGGTCACTACTGCATATCTGGCACAACAATGTCCATTAATGATGACAAGACTGCTTCCATTCACAAAGAAAGTCTGTTCAGGGTTCTCCAAAGGAACATCAGCCAACTCCGGGCGGCTTGAGAATATAGTGTCCATAATTTCTAGACAGTCATGATCAGGGGGGTCAAGACCAACTGGTAACAACGTAGCAGGATTCAGAGCTTGACTGACCAGCAATTGTACAACATACTTTGATACTTCAACATTTGTGAATTTGTGAGCCAGAAACTTCCTTTGTGTTTCATAATGGTTAGAACAGAGTGTGGTACAGTAACTTGAAGATTCTGTCTCAAAGTGAGCTTGTCCGCATTGCTCACTAGGAGGGCTGTAGCTGCAACAGCTCTCAAACAAGAGGGCCAGCCTTTTGCAACTACATCCAATTGTTTTGACAAATAGGCTACTGGTCGTTGCCAAGATCCAAGAAATTGAGTCAATACTCCTAGAACATTTCCTTGTGACTCATGAACATAGAGACTGAAAAGTTTTCTGGACATCTGGTAGACCCAGAGCTGGTGATAACATCAGAGCGATTTTCACAGATCAAAAGGCTGCATCCTGTTCAAGTCCCCATTCCAATGGAGACTTTTCCATTCCTTTGGTAGCTTGATACAATGGTTTTGCTAGCAGTGCAAAATTGGGGATCCATATACAACAGTACTCTGTGGCACCCAAGAAGGCTCTCACTTGCCTCCTGGTGGTTAGAGTAGGAATACTGCATACAGCTTCTTTGCGTTCTGGTCCCAAGCGTTGAATTCCGCTAGACAATGGGAATCCTAGGTATTTAACTTGTTTGACATAATTGCGCCTTGGCTCTTGAGACTTTGTATCCAGCCTCATTAAAAAGGTGCAAGAGTTCACTGGTGGTTTGTAGACATTCACTTTCTGAGTTGGTGGCTATAAGCAAGTTGTCCACATACTGAAGAAGAACCCTTTCTCCTGGGTTCACATAGTAGCTTGAAAGATCTTGATTTAAAATAGCACTGAAGAGAGTAGGTGAATTCTTTAATCCTTGAAGTAATCTAGTCCAGGTGAGTTGGCCCCGCCTTCCTGTTATGGGGTCTTGCCATTCAAAAGCAAACAAAAGTTGACTGGTGGGGGCTAGGCGTACACAGAAAAAGGCATCTTTCAGGTCCAAGACGGTAAAATGAGTAGCCTCAGCGGGAATCAGTCCCAAGAGAATATAAGGATTTGGTACCACTGGGTGTATAGTTTCAGCTGCATCATTCACTCGCCTCAGTTCTTGTACTGGGCGGTAATCCCCTGTCCCAGGTTTTTTTTTAACTGGGAGAAGGGGGGTATTCCAAGGTGACTGGCACTCCTTGAGAAGTCCATACTTCAATAGTTTCATTAGCTGGTCGGGGAAAAGGATACTGCTTCACATGCACTGGTTCCGCTCTTGGCTTGAGGGTGACAATGACAGGGGCTAAGTTCTTCGCTAGGCCAGGTGGATTATCTTCTGCCCATACTCCAGGTGGGGCTATAAGGTTGGGAGGTATACAGGAACTAGCTAGCTTGATTGGAGATGCACTATAGAACCGCTACTCTTCTTCTCGGGGAACAGTCAGCACCATCAATCCAGCAGGCTTTGGGTTCACAGTCCTTTGCATTTCTCCCCCTTCAGCAAAGGATATCTGTGCCTGGAGCTTTGCAAGCAGATCTCGGCCCAGAAGTGGAATAGGGCATTCAGGCATATACAAGAACTGGTGCGTTATTTTCTGTCCCCCTAGTTCACACATGCGGTTCTGCAGGAAAGGCTTTGTGGCCTTAGCCCCAGTAGCTCTGACAATGGTGATGCATCGAGAAAACAAAGGGGCTACTGGCTTTAGTATTCTGCTCCTGTATCCCCCATAAAGTTCATATATTGGTCCCCTATTTTCAGACTGACCATAGGCTCCTGGGGACCCAGGGAAACTTGGAGTCCGGTCTGGCCTAGTCTTCATCCATGCTGTAGCCCTCTTCGGCTGCCACTCACTCTATAGCTGCTTCCCTCTCTTGCTGGAACACTGTGCTCGGTTTATTCTTTCTAAAATCAAGTACTCCCTCCTCCCCTCCTGGGGGTGGAGTCAAGATACGGGCATTCATATCTCTAATGTCCTTCTTCTCTGCAATGGGCGCACTGATTCGCACCCAGTGGGGGCCGATCATTTTCACGACCCCTTCCACTTTCTCTGCTCCTTCAATTAGGAAAACCTCCTCCACGTCATTCAACTAAAGTATCAGCAAGAAGATCTGTTTTCTTCCTTATCTTAAATTCACTTTCTCTGTCACATTTATTTCCACAATTCACAAACTTTCTGAGCAACTTTCATTAACTGTGCTGTATTCATACCTGCAAATCCATTCATTTTCTGTAATTTTCATCTTATATCTCTCTGGGACTGACTGACAAAAATGCAAATTCTCCTGGGCTGCTGGATCGCATGGGGTATATAGTGAGGGCTGCCTGCACTATTTGGATCCCACTTGGGGTCATCAAGGCTGATGGGTCTGCATAATACTGTTCATTAGTTCAATCAAATCCTATGGTTTCTCAGTGTAGGAGGCATAATGCAGCTTTCAGTTCAGTAAATCGGTGGCAGAAACAAAGCTGGTCAGCTGGCTAGTGCAAAGCTGGCCCTGGACCTAGTGCAATGGGATAACGTGACCCTCCCTTTTACTGGTAGTTGTACTTCTGAAGGCATACGGAAATCGGGACTGTCTGGGTTCCACTTCATGTTCTTGGGCGCTGGCTGTGTGCCGGGGCTTTCGGCCAAGAGGGGGGTGTACGTCCTTCTGCTGTGGAGGTGACTGGTGACATTTGCAGGGAGGTATCCCCCCCCCCCCCCGCCCCAGGCTCTGCCCGGGGTGGTGGCAGAGCTGAGGGAACTGGCCTTTAAAGATAATAAACGGGTAGGGTTTTGTTTTTTTCCCCCCACAAACATTCTCTGTACAATCTGATAAACACGGGTAACTACGGGGCCATGACGTAACTAACACTGGCCACCCCCCCCTCCCCCCTTTCACAGAGCATTTCTAATAGGGACGGAGACATTTTAGGTCCCTTGCTAAAATTCCTAGTCATACATTTCAACAAAATCTGCATGGACTCTGACACACCCCCCCCCCCCCCATGATGACGTACTTGACAACAGACAGAGGGGGCGGGCAGTCAGGCTGCATTTTCCTATGGACTACGAGTCAGAACTATGCAACAATATTCCTCTGAGTACATTTATTAAAAAAAACTTATTATTGCTGTAGGCAGAAAACATAAGCTTACAATTGGTTGCAATAAGCATAATGGATGTATGTGCTCATTCTAAACAGCAACTGTCTAAATGAGCTAAGTAACGTCTTGAAACTAAAGACTGTACTCCTGAAACTGGGAATTTGAGAAGCCTAGAGACACCAAATTATCTCTGTTCTCTTCTGATTACTCTGCAAGTTACACTCATAGGCCAATAATAGAAGACTTATGAATTCATAAAAACTTCTTATTAAGCATTTTAAAACAGTTTTCTCATTTTTCACAGATTTTTTGTTCTTTTTCTAGCTATAATGGGAGTTAGAATCCAGGCCTAACTTACAGGCCTTTCATAGTAGCAGGCCATGCTAGGCCATAGCCTACCACAAAGGGAGGGGTGAGAAGTTCCCCTAGTGATGGAAAACTGTACCAGCAGCGGCCACCAGAGGGAGCTGAAGGCAAACAATCCTCCATGCTCCGGGGTCCTGCAGGAGGAAAAAGAAAACAATAGTACTCTTACCTCTATGGCCCAACTGTAAATTATTAAAACTTTGCGGAGTATGGTCACACCTTTGAGAAAAATGGTCGTGCCACCATAAATGAACATTTAGCTGCAGTCAAAGATGCCTTCCGGGCTCTGAAAATTACCAGGGGGGAGGACATGGTTCTGTATCTTCCATGGTCCTTTGATGTACACTGTCGTCAGTTTATCCGGGCCATGGCAAATGATGAAAAGAATATCGTCATCTTTGGACAAGCACTAAAGAAACATTATGGGCCATATCCTGATGATATCACTGCAAAACAGGCAGCATATAATATGACTTATGGGGAAGATGAAACACCCCGAGAGTTTGCCTACAGACTTAGGCAGACCTTCTTCCAAAATGATCCTCCCTGGGAAACGTTAGAACACCATCAGGAGTTTTGTAATCTTTTTTGTCAGTTGCTCCTTCCATCTGTTAAGGCTTATGTGGCTGGCAAGTGTCACGAACCCCTGTCACGCGTGATAAAACACGCTGAGTGGATTTTTGAAACTGTTCTTAACATGAGGGCTAGCAATGGCAGCAAAGTAAAGGCTCCAAGCAAAGCCAAGGAACCAAAACAGTGCTGTAAAATCTACTCTTTCTTTGGAAAGTAACTCTTCTCCTTCTGCTTCACAGAATCCTCCCAGGCCACCCCAGAATAACCAGTCATCTGGGTTTAAGCAGCATTCTGGGAATCAGCGTTTCACTCAGCAGAACTGGAACTGGAAAAGGAAGCCAGGGTTTAACAAGTACCAGGAGCTGGAAAAGAAAATAAGCGAGTTGGCAGATATGATGGAATTGCTACCATTGCATTCAGCTCCTCAAAGGAGGCTTCTGCCAATAGCGAGCCACCTAAGCCACAAGCGAAGCCCAGTGGGCCAAGGAACAGTCCTAAGCCTCATAAGCCAGAGGAGGAACTGGTTGACTTCTCTTCTCCTTCTAATGAGACTGAATGACTAACCGACCTTGTTTCTGTCCCCCAGGTCACTATTGCACAGATACAGCCAGTTCAGATATCCAGACCAGCTGGAGATGCCACCCCATGGACACTGAGTGACAGTCCCGCAGTGGACAGCGAGGGTCCAGCCTTCGACGCCATCAGGAAGCACAAGTATTTTCTGGGTAAACTCAAGCCAAAAGGACAGAGGTACACTGTTCCTGTTACAATTCAGCAGGCATTTCTCTGTGAGGGCCTGATAGATTCAGCCTCTGAGGTTACCCTGATTACCTCGAGTCTCTTCGATAGGCTCACTGCTTCCTTGGGGGGTCAGAGGACCCTACACATCACACCCAGTGATTTGTCACTCACAGCTTATGGTAATCAGTCCATAGAGTCGATGGGGCAGGTCTGGCTTAACCTCCATATTGGAAAATTACAGCTGAAACATCCTGTCATCATTACTAAGTGCCCTGGGGAAGAACTCTTGATTGGCAATGAGCTCCTGAAAAGATTACGCCCCATACTGGACTACGTCCAGGAAGTGATATGGACACAGGTCACACACCCCATACCTTATGCTAAGGTAAAATATGATAGCAGGGTCAGTGGTCCTTGTTCTGTGGAACATAAGGACATGGAGTGGAGGAGTGGCCTAGTGGTTGGGGCAAGGTACTTCAGGCCGGAAGGTCGGGAGTTCAAATCCCACTAGAGGATAGCAACCTTGGGTCGGAAGGACTGGGGTTTCTAGTCCCACAGGTGCTCCTTGTGGTCTTGGGCAAGCCACTTAACCCTCCATAGCCCATGTTCCCTGTAAAATAGTTATCTCCAAGTTATAATGCCCTGTTCAATGTAATTTCAGTTTGTTCAATGTAAAACGCACTGCTGCAGAATAGCGCGCTATATAAGAGAATGTAAATAAATAAATAAATAAAAATGTCCATCAGGATTAATTTCCAGAGGTCCGCAGATCCCCAAATCCTACAGCTCCAGTATGAAAGGGCTGGTGATGAGGATCAGGGAAGTAGCGATGTGGTTGCAATTGAAGTGGGTTCGGTAGCAAACATTGTCCTTGATACTGACTGCCTGCAGATATTCCTGAATGAACTTGTGGAAGGTTGTGAGGTACAAACCCCTCCTCCATACAATCCATGCCTAGGTCACCCTAGGAGACTGACAGACATATTCTCTGCTGAGAAAGGTCCCTTTATATATGTGCAGGTGGGCATGCCACAGAAGGAAAAGGCCTACCTATTACCCCACTGTGACCACTCCCTCATCAAGTGAGACTCTTTTCTATCGGCTCAAACAACAGATCACCCTTGATTGGGGTAATGGGAGCGAAGACTTTGTTCCAAGTGCCTGGGGAAGGACTCAAGACATTAGTGGGCTACTGCAATCTCCCCTTGCAAGTTGGGGTCAAAGGTTTTCAGCACACCTCCATCATCAGAGAACTTGAGGTGCCCCTGTACATAGGCACAGATTGCCTTGTTAGACTAGGAACTTATGTGGATTTCGTGAACATCATCCTCTGGAGTAGGATGGAAGGAGAGCCGGTGGAGTTCTCTGGTGCCCGCCCATCACTACGGGCTGGTGAGCCGATTCCTCAAGTTTGTGAAGTGGTCAGGGCAGAAGACATCCAAATACCTGGGAGGGTACAGGATTGTCCACTGCAGATACCGGTGACCCTAGGACAAGTGGTCTCAGACAGTCTGGTCTTCTTCAGTCCTAACTCCCGCTTTGAGGAGCTGGGCCTAGCCATGGGTCCCATATCCTGCATGGAGGCCACAGCTCCCTCACTACACTTATTGCTCACCAATCCAAACCCAGATCGCATTCACTTTGTGAAAGGCGAACCGCTGGGATTCCTAGTGGGAGAATCATTTCTAAGTATGGAATTGAGTCTCCAGATTCTCCAGGACCAAGCAGGAAGTCAGTCCTCACATTTGAGTGATGTCGGCGCCAACGGAGCCCCCGTGCAGAGCATTTTCACAGCTTTCAAGGAAAGTCTTTGGGAATACAGCTCGCATGCGCGGTACCCTTCCCCGCCCAAGGGTGCCATCTTGTTCAGTCTTTCTTTTTCCGCGGAGCCCAACGGATGTGAATTCGTGTCACCCGGGAAAAGTAGTCATGTCTCTCAATGACACACATGACTGCTGCCTCCATTGCCGCTGGCCTGTGGCCCATGCGGCAAAATGTCATCGAAGGCACTTCGGAGCCGTCAGCATCAATGTGAGAGAATTTTCTCTGAGTCCGCATCCGGCCAGGCCTGGACTTCGTCAGAGGCCTCGACATCTCGGGAGTCTGACCCCGAGCGCCGTCGGGGTTCCTCTGAGAGGGAGTCTCCCACCCGGGAGCACAGAAGAAAGAAGAAGCTCGCGAGGGTGATGTCTGTGGAGGCTCCTGGATTCTCCAGGGCCAGTTCGCATAGCCCTGACCGCCGCCCCGGGCTCTCGGAGTCGGAGAGGCCATCCAAGTTACCTCATGTGGAGCTGGAGTCCCCGAGTCACGTAAGTGCAGTTGTCCTCGTGGACTCTCCTCCGGGGGAGCCAACGTCGGGCCCGAAACCGTCGGGGCCCGAGCCGGGGGCTGCTGAGTCTCCTGAGCTTGGACTCAGGTTGACGGCCTTGGAGAGCAGCTTGGCTGCCTTCATGGAACAGCAGCGGGTGCTGATTGCTGGTCTGACCAGTGCATCTGCCCCGACCACCGGGACCTCAACGTCCAAGTCAAGCCCGGAGACCGATCCGATCCTCGAGTCAATGAAGTCTTGAATCGATCCTCGGTCAAAGTCCCTCCACGACCTCCCGTGCGGGGTTGAGGTCATCGACGCTGATACCCCCGGCGTTGGGGCGGGTGGCACCGAGACCCACACGGCCGGAGTCGCTCAATTCCTCCTCGGAGGAGTCGGCGTGGAAGACGGAGGACGAGGAGTCCCCGGACACCTTCCAGTCCCGGTGCGTCCCTTCGAACTCACTGGAGTCCGAGCCTCGGAGACGATCCCCCCCGGAGGATACCCGGTTCTCGGACTTCGTGAGGGACAAGGCCAAAGCCTTGGCCTTCACTGCGGACGCCGAGGAGGAGCCTCGAGCCGAAGAGCTTGATGCCCTCCAGTATGACTTTCCTCCGAAGGAAGCCTTTACTGTACCGACCGGTTCCTCTGATGCTGGAACGGCTGCTCTTCCGTATGTGGGAGGCACCGGCCTCAGCGCCGGTTCTTAGCAAACGGGTCGATTCCATTTATCGAGTCCGTAAGAACCCTGGGTTCCAAAAGGTGCAGCTACTGCACAACTCCAGGGTTGTAGAATTGGCCATGCACCGCCTGAAGAATCAGAAGATGCACTCCTCGGTGCCCTCCGGCCGGGAGTCCCGGAACCTGAATGCCCTCGGTAAAAAGTGCTTCCAGGGCTCTATGCTATCTGTATGTATACACTGTATGTATATAAGATGTTTTTAGCACCACTGTATATAGCCCACATTGTACATAACTCAAACTAATCTAGCACACAACACAACACACACCCAACTAAACTTTCTCCCTCACTGCATGTATAACACACTCACACTACCAGATTGTTTGCTGTGATACCACCTTGATTATAATGATAAGGCGGTTTAGAAATACTGTTAAATAAATAAATAAATAAATAAATCTTGCCTTGTCCAGACCTACCAGCTGTACATGGGCATGTACCTACAGGACCTGGCAAAGGAGATTGCTGGGTTTTCAGCTGGCCAGTCCAAGGAACCTTTGCAGAGGTTCAAGGCTTCGTCAACAGGGATCCGAGAGTGCTCGAAGTTTATATCTCGAGCAGCCTATGATGGCTTCGAGGCTTCGGCCCGGATAGCCGTGGCCGGCATCGGTGCACACCGTCAGGCCTGGCTACAGTCATCAGACCTGGAGTCATGGGTGCAGGACAAGTTGGTCGATGTCCCCTGCCGAGGTGAAAACCTTTTCGGTAAGCCCATGACTGAAAAGGCTGCGGAAATAGAGACTGAGACTCTCACCAGGACAAGGCTGTCCAGGACGACTTCTGCCCCTTCTCAGAAAAAGAAGGGCTTGGGAAAGAAGCCCTTTTTCCCGAAGTAGGGTGCTGCCTACAAATCCTACCCTCAATATCAGGCCTCTCCAGCTCCCCAACAGGGCCAGCAGGCCAGGGGGCAGGGGCATGGGCCCCGTAGGCAGAAGACCCCCAAGCCGCCAGCTCCGGCTCCTGCACAGCAGGGAGCGAGGTTTTGACTCCCACAGCATAGCCTCTTCTCCACAGCTGGCTCCACTCAGCACAGGAGGTCGGCTGACCCTGTACGCCTACAGGTGGCCAGACATCACAGGGGATACCTGGGTCCTCAGCATAGTCGAAAAAGGGCTACATGCTCCACTTCCACCAGCTACCCCCCTCCTACTTTCCAGGGGAACCTCCAAGACTCCCTCTGCACAGAAACCTCCTCCTTCAGGAGTTGGCAAGTCTTCTAAAGGAACAGGCGGTGGAACCGGTGTCTCACCACCTGGAAGGGCAAGACTTCTACTCCAGGTACTTCCTTGTACCAAAAAGGACAGAAGGCCTTCGGCCTATCCTAGACTTATGAAACCGAAACAAGTTTCTGGAGAGGGAAAAGTTCAAGATGCTTACCCTTGGGATACTGTTGCCCTACCTCCAGCAGGGAGACTGGCTATGCTCCTTAGACCTAAAGGATGCTTATACTCACATCCTCATTAATCCAGCCCACTGACAATATCTCAGATTTGTGGTGGGAGGAAACCATTTTCAGTACAGAGTACTTCCCTTTGGCCCAAGTTCCGCCCCCAGGGTTTTCACCAAATGCCTGGCGGTGGTGGCGGCCTATCTTGGATTCAGGGAATTTTTGTCTTCCCATACCTGGACGACTGGCTCATCAGGGGCCAATCTCTCCAGGAGGCCAGACAAGCCACTCTTCGCACTGTCTCTCTTCTTCAGCATCTGGGCTTTGTCATGAACTACGCAAAGTCCACTTTGCTCCCCTCACAGAACCTAGAGTTTATAGGGGCAAGATTAGACACCCTGCAGGCAAGAGCTTACTTGCCCGAGGACAGGGCCCACAGACTGATGGACTTAGCCAACCAGTTCCACAGCAATTCTCAGGTCTCTGCCAGGCACTTCCTGCGGCTCCTGGGCCACATGGCATCCACGGTACATGTGACTCCGAATGCCCGTCTGCACATGCGAGTTGCTGAGTGGTGCCTCAGAGCTCAGTGGACACAGGCCATAGGCGACCTCAGAGACAGAGTAAAGGTGTCCAAACCACTTTTGGACTCCTTGCAGTGATGGCTACTGTCACGGCTACTAGCTACATCCCCCTAGGCGGATGCCTGAGAGGGCTAGTTCCTCAGACTTTCTTTATGCCAACTCCTAGAGCACAGACTTCTGGGAGTTGAAGTACCTTGAATGTTCTCATGTAGTTGTGATATAATAAATATACCGAGAGGCAAGGCTTGAAAGCAAACAGGATTTTTAATCGCCTCCCTAAAAGGCAGGAACTTCAAATGGAAGCTTTGGTAGTTCACATGTTATTACTTTACTCTTACAAGAAAAACAAAATGGTGCTTAACGTTCAGCCCAAACATTTGCTTCCTTCAGCATGGCATAACTCTTCAATACAGGTTTCCAGCACATAAACTTTCCAGCAAATGAAAACAGTCTTTTGCAGAACTTTGCAGGCAATCAAAACAGGTAAGAAAATCTTCTTCTTTGGTTTAAGACAAATAGGAGCTTTACTCTGGCTTGCACTAGAGAATCTGGGTATTTCTTTCATCCTGCTTTCTATGTAAAAATCACAGCAGCCATACTAGTTAAAACTTCCTAGGTTTCTTCAAAACATTCATGCACAAGAATAAGATATATTTTCTTCAAGCTTGACCCTTGTAACTTTTACTTTACCTTCATGGAAAAGCTACAGTCCATCTCCTGGTCACTCTCACTTGAGGAACTTTGGTTAACAGATATATCCATTGCATTAGATTCAGAACAGTCACTGTTTGCTGCGTCATCAGCTAACAGCTGTTCTCTGTGAAAACTCTCCCGGGACTCAGGGTTGCACTTCAAACTTGCTACTTCCTGATCCTGTATCAAACGTTTTAAGAGACTTAAAACATTAAGAGATTTCTTGTTCAAGGGTTTCCTTATCTGCTCTTCCTGAGACAAGAAATAAGGATTCAAACCTTCCTGGTAAGCTTTTATATTCTGAACTCTCTTTGTAATTCTTTCAGCTTTGCTTCTCTGGGCTCTTGAACCTTTAGCCGGCTTCTTATAGCCTTGGAACTGATTCAAGCCCTGCTCAAATGGCTCAGTGGGAATTCTCTGGTCAAACTGCTTATGACAACGAGGAGGCTTTCTCTCTCTTACCCTCATGTGTGGAAGCAGTTTCTGTCCATGCAGAGGTTCATGGACAAACTCTGTCTCTGAGTCAGAATCAACTGTCTCTGGAACTTCCTGGAGATCTCTGCCACGTGCACTCTTGCTTCCCCAAACACTGCTCTGAGCCTTACCAATGCTCCTGCGACTGTGTCTGGTATTACTTGCTGAATCTCTCAGGCTTGACCCATCTCCCACATCTGGTATGTCTGAGGCAACAGGACCTGCTGCACTGCAGTCCTCCTTGCCTTCTCCCTTGCAGTTTCCTCTGCCCACTGCCTTGCAGTCTCCTCTGCCCACTGCCTTGCAGTCTCCTCTGCTCACACTCTCTGAACTTGCTCTCTGGGGTTTATATAAGTGGTTCTGCCTAATACCATTCCACCCCGCCCCCAACTGCCTTTGGTTACCACCCTCAGTTTCCCTATAGCTGGGGCGTGGCTTTGACTCAGCAGTTCTTGAGAGGTTTTTTTCTTTCTCAGTTAGATTCTTAAAGCTACATTTTTCAGCCTTGTTTTCCTGCTTAGGGAAAACTGTCAGCATTTTCTCTGTTTCAATAGGCTCTCTACTGGCTGCGGCACCACACTACATCTCCCAAACCTTCTCAGGGGGGTACCTTTTCAGGCCCCAGCACACACAAGGGTGCTGACGACCAATGCTTCCTTAAAGGGCTGGGGTGCACATTGCCAGGGCACGTGCACTCAAGGCCTCTGGTCTCCTTGGGAGGCCACACAGCAGATCAATCTTTTGGAGCTGTGAGCAATCCGCTTAGCTCTACAGACTTTTTCTCATGCCCTCTCTCACCAGTCTGTCTTAGTTCAGACAGACAATCAGGTAGCAATGTTCTATGTGAACAAGCAAGGGGGCACAGGGTCCAGACTCCTATGTCAGGAGGCGCAGGCCCTTTGCTCCTTTGCAGTCAAACAAGGCATGTTTCTCAAAACAGTTTATCTACCTTAGCAGACAAGCTAAGCAGGATTCTCCAGCCCCACGAATGGCAGTTGAATCCATTGGTGGTCCAGCAGATCTTTCTACGATGGGGACTTCCATCCATCAATCTCTTTGCAAGTCCACTAAACCGTCAGCTGCCCAGGTTTTGCCCCAGACAGCCGCATCCCCTGAGAATGGCAGCAGATGCTTTTCTGATCTCTTGGTCTACGGGCCTTCTGTATGCGTTTCCTCCCACGCCCCTGGTGGCCCGAACTCTGTTCAAGATTCTTCAGGACAAGGCCTCGGTGATTCTTGTAGCCCCCCGATGGCCGAGGCAACCGTGGTTTCCACTTCTGCTACAGTTGACAGTGGAAACTCCTTTCCCTCTGGGGTTGTAACACGATCTGTCTCAAGATCAGGGTTCCCTTCTGCACCCCAATCTCAGGTCCCTCAATCTGATGGCCTGGTTGCTGAAAGGATAGTGCTAGTTCCCTTGCTTCTACCTAAGGAGGTTGAAGAGGTGGTTTTGGCCTCTAGGAGGCAGTCCACCAGAAAGTCCTATGCCCTCAAGTGGCGTAGGTTCACAATATGGTGTGCTCAGCGCAATGAAGATCCTTTCTCCTGCCTTGTGCCAGGTGCGGGACGTGGCCTGTTGGGCTTCTAGAGCTGACTGGGCTCTGATGAGCCAGTTGTCTAAGTAGGGGAAGACTAAGACCCCTTGAGTGCTTAGAAAGGCCGCCACCACCGCAAGGCACTTTGTGAATACCTTGGGTGCTGAAGCTAGGCCAAAGGGCAGCACTTTGTATTGAAAATGGTTTCCTCCCACTACAAATCTTAGATATTGTCTGTGGTCTGGATGAATCAAGATGTGCGTGTACGCATCTTTGAGATCTATGCGCAATGAAGATCCTTTCTCCTGCCTTGTGCCAGTAGTGCTGCAGTATCTACTTCACCTGTCAGACCTATGCCTTAAGTCTAACTCTGTTCGGGTCCACTTCAGTGCTCTATCAGCGCACCACTCACCGGTGGAGGGACAGTCTGTCGGTTCACCCCTTGGTGTCCCGCTTCCTCAGAGGTCTGCTTCTTCTCAAGCCTCCGGTCGTCCACCGGTGACTGAGTGGGATTTGAATGTGGTCTTGCAGCAACTTACTCGCCCATTGTTTGAGCCGATGGCTACTTGCAATTTAGGCTTCCTTTCTTGGAAAGCGCTCTTCCTGGTAGCTCTTACCTCAGCCAGACGTGTGAGTGAACTACAAGCTCTGGTTTCTGATAGACCATACACACGGTTCTATAGGAACAGGGTGGTCCTATGGATCCATCCCAAGTTCCTCCCAAAAGTGGTCTCCTTTTTCCATCTCAATCAGGAGGTGGTCCTTCTGACCTTTTTTCCCAGGCCACATTCCAGCCGGGCTGAGACAGTCTTGCATTGAGACAGTCTTGCATACCCTGGACTGTAAGAGGGCGTTGTCTTTTTACATAGAACATACGCGGGAGCATCAAAGTGCTACTCAGCTCTTCGTCTCCTTTGACCCTAATAAACTGGGGTTACCTGTCTCCAAACGCATGTTGTCCACTTGGGTAGCAGATTGTATTGCTTGGGCATACAAGGCAGCCGACCTCCCCTTGCAGGGTCGAGTCACGACCCACCGTGTCAGGGCGAAAGCCGTGTCAGTAGCTTATCTCCGCTCTGTTCCATTGGCAGACATCTGCCGGGCCGCTACTTGATCTTCAAGCCAGACTTTTGCAGCCCACTACTGCCTCGAGAGAGAGTCCCGATGGGACAGTGCTTTCGGACAGGCGGTACTCCGTAATTTCTTTGAGGTTTAGGCAACTCCTACCCTCCGGCCCTTGTGTTGGGCTATCGTACGGGGGCGTTCTCAGAGGATATTCTTATCACGGATGCTGAGGCTCTTGAGAGGGAGCCATTTTTTCAGCTTTCGGTTCCCGGTAGCCTAGAGATGGGGAGTCCCATATGTGAGGACTGACTTCCTGCTTGGTCCTGGAGAAAGAGTAGTTACTCACCTGTAACAGGTGTTCTCCAGGAGCAACAGGAATCAGTCCTCACGACCCTCCCTCCTCCCCTGGAGTTGCAGTCATATACTTCATTTTGTTGTTTGCTGTCTTTTAGCTATGTCATCCGAATGAGCAAGATGGCACCCTTGGGCGGGAAGGGGACCACGCATGCGCGCTGCATTCCCAAAGGCTTTCCTTGAAAGCTGGGGAAATGCTCTGCACGGGTGCTTAGTCAGCGCCGATGTCACCCATATGTGAGGACTGATTCCTGCTGCTCCTGGAGAACACCTGTTACAGGTGAGTAACTACTCTTTATTGGGGAAGCCCCTATTTCCTGGAATGTCTGTGAAGGAGGGGGAGACCCCTGGGTGTGTAAGATCCTCACCCTGAGGCCACCTTACAGTTTGTTTGGCCACATAGTGCAGTGACCTCTCAAGTGGACCTAGAGTCTGACCATCTGATTTTGTCAAATAAACTCGATGAGGCTGTTAGTTCCCTCATCCACCAGTGAGGGGAGCCCCATGCTGTCCAAGCCATCGAGGCCTCCTCTCTCCAAGATGAGATTGAGGAGAAGGTTGAAATACCCCCGAACAAACCTGTTCTGGGATTTGACAGATGGTTGTGGGAAAACATGCTGAAGCAGATGCCCTGCACTGATGAGTCAGAAAGGGCCCAATTAAAAAAACTGCTGTACTGACCTAAGGACCTTTTTGCCACTGACACCTATGACTGTGGTCTCACCGACCTACATGTCACCCGTATTCCTACGGATCCAAACAGTAAACCCGTCTTTGTGAGACAGTATAAAATTCCATTGGCCTCCTATGAATCTGTTCAGGAAATCATCAATTCCCTAGAACAAAAAGGAATTATACGCCAATGCAACAGTACTTACAATGCCCCGCTGTGGCCTGTCATCAAGAAAGACTCTAGCTGGCGCTTAGCTTTGGACTATCGCCAGCTCAGTAAAAAGGTACCTCTATCCAGATGGCCTATGGCACATCTGGAACAGAACTTAGCCACCATCAAGGGCGCAAAATACTTTACAAGCCTGGATCTGGCCTCAGGATTTTGGACTATATCTGTCCATCCAGAAGACCAACATAAGCTGGCTTTTACCTTTGGTAGGCGACAATATACTTGGAATCAGACACCGTTTGGGTATCTGAATGCACCAGCAGACTTCAATATTTTCCTGCATAAGGCTTTGCCTGATGCTGAGACTAGAGGCACCCTCGTCTATGTAGACTGCATTCTAATGACGAGCACCAGTTTTACTGACCATTTGCAACAAATAGAGCATGTTTTCCAGCAACTGAAAGCTGCGGGAACAAAGCTGTCCTTGTCAAAGGGCCAATGGTGCCGGAAATCCCTCAATTATTTGGGTTACGAAGTTTCTGCTGATGGACTGCGGCCTCAAAGGAAGAGAATTGCGGCCTTGCAACAACTCAAATGTCCAACCAACGTGAGCGAGCTGCGCTCATTCTTGGGTATTTACAATTATTCCAGCCAATTTGTGGACCAATATGCAGAGATTTCCCAACCCCTGGTCAAACTCCTCAAAAGAGATGAACCTTGGGCATGGAATCCCGACCAAGAGGCAGCTCTAAAAGAGCTGAAGGCTGCTTTGAGTCGAGCTCCCTGTCTTGCCTATCCAGAGAGTGGCAGAGAATTCTTTGTGGAACTAGGTTTCTACGATCACTCTAAGTGCTATTCTGTATCAAATGCATGACACAGATAGGAAAGTTATTGCCTATGCCAGCAAGGCTTTAACAGAAGTGGAGAAGAAATACTCTGTGAGAAATCCTTGTTGTCCACAGTCTGGGCCCTCCAATATTTCCACAGTTATATCCAAGGTGAGAGGTTGGTTGTCGAGACCCATCACCAACCCATCAAGTTCCTAGGCAGTGATCGGATTAAATCAGGACAAGGGTCGAACATCCACATTGTTTCCTGGACCTTAGCTCTTCAGGGATGGCCCCTAGAGGTAAGGTATGCTCAAAACCACAAAGATGCAGCCACACAGAGCCTGGCTGAATTGCACGATTGCACTGCCAGAGAATCATTAGTGGGTAATTTAGACACCGAAATGGAGTCATTTACACCTGAGCCTTCTCGTCATCGTCCTTATGATGAGAACCTCTGTAAAGGCTACCTCAAAGTGTATGTGGACGGTTGTGCTTACCGTTGAGAGCCTGACCATGAACTGGTAGCAGTATAGGTGTAGTTTGGAACCAGAACTACCCTTTTGAACCCTTGAAGTACTGTCTGGGTACCAAGACTAATCAGTATGCTGAGCTAGCTGCAGCACTGGCAGCTCTCCAGTCCGCTGCTCATGGAGGGGTTCACACCCTAACCATCTGTACTGACTCGGACTACGTCTGGCAGAATTTTGTTTCTCACTTACCCAATTGGAAATCTAACAATATGCTGAATTCCAAAGGGAAACCTATCAAACATGCCGAATTAATTCTGGCCTTGGACAAGGTAACTCATGAAAATGACATGACCATCTACTGGAAGAAAGTGAAAGGTCATTCCTGTGTTGACAATCCTGACAAGATTGGAAATGATCTTGCTGATCAGCTTGCCAAGGAGGATACTATCTCTGGAGACCAATGGGCTCCGCTGTGAAGGCGGTTACCAGGCGACAAGCCCAGCTATCCACCATGCCCCCTGTGGTTCAATGGTATAGCGAGATCACAGATCTCGACCTCGTGCAAGCCCAGAAACAAGATCCTATTCTCGGATGTTTCTACTCTTTTCTGCAAACCCCCCAGGAACACCCATTAACTCTGGAGGATTGTCAGGACAATGAACTGAGGATCCTCTACATCTCCAAGGACATGTTCCACCTCCAGAAAGATCTGTTGATTCGGACAAGCAAGCATGGTATTGTGCAATGGGTCCCTTAAATGGGTCCACATTAATCAGCTTAGACCATGTCATCCCAGTAAGCTGCTTCCTGAAGAACCTCTTGATGAAGTGAATGTTACAAACCTTGAGGCAGGATAGCCTGTTTGTTCTATTTTACAGATGGAAAACCGAACTTTGAAGGGTCCTGTTCCTGTTTTTTTTTTTTTTTAATTTATAATTTTTTATTATCATTTTTTCACACTGTACATTCCCGGTCAACAACTATTACAAACATAGTCATCAACTTTTGCTCACAGTCAGACGTCATTTCCCACCTCCTCCACATTGGATACCCATGAGCATAAGCACCCTCTTCAATATAAATTCCCCCCCTACCCCGCCTCCCATCCAGTTATACACTTCGTTATACCCGTTACTCTATAACGTGAAGCACACTAATACATCAACAAAAACATTCCATCCAACGGTTATCCGTCCCCTTAATCTTATGCTCAAATACAAAACAAATACTATAACTTCGATATGGCCTTAAGCACATTAACCAGTGACCATTGGGAAGGCCCCTGTTCCTAGTGCTTTCCCATATGTCTTCCATGTCACCCAAACCCCCCCCATGTACTATTTGCCCAGCTTATACAATATACAATTTAACCCCGCTTATACTACTTTACATTATCCCAAGCAGAAAGTCTCCCCGCCCTCCCCCCATCCACCCACATTCTATTAACCTCCCGCCCCACCACCGACCATATTACCCCCCCCCCTTGGAAAACCACCCCAGCATAATGACCACAAATTCTCCACTTCCCCCCCCCTTTCCCCCCCCCACCCCATCCTTCATCTAGCTCCCCCCCCCTCACCACCCTCCCGTGTTCATATCTTTCCCACACCTTATTAAATCGTGGAACAGTATGTTTTCGATGGGCTTCTATTGCACAGTACCCCAAAGCTGCTCCATTCCCCCCACCACCTCCGCTAAGGGGGGAACATCCGGCTTCTTCCACCAGCGGAGAAGACTCATCCGCCCTGCAATTACACAATACCCCTGTAGTCTCCCCCTGTCTCGCCCGCCCTCTCCCATCCCCTCTTCATTCAAGATTACCATACTAGGAGTAAAGCCTGTCTGCACCCCAGTAATGTCTTCCGTGAGTCTTTCCACCCCACTCCAATATTCCTGAACTACCGGGCAGCCCCACACCATATGCAGCAAGTCTCCTCTAGCCCCACACCCTTCCAACACTGATCCGAACTAGTAGGGTATAGAGCATGTAGCCACACCGGGGTCCAATACATTCTCAGCCTTAGCTTATAGCTGTTTTCCAGCATGGCTGTACCCGGTGCTAATTTATGAGTTCTGATATAGATTCTATCCCACCTCTCGCCGTCCCATTGCCCCCCCAGGTCTTCCTCCCACTGCTTCTGGCCCCGTACGACCCCTTGCTCGGATTCCCCCAGGATTCGGTATAACTTCGATATAGTCCTAGTTGGCATCCCAGTACCCCCCATCATCTCCTCAAAGGGCGTGGGTTTCGCCATCCAGTCTCGCTTCACCTCCTTCCTCTGAAGCCAGTACCATAGACTAGCATAAGCATACCTGTCATGCCTCTCCAAACAGTATTTCTGCTGCAACTCCTCAAAGCCTCTAATCCTCCCCCCCTCCCCCACCAATTGTCCCAACGTCCGTAACCCTTCTGCCCCCCCCATCTCCTAAAGACCCCTGCCTCCTCCCCCATCCTACCCGTCATGGCTATCTGGATTGGAGTTTCTCGTGAGTATTGCTTCCCCCCTAACAGGTACCCCTTCCATTTCGTCCAAACCTGCCTGGTAAGGGCTCTATAGGGATTCTCTTCTCCCAGCCTCCTCCCTCCCCCCCCAGGGTCCCAGATCCAGGCTCCCCCCTCGGTCCCCGCCTCCCCCTCCATCCCCACCCACCCAGGCCTCTCCACCCCCTCCTTCCAGGCAAAGAGGGCCCGAAGTTGCGCCGCTTCATAATACCGGAGCAAAGATGGAACCTCCGTTTTAAGCCGATACATGGTCGCCCTGGCTACTTTTGGTCGCTTTCCATCCCAAATAAATTGCAGCAACAAATTTTGCATCCTAGCTATTTCCTTTCGGACCAACCGATACGGCAATGACATATAAACAAACAGCAACCTTGGAAGAACATTCATTTTTACTACTGCAATACGCCCCATCCAAGACAAATACAGCCCCCTCCACCGTGATAAGTCCTGCCTTATATTCTCAACCAGTCCCTGATAGTTCCATTGCTTAATCTTAGTGAGAGGGCTCCCCAACTGGATCCCCAGGTACCTGAAACTCCCCTCCACCCACCTAAATTTAAAATGATGCCGCAGACTCTCTTCCACCCTGGGCGCCAGATTGAACCCCAGCAGTTCTGTTTTCCCTTGATTAATTTTATACCCCGCTAAGCGGCTGTACCTTTGTATAGCCGTCATTAGAACTGGTAGCGTCGTAAGTGGTTGCGTCAGGGTGAAAATAATATCATCTGCAAATAGGCCAATCTTTTCCTCCCGCCCACCTATCTGTACTCCCTTAATGTCCCCCAGTCGCCTAATATATGCCGCCAACGGCTCTATTGCCAAGGCAAACAGCAAGGGTGACAACGGACAGCCCTGTCTGGTACCTCTATGTAGCTCAAAACTCTCCGAATATCCCCCATTAACCCGAACCCTAGCACTCGGGCCCTGATATAGAGCTTTGAGCCAACGGACATACGTCTCTCCAAACCCCATTTTCTCCAAGACTTGAAACATGAAGGACCACTCCACCCGATCGAATGCTTTTTCCACGTCTACGGTGATTAACACGGCCTCTTCTTTAGTCCGCTGAAGATGCCACATAATATTCAAAATCTTTCGCACATTATCGCTATCCTGACGTCCCTTCACAAAGCCCGTCTGATCCGGGTGGATCAAGTGTGGCACAATGTCCTGGATACGGTTGGCCAAGATCTTTGCCAATAGCTTTGCATCTAGGTTGATTAAAGAGATGGGCCTATACGAACCACAAACCCCCTTATCCTTCCCTGGTTTCGGCAAGACCGTTATACCGGCCTCTGCCATTGTGCGCGGGAGGCCCTCCCCCTGAAGCACCCTATTAACTACTTTGGTAAATATGGGCGTGATCTGTTCAGACATAACCTTATAAAATTTTGCCGTGTATTCATCTAGCCCTGGCGCCTTTCCCAATTTCAATGTGGTTATAGCCCTCCGCACCTCCTCTTCCTGAATCTCCCGCCCTAGATGCTCCCGTTCCTCCTCCGTCACCCGTGCCAGCCCACATTCCTCCAGAAATTCCGTAGTGTCCCTCCCTCCCACCTCCAGTTCACTTTCATACAGAGTCTTATAATACTCCCGAAACACCCCCCTAATTCCCTTGGAGGTTTGAACCCACTCACCGTTATTGCTCCTAATGCCCACAACATGCCCTGCTTGCCTCCTTCCCTTCAAGCGACTGGCTAACACCCTCCCTGCCCGATTCCCACCCTCAAAATGGGCCTGCTTCAAGACCGCCAGTTGGAATGCTATCTCTTGGGCCCGCAATTTACTCAGCTCCCCTCTCACCCTTTGTATTTCTGTAAGGGTACCTGGATCTGCCACCCTCTGATGCACCCCCTCTAATCGCCGCAGCTGTTGCAATAAATCACATTCCATGGCCCCTTTTTCACGTTTTACGCGCACCCCCAACCCAACCAGCTGTCCCCTAATCACCGCCTTTAAACCGTCCCAAAGCACCCCCATAGACACCTCCCCCGTATCATTTAGCTGGAGATAATCCTTTATATGAGCCTTAAGCTGCTCCACATGTTTCTCCTCCTCCAGCAGGGAATTGTTAAGTCTCCAGAATTTTAAACTCTCATCTTTCCCTCCCATAGCAAAGCGTGCACTCACTGGGGCATGGTCCGACCAAGTAATTTGACCATGTTCCACCTCCTGCACTCTGTCCAACCAGATTCCTCCCCCCCAAAGCATGTCCAACCTGCTATAAGAGCTATGCACTGGTGAGTAGTAAGTATATTTCCGTTCTCCCGGATGCCAACTTCTCCACAGATCCACCAAGCCCAGGCGCTCCCGCAGCGCGTGTAGGCTTCGTCTATCCCCCCTTCCTCCTCCCCCCTGCCCCCCACTGGTATCAATCCTAGGGTTACACACTAAATTGAAATCCCCCCCCATGATTATTGGTGTACTCCCCAGGCCTTCCAATTCTTTCAAGAGTTGCTCGTACATCTCCCCCTGCTTCTCATTAGGACCATACACACTGATCACCCAGACCTCCTCCTCCTCAATGTGCAATAATACCCCCACCCATCTCCCTCCTTTCCCCCGTCTAACTTCCTTCACCATGGTGTGGTACTCCCCCCCCCCCCCACCAAAATGCCCACCCCCCCTTTCCTAGAATTTAATCTCTGGCCCGCCAAAACTACCTTGGGGAATTGCCTAGATTCCAACAAGTATTCCTGCCCCACCCGCAAATGCGTTTCTTGTATACACATAATATCGACCCCCATTCTCTTACCCTCTCTCCCCACCAATTGGCGTTTCTGTCGAGTTCGCAGCCCCTTCACATTTAAGGTCATAATACTGAACATTCTACGCTCCCCCCCTTCCCCTCCATCCCCCCCTCCCCCTCCATCCCCCCCGCTTACCTCGCCCCCCCTTCGACCTCTTCAAGCCCTCATCCCCCCTCCCCCCCTCCCTCCTCCTCCCCCCCTCCCTCTGTCTCTTCCAGAGGATAACTCAGGAGTAGTGCGCCCCTTACCTTCCCCAGCCTTAAGCCTTTACCCACCCCTACCCCCCGCCCGCCTGCAACCCTCTCTCCCCCCTCCCTCCATCCATACCCTCTTCCCTCTCCCTATGCCCTCCTACTTCCACACTATCCTCTCCCTCCCTCCCTCTCCTATACCTCCCGCCCGGTGCCCCTCCACCTCACCCCCCTCCTCCCCCTCCCATCCCCCTGCACCTTCCCCCTCACTACCACCTCCCCTCTTTCCCCACCCTCCTCTCCCCCAATTGCTTTACAAAATATCTGCATATTACTTATGTAATCAATCTTAAAGACAACCTTCCTCCACCACCTTGCAAACCATAAACCATCATGTTATCAGTCCACAAGTCTTTTCAAGTGTCTTCCAGCCGCTGGGCCTCTTGCATCTCCTGCCCATATCGCGGCCCTCCGATTCTAACCGCACTCTGGGCTGCCTCCCCTCTGCCCCTGCTGCCCTCCGATGGAAGGATCTGTCGCCAGGTCCGCCCCGTGGGTGCTCAGGCCCGCTCCCCTGAGAGCTTTCTGGGCCTCCTCCGGTGTCTGTGCCCGCCATGTCCGCCCTTTATAGGTAAATGAGAGTCCAAAAGGATGAAGCCATCGATATTTAATGTCCTTTCTACGCAATAATTGTGTGACAGGCTGCATGGCCCTCCGCCTCTGCAATGTGCCTGCAGAAAGATCTTCGTATATGTGCACCGGGTAGCCCTGCCACATGAGGGCTCCTTTTCGCCTGATGTTATTAACTATTGACTCCTTAGTTTTATAACGTGCCAGACAGATGATTATGTCGCGGGGCTTGTTACCCACGGGTTTCCCCAGTGCTCGGTGGGCTCTTTCAAGTTGTAGGTCTGTATCTGTCGCCGCCCCACCGCCCAATCGTAGGGCCTCCAAGCAGACTGAACGGGCTACCCTCTCGCTATCCTGAAATTCTTTCTCCTCTGGTATTCCACGGAGTCTCAGATTATTACGGTGAGAACGGTTTTCCAGATCCTCCAGCTTATATAACAAAGTCTCATAATGTGACCCCAACTTCACCGATCTTTGTGTCTCTTCTTCCTGATGTAGTTCGATCTCTTGCAGCCTGTTCTCGTGGTCTCCCATTCTACAGACCAATTCTCCAACTTCTTCTTTTAGGGGGGCCAACACGTCGTTCAACTCACTCTTCACTGACTGCACTTCATTTTTGATTTCAAGGAACCAGTCTCTAAGCTCCGCTCTCGTAATAGGTTGCATAGGGTCTGTTCCTGGGGCTTTTACATTCTCCATGTCTCCCGCTCCCCCCTGCTCTCCTTGCGCCTCTGGGAGCTTTTTGTTCTCCATCTGCCCAACATCACCTTTTCCTCCATGCGCCCCTGAGTACGCGTATTCTTTAAGATCTGCCGCTTTTCGTCTGGTGGTCATCTCTGTACCAGATGCCTCTTGCAAGGTCAGCAGAAAACGTCCAGTATTTGGGCTCCCCAGCCCTTTTATGTTAATTTACAGAGCTCGTATGTCCCCCTCTGCAACTTGCTGCCCAGATACAGGTGGCCGGCTTCCTCCGGATCCCCTCAGTGTCCTTCCGCCAGTCCCAGTGCTCTCACCGGCTTCCCACTGCTGGCCTACAGCTTTCGCAGCCTGCACTGATCTGCTGGGCCACTCTCCTCAGCCCCTGTTCTCTACCAGCAGCACTTAACACAGTTGGCCTGCTCCTCTCCTCCCTGCTAGTCTCCACAATCCAGCTCACCTCCTGCTCGCTGGTGCCGATATTTCTCTCAGCTGGGGAGCCGCAGCACTGTCGAGAGTACAGGCCTCTACCTTCCGCCTGCCTCAGTCACCCTCTCAGCGCTGCCTCCGGGCGCCATTTTTCGGCCCACCACGCTCTCCCGATGGTGCGTCGCACCGCCAAAGTAGCTTGTATTGCTGCCGGCGTTTCAGCGGTCCCGGCACCTCCTGCCCGCTTTCCGCCTCCAATGCCCCCACTGGCCGCCTCCGAGGGGATTGTTTTTAGGGCTTTTTGCTGGGTCAGTGCCGGAGCAGCTCTTTCAAGCCGCTATCGGCTCCGGTGACGTCACTTCCTCCCCTCCCTGTTCCTGGTTTTGATGTTAGCGGGATCTGAAGTTGCCAGACTGATTGAGCCTGGCCCACCTTCTGGTGTCGTGCTACAGGATACGTCTGGTTTCCTAATCACACAGTCTGACTGTCACACAAAGTCTTTGTGTCACTGGATCCCCAACATGTTTTACAGAAGCATTTTAATATTTCTGTTCCACACACAACTAACACACAACAGTGGTTAAAACCACAGCAGAATTGTCTATGCTTAAAGATCTTTTGAATGATGAGCGTACTTTCATGCAACCAATACGTGATCTTACTTATGATTTGTTTAGAGAACTAGACAATAGCATCAGTAACTTGATTCAAGGACAGATTCCTTCATATTTGGGGGCTTGTTTACAAAGCCGCGGTAGTGGTTCGCGATCGCGATCGCAGCCGCAGCCCCATTGAAATCAATGGGGCCGCGGCTCCGATTACGATCGCAAACCGCTACCGCGGCTTTGTAAACAAGCCCCTTAGTATCTACAGACCTTATTACAGAAGCTTTTGCTGAAATAACCTGAACTCACATTGAGCCACTCCAGATCCAGATGTTGGATGTGTTTCGAGGTCATGAGACTGATTTCCCTGCAGCCTTGATCTATCTTCTGGACTGTAAGGACTCTCACACAGTTGAACTGTCTATTGACAAAGAAAACCTTGCAATTGCTGATTACAACTTTGATTCACGCGATGTGGACATTTTACAAACTGATTTTGTCACATGCCATTGTGCCTGGTATTTTCTTTCTGTTGGTGCTCCAGTTCCTTATCTCCTTGTATCAACAGAGACAGATTCTTACTCTTCGTCGCTCTATGCGTCCTGCACCTCCGCTACCTGCCATGCATCTGCAGGATTTGCTGGAACGTCACACTTTTGAATAGTGTCGCCATTTTCTTTTCAAGTTATCCATTACTCTTAATTGAGTTGTCTTTTATCATAGATAGCATGTGTCACTAACACGTTTACACATTGCTTATTACATTTGAGTGTTCACCTTGGTGTTACACTAACACATTATATTGCATTACCGATATACCTTTTAGGTTTAGGTACACTATATACTCGAGTCTGAAGTTAACACACATTATATTGATTGAATTGACTTGATTGTACCTATGTTATTTTATTTTAACTTATTTTATTGCTTGAGAATATTCACAGTAGTATTCCTCATGCAGTATTGCTTTCATGCATCTATTGTGCTTGAAGTATTATCCACTTATTATGCTTTAGTCAACCATTTGTCATTTGGTTCTGACCTGCACGGTAGTACTGCTAGTTAGATTTTGTACGATGGAGTGTACTCCCTTGTAGAATACTCCATCTTACAAGGGTGGGGAGATGTAGGGCTGGTACCCCTGCAATTCTACACCTGCAGTTCTCCGGCCTGCTCAGCAGCTCAGGCCTGAACAAGCTGAACAGACAAGATGGATTCCTCACTACACTTTTGCTGTGTTCAGCTACAGACTTGACCTCCAAGCAACTGCTTGCGCAGTGTTTCTATGTGTGCATACAGAAGCCATTGTCCCTGGCTAATTCACTGCCCACATGCAAGAACATCTGCTTCTCCGGTGCTTGTCTACAGCTGGTTCTACTGGCCTTGAACACTTGTACCTATGCCCAGAAAACTACATACTGTTTTCTCAGCATGACATCTTACTATAGATCCTTTGTCTGCAAGAAGATGCCGGTCATCTACCTCCTGATTCGCTGAGAACACCTCGGACTGTCTTGTGCCAATCAATCACTGGACCTATGATGAATCATCACAAAGAATAATACAATCTGCGCAGCAGAACTTACACAGGTTTTTCACTGTTTGTGCCCTGCTTACCTGTTTTCTGCTACCTGATCTGTCTGCAAGACAGCCACAATACATGTGGGCAAGGCTGTTCTCCAAAGGACTGAGATAAGACTTCCACAGATACCTTCGGTGCTGTGTTCTACTGCGGCTCGCCTGTAAAAGGGCTGTAGCCTGCGTTATCTAGCTTAGCTGCCTCCTTGGACTGGTGCTGCTCCAGAGTCTCCGGACATCAGCCAGCAGAGTGACAGGCGTAGCTAAGGTATAGTCTCTCTCCTCCGGATGGGCAAGGGTAGTTAGAAACTTATTCCATAACTTTTCTCAGTGCAGAGCGAATCAGTGATGTCTGGTTACTAATTAGTGATTTATTACTTTGTCCAATTGTAATTCTGTGTTGAAACAAATTTCTACCTCGTTTCTAATTATATATCTTTAGCTACAGTATATATTTGTATATTTTTCTACCTGGCTGTCCATAATAAATCTAATATATATATATATATCTATATATCTATAAACCAGACTTCTTTTGTGGCTCATTGCCAGAATAACTTGCAGAACTTCGGGCTGGGTATCTGTAGCCAATTTCCCCTGGACATAACTGAGAGCCTAACTAACTTATTTTTGCACTACTAACAATCCCTACATGGTGTCTCCTAATTACAGCCGATTCCCTCCCTTTGTCATGCTTGGATCTCTCTGCTTCTCGATACATTGCCTGTTTCACCGGCCCTCTCAGTTTATTTGTTCTGATCTCACTCCACGCCCTTGGTTTCTGGTTTTCTCTCTTTGCAGGCCACCAATATGGCTGCTATCCCAGTCTTCTGGGGTCACTGTTCACCCCCTGCCTTTCATCCTCCATCTGGGGCTACTGCCAGCAATATAGGCAACCTTCTCCTATGTCAACCCCACCAGCCACTCTCGTTATCTTCCCTTCCACCCCCGACAGCTACTTTGCTACTGACCCTTTCATTTGCCCTCTTAAATTGCCGATCTCTTCGCGCAAAAACACATCTGGTGTATGATTTGTTGACCCAACACTCGCTCGATGCACTTTTTCTTACGGAATCCTGGCTCCGTGAAGGGGAGGATGGCCTTCTTCACCGCTGTCTTCCCTCTAATTATTCTGCCTTTCACACCCCCCGCCTCCATCGGACAGGTGGGGGCGTGGCAGTTATTCATCGAACATCCCTCCCTTTTACACTTGTTTTGCCTTCTCCCCCGGTACCCTGAATCTCTTCTGCATTTTGAGTCCTCAATCCCTGTATACTTTCTCCTCCTTTATGTTGCTCCTTCACTATGCTCTGATGTATGGGATTTATTTATTTTTAATTTATTTACATTCTCTTATATACCGCGCTATTCTGCATCCGTGCGGTTTACATTGAACAAACTGAAATTACATTGAACAGGGCTTGGAGATAACTATTTTACAGGGAACATGGGCTATGGAGGGTTAAGTGGCTTGCCCAAGACCACAAGGAGCACCTGTGGGAGTATAAACCCCAGTCCTTCCAAGCCAAGGTTGCTGTCCTCTAGTGGGATTTCAACCCCCGACCTTCCGGCCTGCAGTACCTTGCCCCAACCACTAGGCCACTCTTCCACTCATTTTCTGAAACAGCTCTCTTGTCCCGTCCCCCCCATCTTGTCCTAGGAGATTTCAACGTCCACCTTAAATCCCCGAGCAGATCGCGTGATAGAGTTCTTTTATCCCTCCTTGAAGATCTGTGCCTCGCCCAGCATGTCGTCTGCCCAGCCCAAGCCTCTGGGCGCACCCTTGACCTTATCCTCGCTCCTGCTTGCTCCCCTTATCTGCCATCCAGTGTCTTGCCACACCCCTTACCCAGGTCCAATCACCACTGCCTATTATTCTCCTTTTCTCTTCCTTCACCATGGGTCCCTAAGACACTCGCCACTGGTTCTCCTTCCCAGGTACTCAAACGTTACATCACCCCACTCATCCTCCAGCAATTCCCTCCAGCTGATTCCCTTTTCCCCCCAGATTTCTCCACCCTCTCTGTAGATCGGCAGGCTGACACCTGGACCTCCACTCTTGACACCCTAGCTCCGCTCCGTCCCATTCCTTCACATCCTTCCTCCCACCACTCTTGGTATCACCCAGGTTTGTATCTACAATGCATCCATCTTCATCGCACCGAGCGCATCTGGCGCAAGCACCCCTCCACCGATTCCCTCACTGCATTTTGCCACTCGCATCATCTCTACCGCTCTATGATAACCGCTGCCAAGCAAGCTTACCATTCAAACCTCATTGCTACATAAGAACATAAGATATGCCATACTGGGTCAGACCAAGGTCCATCAAGCCCAGTATCCTGTTTCCAACAGTGGCCAATCTAGGTCATATGTACCTAGCAGTTTCCCCAAAAGACACAGGTTTCACAATGCTTGTACTAGGTCAAGCATTGATATCCTGGGTCCCTTCTTAATAATGGTTTATGGACCTTTCCTCCAGGAATTTGTCCAAACCTTTTTTAAACCCAGCTACACTAACAGCCTTTACTACATCCTCCGGTAACAAATTCCAGAGTTTGATTACACGTTGAGTGAAAAAATATTTTCTTTTATTAGTCTTAAATAGATTACCATGTAGCTTCATTGCATGTCCCCTAGTCTTTCTATATTCTGATAACGTAAACAATCTACGTTTACCCGTTCCACTCCATTCATTAATTTATAGACTTCTATCATATCTCCCCTCAGCCGTCTCTTTTCCAGGTTAAAGAGCCCTAACCTTTTTACCCTTTCTTCATAGGAGTATCCTTCCATCCCCTTTACCATTTTGGTGGCTCTTCTCTGAACCTTTTCTAATAATGCTATATCCTTTTTAAGATACGGCGACCAGAATTGCACACAATATTCAAGGTGCGGTCTCACCATGGAACGGTATAGAGGCATTATAATATCTTTTGTTTTATTTTCCATTCCTTTCCTTATGATACCTAGCATTCTATTTGCTCTCTTGGCTGCCGCTGCACACTGGGCCGAGGGTTTTAACATGTTATCCACAATGACGCCTAATCGTTTTCCTGTGTGGCGGTTCCTAATGTGGAACCTTGCATTGCGCAACCATAGTTTGGGTTGCTCTTCCCTAGGTGCATAACTTTGCACTTGTCCACATTAAATTTCATCTGCCATTTTGATGCCCAGTCTTCCAATTTATCAAGATCCTCTTGCAATTTTCCACAATCCTCTTGGGTTTTAACAACTTTAAATAGTTTTGTGTCATCTACAAATTTGATAACCTCACTCGTTATTCCACTTTCCAGGTCATTTATGAATATGTCAAAAAGCAGAGGACCCAGCACAGATCCCTGGGGTACCCCACTATTCACCTTTCTCCATTGGGAAAATTGGCCATTTAGCCCAACCCTCTGATTTCTATCTTTTAACCAGTTCCTGATTCACAGTAGTACACTGCCTCCTATCCAATGACTCTTTAGTTTTGCCAAAAGTCTCTGATGAGGGACCTTGTCAAAGGCTTTCTGAAAGTCCAGATACACTATATCAACCGACTTACCTTTGTCCACCTGTTTATTCACACTTTCAAAAAAACATAACAGATTAGTAAGACAAGATCTTCCTTGCCTAAAGCCATGTTGGCTGTCTCCCATTAGGCCATGACTATCTACATGCTGAGTAATTTTATTCTTTATGATAGTTTCTACCATTTTTCACGGTACTGATGTGAGGCTCACCGGTCTGTAGTTTCCCGGATCACCCCTGGAACCCTTTTTAAAAATTGGTGTTACATTGACAATCCTCCAATCTTCAGGTATTAGAGATGATTTTAATGATAGTTCACAGATTACTAATAGCAGGTCTGCAATCTCATATTTCATTTCTTTCAATACCCTTGGATGTATACTATCCGGCCCAGGTGATTTGCTACTCTTCAGTTTATCTAATAGTTGTAATACATCTTCCCGATGTATCGATATTTCCTTCAATTCTTCCGCACCTTTAAATACCACTTCAGTCATGGGTAACATCCCTACATCTTCCTCAGTAAAGACCGAAGCAAAGAATTCATTCAGTCTCTCCGCTATCGCCTTGTCGCCTCTTAGTGCCCCTTTAACTCCTCTATCATCTAATGGACCAACTGACTCACAGGTTTTTTGCTACGAATGTACTTGAAAAAATCTTTATTTCATGTTTTTGCTTCCGCAGCAAGCTTCTTCTCAAATTCTCCCTTTGCCTGCTTTATCAATGACTTGCATTTGACCTGCCAGTGCTTGTGCTGTTTCCAGGTTTCATCGTTTGGCTCTTTTTTCCATTTCCTGAAAGATGCTTTTTTGGCAACAACAGCCTCTCTGACCTCACCTTTAAACCATGCTGGCAGTATTTGGACTTCCTTCCACTTTTCTTAAAGCGTGGAATACAGCTTGTCTGGGCTTCCAAGATAGTATTTTTCAACAACACCCAAGCTTGATGTAAGTCTTTAACCTTTGAAACTGCTCCTTTTAGTTTTTTTCTCAACTATTTTCCTCATTTTATCATAGTCTCCCTTTCGAAAGTTAAAAGGTAGTACTGTGGATTTCCTTACTATCCCTCCTCCACTAATTAAATCAAAGGCGATCATGCTATGATCACTATTGCCAAGTGGCCCCAACACCCTTATCTCTTGCACTAGATCTGGTATTCCACTAAGGACTAGGTCTAATATGGCTTCCCCTCTGGTCGGTTCATGAACCAGCTGCTCCAAGAAGCAGTCATTTATGTCATTTAGGAACTTTATCTCCCTAGCATGTCCTGCCATGATACTGACCCAGTCGATACCGGGGTAATTGAAATCACCCATTATTATTGCCGCGCTGTAACTTTTGTTAGCTTCTTTGATTTCTTTGAGCATTTCATCATCCATTTGTTCATTCTGGCCAGGCGGTCTATAGTACACCCCCCACTGCCATCGCCTTCCCCTTTTTACATGGAATTTCAATCCATAGAGATTCTACAGCAAATTTAGTTTCCTGCAAAACTTTAATCCTTTCTGACTCAATGCCCTTTCTAACATAGAGCGCAACCCCTCCACCAATTTGATCAGCTCTATCATTACGATGTAGTTTGTACCCAGGTATCACAGTGTCCCACTGGTTGTCCTCCTTCTACCATGTCTCTGATATTCCAATCATATCTAACCTCTCATTTAGTGCTATATATTCTAACACTCCCATCTTATTTTTTAGACTTCTAGCATTTGCATACAAGGATTTTAGAGACTGTATTTTATTCATATTAATTTGGCTATTGAGATAAGGAAGGGCTCAAGATCTGCCCTATGAACGTGAATATTATGAGCAATTTGTGAGGGAGAGGCGTAAAGGAGAATAGTTGCTCCTACTTATAATACATGAATATCACTGTTGTAAATGAATGGAGAACATGCTATGTGTTGAAGGGTATTCTAAAGGGGGGCAGTGCCTCTGTATAACTCTTTGGTGCAAGCCTCTTTCAATTGAAAGCAAACTCTGCTATGAGGGGACATGGGACATGGAATGAGGGTGAAAGGGGATAGATTCAGGAATGATATGTGGAAATATTTCCTTTTGGAAAGAGTGGTGGATCCTTGGAATAGTCTCCCAGTAGAGGTGGTAGAGATGAGGACAGTATCTGAATTCAAAGAAGCATGGGGCAAACACAGAAGATCTCTAAAGGAAAAAAGGGGACTGTTGTAATGGTTGATATGGAAGGGCAGACTAGATAGGTCATGTGGTCTTTTTCTGTTGTCATGCTTCTATGTTTCTATATAGAGATCCCCATAGAAGGCTAGAAGTCCACATACTACTGCTTTGTTATTGCAAGTGTTATTACAAATGTCTCCTGTGTTGGCATTGTTACTGTAGATCTTCCCATACCGATGTATAGAAACATTATGGAATATGATTGTAGTTATACTATTTTCCAGTTGCTGATCACAATAAAAAATGTTATAAGAAGCCTGGAGTTAGTGGAAGAAGAAAATGGCATAGAGAGAAAGGAAGGTAGAAGAGGAACGGAGATCACAGGAAGGAGTATAGGGAGAGAGGAGAGGTAAAGAGGAGCAACAAAGTGAATGCATTTGTGTCAAGATAAGTAGTTTGTACTGAATGCAGTAACAGATGGGGAGCCAGTGAAGGTTGTCACCAGTGGCCTACCCTGGGTCCTAGGGCACGCAGAGAGGGTCAGGCTGGTGACTATCCTGAGCCAGGAAGTGGGGGTAGTGCTGGCGTAGTAGTACACACCCTCTGGGTAATGAAGTCCCAAACACTCCCCAAGCAGAGGAATAGAAATAACAAAAGTGGTAAGGTCAAAAATTAGGTTTTATTTCCCCATCCCGGGGTTTGGTAAGTACAAAGAAAAATCAGGAACTGAAGAAAAATAACTCCTTTTCTTCCAGCTTTCACTTATACAGTCCTTTAACACAGGAATCAATAAACGTTTCTTTTCAAAGGCAGCAATGCTCACTTTGCTTCTCAATGCTGTTCCTACAACTTTATACATCCAACTCAGCAAAGTGATTCTACGTTATCTGCTATAGTCGGTGTACAATCCATGGGCTCATCAATTATACATTCCTCTATGGATTCAACTTGCATATCTTCCAGCCCTTCCCCCGCTGGATACATGGGAACACATTCACACAGGGATTTAAAACAATTCTCTTTACCTTTAAGAGAGTTCCGGAGAGCTTTGCTATCCCAGAGAAAACTGGTATTCTTTGTTTTCTCCCTGTTCCTTTTACAGAAACCACTTTCTGGCTTTTGCCTGTAAGGTTTACTCGGCAGTGCTTCTTCAATGTCAGCAGAGTCTAGGGATTTGTACCTTCCTCTCACCGGAGCTTCTGGGCACACCCAAACTGACTTTCTGCGTGGCTTTTCTCTCCAGTTACCTTCAACACCAGGCTTTAACTGAGAGTAGCTTTCCTGTAGTCTTAGGGTTTGAGTTCTCTGTACCTTTTCAGCTGAAGCTTTTCCTGGTCGGTTCTCAGGGCTGCTTAAATCACTCTCAGCCTCTCTGCTATCAGTCCTTCTAACAGCTCTCCTTCCAGTTCCCGTTTCAGTTCCCCTTTCAGCTCTTCCTCCAGACCCGCTTCCAACTCCTTTTCCAGACCTCCCACTGCTTTCTAATGAGTGCTTTTTATCAGCCTTAGGGCTTAGCTTCGTTCCTCCCCCACCCAGGTGAATCCTATTATACTCAGGGCATGGGGATTGTTTGCAACTTGGGTGGGGCTGCTGCACTCGTGGCTGGGTTTGTTTATATCTCCCCTGGCAACCTGTAGCCATGTGCTTTACTTGGCTGTCAGAATCTGACGTACTTTCCTCAGTTTCCTCTGACTGCATGGCAAGGGACGGATCTACCCCATTACAAGGTACTTTAGAAGAGGAGTAATATGACAGTAACGTAACTGATGAAGAATTTAACCACACAGCGGAGTTTTGAATGGATTGTAGAGGGAAAAGATGAGATTGAGGAGACCAGTAAGGAGGAAGTAGCAATACTCAAGCTGGGAGATAAGAGAGTGAACAAGAGTCTTAGTAGATGTAGAGAGGAAAGGACGGATCTTGTTAATGTTGAAGAGAAAAAAGTGACAGGATCTAGGAATTTGTTGGGTATGAGAAGAGAATGACAGGGAGGAGTCAAAGACGACCCCAAGGTTATGAGCAGAGGAAACAGGAAAAATAATCTTATCAACCATGATGGGGAAAGGAGGAAGGATGGTGGATTTTATTTATTTTATTTATTTATTTATTTACATTCTCTTATATACCGCGCTATTCTGCATCAGTGCGGTTTACATTGAACAAACTGAAATTACATTGAACAGGGCATTATAACTTGGAGATAACCCTCCATAGCCCATATTCCCTGTAAAATAGTTAAGTGGCTTGCCCAAGACCACAAGGAGCACCTGTGGGACTAGAAACCCCAGTCCTTCCGGCCCAAGGTTGCTGCCCTCTAGTGGGATTTGAACCCCCGACTTTCCGGCCTGAAGTACCTTGCCCCAACCACTAGGCCATTCCTCCACTCCATGGATGGATTAGGAGAGAAAACCTGATGCTCAATTTTGGCCATGTTCAATTTTAAATGGTGCTGAGTCATCCAGGTAGCAATGTCGGATAAACAGGTGGAGATATGTGCCTGGAGAGAAGGAGAAAGGTCAGGTGAAGAGAGAGAAATTTGAGAATCATCCATATAGAAGTGATACTGAAAGCCAAGCGATTGTGTATAAAGGGAGAAAAGGAGTGGGCTGAGAACGGACCCTTGGGGAACACCAACTGAGAAAGGGATAGTAGAGAAACAGACACATGAAGGAGAGATTAGAGAAACGGGAAGAGAGCCAAGATCAAACAGTCTCTAAAGCAAAGAGAAGATACTGTTGACCACTCTCTTCTCCTTGTTACATTATTAAACATAGAAAAATGATGACAGAAAAGACCACATGGCTTATCTAGTCTGTCCTTCCATATCAACAACTTCAACAGTCCCCTTTTTTCCTTTAGAGATCCTCTGTGTTTGTCCCATGCTTTTTTGAATTCAGATACTGTCCTCATCTCTACCACCTCCACTGGGAGACTATTCCATGGATCCACCACTCTTTCTGTAAAGAAATATTTCCGCATATCACCCTGAATCCATCCCCTTTCACCCTCATCCCATATCCCCTTGTAGCAGTACTTGCTTTCAATGAAAGAGGCTCTCTCCCTGTACATTTATGCCATGGAGGTATTTAAACGTCTCAATCATATCACCTCTATCCTGCCTTTCCTCTAAAGTGTACATTTTAAGATCCTTAAATCTGTCCACATATGCTTTATAATGAAGACCACTAACCATTTTAGTAGCCACCCTCTGTACTGACTCCATCCTGTTTATATCCTTTAGAAAGTGCTGTCTCCAAAATTGCACACAATACTCCAAATGAGGCTGCACCAAAGACTTAAACAGAAGCATTATCATCTTTTTTTTTCTGCTAGCCATTTCTCTCCGTATGCACCCAAGCAGCCTTCTAGCTTTTGCTGTCGCCTTTTCTATCTGTTTAGCCACTTTAAGATCATCAGACACAACCATGCCTAGGTCCCACTCTTCTTCAGTGGACAAAAGTACTTCACCCCCTATATTATATTGCTCACTTGGATTGCTGCAGCCCAAATGCATGACCTTGCATTTTTTAACATTAAATCCCAGCTGCCAAATTCTAGACCATTCTTCAAGTTTAGCTGGATCCCTCCTCATGTTATCTACACCTTCCTGGGTATCTACTCTAGTGCAGATTTTGGTATCATCCGCAAAGAGGCAAACCTTACCCGACAGCCCTTCCGTTATATCACTAACAAAGATGCTCGACAACAGGTCAGATCTTTGCTTCAGGGGCTATCTTCTGTGTGCGATCACCCTCATGAGGCTGCCACTTTTGCCCGATTCACCAGCATCTGCTTCCTTCTCAGAGTGAGCTCCATTTACCTGTACTCTTTGTTGCCTCCCACTCAACCAATTTCTAACCCAAACAGTAACTTTAGGGTCCATCCCTAGGGTGCTCAGTTTGTTTATAAGTCACCTGTGAGGAACGGTGTCAAAGGCTTTACTGAAATCTAAATACATCACATATAGGACTCTCCTTCGGTCCAACTCCCTGGTCACTCAGTCAAAGAAATCAATCAGGTTTGTCTGACGAGACCTGCCTCTGGTGAATCCATGCTGCCTCGGATCCTGTAATCTGCTGGACTCCAGAAACCTCACTATTTTCTCTTTCAGCAGCGTTTTCAATAATTTACTCACCACCGAAGTTAAACTAACCAGCCTATAGTTTTCAACCACATCCTTACTTCCGCTTTTGTGTGAAGGCACCACATGAGCCTCTCTCCAGTCCTTTGGCACCACTCTCGACTCCAACAAGGCATTGAAAAGGTCAGTCAGTGGAGCTGCTAGAACATCCACAAGTTCCTTCAGTATTCTAGGGTGTATCCCATCCAGTTCCATCGCTTTGTCTACATTAAGTTTAGCTAGTTTCTCACTTACACATTATTGAAGGCAGCAGAAAAATCAAGAAGAATAAGAATTGAGTATAGGCCTTTAGAACTTGCCAAGATTTCTAGTGACTTATTAGGGCTGTTTCGGTTGATTGAAGAGGGTGGAAGCCAGACTGAAGGGGATCAAAGAGGGAATGAGTGGAGAGAATGTCAAAACAGCGAGAGAATGGCATGCTCAATGAGTTTGGAAATAAAGGGAAGAAGGGAGATGGGACGATAGCTAGAGGGAGCAGTCGGGTCAGGGGATGTTTTTTTGAGAAGACGAGTGATCAAAGCATGCTTATAGGCAGCTGGGAAGGTGGCAGTGGAGAAAGAAAGGTTGATAATATTGGAAATGATAGGGATAACTGAAGATGATATGGAGTTGAGGAGATTAGTGGGGATGGGATCAGAGGAGCAAGTGGTAGGTTTACCAGAGGAGAGAAGAGGTTTCCTCATCAGAGACAGTAAGAAAGGAAAAGAGGAAGAGAGTTTTGAGGGACATGGTTGAAGTGAGGGAGGAGAAGAAGAAATAGTAAGGAATTGAACGGTAATCTTATTGATTTTATCGTGGTGGAAGAAGAAAGCAAGGGATTGGACTGTGAGGGAAGGAGGAATTGAAGGGGGAGGAGTCTGAAGTAGAGAGTTGGGTGTAGAAAAGAGACTGCAAGGGTTAGAAGCCAAGGAATTGGTCAGATGGATGAAATAGTTTTGTTTAGCGAGTGATATGGCAGAATTAAAAGAAGCAAGTATGAATTTAAAGTGAAGGAAATCTGAGTGGGAGCGAGATTTGAGCAAGGTGCGCTTGGCAAAATGGGCACATGAGTGTAGGTAGTGGACTGTAGAAGAAAGCCAGGTATGGGGTGATGTATGCCTCACAGTGTGTGAAATTGGGGGAGGTGAGGGTATGGAGAGTGGAGGATAGAGCAGAATTATAAGCGACAGACTGGAGGAGGGTGTAGAAGAAAGAAGAGAGAGATGATGAAAAAGACAGAGGATCAATAGTTCGAAGATTTCTAAAAAGAAAGAAGGTGACAGGGCGAGAAGGTGGTGGAGAGTGCTGAAGAAAGAAACTCAGGATGTGGTGGTCAGACGGTGGAAAATTGATTTAAGGAAATTTGAGGGTGAGCAATTGGAATGGAAAACAAGATCAAGGCAGTGATCGAGCTGATGAGTAGGAGCAGTGGAGCAAAGGTGGAGGTTGTAAGAAGATGTAAGAGAAAGCAATTTTGCTGCATAGGAGTCTGAGGGGGTATCGATGTGAAGGTTAAAGTTGCAAAGAATAATAGAAGGGGATGACTAATCCAAAAATAAAGGGATCTGTCATTGAGGAAGGAGGAAATGGGCTTATTGAAAGGTCTATAGATAACAGCAATGCGAAGAGGGAAGGGTTAGAACAGATGAATAGAATGAAATTCAAAGGGGGGGGAAAGCATAGGATTGAGATGGGAGGAAGGGATGAAACTGATAGGAGGGAAAGGGTTAAAAGCTGACCCCCATCACCAAGGCTAGTGGTACGAGGGGTGTGGGAGCGATGGAGGTGATGTCATCAGGATGGAGCCAGGTTTTGGTTAGAGCCAAGAGCTGAAATAAAGTTTTTTGGAAATTGAATGAACATTCGAAAGAGCACAGGAGAAATGAAGAGAAGAGGGGATGAGGAGAGGGATGTTAATAGGGAGATGAAGGGGGGGCCAGGATTAGGACTGATGTCACCAGAGGGTAAGAGCAGGTGAAGGAGGGCGGAAGGTGCATGGCAGAAATGAGAATGAGGCTGAGAAAGTGAGGAAGAAGAGGAGAAAATATGAGGGAGGAGATGGTAACACTTGAGAGCAGAGAACAATGAGGAGGAAATAAAGAAGGAGGGCGGGTGGAAGGGAAGAGGAGGGGAAAAGGGTCTGAGGAAGGAAGGGGTAAGGTTGGGAAAGAGAAGAAAAAGACAGGCCAAATAAATAGGGGACATAGGATGCAGAGAAGAAAGTTAGCAGTAGTGCACAAGAGAATAAATGGAGAACAAAACAAAACAAAAAAATGTCAGTGAGCTGCGTTATGTGATACAGACTGACATAAGCCTCACAGGAATGTCCAGAGCACAACGGGCTGAAGGAGTAGCAATACTCAGCAAGCATACATGAGAATGGAGACAACAAGCAATGAGAAGATGATAGTCATCGCAGTACACGCAGAGGTCTAGGCTCAGGCCACGCTCGACCCTATTTATGGTTGCAAAATTGGTCAGCGGATGTCTCTTCCAAGTCTTGATTAATTAAGCTTCCTTTCAAGGGTAAGCTGTTATTTGGAGACGCATTGGATAAGTTGATGAAGCACTTAGGGGAGTCTAAAAGCAGTAGGTTACTCGAAGATAAGCAGAAGCAGATTAGATCTTTGGGTCCAGTGTGGGGGTAATCATGAGATTTTTGGTGGTTCTGCACTGTTTGCTTTGCACTGTACCAGAGAGACTGGTTTCCAGCGAGGGGGCAGCCCTTTTGTGGCTTTTGAGGATTGGGTAGGGGTACTTATGCCTCTTCCTCAGCCACATCTAAAAAGCCACAATAAAGCCAGGGGGACCCCAGCAGGCGTGATTCCCATAGAGAGGCGGCTATGAGACCTTTACCCTACCTGGGTCCAGATCATGGCCGGCCAGTGTGTGCTGGAGGTCATACAAGAGGGCTATGCGATCAAATTTGCCCAGCCCATTGCGGAAGCTTTTGTCAGGTCTCCCTGCAAGGTGCCTCTCAAGGTAAGGGCCGTGTGGGATGTTTGTTCTGGCTGCAAGAATTGAATGCCATCGTAGAGGAACATCCAGACCAATGCGGATTGGGTCAATACTCCATTTACTTTGTAGTCAATAAAAAGGAGGGCTTGTTCAGACCCATCTTAGATATGAAACACATCAACCACTGCCAAAGGGTGCCCCGGTTCCGCATGGAAACGCTTCAATCCATAATCGCTGCCATCCGGGAAGGAGAGTTTCTGACGGTGCTTGATCTCACAGAGGCCTACTTGCACATTCTGATCTGCAGGAGCATCAGCAGTTTCTCTGGTTTGGCGGTGCCTATGGGACATTTTCAGTTCGGGCCACTGCTGTTTGGTCTCAAGACCCGCCCCCCCATACTTTCACCAAGGTCATGGTGGTGGTGGCTGCAACTCTGCAGCAGGAAGGCATTATGGTACACCTTTACTTGGGCGATTGGCTCATTCAGGCAAAGTCTGAGAAGGAGAGCAAGGAGCTACACAGGTCATTGCCCGCCTATAAAGTTTGACTGGGTCAACAGTTTCATAAAGAGCTGGATACAACTGTCTCGGGATGTGGCGTACTTGAGGGCCCGGTTCTGGATGGACATGGGCTGGGTGTCATTCTCGGAGGACAGGATGCACACCTTACAGAAGCAGGTGCGACACTTTCTTGATATGACAGCCCTGACAGCGTGGTGTTGTCTTCACGTGTTGGGATTGATGGTGGCGGCCATTGATCTAGTGCTGTGGGCTCGGGCTCACAAGTGGCCATTGCAGAGGGCTCTATTGTGGAAGTGGTCGTCTCAGCACCACCCATTCACAAAGCTGCTCCCTTGTCTCAAGGAGGTCAGAGTGACCCTTTTATGGTGGCTCTAGCCAGACAAGCTGATGACCAGAATACCTCTGAAGGCACTGCAGTGGATTCTGTTGATGGACTCCTGTCTAACCAGTTGGGGAGCTCATTGTGAAGATCACATTGGACAGGGCTGCTGGTCGACGATAGAGAGCACCTGGTCCATCAACTGACTGGAGATGAGAGCAGTGTTTCTGGCACTATAGCAGTTTTGGTTCTTCTTGTAAGGCAAGGCAGTGTGGGTTTTTTCAGACAATGCCACTAGGATGGCCTAAGTCAATCGACAAAGGGGGCACAGGCAGTGTTCATCTGAAATATGAGATATTGCTGGTGGAAATCTGCAAAGTGGCCACTGGTCTTTGCATACATTCGTGTAGCATTATCATCTGGATGTGCAAACCATGGGAGACACAAGATTTGTGGCGGTGGTGCTGCAGGCTGGGCTCGCGGGTCCCTCCCGAGATTAGTACTGCTATGGTACATCCTACAAGTCAGGACTGAACCGGAGGTATGATAAGGAAGAGTTAATTAAGTCTTAACTACTAATTGGCTTTCCTTGAGTACCTCCAGACCAGTTCCGGACCCTCTCTGAATTGCACTTTATTGGGGTATGTGCGATGCCTGGACACTACAGGCTGGTGAGCCTGACATCAGTACCGGGCAAAATGGTGAAACCATCATAAAGAAAAAGATTACTGAACATGTAGATAGTCATGGTTTAATGGGACACAATCAACATGGCTTTAACATAGTATATGATGGCAGATAAAGACCAGTATGGTCCATCTAGTCTGCCCAGAGTAGGTGCACTTGCCGCTCCGTGCAGGTCACCTCTACCCATGCCTTTGTTTAGGGGTGTACCCACAACTCCGTGTAGGTCACCCCTATTTGTTCAGATAGCCTGTAGCCAAGGAAGGTTTTGTCTTACTAATCTGTTATATTTTTTTGAAGGTTTGAATAAACAGGTAGACAAAGGTGAGCTGGTTGATGTAGTGTATCTGGATTTTCAGAAAGCCTTTGACAACGTCTCAGGAGACTGTTGGCAAAGTTAAAAAAAAAAAAAAAAAAAAACATGGGATGTTAGGCAGTGTACTATTGTGGATCAGGAACTGTTTAAAAGATAGAAAGGAGAGGATAGGGCTTAATGGCCAATTTTCCCAATGGAGAATGGTGAATAGTGGAGTACCCCAGGGATCTGTGCTAGGTCAGATACTTTTTAACGTATTCGTAAATGACCTGGAAATGGGAATAACGAGTGAAGTAGTCAAATTTGCAGATGACACAAAATTATTCAAAGTTGTTAAAACATAAGAGGACTGTGAGAAATTGCAAGAGGACCATTTGCTAAGCAACTGGCTCTCTGAACGGTGGAGCTGATCGCTTAGCAAATGCCTAAACGTTCCTTAAAATGAGCCCGGGGCTTTGGAGCCCCTGCACTTGCCACACATCTGACATACAGCGCGTGCAGGGGCTTCAAAGCTCCGTGCTGACTTGTAATGTCTGTACGTTGACATCTGCTGCCTGATTGCAGTATGGGTAACTGCTCAACTATGGCCTCCTACAGCACAGGATAATCAATGAAAACAGTGGCAGTGGGGCATGAGAGAGAAACCTCCTGGGCGGGTTATAAGAGAAAGAAAGATACAGACAGAATGGGGGGTAATGAGAGAGAGAGAGAGAGAGAGAGAGAAAAAAACAGACTGAGGGAAGCCTGGGAGGTAAGGCTCATGAGAGAGAGAGGGAGAGAGGGTGTCCTGAGAGAGTGAGAGAAACAGACTGAGGGAAGCCTGGGAGGGAAGGCTCATGAGAGAGAGAGAGAACAGCCTGGGGGGGGAGAGGGTGTCCTGAGAGAGTGAGAGAAACAGACTGAGGGAAGCCTGGGAGGGAAGGCTCATGAGAGAGTGAGAGAGGACAGCCGGGGGGGGGGGGGGGGTAGTTGTCGGGAGATAAACAAAATGAGGCAAGCCTGGGTGGAGGCTCATGAGAGAGTGAGAGAGAACAGCCTTGGGGGGGGGGGGGGAAGAGGGTGTCCTGAGAGAGTGAGAGAAACAAACTGGGGGAAGCCTGGGAGGGGGGTCATGAGACACGCACACACACATAGGTCCTGGCACTCCCCATGATGGACATGCACACATGCAGCCTCTGACACTCTCCATGATACTCTCGCATACACATGCACACAGACCCTGACTGATGCTCCCCATGACAGACCCACACAAGGGAAAATCGCCACTGACATCATCCAAGCTTTGGATGCACAGTGTAAGGGAGCATGGCAGACCTCCATGGGGACTGATCTCAGGGGTGATGATGAATCAGATGTAGCCCCTTTGTTTGCTTGGCCTATCTACCAAGGCTTAACACTGAAAGTGTCAGTTCTGTTAACGGGGTCAGCTCTGAGAAATGCAATAAACTTTGAATCTGCGAAAGCCTTTTGGGTATAACTTCTGTACCAGTTGATGATGGGAGACTTTGTATAATTTGAGAATCTGGGCATGTATTGTATGTGCCTTGCCGGCCCTAGCACTAGGCAAACTAGGCGGCCATCTAGGGCTGTGATATTTTAGGAGTGGCACAGCAGTAGACTGAACGGAAGAAGGACTCGAATCCTTACGCGATACTGTACATGCACCAGTAATTCAATCAATGCTACAAGACAGAGTGGGATTGATTGAAGTACCAGGTGCATCAATCAGCAGCATGCACTCACCTCTTTTGCTTAAATTCAGTTACCTTAAAATGATGAGTTTCTTTGAATTTGCATGCAGGCAGACTCCCGGAGAACTTTGAGGATTGCACAGGCTGCCTGCAAGGAACTTCAAAGAAACTCTGATCATTTTAAGGTAATTGAATAAAAATAAAAAGAACTGGGTGCACCGCTGGATTTTGACTTCCTGTTGATGCACTGGTAATCCAGTTAATGCTACAAGACAATTTCTGGGTGCATCACTGGGTGAGGATTCTCTCTCCTTCATTTAATTCTGCCACAGCGTGGGGCTGCTTTCTGAGTACAAAAAACCTGAAAGAAAGGGGTGGGTAAGGTGTGGAACTTAAGGAAAGGGGTAGAGTTAGCATGAAAGAAAGGGAGGGGCATAAGGGAAGGAGCAGAGTTAGAGGAGAGAAGGAGAAGAGACTGAGTGCATTAAGGGAGAAGGGGAGGGAGGGACGGAGGGAGGGAAAGGCCTGAGAGTGGGGAGGAAGAGTGCGTGGGGAGGGGCATAAGGGAAGGAGCAGAGTTAGAGGAGAGAAGGAGAAGACTGAGTGCATTAAGGGAGAAGGGGAGGGAGGGAGTGAAAGGCCTGAGAGTGGGGAGGAAGAGTGCGTGGGGAGGGGCATAAGGGAAGGAGCAGAGTTAGAGGAGAGAAGGAGAAGACTGAGTGCATTAAGGGAGAAGGGGAGGGAGGGAGGGAGGGAAAGGCCTGAGAGTGGGGAGGAAGAGTGCGTGGGGAGGGGCATAAGGGAAGGAGCAGAGTTAGAGGAGAGAAGGAGAAGACTGAGTGCATTAAGGGAGAAGTGGAGGGAGGGAGGGAGTGACAGGCCTGAGAGTGGGGAGGAAGAGTGCGTTGGGGAGGGGCATAAGGGAAGGAGCAGAGTTAGAGGAGAGAAGGAGAAGAGACTGAGTGCATTAAGGGAGAAGGGGAGGGAGGGAGGGAGGGAAAGGCCTGAGAGTGGGGAGGAAGAGTGCGTGGGGAGGGGCATAAGGGAAGGAGCAGAGTTAGAGGAGAGAAGGAGAAGACTGAGTGCATTAAGGGAGAAGGGGAGGGAGGGAGGGAGGGAAAGGCCTGAGAGTGGGGAGGAAGAGTGCGTGGGGAGGGGCATAAGGGAAGGAGCAGAGTTAGAGGAGAGAAGGAGAAGACTGAGTGCATTAAGGGAGAAGGGGAGGGAGGGAGGGAGTGAAAGGCCTGAGAGTGGGGAGGAAGAGTGCGTGGGGAGGGGCATAAGGGAAGGAGCAGAGTTAGAGGAGAGAAGGAGAAGACTGAGTGCATTAAGGGAGCAGAAGGGGAGGGAGGGAGGGAGGGAAAGGCCTGAGAGTGGGGAGGAAGAGTGCGTGGGGAGGGGCATAAGGGAAGGAGCAGAGTTAGAGGAGAGAAGGAGAAGACTGAGTGCAGTACGGGAGAAGGGGAGGGAGGGAGGGAAGGTCCTGAGAGTGGGGAGGAAGAGTGCGTGGGGAGGGGCATAAGGGAAGGAGCAGAGTTAGAGGAGAGAAGGAGAAGACTGAGTGCATTAAGGGAGAAGGGGAGGGAGGGAGGGAGTGAAAGGCCTGAGAGTGGGGAGGAAGAGTGCGTGGGGAGGGGCATAAGGGAAGGAGCAGAGTTAGAGGAGAGAAGGAGAAGAGACTGAGTGCATTAAGGGAGAAGGGGAGGGAGGGAGTGAGTGTAAGTCCTGAGAGTGGGGAGGAAGAGTGCGTGGGGAGGTGCATAAGGGAAGGATCAGAGTTAGAGGAGAGAAGGAGAAGACTGAGTGCATTAAGGGAGAAGGGGAGGGAGGGAGTGAAAGGCCTGAGAGTGGGGAGGAAGAGTGCGTGGGGAGGGGCATAAGGGAAGGAGCAGAGTTAGAGGAGAGAAGGAGAAGACTGAGTGCATTAAGGGAGAGAAGGGGAGGGAGGGAGGGAGTGAAAGGCCTGAGAGTGGGGAGGAAGAGTGCGTGGGGAGGGGCATAAGGGAAGGAGCAGAGTTAGAGGAGAGAAGGAGAAGACTGAGTGCATTAAGGGAGAAGGGGAGGGAGGAGGGAGTGACAGGCCTGAGAGTGGGGAGGAAGAGTGCGTGGGGAGGGGCATAAGGGAAGGAGCAGAGTTAGAGGAGAGAAGGAGAAGACTGAGTGCATTAAGGGAGAAGAGGAGGGAGGGAGGGAGGGAAAGGCCTGAGAGTGGGGAGGAAGAGTGCGTGGGGAGGGGCATAAGGGAAGGAGCAGAGTTAGAGGAGAGAAGGAGAAGACTGAGTGCATTAAGGGAGAAGGGGAGGGAGGGAGGGAGGGAGGGAAAGGCCTGAGAGTGGGGAGGAAGAGTGCGTGGGGAGGGGCATAAGGGAAGGAGCAGAGTTAGAGGAGAGAAGGAGAAGACTGAGTGCATTAAGGGAGAAGGGGAGGGAGGGAGGGAAAGGCCTGAGAGTGGGGAGGAAGAGTGCGTGGGGAGGGGCATAAGGGAAGGAGCAGAGTTAGAGGAGAGAAGGAGAAGACTGAGTGCATTAAGGGAGAAGGGGAGGGAGGGAGGGAGTGAAAGGCCTGAGAGTGGGGAGGAAGAGTGCGTGGGGAGGGGCATAACGGAAGGAGCAGAGTTAGAGGAGAGAAGGAGAAGACTGAGTGCATTAAGGGAGAAGGGGAGGGAGGGAGGGAGTGAAAGGCCTGAGAGTGGGGAGGAAGAGTGCGTGGGGAGGGGCATAAGGGAAGGAGCAGAGTTAGAGGAGAGAAGGAGAAGACTGAGTGCATTAAGGGAGAAGGGGAGGGAGGGAGGGAAAGGCCTGAGAGTGGGGAGGAAGAGTGCGTGGGGAGGGGCATAAGGGAAGGAGCAGAGTTAGAGGAGAGAAGGAGAAGAGACTGAGTGCATTAAGGGAGAAGGGGAGGGAGGGAGGGAGAGGCCTGAGAGTGGGGAGGAAGAGTGCGTGGGTAGGGGCATAAGGGAAGGAGCATAGTGAGAGGAGAGAGAAGGAGAAGAAGAGACTGAGTGCATTAAGGGAGAAGGGGAGGGAGGGAGGGAGGGAGTGAAAGGCCTGAGAGTGGGGAGGAAGAGTGCGTGGGGAGGGGCATAAGGGAAGGAGCAGAGTTAGAGGAGAGAAGGAGAAGACTGAGTGCATTAAGGGAGAAGGGGAGGGAGGGAGGGAGGGAAAGGCTGAGAGTGGGGAGGAAGAGTGCGTGGGGAGGGGCATAAGGGAAGGAGCAGAGTTAGAGGAGAGAAGGAGAAGACTGAGTGCATTAAGGGAGAAGGGGAGGGAGGGAGGGAGGGAAAGGCCTGAGAGTGGGGAGGAAGAGTGCGTGGGGAGGGGCATAAGGGAAGGAGCAGAGTTAGAGGGAGAGAAGGAGAAGACTGAGTGCATTAAGGGAGAAGAGGAGGGAGGGAGGGAGTGAAAGGCCTGAGAGTGGGGAGGAAGAGTGCGTGGGGAGGGGCATAAGGGAAGGAGCAGAGTTAGAGGAGAGAAGGAGAAGACTGAGTGCATTAAGGGAGAAGGGGAGGGAGGGAGGGAGTGAAAGGCCTGAGAGTGGGGAGGAAGAGTGCGTGGGGAGGGGCATAAGGGAAGGAGCAGAGTTAGAGGAGAGAAGGAGAAGAGACTGAGTGCATTAAGGGAGAAGGGGAGGAGGGAGGGAGTGAAAGGCCTGAGAGTGGGGAGGGAAGAGTGCGTGGGGAGGGGCATAAGGAAGGAGCAGAGTTAGAGGAGAGAAGGAGAAGACTGAGTGCATTAAGGGAGAAGGGGAGGGAGGGAGGGAGTGAAAGGCCTGAGAGTGGGGAGGAAGAGTGCGTGGGGAGGGGCATAAGGGAAGGAGCAGAGTTAGAGGAGAGAAGGAGAAGACTGAGTGCATTAAGGGAGAAGGGGGGAGGGAGGGAGGGAAAGGCCTGAGAGTGGGGAGGAAGAGTGCGTGGGGAGGGGCATAAGGGAAGGAGCAGAGTTAGAGGAGAGAAGGAGAAGGACTGAGTGCATTAAGGGAGAAGAGAGGGAGGGAGGGAGGGAAAGGCCTGAGAGGTGGGGAGGAAGAGTGCGTGGGGAAGGGCATAAGGGAAGGAGCAGAGTTAGAGGAGAGAAGGAGAAGACTGAGTGCATTAAGGGAGAAGGGGACGGAGGGAGGGAGTGAAAGGCCTGAGAGTGGGGAGGAAGAGTGCGTGGGGAGGGGCATAAGGGAAGGAGCAGAGTTAGAGGAGAGAAGGAGAAGACTGAGTGCATTAAGGGAGAAGGGGAGGGAGGGAGTGAAAGGCCTGAGAGTGGGGAGGAAGAGTGCGTGGGGAGGGGCATAAGGGAAGGAGCAGAGTTAGAGGAGAGAAGGAGAAGACTGAGTGCATTAAGGGAGAAGAGGAGGGAGGGAGGGAGGGAAAGGCCTGAGAGTGGGGAGGAAGAGTGCGTGGGGAGGGGCATAAGGGAAGGAGCAGAGTTAGAGGAGAGAAGGAGAAGAGACTGAGTGCATTAAGGGAGAAGGGGAGGGAGGGAGTGAAAGGCCTGAGAGTGGGGAGGAAGAGTGCGTGGGGAGGGGCATAAGGGAAGGAGCAGAGTTAGAGGAGAGAAGGAGAAGACTGAGTGCATTAAGGGAGAAGGGGAGGGAGGGAAAGGCCTGAGAGTGGGGAGGAAGAGTGCGTGGGGAGGGGCATAAGGGAAGGAGCAGAGTTAGAGGAGAGAAGGAGAAGACTGAGTGCATTAAGGGAGAAGGGGAGGGAGGGAGGGAGGGAAAGGCCTGAGAGTGGGGAGGAAGAGTGCGTGGGGAGGGGCATAAGGGAAGGAGCAGAGTTAGAGGAGAGAAGGAGAAGACTGAGTGCATTAAGGGAGAAGGGGAGGGAGGGAGGGAGGGAAAGGCCTGAGAGTGGGGAGGAAGAGTGCGTGGGGAGGGGCATAAGGGAAGGAGCAGAGTTAGAGGAGAGAAGGAGAAGACTGAGTGCATTAAGGGAGAAGAGGAGGGAGGGAGGGAGGGAAAGGCCTGAGAGTGGGGAGGAAGAGTGCGTGGGGAGGGGCATAAGGGAAGGAGCAGAGTTAGAGGAGAGAAGGAGAAGACTGAGTGCATTAAGGGAGAAGGGGAGGGAGGGAGGAGGGAGGGAAAGGCCTGAGAGTGGGGAGGAAGAGTGCGTGGGGAGGGGCATAAGGGAAGGAGCAGAGTTAGAGGAGAGAAGGAGAAGACTGAGTGCATTAAGGGAGAAGGGGAGGGAGGGAGGGAGTGAAAGGCCTGAGAGTGGGGAGGAAGAGTGCGTGGGGAGGGGCATAAGGGAAGGAGCAGAGTTAGAGGAGAGAAGGAGAAGACTGAGTGCATTAAGGGAGAAGTGAAGTGAGGTATGGAGAGAAAGGCCTGAGAGTGGGGAGGAAGAGTGCGTGGGGAGGGGCATAAGGGAAGGAGCAGAGTTAGAGGAGAGAAGGAGAAGACTGAGTGCATTAAGGGAGAAGGGGAGGGAGGGAGGGAGTGAAAGGCCTGAGAGTGCAAAGCTGGCTAGTAGGGGAGGAAGAGTGCGTGGGGAGGGGGAGGGGGGCTGTGGTGGAGAGAAAAAGGGATAGTGTAAGAGAGGTGAAAAATAGGAAATGGGAATAGTGCAAGAGGATAGGAGGGACAAGGAGTAGGTGCAGGAGGACAGGGGAAAGTGCAGACACACCTACCACTCCAACACACAAGCATACACAACCACCCGCACCATCCCATCTCACACACATATATCCCCACCACACACTAACACATTCCTGTTCACACAGCCATGCACAGAGCCTTCAAAAACACAAGAACAAAGGCACAAACATACACACATGCCCCAACACTCCCCATGATGAGCATACATGCACACGAAGCCCCTGACAGTCAACATGACACACACACAAACATGTAAGAACATAAGATATGCCATACTGGGTCAGACCAAGGCCACCAAGCCCAATATCCTGTTTCCAGCAGTGGCCAATCTAGGTCATAAGTACCAAGCAGTCTCCCCAGAAGACACAGGTTCCGCAATGCTTGTATTGGGACAAGTAGTAGATTTCCCAGGTCCCCTTTAATAATGGTTTATGGACCTTTCCTCCAGGAAGTTGTCCAAACCTTTTTTAAACCCGGCTACCCTAACAGCTTTTACTACATCATCCGGTAACAAATTCCAGAGTTTGATTACACATTGAGTGAAAAAATATTTTTCACTCAATGTGTGAATTGGAGGAGTAGTCTAATGGTTAGAACACTGGCTTGGGAATCAAGAGACCAGGGTTTGATTCCCACTAGCACTCCTTGTGGCCTTGGGCAAGTCCATTGCCTCAGAAACATCCAAGTTAGCAATTTTAAGTTATAATGTAAACTACTTTGACTGAAATGATAAAGCGGTATAAAAGAAAACTATTAAATAAATATTTTCTCTTGTTAGTCTTAAATAGGTTACCCTGTAGCTTCATTGCATCTCCCTTAGTCTTTCTATATTCTGATGATGTAAACAATCGATCTACTTTTACCCGTTACACTCCTTTCATTAATTTATAGACTTCTATCATATCTCCCCTCAGCCGTCTCTTTTCCACATTGAAGAGCCCTAACCTTTTTAGCATCTCTTCATAGGGGGAGGGGAGGTATCCTTCCATCCCCTCTACCATTTTGGTGGCTCTTATGTGTATCTTTTCTAATAACACTATATCCTTTTTAAGATATGGCAACCAGAACTGCAGGCAATATTCAAAGTGCGGTCACACCATGGAACGATACATACAAACATAGAAATATGACGACAGAAAAAGACCACATGGCCTATCTAGTCTGTCCTTCCATATCAACAACTACAACAGTCCCCTTTTTACCTTTAGAGATCCTTTAATGTCCTTTATTTTATTCTCCATTCCTTTCCTTATGATACTTAGCATTCTATTTGCTCTCTTGGCCGCCGCTGCACACTGGGCCGAGGGTTTTAACATGTTATCCACGATGACGCCTAAATCTTTTCCTTATCACTACTCCGGGCCAGTCCAGGGAAACGCTAGGGTTGTCAATCCCCTTCAGCAGCTGAGGACTGAATACTTCAAGTTTTCCTGAGAGCCTAAGCCACTCCTCCTGAGGTGAATACTCCAGTCTTTCAGTCCTCAGCAGCTGAAGAGGATCGATGATAGCCATCTCCCTGTATATAAAGTCACTTTGTTATTTTTCTTGTTTTCCTCACTTATAGCACTTTAGTCCTAGCAGGGCTGATAGTGGCTATATTCTCCAAGGCTCCTTGTGCATCTTGCTTTAAGTCAGCACAGCAGTGGAAACAGCTCCGGTAGCAGTGTGGACGGCCCTTGCCTGCCTGCCTGGGGGCGGAGGGGGGTAGAGCCTGCCTTTCCTCGGGCGTCTGCATTACTTGATAGTTTGGTTCTGGGAGCCCCAGTGAACCTCTTATCTTCTGTGCTACCGAGGGATCGCTTCCCCGCTAGCAGCGGGATGTCGATCTTCGAGCCGCGCTGTTTCCTGTACTTCAGGTGAGCTTTGAGCTGCGGGGAGTCGCTTGCCTTCCATTCCGTTCCTTTTCGTGGCGGTCGGAGTACAGTGATTTTGCCGTTTTTGTGGGAGTGCTGCTTCGCGGTTGTCTTTAAACGCCGGGCGTTCTTTCGGAGGGGATGGAAGGCAAGCTCTCTTCAGACCCTGAGAGGTCCTTGTTAGTGCCGGAATTGGCGGGAATGGCGGCCATTTTGAAGGAGCCGTCCGTTCCTCCCGTGGTCCTCCTGAAGTCGGGGAAACGAAAATCTAAGTCATCCAAGGAACCTCCGGTTACAGTGAACGTTCCCCGGGCCCTTCCTGAAGCTCAGGAAGCTGTGCCTGCCTTTTTTTCGCCAGAGTTTATTCTGGCGATGCATAAAGCTTTTTTGCTGAAGTCTTCTCAATCTGGGCCTGAGTCCTCCGGTTCTCCTGCTTTGGGGGAGCTTTGGGCTACAGCTCTTCCAAATGATGCTGGTGAGGGTCCTTCCCTAGCGGGGCTAACGGCTCCGTCGAATGTAGACCCCTTGGGGCCTCTGGTAGCGGAGGCACAGCTGGGGGAGGACGGGGAACTCCTGTCAGAGGCAGGGTTCGATTCCTGGCAAGGAGAGCTTGAAGAGGGTGAAATAGCTCCGGGCGAGGATCCTAATCTGTTTCGGGTGTTTAGGAAAGAAGAGCTTGGCGCCCTTATTTCTCAGTCCTTGGCGGCTCTGAATCTCGTCTTGCCTTCGGGTTCTCAGGAGCCCTTGGAGGATCCGTTGCTGCAGGGCTTTAAGGCCGAACAACGCTGTTTTCCGGTGCACCGGGTTATAAAGCAGATGATTGAGTCCGAGTGGGAGTGCCCTGAGGCCTCCCTGAGGGGTGCTCGTGCCTTGGCTCGCCTCTACCCCGTTCCGCAGGACGAGAGAGACCTATTACGCATGCCTAAGGTCATGCCTTAGTTTCTGCGGTGACTAAAAAGACCACGATTCCGGTAGAAGGTGCAGCGGCGCTTAAGGATCTGCAGGATCGTAAGTTGGAAGCTCTCTTGAAGCAGGCGTTTGATTCAAGCGCTCTTGCGCTGCAGGCTTCTGTTTGTGGGGCGTATGTTTCCAGGGCTTCCATTTGTTGGCTTCAAGGAGAGGTCGCGGCGGATCCTGGGACTTCGGCTCCAGCGGAAGGCGCTAAGTTGGAGTCGGCAGCTGCTTATTTGGCGGATGCCTTCTATGATTTGCTTCGTATTGCTGCCAAGTCTATGGCCTTGCTCGTGGCGGCGAGACGTTTCCTTTGGTTGCGTAATTGGTCAGCGGACGTCTCGTCTAAGTTGCGCCTTAGTAGACTCCCCTATAAGGGTAAGTTACTGTTTGGGGAGGCTCTGGAGAAGATTAAGGACCTTGGCGACTCTAAGGGCGGTCGTTTGCCGGAAGATAAGCCGAAGGCGGCTAGGGGACTGCCCGGTCAACGCGGTCAAGTTAAGGATACTCGTAGATTTCGGGGTGCTCGATTTGCTCCCTATCCCAGAGGTCGTTTCGGATCTCGCGGAAGTTCCTTTCGCGGAGCTCAGGGCTTCAGTAGACCCTACTTTAATGCTCAGCCATCCGCTACCAAAAAGGCACAATGAAGGTTTGCTGGTCCAGGCTCCGATCCCTATCGGGGGTCGTCTACGGGAATTTTTCTCGGCCTGGACCGCGATAACCTCAGACCAATGGGTGTTAGAGATTATTCAAAAGGGATATGCGCTAGATTTCGCTTCCCCCTTATCAAGTGCCTTTCTACAGTCTCCCTGTGCTCCCGGTCCGAAGGCGCAGGCAATCTCTGATACGCTCTCGCGCCTGTTGAGTCTGTAGGCCATAGTTCCGGTACCTCGCGACCAGTACGGCTTCGGTCGATACTCGATTTATTTTGTAGTTCCCAAGAAAGAAGGTTCTTTTCGTCCAATTCTCAATCTCAAACATGTAAATCGCGTCTTACGCGTGCCTCATTTTCGCATGGAGACGCTGCGCGCGGTTATTCGGGTGGTTCGTCCGGGAGAGTTTCTCTCGTCAATAGATCTCACAGAGGCTTATTTGCATATACCCATCAGGGAAGCTCATCAGCAGTTTTTGCGCTTCGCCCTCCCAATGGGTCACTTTCAGTTCCGAGCGTTGCCCTTCGGCCTAGCCACTGCCCCTCGCACCTTCACAAAGCTCATGGTGGTAGTAGTGGCGGCTCTTCGGAAGGACGGCATTCGCGTGCATCCGTATCTCGACGACTGGTTAATCAGAGCAGATACTCGGGCAGCTTCAGTCGAGACGACGGCTCGGGTGGTGCAACTGCTGGAGAAGTTAGGTTGGGTCATCAACTATGCTAAAAGTCACTTGCAGCCGGTGCAGCAGCTGACTTATCTCGATGCTTTCTTCGACACAGCTCGAGGATTGGTCTTCCTGCCGGAGAGCAGGGTGTTAAAGATCTTGGAGCAGGTGCGAGCTTTTTTGCTGAGTCCGGCTCCCTCGGTGTGGACTTATTTGCAACTCTTGGGGTCCATGGCAGCGGCGTTGGATCTGGTCCCGTGGGCCAAGGCTCATATGAGGCCTCTACAGCAGGCGTTGCTTTCCAGGTGGTCTCCTCAACTTCATCCTCTCTCGCGGAGGCTTCCCTGTCCGGAGCTCGTCCGTCACAGTCTGGATTGGTGGTTAGATCCCGCACATCTGAGGGCGGGAATGCAGGATCCTCCAAGGATACTAGTCACAACGGACGCCAGTCTCTCCGGCTGGGGAGCTCACTCTCAGGTGACGCAGGGTTCCTGGTCACCGATCGAAGCCTCGTGGTCGATCAATCGGTTAGAGCTCCGGGCGGTGCGTCTCGCTCTTCTTCATTTCGAGCGCTTGCTCGAAGGCGCGGCTGTTCGAGTATTTTCAGACAATGCGGTGACAGTTTCCTATATCAATCGCCAGGGCAGGACCAGGAGTCTGCCCTTGCTCCTCGAATGTCAGGAATTAATGATTTGGGTGGAGTGTCATCTCGTGGCGTTGTCGGCGGCACATGTAGCGGGCAAGGACAACGTGCAAGCCGATTTTCTCAGTCGTCATGTCCTCGATCCAGGGGAGTGGGAGCTCAACGCGGCGGTTTTTCACGAGTTGACGCTGCGCTGGGGGCGGCCGGTGATGGATCTAATGGCCACCCTAACCAATGCCAAGGCGCCTCGGTTTTTTAGCAGGCGCAGGGAGCATATGTCGGAGGGTCTCGATGCGCTGGTCCAGCCTTGGCCCCTCGACATTCTTCTGTACGTATTTCCTCCGTGGCCGATGCTGGGACGGATCATTCAGCGGATAGCGGCTCATCGGGGCACGGTGATTCTCATTGCGCCGGATTGGCCTCGGTGGCCTTGGTATGCCGATCTGGTGCGGCTATTGATAGATTCTCCTTGGCGGCTTCCGGTCCGGATCAATTTGTTAAGTCAGGGTCCGGTTCTCATGCCTCAGGTAGATCGCTTCTTGCTTACGGCTTGGCTCTTGAGGGGCATAGGTTGAAGCGCAAGGGTTCCGCGGATTCCGTTGTTGCTACCCTGCTTCGGTCAAAGCGTTCCACGACTTCGCTAGCATACGTTTGCGTCTGGCTGGTTTTTGAGGATTGGTGTTCTCAGCGGTCTTTGCGGCCTCTGTCTTCAACTTTACCGCAACTGCTTTTGTTTCTCCAGGATGGCTTAGATAAGGGCTTGGCTTTCAGTACCTTGAAAGTGCATTTGGCGGCTCTGACTTGTTTCCGAGGTCCGGTGCAGGGCCGTCGTATCTCCACGCATGGCGACGTTCAAAGGTTTTTTCGGGCGGCTCGGCTTATTAGACCTCCGATGCGTCAGGTGGTGCCGTCTTGGGATTTGAATCTCGTTTTGGAAGCCTTGTCCCGTCCTCCGTTTGCTGGGGCTTCTTCGGTTTCTATAAAAGAGATATCGTGGAAAACCGCCTTCCTAGTGGCCTTGTGTTCGGCCAGACGGATTTCCGACTTACAAGCTCTTTCCTGTCGCGAGCCTTACCTTCAATTCTTGCCTGGAAAGGTTCTTTTGCGGACGGTACCCTCGTTTCTGCCTAAGGTGGTATCGGCGTTTCATGTTAATCAGTCGGTAGCATTGCCAGTTTTCTCCGATCTTTCCGGTTCACCCATGGATCCTTCTCTCTGTCAATTGGATCTGGGTCACGTCTTGAAGAGCTACTTGAAGTGTACAAAGTCTTTTCGCAGGTCCGATCAGTTATTTGTTCTGTTCGCAGGTCCGAGAAGGGGCCAAGCTGCTTCCAAAGCCTCCATCGCTCGCTGGGTGAAGCGGGCTATTGCTGCAGCTTACGAGGTTAGCGGGAAGACGCCTCCTGATGGGCTGCGGGCTCATTCCACTCGTTCTCAAGCTACTTCTTGGGCGGAGTTTGCGTTCATGCCTCCAGTGGATATTTGTAGGGCGGCGACATGGTCGTCGTTGCATACGTTCGCAAAACATTACCGATTGGATGCTCAGGCTCGTGAGGATGCGAAAGTTGGGGCTTCGGCGATTATCGCTGGTCTTGCGGGTCCCTCCCGGATTTAGATACTGCTTTGGTACTGCCCTAGCGTTTCCCTGGACTGGCCCGGAGTAGTGATAAGGAAGGTGAAATTAGGTCTTACCTGCTAATTACCTTTACTTGAGCTTTCTCCGGGCCAGTCCAGGGCCCATCCTTTTGGTTCGTCTATCGGAGTGCAAGACTGATACAAGATTATTATTTTTCTTCGGTTAGGCGTGGCTTTGGAGTTTCTTTGTGAGTGTACGACGGAGTTGTTTCTCCTGTTTGGTGCTGTATTGAAACCATGCATTGAGAGACAAAACAAAGAAATAGAAAAAACGAACAAACAAACAAACACACAGTAGTGTGGAATTTGGGGGGTATCATACGTTTGGGTGATTCATGCCTTGAGAATATGGCTGTTTATCAGTTTCTCTGTTCTGCGTTTTTATTTGTTTCGTTTCAGGCATTAAGTTAGCTGCTTTGTCAGATGTAGACTGGAGTATTCACCTCAGGGGGAGTGGCTTAGGCTCTCAGGAAAACTTGAAGTATTCAGTCCTCAGCTGCTGAAGGGGATTGACAACCCTAGCGTTTCCCTGGACTGGCCCGGAGAAAGCTCAAGGAAAGGTAATTAGAAGGTAAGACCTAATTTCACCTTTCCTGGGTGGTGGTTCCTAATGTGGAACCTTGCATCGTGTAACCATAGTTTGGGTTGTTCTTTCCTAGGTGCATAACTTTGCACTTCTCCACATTAAATTTCATCTGCCATTTGTATGCCCAGTCTTCCAATTTATCAAGGTCCTCTTGCAAATTTCCACAATCCTCATGGGTTTTAACAACTTTAAATAGTTTTGTGTCATCTGCAAATTTGATAACCTCACTCATTATTCCCTTTTCCAGGTCATTTATGAATATGTCAAAAAGCAGCGGACCCAGCACAGATCCCTGGGGTTCTCCACTATTCACCTTTCTCCATTGGGAAAATTGGCAATTTAGTCCTACCCTCTGCTTTCTATCTTTTAACCAGTTCCTGATCCACAATATTTATTTATTTATTTTATTTACCTTCTCTTATATACTGCGCTATTCTGCATCAGTGCGGTTTACATTGAACAAACTGAAATTACATTGAACAGGGCATTATAACTTGGAGATAACCCTCCATAGCCCATATTCCCTGTAAAATAGTTGTGGCTTGCCCAAGACCACAAGGAGCACCTGTGGGACTAGAAACCCCAGTCCTTCCGGCCCAAGGTTGCTGTCCTCTAGTGGGATTTGAACCCCCGACCTTCCGGCCTGAAGTATCTTGCCCCAACCACTAGGCCACCCCTCCACTCCTATCCAATATGCCTCCTATACCATGCCTTTTTAATTTCGCCAAGAGTCTCTCATGAGGGACCTTGTCAAAGGCTTTCTGAAAATCCAGATACACTATATCAACAGACTCACCTTTGTCTACCTGTTTATTCACACCTTTAAAAAAACATAACAGATTAGTAAGACAAAATCTTCCTTGTCTAAAGCCATGTTGGCTGTCTCCCATTTATTTATTTATTTATTTATTTACATTCTCTTATATACTGCGCTATTCTGCATCAGTGCAGTTTACATTGAACAAACTGAAATTACATTGAACAGGGCATTATAACTTGGAGATAACCCTCCATAGCCCATGTTCCCTGTAAAATAGTTAAGTGGCTTGCCCAAGACCACAAGGAGCACCTGTGGGACTAGAAACCCCAGTCCTTCCGGCCCAAGGTTGCTGTCCTCTAGTGGGATTTGAACCCCCGACCTTCCGGCCTGAAGTACCTTGCCCCAACCACTAGGCTACTCCACTCCACTCCTACTCCACTCCACTCCATTAAGCCACGACTATCCACAAGTTCAGTAATTTTGTTCTTTATAATGGTTTCAACCATTTTTCCTGATACTGACATCAGACTCACTGGTCTGTAGTTTCCCAGCTCACCCCTGGAACCCTTTTTAAAAATTGGCATTACATTGGCCATCCTCCAAGCTTCAGGTATTAAAGATGATTTTAATAATAGTTCACAAATTACTAATAGTAGGTCTGCAATCTCACCACAGTTTCACATGTTCCACTTTGATATTGTCAAGTATAATGTGTCAGCTGTGATATATTCCGGCATGCACTCCAGTCTGTACTTGATAGGTCCGTCGGCTGGGTGAACTGTTTATGGATATACATGTGTATATACATACGACAGATTTTTGGGTGCAAAGGATTTGGAGCACGTACAATTTTACAACTGGCTTTACATCTACGATGTGATTATCTGATTTGATTTTTAACATTTTGTGCTTGAATTGCACCCACGTCCCAATTAAATAAATGCATTGGGCATTGTGTAATCTTTTACCCGTTTTGATACACATTTTTCTCTACATTCATTTTACAATATTTTTATGGATTTTTTTAAGGAACCATTATTGTTTTTAAGTTGTTTTAATTTGATCTGGTCCTCCCTACCTGTAGGCTACAATTAACAGTATAGGCTGATCACTCTTACACTAAAAAACACTCCTGTTTTAAGTATCTGTTGTCCTTTATATGTTTTTTTAATGATGTTTGCAACATTGTATTTTATAAATTTTAACATTCTTTTAATTATCATTTATGATCTTTGAACTTTCTCTCTTTGGTGGGAATTTTTCCTTTAAAGCCGGTCTTCGCTATAGCTGGTGGTTTCACTTTAGAATACGTGTGGCGCTGACACGGCAGGTATGCTCTTTCTGATATTTCAATCATTATTTTCACACACAACATTTGTCGACTTTAGTTCCCCTATTGTCTTTGCAAACGTCTCTTGGCATTATGACATTTTTAATCTATGATTTAGCCGATTGAGGAGACATGGTTTTTTTAGCCAAGAGGCATTATATTTTCTTATACACTTGAAAATGGTCCATTATATACTATGACCGATAGAAGATAACCCTTTTTAGTACTTAGACATTTCCACTCATACATTTCATGTGGGTCTTGGATTCTTTTATATACCCCTTTTTTCCCCTCTCCTTCCACAGGTATCAGCCATTGATGTGTTTAACTTAGCAGCTCTTATTTTGAACCAGTATAGTGATTTTGCAATTCTGCTCTACACGCTTTCAAGGTAGTTGTCCTATCTTTGGTTTGTTCCCTGTTTTGACTCCTCTCCCCTTTTAATGTCTAATGTTTTGTGGGATTTTATTCCTTCACACTTTCACATTGTTACTATATGTATAGTGTCAGTCTCTATGTTCATCCCAAAATCATCAATGTTGAGCCCCCGGTGATGGGCCCCCCCACCCACTATTGATCCCCTCCCCCTTGTTATATGTCCCACCGCTTTGAGCCAGTGAAAAGCGGGATATAAATACAGTTAAATAAATTAAATAAATAAAATAAGTGTATGGTAGTTTTTACTTACTCATTCATAAGTTCATTAATTATTAATTAGTTTTTATCTACTCATTTATAAGTATATTATTATTTTATCTATTCACCTCTATTGCCCTTAGGTTTCTACTTATTTATTTATGTTTTTAATGTTCATTTATGTTTTCTTTTAATTGGGGTTTATCCTTGATTTTATGTATATGCATTTTAATGATTTTGTGTATGTATGTATAATTTTTTTATTTTACTTCTGAGTTTTTGCCCCTGAGAAAGGCCCTTTAGGTCAAAACGTGTTGGGGTTTGGTCTGGAAATAAAGAGCCTGTTTCTCCAGGACCAAGCAGGAAGTCAGTCCTCACATATGGGTGACATCGACGTTGATGGAGCCCCCATGTGGAGCATTTTCCCAGCTTTCTAAGAAAGCCTTTGGGAATACACCCATGCATGCGTGGTCCCCTTCCAGCCCAAAGGTGCCATCTTACTCAGTCTTTCTTTTTCTGTGGAGCCCAACGGACGTGAGTCCGTGTCACCCGGAAAAGTTTGATTTTTTTTTCTGCGATTTTCGCTCTCTTTTGTCCGGTTCGACGCTGGTTCCCCTTCCCGCCTGGGTTCGGTACGCCGGTATCGACCCGATCTCGATTTTTTGCCCTTCGTGGCACGCGTTCGTGCTCTTTTTCTTTTTCCCTGGAGGGCCGGTCTTTTGACCTCACGGGGGCCCTTTTTTTCCCGATGGCCTCCAGTGGTTTTAAAAAGTGTGATCGTTGTAAGAAGCTCATGTCTTTTACTGACACACACGACTGCTGCCTGCGTTGCCTCGGGCCAGACCATGATCCCAAGGTCTGTGTCCCATGTGGAAAGATGTCCACCAAGGCACTCAGAAGCCGGCAGCATCAGAAGGAGAGAATTTTTTCTGACTCTGCCTCCGGCCGAGCCCGGACCTCGTCAGAGGCCTCGAGCTTCGTCGGGTTTCCTCTGAAAAGGGGGTCCCCCAGTCGGGAGCATAAGAGTAAGAGGAAGCTCATGAGGACGGCGTTGGAGGATACCCCTGACCGCTGCCCCGGGCCTTTGGAGCTGGAGAAGCTGCCTAAGGTGCCTCGGACAGAGCCGGAGTCCGTCGAGCACGTAAGTCCTGTTGTCCTCGGACTCTCCTCCCAGGGAGCTGACATCGGGCCCGGCGCCGCCGGGGCCCGAGTTGGTGGCTGCTGAGTCTCCTGAGCTTGGACTCAGGCTGACAGCCTTGGAGTGCAGACTGTCTGCCTTCATGGATCAGCAGCGGGTGCTGATGGCCAGCTTGACTGGTGCATCTGCCCCGACCACCGGGACGTCGATGTCTAAGTTGACCCCGGAGACCGAGCCGGTTCTCGAAGCCATGAAGGCCCGAGTCCTGAATCTGTCACGGTCCCCTCAACCTCCCATTCGGGACTGAGGGCGTCGACGCCAATGCCCCCGGCGTCGGGGCGGGTGCTACCGGAGCCCGCGCGGTCAGAGCCCCTCGACTCTTCCTCGGATGAGTCTGCGTGGGAGACCTAGGACAAGGAGTCCCCCGATACCTTTCGGACTTGGTGTGTCCCTTCAGACTCACCGCAGTCCGAGCCCCGGAGTAGGTCCCCACCGGAGGACACCCGGTTCTCGGAGTTTGTAAGGGACATGGCCAAGACTTTGGCTGTTCCTGCGGATCCCGAGGAGGAGCCTCGAGCCAAAGAGCTCGATGCCCTGCAGTATGACTCTCCCCTGAGGGAGGCCTTTACTGTGCCGGTTCCTCCGATGCTGAAATGGCTCCTCTTCTGAATGTGGGAGGCATTAGCCTCGGCGCCGGTTTTGAGCAAGCGGATCGATTCCATGTATTGAGTCCGAAAGAGCCCTGGGTTCCAGAAGGCGCAGCTGTCGCACCATTCTATGGTTGTGGAATCGGCCATGCAACGTCTGAAGAGCCAGAAGATGCACTCTGCAGTGCCCCCCGGTAGGGAGGCCTGAAGCCTGGATGCCATCGGCAGAAAGTACTTCCAGGGCTTGATGCTTGCTTGCCGTGTCCAGTCCTACCAGCTGTACATGGGCATGTACTTGCGGGACCTGGCTAAGAAAATAGCCGGGTTCTCGGCTGGCCTCTCCGGGGAACCTTTGCAGAGGTTCAAGACTTTGTCCTCGGGGATCCAGGAGTGCTCCAAATTCATCTCCCGGGCAGCCTACGATGGCTTTGAGGCTTCGGCCCGAGTAGCGGCGGCTGGCATCGGTGCTCGACGCCAGGCATGGCTACAGTCATCGGACCTCGAGCCATGGGTATAGGACAAGTTGGTCGATGTCTCATGCCGGGGTGAAAACCTCTTCGGCAAGCCCATGGCCAAAAAGGCCGCTGAGCTCGAGACCGAGACTCTGACAAGGACAAGGTTGTCCAGAAAAACGTCTGTCCCTTCTCATAAGAAGAAGGGCTCGGGGAAAAAGACCTTTTACCTGAGGAAGTCATCTGCCTACAAACCTTTCCCTCACTATCAGGCCTCCCCAGCTCCCCAGTAGGGTCAGCAGGCCAAGGGGCAGGGACATGGGCCCCGTAGGCAGAAAGCCCCCAAGCCAGAAAGCCCCCAAGCCTCCAGCTCCTGCTCCTACTCAGAAGGGAGGGGGTTTTTGACTCCCACTGCATAGCCTCTCCACCTCTGCTGGCCCATCTCAGCACGGGAGGTCGGTTGGCCCTGTTTGCCCACCAGTGGCCGCTCATCACAAGAGATGCTTGGGTACTGAGCATAGTCCAGAAGGGCTATCTGCTCCATTTCAATCAGGTACCCCCCTCCTACTTTCCAGGGGAGCCTCCAAGGCCTACTCTGCATCAGGAACTCCTTCTCCAGGAACTGCAAGGTCTTCTTCAAGACAGGGCGGTGGAGCCTGTACCTCCCCACCTGCTGGGGCAGGGCTTCTACTCCAGGTACTTTCTTGTGCCAAAGAGAACTGGAGGTCTCCGGCCCATTCTGGACTTGAGAAATCTCAACAAGTTCTTGGGAAAGGAAAAGTTCAAGATGCTTACTCTTGGAACACTGCTGCCCTACCTCCAGCAGGGAGATTGGCTATGCTCCTTAGTTCTGAAGGATGCATACACTCACATCCTCATTCATCCACACCACAGAAAATACCTAAGGTTTGTGGTAGGAGGAAACCATTTTCAGTACAGAGTACTGCCCTTTGGCCTAACCTCCGCCCCACGGGTCTTCACAAAGTGCCTGGCAGTGGTGGCGGCCTACTTGAGAAACCAGGGTATTTTTGTCTTCCCCTACCTGGACGACTGGCTCATCAGAGGTCAGACTCTCCAGGAGGCCAGGCAAGCCACCCTCCGTACTGTCTCTCTCCTTCAGCAACTAGGCTTTGTCATAAACTTCGCAAAGTCCACTTTGCTCCCCTCCCAGAACCTGGAGTTCATAGGAGCACGGTTAGACTCCCTGCATGCAAAAGCTTACTTGCCAGAAGACAGAGCGGGAAGGCTGATGGACTTGGCCAGCCAGTTTCTAGACAACCCACTGGTTTCCGCCAGACTTTGTTTATGGCTCCTGGGCCACATGGCTTCAACGGTGCATGTGACCCCCAATGCCCGCCTGAATATGAGGCCTGCACAGTGGTGTCTCCAGGACTTGGTGGAGGCAGGCTACAGGAAGCTTAAGAGACAAAGTAAGGGTGTCCAAACCCTTCCTGATCTCCCTGCTGTGGTGGCTACACCCCCCCCAACCTTCTACAGGGAATTCCTTTTCAGGTACCTGTTTCCACTGTGGTACTCACAACCGATACCTCCTTGCAGGACAAGTGCACACAGGGCCTGTGGTCTCCATGGGAGGCCACGCAACAAATCAATCTGCTGGAACTCCGGGTGATACGCTTAGCCCTCAAAGCCTTCTCTCACACCCTGGCCCACCAATCTGTCTTGGTGCAGACAGACAACCAGGTGGTAATGTTCTATGTGAACAAACAAGGGGGCACGGGGTCCAGACTCCTGTGTCAGGGGGCACAGGCCCTCTGCTCTTTTGCACTTCGACACAATATGCTGCTCAGGGCAGTCTATCTTCCTGGCCATGAAAATTTCCTGGCAGACAGATTGAGCAGAGTTCTACAGCCTCACGAATGGCAACTGCACCCTTTGGTGGTTCAGCACATTTTCCTGAAATGGGGACTTCCATCCATAGACCTCTTTGCCAGTCCCCTAAACCGGCAGCTGCCTCAGTTCTGCTCCAGGCAGCCGCATCCCACGAGATTCGCAGCGGATGCCTTCCTGATCTCATGGTCCAAGAGCCTCCTGTATGCGTTTCCTCCCACGCCCCTGGTGGCCCGAACCTTGTTCAAGATTCTAAGGGACAGGGCCTCGGTCATATTGGTAGCCCCCAGATGGCTGAGGCAGCCCTGGTTCCCGCTTTTGTTACAGATGGCGGTGGACACCCCACTCCCTCTGGGGTTGCAACCCGATCTTCTTTCTCAGGATCAGGGTTCCCTTCTGCACCCCAATCTCAAAACTCTCAATTTGATGGCCTGGAGGCTGCAAGGGTAATGTTGGCTCCCTGGGGCCTGCCTCAGGACGTTGAAGAGGTGGTCTTGGCCTCTAGGAAGCAATCTACCAGAAAGACCTATGCCCTGAAGTGGAAACGGTTCTCCTTGTGGTGTGACAAATGCCAGGAGAACCCTTTCTCCTGCCCTGTGCCAGTGGTGCTTCAGTACCTGCTGCACGTGTCTAATCAGGGTCTTAAGTCCAATTCTGTTCGGGTACACCTTTCTGCTCTGGCAGCCCACCACTCACAGGTGGAAGGGCACTCTTTATCGGCTCACCCCTTGGTGTCCCAGTTCCTCAGAGGCTTGCTCTTGCTAAAGCCTCCTCTCCATCCACCAGCCCCTGAGTGGGAGTTGAATGTGGTCTTGCAGCAGCTTACTCACCCTCCCTTTGAGCCGATGGCTACGTGTCCTCTCTGCTTCCTTTCTTGGAAGGCTCTTTTCCTAGTGGCACTGACCTTGGCCAGATGAGTGAGGGAACTTCAAGCCTTGGTCTGTGACAGGCCATACACTCGCTTCTGTAGGAACAGGGTAGTCCTTAGGACTCATCCTAAGTTCCTCCCGAAGGTAGTCTCCTCTTTCCACCTCAATCAGGAGGTGGTTCTTCCAACATTCTTCCCTAGGCCCCATGCCAGGCGGGCTGAGGAGCTCTTGCATACCCTGGACTGTAGAAGAGCCTTGTCTTTCTACATTGATTGTACTAAGGGTCATAGGAGGGCTACTCAGCTCTTCGTCTCCTTTGACCCGAACAACTTGGGGTTGTCTGTCTCCAAGCGTACCTTGTCCATATGGGTGGCGGACTGTATCACCTAGGCTTACAGGGCAGCAGACCTTCCCGTGCAGGGTCGAGTCACAGCTCACCGTGTCCGGGCCATGGCTGCATCAGTAGCTCATCTCTGTTCTGTACCGTTGGCAGACATCTGTAGGGCTGCAACTTGGTCCTCAAGCCAGACCTTTGCAGCTCATTACTGCCTGGAGAGGGAGTCCCGTAGGGACAGTGCTTTTGGTCAGGCAGTACTCCAGAATCTCTTTGAGGTTTAGGCAACTCCTGCCCTCCAGCCCTCTTGTTGGGCTACTGGTGGGATCTCAGTAAAATTCTTTTCCTGATGCTGAGGCTTCACAGAGGGAGCTCTATTTTTCACCTGGGTTCCTGGTAGCCCAGAGCTAGGGAGTCACCCATATGTGAGGACTGACTTCCTGCTTGGTCCTGGAGAAAGAGTAGTTACTCACCTGTAACAGGTGTTCTCCAGGAGCAGCAGGAATCAGTCCTCACAACCCTCCCTCTTCCCCTGGGAGTTGCAGTTGTACATAGTTCATTTTGGTTTTTGTGCTGTCTTTTAGCTATGTCATCTGACTGAGCAAGATGGCACCTTTGGGCGGGAAGGGGACCACGCATGCATGGGTGTATTCCCAAAGGCTTTCTTAGAAAGCTGGGACAATGCTCCGCATGGGGGCTCCATCGACGTCGATGTCACCCATATGTGAGGACTGATTCCTGCTGCTCCTGGAGGCAATGTTCCCTCTAATTTTCTGTAGGCTGTGTGCACATAAAATATCAGCTGTGCAGCTTTTGAAGGAAGGTTAAATTTTTGTGCGCCACATAACGACACTCGGAGTTATATATTTTAAAATTTGACTACCTGTCAGAATACAGTATGTACACCACATTGATTGCACTAGAAAATATTGTAAAACTTGTGAAAACCGTAAATACACAACAACTTTTAAATTTTAAGACATCTGTGTTGTTTTCTATCAGAATCAGAACCATAATTTTTGTGCGCTCTGTTGTAAAGTATGTGCGCTAGCTTGGCGAGGTGTGTGCGCGCGCACACGCGCACAGCTTAGAGGGAACAGTGGTTACAGGTGAGTAACTACTCTTTCTGTCCTACGAATCTGCTTCTTCGTTGTTCTCCTCTGGTCGGTTCATGAACCAGCTGCTCCAAGAAGCAGTAATTTTTCATCTAGAAACTTTGTCTCCCTAGCATATCCTACAGTAACACTGATCCAGTCAATATCGGGGTAATTGAAATCACCATTATTACTGTGCTGTAACTTTTGTTAGCTTCCCTGATTTCTTTGAGCATTTCATCATCCATTTGTTCATTCTGGCCACCCGATAGTACACCCCCACTGCCATCGCCTTCCCCTTTTTACATGGAATTTCAATCCATAGAGATTCTACAGTGAATTTTGTTTCCTGCAAAACTTTTAATCCTGTGTGACACAATGCACTCTCTAACATAGAGTGTAACCCCTCCACCAATTTGATCAGCTCTATCATTGCGATATAGTTTGTATCCAGGTATCACAGTGTCCCACTGGTTGTCGTCCTTCCACCATGTCTCTGAGATTCCAATCACATCTAACCTCTCATTTAGTGCTATATATTCTAACTCTCCCATCTTATTGTTTAGACTTCTAGCATTTGCATACAAGCATTTTAGAGACTGTATTTTATTCATATTAATCTGGTTATTGATAGGCAGGGGTAATTTGGAATCTTTAAGCTTTGTCTGCTCCATATTCAAGAGTATTTGGGTTACTTTTGTCTTTAATGGAACCTCTCTGTCGATATGCCCTAACTTCAATCTTTTGGTAGTACCCACCACATACCTGATTCTGCAAATGTAGAAGACACTATACGCTGTAAGTGTACACTTTTCAACTTGCTTAGGGGGAGATAAGAAAGAGCTCTATAGAATAATGAATGGAGTAGAACAGGTAAAGGTAGATCAGTTTCTAGCCAACTGCTTCTAGCTGCTACTCCAACCTTCTACTGCTACTTTCACCTTGCTGCACCTTATGTCTGGAACAAACTACCTGTGTCTGTACGCCAGGCACCTTCTCTAGCCCTCTTCAAATCCAGGTTGAAAACTCACCTCTTCGCTGCTGCTTTTGGATCCTGACTCACCTGATCTCCTTTTTTCTTTCCCCTTATTCTACCCCTGCTTACACCTCTGTGTTTTGTCTTAACTAGATCATAAGCTCTGAGCAGGGATTCTCTCTTACATGTCTGTGCAGTGCTGCGTACGACTGGTAGCAGGGCCGGATTTACCTTGAGTGAGGCCCTACGCCAACAAAAATTGTGGGCCCCCAGCAGGGGTGGCCCAAGGGGGGTGCGGGGCCTCATTTGCATAAGGGGCCTAATTTGCATAAATATTTGCATAATGTTACCATATACTAACTTTTAGTAAACGTGCCTCTTAATGAGTGTATGGATAAAGAAAGACTAAAAGATTTCTACATTACTATAATCCAGTGCCAACCCATAGCAAACCCGCCCTATCCTAACAGCACTACCAGGACTCACAAAGCACCATACTCTACCAATCAAAAGGCAACACTGCAAATATTAAACCAATACATTTCAGAGAACAACAATACATGACCTACTGGGGAAAGAGAACAAGTGGCAATGTCAAATAGGAATTATATAAACAGAACACCTCAGCTCAGTTACACATGCAGAACATAGACCATCACCAAACAAGTAATCACAATTTAGAAACAGGAAGATAATAATTAAACTGGGAATCCCAAAAGCCAAACTTGGAATGTACAACAACACTGTAGAAATAAAACTATACATTATTTTGCTCTTGTACTAAACAAAGCGCAGACGTTAATGATGCACATTTACCAGAGCTGACATATTCCAATTAATAAATTCTAAATAAAGAGATATTTTTCTACCTTTTGTGCATTTTTTTTCAGCTGCAATTGCTCCAGCCGGTTTCTTCGTGTCTTCTGCTAACTCTCCATCGTCTGCTGTCCATTTGTCCTTTCTTCTCTCTTCTAGTTTTTTTCCATTCTCTCTCTACATCTGCTTTAACATACTAATCTTTCTCCTTTTGCTCTTTCCTCATTCCTATTTCATCCACTCAAATTTTACCCCTCCATCCTCAATCCCCACTTACTCTCCCAATACCCGGCCAATTGTAGATTTTTTTATCCCTCCCACACAAAATATTTTTCCCTTCTCCATTTTACTCTTCCAGCCCCATCCATTCTAATCCTCCCCCAACATCAGCTCCCTTCTAGTTCCAGCCTCACCCAGCATCCATTCCCTTCTAGTCCCTGCATCAGCCCATTTCCAGTCCTAGCCACCCATCAGCCCATTTCCAGTCCTAGCAACCCCCCAACCCAATACCAGTCCTAGCCCCCCATCAACCCACTTCCAGTCCTAACCCCCCATCACCCCATTTTCAGTTTAAGCCCCCCCTATAACCCATTACCAGTCCTAACCCCCCATCAGCCCACTTCCAGTCCTAACCCCATTAGCCCACCTCCAGTCTTAACCCCCCCATAGCCCATTACCAGACAGCCCCCATCAGCCCACAGCCCATTATCAGTCTTAACCCCCCCATAGCCCATTACCAGTTCTAGCCCCCCCAACAGCCCACAGCCCATTACCAGTCCTAACCCCATCAGCCCACCTCCAGTCTTACCCCCCCCAGCCGATTTCCAGTTCTAGCCCCACCCCATAGCCCATTACCAGACAGCCCCCATCAGCTCACAGCCCATTACCAGTCTTAACCCCCCCTAGCCCATTACCAGTTCTAACCCCCCCAACAGCCCACAGCCCATTACCAGTCCTAACCCCATCAGCCCATTTCCAGTCCTAGCCCCCATCAGCTCACATCCCATTACCAGTCTTAACCCCCCCATAGCCCATTACCATTTCTAACCCCCCCAACAGCCCACAGCCCATTACCAGTCCTAACCCCATCAGCCCACCTCCAGTCTTAACCCCCCAGCCCATTTCCAATCCTAGCCCCCCCATAGCCCATTACCAGACAGCCCCCACAGCCCATTATCAGTCTTAACCCCCCCATAGCCCATTACCAGTCCTAACCCCCCCAGCCCATTTCCAGTCCTACCCCCCCTCCCATCGGCTCAAGTAAAATAAAATTTTAAAAAAGCAAAACCGCTGGCTGCTACCAAGGCCGCGGCAGCATGGATGGTCCCGCGGGGCCCCCTCTGCCCTGCCGAATCCCCGGCTGAGCCCCTCCGTGCCGGCTTTGAGAGGCGCGAAGGGAGAGTGTCTCCCTCACGTCTCTGTTAAGCCTGCAGGGGCTGATGGGAAATTTCCCATCAGCCCTTGCGGGCTTAACAGAGACGCGAGGGAGACACTCTCCCTTCGCGCCTCTCAAAGCCGGCACGGAGGGGCTCAGCCGGGGATTCGGCAGGGTAGAGGGGGCCCCGCGGGAACGTCCATGCTGCCACGGCAGCTTTTTGTGGGCCCTTGCCAGCTGTGGGCCCTACGCCATGGCGTATATGGCGTATAGGTAAATCCGGCCCTGACTGGTAGCGCTATACAAATGCTCAGTAATAGTAGTAGTTTACTCCTTCTAGAAGTAGGACTATGGGACATGCAATGAAGCTACAATGTAGCACATTTAAAACCAATTGGAGAAAATATGTTTTCACTCAATGAGTAAGCATTGCTATAGGATGTAGTAAAAGGTGTTAGTGTATCCGGGTTTAAAAGAGCTTTGGACATGGTCCTGGAGGAAAAGTCCATTAACTAGTTGTTATGGTTCTACTTATTGAGTTATCATAATGTTCTAATGTTATTACCCTATGGTTTTATGTAACTGCTAAACTATGCAGAGGTAATTGTTAGATGTAAACAGATGCTGATCACTGGAAGGAGCGGTATAAAAAATGTGCTCAAATAAATAAATAAAACTAAAGAGAACCAGGGAACTGCACTGCTTAGCCCTGGATAAGAAGCATGGAATCTGTACTCCTTTTAGGAACCTGAATTGGCCACTGCAGGAAATATGATACTGTGCTTGATGGACCTTTGGTATGACCCAATATGAAATTTCTCATACTCTTATGTAAAATTCTCATATCTGTTCACTGACAAAATTGTTTGAAGACCAGGTAATTAAAATAAGAGATGTGATTCCCCAGCAGCGTTCTTTCAAATTGCTTGCTGGCAGTCTAGGGCAATGTTTTGACTTGTTTCCCCCCCCCCCCAGCCCCCCCTGAGGAAATGATCTCACATTCAGCCATGAGGACGGAAAGATGGGGCTACAAGTGAGATCTTTACTTAAAATCAATGCGGTTGGCTCTGCAAAATGGCAAGAGTTGATGTTCAGTGGTTACATGGTCATGTACCAGAGCGAGCGTGATCGAAGTATAACACCAGAACTGTCCTGCAGCAGCAGCTAGGAATCCACCATGGTGGGGGGACCATAATGGGGGGAGGAGATCACAGCTGAAGGTTTGCCTAGGGTGCCAGATATCCTTGGGCCAGCCCTGGTACAGTGTAAGCATTTAAAGGCAAGTTGCACAGAGGACAAGCTTCAGAAATCAACTTTTGTCATAGGAAACTACAGTCATAGGGGATGGGGAGATATTGGACAGATGGGGGTAGGGAGAAAGAAAGGGACAGTGGAGAAACTGATCTATGAGGGGTGACAGAGGAATATGCTAGGCTTTGAGAGGTGGACAGATGGTGATATTGGAGTGGATAAGAGAGACCATGGAGGGAGGGGCTGAAAGGGAAAGATCAGTAGATCAGAGACAGAAGGATCAAGGAGAAATGCAAACGGACAGCAGACACTGGAAAGAGGGTTAAGAGAAAATAGAGCATAGCAGAAGAAAGACTGGACTCACTGTGACCGAAAAATAAAAAAGTCCAGACAACAAAGTATTTTATTTTTAATGTATTAACTGGAATATGTTGGCTTTGGGAATGTGCATTGCTGATCTGTTTTGTTCACTATAAGAGGTGCATTTCTGTTTCTCCAGTGTTGCTATCAAAGTGGAATTTGACTTCTTGGAGTTGGTTTAATTATGGTCTTTCTCTTTCTAATTTGTGGTCCTTTTGTTTTATATTTGGTGAGGGTCTGTGTGTTGTGTGTGAGTGACCAAGGTCTGATATTCTGTTAGCATGCAGCTTCAGTGTAGAGATCTCCAGCACTGCCACTTGTTCTGTTTTCCCAGTGGGAAAGGTTCTCCAGATGAACTAATTTAATATTTATGGTACTGTTTTTTATAGATAGGATTGGTGCTATGTGGGTCCTGGTAATGGTTATGGCAGGTTTGCTATGAACTCTGGCTGGTCTTTCTGCAGGGTTTTATAGTACTTCCTCATGTATAGGGTAGTTGGTGTTGGAAGGAAGCCAAGACCATCCACCACCTCTCTGCAGCCAACAAGAGATCAACATAGTCCAGCAGTCACAACCTCCTCTCGATTTCAGCTTCTTTCACCCTCTCCCACAATGCCACCCCCAACAGCACTTTCTGTTATGCATCATTCATTTGGAACTGCCTTACCCCAGAAATCTGGGCCCTCACAGACCTAGTCGAATTCTGGAGTAAGCTAACAATCTTCCTCTTTCTGGAACACTTTGGCACTGACTCTTGTATGTTTTTGACTGTATGGCGCTGCGTGCGTGGTGCTATATAAGTGCTGAATAGTAATAGTAGTAGTAACCTTCCCAGCACATCATCTTATCAACCTACTGCAGCACCAATTCAGCCTCATGTAAACAGTTGTTTAACACTCAGTTATATATTGTTGACTATGTCGATATAAAGCTGCTTGTTCTATTGTTCCATGTGAATGACTGTGACTGGTAGATACAGTGGTACAAAAAAAAGTTGCTAAATAAATAAATGTAGAAAGTAGGGTGCTTCTTTCACCCCACTGCACATGTAAATAGTGGTCAGACGCTCATAAGATTATGCTGAGACAATAATGACAATCACCATGGCACCTTAATGTAGCCCAATTTATTGAGGCTGAGACTTCAATAAATTGGTTAGCCTATAACATGTTACCTGCCTCTCATTTGCTACTCTGGAATAACACAACTTCATCTCGGAAACTGTTATCAAGTTGGGAGAAAAGAGGCTTGCAAACAGCTCCATGGGAATGCAACAGGGCGGGGGGGAGGGATGCACAGGGCAGTAGAAAAGGTAGCATAGGCCCTATCTGCCCCAATGTATAATGAAGGTAAGGCTGCTACTGCCGCTCTCAGTCACGTGTTATGGAAGGGTGATGCCCAGCTCCTCATTTATACTGTATTTGAGAAGTAATGCCTCTTGCTCTCTGACAGTGGTTGCAGGAAGCACTTTCTAGCGTCTCATATATAATAATTTAGTTTGTGGTGGAGCCTCCTCTTCCTTCTCTATCTGTGACCACCTGAGGCAGTTTTTATCTTTCTCCTGCTGCTCTCTGACAGTGAGTAGAAGCGGGTGAGTTCCAGCCCCTCATGTATAATGTAGTTCAGGGTGGCACCTCCTCTCCCGCTTGCAGCTCTATGAGTGGCTATCGGAGAGCGAGTTCCAGCCCCTCATGTATAATGTAGTTCAAGATGGCACCTCCTCTCCCTCTTGCAGCTCTGAGTGGCTATCGGAGAGCGAGTTCCAGCCCCTCATGTATAATGTAGTTCAGGGTGGCACCTCCTCTCCCTCTTGCAGCTCTATGAGTGGCTAGCGGAGAGCGAGTTCCAGCCGCTCATGTATAATGTAGTTCAGGGTGGCACCTCCTCTCCCTCTTGCAGCTCTATGAGTGGCTAGCGGAGAGCGAGTTCCAGCCCCTCATGTATAATGTAGTTCAGGGTGGCACCTCTCCCTCTTGTAGCTCTATGAGTGGCTATCTGAGAGTGAGTTCCAGCCCCTCATATATAATGTAGTTCAGGGTGGCACCTCCTCTCCCTCTGGCAGCTCTATGAGTGGCTATCGGAGAGCGAGTTCCAGCCCCTCATGTATAATGTAGTTCAGGGTGGCACCTCCTCTCCCTCTTGTAGCTCTATGAGTGGCTAGCGGAGAGCGAGTTCCAGCCCCTCATGTATAATGTAGTTCAAGGTGGCACCTCCTCTCCCTCTGGCAGCTCTATGAGTGGCTATCGGAGAGCGAGTTCCAGCCCCTCATGTATAATGTAGTTCAAGGTGGCACCTCCTCTCCCTCTTGCAGCTCTATGAGTGGCTAGTGGAGAGCAAGTTCCAGCCCCTCATGTATAATGTAGTTCACGGTGGCACCTCCTCTCCCTCTTGCAGCTCTATGAGTGGCTATTGGAGAGCAAGTTCCAGCCCCTCATGTATAATGTAGTTCAGGGTGGCACCTCCTCTCCCTCTTGCAGCTCTATGAGTGGCTATCGGAGAGCGAGTTCCAGCCCCTCATGTATAATGTAGTTCAAGGTGGCACCTCCTCTCCCTCTTGCAGCTCTATGAGTGGCTAGTGGAGAGCAAGTTCCAGCCCCTCATGTATAATGTAGTTCAGGGTGGCACCTCCTCTCCCTCTTGCAGCTCTATGAGTGGCTATCGGAGAGCGAGTTCCAGCCCCTCATGTATAATGTAGTTCAGGGTGGCACCTCTCCCTCTTGTAGCTCTATGAGTGGCTATCTGAGAGTGAGTTCCAGCCCCTCATATATAATGTAGTTCAGGGTGGCACCTCCTCTCCCTCTGGCAGCTCTATGAGTGGCTATCGGAGAGCGAGTTCCAGCCCCTCATGTATAATGTAGTTCAGGGTGGCAGTTGGACAGCTGCAGGGCTCGGGGGGGCTGGCTTAGGACTGGAAATGGCCTGATGAGGGGGGGCGTGGCTAGGATCTGAAATGGGCTGATGGTGGGGATGGTGCTAGGACTGGAAATGGCTGATGGTGGGGATGGTGCTAGGACTGGAAATGGCTGATGGTGGGCGAGAATTGGAAATTGGATGGGGGGGGCTAGGACTGGAAATGGGTTGATGGGGGGGGGCTAGGACTGGAAATGGGTCGATGGGGGGGGGGAGAAGAATGGGTCTAGAAGGGAGCAGATGCTGGAGGAGGACTAATAGGGGCTGGCGGAGTGAGGATGGAGAGGGGAGAATAAATTTTGTATGGGTGGGAAGAAAAATCTGATTGGCCAAGTATTGGAAGAGTAAGTGGGGATTGAGGATGGAAGGCTGAAATTTGAATGGATGATAATGGAATAAAGATAGAGGAAAGAGCAAAAGGGGAAGATCAGTATGTTAAAGCAGATCTAGAGAATGGAAAAAACTAGAAAAAAGGACAACGGGACAGTAGACAATGGAGAGTTAGCAGAAGACACAAGAAAGCGACTGCAATTGTTCCAAAGACTGAAAGGTAGAAAAATACTTTTTTAATCTGAATTTATTGTCTGAACTAGGTCAGCTGTGAGAAATGTGCACTGTTAATGTTTGCAGTTTGTTTAATATAAGAGGAAATAAAATTATAAATTAATTTCTCCAGTGTTGCTCAATTGCGAGTCTTTATTCTGTGTTTGGTGATGGTCTGTGTGCGCATCCGAGCCGAGGTATCTGTTCATGTAGTTTCTATATGACAGTGGTGCTTTTCTCTTTCCCCAGTAGGAGATGGATTGGTTTAATAGGTGTAGTGTTGCCTTTTTGATAGGTAGGGTTTGGTGCTTTTTAACTCCCGCTATGGTGGGTGTGCTATGGGTTTTAAATGAGCAGGGTTTATTTATTTATTTAACTTTCTTATATACCGCGTTCTTCTGCATCAACGTGGTTTACATTAAAACATAACCGTCCAGCACAGATGGTCTGCACTGGCTTCATAATATAACAAGGGGTGTATGTACAGGTAATAACAACAGGGTAACTATGTACACATATATACAGGTAAATTGCAATATACGGTTGGAGATGAATCAAATGTGTTCCATTTATAGTACTAGTTAAGGTGCTGGCGGTTGAGAATGCAGTGTAGAAATCTGCTCTTCTTTCTATATCTAGACCCTCATTAAGAGGCATGTTTAGTAAAAGTTAGGACATGTTAACATTATGCAAATGAGTCTCATAGATGGGTTTGCACCCTCTTCGGGCTCGGGGCGGAGGACGGTGCTAGTCCGTTCTCTCCTTACTGCTCTCCGAAAAGGGGAGACGGGCGGGTTCCAGCCCCTCATGTATAATGCACCACGGGTGGAGGGCGGTGCCTTCGTTCGCTCCTTGCTGCTCTCCGTCAGTGAGTGGAGGCGGGGGGTGGGAGTGGTTCCAGCTTCTCGGGTATAATGTAGCTCAGGGGGGCGGGGCTGGTTCCAGCTTCTCGGTTATAATGTAGCTCAGGGGGGCGGGGCTGGTTCCAGCTTCTCGGTTATAATGTAGCTCAGGGGGGCGGGGCCTCCGTTCCCTCTTGCTGCTCTCCGTCACTGAGTGGAGGCGGTTCCAGCCCCTCATGTATAATGTAGCAAGGGGGCGGGGCCTCCGTTCCTTCTTGCTGCTCTCCGTCAGTGAGTGGAGGCGGTTCCAGCCCTTCATGTATAATGTAGCTAAGGGAGGCGGGGCCTCCGTTCCTTCTTGCTGCTCTCCGTCAGTGAGTGGAGGCGGTTCCAGCCCCTCATGTATGATGTAGCTCATGGGGGCGGGGTTTCCGTTCCCTCTTGCTGCTCCGTCAGTGAGTGAAGGCGGTTCCAGCAGCTCATGGGGGTGGAGCCTCCGTTCCCTCTTGCTGCTCTCTGTCAGTGAGTGGAAGCGGTTCCAGCCCCTCATGTATAATATAGCTCCTAGGGGCGGAGCCTCCGCTCCCTCCTCCTGGCGCCGCTGCCGGTCTCCCTCCGTGGCAAAGGCAGCGGCGCTGCGCCGGGATGGCCGTGTGGTCCCGGGCTGGGAAGAGCGAGCTGCTGGAGCTCTTACTGCGCGAGCGCTGGCTGCCGGTTCTGGCAGAGCTGAGCGCGGAGAGCCTGACGCTGACCTCTGACCCGGAAGCGGCGGAAGCGTCGAGCGGAGCCCCGAACGGGCTGTGGGAGACGGAGGCGAGCGCGGAGCCTGTGCGCGAGGTGCGGGTGCTGAAGCAGGAGGCAGGCGGCTTGGGCCTCAGCATTAAGGGCGGGCGCGAGAACCGGATGCCCATCCTCATCTCCAAGATCTTCCCGGGACTCGCCGCGCACCAGAGCCGGGCGCTGCGCGTGGGCGACGCCATTCTGGCCGTTAACGGCACCGACCTGCGCCACGCCACCCACGACCAGGCCGTGCAGCTGCTCAAGAAGGCGGGCAAGGACGTGCTGCTGGAGGGTGAGAGCCGGCAGTGGCAACTGGGGTGCAAATATGGGGGGAGTTGCTACTATTAAAGACGGAACAGCCGGGGTGGGAATGCTGTTGGGGGAGGAGCCAGGGTGCTGTTGGGGGAGGAGCCCCCAGGGGAAGAGGAGGAGCCAGGGGGTAGTGCTGTTGGGGGAGGGGGAAGAGCTGGGGGTGCTGTTGTTGGGAGGAGGAGGAGGAGCTGGGGGAGATATGATAGAAGTCTATAAATTAATGAATGGAGTGGAACGGGTAAACGTAGATCGACTGTTTACATTATCAGAATATAGAAAGACTAGGGGACATACAATGAAGCGACAGGGTAAACTATTTAAGACTAATAAAAGAAAATATTTTTTCACTCAAGGTGTAATCAAACTCTGGAATTTGTTACCGGAGGATGTAGTAAAGGCTGTTAGTGTAGCTGGGTTTAAAAAAGGTTTGGACAAGTTCCTGGAGGAAAGGCCCATAAACCATTATTAAGAAGGGACCCAGGATATCAATGCTTGACCCAGTACAAGCATTGCAGAACCTGTGTCTTTTGGGGAAACTGTTAGGTACGTATGACCTAGATTGGTCACTGTTGGAAACAGGATACTGGGCTTGATGGACCTTGGTCTGACCCAGTATGGCATATCTTATGTTCTTATGGTGCTGCGGGGAGGAGGAGCTGGGGGTGGTGAGGATCTCGGGGGTGGTGCTGCTGTTGCGGGGCAGAGGAGCTGGGGGTGGTGCTGTTGCAGTGGGGGAGGAGCTGGGGGTGGCGGCACTGGTGCTTGGGGGAGGAGCTGGGGGTGGTGCTGTTGTTGCGGTGGGGGGAGGAGCTGGGGGGTGTTATTGGTGGATAAGCTGGGGGGAGTGCTGCTGTTGCAGGGGGGGAGCCGAGGGGGGGTGCTGTTGGGGGAGAAGCTGGAGGGAGTGCTGTGGTTGCGGGGAGGAGGAGCTTGGGGTGGTGCTGTTGTTGGGGAGGAGGAGCTTGGGGTGGTGCTGTTGCGGTGGGGGGGAGGAGCTGGGGGGTGCTGTTGGAGAAGTTGGAGGGAGTGCTGTGGTTGCGGGGAGGAGGAGCTTGGAGGTGATGCTGTTGTTGCGGTGGGGGGGAGGAGCTCGGGGGTGCTGTTGGGGGAGAAGCTGGGGGAGTGCTGCTGTTCCGGGAGGGGAGCCAGGGGGGTGCTGTTGGGGGAGAAGCTGGGGGGAGTGTTGCGGGGGGGGGGGCGAAGGAGCCGGAGGGGGCGCTGCTGTTGGGGGAGAAGCTGGGGGGAGTGTTGCGGGGGGGGGGGCGAAGGAGCCGGAGGGGGCGCTGCTGTTGGGGGAGAAGCTGGGGGGAGTGTTGCGGGGGGGGGGGGTAGGAGCTTGCGGGGGCGCTGCTGTTGCGGGAGGAGCCGGAGGGGGCGCTGGGGTTGCGGGAGGGGGCGGAGGTGCCGGAGGGGGCGGTGCCGTTGCGGGGGGGGGAGCCGGAGCCGGGGGGAGGAGGAGCCGGAGGGGGCGCTGCTGTTGCGGGGGGGGGGAGGAGGAGCCGGAGGGGGCGCTGCTGTTGCGGGGGGGGGGAGGAGGAGCCGGAGGGGGCGCTGCTGTTGCGGGGGGGGGGGAGGAGGAGCCCGAGGGGGCGCTGCGGTTGCGGGGGGGGGGGGGAGGAGGAGCCGGAGGGGGCGCAGCGGGTGGGGGGGGGGGGGGGGGTGGAGCCGGGGGGGGCGCTGCTGTTGCGGGGGGGGGGGGGAGGAGGAGCCGGAGGGGGCGCTGCTGTTGCGGGGGGGGGGGGAGGAGGAGCCGGAGGGGGCGCTGCTGTTGCGGGGGGGGGGAGGAGGAGCCGGAGGGGGCGCTGCTGTTGCGGGGGGGGGGAGGAGGAGCCGGAGGGGGCGCTGCTGTTGCGGGGGGGGAAGGAGCTGGGGGAACGTTGCTGCTGCTGATGCAGGGGGGGGAGGAGCCGGGGGTTGCTGCTGCTGTAGCAGGGGAGGAGGAGCCGGGGGTGCTGTTGGGCGGAAGGAGCCCAGGGGAGGAGCTGGGGGTGCTGACATTTGGAAGAAAGAATTCATTTGGTTGAAAGAAAGGAGGGTGTTGCTGGCGGGTATGGATTTTGTTAGGGGGAGGAAGATTGCTACCGGAGGCAGGGAGGGTCTTGCTTAGAAGATCAGGATACCAGGGAGGTGATGTAGGAAGATGAGCCTGGGGGAGGGAGCATATAGATTTTTTATTTATTTTATTTACATTCTCTTATATACCGCGCTATTCTGCATCAGTGCGGTTTACATTGAACAAACTGAAATTACATTGAACAGGGCATTATAACTTGGAGATAACTATTTTACAGGGAACAAGGGCTATGGAGGGTTAAGTGGCTTGCCCAAGACCACAAGGAGCATCTGTGGGACTAGAAACCCCAGTCCTTCCGGCCCAAGGTTGCTGTCCTTTAGTGGGATTTTCCTTGTTCAAACCTGTTCTGAAACTTTTACAGCATCCACTTGCAATGAGTTTGCTTGTACCAAGATAAATCATATTATATTTTCTCAGCTGTATTTGTGCTATTGCGTAATGCAGGATTAGTGCAGAATTCTGTATAAGGAGTACAACACAGCAATTCGCATTGTCCCCCGATACACCTGCCTCTTTCGCCCCTCCCCTCACCTCCCCACCCCTCTAGTGCTAATCACCGATTGGGCTGCACCTTTTACTCCTTTGCCACCTGGGTCTGACTGCTAAATCTGGAATTTGAAATACTGTACGCAGAATATTTAGATTATTTTTGTGCAAGATTCCCCATCAGTGTAAAACTTCCTGGCATGTCTCTTGGTCTTACCACTTTTGAAAGGTGAAGGACTATCAAAAGGGACTGCCACTGCTGGAAATAAATCTGCACTTATATTACGTGCTGGGAAATTCTCTAAATCTTAGGGAAAAGGCAATTCTTTGGGGTAAAGCTGATAAATCTGTGCATTTTATAATTCAGTGTTTTTGTTAAGTCAGTCAGGGCTTAAGGTACCACCAGAAAGCTTTTCATTTAAATCAGATCAGAGTAGAGCTTAACATAGAAGGTCAAATAGGGTAAATATTCTTTGAGTAGAAAGAAAAAATTGTTTCTAGAGACCTTTACAAAGAGACCTTCCAGTTAGGAGGTAAGAGACCTGTGAAATTGTTTTGTTAAAGCCAAGTGACAGATGAAGGGACAATTTGAAAGGCTCCTTCTATCAAACCAAGGGCTGTGTGAATCACCCAGGAAATTGTTAATAGATTACCTTAGAAGTACAGGTCAGGGTACTGTGTAGCAAGCCAGTTTTTACTAAATGTGATTTTCCTCCCGCCCACTCCAGACATAGCTTTATAGACCCTTAAACCTATTAAAGCGAAAGAGGTGGTCAAATTCACTTTCAGGTTCAGCTGGTTATCCTCATCAGGAATAGATTAATTAATGCCCTGAAATTAATCTTGGGGTGAACAGAGTCCCTTAAACTTGTTAGATATACAAGTTGCAATCAAAACAATATTGAGATTTGTACAATAACACAAGAAGTATAACACTGAAAGTTATTGTCCTCAGTCTCCTTCAAAGTAGTCCCCTTCTGATAAAACACACGTCCTCCAGCATTCCTGCCACTGCTGGAAACAGTTTTGAAATGCCTCTTTTGTTATGCTGTAACGCTGCTGTATCAAATTTTGCTTAATGGTCGCCAAGTCATTGAATCTCCTTCCTTTTAGTAGTAATTTCAGTTCTGAAAACAAGAAAAAGTCGCAGGGTGCGAGGTCAGGTGAGTATGGAGACTGATGGACTTGGCTCGATTTGATGCTTGACCAAGAACTGCTGGACAAGATGTGATGTGTGAGTTGGGGCATTTTCATGATGAAACAATCATTCACCGTTCCTGTACAACTCTGGCCTCTTACGACGAACTGCATCTCTCATATGAGTCAGAACTTGGACCTTATTGATGATTTAGCCTTTTGGAGCATACTCATGATGAACAATACCCTGATGAAAACTGTGAGCATGACCTTGACATTGCTTCTCACCTGACAGACTTTCTTGTGTCTGGGAGAGTTTGGAGTCTTCCATTGTGAGCATTGAGCCTTGGTTTCTGGGTCATAACCATAAACCCATGATTCATCACTGTAATCTTTTTTGATGAAATCTGAGTCATTTTCAACTCATTCCAACAACTCCCTGGCTGCAGACAGACAACCTTCTTTTTGGTTAGAGGACAGGAGTTTTGGCACGAATTTTACAGGCACACGTCTCATCCCCAAATCAACAGTAAGAATGGACTGTACTGACCCAAAACTGACGACCATGTCCTCGGCAAGCTCCCTCATAGTCAATCAATGATTTGAGTGTATTGCGGCACGCACTGCTTCAACTTCAACTTCATCTTCATTCCTGTTCGTGGATGGTCTTCCAGAATGTTCGTCATTGTCAACACTGGCGGCCCTTTTGGAAACATTTGTACCAGTCATAAACTCAAGCATAACTCATGCATTCAACGCCATACACTTGCTGTAACTTATCATAAGTCTCTTTGCACGAATCTCCAAGTTTCTGGCAGAATTTCATGCAAATTCGCTGTTCAATTTTTTTCATTCATCGTAAATCTGACAAACTGCTTTTACATGATACCAAACATCATGCGATTTAAAAAAGTGCATGTGTGCTGCAGCCACGCTACACTCTGCACATGCAGAGCATGTAACTAAGTCACTGCATGCTTAGCAGCATTGTGGTGTGACGTATTTTTCGATCGCACCTTGTAGTTGTATTAGTACAAGTATCCCTAGCAACTTTAAGTAAGTAATAAAATAGCTAAACAAAACAGTCTTTTGCATTGAGTGTCACAACGATTTTCTCCCAGTTGGTGAGGGGCCTTACTAGTGCTCTAGGTGCAAGGAGCTCTTTGCTGTCAGGGAACAAGTCTGACCTCTGGAGGCTAGAGCAGCAAACTTGGAGGAGCTAAGGAATCATTCCATGTCAAGTGGTCTAGGGCTCCCCACCTCACCATCACAGATTTTGATGAAACTTTTGTGCTCAATCTTACATGACTCAAACTGACTTTGGTGAAGTTTGAGATCCACCAGTAGAATGCTTGTGGAGATATAGCACTTTGGTTGATACTATTCTGTGTCTGTGTACAGTATCGCTGCAAAACTTTCATAAATTCAAGTTAAAATATTTCCTTGGTTATTTAAGTAAAACAAATGAAACTTAGCAATCATATGCAACTTTTTACGCTCTATTTAATGAAACTAATGATGAGACCTACAGGGGCGTAGTACTGATGTTTCACCTCCAGTCTGGCAGCCTCTGTTGCCATGGAGGAGAGAGGTCAAATGAAAAGAGAGCATCACCTTGGTGTGGCAGAAAGCGATCCTGTAGCTAGGACCTATCCTCCAGGTGATGTAAAACCCTCTCGAACCAAGGAGGTTTCCCCAGGGATATGTACCCATGAAGGAAGTGTTAGGATGGCCGTTAATAGTTGGCAGTTCAATCATTAGGCATGTAGATAGCTGGGTGGCTGGTGGACGTGAGGATTGCCTGGTAACATATCTGCCTGGTGTGAATGTAGCAGATCTCAAGTGCCACCTAGACAAGATTTTAGATAGTGCTGGGGAGGAGTCTGCTGTCTTGGTAGATGTTGGTACCAATGACATAGGCAAGTGTGGGAGGGAGATTCTGAAGGCCAAATGTAGGTTTTTCAATAGGAACTTAAAATCCAGAACTTCCAGGGTAGCATTCTCTGAAAAGCATCCCTTTTTCATGTGCAGGACCCAAAAGGCAGGCAGAGCTCCAGAGTGTCAATGCATGGATGAGACAATGGTGTAAGTAAGAGGGTTTTGGATTTGCTAGGAACTGGGCAGTATTCTGGGGAAGGGAGGAGCTTTTCTGAAAGGAGAGGCTCCATCTTATCCAGGATGGAACCATGCTGCTGGCATTAACCTTTAAAAGGAGAGAGCAGCTTTTAAACTAGATAATAGGGGAAAACCAACAATAAAATATGCCACATACTGGGTCAGACCAAGGTCCATCAAGCCCAGTATTCTGTTTCCAACAGTGGCCAATCCAGGTCGCATGTACCTAGCAGGTTCCCAAAAAGACCCACAGGTTCCACAATGCTTGTATTGGATAAGCAATGGATTTCCCGGGCCCTCTTTAATAATGGTTTGTGGACCTTTCCTATTGGAACTTGTCGAAACTTTTTTTTTAAACCTAACTACACTAACAGCTTTTACTACTTCTTCCGGTAAAAAATTCCAGTGTTTGATTACGTAGAGTAAAGAAATATTTTCTCATATTAGTCTTAAATGGCTTACATTGTAGCTTCATTGTGTGTCCCCTAATTTTGCTACGTTTTGATTATGTAAACAACTGATTTTTGTTTACCCCTTCTACTACATACATTAATTTATAGACCTCTCTCATATCTCCTCTCGGCTATCTCTTTTCCAAGTTGGAGAGCCCTAACCTTTTAAGCCTTTCCTCATAGGGATAATCCTTCCGTCCCTTTTACCATTTTGGTGACTCTTCTCTAAACCTTTCTAATTCTTATATATCCTTTTTAAGATACAGCAACCAGAATTGCAACCAATCTCCAAGGAATGGTCACACCATGGAATGATACAGAGGTATTTATAATATCTTTTGTTTTATTTTCCATTCCTTTCCTTATGATACCTAGCATTCTATTTTCTCTCTTGGCCGCAGCTGCACACTAGGCCGAGGGTTTCAACATGTTATCCACGATGACGCCTAAATCTTTTTACTGGCTGGTGGTTCCTAATGTGGAACCTTGCATCGTGCAACCATAGTTTGGGTTGTTCTTTCCTAGGTGCATAACTTTGCACTTGTCCACATTAAATCTCTTCTGCCATTTGAATGTCCAGTGTCCCAATTTATCAAAGTCCTCTTGCAATTTTTCACAATCCTCTTGGGGTTTAACAACTTTGAATAATTCCTATTCGTCTCTCCGGGCCAGTCCAGGAATGTAGGGTGGTCAATCCCTTCCAGCAGCTCTGAGGACTGAAACACTTAAACCAAGCTCTTTGCTGACAGGTCCTATAGCTCCCCCTGGTGTCAGAGAGAGTCAGTCTTTCAGTCCTCAGCAGCGAAGGAAGGTGTATGGCTGACAGGTTCCTCAGAGTTGAATAGGAAAGCCGGTCTCAATTTCTTCTGCTTATTGGCTATTGAGCTTTCTGAAAGGAAGTTATAGTGCTTCCAAACGCTGACTATTCGGCCCTAGCAGGGCAGATCAGCTCAGCGCTATTTGCTTGTATTTGCTGGCAAATTTGATTATCACAAAAAAATAAAAAATAAAAATAAGAGAACAGAGCGAGTAAGACCCCTCGAGCACCTTTTGCTGTATTTTCTTCCCCGGCCTCTGGGCAGCTTCAAAAGGGTCTTGGGAATGGTCCGGGAGCCCCGGATCTCTCTTCCCAGTAGCACTGAGCCGCACTTCCGGCTCCCCGCTGGCTGCGGGGGCTGCGGATTCGGGCGGCTTCACCTCTCGCTGCACTTCAGGTAGGCGGTGTACCTAGCGGGGGGGGTTTTGTAGTTTTGCCTTCGCTCGTTTTTGGGGCTAGCGGCATTGCTTAGTCCGACGCGTACTTGTGTCTCTTGCTCCCGGTTCACGGGGATCGCGGGTCTACCGTTTGTTTCAACGCTATTTCGGGGTCTCCGTGGCGGGGTGGAGTCAGCGGTAAGTGCTCCGTTTGAGATGGATCCCCCAAAGGCTTCGGCAGAGGAAGGGTTTCCCTGTCCTCAGGCCCTTACAGATCGGGCGGGAACGGCGGCCATTTTATCACAGCCAGGCTCCGTTCCCGCGCCGACAGTGAAAGTGGCAAAGCGCAGATCTAAGAAGCACACGGCTCCTTCACAGGAGCAGGGCAGTCGACAGGTTTTTGCACCGGGGCACAGCTCTTGGGAGTCCCTTTTTGCTCCTGAATTCATTTTGGCAATGCATCAGGCTTTTCTAATAAAGCAGTCTCAGGCTGCGGACCCCTTCTTGTCTGTCTCTAGGGCAGGGGAGAGCAAGCGTGCTAAATTTGATTCTGACCCTCAGGAGGGGGTCTCCTCTGGGGATGTAGTTTTAGAGACTCCCTTGCTGGCTGCTGCTTCTCTAGCTGAGGACTCCCAGCTGCCAGAGGAAATAGAAGGAATTTCAGAGCCTGGGGTGGACCTATGGCCAGAGGAATTGGAAGAGGGGGAGTTAGGTCCTGGGGAGGACCCTAATGTATTTCGCGTTTTTCGCAAAGAAGAACTGGGTGCATTAATTACACACTCGCTAGCAGCGTTGAATATAGTGCCCCCTAAGGTTCCGCAGGAGCCCTTAGAAGATCCTTTGTTGCAGGGCTTCAAGTCGGAGCAGCGCTGTTTCCCCATTCACAGAGTGATTAAGCAGATGATTGATTCTGAATGGGAGTGCCCAGAAGCCTCTCTGCAGGGCGGTCGTGCGCTGTCTCGGTTGTACCCGGTTCCCCAAGAGGAGAAGGAATTATTGCGCATGCCGAAAGTAGACGCCTTAGTGGCTGCGGTAACCAAAAAAACTACCATTCCTGTTGAGGGCGGTACCGCTCTCAAGGATTTTCAAGATCGCCATTTGGAGGCGCTCCTAAAACAGGCTTTCGATTCCAGTGCCTTGGCGCTTCAGGCTTCAGTGTGTGGAGCATATGTGTCTCGAGCTTCCATCCTCTGGATTCAAGGGGAGGACAGCGCAGGGAAGGAGGCGGACTCCGCAGCGCAGGGAGCAAAGCTAGAGTCTGCTGCTGCCTACCTAGCGGATGCCTTTTATGATTTAGTGAGAATTTCTGCGAAGTCAATGGCGTCTATGATCGCGGCTAGACGGTTTCTGTGGTTATGAAACTGGGCGGCAGATGCTTCGTCTAAGGCGCGTCTCAGTAAGCTTCCCTATAAGGGCAAGCTGCTTTTTGGGGAAGCATTGGAAAAGATTGTGAAGGACTTGGGTGATTCTAAGGGGGGTCGTCTTCCAGAGGATCGGCCGCGACCGTCTAAATTGCCTCCAGGACAGAGGGGACAGGGACGTGTTTTTGGCAGGTTCCGTGGTTCTCGGTTTGCGCCTTATCAGCGTGGTCGTTTTGTGAATAGAAGTCAGTCCTTTCGAGGAGCCCGAGGATTTGGTCGGGGCTTCTTTAACACTCAGCAGTCCGCTCCCAAGAAGCCGCAATGAAGGGGCGCTGGTTCAGGCAGAGATCCCTGTGGGGGGTCGTTTGCAGGAGTTTCTCTCTGCCTGGACCGCTATCACTACAGACCAGTGGGTGCTCGAAATTGTCCGGGACGGTTATGCTCTGGAGTTTGCTCACCCACTGAGGGAGACTTTTGTAGCGTCTCCATGCGTTTCCCATGCCAAGAAAAAGGCAGTCAAGGACACATTGTTGCGCTTGTTGCGCCTTCAGGCGGTAGTACCGGTACCCGCGGACCAGTGCGGGTTAGGTCGATACTCGATTTATTTCGTGGTGCCAAAAAAGGAGGGTTCGTTTCGGTCAATCTTAGATCTCAAGCACGTCAACCGTTGCTTGCGGGTTCCTCATTTCCGGATGGAAACTTTGCGCTCCGTGATTCAGTTGGTGAAACCGGGGGAGGTTCTCTCCTCCATAGACTTAACGGAGGCGTATTTGCATATTCCCATAAGGACAGAGCACCAGAAATACCTGCGATTTGCGCTTCCCATGGGACATTTTCAGTTCCGTGCGCTACCTTTCGGGCTGGCTACGGCGCCTCGAACATTCACCAAGGTAATGGTGGTGGCGGCTGCGGCGCTTCGAAAGGAAGGAATTCAGGTTCATCCGTATCTCGACGTTTGGTTGATTCGTGCTCCCTCAGAGGCAGAGTCTCGTGTGGCGACGGCTCGGGTGGTGTCGTTCCTCGAGCGGCTTGGTTGGGTCATCAATCCGTCCAAGAGTCATCTCGAGCCAGTGAGGAGACTAAAGTATCTGGGCGCTCTCTTCGATACGGCAGTCGGCTCGGTTTTCCTGCCGGAGGACAAGGTACAGAAGCTGATGTCCCAAGTTACGGCCTTCCTGCGCAGGTCGGCTCCAACGGCATGGCGGTATTTGCAGGTGTTAGGTTCCATGGCGGCGGCATTAGACCTGGTTCCGTGGGCCAGGACGCATATGCGTCCGCTGCAACAGGCCTTGCTTTCCAGATGGTCGCCGCAGGATCATCCTCTCTCCCAGCGGTTGCCCTGTCCCGCAGAGGTGCAGGTCAGTCTGCAGTGGTGGTTGGTTCCGGCTCATCTTCAGGCGGGAGTCCCCTTATCGGTTCCGGACTGGATGTTGCTAACAACCGATGCCAGTCTGTCTGGTTGGGGGGCACACTGTGTGGGCCTGATAGCTCAGGGCACTTGGTCGGAGGAGGAGAGTCTTTGGTCGATAAATCGGTTGGAACTCAGAGCGGTACGGTTAGCTCTCGTGCACTTTGCGATTCAGCTTCACGGTTGCGCGGTACGCGTTTTCTCAGACAACTTGGTGACCGTGGCTTACATCAACAAGCAGGGCGGCACGGGGAGTGCCGGCCTGCTGCTGGAGAGCCAACAGCTCTTCCAATGGGCAGAGGCGCATCTATTAGCGATTTCCGCGGCCCATGTGGCAGGGAAGGACAATCTTCAGGCAGACTATCTCAGTCGGCACGCATTGGATCCCGGAGAGTGGGAACTCAATTGCGCGGTGTTTCACGAGATCACAGAGCACTGGATCTCATGGCCACTCAGGCGAATGCCAAAGTGTCTCGGTTTTTCAGCCGGCACAGGGATCATATGTCGGAAGGGCTGGACGGGCTGGTTCAACCGTGGCTGTCCAGTCGCCTTCTCTATGTATTTCCCCTGTGGCCTCTCATCGGTCGAATCATCCAGCGGATAGCGCAGTACGACGGTATGGTAATTCTCATTGCTCCGGACTGGCCTCGGCGTCCGTGGTATGCCGATCTGGTGCGGCTTCTGGTGGCTCCACCGTGGAGATTGCCAGCTCGGGTGAATCTGTTGTTTCAAGGCCCCATCTTAATGCCGCAAGTGGATCGATTCTTACTTACGGCTTGGCTCTTGAAAGGGCTTGGTTGAAGCGCAGAGGTTATTCGTCGGCGGTGATCTCCACCTTATTGAAGTCTAGGAAGACGTCTACATCCTTAGCGTACATTCGAGTTTGGCATGTGTTTGAAGCGTGGTGTGCAGAGAGGCAAGTTTCGCCTTCTCAGGCGCAATTGCCCGACCTGTTGCAGTTCTTACAGGGGGGTTTGGAGAAGGGTCTGGCCCTCAATACTCTTAAGGTGCAGTTAGCGGCGCTCTCTTGTTATAGAGGAAAGGTGAAGGGGTGTTCGCTTGCCTCCCATCCTGATGTACGGCGTTTTCTGAAAGCGGCTGGCCTCATTCGGCCGCCTCTGCGGCAAGTGGTGCCGCCTTGGAACCTCAATTTAGTCTTGGAAGCCCTGACAGAGCCGCCGTTCGCATCCGGGTCGGCGGTTGGGGTGCGAGAGCTCTCCTGGAAGACAGCTTTCTTGGTTGCGTTGTGTTCCGCGCGCAGAGTTTCAGATCTGCAAGCGCTTTCATGCAGGGAGCCGTATCTTCAGTTTTCGGCGGAAAAGGTGATTTTGCGGCCCGTTCCCTGTTTTCTGCCTAAGGTGGTTTCTAGCTATCATCTGAATCAGGCCGTTTTCCTTCCTACGTTTCGTCCTCAGGAAGGGGTCAAACGGGATCGCGCGCTGAAGAGATTGGATTTGGGGCGCGTGTTGCGGAAATATCTCAAAGTGACAGGAGATCGGATAGGCTCTTTGTTCTGTTTGCCGGTCCACGAAAGGGGAAAGCAGCCACCAAGGCCTCGATAGCTCGATGGGTGAAGCATGCCATCCGAGCAGCTTACCAAGCAGAAGGTGTACCGGCGCCCGTGGGAATACGGGCTCATTCGACTAGGGGACAGGCTACGTCGTGGGCGGAATCGGCCTTAGTGCCGCCGGTAGACCTCTGTAGAGCGGCGCCGTGGTCTTCTTTGCATACCTTTGCGAAACATTATCGGTTGGATGTCCAGGCACAGGAGGATGCTAGGGTTGGGACCTCGGCCATTGTAGCGGGACTCGCAGGGCCCTCCCGGAGTTTACTACTGCTTTGGTACTACCCTACATTCCTGGACTGGCCCGGAGAGACGAATAGGAAGGAGAAATTAGGCCTTACCTGCTAATTGTCTTTCCTTGAGTTCTCTCCGGGCCAGTCCAGGACCCTCCCTCTTTGATGTGCTGCGAGAGTTGAAGCTGTGCGAATCCTCGGCCATAAGATTTTTGTGAGCGGCTTACTGTTTTGGTAGCTGGGGCGGGGGATTCCTTGTTTTTCTAGGATTAGGTGGATTTTTGGATTCTCGGTGGTAAACGGGGGGGAAAAAAAAAAACAAACCTGTTCTGGGTTTTTCGGAGCTTTATTCTGCTCAGCGGGCAGACATTTCCACGGGAGGTTTTAGAAGGTGTTTTACGGGTTGCTGCCTGTTTCTTGGTTTCGCGTTTTAGTTTCACTGCTTTGTTACCTTTAGACTGACTCTCTTTGACACCAGGGGGAGCTATAGGACCTGTCAGCAAAGAGCTTGGTTTAAGTGTTTCAGTCCTCAGAGCTGCTGGAAGGGATTGACCACCCTACATTCCTGGACTGGCCCGGAGAGAACTCAAGGAAAGACAATTAGCAGGTAAGGAGTGGAGGAGTGGCCTAGTGGTTGGGGCAAGGTACTTCGGGCCGGAAGGTCGGGGGTTCAAATCCCACTAGAGGACAGCAACCTTGGGCCGGAAGGACTGGGGTTTCTAGTCCCACAGGTGCTCCTTGTGGTCTTGGGCAAGCCACTTAACCCTCCATAGCCCATGTTCCCTGTAAAATAGTTCTCTGTGTGCTGTGCTTTCCTGTCTAATCAATGTGTTTATACCTCAAAAATTTCCTGTCATGATTTGACAATTTCCAATCTGTAATCAAACCGCTGCTGATCGCTGGAAGTAGCGGTATACAAATGTATACTAAATAAATAAATAAATAAATAAGGCCTAATTTCTCCTTTTATGTCATCTGCAAATTTGATCACCTCACTTGTTTCCATTTCCAGTTCTTTTATGGGGTTCTCCATTTAGATAATTGGCCATTTAGCCCTACCCTCTGCTTTCTATATTTTACCAGTTTCTGATCCACAATAATATATTACCTCATATCCCATGACTTTTTGATTTCGCCAAGAGCCTCTCATAAAGGACCGTGTCGGAGTCTTTCTGAAAATTCAGATATACTATATCAACTGGCTCACCTTTTTCTACCTGTTTATTCACATCTGCAAAAAATATAACAGATTAGTAAGACAAGACCTTCCTGGCTAAATCCATGTTGACTTTCTCCCATTAAACCATGACTATCTACATGTTCAGTAATTTTATTCTTTATAATGGTTTCTACCATTTTGCCCGGTACTGACGTCAGGCTTTCCGGTCTGTAGTTTCCCAGATCGCCCCTTGAACCCTTTCTAAAAATTGGCGAATGGCAAATGTAATGCCAGTCTTCAGATACTACAGATGATTTTAATGATAGTTCACAGATTACTAATAGTAGGTCTGCAATCTCATATTTCAGTTCTTTCAACACCTTCGAATGTACACCATCTGGTCCAGGTGATTTGCTACTCTTCCGTTTATCAAATAGATATAATATATCTTCCTGGTTTTATCAATATTTCTTCCAATTCTTCACCTTTGTATACCATTTCAGGCATGGGTCACTGTCCTGCATCTTAGTAAAGACTGAAATAAAGAGTTCATTCAGTTTCTCTGCTATGGCCTTGTCCCCTCTTAGTGCCCCTTTTATCCCTCTATCATCTAATGGTCCAACTGACTCTCACAGGTGTTTTCCTACGAATGTACTTGAAAAAGTTTTTATTATGCGTTTTTGCTTCCATAGTAAGCTTTTTTTTTCAAATTCTCTTTGCCTGCCTACAACAGCCTCTGCCTCACCTTTAAACCATGCTGGCAGATTTTTGGCCTTCCTTATGCTTTTCTTTGTCCCTTTTTTTTCATATTTATTTGCATTTCAGTATAATCCAAAAATGAATATATAATCAACACAACCATATACCTACAAAAGTTACAGAAGAAAACAACATAAAGGTACATATAAAAACCACTAAGGAAGATGCTACTACACAGTAAGAAAAACATGGCCCCCAAAAATCTTCAAACCTAATATACCAAGTTACAGTGTAGAAAAAACATTCATCAGCTCTTTCCCTGAAGAAACATCTTCAGTTGAGCTACTTCCAGAAAAATATATTTATGACCTTGATAACTTATTAAACATTTACCAGGAAATTTCAACACGAAGGAAGCTCCAAGGGCCAAGACTTGAGGTTGGAGCCCTAAAAAAGTAGTCTTCCGCTTCTGTGTTATTCTAGCAACGTCCGGGAAAACCTGAACAGCCTGTCCACAAAACTTAATGCTTACTAAAATACAAATGTAATATACAGTCCTTATTCACTGCAGCCATCAGCAAAACCACTAAAGTAGCACGTCCTGGGATCTCATCAATGGAAAACTCTAAAAAAGCGGAAAGATCAAGGCTATCAATAGGCAATACATTATCTAAACCATCCACAGATCTATCCTCAGCCTCCTCTGAAGCTTTATACATTGAAGTAATATAAAACATCTTAGAGTATTTGACAGCATTCACATCTGGATGCTGCAAAATCTCTTTCAAATACTTTACAAAGAGCATCAGTGGCGAGAGAAAGTGGGTATGTGGAAAGTTCAAGAAGCGTAAATTCTTACTATGGTAAACATGTTCCAAAACTTCCATCTGATGACATAATGACAAAAAGTCCTGATCAGAAGGAGGAGGTGAAGCCTGTGGAGCCTCCACCAAAGATTCCAGATGCCGACATCGTTGATCTACAATAGATAATTTTTAAATTAATTAATTAAAAAGGATTTCTATATCACCTTCTCCTTCAATCAAGGCAATCTATACAGCAAACAATCAACAAGTAATGGTTTATGTGTGTGCATGCAGTGATACAGTGAGTGCGTGTGCGGTGGTGTGCCATAGATTTCTGTTGAGCTATTTACAATGTGCGCTATTATACAATCCTATGTACATGGGGAAGGGGAGGGGGTTGGTCTGTGGTCTTGACTGGTGAGTAGTTCATGTGATGACCCCATAGTGTTCGATGAAGAGTGTTGTATTAAGCTGCTTCTGAAAGTCCATGATGTCTGTTATTAATTGTAGGTCATTTGGGAGGGCGTTCCAAATTGCTGATGGAGCCAGAGAAAGGGCTCGGTCCGCAGTGTCGTTGCAGACCTTGGTATCTTGCTCTTGCGGACCTTTAGTATCTTGCCCAGCGAGCTTCACCATCACCTCCTTAGAAAAGTCAGAAACCTTAGTCAGGGAAGATTGAAGTGAAAGTTCTGTACAAGTAACCACTTCCCATATATCTTGTAAGGAAATTTCTTTAGGAGGTACAGGTTTATCTGGTAAAAAGCCGAAGACTCAATTGTAGTAGGTAAAGGACAAATCACTCTCCACAGAGAGTCATCTTGGGACACTAAAGAGACCAGAGAAGTCTGAATAACCAAAGCGGGATAGCCCAACTCAACTGAGGAAGCATCCCCTTCAAAAACTAAATTCCTCTGACTGGACAGGAATGCCCTGAATAGGAAGTGACTAGGAAGACAGAATACTTACAGAGGGAGAAGCCAAATATTGCAGTGGCGACCGAGCCTCAGGAACAGGAAACATGACCTTAGTATAGGAATCCATTGGGCCAACCACATTAGCCAATTTATCTGTAGAGATAACAGTCTGCTTCTTTCAGTTCTCCATAGGAGCAACCCCACATCTAACACCTCACTCTCCTCACATGCTCCAAAGGGGCTCCAAAGAGGCAGTACTTCCCCCTTTGGACACGCCCCTTCAGAGCACATCCCTGTGAACACACACCCATGGCCGCGTCCCACGGTGGGGCTAGGTTTTAAAGCCCTCTCAATCAGCATCAGCACCGACATGCCTGACCACACAGGTCCAGAAAAGCCAATAGATGAAGGAAATGCGGCAAATACAAGGAAATAGTGTCCACCCATTCCACTTTTCTTAAAGTGTGGAATACAGCTGGTCTGGGCTTCCAAGATAGTATTTTTAAATAATGCCCATGCTTGATGTAAATATTTTAACCTTTGCAGCTGCTCCTTTTAGTTTTTTCTTAACTGTTTTCCTAATTTTATCATAGTCTCCCTTTTGAAAGTTAAAAGGCAGTACTGTGGATTTCCTTGCTGTCCTTATCTCTTGCACCAGATCTTGTGTAGTTTAAAAGCTGCTCTATCTCCTTTTTGAATGTTAATGCCAGCAGCTTGGCTCCATCCCAGTTAAGGTAGAGCCCATCCCTTCGGAAGAGACCCTCCCTTCCCCAGAAAGTTGCCCAGTTCCTTACAAATCCAAGTGCAAAGTTCTGCACCAAGGGGAGTTAAGACAGAGGGGAAATGCTAGGCATAAAGGAGAGATAGGAACATAGAGGGGGATGCTGGACATGGGAGAGAGAGAGTAGGAAGATAGAAGAAGAATACTAGACATGGGGCGAAGTAGGAAGACAGATGGGAGAAGCTAGATAGAGAGTGGAGGAGTAGCCTAGTGGTTAAAGCAGCAGCCTGGTGATCAGAGAGACCAGGGCTTGAATCCCACTGGCACTCCTTGTGGTCTTGGGCAAGTCACTTAACCCTCCATTGCCTCAGGTACAAACTTATAGTGTAAGTTCTCCAGGAACATGGAAATGCCTACATACCTGAATGTAATTTGCCTTGAACTACTACTGGAAAAGCGCAAGTCAAATACTATAATAAATGGAGGGGCTGAATTGAAAGAAGAGATTGTGGATTAAGGGAAAGAGGTGAGATGCTGAACAAAGAGGGGAGAGAGTTTAGATGGTGGAAGGAGGGGGAGAGAGAGACTGGAAAAGTGGGGAATGGGAAGGGTGAGGGAAAGCGATGGAAAGTACCTAAAAGGGAGATTGAAGACTGGATGGTAAGGAGTGAAATAAGTGGATAGAAACAAAAAGATGGATGTAGCGGAGGACGTAAATACAGGAAGCAAGAGAAGTGTGCAAATGGCTGGAGATCCTGGAGAGAAAATTAAAAGAAAACAGAGGAAAGCAGAAACCAGAGACTGGGACCTACATGATCAGAAAAATGAATTGTCCAGACAGCAAAGATAGAAAAGCAGTTTTTATTTTTCATTTAGTGAGTGGAATTTAGATCTGCTATATTAATATTTGGCACAGTATAAGGAAATGCATCACTGTTGCTATTTCTCTGGTATTGCACTGTGTGCACTGGTTTCTTGGGATGTCGGTTTAATTTTTCTAAACTTATTTCTATTGTCTGTTTGTGGTACGTTCTGTATTTGATGAGAGTCGATGTTTAGCTTTAGAATGTGCGACTGAGACCAGGTATTCTGTTAGCACTGAGTGTCTGTATAGGGATCTGTAGTAATCTGGATGGCTTAATTTTACAAATAAGTGGTACTAATGTATTTACAGTGCTACCTTTTCCTAGGTAAGTCATCAGTGGTGCTTTTTTTGAAATGGTAAATTTGTTCTATCTAGTCCAAGTTTTGTGGGGTTTTGTTTGTCTTCACAATACTTCTAGTACTAAAAAGGTTTATTATGCTGTTACTGTTGGACTTTTCTTTTTTTTTTGTTTTTCTGTATGGTGAGTTCTATAGGGAAGTGTCCTATTTCTGTTCTGGAGAGAGGGAATGAAAATTACAAGTTTAAAATAAAATCATAGAAAGCTAAATATCATTTTGTGGCGCTCCCTTCATTTGCGAAAAAATACAACATGCAGATCTTTCTAAATTTATACCGCAAATATGAGAAGAACCTCACTCATTGGAGTGGTGAATCTCACTGTTTGGGATGGGCCTCCCTCGGCACCTCTGGGACCTGCTTGATGCACTCATCTCCTCTTCTGTGTTAAAACATATTTTCTAATATTAACCCTCAGTTTCTGTCATCTTTGAGTGTCATGTCATGATCTGGAATGTACTTTCTACTGCTTGTGCATCTTGTAATCCCTGTCCTAGGGCTGGATTTCAGATGTTTGATGCCCATAGGCAAGACCAGCCAGCAGACCCCTGAGAGCAGAGGGTGAGGGGTGTCAGACTGGAGGGCCAGAGGAAGCCTCCCCCTTTGGAGCAGCCCTAAAGTAAGCAGGGACAGGTTCCTCTTTGGCTTGGGTATTTGGCAGTTGCCTATTCCAAAATCTGGGCATGGACTTAGCAATATTTGAATCCTGGTATGAGCTCTACAGAACTGGAGTTTGCATTTGAGTTCCTTTGATTAAATGCCTTCTGGTAACTGGAGCCCTCTCTCGGCCCAATGGCTAGAGTTTTAATGTCATGCACAAGTGGCTACCGGGTTCTGCTGAATGACGCCCCTGCAAGGGATGAGTTGATGTTCATGTATTGAACTTGTGCTGATTGCAGAGCTGCAACCTTGAGATGAATGAGCCCTTGGTCCTCTGTTACTCATCCCTTCAGTTCCCTCCTAATGATTCGCCAGCTGCAGTTTTGTGCTTCAGTGTTGTGGAGGGCAGAATGCTGTGCAGTGAGAGAGAAGTTGATAAATGATGTGGGCAGGATTGTGCAACAAGCATAGTCTGAAAGGAAAGCTAGAAAAGAACAGAGTAGTTCACTGTTGAAATGTGGAAAGTGAGCTGTAGTTTTCATCATCATCAGCAGCAGCAACTAAGAGCTGCTTGAAGGCTGTACCATAAGGCAGCAGGAGAGCTGGCATGTGTCATCCTGCTAACCCTCCGGGTGATCAGCAGGAGCAGATTCAGCAATTTTTCTAGCTTGGCCTTCTGAGAAGCTGTGGCTTCCTGTCAAAGAACTTGATAATTGAGAAACCCAAAAATCTTATTCTATAAAATAAGTGAGACACTAGTGGAGTAAAGCGGTCCACTTGTATACCTTCTTGGAAACAGGAGGACTTCTGAAATGCTTCCAACCACATCCAGAATTCTGCTTTGTCTGTGCTTGTCCCCTGGCCTAAAATGGTATCTGTGCTGTTTACTGGAAGGGTCACTTTTAAGCTACATTATTTCTTAGCTGCTCTGAGCTTGAATGAGAGGGTTCGGATATCGAGGTAATAGATTTAGCTGAAAATATTTTTTTGTATTGGAATCTCTTTAAGCTAGTTTGCAATTTTCTCAGAAGCCAGGCTGTATAGATAAATCGCAGCTGCACTACTCTTCCACAGTCAGTTGGCAGAATGTCCTAATTTTGGGCGGAGAGAGAGGCATGACTTAATGCTCCTTGTAATCTTGTGCAAGTCACTTCACTCTCTATTGCAATGCTTCCCAAACTTGGGGTCGGGACCCCAAATGGGGTCACAGAAACTTGGCCTCTTCCCCTTCTCTCTTGACTTTCACTGTGATGTATGCCAAGTAGTGGTAGTCATCAGTCAGCTTGTGGCCTGTGAGCCAGTGATCATTTATAGGCTCTTGCCCGCTCCTGGGTAAGCGTCCCATTAGGCTGGCAAACCATGCTGACTACTGGGGTCTGTAAGCACATATTGCACGCTGACACAAAGGACCCTGTGTTGACTGCTGCTGTTGCTGCATTTTCCTTCTTTAGATGAGTGAAGGGAGGAAAAAGAGGCTGGCGACCTGCTATTATATCATCATCTTGGGTTACATGAATTTTCAGTTGTTAAAATGGGGTCATCTGGAATAAACGTTTGAAAAGCACTGCTCTATTGCCTGAGGTGCAAACTTACAGCCCACTGTTTATGTGCACTACCCTGTTAGTATACATTTAATAATGGAGTCTCATTGCATAAAATTACCATGCATTTAATGGTGCTAACATGCGGTAGTATAACTTAGGTACTCTAGCAGTGAGATGAAGAATGTACCTGGCACGAGCTACCAGTGAAAGGTGTGAGCTAAATTCAAAGTTAACTAAAAAACAAAAAAAGTCTTCTGTGCAACAGAAGGAGATGTTAGCCGCTTCCTTGAGACTATAGGAGAGCTGAATGAGGGCTTTCACCTTGTAAGCAGAGATGCTGTTGAATTTCTGACTAGAACGAGATTCAATTGTTTCAAGGTTTGTCTTTCATTTATGCTGCTCTATTAATGGTGGGGGGAAAGGGGACACGTTCTAATTTTTTTGTATTATTAATTGATTTGACTGCTGTGTTTTGCACAATTTGAAGACATCTGATACCTTAGAGCCTTGAAGAAGAGAATTGCAGTAGTCAAAGTGTGTGAAGACAAGACAATGAATTAGGATCTGAAGAGCCTTAACGATTAGGAGGGAACAAATACAGCAAAATAATGTCAATGAAAAATATAATTTCCCAATAGCATTTGAGATCTACTTTTAAGAATTTAAATCACAATCAACGATAACAGCTATGATCTTGATTAAGAACATAAGATATGCCATACTGGGTCAGACCAAGGTCCATCAAGCCCAGTATCTTATTTCCAATAGTGGCCAATCTAGGTCATAAGTACCTAGCAGTCTCCTCAAAAGACACATGTTCCACAATGCTTGTATTGGGTCAAGCAGTGGATATCCCGGATCCTCTTTAATAATGGTTTATGGACCTTTCCTCCAGGAACTTGTCCAAAACTTTTTTAAATCCAGCTACACTAACAGCTTTTACTACATCCTCCAGTAATAAATTCCAAAGTTTGATTACAGGTTGAGTGAGAAAATATTTTCTCTTATTAGTCTTAAATAGGTTACCCTATAGCTTCATTGCATGTCCCCTAGTCTTTCTATATTCTGATGACGTAAACAATCAATCTATGTTCACCCATTCCACTCCATTCATTAATTTATAGACCTCTATCATATCTCCCCTCAGCCATCTCTTTTCCAGGTTGAAGAGCCCTAACCTTTTTAGTCTCTCTTCATAGGGGTATCCTTCCATCTCCTTTACCATTTTGGTGGCTCTTCTCTGTACCTTTTCTAATAACGCTATATCCTTTTTAAGATACGGCGACCAGAATTGCACACAATATTCAAGGTGCGGTCGCATCATGGAACGATAGAGGCATTATAATATCCTTTTGTTTTATTTTCCATTCCTTTCCTTTCCTTATGATACCTAGCATTCTATTTGCTCTCTTGGCTGCCGCTGCACACTAGGCGGAAGGTTTTAACATGGTTAACCACAATGTCGCCTAAATCATTTTCCTGGGTGGTGGTTCCTAAAGTGGAACCTTGCATCATGTAACCATAGTTTGGGTTGTTCTTTCCTAGGTACATAACTTTGAACTTGTCCACATTAAATTTTATCTGCCATTTTGATGCCCAGTCTTCCAATTTATCAAGATCCTCTTGCAATTTTCCACAATCCTCTTGCGTTTTAACAACTTTAAATAGTTTTGTGTCATCTGCAAATTTGATAACCTCACTCGATATTCCCTTTTCCAGGTCATTTATGAATATGTCAAAAAGCAGTGGACCCAGCACAGATCCTTGGGGTACTCCACTATTAACCTTTCTCCATTGGGAAAATTGGCCATTTAGCCCTACTCTGCTTTCTATATTTTAACCAGTTCCTGATCCACAGTACTACACTGTCTCCTTCTCTCATGACTTTTTAGTTTTGCAAAAAGTCTCTGATGAGGGACCTTGTCAAAGGCTTTCTGAAAGTCCAAATAAACTATATCAACCGACTCACCTTTGTCTACCTGTTTATTCACACCTTCAAAAAACAGATTAGTAAGACAAGATCTTCCTTGTCTAAAGCCATGTTGGCTATCTCCCATTAAGCCATGACTATCTACATGTTCAGTAATTTTGTTCTTTATAATGGTTTCTACCATTTTCCCGGTACTGACGTCAGACTCACCGGTCTGTAGTTTCCCAGATCACCCCTGGAACCCTTTTTAAAAATTGGTGTTACATTGGCCATCCTCCAATCTTCAGATATTACAGATGATTTTAATGATAGTTCACAGATTACTAATAGCAGGTCTGCAATCTCATATTTCAGTTCTTTCAACACCTTTGGATGTATACCATCCGGTCCAGGTGATTTGTTACTCTTCAGTTTATCGAATAGTTGTAATTCATCTTCCCAGTGTATCGATATTTCTTTCAATTCTTCCGCAGTATCACCTTTAAATACCACTTCAGTCATGGGTAACATCCCTACATCTTCTTCAGTAAAGACCAAAGCAAAGAATTAATTCAGTCTCTCCGCTGTAGCATTGTCCCTTCTTACTGCCCCTTTTACCCCTCTATCATCTAATGGTCCAACTGACTCTCTCACAGGTTTTTTTGCTATGAATGTACTTGAAAAAGTCTTTATTACCTGTTTTTGTTTACACAGCAAGTTTCTTCTCAAATTCTCTCTTTGCCTGCCTTATCAATGCCTTGCATTTAACTTGCCAGTGCTGAGTGAAATAGTGGCTTAGTGAAATAGATGCTCCAAAAAGCTTTAATGTTTTGAAAAATATATAGCTTTGGTCTTATCTGGATTCAGTTTTAATATGTTGACCAAAATTTATTCTGCAATGGTATTTCATTTGGTGTTTAGCCAATTATTGGGGATCACAAATATCTAAGGTAGCCATCAATTGAATGTTGTATGTGTAAAGGAAATTTGCTAATTCCAGGATTTGGATAAGTAAAGCCAATGGGGACAGAAATGTGTTAACTAATGTTGCAGCTAGCAAAGCTTCCTAAGGTATGCCAGAAGCTAAATTAAAGATAGAGGAAACGGTTCTGACGACGAACCTGGAAAATCCTGTTGTCCAAGGAGGATCAGAACTAGTCTAATGCAGTTCCCAGCACATAATTTCTTGTAGTCTCAGTAGCAGTAATTTGTGATCAGTAAGATCGAAAGCAGTACAGTCTTAGTGACATGAGAACAAACAATGCAATGTGTGCCTTTGAGTCAATGCTGACTCCTGGTGACCCAGCAGCTCCTGGGTTTTCTTGGCAGTGTGACTGGAAGTAGATTGCCAAGCTCTTTGAGGCAATGGAGGATTGACTATGGCCATAAGGAGTGCTAGTGGGAATCGACCCTGGTCTCTTGTTTACCAAGCCAGAGTGCTAAGTGTTAGGCTACTCCTCCACTCCAACATGAAAACATTCTTACCTTTTATCAAGATTTAATTTTCACTGAGCCTAGAAAGGAGGTTTCCATGCTGTGATGAACCCAGAACTCCCATCTGTTTTGGTTGCAAGACATTCAGTTTTGTGTTTTTTTAAATTAAATCAACAAGCTGAATAGCTATACTTTTCAGTAGTTTTTTGGAAACAAAAATCAAATTAGATTAGTCACTGAATTTGTTTAATAATTTTCAAAGGTAATGGATCCAGTGCGGCTGTTGTGTGTTTCATGGTTTTTAAGTAATTTCTCACTGCCAAATAAGGAAGGTAATTAAAGACCAAAAGAGTGCTGCAAGAAAGGTAATGCAAACTATGTTCCTCGTTTTGACTTAAACTAGTTGAAAAACGATCAACAATTGAAGTTATGGAGTAAGAACCAAATTGATCAAATGGTTGGAGATGGACTATGTTATCACGAAAGGCTAAGGCAACATTGTCAACAGAAAGCTTCTTGGATAAAAGGAGGATTGGAATGTTCTGACATCCCATAAAAATGTTTAGTGACCGATAACCATGTGTGATCTTTGCATAAGCACAACAATTCAAGTGTCTTGTTTACAGACATTGATGTTTCCTTGTGCAGATGCATAGAAACTGCTTGTGGAGAGAGAAGCCCAAAAAGGGTTCATGTCTTCATGCACAAATGCTGGCTTCTTCCCAGAGTGTTTTCACACTCATCTGTAATTGCTGGAGACAGAATTTGGCCGGCAACCATGCCATCCTCTCTGGAGAGCACTGGCCTAGAATCGGCTCTCAGGATGTGAGAGGAAACGCTGCTGCTTTAATGACGTATTGGCTCGAGCGCTCCCCTGGGCGGATGGTCTCTGCTGAACATCTTCTTTATTACAAATAGAATGTTTGGTCGTTAAGCTGATCTGTCTGTAGAGAGATTTACAATGTGGTTTCTTAGTAGTTCTTGAATTATGCCTGGGTAAATGTAGAAGGTAATTAAAGTTTCTCAGAATCAAAAAGTAGAAAAATAGCTTCTCCTGGATCTTTCAGGGACGGTATTTTATCATTTTCTTTGGTTCTGTTGACTCCTGTGGTACTGCACAGGACCGCAGTAGCTTATGATTGCCTGTCTGATGTAGAATGAAAGCATTAAAACCATTTTTGGCTGCAAACAATTGATGTTGAAAAGTGATCTCTTTGGGAAAACAGACGGCTCTGTACCGAAAAATAACTTTAAAGCATTCTCTGTTGTGTAGTTGTCCAAAGGAAGTGTAGATACCACACATGAGTAACTTATGCCAATGGAAATCCCTGTTGCTGGGTGCCATTTCAGCCCAGAACTCCATCTGGCCTCAGGCTGGGTATTTGAGATTTCTCTCTCCTGCAGATAGTGACAGAAATGACTGCTTTTGTCTAATCTGAAAGCAAGACTCCTTGTGCATTATAATGGCATCCAAAGGGTTAAATTGCTACCTGTATCTTAAAACAGTGGTTTCCAAACATGGGTTGGGTTCCAACAGAGATTCTTGGAACACTTTTGAGTGGGTCACAAGATTATAAGAACTGCCATACTGGTTCAGACCAAAGGTCAACCAAGGACAATCCAGATAGTGAGGTTACTTACCTGTAACAGGGGTTCTCCATGGACAGCAGGTTAGGTCAGTCACACCTGGTGACGTCCTCCAGGCGGCGCCATAGACGGATGTGCTCTCCAGAGCTCAGAAAGGTGAACCTTTCTGAGCATGCACAGGTAGCCCCACCTCACCAGCCCGCCCCTAGCCCAGCCAGTCTTTATTCTTCCGCCTTGTCAGCAAGATGGATCCCAGCTCTCCAACTTCCATAACTTCTCCAACTTCCATCAAATAGCTGAGTAAGATGCCCAAACCGGGCTTTAAGAAGTGCCCTCTGTGCAGCAGAAAGATGAATAGCACAGACACACACGATTAATACAGTGGTTTCCAAACATGGGGTGGGATCCAACAGACACTCTTGGACCACTTTTGAGTGGGTCACAAGATTATAAGAACTGCCGTACTGGTTCAGACCAAAGGTCAACCAAGGCCAATCCAGATCACAAGTACTTAGCAGGATTCCAAAGAGTAGATGGTTTTTGTGCTACTTACCCCTAGGGATAAACAGTGGCTTTCCTCAGGTTTACCTTAAAACATTTATGGATTTTTTTCTAGGAAGTTGTCCAAACCTTTTTTAAAACCTAGATAAACGAACTGCTTTTACCACCTCCTCTGGCGACGAGTTCCAAATTTTAACTATGTAGTGAGAGAGAAGATATTTTCTCCTGTTTCTCTTCAATGCACTCCTTTCAAACTTCATTGTGTGCCCCCTAATCATTTTACTTTTTGAAAGATTAAAACAATTACTTCACCTTTACCTGTTCACTCCACTCAGAATTTTATAGACCTGTCCAGTCTCCCCTTAGCCATCTTCTCCGTTGAAGATCCCTAACCTCTCTAGGTTTTCATCATAGGGGCGTCATTCCATCTCCCTTGTTCTGATTGCCCTTCTTTATACTTTTTCTAATTCTTCTACATCTTTTTTGAGACACAGTGACCAGAATTGCACACAGTACTCTCGAGGTGTGATCACACCATGGAGTGATACAGAGGCATTATGTGATGATGACCGTCCCCCTCCCAAATGCAACTAGTTATTTCTATAGTGCTACTAGATATACATAGAGGAGAGAAGCAGTTGTTACCTTGCTGAGACAGATGAGACAAACGTCATCAAAGTGAAAAGATTTAAGAACTGGAAGAGTTAAGACAATCTCAAGACCGTGTTTTGAAGCAAGACTTATATGGCCAGAGAAGAAGCAAGATGCAGTAGTTTGTGGCAAAGTCAGCTATCCTGAGAGTGGGGGAGGTGAGAAGCATAGCAAATTCACCCTAGTTAAGGGTCCCCTTCTAGGAGTGCAGGGAGAGAAAGCCACAGCCAGGTTTCAAAGACAGAAAAATCCTAGCTGGAACAGGTTTCAGCTAATGACTGATAAAGTAAGAAAGAGGGATTGCAAGCACGAGGATCAAAGCCCTTACTTTAACAAGTGCACTGATTATTCTAATATCAGAAGGCAGGGGGATTACCAACACCTGGGAAGGAAAGAGGTGGGGTTAAGACCCTGGAGGTATAAGCATGGGTTAGATTATGCAGAGAGGGAGAGACGAGAAAGAGAGAGACGAGAGGGAGAGCAGCCGGGAGAGCACCTGAGACAGAAGCAGAGAGAAGGATTCTTGGGGAAGAGCTGAGCTACCCAGAGCTGAGAGAGCTGAATTCCCTGCAACAGGTTGGCAACAGAGGTGGGGGCCAGGAAGTGGAGAAGCTTTCAGACCACCAGAGAGGTTGTCAGCCGAGCAGTCTGAACAGGTCAGTGAGTCAGAACCCATGCAGTTGGGAGAACCAGTGTCAGAGTTGGGGGAAGAAGATTGCTTTATGGATTGCTCTCTATGCCAAGCTCTAGACAGGAGGTCTTGAGGAAAAGCTAGCCCTGAAAGAAGTAATTCTCCTTGGAAGTTAACCATATGGCAGAAGCAGTGTGGAGGTAAATTCCTGTCTGTTTTAAAAGGGAAATTTACTGCAACGTAAGCCTGATCAGGAAGCTCTGATTCATGCTTGTTTGTCACCTGTGTTTGAACTGTGCAACGGCAAGAAAAGCCAAGTTAGCTGCTATAAGAGTTCTTGCTTGCTCCTCTCCTATATGAAAAGCCTGCTGAGAGTTTTGATAACAGCTTGGAATGTTTGTTTTGTTCTAAGTTTGGTTTCACGTAGAAATGCAGCCTAGAGAGGTTTTTTTGAGGCTGGCAGAAACCAAACTGCTGTAGAAGAATTAAGCCTGAATTTTTCTTTATGCTCTGATTAACAAGGACTAAACAGGAAAGTGGCAGCCTAGTTTCTAAAGGCAATTGCTTCTGCAAGTAAGAGGACTTTAAAAAGCCATTTTTGAGTTCTTTTGGTTTGTTTGCCATTATTTGCTGTACCTTAAGCAAATCCTACAGTTGTAATCTGTAAATGATACCTTGAACCTGCTGTGTTTTTTGTGTTATGGAAATAAACTTTCTGTTACAAGCCTTACCCTCGGTTACCTCAACTACAAACCTTCTACTTAAAGCACCCACATATTTTAGCAGTACTACACTTCCCAGAAACCAACACGAAGAAATAGGCTGCTAGGAGCTGATAGAAGAAGGAATCCTCAACCACCACGCCTCTCGACCACTAGAGGCAAGTGGCTTCGGGCGTTGTGCTTGTGACAAGTTTTCATGAAGTTGTTCAGGTATATTGTACCACCAGAGAGACAGAGTTAGCAATGGAGGAGACCAGCACAGATAAAAGCAACTGGCTCAATTCCAATGGAGCTGATGAGGGGTTGCAGAATCAATGAACTTGTAGGAAAAGTCTGAAATGCAGGCTGCTTTCTGCTGTCCTCCTGCACTCACTCCCCATCCCTCTATCCTCTGCTGTTCTCTCCCTCCTGTCCCTGCCGCCTCCTTGCAGACAGGAACTAGTAACCAGCAATCTGAAGTAAAAAGCAGGGTTGCAGGATGGTAGCCTGTGAAGGATCTTAAACCCTGCAGCATAAAACCATACGTTCCTCATCGTCTCTCTGGGCCAGTCCAGGCACTTGAGGGTTGTCAACCTTCTCCAGCAGCTGAGGACTGAAAAACTGAAGTTTTACTGAAACAGTATCTGGCTCCCCCTGCTGGTCAAACCTCAGTCTTTCAGTCCTCAGCAGCTGAAGGAGACGTTTATGATCTGGCTCCCGGAGAGAGTGTAGAATTCTTGTTTTAATTTCTTTTATTTGACCTTATCTGCTGAAGTTTTCATCGGGGAAGAGGTTCTAGCAGAGCTCTTCTCTTCAGCCGCGCTGATTGCTTCAGGCCAATTTACCTTCCCACGGAGCAGTAGAGGCAGAGCCTACCTCAAACTCAGCTCCGGTATCGCAGGGGAAATCGGTCAGTGGTTCTGGGAGCCCCAGTAACCCTCCGTCTTCCTCAACAGTCACTGGCATTCCACCGCTAGCAGCGGGAGCGAAGGTCTTGGGGGGAAGGTCCAGCGCTTACCGGAGGATCTTAAACCCTGCAGCATAAAAACCATACAATAAAGACTGTGGTAAAACAGCACAGTAAAGGGGACCCAGGATATCCACTGCTTGCACCAATACAAGCATTGTGGAACCTGTGTCTTTTGGAGTCTTGTGACCTAGATTGGTTGATGTTGGAAACAGGCTACTGGGCTTGATGGACCTTGGTCTGACCTGTGTATGGCATATCTTATGTTTTTATGATTTAGACTTAATTTTTGTTTTAGTGGGTCTCTTGAATTTGGTCCATGGAAGGCGATTTTTCTGTTAAGCAAACACACCCCTGCTGTTCTCATCTCCACAAAGCAGCTCAACATTGATCTGTTTCTTATTTGAGTACTTTTTGGTGAATATGGAGGGTGTTGCTTCAGAAATGTTTTTAGGTGCATTTTGGTTAAGCGACAGCAGCTATTGAGGAGGGTCTGCCTGTCTGTTCATGCACATCTGTTTGTTTATTTATTTATCTAAACTTATTTTTATACTGCCTTTCTACAATTCAAAGCAAATTTATATAGAGCCAACAAATTTAACAGGGCATCATGATGTAACTTGTTGTACAGTGAACCAAAAACAGTCAACTAACAATAACTATATACAAGGTAACTTGAGAATGGAATCAATTAGCATTTATACATTTCACAGATTTAGAATAAGCCAATGGTTCATCTAGAGAATGGGACTATCTAGAGCAGGGGTGGGCAAACTTTTTGACTCGAGGGCCGCAATGGGTTCATATATTGGACCCCGGGGCCGGACCAAGAGTAGATGGACGGTGTGTATGTGTGAATTAATATAAATTAAATTTAAATTTGTAACATTAAATGTTTAGATTAATTTAAGGTAGAAAAGCATAAAAAGAGTTATTTTACAAAATGTTTATGCAATGTATTTCTTTCATAAAATAGTACCTTCAATTTTAGTGGGAACAGTGTTGTTGGTCTCCCTTTTTTGTTCAGGCATCAAAGTCAGGAGATAGCTTTGTTGTTGCAATTCGCAGAATAGATCTGAGGTGTTGGTCAGTTAACTGGGATCTGTGACGAGATTTATTGATGTTCATGACACTGAACGTCTGCTCACACACGTAGGTCGAGCCAAACAAGCCCAGAATCTTCTGTGCCATCCCCCGGAGGTTTGGAAAACAGTCATCTTTAAGTGAGGCATAGAACTCTTTTAGTGGAAGAGAGTGGAAGTTCTCCTTTAAGATTGCATCAGATTCCTGGTCTAAGCCCTATGCTAAATACAAAGAAAAAAAATCACTCAGAAACTAGAAATGTTCTCATCATCTGTGTTTCTCAATGAATGTTCTTTAGAGCTTATGGCCTTAACTGACAATACTGTAGAAAGCAAACTTGCCAAGTTGTAAATAGAAAATGGAGACAATCATTAATTTAGTATCGATTTTAAGAAATTCTCAACTAAAATTATAATATAAAGTGGCTTTGCAAGGATTTCAGACAGTTTTAAATATGGCAAGTCTATCAGGAACCAGGAAGCTTATCATAAAGCCCCAGTATGTGATGCCGGAATCCAGGGAAATGATAGCAGGAAAGCATCAATTTAGATGAGACCTCCAGATATGAGAAATACACCCACACCGATATTACTGTAACTAGATGAGAAAAAAACAAAATAAAAAAGATTTATCTGGGGAGATTCCAGGGTTGTTGGTGCGGATCCGGGGTTGCTGGAGAGTGCTGAAGTTTCTTTTATTTAATACAACTGAAGAGCATTGGGGCTCTGTGACTGCTTGTAGCAGCCGGAATGGGATTTTTTCCTTTCCCCGCAGCCACAGGGAAAGCAAGCGAGCAGCCGCAGCTAAAGGAAAAAGGAAAGGGAGGGAGTATTGGGACTAAAGGAGCAGCCAAGGACAGCCCACTGCAGCAATATAGGGGGAAAATGGAGTCTATATTGAGTCGCAGGTGCAGGCCTGGGTTTTTTGTCGGGCCCAGCCTGGGACTGCAATTTGGGGAAGCCACGGAATACACGACTATACCTGATCACAGTGGGGGTTGCTTGCAGGCATCGGGAGGAGCCACAAAGACCGCAGCTGTCCCCGATGCTAGAGGAGGAGCTGGTATGGGGGCCTGGAAGGCCCAAAGTTCATACAGGAGCCTGGGGCACCAGTAAATGAGTCAGCAGGGCCCCAGGGAAAAAATGAATAGGCTTGGGAGCCATTGGGGGCCTTTAAATGAACTGAGGCTTTTGGGATGGGTCAGACAGCAGAGTGAGGCTGCTGGTCTATAGAAGGCGTTATCAGAAGAGTCGGAACGGGCCACAGCTTCTTTAACATAACTTAAAGAGGCCGAAATCTAAATATTTAATTTTAACAGTTTTAAAGAGGCAGAATAACTGGGGTTTTATATTATGTAAAGTACCAATATGTGCTGGCTGGGGGAGAGATCTGTGTGGATGTTGTTGTGGTTAAGTGCCATCGAGTTGGTGTTGGTGCGCCAGTCGATGAAGCACCAGGTCTGCGGGTACTGCAGTGTGCTGCGGCCCAGGCCCATACTAGGCAGCGTGCAGAAGAGCTAGCGCTCCGCGGGCCGGATTAAAAGGTCCGCCGGGCTGTATACGGCCCGCGGGCCGTAGTTTGCCCATTCCTGATCTAGAGGCTGCTAAGTGGCTCGTGAATTTGGGACTGAAGTTGTGTTGAAATGATCTTGGAAAGATGTATGTTTTCAGTCTCTTCCAAAAATCACTCAGATCAGGACATCCTTTTAGGTCTGGAGGAAAGGAGGTCTATAGTGTGGGAGTGAATAGGTCCAATGCACGCTTACAGGTGACTTGCTTACTTCTGACCTTCTGAGGTGGTATGGAGAGAAGGTTGAGGGAGGAGTGGCCTAGTGGTTGGGGCAAGGTACTACAGGCCGGAACGTCGGTGGTTCAAATCCCACTAGAGGACAGCAACCTTGGGCCGGAAGGACTGGGATTTCTAGTCCCGCAGGTGTTCCTTGTGGTCTTGGGCAAGCCACTTAACCCTCCATTGCCCATGTTCCCTGTAAGTATTAGTGTATGTGTCTCATATCCCCTCGTGTTAAATGTATCCCCCAACCGCTTTGACCCGGTGAAAAGCGGGATATAAATGCAGCTAAATAAATAAAAATAAATAAAATATATCATTGTAATCTTTCATTGTTAGGCCTTGAAATACTTGTTGTAGACGTATTGATGCTATGGATTGATATTGAAACCCCAACAAAATCAAGGTCTGGAGGTAGCTAGCGGATTTCTTGTTTAAGACTTTAAATTGTTTTTGTCTTCGCTGCTACCACAAAGTCCTAGTAGGAATTCCCAGGTCCCAGAGGAGAAAAGAGGGGAGGGGAGGGTTATCTGGTGAAATGGTAGCGGAAGGGTGAAGCTAATTTTCACTTCATCATCTCCTACTTATCACTCATTCCCTTCCATTCACCCCACACTTCATGCATCCTCAGCATTTACACTCCATACTTCTATGGAGTGACACTTACGGTATCTTACAGTCCCACCGACACACATCTAATACTGCTGTTCCCTCCCCCCCCCCCCCCCCCCGGGCAACAGCTTGCTCTCTCTTCACACATACAACTCTCTTGCCTCATAGTCTGCACACAAAATGTCCCCTCAAATTTCAAACCGCACATCAAAAGCACCCCTGTTATCCTGCCTGGACTTTCCCATTCATTTAGCCATGCCACTTATTCATAATCCTTGTGCACCAAATCAGTTCCTACTACTACTACAGAACGTTTGTATAGCGCTATAAGATGTATGCAGCGCTGCAGATACATGTAAAAGAGTCCCTGCTCATCAGAGCTTAGTCAACACAGTAGCTGTAAACATAGAATACATCTAGGGGGACTGCTAAGGAAACACAAAGGAGATTAGGCAAATCAAGTTCCGAAAGCGGCCATGAAGAGGTGAGCTTTCAGCCTGGATTTGAAAAGGGCCAGAGATGAAGCCTGATGTACAGATTCGGGTAGTCTTGTTCCAGGCATAAGGAGCAACAAGGTGAAAAGAGCGAAGTCTAGAGTTAGCAGTAGAAGAGAAGGACACAGATAGAAGTGATTTGCCAAAATTAGAGTTCCCAAGGAGGGGTGTAAGGGAGAGATAAGAGAGGAAAGGTAGTGAGGAGCTGCAGAGTGAACGCACTTATAGATCAGAAAGAGAAGTTTGAACTGGATGCGGAAACAGATAGGGAGCCAATGAAGTGACTCTTGAAGAGGGGTAATATGAGCATGATGAGGCTGGCGTAAGATTAGTTGTGCAGCAGAGTGTTGAACAGATTGAAGGGGGGAGAGATGATTCAGAGGGAGACCAGCAAGGAGCAGGTTACAATAGTCAAGATGGGAGGTGATTAAAGAGTGGATAAGTGTCTTTAGTAGTGTGTTCAGAAAGGAATGGGCATATTTTGGTGATGCTTTAGAGAAAGAAACTCAAAATCTATGCAGTACTCACTCTATTCCAACATAAGTAAACTGTAAAATTCTATTTCAGTAACCACTTTTCTCTCCTATTGTGGGAATTATCAAATATTATGGGATTTTTAAACTGCTTCCACATGCAAACATTGTTAGCTAATGCACAGACGGTCTCAGACTTGTCGGCACTATATTATAGACGTTATAACTTATCTATTATCGTGCCTAATAGCATCAAGGACCTGTCCGGCAAATTTTACTCCCACAAGATAAACTTCCAAAAAATCTTGTTTTAACTTATAAATTATAAATTCTTAGCTTTAAAGTGCTCCGCAACGCCAGCGATTGGCGCCCTTTCTTGGGTTTCACTCCTTCTGGGTTTCTTCAGGGGGACCTGCAACTAAAAACAATCAAAAGAGCAAAAAGTTCTCAAAAACATAACAGAACTCTCATTTTCACGTTTACCGATTAAAATCTTCAAACCATGGACTTCCGGTTTAACCACGGAGGAGAGGAGACGCGTGTGAGTGAGCTCTCCGCCCGCCGGGTGTAAAATCGGTTAGACACAACTCCCTTAGTGCCGAAAACATGCCGAAGATGGTGAAAACTAAGCCGACTAACCCGATAAAGGAGCTGTATGCGGCAAAAGTGGGAGGCGCGCAGACGGCGGTGACCGGGCGCCGAGTTCTGGCGGCGCCGGCCTCTCCTAGCACCTCAGAAGGCCCTGAAGGGAGTGAGGGGGAGGAAACCCCCCAGTCGGATCTCGCGGCTGTGCTGAAAGAAATTTGTGAATCCAAAGATGAAATAGTGGAGAGAGTATTTCAGAAGTTGGAGGAGAAGTTCGCGGATATTGGACATCGGCTTGAGGAGGTGGAGGCCCGAATAAGCCAGACGGAGGACTCTCAGGCAACGATACAACGCTCAGTAGGTTCCCTCCAGCAGCAGGTCAGCTGGCTCCATGGCAAAGTCGAGGACATGGAAAATCGGGATCGTCGATCTAACCTGCGCATCTTTGGTGTGCCTGAAGGAGTGGAAGGGGAAGACACGCTTGGCTTTGTGACTGAGATGCTCTCGACATGCTTTCCGGGGGCCCCGTCTACTCCAGCCTATGAGATAGAGCGTGCACATAGAGAACTGCGGCCTAGGCCCGGGGCCACTGAGCCGCCACGTGCTCTCATAGTCAAACTCCTCCGCTTCCAGGACAGAGCATGTGATCCGAGCGGCCAGGAGGTCTAAGTTTGTGATGTTTAAGGACTGGAAGGTGTATGTGTTCCCTGATCTGGCGGCCGAAACTGTGAAGCGTAGGAAAGACTTGGTGAAACTGAAAGAGTCCCTGGCAAGGAGAGGAGTGCAAGTGGCGATCTGGTATCCGGCCAGAATTACGATGGTGGTGAACGGCGTGCGGAAATTCTTTAATACGAAGGACGCTCTGGAGAAGTTTCTGCGAGTCCAGAAAGGAAATGATACAAGTCAGTGGGAGGCTTCTCCCGGACCTGACGCCGCAGTGCTGGACGACAACGCGGAGGCGCTGGGATCGTCCTGAGCAGATCCAGGGACTAGAATGTTGGACCTTTTGAGGCCTGTGGTTGGAGGGGGGAGGGCCCGGGTGGTCTGCGGGTGCTTACTTTTATGAAGATGAGGGGAGAAGAAGTGAAGCGTGTGTTGCTTATTCAGGGTGGTGGATACTGCATTTGGTTACTGGAGTTGTGTTCTTGGGTATTGCCCCCCCCCCCCCCGCAGCGGCTGCCATGTGAAAGTTACAAGGGGGGGGGATAGCGGTAGAGATATTGGAAAGGCGGGCTGCGGGAGGGGGGGAAAGGTTGGCGGGTGGGCGGAGGACGGATGGAGGGGGGAGCTAATGGAAGTCACTAATGATAAAAAGTGGGGCGTTGGTGGATGGCGGGAACGGGCGGCGGGTGTCTGTTTGTGGTTCACAGTTGATGGTGTTTTATGTGTGTGTGGGATGTCTGTGCTCATGTGGGTAGACCATGGGGGAGTGGTAGGAGGTTGATGTCTATGTCCCGGGCGGGTGGGCTCAAAGTTGCCACTTATAATGTACGGGGTTTTAATAGCCCTATTAAACGGAAGCGTATCCTTGCTCAGCTGAATAAGATGAAAATTGACGTTGCTCTGATTCAAGAGACTCATCTGACACGGACGGAGCAAGAGAAGTTAAAAAACCCAGGGCTTTGAACAACTATATGGGTCGTCTTACAATTCCAAACAACGGGGTGTGGTGATCCTTATTCACAAGCGGGTTAAGTTTGTCCCCTTCGAGAGTGGTGGGGATGAGGAGGGACGTGTGGTGTGGGTGGTGGGGGGGTGGATGTAAGGGAGGTATCCTTTCTTAACTTGTATGCCCCGAACGGGCTGAAAGGTTCTTTTTTTAATGAGGCTTTGAGGGAGTTCCAAAGTAAAGCCAAGGGAGATTGGATTGTCGGGGGGGATGTGAACTGCGTGGTAGGGGCAAAAGATCGATCTAATTTCAGTGCAAGGCGACATGGGAGGGAAGGGCAAGAACTGGAAAGGTGCATGGTGGATTTTGAATTGGTGGACATTTGGAGGTGGGAGAAGCCCGGGCGGCGGGAGTTCACTTGCTACTCGGCTAGGCAGGAGTCTTACTCGAGGTTGGATTTATTACTAGGGAAACGGGACCAATTAGGGGTACTCATGAATGTGGTCATCCACCCGATTACCTTGTCTGATCATGGGTTGGTTGTGGGGGAGTGGTATGGTAAGAGGGGGGAGGGGGGTGGAGAGGCAACACGTCCTTATACCAGTCAGAAGAAGGGAGGGTCCGTATCCGAAAGGCTTGGAGGGAATACTTGGAGTGGAATGATAATGGTGAGGTGTCGGACGCGCTGGTGTGGGACTGTGGGAAGGCTTATATGAGGGGGATCCTGCTTCAAATGGGGAGTCAACGGAAAAAGGAACGGGAAGCGCTGAGGCAGCAGTGGATGCGTGAACTAGCGGAGTTGCAGGATGAGCACAGTAAGCGGGGGTCCCGTTCGGTGCGACAGAAACTTTTGGGTATGCGGGCGAAGATTAACACCTTAGACCTGGAAGAGGTTGAACGGATGATGAGGGCTACTAAACAGAGCTTTATGGAGGGCGGAAATCGAGCCGGGAAATTGCTCGCGAGACAGTTTCAGAAGAGACGAGAGAGCAGGATAGTGAAAGAGATCGTGGATGGCGGGGGAGGGAAAGCGGTGGCTAGTCAAGACATCTGTCAGGCTTTCCACTCGTTTTATGAGGAGTTATATAAGCGGCAGGAAGGGGTTAGTTCGGAGGGGATCGCGGAGTATCTCAACGGGCTGGCGCTCCCGCGGGTAGATGAGGACACGGCGAACTGGCTGGGGAGGCCCATCACGGTGGCTGAAGTGTTAGGGGGGATCAAGAAGTTACCAAAAGGGAAGGCTGCCGGGGACGATGGGTTCCATGCGGAATACTATCAAATGATGCGGGAGGAAGTGGCCCCGTTACTGGCACGTTTGTTCTCGGGTTTCTTGCAGGGGGCTCCGATGCCTGAGTCGATGACCCAGGCTGATATTGTGGTTCTCCCCAAGGAGGGTAGGCCCCCGGACCGCTGTGAGAATTATCGGCCCATCGCGCTAATAAATAGTGATGCTAAATTATATGCAAAGATCTTGGCAAGCAGGCTGGAGGGGATCTTGCCGGACTTAGTTCACCCGGATCAGACGGGGTTTATACGAGGTAGGCGGATCGCGGACAATGTCCGGAGAGCCGTGGGGCTTCTCCGTCATTTAAGGGCCCGGAAAATCCCAGCGCTTTGTGTGGCGCTTGACGCCGATAAAGCTTTCGACCGGGTGGAATGGGCGTTTCCCTTCCAAGTCATGGGGCGGATGGGACTGGGGGCAGGCTTTATTCAGGGGGTCAGGACCTTATATCAGCGGCCGGTAGCGCGACTTTGGGTGAATGATCAGTTTTCGGATAGGTTTTCGTTACAGAGAGGCATGAGACAGGGATGTCCTCTCTCCCCCCTCTTGTTTGCTATCGTGATTGAAGCTCTTGCAATTAGAGTACGAGCGCAAACAGGGATTCGTCCGGTGCAAGTGGGAAGGGAAGAGCATAAGATACTTCTTTATGCTAATGACACGTTGGTCTTTATGACTCACCCGGAGGAATCCCTCCCTGTCTTGTTGATGGAGTTGGAAAGGTTTGGGGTGGTCCCAGGGTTTAAGGTGAATTTGTCGAAGACGGAGGCGATGGCTTTGGGTGGGCTGCGGAGAGAAGGATTCCCGTGTTTCCCCTTTAAATGGTCACCGGGGCATATCAAGTATCTGGGGGTGCGTATTTCGGAGGATCCCTCCCAGTTGTTAGTGTTGAATTATCGACCGCTGGCGGGGACGGTGGAGACGTTGTTGGACGGCTGGGCCCCCTTACAGTTGAGTTGGCGGGGGAGGGTGGAGGCCCTCAAAATGAGTGTGGTGCCGAAGTTTGTCTTTCTTTTCTCACAACTCCCTATTCGGATCCTGGGGAGTTTGCTAAGGCGGTGGGAATCTCGACTGGCGCGGTTTGTGTGGGGAGGGAAGAAGGCGAGGATTAGTAGACAGGGCTTGTATCCCTCTAAGGATCAGGGAGGGGTTCGATACCCGTCGCTGCATTGGTACTACCAGGCCTGTCTCCTGCGGGCCTGGCGGGACCATAGCAGGAGTGTAGGGGCAGCGCCGTGGGTGGAGCTGGAGAGATCGGCGATGGGAGCCCTATCGTTAGCCCAATGGTTGGTAGGGGGAGAGGGGGGAGGGGAGCGGTGAAGTCGGCATGGGCATCCCTTTGTAGACGCCCTGGCGCAGATTTACCGTTACGGGAGGCGAGAAGGGTGGTTCCCTAGCGTGTTCTCCCCTTGGTCAACGGTGGAGGATTTTTTCCAGTTTGGTAAGATGGGGTGGCTGCGTAAGGGAAGACAATTGGAAGAAGGGCGGTTGGATCGGCTTCAGGGGTATGTGGTGGGAGGGGTGATCCGGTCTCATAGGGACTTGGAGAGCCTGGTTCAGGAGAGGATACCCTTTTATCAATACTTTCAAGTGCGTCATCTGCTCACCTCTGAGGATGTCCTGTCGCAGGTCTGCAGGGAGGGTACGCTGATGGAAGCAGCGATATTTCAGAAAGGGGGGGACAGAGGGTTTATTGCTCGACTTTATAAAGTACTACTTCAGGGGGAGATGGATAGGGGCCCATTTCCTCACCGGTTTCGGTGGCACAAGTGGTTAGGGGAGGACTTGGAAGAGGAGATCTGGGGCGGGATCTACGCCAACATCGCCAAGTGTACTTGGGTGTCCTCCTGGCGACAGACACAGCTGCAAATAATTCATGGGACTTATTGTACCCCCCAGCAGTTGTATCTGGTAGGGGGGCAGTCCTCGGATAGCTGCTGGAGGGGCTGTGGGGGGGTGGGGAGCTTCCTCCATATGTGGTGGGATTGCCCAGTGATACAGGTTTTCTGGAAAAGGGTGTGGGGGAGAATCCGGGGGGCGGAGGACCGCAGCAGGGGGCTTGGAGTCTCCCTGGGTAGCTCACGGGTACTATTGCTGGGTTATCCTGAGGTCACGGGCATGGGGAGGTGGCGGGAGTTATTGGAGGCGAAATTGACCTTAGCAGCGAGAGTGGCGATTGCTGGATGGTGGAGGTGTGTGCATGGGCCCTTGGTGGAGGACTGGGAGGAGAAAGTGAATGTGGCAGTGCGCTTTGACCTACTAACTTACCGGTTGAGGGGTAAAGAATGGATGTTTCATAAGATCTGGGACGGATATCTGGAAGGGAAAATGGGTGTTTAACGGGATGAGGTGGGGGGCGGACGTTTCACACACACAGTGTTCACAATGTTCATGATGTTACATATGTTTTGTTGTTCCCCAGTTGGGGTTGTTATTGTTGGGCTGTGCATCGATCTGGTGGCACATATACTGTACACGGGGATATGGAGGAGACTTAGTTGGGGAGCTCACCCCTGCACCGGGGGCTGTCTTGCTTGTACAGGGGATTGTACAGGGACCGGGGGGAAAGCATGTCTGGGGGACTAACCCGGCATTCCCTGTACCACAAGGGGGGTTGAGCTGCGGGGGGGCTGTTGGGGAGGGATGATGCCTTGTAATTGTCTCCTCTTAATTTGTTTGTTTGCCTCAATGTTTAATAAAAAGATGTTTCAAAAAAAAATCTTCAAACCACATGAAACAGGCTACCACATACCAATCAAAGCTTGGAGACAGATGCTGCAGACGCTATTTTCCTGAGGAATCTCTGAGGTCAGTGAATGTTCAAAAAAACGCAGCGCATGCGGAGTATCAGTGAGAACTCCTCTATTATACCTTACTCCGCCGACATCATCTTCAAGTTCACTCAACTGTTCTCACTTTATAGTAAGATCCGTCAGAGACATGCCCCCCAGTCTATACATGTATTAAGGCCCTCTGGCATCAAAGTGTTCAGAATAAATATCCAGCGTTGTTCTTTAATCAATAATGTTTGATCTTGTGATTTCCCATTTGTTCCCAGAGGAACAGTCTCAATGCAAAAGCATCACAGATCTTCAAATTTATGGTCTCTCTCTAAACAGTGTTGCACTATTGGCGCTGTCATGATCTTGCATTTCAGCCGGCTCTTATGTCCCATTATCCGAGTTTTAAAGGATGGTTTTCCCTATATAAAATAAATTACATGGGCAACATATTGCGTAGACCACTGATGTAGTTGCACAAGACGTATTATCTTTTAAAACATAATGTTTTCCTTGGTAAGTAAAATTCAGAATCTCATCAGTAATGTTACAAATTTCACATCGGCCACATTTTCTGTGGCCCCTCATTGAATTCTTATCCTTCTCAGTTATCTGTGCCCGCAACACCGCCGGACTTAACTTCTCCTTCAGATTCTTATCCCTTAACCAAACATCGTATTTTTCGTTCTTCAAGACCCGAGATATTACTAAGAACGTTAGCATGTTTTGAGATTCTCCAGGACCAAGCAGGAAGTCAGTCCTCACATATGGGTGACGTCGGCGCTGACGGAGCCCTCGTGCGGAGCATTTCCCCAGCTTTCAAAGAAAGCCTTTGGGAATTGCAGCGCACATGCGCGGTCCTCTTCCCACCCAAGGGTGCCATCTTGCTCAGTCTTCTTTTTTCCTCGGAGCCCGACGGACGTAGTTAGTTTTTCCCCGAGGAAAAAGTTGATTTTCTCTATTTTTCTCTTTTTTTCTCCGATTCGACGCCTGATCCTTTTCCCGCTCGGACCGATACGCCGGTATCGAGTCCTTCTCTTTGTTTTTGTCCTTTGTGACTGGCGTTCGCGCCTTTAATCTTTTTTCCCTGGCAGCCCGGTATTTTGACCTAGCAGGGGCCCTTTTTTCCCCCGATGGCTACCAGCGGGTTTAAGAAATGTGATCGGTGTAAGAAACTTATGTCTCTTACCGACACACATGACTGCTGCCTCCGTTGCCTCGGACCCGATCATGACCCGATGATCTGTGGTCCATGTGGCAAAATGTCCTCAAAGGCGTTGAGGAGTCGGCAGCACCAGAAGGATAGAATTTTTTCTGACTCCGCGTCCGGCCGGGCCCGGACCTCATCAGAGGCCTCGACGTCTCGGGACTCCAGCCCCGAGCAGCGTTGTGGTTCCTCTGAGCGGGGGTGTCCTTCGCGGGAACATCGCAGGAAGAAGAAACCCGCGAGGGCGGCATCGGTGGACGCTCCTGGTTCCTCGAGGGCCAGGTCGCATAGCCCCGATAGCCGCCCCGGGTCTTCGGAGTTGGAGAGGCCTGCCAAGCATCCTCGTGTCGAGATGGAGTCTCCTGGACACGTAAGTGCTGTTGTCCTCGTTGACTCTCCTGCTGGGTCTCCTGAGCTCGGACTCAGGTTGACGGCCTTGGAGAGCAGCTTCGCTACCTTCATGGAACAGCAGCGGGCATTGATCGCCGGTCTCACCAGTGCATCTGCCCCGACCACCGGGACCTTGACGTCCAAGTCGACCCTGGAGGCCGAGCAGATCCTATCCTCGAGTCCATGCGGGCTCGAATCGGCCACGGTCTCCCTCGACCTCCCGTTCGGGGCCGAGGTTGTCGACGCCGATACCCTCGGCATCGGGGCGGAGGACATCAGTGCCCGCCCGACTGGAGCCGCTCGATTCCTCCTCCGAGGAGTCGGGCTGGGAGACGGAGGACGAAGAGTCACCTGACACCCATCGGACTCGGTGTGTCCCATCGGACTCGCCCGAGTCCGAACCTCGGAGACGATCCCCACCGGAGGATACCCGGTTCTCGGACTTCGTGCGGGATATGGCCAAGGCCTTGGCCTTCCCCGCGAATCCCGAGGAGGAGCCTCGAGCTGAAGAGCTCGAGGCCCTCCAGTATGACTCTCCCCCGAAGGAGGCCTTTACTGTTCCGGTTCCTCTGATGCTGGAGCGGCTGCTCTTCCGCATGTGGGAGACCCCGGCCTCAACGCCGGTGTTAAGCAAGCGGGTCGATTCCATCTATCGAGTCCACAAGAGCCCCGGGTTCCAAAAGGCACAATTACCACACCACTCCATGGTTGTGGAATCTGCCATGCATCGACTGAAAAGTCAGAAGATGCAGTTCTCGGTGCCTCCCGGCAGGGAGGCCCGGAGCCTGGATGCCCTCGGTAAGAAGTGCTTCCAGGGCTCTATGCTTGCTTGCCGTGTCCAGACATACCAGCTCTACATGGGCATGTACCTTGGAGACCTGGCAAAGGAGATTGCCGGGTTCTCTGCTGGTCTCTTTGAGGAACCTTTGCAGAGGTTCCAGGCCTTGTCCACCGGTATTCGAGAGTGCTCGAAGTTTATCTCTCGAGCAGCCTACGATGGCTTCGAGGCTTCGGCCCGAATAGCCGGTGCCGGCATCGGTGCCCGCCGACAGGCTTGGCTACAGTCATCCAACCTCGAGCCATGGGTCCAGGACAAGTTGGTCGATGTCCCCTGCCGAGGTGAAAACCTCTTTGGCAAGCCCATGGCTGAAAAGGCTGCAGAACTCGAGACCGAGACTCTGACCAGGACTAGGCTTTCCAGGAAAACCTCTGCCCCTTCTCAGAAAAAGAAGGGCTCGGGGAAAAAAGACCTTTTACCCAAGGAAGTCATCTGCCTATAAATAATACCCTCATTATCAGGCCTCTACAGCTCCCCAGCAGGCCAAGGGGCAGGGTCAGGGGCCCCGTAGGCAGAAGGCCCTCAAGCCACCAACACCGGCCCCTGCTCAGCAGGGTGGGGGTTTTTGACTCAAACAGCATAGCCTCTTCTCCTCCGCTGGCTTCTCTCAGCACAGGAGGCCGGCTGGCCCACTTTGCCCACAGGTGGTCAGCCGTCACATCAGATGCCTGGGTTCTTCACATAGTCCAAAAGGGTTATCTTCTCCATTTTCACCAGGTACCTCCCTCCTACTTTCCAGGGGAGCCTCCAAGACCCCCTCTGCACAGGGACCTACTCCTTCAGGAGTTAGCAGGTCTGCTACAGGATCAGGCTGTGGAACCGGTGCCCCACCACCTGAGAGGTCACGGCTTTTATTCCAGGTACTTTCTGGTACCAAAAAGAACAGGAGGCCTCAGACCCATCCTAGACTTGCGAAACCTCAACAAGTTCCTGGAGAGGGAAAAGTTCAAGATGCTTACCCTTGGAATCCTGCTGCCCTACCTCCAGCAGGGAGACTGGCTATGCTCCTTAGATCTAAAGGATGCGTATACTCACATCCTTATTCATCCAGACCACAGACAATATGTCAGGTTTGTTGTGGGAGGAAACCACTATCAGTACAGAGTACTGCCCTTTGGTCTGTCCTCCGCTCCCAGGGTGTTCACCAAGTGCCTGGCAGTGGTGGCGGCCTACCTGAGGCTTCAGGGTCTTTTTGTGTTTCCATACCTGGACGACTGGCTCATAAGGGGTCAATCTTCCCAGGAGGCCAACCTGGCCACCCTTCGCACTGTGGCTCTGCTTCAGCACTTGGGGTTTGTCATAAACTTCGCAAAGTCCACTTTGCTCCTGTCCCAGAACTTGGAGTTCATAGGGGCCAGGCTCGACACTCTTCAAGCAAAGGCTTTTCTGCCTCTGGACAGGGCCCACAGGCTAATGGCTCTGGCCAGCCAGTTTCGCAGAAATTCCCTGGTCTCTGCCAGGCAATTCCTGAGACCACTCGGCCATATGGCTTCCACGGTTCATGTTACCCCCAATGCCCGCCTACACATGCGGCCTGCTCAGTAGAGCCTTCGCACTCAATGGCATCAAGCCACAGGGAGCCTAGCGGACTCGGTGAAGATATCCGACCTACTGGTCTCCTCTCTGCAATGGTGGCTTCATCTTCCGAATCTGGTGCTCGGAGTGGTTTTTCAATCCCCTCCACCTTCTCAAGTGCTCACAACCGATGCTTCTCTTCTCGGTTGGGGAGCACATTGCCAAGGGACCTGTACTCATGGTCTCTGGACCCCTTGGGAGGCTACTCAACAGATAAACTTCCTGGAGCTACGGGCGATATGCCTAGCTCTGAGAGCCTTCTCCCACCTCGCCTCTCACCAGTCTGTACTGGTTCATACGGACAATCAAGTTGCCATGTTCTATGTGAACAAACAAGGAGGCACAGGCTCCTCCCTTCTTTGTCAGGAGGCTCAACGGCTGTGCTCTTGGGCTGTCAATCATGGGATCCTTCTCAAGGCTGTCTACCTCCCAGGTCAGGAAAATTACCTGGCAGACAGACTGAGCAGGATCCTACAACCACACGAATGGAGATTGAACCCATTAGTGGTTCAGCAGATCTTTCTCAGGTGGGGACTCCCCACCATGGATCTTTTCGCCAGTCCTCTGAACCGGCAACTCCCGAGATTTTGCTCCAGACAACCGCATCCCCTCAGAATAGCAGCGGATGCGTTTCTGATCTCGTGGTCCACAGGCCTACTGTATGCATTTCCTCCCACACCACTAGTGTCCAAAACACTGTTCAAAGTCCTCAAGGAACGGGGCTTCATTGATTCTCATTGCCCCCAGGTGGCCCAGGCAACCGTGGTTCCCGCTTCTGCTGCAGCTAGCGGTGGACACCCCTCTTCCTCTGGGGTTTCAACACGATCTCCTGTCTCAGGATCAGGGGACTCTCTTGCACCCCAACCTTCAGTCCCTTCATCTGATGGCCTGGCTGCTGAAAGGGTGTAGTCCTGGCTCCCCTACAACTGCCTCGAGAGGTGGAAGATGTTGTCTTAGCTTCTAGACGGCAATCCACCAGGAAATCCTACGCTCTTAAGTGGCTTAGATTCTCCGCCTGGTGTGCTCAGCACAGCGAGAATCCCTTCTCGTGCTTGGTAGCGGTAGTGTTGCAATATTTGCTTTACCTCTTCGATCTGGGCCTTAAGTCTAACTCTGTCAGAGTTCACCTTAGTGCTCTCTCAGCACACCACTCCCTGGTGGACAGCAGGCCTCTTTCCAACCACCCTTTGGTGGCTCGTTTCCTCAGAGGGCTCCTTCTACTGAAGCCTCCCTTGCGTCCACCGGCCCCTGAGTGGGATCTGAATGTGGTGTTACAGCGGCTTACTTGTCTACCTTTTGAACCTATGTCTACCTGCCCTCTCCGTTTTCTCTCCTGGAAAACTTTATATCTCCAGAAACAAGCAGGAATAAGTCCTCACATATGGGTATGTAGGTACCGATGGAGCCTGCACGGGAATGCTCCCCAGCTTCCCAGAATGAAAGCTTTTGGGGCATCCCACAGTGCATGCGCGCTGCCTTCCCGCCTTTCCTACCAACTCTCCTCAGTTCTTCTTTTTCCGCGGAGCCAGCAGGTCGTGTTCCTGTCACCGCTGAAGAAGTTCTTATTTTAATTTGTTTCTTTGGTCGCGTGTCTGCCTTCCCCGACTCCGGACCGGTACCACCAGTCTTTTTTCTTTACTTTTCTTTAAAAAAAAAAAATCTTTTTTTCCCCACTTGGTGTATTTTCCTCTTTAGGCCTCTAGGCCTGGAAAAAATTCTCCCTCATGGAGAAACCAGCCTCTGGTTTTAAAAAATGCACCGTGTAGCGGTACCATCTCAGTTACCGACACCCATGAATGGTGTCTTAAATGTTTGGGGCCTGACCACTCCATCCCGGATTGCCAGTCCTGCTCTCTGATGTCTAAACGAGGCTTACAGAACCGAGCAGCCAAGTTTCATATGCTGTTTTCCACAGATACTCCAGCATCGACATCATCCAGGTCTTCCTCTCCTGATGGATCTCAGGTAACCAAACATTCTTCCGGCAGGTCCTCAAAGGGCAAATCTCCCTCTAAGTATCGAGATGCCCCCGGGCTTGACCCTGAGGACCCTGCCCCAGCCAAACAACCCCGGCGGGAAGCTCCGGCTTCCAAAGCTCTTCCTATGGGGTTACAGGTTGACATCGATGGCACGGCCTCGACCGATCACCTGTTGGACTGCTCTGAGGTACCGGCACACTCTTCCGGTACCGACATCCAGGCAGTCGTGGCGTCTATGGATCATACTGTTCAATCCATGCAGCAGGCCATAACGGCTTTTATTAAGGCTGCGACGCCCACGGTACTGCAGCAAGCGGTACCGACTCCGGTTCCGGTACCACAACCGATACCGGTACCCAGGGCATCCACATCGACCAGGATACCGGTTCCGGTTCCCGGTTTCGGGGCTTTTCCCGATACCGATCCGGTTCCGAGTACGCCCGATGTGGATACAGGTAGATACGCTTATCGATCCCTGGAAGCCATCAGACGATACTTCGAGTCTTCTGATGATTCCGATTCATCAGATGACTTTCCTGAAGTATCTCTTACTCTTCCTGAGGAGCCCTCTTCTCCAAAGAGGAGAATGTCTCCTCCAGAGGATTTGTCCTTTCAAGACTTCATCATTGAAGTAGCTAAAGGACTCTCTATTTCAGTAACCTCTGAAGAACCTAGAGCAAAAAAATTAGATATTTTGGAATACTCTAAGGTTCCCAAAGAGGCAGTCACCTTGCCCATTCATGAAATTCTTCAAGAACATTTGATTGACTTGTGGGAGACTCCTCTCACCCTTTCTCCTCATTCTCGTAGATTGGACACTATGTACCGTGTCCTCCCTCCTCCTGGATTTCAAAAAACTCAGCTTCCTCACCACTCTATTGTGGTGCAGTCAGCTATGAAGAGAATAAAGAGTACCAAAAGACACTCTTCTACTCCTCCAGGAAGAGAATGCAGGACCTTTGATGCTTTTGGTAGAAAGATCTTCCAAGCTAGCATGCTTATTGCCAGAATCAATTCATACAGCCTTTATATGGGTATGTTTCTGAAGGAGGTTGCAGAAAAGCTGCACAACTTTCTCCCATTTATTCCAGAAGATCAAAGGGATGAATTCCTTCTTTGGCTCAAGCATACTCAAGACATTTCAAAGTTTTCCAACAGGGCATCCTTTGATTCCTTTGAAGGTGCCAGCAGAGCCTCAGGCATTGCCATAGCTGCTCGTAGAATTGCTTGGCTCCAGGCTTCTGACCTAGAACCCTGGGTTCAAGATGGTTTAGGAAATCTGCCCTGTACAGGTGAAAACCTATTTGGCAAGGAGTGGCAAATTAAAGCCACTCAAATGGATGCAGAAAATGCTGCTCTTGATAGACTTTCTAAGTCTACCTCCACTCCGGCCAAGAAAAAATCTTTTAAAAAGTCTTTTTACAAGAAGGGCAGATTTCCTTCCACTTCTGGTCAACAGTCTTCTGCAGGTCGCTTTGCTACTAAGCGTCAGCAACCTAAACAGGCCAGGCCTAAACCTGCAGGGGCTGCTGCAACCCAAGCCCCTCAGGGTTTTTGACTTGATACTAGAGAACTTAACCTTTCTGGCTCTACAACAGCCAGAACCTCTCACCATTCCAGGAAGGTTGTCTCATTTTGCTCCCAGATGGGAGCAAATCACATCAGAGCAGTGGACCCTCTCCATTATCAGAGAGGGCTACAAACTTCATTTCTCAGACCTTCCTCCCTACACCATGGTGAGACATTTCAATTCTCCCACATCTCTCCTCGACATTCTGGATCAGGAGGTAACCTCCCTTCTGGCCCAGAGGGCCATAGAAGAAGTTCCTCTTCTTCAACAGAGGTCAGGTTTTTACTCCCCCTACTTTCTCATTCCAAAGAAAACAGGGGATACAGACCTATTCTAGATCTCCGAGAATTGAACAAATTTCTATACAAGGAGAAGTTCAAGATGCTCTCTTTAGGCACTCTCCTTCCATACCTACAGAGTCAGGATTGGCTTTGTTCTCTAGATCTCAAGGATGCGTACACTCATATACTCATCCATCCATCCCACAGAAAATTTCTACGTTTTCTGTTGCAGGGAAAACATTACCAATACAGAGTCCTTCCTTTCGGTCTGGCCTCTGCTCCAAGAGTGTTCACCAAATGCATGGCAATAGCTGCTGCATTTCTGCGCACTCTGGGAATCTTTGTCTTCCCATATCTGGACGACTGGCTCATCCGAGCTCCATCCCAGTCAGAAGCCCAAATTTCCCTGAACACCACCAGGTGCTTTCTGCAGTATCTGGGACTTGTGGTAAACCTCCCAAAGTCTCAGCTCACCCTTACTCAGTCCCTAGAATTCATAGGGGCCTGGTTGGACACCACTATTACAAGAGCCTATCTTCCCCAGGCTCGTTGCCAACGTCTAGTGCAGTTAGCCTCCCAGATTCAGTCGAAGGACCACTTCACTGCCCGGGAGATGCTACAACTACTAGGCCACATGGCTTCCACAGTATATGTGGTGCCCTATGCTCGTCTACACATGAGAGCAGCTCAATGGACTTTGTCCACCCAGTGGACTCAAGCTTCAGGAGCTCTCTCAGACCAAATAGCAAACTCCAAACATCTCTTTTGGTCTCTCCAATGGTGGATATCCACTCAAAATCTGTTGCTGAGGTCCCCCTTCCAGCCTTTGTTGCCCCAAGCAATCCTCACAACAGATGCCTCCCAAAAAGGTTGGGGAGCTCATCTTCAGAACCTATCCACCCAAGGCACTTGGTCCCCACAGGAGACCTCCCTTCATATCAACCTCTTGGAACTTCGAGCAGTGTACCTAGCTCTCAAGGTCTTTCATACCCTCCTCAGCTACCAGACAGTCCTCATTCAAACAGACAGCCATGTTTTACATAAACAAGCAAGGAGGAACTGGCTCTCTGTCGCTTTGCAACGAAGCTCTAAGATTATGGGCCTTCGCCAGAGAGCATCAAATCCATCTCCTGGCAGTATACCTCCCAGGAATTCAAAACTCTTGGGCAGATAGACTCAGTCGAGTTCTGCTTCCACACGAATGGTCCCTGCAGATGGATCAGGTACTCAGAATCTTTCAGGAATGGGGTACCCCGGACATAGATCTATTTGCAAGTCCGTGGAATGCCAAACTTCCCCGGTTCTGTTCCAGAATTCCGTGTCAGGGAGTTCAGGCCAAGGATGCCTTCCTCCTTCACTGGGGTCAGGACTTCCTGTATGCCTTTCCACCCATTCCTTTGATCCCCAAGACTGTTCAAACTTCAGAGGGATCAAGGATCTATGATCCTCATAGCTCCACGCTGGCCACGCCAAGTGTGGTACCCTCTACTTCTGCATCTCTCCCAAGCCCCCTCCCTGGACTTGGGAGCTGCTCCAGACCTCCTGTCTCAGGAGGAGGGGACTTTGTGGCATCCAAACCCCAAGTCCCTTCACCTCAGAACTTGGTTACTGAAGGCCTAGACCTTCAAGACTTCAATCTTTCGCAGCAAGTGAAGGATATCCTTCATGCTTCCAGGAAACCTTCCACTAGGCGTTCCTATGCTTTTAAATGGAAGAGATTTTCCATTTGGTGTGCTCAAAAGGGTCTTGACCCTCTGGCACTTCCTCTGAATTCTCTATTAGAATATCTCCTGCATCTTTCCAATGCAGGCCTTAAGACGAATTCAGTAAGGGTCCATTTAAGTGCTATTGCAGCATCCCTTAAGCCTATCAATGGACAACCTGTTTCTTCTCATCCTCTTGTTGCAAGAATCATGAGAGGCCTAACCTTAACTAAACCTCCCATTCGACCTCCTCCGGTGGCATGGGATTTAAATTTGGTTCTTGGTCAGCTTATGAAGCCACCTTTTGAACCCTTAGCCACTACCTCCTTGAAATTTCTTTCCTGTAAGGTTATTTTCCTTATTGCAATCACTTCTGCTCGCCGCATCAGTGAACTGCAGGCCTTAGTGGCTAATCCACCTTATACAAGGTTCCATCATGATAAGGTAGTCCTTAGGACAAATCCTCACTTTATGCCTAAAGTGGTCTCACCTTTTCATCTTAATCAAGAGGTATATTTACCTGTCTTTTTCCAGCTCCTCATGCATCCACTGCAGAGAGGAACCTTCATACTCTAGATTGTAAAAGAGCTCTTGCTTTTTACTTACACAGGACACAGCAACATAGAAAGTCTTCCCAGCTTTTTGTTGCTTTTGATCCTTCTCATCTAGGACTTCCAGTCTCTAAAAGAACACTGTCCAATTGGATTGCTCAGTGTATTTCTTTTGTTTACCAGAGTAAGAACCTTTCTCTGGAGGGCCATGTCACAGCTCACAATGTGAGGGCCATGGCCACCTCTATGGCTCATCTTCATTCTGTGTCCATTGATCAGATCTGTCGAGCAGCCACCTGGGCCTCGGTTCATACCTTCACAGCCCATTACTGTTTGGACAAGGACTCCCGCCGGGATGCCTTGTTTGGTCAGGCTGTCCTCAGACACCTGTTCCATTCTTGAACAACTCCTGCCCTCCTTCCCTGAGTGGATGACTGAGATCCATAGGAAGACGAGGAACCCTTCAGGGTCTCATACCCTTGGGGATCTCCCAGGCATCTTAGCTAGGGAGTCCCCATATGTGAGGACTTATTCCTGCTTGTTCCTGGAGATAGCACAGTTACTTACCTGTAACAGGTGATCTCTGGGAACAGCAGGAATTAGTCCTCACAACCCACCCACCTCCCCTGGGAGTTGTATCTCTCTCTCTTTGTCTTTCCTTTACTCTCTCTCTATTGTCTCAGCTTTAAACTTGAACTGAGGAGAGTTGGTAGAAAAGGCGGGAAGGCAGCGCGCATGCGCTGTGGGATGCCCCAAAAGCTTTCATTCTGGGAAGCTGGGGAGCATTCCCGCGCAGGCTCCGTTGGTACCGACGTACCCATATGTGAGGACTAATTCCTGCTATTCCCAGAGATCACCTGTTACAGGTAAGTAACTGTGCTTTCTGGTAGCTCTCACCTCTGCTAGGGGTGTGAGTGAACTGCAGGCGCTAGTGTCTGATCCTCCTTACACTAGGTTCTACAGGAATAGGGTAGTCTTACGGACTCATCCTAAGTTTCTTCCTAAAGTTGTTTCACCTTTTCACCTCAATCAGGAGGTGGTTCTTCCGACCTTCTTTACCAGGCCGCATGCCAAACGGGCTGAGATGGTCTTGCATACCCTGGACTGTAGAAGGGCGTTATCCTTCTACCTTGACCGTACGCGGGGGCATCGAAAGGCTGTTCAGCTTTTTGTTTCTTTTGACCCCAATAAGTTGGGGCTCCCTGTCTCCAAGCGTACGTTGTCCATATGGGTCGCTGACTGTATCGCCTGGGCTTATGGGGCAGCCGGCCTCTCGTTGGAGGGTCGAGTCACGGCTCATCGTGTCAGGGCGAAGGCTGCGTCAGTGGCTCATCTCCGCTCTGTTCCGTTGGCAGACATCTGCCGGGCCGCTACTTGGTCTTCAAGCCAGACGTTTGCGGCCCATTACTGCCTTGAGAGGGAGTCCCGCAGGGACAGTGCTTTTTCAGACAGGCAGTACTCCATAATCTCTTTGGGGTTTAGGCAACTCCTACCCTCCAGCCCTGGTGTTGGGCTACCGGTCGAGGGCGTTCTCAGAGAAGATTCCTTCCTTCTGTGCTGACGAGCTAGAGGGAGCTCATTTTTCCACTTGAGGTCTCCGGTAGCCTTAAGCTAGGGAGTCCCATATGTGAGGACTGACTTCCTGCTTGGTCCTGGAGAAAGAGTAGTTACTCACCTGTAACAGGTGTTCTCCAGGAGCAGCAGGAATCAGTCCTCACAACCCTCCCTCCTCCCCTTGGAGTTGCAGTCATATCATTTATTTTTGCTAATTTTTTTGCTGTCTTTTAGCTATGTCATCAGACTGAGCAAGATGGCACCCTTGGGCGGGAAGAGGACCGCGCATGCGTGCTGCAATTCCCAAAGGCTTTCTTTGAAAGCTGGGGAAATGCTCCGCACGAGGGCTCCGTCGGCGCCGACGTCACCCATATGTGAGGACTGATTCCTGCTGCTCCTGGAGAACACCTGTTACAGGTGAGTAACTACTCTTTATCTTCCGTATTTTAAAACTCAATGGGGAGAATTTGGTGATTAAATTAACATGGCTGTTATCAACCATTTTTTCATTAGTGCTGTTTGCCACATCTCCAATCAGCCATGTTCTCTCATTGTATAATGCTCTTCGATATGCTTGCTGAATCACTTTCTGGGGATAGCCTCTTTCACGAAAGTTATTCGATAAAATCACAAGATTTTAAAAAACAATCATTATTTAAGAGCAATTTCTTCTAAAATGCAAAAACTGTGAAAAGGGCATACCATCTTTAAGTCTCAGGGGGTGTGCACTACTATAGTGCAAAAAGGTATTCCGAGCCATAGGTTTCCTATGTACCGACGTAACCCACCCTTGCCTTCCTCTTTCTATGGAGACATCCAAGAAAGTGATGATGTTAATGTTAGAAACATGGGTAAATTGGATATTAGAGTCTAATCCATTCATCTAATTAATGAATATCAACAGCAAATCTTGGGAACCTCTCCATAATAAAAAGAAAAATGTCATCAATAAAGCGACACCACATCTTTATGTTGATACCATATGGAGATGAAATAATCCATTTCTGTTCATAATTCCCCATGAATAAATTAGCAATGGAAGGGGCACAAGTAGCTCCCAATCTCCAGGAACAAGCAGGAATGAGTCTTCACATATGGGTACATCGGTACCGACAGAGCCTGCGCGGGAACGCTCCCCAGCTTCCCAAAAAGGAAAGCTTTTGGAAGCATCCCACAGCACCTGCGCGCTGCCTTCCCGCCTTTCCTAACCATCTCTCCTCAGTTCTTCTTTGCCGCGGAGCCAGCAGGGTCGAGCCCTGTCACCGCTGAAGAAGTTCTTTATTTTATTTTATTTCTTTGGTCGTGTGTCTACCTCCCCGACTCCGGACCGGTACCGCCAGTCTTTTTCTCTTTCTCTAAAAAAAAAAAAAAAAAAAAAAAAAAAATCTATTTTTCTTCACTTAGTGTATTTTTCCTCTTGGGCCTCAGGGCCTACAAGAAAATTTCCCTCATGGATAAACCAGCCTCCGGGTTTAAAAAATGAACTAAGTGTAGCGGTACTATTTCTGTTACAGATACCCATGAATGGTGTCTTAAATGTTTGGGTCCTGAACACTCCATCCCGGATTGTCCGTCCTGCTCTCTAATGTCTAAACGGGTTTTACAGAACCGAGCAGCTAAGCTCCATGTGCTGTTTCCCGCTGATGCAGCGTCAGTAGCATCGACATCTTCCAGGTCCTCTTCTGATGGATCTCAGGTAACCAAACATAAACCTAGCAGGTCCTCGAAGGGTAGATCTCCCTCTAAGCATCGAGATGCCTCCGGGCTTGCCCTCGAGGATCCTGCACCAGCAAAACAACCCCGGCGGGAAGCTCCAGCTTCCAAAGCTCCTCCTATGGGGTTACAGGTTGACATTGATGGCACGGCCTCGACCGATCACCTGTTAGAATGCTCTGGGGTACCGGCACAATCTCCCGGTACCGACTTCCAGGCATTCATGGCGTCGATGGATCACAATGTTCTGTCCATGCAGCAGGCTATTACAGCCTTCATTCAAGCTGCGACGCTGCTGGTACCGAAACAAACTCCGTAATCGGTATCGGCTCTGGTACCGGCACCAGCGCCGATACCGGTACCGACTGCATCAACATCGACCAGGATACCGGCTGCAGCGGTTCCTTGTCCAGGGCTGCTTTTCGGTACCGATCCGGTACTGGGGACGCCCGATGTCGATACTGCTCGATACACGTATCGAGCATTGGAAGAGCACCCTGATAGGCGATACTTTGATTCCTCTGATGATTCTGATACATCAGACGAGTCTCCTGAAGTATCCCTAGCCCTTCCTGAAGAGCCGCCTTCTTCTCCAAAAAGAAGAATGTCTCCCCCAGAGGACTTGTCCTTTCAAGACTTCATAAGAGAAGTAGCTAAAGGACTTTCTATTTCAGTAACCTCTGAATCAGAGCCTAGAGCAAATAAATTTGGCATTTTAGGCTATTCTAAGGCTCCTAAAGAGGCAGTCACCTTACCAATTCATGAGATTCTTTATGAACACATGATTGATCTATGGGAGACTCCTCTTACTGTCTCTCCTCATTCTCGCAGATTGGACACTATGTATCGTGTCCCTCCTTGTCCTGGATTTCAAAAAACTCAGCTTCCTCACCATTCCATTGTGGTGCAGTTAGCTATGAAGAGGATAAAGAGTACAAAGAGACACTCTTCTGCTCCTCCAGGAAGAGAATGCAGGACCTTGGATGTTTTTGGTAGGAAAATCTTCCAAGCCAGTATGCTTATTGCCAGAATCAACTCATATAGCCTTTACATGGGTATGTTTCTAAAAGAAGTTGCACAAAAACTGCACACTTTCCTCCCTTCCAGAGGATAAAAGGGAGGAATTCCTCATTTGGCTTAAGCATACTCAAGACATTTCAAAGTTTTCCAACAGGGCAACCTTTGACTCCTTTGAAGGTGCCAGCAGAGCCTCAGGCATTGCCATAGCTGCTCACAGAATTGCTTGGCTCCAGGCCTCTGATTTAGAACCCTGGGTTCAAGATGGCTTAGGAAATCTTCCCTGTACAGGTGAAAACCTATTTGGCAAAGAATGGCAAATAAAAGCCACTCAAATGGATGCAGAAAACTCTGCTTTAGATAGACTTTCAAAGTCAACCTCCATTCCTGCCAAGAAAAAGCCTTTTAAAAAGTCTTTCTTTAAAAAGGGCAGATTTCCTTCTACTTCTGGCCAACAATCTTCTACAGGTCGCTTTGCCACTAAGCGTCAGCAACCTAAACAGGTCAGGCCTAAGCCTACAGGGGCTGCTGCAACTCAGCAGGCCCAACCTCCTCAGGGTTTTTGACTTGATGCTAGAGAGCTTAGCCTTTCTGGCTCTAAAGCAGCCAGAGCCTCTCACCATTCCAGGAAGGTTGGCTCATTTTGCTCCCAGATGGGAGCAAATAACATCAGAGCAGTGGACCCTCTCCATCATAAGAGAGGGCTACAAGCTTCATTTCTCAGACCTTCCTCCCCACACCATGGTGAGACACTTCAATTCTCCCACATCTCTTCTCGACCTTCTAGGTCAAGAGGTAGCTACCCTTCTTGCCCAAGGGGCAATAGAAGAAGTTCCTCTTCTTCATCAAGGGTCAGGGTTCTACTCCCCCTATTTTCTCATTCCAAAGAAGACAGGGGGATACAGACCCATCTTAGATCTCAGGGAATTTACAAATTTCTATGCAAGGAGAAGTTCAAGATGCTTTCTCTGGGCACTCTCCTTCCATACCTTCAAAGTCAGGATTGGCTTTGTTCTCTAGATCTCAAGGATGCGTACACACATGTCCTCATCCATCCCTCTCACAGAAGATTCCTACGGTTTCTTTTCCAAGGAAAACATTACCAATACAGAGTTCTTCCTTTCGGTCTGGCCTCTGCTCCAAGAGTGTTCACCAAATGCATGGCAATAGTTGCTGCATTTCTACGAACTCTGGGAATATTTGTCTTCCCATACCTGGACGACTGGCTCATTCGAGCTCCATCTCAGTCAGAGGCCCAGATTTCCTTGGACCGCACAAGGCGCATTCTGCAGTATCTGGGACTTGTGGTAAACCTCCCAAAGTCTCAGCTCACCCCTACTCAGTCCCTAGAATTCATAGGGGCCTGGTTGGATACCACTACTGCAAGGGCCTACCTTCCTCAGGCCCGTTGCCAACGTCTAGTGCAGTTAGCCTCCCAGATTCAGTCAAAGAGCCACTTAACTGCCCGGGAGATGCTACAACTGCTAGGCCACATGGCTTCCACAGTGCATGTGGTACCCTATGCCCGCCTACACATGAGAGCAGCTCAATGGACTTTGTCCACCCAGTGGACTCAAGCTTCAGGAGCTCTCTCAGACTAAATAGCAACCACCAAACGTCTCTTTTGGTCTCTCCAATGGTGGATGTCCACTCAAAATTTGTTGCTGGGGTCCCCCTTCCAACAGTTGTTGCCCCAAGCGACCCTCACAACAGATGCCTCCTAAACAGGTTGGGGAGCCCATCTACAGGACCTCTCCACTCAAGGCACTTGGTCCCCACAGGAGACCTCTCTTCATATCAACCACTTGGAGCTTCGAGCAGTTTTTCTAGCTCTCAAGGTCTTTCATACCCTCCTCAGCTACAAGACAGTCCTCATTCATACGGACAATCAGGTAGCCATGTTTTACATAAACAAACAAGGAGGAACTGGCTCTCTGTCGCTTTGCAACAAAGCTTTAAGATTGTGGGCCTTCGCCAGAGAGCATCAAATCCATCTCCTGGCAGTATACCTCCCAGGAGTCCAAATTTCTTGGGCAGACAGACTCAGTCTAGTTCTTCTTCCACACGAATGGTCCCTGCACATGGATCAGGTACTCAGAATCTTCCAAGAATGGGGAACCCCGGACATAGACCTCTTTGCAAGTCCGTGGAATGCCGAACTTCCCCGGTTCTGTTCCAGAATTCCGTGTCAGGGAGTTCAGGCCAAGGATGCCTTCCTCCTTCATTGGGGTCAGGGTTTCCTGTATGCATTTCCACCCATTCCCTTGATTCCCAAGACTCTGTTCAAACTCCAGAGGGATCAAGGATCTGTTATCCTCATAGCTCCACGCTGGCCACGCCAAGTGTGGTACCCTCTACTTCTACATCTCTCCCAAGCCCCCTCCCTGGACTTGGGAGCTGCTCCAGACCTTCTGTCCCAGGAGGAAGGGATTTTGTGGCACCCAAATCCCAAGTCCCTACGCCTCAGAGCTTGGTTACTGAAGGCCTAGACCTTCAAGACTGGAATCTTTCTCAGCAAGTGAAGGATATCCTCCATGCTTCCAGAAAACCTTCTATTATTAGACGATCCTATGCTTTTAAATGGAAAAGGTTTTCCGTTTGGTGTGCTGAGAAGGGTCTTGACCCTCTAGCACTACCTTTGAATTCTCTATTGGAATATCTCCTGCATCTCTCCAATGCAGGCCTTAAGATGAATTCAGTAAGAGTCCATTTGAGTGCTATTGCAGCATCCCTTAAGCCCATCAATGGACAACCTATTTCCTCTCTTCCTCTCATTGCAAGATTCATGAGAGGCCTAACTTTATCTAAACCTCCCATTAGGCCTCCTCCGGTGGCATGGGACTTAAATTTGGTTCTTGGTCAGCTTATGAAGCCACCTTTTGAACCCTTAGCCACTACCTCCTTGAAATTTCTTTCCTGGAAGGCTATTTTCCTCATTGCAGTCACTTCAGCTCGCCGCATCAGTGAACTGCAGGCATTAGTGGCTAATCCACCTTATACAAGGTTCCATCATGATAAGGTAGTCCTTAGGACAAATCCACACTTCATGCCTAAAGTGGTTTCACCTTTTCATCTTAATCAAGAGGTGTATTTACCTGTCTTTTTTCCAGCTCCTCATGCATCCAATGCAGAGAAGAATCTTCATACTCTGGATTGTAAAAGAGCTCTTGCTTTTTACTTACAAAGGACACAGCAACATAGAAAGTCTTCCCAGCTTTTTGTTGCTTTTGATCCTTCTCATTTAGGACTTCCAGTCTCTAAGAGAACACTGTCCAATTGGATTGCTCAGTGTATTTCTTTCGCCTTTCAGAGTAAGAACCTTTCTCTGGAGAGCCATGTCACAGCTCATAATGTGAGGGCCATGGCCACCTCTATGGCTCATCTCAATTCTGTGTCCATCGACCAGATCTGTCGAGCAGCCACCTGGGCCTCGGTTCATACCTTCACAGCCCATTACTGCTTGGACAAGGACTCCTGCCGGGATGCCTTGTTTGGTCAGGCTGTACTCAAACACCTGTTCCATTTTAAACAACTCCTACCCTCCTTCCCTGGATGGATGCCTGAGATCCATAGGAGGAAGTAGACCCCTTCCCAGGGTCTCATATCCTTGGGGATCTCCCAGGCATCTTAGTTAGGGAGTGCCCATATGTGAAGACTCATTCCTGCTTGTTCCTGGAGATAGCACAGTTACTTACCTGTAACAGGTGATCTCTGGGAACAGCAGGAATAAGTCTTCACAACCCACCCACCTCCCCTAGGAGTTGTATCCCTTTTTTCTATCTTTCCTTTCCTCTCTCTCTCTATTGTCTCAGCTTTAAACTTGAACTGAGGAGAGATGGTTAGGAAAGGCGGGAAGGCAGCGCGCAGGCGCTGTGGGATGCTCCCAAAAGCTTTCCTTTTTGGGAAGCTGGGGAGCGTTCCCGCGCAGGCTCCGTCGGTACCGACGTACCCATATGTGAAGACTTATTCCTGCTGTTCCCAGAGATCACCTGTTACAGATAAGTAACTGTGCTTTGCTACTCCTGACACTTGTTGATAAAGCACTTTCTCAAAAATAAAATAAAATAATTTTGAAAAATAGTAAATTTTTCCAATCTCAACAGAAAGCACAACTGTTCTTCCGACAAATCTCCATGATATCGTAGAGATTGTTCTACCGTCTCATATGCCTGTGCTTGAGGTATACTCGTGTATAAGGCTGTGATATCCATTGTTACCAGGATGATGTCTGGATCAGCAGCCCAATGAGAGTGTCCAGCCAATATTTCTAAAAAAATGTGTAGTGTCCCTAATATATGATGGTATTTCAATCAGTAATGGACGGAGATATGAATCAATAAAGACCGAAAGTGGTTCCAAAAGGGTACCCCTAGTAGAAACTATAGGTCTACTTGGGGGTTGATCTACATTCTTATGAATCTTCGGGACAAGATAAAACCGCTCAATTGTAGGGGCTAAGATAATCAAAAATTTCCATTCCTTTTTTGAAATCACCTTATGTAGGGCATTCAGCGTAAGTTCTTTAATCTGAATCTGAAGAGTACTGGTAGAGTCATTCTGTAAAATATGATAAGTAGAACGGTCTGACAGTTGCCGCAAAGCCTCTGCTACATAGTAGTCACGACTCTGGACCACCACTGCTGCTCCTTTATCGGCTCTTCGGATGACGATATCAGATCTAGTTTGTAATTCCTTAATCGCCAAACGCACCTTTACTGATAAAACATTTCGAAAATGACAACATTGTTTCTCCAAATCTGTTACATCTTTTAACACCAGATCTTTAAAAATTGAAAGAGCCAGGTGCATCTGACCTGGTGGGGACCATGTTGATTTAAAAGGCAGGGAATTACCAAATATTATGGGATTTTTAAACTGCTCCCAAATGCAAACATTGTTAGCTAATGCACAGACGGTCGATGTGAAATTTGTAACATTACTGATGAGATTCAGAATTTTACTTACCAAGGAAAACATTATGCTTTAAAAGATAATACGTCTTGTGCGACTACATCAGTGGTCTACGCAATATGTACGCCTCTGTAACTCAAAAATATCATAATACTTTACTACTGCCATATACTATATATTGCAGTACTAGCTTGCACCTATTACTCACAGCACAATTCCTCCAACCCTTTATCCTCACCTGGATAACCAACAATGGATCTAAAAAGATTTCTTACACTCACCTTAAACATTCTAATGCTCACACTAGGGGTTCTACTCACTCACACCCCTCCCATTCACTCTTTAACTCCAACCACAAACATTTTCAAGCCAGCACATTCATATCATACCATACAAGCCCAGACACAACACACAAAGATATAACATCGGTAATTCCTTCATAAACAAACCACGCACAAACCAACATATTCATGTTCAAAGGCTAATCCAAGTGAACACTTCTCCAATTAATAACCCCATACAAAACACTACACATTCAACACAACTAAATTGCATACTTATCAACGCCAGGTCAATTAGGAATAAAATCCCTATCATAATCGATCTTATTATAGATGAAAATCCTCACCTACTCTGCATAACTGAAACCTGGCTAAATGAATCTGACCCAGTTCTCCTTAACCAACTAAGAGTTCATGGTTATACCATACTCAACAATAATAGAGACAGAAAAAGAGGTGGTGGAGTTCTTGTAATAGCAAAAACTCATCTCAATCTTTCGCCTACCTTACTAGATAAGCATGATGGCATTGATATCCTCAGAATTGAGAATCACAACATGGCCATCTGCCTTATCTACAGACCCCCCACACCTGACATACATAGTCTAGACATAATACTTGAGGTTGCATGTAACTCTTCACTGAGAAAGCCCTCTGTTATCCTAGGAGATCTTAACCTTACCTCATTACCAGATAGCCAAGCACTATCCTTCCTTGAAGCAATGGAGGAAATGGAATTTAAAAAAATAATGACCCACCCCACTCACTGCAAAGGTAACACCCTTGATTTAATATTCATACCATCACACTTCACACTCTCATCGCTTTCTACTCCACCCCTCACAACTCAGGTACCATGGTCAGATCACTTCATGATACATTTCTCTCTCCCTTTCCAACCCTCCAACCCTACTCACAATAACGTCAAATACACAGAACAAAGATTTCGCCAGTTTAACAAGGAAAGTTTTCTAGAATCTATTTCTCCAAAATTAAACAATACTTCAAACAATCTTAACGAATTTGTTTCTACCTGGAACTCTATTATTGAGGCAGAAGCTAAATATTCAACCTCTAATAAAAGAAAATCTAGATCTAACTGGTCTGAGAAATGGTACACCTCTGAGCTTGCTACTCTAAAGAAAAGCCTTCGGAAATTAGAAACTAAATGGAGGAAGAAAAAAACCTCTGAGCTCAGAGTTCAATACTTCACAAGCCTTAAAGCATACAAGGAAGCCATTAACAACACAAAAAGGCTATTCCACACTAAAACACTAGCTAAGGCCATCAATCGACCCAGGGAACTTTTTGAGATTATTAAATCTCTAACTAAGGTTCCCGATAACGCCCCTAATAAAACACCAATAGATCCGCAACTCCTTGCAAACCATTTTGCCAATAAGCTTAAACTAAGCGCCCGTCCAAGCATTATCCTAACCTCTCCCACACCAAATTCCATCACTGAGTGGAACTCATTCCATACAATCTCCAACAAACAACTGCTAGAGATTATATCAAACCTCAATACTACCACTTCTTTACTTGATCCTTGCCCGGTGTCTTGGGTTAAAGCAGCAAAATCCGAACTAGCCCCATACATTTTGAAGCTAGTAAATCAATCCCTACTTCAAGGCTTCATGCCTGATGACCTCAAATACTCGGCGATTCGCCCTTTACTAAAAAACAAAACCCTTAACAGTTCTGACCCATCCTCATACCGCCCCATTGCCAGCATACCTTTCTTAGCCAAAATCATTGAAAAGGTAGCCCAGATACAACTTCAGGATCATATTGATACCAACTTCCCTTTAGATGAGTACCAGTATGGTTTCCGCTCATATCACGGAGTAGAAACTTTACTCATATCCCTTCTTGATTCACTTATCCGAGGTATAGATAATACAAAGCAGACCCTCTTGCTCATATTCCTTGACATTTCCTCAGCCTTTGATAGTGTTGATCATAATACGCTCTTATCTAGACTATCCCAACTAGGTTTAAAAGATACCACACTTAACTGGTTTAAGTCCTACATTTCTAATCGTTTCCAATATGTCCATTTAAACCATTCCCCCTCACTACCATTCCCCCAAGAACGTGGTATCCCACAAGGATCCTCACTCTCCGCATTACTTTTTAATCTCTATATACAACCTATTTGTACAATCTTTCAACGCCACAATCTAAAATATTTTATCTATGCAGACGACATCATGCTGTTCGCCCCTTTAGACATTGCTAACCTTAATTTCAACAAAATCGCCACCTGCCTCTCTGAAGCTGAAAAATGGCTCCACTCAATCCATATGGATATCAACTTCAAAAAGACTGAAGCACTCTTCGTAACCAGAAATACCACCTTCACCCCTCCAACTTCCATCAACCTTATGAACATTACTCTCCCAGTCAAATCCGAAATTAAATACCTTGGAGTTACACTAGATAAAACCCTAAGCATGTCTAACCACATAAAACAGACTGCCAAAACTATATTTTTCAAACTGAGAACCATACAACAACTCCGACCCCTCATTGACATCAACGATTTCAGAACAGTTGTCCAAGCTCTCATTATGCCTCATTTAGACTTCTGCAATGGCATACTCCAAGGAACATCCAAAAAGAATTTACACATCCTACAAAGAGCTCAGAATGTCACTGCCCGAATCATTGTGAAAGCTAAAATATTCGATCACATCTCTCCCATCCTATACGCTCTCCACTGGCTGCCTATCTATAGTAGGATTCAATATAAAACACTTGTCACCACTTTTAAACTCATAAATGACCTAGCCCCATCACAGTTGGCAACTCTACTCCAAACCCCACAAGAAAACAGAACTAGAAGAAAAACTAACCTTAACATGCTACAAATTCCTATTGCCATAACAAAATCAAAACAAATAACCTCCAACACTGCTTTTTCATATTATGCTCCCAGCCAATGGAATAAACTGCCACTAACCCTAAGAGAGATTAAGGATCTTACATCTTTCAGGAAGGAACTTAAAACCTACCTATTTAGTCAACACTATAGCAACCTACAACCTGAAATCAAATTTACTACGCTATGTAAACGACGGTCAAATTTACTTGACCAAGTGTTATACTGTTTCAATGTAAACCGCACTGATAACAAAGAGCGCGGTATATAAGAAATGTTAAATAAATAAATAAATAAAGAACATGCAACTAACCAAACACTAGTCTACCCCACCTAAACCCCAGATTTCATTTTAATATCCACCCAAGTTAGCCTCCTCCCAACACTGTACTTATGACCGCAAATAACTCTTGCTAACCATGTAAATAACCTACTTTTGTTCTTTGTAACATAGTTTTTTGTTAATAACCTACACATTATTTTACATGTAACCTAGTTCTTATGTAATCTAGTTTGTTTACTTAATGTTTAATGTAAAGCAATATTGCTCTGTTTGCTATATTGTTATTTAAGTTCCTTGTAAACCGCCCCTGATCTCTGGAAGGGGCGGTATAGAAAAGCACACAAATAAATAAATAAATAAATAAATAAAATATGTTGCCCATGTAATTTATTTTATATAGGGAAAACCATCCTTTAAAACTCGGATAATGGGACATAAGAGCCGGTTGAAATGCAAGATCATGACAGCGCCAATAGTGCAACACTGTTTAGAGAGAGACCATAAATTTGAAGATCTGTGATGCTTTTGCATTGAGACTGTTCCTCTGGGAACAAATGGGAAATCACAAGATCAAACATTATTGATTAAAGAACAACGCTGGATATTTATTCTGAACACTTTGATGCCAGAGGGCCTTAATACATGTATAGACTGGGGGACATGTCTCTGATGGATCTTACTATAAAGTGAGAACAGTTGAGTGAACTTGAAGATGACGTCGGCAGAGTAAGGTATAATAGAGGAGTTCTCACTGATACTCCGTATGCGCGGCGCTTTTTTGAACATTCACTGACCTCAGAGATTCCTCAGGAAAATAGCGTCTGCAGCATCTGTCTCCAAGCTTTGATTGGTATGTGGTAGCCTGTTTCATGTGGTTTGAAGATTTTAATCGGTAAACGTGAAAATGAGAGTTCTATTATGTTTTTGAGAACTTTTTGATCTTTTGATTGTTTTTAGTTGCAGGTCCCCCCTGAAGAAACCCAGAAGGAGTGAAACGCAAGATAGGGCGCCAATCGCTGGCGTTGGGGAGCACTTTAAAGCTAATAATTTAAAGCACGATTTTTTGGAAGTTTAACTTGTGGGAGTAAAATTTGCCGGACAGGTCCTTGATGCTATTAGGCACGATAATAGATAAGTTATAACGTCTATAATATAGTGCCGACAAGTCTGAGACCGTCTGTGCATTAGCTAACAATGTTTGCATGTGGGAGCAGTTTAAAAATCCCATAATATTTGGTAATTCCCACAAAAGGAGAGAAAAGTGGTTACTGAAATAGAATTCACAGTTTACTTATGTTGGAATAGAGTGAGTACCTCATATATTTTGAGTGTTGTTTATCACTCTGGATGTTGACCAAGAGTTACTTGTAGAGAAAGAAAAGGCAGGTTTTAGCTATCAGATGTGTGTGGAGAAGGAGAGAGAGGAGTTGAAGACAACCCCAAAGTTGCGAGCTAAGGAAATAGGGAGGAGTAGAGAGTAATCCACAGAGACTGAGAAAGGAGGAAGGGGAGAGGAGGATTTAGGGGGAAAATTAGGAAGCTCAGTTTTGGCCATGTTGAATTTCAAGCGGCGGTGAGATAGCCAAGCAGCAATGTTAGAAAGGCAGGCAGAGATCCGGGCCGGGATTTCAGATGTGGAGAGGTAGATCTGGGGGTCATAAGCATAAAGATGGTACTAAATGCTATGGGAAGAGATTAGTGCACCAAGGGATTGGGTATATAGAGAAAAAAGGAGTGGACCCAAGACAGACCCTTGGGGTACACCAACTGAGAATGGGATAGCAGAAGAGGATCCACCAGAACAAGCGCTGAAGGAGCCATGGAAGAGAGAAGAGGAGAATCAGGATAGCACAGAGCCCTTAAAACCAAGCGAGCACAAGGTATCGAGGAGAAGGTTGTGGTCAACTGTGTCAGAAGCAGCAGAAAGGTCAAATAAGATGAGAATTGAGTAAAGGCCTTTGGAGTTCTCCAGGATCAGGTTGCTGAAAAAGCCATTTCGGTAGAATGTAAAGGACAAAAGCCAAACTGTAGAGGATCCCAAAGGGCTTGAGAGGAGAGAAAATCAAGGCAACGGCAGTGAACTGCATGTTCAAGTAGTTTAGAAACGAAGGGGAAGAGGGAGATGGGTCAATAGTGAGAAGTACAAGTAGGGTCTAGTGAGGGTTTCTTGAGAAAAGGAGTGACCACAGCATGCTTGAAGGCTGCAGGGAAGGTTGCAGTGGAGAGTGATAGGTTGAGAATATGAGAAGTGGAAAGGAGGAGGAGATGGGGCTTAGGAGACGGGTGGGAATAGGAGAATATGAGAAGTGGAAAGTGGAGGAGATGGGGCTTAGGAGACGGGTGGGAATAGGATCAGAGGAACAGGTAGTGAGTTTGGATGAGGAAAGAAGGTGAGTGGTTTCCTCCTCAGAGATCATAGAAAAGGAAGAAAGGGTAGCAGAGGTGGGGGGGGGGGGGGAAGTTGGGAATGAAGAGGGGGAGGAGGATAAGTAGCTGACCTTATGGCGAATTGGAGTGTGATCTTGTGGATTTTGTCATGGAAATAATCAGCCAGGGTTTGGTCAGAAAGGGAGGGAAGGGTTGGGACGGAGGCACCTTGTGGAGAGAATTGAGAGCTGTAAAGAGATGGCGAGGGTCAGAAGCAAAAGAGTTAGTCAGATGGACATAATAATCGTTTGGTGAGTGCTGTGGCTGACTGGAAAGAGCCAAGCATTAACTTGAACTTGAAGTGTAGAAAGTCTACAAGGGGTGAGGGATTTTAGCCAAGCACGCTCAGCTGAGCAGGCGCAGGAACGTAGATAATGGGTAGTAGAAGACAACCAGGGTTGAGGTACAGTACACCTCACAGGACATGGCATGGGCAGAGCAAGAGCATCCAGAGAAGAGGAGAGTGCATTGTTATAGGAAGCTAGTGCCTCATCAACAGACTCGGATGACATAGTGGAGGAGAGAGCCAACGGGGCCATAGCATGAAGGTTTCTGAAGAGGTTGGAGGATACAGGACGATGTTGAGGTGGCGGGTGATGAAGAGTGAAGCTTAGCAGGTGATGGTCCGATAAGGGAAGAAGTGAGGTACAGAGATTTGAGGGTAAGCAATTAGAGAAGAATACAAGGTCGAGGCAGTGGCCTTGCTGGTGAGTGGGGGCTGTGGAGCAAAGCTGGAGGTTGAATGATTAAAGCATATGGGTCCACCAATCATAACATTCCCAGTTCCATCTGCTTACTTATTTAGACCTCCTCCCACAAACTGTCTTACAGAGATAATCAGCTAAACGGAAGAATGGAGCAGAAGAGAAGCCATGGGGAGGAGAAGGGGGAAGTGCAGAGAAAGAGACGAGTAGAGTGTGGGGGGACATGGAGTGAGTGCAGGAGGACGGGAGAAAGTGCAAGGGAGAGAGAAGCCTACATACCAAAAGCCACACACATAAACCTCTCACAACACACACTCCCCCATACACACACATCTCTCTCTACCCTCCGCCATCCCACTTTCCTTATGGGGAGACAGATGTACATCACACAGCATCAGTCACTGCACACACTATGCCGACCCATTGAGACACCTACTCGCACGTCCTCTGCTAGCATACAGAGAGGCACTCAGCTGAGTCCCCTCACAGAGACATACCTGTGCCTCTGAATGAAGGGAAGGAGAGATGCACCACTATGTCACACAAAGTGTTTACGTTCCGACTTGATGTTCTGAACTGTCTTCATGAGACAGTAGGGCAACAATGGTGTACAAGCAGCTGATTTGATGACCTCTGGTTCGGGAAGGACATAGCCCAAGCGTTGTTGTAATCAAGGACACAGGAGCCTCATTGCATTGTGTCCACAGTGAACCCCAAGTTAGGGTTTCACAACACCTTGCAGTCCAAAGGCAGCGGCAGTCACGTTCAACCCCTGCTTTATGACCGTGTCGGTACTCCATTGGAAAGTTACTAAGGAAGGTTTGTTTTTGCTAAGAATGTATAAAAGACTCAGCTATTGGCTGTAAAAACCTGGCCTTTGGTAGGATTTTGCCCCTTTTTCCAAGCCAGGCTTGGTTTGCTCCTCTTTGATCTTTCATACGTACACTGTCCCCCACTACGTCTTGACTCATGCGCTCACCCCTTCTGTATCCATCCCGATTCTGCCACTGTGTTGCTTTCCAGCACCTCTGCAACTAAGTTTGTGCACGGGCTCAGAGAGCTGGTGACTGATTACTCATGTGTGTGATTCATTTTGTGTTTCAGAAGTGAGTGTTGGATCTGTTGGTTGTTCTTGATGTGTACTAGGCATTGGAGTGTCTGGATGATTTACCTTTTCACTTACACTTTTTTTTTTTTTTTATATTTATTAAATTTTCTCATTTAACAACCAAATAGTCAAATGACAGGAAACAATGGTAATACAATAATGGTAAGTAATATTACACCATATATACAGGAAACAATTTCATTATGAATACCCTATATTAGACCCAAAATTAGAGGGGAGGAATCAGGAAAAAAAGAAATATGAAGCAAAAAATTAGCAATGTAAGACTTATGCGTCAGCCAAAGGGGAGGAAACTTTCACATCAATCACTTCCCTAGCTTCCAGAAATTCCAGGAGCTGAGAGGGCTCAAAAAACATATATAACTTCCCATCATATGTAACACAACAACGTGCAGGAAACTTTAACAAAAATGACCCGCCCAGAGAAAGTACCCGGGATTTATACCCCAGAAATTCCTTCCTCTTAAGCTGGGTACCGTGTGCTAAATCAGGAAAAATCCTTACATTTGCTCCCAAAAACTGTTCCTGGAAATTTCTAAAATACAAACGGAAAATTAATGCCTTATCAGACTCGAGGGCAAGCGTAATAAGGAGGGTGGTACGGGCAGTGACTATCTCCAACGAGCTCTCTAGGAACCCCGTGAGGTCCCCAGAGGCCTCCCGGGAAAGATTATTATTATTCCCTTGACTACCAGTACCCACCAGTAAATATTGAACTCTGGTTAATGGTGGTAGAGCCTCCTCAGGGATCTTTAAAACCTCCCGGAAGTATCTACGAACCATTTCCAGAGGGGAACATAAAGGAGACTTGGGAAAATTAACCAGTCTTAAATTGTTCTTCCGGACTTGGTTCTCCAAGTACTCCAACTTCCTCATATTCACATTCCGATCTTTCACGTGGGCCTGGTGTAAGTCGCGGAAATGTTCCATTTCAGCAGCCAACTGGACCGGTTTCCCCTCCTGTTCCTTCTGTACCGACGAGAACTGTTGAATTTGACCCTTCACAAAGACAGATTCAGAACTCACCGAAACCACAAACTTCTCCAAAGAAGCATTGATTGTAGCAAGAGCCTCCCATAGCACCTCCATTGTAATTACTGCAGGCTTCACCAACACTCCAGCACCTGATAGCAAAGGTGGAGACTCACTTCCCCGGAGAGAGCTACCCAGCACCTCTGGGCCAGCTCCAGATCGAACTCGGGTTCCAGGGTCCCCACACGGAGCATTCGCCACACTAGAAGGGCCCCCGACACTCTCCTGTCGCGGCGTGCTCGTCACCCCGCCAGCAGGAGAGTCACCACTAATGGCCAGAGCGCTTCCGGGGCATGGGGGGGGGCCCGCTGTTCCGGAGAAAGAAACACCCCGGATACCGTGCTCAGGTCCGAAGATCCCTCCGGACCTGCTGAGGACGCCGCTCGCTCCACCGGACCCGAGAAACCACACATCTGGAGAGTCCTCTGTGCCGCAGCACTAGATGCAGGTTCCCCCGAGGGAAGGTAAGCCTGCTTTCTCTTCCTCCGGCCCATATTAGCCTCGGGACACGGCGCAGCATCAAACAGACCCTACAGAAAGTGTGATCCGGCCGGTAGAGTCACACTGCCGCCATCTTGCTCCTCCCCCCTTCACTTACACTTTTAAGCCCAGTTGGGGCAGGAAAGTATATCATAGACCTAAGTTATATTGTCCTAAGGTTTTTTTTTATTTTGATCCTATAATGTTGGATAAAGGCAAACAAATGGCTGGAGGTTCTCCATTCATTAAATTTAGGGCTAATTAATGCAAGATCAGTGGTGAAAACTATCAAACTGGATTATAGATTTGTATTATTCACACTTCATTGCTGGATTGCAGGTAAATGACAGTGGTACTTTTAGTCTTTCACAGGCCTTTCCTGAAAGGGTGGAGGACTGGAAATTTACTGTAATTTTTTGAAATTAGATTGAATGCTTCTGAAGCCCAGCTTTTCAATTTTGTAGCGAGATCATTTTAACTTTCTTGGTCTTCAAATCCCCTAAGCATGACAGGAGCCCTTTAGAGGAGTTCCTGTTCAGAATTTAGTTCTACCATTGGCTTCATTAGGTGATTTCTCACATATATGTGGATTCTCTACCATGAGGTAGTGAGAAATTTCATTTTTAGATTATCTATCTGATACATTTGGCGTTCTCTCAGGTCATTAGGTCACACACTTGATTCAGTCTTCCCGATGAGATGCTGCGCAGGCTTGGAGCAGCACGCATCCCTCCAGTACCACAGTGTGTGACCATCTTGCTGCACAGTGGGAACTGGAATGGCTACAGTAGTAAAAGATGAGAAAGAATGTGAGACCTTTTACGGAAGGTTAGAGGAACTAGTCTCATCCCATATGGACTTGTTCAGATCGGTAAGAGGGGGGAACCCGCTGAGTAAGTCAGTAGATACGGGGGCTCCTTCGAAAGCATACACATCAGTCCTTTAAGACGTAACAGTTGGCTTTCAGTTAATACTCTAGCAATTTTGCCAACTTGAGTGGAAACTGCAGGAAGATATTTAATGACTTTAGACTACCTGAGTCAGTATGTCAGGCTCTATCTCTGGTCCTATTCAAATTTGGATCCTGACCCCCCTTATTCTCCAGTTTAATACGCCTTTTAGTAGTTTCCCTCAAGAACTACACTCCCCCCACCCCTTCCATGAATAGACTGCAAGCTCTGTGGAACAGGGACCGTCTCTTATGTGTTTATGTACAGTGCTATGTAAGCCTTGTAACACTATACAAATATATAGTAGTAAAGACTGATATTTAGTTCAAACAAGGAAATATGAATTGTTTAGAAAATCAAAATATTAATATAAAAATCAAGCCAAGAAGATATTGCAGGAAAAAAGCAGATTGGCTATTGTGACAAGTTCTAATTTTGTCCAGGATTCAAACCTTTAAAGATTTTGTGCAGTTCTTTGAAGCAAAACCATTAACTTTTCCCAGGTAGTCCAATTAAAAGATTTGCCAGCAAGGAGGAGAAGGGAAGTAGTGGTTCAATGGGAGAACTTTGTCTTGGGTGGGAGGGGGGAGTCCAATCAGATACCTGCCATGGATTCCAACAGGGGAAGCAAAGCCATTCACAGACACAGTACAGGCATGCGGAAAAGTTAATACCAACACTGTTTGCACCTTGTCAGGAGGAAAGCAGCAACTAAAGATGGGACAAGAAGGACCTGACTGGTTTCCCACTGCTCTGGCAAGGTGAGCATCTATTTACCTTTTAGCAATTACAAGAAGAATTTGGATCATTGGCTTTAGACTTCTGGATATGTGCAAGTAAGGAAAATTGTTGTTAAGTGATGACCAGACAGATTTTGAAATGCTATCCTGTCGCTAGTTAATGATTAAAGATTAACCGTAAGCTGCTTCATGGATGGTTTTTGGTGCCAAATAGCATTTAAAAAGTCCTGTGACAGCACAAATGCATGGTGGAGATGGGTAGAGGGCACTTTCTACATATATGGCGGCAGTGCCCAGTTTTAATGTTTAGTGGGAAAATATTAAAAATGAGGTATACAGAATTACAGGAATGGCTGGCATGGGATCACAAAATATTTTTAATAAGGGCAGCAGGAGAAGAGTGGTGGGGAAGACCAATTTTACAATGTTTGGCAGCAGCCTACTGTAGAGAAGCATAAACATGGAAAAACAGTGATACAATAGACTAGAAGGTCAAGGCCATCGGAAGCGAGTATAGTTTGTGTTAAAGAAACTGTCGGAGCTACAGTAAGCCATGGGAGGGAAAATAATCCAAAAATTCAGATGAGAGAGAATTAATCTTTGGAACTCATTGCCAACGGATGTGGGACATGCAGGTAGTGTGTTTTTTAGTGCTGTCAAGTCGGTGCTGACTCCTGGCAACCCAGCTGCCTCTGGGTTTCCTTGGCAATGTATCACCAGAAGTAGATTGCCAGGCCTCCATTCTGAGGCAATGGAGGGTAAAGTGACTTGCCCAAGGTCAAACCTTGGGCAAACCCTTGATCTTCTGGGTACCAGGCAGTTGTTTTAACCACTAAGCTACCCTCCACTCTGCAGGTAGTGGTAGCTGGGTTTAAAAAAGGTTTGGACAAGTTTCTGGAAGGAAAGTCCATAAACAGTAATTAATGTAGTCTGACAGAGAAAAGCACTGCTTATCTCTGAAGGTAAGTAGCATGGAACTAGCTACTTTTGAGATATGCCAGATACTTGTGACCTAGATTGGAAACGGCACACTGGGCTTGATGGACCTTTGGTCCGACCTGGTGTAGCAGTTCTTATGTCATAGGTGGATGTTTGAGCTGGGGGGAGGGATCTAGGAATGAATGGGCCCTGACCTAAGCTAAGATGTGGCATGTTGAGGCATGAGTGGAGATAATGGTTTGAAGGCTACGTATGTATGGATTCATAGAAAGGAGGAATGATGTTTGTGTTACTGTTATGAACCCTTTGTAACACAACAGTCACAACACTGTGTGGCCATATCAAATATTTAAATTTTAAAAATTATTCATCCTTTTATAGCATCTAGGTGGCAGCCACTTAGTTCTTGTCACAGGGCTACATTGGAATGTGGGGCTGAAGTTTGCCATATCTAGAACCTGTAGCCAAGCTCCAAAGAGAACTAAAATGTTTTGTCCAGGATATGGTCACTGCTATAGTCCTGCTGCTTTATCTCAGCTGTGACATGAACCCTTGAAAGCAACAGCATGGCAGACAGACCTGGCTCCATGTAAGCTTCTCAAGCTCTAACTCAGGCTGCCTTCTCTCAAACAAGCTGCTCTGAAGATCTGTTGAAAAGGGAGATGGTAGACCTTTATTAACCAGTGTCTAACTTCCTGTTCTTAAGCAAGATAACTGAAAAGACCATTAACCAGCTGATCATGGATCTAAATGCATTTAGATAAAAGGGGAGGGCATGTGATAATATTTTATTAATTCATTAAAAGTTGAATACGGTTTCATTAAATAAACACAATGGGCCCAATGTTCAAATGATTTCTGTTCCCAACTTCGAGAGTTCTGCTCCTAAATTGGCCTCTTTGAAAACTTACTGTGATATGATAGAGGTCTATAAATTAATGAATGGAGTGGAACGGGTAAACCTTCATCGATTCTTTACGTCATCAAAATATAGAAAGACTAGGGGACATGCAATGAACCTACAGTGTAACCTATTTAACGAGAAATTTATTTTTTCACTCAACATGTAATGAAACTCTGAAATTCGTTACCAGAGGATGTAGTAAAAGCTGTTACTGTAGCCAGGTTTAAAAAAGGTTTGGACAAGTTCCTGGAGGAAAGGTCCATAAACATTATTAAAGGGGACCCGGGAAGTCCACTGCTTGGCCCAATACAAGCATTATGGAACCTGTCTCTTTTGGGAAAACTACTAGGTACTTGTGACCTAGATTAGCCACTGTTGGAAACGGGATACTGGGCTTGTGGAAGCAAAAACACATAATAAAAACTTTTTCAAGTACATTCGTAGCAAAAAAACCTGTGAGAGTCAGTTAGACATTAGATGATAGAAGGTAAAAGAGGCATTAAGAGGGGACAAGGCCATAGTGGAGAGACTGAATGAATTCTTTGCTTCAGTCTTTACTGAAGAAGATGTAGGAACGTTTCCCATGACTGAAATAGTATTTAAAAGTGATGCATCAGAAGAATTGAAAGAAATAATCAATCTGCAAAGATGTATTACAACTATTTGCTAGACTAAAGAGTAGGAAATCATCTGGACCAGATGGTATACATACGAAGGTGTTGAAAGATCTGAACTATGAGATTGCAGACCCTCTATTGTAATCTGTGAACTATCATTAAAATCATCTATAATGGGGATTGCCACCTTGTTCCTGCTTTGGTTGACTGCTGTGAACCCGTGAGACGTCAGTAAGAGGAGGAGGAGCTTTTCTGACATCCTTCCCACTGCTGGCATAGAACCCACCACTCTGCAGAACACAGCCATGGGAGTGTGCTCGAAGGGGCATGACCAAAGGGCACATCCTGCCCCTTTGGAGCCCCTTCAGAGTCCGGGGAAGTCTGTGTCCATGTTGGATGGGAAAACACAAGAAGCAGTCTTTGCTGGTGGCTGTGGTCAAGACCATGAAAACATTTGGGCCCATGGATCGTCATTTTCATGCTATCCCATCTAATGCTTCTTTGGGTGGCTCAAACATTTCTTCAGGAAATGAGAGTACTGACTTGAACGTGTCTTCTCCAGTAATGGATCTTACTCCACCCGGCTTGCAAGGCATTGATGAGGTTGTTGTTCCCTTGGGCCAGGAAGTCCAGGTGGGGATAACACTTCCCCTGGCCCAGCAGGATATTTCTTGGCTGGACAGTCGATCTTCTGCTGCTGATATAACTATACCGGTTCCATTGTCTTTTTCTGGCTCCTGTGGAGAATTTAGCTGTCCCAGATAATATATCATTACGTGATATCTGGGAGGTAGTCACCCGCACGGAGGTTACATTGCGGTCGTCACTCTCCCAGATATCACAGTTTCTGTTGATGTGGTGGTTAAATTCACTGAGCAGGAAGCTAGTATTTCTAATTGTAAGAAGTCTGTTAATAAGTTAGAGGGTCAGGTGTTGGTTGCCCAAGCTGCTGTCTCCTCATCTATTCGGGATAGTGCCTTGATTCATTATCAATTTAGCGCGGGCAAAGAATTTACGATTTATTAATTTTCCTCACACTCATTATTTGTCTCCTATGATACTGCTGAAAAAATATTTTAAAGAAATATTATTGATAGAGGACGTGGAAGCTATTAAGTTTTCTAGTGTATATTATTTATTTATTTTATTTAGACAGATTTGTATACCACTTTATCCTTCAATCAAAGTGGTCACATCACAATTGGAGGGTTACATTTAACATGAGGGTATATATTATGTGCCTTTAGGGGCCAAGTCTCAAGATGACTTTGCTCAGGGGGTTCATTTAGAGACTTTAGATGTTTCAGTATTTTTGGAGTCATCGGCTGATGCTATTTCTCAACGGGCCTTTTAATCTCCTCTTTTCTTTCACTTTCAGAGAAAAATTTGATATTGAGATTGGTTTTTTCCTAAAAAGAGTGCCGACTTCTGTGGGTTCCTGATTCTGATTTTTTCCTGATGTCAGTAGACTTACTCAAAAGCGTAGAAAACGTTTTTTGAATTTGAAACCCAGGACTTTGGCCCTGGCCCTACTTTCTTTTTAAATTATCCATGTAAGTGTTTAGTGCAGTATCAAGCTAATAAGTTTGTTTTCTTTGATCCTGCCTGGGCTTTTTTGTCTGGGAAGGAGTAGATTATGCATTATGAAAGGTTAAGTTGTACTTGCTTACTATGTTTATGTGGGTATTGATGAGTTATTGCTCTGTGGGTATTACAGCATTATTTGTGTAGGAATGTTGGCTTTCCTCTTGATGTGGACTTTGTATTTCCTGTTTTATTGGTAAATAAAAGATGATTTTTTTTTTTTAATTGAATCATCTGTAATACCCAAAGATTGGTGAATGGCCAATGTAATGCCAATTTTTACAAAGGGTTCCAGGGGTAATCGGGAAAATTACAGACCGGTGAAACTAACGTCAGTACTGGGCAAAATTGTAGAAACCATTATAGAGAACAAAATTACAGAACATGTAGATCAGGGGTCTCAAACTCAAATTGCTTTGAGGGCCAAATGAGGACTTGTAAAGTAACCCATGGGCCGCATAAGACGCGGGGCCTCATTTGCATAAATATTTGCATAATGTTACCATACAAAGCGCAGACGTTAATGATGCACATTTCCCAGAGCTGACATATTCCAGTTAATAAATTAAAAATAAAGAGATATTTTTTGCATTTTTTTCAGTTGCAATTGTTCCAGCCACTTTCTTCTGGTTTCTTTGTGTCTTCTGCTAACTCTCCATTGTCTGCTGTCCATTTGTCCTTTCGTCTCTCTTCTAGTTTTTTTCCATTCTCTCTCTACATCTGCTTTAACATACTAATCTTTCTCCTTTTGCTCCTTCCTCATTCCTATTTCATCCACTCAAATTTTACCCCTCCATCCTCAATCCCCACATACTCTCCCAATACCCGGCCAATTGTAGATTTTTCTTCCCTCCCACACAAAATATTTTCCCCTCTCCATTTCACTCTCCCAGTCCCATCTCATTCTAATCCTCCCCCAACATCAGCTCCCTTCTAGTTCCAGCACCACCCAGCATCCGCTCCCTTCTAGCCCCCGCATCAGCCCATTTCCAGTCCTATCCTAGCCCCACCATCAGCCCATTTCCAGTCCTAGCTCCCTCCCCTCACAGCCCATTTCCATTCCAAGCCCCCCTCCCCATCAGCTATTTGCAGTTCAAGCCCCCCCTTCCACTCAGCCCATTTCCATTCCAAAACCCCGTCCCCATCAGCTATTTGCAGTTCAAGCCCCCCCTTCTACTCAGCCCATTTCCAGTCCTAGCAACCCCCCAGTCCATTACCAGTTCTAGCCCCCCATAGCCCATTACCAGTCCTAACTCCCCCCATCAGCCCACCTCCAGTCCTAACCCCCATCAGCCCATTTCCAGTCCTACCCCCCCCCATCAACCCAGGTAAAAAAAAAACAAAACAAAACCCTGGCTTCTGTTGCTGCCGCTGCCGCCGTGGCAGCAGCAGAATCAACTGTCAATTAAAAAAAAACAAAACCCTGGCTTCTGCTGCTGCCGCCGTGGCAGCGGCAGAATCAGCTGTCCCGCGGCCCCTTCCCGTCTGCCCGGTAGAGCCCTCAGCTCCATCAGCGGCAGCTTTCAGGGCCGCCCGCGAAGAGTGTATTTCCCTCTCGCGCGGCTCTGTTAAGCCTGCCGGGGCTGATGGGAATTCCTTCAGCCCCGGCAGGCTTAACAGAGCCCCGCGAGAGAAAAATACTCTCTTTGCAGCTTGAAAAGCCCACCACTGATGGAGCTGACTGAGGGCTCTGCCGGGCAGACGGGAAGGGGCCGTGGGACAGCTGATTCTGCCGCTGCCGCAGCAGCAGAAGCCAGGTTTTTTTTTTTTTTAAATTGACAGTTGATTCTGCTGCTGCCACCGCGGCAGTGGCAGCAACAGAAGCCAGGGTTTTTAAAAAAATTTTGTTTCCGTCGCAGGTCGCACAACCCGCCTGCCGCGTGTTTGAGATCCCTGATGTAGATAGTCATGGTTTAATGAGAGAAAGCAAACATGGAAGGTTCTGTCTTACTAATCTATTATATTTTTTTGAAGGTGTAAACAAACAGGTAGGCAAAATTAAAAAGTCATGGGATGTGAGGCAGTGTACTAGTGTGGATCAGGAACTGGTTAAAAGATAGAGGGTAAAGAGGTCACGTGATGCGAGCAGAGTAGTGGTCGCATCCTGGGAGTGCTCCGTGCCCCACTGCCCAAACCGGCGATTTTGAACCGTGCAAGCCCGCGGAAAACCGACGAAAAGTTCCCTCGGGTACTTTGGAGGGCATCAAGAGCTCCGGTGTGAAGTTTAGAGGACAGATCAAATGGCGACGGCACCCAAATCGGCCAGGCGAGAGCGGGAGCGGGGGACAGGCTCCAGCAAAATGGCTGACATGGCCACACCATCTGGCTCACCCAAATCCCCGGCCTCACTGGACGTGATGTCAGCGGCGGTGGCCGCGGCTCTATCGCCGCAATTTGAGGCACTTCACGAAAAAATGGACGGCCTGCGGGCCTCGGTGGACAGCCTTGGGAGTAGGCTTCGAGAGGCAGAAGACCGCCTGGGGCAAGCTGAAGAGAAGATCGGGACACTGGAGACGGAGGCTGCTGGCCTAAGGCGCCAGCTTGCACTACACGAGGCTAAACTGGATGATCTGGAAAACAGATCACGGCGCTGCAACCTCCGAGTTATGGGACTCTCTGAGAACATAGCAGACAAAGATCTGCAGGGCCATTTGGAGATGTTCTTTGCACAGTTATTGAACGGCGAGGAGAGCGGTGGCCCGATCCGCATTGAACGAGCACACCGTGTCGGCGGTAAACAGGCAAAGGATGCCCGGCCAAGGATTGTGCTCGTAAAGTTTGCCTTCTTTCCCCAAAAAGAAAGGATCTTACGTGCAGCCCGACAGAAAGGGGAAATTCTCTACAACAACGCGAGGATCCGCGTGGCGCAAGATTACTCAGCGCTGCTGAGTAAGAAGCGCCGTGAATACGCTCCTTTATGCGAAAAACTAATTGGCGCTGGAATCCGCTTCACGGTGCAGTATCCGGCTAAGTTACACATCACCCACGAAGGATCCCACCACGTGTTTGCAGCGGCCGCGGAGGCAGAGGGGTATGTGAATCGACTGACTGCCAGAGGACAAACACCCCCACTACCTCCTCGCTGAGCCTCCTGGAGTGAGCTGCTTGGTGGCGATTAGCTGCTTCGTCGAGAAAGGCAACCGGAGAGACACTAGGCCTCAGCATCAGTCAGGCCTGTATATTTGACTGCCAGTAGAATAACAAAGTACCCATTGAATTGCATTAGGCCATTGTTGAGCTTGTTACAAACTTACGTTGCAGTGATCTGTTACATTGTTTCGGATCCTTTGGGGCTACTTAACAAAGTATCTTGTTGAAAATATTATTTCCCTTGCTCTCCTGTCTACTATCCTGATCAGTTTGCTCTCTGACGTAGAATTGTGTATTACTTGGCAGTCTGGGGGGCGAGCTGTTCTTATCTAGGTCTTTCATAATTTTGTTTAATTTCTCTCTCAGTCTTATTAAATCAGGCCCAAGGCTCTGTTCGATGAGCAGGTCCTAAGCCATAATGTAGTCAGGTGGGACGGAGGGAGATGCCCTACTAATTATCTGTGTAAGAAGTGTATCCAGGAGGGTTGGTCCGAACCTAGCAGACTGGCTTACAACGTATGTTTATGTTGGCAGCTAAGTTCTCTGTTAGTATTAACATATATTAGCCTCTGAGGCTGTTACATGGCCCTGTCCTAGTTAGAGCTTAAAGATTTGCTTTTGCTTGCTGTCATAAGAGGCTGAGTTACCTAGGGGCTTCTCATATCCCCGACGGGGATCTGGGAGGTCTGGGGACTCGGGAACAGGACACCGCCTGAGTGGAAGGGAATTTTACCTTTGTCAGAGGTTCCGCAGAGCGGTGATTGAACTGCTAGTGGGGTTCCCTTTTTATACACTATCCAATGGGCGGGGGGGCGGGCACTCCCAGAGGGGCCTGGGTTGGACTTCTCAAGGGTGGGGAGGTGGAGAAGGTTCAGAGTATAAGGGGGAAAAGGGGTTGGGGCAGGGATCGGGGAAGGGAGGGAGAGTTAGGGGGGGTTGGGAGAGGGGAGGGGCAATGGGATCCTGAGGTCATGCGGGTGAAAAAATTTGAGCCATTGTACTGGTGTACGAGTGGGCCCCAGGCTGGGGGGGCTCACTTTCAGGTTCTTACCACACCGGCCTCTGGGTGGTGCTATAACCCGCCTTAAGCTGAAGATTGTATCTTGGAATATCTGTGGCATAGGCAACCCTATTAAGCGTTATAAAGTGCTGCAGGCTCTAGCCCGGCTGCAATGTGACATTGCCTTTTTGCAGGAAACCCACCAGACTGCGGAGGAACATGCGAAGCTACAGAGGGACTGGGTAGGGCAGAGTTGGGGGGCCCCGGCACTTGGGAGAAAGGCTGGGGTGGTCCTGCTGATCCATAAGCGTGTGCGCTTTGTGCTTGAACAGCAATATGTTGACCCTGGCGGCAGATATCTTTTGGTATGTGGCTCCCTGGAGGGACGACGGGTGGTGCTGGGTAACCTATATGCCCCAAATGTCCTGGACAATGCCTTTTATGCTGGTTTGGCCTCGCAGGTTGAGCAGTTTCCAGAAGCCCCTCTGATCCTAGCGGGAGACTGTAATGGGGTAATGGATATCACTTTAGATACTACGGGGGGTGGACAGGAGGGGTGGCGGGTCCCGATAACTAGAGCACTCCAGCGGCTGCGACGACGCCTTGGGTTGGTGGACCCGTGGCGTTTACTCCATCCTATGGAGCGGGACTTCACACATCAGTCGCGGGCTCACACCTCCAGTGCACGGATTGACTATGTTCTGCTCTCGGAAAGATTGTTCGCGCAGGTGGGAGAGGCAGAGATTGGTCCGAGTGTGCTATCTGACCATACGCCAGTGTGGGTAGCTCTGCGGTGGGGAGACCCCGCTCCTCTGCAGCGCATTTGGCGATTTCCCTTAGGGCTATACGTTGATGCCGAATTTCATGCCTATTTAGAACAAAAATGGGATGAATTTCTGGACAACCATCGGCAGCACCGTGAGGAACCTGAATTATTGTGGGAAACAGCGAAGGTGGTCCTACGCGGAGACATTATTGCCTACGGGGCGCGGAAAAGGAAGTTGATAGCCTCCCGTATAGTACACCTAGAGCGACAAGTCGTTAAGGCTCGTCGACGATGCGCGGGGAATCCCACGGCGGTTAATAAAGCTTTGCTTTGGGAGTTGCAATCGTCGCTTAATGAACTGCTTCACCAACGCGCAAAGAAATCCTTGTTTTATTACCGATATCAACTTTATCGTTTTGGGAATAAACCTGGGAGGCTCCTGGCGCGGTGCTTACGTGGTAGCCGCGGCTCCCGCTTTATAGCGGCATTGCGAGACGATCAAGGCCAGCTGCACACAAATAGTCAAGCAATAGCCCAAATGTTCCGTGGTTTCTTTCAAAAACTTTATCAGGGCACAACAGGGTCGCTGGCAGCCATGGAAAGCTACCTACAAGACCTACCTCTACCAGTGTTGACAGCGGAGCAGCGCTCGATGTTGGGTGCACCGGTGACAGAAGAAGAGACGCATAAAGTAATCATGGGAGCTAGCTGCTACAAATCGCCTGGCCCGGACGGCTTTGGAGCAGAGTTCTATAAATTACTGACCGGCCGTCTCACCCCGGTATTAACTGAGCTATATCATAGGAGGGTAGAGCAGGGGAAATTTACTTGGGGTATGAATCACGCATTTATTACTCTGATTCCTAAACCTGGTAAGGACCCTCTGCAGACTGCCTCTTATAGGCCCATTTCCCTATTGAACTTCGACTCGAAGATACTTGCAAAGATTCTAGCAAATCGCTTGGCTGATGTTTTGGGGGGCCTGTTACATGAGTCACAGGTGGGTTTTGTACGAGGGAGACATGCGGTGCGGAACTTGAGGAAGATTTTAGCCTCTATGGAATGGGTGCGTACGCGAGAGCTACAGTCCCTGTTGGTTAGCTTTGACGCTGACAAGGCGTTTGACCGAGTCAGTTGGGACTATTTGGAGTTTCTCTTACCTCGTTATGGGCTGGGTGACTCCTTTATTGCAATGGTGAAGCTTTTATACACTCACCCTACCGCGAGCATTTTATGCAATGGGACCTTATCTGATTCATTCAAACTTTCGCGCGGCACGCGACAGGGCTGCCCACTCTCCCCGCTACTATTTGTGTTAACTATTGATCCTTTGTTGCGAAGCATAGCGGGCTCTCCCACGATTCGTGGAGTCCCCGTCGGGCCCGGTGGGTTCAAAATAGCAGCCTTTGCCGATGATATTTTAGTTCATTTATGCGACCCGCAACATTCGCTGCCAAATCTACTTGCCGAGTTTACCAGGTATGGTGACTTCGCGGGATTACGGATTAATCAAGACAAATCAGAAGCTTTGGATGTGGGCGGTCGACTACAACAGTGTTGGAAGGGGAGCTTCCCGCTGCGATGGGCGGCGAACTCCATTCTTTATCTAGGGATTACCCTTACCAAAGATACCTCAGTATTGTACAAACAGAACTTTGAGCGTATTTGGGTGGCCCTTCGAACGCATATTCGGGCATGGATGCCGCTCCCCCTGTCCCTCTTAGGTAGGGCAGCAGTACTGGGGATGGTAGTACTACCGCGGATTCTTTATTGGCTACAAACCCTACCAGTCTGGCTACTCCGGCGTGACCTCCTTCGTATCGAACGGGAGTTTCGTGGTTTCCTTTGGCGAGGGGCTCGTGCGCGTATCCCATTAAGCCGTCTAAAGGGGGGCTGGAGAACAGGAGGGATTGGAGTACCGGATCTCGGGGCTTATGCTTTGGCTTGCCAGGCTAGACACCTGGGGGACTGGCTCGGTACCACAGAGCTATATACTCCAAGGGAGGTGGAAGAGGCTTTGGTAGCACCACACTCACTGCTGGCGGTTCTTCACCTCCCACGGGCGGCTCTGCCGGGTCACCTAGGGAAAAGTGTGTTGATACGGACAGCGCGTTGTGCGTGGCAACGGCTGAACGTAATATGGGAGAATTCCTCAGAGACTTCGAGCTGGCTGCCACTACAGGGAAATGCTTTGTTTCCCCCAGGCTCCGAGTCGGCCCTCTTCGCTCAATGGGCACGAGTCGGAATACGACTCTTGGGGCACGTAGTCGACTTAGAAGGGCGGTGTAAGACTTTGGAAGTGCTTTGTCATGAATATAACTTGAGCCCTCGGACTTCCTTGTTCCCGTACCGACAGTTGTTGCATTATGTGCATTCAGTGGCCAGACGGGACCTACAGAGCGATCGTTCGGCGCGGATCATAGCGTTTTTCGCCTTGGGCACAGAGGATAAACCGACTATTTCGTACTTTAAGAAGGCACTGGATCCCTATGTGCAATCGGTAGACTACTCAACAGAGGAGGATTCTTGGGCGCGAGAATTGGGCTGTGAGGTTGCTCAGGGCTCCATAAAGGCGGCGCTATGCAGGGTGGCCGGCCTGGCAGAAGGAGCTCGCTGGCGCGAAATTCAGTTAAAAAGTATTGTCCGGGCTCATTTCTCTCCCAGGAGGGCACTGCGTAGTCATCTTACAGATAGCGGGGGGTGCCCAAAGTGTGCGCGTCCACTAGCGGACTTAGGTCATATGTGGTGGGGCTGCTCCTATATCCATCACTATTGGTTGAAGATAGCAACCTTTCTGAGCGATATCTTACATCAGCAGGTCTGCTGGACAGGGCAGCTCATAGCGCTGGATCAGTTGGGACCACTCCACCCGAAGGGCAGATGGCAGCAATTATTGATAAGGAAGGCATGTCTGGTGGGGAAAGGCCCTGTACTGCGGCGGTGGTTGGAGCCTACAGCCCCCTCCTTTTGGGAGTGGCGAAATGGGTTCCATCAATATATGCTACTAGAGAGGCGAAGTGCACAGAGACACCCCCGCCGCTGGGCCTCCTTTCTCATGGTGTGGACACCCTATATTCAACATTTAAGGCCCAAAGTTCGTAGCGAGATATTATGTTTGGGGTAGCCCTTGGGGTGCCATTATTAGTGGCTAGAGACGGACTCTCCGATGCCCTCATGGATCCCAGGAGGGAGGGGTGGGGGGGGGAGGTGGGGGAGGAAGAGGGGGGAGGGGAGGGGTAGGTAGGTGGGAATTGGGAATTGTACAGTGACATGCCCCGAGGCGGAGGATAAGAGACAACCTTGCCGGGGGATACAGGCATTTGAACCTGACTATGTATTAAGAAAAAAATTTGAAGCAACATTGTAACGGTTATTGTATGATAGTGTATTGTGCCATATGCTTCTAATAAACAATTTATAAAAAAAAAAAAAAAAAAGATAGAGGGTAGGGCTAAATGGCTAATTTTCCCAATGGAGAAAGGTGAATAGTGGAGTATCCCAGGGATCTGTGCTGGGTCTGCTGCTATTTAACATATTAGTAAATGACTTGGAAATGGGAATAATGACTGAGGTAATCAAATTTGCAGATGACATATAAAATTATTCAAAGTTATTAAAAACCGAAAAGGATTGTGAAAAATTGCAGGAGGACCTTAATAAATTGGAAGACTAGACGTGAGAAAGGCAGATGAAATTTAATGTGGACAAGTGCAAAGTTATGCACCTAGGAAAGAACAACTCAAATTATGGTTACACATTGCAAAGTTCCACATTAGAAACTACCACCAAGGAAAAAAGATTTAGGCGTCAGCATGGATAATTCGTTGAAACACTCTGCCCAGTGTGCAGTAGCGGCCAAGAAGGCAAATAGAATTCTAGGAATCATAAGGAAAGGAATGGAGAATAAAGCTCAGAGGCATTATAATATTCTTTATCATTCCATAGTGCAATCGTACCTTGAATATTGTGTGCAATTCTGGTCACTGTATCTTAAAAAGGATATAGCAGAATTAGAAAAGATACAGAGTAGAGCCACCAAAATGGTAGAGAGGATGGAAGGATACCCTTACAAGGTTAGGGCTCATCAACCTGGAAAAGAAACGGCTGAGGGGAGATATGATAGAGGTCTATAAATTAATGAATGGAGTGGAACGCGTAAACATAGATCAATTGTTTACACCATCAAAAAGTGAAAGACTAGGGGACATGCAATGAAGCTACAGTGTAACCTGTTTAAGAGTAATAAGAGAAAATATTTTTTCACTCAAAGTGTAATCAAATTCAGGAATTCATTATCAGAGGATGTAGTAAAAGCTGTTGGTGTAGCTGGGTTTAAAAAAGGTTTGGACAAGTTCCTGGAGGAAAGGTCCATAAATCATTATTAAAGAGGGCCCGAGAAATCCACTGCTTTCCCCAATACAAGCATTGTGGAACCTGTGTATCTTTTTGGGAAACTGCTAGGTACTTGTGACCTGGATTGGCCACTTTTGGAAACAGGATACTGGGCTTGATGGATCTTGGTATGACCCAGTATGGCATATCTTATGTTAAGGTGGATCTCGGCTTCCATTAAGGAAATTTCCCCTTCTTCCTCTCCCTCTGGAGAAAAGGATTCCTCATTTGTATCCCAAACAGTCCGAAAAAGGGATAAGACTTGGCTCCTGGAGGAACAGGTGGGAGAAAGGACAAAGCAGGGTCACTTAACTCCCTTGCCAAGATGCGCTTGAGGACCTCAAGTCTCCTGTAGAGGAGGAGGCTTGGGCCTTGGAATCCCATAAGCTAGTAAGAACTGAAAACAGCCCAGGAGCTATTTCAGAAGCTGCTGCTCAAGCTGACTGAAAGAAGGGCTATAGAATCCTTGAGTATCTTCAGGGACCTGAACTTGAGACTGCAGCTGCCCCACCACATCCCTCCTCTGCAGGGACTATGTAGCCATTCAAAAATGGCCATGGAGCCCACAGCAGACATGTGAAACACGACATTGGGCCCTGGGTCCTCTGTGCGGTTCCTGAACATGCCAAAGAAAATATACTATCAATATGCCACCCCCTAACAGTAATAAAATACCTCCCTCACAGCTGTATCTAAGTTTAAAAATGTAAATTAATGTTATAACTATATAAAGTTAAAATTCTCTATTCCATGTAAACTGCTTTGATTTCCTGATTAAGCGGTATAGAAAAACAATAAAATAAATAAATATTCTGAGACACTCCAACTGCTGCCAGGGCAAAGGACTACAGCTGAAGGCTGTATCAGAACACAGTTGAGCGCTGCAACAGCGATAGGAGGAAAAAACGTAAAAAGGAAGCAGCATTGAGAAAGAAACCATGCAAAAAAGGAACTCCAAAATGGAATCCCAGCATCTGTCAGGCCATCCAGGGAAATCCTGAGAAAAGCAGCTTCAGATGCCCCTAAAGATTTGAGAGGCCAAGCTGCCAAAGAATGTTTTTTTAAATATGAAGCTGCTTTATTGCAGGCATCAAAAAGGGCACCAAAAACTGCAAAATTAACTAAATGAAGGAACAGATAAAAAACAAAAACAAAAAACAATTCATAAAATTAGAAAGCACAGCAAGTAGATAAGGAGGGCAGCAGGAGGGAAGGGGTGCTAGCGCCAAACTTATCACTCTCCCCTCAGGAACCCCATAGGGTCTTTCTTTCTGTTCTCTGGTCCACCAGTGCTGAAACCCGTGGGAAAAAGCACTGGACACAGGGCAGCTGACGGCTTGAGGAGAGAGTTGCATACGCAAGCTCTGAGCAACGTTGGGCCTACAGGTCTCAGGCCTACATCACACTGCTGTGGCCTGTGCGACTATCTCCTATGGCCCATCTGCTCTACTGCACCAGCCCGGTCTACACTCCTTTCCACCTGCTGGAGGCAAATGCTGACTTCTCTTAGTGTTGCACCAGCAGATGTATCTAGTGTGACATCTCTGAAAGTTATTCAAGTCTGCCTCCACCTCCTGGCTGGGGAGCATAACCCACTAGTCCGGACTGGTTTAGCAGAATGATAAAGAAATCTTAGTTAAAAACGAGACCCTGTAAAATCACTGTAAAATTTACTCAACATTCTCTACCACTTAATTAATCTGGGTAATCACAGATAATGAGAAATCAATGACTACCCTGAGACACGTGACCCTAACACTGTTGAAAATAGTGTAGACCTTACTCTCATCTGGTAGACCTAATCATCTGCTTCTATCTTCCTCTTCACCATCACCCTTCTCTTGTCCACATTTATGAACAGCCTAATCATAGTCATTCACTCTTCAAATATGTGTAGATATTTGGACACTAGGTCCAATGACTCATTGATGGAACCTAAACTGGGAAGAAAAACTGAGTATCATCAGCATAAATTCTCTAATATACTCCTGTCTGCCTAAAAGCTTTTACAGATTGGAGCACAATAGATGTTAAATGGAAGTGCAGACAGAGCAGAGCCCTGTGGGACTCGAGTGGTCAATATGGCTCAAAGCTATCTCTTGGAGTTTGTCGTCTAAATAAGATATAACTCAATTCAATGCCTTCCTGATCATGCCAATGCCTGTTAACTGCTAGATTAAAACCTGATGATTAATCGTGTCAAACGTGACTGACAAAACCAATAAAAACACTTGATTACAATCAAAATCCTGAAGCAGTACATCAAAAGCTAATAAAAGTCTTGGTACTGAGTATTTAATGGGATAGAGCTCTCCCTCTCTTCAGTGTCACCTAGCAATGCTCCTCTCTTCATCTGACCACACCTAACCCTGCTCTTTCCCCCCTCCAATGTGTTTATACATGTTTCTCTTATGTCCTTCTGGTTAAAAGACGTTATGCTACATCACCTCCCCTTTGCTATTTTTCTCATAATTTTCTTTTTATGTGGTTGTCGTGTCCCGAGTGTTTGCTCGTACTGTTTGCCGATTCTCAACAAAGAGATTTTATCATTGTAAACCACCAAGAGGTTGTTTCAACTTATGTATGGTATATCAAATTGTTTTGCAAATAAACAAATTTGGTAAGTGATAAAATCTGTCTGTAGCTAGCTGGGTCGAAAGGATCTAGTGACAATTTATGTAATTACTACTACTACTACTGAACATTTGTATAGTGCTATAAGACGTACGCAGTGCTGCACAGACACTATGTAAAAGACAGTCCCTGCTCATCGGAGCTTACAATCTAGTCAGGACAGTCAGCACAGTAGATGTAGACATAGGGGTCCGTTTACTAAGCTGCGCTAGTGACTTCCATGCGAAATGGGGCCGCGGCTCCGATTTCTCACAGAAGTTGCTATTGCTGCTTAGTAAACAGACCCCATAGAATACATCTAGGGGGACTGGTAAGGAAACCCAAAGGAAATTAGGCGAAACAAGATACGAAAGTGGCAGCAAAGAGGTGAGTTTTCAGCCTGAATTTGAAAAGGGCCAGAGATGAAAGCCTGATGTACAAACTCAGGTAGTTTGTTCCATGCATAAGGAGCAGAAAGGTGAAAGGAGTGACGTCTAGAAACATGGCAGCAGAAAAAAACCACATGGCCTGTCTAGTCTGCCCTTCCATATCACCCACTAGAACAGTCCCCTTTTTTCCTTTAGAGAGCCTCTGTTTGTCCCATACATTTTTGAATTTAGATACTGTCCTAATCTCTACCACCTCCACTGGAAGACTATTCCATGCATCTACCACTCTTTCCGTAAAGAAATATTTCTGCATATTACTCATAAGTCTATCCCCTTTCACCCTCATCCTATGCCCTCCATAGCAGAGCTTGCTTTCAATCAAAAGAGGCTCTCCTGTGCATTTATGAGACATTTAAATACCTTCATGGCAATCATATCACCTCTGTCCCGACTTTCCTCTAAAGTATACATGTTAAGGTCTTTAAGTCTGTCCTCATATGCTTTATAACGAAGACCATTAACCATTTTAGTAGCCACCCTCTGCACCAACCTGTTTACATCCTTTTGAAGGTGCGGTCTCCAGAATTGCACACAATACTCCAAATGAGATCGCACCAAAGACTTATACAGAGGCACTATCACAAGCAGGAAGTCAATCCTCGCATATAGGTGATGATGATGCTAACAGAGCCCCTGTGGAAGCATCTCCACAGCTTTCAAAGAAAGACTTTGGGAGATGCCATCACGAATGCGTGGTCCCCTTCCTGCCCATCTTACTTAGTCTCCCTTTTTCCGTGGAGTCCTGCAGATGTTCCCCTTCCTTCCCTGGGAATTTTCTTGTGCACTTCAGTGTAACGTCCAATTAGCACGGGTCCCTTTCCCACCTCTGAACCCTATTGCCTCAGCTTCGGGACTCAGAACCTGTTTAGTTAGGATTTTTCCAGCGCGGTTTTGTGCCTTTTCTAATCGCTAGCCGCATCGAAGGTCTTCTACCTCGCTGAGGTCTTTTTTGCCCTAATGGTCACTGCTTTTAAGAAGTGTGATCAGTGCTCAAAGAACAACTCATTAATGCTAGATCCATCAGAAACAAAATCCCAGCAATAATTGATCTTATTAATGATAATGATACAAACATACTCTGCATAACTGAAACCTGGCTATCCAATTCAGACAGTCTTGATCAACCAAATTAGATCAACCAAATTAGATCTCTCCAATCATGATTTATTCTAATGCCCTAGATCTAACAAGCATGGAGGTAGTGTGCTTATCCTAGTAAAAAAAAAAAGACCTAAAATTCTCAATTTGCTTTAAGTTTCCCCGGTTTCGCTCCCATGTTCAATTCCCTGTTCTGTGTAAACTCAATGTTGTTTGTATACATTGCAGTATTCTTGTTCGATGTACACCGCGCTGATTTTAATAGCGCGGTATAGAAGAAATGTTAAATAAATAAAAAATAAATAAATAAATAAGTAACACCATAGAAGGTATAGATGTACTAATCATCAACAACAAATCCATCACAATTGCCTTGATTTACAGACCCCCCTTTCCCAACCCAGACAACTTTATTCTCCATTCTTGAAACCACATGCACTTCAACCCCAAGCAGGCACCACATTATCTTCGGTGATTTCAACTTGCCATCACTTCAGTCCACACATTCCTCTCATTTCATAAATGCTTTACATGACCTAGGATATCAGCAAATAGTCTAATCCCCCACCCACAAAAAAGGCAACACACTTGACCTTATCTTCCTCACACACAACTTATTGCAAGATATTCTCTTCCCCCCCCCCAAGTACTCCCCCTCCCATGATCATTTTCTATTAGAGTTTTCAATCCCATCCACCCCACACCCTCCGAAAACAATGAAGCAAACCGCTTTAAAAACAAATTCAAAGCATTTAAGAAAGAATCTCTCTTAAATGACACCATACTGCACATAGACTCCTCTACGACAAACCTTAATGACATCATAAATAGCTGGAACTTCAACATTGCCAACGCTGCACAGGCCACAATAACACACCACGCAACAAGACACAAAGAATCAAAATTTTGGTATACAGCAGAACTAAGAAAACGAAAGTAAAAACTTAGGAAACTGGAAAACAAATGGAGAATTACAAGAACGAATACTGACAATCAACTATACATGTCCACGCTTAAATCTTACAAAAGGAATAAGAGAGTATCATACTAAGCTCCTTACAAAATCACTCAACAGACCGAGAGAATTCTTCTCGATAGCCAAATCTCTAACTAAATCCCCTAATTCCGATTCCGAACTACCCCCAATAGAACCCCAAACCCTTGCCAACTATTTTATGGAGAAACCTGTCCCCCCAAGTAATGGTGATACCCCGCTCAACCTCCAATTGCACAGCCTCACTAAGACCAAACCTCATAGCTAAGCCACTTGGACATCATTCCACCACATAGATCTCAAACAACTAAAAAGCACAATCACAAACCTCAACACTACAACCTCCCCATTAGATCCTTGCCCAGTCAACTGGCTTAAGCTCATAAAAGATGAGTTTTTACTCATCATCCTTGAAATAGTAAACCGGTCCTTAGAGTCAGGGCAGATGCCATCCGTGCTGAAAACAGGCAATCATATGCCCTATCTTGAAATCTAATATCACAGACAAAACCCTCCCGAACTCATACAGACCCATCTCTAGCTTGCCATTTCTGGCAGAAATCATTGAAAAAGTAGTACAAATCCAATTGCAAGACTTCATTGATCTAAACACTCCCCTTGACAACCAACAACACTGTTTCAGATCATATCACAGTGTGAAAACTTTGATGCTAACCCTTGTGGACAGACTCCACCACGGACTAAATATACCAAACAAGCCTTCATACTAGTTTTTATAGACATTGCTGCTGCCTTCGACAACATTAGCCACAGTACATTAATCTGAAGACTGCAAAAGATTGGTCTTCAAGGCACAGTATTAAAATGGTTTAAGTCTTATCTCACAGACCGCACCCTTCAAGTTCAGGTCGGCACAGCAACCTCCTCTAACTTCAAACAGGTACAAGGAGTTCCCCAAGACTCTTCCCTATCCTCCCTACTTTTTAATCTCTATATGCAACCAGTATGTGACATATTCAAAAAAACACAAAGTACAATATTACCTCTATGCGGATGACATGTTCTATCATCCAATAGACATCATAGACCCCATCTGCCCCAAAATCCAAGCTTGCCTCACTGACATAATTGACTGGCTTAATACACATAACCTAAAAATCAATTTCAAGAAAACAGAAGTGTTATACATTACTTGTAATCAAAACTTCAACCCCCTCCTAAACTTCACTTAAAAGACTCAGAGCTGGAAGTCAAGCACGAAGTCAAATACTTAGGAATCATCCTAGACCGATTATCTAACCATGATTCCTCACATTAAGGCTCTCTCAAAGATTATATACTTCAAACTAAAAATGATGCAACATCTCTGACCCTTACTGGAAAACCATGATTTCAGATCAGTAGTGCAAGCCTTGATATCACCCCACTTCAATTATTGTAATAGCATTCTGTACGGTCTACCAAAAAAAAATCGATCAACTTCAACTAGCGCAAAACCTAACCGCCCGAATTACACACAAGGCCCATTACTCTGATCACATCACGCCCCCTTCATTGGCTACCCATTGCAATAAGGACTAAATACAAATACCTCATAATAGTATTTAAACTGTACAATAAAATAGCACCTTCATATCTCTGCTCCCTCCTCAACAAGACTCATATCAAAATTAGAACAATTCCGCTGTATACACATTTACATTCAGCATGTACATAGTTTCAGTTAACAATATTCCCATGTTAGCCAAGTTCTCGTACCTGTTCTATGTAAAGCCTGTTCTATGTAAAACCAAATAGCTTGTTGCTCTGGTCTTTTGTTATATTGTAAACCGTGCTGATGCTGAATAGCGCGGTATATAAGAGCCTGTAATAAATAAATAAATAAACTTACCCAACACTATGAGAACTAGAAGAAACTGTTCCCAGAATACCCTAACAATACCAACTTACTTCCGCAATGCCAATAAAACTACCAGCGATAGAGCCTTCACTTACGTTGCCCCTTCTATCTGGAATGTTCTACCTGACACCTTAAGGAGTATAAAGGACCTACAAACCTTCCGTAAGGAATTTAAGACACACCTTTTTATCGAACACCATGGTTCCTTCACCAACAACCAGCAGTCACAGACAACTTAACTCCTCTGCTCATTCTAAGCTCTCATGTCATTCTTAGCTCCCATGCATCAGAATGTTGGAAATAGTAAACTGACTTTGTATTTTGTACATAGTTATGGTAACACTGTTACTGTTATCATCTTTACCTTGTGTGATGGGGCCTGTGGTTAGAGGCCTGTTTAGCCCTATATAGGCGGTTGCCTAGGGCGTATGCACAAGTAATTGCTCTGGCCTTGTAAATAAAAAGTCTTTCAGAGCAACTTGAAATGAAAGGTGGGTTTTATTCCCCGTCCCGCTCGGACATTGTCAAAGGAAACAGAAACTTTAAATCAGATAAGCTTAGCAACAAAAGTGGTGACACACGTATTTTCTCTTGTTATATTCACAGAGTTCTCTTCATCCAGTATTTACATCATACGGTTGCATTTAACACAGACACTGCAATCCATAGGAATATCCTCTTGCAGACTAGCAGCGTCTTCCCATATCATTTCCCCAGCACTACTCACACTGCTGGTATCAGACCCTTCTTGAGAACGGTATTCAGCTATAGCGTCTTGTGACACTTCACTATAACAGTCACTGGAGGCTTTTCCCCCTTTGTGTCTATATCTCTCTCTGTAGCTGGTTCTGCCTGGGCTTGACTCCCAGAACATTAGCTCTGAAACATCTTGCTTCTTATGTCTGTAATCAGAACCTCGCCCTTTGCAGTTATAAGCTTTAAACTTCTCTTTGTTACTATAGGGAAGTTTCCTTCTCTCTGCAGGGCTTGTCTTTATGCTTGGCTCTCTATAGCCTTTGCTTCTAGCCTCCCGGGCTGGTTGAACAGGAATATATTTGTTCCTAACTTCACCTCTATTTCTTAAGCTGTAGTCATGCATGGAGTGCCCATCCCCCAACACTTCCCTCTCACCGTGACCTCTGCCTTGAGCTGGCAAATACTGGCCTCTGGGGTAGTGGGGTAATCCTGGCTTCTCTCCAAAGCTATTCTTGGTAGCAGGTCTTCCCTTAGTGCAGCTTGCCTTGAACCTTCCTTCTCGAGAGCTGGAGACAGACTCACTTCCTGACTCCTCGTGAGAAGAATTTCCTCCCAGCAATCCCCTGGGGCTTCTGCTCAGCTGACCTGGGACACACCTCCTGCTCCTCTCTCTCCTACTGCTTCCCGTGGTGATCCTGCTTCTGATTCTCCTCTCTAACTGACTGGAACCCTGCCCTAAATAATCCCTAGCTCTACACGTGACCTGGGGACTCTCACTCAGGTGTTCCTGATGGGACTTTTGTTTGCTACGTAGCAAGAATTTCCCTTGCTGCAGTGAATCATGGTGTCTAGTGCTGCTTTCTAAAGCTGACTCTGAGGTAAGTCTTTCTTTTATCTTATTTTCCCTGGGCTGTGTGCCCCTTGCTGCATCACACTTGTAAATAAGTTCTACTAATGTTACAATGTGAAGTTCCTGTTGCATTCATTGTAAACAGCCACTGAATTTCTGGAAGTGGCGGTATTTAAAAGCCAATAAATAAATAAAGGTCCCTTACCGACACACATGACTGTTGCCTCCAATGTCTAGGTGCGAAACATGACCCAGAGGTGTGCTTTCTGTGCAAAAACATGTCCGCTAAGGCCATCCAGAGTCGTTGGCAGAAGCACGATGACATCTTCCACAGGTCAGATTCAACCCCGGTAGCCGCACACTCTAAGGCCCCGCACGAATCCTCGGAGTTGTGTTAAGCCCCCGCAGTGCCAGAGTGGGTACGCGGACACTCTGATAAGGGTTACCCGGAGCGAGAGCATAAGAAAAAGAAGAAATCCTGAGGGCCTCTTCCTGGGAAACGGACATGCGCAGCAAGTCCTGTGCGAGGTCCCACAGCCTCTGGAGGGTTTCCAAGGAGTCGGAGCAGAAGTGGCCGGCAAAGGTACCCAGAACAGACGCCGAGGCCTCCTGCAACGGATCTCCGACTCCCGAGGCCCGTCTCATCAAAGACTCCCTCTCTCACCGATACCTGACCTGGTCACCCTGGCGTCAGTGTTGAAAGTGCAGCCCCTGAATGGGAAGCTAGGATGATGGTGTTGGAATGCAGAGTTTCTGTCTTCCTTGCCTTGCAGCAAGTGTCGATTCCCGGCCCCGCCGGTGCACACTCAAAGACCACAGAGACCTCAATGCCAAGGACTCCCCAGGGTGCTGAAGAGATCCTCGAGAGCCCCATGTCTCAAGCCGATCCTCGGCGAGGGTCTCGATCCCGCTCTCAGTCCTTGGGAGCGAGATCCTCCTTGGCAGGCACTTCTGGCTCCTGCCAAGCATCAACTGTGGTTCACCGAAGGCTAGACCTGACGATGCCCTTAGAGCCGTCAGGCCTCGAATCCTCAACTGACTTCTCAGACTGGGAGTTGGAGGACGAGGCTTTCTGGAGACACGAGCACACCGTGATCTCCCCTCGGATCTGTCCCCACTGATGTCGAGTGCCCGGTCCCCGCCAGAGGACACCTCGTTCCTTGAGTTTGTTCAGGACATGGCAAAGGTATTGTCCCTCATCACAGAGTCTGAGAAGGATCCTCACATGGAGGAACTCGAAATCCTCCAATACGAGGCCCCACTTAAGGAGGCCCTCACGGTCCCCGTCCTCTCCATCCTTGGGCGCCTCCTCCAGATTCAGGAAACACCGGAATCGGTGCTGATTGTTAGTCGGCCTCTGGACACTAATGTATCAGGTCCAACGCAGCCCTGGCTTCAGGAAGGTACAACTCCCTCACACCTCCATGGTGATCGAGTCGGCCATGCATCGACAGGAAAGCCCAAAGACTCACTCTTCAGTGCCCCCTGGGCATGGAGTCCTGTGCCCGCAACACCCTCGGATGTAACCTAACTAAGGAACTCTGAAGTTTCTCAGCGGGGATCACCTTCAGTGATTCCAAACTCTCACGAAGTCTGTTGGAGTGCTCGAAGTACTTGTTTCAAGTAGCCTACAACTGCTTAGAGTCTTACTTGAGGGTGGCTGCCGCAGGCATCTGTGCCCAATGCCAGGCCTGGCTTCAGGCATCGAATCTCAAGCAATGGGTCCAGGAGAAACTCCTTGACGTCCCTTGCCTCAGTGAAAACCTCTTCAGCAAGCCGATGGAGGATAAGGTGACAGAGATTGAAACAGAGTATGTCGCCAGGACTTGACTCTCCAGGAAGACTTCCATGCTTCCCAAGAAGAAACCACTGGGGTAAAGGCCTCCCTTCCACCGTAAAAGCCAGCCTTACTGAGGCTATCCCCCATACCAAGCCCTCCAGACCCCCCCAGCAAGGGTTATCAGGGCAAGGGAGCAAGCCAGGGCCCATGCAAGCCTAAGGGCCCCAAGCCCCAGACACCAGCTGCAGCCCAGACTGGGTCCAGGTTTTGACTCCCAGAGCTTAGCCTCTCTACCCATGAGGGACCAGCTACCAATGGGGGGAGAGGGGGCGCCTGATTCTTTTTTCCCACGAGTGGGCAGCCATCACCACTGACTCCTGGGTACTTCAGGTGGTCAGGGAAGGTTACCTCCTTCACTTGGACCAGGCGTCTCCCCTTTCATAAGAACATAAGATGTGCCATACTGGGTCAGACCAAGGTCCATCAAGCCCAGTATTCTGTTTCCAACAGTGGCCAATCTAGGTCATATGTACCTAGCAGTTACCCCAAGGGACACAGGTTCCACAATGCTTGTATTGATATCCAGGAGAGCCCCCTCGGACTGTCCTGCACCAGCCCTGCTACTGCAGGAACTTGCAGGCCTTCTCGGGACAGGGCCATGCAGCCCATACCACACCACCTAAAAGGAAAGGGATTCTACTTCAGGTACCTTCTGGTCCCAAAAAGAACAGGAGGCCTAAGGTCCATCCTGGACTTGAGAAACCTGAACAAATTCCTGGTGCGGGAGAGGTTCAAAAATGCTCTCCTTTGGAATATTGTTGCCCTGTCTCCAGCAGAGAGATTGGCTATGCTCCTTGGACCTAAAGGATGCTTATACCCACATCATTATCCATCCCAACTACAGGCAGTACCTAAGGTTCATGGTCAGGGGTGACCACTACCAGTACACAGGGTATTACCCTTTGGCCTAGCCTCCACACCAAGAGTCTGCACTAAATGCCTGGCAGTGGTGGCCACCTAACTCCGTCTCCAAGGGGCATTCGTCTTCCCATACCTTGCTACTAAAAGGGGACAGGGCCTCAAAGGTGCAACAGGCCATGGCCCACACCATCAAGGTCCTGGGGTTCATGATAAACCACCCCCAATCCCACCTCACTCCAACACTGGACCTGGACTTCATAGGGGCTCACCCTGGCACCCTCCAAGTCGGGGCCTTCCTTCCCCTGGACAGGGCAGATTGCCTCAGGACCTTGGCGACCGAGGTGCAGTGCCATCACGCTGTGTTGGTGCAGCCCATGCTCCGCCTTCTAGGCCAGATGGGTTCCACAGTCCAAGTAGTCCCCAACACCCATTTCCACATGCGGGCAGCTCAGTGGTGCCTCCACTCACAATGGACTGAAGCCATGGGCAGGCTCCGGGACAAGGTCTCTGTGTCCCGTCAACTAGCAGAGTCACCTGATTGGTGGCAGGATGCACAACACCAGCAGAAAGGCATGCCCTTTCAACACCCAGGCCTCCAGAGGGTTGTCACTATGGATACCTCCCTACTGGACTGGGGCGCCCACTGCGAGGAACTGTGCACGCAGAGCAACTGGTCTCTCGGGGAGAGCCAGCAGCAGCAGATCAACCTGCTGGAGCTCAGAGTCATTTTTCTGATGTTCAGGGCCTTTCAACACAGCCTGCAGCACCAGTCGGTGCTGGTCCAAATGGTCAACCAGGTCACGATGTTCTACCTGAACAAACAAGGGAGCACAGGGTCTTACTGCCTCTGCCAGGAGGTAGTAGCCCTCTGCTCGTATGCGGTCAGTCAGGGAATTCTCCTCAGGGTGGTATACTTTCTGGGATAAGGCAATGCCCTAACGGACAGACTGAACAGAATCCTCCAGCCACACGAGTGGAGCCTAGACGCCAGGGTGGCATAGCTTCTATTCCAACTATGGGGAACCCCAAGTTTGGATCTCTTTGCCAGCCCAGCCGCCCCACTTCTGCTCTCCCCAACCGCACCTTTCCCAGGTAACAGCAGATGCCTTCCTCATCTCGTGGTTGGAGGGCCTTCTGTATGCCTTCCCTCCCACACCACTAATCACCCGGACTCTCTTCAAGGTCCTGCGGGACAAGGCTTCCATGATCCCAGCGACCCCGTGGTGGCCCAGACCACCTTGGTTTCCCCTGTTGCTCTGCCTCTCGACGGAGCTACCGGTCCCTCTGGGATGTGTCCCAGGACTACTGACTCAGGAGGAGGGCTCACTTCTCCACCCCAACCTAGAGTTCCTGTTGCTAACAGCATGGCTGCTGAATAGGTTGCCCTAGCGCCCTTCAACCTCCCCAGGGAGGTGGAAGTCCTCCTCCTGGCTTCTCGTAAGGACTCTATGAGACGAGCCTACGCCTTCAAATGGCACAGATTCTCAGTATCGTATACGGAGCAATGGGTTGACCCATTCTCCTGCCAGTTGCTGCAGTACTTGCTCCACCTCTCGCAGACCGAACTCGAGCCCAACTCCGTCAGGGTACACCTCAGCTTGCTTTCCACGCACCATCACTCCATAAAGGGCAAACCTCGTTCTGTGCAACCCCTCATTACCCGATTCATGTGGGGCTTCCTGCTCTCTAAACCTCCCATCCGGCTGCCTCTGGCAGAATGGGATCTCAACGTGATTCTGACGCAGCTTACCAAAGCCGCCTTTTGAACCTTTGGCTACCTGCCATTTGTGTTACCTATCTTGGAAGGTTGTCTTCCTGGTGGCAGACTGCATCGCCTTTGCTCATGATCAGGCTGGAGCACCGGATCACAGCGCACAATGTCAGGCAAGCGATGACATTGCTGAAAGCTGCTCAAGTCTGTCTCTACCTGCTGGCTGAGGAGCATAATCCACTCATCTGGACTGGTGTAGCAGGATTCAAGGAAAGAAATTTTATCAGGCATGTAAACTTTCTCTTGATTGTAATTCATTGTATTAGGACTGCCAGATTGTACCATTAGGACATTGCAAAGAATCCAGAATTTTACAGTACGATGTATGGCATGCATGCTCCATAATGAGCACATCACTTCCTCTTACAAGTCTCATGCTGGCTCCCTGTTGGAGAGTCAGATTTCAAGTTTTAACTTTGAGACACAAGGCATTGAATGGGTCAGCCCCTATGTACCTAAACAATGTTGTAATGATTTGCAAACCCCTACAGATATTAAGATCTGCAGGTTCTCAGCAGCTTGACATTCCATCAATGCATCAAGTTCATCTGGTAGATCTGAGAAATGGGATTGTTTTTTTTAAATTTTTTTTTTGGTAGCTGGGCCGAGTGAGTGGAATAAATTTCTATCCCACTTTGCTTAATAGAATGTTCCAGAGCCATTAGGAAGCAATTGAAAGCATTTAATTTTAAGCAGGCTTACTGTTAGTAGTCTGGTACATTGGAAATGCAGTTCCGATTTATATAATTATGAAGTAAGAAGGCCATTAATATTTGTTTTTAGTTTATTTTAATTTTGTTATTCTCTTTGTATGTTACTTTTATATGCATTTCTATATTGTGAATGTTACTTTGTAACCTGCTTAGAACAATGGATTAGTGAGCTATACATTTTATAAATAAATACACATTCCACCTGCACCTCATTACAACATAAAATAAACCCTTAATTTTCATTATAAAACATACATCTCAAAAGGCAATATCAAGCTCTGTTAAAACCACACAAATCCCATAAAAACAATTAAACTCAAAGAAATACAGTACCCACATATCCTTTCTCCAGGAATAAGCAGGAAGTCAATCCTCACATATGGGTGACGGCACAGACGGAACCTGTGTGGAGGATTTCCCCAGCTTTCAAAGAAAGCCTTTGGGACATGCTACCACGCATGCGTGGTCACCTTCCCACCCAAGGGTGCCATCTTGCTCAGTCTCCTTTTTTCCACGGAGTCCCATGGACGTCTGTCCTGTTTCCTCGGAAAAATCCTTGCTAACCTTAAAATAGTTAGTTTCCTGGTTTGCGTAGTGGCGACTCTTCCCACTTTGCACCGGCACTGTTCTCGGCTACTTTTTGGGTTTTTTTAATCGAGGCTCGCCTTGACTGGCGTTCGTGCCCTTTTTTGCCTGGGATTTGTCAACCTTGTCTGGGTGTTCCCCACCGTGTCCCCCAGTGGGTTCAAAAAAATGCGACCGCTGCAATCAAACCATGTCAGTCACCGACATGCATGATAACTGCTGCCTGCGCTGCCTGGGCCTGGACCATGACAGCACCTCCTGTGCCAGGCCATGACGTCTAAGACCAATAAAAAGAGGTGTGAGTTGCAGGAAAAACTGTTCCCCAAGTCTGACTCGGTATGGCCCTCCGACGCAGAGCTCAAAGCCCAGCACTTCCCATGAGGCCCGAGCATCCTCTGAGTCCTGCTGCAGCTGCTCCACCGAGAAGAGAGAGAAGAAAAAAATCCTCGAAGTCTGCTGAGGTTGCACCAGAGAAACCCAGTAAAACTGCCAGGAGGAACTCAGGCGGCTCCAAGAAGCACCCTACCAAGGTCCTCAAGAAGGATTCCTAGGCCAGCAGAGACTGTGTGAGGTCCTCAAAACTGTAGTCCTCGTCGAGGACACACTCACGAGAGTGCCAGCATCGGGCCAGAGGTCCTCTGTGCACACGCCGAAAACTGTGGAGTCTTCTAACTTGGAAACAAGAATGGGCTGCCTTGGAGCAAAGTATCACTGCTATCCTGGTCCTGCATCAGGCAATGATGGTTGATTTGTCCACATCTGCCCTGACAACCAGGTCCCTGACTGCGGGGCAATCCCTGGTCATCGAGCCAAGCTCCGAGCCCCATCGGCCTCGGGTAAGCACGGTGCCAGTTGAAATCTCAGTCCCGTTCCTCGGGCATCCGATCCTCCCTGGCCAGTTTCCATGACTTGGGCCCCAGGTCCTCCAGAGGCCGCTGGCCTCGACTTTGAGTCATAGGATCTTGGACTCATTGTCACTACTCAACTCCGAGTGGGAGACCGATGACGAGGCATCCCTGGAAACCAAATGGCACTGAGAGATTCCCTCAGACCTGTCTACCCCAGCGCTATTCTCCTCCGGAAGATGTGGCCTTCCACGACTTTGTCAAGGATATGACCAGAGCCCCCTCGGTGCAAACCGAGACAGAGGAAGATCCATGCACCGAGGACAAAGCCATAGAGCTCAGAAGCCCCAAGCCCCAGCTCCTGCCTAGCCCGGGAGGAGCTTTTGGCTCCCAGGGCAGAGCCTCCCCTACCCCGGGAGACCTTCACCAGACCACAGGGGGCCGCCTGGCACTCTTCACCCACAGGTGGGCCAATGTCACCTCTGACCAGTGGGTACTGCAGGTGGTAAGGGAGGGATACCTCCTCCACCTACAACAGGTACCACCCAGGTTCTTTCCAGGTGAGCCGGTGTGACCTCTCTTTCACCAGACCCTTCTGCTCCCAGAGCTCGCAGGTCTGCTTCTGCTCAGGGACAACACAGTAGAGCCTGTACCCGAATATCTATGGGGAAAAGGCTTCTACTCCAGATACTTCCTTGTCCCAAAGAGAACTGGGGTCCTCAGGCCCATATTAGACCTAAGAAACTTAAACAAGTTTCTGGTAAGGGAGAAGTTCAAGATGCTCTCCCTTGGAACACTGCTGTCTTACCTCCACCAGGGAGACTGGCTGTGCTCCTTGGACTTAAAGGATGCATACACTCACATTCTGATCCACCCCTCCCACAAGCAGTACCTATGGTTCGTGGTGGGAGAAGGGCACTACCAGAACAGGGTGCTACCTTCGGCCTGGCCTCCTCGCCAAGGGTCTTTACCAAATGCCTGGCGGTGGTAGCCGCCCATCTGTGCCTACAAGGAGTTTTCATCTTCTTCCTACCTAGATGACTGGCTCATCAGTGGCAGTATGGCCTCAGAGGTCAGTCATGCCGCAGAGCGTGCAACCCTCCTTCTGCAGCACCTGCAGTTTGCATCAACTACCCCCAAATCCCATCTCTCTCCATCCCAAAGCCTGGAGTTCATAGGTGCTCAGTTGGACACCTTGCAGGTCAGGGCTGTCCTCCCAAGGGAAAGGGCAGAATGCCTCAGGCAATAGGCAGGAGAGGTACAATGCTGCCGGTCAATGCCGACTCATCTCCTCCTCCGCCTGCTGGGCCATATGGCCTCGACAGTCCATGTCATGCCCTCAGCCCATTTAAACATGTGGACAACCCAGTGTTGCCTCCGCTCGCAGTGGACTCAAGCCATGGGCAGGCTAGAGGACAGGGTCAGGGCTGCAAGTGGTGTACCTCCCGGGCCAGGACAATTGCCTAGCAGACAGACTGAGCAGAGTCCTTCGTCCACACGAGTGGCACTTAAATCCCAGGGTAATGAAGCACCTCTTCCACCTCTGGAGCAGGCCCGTGATGGACCTATTTGCCTCCCTGGACAACACACAGCTGCCTCACTTCTGTTCGCATCAGCCACACCTGGAGAGAGTGGCAGCAGAGGCCTTCCTGATCTCGTGGTCCGAGGGCCTACTCTGTGTTCCCACTGACCCCTCCCTCCCCTGGTCACCAGGACCCTCTTCAAGGTCCAGAGCGAAAGGGCATCGGTTATACTGATTGCCCCCAGGTGGCCCAGGCAACTTTGGTTCCCCCTGCTGCTTTCCATGTTGGTGCCACTCCCAGTTCCATTGGGCCGAGCCCCGGACCTCTTGTCCCAGGAGGAGGGCTCCCTCCTCCACCCCAATCTGGGGTTGCTGATGTTAGCAGTGTAGCTGCTGAAAGGGTAGCGTTGGCCCCTTTCTGTCTTACAGAAAAAGTTGAGGAGATCCTACTGGCCTCCTAAAAACCATCCACTAGACGGGCTTACACCTTTAAGTGAGAAGATTCTCTGCCTTGTGTTCAAAAAGGGAAAAGAATCCCTTCTCCTGTCATGTGCAACTAGTACTGCAGTACCTACTGCACCTGTCTCACGCCGGGCTTAATTGCTAACTCTGTGAGGGTACATCTGAGCGCCATAGTGGCTCACCACCACCCTGTCGAGGGAAAACCCCTCTTAAGCCAGTCCCCGGTCTCCAGTTTCCTCCGGGGCCTCCTGCTATTCAAGCCTCTTCTCTGCCCTCCAGTTGCAGAGTGGGACCTCAATGTGGTGCTCTCCCAGCTCACCAAACTATCTTTTGAGCCCCTGGCCACTTGCCATCTGTGGTACTGTCTTGGAAAGTGGCCTTTCTGGTGGCCCTCGCATCTGCTTGAAGAGTGAGCGAACTCCAGGCTTTGGTGGTGGAGCCACCATATACAAGGTTCTATAAGAACAGGGTAGGGCTATGTATAGACCCCAAATTCCTCCCAAAGGTGGTATCTTCTTTCCACCTCAACCAAGAGGTGGTTCTCCCCACCTTCTAACTGCGGCCTCACGCTGGGAGGGAGAAACTATTTCTTCATACACTGGATTGCAAACAGGCTCTGTCCTTCTGCGTACAGCAGATCCAGGCCCATCGCAAAGCTCCTCAGCTTTTCATGTCTTATGACCCCAGCGGATTGGGGGCTCCCCGTGACTCTGTCCATTTGGGTGGCAGACTGTATTGCCCTTGCCTATGAGCGAACTGGCCTCTTCCTTGAGCACCGTATCACAGCACATCGCATGAGGGCAATGGGCACGTTGGTGGCCAACCTCCGCTCAGTGCCGATGATTGAGATCTGCAAGGCCGCCATATGGTCTTCAATTCATATGTTTGCAGCTCACTACTGCCTGGAGAGCGATTCTTGGGGTCGGAGGGCAACTCCTGCCCTCCGATCCTTTTGTGTTCAGGCTACCAGAGTGATAGTTTCTCTGGACCCTAGGGTCTTGCAGAGTCTCTCAGTGGAGACTCATCTTCTGCAACTCATGGCTATCCTATTGGTCGCAGTTGGTGCTGTCGTGGTTCGGTCCTCGGCAGCCCGGAGCTAAGGAGTCCCATAAGTGAGGACTGACTTCCTGCTTGTTCTGGAGAAGTTATTCACCTTTAACAGGTGTTCTCCAGGGACAGCAGGAATCAGTCCTTACAACCCTCCTTCCTACCCTAGGAATTGCCTAGCTATCTTGTGGTGGTTTTTTACTACCGTCCTAGCTATGTCATCTGACTGAACAAGATGGCACCTTTGGGTGGGAAGGGGACCATGCATGTGTGGTAGCATGTCCTGAAGACTTTCTTTGAAAGCTGAGGAAATTCTCCGCACGGGCTCCATCGGGACAGACGTCACCCATATGTGAGAATTGATTCCTGCTGACCCTGGAGAATACCTGTTACAGGTGAGTAACTATGCGTTAGCCTCTGATCAGGACATGGAAGGTACTGGGACGTGGGTAGATGAATGGCGAGGCTTCTCTTTTGGTCATCCTCTATCTATTTATTTAATATTTTTTTAATACAGTCTTTCTACCAGTCAAGACAGTTTACAAAGAACTAGTGCACGTAACTATAAATTACAATGGGGCATGTGATTTACCGAGAACATTGTGTACTAAAAAGTTGAATTTAGGGTACAAGTAGCGTGATGTGGGATTGGGTTAACAGGGCTAATAACATAACTTATGTACAGGATATGGCAGCGGTGGGGTGGGGTTAGTCCCAGTGTGGGTCTGCTCCGTAGAATTCGGTTAACATGTGGGTTTTTAGTTATCCTATAGTTATCTGTGGCACTAGATGTCACACGTCGTCATTTTTGGATCTCTGGCAGTGTTCTTAGAAGCTTGTAAAAAGTTTGGCAAAAAAAGCTAAGTACATACAAGTTGTTAACTTACTGGCTTGTTTTCAACAATATAAAATTATTTGATTAAAATGGAGAAGCCGCAGTGGTGAACGGACTTGTTCTGTTCACTTTGATTGGCAGCTCTAACAAAAAAAATCAAACTCAAAGAGAAATTGTTTCCTCATTGGATCAGAATTCTTTAGGCTGTTTGAGGATTAAAGGTATGACATGGTAGTATCTGAATATTTGAGATAGAGAATGTTACTTGCAGCTTGATGGCTGCAGTAGGGGAAAGCTCCCTATCATAGTGGAGACACTTTTCTTACTGCAAGGGTCTCGAGTTTGGTCCCAGTGTGAAATGCCTCCATGCATTTCCTTCCTCTGAGAGGCTTATGGCTTAATACAGCACATCTGTTTGCTGTTCTTGAATTTCTCAGAGCCTTCATGGTTGCATACCAGACTTGATTAATGTGTATCTAAAGCGAGTAGTTTGAAAAATACTTTACTGTTAATTCAGAGAAAATAAGAAGAGATCATGTGGAGATCCTTGGCCGCGGATGCTGGAGTGTACCCCCAGTCAGGAAGTTATCACCAGCCCGTCCTAGAGGAAAGAAATATCTTCTCCATTTTATTTTAAATGTGCTACCCATCTTATTTATACGTTTTTCTATACCGCCCCTTCCAGAGATCAAGGGTGTTTTCATGGGGCATCCCTTTGTCATAAGGGACAATTCTTTACCTGTTCTCCCCACTCAGGATTTTGAAGACATCTCCTCTCAGCTGTCTCTTCTCCAAGCTGAAGAGCCCTAGTTTCTCGCATTTTCTCCTCATTCTAAATAATTCCTAATACTCTTTGCAGATTTTTGATCACTGCCACACTCTGAGCTGAGGATATCCACATATTGTCCACAATAATTCCAAAATTTGTTTTCCTGGATGGTGACTCTTAATAATGGAACCCAGCATCTTGCTTCTGTAGTTAGGACTGTTTTTCCCTGTTTGCATTACTTGACAAATGAAATTTTAATGTGGAGAAGCGCAGTTTAGACTTCTAGTTTTTCCAGGTCCTCCTGCAACTTCTGACAAATCAACTCATGATCTAGCAAGTTTAAATCTGCAGATGACAGTTATTGGGTCACCTTACTCATCACTCGCTCTTCTGGGTCATTTTATAAATATCTTTAAAGTACTAATCCCAGTCAGGGCGGATTTAGTAGTAGGCAAAAAGGGGGCACATGTCTGGGGTCTTATCAGATATATTCTGGACTCGGGAGCTTAGAGTTGTCAGCTGTTCGGATTTTTTCAGCACTCTACAGATATTTGCATTGATGTCCAGAAACTGTCACGCACTTACTCCCCAGGAGCCAAGCCCTTCATAGGAAGCGAGCTCAAGTTTCTTCCTGTCTTTTATGCTGCTGTCAGTCTCGGTCCTTTGATGTGGTGCTACCCAATTGGTCCTTCTGACTATCTCTTGGACTGATTGGGCCCTCGTGAAGACACTCTCTCTGATTGAATCCTGTACGTATATATATCCTGGAACTCCCGATCCTCTCTGTCCTCAGGTCTCTTGTGGGAGCTTTGAGTGCTGTGATCTCTGCTCATTCCTTGTGTCTGACCTTTGCTTGACTGCCTGCCTATTCTTGAACTCTGCCTACATGTTTTTGAATTTGGTTCTATGACTGGCTCTTCTCTTGTCTCATTATCTGCCTGATGTCCATTTTCCACGCCTCCTCTGCTATTACTACTACAACGACTGATCATTTGTATAGCGCTACAAGATGTACACAGTACTATACAGATACATGTAAAAGCCAGTTCCTGCTCATCAGAGCTTACAATCTAGTCAAGACAGACAGCACAACAGCTGGGGGACAAGAAGGATATATCTAGAGGAATGATAAGGAACCACATAGTTTGAGAGCAGGAGACTAAGTGGATCAGGTTCCAAAAGAGACCTCGAAGAGAGGTGAGTTTTTAGCGTGGATTTGAAAAGGGCCAGAGATGAAGCCTGACATACAGACTTAGGTAGTTAGCTCCGGGCATAAGGAGCAGCAAGGTGAAAGGAGCGAAGTCTAGAGTTGGCGGTAGAAGAAAAGGGCACAGATAAAAAGGATCTGCTAGAAGAGCAGAGTTCCTGAAGAGGGGTGTAGGGAGAGAGAAGAGAGGAAAGTTAGTGAGGAGCAACAGAATGAGTGCACTTATAGGTCAGTAGGAGAAGTTTAATACATGGCTCCAAACCTGATGCAAACAAGAAGGATTTAGATATATAGGCAATTGGGGAAACATATGGATCAATAAGAGACTATACTGTATTGATGGACTACATCTCTCCGCCGCAGGGAAAAGGATCCTAGGTGAAAAATTCAGGCAGTATGTGGACAGGCATTTAAACTAGGGAAAGGGGGTGACGGATGGAGGAGGACAAGTTCAGAACGTCACGCTCAGCAAAAGCAAAATAACATTGGAAACAGCCACACTTTTGAACAACACATCAGTGGCAAGCCGGAAGGAGCATATAGAACAAAACCCATGGAAAAGGCAGGCAAGCCATTCAACAAATGATGGAAAGCAATGAGTACAAATGCTCAAAGCCTAGCCAACAAAGGTTCCTGATCCGGAAGCCCTAATGATGGAAATGGACTTGGACATTGTGGCCATTACAGAAACATGGTTTAACGAGTCGCATGAATGGGAGATAGCCATAGCTGACTATAATTTATTTAGAAGAGAGAGAGAGGATAGAAAAGGAGGAAGAGTAGCCCTGTATGTCAAAAGCAATATTAAAGCTGCTGAAATGCAGGGAACATGGAGAAAAAAAGAAGTGCTCTGGATTGTGTTAGAAAGAGGAGATGGCACTGTCATTCATACCAGTGTAGTCTATAGGCCTCCAACTCAAACCGTAGGAATGGATAGTGAATTGATTGTTGGTATTGCAAAGATAGCCATGAAGGGGGAAATGATCATATGGGGTGACTTTATTCTACCTGATGTGGATTGGAGTGTTGCTTCTACAAATCTGGAAAGAAGTAAAACAATTGTGGATGCCTTCCAAGATGCGTTAGTTAAACAAATGATGATGGAACCGACCAGGGAGAGCTCCGTGCTGGATTTAGTGCTCACCAACGGAGATAGCATGTCAAATATCCAGGTGGGTGTCCATGTGAGCAGCAGCGATCATCACATGGTGTGGTTTGAGATAAAAGCCATGGTGGAATCCAATCACAGCAAACTCAAAGTCTTAGACTTCAAAAACGCTGACTTCAGTAAAATGGCCAAGTACCTGAAGGAGTTGGCAGGGTGGGAGGGGATAAGGGAAGTGGAATTGCAATGGGCTAAACTAAAGAAAGCAATAAAAGGTGCAACAGATACATATGTAAGGAAAGTAAATAAAAACAAGAGGAAAAGGAAATCTATTATGTTTTCCAAAGACGTGGCTGCACAAATAAAGGCAAAAAACACAGCTTTCACAAAATTCAGAAGCTCACAAACAGAGGAACACAGAAAAGAATACAAGATCAAAGTAAAAGAGACAAAAAGAGAAATAAGGATAGCAAAATCAAAGGCAGAAGAAAAGATGGCTAAGGATGTGAAGTGTAGCGACAAGACTTTTTTCAGGTATATTCGGGCAAGGAGGAAAATCAGAGGTAGAATTGCAAGACTCAAAAAGTGCTGGAAACAGATTTGTGGAAAGTGACATTGAAAAAGCGGCAATGCTAAACAAATACTTCTGCTCTGTTTTCATTAGAGAAAATCCTGGAGAAGGACCACCTGTGATTGACAAATATACAAATGGGAATGGCGTTTATGATGTGTTAGAACATCTTGCAAAACTGAAAGTGGACATTCTATGGGACCAGATGGGATACACCCCAGGATACTGAAAGAGCTCAGAGAGGTTCTTGCAGGGCCGTTAAAGGATGTTTGTAATAGATCCTTGGAGACAGGAGAAGTTCCATATGACTGGAGAAGGGTTGATGTGGCACCTCTCCACAAAAGTGGTAATAGGGAAGAAGTGACAAACTACAGGCCAGTAAGCCTTACCTCTGTGGTGGGAAACGTAATGGAGGCGCTCCTGAAAGAGTGAATAGTGGACTTCCTTGAAACCAACAGGTTGCATGATCTGAGGCAACATGGTTTTACCAAAGGACGATCTTGCCAAACAAATCTGATTGAGTTCTTTGACTGGGTGACCAGAGAACTAGATCAAGGGCATGTGAGGGATGTGATCTACCTAGATTTCAGCAAAGCCTTTGATAGTGTTCCTCATAGGTGGCTTATCAATAAACTCAAAAGCTTGGGGATGGGTCCCAAGATGGTGAACTGGATCAGAAATTGGTTGACTGACAGACAACAGAAGATGAGGGTAAATGGAACTCACTCGGATGAAAGGAAGACGATTAGGGGTGTGCCCCAGGGTTCTGTCTTGGGACCGGTACTGTTCAATATATTCGTGAGTGATATTGCCGAAGGGCTAAAATTTTGAAAAGTCTGTCTTTTGCAGATGACACCAAAATTTGCAACAGGGTGGACTCCCCTGAGGGAGTGGGGAACATGAGGAAAGATCTATAAAAGCTGGAATAATGGTTTAATGCTTGGCAGTTAAGATTTAATGGGAAGAAGTGCAGTTTCGTGCACTTGGGAAGCAGAAATCCAAGGGAACTGTATGTGATAGGGGGCAAGAGGTTGGTGTGCACGGACCAGGAGAATCTGTTTGATTGTTTCTGACTATCTCAAGGTGTGTGTTAATGCCACTGTACAAGTCACTGGTGAGGCCTCACTTGGAATATTGTGTTCAGTTTTGGAGACCGTATCTCGCAAAGAATATAAAAACGCTGGAAGCAGTTCAGAGGAAGGCGACCAAAATGATTTGGAGCCTGTGTCAGAAGACTTATGAGAAAAGAGACTCGAAGACTTAAATATGCGCACTCTGGAGGAGAGGAGGGACAGGGGAGATATGATTTAGACCTTTAAATACTTAGAGTATTAATGGACAAACAGACCTCTTCCAAAGATGGGGAAGCTGTAAAACTAGAGGACATAACAAAGCTGCAAGGGGGTAAACTGAAAGGCAATGTCAGGAAATACTCTTTCACTGAAAGGATGATGGATGCTAGGAATGCTCTCCCAATGGATATGGTGAGGGCAAACACAGTGACAGAATTCAAAATGGCATGGGACAGACACAGTGGGTCCCTTTATAGCAACAGGATAAAATCAAAATAAACTTAACTATCTCTTTTATATCTGAACAAATAGGGGTGACCTACATGGAGCGGTGGGTACACCCCTAAACAAAGGCATGTGGAGGGGTGACCCGCACGGAGTAGCAGGTGCACCTGCTCTTGTTGCCTTGCTGGGCAGACTAGATGGACCATACTGGTCTTTATCTGCCATCATATACTATGTTACTAAACGGATAGGGAACCAATGAAGCGACTTGAGAAGAGGCGTAATATGAACATTTCAAGGTGAGCATATCAAGGCTGGCAGAAGATCAGCCGCTCAACTGAGATTGAACAGATTGAAGGGGGGAGAGAGATGATTCAGAGGGAGCCCAGCTAGGAGGAGATTGCAGTAGTCCTGCTAGGGACAGCTGTACTGCAAATCCTGGCAACTTCTAGTGCCTGAGTACTCAACCCAAAGGGAAAGGAAGTCATTGTGAAGTACAATTCTAGGACCCCTGGTGTTCCCTAGAGTTGGTCCAGCTGTGATAGAAGCCAATAGAGATGATGGTCTAGAATTTAGACTGCTGTCCTCAGTTCTCCCATCCGTTCATCCCTCCCACTGTATGACCATGTCACACCCCTCTTTAAAGAAGGGCATTGGCTGCCTGTTAGGCTTAGAATAGTCTCTTTGAATTGGTACATTGACATACAGGATTTTTTATTCAGGATTACCTACCTTTCTCTCAGACTTAATTATTCCCTACACCCCTGTGTATTTATGTTCACTACAGCAAAATTTTCCAGCGATCCCCTCTTTTGGGAAAATTTTTATTTGACGCTACCAGACAAACTCTGTTTTTAGTCACAACATTATCTCTGGATCTTCACATGGAGATGTCAGCCTTGAATTTGCCATGCAACCTGAAGATATAGTATTTGCCTTCCTGAGCCGAGATGGTTTTTGCAACTGAACTAAGGTGTAGTCCCTCGCTTAGGAGAGGTTCCCTTTTGGCACAGTTATATGTGTTATGGAACAGGTATGGGAGGGGGAGGAGGCGAATGGCAAGTCTCCCTGCTTAGGTGTTATGATGTTTTGGAATGTAGAAATGGAGAGAAATGGCGACCTATCCAGTCTGCTTCCCATAAAGATCCTCTGTGTTTGTCTCATGCTTTCTTGTGTTATGATGGTTTTATTTTACTTATTGTATTACGTTAGATTTTATACCTGTAAACCACTTGGACAAACTTACTGATAGACAATATATCAACGCTTGTGAACTTGAATGAGCGTGCCAGACCTTCCAGTGTCGCTAGCAGCAACCTAGTGCAAGTTTAATGCTTTGGGCTCTTGGCATATGGCAAAATTTCCCCCAAATGGAATCTCAAGTCGTTCTGACTGCAGAGGAAGCAGCAACTTAGAAGTGCTGCCAAACTGAGGACAGTGCATAGGAAGGAGGAGAATAGACTTCTGCAGGCAGCAGTGGGCCTGATTCTCTGCCCCCACCCCCAATCATGCTTCTGGCAGCAGCTGATTTACCATGGCAGAAATCCATGTTTGGATCCACTGAATTAGCACATGAGAGGGCTCCTCCTAACCACATGGCTCCTGAGCACAGACCTAGTTTGACTATGCCTCTGTCCTGTTATGGCAGCACCAATGAGCACTAGCAGACTGCTCTAGTTATATCAAGGGGGGGGGGGTGGTCATGGAGAAGATCCTGTCTGCAAGTGAAGCTTTGGGCTAAGAGGTAAATGAGCTCTGCAATGGACATTGGACTGACCTTGAAGAGATATACATCAAATTCTATGGTCACTTCCAGAGTGAAAACAATAACACATTAACTTATAAGAAATCATTCTACTGTTTATGCTTGTAGGCTTACCTAAGCCTACGTTCTAGCCCCGATGGTTCTGAGATCCTTTTTCTCTTTTCATTATTACCTTTGCAACCATGGACTGTAAAAGTTGAGTCTGCATAAATAGTAGAGTGATTTTCTTATAAGTTGACGTGTGACCTTGAAGACAGCCAATGAGCATCGGGGGAGGGGTGCTGAGAAGGGGCAGAATGAATGAGGGATGGGGAGAAAGTATGAGGCGCAGCAGGCTGAGGAAAAAGAGCTGGTAGCAAGAACCTTTTACACAATGAGCACAGCTAGTGGGGGCGAGAGTGACCAGGAGACAGAAGTGTTACACCAGACGTTTTATTGAAGTTTTGAGGCACTAAACAGAACATCACAGACCCGTCCAACAGGCGTGGGGTCTAGCTAAACAAACCCAGAAGGTATGTAGGCTACCCAACAAAACAAACCTAAACAAACATCCCCCACCCACACACGCCTACCACACTCCTGATCCCCTTCACCAAATCCAGTATTGAGTCCAGAATTCTTCAGCTTGGTCTCGCCATCTTCTGCAAAGGTGTGAAAGCCTTTGCAAGCTGAAAAAGTAATGTAACTGAACATGAACCACCCCTCCCCCCCCAAAAAAAAATCCTGGGGAATTCCAGTTTTCCACTTGCACGCCATCTCTCTTCTCGCTGCCACAATAGTAGACTTGAAGTCCCAACACCATCATGGGACATTTGCTGAATAGTCATGCAGAAGGAAAATCTTAGGGTCAAGGACCAACTGGAGACCCACTACCCCCTCCATGCACCTAATGCATTTCTCCCAATATTGCTGAACAACTGGGCTTTGCCACCACATATGAAGATACGTCCCCAGATGTCCACACCCTCTCCAACAACGATCACTCCCCCCTTTTCCAAATTTACTGAGACACTGCAATGTTAACTACCACCTATAGAGCACTTTCACCCCATGCTCCACACATTCACTGCCAGCGAGGACTTCCAAATATTCTGACAATATTCTCCAAGCCTTTGCCTCAAACACTCCCCCCAGGTCCTGCTCCCAAAGTTGGATATGACATGGAGGGGCAGTGAAAGGCATCCCCAAATCCTTATAAAGTTTTAGAAATGATTCCTGTAAACCCCCACATCTCCTCACAAAGGGCCTCAAAAAAGGTTTTCCCCCTTAGCCATGTTTTCCCTAACCTTCAGACTGGGCAGGTAATGGAAAATCTGAAAGTATCCAAACCTGTCATCAGTCCAGGCTAAATCAAAGCCACTATGCAACTCCTCAAAACTCCTAAGATCCCCCCGCCCCACCGAATACAGCTGTCCCACTCATCCCATCCCAACCCCTTAGAAACATAGAAACATGACAGCAGAAAAAGACCATATGACCCATCCAGTCTGCCCTTCTATACCAACTACTATAGTCCCTCTTTTCCTTTAGAGAGGTGTTTGAATTCAAGAAAGCATGGAACAGATACTGTCCTGGTTTCTACTACCTCCACTGGGAGACTCTTCCATGCAGCTACCATCCTTCCAATTGTCTAAGCCCCCCCACCCTCCAGACCAGGAGGGAAAACAGAATTCCACCAAATGGGAGTCAAATAGAATGTCTGCTTATTTTCCAAAAGCCTACCCCAATACCTCATTCTAAAGCAAACTGAACGCAAAGACATTGGGTCCCTGCTCCTAGAGTCTATTCAAGTATCACCCAGGGCAATGTGGGACATTGCATCCAAGCCCAGATTGCCCAGAGCTGGGCCGCTAGAAAATATCTCTTGAGATCTGGACTCCTAGCGTCCTCACCCGCCCTATACAGGACCAGAACCTTATAGGCTACCCTAGGTGGTCAGACCCTCCAGATATAGCAAAACATCTTGTGATTAGCATTCAGAAAAACTTCCTCCAGGATGGCCACTGGCAGGGCCTGAAATAGGTAGAACAGCCTTGACAGTATCGCCATCTTCACCGCCATCACTCTACCCAACCAGGACAAATGATGTCGCTGACATCTATCAAGTATGCTTGCAGTCTCTCCCATGCCCCCTTATAATTAGCCTAGCAGAATCCTAAATAATCTGGCATGAGCTGCACACCTAAATAAGTTGGGCTCCTTCGGGCCCAGTGAAAGCCAAATAGCTGATGGAGTTGCCCCTCCATCTCTGTGGGGATTGTTTAAAGGCAAAATCTCAAACTTGCACATACAGTATTAAGTTTGAACCCAGAGAGGTGCCCATATTTCTTCAGTTCCCAAACAATAAAAGGCAGAGAAATCTGAGGCCTCCCCACTAAAATAAAAGATTATATGTGAATAAAGAAAGCAGATTGTCCACCTCCCCCCCCCCCCCCGGGATACTGCTAATGTCAGCACTCATTTGAATTTGAGTGGCCAAGGGCTTAATAAAAAGAGTGAAGACAAGAGGGGGGACATCCCTATTGGGTTCCTCTATGAAGCTCAAAAAACTAGTATGACCCATTAACTTTCACACAAGCTTTAGCTGAGAATAGAACACTTGGGCCTATCCCAGGAAGGATTCACGAAACCCCAAATGCCCCAGAGTCTTAAACATGAAAGACCAGCTTACCATGGTCAAATGCCTTTTCGGCATCAATTGACAGTAACTGGGCTGGATCACCCCTCTTCTAGGCCACCTATATCAAATCTATCATTTTACAAATATCGTTCGCCTGCCTCTTAAGCATGAAGCCTAAATGAGTTAGAGTCAGAATCACCATACTCGGGTGTTTTGTCAAAATCCCAGCCAGAAGTTTAATATCTAAATTTAACAATGAGAGAGGCCAATACCCTCCACAGTCTCTGATCCTTCCCTTCCTTGGGGATCACTGAGATACATGTCCATCCCATTGTTTCTGCTAACCCCATTATAAAGATTCACTAGATGGCCCATTTAGAGGTTGCCAAATGTCTTATAAAATTAGCCTGTAAGTCCATCCAACCCAGAAACTTCGCTTCATGGCTTTGATCCTCACACACCTCCTCCTCCTCTATATCCCTATCCAGGGAAGCTCATTGCCAGCTCAAGCTTGAGCAAAGGAACTGAGTTTCCGCTCAACTGATCATGGGAACACCAAGGCACAAACACATCACTCTGGTGCTCAATCTGGCTTCCTATACCAGCACGCATTAAATATAAAACCGTTATGATCACCTTCAAGACCATCAAATTGCTGACTGCCTACTGTCATACCCCCTTGCCTAGGGCCAATGGCTGAAGGGCAAAAGGGCTGCCTTATTTGTTTTCAAGCAATGTCTCAAGCCTAGTGCACCAGCAATGGATGCTGGGACTTGTAGTTTAATTACTCTCCAACAAAGTATTGTGACCACACGGGGTTCAAGGCAAACAAATAAATTTTATTCAGGGTTTTCCCCCTCGCATAGAATTCTTAACGCAAGACATGGCATGGATTATTTCTCCAAAAGAATAGGATAACAGGAACAACTGAAAGTTGAGAATCAAATGACAGTAGTACTGTTTCATTCACAGCTCTGCTCAGGCTTCTCTGCATTACCAGTTTTCCACAGCCAAGGCTGAAGAACTGATCAGACAAACTTAAAAGTTTCAACAAAATGTCTTTCTTTCTCAGGTTTAGAAACAGCTATGCACTCCTCTCATGCAGAGGTAACTCAGCGTAAGTCCAAGCTGTTTGCTTCACATAAAGAGCAATCCATTTCACATACGTCACTATCAACAGGTGCTTCATCAACATCTATTATCATATCTTCACAAGCTCCATTAGCATTCTCTTCTAAGGAACTTTTATAATCAGGTTTAAACTGAAGCTTATTTAGAATCTCTTGAGGTTGTCCTATAAACTGTTCTCTCTGGTTCTCACGTACACTGCTTAGGGAAGGAGTTTGATTCTCTTGTAAGAATTTGAACACAGAATCTGAAGCTGTCTCAGGGCACTTACTTGGAATACTTTTACTCCTGACTGGAGTTGGTTTTACCACGTTCCTGTCCTGACTTTGCTCAGCGCTGAACCTTAGCTTCTTAACAATATCCTCAGCACAGCTCTTGTTAGGGACTGAAGCACCTGTACCTTTCCAACGTGCAATGCTTTCTCTACAGTCAGAGCTCTTTCCCCGGGTAAAGGTAAGCCTTTCTACCTCCTCTCTGGGTTGCTTTGGCAGAAGCTTCAGGTTTGCTTTCAGTGCTCCTTGAGAATAGGGATCAGCAGCCTCTCCAGAATCCTCCTTAGCTTGTTCTGAGTTCCGTGATTTCCCTGCTAGTTCGCTTCCTGGATCACCTCCTGGCTTCCTTTCTCCTGGCCTCCTTTCTCCTGGCTTTCTCCCTGCTGGCTTCCCTCCTCCTGGCTTCCCCCTCTTACTAAACTCTGAGGCAGCCTTAAAGCGGCTTTTCTCACCAGCCACTCCCTCTTTGCTGCACATGTGAAGTTCGTTAGGGCTCAAACTAGCTCTTACGTCACTGCTGGGGCAGGGTTTAGCTCTAACTAGTACATGCTCTGAAAGCTTGTGGTTTCCATGGGAACCCTGTTTGCCTTTACTTTTAAAGGTGTATCCCTCATTTCCTTTCCATTCCATTCGGTCAACACAACTCTCCTTATCACATATTCCCCCCCCTTAAGATATTACAGGCTGGGTTAATGGCATCTTCACAGCATGTAATTCTCGATAATGCGTCCGCATTCTGGTGTAGCTTGCCATCTCTGTGTTCTATGAGGAAGTCAAACGCTTGTAGCGCCATATACCATCGCGTCAGTCTCGTGTTATGGTCTTTCATCTGTCCAAGCCATTTCAGAGGGGCATGATCAGTCATCAAAAGAAATTTTCTGCCTGCCAGGTAGAATTTCAAAGACTCCATGGCCCATTTTATGGCGAGGCATTCCCGTTCTATTGTTGAATAGTTTCTCTCTGCGGGAGATAGCTTCCGACTTAGAAATAGCACTGGGTGCTCTATACCATCATGCTTTTGAGATAGTACCGCTCCCAATCCGGTGTCGAAGGCATCCGTCTGTAAAATGAACGGTAGGCCGAACTCAACCCCTCGCAGAACCGGGGCAGCACACAGTTCCTCCTTCAAGCGTTCAAAAGCCGTGATTGCCTCTGGGTCCACCGCTGTTGATTGGGCTGATTGTTCTTTAACATGTCTGATAAAGAGGCACTCTTCTCAGCAAAATGTGAAAGAAACCGCCTATAGTATCCGACTAATCCTAAGAAACTCCGGAGCTGTTTCTTATTGGCAGGTCGGGGAAAGGTCTTCACACTTTCGACTTTATCTAGCAGAGGTTTTACAGTGCCATGTCCCACTAAATGGCCCAAGTACCTCACTTCTTGGCTAGCGAACATACACTTGGCCGGATTTAGGGTTAGGCCGGCGTCTCTCATGGCCTGTAACACTGCTCTTAACCTTGATAGGTGCTGGTCCCAGCAAGTACTGTGGATGATGACGTCATCCATATACGCCACTGCGTATTCTTGATGGGGTCGGAGTACCAAATCGACCAGTCTTTGGCACATAGCCGCCACTCCATGTAGACCAAAGGGCATTCGCTTAAACTGAAACAAGCCTACTGGGGTACTGAAAGCTGTTTTCGGGCGTGATTCCCTGGTCAGAGGTACCTGCCAATAGCCCTTGGTCATGTCAAGTGTTGTCAGATACGTAGCCTACCCCAGGCGATCGAGGAGCTCCTCTATACGGGGCATGGGATATGTGTTGAATTTGGAGATGGTGTTGACCTTTCTGAAATCAATACAAAATCGGAGCGTTCCATCGGGCTTAGGGACTAACACGATAGGACTGCTCCATGGGCTCTTGGACTCCTCGATTATGCCCAAATCGAGCATCTCTCTCACTTGACTTATGACTTCTTGCCTCTGGCAATCTGTACGGGCGTTGCCGTACTATTTCCCCCGGGGGTGTTATGATCTCGTGTGCGACGAGCTGGGTATGTCCGGGAACAGGTGTCAGGACATCTGAGAAACACTCTATAAGCTGACCCAACTGTCATTTTTGAGTCCACGACAGACCTTCCCCCATCCTTGGCTCAGGGTTCTTCTTACAATCGCTTAATTGGGGGCCTAAGTCATCTTCCGCTTTTTCCCCCACTGTTGCTGCTAACCCCTGGAGGTCAGCCCGCCCTGTGGAACCAAATCCTTGTGCTCCTCTAGTCGTACTAGAGACCATGTGTACTTCCTCGAGAGGAGGAAACCCAACTCTCTCGCTAATAATTTGGGCTATGCGATCGCCCACGCTTATCCTAAAATCTTCAGATCCGAAATTAAAGAGCAGTACCTTAACGGCACCTCTATAATCGGGATCTACGACGCTGGCTCCCACATCGATAAAGTGTTTTACGGCTAAGCCAGAACGAGGGGCGATGCGTCCGTAACACCCGACTGGTAGTTCCAATTGAAGGGCTGTATTCACTAGCACCTTGCCATATTTAGGGACAGTCACATTCTCAGCACTATATAGATCAAACCCGGCTGCTTGCGGAGAAGCTCTTTTGGGTGTGTGCGCGTCTGGACTCATTCTACAATATCTCAGGACAAACACGGGTTTCTTGGTCTCTTCTTCTCTGGACAACTGTCGAGGGGACTTTTGCGGCTTCCCAAATAAGGGATTAGGAACTGCCATCAGTTTGTGCGTGTTTCTATCCAGTATTCCAGCCGGGCTGCTTGTAGCTACCATGCCTTCCTTCTTCCGCAGACTCTGTTGAATCCCCTTTTGGAACTGGGGCCAGTCTCGGCCTAATACTAGTTCTTGTGGCAATCGGGGTACTATGGCTACTGGAATCTCCCTTTCTACGCCTAATCCTCGTATTAGGACTCAGTAAATGGTGTACGATGATGCTGCACCATGTACACATCTGATTTTTACTGTGCCACTGGGTAGACAAGGTATGGTTTTACTTTGGGCCTCTATCTTTTGCCAAAGCCTTTTTGATACCATACTCTGGTCGGATCCAGAATCTAGTAAGGCATTTGCATTCACTCCCTGGACTGTTACCGCTAAGAGAAAACCCTCTCTGACTTGTCCTGGGTCAGCTGTTACTAACGCTGTTTTTACCTTACAATCACGGTATAAATGATCATCACTGCCACATTTAAAACATGTTTTCCTTACACATTTCTTGTTACACCTGGGCAAACACAATGTACCAACAGCATTCATTTCTTTCTTTCTTTTCTGGTTGCTTTCATAGGTTGCTTTCATAGAAGCTGTGCCTTTCACCTGTGCGCTTCCTTCTGCCTCAAGGAATCACTCAGTGAGCAAGGTAGCTTCCTGGGAGCTTTTGCAGCCTTGCAATATCAGGAAGGTGCGAATATTTACAGGAACAGCGTTCATGAATTGTTCCAATATTATATTATCCAACTCTGCTTCAAGCATCTTACCGTCTGGTTCTAACCACTTGTTTACCAGTCCTTTCAGACGATGGTATAACGCTCTAGGTGTTTCACCGGGCACTAATTTGGCATTCCTGAACAAACGGTGGTACACCGAGGGAGTTAGACCTATCCTATCTTTGATAGCTCTTGTAACCTCGTCATAGTCATTAGCTAAAGCCGGTGGTACGGTCTGGTAAGTGGCCAAGGCCTCACCTGTGAGAGACATCGCTAACCGGATCACCCATTGGTCTTTAGGCGAATTGATCAAGTGAGCCACCCGCTCAAACGTTTCCAGGAAATCGTCCAGATTGTCCTTGTCAGAGAACTGACCAAAGTTCAATGCTTCTCTGGACCAAGGTCCTAAAGCATGAGCTTGACTTAACCGTGCTGAACCTGGTGTGGGAGAAACAGGATTCGGCTCCTTCTTTGTGCTCTGTATCCAGGCCTCCATCATATTGATGAGCGGTTTTTGCTGAGCCTCCATCCTGGCTTCAGCTCGCTCTTGAGCTTCTATCGCGAGTTCACGCTGTCGCTCAAACTGTGACTCCATCCAGGTGAGTACTTCCTTAGCCTCCATGGTCATTCTGAAACGATAAAGCAGACAACACAACCACCCAAGTGCGGTACCACAGCATAGAAGGTACTATTCTCTTTGTCACCAGCTATACCAATACCCACAGCACAAGTATCCTTAGGTAACCCTGTTAGACACCAATTACCTGATACTAGTGGTGTGTCAGGCTTGTAACAACGTTGGTCTCCACCGTATCAGACATGCCTTCTCCGTCCAGATGCAGCTCTGCTTAGCGTTCTTCCTGTGGCTTGACCTCAGCGTTGCTCCTTTAAATCCTTGCGCATGCGTGCTTGCGCCTTAATCCGCAGCAACTACGCCAATCTGTCATACCCCCTTGCCTAGGGCCAATGGCTGAACGGCAAAAGGGCTGCCTTATTTGTTTTCGAGCAATGTCTCAAGCCTAGTGCGCCAGCAATGGATGCTGGGACTTGTAGTTTAATTACTCTCCAACAAAGTATTGTGACCACACAGGGTTCAAGGCAAACAAATAAATTTTATTCAGGGTTTTCCCCCTCGCATAGAATTCTTAACGCAAGACATGGCATGGATTATTTCTCCAAAATAATAGGATAACAGGAACAACTGAAAGTTGAGAATCAAATGACAGTAGTACTGTTTCATTCACAGCTCTGCTCAGGCTTCTCTGCAATACCAGTTTTCCACAGCCAAGGCTGAAGAACTGATCAGACAAACTTAAAAGTTTCAACAAAATGTCTTTCTTTCTCAGGTTTAGAAACAGCTATGCACTCCTCTCATGCAGAGGTAACTCAGCGTAAGTCCAAGCTGTTTGCTTCACATAAAGAGCAATCCATTTCACATACGTCACTATCAACAGGTGCTTCATCAACATCTATTATCATATCTTCACAAGCTCCATTAGCATTCTCTTCTAAGGAACTTTTATAATCAGGTTTAAACTGAAGCTTATTTAGAATCTCTTGCAGTTGTCCTATAAACTGTTCTCTCTGGTTCTCACGTACACTGCTTAGGGAAGGAGTTTGATTCTCTTGTAAGAATTTGAACACAGAATCTGAAGCTGTCTCAGGGCACTTACTTGGAATACTTTTACTCCTGGCTGGAGTTGGTTTTACCACGTTCCTGTCCTGACTTTGCTCAGCGCTGAACCTTAGCTTCTTAACAATATCCTCAGCACAGCTCTTGTTAGGGACTGAAGCACCCGTACCTTTCCAATGTGCAATGCTTTCTCTACAGTCAGAGCTCTTTCCCCGGGTAAAGGTAAGCCTTTCTACCTCCTCTCTGGGATGCTTTGGCAGAAGCTTCAGGTTTGCTTTCAGTGCTCCTTGAGAATAGGGATCAGCATCCTCTCCAGAATCCTCCTTAACTTCCTTAGCTTGTTCTGAGTTCCGTGATTTCCCTGCTAGTTCGCTTCCTGGTTCACCTCCTGGCTTCCTTCCTTTCTCCTGGCTTCCCTCTCTTACTAAACTCTGAGGCAGCCTTAAAACGGCTTTTCTCACCAGCCACTCCCTCCTTGCTGCACATGTGAAGTTCGTTAGGGCTCAAACTAGCTCTTACGTCACTGCTGGGGCAGGGTTTAGCTCTAACTAGTACATGCTCTGAAAGCTTGTGGTTTCCATGGGAACCCTGTTTGCCTTTACTTTTAAAGGTGTATCCCTCATTTCCTTCCCATTCCATTCGGTCCACACAACTCTCCTTATCACACTACACACACTCATTCGGAAGACCTCAAACACCAGAACAAGAAGACGACAAAATCAGAACCGACTCAACATTCCAACACAAATCAAAAAGTTCCAGAGCAACTTGCTGGAGATCATTCTCAATCTATGGACCTTCACTATGGAACTCCCTCCCAAGTACCCTAAGATTCATCGAAAACAGTGGTGACGTCTGCAAAAAAACCTAAAGACTCGCCTATTCCAAGAATGTTTTGGATCAGATACATATATCTGGCCTTTCACACCAAACCACCACAAGTCCTTCTCCCACAATAATGTAACCTACACCCCCATAATAAGTTAAGCATTTTTGTATATAAGTTATAGAACCTCTTACCTCACCACCCATTGTTATATGCTGTCTTTTGTTATTGTTTCAGTGTACACCCAAAATGTTGAGTTCAATGTAAACCATTTTGATAAACTGAAAAATGGTATAGAAGAAATGTGAAATAAATAAATAAAATAAATAACTAGGGAGCACCCCCTCTGCAGCCCTCTCCTCCTTGTAAAGCTCAGCATAGAACTCATGGAATCAATCCCATAGGGTCCCTGCTGCCCGCAACTCTTCCCCACTTTTCCCAAGTAGACCCTGATCCTGCCTTTGTCGCAACTTCACCACCACAGGAGATCCTGCTTTATTGCCATATTCATAGTGAATCTGCCTCCCCCTTATCAGTTGCCAATCCACCTCATCCATCATCTCCGTCTTGAGGAGGCCCTGCAACTCACGGAGCCACTTCTGGCTCTGCTCCAGTTGCTTAATCTCACCCCTTAACTCCTTGTTTTCCGCTCTCATTCCCTTTTCTTGATAAATCCCCATTTCACCAGGCAGCCCTGAACCACAGCTTTAAACCCCCCCCCCCCCCCCCCCCCCAGTTTAGAGCAAAATAATCCTCTATGCACCCACTCTCCTCCTGGACCATCCGAGAATCTCGCAAAAGCCCTTCATTCATCTGTCAGAACTTACCCACCTTCCTCTCCTCGCTTCTGGAGGCAAAGGCACACAGCTGTGTGATCCAACCAATTTCTGTCTCTGCCACCCTAGGAAAGATTGAATCAAGAACCAAGTGTAATTCCGCCCCCTAGAATGCAGCTCACACCAGAGGTCCCTCAAACTCCACTCATTAATAAACCCCTTCACTCTCCTTTGGTTCCCCCATCTTTCCCTGCCCTCCACCTGTTGCATCCTTACCTGGGTTTGAGCCAGTATTAGCTCCCCCCTCCATCACAAAGTCCCACTACCCAGCTCAGCCAATTTATCCGATATTTCCTTAAAGAAATCCCTTTGATGGCTACTGGGGGCATAAATGTTAGCAAAGATAAATTCCTCCTCTCCAGCAAATGCTTTAACCAACGGATATCGCCCATCTACAACTCTCACAACCCTGTCCACCTGTACTCCCAACCTCTTGGAGAAGAGGATTCCCACCCCCGACTGTCTTCTGTCCTCTGCTGGAGGAAGCAAAGATCTGCTCTGGAAATGACTGCCCTCAAGAGGCACTCGGCCCTTCTCTGAAAATGAATCTCTTGAATCATCTCCACATCAGCCTTCCCATGACCCCAACTCCTTCAGAAGCATTTGCTGCTCGTACGACGAGTTAAGGCCGTTCACATTCAAAGACACAAGTTTCAACTCATCCTCCCCATAGCAACTCACAAGCGCACACTCTTGGAAAATCCACCCCCCTAAATTCCCTGTACTCTGGAGCACCACCTATGTGGTAGAGGAAGACGTACCCATGGGGCCTACTCAAAGGTAAACTCACCTGAATACCAGTCATTACCAACACAACCACTTCCATATCCCATCATCATTTTCACTCGCACACAACACCTCCTTTAGCATACCCTCCCACACCCTCACAGCTACTCCATGCCCCCTTAGTTAACCCATCTCAGCCCTTGAGCCATGCAAGACCTGTATCCTAGTCAAGAGTGAGAAGACAAAGCACACAGTCCAACAAGAAGCAGAAAGAAAGTTTCTCTTCATGCTGGGTGCACATCTCCCACTCTGCTGCTTTTGTCCTCTGCGTCAGACCCTAATTCTCCAAGGGATGATCTCCAGAGATGATGCCTACCTCCTGCCATGATTTTCCATCGCTGACCATCTTCTGGTTCCTTTGCTCACCCAACCAATTTCCGCGCTCCCTCAAGAAGATCGGGAACACCAGCCTCCAACAGAAGCTACCAGGCCTCCGCCGCCATTTTGGCCCTGCATGACACTCCAGGCACAGTGAGCTGCAGCACAAATGGGAATTGCCAGTGGTACTTAATTTTGGCTGTGCAGGTCTCTGCGCTTCTGCAAAATGAAGGCCAAGAGGTCCTGAAATATTTCTAGCCGGTATCCATGTCATTCAAAATGACCCTTCTGCCTGGCTTACTGCATTACCTTTTCTTTTGTTTGAAAATGGTGCAGGCAGGCTACCAGGTCCCAGACTTGGACTCTCCACATCCCCAGGCTCTGGTGGGCCTGCTCTACCTTGATTTGGCTGACCTTGGTTCCCTCCTCACCATTGGCCCCCAGGAGAAATCAACGGATCTCCTGCACCAAAACATGGTCATCAGCAAACTCCTCCTCCTCCTCACTCTGATATTATTGCGGCGGGATCTGTTTTCCAGGTCTTCAAGTTTCTCTGCTTCCTCTAGCTGCTGCTCCTTCAGTTGTGCTGGCTGCCTCTGTAGATCTGCTGTAGTTTCTGCCTGGTCATCCACTCTTGTCCAGCTCAGCCATCTGCTTCCCCATCTCCTAGATTTCCTCCTTCATGAGAGCCACTACTCCCATCACCTCCTTTTTGACCACTGACTGTTCTTTTTTAAGGTAAGTACTCTGTTCGATGAACCAGTTGCAAAGCTCGCGTTGCAAGACAGGCCCCTCAATCTTGCGCTCTTCCATGCTGCTGTCTATCTCAGAATCCGAGCCTCCTGCTACACTTTTTCCCTGTCACGTTCCATGAGATGCCATGCCAGTGGTGAGCCCCGCTGAATCGCCATCCAATTTGAACTTCTCCTGCCTCTTGCAAACCGACATCAAACATAAGAACAAAAGAAATGCAGTATTGGGTCAGACCAAGGTCCATCAAGCCCAGTATCCTGTTTCTAACAGTGGCCAGTCCAGGTCACAAGTACCTGGCAGTTTCCCAAAAAGACACACAGGTTCCATAATGCTTGTATTGGGGCAAGCAGCGGATTACCTGGGTCCTCTTTAATAATGGTTTATGGACCTTACCTCCAAGAACTTGTCCAAACCTTTTTTTAAATTCAGCTACACTAACAGCTTTTACTACATCCTCCGGTAACAAATTCCAGAGTTTGATTACACGTTGAGTGAAAAAATATTTTCTCCTATTAGTCTTAAATAGGGTTACCCTGTAGCTTCATTGCATGTCTCCTAGTCTTTCTATATTCTGATGACGTAAACAATCGATCTATGTTTCCCGTTCCACTCCAATCATGAATTTATAGACCTCTATCATATCTCCCCTCAGCTGTCTCTTTTCCAGGTTGAAGAGCCCTAACCTTTTTAGTCTCTCCTTATAGGGGTATCCTTCCATCTCCTTTACCATTTTGGTGGCTCTTCTCTGTACCTTTTCTAATAACGCTATATCTTTTTAAAACATACGGCGACCAGAATTCCACACAATATTCAAGGTATGGTCGCACCATGGAACAATACAGAGGCATTATAATATCCTTTGTTTTATTTTCCATTCCTTTCCTTTTATACCTAGCTTTCTATTTGCTCTCTTGGCTGCTGCTGCACACTGGGTGGAGGGTTTTAACATGTTATGCACAATGACACCTAAATCTTTTTCCTGGGTGGTGGTTCCTAATGTGGAACCTTGCATTGTGTAACCATAGTTTGGGTTGTTCTTCCCTAGGTGCATAACTTTGCACTTGTCCACATTAAATTTTATCTAATGTGGAACCTTGCATTGTGTAACCATAGTTTGGGTTGTTCTTCCCTAGGTGCATAACTTTGCACTTGTCCACATTAAATTTTATCTGCCATTTGAACGTCCAGTCTTCCAGTTTATCAAGGTCCTCTTGCAATTTTTCACGATCCTCATGGGCTTTAACAACTTTGTATAATTTTGTGTTATCTGCAAATTTGACTACCTCACTTGTTGTTTCCATTTCCAGGTCATTTACGAATATGTCAAAAAGCAGCGTACCCAGCAGAGATCCCCGGGGTACTCCACTATTCACCTTTCTCAATTGGGAAAATTGGCCATTAAGTCCTACCTCTGCTTTATATCTTTTAACCAGTTTCTGATCCATAATAGTACACTACCTCCTGTCCCATGACTTTTTAGTTTTGCCAGGAGTCTCTCATGAGGGACTTTGTCAAAGCCTTTCTGAAAATCCAGATATACTATATCAACTGGCTGACCTTTGTCTACCTGTTTGTTCACACCTTTAAAAAAGTATAACAGATTATTAAGACAAGACCTCACCTTTAAATCATGCTTGCAGTTTTTTGGATGACTTCCACTTTTTTTAAAGCATGGAATACAGCTGGCTTGGGCTTCCAAGATAGTATTTTCAAACAGCGCCCATGCTTAATGTAAATCTTTAACCTTTGCAGCTGCTCCTTTTAGTTTTTCTTAAAAGTTGTCCTCATTTTATCATAGTCTCCCATTTGAAAGTTAAAAGGCAGTACTGTGGATCTACAAAAGCTGGAAGAATGGTCTAATGCTTGGCAAATACAGATCAGAGAGGAGCAGTGCTTTTTACAGTGCTCTGCTAGAAAAGTGGATTTTGCCTCCTGAGACACCTTGCTGTGAGTTCTAGCTGTTTATTTAACTATTTATTGTTTGTCTAACTGTTTATTTAATTATTTATTGTTTGTCTTAGTGGTGTGCTAGTTCAGCTTTCTCAGCTGTAATTTACCTTGCCTCTCTCAACTAACTGGGCTTTGTGTGGTAGCCAGGTTAACTGTTCATTTTAAATTAAATCTCTCTCCCCAGACCCTGCTGTGTGTTCAACTTCTTTCCTGCCCTAGCCTGCTTGAGTGAATCCTCCCCTCCCCCCCTTGCTGAGGTATTGTGTAGCCTTCTTCCTGTTTCCTCCACGTGTGCTTAGTCTGTTTTTAGTTTGCTTCTCTCTGATCAGAGAGGAGCAGTGCTTTTTACAGTGCTCTGCTAGAAAAGTGGATTTTGCCTCCTGAGACACCTTGCTGTGAGTTCTAGCTGTTTATTTAACTATTTATTGTTTGTCTAACTGTTTATTTAATTATTTATTGTTTGTCTTAGTGGTGTGCTAGTTCAGCTTTCTCAGCTGTAATTTACCTTGCCTCTCTCAACTAACTGGGCTTTGTGTGGTACCCCCCTCCCCCCTGCTGAGGGTTCAGGACAGGGTACCTTGTAACTGCCCTCTTTAATAGGACTTATCTCCCTCCCTCCCTCCCCAGCACCCACCCAACCCTGGGGTAATTGTAGTTTTATAGGTACTTGCACATCTTAGAGGAAAGGGGCTGCTCTCAGGTGCAGCTCGTTATCCAAATCAGTCATACACGGAGGACCTGAGATTAATTAATTAAGCTTCAGGTACACAAGGTGTATTAGGGGTATTAGATACACTTTTATTGGTATAAGCATCTACACCAATCCTTATTATATACAGAATTTAAAAGATCTAAACACAAGCTTTAAACTAAGATGCAGACAGAAGTCCAGCAACAAGATGGGGGTTCTCTGGTCTTTTGCATTGAGTGTCACATGTATGATTTTCTCCCAGTTGGTGAGAGGTCTTACGTATGCACTAAGTGCAAAGAACTCTTTGCTCTCAGGGAACAAGTCCGTTCTCTAGAGGCTAGAGTAGCAGACCTGGAAGACATAAGAAAGACAGAGAAGTACATGGACGTGACCTACAGGGATATAGTCCTGAAGTCCCACCTCCAGTCTGGCAGCATCCCTGTTGCCATGGAGGAGAGAGGTCACGTGACAGGAGAGCATCACCCTGGTGTGGTAGGAAGTGATCCTGTAACTAGGACCTGTCCTCCAGGTGATGTAAAACCCTCTCGCACCGAGGACGTTTCTCCAGGGCCATGTGCCCATGAGGGGAGGGTCAGGACAGCTGTTATAGTTGGTGATTCAATCATTAGGAATGTAGATAGCTGGGTGGCTGGTGGACGTGAGGATCGCCTGGTAACATGCCTGCCTGGTGCAAAGGTAGCGGACCTCACGCACCGCCTAGATAGGATCGTAGATAGTGCTGGGGAGGAGTCTGCTGTCTTGGTACATGTTGGTACCAATGACATAGGAAAATGTGGTAGGGAAGTTCTGGAGGCTAAATTTAAGCTTTTAGGTAGGAAGTTGAAATCCAGAACTTCCAGGATAGCGTTCTCCGAAATGCTTCCTGTTCCACGTGCAGGACCCAAGAGACAGGCAGAGCGCCGAAGTCTCGATGCGTGGATGAGACAATGGTGCAAGGATGAGGGTTTTGGATTTGTTAGGAACTGGGGAACATTCTGGGGAAAGGGGGGGCTCTTCCGAAGGGATGGGCTTCACCTTAATCAGGATGGGACCAGACTGCTGGCATTAACCTTTAAAAAAGAGATAGAGAAGCTTTTAAACTAGAAAATAGGGGAAAGCCGACAGTCACCCAGGAGCGCATGGTTCGGACAAAGGTATCCTTGAAAGATACTACCAAAAGCAGTGAGGTTCCAAAAGGGAGTATAGTAGCCCAAATGCCCTTGTGTAAGGAGCAGACAGAGCATAAAGATTCCAAATTACCCCTGCCTACCAATAGCCAGATTAATATGAATAAAATACAGTCTCTAAAATGCTTGTATGCCAATGCTAGAAGTCTAAACAATAAGATGGGAGAGTTAGAATATATAGCACTAAATGAGAGGTTAGATATGATTGCACTCTCAGAGACATGGTGGAAGGAGGATAACCAGTGGGACACTGTGATACCTGGATACAAACTATATCGTAATGATAGAGCTGATCAAATTGGTGGAGGGGTTGCGCTCTATGTTAGAGAGGGCATTGAGTCAAAAAGGATTAAAGTTTTGCAGGGAACAAAATTTGCTGTAGAATCTCTATGGATTGAAATTCCATTTATGAAGGGGAAGGTGATGGCAGTGGGAGTATACTATCGACCGCCTGGCCAGAATGAACAAATGGATGATGAAATGCTCAAAGAAATCAAGGAAGCTAACAAAAGTCACAACAGAGTAGTAATAATGGGTGATTTCAATTACCCCGGTATCGACTGGGTCAGTGTCACGGCAGGACAAGCTAAAGAGATAAAGTTTCTAGATGGAATAAATGACTGCTTCTTGGAGCAGCTGGTTCATGAACCGACCAGAGTGGAAGCCATTACTGGACCTAGTCCTTAGTGGAACGCCAGATCTGGTGCAAGAAATAAGGGTGTTGGGACCACTTGGCAATAGTGATCATAGTATGATCATGTTTGATTTAATTAGTGGAGGACAGATAGTAAAGGAATCCACAGTACTACCTTTTAACTTTCAAAAGGGAGACTATGATATAATGAGGAATATAGTTAGGAAAAAACTAAAAGGAGCAGTTCCAAAGGTTAAAGACTTACAGCAAGCTTGGGTGTTATTTAAAAATACTATCCTCGAAGCCCAGACCAGCTGTATTCCACGCATTAAGAAGAGTGGAAGAAAGTCCAAAAAACTGCCAGCATGGTTTAAAGGTGAGGTCAGAGAGGCTCTTGCTGCCAAAAAAGCAACCTTCAGGAAATGGAAAAAAGAGCCAAATGATGAAAACTGGAAACAGCACAAGCACTGGCAAGTTAAATGCAAAGCATTGATAAGGCAGGCAAAGCGGGAATTTGAGAAGAAACTTGCTACGGAAGCAAAAACACGAAATAAAGACTTTTTCAAGTACATTCGTAGCAAAAGGCCTGTGAGAGAGTCAATTGGACCATTAGATGATAGAGGGGTAAAAGGGGCAGTAAGAGGAGACAAGGCTATAGCAGAGAGACTGAATGAATTCTTTGCTTCGGTCTTTACTGAGGAAGATGTAGGGATGTTACCCAAGACTGAAGTGGTATTTAAAGGTGATACTGCAGAGGAATTGAGAGAAATATCACTACACCGGGAAGATATATTACAACTTTTTGATAAACTGAATAGTAGCAAATCACCTGGACCAGATGGTATACATCCCAGAGTGTTGAAAGAACTGAAATATGAGATTGCAGACCTGCTATTGGTAATCTGTGAACTTTCATTAAAATCATCTGTAATACCTGAAGATTGGAGGGTCGCCAACGTAACACCAATTTTTTTTTTGAAACTTTATTTTTTATTAGTCGTGTGCAAGACAGGAAAACAGCATACATATCCAGCTGATACCTTTGCAAACCACCCAACTCCTTCCACCCTCCACAAACATCAATAACCTGTCCCCCATCCTTCGTGGAAAACCAAACCATTACCCAAGTTTCAGTCAGAAATTATTAAACTCCAAACTATAGAACATTGATAACTACAACCAACTTAACAATACAAACATTTCAAACATTCTGCCCCGTGTGCTGTGTACAAGGTGCTATTCCGCGACGTCCCGACCCCCAACTCTCTTCTCTCCCACTCCCTCCAAGCCCCCCCTGCCCACCCTCTTCCCCCCCTTCAAGTACGGGTCCCAGACCTTATGGAATTCCCACTCCCTACCCCGCAGGCGATAAGTCAATCTATCAAACTGAATCATATCCTCCACTTTCCTCCGCCAATCCGCTACGCTCGGCCCTGCCAACCCCTTCCATCGCCATGCGATGGCCACCCGCGCAGCTAGCTGGAGCTTCCCTACCAGCTTCTGCTCCCACCGCCCCTGTCTACCCCGGGCCCCTCCCCCCAACACCCATTCCTTCAGCCCATCCGCCCCCCCCCCCACCGCCCATCCCCTCTTCCCTCCTCCACCCCATTCCCTCCTGCACCTTACCCCAGAACTTCTGGATCACCCTACACCCCCACCACATGTGCAGCAAATCCCCCTTTTCCCCACATCCCCGCCAACACAAACCCCTCTCGGGCCCCCCCGTCCAAGCCATCCGGCTAGGCGTTACGTAAGCCCCGTGCACAATCTGCAACTGAGTTTGCCTCCACGAGGTTACCGCCGTGGTCTGATATATACCCCGATATATCGTCTGCCACTGTTCCTCGTCCCACACTTCCCCCACCCATTTATGCCACCGGTCTTTATGACCCTGTCGCCCTGCTTCCTCCAACTCCGCCGCCTCTTCCAACAGGACCCGATAGATTCTAGAAATACTCCCTTTATCCTTATTCCCCCGAAACAACGCTAGCTCCATCTCTGTACTGGGCCTACCTATCCTGCTGCGGACATCCCCCGTAGTAAGAAAATGGCGTACTTGAAAATACAGATAAAAAGGAATTTTGCATTGCACCCTATTCTCCAGCTCACTGAGGGAACACACCCCCCCCCCTCTCCAGCCAATCCCCCAGTTTCTCCACCTTCCCCTGGAGCCACCTGGAGCCGCCGAAGGGGAAAAACTCCCCCACCCTGGTCCAGGCCGACACTGGGCTAGGAAACCACCGCCTCCCCTCCCTCCCCTGAGAAAGCTTCCACATAGCCCCCAAAAACGGGTGCCCTATCCCCCGACCCCTGAGGACCGTCCCCCCTGCCCTTCCAGCCACTGGGTTAAAGACAAAGCCCCCAGGAGCGTCCGCTCCAGGTCCACCCATGCCGCCTCCCCCCCGCGACGGTAGTGCGCCCTCCAAGCCTTAAGAACCCCGGCCTGATAATACCACCGTAGGGAGGGCATCCGAACTCCCCCTCTATCCTTAGCCAACCGTAGCTGACTAAACTTAACCTTGGCCTTCTTCCCTCCCCATACAAAGCGCCTCACCTTCTCCTCCCACCGCCGGATGACCCCCCCCCCGGAATCGCCACCGGCAGCTGCGTGAATAAATATAAAAACTTGGGCACCACACTCATCTTAACTGCCTCTATCCGTCCCATCCAGCTCAACTGCAGCGATTTCCAACTATCCAACAGTTTCCCAATCTGGTCCCCCAGTTTCTGATAATTAAGTTCATATAATCTCCCAGGATCTTTCGAAATTTGGACCCCTAAATATTTAAAGTGTCCCCGGCGCCCATTTAAAGGGAAAATTCTCCAAAGCCTCCTTCCTAAACCCTCCCAGGGCCAACGCCTCCGTTTTTGCCATATTCACCTTAAACCCCGACACCGCAGCAAACACCTCCAACTCTGCCACAAACACTGGAAGGGAATTGACCGGGTCCGCCATAAAGACTAGGGTATCGTCGGCGTACAACAGAATCTTGTGTTCCCCCCGCCCAATTCGAACCGGGTGAATCTCCTTCCTAGACCTTACGCGGATGGCCAGCGCCTCAATCGCGATTGCGAAGAGTAGAGGGGATAGAGGGCACCCCTGCCGGGTCCCCCTTTGCAGATCAAACCACTCCGAGCACTGCCCATTCACCAAGATCCGGGCCTTCGGGCGATTGTAAAGAGCCCGTACTCCCTGCACAAAGCCGGCCCCTAGCCCCATCTTATCCATCATCGCAAACAAAAACTCCCACTCCACCCTATCGAAAGCTTTCTCAGCATCTAGTGCTACACACACCGCCGGCTGCCGCGCCTCCTTCACTGAGTGGAGTATCCCCACCGCCCTTCGCACATTGTCCGTTATTACCCTGCCCTGAATAAACCCCGTCTGGTCAGGATGAATCAATCCCGGGAGAAGCCCCTCCAACCTCCCCGCCAATATTCTAGCATATAATTTCGCATCACAATTAAGCAGTGCTATAGGCCTATAGTTCTCGCATCTATCCGGGTCTCTATCTTCCTTGGGGAGAACCCCCACATTGGCCTGTGACATCGTCTCTGGCAATGCCTCCCCACTCAGAAACCCTGAGAAGAGCCGGGACAAGAGGGGCGCCACCTCTTCCCGCATCACATGAAAATACTCCGCTGGGTATCCGTCAGCCCGGCCGCCTTACCCCTGGGAAGCCGCCGAATTTCCTTCAGCACCTCCCCCACTTCAATAGGCCGTCCCAGCCAGACAGCCTGCTCCTCACTAACCCTCGGTATGGGCAACCCCCCCAGGTAGGCGGCTATCTGCTCCCGAGAAGCCCCCTGCTGTTCCGTGTACAGCTGCTCATAAAACCTCCGAAAGGCTCCACATATGCCCGGGCTATCCGCCACCCTCTCCCCCTGCTCATTTCGAACTTCCGCCACCACTCGGCTCTCCCGCCTCTGCTTGAGCTGCCGTGCCAGCATCTTCCCCGCTTTGTTCCCTCCCTCCATAAAAGAGCGCTTAGATGCCCTCATCAACCTCTCCATCCCCTCCAAATCCAGCCTGTTCACCCGCTCCCGCAACAAAGCTGCCCGCTTGCGCGCGGCCGAGGAGCCGGTCTTACTGTGCTCCCCCTGCGCCTCCTCCAACTCCTGCATCCACTCTCGTCTCTGTGCCTCCCGTTCCCGCTGCCGCTGGCTCCCCATCTGCATCATCACCCCTCTCATATAAGCCTTCCCAGAGTCCCACAGCGTGGCGTCGGAGACCTCCCCATTGTCATTCCACCCCAGAAACTCTTTCCAGGCCTTCTTAAGCCGCGCCTGCCCATCCTGGGACTGAATCAAAGAAACATTCCCCCGCCACCCCCCCGGCTGCCTCTCCGCCCCTCCCCCCCCTGGGGTCCATTCCCCTGTCACCAACCCATGATCCGACAGGAGCACGGGATGCAATCTTATATTCCCCAGGGCCCCCACCTGTTCCTTCTTCCCCATGATCATGTCTATCCTAGAGTAGGTCCCCAGTCTGGGAGTATAACAGGTATAGCCTCTCTCCCCAGGATTCTCCCACCGCCAAATATCCAGCAGCCCCCAGTCTGCCATGCATTTCCGCAACTCCCGCCCCTCCCGGCAATGCTTCACCCGCTTGTAATTGGATCTATCCTCCGGACCCACCACACAATTCATGTCCCCCCCCACAATCCACTCCCCCCGGGCCTTACTTGCAAACTCCCGCATTGCCTTCTGAAAGAAAGTACCCTTCTGCCCATTCGGTGCGTACAGATTTAAAAAGGACACCTCCTGCTGTCCCACCCGCCCCACCACCCACACCACTCTCCCCATCTTATCCCCCCCTGAAGCTAAGGGAACAAATTTCAGCCGCTTGTGCACCAAGATCACCACTCCCCTTTTTTTGGAGTTATACGGCGTTCCGTACAACTGCTCATACCCTTGGGCCTTCAATTTATCCTGCTCCGCTGCTATTAAATGAGTCTCCTGCAGCATGGCCACTTCAATCTTGTGTTTAGCCAGCTGTGAGAGAATCCGCTTCCGCTTAATAGGGCTATGTATCCCCCGTACATTGTACGTTGCAATATTATGTCCCCCCATCGTTCCAGTACCGCTCGACCAGCCTCCCCTCTCTTCCCCCTCCTTCCCCCCAGGACTGCCACAGCACCCGCACCACCACAGCACACACAACTTGTACCCCCCTAAAACTCCCCCCCAAATCAACAAACGCCCCCCGCCCGTCACACTTTTGTAGCTTACAGACCTCCATTAGCCCCTCTCCTGCTAATGCGATCCTCTCCCCGCCCCCCTCCCCACACCCCTTCCCCACATAACCTCCCTTCACCCTCCCGTTCTCCCCACCCCCAACTCTCATCCTCGTCCCCTGCTATCACCTCCACCATCACCCCCACATTACCCAGATCCTTTTCCCCTGAAAGTCCAAGGCCCTTCCAAACATTGCATCACTCTCCCGGGCTCTGCCGCCCGCCGTTCTCTCCGCCCGCTCTCTGCTGGCTCTCCGCATCACTCCGACTGGCCGTATTCTCACGTGGCGAGGGCTTCTGCACCTTCAGATGTTTCTCCAACGCTTCTCTCGAGGCAAAGAACCGCCGTACCCCATTCACCACCATCGTGATCCGCGCCGGGTACCAGATTGCAATCTGCACCCCTTGTTTTGCCAGCTGATCTCTCCACCGCAATAGATCTTTCCGCCTCTTCACTGTCTCAGAGGCCAAGTCCGGAAAAACGAATACAGTCCAGTCCTTATACTGCACGCTCTTAGAACGCCTGGCTGCCCGGATAACATGCTCCCGATCCTGGAAGCGCAGCAGCTTAACTATTAGAGCCCGTGGGTTGGCGCCCCTTTCAGGTCTAGGCCGGAGCTCTCGATGTGCGCGCTCTATCTCGTACGGCGGCGCGGAGGGGGGGTCCGGAAAGCAGGTCACCAACAAGTCCTTAACAAACTCGAGCACAATGTCCCCCTCCACCCCCTCCGGGACGCCAAAAATGCGCAGATTAGACCGCCGATCGCGGTTCTCCATATCCTCCGCTTTGGCGTGCAACCAACTCACTTGCTGCTGCAGCGAGCTCACCACGCGGTCCGTTGCGGCCTGTGCATCCTCCGTCTGGCTCACACGACTCTCCACCTCCTCCAGACGCTGCCCGAGGGTTGCAAACTTCTCCTCCATCCGCCCGCACACACGGTCCACTATCTCTTCCTTCGAGTCTCGAATTTCACGGAGGATCGCTGCTAAATCTGCCGGCTGCAGATCCACTCTCTCCTCCCCCTCCGCCTCCTCAGAGCCGCTCGGAGATGGCGGTGCCGACTGCGCGCCTGCACTCGCTGCCACTTTCTTCCCTCCGCTTGCCTTGGCTGCATAAAGCTCTTTAATTGTAGAGCCCGGCTTCAGTTTCACTACCTTAGGCATTTTCACCGAGTTGGGGCCAGGAGGGTGCCTCTCCTTCCTCCGTTTAGGGGAGCGGGGCCGGGAGCTCGCTTACACGCGTCTCACCTCCTCCGTGGCTAAACCGAAAGTCCCGTAACACCAATTTTTAAAAAGGGTTCCAGGGGTGACCCAGGAAATTACAGACCGGTGAGCCTGACGTCAGTACCAGGGAAAATGGTAGAAACCATCATAAAGAACAAAATTACACAGCATGTAGATAGTCATGGCCTAATGGGAGACAGCCAACATGGCTTTAGACAAGGAAGATCTTGTCTTACTAATCTGATATGTTTTTTTGAAGGTGTGCATAAACAGGTAGACAAAGGTGAGTCGGTTGATATAGTGTATCTGGACTTCCAGAAAGCTTTTGACAAGGTCCCCCATCAGAGACTTTTGGCGAAGCTAAAAAGTCATGGGATAGGAGGCAGTGTACTATTGTGGATTGGGAACTGGTTAAAAGATAGAAAGCAGAGGGTAGGGCTAAATGGCCAATATTCCCAATGGAAAAAGGTGAATAGTGGAGTACCCCAGGGATCTGTACTGGGTCCGCTACTTTTTGACATATTCATAAATGACCTGGAAAAGGGAATAACTAGTGAGGTTATCAAATTTGCAGATGACACAAAACTGTTTAAATTTGTTAAAACCCAAGAGGATTGTGGAAAACTGCAGGAGGATCTGGATAAATTGGAAGACTGGGCATCCAAATGGCAGATGAAATTTAATGTGGACAAATGCAAAGTTATGCACCTAGGAAAGAACAACCCACACTATAGTTACACGATGCAAGGCTCCACATTAGAAACCACCACCCAGGAAAAGGATTTAGGAGTCATCGTGGATAACATGTTAAAACCCTCCACCCAGTGTGCAGCGGCGGCCAAGAAAGCAAATAGAATGCTAGGTATCATAAGGAAAGGGAGAATAAAACAAAGGATATTATAATGCCTCTGTATCGCTCCATGGTACGACCGCACCTTGAATATTGTGTGCAATTCTGGTCACCGTATCTTAAAAAGGACATAGCGTTATTAGAAAAAGTACAGAGAAGAGCCACCAAATTGGTGAAGGGGATGGAAGGCTACTCCTATGAAGAGAGGCTAAAAAGGTTAGGGCTCTTTAACCTGGAAAAAGAGACGGCTGAGGGGAGATATGATAGAGGTCTATAAATTAATGAATGGAGTGGAACGGATAACCGTGGATCAATTGTTTACGCTATCAGAATATAGAAAGACTAGGGGACATGTAATGAAGCTACAGGGTAAACTATTTAAGACAAATAAAAGAAAATATTTTTTCACTCAACGTGTAATCAAACTCTGGAATCTGTTACCGGAGGATGTAGTAAGGGCTGCTAGTATAGCTGGGTTTAAAAAAGGTTTGGACAAGTTCCTGGAGGAAAGGTCCATAAACCACTATTAAAAAGGGACCCAGGATATCAATGCTTGACCCAGTACAAGCATTGTGGAACCTGTCTTTTGGGGATATTGCTAGGTACGTATGACCTAGATTGGCCACTGTTGGAAACAGGATACTGGGCTTGATGGACCTCGGTCTGACCCAGTATGGCATGTCTTATGTTCTTATGTTCTTAATGCGAAAAAGTGCAGTGTCATGCACTTGGGTAGCAGAAATCCAAGGGAAATGTATGTGATAGGGGGCGAGAGGTTGCTGTGCACGGTTCAGGAGAAAGACCTTGGTGTGATTATCTCTGATGATCTCAAGGTGGCAAAACAGTGCGACAAGGCGGTGGCAAAAGCCAGGAGGATGTTGGGCTGCATACAAAGAGGGATTACTAGCAGAAAGGAAGAGGTACTTATGCCACTGTACAAGTCACTGGTGAGGCCTCACTTGGAATACTGTGTTCAGTTTTGGAGACCGTATCTTGCAAAAGATGTAAAAAGACTGGAAACTGTTCAGAGGAAGGTGACCAAAATGATTTGGAGCCTGCGTCAGAAGCCTTATGAGAAGAGACTTGAAGACCTAAATATGTACACTCTCTGGAGGAGAGGAGGGACAGGGGAGATATGATTCAGACCTTTAAATACTTAAAGAGAAATGATGAACAAACAAACCTCTTCCAAAGACGGGGAAGCTGTAAAACTAGAGGGCATAACATGAAGCTGCAAGGTGGTAAATTGAAAGGCAATGTCAGGAAATATTTTTTCACTGAAAGGGTGGTGGATGCTTGGAATGCCCTCACGATGGATGTGGTGGGGGCAAACACAGTGACGGAATTCAAAAAGGCATGGGACAAACACAGTGGATCCCTTTACAGCAGCAGGATAAAAACAAAATAAACGGAACCATCTAACTTCTGAACCATCTAACATCTCAGCAAATAGGGGTGTCCTACACAGAGTGGTGGGTTCACCCCTAAACAAAGACATGAGGAGGGGTGGCCTACACAGAGCAACAGGTGCACCTACTCTTGCCATATTGCTGGGCAGACTAGATGGACCATGCTGGTCTTTATCTGCCGTCATTTTACTATGTTACTATGGATTTCCTTGCTGCCCTTCCTTCATTTATGAAATCAAATGTGATCATGCTATGATCACTATTGCCAAGTGGCCCCAACACTCGTATCTCTTGCACCAGATCTTGTGTAGCACTAAGGACTAGGTCCAAAATGGCTTCCCCCTCTTGTTGGTTTATGAATGAGCTGCTCCAAGAAACAGTCATTTATTTCATGTAGAAACTTTATCTCCTTACATGTTCTGCTGTGACACTGACCCAGTCGATACCGTTTTTTCTGGGTTGCTAAGGGGTGAGTTTGTACCTAATTATTGCAATTTAATTACTGGCCCGATTGAGCACTGTGATTAGGCTGCCATTACTCCAGTGATGTCACTTCCTCCCTCTCTGTGTGTGTGTGTGTATGATTTGATCTTTGTAATGCATCATAACGAATAGAGTCAAAACAGTGATCACATCAAAGAATATAAAAGTACAGTATCAGTTAAAAGAATAAAAACTGCAGACAAATTCTACATTTACTACTATTACTGTATAGTGCTACAAGGCATACGCAGCGTTTTACATCTACTACCAAAAGTATTTCTTAAATAGCAGGGCCTTCAGTAGCTTTGAAAACATCAGATAATTAACTTCTCTTAGAATCAGCAGAGGTTTGTTCCAAAGACCTGAAAGCCCTCTCCTGGACTGGATAGCGTAGGGAATTCCAGCTAATCCTGCTGTGAAGATCATACAGTCTGGGAAGGCTCATATTTCTTTCACTTATTTGCCAAATACCCTAGAGTTCCTATCCAGAGACATTTAGCTATCACACAGCTCATTTTAAAATGAATTTTTGCTTCCCCCGGAAGCCAGTGTAACCCTTTAGGAGTGGCTGAGTCTCAGCCCTTCAGACCCATAAGGTGTGCTGCTGGGTTCTGGATCATCTGCAGTCTTTTAATGTTTGCCGCAGTTCTACATAAACGGATTTACAACATATTTTTTTATTAAATTTTGCACATTTTTTAAAAAAGAAAATGAAACACAATATACAACATACTTCCAGAGAGATGGAAAGATTTTCAATTAGAAAATAAATGAACAAAAAGGATCCAATAGGGCCAGCATATATGGAATTATTGTTAACAAAAATAGCCTGACCTATAAGGAAAAACAATCCCTTAAACTTCTATGTCCAGTTCAGAATCAAAAGTTTCAACTTCAGATGTCTGTAAATGGGTAGCTAAAAATGTGGCCACTTGCTTGGGCTCATAGAAATAGAGCATTTTCCCTTGACAGCTTATTTTACATTTACAGGGATATTACCAATTAATCAAGGCACCAAGCTCCAAACCCTTAGGTACTTCATCTACAAATCTAAGAATCTCATGCCAAATCAGGAGAAAGTCTTATCTGACCTAGAAATTTTATATTATGTTTAGGAAAAACCAATTTAAAAATCCAGTCCCGATCAGACTCCACAAGAAGGTAGCTAATAAATTAGCACAGTCCATATTTTTGGGAAGTAAACTAGCTGAGATATCACAAGAAATATTTTGACAGGTTCCAGCCTGTGCTAGTTCCAAGCTCCGCATTAGATCCAGAGGCATTTAAAGGTGCAGAATTAGATTTAATAGGCAAATAATATGCAGTTGCTGTAGGTGGGAAGGCGCTTCTGAAATTTCCAAGGTCTCTTTTTAAAATAACTCTGAAACACATCTCTAGCAGAAATAAGTAGTACTCTAGGGAATTAGACAACCAGTTATATTGTTTCTAGCTAGCGCTCTCTGAATTCTCCATTTTACATGCTTAGTCACTTCTGCCTTTTGCCGCTGCAGCAAGATCATCTTTAATTGTAGCCACTGAAGGTATCAAAGGCGACATCTGCCCTTGGATGTTTTCTACTGTACATTCTCATTGCACAATCCTTCCTTCATATTTGGCAACATTATGTTGGTGCTCAATTTTAGCTAATACATTAGATTCCAGTCTAGAGAATATGCTTGCAGCAAAAGATTCAACATAATCTGAGGTAATTTGAGTGTTTCACATGTAGTGTAATTTCCAGCATCTTTAGTAGTAGTATGTGTCCCTTTGAGTCAGTGCTGACTACTGGTGACCCAGCAGCTCCGAAGTTTTCTTGGCAGTGTGACCGGAAGTAGATTGCTGGGCCTTTCTTCCGAGGCAATGGAGGGTTAAGTGACTTGCCCAAGGCCACAAGGAGTGCTAGTGGGAGTGGAACCATGGTGTCTTTGTTACCAAGCCAGTGCTCCAACCATTAGGCTACTCCTCCACTCCTTTACAACTTTATCCATCAAACATTACAGTATCTTGTCCCTTAATAACATTGCAAGCTATAAAGTTGGAGCTGTTGCCTTGGGATGATAAATCTTGTTGAAAAGGTGGTAGAGCTGCAGCTCCCTTGCTGTTGGGCACAGAAGCTTCCTTGTCCATATGGCAAGGAGTAAAAGGAGAGCCTGGCCTCAGTGCTCACAACTGCAAGGGTAGCAGCTTGCTCGTCAGGCGTTCCAAAGTTTTGCAATGATCGCTGATGCCTTGCCAAAATTACAGGCAAATTCCGCTTCCTCCACCCATGAGTGTACTTTGGGAGGGTGAGCCCCCCCAAACAAGTTGTCCCATTGCCCTCCTCCAAAATAAAATTAGTTAATCATTTATTGTGGAGTTAAAAACTGCACTGTGGTTCTCTTTCTTCTTGTCCCTTGGCATGTGTGCCTCTTACATCTCCTTTGTTTCTTGCAGAATATATATTTACAGGTGTCAGTAGTTTTTTAATCTGAGTACCAGGCTAAATAACTAAACAGCTACAATTTTTGCTGCATTTTAATTATATAGTGTGGGAATATGTTGCCACCGAATGAGTGTCTGCTCTCTCTTTGGTATCTTGGGGGCGCCAGCTCGTCCCTTGTCTGTTTTAATATACTGGCTTCCTATCCATCTTGTACTTGTTTTTAAGATGATAATAATGAGTATGCAAATTTGTCACCCCCACCCTTTGCCCCTGCCCCCCAAATAAAGTAGTCCAACTACTTGCATACCTGCACTGTGGAAAGCATCAGAAGGCTGAACAGCAGGAAGTAGACATTGAGACAAACTCTTGATCACGTCATGAATACTGTGCTTCACCAAGTTCTCTCGGGGCCGGGGCTCAGGATATTCCCTGGCGATCCTGATTAATTCCTCAGAATTATCCCTAGAAATTAAAAAAAAAAAAAAAAAAAAGGTTTCTAGAGGTCTGGCATGCCTCTGTGAGTTGTGAAATAGACTCCTCCTCCTCCTTTGCTAACATGGCGAACATAATTCTTGGTTAAATTCAACCATATAATCGCCACTGAGACAATGTAAAGAAGCTGATCATTTGGCAGCCATCTTGGATCCCTCAACACAAGCATCACAGCAATTGTGATTTTTGCCGACTTTGTCCATACCAGAATGTAACAGTAGATGAACCTGGCAAGACCTAGTTAATTGTCATCTGGCTTCACTCCTAAGCCAGTAATATACTCTTGCTCTCTTGCTTAGATAGCACCCTATTTTGCCTGGAGAATCCCATGGCATCGGGCTTGTTTGAGTTCACTTTTAGACTCTGCTCTTGCAACCAATCGTTCAGTGGCTCTTGGGATGCTGACATGCACATAATAATCTAATACAAATCTCTCCTTCTCCTTAGCCAGTAGGGCTACATAGATATATAAAAATAATGGGGATAATAGTCTTCTGGCATCCCATGCTTTACAGAATAAAGTCTGGTATCCAAGTCTCCCCCCCCCCCCCCGCCCAAAACAAACCCTAACAGCTGAGCTCTATTTATCAAGAACTTCCTAACTATTTTAGTGGGGTTCCCTGCCCCCTGTTTTTTGATAATTGCTTAAGCAGCAATGAATGATCTACAGTGTTGAATGCTGACAATAGAACTAAGGTTTAAGGATTATGGAACTTGATAAATTGCTTTTCATTCATTAAGCAACACAGTGGTGTACAATAGCAAAGTAAATGAGGGCAGACCAGACAAAGGTGAGGATACAAAGGTAGCTAATACACTGAATATAATCCTACCACCCCACAGTAATAGCAGCACAGTATGAGGAAGGATAATGAAGGAAAAGCAGACAACCACAGGCAATTCATCCGACCCAGCCAACAGGGAGTTAAATCCCTAAGGTTGCAGAAACCTACAGGAAAAGCCTTGGAGAAAAATCAGGTCTTAAGGGCAAGTTGAAACTTCTGGTAATCTGACTTGCCTCTAAGCTCTGAGGGCAGTTTGCAGAATAATGGGGCAAGAAAGGTGAGGGCAGCCCTAAGGGTGATTTCTAATCTATCAATAGTTGTAATGACAAATGGAGTTGATACAACCTTAACAGTCATAAAGGATTATGTGGTGTCAGCAAAGAGGCAAGATAAACTAGAACAGCCACATATAAAGCACATTGGGTCAAAAATGTTAAATTGAATTCCTTATCATCCCTCCAGTCCAGTCCCACACCTCTGAGTAGTGTACCATTTCCAGCAGCTTGGAGATTGAGCATGTCATGTTTGATGACACTGGTACTAATTCTGTGGGACCGCCCACTCTCACCAGTATACTCCGTCTCCAAGCAGCTGGAGGAGGTGGTGAGCCAGGCTGCTGGACTCACTAAAGGGACAACTAAGGAGCTTTGATTTAGAGTTCAGTTTGAGCTATTTATTTTTCTTTGCCTTATCTTTACTTTGTTTTTAGTATATTACTTTACCTGCAGGAATAGGGTTCTCTTTTTTTTTTTGCTTGAGCTAAAAATAAAAAAAATACAAAGAGCTTTAAAGGAGAGGAGTCCCCCTCCCCTCTCCCCTTGGTGAACGGGGGGATGAGGGGTTTGGGAGTGAAACAGGGGCTTGGCGTGCTCTCGATCCCATAAGTGGGTGAGGAGCTGCCTGACTGACAGGACAGCAGAACAGACATCCCCTGAAGCCCTTCTTGCAGCCAAAGCCGCATTAATGGCTGAGCTCGGGAGGTACAGGAGAGGCGGAACAACGGATTGGTGAGCTTAATAGGAGGGAGTTTTCCTTACTGGCAGAGTCGGGGTGAGAGTTTCACCAGAGGCCGCCTTGCTGCAGAAAGCCTGCTTTCCACCAGGGCCTGCGACCGCATGGTGAGCAGTGCAGCGCTTTGCGGGAAAGAGATTGCTGGTCTCTTCTTTTTCTCTCTGACCTCCTCCCTTCTAGTTCTCTTCCCGAGGGAATTCCTAAGTTCGGTAAGGAGAGAGTGCTAGCAACCATATTTAAAATAAAAGAAAAGATTTGAACAGGGTAATAGATTGTGAAGCAGTTGTGCAATTTTAGCCCTTTGTTCAGACTAGCAGGCTGAATAGTTTTTCCTGGGGCTTGGAGGAGTCAGGTACTGGTCCAGGACTGGACCCCTGATCTTGGTTGCTGTGATGCCAGCCAGACCGCAATTCCTGGTCTGTGGGTTGTGGCGAGGCGCGGTTTCAGAGGAAGGAATTTGCAGAGGGTGTGTGCAGGAGGCCGCCTCTATGGAGCAAACCTTTCAAGACAAGACAGGTCAGGAGACGTCTCCAGCTCTAACGGTGATTCAGGAGTCAGAGGTCTCCAGGCAGACAGTGCAGGAGTCAGCTTTTTACCCACCGGCCGTCCCGGGTCCCTCCACAGCTCCAAGTTTTTCAGAGGTGGGGGACCTGGGAGTATTTTCCCCAGAGTTTGAGTTCCTTCTCCATAAGGCATTCTGCTTGTGCCAGCAGGGCTCAGTCGGGGGCCCCATGGCATCCGAGTGTGGCACCAAATGGGCACGGGTCCTGAGTGAGGGCGAGCCAGGAATAGCTCTGACAAAGATGCCCTGACCTGCGGAGAAGGGGCAGGGACAGTTCCCATTGTCAGGAGATCTGGAGGCTGACCTCGACACGGATGGGGACGAAGAGCTGTAAGAGGGGGAAATCCCAGAACAAGAGGACCAGGCACGGATAGTGCGGGTGTTCCGCTAGGAGGAGTTACCGGAACTCATCTCAGAATCACTAAAGGCTCTGAATATGTCCACTAGCCTTCCTGATGTGGATGAATCCTTGGAGGATCCCCTCATACAAGTGGTTCATAAGAAGCAAAAGGTCTTTCCGCTGCATCGCATACTTCGGCAGATGATATAGGATGAGAGGAATCTGCCAGAGGCAGGCCTAAGAGGTTCAAGGACCATGATGCGTCTTGATCCACTTGCGAATCAGGATCACAAACTTGTCTGGTCCCTGAGGGTGGACGCGGCAGTTTCAACAATTACCAAGTAGACAAGGATCCCAGTGGAAGGTAGTGCAGGGCTTAAGGACATCCAGGATCGAAAGTTGGACACCGTGTTGAAAAAGGCCTTTGACGTGAATGCCCTCTCACTATAGGCCTCAGCCTGAGGGGCCTGGGTGCCTAGGGCCTGCCTCCACTGCTCTTAGTGGGTTCAACAGCAGGGGGAGCCAGACCAGACTGGAGAAGTGGCCAGGTTGGAGTCAGGGGTGACTTATCTGGCGCCTATTTACTATGGTCTCATTAGGGAGCTTTCTAACAGCATGACCTCCATTGTGGCGGCTTGCCGCTATTTGTGGCTAAGGAACTGGGTGGCGGACAGTTCTACCAAGGCCCGGCTCAGTAAGCTGCCCTTCAGAGGCAGATTACTGTTCTGGGAGGACCTGGATAAACTGGTCAAGAATTTAGGAGAGTCCAAAGGCGGGCAATTGCCCGAGGATAAGCAGAAACAGGGTCGCGCTGCTCTGGCGACTCGGGGTCAATTGCGCGACTTCAGGCATTTACATTCCACGTGCTTTGCCCCATATCAGAAGGGGAGGTACCCTTCTAGAGGACAAGGGTTTCAAGGTTTCAGAGGAGTGGGCAGAGGATTTGCTCCTGTGGCCTCCTCAGGACCTAAGAAATCACAATGAAGCGAGGGGGGCCCAGACTGCAGTGCAGCCCATAGGAGGTAGGTTGCGGGAGATCTACCCAGTCTGGGCCCAGATCACATCTGACCAGTGGGTGTTGGAGGTTATCCAGGAGGGGTATGCCCTCGGGTTGGCTTGTCCAGTGGGCAACTCCTTCGTTCAGTCTCCCTGCAAAGTGCCAGACAAGGCAGCAGCGGTAAGGGACATCCTGTCGCAGTTGCTACAGCGCAAGGTCGTGGAGCCTGTTCTCTGTGACCAACGTGGATGCGGTCAGTACTCCATTTATTTTGTGGTGCCAAAGAAGGAAGGGCCTTCCAACCAATTCTCGACCTCAAGCAGGTGAACCGCTGTTTATGAGTCCCGCATTTCCATCCTTAGCTCAATCAACCTGGGCTCGAATACTACTACTTATCATTTGTATAGTGCTACACGGCATATGCAGTGCTGTACAGACACATGTAAAAGACGGTCCCTACTCATCAGAGCTTACAATCTAGTCAAAACAGACAATACAGTAGCTGTAGACACAGGATACATCTAGGGGGAATGGTAAGGAAACACATAGACTAAGCAAATCAAGATCCAAAAGCGGCCTTGAAGAGGTAAGTTTTCAGCCTGGATTTGAAAAGGGTCTGAGAAGGCGCCCGATGTACAGACTCAGGCTATTTGTTCCAGGCATAAGAAGCAGCAAGGTGAAAGGAGTAAAGTCTGGAGTTAGCAATAGAAGAGAAGGCCACAGATAGAAGTGATTTGCTAGAAGAATGGAGTTCCCGAGGAGGGGTGTAGAGAGAGATAAGAGAGGAAAGGTAATGAGAAGCTGCAGAGGGAATGCACTTATAGGTCAGCTGGAGAAGTTTGAACTGGATGTGAAACGGATAGTGAGCCAGTGAAGTGACTTGAGAAGAGGGGTTATATAATGCTGCAACTATAGTTAGCACAAAAGCCTGATTGAATCGGAAGCAAGTCCTCATGAAATTCAACAGACTGTCCTAATTGTTCATTTGCAACCTTTTACACAATTTTAGACAAGAGTAGCTTAGTGGTTAGAGCAGTAGCCTGGTGACCAAGAGACCAGAGTTCAATTCCCACTAGCACTCCTTGTGGCCTTGGGCAAGTCACTTAACCCTCCATTGCCTCAGAAGACAGGCCTGGCAATCTACTTCCAGTTACACCTTTGCCAAGAAAACTCAGGGACTGCTGGGTTGCCAGGAGTCAGCACTGACAATATTGGGAATCTAAATGGATACTTTTCATGAGCATTAGTGCAACTGCCCGCTTGCAAGATTCAGGTCACCATCCTGTAGTCAAAGAAAGATAGATTGCCCCTTGTATTTGATCTTCCAGTTGTTATATCATTGTAAGTGGCAAAGAGTTCAATCTTCAAACTGAGCTTTCAAACCCCCCTTCTTCCCCCAATCTTTTTTTTCACGTCCAACCGAGTTACCAGCTGAAAACATCCCAGTACACTACCTGGGTGACAAGGGAGAGTGATACTGTGGAAGAATTGAAAGAAATATCGATACACCAGGAAGATGTATTACAACTATTTGATAAACTGAAGAGTACCAAATCACCTGGACTGGATGGTATACATCCAAGGGTGTTGAAAGAACTGAAATATGATATTATTGTAAGTATGCTTTAAAATAATATGGACACACGCCAGGATTCCTTCAAATTAATGTATGTGGCCTTGAAAAAGGCCGTTTTTATGTGTCAGTGATGGCTCAGTATTTGGTTGGAGGAGTGGCCTAGTGGTTGGGGCAAGTTACACCTCAGGCCAGAAGGTCGGGGGTTCAAATCCCACTAGAGGACAGCAACCTTGGGTCGGAAGGACTGGGGTTTCTAGTCCCACAGGTGCTCCTTGTGGTCTTGGGCAAGCCACTTAACCCTCCATAGCCCATGTTCCCTGTAAATAGTTATCTCCAAGTTATAATGCCGCCTTCAATGTAATTTCAGTTTGTTCAATGTAAACTGCCTTGATATCATGAAAGACGGTATATAAGAAATGTTAAAATGGGCCACCCTTTGTTCTTGATCACCTGACTGCACCTTGTCGGCATTGAATGAACCAGTCTGACAAGGTAATCATTGGTGACAATGCAGTTCCAAGCTGCAATGAGTGACTCAATCAGCTCACGCTTTGATATCGGATGCCTCTTGAATATTTCCAAGGCCACCTTGTGCCACACGTTCTCGATTGGATTCAGATCTGGAGACTGGGCAGGCCAGTCCATTGACTTGATGTTGTTCCACTGCTTCCAGCTGATCACCTGTCTGGAGCGATGGCAAGGTGCATTATCATCTTGGAACAGGAACTGGCCAGGAAACAGCTGGTGTGCTGATGGCACCATGCACTTTTGCAGTATAGTGATGTACTTGGCCCCGTTGACCATTCCATCGACGATATGAAGACGTCCAACGCCACTGGCAGTCATGCAGCCCCAGACCATGACCTTCAAAGGATGCTTCACTCACTTGAGACACTCAGGCTTGAATTCCTCTCCAGGAAATCTCCTCACTTAGGTGTGGGCCTGGTTACCAAACAGGCAGAAGGTGATTTCATCGCTGAATAGCACCTTTTCCCACATTTCAGTCGACCAGGTTGAGTGCTTTCTCGCCCACACAAATCCAGTTGCACCTTTGTATGTCAGTCATCAGTGGCTTATTCCGTGCTTTGCAGCCCCGGAGACCAAACTGCAGGCACCGGCGATGAACTGTTGATGAGCTGACACTGACCTCACTCTTGTCTGACCACTCTCGAAGTAGCTGAGGAGAGGTCAACTTGCGGTTAGTCAGTGAAATGTGTCGTAGTGCGCGGTCCTGGCGTGATGTTGATGCACGTGGACAACCTGAACGAGGCTTGTCCACCACTGAACCCGTTTCTTTCTTCTTCTGTACAGTCTTAACAACAGCGCTCTGACTGCAGCCAACTTTCCTGGCTATCTGACGGCTTGAAAATCCTTCCTCGCTCATAAAGGACACACGAACACGCTCCTCCAACGTCATCTTCATGGTCTATCCAGAAAGTGTATGAAATTCAAAAATTCCATGCATTTTTATAGCTGCACTGTTGGCTAGATATCTGCATTGTCATTGGTTAATGAAACCAGTCTTCTGATTGGTCAGAAATAACGTGTGCATATTGGATAATCTCGATCCAGTTTTGACGCAGGATCCACAAAAATCGCAGTAGCTATCTCCCAGTGTCTGTAAAGTATTTAAATTGGAAGCAAGGAATGCAAAAAAGTCAACTCTAATAGCCAAATGTATCCCTTTTAACGTGGTAGAAAGATAAATATGCTGGGCTAACACAAAATTAAAAACAAAACGTTAGAAAGTACGAAAAACGCAAAACTCACAAGCGATTCCAGATTTTGCACACCACTGTATTCATAAATTTATTTTATTTATTTATTTATTTTAATTTCTTATATACCGCACTATTTAGTATCAGCGCGGTTCACAAGGAACAACGAACCATAATGAACAAAAATCAGTTTTACAGAGAATAGGGAAATACAACTTGGATAACTTAGGGAAACATGCACATCAACTATTTACATATGTAACAGTAAGCTTTGCATAATGGGTTATGCACCTATGGACGGATGTTAAGAATGGGACTAATATACAGTGGTTTCTAGAGAAAAAGGTGTGGCTATGGTGGAGTATGGTTGATCTGGTAATGTTGAATAAATAAGTAATGTTTTAGTGCCTTCCTGAATTGTGTGAGATCGGTAATGGCTCGGATTTCTGGTGGTAGTGTGTTCCAATGCTTGGGAGCATAAAAACTGAAAGCCCTGTTTGACGTTGTTAGTGTGCATTTTGTTGATGCACTTGGCATAGTTAGAGTGTTTGCTGCTGTGGATCTTATGGATCTGTTAGGTGGGGTGGGCTGAACTGAACTAGATTAACTAGTGATGAAGCGGTTATGCCGTTGATGGCTTTAAAAGTAAGCATCAGAGTTTTGAATAGAATTCTTGCATGTGTTGGGAGCCAGTGGAGCTGAATTAAGATGGGCGTGATGTGGTCAAATCTCGATGTTCCAGATAGAACTCTAACAGCGGCGTTCATGGCTAGTTGTAGGGGATTCAAAGTAGACTGTGGGAGGCCTTGGAGAATGGCATTGGCAAAATCAAAGTGGGGTAGGATAAGAGCTTGGTATACAGTCCGGAAGTCACTTGGGTCCAATAAGGATCTGAGGTGTTTGAGTGTCCGGATCTTGAAATATACGGCTCTGACAATGTAGGATATGTGTAGCTTCATGTCCAAGTGTTCATCTAGTGTGACTCCTAAGTATCGAATTGTTGACTTCGTTTGGAGTTCAGCTTCTCTCACTTTTATATGAGGTGGTGGAGTAAAATTCGGATTTTTTGTGATAAAGAGTACCTCAGTTTTTTTATGTTGAATGCGGAGGTTTTGAGATAGAAACCATTCTGATACTGCGTTAAAACATTCAATGATAGGTGAGAGATCCATTTGCTTTGTGGAGAATGGCATGTAGAGAAGGATGTCATCTGCATATATCTAACATTGGACATTGAAGGACCTGATGATGTTACAGACAGGTTGAACGTAAATGTTAAACATGAGAGATGATAATGATGAGCCTTGTGGAACGCCCTGATCTTGGTGGAAAGGCTCTGATTTTGTTGATCTTGATCTTACTTGCTGCCACCTTCCTTCAAGGTATGATCTACACCAATCAAGGGCGAGGCCTTTAATGCCTTTTTCTTTTAGACGTTCTATGAGCAGGCCGTGGTGTACCGAGTCGAAGGCTGCAGCTATGTCTATGAAAATAAGTACACAGTCTTGGTGGATGTTGTCAATACATGTGATGATATTATTGAGAAGGAGATCAGAAGGGTTTCCACGCCATGGAACTCCCTGAAGCCATGTTGATGGGGGTCTAGTGGGGATGCAGTGTCGATGTGGTCTTGAATTTGTCGTTGTGCTTCCTTTTCAAATATCTTAGCTAGAAATGGTATGCTAGCTATGGGTCTGTATGATTCCACTTTACTAGGGTCAAGCTTGGGTTTTTTTAGGAGAGGTCTAATTGAAGTTTGTTTGAGTGCTGAGGGGAAGGATCCGGTTGTGAACGATAGTTTTATCATTCTTGTGATTAATGGACTGATATCACTGCGTATATTCTTTATCCAGTAAGCTGGACAAGGGTCAGTATGAGCAGTGGTAGTGTTGATGGCTGCAATGGTATCTTCCACATGTTTCTTGGGTGGTGTTGAGAACATTGAGAGATAGTTTAGGCAGGCGGTGTCTTGAGGCTTGAAGGCAGCGATTTTGTTTGTTTGTAATAGTTTTGATTGTAGATGGTTCACAAAGGCTTGTGGGTGGATCTCCTCAGGAGGACATGGTGATGGTTCTTTTGATAGGGATTTGACTAGGTTGAAAAGATCTCGTGGTTTGTTTAGGGATCTTTTGAGTGTATCTGTGTGGAATTGTTTCATTTTTGTGAGGACTGCTTTTCTGTGGGCCGAGAGTTGTGTGTTGTAGGCTGTCTGGTCATCTGTGGAGTGAGATCGGTGCAATCGTTTCTCGAGTTTTCGAAGGTATAAAAGGGATGTCCGCAGATCAGGAGAGAGCCATGGTGCATGTTCCTTTTATCTTATCCAGTAAACAATAAAGACATCTCAACCAACCCACAGACCTTCCACTCATACACATACAATACAGATACCCCACAGACCACATACACACAAAACTGAAGCCATGATGATATTATGACTATGTTTATTAATTATATACCCTGTTATCCGAGTTATATTCTCCTGTTTTCTGTAAACACAGAGTACTGTTGAATTGTGTATCTCACTGTTTTTTGTGAACCGCGCTGATGCTTAATAGTGCGGTATATAAGAGTCTATAAATAAATAAATAAAATAAAATAAATAAATGTTTTCTGTTTCTTGAGGTCTTGCTATCATGTGGTTTTTGTGCAATAGCGCTGAGGTGGTTGTTCCATGATGCAATCAGGTTTTCCAGGTTGAGCATGGTGTCTTCGTAGAGAGGGTTAGTTTGTGCAAGTATGAGTTCTTTGTCGAAAGCTCGGAAACTTCGAGATGTTGTCTTTGTGGAGTTGTTAGAGGTTCTGTTATGTGGGGTGTTAGGGTTTAAGGGAATGATGAAGTTAATTAACTTGTGATCTGACCATGGTACTGGGATCAGTGCTGTTACAAGATCGTTGTTTGATTCACATGCTGATAGAGGAGCAAAAATCATGTCAAGGGTGTTCCCTTTTGAATGTGTGGGACTTTTGATTAATTGCCTGGAAATGACCTGGAAAAGGGAATGAGTGAGGTTATCAAATTTGCAGGTGAGACAAAACTATTTAAAGTTGTTAAAACCCATGAGGATTGTGGAAAATTGCAAGAGGATCATGATAAATTGGAAGACTGGGCATCCAAATGGCAGATGAAATTTAATGTGGACAAGTGCAGAGTTATGCACCTAGGAAAGAACAACCCAAACTATGGTTACACGATGCAAGGTTCCACATTAGGAACCACCACCCAGGAAAAAGATTTAGGCGGCGTCATGGATAACATGTTAAAACCCTCCACCCCAGTGTGCAGCGGCGGCCAAGAGAGCAAATAGAATGCTAGGTATCAAAAGGAAAGGAAAGGAATGGAAAATAAAACAAAGGATATTTTAATGCCTCTGTATCGTTCCATGGTGCGACCACACCTTCAATATTGTGTGCAATTCTGGTCACCATATCTTAAAAAGGATATAGCATTATTAGAAAAGGTACAGAGAAGAGCCACCAAAATGGTAAAGGGGCTGGAAGGATAACCCTATGAAGAGAGGCTAAAAAAGTTAGGGCTCTTCAACCTGGAGGGGAGATATGTTAGAGGTCTATAAATTAATGAATGGAGTTGTACGGGTAAATGTAGATCGATTGTTTACGTCATCACAATATAGAAAGACTAGGGGACATGCAATGAAGCTACAGGGTAACCTATTTAAGACTAATAAGAGAAAATATTTTTTCATTCAACGTGTAATCAAACTCTGGAATTTGTTACCGGAGGATGTAGTAAAAGCTGTTAGTGTAGCTGGGTTTAAAAAAGGTTTGGACAAGTTCCTGGAGGAAAGGAATATCACTGCTTGACCCAATACAAGCATTGAGGAACCTGTGTCTTTTCGGAAAAGTACTAGGTACTTATGACCTAGATTGGCCACTGTTGGAAACAGGATACTGGGCTTGATGGACCTTGGTCTGACCCAGTATGGCATATCTTATGTTCTTCTGTGTATATTCTCTCTTTCTTTGGTTGGGACAGTGTTATATAAATAATTTTCCTCTGAGGTTTTGGGCTGGCTTGGGGAGGCATCAAAGAAAGCTAATTATTTAGAGTGGAATGGAGTAGTAGCCTAATGGTCAGAGCAAGCATAGGTTTTCAACCCAGTCCTTGGGGAACCCTAGGCCAGTCAGGTTTTCAGGATTCCCAGAATGAATATTGTGACACAGCAGCTGGCACAGAGCCCATGGAGGTAGGGGAAAGTAAGGAACGTACCTCAGAATCAGCTGGGCAGCAGACAAACTCAGCTCATGTAGAATTAGCTGAGCAGCAAACAAACCCAGCTCATGTAGAATTAGCTGAGCAGCAGACAAACTCAGCACATGTAGAATTAGCTGAGCAGCAAACAAACTCAGCACAAGAAAAGCAAAAAGGCATTAGACTAAAATGTCCTTGCACTAGTCCTGACGTAGCTAGAAGCAGGAAGGCTAATCAGGAACACCTGTGCTCAGAAACCCACGCAGCATGCAAAGAGAACAAGGATAAAAGCTGCAGGGTAGAACCAGGAAAGGCCAGTAGGGGCAGCGACCTGGGAGGACTAAGCCAGCATCCAGTGAACACACGTCATGCTGGAGGAAATCCACTGAGGGAAGGAAGCAGTAGGTGTGGCAGCAGAGCAGGAAACAGCCAGCACCGTGCCCAGGACCCTGCTAGGATTCCTGGTAGTTGGAGAGCCCAGGAGAGAGCTGCCAGAAGCCCGGAGATAAGAGACAGAACCACAGCTAAGAGGTGGGAACCTAGCTTTGCTAAAGAAAAGGCAAGAAGTTCTGTTTGGTTTGGAAGGCAAGGGCGTGGCACCAGAAGTAACCTTGATACGGAAAGTTATACAGAAATTCCACCAGCGTGGAGAAGAAGGGAAAACCAGAAGGAAGCTTTTTAATATACCAGGCATTCAGAGCCCTGGATTTAAAGAGCCCTTTCTAGAAAAGTTAGCCCATGACTCACAGGAGAGTTTTAAGGAAGACAGCAGCTGTGAAGAGTGTGACCCATATGCAATCGTAAGTGACTGAGTTAATGCAGTGGGAGAACAGCAGCTATAATTCTGACCCTGTGCCCATGGATTGTACAATTTGTTTATCTGACGATATTGTATCTTTACTTTGAACGTGTGCAAAGCAGCCAGCTGATGGTGCCTAAAGGAAAGAAGACATTTTTCTGTGCAACAGTTCTTTTGTTTCATATTGTTTGTTGTATACCAGGAATATCCCATCAGGGCAGGGAATAAAGCCCTAATATTATTTTTGCCTTACCACTTGACTACAAGACTCTTTTTGTATCAAAGGCAACTTAAATCTTAACACCCTAGGCAGCCGCCTAATAGGGTCATATGAGGTAGCTATCACTCACTATCTCTCACAATATGCATAAGATAGATTTGCATTTTCTGCCTTCATTGTATGCAAATCTATCTTATGCATATTCATTCTGGGAATCCTGAAAACCTGACTGGCCTAGGGTTTCCCAAGGACTGGGTTGAAAACCCCTGGAGCACTGGCTTGGGAACCAAGCGACCTGGGTTTGAATCCCACTAGCACTCCTTGTGTCCTTGGGCAAGTCATTTAACCCTCCATTGCCTCAGAAAACTCCAAGTTATCAATGTCCCTGTTTAATGTACATTACCAAGTTTAAGTTACAATGTAAACCGCGCTGATAAAGTGGTATAAAAAACATGTTAAATATTTTCTCTTTCTTCTGTCTCTAGATTTCTACCTTGGCCTCTTTGGCTGTAAATCTCACTCTTTTTGGCAGTCTACCCTTGGCATCTCTGGTTTGTACCAAAAACAATGGAGGATGAAAAGGACTTTGCTAACTTTCCTGGTTCTCAGCCCACTGCTCTGTTAGGCTACTCGCCCTCCAAGCACCTGCTTGCACAGTGGCAATGTTCAGGACTTGCTACTAGCACTACACCCAAAAATAAGTCTTGCAGTTTTCACTGTTGTTTTTTGGAGAGGGTGAAGTTGGGGGGAGATTTGTGAGGGGAAAGAGTAAATATGAGCCGGGGGGAGGGGAGGAGGCATGTCAAACAAATAGGGGTCCACAGAATGTTTGCTTAGGACTCAATAGAGTGTTAATTTGGCCTTGCTCCTAGTACAGATCCCTGGGGAATTCCACTATTTGCCTTCCTCCATTGAGAAAACTATTAAGTCCTATTGTTTTCTATCTTTTAGTTCCCAGTCCATAATAGGATATTGTCTCTTTTCTTATGACCTTTGTTTTATTAAGATTTAAACCAAAATACATACACAATGTATATAAGAAAAGCATAACCTGCTACCATTAGAAATTAGGAAAGTATGAAAAAAAACAAAACAAACAATAGCAAGAGATACTCTAGCCCCCATCATGGGAGAGAAGCAGAAAAGAACAAATGTATTAATACCTAGAACCTACCACAGTCTTAAAAACAAAACAGGTCAAGAGTATACACATATCCCCAGCTACCCATACTAACTCACTGATTTGTCCCGAAGAACATTTTCCAAATGGGAAATATCTGTGAAAACAAACTTATTCTCCAGGACCAAGCAGGAAGTCAGCCCTCACATATGGGTGACGTCGGCACCGATGGAGCCCCCATGCGGAGCATTTCCCCAGCTTTCAAAGAAAGCCTTTGGGAATGCAGGCACGCATGCGCGGTCCCCTTCCCGCCCAAAGGTGCCATCTTGCTCAGTCTCCTTTTTTTCCGCGGAGCCCTTCGGACGCCTGTCCTTGTCACCCGTGGAAAAAGTTGATCATCTGCGTTGGGTCAAGTATTTTTGTTCGGTTCGACGTCGGTTCTTTTCCCGCCTGGACTCGGTACACCGGTGCCGAGCCCGGTTCTCTGTTTTCGGTTTTTGTCCTTAGAGACTGCGTTCGCGCCTTTTTTCTTTTCCCTGACAGCCCAATTTTTTGATCTTGCAGGGGCCCTTTTTCCCCCTATGGCTGCCAGTGGCTTTAAGAAGTGTGATCGGTGTAAGAAACTGATGTCTCTCACCAACACACACGACTGCTGCCTCTGGTGCGTGGGGCCAGACCATGATTCTACGGTCTGTAGCCCCTGTGGCAAAATGTTGCCCAACTTTGGCTTATTAAGGACGATAAATATCAAATTAAACAAAAGAATTCGTCCACAACAACTTACTGGGAAATACTTATAACTATATTATATTTCTAAATGCAGCCAGAGAAGTTTTTCATTGATGATAATATCCAGTGTAAAGGTCTCAGACTTTTTCGGCACTATTTTTCAGACTCACGTCTGGATATATGTCATGTGCCAAGTTGCATCAATGACCTATTATTCACTGTTTTTTTCATTGATAGAAATGTGATAGTATATCTTCCACTTGAAAAAAGACTCAGAGAGGTGCTAACTCGCTAGCTCTGTAGCATTTACTTAGACAAAAAACATCTCTGTATCTTCATTATTATAAATTGTCTTGTGTATGATATACTCAAAGGTTTCTTTAACGAATACTTAGATATACTATCTAAGTCATTAGATAGTATATCTAAGTATATGATTGCCTTCATGGAACAGCAGCGGGTGCTGACCGCCAGTCTTACCGGCGCATCTGCCCCGACCACTGGGACATCGACGTCCAAGTTGACCCCGGAGGCCGAGCCGATCCTCGAGACCATGCGATCTCGAGTCGATCCTCGGCCACGGTCACCCTCTGCCTCCCGTTCGGGACCGAGGTCATCGACGCCGATTCCCTCGGCGTCGGGGCAGATGGCGTCGGTGCCCGCCCACTCGGAGCTGTTCGATTCCTCCTCGGAGGAATCGGCGTGGGAGACGGAGGAGGAGGAGTCCCCTGACACCTTCCGGACTCGGTGCGTCCCTTCGGACACACCGGGATCCGAACCTCGGACAAGGTCCCCCCCAGAGGATACTAGGTTCTCGGATTTCCTGCGGGACATGGCCAAGGCACTGGCATTCCCGGCGGATCCAGAGGAAGAGCCTCAAGCCGAGGAGCTCGAGGCTCTGCACTATGACTCTCCTCCCAAGGAGGCCTTTACTGTCCCAGTTCCTCTGATGCTGGAGCGGTTGCTCTTCCGCATGTGGGAAGCGCCGGCCTCGATGCTGGTTCTAAGCAAGCGGGTCGATTCCATCTATCGAGTCCGCAAGAGCCCCGGGTTCCAAAAGGCACAGCTACCACACCATTCCATGGTTGTGGAATCGGCCATGCATCGACTGAAGAGTCAGAAGATGCACTCCTCGGTGCCCCCCCCCTCCCCGGCAAGGAGGCCCGGAGCCTGGATGTCCTCGGCAGAAAGTGCTTCCAGGGCTCTATGCTTGCTTGCCGTGTAGAGACCTACCAGCTGTACATGGGCATGTACCTTCGGGACCTGTCAAAGGAGATTGCTGGGTTCTCTGCTGGTTTGACCGAGGAACCTTTGCAGAGGTTCAAGGCCTTGTCTTCTGGTATTCGAGAGTGCTTGAAGTTTATATCTCGAGCAGCCTACAATGGATTTGAGGCTTTGGCCCGGGTAGCAGGGGCCGGCATCGGTGCACGCCACCAGGCCTGGCTACAATCCTCGGACCTCGAGCCATGGGTTCAGGACAGGTTGGTCGATGTCCCTTGCCGAGGCGAGAACCTCTTTGGCAAGCCCATGGCAGAAAAGGCTGCAGAACCCGAGACCGAGACTCTTACCTGGACGAGGCTGTCCAGGAAAACCTCTGCCCCTTCTCAGAAGAAGAAGGGCTCGGGGAAAAAGACCTTTTAACCGAGGAAGACCACTGCCTATAAAACCTACCCTCATTACCAGGCCTCTGTAGCTCCCCAACAGGGACAGCAGGCCAAGGGGCAGGATCATGGGCCCCGTAGGCAGAAGGCCTCCAAGCCTCCTACTCCGGCTTCTGCTCAGCAGGGAGGGGGTTTTTGACTATGCCAGCACAGCCTCCCTTCCTCTCCAGGGCACAGGAGGTCGGCTGACCCTGTATGCAGACAAGTGGCCAGCCATCACAGGGGATACGTGGGTGCTAAGCATCATCAAAAGGGGCTATCTGCTTCACTTCACCCAGATACCCCCCTCCTACTTTCCAGGGGAGCCTCCAAGACCCCTCTGCACAGAAACTTACTCCTTCAGGAGTTGGAAGGTCTGCTAAGAGACCAGGCGGTGGAACCGGTGCCTCACCACCTGGAAGGGCAAGGCTTCTATTCGAGGTACTTCCTAGTACCAAAAAGAACAGGAGGCCTCAGACCCATCCTGGACCTGAGAAATCTGAACAAGTTTCTGGAGAGGGAAAAGTTCAAGATGCTTACCCTTGGAATCTTACTGCCCTACCTCCAGCGGGGAGATTGGCTATGCTCCTTAGACTTGAAGGATGCTTATACTCACATCCTCATCCATCCAAGTCACAGACAATTCCTCAGATTTGTGGTGGGTGGAAAGCACTTCCAGTACAGAGTGCTTCCTTTTGGCCTCACCTCTGCCCCCAGGGTTTTCACAAAATGCCTGGTGGTGGTTGCGGCCTACCTCAGGAACCAGGGGATCTTTGTATTCCCTTACCTGGATGACTGGCTTATCAGGGGCCAGTCTCCACAAGAGGCCAGACAGGCCACCTTCAGAACCATATCTCTGCTTCAGCACCTGGGGTTCGTCATAAACTTTCCCAAGTCCACTTTAGTCCCCTCACAGGACGTGGAGTTCATAGGGGCAAGATTGGATACCATCCATGCAAAGTCCTATTTGCCTGCGGACAGAACCCACAGGCTGATAAAGTTGGCTGGCCAGTTTCAGGCGAACTCTCTGGTCTGGGCCAGACACTTCCTCCGACTCTTAGGTCACATGGCTTCCACAGTGCATGTCACACCGCATGCCCGGCTGCACATGAGGCCGGCTCGGTGGCACCTCAAGGGAAGTTGTCAGACAGAATAAGGGTGTCCAAACTCTTGGTGGACTCCTTGCACTGGTGGAGGCATCTCCCAAATCTGGTCCGGGGTCTTCCTTTCCAGGCCTCCCCACACACTCAGGTACTGACGACCGATGCTTCCCTGCAGGGCTGGGGGGCACACTGCCAAGGGGCCTGCACACAGGGCCTGTGGTCTCCGTGGGAGGCCGCCCAGCAGATCAACCTGTTGGAATTGCGGGCCATTCGACTGGCCTTACGGACTTTCTCTCAGATCCTGTCTCACCAGTCTGTCCTAATTCAGACGGACAACCAGGTGGCTATGTTCTACGTCAACAAGCAGGGAGGCACAGGATCCAGACTTCTGTGCCTGGAAGCACAAGCTCTCTGTTCCTGGGCTGTCAATCTGGGCATGACCCTCAGGGCAGTCTAACTCCCAGGCCAGGAAAACTACCTAGCGGACAGGCTAAGCAGACTCCTGCAGCCTCACGAGTGGCAGTTGGATCCTCTGGTGGTTCAATAGATCTTTCTGAAGTGGGGACTTCCAACCATGGATCTTTTTGCCAGTCCGCTGAGCAGGCAACTACCCAGGTTCTGTTCCAGGCAACCGCATCCCTCGCGAACAGCGCCAGATGCATTCTTGATCCCCTGGTCAGAGAGCCTGTTGTATGCTTTTCCTCCCACACCTCTGGTGGCCCGGACTCTGTTCAAAATCCAGCAGGACCGAGCCACGGTGATCCTGATAAGCCACTAGGTGGCCCAGGCAGCCGTGGTTCCCTCTTCTTCTGCAGTTGGCAGTGGATACTCCACTTCCTCTCGGGTTGCAACCCGACCTTCTGACTTAGGATCAGGGGTTCCTCTTGCATCCCAACCTCAAATCCCTCAATTTGATGGCATGGCTGCTGAAAGGCTAGTCCTTGCTCCCTTGCTATTATCAAGAGAGGTTGAAGAGGTGGTGTTGGCCTCCAGAAAGCATTCCACTAGGAAGGCCTATGCTCTGAAGTGGCGTAGGTTCTCTACTTGGTGTTCTCAACAGCAAGAGGACCCTTTCTCCTACTCGGTCCAGGTGGTGTTGCAATATCTGCTCCACCTCTCCAACCTGGGACTTCAGTCCAACTCTGTCCGGGTTCACCTCAGTGCCCTCTCAGCTCACCACTCGCCAGTGGATGGACAATCCCTCTCGGGCCACCCTCTGGTGTCTCGTTTTCTCAGAGGCCTGCTTCTGCTTAAGACTCCTATTCGTCCACCGGCCACTGAGTGGGATCTCAGTGTGGTCTTGCAGCAACTGACTCGCCTTCCTTTTGAGCCAATGGCAACCTGCCATTTACGTTTCCTCTCCTGGAAGGTGTTCCTTGTGGCACTCACCTCAGCCAGGCGTGTGAGTGAACTTCAGGCCCTGGTTTCGGATAGGCCGTATACCAGATTCTATAAGAACAGGGTAGTCTTGAGGACTCATCCTAAGTTCCTTCCCAAGGTAGTGTCCTCCTTCCACCTCAACCAGGAGGTGGTACTTCCGACGTTCTTTCCCAGGCCGCACGCCAGTAGGGCAGAAACTGTCTTGCATAACCTGGATTGTAGAAGGGCGCTGTCCTTTTACCTAGAACATAGCCAGGGGCATAGAAGGGCTTCTCAGCTCTTCATTTCCTTTGACCCTAATAGATTGGGGTTGCCTGTAGCTAAGCGTATGTTGTCCATCTGGGTGGCAGACTGTATCGCCTGGGCGTACAGGGCAGCCGGCCTCTCCCTGGAGGGTTGAGTGTCGGCCCACCGGGTCAGGGCGAAGGCCGGCCGCATCAGTAGCTCACTTCCGTTCTGTTCCGTTGGCAGACATCTGCCGGGCCGCTACTTGGTCTTCAAGCCAGACTTTTGCGGACCACTACTGCCTCGAGAGGGAGTCCCGTAGGGACAGTGCTTTCGGGCAAGCGGTACTCCATAATCTCTTTGAGGTTTAGGCAACTCCAACCCTCCGGCCCTGGTGTTGGGCTACCGTTCAAGGTTGGTCTCAGAGAAGATTCTCTCACTGTTGCTGAGGCTCTAGAGAGAGCTCTATTTTTCAGCCTGGGTTCCTGGTAGCCCAGAGCTAGGGAGTCACTCATATGTGAGGACTGACTTCTGCTTGGTCCTGGAGAAAGAGTAGTTACTCACCTGTAGCAGGTGTTCTCCAGGAGCAGCAGGAATCAGTCCTCACGACCCTCCCTCCTCCCCTTGGAGTTGCAGTTGTATATAGTTCATTTTCTTTTTTGCTGTCTTTTAGCTATGTCATTTGACTGAGCAAGATGGCACCTTTGGGTGGGAAGGGGACCGCGCATGCGTGCCTGCATTCCCAAAGGCTTTCTTTGAAAACTGGGGAAATGCTCCGCATGGGAGCTCTGTCGGCGCCGACGTCACCCATATGTGAGGACTGATTCCTGCTGCTCCTGGAGAACTCCTGTTACAGGTGAGTAACTACTCTTTTCCAACATAGGTGACCACATACTTACAAGGCAAACGCAGATAGAATGTAGCTCTGATGGCCAAGACTTTAGACCACAACTTAAAGAAAACCTTCCTATGCATTTGCATAGGCCTGGCAACATCAGGAAAAATGTTTATTGGCTGGTCACAAAAGGGAAGAGACTTTTTTGAGAAGTATAATTGTACTTATGCCACTGTACAAGTCACTGGTGAGGCCTCACTTGGAATACTGTGTTCAGTTTTGGAGACCATATCTTGCAAAGGATGTAAAAAGACTGGAAACGGTTCAGAGGAAGGCGACTAAAATGATTTGGAGCCTGCGTCAGAAGCCTTATGAGAAGAGACTTGAAGACCTAAGCATGTACACTTTGGAGGAGAGGAGGGACAGGGGAGATATGATTAAATACGTAAAGAGAAATAATGAACAAACCAACCTCTTCCAAAGACGGAGAAGTTGCAAAACTAGAGGGCATAACATGAAGCTACAAGTTGGTAAATTGAAAGGCAATGTCAGGAAATACTTTTTCACAGAAAGGGTGGTGGATGCTTGGACTGCGCTCCCGATGGAAGTGGTGGGGGCAAATACGGTGACAGAGTTCAAAAGGGCATGGGACAGACACAGTGGATCCCTTTACAGCAACAAGAAAATATCAAAATAATCTGAACCATCTAATTCCTTAACAAATAGGGGTATCCTACATGGAGTGGCGGGATCACTCCTGGACAAAGATATGGGGAGGGGGGGGCCTGCACGGAGTGGCAGGTGTATCTACTCTTGGCATCGTACTGGGCAGACTAGATGGACCATACTGGTCTTTATCTGCCGTCATTTACTATGTTACTAAAATAGCAATCTTATCAGCCTCTTATCCAAAAGTGACAGTAAAGTCTCCCCCTCAGAGACGATGTCCTGAGAGGTTTCAAGAAAAGCAATCAAATCAAGGCTGTCCAGAGAGGCGATGAAATCCAACCAATCTTCTTTGGCCACGTCTAACAGAGTCCACTTGGGAACATAAAATAAATTAGAAATAACTAGAGCATCAACATTGCTAGACAGAATTTCTTTCAAATACGTTTTCAACAGCTCAAGGGGATAGAGAAGCCGCAACACAGGAAAATACAGGAATCGCAAATTCCTTGCTCTTAATTAATTCTCCATTGCCTCTAGTTTGGTATGAATAACCAAACTGTCATTAACTACTACCCCCTCTAGAGATTTTAATGAGGGCTAAGAGTCCTTGTTTCATTACATGAGACTCTAGAGAAGAAATTAAAGTCCTGCTGTTTACAATGTCCACAGACTCCTCAGAAAACTTACACAGTTGACCCATAGTCCCAGTCAATATTGATTCCACTCTCGACAGCTTTCCCCAAACATCCTTCTAGGAAACCTCAGTGGAGGGGCCCAATGGTACAACCAAATTTAAAGATGGTGTCGCAAGAGTAACTGCCTTGGGGTACCAAACACCATTCGGGGGACTGGAGAGGGAGGATGATTTTGGAGAGTGCTCACTTGCAGCTGGAGAAGGAGCGGCCCTCTGAGAACCACTACTAGCATCCTGAGGAGACGAACCTGTCATAGAAGAAGGCTGGAGTGGAGGTGCAGGGCAACCAGAACTCAAGGAAGTTTCAATATCCAAAGTATTAAGGTTGTATAAAGAGGCAAAGCAAGAGGCTGCACATGGAGGTCCATAGGCCCTTGACCTCTCGGTGCCTTGTTCTTCACCTTCCGCTTACCCATAACAATTCAAAGCTTCTTCCAGTGCTCCAAAGGGGCAAGACATGCCCCTTTGGTCATGCTCTTTCGGTCCCACAGCTGTGTCCTGCGGGCAAACTGAGCTTTTATCTCTGACACTGATCACAGAAGGGAGGAACAATCTTACAGTTGGTCTCTGCAGGGGTGCAATTTCTAGAGATGGTAAGACAGCAAAAGCACACAGTCTCTCTCCAAAGAACTTTCTCTTCACATGACCTTTTAATTTCTTCAGTAGTCTGTCATGAGGGAGTTTGTGAAATGCTGTCTGAAAATCCAGATGCACTATATGAGGCTCACTTTTATTCAGGTGTTTTATTAACTTCTTCAAAAAAGTCTAACAGATTGGTGAGGTAAGACTTCCCTTTGCTAGGTTCATGTTGGCTCTATTTCATTGAGCCATGTCTACAAGACCAATAATTTTGTTTTTCCTAAATAGCTTAGCAGTTTGCTTGGCAGTGGTCTGTAGTTCTGGATCACCCTAGAACTCTTTTTAAAGGTTGCTGTCACATTGGCTACCTTCCATTCTTTGGGTGCTCTGGCTCATTTTAATGGTAAAATCACAAATTAGTCATTTCATTTTTGAGTTCTTTGAGAACTCTGGGGTGGATACCATCCAGTCCTGGGATATATTCTTTTTTAATTTGTCAACTTGCTCCATTATATTTTCCAGGTTCACTGTAATGTTTGTTCCTCTGAGTCATCACTATCAGTGTTTCTGGCATGAGTATCTCCCCAATATCATATAGTAAAAACTGAAGCAAAGAATTAATTTGGTTGTTTTTCTATGGCCTAGTTCTCTCTAATAATTTAAATGGACCAACCAAATTCTTTGCAGGCTTTTTATTTCAAACACAGAGGATCTCTAAAGGTAAAAAGGGCACTATTGTAGTTGATATGGAAGGGCAGACTAGATAAGCCTTGTAGTCTTTTTCTGCTGTCACATTTCTATGTTTCAATTGTAATTGTATGGTGCTACAGGAAAAACACAGCGCTGCATAGAGACATGTAAGATAGTCTGTGCTCAAAAGAGCTTACAGTCTAGTCAAGACAGACAACACAACTGGGGACAAGGATATATCTAGGAGAATGCTAAGGAAACACATAGGAGGTGAACAGGATCCAAAAGCAGCCTCAAAGGCGAGTTTTTAGCCTGGATTTGAACAAGGTCAGAGATGGAGCCTGACATACAGCCACAGGTAGTTTGTTAGAGACATAAGGAGCTGCAAGGTGGAAAGATCGAAGTCTGGAGTTGGCAGTGGAAGAAAAGGGCACAGATAGAAGGGATCTGCCAGAAGAGTGGAGTTCCCGAGGAGGGGTATAGGGGGAGATAAGAGAGGAGAGGTAGCAAGGAGCAGCAGAATGAGTGCGCTTATAGGTCAGAGGAGAAGTTTGGAAATGGATAAGAAGCCAATGAAGTGGCTTGAGAAGAGGGGTGACATGAGCATAGCGACACTGGTGGAAGATCAGCTGAGTTTTGAACAGACTGACGTGAGACGACATGATTCAGAAGAAGACCAATGAAGAGGATGTTGCAGTAGTCTAGTTGGGGGGGGACAACTAGGGAAATGGATAAGGGTTTTAGTAGTGTGTTTACTAAGCAAATGCCAGTCCATTTAGTGATGGGGCTGGCCCTGCTTGTAGGAACCCTGAATGCTATGCTTATTCTTGGTGTTAGCCTTGCTTGTCTATCGTTCATAAACCTACTCTGCCTGTCTTGACTACTGCCTCTTATTTTGGATAGCCTTCTTGCCTTGTACTTTTCCTGCCCCCTGCTCTGCCTGATGTCTGTTGTCCTGGTAGGAACACCTGGACTTCAAATCTTGACAGCTTATTTGTTCTGGAGGACTCAAGAGAAAGGGAGCTGTTAGATGAAGGTGCACATTCTTGATATTGGGGGTTCCCCAGACTTCTGGCATTCACATATAGATAAGTGAAAGTAGATATATCTTATTAAAGTGCTAAGCTACCACGATAGTTAATATTTAGTTAGTTAGGCTTATATACCGCTTTTCACCGGGTCAAAGCGGTTTACTTTGAACAAATATCTCAGTTACATAAAACATATAACAGTGAACTATGTACAAATGGTATGGGTTAACTATTTACATTAACAGTTCTCATATATATAACATATTTGTCATAGGAGTTAAGGTGGGGCCATAGTGTTCAGAAAATAGGAGGGTTTTCAGGTGCTTGCGGAAGGATTGCAGGTCTGTGATCTGGTAGTGCACTCCAGATGGATGGTGCATAGAATTCAAATGCTGTGCGGCAGGTTTGCTGATTAGCCTTTGTCTTGGAGTGCAGTATGGAAAACTTATTGGTTGTCGAGGATCTCCAGGAACAAGCAGGAATGAGTCTTCACATATGGGTACGTCGGTACCGACGGAGCCTGCGCGGGAACGCTCCCTAGCTTCCCAAAAAGGAAAGCTTTTGGGAGCATCCCACAGCGCCTGCGCGCTGCCTTCCCGCCTTTCCTAACCGCCTCTCCTCAGTTCTTCTTTGCCGCGGAGCCAGCAGGTCGAGCCCTGTCACCGCTGAAGAAGTTCTTTATTTTATTTTATTTCTTTGGTCGCGTGTCTGCCTTCCCCGACCCCGGACCGGTACCGCCGGTCATTTTCTCTCTCTTTCTTTCTTTAAAAAAAAATAAATCTTTTTTCTCTTCACTTAGTATATTCTCTTCTTGGGCCTCAGGGCCTACAAGAAAATTTCCCTCATGGAAAAACCAGCCTCCGGGTTTAAAAAATGTACTAAGAGTAGCGGTACTATTTCTGTTACAGATACCCATGAATGGTGTCTTAAATGTTTGGGTCCTGAACACTCCATTCCGGATTGTCCGTCCTGCTCTCTAATGTCTAAACGGGGATTACAGAACCAAGCAGCCAAGCTCCATGTGCTGTTTCCCGCTGATGCACCGTCGGTAGCATCGACATCTTCCAGGTCTTCTTCTCCTGATGGATCTCAGGTAACCAAACATAAACCTAGCAGGTCCTCGATGGGTAGATCTCCCTCTAAGCATCGAGATGCCTCCGGGCTTGCCCTCGAGGATCCTGCACCAGCAAAACAACCCCGGTGGGAAGCTCCGGCTTCCAAAGCTCCTCCTATGGGGTTACAGGTTGACATCGATGGCACGGCCTCGACCGATCACCTGTTAGATTGCTCTGGGGTACCGGCACAATCTCCCTGTACCGACTTCCAGGCATTCATGGCGTCGATGGATCACAATGTTCTGTCCATGCAGCAGGCTATTACGGCCTTCATTCAAGCTGCGACGCCGCTGGTACCGAAACAAACTCCGTTCTCGGTATCGGCTCCGGTACCGGCACCGGTACTGACTGCATCGACATCGACCAGGATACCGGCTGCAGCGGTTCCTTGTCCAGGGCTGCTTACCGGTACCTATCCGGTACCGGGGACGCCCGATGTCGATACTGCTCGATACGTGTATCGAGAGTAGGAAGAGCACCCTGACAGGCGATACTTCGATTCCTCTGATGATTCTGATACATCAGACGAGTCTCCTGAAGTATCCATAGCCCTTCCTGAAGAGTCGTCTTCTCCAAAAAGAAGAATGTCTCCTCCAGAGGATTTGTCCTTCCAAGACTTCATAAGAGAAGTAGCTAAAGGACTTTCTATTTCAGTAACTTCTGAATCAGAGCCTAGAGCTAAAAAATTGGATATTTTAGGCTATTCTAGAGCTCCTAAGGAGGCAGTCACCTTACCAATTCATGAGATTCTTTATGAACACATGATTGATCTATGGGAGACTCCTTTCATTCTCTCTCCTCATTCTCGTAGATTGGACACTGTATCGTGTCCCTCCTTGTCCTGGATTTCAGAAAACTCAGCTTCCTCACCATTCCATCGTGGTGCAGTCAGCTATGAAAAGGATAAAGAGTACAAAGAGACACTCTTCTGCTCCTCCAGGAAGAGAATGCAGGACCTTGGATGCCTTTGGTAGGAAAATCTTCCAAGCCAGTATGCTTATTGCCAGAATCAACTCATATAGCCTTTACATGGGTATATTTCTAAAGGAAGTTGCACAAAAACTGCACACTTTCCTCCCTTTTCTTCCAGAGGATAAAAGGGAGGAATTCCTCATTTGGCTTAAGCATACCCAAGACATTTCAAAGTTTTCCAACAGGGCAGCCTTTGACTCCTTTGAAGGTGCCAGCAGAGCCTCAGGCATTGCCATAGCTGCTTGCAGAATTGCTTGGCTCCAGGCTTCTGATTTAGAGCCCTGGGTTCAAGATGGCTTAGGAAATCTTCCCTGTACAGGTGAAAACCTATTTGGCAAAGAATGGCAAATAAAAGCCACTCAAATGGATGCAGAAAACTCTGCTCTGGATAGACTTTCAAAGTCAACCTCCATTCCTGCCAAGAAAAAGCCTTTTAAAAAGTCTTTCTTTAAAAAGGGCAGATTTCCTTCTACTTCTGGCCAACAATCTTCTACAGGTCGCTTTGCCACTAAGCGTCAGCAACCTAAACAGGCCAGGCCTAAGCCTACAGGGGCTGCTGCAACTCAGCAGGCCCAACCTCCTCAGGGTTTTTGACTTGATGCTAGAGAACTTAGCCTTTCTGGCTCTAAAGCAGCCAGAGCCTCTCACCATTCCAGGAAGGTTGGCTCATTTTGCTCCCAGATCGGAGCAAATAACATCAGAGCAGTGGACCCTCTCCATCATAAGAGAAGGCTACAAGCTTCATTTCTCAGACCTTCCTCCCCACACCATGGTGAGACACTTCAATTCTCCCACATCTCTTCTTGACCTTCTAGGTCAAGAGGTAACTACCCTTCTTGCCCAAGGGGCAATAGAAGAAGTTCCTCTTCTTCATCAAGGGTCAGGGTTCTACTCCCCCTATTTTCTCATTCCAAAGAAGACAGGGGGATACAGACCCATCTTAGATCTCGGAGAATTGAACAAATTTCTATGCAAGGAGACGTTCAAGATGCTTTCTCTGGGTACTCTCCTTCCATACCTTCAATGTCAGGATTGGCTTTGTTCTCTAGATCTCAAGGATGCGTACACCCATGTCCTCATCCATCCCTCTCACAGAAGATTCCTACGGTTTCTTTTCCAAGGAAAACATTACCAATACAGAGTTCTTCCTTTCGGTCTGGCCTATGCCCCAAGAGTGTTCACCAAATGCATGGCAATAGTTGCTGCATTTCTACGAACTCTGGGAATATTTGTCTTCCCATACCTGGACGACTGGCTCATTCGAGCTCCATCTCAGTCAGAGGCCCAGAATTCCTTGGACCGCACAAGGCGCATTCTGCAGTATCTGGGACCTGTGATAAACCTCCCAAAGTCTCAGCTCACCCCTACTCAGTCCCTAGAATTCATAGGGGCCTGGTTGGATACCACTACTGCAAGGGCTTACCTTCCTCAGGCCCGTTGCCATCGTCTAGTGCAGTTAGCCTCCCCGATTCAGTCAAAAAGCCACTTAACTGCTCGGGAGATGCTACAACTGCTAGGCCACATGGCTTCCACAGTGCATGTGGTTCCCTATGCTCGCCTACACATGAGAGCAGCTCAATGGACTTTGTCCACCCAGAGGACTCAAGCTTCAGGAGCTCTCTCAGACCAAATACCAACCACCAAACGTCTCTTTTGGTCTCTCCAATGGTGGATGTCCACTCAAAATTTGTTGCTGGGGTCCCCCTTCCAACAGTTGTTGCCCCAAGCGACCCTCACAACAGATGCCTCCCAAACAGGTTGGGGAGCCCATCTACAGGACCTCTCCACTCAAGGTACTTGGTCCCCACAGGAGACCTCCCTTCATATCAACCACTTGGAGCTTCGAGCAGTTTTTCTAGCTCTCAAGGTCTTTCATACCCTCCTCAGCTACAAGATAGTCCTCATTCATACAGACAATCAAGTAGCCATGTTTTACATAAACAAGCAAGGAGGAACTGGCTCTCTGTCGCTTTGCAACGAAGCTTTAAGATTGTGGGCCTTCGCCAGAGAGCATCAAATCCATCTCCTGGCAGTATACCTCCCAGGAGTCCAAAACTCTTGGGCAGACAGACTCAGTCGAGTTCTGCTTCCACACGAATGGTCCCTGCACATGGATCAGGTACTCAGAATCTTCCAAGAATGGGGAACCCCGGACATAGATCTCTTTGCAAGTCCGTGGAATGCCAAACTTCCCCGGTTCTGTTCCAGAATTCCGTGTCAGGGAGTTCAGGCCAAGGATGCCTTCCTCCTCCATTGGGGTCAGGGCTTCCTGTATGCATTTCCACCCATTCCCTTGATTCCCAAGACTCTGTTCAAACTCTAGAGGTATCAAGGATCTATGATCCTCATAGCTCCACGCTGGCCACGCCAAGTGTGGTACCCTCTACTTCTACATCTCTCCCAAGCCCCCTCTCTGGACTTGGGAGCTGCTCCAGACCTCCTGTCCCAGGAGGAAGGGACTTTGTGGCACCCAAACCCCAAGTCCCAACACCTCAGAGCTTGGTTACTGAAGGCCTAGACCTTCAAGACTGGAATCTTTCTCAACAAGTGAAGGATATCCTCCATGCTTCCAGAAAACCTTCCACCAGGCGTTCTTATGCTTTTAAATGGAAAACGTTTTCCATTTGGTGTGCTGAGAAGGGTCTTAACCCTCTAGCACAACCTTTGCATTCTCTTTTAGACTATCTCCTGCATCTTTCCAATGCAGGCCTTAAAACGAATTCAGTAAGAGTCCATTTGAGTGCTATTGCAGCATCCCTTAAGCCCATCAATGGACAACCTATTTCCTCTCATCCTCTCATTGCAAGATTCATGAGAGGCCTATCTTTAACTAAACCTCCCATTAGGCCTCCTCCGGTGGCATGGGACTTAAATTTGGTTCTTGGTCAGCTTATGAAGCCACCTTTTGAACCCTTAGCCACTACCTCCTTGAAGTTTCTTTCCTGGAAGGTTATTTTCCTCATTGCAGTCACTTCAGCTCGCCGCATCAGTGAACTGCAGGCATTAGTGGCTAATCCACCTTATACAAGGTTCCATCATGATAAGGTAGTCCTTAGGACAAATCCACACTTTATGCCTAAAGTGGTCTCACCTTTTCATCTTAATCAAGAGGTATATTTACCTGTCTTTTTTCCAGCTCCTCATGCATCCAATGCAGAGAGGAATCTTCATACTCTGGATTGTAAAAGAGCTCTTGCTTTTTACTTACACAGGACACAGCAACATAGAAAGTCTTCCCAGCTTTTTGTTGCTTTTGATCCTTCTCATTTGGGACTTCCAGTCTCCAAGAGAACACTGTCCAATTGGATTGCTCAGTGTATTTCTTTCGCCTACCAGAGTAAGAACCTTTCTCTGGAGAGCCATGTCACAGCTCATAATGTGAGGGCCATGGCCACCTCTATAGCTCATCTAAATTCTGTGTCCATCGACCAGATCTGTCGAGCAGCCACCTGGGCCTTGGTTCATACCTTCACAGCCCATTACTGCTTGGACAAGGACTCCCGCCGGGATGCCTTGTTTGGTCAGGCTGTCCTCAAACACCTGTTCCATTCTTAAACAACTCCTACCCTCCTTCCCTGGATGGATGCCTGAGATCCATAGGAGGAAGTGGACCCCTCTCCAGGGTCTCGTATCCTTGGGGATCTCCCAGGCATCTTAGCTAGGGAATCCCCATATGTGAAGACTCACTCCTGCTTGTTCCTGGAGATAGCACAGTTACTTACCTGTAACAGGTGATCTCTGGGAACAGCAGGAATAAGTCTTCACAACCCACCGACCTCCCCTAGGAGTTGTATCTCTTTTTCTATCTTTCCTTTCCTCTCTCTCTCTATTGTCTCAGCTTTAAACTTGAACTGAGGAGAGCCGGTTAGGAAAGGCGGGAAGGCAGCGCGCAGGCTCTGTGGGATGCTCCCAAAAGCTTTCCTTTTTGGGAAGCTGGGGAGCGTTCCCGCGCAGGCTCCGTCGGTACCGACATACCCATATGTGAAGACTTATTCCTGCTGTTCCCAGAGATCACCTGTTACAGGTAAGTAACTGTGCTGTCTTCGAGGTCTGTCTGGGTTTGAATGGCTGTAGGAGGGATTGCAGGTCGGTGATCTGGTAGTGCGCTCCAGAGGGATGGTGCAGCAGGTTTGCTGATTAGCCTTTGTCTTGGAGTGCGGTATGGAAAACTTGTTGGTTGTCGAGGGTCTTCGAGGTCTGTTTGGGTTGAATGGCTGTGGGAGGGATTGGAGGTGAGTGGCTGTGCAGGAGCGCACTGCTTTGTGTGTTAGCAGTAAGGATTTTCATTTGATTCTGCTGAGGAATGGCAGCCAGTGGAGCTGTTTGAGGATCGGGGTTATGCTGTCAAATTTAGAAGCTCCTTTGTTTCATTGGGATTTAGATAGACCCCATTTGTGAGAGAACTTGCAGTTAGAAGAATGGACTCTTTGGACTCGCCAGCAATCTGAAGATTTTAGAGTTTGTATTGGAAGCACAATAACTACTCTCCTCCTCTCCCTTGATTAGTTGGGCTTCTGTCTTTAACCAACAGGAATTGCAGGTCTGCCCTGAAGCTAGGCCATATGAGTGTGGTCTTGGCATACTGAAGAATGTGATACCCATTCTGTAGCCCTGCATCAAATATAAAATAATATAACCTAGAAGTCCAACGATGAGCCTCTAAGGGCCAGCAGCAAAGTGGGCAGGACGCTTGTTTTGGAAAAGTGGTGCTGTTGGAAGTGAAAAATGTTATAAGCTACATTCTATCCCAGCCTTACTGTGTGCTAGGGTCCTGGTCCTATTGTTCAGGATTGTCTGTAGTAGTGAAGGTCAGTATAACCTTGGGACGGGCTATAAGAAGTTAATGTGACATTTATACTGGTAAGAGTGGGCATCAGTATCTGACAGCTTGTAAAGCATTAAGTGATAATGCCTGTGCCCATGTTATCTCCTAGCATCTGTGCAGGCCAGGAGCAGTGAATGGTCTCTGACCTTTTTATCCTTCAAAGGTAGATAAAATGACTTCACTGATCCGTCTTTGCTTGTGAATTTTAATAGCTAGGGAGGTGCAGAGATGCCTGCTTCCAGTACTTCACTGGTGCAGTCTGCACACTTCCTTGTCTCTTCAGAGTCTAATTTATGCCGGCTGCTTTTCCCCTTGCTGTAGGAGGCTTTGTTTTGCATTTCCTTCATTCTCCCTGTGGGATTCTGGTTTGACGCTGTCCCTGCTTTCACTGGCTTTCCGTGCACTTTAAAGATGACTTTCGGGAATGACTGGGAAGTGGCAGCTCTCAGATTCAGGCTTTCCTGCCCTTATCCTGTCTGCTGACAGCACGTTTAGATCTTGGCTTGGCAGCTTCTGTGATGCTAGAGCTGCTACATTTCCTATACTTGGAGGACGAGGTGTATTTCTCATGGCACTGGCAGTGCTAATTTAACCCCCCTTGCTAGCTGAAGTTAGAAAATTGTTGACTTACAAATTCAGTGCAGGATTATTAGAATGAACACAGGGAACCGCGATTTAAATTGGAGGAAACAAATGAGCTCCTTTGGGCAGCTATATTTTGAAACCTTAAGGCAAACCTTTTCCTGCTAGATCAGATGGAAATCTGCCTCACGCGAGACACTTTCCCTGTATATAGTGGATAAATGTCTCATGCGAGACACTTTCCCTGTATATAGTGGATAAAGAAGTGTGGAACCTTTAAGGCAAACCTTTTTTCTGCTAGATCAAACGGAAATCTGTCTCACATGAAACACTTTCCCTGTATATAGTGGATAAATGTCTCATGCGAGACACTTTCCCTGTATATAGTGGATAAAGACATGTGGAACCTTAAGGCAAACCTTTTTCTGCAAGATCAGACGGAAATCTATCTCATGCGAGACACTTTTCCTGTATATAATATAGGGAGGAGTAGCCTAGTGGTTGGGGCAAGGTACTTCAGGCCGGAAGGTCGGAGGTTCAAATCCCACTAGAGGACAGCAACCTTGGGCCGGAAGGACTGGGGTTTCTAGTCCCACAGATGCTCCTTGTGGTCTTGGGCAAGCCACTTAACCCTCCATTGCCCATGTTCCCTGTAAGTATTAGTGTATGTGTCTCATATCCCCGCGTGTTAAATGTATCCCCCAATTGTGTTGTGATCGCTTTGATTGAAGGATAAGGCGGTATACAAAACTGAATAAATAAATATAATGGATAAAGCGGGGTTACTTACCTGTAACGGGGGTTCTCCGTGGACAGCAGGATAAGTCAGCCACACCAGATGTCGTCCTCCGGGCGGCGCCATCTATGGAAGTGCTCTCAAGAGCTCAGATTTCTGAGCAGGTAGGAGACCCCACCTCCCCGGCCCACCCCTAGCCCAGCCAGTGAGTAACTAGCTCTGCCTTCAGGCTAGGGTGCGAGCCGGTCGGTCACCCTCAGACAGGGGAGGTGGGTGGGAACGTGTGGCTGACTTATCCTGCTGTCCACGGAGAACCCCCTACAGGTAAGTAACTCCGCTTTCTCCATGGACAAGCAGGAAGCGTCAGCCAAACCAGGTGACTCCCTAGCTACGCGAGAGCACGCTGAGGTGGATGAGGGGGTGCCTAACAGAACATATGCAGCCAGAAGAGCAAATGAGGTTGCCTTATTGTTAGGTGAAAACATCACGGATTCAGTGCATAACAGTGCAGGACAAAGTGCAATGTGCAACAGTGGCTAAACCAAGCCAAACATAACAGGTGTTTACAGTGACAGCGTGCAAATTGACAGTGTGCAAAAACAGTGTAAATAGTCTATGTACCAACAGTGCAAACAGCGTCTACAGCAAACCTATGGCAGGCAAAGTGACAGTGCAGGCTGTAAACACTAGTTCTGCATCTAGCACTGGCCAGTTAAGGCTGAGCGCACATTCTGTCCATGACCGCTCTGCGTTCCGTCTGGCGAGACAGAGACGTTCACAACGGTCGCCGCAAGGACAGCACGACCGAAGACACTGTCGGACTGCGCCTCGAGGTCCAAGCAGTAATGCTTCTGGAAGGTCAGTGCAGAGGACCATGTGGCGGCTCTGCAAATGTCAGCCACAGGGACCGAACACAAGTTGGTGAAGGACGCTGCCAGCACCCTCAGTTGGTGCGCTTCTATCCGGTCCCCTGTGCGGGCTCCGCCCGATCCAGGCAGAAGGCGATGCAAGTTGCTATCCAGAAAAACAGGGTCCGCTTGGTGACGGGCCTTCCGGGCCTGTTGGGGTCATAGAAACAAACCAGGAAGCGGCAGATTCGACACCCAATACCTTTATTAATACCAGTTAAGTGGCCTAAGCCCAACACAGGACCGTGTTTCGGATGTCACTTCATCAGGGGCTATCAGGGCACACTAAAAAATAAATTATAAAATTACATTAATATAATCAAAGTCAAAACAATAATTGTGCAAAGAGGGAGTTAAAACAAAGAAATATAACATAAAAATACAATATACATAAAAAAAGGCTAAATTGGACTATCTCAGACAGCTTAGGTCTCAAGAAAACTAGAAACAAATTAATAAAACTCAAAAGGAACCATCATAAATATCTCAATTAAAATCATAAAAATAATACATGTAAAATAAGCTTATTTCATAAACATATATGACCCGCATGGAATACCAATTTGAAAAGCCATAATCAGCGAGCTGACTAAAGATCCTCAAAGGTATGAAAAGATATCACTCCAAACCTCTGACCCAATGTCCGTGAAACCTTAAAAGTTTGTGTTTTTTGATTCTATATGGATGGTTGTATTATTTACATATAATTTCTTTGTTATTTTATTGGATTTTAAAATATTATACAAAGTTTTTTGTTCATATTATTTGTATTTATAAATTTTTTTCTATCTGATTATTGTATACATTCTTTGAATATATTTGATCTTTTAGGCAGGGTTTTAGCCCATGGAGTATTCTCACTGAATCAATGGATGGATAGTTGTGATCCTCTTCTGGTTTGAATGTGTGGTTTTATCACCACGTTATTCTTTAGGGATGGTACTTGATTTTTTAACGTTGGTGTGTTTCTTTAATAAAAAGGCACGTCAGGTAGCATTAATCTTGTTTTTAATCCATATGAACCCCTTTTATAATAAAAAAAAAATTTTTCACTTCCGGTCCGGTTCCTTCAAATGCGCATGTGTCGGCGTCCTCCGACACTTAGAGAAACTTTATACGGCCTTTTGTAGTTGGTAAGTTTGTCAAGTCCTTTTTCAGGTGGAATATATAATGTAGTTTGCCTTTTTGGTAAAAGAGTATAATTGAGTGGCGATGCCGTTATTGCCTTGAGTGTAATTTTAGCGTCGTTTTCAACCTTCGTCTAAATAAGGTTCTTCTAATGCTCTATATGTTCTCGATGCTTTAACGATATAATACATGTTACTTTTAAGGTTTCACGGACATTGGGTCAGAGGTTTGGAGTGCATAACGTGAAACAAGGCGCTTTTCGGGCTTTGTCAAGGCAAGATAAATGAAGGGTTTTCACGCGGTTGATTGCACTTTTATGGGCTGTTTTTGGCGTCCTTTTGAATCTTGATATGCTCCTTTAGCGTTTTAAGATGTCTAAAAGTTTTTTTATAGGTAGCTTCGACTCTAAATTTGCCTGTACAAATAATGGGGGTAATTCCATTCCCTTTGCTCATTCGTTGTATTATGTAAGCCTTTTATATTGATCCTCAGGAATACATTTAATTCTAGATATCTTTTCATACCTTTGAGGATCTTTAGTCAGCTCGCTGATTATGGCTTTTCAAATTAGTATTCCATGCGGGTCATATAAGTTTATGAATGGAAGTCTTATTCTTCACCCTTTCCCTTTTTCTTCCCCCTATGGTTGTCATATTTAATCAATTATAAAATTATGATAAATTTCCTGATTCCACAGTAAACCCCAAGATTTTTTAGAATGTTTCACCACTTATTTAATCATTTTGCACTTAATTATTTCCCCTTTTTTATGGTTATGAGATTTTAATCGGGGCAGTTTCTAAAACCCTCCATAATTTCATATAAAAAATTATTATTATTATAATTTATTATTATTATTAATTTTTAAAGGGTAGAACATTTAATAATTAAAAAATAATTTATTTAATTGGGCAATAACACAGGTACACTAAAAAATTTTTTTTTAAACTGCCTCTAATGTTTCGATTGATTTTTACGTTTTTTGGTGCGCTGAATCCAAATCTGGTAACCAATTTGCTCCATCACGTACAGATTTTTTGCTACATTGGGTTAGCAGTTTGAGGTGAACATTTCAGATTGAGTGCGATCGAGATAAAAGTTTCTTGGATGAATTCTTTATACTAATTGTTTAGTAGTTATTCAAATAAGAATAAAGAAAATTGTAACAAGGCAGCACATAAGAATAGAGTAATGTCAACAAAACACACTGTGATGGTAGCAAAATTGTCTGCACTTAAAACAGCCACATACATGTGCACAAACATTGAGCATATAAGAGCGAGGTTAGACACAAAGCAAAGCAAAGAAATGTGCAAAAAATGTTGTACAGGTATGTATGTAAGAATAGAAAACGCAAACCGCACCATTGCAATACATGAAGACAAACACCCGATGGTGTGAAAATAAAATTCTAATAAATGAGATCCGACACTGTGGTAATAACTAGCAAATTTTATTTCAAAGTTTAGTAAAAACACGATATTTGTCAACACAGTTTAGATTTTAAAGTCATTCTTGGGTCAATCAATCTCCTGGTGGGCCCGTTTCTTCTTCCCCCGAATGCTTCTCTTGGTGCGCTGCTTGGCGTATTTTTCATCTGGGGTTTCCCGCAGCAGCAACCAGCAGAAATCAGCCATCATAGTGGTGTTCCATCTTCCTTGGTACCTTCTCTCTGCGTCCTTGATGTCCTGGTGAAACCTTTCACCTTGTTCTTCACTGTACGCCCCCAAGTTTTCGGGAAAGTAGTTCACATGGGAGTGCAAGAAATGGACTTTCAGGCTCATGTTACAGCCTTGTTCTTTGAAGGCATTGAGCATCCTGGCAACAATATCCTTATAGTTCTCATCCCGCCTGCTCCCAAAGAATTTGAGAACAACATCCTTGAAGGAATCCCAGGCTTCTTTTTCCTTCTCAGACATCGTTTCAGCGAATGCTCCATCTGAATGAGTTTCCTTATATCAGGGCCAACAAACACTCCTTCCTTTAGCTTTGCTTCAGAAAGTCGGGGGAACTTTGAGCAAAGGTACCGAAAGCACTCACCATCTTTTGGAAGGGACTTGATGAATTGCTTAATGAGACCCAACTTAATGTGGAGAGGTGGTAATAGAATTTTATCACGAGGTACCAAGCTCTCATGAAGAACATTTTTCTCACCGGGTCTCAAATACTCCCGAATTGGCCAGTCTTTTTTCCCCCAGTGTAGGTTGCGGGCCCGGCTATCCCACAAGCAAAGGAAGCAGGGATATTTGGTGAAACCGGATTGCTGCCCTAATAGCATGGATAGAATTTTAAAGTCTCCACAAATCATCCACTTATGCTCATCATAACGAATCTTCTGAAGAATCAGGGCCAAATTCTCGTATTTTTCTTGGAGAATAACAGAGTGAGCAATAGGAACTGAAGCGAATGTGTTGCCATTATGAAGAAGAACACCTTTTATGCTGTCTTTTGACGAATCAATGAACAGCCGCCATTCAGCAGGATCATACTTGAGTTTAAACTTTTCCATCACTCCGTATATATCGTTGCAAAATACCAAATCTTCCTCTTTGCTGAAATACTTCAAAAATTGTGTCTCGCGGTTGCGGTACCAATAAAAAGTTGTTCCTGGTGACAATAGATTTTTCTGTTTAAGCCAAGAACCTAGCAGTTGGGCAACATCTTTTGGGAGTCCTAAATCCCGGACTAAATCATTCAATTCAGCTTGAGAGAAAAGTTCAGGTTTCGGATCTGGTTCAGTTTCAAACTCGGAAGTACTGGACTCATTGGGAAAAGCCATCTGATGAGTCTCATCATGATCAGAACCGTCCACACAAATATGATCCAAAGATTTTGGTGGTTCAGGCACAGGTACTTCGTTGCTATGAGGCATAGGCTTAATTGCTGAGGGAAGGTTGGGGTAACTTATTACGTTCTTATTTTTTAAGTTGTATCCCTTCACAATGCAAGAGCAAAAATAGCAGTCACTGCTGTGGTCTCTTTGTTCACGCCACATCATAGGTATTCCGAAACGAAATGCTTGTTTTTTACCTTTCATCCATAAGCGTAGATCTTCCTCACATGTCTTGCACACTTTGTGAGGAGCCCACGGTTTGTCTTGATCGCCTAACTTCAAACCGAAATAGGCGAAATATACTTTTTTAATAAATGCAGAAATGTTCCTCTGCCGCTTTTTCACGGTACATTCCCTACCAATAAAACAAAAACTGTCCGGAGAGTTGACGCAACCTCTGGCTCTGTGAGCCATCACAAATACACAGCACTGCAAACTACAACTGTAGTGAACCACTTCGGAATAAAGCTGGAATAAAAGGTAATAATGAACTTGCAAGAAACTGAAATTTGACAGGAACGTTCATGTCGCAACCACCGTGTTTGAGCGAGCGAACGAGGCGAGGCGAACAGGAAGGAACATGCACCAGCGCGAGTACTGGATTTAGCCCCCCGCCTCCCAATTGTCCTGTTAATGTATAAAATGAATACAAAACACTCTAAAATATCATGAGGGAGTGTTTCTAGTTAGTTAACCATTACAACCTCTATTTTGGGCCAAGAAAATAAACTGCAGTCGGCTAAAAAGAAATTATGTGAACATTCCTTATATGGGTAAGAAATCTAATTTTGCAAGAAAACGTGACGTGATGGAACATTTTGGCTATTTTTCCTGGATTCAGCACCCCAAAATCTATAGGAATCAGTTGCAAAACTGGAGGCAGTTTTTTGGTAGTGTACCTGTGTAATCTGATTTTGTATGCTTCATGTTCTTATTCTTATTTTTAGAAGTTTTTTGTAATAGCGACTTCCATTGACTCTGTTGAGCCTGGTGAAGTCTTTGTATATCACACCCGCAGGTAATGTCCCCTCTTATATTATATTTTATCCAGTGTTCTCCTCATCCCTTCCATTTTCTCGGTGTTTATATGGTTGTTTACAGGTCGCCTATATATGTCTAGTCAAGTACCTTATAATTATAAATGTTTGACCTAGTAATATTTTTTAATCTCTCTATTTTCATTCATATTCTGTTTTGCATCTTTATACTTTTAATTATTTATATATTTATATATCTATTTATATATGTATATGTATATAGGTTCATATATATTTTATTTATAGAGCGGTTGTTTATTCAATGTATTGGTATTTATTCTTATTTTACATGTATTATTTTTATGATTTTAATTGAGATATTTATGATGGTTCCTTTTGAGTTTTATTAATTTGTTTCTAGTTTTCTTGAGACCTAAGCTGTCTGAGATGGTCCAATTTAGCTTTTTTTATGTATATTGTATTTTTATGTTATATTTCTTTGTTTTAACTCCCTCTTTGCACAATTATTGTTTTGACTTTGATTATATTAATGTAACTTTATAATTTATTTTTTAGTGTGCCCTGATAGCCCCTGATGAAGTGACATACGAAACACGGTTCTGTGTTGGGCTTAGGCCACTTAATTGGTATTAATAAAGGTATTGGGTGTCGAATCTGCCGCTTCCTGGTTTGTTTCTACTCGTTTGAGTGGCTAGCGCTATTCTCTTTGTGGACCCTGTTGGGGTCGTAGGACATGAAGAGTTGAGATCCTTGCCTGATGTTTGCTGTTCTCTCCAGGTAGATGCGCAGGACCCTGACAGTCGAGGGTGTGGAGCCTACGCTCTTCCTCGGACTTGTGCAGCTCCGGGAGGAAAGAAGGGAGGTCGATGGCCTGGTTGATGTAAAAAGAGGAAGCCACCTTTGGAAGAAACTTCGGGTTGGTGCGCAGGGATGCGCGGTTGCAGTGGAGTTGGGTGTACGGCGGGTGGGACACCAGGGCCTGGAGCTTGCTGATCCTCTGAGCAGATGTTATTGCAGTGAGCAAGAGCGCTTTCCAAGAGACTAATTTCATCTCCGATGTCGACAGCAGCTCAAAGGGTGCCAGTGTCAGCTGTTGGAGGACGGTGCTGAGGTCCCAGGCAGGCACCGGCGGACATAGTGGGGCCGAAGATTGGCTAGGCCTTTCATGAATCGAGCCACAATGGGAAGGGATGCGATGGAGGCATTATCCCTCGCTCCTCCGGAATGGAGGGACGCAATCGCTGAAAGGTGCACCTTGATGGATTGTGTCTTCAAGCCGATTTCAAAGAGGGATATGAGATACTTGAGGGACCATAGGTATGGGGCAGGATCCTGGGTCTAGCCCTCGGGAGGCGCACCAGATGGAGAAACGTTTCCATTTGAGACTGTAGGACTTGCGGGTGGACGGGTGCTTTGCTGCCAGAACTACGTGTTGAACTTCTGCAGGCAAATTCAGGTCTGACAAGTGTCCCCGCTCAATCTCCATGCTGACAAGGCGAGGGCTTGCAGGTTGGGGTGCAGCGTGTTTCTGTTGTTCTGGGTGAGGAGATCTGGGCGCAAGGGTAACCTCGCCGGAGGTTCTAGGGAGAGGTGGAGAAGGAGGGGAAACCACATCTGGTGGGGCAAGTACGGGGCGATCAGGATGACCCATGCCTTGTCTGAGATGACCCGTTGCAGGGTCGCAGAGATCAGAGGGCTGGGGGGAAAGGCATACGCTGGAGACCAGTCCCCCCAAGACACGGCGAATGCATCCAGCGCTAGGCAATTGTTGGAAGGGTGCTTTGAGCAAAGAGGCGACACTTCGCATTGCTCTCTGTCGCGAAGAGGTCGAGGTGTGGAGTCGCCCACCGCTGGAAGATGGCTTTGGCCACTTCCGGATTCAGGGACCATTTGTGGGGCTCCAGCTGTCTGCTGAGCTTGTCAGCAAGGAAGTTCTCCTCCCCAGGGAGGTAGGATGCCTGTAGCTGGGATCCGATGGACAGAACTAGGGACCAAATCGCTAGCGCTTCCTTGCAGAGGGATCGGGAGCCTGTGCCTCCCTGCTTGTTCAGGTAGAACATCGCTACTTGGTTGTCCGTTTGGGTGAGGATGATTTTCTCTTGCAGCTGAGCTTGAAAAGCCATCAGGGCGTACTTGATGGCTCTGAGCTCGAGCAGGTTGATGTGGAAGTTCTGCTCCTCTGTGGTCCATGCCCCTTGTGTGCTGAGGTGGAGGAAGTGTGCCCCCCCATTCTGTGGAGGAGGCGTCCGTCGTGAGGACAGTCTGGTGCAGGTGCTGCTGGAGACTCTTTCCTTGTATGAGGTTGGATTGGAGAGTCCACCAATGGAGGCCTTCTTTTACTCAATTGTATATGGGCACCTGCATGGTCAGAGGCTGTGACAGTTGATTCCAGTGGTCGCGTAGGTGCCATTGGAGACTTCGCATGTGGAGCCTCGCAAGCAGGAGGACTGAGGTTGTTGCGGCCATGTGCCCCAGAAGACGAAGGACAGATCGGGCCGAAGTCCGTTTGGATGCTGACATCTTTATGGCTAAGGATCTGATAAGTCTGCACGCGATTCTCGAGCAGAAAGGCCTTCGAGGCTTGGGTGTTGATGACTGCGCCTATGAACAACACACTCTGGCGTGGCTCCAGTTGGGACTTCTCCAAGTTCAGAAGGAATCTGAGGTCGGATAGGAGCTTGGTGGTCCTTCGCATTGCTACTCGTGCCTCCGGGGCGGATTGAGCCCCGAGGAGCCAGTTGTCGAAGACCCATGGTGCTGGGGACAGTCCAAAAGGGGAGTACTGGTAATGGTGGTCTCCGACCTTGAAGCGGAGGAATACACTTTCCCTGTATATAGTGGATAAAAAAGTGTGAAACCTTAAGGCAAACCTTTTCCTGCTAGATCAGATGGAAATCTGCCACACGCGAGACGCTTTCCCTGTATATAGTAGATAAAGAAGTGTGGAACCTTAAGGCAAACCTTTTCCTGCTAGATCAGACGGAAATCTGTCTCATGCGGGACGCTTTCCCTGTATTTAGTGGATAAAGAAGTGCAGAAGCCACGTTAGTCCCCTATAAAGGTAGTTAAATTAAAAAGGAAATTAAGGTGATACCTTTTTATTGAACTAACTTAATACATTTGTAGACTAACTTTGGAAGACCTGAAGAAGGTTTTACTGGAATGCACTACCCCCTGATATCCGGGCTATTAGGAGCCTGACACAGTTTAGGAAAGCCCTCAAATGCCACCTCTTCAACAAATACCTTATAGAACCCAATGGCGTCACCTAGAGCCCAATAACACCCACTGATACCAGTCCCAGATAAATCTAGGGTATATCAACAACTCACCAAGTGTGATATTCATTCCTATAGTGGGCTGGTTTCCCTATGTATCTTCTGTGTATATGATTCCATGTAGTATGTTTTGTAAATAGTTACCCCGGTTATCCAAGTTATTTATACCCTGTTACCTGTAAACTCATACGTGTTAAATGTACTGAGCATTTTGTTCCATGTGAACCGCGCTGATGCTGAATAGTGCGGTATATAAGAGACTGTAAGTAAATAAATAAATAAATAAATAAATACTTTCAAAGCTAGTCTGTATATCTATTAAGTTAGTCCAATTAAAAGATATCACATTATTTTCCTGTATGTAGTGCAGAGAAATGAAGGTCAATAAACTAAATCTAAGGCGATAACCTTTTTATTGAACCAGAGCAACACTTTGTTGACTAGCTTTCGGGCATTAACACTCCCTTCATCAGAGCACAAGATAAAATTGTTTGAACACATTGCATCAAAGATTACATTGGAGTGGCCATGCCAATAGCTGAAAAGTTTAAAAAGAATCTACACAATATGAACTGAAAGAGTTCATCACCATTCTCAATCATCCCCCTTATGCATATCTGGTATTTGTGACTTGGCTTGATGGACCCTTCGTTTGATCCAGTTTGGCAGTTCTTATGTTTTAAAACCAAATAAAAACTGTTTCATCTTTTATAGTTTTTCAAATACATAACCTACAAAATACAAAACATATCCCCCACCTTGCCTCAATCCTATCCTATCCTATCCATTGCTGTTCCCCATAGCATTAGCTTACCTCAGCAATCCCAACATCTGTGACGCAGAGGAAATCCCATTCAGAACCCAACACCCTTTCAGGGAGAAGAATACAACTATTGAAAGGCTCCCCGGATAATTTCATACTTTTGACAGCCGATATCTCTTTATGGTGTTCATTTTCCAGATTACATATAGGCCACATTTTTTCCTAGCCACTGAGATAAAGCACCAAGAACTGGCCAGGGTCAACTTGGCTGCATTCAAGCAATACCTCACCTACAGCATTAGTAGCACCCTTATACAACAAAAATATCCCAGGATCTATTATTTTTATTTATTTATTTATTTTATTTACATTTCTTATATAAAATCAGTGCGGTTCACAATGAACAGAAACATACTACAATGCGTAAGTCACATTGAGTTTACAGAGAACAGGGTTTGAACTTGGGAGAACCGGGGAAAAATTAATTACAGGTCATATTGAGATAACCACAGTGTATTTACAGTTGGATACAACAGAGTATTTACAGTTGGACAGAGGTTGGTGGTACAGGAGAGGTGTACCAGAAGGTGTAAACTGACTATCCGTTCTCTTTTCAAGTCAGGGTGATGGAGCTACTAGGGAGGGGAGGCAGGGGGTCCGTAGTGATTTTTCCTGTTCTAGTTTCTGGATAGTGTTTGAGCGCTTTTCTGAATGGGGTAAGGCTTGTGAGGGCTCTAATTTCGGACGGGAGGGCATTCCAGGCTCTGGGTGCATAAATCAAAAAGGCTCTATTGGCTGTTGCCTTCGTGCATTTTGTCAATATCTTAGGGATCTCTACTGCGTTCAACATTGCAGATCTGTGGTTTCTGTTGTCAGGCAATTTGTGGATCAATTTACTAATGGGTGTGGAGGGCTGGTTCTTCAGAGCCTTGAATGTAAGGACTAGGGCCTTGTAGTGGATTCGGGCCGGTAATGGTAGCCAGTGGAGTTTCATCATCACTGGCGTTATGTGGTCTGACCTTGATATACCTACCAATACTCTAGCCGCCAAGTTCATGGCAAGCCGGAGCGGACTTAGGGTGGACTGTGGTAGGCCATGGTCCAGTGTGATGTCAAGATAGCGGATTGTGGCTTTGCTTTTGAGCTCGGCATTTTTGACTTGTAGGGAGGGAGGCGGAGTAAACTTCTGGTTCTTTGTGATGAAGAGGACATCCGTTTTGCTATGGTTAATTCACAGGTTTTGTGTGAGGAGCCAGTCTGCCACTGCATCAAAACATCTAATAATAGGGGAGAAATTAGGCTGGTCAATCGTAAACGGAATGTATAGCAGGATGTCATCTGCGTAGGCGAGGAATTGAACATTTAGAGAATGGATCCAGGTGCAGATGGGCTGCATATAGATGTTGAACATCAATGCAGACAAGGAGGATCCTTGAGGTACTCCCTGCTTCTGTAGGAATGGTTCAGAAGTCGCAGTACCTGTCCTTACTTGTTGCCATCTATTGAGCAAGTATGATTTGCACCATTGCAGAGCCGTGCCTTGTATACCTTTTTCTTGGAGGCGTTGTAGCAGTATCTCATGGTTCATTGAGTCAAAAGCGGCTGCAATGTCCATAAAGATGAGAACGAATCCTTGGTGTATGTTATCGAGGCCTGTGACTAACTCATTGAATAGAGTCGTTAGGATGGTATCGACACCATGTGCTTCCCTGAAGCCATGTTGAGATGGGTCCAGAGGTGCCTCGGCGTCGACGTGTTGGATCTGACGCTGGACTACCTTCTCGATGATTTTAGCCATCAAGGGGATGCTCGAAATTGGTCTGTATGATTCGACTTTGGACGGGTCGAGTCTGCTATTTTTTAGTAGTGGCCTGATTGCGGTATGTTTAAGGCTCTGTGGGAAGTAACCAGTTGATAAGGATTGGTTCAGTATCTTGCTAAGAGTGTGACTCAAGTTGCTGCGTAGCTCTTTTATCCAGCTGGTGGGACAGGGATCATTAGGTGCTGTAGTGAGGTTGATAGAGGCGATTTCTTTGCTGGATGTTTCACAGAATTTGAGCAGTAGTGTTGGCTGTGGTTCAGTGTGGGTGGTGGTGTAGGTTAGGTTGGTCAGGAACATCCCGGTCTGGATCATCTTTGATTGAGGGTAGTCTGAGTAGTCCTGGGGTTGGGGCATGGGTGGTTGTGTTAGTGCTGGATCACCTGTTAAGGTTTTTACAATATTGAATAAGTCGTGTGGTTTATTTAATGAGCGCTTTAGTATGTCCGTGTGATGCTGCTTCCTTTTCGTTGTTATTTTTTCCCTGTGTATTACCAGGTATGAGTTGTATGCGCGATATGTCTCAATGGATTGGTTTCTTCGCCACTGCCTCTCGAGCGTGCGTAAGTGTAGTAGAGATGCTCGAAGGTCTTTAGAGTACATGGAGCATGTTCACGTTTTCTTGGCTCCTTGCTGGCAGGAGGGAGGCAGGCTGCAGCTCTAAGGATATTGTTCCAGTTAGCTACCATCTCGTCTGGGTCGAGGGCTGTGTCATTAAGAAGAGGGAGGATCTTCTCAAGGACTTCATCTTTAATGAAGGGTCGAAAACATGTTATAGGCGCTCTAGAGGAAGGGGCATCAGCTCTATTGTTGCTGTTCTTGGTGCAACGGCTAGTAGGTATATGGAATTTGAGCAGGTTGTGGTCAGACCAAGGTACTGGAGTTATGGATATCGGCAGGTGTTGGACAGTGACAACATCTGACAAGGGGGCGAAGATCAGGTCTAGTTTATTTCCCATCATGTGTGTGGGAGAGTCGATAAGTTGTTGGTAGCCGAGCTCACTGAATGCTTCAAGGAGGGCTGTTGCTTGTGTGTCTTGTAGGGAAGGCAGGTTGAAGTCTCCTAGGAGCCAGTTTGAGGAGCGTGGGTTGTTTGAGTTGCAGGCAAGGTTGATTATAGTTGGTAGGTCATCTGGTGATGTTGGTGCGCGGTAGAGTAAATTGATTGTGCAGTGATCATTTGATATGGTGATCGTGTCCAGATGGGTTGTGGTGGTGGAACTATCCAGTTTGAATTGTAGTTTTGCTTTTGCTAGTATGAGGGTTCCTCCTCCCTTCTGGTTGGCCCTGTGGCAGGCAAAGAGTGAGAAATCAGGTGGTGTCATCTGGTTGATGAGTACGTTGTCACACTCGGATAGCCATGTCTCGGTGATCAGTAGGATATCAAGGTCATGGAGTGTTATCAGATCAGTCACTACTGGCCATTTTGCGCGTATTGATCTGGCGTTTATGAGTGCTGTGATAAGGAAGCTTATCATAGCTCAGGAAGGAGCTATAGAAAAGGTGAAGTGACTCTGAACAAGCAACCTGTCAGTTCTGGTAGAAATAAGAAAACAGAATTTTCCCATAAAAGACTACCAGTCCCAGAATGCACCAGGTTTCCAACAGCCATTAGAGGAGCTGAAGTGGGGAAACGTGTGTTCAATCAGGAGGGCTATGAGGTAATCCCTAAGCACTCATCTCAAAGGGCAGGGCCTGATTCAGCACAGCTGCGCTGTGTTAGGGAGGAGCACTCATCTAAGCAGAATAAGAGTAGAGTTTATTCTACAGATGACCAGCTTCTTCATGATCACCTTGGATATCCAGAGAATTGTCCTCAGTATCCTGAGAATCAGCTTGAGTTTGATCATCAGTTTCATCTGAAGGATCATCAGAAGCAGAAGCCAAACCGGACGGATAGAGAGGGAAAGAGACCCTTTGGAAGAAGGAAGAGAAAAGCCTTTGAGAGGTCTAGAAGAGTTCAAAGCAGTACGTATACTGGGAGGTATTCCAAGGGCCAGCATACACCATTGGACTGGGGAAAGCCAGAGGAATGGTGCTGCAGAGCTAGGAATCACCAGAGGCTACCTGTGAGGGAGACGGCTGCACGTGGAAGGGACCCTAAGACCTGTGCCAGAAGGTATGTGAAGAGAGATCCAGTGTCCAGGGATCTGGATTGGAAGGCTGGACATAAGAACTGGACTACATACTGGCCAGGCTATATAGAGAGGAACTCTAGCAGCAATGGAAGCTCAGGTATGAACACTGATCTATGCCCTAGCTATAACCTTGAAAGACAGCAGGGAAACAAGTATTCTCCTGAAAATGCTCCATTGAGAGATTCATCTGTGCCAATCCATGATATTGAACCCATGCTTGTTGAACAAGGGGGAATAATAGCAGATGAGGATCCTGTTTATATGGACTGCTCTCTATCTAAACTCCGTTGGTAACTTTCTGTTACAAAGTACAGCAGCCATCACAAAGAAATACAAATTTGTTCTTTAATCTACTCAGAAAAGCTCCTGAAGCAGGATTTGACCCACACAGTGGAAGGCAAGCCAGCTAAGGGGTTTCAGCTGGTGACTGCTAGCAATTAAGCCTTACCTAATTGCTTGTGAGCTAGGAGAGAATCATTGCTGAATCTATGTGGGAAGTAATCAGAAGTTAACCTGAAAAGAACAGTTTGTTTCTTGCTTTGTAGCTTTTCATTTGTTGTTTTCCTGATTTGACTTTGTTTTTCCAAGTTAACACTGAAAGCAAGTTACCTAATTTATGTGCTACCAAGCATATCTGTGTTGGGAGAAATAACCCCATAAATAAATATCTTATTGGCTTTACCCAAGAGCACAACTAAATTATTGTCAGCAGCTGTGTCTGGTGTGAATGAACTACATTGCCCACAATACCTTGCAAATCATATAGAGATATGCACTTGCAAAGACTGAAGATTCTCACCCAGGCAGCCGTCTGACAGTGCGCATTTTAGGAACTGTTGGGGCTTGTATTTATCAGATTGGTTTTTCCTGATGTTCTGTAGTGGGATGTGTAGTAAGTGCGGATGAAATGTATTGTTGGTTTTGGCTGCAGCGTGGTGAGGGTTTTCTGCCCATCTCCTTCCATTACTGTACAGGATCGGGATATAATTAGTGCATGGGTTAAAGGCATGTGATATGCTGGGGGAGCCATGATGCAAGGATGATAACAGCTAATGGTATGATCACACACATCTTGGGGGTATATCTGTGGTATGTGGTGGGTTGTGTAATGCTTGGTATGAGTGTGGGTGCGTGGATAGTATGTCTTGATAGCTTGATGTGGCGGAGGAATATCAGACAGTTAAGTATAAACAGATAATTAAGCAGTTGTATGTATAAACAGACAATTAAGCAAGAATATCAGGCAATTGTGTATAAACAGACGAGCAGTTAGGGATAAGCAGACAGTTAATCAGTGAAGTTCAAAGATAGCAGGGATCATGAGCATCTGGAGAGCTAAAATTAAAGACCAGTGGGCTTGTAGAAGCTTTAAGAAGATTTAAATGCAAGGGTGCAGAGGACAATATGGTAGTGGTTCAGTGTCCTCTTGGGTACTGCGTTGCGGGAAAGACAGTCTTCTCTGCACAATGGTTACCTTAATATACAGTAGAGGGCACTCACTCTCTGCACTCTAAAGATATCAAGATGTGGAGAGGTTGGGCAGACCTGTTTGGGGTGCTGGTACTTCTATGAAGGACGTTGTCTGGAAGGATAGACCTGTGAGGCTTCCGCCACGGGGCCTCCGCCTAAGGGCCCTCTGGCGAGGCCCTCAGGCGCGGGCGCGCCCGATCAGCGTGGCTTAAAAGCGCTGTCTCCTATGCCCCGATTGGGCAGATCGTGCAGGGTGGGAGGTCCTTTCGCCCCGGCGTGCTCGATCTTCACGCCGCAGGAGAGCAGGGAAACGCTGGGGTGCTGCAGGCGAAGAGGGCGATGCGCCCGATCAACGCGGCTTAAAAGTGCTGTCTCCTATGCCTCGATTGGGCAGATTGTGCAGGGTGGGAGGTCCTTTCGCCCCGGCGTGCTCGATCCTCGCACCAAAGGGAGAGCAGGGAAACGCCGGGGTGCTGCAGGCAAAGATATCAGTGGAGCTCGACCCTCAACATACACCCGTAGCAGAAACATAGCAGAGCCCTCATACATCCGGTTCAAATCCCTCCTCAAAACCCACCTGTTCCAGCTCGCTTATGACCTCCCCTCCTCCTACCTGTCTCCCTTAGGCTAGTCGTCCCCCTCTCCCCCCCCCCCCCGACTGCCTTTCCCCACCTCTCTTTTTTCCAGTCTCTCTTCTTTCTTAGCTGTCCTGTCAATAGCTGGTGTTCTATTCCTCTCATCCTGATGTTTTTGTTTGTTATAAATGAATGTAAGCTTGTCTGTACAGGGTGGTGTACACAACCAGACTGTCTAAGAAAACCTGAGAAAGAGTTCATTTTGTTCAGAACTTTGCTTAGAAATAAACTTCATATATTTGCTTACTAAGTAGGTGAAGAGGTACAAGTCCTGTAAATAAGAAAAGGGGCAGGTTGTCCTCTAGCCTTTCAGTCTCAGGGTTATTAGATATCAAACAGTCAGCAGTAAACAGTTATGTCTTGGAATACATGTATGTCTCCTCATACTGACCTATGCTGATTAGAAATTGACCTATGATGTGATGAATACGTAATACCTGACGTGGAATAATAAAGTGAAATTATGCTGTATCCTCCAAAAGAGCCTTATAAATAAAGTAAACCATAGCTAATAGAGTAAACAAAGAGAACTTGTTTCTATTTGTTTCTCTCCGCAAAGCTTTGGTGTATCTATATAGAAGTGTGTGGTATTTTATTGCTGTCTCTTAGATTCCCTTCTCATTGCTTTGAGTGCGGATTTCTGTGACTCCAAGAGCCCTGCAGGTTGCTGGTGAGGGGGGGCAAACAGAAGCCCACAATAAACTGCTCTGATGCCTTGTTGCCTAGGGGCAGTATATCAAATGATTATAAAGAACATCTCAGCCGACAGCCTGCAACCTCTCATCAAAGCGGACCTATGCACCAGACCCAGAAGAAGAAGAACCACTGACACCATCACCACCCCAAGTGAATTCACCAAATCCAGACAGGACACCTCAAGAAGAGCACTGTCCCTGGCCGCACCCACCCTGTGGAACTCTCTCCCCGACGAGCTGAGATCTGCCACGGACCTCAAAGATTTCAGAAAGCTGCTCCAAACAAAGCTTTTCATGGATCACTATAAGGACTTCACCTGAACTATACTCTGCCATAACCAAACCGAAGCCTTCAATCTGTATATAGACTGTATATAGCTCAATTGTATATAGCTCACTTGTTTTAATAACTGTACGTAGTTCACTTGCATATAAAGCAAACTAATCACTCACACCCCTCAAACACAGTCAGATGTTTCCACTGCATGTTGCACACTGTAGCCCCCCCCCTCGATTGTTTGATGTGAAAACCGCTTTGATTTAATGATAAAGCGATATATTAAATCTGCCTAAATAAATAAATAAATAAAGATAAGTTTCTCCATTGATCCACACACAAGCTTTGGTAATTATAGAGACCTGCAATCCAGCTCCGAAAATTGGAGCCAAATCCAAATTTCATCAGGACTGAGTGTAAGAAGCTCTACAACATTGTGGTTGACTGCTTTCTCTGTGATTACAGCTGCAACCAAGGACTTTGGCCCTGGCACTGGCAACATATATCAGCTGTAGGACCCTTCAAATGTTTCTCAGCCACAAAGCCAACCTGATCCTCATGGACTATCTGTGGCAGGAAAAAGTTTAATCTACAAGCTAATACTTCGGCCAAAATGTTTGACTAGATTTAGTAAAAATATAAACCTATGCGAAGACCCATCTAATTTATCTTTCTCCAGTTTAGGAATCAGCGAGATTGATGCTTCCATCGTAGATGGCAGCAACAAACTTCCTTCCAATACCACATTAAATACCCATGCTAAATATGGAGCTAAATCATGTCCACATTTTTTATAATACTCTGGGGTGATGCCATCTACCCCTGGGCCTTGCCAGCAGGAAGTTCCTCAATAGCCAAAGCAAACATCTTGAACCGTGATCGGAGCCTCCAGGCATCTCTTCTCCTCCTTTTGTTAAGTCAAAGACTAATCTCTGCCTCCACTTGCTCAGATTTATATAAATTTTGCAGATAAAAAGCAAACATCCCTAATGGCTGATATTCTGCTTATCACTTTTTCTCTGGCGTTCCCTTGCCCCCATCTCCTTCCCTCCCCAAAATACCTTTTCTTCCATGATCTCATCCACTTAGCACATGTCTGTGCTCTGAGCCAACAGTAGCATTCTTCTACCCGTTGTAGTAATCTATTGGGAGGGGGGGGGCTAAAAGGGACTTCAGAATTCTCCACTTCTGAAAATGGAAAAAAGAGCCAAATGATGGAAACGGGAAACAACATAAGTACTAGCAAATTAAGAACATAAAAACAGAAGAAATGCTTTGCTGGGTCAGACCAAGGTCCATCAAGCCCAGTATCCTTTTGCCAACAGTGGCCAATCCAGGCCACAAGTACCTGGCAGGTTCCCAAAGAGGCACACAGGTTCCACAATACTTGTCCTGGAACAAACAGTGGATTTCCCGGGTCCTCTTTAATTAAATGGTTTATGGACCTGTCCTCCATGAACTTGTCCAAACCTTTTTTAAACTCAGCTACGCTAACAGCTTTTACTACATCCTCCGGTAATGAATTCCAGGAGTGGAGAATAAAACAAATGATATTATAATGCCTCTGTATCGTTTCATGGTGCACCTTGAATATTGTGTGTAATTCTGGTCATCATATCTTAAAAAGGATATAGCAGAATTGGAAAAGGTACAGAGAAGAGCCACCAAAATGGTAAAGAGGATGGAAGGATATTCCTATGAGGAAAGGCTTAAAAGGTTAGGGCTCTTCAGCTTGGAAAAGAGGTAGCCGAGGGGAGATATGATAGAGGTCTATAAAATAATGAATGGAGTGGAATGGGTAAACGTAGATCGGTTGTTTACTCCTTTAAAAAGTAGAAAAAATAGGAGACAAGCAATGAAGCTACAATGTAGCATATTTAAAGCTAATTGGAGAAAATATTTTTTTCACTCAATGTGTAATCAAATTCTGGAATTCTTTACCGAGGACATAGTAAAAGCTGTTTATGTAGCTGTGTACAAGAGGCTTGGATGTGTTCCTGGAGGAAAGGTCCATAAACCATTATTAAAGAGGACTGGGGAAATCCACTGCTTACTCATGGGACAAACAGCATGAGATCTGTGTACCTTTTGGGAACCTGACAGGTACTTGTGACCTGAATTGGCCACTGTTGGAAACAAAATACTAGGCTTGATGGACCCTTGGTCTTACCCAGTATCTCCAGGAACAAGCAGGAATGTAGTCTTCACATATAGGTGATGTCTGTACCGATGGAGCCCGCACGGGAATGCTCCCGAGCATCCCACTGCGCTTGCACCTTTCCAACTCTCCCTCCTCAGTTCTTTGTTTTCTGCAGAGCCGACAGGAAGCAAATCCTGTCACCACAGAAAATTCCTGTTTTCATATTTTTGTGTTCCACTTTCTTCGTGCGCATCAACGCCATCTTAAGCCTAGGCCTTCCATTTGTCTCCGACACAGTGGAAAAACCATCCAGTTGTTTTAAGAGATGTTCCAAGTGTGGTGGTACTATCTTAGCCACCGACACCCATGACTGGTGTCTAAAACACCTAGGGCCTGATCACCAACCGTCAGAATGTCCTCTCTGCAAGAAGATGACAGTGAGAGGCCTGCAGAATCGAGCTGCAAAGTTGGGCACCCTCTTTGCCTCTGACACCGTCACTCTAGCATCGACCTCATCGAGAGCTTCATCTTCCTCACATAGATCTCAGGTATCGAAACATAAGTCTCTATTGAAGACTGGCCGACCCCCAAGGGTAGATCTCCTTCTAAGCATTGAGATGCCTCGAGCATTGCCCTGGAGGGGGACACACCAGCCAAACAACCCTGGTGGGAGGACCTTTCCTCCAAAGCCATTGTGGGGTCGCAGGATGTTCCCGAGGCCTCTACCTCTGGAGAGCTCCTGATGGCATGCTCAGGGATTGTGGCCCACAATACCAGTACTGATACCCAAGCATTGGCAAGCTCCATGGATCAACACATCCTTGCCATCGAGCGGAGCTTAGCGGCCTTACTAACGGCCTCGGTTCCAGTGAAACATTTACAGTCTGTTCTGCAGATGTTGGCGCCGTCGCCAGTACCGATACAGATTGCATAGACTTTCCTGCTGCTTTTCATGCTACCGTCCATGTCAGCCCTCGAATCCGTTTCCAGTACAGAGGTTCCAGCTACACAAATTTCAAGTACTGACTTCGACCGGTACAGAGTTCGCACGGAACGGGAGCACCCTGCCCGTCAATACTTAAGAGTCTTCGGATTCCGATTAATCAGGCGATGAATCGGCCGATACTCGAGCCTTACAAACTCTACCGGAGGACCTGTCCCCGTCTCCACAGCGTCGCATGTCCCCACCAGAGGACATGTCTTTCCAAGACTTTATTCGTGATGTTGCCAGGGGCCTGCCCATAATAGTAACATCGGAGAAAAAGAGCCTAGGGCTGAAGTATTGGAAATTCTTCAGTACTCAGCAGCTCCAAAAGAAGGAGTTACGCTTCCTATTCATCGTATACTCCACGACCTCATGCTTCGTATGTGGGAGACACTTCTTATTATTTCTCCCCATACCTGCCGGCTCGATACCATGTACTGGGTACCAGAGTGTCCCGGTTTTATTTATTTATTTATTTATTTTTTATACCGTGCTCTTTAGAATCAGTGCGGTTTATATCTATACTAACAGGTACTTTTTATTCCCTTGTCCCCAAAGGGCTTACAATCTAAGTGTACCTGAGGCAATGGAGGGTTAAGTGGCTTGCCCAAGGCCACAAGGAGTGGCCATGGGACTAGAGACCCCAGTCCCTCCAGCCTGAGGTTGCTTGTCCCCATGCGGGAATTGAACACCTGGCCCTCCGGCCTGAGGTAACCTGTCCCAACCACTGAGCCACTCCTCCCTCTTTCAAAAATTCAATTGCCGCACCATTCCATGGTAGTGGAATCATCAATGCATCGAATCAAACGCATGAAGATTTATTCCTATAGCCCTCCGGGTAGGGAATTGAGAACCCTCAATGCTTTTGGTCAATGACATTTCCAAGCATCCATGCTTTCAGCGAGAACCAGTTCTTACATACTCTATATGGGTATGTTCCTCAAGGAGGTAACTAAGGATTTTGGAGTCAATGGCTCCTCCTCTTCCAGATGACAAGAGGGCAGATTATCTTACCTTGTAAAGCATGCTCAGAACGTCTCAGTTTGTCAACAGGGCAATGTTTGATTGCTTTGAGTGCATCAGCAGAGCTACATCTATCTGCATCGGTGCGCGCAGGATTGCATGCCTCCAAGCATCAGATCTTGAACAATGGGTTCAAGATAAGCTGGGTAATATCCCTTGCACCGGTGAGAACCTTATTGGCAAAGATTGGCAGGACAAGGCCTCTCACCCTGAATAGGCTCTCTAGATCTACTGCCAACCCAGCTGAAAAGAAGGCAGCAGCAAAGAAGGCCTTCTTTAATAAAAAGAAGTATTATCCTTCTTATACTCCTGCTGTTCAATGTCAGCATCATGCCCCTCAAAAGGGACAACAGCCTCCAAAACATCAAAAGAAGGCTCAGGCTGCTCTGGGTTTTTGACTCTTTTCTAGAGAACATAGCTGTCCTGCCTCTGAAGAAGCCTAACCCTATTCACATTCCCAGCAGATTCTGTCATTATGCTCACAGATGGCATCTCATCACCTTGGAGCAGTGGACATTAACAATAGTACAGGAGGGATACAGACTTCATCTGCAAAGCCTACCCCCCCCCCCCCACCTCGATCTCACTAACGGAGTTCCATTCTCTGCCCCTTCTTGCTGCTCTGCTTCTGCAAGAAGTCACCTCCCTTCTACTGCATGGTGACATAGAAGAGGTTCCAACATCCCAGCAGGGAATGGACTTCTATTCTCCCTACTTTCTTATTCCAAAGGAAACGGAGCTACAGGCCCATTCTGGACCTCAGGGACTTAAACAAGTGTCTCGTACAGGAGAAGTTCAAGATGGTCTCCCTGGGGACCCTTCTTAACTATTTCCAGAGCCAGGACTTGGCTCTATTCTCTAGATCTAAAGGAGAAACGTATGCTCATATTCTTATTCATCCAGCACACAAAGTTTCTGCGCTTCATGTTTAAGGGAAGACACTATCAATACAGAGTTCTACCTTTCGGGCTCGCCTCTGCCCCAAGAGTCTTCACAACGTGCATGGCAGTAGTAGCCGCATTTCTAAGGACTCTAGGGATATTTGTCTTCCCTTACTTAGACGACTGGCTCATAAGAGCAAGCACCGCTCAAGAGGCCAGCCTCTCTCTTTCACACACCATGCAGGTGTTAACAACACTTGGGATTTGTCATAAATCTTCCAAAATCTCAACTCATCCCCTCTCAAGCTCTGGAATTCATAGGGACCCTCTTAAATACTCGATAGTCAAGGGCATTTCTGCCCCAACTTCGCTGCACTCGTCTCAATCAGCTAGCATCTCAGGCATGTCTCAAGGACTGTCTCACTGCTTGAGAAATGCTTGAGCTTCTGGACCATATGGCATCAACTGTGCATGTAGTTCCCTATGCCCATCTGCACATGTGCACAGCCCAATGGACTCTGGCATCCCAGTGGACTCAAGCCTCAGGTCGCCTCGGGTATAAGTCTCTACCCCTCTGGTCACATCTCTCCAGTGGTGGTGTTCCCCAGAAAATCTCCTGGTAGGGTCAACTTTTCAGATGCCTGCACATCAGTGCACCCTGATGATGGATGCATCCAAACTAGGCTGGGGAGCCCATCTGGGATCTCTCTCCACTCAAGGCTTCTGGTCACAGCAAGAGTCACAACTCCAGATAAATCTACTGGAGCTCCGAGCAATCTTCAATGCCCTCAAGGTATTCCAGGAATACTTACGTTACCAAAGTGTTCTAGTCCAAACCGACAACCAAGTCGCCATGTTCTATGTGAACAAGCAAGGCAGAATAGATTCTTGGTCCCTTTGCAAGGAGGCTCTACATCTCTGGTCCTTTGTCATACATCATATTCACCTCCAAGCGGTGTATCTTCCAGGCAAACACAATGTCTTAGCAGACAGATTGTCGGATCCTTCTTCCCCACGAATGGTCCCTTCGTGTAGACACAGTGCCCTACATCTTTCAGACCTGGGGGACTCCAGAGATAGACCCATCTACCACCCCCCAGAACGCCAAGCCCCCTTACTTCTGTACCAGGACTCCCGCACCTGACAGCCAACAGGCAGATGCCCTCCACCTCCACCGGGGACACAGCTTCCTTTATGCCTTCCTTCCCATTCCCCTATTTCTCAAGACTCTTTTCAAACTCCAGGCGGACAGAAGCTTCATGATACTCATAGCCCACGCTGGCCACATCCACCATGGTACCCTCTCCTACTACTTTTGTCTCAGACTCAACCATAGATCTGGGATTTGCTCCAGATCTCCTCTTTCAGGAGGAGGGGATGCTCCTCCTTCCCAGTACACAGTCTCCCCGTCTCACAGCATGACTGTTGAAGGCATAGCCTTTCAAGGTATTAACCTTCCCCAGGAGGTTAAGGACATCCTCAGCTTCTAGAAAGCCATCCAACAGACGGTCTTACATTTTTAAATGCCATAGGTTTTCTATCTGGTGTTCTCATAAGAATCTTAATCCCTTCTCAGCTCCGGTGGAGGCACTGCTTTAGTTTCTCCTCCACCTTTCTTCATCTGGACTCAAAACCAATTCGGTAAGAGTACACCTAAGTGCAATTGAGGCCTCTCACATTCCTTTAATTGGACAACCCATCTCCTCTCAGCCGCTTGTAGCACGCTTCATAAGGGATCGCTTCTAAACAACATAGAAACATGATGACAGAACGAGACCACATGGCCTATCTAGTCTGTCCTTCCATATCAACAACTACAACAGTCCACTTTTTACCTTTAGAGATCCTCTGTGTTGGTCCCATGCTTTTTTGAATTCAGTTACTGTCCTCATCTCTACCACCTCCACTGGGAGACTATTCCACGGATCCACTACTCTTTCCGTAAAGAAATATTTCCGCATATCACTCCTGAATCTATCTCCCTTCACCCTCATCCCATGTCCCCTCGTAACAGAACTTGCTTTCAATTGAAAGAGGCTCTCTCCCTGAACATTTATGCCACTGAGGTATTTAAACATCTCAATCATATCACCTCTATCCCGCCTTTCCTCTAAGGTGTACATATTAAGATCCTTAAGTCTGTCCTCATATGCTTTATAATGAAGCCCACTAATCATTTTAGTAGCCACCCTCTGCACCGACTCCATCCTGTTCACATCCTTTTGAAGGTGCGGTCTCCAGAATTGCACACTATACTCCAAATGAGGTCGCACCAAAAACTTATACAGAGGCATTATCACCTCCTTTTTTCTGCTAGCCATTCCTCTCCGTATGCACCCAAGCATCCTTCTAGCTTTTGCCGTCGCCTTTTCTACCTGTTTAGCTACTTTAAGATCATCAGACACAACCACGCCTAGGTCCCACTCTTCTTTAGTGGACAAAAGTACTTCACCTCCTATACTGTATTGCTCCCTTGGATTGCTGCAGCCCAAATGCATGACCTTACATTTTTTAACATTAAATCCCAGCTGCCAAATTCTAGACCATTCTTCAAGCTTGGCAAGATCCCTCCTCATGTTATCTACACCTTCCTGGGTGTCTACTCTATTGCAGATTTTGGTATCATCTGCAAAGAGGCAAACCTTACCCGACAGCCCTTCCGCTATATCACTAACAAAGATGTTAAAAAGAATCGGACCAAGGACAGATCCCTGGGGCACACCACTGGAAACATCCTTCTCCTCAGAGTGAGCTCCATTTACTTGTACTCTTTGTCGCCTCCCACCCAACTTATTTCTAACCCAAGCAGTAACTTTAGGGTCCATCCCTAGGGTGCTCAGTTTGTTTATAAGTCGCCTGTGAGGAACAGTGTCAAAGGCTTTACTGAAATCTAAATACACTACATCTAGAGCTCTCCCTCGGTCCAACTCCCTGGTCACCCAGTCAAAGAAATCAATCAGGTTTGTCTGACAAGACCTGCCTCTGGTGAATCCATGCTGCCTCGGATCCTGTAATCCGCTGGACTCCAGAAACCTCACTATTTTCTCTTTCAGTAGCGTTTCCAATAATTTACTCACCACCGAAGTTAAACTAACTGGCCTGTAGTTTTCAACCACATCCTTACTTCCGCTTTTGTGTAAAGGCACCACATGAGCCTCTCCCCAGTCCTTTGGCACCACTCCCGACTCCAACGAGGCATTGAAAAGGTCAGTCAGTGGAGTTGCTAGAACGTCCCCAAGTTCCCTCATTATTCTAGGGTGTATCCCATCCGGTCCCATCGCTTTGTCTACTTTAAGTTGAGCTAGTTTCTCACGAACACAGTCTTCTGAAAATTGTTCAAGATGTCCCTCGCTTCTGTTCCTATTTGTGGGTGTTTTCTGAGGTCCTGCTCCTGGTTCTTCATCTGTGAACACAGAACAAAAATATTTGTTAAGCAATTTCGTTTTATCCTTATCAGCTTCTACATATTCCCCCCCCCTACACCCTTGAGTCTGACAATACCACTTTTGCCCTTCCTCTTCTCACTAATATATCTGAAAAATGTCTTATTCCCCCATTTTATTGCATTGGCTATTTCCTCCTCCTTTTGAATCTTTGCCTTCTTGACTACTTTGCTAGCTTCTCTAAGTTTTTCCAAATACAGATGCCTGTCTTCCTCTCTCTGTGATCTCTTGTATTTCATGAAGGCCTCCCTCTTTTTCTTCACTTTTTCAGCTACTTCCTTAGAAAACCATTAAAAACAAGCCTCCCATTAAACCACCACCGGTGGCATGGGATCTTAATGTTGTTGTAGTGCATCTTCTCAAGCCGCCCTTTGAACCTTTAGCCACTTAAGTTTGTGACATGGAAGGTCATCTTCCTCATTGCCCTCACTTCAGCAAGGCGCAATAGTGAGCTTCCGGCCTTGGTGGCTGACCGCCTTACATGGTTTCACCATGATAAGATAGTCCTTAGGACTCATCCTCACTTCATGCCGAAGGTAGTCTCGCCTTTCCATTTGAACCACTCGGTTTACCTTCCTGTGTTTTTCCCTAGACCACATTCAACTAGGGCAGAGGCAACCCTCCATACTCTGGATTGTAAACGTGCCTTAGTATTTTATCTTCAGAGGACTCGGGAGCACCAAAAGTCTTCTCAACTGTTCATCTCCTTTGACCCTGGTCACATGGGGTTACCAGTCTCCAAACGTTCTTTCTCCAAATGGATAGCAGACTGCATCACTTTCGCTTATGATGCGGCAGGACTCTCCCTCAAGGACCATGTTGCTGCCCATAATGTTTGAGCCATGGCTACCTTGATGGCAAATTTACATTCTGTATTTATTGACAAAATTTGCAAAGTAGCAACTTGGTCTTCGGTCCATGCCTTTGCTGCTCACTACTGTCTAGACAAGGACTCCCACCGGGATGCTATGTTTGGCCAGGCTGTTCTCCAGCATCTCCTTCAGACTTACAGCAACTCCTACCCTCCGTCCCAGAATTCGATACCGGGCATCCATGAGGGATCCATGATCTCTTTAGGCCTACTCTAAGGCAGACCTCCACCGGTCTTGAGGTCATCTCTCTGGCATCTTCTAGCTAGGGAGTCCCATATGTGAAGACTACATTCCTGTTTGTTCCTGGAGATAGCATAGTTACTCACCTGTTACAGGGGATCTCTGGGAACAGCAGGAATTCACAACCCACCTTCCTCCCCTAGGAGTTGCAGGTGTTCTTTTCTTTTTCTCTCTCTCTCCTTTTATCTCGGCTACAAACTCAACTGAGGAGGGAGAGCTGGGAAGGCAACTACGCAGGCGCAGTGGGATGCTCCCTCCCAAGGCTTTCCTATTGGACGCTGGGGAGCGTTCCCGCGCAGGCTCTGTCGGTACCGACATCGCCCATATGTGAAGACTAAATTCCTGCTATGAGTAACTATGCTTCCCTGATTAATTCATGCCACCTTTCCTACTATAGAATTAAATATACCCGGTGCATCGCTTGTTAACCTGCAGAGCCCATCCAAAAAGAACTTGATTTTCTTGGATTTTCATGCCATGTTTGAGGCACTGGCTACCAGGTTTCTGTAGGGGGAAGGGTGGGGGGGGGATTTCAGGTTTTCGTTTCAGATGTGTACCATTAACTGAAACAGTCCGGATATTATGAGTTTGTATGTGACTGCATAATGAATCTCTCACTTTCTTCTTGTCACCTCCTAGCTAAACTATTGCTACTTCTCCTTGCTGGTCTCCCTCTGAATCATCTCTCTCCCCTTCAATCTGTTTAAAATTCAGCTGTGTGGCTAATCTTCTGCCAGCCTTGATATGCTCATATATCCCCTCTTCTCATGTCGCTTCATTGGCTCCCTATCCGTTTCTGTATCCAATTCAAACTTCTCCTACTGACTTATAAGTGCACTCATTCTGCTGCCCCTCACTTCCTTTCTTCTCTTATCTCTCTCTACACCCCTCCTCGGGAACTCCACTCTTTTGGCAGATCACTTCTGTCTTCCCTTCTACTATCAACTCCAGACTTTGATCTTTCTACCTTGCTGCTCCTTATGCCTGGAACAAACTACCTGAGTCAGTACATCGGACTTCATCTCTGGCCCTTTTCAAATCCAGGCTGAAAACTCACCTCTTTGAGGCTGCTTTTGGATCTTTTGTTTGTAATTTGTAGTTTATTGGTTAAATTTTTGTAACACATTCAACAGTACAGAAACGTACATTACTTACAATCGTGTGGCATCTTCACCCCCCCCCCCTCCCCCCAACATCATTGCACAACTGGAGGCCTCTTAGGATGTCTCTGTGTCCGAGTCACCCCTTTTATCCACTTTTCTTCCCCTTTCTAGCAATCTCTGTTCCATTTCTGGTCTGGTCCCCTTCCCTTCCAACCCTCCCCCCTTTTCCTCCCCTTCCCCTAAACTTGCGTTCTGTTTAATTTGTGCATCCTATTTGTTCCTGAATTCCTTTTTCCCTCCATTCCATGTTTCCAGATAAGCTCAATTATGATATCGGTAAGCCCCTACCATAGTTGTGATTCTTATTTGCTCTAGCCCGCTTATCACCTCCACTATATTTGGTACCACCTTTTGTTTCCACACACACATTATGGCCATGCGTGTGGTCACTACGCAATATTGTAAGAAGGTATCTAGGCCCTTGTTTCCGCCCACTCCCACTTCATTGAGTACTGCCATTCCTGGCATTAAATGTATATGTGCATGTGTAATTTTCTTATATAATTCCTCCACATCCCTCCACAGCTCTTGTATTTTAGGGCAACTCCATATCAGGTGTATGAACTCCCCCCGTTCTCTGTAACCCTTCCAACATTCACTAGACCTGTTTTGGAATATGGCCTGTAATTTTACTGAGGTCCATAACATTTGAAACCATATTTTTAGATTGTTTACCTTAAGAGGTGCGTCCCCCCTGCTACTTTCTGGCCATGTTTATATATTCTTTTCCATCTCGCCTCATCCCAGGGCCCTGGTATATCCCTTTTCCAGCTTTTTTGACTTCCTATTTCCACTCCTTGTCCTGTAGTCATTAGTTTGTTTAAGACTGATAACAGCCCTTTTTGTGTGAATGTTTTCTCCATTAATTCTTCAAAGGGTGCTGGTGGTGCCTGCAGACCTGCTTTTAGCTCTTTTGTTGCAGGAGATACCGTATTTGTACATAGGCATAGTGGTCTGTATCTTTTAGATCATAAGTTGCCTTTAGCTCGTCAAAGTTCTTGACTGCTCCCCCTTGGTCTACGTCTTTGTGGCCCATTCCTTGTATACCCCTCCTCCCCAACCTAGTTGGCGGTTACTTAGGTCTTGGATATAGGCTCTCCTAGATACTCGTTTCCCTCCTGACAGTGCGGGCTTCCATTTCTTCCATATTCACTGGGTCAAGAGCATGTGTGGGTTATCTATCCCCATGTCCTGTGTTCCTCTCCTTATATTCCATATTAGTGATTCTAATCTAGTATGTCTTCCCTTTTCCGTAGGCGTATCTTCCACTTCTCTCCAGGCAAATAGCATGCGCAGTTGGGCTGCCTCAATACTTGGCTACACATGGCACTCCTAGTCCCCCCTTCTTCTTTCGTCCTGAACGTTGTTGAGCGTGCCACTCTGGGGGCTTTCCCTTCACATATAAATGTCATAGTCATATCTTGGAGTTTCTTTACTATTCCTCTGGGGACTGCACAGGGTACTGCTGCAAACAAGAACAACATCCTTGGGAGAACATTCATCTTGACCACAGTTATCCATCCCATCCATGATAGATGTAAGCTTCTCCATTTAAAAAGATCCTGTCTGAGATTTTCTACCATCGGTTTATAATTCCATTCTTGAAGTTTCTCCAATTCGTTTCCTATTTGAATCCCCAGATATCTGAAGGTATTGTTTATCTACTTGAATGGGAAACTGGTCCTCAAGCAGTTCTCCAAATCTTTGGGAAGACTGAACCCTAGTATCTCTGTCTTACTCATATTAGTTTTATACCCTGCTACCTCACTGTATCTATTTATTGCTTTCATTAGGTTGGGCAATATGGTGAGTGGTTGACAAAGGGCAAAAATTACATTATCTGCAAATAAAGCTATTTTTGCTTTTTGACCATCTATCTCAATCCCCTGTATGTCTAGCTGCCCTTGAATCTATTCTGCTAGTGGCTCTATCGCTAATGCAAATAAGAGTGGTGACAGGGGGCAGCCTTGACATGTCCCTCTTCCTAGTGCAAAGTTTTCAGACTATCCTCCATTTACTCTTATTCGGGGTTGGCATACTGCGCTCAAAAAAGTTTCTCCTCAGCACTAGAGTCTGAAACATAAACTGCCATTCGACCCGATCAAATGCTTTTTCAGCGTCCACCGTGACAAATATGACTTTCTCTTGACTTTTGTAGGTGTCATATTTTGTTTATTTTATTTATTTAAAAGTATTTATATTGTGCTTTATCCTTGAATCAAAGCGGATTTCACTGCAAACCAATCAAGTAGAGTAGTGCGGGGCTGTCGGCATGCAGTGATTGTGAAGGTAGTGTTCGTGAGTGTGTAGATAGGTAAATCTTGATTTGGGTGCAATATATACAGGTTGAGCTATCTACATTGGGCTATATACATTTTAATGAGAGTAGTAGGATGTTTTTATGTTGTGGATGTCATGTCTTGTGTAGCTCATTTTGTGGGGTGGTTAGGGTGGATTGGTGGTGGTCTTTGAATTGTTCAATGAATAGGGTGGTTTTAAGTAGCTTCCGGAATTCTTTTATATCTGTTGTTGATTTTAGATTATCTGGGAGGACATTCCAGATAGCGGGGGCAGCAAGAGAGAAGGCTCCTTTATCATTTGTTCATAGAACTCTCCTTGTTGGGTGTTAGGGCCGTATATATGCAATATCCATATCTCTTCCCCTGCAATTCACAGCCTAACCCCAATCTACCAGCCTTTTTTTATCCCTGCACTCCATTACTACTGCATTTATTAATATTCCCACTTCCCCTTTTTTTAGGTTTGCTCTGTGTCCTGCTAGAATTATCCTTGGGTAATTTTTGGTTCGGAGCAGTCCCTCCTGCCCTACTTTTAGATGTGTTTCTTGTTTGCATAATATATCTGCTTTGAGTCTTTTCTCCTTCCTTTCCAACAGTCATCTCTTTCGCCAGGTTTGCAGCCCTTTGGTGTTGATTGTAGCCACTGTGAAGTGTGATCTACCTCTCTTGCCTGGTATTCCCCCTCCTCTATTGGACCCCGCCTTCATCTCTCCCTTCCCCCTCCCCTCCCTCTTATACCCTCCCTCCCTTCCTTCTCCTCCGGTTCCAGAGATTTAAGTGGAGTAGTGTGTCCTCCACCTTTCCCGATCTTCCGTTTCTCCTTAATCCCCCTCCCTCCCTCCCCTCCTGTCTCTCTCCTCCCCCCTTCTAGCCCTTTAACCTCTTGATAGTACCTACTTTACCCCCTCTGTTTCATGTACAATTATACAATATCCTTCTTCCCTTACCTCACCCACAACTTTAAAATAACCTTTAAGTAATAAGTCTTTGCACTGGCCTCTTCAGCCCTGCCCACATTCATTTCTACCATACTTCTCTGCTTCTTCTCAATGTTCCAGAAGCCTTGCCACAGTCTGTCTGTTCTCTCTACTTGATGTCTTGGTTCTTTGATCTCCATCAGCGTTTGGCAACTTTCTGATTTGCACTACGAATGTCTGTTCGGCATCGACCCTCTTATCCGATGGTCCGGGCTCCTTTTTTGACCCCTCTTCCTGGCTCCCTCGGGCGCTCTCCTGGTATGTTGCTATGGACTGATCTGGTAATCCTGTTTCCTTCACCGCTGCCATCACTTCTTTCACTGTTTGCACCTTCCATGTTTTCTCCCCTTTAGCAAACATAAGCCCAAAGGGCTACAGCCAACAGTATCTTGTCTCTGCCTCTCTTAGGATCTTAGTAACGGGCGCCATTGCTCTGCATCTCTGTAGCGTCCCTGTGCAACTGGATATTCTTGTCAATGAAAAGTTCCACATTGCCTCATCTTCACCACAATTCTTTCTTTAATTCTATAGTCCTTTCAACACATTGCCTCATCTTCACCACAATTCTTTCTTTAATTCTATAGTCCTTTCAACATATAATAATATCTCTTGGCCTGTTATTTATTTATTTATTTAACAGTATTTCTAAACCGCCTTATCATGATAATCAAGGTGGTATCACAGCAAACAATCTAGTAGTGTGAGTGTGTTATACATGCAGTGAGGGTGGAAATTTAGTTGGGTGTGTGTTGTGTTGTGAGCTAGATTGGTTTGAGCTATGTACAATGTGGGCTATATACAGTGGTGCTAAAAACATTTTATATATACATATAGTGTTAGTCGGTAACGTGTGCTGCTATACAGTTACTTAGTTTATGTGATGTGTCCATAGTGTTCTCTGAACAGCATGGTTTTCAGCTGTTTTCTGAAGTCCTTGAGGTCTGTAGTTGCTCTCAAATCGTCCGGTAGTTTGTTCCATATTGTTGGAGCAGCCATGGAGAGTGCTCGCTCTGTTGTGTCCTTGCGTGTGTGTTAGTTAGTTTTCTGCGGCCCTAGGGTCCGGTGTGCTCTGTCTGTTTGTATTTCTTCCGGAAGTTCATCCGCCCCTCCCTGCCTCAGAACCTCCTTGCACTTCACGTCTGCTACTTTTAGGCAATTTTGAAATTCTGAGGCCTCTGGTACTCCTCTTATCTGTAGGCTGTTCCTTCTGGATCTGTTTTCCTAGTCCTCTATCTTATATTGTGTTTGTTCTTTCCACTCCTCCTCCTTTTACATTCTTGCTTCTAATGCTTCTTGCTGTAGCTCCAATGTTTCCAATCGATTTTCGTGTTCTCCATTGCAGTGATCCAGTTCCTCTATCTCTTCTTTCAGGTTCCCCATTAGCTCTCCAAGTTCAATTTTCATCACCTGGACTTCTGTTTTTATTTCATTGAACCAGTCTCTTAGCTCAGCTCTGGTTATTTGCCTTATGCTGCCTTCTTCTATTTTGCCCGGATTTACTTGTAGCTCCCTCTTCTCACCTTCTACCTGCACCTGTTGTGTGCCGCTAGCTGCCATTTTGTTCTTGCCACTGCCCCCGCCGCTCGCTTTCACATATATTTATTTATTTATTTATTTATTTAGCTGTATTTATATCCCGCTTTTCACCGGGTCAAAGCAGTCAATTGGGGGATACATTTAACACGAGGGGATATGACACACATACACTAATACTTACAGGGAACATGGGCAATGGAGGGTTAAGTGGCTTGCCCAAAACCACAAGGAGTGCCTATAGGACTAGAAATCCCAGTCCCTCCGGCCTGAGATTGCTGTCCCCAGGTGGGACTTGAACTTCCGGCCCTCCGGCCTGAAGTACCTTGTCCTAACCACTAGACGACTCCTCACATACTCTCTTAAGTCTGTGGCTTCCCTTCCCCTTCAGTAAGGTCTGTGTCGTATCATTGTCTCTCAGCGTTTCTGGAGGGTTTTCACTTGCTAGTAATCAGGGCTGACTGCGGAGCCTAACGCTCAGGCCTCCCCCTGCTTTTGGATCTTGATCTGCATAGTCTACTGCTCTCCAACTATTTAGCATTCCGTTAGACATATCCTTGTCCTTAGCTGCTGTTCTGTCTGTCTTGACTAGATTGTAAGTTCTGTTGAGCAGGGACCGTCTTTAACATGTGCCTGCTCAGTGCTGCGTACGCCTTGTAGCACTATAGAAATGATCAGTAGTAGTAGTAATTTTTTCACCTAGCTTGGTTTTCTGATATTTTCCCTTGTTTCTCCCTTTCTAGTGAAGTATATCCATGAGGTGACTCCATACATGAAAAGACCTTCGCTCGTGGCCGACTTGCCTTGGGAAGGCTCATCTCAAGCTCCAAAACTGAGCAGCACTGAGAATTCCTGCTCCCCAAAGCACCTCAACAACACGAAAGACTGCAAAGTGGTCCCTCTGAAAATGTGCTTTGTCTCCAGGAACCTGTGCATGCCAGACCTGGAGAACAGGTGAGCAGTGGTCAGGAGGTGAGAGAACATGGGAAGTGCACCCCTTCTTCAGATTTCCTTGCTCAGACTTTCCTCCAGGATAAGAGTTTGGCCACTGGCAGAGGCGATGAGAAATGCCTGAGTCTTTCTGTGAAGTATGTGTCCTTGAATCCTTTTCTCCCCCCACCTCGCCCCCCCCCCCCAAGCTGCCTGTATGTGTCAGCATGGATTGGAGGAGATTGGAACGTGAAGGCATGCGTCATACGTGCTCTATACTAGGATTATCTGTTTCTCCATTAACAAGCAGGAAATGTCCTCATGTTTGGGTGACATTATTGACTGAGTCCCACACATAATGCTCCCCAGCTTCCAAAGGAAGCTTTTGGGAGGTACATTGCACCTGCCTTTCCCACTTGCCATGGCACCATACTCTCCAATCTTCTTTTTTCCCATGGAGCCCCTAGGACATGTTCTTGCAGTCCAGAAAAATGATTTTTCTATCTGGCCCTCGTGGCTGGGTTGCCTTTTTATTTCTTTTCCACCTGTTGTTGATTAGTCATTTTTCCCTTTTTAGTTTTTTTGTTGTGTTTTTTTTCTATGCATTTTTGTGGGTTTTTTCCCTCTTCAGGGTGGGTTTCCCACTAACATCAGTTTTTCAGTTTGACTTTGTTGAGATGGTGTTTTTCAGCATGTCTAAGCCTGCTAGTGGCTTTAAGAAATGCACCAAGTATGGCAAGACCATTTCTGTCACCAACCGACATAATTGGTGCTTGCAATTCTTTGGGCCCGACTATGAGCTAGCATCCTGCAAAAAAGGGCGGAAAGTTTGAGAAAAGTAGGAGGCATCCCTCTTCGGCTCATCTGATTCAACATCGATCTCCTCGTCTACGCCTGAGAAAAGTTCTGAGGTGGCCAAGGGGAAGGAGCAGCATGCTCAGTCGGAGCAGACTGGCCTGAGTGACAAGGGGAGACTCCTTGCAAAGACTCCATCGACATTGAAGGGTGAGCACTGGGAGAAGTTCCAGGTGTAGTATCATCGCAGCCCTTCTTGATGCAATGCAGAGAACGATGGTCAGGAGCGGCTGGCTGGCCGAGCTTCCTCGGCGTGAGGACCCATCCTGGACGGCAGAGACTACTCTCAGTGCCCAAGAGGGCAGCTGGATGTCTCCTGATGCACCTATCGTCATGGAGTTCCTGCCTGAGGTGTTGACCCCGTTGTCTGTGACTGCAGCATTGGCCCCCTTGCAGGCAGTGGTTCTGAAGGAACGCCTTCAGGCCCTCGATGCTCACTTGGTGGCAGTGTAAGCCTTGTGGCATGCAGGCTTCGCGGTGTGGAGAGCTTCTCACCTCACTCCTTCCAGCCTATTCTGGAGACCCATGCCCTGCCCACTGAGTTAGGGACATTGAGTTGGGAATTCGGTAATAATTCTAGGTGTCAGAGTCTGAGGCACAGGGACATCACCATTGGCATGCCAGGCAGCACGAGGGCCATCAACATCCTCCTCCTCCTAAGTCACGTAGCTGGCAGGAGGAGGAGACTCTGCATTTTCAACTTCCTCTCAGAATGCGAACCAGAATGGGAAATCAAGACAGAATCTATGGCGTCAGACCTTCCGTCCCGGACCTCCCATCCATCCCATCGCCTTCATCCGAATGGTGGGATTTCCAGGACTTTATTAAGGACATGACCAAGGCCATACCTTTTTTTTCTGGAATTGGAGGAGGAACCAAGGGTGGAGGAACTGGAACTACTCCAGTAATCCCTCAGCACCCTGGGAGGCGGTGAAGGTTCCCATCCACCATGACCTGCAGCGGCTGCTGCTGTGGCTGTGGGAGATGCGCTGCTCATGCTTCCGGTCATCAGCTGCTGGCTTTATTCCTCGTGCCAACTTTTGCGCAGCCCTCCTCCCCTTGGGTCCGATCTTGCAGTGCAAGTTGTGCAAACGGGGTAAATTTTCAGCCCATTGGTTTCTCATATGCCATCCTCCCATTTAACTTAATCTGTGTATCCTGTATCACTATGCATATAGATAACTCACTGAATATACAGAGTGATGCCGTGGTCATTATATTATCTATTTAGGCTAGGCCTGATATTCCATAGACCTAAACTAAATGTGTAACTTACCTGAAAAGTGGCTGAATATTGCCACTAGTTGGATAATTTTCTGACCGACCCTTGTCCTTCCCCCTAACATGGCCCACAAGTATACAATAATATCTGGCCATTATGCAATTTATAAGCCTGATACTATCTGTACATTTTTTGAAAATACATGGTTAAGCTAATTATGCATTTGCTAGCAAATTCCTAATTGCCTTTGCATATCAGTCTGATAGGACATAATTATTCCTTCATATGGAACACTCCCAGACTCACTAATAAACCTCTCCCAACAACAGATACAAAGCAGAAGTAGGCTGTTTCACTCAACCACTCTAACCAACTCCTGAACATTCCTCCGGAACAACTGGCAAGTCAATACAAACAGCTCCAACAACCACACAACTCACAAGTGAATGCAACAACAATAACCTGCCCTATCCACAATCTCATGCCTGAACACCGCTACATCTCCATTAGACCCCTGCCCTGTGAAGTGGATAAAGAAAACCAAAGGGGACATAAGCACAGCCCTAGCCCACATAGTCAACGAATCTCTCAAGCAAGGACACATGCCGGACAACCTCAAAATCTCCATCATTCGCCCAACCCTTAAGAAACACAACCTGGACCCCCTCGACCCCGCCTCCTTCAGGCCAATAGCAAGTCTCCCATTCACCGCCAATATCATCGAGAAGATAATTCAGCAGCAGCTCCAAGACCATCTGGACATAAACCACTCACTGGACCCGCAACAACATGGATTCCGCCTGTCGCATGGAGTCAAGACCCTCATATCATCACTACTGAACACCCTAATCAAAGGTACACAGGCCAAACACTCTGGATGTGCATAAACAGGTAGACAAAGGTGAGTCGGTTGATATAGTGTATCTGGACTTTCAGAAAGCTTTTGACAAAGTCCCCCATCAGAGACTTTTGGCGAAGCTAAAAAGTCATGGGATAGGAGGCAGTGTACTATTGTGGATCGGGAACTGGTTAAAAGATAGAAAGCAGAGGGTAGGGCTAAATGGCCAATATTCCCAATGGAAAAAGGTGAATAGTGGAGAACCCAGGGATCTGTACTGGGTCCGCTGCTTTTTGACATATTCATAAATGACCTGGAAAAGGGAATAACTAGTGAGGTTATCAAATTTGCAGATGACACAAAACTGTTTAAAGTTGTTAAAACCCAAGAGGATTGTGGAAAACTGCAGGAGGATCTGGATAAATTGGAAGATTGTGCATCCAAATGGCAGATGAAATTTAATGTGGACAAGTGCAAAGTTATGCACCTAGGAAAGAACAACCCACACTATAGTTACACAATGCAAGGCTCCACATTAGAAACCACCACCCAGGAAAAAGATTTAGGAGTCATCGTGGATAACATGTTAAAACCCTCCACCCAGTGTGCAGCGGCGGCCAAGAAAGCAAATAGAATGCTAGGTATCATAAGGAAAGGGATGGAGAATAAAACAAAGGATGTTATAATGCCTCTGTATCGCTCCATGGTACGACCGCACCTTGAATATTGTGTGCAATTCTGGTCACCGTATCTTAAAAAGGACATAGTGTTATTAGAAAAAGTACAGAGAAGAGCCACCAAATTGGTGAAGGGGATGGAAGGCTACTCCTATGAAGAGAGGCTAAGAAGGTTAGGGCTCTTTAGCCTGGAGACGGCTGAGGGGAGATATGATAGAGGTCTATAAATTAATGAATGGAGTGGAACGGATAAACGTGGATCAATTGTTTACGCTATCAGAGTATAGAAATACTAGGGGACATGTAATGAAGCTACAGGGTAAACTATTTAAGACAAATAAGAGAAAATATTTTTTCACTCAATGTGAAATCAAACTCTGGAATCTGTTACCAGAGGATGTAGTAAGGGCTGTTAGTATAGCTGGGTTTAAAAAAGGTTTGGACAAGTTCCTGGAGGAAAGGTCCATAAACCACTATTAAAAAGGGACCCAGGATATCAATGCTTGAACCAGTACAAGCATTGTGGAACCTGTGTCTTTTGGGGATATTGCTAGGTACATATGACCTAGATTGGCCACTGTTGGAAACAGGATACTGGGCTTGATGGACCTCGGTCTGACCCAGTATGGCATGTCTTATGTTCTTATGTTCTTATACTGAGTCCAGAAGGCCTCGGGGTTTGAGAAGCTTCAATTGCCTCACGTTTCCATTGTGGTGGAGTCTGTTTTGAAGCACGTGAAGAGTGCTAAGACGCACTCCTTGGTCCCACCGAATTGTGAGGCTTATACCCTGGATTCCTTCAGGAGGACGTGCTTCCAGGGTTCCATGCTGAGTGCCAAGATTCTGGCTTATCAGACCTACATGGGCATGTTCTCAAAGATGTTATGTTGGACCTGGAGGACTTTGCAGCCCTTGTTCCTAAGGACTGTCACGAGTCCCTTTGGGACCTAGTGGCTCACGGCAAGGATTGGTCGAAGTTCATGGTGCGGGGCACCTACGATGCCTTTGAATCCGCTGGCAGAGTAGCAGCTGTGGGCATCACAGCCCACTGAATGGCATGGCTGCAGTCTGGACCTAGAGCAGTGAGTCCAGGAAAAAATTGTCAGTGTCCCCTGCCAGGATGAGAACAGGATGGAGGACCTTGCCTTCATGGTCAACTGTCCAAGTCCCACCTCCTACCAACACAGTACAAGGAGTTCATTGGAGCCTTCCTCAATACCATTCAGGTGTGGGCCTTTCTGCCAGCGGAACACCTGCAGCGCCTTGTCGAGGTGGTGAGTGCGTTGTAGTGCCAGCACCACACCACGGCCTGCGAGCTGTTGAGAGCTCTTGGACACATAGCTGCCACAGTGCATGTCACTCCTAGGTGCGCCACTTCATGCAGCAGGCCCAGTGGACTTTGTGCATGTAATGGAAGCAGGCGTTGGACCGTTTGTGGGACAGGATAGTGGTCACTGTACCACTGGCGCAGTCTGTCATGGTGGCTCAAGCCGGACAACCTGCTGTGAGGCCTCCCATTTCAGCCAGCGGCTCCCTGCAAGACACTGTGGTAAGGAGAGCTGTGCAGAGGAAATGGAATGGGAGGAAAATGAGCCCTGTCCCTTTAAATCTGGAGAGAAAAGCAGTTCCTATAGAAACCACAATCCTCCAAGGCAGAGTATACCGAGCACTAAGCCCCGCCCACCTAGTGACGTCAGGGCTAGGTTGAGCACTGATGAGGTGCACGTGAGTAGGAAGAAGGGTGTGGTGCCTGAAAGGCAGCAATTTAAAAGTGCTTCAGTTTTAGAAGAAGGGAGGGCAGGCAGTTCTTAGAGTCCGTAGAGTTCCAGAGGCAGTTGATGCAGTTCAAGCAAGGGAAGCTGGTTCTGAAGAGGACAAGCGTGAAGTCAGAAACTTGCTGGGTCCTGAAGCAGGTACTTTAGTTCCAGTGGAAAAGGGAACTTCAGGAAGAAACCTGGCTGATCCACATGCAAGGGTGAATGAGAAGCAGAGGGTGTCTGGAACCCAGAGCAGGCAACAGTATCTAGTTCAAAGACGTGTTTCCAGGTGGGGAAACAGATTAAAGCAGCCCTTAAGCCTTGAAGGTAATGGAAATGTCTTATCTTTAATTCCTACCAAAAGCCAAGCTGAAGGAATAGTTAAAGAATTAAAAGACGGTGCTAAACGTTGTGTTCCCCTGAACCCTGAAAGGCAAACGTTTAATAAGCATAGAATATATGCCAGTGACTGCCAAGCCTCAACTCTGAAAGAGATTGCTAGCCTGTTGAAAGGGAGAGAAACTCCATTGCAAGAGCCCGTGGCTGGAGACCACAGGGAACAGCTGCTGTTAAAACTAAATGAGCTGATAAGGAAGGAGAATAGCCAGTCTCCTGATATACAGGATAAGAAAGATAGTCACAGCGAATCTATGAATGAGATGGAAATAGATTTGTTTGAAAACCCTAATGATTCTGTTGTAGAGGAAATGCAGTGTTGTTTTTGCATGGCCAAGAACCTGAATATGTGCTAATTCATTACCTATGTGAAGGACTGTTTCATGAAAGCAATTAAGGACTTGTGCTGCACATTGCTTAAAGAAAGGAAACCTGCTGGTAGTTGAAATACTGCCAAGTGTTTGCCTGCATAACTTGGGTAAAGTGAAAAGCTCTTTTGAAAGTGAAAAGCAAGAAGCTAATCTGAACAACAGATTAGAAGCTTGTTCCTCGCTGGAAGCTAAGAACTGATATTCAAAAGGACATTCCTGTATTTTTGTGTTAAGCCTGTTTTCACATTCTTTGTTTGCATTATTGGAGAATTATCCAATTTCAGTTGGGGTCATGAATACAATGCGGAGGGGAAATCCCGAAATAAATTCTCTGTTTTGCCTAATTACCGTGTGGTCACACTCCTTGCTCTAAAACTACATTACCCAGCAGCCCTCCTCGGCAGCCATCTTGGACAGAAGTAATAGTAGAGAGTAAGACAGACGAGCCCACCCGCTCCCAGGCTACCGCCTGGACGGGTGGACGCGACAACACTCATGACGGACTCTTCCAAACTCAACTGGGGTGCATACCTGGATGGTCTTAGCACCCAGGGACTGTGGTCTGAGCAGGACAGTCTCTATCAAATCAACTTCCTCGAACTTCAGGCCATAGTGAACACCCTCTGCGCCTTTCGTGCACACCTGGTGAATCAGGTGATCCTGATTCAAACAGTCAACCAGGTGGCAATGTTCTATGTGAACAAGCAGGTGGGGCATGGGATCATATCTCCTGTGCTGGGAGGTCATTCACCTCTGAAAGTTCGCCCTGCTCCATGGCATGGACCTTAGGATGACTTAACTGCCCGGTGAGCTCAATGGCCTGATGGATCACCTCAGCTGGGTGCTTCAACTCAATGAGTGGACCCTCAAGAGGGAGGTAGTGGACCAGATCATCTGGGAGTGGGGCACCCGGTAGTGGATCTTTTTGCCACAGCGCAAAATGCCCAGGTAGCCCGGTTTTGCTCTCTGAGGCCAGCCAGCGGTTGCCTGGCCTCGGATTCCTTCCTTTTCCAATGGGGGGGAGGACCTACCCCCTATACCACATGGTGAAAACTCTCCTGAAGCTCCAGGCCAAGAGGGGCTCCATGATTCTCATTGCTTTCTTACTGGCCTCAGCAGCCGTGTTTCCCTCTGCTGCTTTAGCTCTCACTGAGGGAGCCTTTTCGCCTGGGCTCTGACCCAGACCTCATCTCGCAGGGCAGTTCCTTGCTGCACTCCGATGTCCCTTCCTTGGTACTCACGGCATGGATGCCGAGAGGGTAGTCCAGAGAATAATCTGCCCGAGGGCATTACCAACATTCTACTGGCATCCTGCAAAGACGTGACATGCAAGACCTAGGTATTCAAGTGGCAGTGATCTTCCATCTGCTGCGCATGTATGGTGCTGGACGCCTTCTCTTACCCCATGAACCAGCTCCTGGAGTACCTCTTGCACCTTTCTGACTCCGGGCTGGTCTAACTCTGTACAAGTTCACCTCAGCGTGATTAGGACTTACCATTGTGGCTGTGGGAGGAAGTCCATTTTGGCCTATCCTCTGGTGGCCTGGTTCAGGAGGGGCCCCTTGAAGCCCCCGCTCAAACCCCCTATGGTCACTTGGGACTTCAATGTGGTCCTCAGCCAGCTGATGCGGGCTCCTTTTGAGCCACTGGGCTCGTATCTGCTGAAATTCTTGACGTGGAAGGTCCTCTTCCTGGTGGACATCACGTCGGTGCGACATGTCAGTGAGCTCCAAGCTCTGGTCGCTTATCCTCCATATACCAGTTTTCACCAGGTGGTGCTCCATACATACTCCTGCTTTCTGCCGAAGGTGGTCTCGGCATTCCACCTCAAACAGTCCATTGTCCTTCCGACATTCTTTCCCCGGCTTCATGTGAACTGTGGTGAGGCGGCCTTAGACACGCTGGACTGTAAGTGTGCGTTGGCCTTCTATCTGGAGTGCATGAAGGCGCACCATCGATCCACCCAGCTGTTCGTCTCCTTCGATCCCCATAGGCTGGGCTTGGCTGTCTCGAAGCGCATGCTATCCCTCTGGCTAGTGACCTGCATCACTCATGCGTATTCTCTGGCTGGGTTGAGTCTTGAGGGTCATGTCACAGCTCATAATGTCTGTGCGATGGCTATATTGGTGGCCAATCTCCCTTCTGTGTCTGCAGAGGAAATTTGCAGGGCTGCAATGTGGTTTTCGGTCCATTCCTTCGCAGCTCACTACTGTCTGGATGGGGATTCCCGATGGGACAGCAGTTTTGGCCAGGCCATACTTCGGCATCTCTTTGGTTCTTAAAGTCAACTCCTACCCACTGGCTCTTCTGTCCATCCAGGCCACTTGCTCAAAATCCCCTCAGGTTGATGTCAGCTGAGGATACTGAATCAGATGAGTCCCACGGCAAAACTACCTCTTTGGTCGTCTTGACTTCTACAGTTCTAGTTGCCTGGATGGGCTGCTAATCTCAGGTTCCTGTAGCTTGGGAGTACTATATATGAGAGCTTGTTTCCTGCTTGTTCATGGAGAAAGCTTAGTTACTCACCTGTAATAGCTGTTCTCCGTGAACAGCAGGAATAAATCCTCACAACCCTCCCACCTCCCTGGGGAGTTGCCTTTTTGGCTCCTGCTATGTTATTGTACTGGAGAGCATGGCGCCATGGCGGGCAGGAAGGCAGGCGCGCATGTGTGGTGTACTTCCCAAAAGCTTCCTTTGGAAGCTGTGGAGCATTACATGTGGGACTCTGTTGATGTCACCCATATATGAGGACTTATTCCTGCTGTTCACGAAGAACACCTGCTACAGGTGAGTAGCTACACTTTTCCTATGGTACACTGTGGAAACAGATACTGTCGTATGCTTTAGCTTTCTTTACAGTCTGGCTGATGTTTCAGCTGCAGTCAGTATTGAGTTTAGTTTTGGGGGTTCCTGAGATGGTTCAAGCTGGGGAGAGAAAGAAATAGGAAGGAGTCATTGGCAGTGACAGAGACTAGCTTTGGGGCTGGGGCAGGTCCTTTCTTGTGAAATATCAAATTTCTTATATGACAGATAAGGTACTTTGTGGCAGGAAGAGAGAGAGATAAGGTGACCTGAGTTCTTCACTCTCCCTCCCCCCATTGAAACTGTTATGGAGAGGATCTGTGGCAAGTACTTCTGAAAGAGGGGCTCAAGTTGGTACAGCTAAAAAGAAATGACTCTGGCTAAGAGCTGGATATCCGAGAACCGTTGCGCTGCTACTGTATATAGAAAGTGCAGCAGTTGGCTTTCAAAGCCATCCTTGCTTCCTGTGAGGCTTCTCCTTTGCATGATTTAACAAACCCTCCATGAAGGCTTCTGTGAGGGCAGCAGCAGTGGAAATCAAATTACTCTCTTGTTGTTTCACTTACTGCTCTCCTTTTCCTCTGCAGATTGATTGAACTACATTCACCTGATGGCAGAAACACCCTGATCCTGCGATGTAAAGATTCAGCCACGGCTCACTCCTGGTTCACGGCTATACACAGCAACATAACAGCCTTTTTACCACAGGTTCTACTGGAGCTGAATGCCTTGCTAGGGACCAACTGTGCCACAGGGAGTGGCAGGGACGTCAAACAGATCGGGTGGCTAGGAGAACAGGTAGAGAGATGTAACAGCGAGAGCAGCTTCCCAAAGTGTGCAGGATTCATTCCTTTCTCTCTAGTTAAAGTGGAAGGCTTCTGAAACATTTTCTCCTCTATTTGCAAAGCATTTGAGTGCCCAGACTTACTAGAATACTAAATCGTCTCGCCCGTCCAGTCCAGAACAAATGGATTATGTCCCTCTACCAGCAGATAAACAGAGACCAAAAGCGTGTGTGCTGTGTTCTGTATGTCCTCCTTGCTATTCTCTTGCCTCCAGAAGATGGTAGACAGGTATTTGGTGCCACATTTTGGCTGGTTTTGATGGGCCACAATTCCTGGGCCCAGTCGGAGAACTGCTTCCCAGGGAATACCTGGAAGTCCCTTACCTCTCCCTCTATCACCTGACCAAGGAAATATTTGGAAGAGTCCAGGTCCCTTTCCATGCTCATGTGTGCATGCTCTCTTCCCCCCAACCAAGGCTCTGCCCGGAGGAATCCAGGCCTTTCCATTTTTCTTGGGCTCTTGCTTTCTCCTCTATGGGCCTCAAATAAGGGAAAGGGGAGAGCAGGCCCTTCTGTTCTGCCCTTAAAAAATAATAAAATAAAACCGAGGGTGTGCTGAGATAAAGGGAACTCCTACTGACCTATTCTGCTGCTCACTACCTTTCCTCTCTCATCTCTCTCCCTACACCCCTACTTGGGAACTCTGCTTTTCTGGAGGATTGCTTCTGTCTGTGCCGTAATCTTACACTGCCAACTCCAGACTCCAATCCTTTCGCCTTGCTACCCCTTATGCTGGAACAAACCACCTGAGTCTGTGCGTCAAGCTTCATCTCTGGCCCTTTTCAAACCCAGATTGAAGACTCACCCCTTCGAGGCTGCTTTTTGATCCTGCTCCGTTTAGTTTCCTATGTGTTTCCTTACCATTCCCCTAGATGTATTGTCTGTCTAAACTAGATTGTAAGCTCTAATGAACAGGAACCGTCTATTCTCCAGGAACAAGCAGGAATGAGTCTTCACATATGGTATCATCGGTACCGACGGAGCCTGTGCGGGAACGCTCCCCAGCGTCCAATTAGAACGCTTTTGGGAGCATCCCACAGCGCCTGCGTGCTGCCTTCCCGCCTTTCCCAACTGCCTCTCTCCAGTTTTCCGCGGAGCCGGCAGGACGTAATCTCCAGGAACAAGCAGGAATAAGTCATCACATATGGGGTACGTCGGTACCGACGGAGCCTGCGCGGGAAAGCTCCCCAGCTTTTCAGATGAAAAGCTTTTGGGGCCTCCCACTGCACATGCGCGCTGCCTTCCCGCCTTCCTGACCAGCTCTCCTCAGTTCTTCTTTTTCCGCGGAGCCAGCAGGTCGTGTTCCTGTCACCGCTGAAGAATTTGTTACTTTTGTTTGTTTCTTTAGACCGCGTACCTGCCTTCCCCATACCGAAACCGGTATCGCCGGTCTTTCTTTCTTTCTATATAAAAAAAAAAAAAAAAGACTTTTTTATTTTCTTCAGCACAGCTTGGTACCCGTTGTTAGGCCTTAAGGCCTACACAAATTCTCCTCATGGAGAAGCCAGTCCCTGGTTTTAAAAAATGTACCAAATGCAGTGCTGTCATTTCTGTCACAGACACCCATGAATGGTGTCTCAAATGTTTGGGACCTGAACACTCCATACCGGACTGCCCATCCTGCACCCAGATGTCTAAACGCGGTTTGCAGAACCGGGCTAACAAGCTCCATGTGCTGTTTCCTTCAGAAGCATCACAGTCATCCAGGTCTTCCTCTCCGGATGGATCTCAGGTAACCAAAACTTCTGTGGGCAAATCCTCTAAAAGCAAATCTCTTTCTAAAGATCGAGAGGCTCTCAATTCTGAGTTCGAGGATTCTGCCCAGGCCAAAAAACCCCGGCGGGAGGTTCCGGCCTCCAAATCAATCATGGGGTCACAGGTTGACATCGATGGCACGGCCTCGACAGATCACCTGTTGGACTGCTCTGGGGTACCGGCCCATACCGGTACCGACATCCAGGCAGTAGTGGCGTCTATGGGCAGTACTGTCCAGACCATGCAGCAAGCCGTCCTGGCATTCATTAAGGCTGCGACGCCCTCGGTACCGATGTCATCGGTACCGACCCCGGTTCCGGTATCTACACCGGAACCGAGACCATCGACTTCTAAACGTCGATCGGTTCCGCATGCCGGATTCCGGCTTTCGCCCGGTACCGATCCCATGCCCGATACGCCCGATGTCGATACCGATCGGTATGCGTATCGTACATTGGCAGTACAGAGGGAAGACTCAGATACTTCTGATGAATTCAATTCCTCTGATGACTCTGCTGAGCTTACTCTTCCTGAGGAGCCCTCTTCTCCCAAGAGGAGGATGTCTCCTCCAGAGGATTTATCCTTTCAGGATTTCATTGTTGATGTAGCTAAAGCACTTTCTATTGCTACATCTTCTGAAAGAGAACCCAGATCAAAAAAATTGGACATTTTAGGATACTCAAAAGCTCCTAAAGAGGCAGTCACTCTGCCTGTCCATGAAATCCTTCAAGAACACTTGATGGATTTGTGGGAGACTCCTTTAACACTGTCTCCCCATTCCCGCAGGTTGGACACCATGTATCGGGTCCCTCCTTCGCCTGGGTTCCAGAAAACTCAGCTGCCTCACCACTCCATTGTGGTGAAGTCTGCCATGAAGAAAATAAAGAGTCCTAAAAGGCATTCTTCTACCCCTCCAGGGCGAGAATGTAAGAACCTAGACTCTTTTGGAAGAAAGATGTTCCAGGCTAGTATGCTTATAGCCAGGATCAACTCTTATAGCCTTTATATGGGCATGTATCTTGGGCAACTTGCCCTACAAATACAGAATTTTGCCCCCTTTATCCCTGATGATCAAAGGGCGGACTTCTTTTCCATGGTGACACAACTTTCAGAGGTCTCCAAGTTCTCCAACAGGGCAGCCTTTGATTCCTTTGAAGTTGCAGGCAGAGCTTCGGGAATTGCTATTGCAGCCCGACGTCTCGCTTGGCTCCAGGCTTCTAACCTAGAACCCTGGGTTGTAGATGGCCTCAGGAATCTGCCCTGTACCGGTGAGAACTTATTTGGGGAAGACTGGCAGATTAAAGCTGCTCAAATGGATGCAGAAAATGCCACTCTAGATAGACTTTCCAAGTCTACTTCTACCCCTACCAAAAAGAAGCCTTTTAAAAGGCCTTACTATAAAAAGACCAGATTTCCCACAAATACTGGCCAGCAATCTGCTCAGCCTCGCCTTGCGGCTAAGCGTCAACAATCTAAGCAGGTAAAGTCAAAGCCTGCAGTGTCTGTTACACCCCAGCAGGCTCAACCCCCTCAGGGGTTTTGACTTCCCTCTAGAGAACTTGCCGTTTCTGGCTCTAGAACAACCAGAGCCCCTCACCATTCCTGGAAGGCTAGCTCATTTTGCTCCCAGATGGGAACAAATCACAGCAGAGCAATGGACCCTCTCTATTATCCGAGAGGGCTACAAACTTCATTTCTCCAGCCTTCCTCCCCATACCATGGTGAGGCAATTCAGTTCTCCCCCATCTCTTCTGACCCTGTTGGGTCAGGAAGTCTCTTCTCTTCTTGCCCAAGGGGCAATAGAGGAGGTTCCTCCTCCACAACAGGGGTTAGGTTTCTACTCCCCTTACTTTCTCATAACAAAGAAGACAGGGGGCTTCAGACCTATCCTAGATCTGAGAGAATTGAACAGGTTTCTATTCAAGGAGAAATTCAAAATGCTCTCTCTGGGCCTTCTCCTTCCATACCTTCAGAGTCAGGATTGGCTTTGTTCTCTAGATCTCAAGGATGCGTACACTCATATACTCATCCATCCATCCCACAGAAAATATCTAAGATTTCTGTTCCAGGGAAAACATTTCCAGTACAGAGTACTACCCTTCGGTCTGGCCTCTGCTCCAAGAGTCTTCACAAAATGCATGGCAGTCGTAGCCGCATTTCTCAGAGGCATGGGAATCTTTGTCTTCCCATATCTGGACGACTGGCTCATCCGAGCTCCATCTCAATCAGAAGCCCAGATTTCTCTGGACCGCACAAGGCGTATTCTTCAATATCTGGGACTTGTGGTAAACATTCCCAAGTCCCAACTCATCCCTACTCAGTCCCTGGAATTCATAGGGGCCCAATTGGACTCCACCACTGCAAGGGCCTACCTCCCTCTGGTCCGAGGCCAAAGGCTAATAAGCTTGGCCTCCCAGGCTCAGTCCAGAAGTCACTTGTCAGCTAGAGAAATGCTGCAACTTCTGGGCCACATGGCCTCCACGGTTCATGTGGTGCCCTATGCTCGTCTCCATATGAGAGCAGCTCAATGGACATTGGCCACCCAGTGGTCTCAAGCATCGGGACTGCTGTCAGACCAGGTACTCACCTCAAAACGTCTGTTTTGGTCTCTCCAGTGGTGGACATCCTTCAAAAATCTGTTGTTGGGGACCCCCTTCCAACCTTCGTTGCCCCAAGCAACCCTCACAACAGATGCCTCCCAAACAGGGTGGGGAGCTCATCTTCAACATCTCTCCACTCAGGGAATCTGGTCTCCCCAAGAGACCACCCTTCATATCAACCTTCTGGAACTGCGAGCAATCTTCCTTGCCCTCACAGTCTTCCATACCCTCCTTGCCAATCTGACTGTCCTAGTTCAGACAGACAATCAGGTGGCCATGTTTTATGTCAACAAACAAGGAGGGACGGGCTCTCTGTCGCTTTGCAACGAAGCTCTCAGATTATGGGCCTTCGCCAGAGAGCACCAAATTCATCTTCTGGCAGTATATCTTCCAGGAGTTCAAAACTCTCGGGCAGACAGACTCAGTCGAGTTCTGCTCCCACACGAATGGTCCCTACATATGGACCAGATACGCAGAATCTTTCAGGAATGGGGGACCCCGGACATAGACCTCTTTGCAAGTCCGTGGAATGCCAAACTTCCCCGGTTCTGTTCCAGGACTCCGTGTCAGGGAGCTCAGGCCAACGATGCCTTTCTCCTGCATTGGGGTCAGGAATTCCTGTACGCTTTTCCACCCATTCCTTTGATTCCCAAGACTCTGTTCAAACTTCAGAGGGATCACGGATCCATGATCCTCATTGCTCCACGCTGGCCACGCCAAGTGTGGTTCCCTCTCCTTCTACAGCTCTCCCAGGGCTCCTCCCTGGACCTGGGAGCTGCACCAGACCTTCTGTCTCAGGAGCAGGGGACTTTGTGGCATCCAAACCCCAAGTCCCTACATCTCCGAGCTTGGTTACTGAAGGCTTAAGCCTTCAAGAGTTTAATCTTTCTCAACCAGTGAAAGATATCCTTTATGCCTCTAGGAAACCCTCTACCAGGCGTTCCTATGCTTTCAAATGGAAACGTTTTTCCATTTGGTGTGCTCAACAGGGTCTTGACCCTCTGGCACTTCCTTTGAATTCTCTACTAGACTATCTCCTGCATCTTTCCAATGCAGGCCTCAAGACGAATTCAGTACGAGTCCATTTAAGTGCTATTACAGCATCCTTAAAACCTATAAATGGACAATCTGTTTCCTCTCATCCTCTTATTGCAAGATTCATGAGAGGCCTAACCCTCACTAAACCTCCCATCCGGCCTCCTCCGGTAGCATGGGACTTGAATTTAGTTCTGGGTCAACTTATGAAGCCACCTTTTGAACCGTTGGTATCTACCTCCCTGAAATTTCTTTCCTGGAAGGTCCTTTTCCTTATTGCAGTCACTTCGGCTCGCCGCATCAGTGAACTGCAGGCTTTGGTGGCAAATCCACCTTATACCAGATTTCATCATGATAAGGTGGTCCTTAGGACGAATCCCCACTTTATGCCTAAAGTGGTCTCGCCTTTTCATCTTAATCAAGAGGTATATCTACCTGTCTTTTTTCCGGCTCCTCATGCATCCAGTGCAGAGAGGAACCTTCATACTCTTGACTGTAAAAGGGCTCTCGCCTTTTACCTCAATAGAACTCAGCCACATCGAAAGTCTTCTCAGCTTTTCGTGGCTTTTGATCCTTCTCATTTGGGACTTCCAGTCACCAAACGCACACTTTCCAACTGGATTGCTCAGTGTATTTCCTTTGCTTACCAGAGTAAGAACATTTCTCTGGAAGGCCATGTCACAGCTCACAATGTGAGAGCCATGGCTACTTCTATGGCTCATCTTCACTCTGTGTCCATAGATCAGATCTGTCGAGCAGCCACTTGGGCCTCGGTTCATACCTTCACAGCCCATTACTGCTTGGACAAGGACTCCCGCCGGGATGCCTTGTTTGGTCAGGCTGTCCTCAAACACCTGTTCCATACTTAAACAACTCCTGCCCACCTTCCCAGAATGGATGCCTGAGATCCATACGAAGATGGTTACCCTTGGAGGGGGATCTCCCAGGCATCTCAGCTAGGGAGTCCCCATATGTGATGACTTATTCCTGCTTGTTCCTGGAGATAGCATAGTTACTTACCTGTAACAGGTGATCTCTGGGAACAGCAGGAATTAGTCATCACAACCCACCCACCTCCCCTAGGAGTTGTCTCTCTATTCCTCTATCTTCCTGTCCTCTCTCTCTATTGTCTCAGCTTTAAACTCGAACTGAGGAGAGCTGGTCAGGAAGGCGGGAAGGCAGCGCGCATGTGCAGTGGGAGGCCCCAAAAGCTTTTCATCTGAAAAGCTGGGGAGCTTTCCCGCGCAGGCTCCGTCGGTACCGACGTACCCCATATGTGATGACTAATTCCTGCTGTTCCCAGAGATCACCTGTTACAGGTAAGTAACTGTGCTTTCCTGTCACCGCAGAAAATTCTTCTTTTTATTCTTACTTTTTTTATGGTCACGTCTGCCTTCCATCGACGCTACCGGTACCGCCGGTGCTTTTCTTTCTATTTCCTGAAGAATTTCTTCTTTTCTTAGAAATTTTTTCCTCTTTAGTGCCTGACGGTTTCTAGGCCACTAGGCCTCTACCCTTCCATTATGGAAAAGCCAGCCACTATCCTTAAGAAATGCTCAAAGTGTGGCGGTACAGATATTTTTTCAGACACTCATACTTGGTGTCTAAAATGTTTAGGTCCTGACCATTGCCCTCTGGAATGTCTCTCCTGCTGGAGCTCAAACAGAAGAAGTCTTCAGAATCGAGCACAACTCGATACCCGGTTCACATCGCTCTCGATGTTATCAGCTAGAGTATCTTCTTCTTCACAGGATCAGGAAACCAAACAAAAGTCTGTAAAGACTAGCCAGTCCTCGAGTGGTAGATCTCCTTCTCAGCATCGAGATGGCTTTGGCCTTGCCCTCGAGGACATCTTGGCAATAAAGCCCCAGCGGGAGTCTTCTGGCTCCAAAGCATTAACGGGGCTCCGGGTTGTTCCCGGAGGTTTTACCTCGATGAACATACCTGGGCCATGCTCGGTGGTTGTGGCTGCTTCGAGCGGTACCGACACCCCGGCATCGGCTATGGTGATGGACGAAACACTCCTCACCGATGAACGTAGTCTAGCACTCTCGGCTACTTCAGTACCGCTAGAGTTGCTGCAGACTGTTCCTTGAGTATCGGTATCGGTATCGGCATCGGTGTCGGTACTCTCTATGCTTGCTTCGACAGAATCGCTTCCCTCGATGCCGAGTCTGGAATCGATTTCTAGCATGGAGGATTCGGTACCGACTCGTCTCGGTACCGACCTCGGGCGGTACCAAAGACATCGCTTTAAAGAAAATCCGATGACTGAGATGAATCCATCGGTACCAAGGCTGATTTTTTTCCACAAGTCTAGCCTTTACCCCTCATGTTAGAGAGTCCTCCTCGGGGGAGATTTCTTTTCAAGCTTTTCTGCATGATATGGCAAAGCTACTTGCCATCTCTATACCTGGTAAAGAATCCCTACTGTGGAATTCAGAGACACTGCAATTCCCCTGGATTCCAGAGGAGGTGATCATGCTTCCTTTGCATCAGATCTTACAAGATCTACTGTTAAGAATGTGGGAAACTCCTTTAACGATATCCCCACATTCTAAGACACTTGACACTATGTACAAGGTGCCACCTCCTCCAGGTTTTCAAAAGACTCAGCTTCCTCATCATTCTATTGTTGTAGAATCAGCAATGAGGCGTATTAAGAGTGCAAAAAAGCACTCTTCTTATCCGCCAGGTCGTGAGTCTAGGACTTTAGATGCCTTTGGACGTCAATGCTTCCAGGCACCCATGCTTTCAGCAAGAATTATCTCATATATTTTCTATATGGGATTATCTCTTGAAGAGGTCACAAAGAACTTAAGGTTTTTGAACCCTTTTTTTCCAGAGCATAAAAGAGCAGACTATTCCTTATTAGTCAATCATGCTCAAAATATCTCTAGGTTCCTTAATTGTGCTTCCCTGGACTGTTTTGAGTCTATTAGCAGAACTTCTGCTATAGCCATAGGAGCACGACGCATAGCCTGACTCCATGCTTCAGACTTGGACAGATGGGTTCAGGAAAGGCTGGGAAATACTCCTTGTACTGGTGAAAATCTCTTCAACAAGGAGGCTTTATTTCAAGCTAATCAGTTAAGCACTGATGCTGTTGCTTTCAGAGGATTGTCAAAACTCTTCTCTATCCCAGCTAATAAAAATCTCATAAAAAGCTATCTCCAGGAACAAGCAGGAATGAGTCCTTACATATGGGTACGTCGGTACCGACGGAGCCTGCGCGGGAAAGCTCCCCAGCTTCCCAGAAGGAAAGCTTTTGGGGCCTCCCACTGCGCATGCGCGCTGCCTTCCCGCCTTCCTGACCAACTCTCCTCAGTTCTTCTTTTTCCGCGGAGCCAGCAGGTCGTATTCCTGTCACCGCTGAAGAAGTTCTTATTTTAATTTGTTTCTTTGGCCGCGTGTCTGCCTTCCCCGATTCTGGACCGGTACCGCCGGTCTTTTTTCTTTATTTCTTTAAAAAAAAAAAAAAAAAATCTTATTTTTCCCCACTTGGTGTGTTTGTCCTGTGAGGCCTAGGCCTTCACAGAATTCTCCCTCATGGAGAAACCAGCCTCTGGTTTTAAAAAATGCACCAAGTGTAGCGGTACTATATCAGTCAGACACCCATGAATGGTGTCTTAAATGTTTGGGGCCTGACCACTCCATTCCTGATTGCCCGTCCTGTTCTTTGATGTCTAAACGTGGCTTACAAAACCGAGCAGCCAAGTTTCACATGCTGTTTTCTACAGATACTCCAGCATCGACATCTTCCAGGTCTTCCTCTCCTGATGGATCTCAGGTAACCAAACATTCCTCTGGCAGGTCCTCAAAGGGCAAATCTCCCTCTAAGTATCGAGATGCCCCCGGGCTTGACCCTGAGGACCCTGCCCCAGCCAAACAACCCGGGCGGGAAGCTCCGGCTTCCAAAGCTCCTCCTATGGGGTTACAGGTTGACATCGATGGCACGGCCTTGACCGATCACCTGTTAGACTGCTCTGGGGTACCGGTTCAATCTTCCGGTACCGACATCCAGACAGTTGTGGCGTCTATGGATCATACAGTTCAATCCATGTAGCAGGCCATAATGGCTTTTATTAGAGCTGCGACGCCCTCGGTACCGCAGCCAGCGGTACCGACTCCGGTTCCGGTACCACAACCGATACCGGTACCCAGGGCATCCACATCGACCAGGATACCGATTCCGGTTCCCGGTTCTGGGGTTTTTCCCGATACCAATCCGGTACCGGGTACCCCCGATGTGGATACCGGTCGATATGCTTATCGATCCCTGGAAGCAAACAGACGATACTTCGAGTCTTCTGATGATTCTGATTCATCAGATGACTCTGCTGAAGTATCCCTTACTCTTCCTGAAGAGCCCTCTTCTCCAAAGAGGAGAATGTCTCCTCCAGAGGATTTGTCCTTTCAAGACTTCATCATTGAAGTAGCTAAAGGTCTCTCTATTTCAGTAACCTCTGAAAAAGAAGCTAGAGCAAAAAAATTAGATATTTTAGGATACTCTAAGGTTCCCAAAGAGGCAGTCACCTTGCCCATTCATGAAATTCTTCAAGAACATATGATTGACTTATGGGAGACTCCTCTCACCCTATCTCCACATTCTCGTCGTTTGGACACCATGTATCGTGTCCCTCCTTCTCCTGGTTTTCAAAAACCTCAGCTCCCTCACCACTCTATTGTGGTGCAGTCAGCTATGAAAAGGATAAAGAGTACCAAAAGACACTCTTCTACTCCTCCAGGAAGAGAATGTAGGACTTTGGATGCTTTTGGTAGAAAAATCTTCCAAGCAAGTATGCTTATTGCCAGAATCAATTCATACAGCCTCTATATGGGCATGTTTCTGAAGGAGATTGCATTAAAAATACGCCATTTTCTCCCCTTTATCCCAGAGGATAGAAAGGAGGAGTTCCTTCTTTTGCTAAAGCATACCCAAGATATTTCAAAGTTCTCCAACAGAGAAGCCTTTGACTCCTTTGAGGGTGCTAGCAGAGCCTCAGGTATTGCCATAGCGGCTCGCAGAATTGCTTGGCTCCAGGCCTCTGACCTAGAACCCTGGGTCCAGGATGGGTTGGGAAATCTGCCCTGTACAGGTGAGAATCTGTTTGGTAAGGAGTGGCAAATCAAAGCCACTCAAATGGATGCAGAAAATGCTGCTTTAGATAGACTTTCTAAGTCTACCTCTACCCCTGTCAAGAAAAAATCTTTCAAGAAGCCTTTCTACAAGAAGGCCAGATTTGCTACAAATACTGGCCAACAATCTTCTGCAGCTCGCTTTGCTCCTAAGCGTCAGCAGCCTAAACAGGCCAGGGCAAAACCTGCAGGGGCTGCTACAGCCCAGCAGTCCCAACCCCCTCAGGGTTTTTGACTTAATACTAGAGAACTTAACCTTTCTGGCTCTAAAACTTCCAGAGCCTCTCACCATTCCAGGAAGGTTAACTCATTTTGCTCCCAGATGGGAGCAAATCACATCAGAACAGTGGACCCTCTCTATCATCAGAGAGGGCTACAAACTACATTTCTCCAACCTTCCTCCCCATACCATGGTGAGATGTTTCAATTCTCCCCCATCTCTCCTAGACCTGTTGGGTCAGGAGGTGACCACTCTTCTCGCCCAAAGGGCAATAGAAGAGGTTCCTCTTCTTCAACAAAGGTCAGGGTTTTACTCCCCTTATTTTCTCATTCCCAAGAAAACAGGGGGGTACAGACCCATTATAGATCTGAGAGAATTGAACAAATTTCTATGCAAGGAGAAATTCAAGATGCTTTCTCTAGGTACTCTCCTTCCATATCTACAGAGTCAGGATTGGCTTTGTTCTCTAGATCTCAAGGATGCGTACACACATATACTCATCCATCCATCCCACAGAAAATTCCTACGGTTTCTGTTCCAGGGAATACATTTCCAATACAGAGTACTTCCCTTCGGTCAAGCCTCTGCTCCAAGAGTATTTACCAAATGCATGGCAATAGTGGTGGCATTTCTACGCGCCCTGGGAATTTTTGTCTTCCCATACCTGGACGACTGGCTCATCCGAGCTCCATCTCAGTCCGAGGCTCAGACTTCCCTGGATCGCACCAGACGCATCCTGCAGTATCTGGGACTTGTGATCAATCTGCCAAAGTCTCAACTCACCCCTACTCAGTCCCTGGAATTCATAGGGGCCTGGTTGGATACCACCACTGCAAGGGCCTATCTTCCTCAGACCCGTTGCCAACGTCTAGTGCACTTGGCCTCCCAGACTCAGTCCAGAAGCCACTTGACTGCCAGGGAGATGCTACAACTATTAGGTCACATGGCCTCCACAGTACATGTGGTGCCTTATGCTCGCCTACATATGAGAGCAGCTCAATGGACTTGGTCCACCCAGTGGACTCAAGCATCAGGAGCTTTCTCAGACCAAATAGCAACCTCCAAACGTCTCTTTTGGTCTCTCCAATGGTGGATGTCCACTCAAAATCTGTTGTTGGGGGCCCCCTTTCAACCATTGTTGCCCCAAGCAACCCTCACAACAGATGCCTCCCAAACAGGTTGGGGAGCTCATCTTCAAGATCTCTCCACTCAGGGCACTTGGTCTCCACAGGAGACCACCCTTCATATCAACCACCTGGAACTTCGAGCAATCTTTCTAGCTCTCAGAGTTTTTCATACCCTCCTCAGCAACATGACAGTCCTTATTCATACGGACAATCAAGTAGCCATGTTTTACATAAACAAACAAGGAGGGACTGGCTCTCTGTCGCTTTGCAACGAAGCTCTAAGATTATGGGCCTTCGCCAGAGAGCATCAAATCCATCTCCTGGCAGTATATCTTCCAGGAATCCAAAACTCTTGGGCAGACAGACTCAGTCGAGTTCTGCTTCCACACGAATGGTCCCTGCACATGGATCAGGTACAAAGAATCGTCCAGAAATGGGGAATCCCGGACATAGACCTCTTTGCAAGTCCGTGGAATGCCAAACTTCCCCGGTTCTGTTCCAGAATTCTGTGTCAGGGAGTTCAGGCCAAGGATGCCTGCCTTCTTCATTGGGGTCAGGACTTCCTGTATGCCTTTCCACCCATTCCTTTGATTCCCAAGACTCTATTCAAACTTCAAAGGGATCAAGGGTCCATGATCCTCATAGCTCCACGCTGGCCACGCCAAGTGTGGTACCCTCTACTTCTGCATCTCTCCCAAGCCCCCTCCCTGGACTTGGGAGCGGCTCCAGACCTTCTGTCTCAGGAGGAGGGGACTTTGTGGCACCCAAACCCCAAGTCCCTTCACCTCAGAGCTTGGTTACTGAAGGCCTAGACCTTCAACACTTCAATGTTTCGCAGGAAGTGAAGGATATCCTCCATGCCTCTAGGAAACCTTCCACTAGGCGTTCTTACGCTTTTAAATGGAAAAGATTTTCCATTTGGTGTGCTCAAAAGGGTCTTAACCCTCTAGCACTCCCCTTGAATTCTCTTTTGGAATATCTCCTGCATCTCTCCAATGCAGGACTCAAAACAAATTCGGTAAGAGTCCATTTGAGTACTATTGCAGCATCCCTTAAGCCCATCAATGGACAACCTGTTTCCTCTCATCCTCTTATTGCAAGATTCATGAGAGGCCTAACCTTAACTAAACCTCCCATTCGACCTCCTCCGGTGGCATGGGACTTAAACTTTGTTCTTGGTCAGCTTATGAAGCCACCCTTTGAACCCTTAGCCACTACCTCCTTGAAATTTCTTTCCTGAAAGGTTATTTTTCTTATTGCAGTCACCTCCGCTCGCCGAATCAGTGAACTGCAAGCTCTAGTGGCTAATCCACCTTATACAAGGTTCCATCATGATAAGGTGGTCCTTAGGACCAATCCCCACTTTATGCCTAAAGTGGTCTCCCCTTTTCATCTTAATCAAGAGGTATATTTACCTGTCTTTTTTCCAGCTCCTCATGCAACCAGTGCAGAGAGGAACCTTTATACTCTATATTGTAAAAGAGCTCTTGCCTTTTACCTCCACAGGACACAGCAACATCGAAAGTCTTCTCAGCTTTTTGTTGCTTTTGATCCTTCTCATTTAGGACTTCCAGTCTCTAAAAGAACACTCTCCAATTGGATTGCTCAGTGTATCTCTTTTGCTTACCAGAGTAAGAACCTTTCTCTGGAGGGCCATGTCACCGCTCACAATGTGAGGGCCATGGCCACCTCTATGACTCATCTAAACTCTGTGTCCATTGACCAAATCTGTCGAGCAGCCATCTGGGCCTCGGTTCATACCTTTACAGCCCATTACTGTTTGGACAAGGACTCCCGCCGGGATGCCTTGTTTGTTCAGGCTGTCCTCAGACACCTGTTCCATTCTTGAACAACTCCAACCCACCTTCCCTGAATGGATGCCTGAGATCCATAGGAAGATGAGGAACCTTTCAGGGTCTCATACCCTTGAGGGGATCTCCCGGGCATCTTAGCTAGGGAGTCCCCATATGTGAGGACTCATTCCTGCTTGTTCCTGGAGATAGCACCGTTACTTACCTGTAACAGGTGATCTCTGGGAACAGCAGGAATTAGTCCTCACAACCCACCCACCTCCCCTAGGAGTTGTATCTCTCTCTCTTTCCTTTCCTCTCTCTATTATCTCGGCTTTAAACTCGAACTGAGGAGAGTTGGTCAGGAAGGCGGGAAGGCAGCGCGCATGCGCAGTGGGAGTCCCCAAAAGCTTTCCTTCTGGGAAGCTGGGGAGCTTTCCCGCGCAGGCTCCGTCGGTACCGACGTACCCATATGTGAGGACTAATTCCTGCTGTTCCCAGAGATCACCTGTTACAGGTAAGTAACTGTGCTTTATTCCCCCAGGGGAAAAAGTTTTATCCATCTTCTACCCATTCTGCAGATGTTTCCAAAGATGGGCAACACCACACCAGGCTAAGAAAATCAAAACCTCAACAGGCTCAGCAAGCCCAGCAATCGCAGGGTTTCTGATATTTTATTCACTTTATCTCCAGGAACAAGCAGGAATGAGTCTTCACATATGGGTATCGTCGGTACCGACGGAGCCTGCGCGGGAACGCTCCCCAGCGTCCAATCAGAAAGCCTTTGGGAGCATCCCACAGCGCCTGCGTGCTGCCTTCCCGCCTTTCCCAACTGTCTCTCCTCAGTTCTTCTTCTTCCGTGGAGCCAGCAGGTCATGTTCCTGTCACCGCAGAAGAATTTCTTTATTTTTCTTTATTTCTTTTGTGTTGCGTCTGCCTTCTTCGACGCTCTACTGGTACCGCTGGTCTTTCTTTTCTTCCTCTAAAAAAAAAAAAAAAGGACTTTTCCTCAGTTTTTTCTTCAAGTGCACTTGCGTTTTGGGCCTTAGGCCCAAAACATTTTTTCCTTAATATGGAAAAGCCTGCCTCAGGGTTTAAGAAGTGCACAAAGTGTGGCGGTACCATTTCCGTCACCGACACCCACGACTGGTGTCTAAAATGTTTAGGTCCTGACCATTCCATCACAGATTGTATGTCCTGTTCTATGATGTCTAAAAGGGGTCGGCAGAACCGAGCTGCCAAGCTCAGTACCCTGTTTCCCTCTGATGCGGCTTCGGTGGCATCGACGTCTTCCAGGGCTGCTTCTTCCTCACATGGATCTCGGGTAACTAAGCATAAATCCAGCCGGTCCTCGAAGGGTAGATCTCCTAAGCATCGAGATGCCTCTGGCGTTGCCCTCGAGGATTCTGCACCAGCAAAATTACCCCGGCGGGAGGCTTTGGCCTCTAAAGCATCATCATCGGGGTTCCAGGATGATCTTGATGGCGTGGCCTCGACAGATCACCTGGTGCCATGCTCTGGGGTACCGGTGGCTTCACCCGATACCAACTTCCAGGCATTGGTGGCGTCGATGGATCAGAGGATTCTGTCCATAGAACGCAGTCTGGCGGCTTTCCTTGTGGCATCAACGCCCCTGGTACCGCAACAGACTACTTCACCGGTACCAGCTCCAGCACCGCCATCGGTACCGATCCTGGGTCCAGTGGCATCGACATCGGCTTCGGTGTCCGCTATGCCGGTACTCTGTCCTCTGAAGCCCTCCGGTACCGATACCCCGGTACCGGTTATTCCCGATACCGATCCCGGTCGGTACGGGTATCGGGCTTTGCAAGAGTATCCGGACAGACGATACTTCGATTTCTCTGAAGACTCTGAGGATTCTGAAGAGTCTGTCGATGCAGTGATGCTTCTTCCACAGGAGGAGTCCTCTCCTAAACGAAGGATGTCTCCTCCAGAGGACTTGTCTTTTCAAGACTTCATCAGGGAGGTGGCTCGAGGCCTATTCATCACGGTGGCCCCTGAGACAGAACCCAGAGCCAAGGAGTTAGATATTTTACAATATCCTAAAACTCCTAAGGAGGCAGCTACCTTGCCTGTTCATGAGATTTTGTATGATCTCATGTTGAGGATGTGGGAAGCACCTCTTACCACCTCTCCTCATTCTCGCAGGTTAGATACCATGTATCGTGTCCCTCCTTGTCCTGGTTTCCATAAAACTCAGCTTCCTCAGCACTCTATTGTGGTTGAGTCTGCTATGAGAAAGATTAGAAATGCCAAAAGACATGCCTCTAATCCTCCAGGACGTGAATGTAGAACCCTGGATGCTTTTGGATGTAGAGTCTTCCATGCTTGCTGCGAGAATTAATTCCTATAGTCTTTACATGGGAATGTTCCTAAAAGAAGTCACTGATCATTTGCAGACTTTAAGTCCTTTCATTTCTGAAGATAAAAGACAGGACTTTCTCACTTGGCTCAAACGTGCCCAAGATATCTCCAAATTCTCCAACCATGCAGCTTTCGACTCATTTGAATGTGTAAGCAGAGCCTCAGCTATTGCTATAGGTGCACGTAGAATTGCTTGGCTTCAAGCATCTGATTTGGAGATCTGGGTACAAGATGAATTGGGAAATATCCCTTGTACAGGTGAGAACCTGTTTGATAAAGATTGGCAAGCAAAGGCCAATCAGATGGATGCTGAAAAATCCGCCTTGGATAGACTATCCAAGTCTACAGATGCTCCTGTTAAGAAAAGGTTGTTCAAGAAAGCACCTTTTTCTAAAAAGGGAATATTTTATCCTGCTTATGTTCAGCGGACATCTTCTGCAGCTCAGTTCCCTACCAAACGTCAGCAATCATCCAAACAGTTGATCAATAGTTGATCATTGATCATTGTAATTAATTCATTTTGTTCACTTATGTATCCTTGTTACCTTGTTCCTTGTAAACAGTTGAAACACACTGCCTTGAAATGTTCTATGTAAACCGTCTTGATTTGTAGAAAGACGGTATATAAAAAATGTTAAATAAATAAACAGAACAAAGCAAAGGCTGCTAGGCCTCCTCCAGCCCAGCAACCTCAGCCCCCTCAGGGCCTTTGACTTTCCGCTAGAGAACTTAGCCTTCCTGGCTCTAGAAGGACCAGAGCCCTCCACCATTCCAGGAAGGTTATGTCATTTTGCTCCCAGGTGGGGGCAAATTACAGCAGAGCATTGGACACTCTCCATCATAAAAGAGGGGAACAAACTTCATTTTTCAAGCTTGCCCCCTCACACAAGAGTGCACCAGTTCAATTCTCCAACCTCCCTCCTCAACCTGTTGGGGCAGGAGATTGCCACCCTTCTCGCCCAGGGGTCAATAGAGGAAGTGCCTCTTCAACAACAGGGCACAGGTTTCTACTCCCCCTATTTTCTTATTCCAAAGAAAACAGGGGGCTAAAGACCCATTTTAGATCTCAGAGAATTGAACAGATTCCTAGTCAAGATAAAATTCAAAATGATTTCTCTGGGAACTCTGCTGCCATATCTTCAGAGTCAGGATTGGCTTTGTTCTCTAGATCTCAAGGATGCGTACACCCATGTTCTCATCCATCCAACTCACAGAAGTTTCCTTCGGTTCCTTTTTCAAGAGAAGCACTATCAATACAGAGTGCTCCCTTTTGGTCTGGCCTCTGCTCCAAGGGTGTTCACAAAATGCATGGCAGTGGTAGCTGCATTTCTGCGCACTCTGGGAATATTCGTATTCCCTTATTTGGACGACTGGCTCATTCAAGCTCCCACTCAGTCAGAGGCCAAGAGTTCTCTAGCCTGCACAATGCGTATCCTTCAGTATTTAGGGCTTATAATAAACATCCCAAAATCCAATTTAACCCCTACTCGGTCCCTGGAGTTTATAGGGGCTATCCTGGATACCACAAGGGCAAGGGCCTATCTCCCCCAGGCCCGTTGCCTTCGCTTGGTGCAGTTAACTTCTCAAGCAGAGTTGAAACCCCACTTAACTGCTCGAGAGATGTTAGTTACTAGGCCACATGGCATCCACCGTGCATGTGGTTCCTTATGCTCGCCTTCACATGAGGGCAGCTCAGTGAACTTCATCCACCCAATGGACCCAGGCATTAGACTGCCTGTCAGACAAAATAGCAAACACAAGTCGCCTCATTTTGTCCCTCCAGTGGTGTAAGTCCCCTCAAAACCTGTTGCTGGGGTCCCCCTTTCAACAGTCTCTACCCCAAGCAACTCTCACAACAGATGCTTCTCCATTGGGGTGGGGAGCTCATCTACAAGACCTCTCCACCCAGGGCATCTGGTCCCCACAGGAGAGTTCTCTACATATCAGTCTCTTGGAACTCAGAGCAATCTTCCTTGCTCTGCGGGTGTTCCACACCCTGCTCAGCTGCAAGACAGTCCTTATCCACACGGACAATCGGGTAGCCATGTTCTATGTGAACAAGCAGGGCGGAACTTGCTCTCTGTCGCTTTGCAACGAAGCTTTGCGACTGTGGGCCCTCGCCAGAGAGCATCAGATTCATCTTCTGGCAGTTTATCTTCCAGGCGTTCAAAACTCTTGGGCAGACAGGCTCAGTTGAGTTCTGCTGCCACACGAGTGGTCTCTACATGTGGACCAGGTGGCCAGGATTTTTCAGATTTGGGGAACCCCGGACATAGACCTCTTTGCAAGTCCGTGGAATGCCAAACTTCCCCGATTCTGTTCCAGAACTCCGGCTCAGGGGGCTCAGGCAAGGGATGCTTTCCTCCTTCACTGGGGTCAAGACTTTCCTGTATGCCTTTCCACCCATTCCCCTAATTCCCAAAACCCTGTTCAAGCTTCAGAGAGACAGAGGCCACATGATTCTCATAGCTCCACATTGGCCACGGCAAGTGTGGTACCCTCTGCTTCTACATCTCTCTCAAGCTCCCTCCCTCGAGTTAGGGTCTGCTCCAGATCTCCTATCTCAAGAGGACGGAAAGTTATGGCATCCCAATCCGCAGTCTCTGCATCTCAGGCTTGGTTGCTGAAGGCCTAGATCTCCAAGATCTTCATCTTTCTCAACAGATGAAAGATGTTCTTTATGCTTCCAGAAAACCTTCCACTAGACGTTCTTATGCTTTCAAGTGGAAAAGGTTTACCATCTGGTGCTCTGAGAAGGGTCTTAACCCCCTTGCCATACCCCTGGAATCTTTGCTGGAGTATCTCCTCCATCTATCTAATGCAGACATTAAAACAAATTCAGTAAGGATCCATTTGAGTGCTATTGCAGCTTCCCTTAAGCCTCTAAATGGACAACCTATTTCCTCTCATCCTCTTGTAGCAAGGTTCATGAGAGGCCTCCTTTTAACAAAGCCTCCCATTAGACCACCTCCGGTGGCATGGGACTTGAACCTGGTTCTTGGTCAGCTTATGAAGCCGCCTTTTGAACCTTTGGCTACCACCTCCTTGAAATACCTTTCTTGGAAAGTTATCTTTCTCATTGCAATCACATCAACATGTCGTATTAGTGAATTGCAAGCACTCATAGCTAATCCACCTTATACAAGGTTCCATCATGACAAGGTAGTCCTTAGGACTCATCCACACTTTATGCCTAAGGTGGTCTTGCCCTTTCACCTCAACCAGGAGGTCTACCTACCTGTCTTTTTTCCAGGACCTCATGCATCAAGTGCAGAGAGGAATCTTCATACCCTGGACTGTAAAAGCGCTCTGGCTTTTTACTTACAAAGGACACAGCAACATAGAAAGTCCTCTCAGCTCTTTGTTGCCTTTGACCCTTCTCATTTGGACTACCAGTCTCCAAGAGAACACTATCCAACTGGATTGCCCAGTGTATTTCTTTCGCCTATCAGAGTAAGAACCTTTCTCTGGAAGGCCATGTCACAACTCACAATGTGAGAGCCATGGCAGCCTCAATGGCTCATCTGAACTCTGTGTCTATTGACGACATCTGTCGAGCAGCCACTTGGGCCTCGGTTCATACCTTCACAGCCCATTACTGCTTGGACAAGGACTCCCGCCGGGATGCCTTGTTTGGTCAGGCTGTTCTCAAACACCTGTTCCATACTTAGTCAATTCCTACCCACCATCCCTGATGGGATGCCAGAGATCCATGGGGGGAAGTAGATCCCTGTCCCAGGGACACACAACTTCTGGGGTCTCTCCCTGGCATCTAAAGCTAGGGAGTCCCCATATGTGAAGACTCATTCCTGCTTGTTCCTGGAGATAGCACAGTTACTTACCTGTAACAGGTGATCTCTGGGAACAGCAGGAATAAGTCTTCACAACCCACCCACCTCCCCTAGGAGTTGCATCTCTCTATCTTTCCTTTCCCTCTCTCTCTCTCTCTTTGTCTCAGCTTTAAAACTCAACTGAGGAGAGACAGTTGGGAAAGGTGGGAAGGCAGCACGCAGGCGCTGTGGGATGCTCCCAAAGGCTTTCTGATCGGACGCTGGGGAGCGTTCCCATGCAGGCTCCGTCGGTACTGACGATACCCATATGTGAAGACTTATTCCTGCTGTTCCCAGAGATCACCTGTTACAGGTAAGTAACTGTGCTTTCTGTGTGAGGTTTAGAACTTGAACCTACTTCTTTTCAACAGAAGCATCTAAAATTCATCTCATCCATGCTGAGATATCAGTCATACATTGACTCAATCCTCGGCTCTGGGCATGAATCTCTTGATACAAGAGAAATCTATCTTTCTAGTTAAAAGCTATTAAGGACTATCATACCCTAGAGATAACAGGTTTCTCCTTTTTAAAACAAAAGGAGAACTAACAACGGGGTGAACTATACCTTTAACCTTGTCAGTTTCCTGTACGAGGATATCTGCAAGGGGACCCTATCCCTTCCAAGACTTACTAAATTGTAAGTCTTCTCAACTCTGTATTAATTTCTATCCCTCTTAGCCCAGACATTCAGTCTCTAAGAGTATTACTAATCAACTGGAGGGCTTATCCTCTTAAGTCATAGGATTTTCTTCACTACCTACTCCAGTAAGTAGTTTTCCATACAGAGTTTTCTCCCCCTTTTGCAGTTCATCTCCTTCTTACATATCTTTTTAAGGCAGCTTTTCGGACAGAAATTGGGTATCACTACTCCAAATTATGTCTGTCGGTCCTCTCCAGCCTATAGGACCTAACTTTTATGCTGCCTTAATAATAGATAATTCCAAAAGAGATCCAGAACTCATTTGGACTATTTATTGTTGCAGGCATCGGGCCTGTCTACTATTCTTAGCCACCTTCAGTTCTCTTTGGCTGGCTCCAACAGAATAGATTAGGTTGTACACTGGCAATTCAACAGCCAGATCTAAGCAACCTACAACATGCTCTCTGCAATTCTACAACAAAGCTCTGCAACTGTGGGCCTTTGCCAGAGAGCCTCAGAGCTTCTCCTAATAGGGAGCTGCCAGATAGTTATTAAGGGCTTCAGCTGGTAGACTCTGTCAATCATGTCCCTACATGACTGTTTTTTTCCTACTTTTACCATATTCCTTAAAATTTCCTTTTAAGAAAAGGTAACCAGGGTTTAGACCACGTGAAGGTGTAGAAAATTGCACAATTCCCTGGTTGTTCCACATCTCATTGGAACTTCCTCAACAGGGATGCATTTTTTTCACTGCAGTTGGTCCTTATTCACTACTTTCCTTCTAATTTCCTATACTTCATGGTAGCTTATGTTGAACAGGAGAACGCATGATACTCATGTTGCCCTCATAAAGAGGCAAACATGGTATCCCCTTATATTGCGTCTTTTTCTCCAGCTACTATTTGAAATTGTAGAAGGATCCAGACTTGCTGTCTAAGACTAAGGATCTCCTCTGCACTCATTCACGTATATCTCGAGACCTGGTTATTCAGGGGCTAGATCTTTTCAAGAAGTCTAATCCTATCCCTGTAAGTGAAGAACATATTATCAGTTTCCATGAAACATTCTCTATAGTTCTTCCATATTTAACCAGACAGAGATTCTCCATCAATATCCTCAAGTAGGTCTTAATCCTTCTTGTTGTTGCGTCAATCTCTATACAACATCTGACTTTGAAAGATTTGTCTACTGTCCATATTAATGCTGCCCCAGCATACCATAAACTCAGTGGACAACCAATTTCTATGTTAATTTACCAAATACCTTCTTTTACCGTTACCTTTTAGGTTATGTCACATCTGAAGCTCTACATGTAAAGTCATCATCATAAGTGACATCACTTACAAAAGACTTTTACTGATTTTCAAAAAATTGGAGGCTCAACGCCTAGTACAAATATCTTTCTCTTTCATTGGAATAAAGGGGATCTTAAAGACCTATCCTCTTTTTTCTGCAAACGGTATTTCTGCCTTTTCATCCAAACCAGTCAGATTTTCTCCTCTCTTCCTAGGACCTTATTCTGCTCCAAGGACAAGAAGTTCAATTTTTTGGACTTTTACAGAAGCTTTAGCTATTTCTCAAAAGTCCAACCTCATTGAACTCCCCCAGTACTTCTTCTGGGGTTAGTTCTGGCCATGAGGACTTCTCATCTCTTCCTGTATTGCAAAATTATTTTTCCCTCTACTTCACATTGGGGGAATTTCTTTGAGGATAATGATCTTGCTCTCAACCACAGACCCTTATTACCCTCAACAAGTATTTTTGCAATATCTTTGAGTGAGATCCAAATTAGAAAATTAAGACTCAACATTTTTCGAATATTTATGATTTACACAAGGACTCCCCTCTGGATACCTTGTTTAGTTAAGCTGTTCCACAGCATCTCTTTTTTCTTTTCTAGTTCAACTCCTACCCTCCATCCCTAGGATGCCTGAGGTTTTGAGGGATAAGCATGGCCCATCTTTAGATTGCAACATGCTGGGGCCTCCTCCAGGCATCTTAGCTTCGGAGTCCTCATATGTGAAGACTCATTTCTGCTTGTTCCTGGAGATAGCACAGTTACTTACCTGTAACAGGTGATCTCTGGGAACAGCTGGAATAAGTCTTCACAACCCACCCACCTCCCCTAGGAGTTGTATCTCTCTATCTTTCCTTTCCCTCGCTCTCTCTCTCTTTGTCTCAGCTCTAAAACTCAACTGGAGAGAGGCAGTTGGGAAAGGCGGGAAGGCAGCACGCAGGCGCTGTGGGATGCTCCCATAAGCGTTCTAATTGGACGCTGGGGAGCGTTCCCGTTCAGGCTCCGTCGGTACCGACGATACCCATACGTGAAGACTTATTCCTGCTGTTCCCAGAGATCACCTGTTACAGGTAAGCAACTGTGCTTTACATGGGCCTGTGCAGGGCTGCGTACGCCTTGTAGTGGTATAGAAATGATCAGTAGTAGTAAAGTAGGCAAATTGCTTGGGGAGGGGAAGATCCAGCATGGACAACTGCCATGAGGAGAAGAGGGGATATGGAGCAACAGTCACAGGGTCTGGTTGGACACGGAGTGGGGCAGCGGCACCAGTGGAATGTGCTCAGTATTCTCTGTCTCCTGCAAACGGATGCAGAGATTGGTGGAGCAGCCAGGGAAAGCAGTTGCAGCCCTGGTCATCTTTGCTGTAGGCATTGACCTCTGAGCCCTGGGATACTTGGAGGGCAGCTCCTGTGATCTGAGGAAAACTTGAGCAGTTGGATTCCACAGGATTCCTAGTTACCAGGGCAGGCACTGTTCCTTCGGCTCACTTAGCCTAAGGAACACCTGAGCTCTCTTGGATTCAGCAGCCAGAGGGCAAGGTTACACTCCCTGGACCTAGGGCTATCCAAAGGATATGAGGGGCAGGTTCCTCTGGAGGCTTCCGCAAGCCCACTCTTGGCCCAACAGGAGTATAGTATCTGCTCACAGCAAGGCAGAAGCGGCCACAGGGCAGAGCTGGGCTCTGGGTTCCCTAAAAAGGCTGAGATGCATTCGGTCTGTGGAGTATGCTGCAGTAAGATTTTTTTTGTAAAAGTTCAACATTGGCTGAGGCAGGGCTCACTGCTCAAGGTGAAGTGGAGGGTGAGTACTGTGCGATGTGATGGTCAGCTAGAGGAATCTTCATGCTCTTTAAAAACATAGAAACATGATAAAAAAAGACCACATGGCCTATCTAGTATGTCCTTCCATATCAACCACTACAACAGTCCCCTTTTTTCCTTTAGAGATCCTCTGTGTTTGTCCCATGCTTCTTTGAATTCAGATACTGTCCTTCTCTCTACCACCTCCACTGGAAGACTATTCTACAGATCCACCACTCTTTCCATAAAGAAATATTTCCACATATCACTCCTGAATCTATCCCCTTTCACCCTCATCCCATGTCCCCTCATAGCAGAGCTTGCTTTCAATCAAAAGAGGCTCTCCTCCTGTGCATTTATGCCACGGAGGTATTTAAAACATCTCAATCATATCACCTCTATCCCGCCTTTCCTCTAAGGTGTACATATTAAGATCCTTAAGTCTGTCCTCGTATGCTTTATAATGAAGACCACTAACCATTTTAGTAGCAACCCTCTGTACTGACTCCAGCCTGTTTATATCCTTTTGAAGGTGCGGTTTCCAGAACTGCACACAATACTCCAAATGAGGTCGCACCAAAGAGGCACTATCGCCTCCCTTCTTCTGCTGGCCATTCCTCTCCCTATGCACCCAAGCATCTGTCTAGCTTTTGCCGTTGCCTTTTCTACCTGCTTAGCTAATTTAAGATCATCAGACATAATCACGCCTAGGTCCCGCTCTTCTTTAGTGGACAAAAGTACTTCACCCCCTATACTATATTGCTCCCTTGGAGTGCTGCAGCCCAAATGCATGACCTTGCATTTTTTAACATTAAATCTCAGCTTCCAAATTCTAGACCCTTCAAGCTTAGCTAGATCCCTCCTCATGTTATCTATACCTTCCTGGGTGTCTGCTCTATTGCAGATCTTGGTATCATCCGCAAAGAGGCAAACCTTACCTGACAGCCCTCCCGCTATATCACTAACAAAGATGTTAAAAAGAATCGGACCAAGGACAGATCCCTGCGACACACCACTGGTAATCCCCTTCTCCTCAGAGTGAGCTCCATATCTCCAGGAACAAGCAGGAATGAGTCTTCACTTATGGGTACGTCGGTACCGACGGAGCCTGCGCGGGAATGCTCCCCAGCTTCCCAGAAAGGAAAGCTTTTGGGAGCATCCCACTGCGCCTGCGCGCTGCCTTCCCGCCTTTCCTGACCAGCTCTCCTCAGTTCTTCTTTGCCGCGGAGCCAGCAGGTCGAGCCCTGTCACCGCTGAAGAAGTTCTTTATTTTATTTTATTTCTTTGGTCGCGTGTCTGCCTTCCCCGACTCCGGACCGGTACCGCCGGTCTTTTCTTTCTTCTTTAAAAAAAAAAAAATAAAAATCTACACTTTTTTCTCCACTTAGTGTAATTTTTCTTCTAGGCCTCAGGGCCCAAGAGAAAATTTCCCTCATGGAAAAACCAGCTTCCGGGTTCAAGAAATGCACTAAGTGTAGCGGTACTATTTCTGTTACAGATACCCATGAATGGTGCCTTAAATGTTTGGGTCCTGAACACTCCATTCCGGATTGTCCGTCCTGCTCTCTAATGTCTAAACGGGGTTTACAGAACCGAGCAGCTAATCTCCATGTGCTGTTTCCCGCTGATGCAGCATCGGTAGCATTGACCTCTTCCCGGTCTTCTTCTCCTGATGGATCTCAGGTAACCAAACATAAACCTAGCAGGTCCTCGAAGGGTAGATCTCCCTCTAAGCATCGAGATGCCTCCGGGCTTTCCCTCGAGGATCCTGCACCAGCCAAACAACCCCGGCGGGAAGCTCCGGCTTCCAAAGCTCCTCCTATGGGGTTACAGGTTGACATCGATGGCACGGCCTTGACCGATCACCTGTTAGAATGCTCTGGGGTACCGGCACAATCTCCCGGTACTGAACTCCAGGCATTCATGGCGTCGATGGATCAGAATGTTCTGTCCATGCAGCGGGCTATTTCAGCCTTCATTCAAGCTGCGACGCCGATGGTGCCACAACAGGCTCCGTTGTCGGTATCGGCTTCGGTACCGGCACCAGCGCCGATACCGGTACCGACTGCATCGACATCGACCAGGATACCGGCTGCAGCGGTTCCTTGTCCAGGGCTATTTCTCGGTACCGATCCGGTTCCGAGGACGCCCGATGTCGATACCGCTCGATACGCGTACCGAGCGCTGGAAGAGCACCGTGATAGGCGGTACTTCGATTCCTCTGGTGATTCTGATTCATCAGATGAATCTCCTGAAGTATCCATAGCCCTTCCTGAAGAGCCGCCTTCTCCAAAAAGAAGAATGTCTCCTCCAGAGGATTTGTCCTTTCAAGACTTCATAAGAGAAGTAGCTAAAGGACTTTCTATTTCAGTAACCTCTGAATCAGAGCCTAGAGCAAAAAAATTGGATATTTTAGGATACCCTAAGGCTCCTAGAGAGGCAGTCACCTTGCCAATTCATGAGATTCTTTATGAACACATGATTGATTTATGGGAGACTCCTCTCACTCTCTCTCCTCATTCTCGCAGGTTGGACACTATGTACCGTGTCCCTCCCTGTCCTGGATTTCAAAAGATTCAGCTTCCTCACCATTCCATTGTGGTGCAGTCAGCTATGAAGAGGATAAAGAGTACAAAGAGACACTCTTCTGCTCCTCCAGGAAGAGAATGCAGAACCTTGGATGCTTTTGGTAGGAAAATCTTCCAGGCCAGTATACTTATTGCCAGAATCAACTCATATAGCCTCTACATGGGTATGTTTCTAAAAGAAGTGGCAGAAAAGCTGCACACTTTCCTCCCTTTTATTCCAGAGGATAAAAGGGAAGAATTCCGCATGTGGCTTAAGCATACTCAAGACATCTCCAAGTTTTCTAACAGGGCAGCCTTTGACTCCTTTGAAGGTGCCAGTAGAGCCTCAGGTATTGCTATAGCTGCTCGCAGAATTGCTTGGCTCCAGGCTTCTGATCTAGAACCCTGGGTTCAAGATGGCTTAGGGAAATCTGCCCTCTACAGGTGAAAATCTATTTGGCAAAGAATGGCAAATTAAAGCCACTCAAATGGATGCAGAGAATTCGGCTCTGGATAGACTTTCAAAGTCTACCTCCATTCCTGCCAAGAAAAAGACTTTTAAATAGCAACCAATAGTCTTTTTTCAAAAAGGGCAGGTTTCCTTCCACTTCCGGCCAACAATCTTCTACAGGTCGCTTTACCGCTAAGCGTCAGCAACCTAAGCAGGCCAGACCTAAGTCTACAGGGGCTGCTGTAACCCAGCAGTCCCAACCCCCTCAGGGTTTTTGACTTGATGCTAGAGAACTTAGCCTTTCTGGCTTTAAAACAGCCAGAACCTCTCACCATTCCAGGAAGGTTAGCTCATTTTGCTCCCAGATGGGAGCAAATCACATCAGAGCAGTGGACCCACTCCATCATAAGAGAGGGCTACAAGCTTCATTTCTCAGACCTTCCTCCCCACACCATGGTGAGACATTTCAATTCCCCCACATCTCTTCTCGACCTTTTAGGTCAGGAAGTGACTACCCTTCTTGCCCAAGGGGCAATAGAAGAAGTCCCTCCTCTTCAACGAGGGTCAGGGTTCTACTCCCCCTATTTTCTCATTCCCAAGAAAACAGGGGGATACAGACCCATCTTAGATCTCAGGGAATTGAACAAATTTCTGTGCAAGGAGAAGTTCAAGATGCTTTCTCTGGGCACTCTCCTTCCATACCTTCAAAGTCAGGATTGGCTTTGTTCTCTAGATCTCAAGGATGCGTACACACATGTCCTCATCCATCCATCTCACAGAAGATTCCTACATTTTCTTTTCCAAGGAAAACATTACCAATACAGAGTGCTTCCTTTTGGTCTGGCCTCTGCCCCAAGAGTGTTCACCAAATGCATGGCAGTAGTTGCTGCATTTCTACGCACTCTGGGAATATTTGTCTTCCCATACCTGGACGACTGGCTCATCCGAGCCCCATCTCAGTCAGAGGCCCAGACTTCTCTGGACCGCACAAGACGCATTCTGCAGTACCTGGGCCTTGTGGTAAACCTCCCAAAGTCTCAGCTTACCCCTACTCAGTCCCTAGAATTCATAGGGGCCTGGTTGGATACCACTACTGCAAGGGCTTACCTTCCTCAGGCCCGTTGCCATCGTCTAGTGCAGTTAGCCTCCCAGATTCAGTCAAAAAGCCACTTAACTGCCCGGGAGATACTACAACTGCTAGGCCACATGGCTTCCACAGTGCATGTGGTTCCCTATGCTCGCCTACACATGAGAGCAGCTCAATGGACTTTGTCCACCCAGTGGACTCAGGCTTCAGGAGCTCTCTCAGACCAAATAGCAACCACCAAACGTCTCTTTTGGTCTCTCCAATGGTGGATGTCCACTCAAAATTTGTTGCTGGGGTCCCCCTTCCAACAGTTGTTACCCCAAGCGACCCTCACAACAGATGCCTCCCAAACAGGTTGGGGAGCCCATCTACAGGACCTCTCCACTCAAGGCACTTGGTCCCCACAGGAGACCTCCCTTCATATCAACCACTTGGAGCTTCGAGCAGTTTTTTTAGCTCTCAAGGTCTTTCATATCCTCCTCAGCTACAAGATAGTCCTCATTCATACGGACAATCAAGTAGCCATGTTTTACATAAACAAGCAAGGATTAACTGGCTCTCTGTCGCATTGCAACGAAGCTCTAAGATTGTGGGCCTTCGCCAGAGAGCATCAAATCCATCTCCTGGCAGTATACCTCCCTGGAGTCCAAAACTCTTGGGCAGACAAACTCAGTCGAGTTCTGCTTCCACACGAATGGTCCCTGCACATGGATCAGGTAGTCAGAATCTTCCAAGAATGGGGAACCCCGGACATAGACCTCTTTGCAAGTCCGTGGAATGCCAAACTTCCCCGGTTCTGTTCCAGAATTCCGTGTCAGGGAGTTCAGGCCAAGGATGCCTTCCTCCTTCATTGGGGTCAGGGCTTCCTGTATGCTTTTCCACCCATTCCCTTGATTCCCAAGACTCTGTTCAAACTCCAGAGGGATCAAGGATCTATGATCCTCATAGCTCCACGCTGGCCACGCCAAGTGTAGTACCCTCTACTTCTGCATCTCTCCCAAGCCCCCTCCCTGGATTTGGGAGCTGCTCCAGACCTTCTGTCCCAGGAGGAAGGGACTTTGTGGCACCCAAACTCCAGGTCCCTTCACCTCAGAGCTTGGTTACTGAAGGCCTAGACCTTTAGGGCTTGAATCTGTCTCAGCAAGTGAAGGATATTCTCCATGCTTCCAGAAAACCTTCCACCAGGCGTTCCTATGCTTTTAAATGGAAAAGATTTTCCATTTGGTGTGCTGAAAAGGGTCTCGACCCTCTAGCACTACCTTTAAATTCTCTGTTAGACTATCTCCTGCATCTTTCTGATGCAGGACTTAAGACAAATTCAGTAAGAGTCCATTTGAGTGCTATTGGAGCATCCCTTAAGCCCATCAATGGACAACCTATTTCCTCTCATCCTCTCATTGCAAGATTCATGAGAGGCCTAACTTTAACTAAACCTCCCATTAGGCCTCCTCCGGTGGCATGGGACTTAAATTTGGTTCTTGGTCAGCTTATGAAGCCACCTTCTGAACCCTTAGCCACTACCTCCTTGAAGTTCCTTTCCTGGAAGGTTATTTTCCTCATTGCAGTCACTTCAGCTCGCCGCATCAGTGAACTGCAGGCCTTAGTGGCTAATCCACCTTATACAAGGTTCCATCATGACAAGGTGGTCCTTAGGACAAATCCACACTTTATGCCTAAAGTGGTCTCACCTTTCCATCTTAATCAGGAGGTATATTTACCTGTCTTTTTTCCAGCTCCTCATGCATCCAATGCAGAGAAGAGTCTTCATACTCTGGATTGTAAAAGAGCTCTTACTTTTTACTTACAAAGGACACAGCAACATAGAAAGTCTTCCCAGCTTTTTGTTGCTTTTGATCCTTCTCATTTGGGACTTCCAGTCTCTAAGAGAACACTGTTCATTTGGATTGCTCAGTGTATTTCTTTCGCCTATCAGAGTAAGAACCTTTCTCTGGAGAGCCATGTCACAGCTCATAATGTGAGGGCCATGGCCACCTCTATGGCTCATCTAAATTCTGTGTCCATCGACCAGATCTGTCGAGCAGCCACCTGGGCCTCGGTTCATACCTTCACAGCCCATTACTGCTTGGACAAGGACTCCCGCCGGGATGCCTTGTTTGGTCAGGCTGTTCTCAAACACCTGTTCCACTCTTAAGCAACTCCTACCCTCCTTACCTGGATGGATGCCTGAGATCCATAGGAGGAAGTAGACCCCTTCCCAGGGTCTCATATCCTTGGGGATCTCCCAGGCATCTTAGCTAGGGAGTCCCCATATGTGAAGACTCATTCCTGCTTGTTCCTGGAGATAGCACTGTTACTTACCTGTAACAGGTGATCTCTGGGAACAGCAGGAATAAGTCTTCACAACCCTCCCACCTCCCCTAGGAGTTGTACCTCTTTTTTCTGTCTTTCCTTTCCTCTCTCTCTCTATTGTGTCAGCTTTAAACTCGAACTGAGGAGAGCTGGTCAGGAAAGGCGGGAAGGCAGTGCGCAGGCGCTGTGGGATGCTCCCAAAAGCTTTCCTTTCTGGGAAGCTGGGGAGCGTTCCCGCGCAGGCTCCGTCGGTACCGACGTACCCATATGTGAAGACTTATTCCTGCTGTTCCCAGAGATCACCTGTTACAGGTAAGTAACTGTGCTTTACCTGTACCCTTTGTCGCCTCCCACTCAACCAGTTTCTAACCCAAGCAGTAACTTTATGGTCCATCCCTAGGGTGCTCAGTTTTGCTTATAAGTCGCCTGTGAGGAACGGTGTGTCAAAGGCTTTACTGAAATATAAATATACTACATCTAGGGCTCTCCCTTGGTCTAACTCCTTGGTCACACAGTCAAAGAAATCAATCAGATTTGTCTTACAAGACCTGCTTTTGGTGAATCCACTCTGATCCTGTAATCTGCTGAACTTCAGAAACCTCACTATTTTCTCTTTCAGCAGCGCTTCCAATAATTTACTCACCACTGAAGTTGAACTAACCGGCCTGTAGTTTTCAAGCACATCGTTATTTCCATTTTTGTGTGAAGGGACCACATGTGCCTCTCTCCAGTCTTTTGGCTCCACTCCCGACTCCAACAAGGCATTGAAAAGGTTGGTCAGAGGATCTGCTAGAATACCCCCAAGTTTCCTCAGTATTCTAGGGTATATCTCATCCGGTCCCATCGCTTTGTCTACTTTAGGTTTAGCTAGTTTCTCACGAACACAGTCTTCTGAAAATTGTTCAAGATGCCCCTTGCTTCTGTTCCTGTTTGTGGGCGTTTTCTGAGGTTCTGCTCCTGGTACTTCATCTGTGAACACAGAACAGAAATATTTGTTAAGCAATTCTGCTTTATCCTCATCAGCTTCTACATATTCCTCCCCTTCACCCTTGAGTCTGACAATACCACTTTTGCCCTTCCTCTTCTCACTAACATATCTGAAAAATGTCTTATCCCCCCATTTATCTGCATTGGCTATTTCCTCCTCTTTTTGAATCTTTGCTTTCCTGACTACTTTGCTAGCTTCTGTAAGTTTTTCCAAATATAGATGCCTGTCTTCCTCTCTCCGTAATCTTTATCTTTATTTAACACTTTATATACCGCCCTTGTCGGGATGTGAGAGCGGTTCACAATAAAAAAAATATATAAATGCTAGCGCCATAGGAAGAAAGGAACTCCATTATTAGATAAAAGGAAAGATTGACCAGAGGGGTCACCTAGAGACAGGCAGAAAAAAAATGTTAACTAAACAGAACTATTGGGAGGAAGGTCATAATCTCTTGTATTTTATGAAGGCCTCCCTCTTTTTCTTCATTTTTTCAGGTGCTTCTTTCGAAAACCATAGAGGTCTCCTTTTCCTTTATTTACCATTTTAACAAAAAAGGTTGGATGCCCTTAAAATATCCCCTTTCAGTTTTGCCCACTGTTTTTCTACATCCCCCAGCTGTTCCCATACCGCTAATGACTCCCTGAGTTATTGGCCCATCTTGGCAACGTTAGTTTTCCTAAAGTCTAAGAACCTTGCTTTTGAATGCATTTTATCAGCCCTAGTCTCAATACTGAACCACACCATGTTGTGATCACTGGAAGCAAAATGATCTCCTACTATAAATTCAGAAACACTTTCACTATTGGTAAGCAGCAAGTTCAGTATGGCCCCTTCATGTGTGAGTTCTGTTACCAGTTGCCTGAATAGTTCTCCCCTTAGAGAGTCCAGGATCTCCTTACTACTTTATGATACTACAGCAGGGATGTGCCAAGAAACATCAGGCTTTTTGAAATCTCCTATCAGTAGCACTTCCCCTTTCCTAGTAATACTGTGTATGTCTTCAATTAACTCTCCGTCCACCTCTTCCTCCTGTGAAGGAAGTCTGTATATCACACCAGTGCGAATAGATTTCTCTTTCCCTCTTTCTAGTTTAACCCACAATGCCTCCTCTCTCCCTTTTAAGCTCTGTAGTTCCAAAGCTTTAATATTATTTTTTACATAGTGCCACTCCTCCTCCCTTTCTTCCTACCCTTTTCTTTCTGAATAATGTATAGCCTGGTATAGTTACATCCCAGTCATAGTTTTCTGTGAACCATGTTTCTGTAACTGCCACTAAATCCAGGTCAGCTTCTCCCATTAAAGCTTCAACATCTGGGATCTTATTTCCCATGCTATGGGCATTTATACACACCGCTTTCCATATGTTGCTTCTTTTACCTATTTCCATAAAGGTATCTAATGTTTCACTTACTTGGGGGCTTTCACTTACCTGAGGGCTTTCTTCATCCATCCCCAACGAATCTAGTTTAAAGCCCTCTTCAGTAGATTAGGCAATCTGCTACTGAAGACATGTCAATCTTTCTTGGACAGATGGACACCATCTCTGCTCTGCAACCCTTGGAACAGCATCTCATGGTCCAGGAAACCGAAATGCTCTCAATGACACCATCCACACAGCCATGCATTCATCTCCAGGATGCGAGCCTCTCTGCCTTGGCCTTTACCCTCAACAGGGAGGATTGAAGAAAACAGCACCTGCACCTCTATCTGCTTCACCCAGAGCCATGAAGTCACTTTTTTTTTTTTAACTTGAAATTTTTATTGGTTTTACTGAATACTGAACAAGAAAAACAGTCTGTAGCAGTAACAATTTTCCCCCTCCCTCAATCCCAAGCCCAAATACACCACTGCAACACAAGTGTAAGAAAACAAACAAAAGCTAACAAAAGCTACATACATGTCCCTATAAATCCTACCCACCCTCCCCCTTCCCCTAAGTCCCCCCTCCCCCCATTCCAGTAGCTTGTGCCTCTAAATAGACCACCAAAGGTTTCCACCGCTTAGAAAACTGCGCCCCCTGCCCCCGCTGGAGTGCGGTAAGACGCTCCATATTCAAAACCCTGTGTAGTCGGGTATGCCACTGAGATAGCTCCGGCGGCGCACTCTGCTTCCACTTCCATGCAACATCGCATCTAGCCGCAACAAGGCATGTAAGAAGCAATTTACGCCATCGAAAATCCAGGGCATCCGGCCACACCCCCAACAAAAATAAGGATGGGCTCAATTCCGGCACCACCCCAAAAATCACCCCCAATTGATCTCGAATCATCAGCCAATACTGAGCTATCACGGGGCAGTCCCACCACATATGGAGATATGTCCCCCGGGCACCGCAGCCTCTCCAACAAAGGTCCGAGGCCCCAGGGAACATCCGCTGATAGCGAACCGGAGTGTAGTACCATCTCATCATTAGTTTATACGCATTTTCCTGAATAAGGGTGCAGATTGAGGATTTCGATATCCCCTTAAAAATTGCCAACCACTCCTCCTCATCCCACTGCACCCCCAGATCCTTTTCCCATTCTAACATATAATTAGGTCTACCCGCCCCTTTCTGAACTCTTTGGAGGCTATTATACAGCAGTCGAATCAATCCTCTGGATTGCTGATGGCCAAGCCAGAGGGCCTCCAGGTCATTAGGGCCCTCTGTCATCTTATCCAGGTTGTCCTTCCGCCGCAAATAATGCGTCACCTGTAGGTGCGCAAACAAGTCCCGGGACCCCAGCTGAAACTCGGCCTTTAATTGCTCAAAGGACTTGGGTTCCCCCATATCAATCAATTGCATAAAATTATCCAACCCTTTCCGGGCCCAACTAAGAAAAATGCCCTCCCTTCCCGGGCCAAAGGCAGGGGTAGCCCGAATGGGGGCCAACAAGGAATGCCCTACCCAGACAGTAATCCGCTTCCATCCCCGCTGCCATTCATCCCATAAATGTCGTATGAAGGGATTCGGGGTCCATTCCCCCCTAAGCACCCCCTTCTGTAGCCAAGGGAGATGCGGGAGATGCCAACCCTCCACCCAGAATTGTTCAAGGCCATAGAATCGTTTAGTAGTTGCAGATTCCCGCCACTCCACCACCTGTCTCATCTGGGCGGCCAAATAATAATCCTCAATCCGTAGCATTCCCAGCCCCCCAGTCCTCCGAGAACGATACAATACTTGACGCGCTATGCGTGGGGGTCGATGCCGCCACACAAAGAGGAACATTTTCCTTTGTAAGCGTTGGAGGACTAGACGGGGCACCCGCACCGGTAAGACTTGAAAAAAGTACAGTAGCTTAGGCAGCACCATCATCTTAAGGGTAGCTATTCTACCGAGCCAAGAGATATCCTCCTTATTCCACTTACCCAGATCCCTCTCGATCTGGTCTAGCAAAGGGGGGTAATTCGCCCCATACAACCTCACAGGGTCCGCCGTTAAGCGGACCCCCAGATACTGAATATCCCGGGAAGCCCAACGGAATTTATAATTCCCTTGCAGATGCGACACCAAGGAATCGGACAGGCTGACATTGAGCGCCGCCGATTTATCCCAATTAATTTTGAAGCCCGCTACCTTCCCATATTGCTGTAATTCGTTCATATAAATGGGTAAAGCTAGGATAGGGCTGGTCACAAACAATAGCATATCATCGGCGAACAACGCCACTTTATGCTCCTCCGTACCCACCCGGAATCCCTGGGCATCCGGATTACTGCGCAAACGCCTCGCCAGCGGTTCCATAGTCAAAGCGAATAGCAAAGGAGATAACGGGCACCCCTGACGAGTCCCCCGTGTCAAGGGGAAAAACTCCGAATAGCGGCCATTCACTTTCACAGCTGCTACCGGGCTAGCGTAGAGCGCTTTAATCCAGGCCATCATATTTACCCCAACCCCTATTTTGTCCAGCACCGCAAACATAAAGCTCCACTCCACCCGGTCGAAAGCCTTCTCAGCATCGACACTTAGCAACAACAGGTCCTGATTGAGCTGCCGCGCTGACCACATCACCTGAATGGTTCGCCGTATATTATCCCCCGTATTCCTCCCATGAATGAACCCAGTTTGATCCGACTGGATCACCTTAGGCATAAGGGCCCCAAGGCGATTCGCCAACACCTTTGCAAGGATCTTCCCATCCGTATTTAGTAACGAAATTGGACGATAAGAGCCACACAAAGCCGGGTCCCGGCCCGGTTTTACCAACACAGTAATCCCCGCCTGCTGCATGGAGGGTGCTAGCGGTTTGCCTTGCAATACCTCATTAAAAAGCCGCTGCAATAAAGGGGCCAACCGCTCCGCAAATTTTTTATAAAACAGAGCCGGAAAACCATCCAAGCCAGGCGACTTATGCAGAGCCAGGCCTTTGATTATTAATCCAATTTCCTCCAAGCCAATCGGCCGATTAAGCATTTCCCTATCCAGATCTGTAAATTCTGGGAGTCTATCCCCATCTTCCAAATATTCCCCCGCTCGATATTCTAATCCTCCAGATGAGCTGGTATATAATGTCTGATAATAGTGCACAAATTGCTCCCGAATCGCCTTGGTGCTAAACAACAGTTGGTCTCCGGGCCCCTTAATTTTAAGTATGGCAGATCTGCGCTCCTGATCCCGCAGCTTCCTAGCTAGCAATGTGCTAGCCTTATTATTAAAAGCATAGTAATGCTGATTAACCCGTTGCAATTGATAGTGGATGGTTTCCGTCCGCAATTTCATTAACTGCGACCGAGCACAATCCAATGCGGCCCGCACTTTCACTCCCCCCTCACTTTTATGACGCTTTTCCAGCTCCGAAATCTTAGCCAGTAACTGGGCCGCCCTCCCCTCCCTCTCACGCTTGAGCCGCGCAGCCCATGCTAACAATTTCCCCCTTAAAACCGCCTTGAGCCCATCCCACAGTATCTCCCAAGCCACCTCTCCTGTATCATTCCATTGATAATACTCATCTATGGCTGCCTCAATATCTTTAATGACCGCCGCATTCTGCAGTAAACTTTCATTTAATCTCCAGAAGGTCCGGCCCTCCTTATCGGGCTCACCTCCAAACTCGACCCACACGGGGCCATGGTCAGTCCAGGTGATCGGCTCTAAGCCCGCATCAGTGACCCTACGGGTCCAGCTTTCATCCCCCATAATAAAATCTATCCTGCTATAACTATGGTGGACCGGGGAATAAAAGGAAAAGTCGCGCTCTTGGGGGTGCAGCTGGCGCCAAAGATCACACACTCTAAATTTCGCCACCAAGTCCAATAATTGCAACCTCCCCCTACTCCCATCCCCCGCACCTGGCCGCTGTCTATCCCTCTGGGGGTCTAAGACTGCGTTAAAATCCCCCCCTAACAATAGTGCCCCGTGTATTTTATTGGCCAACCATCCCGATAAATCCTCCCAGAAGGACGTATGGGGGTCATTAGGACCATATACGTTAACTAGCGTGACCTCCTGCCCTTGCAATACCCCCCACACCAATAGTACCCGCCCTTTCATCCCCTTCATTACACCCCCCACCTGGAAGAGAACATCATTCCGGATCATTATGGCCACCCCTGCCTTTTTATGGAGTCCCTCAGCATTGAACCAGATATTACTAAATGCCCCATATCTGACCAAGGATTCATCTTTTGGCAACAGATGGGTCTCTTGTAGAAACACCACCTGCCACTTGTGATGTTGCACCTCCTTAAGCAGCAATTTCCTCTTTTGTGGGGAATTAAGTCCGCGCACATTCAATGAACCTACCCTAAGTCCCGCCATTTAACCCAATACCAAAGAAAGAATGCGTAAAGAGAGCCACTGATTATTAGAACCCCCCCCCGCCCTCTGCCCCCCCTACCACCCCTCCCCCCTCCCCTCCCTTCCTCCCCACAGGCCATTCTTCCCTGTGTCTCCTACCGGAGGACGAAACTCCCCACCCGAGACCCGCCCTCAACCTTCCCTTCGAAGCCCCCCCTCCCCTAACCTTCCCCCCCCAGCCTTCATAGAGTCCAGGTAACTCATTCATACCATTCATCCCATTCATCCCTCAGCCACTCCCCCCCCTCTTTAATTACATTACTATAATTCCGTCCCTCATTCAGTACCCCCAAACACTCCCCCAGCCATACTCTAGACCCCCCCCCCCCCAATCTCTCACTGACATAATATAGCCTGTCTCAGCCAACCTCCTGCAGGGTAAGCCCTACAGTAGTTCAATGTCATGACTTTAGCCAAGTAAAATAAAGTATCTCAGCATCAGGTAGCCAACTGTGATCCGTTGCGATCTCCCTCCGCCGCCGTCGAAGATGTCCCGGAGAGGCGCTGGAGCCGTCGGCCCTTGGAGTTGACCCGTTGCCATCGCTGTTGATCCGAGAAAGACCCCGGTCCTTTCAAACGATCTCCCGCTGCGGCCTGGGGACGAGTCGGAGGCAAATTAGGCGCTTTTGCTTTTTCCAAACAGTTCCAAGCCTCCTCCACAGTCCTGACTCGCTGGACTCTCCCCTGCACTTCAAATTGTAGCCCAAATGGAAAGAGCCATTTATATTTAATATTTTCAGTCCGGAGATATAGAGTCACTGGGCGCATGGCGCGGCGACGTTGCAATGTGGAGGGAGCTAAATCTTGAAAGATCTCGACCGTCACATCCTGCCAATCTACTTTGCCCTTTTTGGCTGCAGCTTTCATTATCTCCTCTTTCAGTGGGTAGCTCGTGAGGCAAGCTATAATATCCCGAGGTAAGTTCCCTTGGGGGGGCCGGAGGGCCCGATGCGCTCGTTCAATTCCCACCAGCCTCTGAGCCCCAGCAGGCTCCGGGGATCCCTCTGCCAGCAAGGCCCCACAGATGTCCTGAACCACCTGCTGGGCCTGTTGAAATCTCCCCTCTTCAGGCACCCCCCGGAGGCGTATGTTGCAGCGCCTCGACCTGTTTTCCAGGTCTTCAATCTTATCGCGCAATTCCTCCCGATCCTTCTGCCACTCCGCATAAACGCTGTGAATGCTCTCACCCGCCATTACGGCCTCCTCCACGTGCTCTTCCAAAGAGTCCACTCTATCTCCCAAAGCTTGCAAGTCCACCCGAAATTCATTCAGCATCTCCCGCACCTCCTTTTTCACCCCCAACACCTCTGTTTTTATCTCCTTGCACCAGCGCCACAAGTCACCTCTCGTGCACTGCTCCTCCGCATTCTCCGGTTCGTCATCCTCCGCCATCTCAGCCCCTGCTCCCCGCTCCGTCTGCGAGCTCGCTGCAGCGTAGGAGGATCGAAATTTTTCTAATTTCTTTTTAGCTGTGGACATCCCCGAGGCTGAGCGCACTAGAAGGCTGTATTATGTGCACGACTGCGAGGGCCCGATTCGACACTGTTAGCTATTTTGCTCCCGGTTCAGGGAGAGCTCTTAAGTCAGGCAGCCATCTCAGATGGTGACGTCACGTCCTCTCCCATGAAGTCACTTTTGATACTTTCAGAGTGATACCTGTCAGTATCATTTGTGCCGACATGGATTAGCAACATTGGGTAATAGTCAGTGGGCTTAATGAGTCAAAGCAAACTCTCTGTAACATTTTGGATTTTGGCACCTGGCAGACAGCATACCTCTCTGGACATCAAGTCTGGTCGGCAGATGGATGCCTCAGTACCTCTCAGAAGAGTGTTACCAACCACCACTACCCTTTGCTTCCTTGTGGTCACTGATTCTGCAACTTTGGGGTGCTCAAGATCTGGTTCTTCCCTTTCCAAGAATGCTTTCATCTCTTCCACTTCCAGGGCTGCATAATGGTTCTTCAATTCAAGGGCTGGAGAAGTTGGATTGGTGATTCTGCAGGCCCTGGTGACTTGTGTCCAACCTTCGTCATTCTGTCGGCTCCCATCTCCTCTGCTGGAGAGCTTGGATGTTGCAAGAAGCATCTCAACCATGTACTTCTCACTCTCTTGAATGCTCCTCAGCCTCGCCACCTCCTCTCTGAGTTCTTCAACTATTTTCCTGAGAGTTTCTGTCTGCAGTCATCCTGTCTGAACAGATGAAGAAGCTATAACATAACACATTGGAATTCAACCATTCAAAATGCAGCTGTCCCCACACAAGTCTTACATAGACAAACAAAAAAGACCGAAAAGTGGTTCACGAAAGAGCTAGCAAAACTAAAAAAGCAACTAAGGAAACAAGAAAAGAGATGGAGGAAAACAAAATCGGATGAAAACAAATCCCAATACATGTTAATACTTACTGGATACAAAAATGCAATCAACAAATCAAAAAGAGACTACCACTCTAAAGTACTAAACTCAGCCATCAACCGCCCGAGAGAACTATTTGCGATAGTAAAAACACTAACTAAAACTAATAACACCGAGCCTAAACAACCAGCAATAAATGTACAAACACTAGCAACACACTTTGCAGCGAAACTAAAAAACAAAACCACTACTCTGACACCAATATTTACAAACACTAAACTCATAAACAAATGGACAAACTTCCACATAATAGACCAAAAACAACTCCTTAAAATCGTAACAATGATCAACACAACAACCTCCCCACTAGACCCATGCCCTGTATCATAGATTAAATGTGCAAAGGAGGAACTGGCGGAAAATCTACAACACATAGTGAACCAATCCCTCTCACAAGGCATAATGCCTGATGCCTTAAAACTCACAACACTTAGACCAATAATAAAGAACAACAAGCTTGACCCAAAAGACCCGAACTCATACAGACCCATAGCCAGCATCCCATTTATAGCTAAAATAATAGAAAAAACAATTCAAATACAGTTACAAGAACACATTGATGAACATAAACCACTTGACTCACACCAATTTGGGTTCCGCCCATTCCATGGAGTAGAAACTCTATTAATCACCCTAATGGATTTCCTCATCAGAGGTACAGATGACAACAACCAAGGCTTCCTACTTCTATTCATAGATATTTCTGCCGCCTTTGACAACATTAACCACTCCACACTGATCAACAGACTACAAAGCTTAGGAATAGGCGGGACTGTCCTTGATTGGTTCAAGTCCTACATATCAAACAGACTAATACGCGTACAAATTGACCAAGAAGCATCAGAACCATTCCCCCAAGGCCAAGGAATACCCCAAGGATCACTCCTCTCCGCCCTCCTATTTAACCTGTATCTACAACCAATAACAAACATATTTGAAAAACACAGGATTAACCACTTTATATACGCCGACGACATCATGCTCGCTATCCCTATAACCGCTAAAAACCCCTCATATGACACACTATCAGAATGTATGACTGAGACCTCCTGGTTAGAATCTAACTACCTCAGCATCAACCTAAAAAAAACGGAAGCAATGTTCGTAACAAGGTCATCAACCACAGAGAACACCTTCCCAGAAACAATCACAATTAACAGAACATCCATACCTGTTAGAAAAGAAGTAAAATATTTAGGTGTGATAATAGATCACACACTCACCATGCTACCACACATAAAACAAACTGTAAAAACCATCTACTAAAAACTAAAAACTATACAGCACCTAAGGCCACTCCTAGAAACTCAAGATTTTAGATCTGTAGTAAATACACTAATCACCCCCCACTTTGACTACTGCAATAGTCTATTAATAGGCCTCCCTCAAAAAAGCACATACCTTCTTCAAGAGCTCAGAACATCTGTGCAAAAGTAATAGCTAAAGCACGTCTAACAGACCACGTAACCCCAATACTGCTAGAACTACACTGGCTCCCAATCAATAGCCGAATCAGATACAAAACTATCCTAACAACCTTTAAACTCATAAAAGACATAGCCCCCTCACACCTATCCACACTACTGCAATCACCAAACAAAACTAGATCACACAGACAAAACGAAGCCCACTCCCTTATCACACCAAAAGCCTTCAGGAAGACAAAGAAAACCACTAGCTCCAGAGCATTCACATTCACTGCCCCTACGCTCTGGAATGACCTCCCAATAGACCTTCGCATCATAAATGACCTCTATCAGTTCAGGAAAGAGCTAAAAACTTACCTCTTTACTGAACACTTTGAAATCCCATATTCCCCCGAAACACCTCCATAACCATGGTATTACACACACGAACCCCCTTACTCAAAACTAAATAACTCACCCCCCCCCTGTCTGACACCCCATACACACCCCCGATTTACGTCATAAAAGGAAATAAATTCCAAAATATACACAACACACAACCACTGTAAATATCCAATGTAAATAACACAGGTACACTAAAAAAAATTTTTTTTAAACTGCCTCTAATGTTTCGATTGATTTTTACGTTTTTTGGTGCGCTGAATCCAAATCTGGTAACCAATTTGCTCCATCACGTACAGATTTTTTGCTACATTGGGTTAGCAGTTTGAGGTGAACGTTTCAGATTGAGTGCGATCGAGATAAAAGTTTCTTGGATGAATTCTTTATACTAATTGTTTAGTAGTTATTCAAATAAGAATAAAGAAAATTGTAACAAGGCAGCACATAAGAATAGAGTAATGTCAACAAAACACACTGTGATGGTAGCAAAATTGTCTGCACTTAAAACAGCCACATACATGTGCACAAACATTGAGCATATAAGAGCGAGGTTAGACACAAAGCAAAGCAAAGAAATGTGCAAAAAATGTTGTACAGGTATGTATGTAAGAATAGAAAACGCAAACCGCACCATTGCAATACATGAAGACAAACACCCGATGGTGTGAAAATAAAATTCTAATAAATGAGATCCGACACTGTGGTAATAACTAGCAAATTTTTATTTCAAAGTTTAGTAAAAACACGATATTTGTCAACACAGTTTAGATTTTAAAGTCATTCTTGGGTCAATCAATCTCCTGGTGGGCCCGTTTCTTCTTCCCCCGAATGCTTCTCTTGGTGCGCTGCTTGGCGTATTTTTCATCTGGGGTTTCCCGCAGCAGCAACCAGCAGAAATCAGCCATCATAGTGGTGTTCCATCTTCCTTGGTACCTTCTCTCTGCGTCCTTGATGTCCTGGTGAAACCTTTCACCTTGTTCTTCACTGTACGCCCCCAAGTTTTCGGGAAAGTAGTTCACATGGGAGTGCAAGAAATGGACTTTCAGGCTCATGTTACAGCCTTGTTCTTTGAAGGCATTGAGCATCCTGGCAACAATATCCTTATAGTTCTCATCCCGCCTGTTCCCCAAGAATTTGAGAACAACATCCTTGAAGGAATCCCAGGCTTCTTTTTCCTTCTCAGACATCGTTTCAGCGAATGCTCCATCTGAAATGAGTTTCCTTATATCAGGGCCAACAAACACTCCTTCCTTTAGCTTTGCTTCAGAAAGTCGGGGGAACTTTGAGCAAAGGTACCAAAAGCACTCACCATCTTTTGGAAGGGACTTGATGAATTGCTTAATGAGACCCAACTTAATGTGGAGAGGTGGTAATCGAATTTTATCACGAGGTACCAAGCTCTCATGAAGAACATTTTTCTCACCGGATCTCAAATACTCCCGAATTGGCCAGTCTTTTTTCCCCTAGTGTAGGTCGCGGGTCCGGCTATCCCACAAGCAAAGGAAGCAGGGATATTTGGTAAAACCGGATTGCTGCCCTAATAGCATGGATAGAATTTTAAAGTCTCCACAAATCATCCACTTATGCTCATCATAACGAATCTTCTGAAGAATCAGGGCCAAATTCTCGTATTTTTCTTGGAGAATAACAGAGTGAGCAATAGGAACTGAAGCGAATGTGTTGCCATTATGAAGAAGAACACCTTTTATGCTGTCTTTTGACGAATCGATGAACAGCCGCCATTCAGCAGGATCATACTTGAGTTTAAACTTTTCCATCACTCCGTATATATCGTTGCAAAATACCAAATCTTCCTCTTTGCTGAAATACTTCAAAAATTGTGTCTCGCGGTTGCGGTACCAATAAAAAGTTGTTCCTGGTGACAATAGATTTTTCTGTTTAAGCCGAGAACCTAGCAGTTGGGCAGCATCTTTTGGGAGTCCTAAATCCCGGACTAAATCATTCAATTCAGCTTGAGAGAAAAGTTCAGGTTTCGGATCTGGTTCAGTTTCAAACTCGGAAGTACTGGACTCATCGGGAAAAGCCATCTGATGAGTCTCATCATGATCAGAACCGTCCACACAAATATGATCCAAAGATTTTGGTGGTTCAGGCACAGGTACTTCGTTGCTATGAGGCATAGGCCTAATTGCTGAGGGAAGGTTGGGGTAACTTATTACGTTCTTATTTTTTAAGTTGTATCCCTTCACAATGCAAGAGCAAAAATAGCAGTCACTGCTGTGGTCTCTTTGTTCACGCCACATCATAGGTATTCCGAAACGAAATGCTTGTTTTTTACCTTTCATCCATAAGCGTAGATCTTCCTCACATGTCTTGCACACTTTGTGAGGAGCCCACGGTTTGTCTTGATCGCCTAACTTCAAACCGAAATAGGCGAAATATACTTTTTTAATAAATGCAGAAATGTTCCTCTGCCGCTTTTTCACGGTATATTCCCCACAAATAAAACAAAAACTGTCCGGAGAGTTGACGCAACCTCTGGCTCTGTGAACCATCACAAATACACAGCACTGCAAACTACAACTGTAGTGAACCACTTCGGAATAAAGCTGGATTACGACTGAGCAAACAAAAGGTAATAATGAACTTGCAAGAAACTGAAATTTGACAGGAACGTTCATGTCGCAACCACCGTGTTTGAGCGAGCGAACGAGGCGAGGCGAACAGGAAAGAACATGCGCCAGCGCGAGTACTGGATTTAGCCCCCCGCCTTCCAATTGTCCTGTTAATGTATAAAATGAATACAAAACACTCTAAAATATCATGAGGGAGTGTTTCTAGTTAGTTAACCATTACAACCTCTATTTTGGGCCAAGAAAATAAACTGCAGTCAGCTAAAAAGAAATTATGTGAACATTCCTTATATGGGTAAGAAATCTAATTTTGCAAGAAAACGTGACGTGATGGAACATTTTGGCTATTTTTCCTGGATTCAGCACCCCAAAATCTATAGGAATCAGTTGCAAAACTGGAGGCAGTTTTTTGGTAGTGTACCTGTGTAATTTAATGGTTGTTTGTATTACTAATACATCATGAAGTTGAAGTTTTGTTCAATGTAAATAGTTAAACTTAACCGTTCATTGTAAATAGTTGAATCTGATTGTTCAATGTAAATGTATACATCTGTGTACAATTGTTAAAATGTTCCTTGTAAACCGCCCTTGATCGCTGGAAGGGGCGGTATAGAAAAATATAGATAAATAAATAAATAAATAACGGGGGCAACAGCTTTGGCTATGTGATTTTTCCCAGCCATTGTTCAGTTGGTGGAGTTTAGTATCTTTGCCTAAAATGTATAGCCCCTGTTAGATTTGCCTCAACAGTGCAAGGCTCTGAAGCCTTTTATGCAGGCCTTAGCTGCTCTCAGTTCCTTCACAGGCTAATCAAGCCCACTAACTCCTGATGAGGTGTCATTAGGTTCAAAGAGCTGAGAAAGATACTAAAGCAGAGGGATGGGGGGGAGCTCTATGGGGGAGGGGGCAGGCACCAGCCTGGGGGCAACTCTTCTGGATTACTAATACTAAAGCTGCTTGGATTTAGCTAACCTCTGGTAACCCTTAGAGCATTCAGAGGTTCAGACTGAAAAGGGAAATGGTGGTGAAAAAGCTCTAGTTTTATTCCTGCGACACCATTTGGAGTCTTCCTCTGCTTTGCTATGCAGAGTATCCTTTTCTGGAAGGAAGGCTCATTGTGGAGACTCATAACCTGAGATTAGGGAAAGGAATGGGCCTTGTAAGTCGCCTGAAGTATCCAAATTTCAGATTCACAGTGTGGTAATGTGGCTCTAGTTTTTTGGTGAGGTTTAGTATCTTAAACCTGGAACAGTAAGTTGAATCTCTACAAATTGTTGAATTATGTAGAATGAAGGCGACTTACCTTGCTGATGCTGAATGTTTTGCCTTGTCCTTTTGGTGAGCAGTGTTCCTCATTAAAACTAGGTGGTGAATGAGGTTAATGGCTGTTACCAATTAGATAGGCCTATCAGGATCACAGCTCCCAGATTCCTCTGGGCTTTTCTCCTGATGTTAAGGGGGAAACACCTAAAGCCCTCTGATATCAGGAGTAAACCATCCCAAGGAGGGATTCACTGCTCTACAGTGTGAAATTTTTGTTTGGAGGGGTAGCACTTAATGGTATTTGTTTCCTTTCGGGGGCCTCTGAAAGGATACAAATCTAGTTGAGGCATTATGGTTAAATCCTCTGGACAGAAAACTGTATTCTCCAGGACCAAGCAGGAAGTCAGTCCTCACATATGGGTGACGTCGGCGCCGACGGAGCCCTCGCGGAGCAATTTTCCCCAGCTTTCAAAGAAAGCCTTTGGGAATTGCAGCGCGCATGCGCGGTCCCCTTCCCGCCCAAGGGTGCCATCTTAGCCAGTCATCTTTTTTCCGCGGAGCCCTACAGACGTACCCGTCTTGTCCCCGCTGAAAAAGTTGATTTTCGTGATTTATTTCTATTTTTTCTTCGGTTCGACGCCGGTCTCTTTCCTGCCCGGACTCACGACGCCGTTGCGAGTCCTTCTGTTATTTTTCGGTTTTTCTGATTTTCTGTCAGTTTCGTTTTCGGTTTTTCGCTGGCAGCCCGGTCCTTTGACCTTGCAGGGGCCCTTTTCCCCCGATGGCTGCCAGTGGTTTCAAGCGGTGTGTTCAGTGTGACAGAAATATGTCACTCACTGACACACATGATAATTGCCTCCGCTGCCTTTGCCCGGATCACGAGGAACTGATCTGTGGGGCCTGCAGCAAAATGTCCTCCAAAGCGTTAAGGAGTCGGCGGCATCAGCGGGAACGAATCTTCGCTGATCCCACCCGTACCCGGACCTCGTCGGAGGCCTCGGCGTCCGGAGGTTCCAGCTCTGACCGTCGCCGGAGTTCCTCCGACAGGGGTTCTCCCTCCGGGGACCATCATCGGAAGGTGAAACCCGCAAGGGCGGCGTCGGTGGACGCTCCTGGTTCCGCGAGGGCCAGGTCGCATAGCCCCGATAGCCGTCCCGGGTCTTTGGAGAAGGAACATCTCCCAAAGCGACCTCGTCTGGAGTCGGAGTTGCCTGCTCGGGTAAGTCCTGTAGTCCTCCTGGAATCGCCTCCGAGGGGTCCGACGTTGGGCCCGACGCCGTCGAGGCCTGAGTCGGGGGCTGCTGGGTCACCTGAGGTCGGACTCAGGTTGACGGCCTTGGAGAGCAGACTATCTGCCTTCATGGACCAGCAGCGGGCACTGATCGCTAGCCTCGCTGGCGCCTCTGCCCCGACCGCCGGGACGTCGACGTCTAAGTCGACCCCGGAGACTGAGCCGATCCTCGAATCCATGCGGGCTCGAGTCGATCCTTGGTCGAGGTCACCCTCGGCCTCCCGTTCGGGACCGAGGTCGTCGACGCCGACTCCGACTCCCTCGGCGTCGGGGCGGCCGACGCCTCCGCCCGCCCGAACCGACCCCACCGATTCCTCCTCGGAGTCGGCCTGGGAGTCTTTAGAGGAAGAGTCACCTGATTCGTTTCGGACTCGGTGTGTCCCCTCGGACTCGCCTGAGTCCGAACCTCGGAAACAGTCCCCTCCGGAGGATGCCCGGTTCTCGGACTTCGTCAGGGATATGGCCAAGGCTTTGGCCTTCCCTGCGGATCCCGAGGAGGAGCCTCGAGCCGAAGAACTCGATGCCCTTCAGTACGACTCTCCCGCCAGGGAGCACTTTACTGTACCGGTTCCTCCCATGCTGGAACGACTACTCTTCCGCATGTGGGAGAGTCCGGCATCGTCGCCGGTATTGAGCAAGCGGGTCGATTCCATCTATCGAGTCCGCAAGAGTCCTGGCTTCCAAAAAGCACAGCTACCACACCATTCCATGGTAGTGGAATCGGCCATGCATAGGCTTAAGAGCCAGAAGATGCACTCCTCGGTGCCTCCTGGCAGGGAGGCCCGCAACCTGGATGGCCTCGGTAAGAAGTGTTTCCAGGGCTCTATGCTTGCTTGTTGGGTCCAGACCTACCAGCTCTACATGGGCATGTATCTCAGAGACCTGGCTAAAGAGATAGCCGGATTCTTCGCTGGGCTGTCCGAGGAACCTTTGCGGAGGTTCCTAGCCTTGACAACTGGTATTCGGGAATGCTCCAAATTCATGTCTCGAGCAGCCTATGATGGCTTTGAAGCATCGGCACGAGTGGCCGCAGCCGGCATCGGTGCCCGCCGACAGGCTTGGCTTCAGTCGTCTGACCTTGAACCCTTGGTGCAGGACAAGTTGGTCGATGTCCCCTGCCGAGGTGAGAACCTCTTTGGCAAGCCCATGGCTGAAAAGGCTGCACAAATTGAGACGGAGACTCTCACCAGAACTAGGCTTTCTAGGAAGACCTCCGCCCCTTCCCAGAAGAAGAAGGGCTCGGGAAAGAAGTCCTTTTACCCGAGAAAGGCGGCTGCCTATAAACACTACCCTCAATATCAGGCCTCCGCAGCTCCCCAACAGGGTCAGCAGGCCAAGGGACGGGGTAACGGGTCCCGTAGGCAGCAAGCCCCCAAGCCTGCACCACCGGCCCCTGCTCAGCAGGGTGGGGTTTTTTGACTTCATCAGCATAGCCTCTCCCCCTCAGCTGGTTCCTCCCAGCACAGGAGGCCGGCTGGTTCACTTTGCCCACAGGTGGTCCAACATCACTTCAGATGCCTGGGTGCTTCATGTTGTGAGAGAAGGCTATCTTCTCCACTTCCACCAGGTCCCTCCCTCCTATTTCCTGGGAGAACCTCCATGACTCCCTCTGCACAGGGACTTACTCCTTCAGGAGTTAGCAAGTCTTCTTCAGGAACAGGCTGTGGAACCGGTGCCCCACCACCTGAGGGGTCAAGGCTTCTATTCCAGGTATTTCCTAATACCAAAAAGAACGGGAGGCCTCCGACCCATCCTGGACTTGCGCAACCTCAACAAGTTCCTCGTCAGGGAGAAGTTCAAGATGCTTACCCTTGGAATCCTTCTGCCCTACCTCCAGCAGGGAGATTGGCTATGCTCCTTGGATCTAAAGGATGCCTACACGCACATCCTCATCCACCCAAGCCACCGCCAATACCTAAGGTTTGTGGTGGCAGGAAATCATTACCAGTACAGAGTACTGCCCTTTGGCCTATCCTCCGCACCACGAGTCTTCACAAAATGTCTCGCGGTGGTGGCGGCTTATCTCCGGCTTCACGGCCTCTATGTCTTTCCGTACCTCGACAACTGGCTCATCAGAGCATCGTCCTCTCCAGAAGTCACAAATGCCACACACCGCACTGTGACTCTTCTGCAGTACTTGGGCTTTGTCATAAACTTCGCAAAGTCCACTTTGCTCCCCTCGCAAGATCTCGAGTTCATCGGCGCAAGACTGCACACTCTTCAGGCACGAGCTTTCCTGCCTCTCGACAGGGCTCAACGGCTCATGGACCTAGCCGGCCGTTTTCGCAGCCAGTCCCTGGTCTCAGCCAGGCGCTTCCTGAGACTACTCGGCCATATGGCTTCCACCGTCCACGTGACCCCCAATGCCCACCTGAATATGCGGCCTGCTCAGTGGTGCCTTCGCAAGCAGTGGCAACAAGCCACGGGCGGCCTAGCCGACTTAGTGCGCGTCTCCGGCCCGCTGGCCTCTTCTCTACAGTGGTGGCTTCATCGGCCAAACCTGGTGCTCGGAATGCCTTTTCAGTCCCCTCCGCCGGCTCAAGTGCTGACGACCGATGCTTCTCTCCTAGGATGGGGAGCGCATTGCCAAGGGGCATGTACTCAAGGTCTCTGGACCCACGTGGGAGTCTGCTCAGCAGATCAACTTCCTGGAGCTCAGAGCAATCCGTCTGGCTCTCCAGGCTTTCTCCCACCTGACGTCTCACCAGTCCGTCCTTGTCCAGACGGACAATCAAGTTGCCATGTTCTACGTGAACAAGCAGGGAGGCACGGGCTCCTTCCTTCTCTGTCGAGAAGCACAGAAGCTCTGCTCTTGGGCCGTCAGCCACGGCATTCTTCTCAAGGCAGTTTATCTCCCAGGCCAAGAAAATTGCCTGGCGGACAAACTCAGCAGGATCCTCCAGCCGCACGAGTGGCGCCTGGATCCCTTGGTAGTTCAGAAACTTTTTCTGAAGTGGGGCCTCCCCACGATGGATCTCTTTGCCAGTCCTCTCAACCGGCAACTTCCTCGCTTCTGCTCTCGTCAGCCGCATCCCCTTCGAGTAGCGGCGGATGCTTTTCTGCTGTCATGGTCGAAGAGCCTTCTGTATGCCTTTCCTCCCATACCGCTAGTCTCTCGAACTCTTTTCAAGGTTCTCCGAGACAAAGCTTCCATGATCCTGATAGCTCCTCGCTGGCCCAGACAGCCGTGGTTTCCACTCCTGCTGCAATTAGCGGTAGAGGATCCGTTCCCTCTGGGGTTTCAACCGGATCTCCTAACACAGGATCAGGGGTCCCTGCTACACCCCAACCTCAGATCTCTACATCTGATGGCCTGGCTGCTGAAAGGGTAGTCCTTGCTCCCCTTCTACTGCCGGCAGAGGTGGAAGAGGTCGTCCTAGCTTCTCGGCGACCTTCTACCCGCAAATGCTATGCCCTTAAATGGTGTCGCTTTTCCGCTTGGTGTGCCCAGCAGTCTCAGGATCCCTTCTCCTGCTCGGTGTCGGTGATCTTGCAGTACTTGCTCTATCTCTCTAATCTGGGACTTAAGTCCAACTCCGTCAAAGTTCACCTCAGTGCTCTTTCAGCACATCATGTGCCGGTGGACGGCAGACCTCTTTCCAGCGACCCTCTCGTAGCGAGGTTTCTCCGAGGTCTCCTTCTACTTAAACCACCTCTGCGCCCGCCAGCACCTGACTGGGATCTGAATGTGGTTTTACAGCGGATCACCTGTCCGCCTTTTGAACCTATGGCTACCTGTTCTCTCCGTTTTCTTTCTTGGAAAACTTTATTCCTGATAGCCCTCACTTCCGCTAGACGCGTAAGTGAATTGCAGGCCCTCGTGTCTGATCCCCCTTACACTCGGTTCTACAAAAATAGGGTAGTCCTACGGACTCACCCAAAATTTCTTCCAAAAGTGGTCTCCCCTTTTCACATCAATCAGGAGGTGGTACTTCCGACCTTCTTTCCCCGGCCACACTCCAGCCGAGCTGAAATGGTCCTACATACCCTGGACTGTAGAAGGGCATTGAACTTCTACCTTGACCGTACGCGGGAGCACCGTAAAGCTGCTCAGCTTTTTGTGTCTTTTGACCCCAATAAATTGGGGCTCCCGGTCTCCAAGCGTACTCTGTCCATCTGGGTTGCTGACTGTATCGCTTGGGCTTATGGGGCAGCCGGACTCTCGTTAGAAAGTCGAGTCACGGCTCATTGTGTTCGGGCGAAGGCTACGTCAGTGGCTTACCTCCGCTCTGTTCCGTTGGCAGACATCTGCCGGGCCGCTACTTGGTCTTCGAGCCAGACTTTTGCGGTCCATTACTGCCTCGAGATGGAGTCCCGCAGGGACAGTGCTTTCGGACAGGCAGTTCTCCGAAATCTCTTCGAGGTTTGAGCAACTCCTACCCTCCATCCCGGATGGGGGCTACCGGTGGGTAATAATTCAGTGAAGATTCCTTCCTTCTGTACCGCTGAGCTAGAGGGAGCTCATTTTTGTGCTTAGGGTCTCCGGTAGCCTTAAGCTTGGGAGTCCCATATGTGAGGACTGACTTCCTGCTTGGTCCTGGAGAAAGCGTAGTTACTCACCTGTAACAGGTGTTCTCCAGGAGCAGCAGGAATCAGTCCTCACAACCCTCCCTCCTCCCCTTGGAGTTGCAATCTGCTTAGTTTTTTTGCAAATTTTTATGCTGTCTTTTAGCTATGTCATCTGACTGGCTAAAATGGCACCCTTGGGCGGGAAGGGGACCGCGCATGCGCGCTGCAATTCCCAAAGGCTTTCTTTGAAAGCTGGGGAAAATTGCTCCGCGAGGGCTCCGTCGGCGCCGACGTCACCCATATGTGAGGACTGATTCCTGCTGCTCCTGGAGAACACCTGTTACAGGTGAGTAACTACGCTTTCCAGGAACAAGCAGGAAGGTCAGGCCTCACATATGGGTGACATCGGCGCCAACAAAGCCCGGGCGGAGCATTTCCCTAGCTTTCACAGAAAGCCTTTGGGAATGCTACCACGCTTGCGTGGTCCCCTTCCCGCCCAAGGGTGCCATCTTGCTCTGTCTCCTTTTTTTCTGCAGAGCCCAATGGATATATGTCCTGTTTCCCCAGAAAAATCCTTTAAAAATTATCCTCAAAAGTTGTTTTTTTCCTGGTTTGCGTACCGATTCCTCTTCCTGCCTCGAGCCATCCCTGATGCCGTCCTCCGCTCTTCCCTTCTTTTTTGATGAGGTTTGCCTTGACCGGCGTTCGTGCCCTTTTTCACCCAGGGGTCATTGACCCCAAGCGGGTGTCTCCCACCGTGTCACCCGATGGGTTCAAGAAGTGTGACCGCTGCTGTCAGACCAGATCAGTCACAGACACCCATGACTGCTGCTTACACTGTCTCGGCCTGGACCACATCAGTGCCACCTGTGCCAGGACATGACTCCGAGAACCAACAGGAAAAGGTCGGAGTTGCCGGAGAAGCTGTTCCCTCAGTTCGACTCGGCACCAGCTTCCCCGACACTGAGCCCCCAAGGTGAGCACATCCTGTGAGGCCTGGGCATTTTTGGAGTCCCGCAGCGGCAGCTCCTTTGTAAAGATGCTGGACTCTTCAAAGAAAAAGAGAAAATCCTCAAAGCCAGTCGAGGTTCCACCAGTGAAACCTGGTAAGGTGTAAGGGCCTGTGGAGGGACTTGGGTGACTCCAAACAGCGCCCCCTTATGGTCTCTAAGAGGGAGTCCCTTGGCCAGTGACCATGCTAAGCTCCCCGAGGCCGTGGTCCTCATTGAGGATGCACTTGCAAGAGTGCCGGTGTCGGGCCTGAGACCTTCGGTGCCCACGCCGAAAGCTGCAGAGCCTCCTGGTATTGAGTCCAGGATGGTGGCCCTGGAGCAGAATATCTCTGCCATCCTGGCCTTGCAGCAGGCAATGCGGGCGAACCTGATGACATCTGTCCTGAAAACCGGGCCCCCAACTGCGGGGGAGTCCCCAGGCATCGAGCTGGCCCCAAGCACCACCGGCCTCAGACGAATCCTCAGCACTGATCGAGGTCCCGGTCCCGATCTTTGGGTGTCCGGGCGTCCCTGGTTAGTTTCCAGGAGTCTGACCCGAGACCCATCAGGGGACCCCGGTTCCTTGGGGCTGGCCTCGAGGCACAAGAGCCCCGAGTCTCGGAATCCTCAATGCTCTAGGGCTCCGACTGAGAATCCCACATCGAGGCCTCCCCTGAGATCTCTCGACACTGAGACGTCACCTCAGAGCTGTTCCCTCCAGAACCCCGGCGCCGCTCCTCACCCGAGGATGTGGGTTTCCATGACTTTGTACGGGACATGGCCCGGGCCCTCTTGGTCCCGACAGAGGAGGACCCGTGCACCGAAGAACTGGAGATTCTCCAGTATGAGTCCCTGCCAAAGGAGACTCTCACGGTGCCAGGGCAGCCCATCCTCGAGCACCTGCGGATGTGGGAGACCCCGGCATTGGTGCCAGTGGTCAGCCAGCGCGTCAACGCCATCTAGCGAGTCAAGAAGGGCCCGAAAGTCCCAACTCCCGCATAACTCCATGGTCGTGGAGTCCTCAATGCAAAAACTCAAAAGCCAGAAGAACTACTCTTCTGTCCCGTCTCGTCCCTCTCCCCCCCCCCCCCCCGGGCAGGGAAGCCAGAGCCCTCGATGCCCTTGAATGCAAGTGCTTCCAGGGATCCATGCTGGGCTGCCGGATAAAAGCCTATGAGTTGTACATAGGTATGTACCTCAAGGGCCTTACCCAAGAGCTGGCAGGCTTTTCTGTGGGCCTCGCCGGGGCACCCCTTCAGAGGTTCCAAGCCCTAAACACTGGGATCCGGGACTGCTCAAAGTTCCTCTTCCGCTCCGCCTACACAGCTTTGAATCTGCAGCAAGAGTAGCAGCAATGGGCATCAAGGCCCAGCACCAGGCCTGGTCACAAACCTCCGACCTCGAGCAATGGGTGCAAGAAAAATTGCTGGATGTCCTCTGCACTGGGGAAAACTTGTTTGGCAAACCCATGGCTGACAAAGTGGCCGAGATAGAGGTCGAGGTCGTAACCAGGCAGAGGTTCTCAAGGAAAACCTCGACCCTTCCCCGGATGAAGCCGTCGGGAAAGAGACCATCCTTCCTGAGGAAGAAGGGGCCTTTCCACCAGGGCCACTACCAACCCTTCTCAGAGCAACAGTAACACGTGCCCCAGACCAAGAACCAGGGCCATGGGCCGAGGAAGCCAAAGACCCAGAAGCCCCAGACACCAGCTCCCTGCCAGCCTGGGTGGAGCTTTTGACTCTTCAGACAGGGCTTCCTCTCCCCTGGGAGACCCTCCCAGCCCACAGGGGGCTGACTTGTGCTTTTTGCCCACATGTGAGCCCGGGATCACCTCAGGTTCCAATAAAAACTTCCAGGGTTCTTCCCAGGAGAGCTGGTGCGGCCTCTCCTTCACCAAACCTTGCTCCTGTCAGAGTCGAGAGTCTGCTCAGGGACAAGACGACTATGGGGAAAAGGTTTCTACTCAAGGTATTTCCTTGTCCCCAAAAGAACTGGAGGCCTCATGCCCATACTAGACCTGCGAAACTTGAGCAAGTTTCTGGTGAGGGAGAAGTTGAAGATTTTCTTCCTTGGAACTCTGCTGCCCTACCTCCACCAGGGAGATTGGCTGTGCTCCTTAGACCTAAAGCATGCATATACCCACATCCTGATACACTCCTTCCATAGACAGTACCTAAGGTTTGTGGTGGGAGGGGAGCACTTCAGTACAGGGTACTTCCATTCGGCTTGGCCTCCTCGCCCAGAGTCTTTACAAAGTGCCTGGCGGTCATGGCTGCCTACGTGCGCTTACAAGGGGCCTTCATCTTCCCCTATCTGGATGACTGGCTCATTAGAAGCAGCACAGCCCTCGGCCAGCCATGCCACAAGGCGAACAATCTGCCTCCTGCAGCACCTGGGGTTCATCATCAACTACCCCAAATCCCACCTCTCTCCGGCCCAAAACCTGGAGTTCATAGGCGCCCAGCTGGACACTCTACATGTCAAGGCCTCCTTTCCAAAGGAGAGGGTGCATTGCCTCGTGCAGCTAACGAGAGAGGTACAGACTCGCCGATCGGTACTGGCTCGCCGCCACCTCCAGTTGCCTGGCCTAAACAGTTCATGTCACGCCCCTAGCCCACTTGCACATGCAGGTGACCCAGTGGTGTCTCCGCTCCCAGTAGATCCAAGCTATGGGCAGGTTACACGACAGGGTCAGAGTCACCTGCCAACTGGTGGACTCCCACAATTGGTGTCAGTCCCTACGCCACCTCCAGGAGGGGATGCCATTCCAGGCACCGGCACCGCAGATGGTCCTAACCACGGATGTCTCCTTTCTGGGTTGGGGAGCACAATGCAGAGACTTCCACACTCAAGGCAGCTGGTCACAAAGAGTCCTGCAGATCAACTTCCTGGAACTCAAGGCTATTTTCCTAGCTCTGCGAACATTCCGCCACCTCCTATGCAACCGTCCTGTGCTTATCCAGATGGGCAACCAGGTCACGATGTTCTCTGTGAGCAAGCAAGGGGGCACGGGTTCATACGCCCTCTGCCAGGAAGCAGTGGCTCTCCTCGCCTTTGCAGTATGCCATAGAATGCACCTACGAGCAGTATACCTTCCAGGCCAGAACAACTGCTTGGTATGGACTAGCTCAGCAGAGCCCTCCGCCCAAATGAATGGCGTCTGCACCCCAAGGTGGCACAGTGACTCTTCTGCCTCTGGGGCAGGCCTGAGATAGACCTGTTTGCCTCTTCGGGCAACACACAGCTGCCCCGCTTCTGTTCACGCCAGCTGCACCTGGAGAGAGTAGCAGCGGATGCTTTCCTGATCCTGTGGTCCGAGGGCCTCCTCTTTACCTTCTCACCAACTCCTCTGGTGGTCAAGACCCTCTTCAAAATCCAGACCAAGCGGGCATCAGTGATCCTGATCACCCTCAGATGGGCCCTGCAACTCTGGTTCCTTCTGCTGCTCTCCCTGTCGGTGGCACTCCCGGTCCCGCTGGGTCAGAATTTGGACCTTCTGTCACAGGAGGAGCGCTCCCTCCTGCACCTAACCTAGGGTCGCTAGCGTTGACGGTGTGGCTGCTGAAAGGGTACATAAGAACATAAGATATGCCATACTGGGTCAGACCAAGGTCCATCAAGCCCGGTATTCTGTTTCCAACAGTGGCCAATCTAGGTCATATGTACCTAGCAGTTTCCCCAAGGGACACAGGTTCCACAATGCTTGTATTGGTTCAAGCATTGATATCCTGGGTCCCTTCTTAATAGCCTTGGCTCCCTTCAATCTCCCAGGAGAAGTTGAGGAGATCCTGTTGGCCTCCTGAAAACCCTCCACCAGACGGGCGTACGCCTTCAAATGGAGGAGATTTTCCGTCTGGTGTGCAGAGAGAACTCTTCTCTCCTGCCACGTGCAACTAATGCTACAATACTTGCTGCACCTCTCGCACGCTGGCCTAAAGTCTAATTCAGTGAGGGTACACATGAGCGCCGTAGCCACTAACCATCACCCTGTGGAGGGAAAATCCATCTCAAACCAGCCCCTGGTCTCCAGGGCCTCCTATTATCGAAGCCCCCTCTCCGCCCTCTGGTGGCGAAATGGGACCTTAATGTGGTGCTTTCCCAACTCACCAAGCCACTGTTTGAGCCCCTGGCCACCTGCATCTGAGATACCTCTCATGGAGGCCATCACGTTCGCTCGGAGAGTGAGCGAACTCCAGGCCTTGGCGGATCCACCATATACAAGGTTCTATAACAACAGGGTAGTGCTCCGCACACACCCCAAATTCCTCCCCAAGGTGGTATCTCCCTTCCTTCTCAACCAGGAGGTGGTCCTCCCCACCTTTTTTCTGCAGCTCCACGCCGGCAGGGAGGAGATCATATTGCATACGCTAGACTGTAAGCAGACCCTGTCCTTCTACCTGCAGAGGACTCAGGCCCATCGCAAAGCTCCTCAGCTCTTTGTGTCATATGACCACAGTAGACTGGGGCTCCCAGTAATGATGCAGACTCTATCCATATGGGTGACGGACTTCATTGCGCTCATCTATGAGCGAGTGGGCCTCTCCCTTGAGCACCAGATCACTGCACATTGTGTGCAGGCCATGGCTACGTCGGTGGCCAACCTCTGCTCAGTGCCAGTGCTGGAAATCTGCAGGGCCGCTACATGGTCTTTGATTCATATGTTTGTAGCTCATTACTGCCTGGAGAGTGAGTCCCACAGGGACAGTGCCTTCGGGCAAGCAGTACTCCATAATATCTTCGGGGTATAGGCAACTCCTGCCCTCCGAACGTTCGGTGTTCAGGCTACTAGTGATAGTATTGCTGGATGCTAGGGTCTAGCAGAGTCTCTCAGTGGGAACTCATCTTCTGCAACTCAGGGCTACCTGATGGGTCACTGGTGATACTGTCATGGCTTGGTCCTCGGCAGCCTGGAGCTAGGGAGTCCCATATGTGAGGACTGACTTCCTGCTTGTTCCTCGAGAAATCGTAGTTACTCACCTGTAACAGGTGTTCTCCAAGGACAGCGGGAATTAGTTCTCACAACCCTCCCTCCTCCCCTTGGAATTGCCTCCCTACATTGTTTAAGTCCTTTTCTCCGGGAACAAGCAGGAAGTCAGTCCTCACATATGGGTGACATCAACACCAACAGAGCCCTTGCGGAAGCATCCCCCAGCTTTCAAAGAAAGCCTTTGGGAGATGCTACCATGCATGCGTGGTCCCCTTCCCGCCCAGGGGTGCCATCTTACTCGGTCTCCTTTTTCCGCAGAGCCCTTCAGATCTCTGTCTGCTCTTCCCCAGAAAAAGTTGATTTTCTCGCCCTGCGTTTTATACTCTCTTCTGGTTGTGCACCGGTACTCTTCCTGCCACCCGAGCCTGCTGTCCCGGCATCAAGTCTCAGGTTCTTAGTTTTATTAGGTTTTTCCTTCCTCCCTTCTCGGCACTTTCGCGCCTTTTTTCTAGCTGGCAGCACCATTGGTCTTCTATCTCACTGGGATACTTTTTTCTCCCATAGCTACCAGTGGCTTTAAGAAGTGTGATCAATGTGCCAAAATAATGTCCCTGACTGACACACACGACTGCTGCCTTAGTTGCCTGGGACCATAAGAACATAAGATATGCCATACTGGGTCAGACCAAGGTCCATCAAGCCCAGTATCCTGTTTCCAACAGTGGCCAATCTAGGTCACAAGTACCTAGCAGTTTCCCCAAAAAGACACAGGTTCCACAATGCTTGTATTGGATCAAGCAATAAGATCCCGGGTCCCTTTTAATAATGGTTTATGGACCTTTCCTCCAGGAACTTGTCCAAACCTTTTTTAAACCCAGCTACACTAACAGCTTTTACTACATCCTCCGGTAACAAATTCCGGAGTTTGATTACATGTTGAGTGAAAATATATTTTCTCTTATTAGTCTTAAATAGGTTACTCTGTAACTTCATTGCATCTCCCCTAGTCTTTCTATATTCTGATGATGTAAACAATTGATCTATGTTTACTCTTTCCACTCCATTCATTAATTTATCTATCATATCTCCCCTCAGCAATCTCTTTTCCAGGTTGAAGAGCCCTAATCCTTTTAGCCTCTCTTCATAGGGGTATCCTTCCATTACCATTTTGGTGGCTCTTCTCTGTACCTTTTCTAATAACGCTATATCCTTTTTAACATATGGCGACCAGAATTGCACACAGTATTCAAGGTGCGGTCACACCATGGAACGATACAGAGGCAGTATAATATCCTTTGTTTTATTTTCTATTCCTTTCCTTATGCTACCTAGCATTCTATTTGCTCTCTTGGCCATCACTGCACACTGGGCGGAGGGTTTTAACATGATCTCCAGGAACAAGCAGGAATGTAGTCTTCACATATGGGTATCGTCGGTACCGACGGAGCCTGCGCAGGAACGCTCCCCAGCGTCCAATTAGAAAGCTTTTGGGAGCATCCCACAGCACCTGCGTGCTGCCCTCCCGCCTTTCCCAACTGCCTCTCTCCAGTTCTTCGTTTTCCGCGGAGCCAGCAGGTCGTTTTCCTGTCACCGCAGAAATTATCCCATATTTTTCATTCTTTTTTTGTGGTAGCATCTGCCTTCCTCGATGCTATACCAGTACCGCCGGTTCTTTCTTTCTTTCTTAAAAAAAATAATACATTTTCTAATCTTTTATCTGGATTTTCCAGCCTTTTTTCTCTTGGGTGCCACGTGCCATTTTGGGCACTAGGCCCAATTTTTCCTCAACATGGAAAAACCCGCTTCTGGTTTTAAAAAGTGTTCCAAGTGCGGCGGTACCATCTCCGTCACCGACACTCACGAGTGGTGCCTCAAATGTTTAGGTCCTGATCACTCCATCTCAGAGTGTGTTGCCTGTGGGATGATGTTGAAGAGGGGTCGGCAGAACCGAGCTGCTAAGCTTAGCACCCTTTTTCCCTCCGATGCAGCATCCATGGCATCGACGTCTTCCAGGGCTTCGTCTTCCTCCCATGGATCTCAGGTAACCAAACATAAATCTGTCCGGTCCTCAAAGGGTAGATCTTCTTCCAAGCATCGAGATCCCTCTGGCGTTGCCCTTGAGGGACTTATACCGGCAAAATTGCCCCAGCGGGAGGCTTCGGCTTCCAAAGCACTATCAGGGCTCCAGGATGTTCTCGAGGCCTCAACCTCGGCACAACTACTGGTGCCATGCTCTGGGGTACCGGCCGCTTCGTCCAGTACCGACACCCAGGCATCGGCAGCGTCAATTGACCAGAGATTCCTGGCTATTGAGCACAGTCTGGCGGCTCTCCTTGCGGCATCGGTGCCTTCGGGACCGCTTCAGACAGTTCAGCCGGTACCGACACTGGTTCCAGTACCGATATCAGTACCGGTACCGACAGCATCGACATTGGCGAGTATGCTACCAACACTGAGTCATGCTATTTCCTCTGGTATCGACAAGCCAGTACCAGACCCCTCTGGTACCGACTTCGATCGGTTTTGGTATCGTGCTTTACAAGAGCACCCGGACAGAAAATATTTTGAATCCTCTGATGACTCTGAGGACTCTGACAGTTTTGTCGATGCCAGAGTACTTCTCTCTGAGGAGCCGCCTTCTCCTAAACGTAGGATATCTCCTCAGAGGATATATCCTTTCAGGATTTTATCAGGGAGGTGGCTAGGGGTCTTTCCATCACAGTGGCTCCTGAAACAGAGCCCAGAGCAAAGGAGTTGGAGATTTTACAATATCCTAAAGCTCCCAAGGAAGCGGCTATTTTGCCTATTCATGAGATCTTGCATGATCTCATGTTAAGAATGTGGGAAACACCTCTTACCACCTCTCCTCATTCCCGTAGGCTGGATACCATGTATCGAGTACCTCCTTGTCCTGGATTTCAAAAAACTCAGCTGCCACACCACTCCATAGTGGTGGAGTCAGCTATGAAGAAGGATCAAGAGTGCAAAGAGACATGCATCTAATCCTCCAGGACGTGAATTTAGGACTTCCTGATGATAAGAGGCAGGATTATCTTACACTTGTCAAACATGCCCAGGATGTTTCCAAGTTTGTTAATCGTGCAGCTTTTGACTGCTTTGAGTGCATAAGCAGAACCTCTGCCATTGCCATAGGTGCTCGTAGGATTGCCTGGCTCCAGGCATCTGACTTGGAACTCTGGGTACAGGACAAACTGGGGAATATCCCTTGTACAGGTGAAAATCTCTTTGGCAAAAATTGGCAAGAGAAAGCTAATGAGTTGGATGCTGATAACACCACTTTGGATAGGCTATCCAAGGCTACAGTTGATCCTGCAAGGAGGAAATCCTACAAGAAACCATTCTTCTCTAAAAAGAAGAGGTTTTATCCCTCCTATACCCAGCAGGTGCATTCTGCAGGTCAGTCTGCCCGAAAGGGACAGCAGCCCCCAAAGCAAAGGAAATCAAAGACTGCTAAGCCTCAACCGGCCCAGCAGACTCAGTCTCCACAGGGGCTTTGACTCTCATCTAGAGAACTTGGCCTTCCTGGCCCTGAACGGGCCAGAGCCTTCCACCATCCCAGGAAGGTTGTGTCATTTTGCCCCCAGATGGGGGCAGATAACAGCAGAAGAATGGACTCTTTCCATTGTAAGAGAGGGGTACAAGCTTCATTTCTTCAACATGCCCCCTCCTACAGTGGTAAGACAGTTCAATTCTCAGGCTTCTCTCAACACTCAGTTGAGTCAAGAGGTCAGTTTGCTTCTTGCCCAGGGGGCAATAGAATACGTACCCATTTCCCAACAGGGTACAGGGTTTTACTCCCCATATTTCCTTATTCCAAAGAAAACAGGGGGACACAGACCCATTTTAGATCTCAGAGAACTGAACAAATTCCTTTTCAAAGAGAAATTCAAGATGATTTCTCTGGGAACTCTGCTGCCATACCTTCAGAGTCAGGATTGGCTTTGTTCTCTAGATCTCAAGGATGCGTACACTCATGTTCTCAACCATCCAACTCACCGAAGGTTCCTTCGCTTCCTGTTTCAAGGAAAGCACTACCAATACAGGGGGCTTCCTTTTGGCCTGGCCTCAGCACCAAGGGTGTTTACGAAATGCATGGCTGTAGTGGCAGCATTTCTTCGCACTCTAGGAATATTCGTCTTCCCCTACTTAGATGACTGGCTCATTCGAGCCCCATCAGAGTCAGAAGCCAGAATTTCCCTATCTTGCACAATGCATATCCTTCAGTATTTGGGCCTGGTCATAAACATCCCAAAATCCAGCCTAACTCCCACTCAATCTCTAGAGTTTCTAGGAGCTTTGCTGGACACCAGAAAAGCCAGGGCCTATCTTCCACAATCCATTGGGTGAAGTCCATGTGTACAGTCGCCGCTTGTGTTGCTGGAAGAAGGTGTTTGAGATGAATAGATCATTGGTCTTGCAGAATTCTATCAATCTTTCTCCAGCTTCATTTCTGTTGCCAAGTCCATATTTTCCAACTACTTTGCCTTCTTCTTTGTTGCCAACTTTTGCGTTCCAGTCACCCATGACTATCAGGATATCCTGTTTGCATGTTCTGTCAATTTCAGCTTGTACTTGTTCATAGAACTCTTCAATTTCATTCTCTTCTGCAGCTGTTGTTGGGGCATATACTTGAATTATAGTTGTGTTGATAGGCAATCCTCGCAGACGAATAGAGATTAAGCGTTCGCTGACTGCATTGTATTTCATTACAGTTCTTGCAAGTTTCTTCTTTATTATAAGTGCAACACCATTTCTTCTTTGTCTTTCATTTCCAGCATAGTAGACCATGTGATCATCTGATGCAAAGTGCCCCATGCCAGTCCATTTCAGTTCGCTGACACCCAACAGATCAAGTTGTACACGTTCCATTTCATTCTTGACCACCTCCAACTTCCCTTGGTTCATGCTTCGTACGTTCCATGTTCCAATGTGTAAGAGAACTCCGGAAGAGTTATGGAATGACATCAAGAAGGTTGTGCTGGAAGAAAGCAAGAAGTCTCTACAAAAGGTGAAAAAACAAAAACGGCCAAAATGGATGACGGAAGAAACTCTGAAAATTGCCCAGAAACGCAGAGAAGCTAAAGCCAAAGGAGAAAGAAAGACAATCGCAGAACTCAACAGAGATTTCCAACGTGCAGCTAGACAGGACAAGGAAAAGTACTACAATGACACTTGCAAGGAAATAGAAGCAGAAACTATTAGAGGAAGAACAAGATCAGCTTTCCTAAAGCTGCGAGAGTTAAAGAAAAAGTTCCAGCCTCGAATTGGAATGTTACAAGATGCTCAAGGTTCTATGTTGAATGATGCTGAGAAGATCAAGAAAAGGTGGAAGGAATATACAGAGTTTTTATATGATAAAGATCAAGTGGACCAACAGCCGTTTCAACCGATACCTTATGATCAGGAACCATTGGTGATGAAAGAAGAAGTTGAAGCAGCATTGAAAGACTTATCAAAGAACAAAGCACCAGGCATTGATAGCATTCCCATAGAAGTATTGCAGCAATCTGATGCAGCTGTTACCGTACTTACAAGGCTCTGCCAAGAAATATGGACGACAACATCATGGCCAACTGACTGGAAAAGATCTGTGTTTATACCAATACTAAAGAAAGGTGATCCAACTGACTGTGGAAATTATCGCACAATCGCTCTGATCCCACATGCCAGCAAGATTCTACTGAAGATTATTCAAAAGAGACTACAGCCATACCTAGAACAAGAACTACCTGAAGTGCAAGCAGGGTTCAGGAAAGGGCGAGGAACGAGAGACATCATTGCGGATGTGAGATGGATCCTTGAAAAGACTAAAGAATACCAAAAGGATATCTATTTGTGCTTTATCGACTATAGCAAGGCTTTTGACTGTGTAAACCATGAGAAACTCTGGGCCACATTAAGAAGCATGGGTATACCAGAACACCTGATCGTTCTCTTGCGCAATCTGTACATTGATCAAGAAGCAACAGTTCGAACGGAACAAGGAGAAACAGAATGGTTTAAAATAAGCAAAGGTGTAAGACAAGGCTGCATACTTTCCCCCTACCTGTTTAATTTATATGCAGAACAAATCATCAGAGAAGCAGGATTGTATGAAGACAACAGAGGTGTGAAGATTGGTGGAAGACTCATCAACAACCTTCGCTATGCTGATGATACCACACTACTGGCAGAAAGTGAAGATGATCTGAAACATTTGCTTCTCACAATCAAAGAACATAGTCTCAAAATGGGCCTGCACCTTAATGTAAAGAAGACAAAGATCATGACAACTGCCATAATCAACAGGTTCATCGTTGAATGAGAAGAAATTGAAATCGTGAACAACTTTAACCTACTTGGATCAACTATCAATAAAGAAGCAACAAGCAGTCAAGAAATCAGACGACGCATTGCTCTTGGCAGAATGGCTATGAAAGACCTAGATAAGATTCTCAAGAGCAGAGATGTCTCTCTCCATACAAAGATTCGACTTGTTCATGCCATGGTATTTTCAATAACATCATATGGATGTGAAAGCTGGACAGTGAAAAAGACAGACAGGAAGAAAATTGATGCCTTTGAATTATGGTGCTGGCGGCGAATACTGTGTATACCATGGACTGCCCGAAGAACAAACCAGTCGGTACTAGAAGAGATCAAACCTAAGCTTTCTTTAGAAGCTCAGATGACAAGACTTCGACTTTCATACTTCGGACACATCATGCGAAGAGAGAGATCATTAGAGAAAGACATCATGCTTGGAAAGATAGAAGGTCAACGCAAAAGAGGAAGGCCAGCAATGAGATGGATCGCTACAATAACAGCAGCTACGGGTACCAGTCTGTCAACAATGAGCCGCCTGACTGAAGACCGAACACAATTTAGGATAGCTATCCAGAGGGTCGCCATGAGTCGACTCCGACTCGACGGCACTTAACAACAACATCTTCCACAGGCCCACTACCTTCGCATTGTGCAGTTAGCTTCCCAGGCAGTGTTAAAAACTCATCTCACTGCTCGGGAAATGTTACAACTACTAGGCCACATGGCATCTACCGTGCACGTGGTTCCCTATGCTCGCCTCCATATGAGAGCAGCCCAATGGACTCTATCCACTCAGTGGACTCATGCATCAGGCTGCCTACCAGACAAAATAGCAAACACAAGTCGCCTTATTTTGTCTCTACAATGGTGGCAGTCAACCCAAAACCTGTTGGTGGGGTCCCCTTTCCAGCAACGCCTACCCCAGGTCACTCTAACAACAGATGCCTCACAAGTGGGTTGGGGAGCTCATCTGCAAGATCTCTCTACCCAAGGCCACCTGGACTCCACAGGAGACCCACTTACATATCAGTCTCTTAGATCTCAGAGCAATCTTCCTTGCTCTTCGAGTGTTCCATACCCAGCTCAGCTACAAGACAGTCCTAATTCAAATGGACAATCAAGTAGCTATGTTCTATTTGAACAAGCAGAGAGGAACAGGCTCTCTGTCGCTTTGCAATGAAGCTTTGCGACTATGGGCCCTCGCCAGAGAGCATCAAATTCATCTCCTGGCGGTGTATCTGCCAGGCATTCAAAACTCTTGGGAAGACAGACTCAGTCGAGTTCTGCTTCCACACTAATGGTCACTCCATGCAGACCAGGTAGCAAACATTTTTCAAATTTGGGGAACTCAGGACATAGACCTCTTTGCAAGTCCGTTGAACGCCAAACTTCCCCGATTCTGTTCCAGAATTCCGGCTCAGGGTTCTCAGGCCAGGGATGCTTTCCTCCTCCATTGGGGTCAGGACTTCCTTTATGCCTTTCCACCCATTCCCCTAATTCCCAGGACCCTATTCAAGCTTCAGAGACACAAAGGCCACATGATTCTCATAGCTTCACGACAGGAGTGGTACCCTCTGCTCCTGCATCTCTCTCAAGCTCCATCTCTTGAGTTAGGATCTGCTACAGATCTCCTGTCTCAGGAGGACGGGATGTTGTGGCATCCCAATCCCCACTTTCTGCATCTCAGGGCCTGGTTGCTGAGAGCCTAGACCTTCATGGTCTTAACCTTTCTCAACAAGTAAGGGATGTCCTTTGTGCTTCCAGGAAACCTTCCACAAGACGCTCTTATGCTTTCAAGTGGAAAAGGTTTTCCATATGGTGTTCGCAAAGGGGTCTGCACCCCTCTGTGATACCTCTGGAATCATTACTGGAGTATCTCCTGCATTTATCTAATGCAGGACTTAAGACTAACTCAGTAAGAGTCTATTTAAGTGCTAGTTCAGCTTCTTTAAAGCCTTTAAATGGACAACCTATTTCCTCTCATCCTCTCATAGCGAGATTTATGAGGGGCCTTCTTCTAACTAAGGCCACCTCCAGTGGCGTGGGACCTGAATCTGGTTCTTGGGCAGCTCATGAAGCCGCCTTTTGAACCCTTATCTACTACCTCCTTGAAATTCCTTTCCTGGAAAGTTATCTTTCTCATTGCAATCACATCAGCACGTCGCATCAGTGAATTGCAAGCATTAGTTGCTGATCCTCCTTACACGAGGTTCCATCATGATAAGGTAGTCTTTAGGACTCATCCACACTTTATGCCAAAGGTGGTCTCACCTTTTCATTTAAACCAGGCGGTTTACCTGCCTGTATTTTTTCCAAGGCCTCATGCTTCAAATGCAGAAAGGAATCTTCATACTTTGGACTGTAAAAGAGCACTTGCCTTTTACTTACAGAGGACACAGCAACATAGAAAGTCCTCCCAACTCTTTGTTGCTTTTGATCCTTCTCATTTGGGACTTCCAGTCTCCAAGAGAACATTGTCCAACTGGATTGCTCAGTGTATTTCTTTTGCCTATCAGAGTAAGAACCTTTCTCTGGAAGGCCATGTCACGGCTCACAATGTGAGAGCCATGGCAGCCTCAATGGCTCATCTACACTCTGTGTCTATTGACGATATCTGTCGAGCAGTTACTTGGGCCTCGGTTCATATCTTCACAGCCCATTACTGCTTAGACAGGGACTGCCGCCGGGATGCCTTGTTTGGTCAGGCTGTTCTACGACACCTGTTCCATACTTAATCAACTCCTACCCACCATTCCCAGTAGGATGCCAGAGATCCATGGGGGGAAGAGGAGCCCTTTCACAGGGGCACACAACTTCTGGGGTCTCTCCCTGGCATCTGTAGTTAGGGAGTCCCCATATGTGAAGACTACATTCCTGCTTGTTCCTGGAGATAGCATAGTTATTCACCCGTAACAGGTGATCTCCGGGAACAGTAGGAATTTAGTCTTCACAACCCACCCACCTCCCCTAGGAGTTGTATCTCTCTTTCTTTTCTTTCCCTCTCTCTCTCTCTCTTTGTCTCAGCTTTAAAACTCAACTGGAGAGAGGCAGTTGGGAAAGGTGGGAAGGCAGCACGCAGGCGCTGTGGGATGCTCCCAAAAGCTTTCTAATTGGACGCTGGGGAGCATTCCCGCTCAGGCTCTGTCGGTACCGACGATACCCATATGTGAAGACTAAATTCCTGCTGTTCCCGGAGATCACCTGTTACAAAACCTTGGAATCTCCTGGCAGCCGTGTTCTCCCTCGAGAGAACAAGAGGAAGGCGGCTTCGAATGCAGCATCCCTGGACAGCTCCAATGGCTGGGTAAGTCCCAAATCAGGTCCCGCAGTCCTAGACGCTTGTCCGAGAGATTGGAGAAGGAGCGGCCTGCAAAGATCCCTTGAAAGGACTCAACCTCGGACCGACCTTGATCGCCTGACACCATCCTTGTTGAGGACTCTCCTTTGTGGGAACCAGCAATGGGCCCAATTCCCTTGGTGCCTGAGCCAATGGCTGCAGAGCCTTCTGGCCTGGAGTCCAGAATGGCAGACCTGGAGCGTGATTTGTCTGCCTTCATGGACCAGCAATGAGCGCTGTTGTCTTGTACTACTGGTTCCTCTGCCCAGGACACTGGGCCCTCAACTTCGAGGATGTCCCCAGAGGCCGAGCTGATCCTCGAGGTCTTGTGACCTTGAGTCAATCCTCGGCCGAGATCTCAATCTGGTTCCCATTCCACAGGGCCATGATCTTCCCCAGCCAGTACGCTCAGTGCCAGCTGCAGGGCCTCTGAGGGCCATGGGCGGGGATCAGCCCCCGGAGCCCGCAAGCCATCCTTCCCTTGACAGACTATTCCGAGTGGGAGGAGGAGGAGGACAAGGAGTCGCCGGACACCTGTCACCGCTGCGACATCCTCTCGGACTTCCATTCCTCAGAGACCCAGCGTCGGTCCCCGCCTGAGGTGTTCCTCGACTTTGTCAGGGACATGTCCAAGGCTCTAGCTTTCCCGAAGGAATCGGAGGAGCACCCTCAGACAGAGGAGCTGGAAATCCTCCAACACGAGGCCCCTCTGAGGGAATAGCTTATGGTGCCCATCCCCTCCCATCCTGGAACGGCTAATGCTTCGTATGTGGGAGACACCGGCATCAGTGCCAGTGGTGAGCAAGCGGCTTGACTTGATGTATCGAGTCCTCTGGAGCCCGGGCTTCCAGAACTCACAGCTGCTGCACAACTCCATGGTGGGGTGGAGTTGGCCATGCGTCGTCGGAAGACGCACTTCTCGGTGCCCCCCCAAGCAGGGAGGCACGCACTCTGGATGCCCTAGGTAGAAAGTGCTATCAGGGCTCGATGCTCATCGGCTGGATCCCAGGCATACCAGCTGTACATGGGCATATACCTGAGAGACCTGGTGAAGGAACTCGCCGGTTTCTCAGCTGGTCTTTCCAAGGAACCCCTGCAACAGTTCAAGAACCTGGCCAAGGCTGTTCGTGAGTGCTCCAAGTTTGTCCCCGGCAGCCTATGACTGCTTTGAGTCGGCGGCTCGAGTAGCGGTGGTGGTTATCAGTGCTCAACGCCAAGCTTGGATACAGTAGTCCAACCTCGGGCAATGGGTTCAGGACAAGTTGGTCGATGTCCCATGCCAGGGTGAAAACCTTTTTGGCAAACCTATGACCAACAAGGCTGCCCCTCCTCAATGGAAGGGCTCAGGTAAAAAGCCCTTCTACCCGAGTAAAGGGGCTGCTTACAGAAACTGCCCACCTTTTCAGGCCTCCCCGGCACCCCAGCAAGGGCAGCAGGCCAAGGGACATGGCCAAGGCCCTTGCAAACAGAAGGCTCCCATGCCCCAAGTGTCTGCCCCGGTCCAGCCAGGGGGAGCTTTTGACTATTTAGGCATGGCCTCTGCACGCCAAGGAGGTCAGCAACCCACAGGGGACGTTTCATTCACTGTGCCCAAAGGTGATCAGCCATCACCACCGACTCTTGGGCACTCCAGGTGGTCAAGGAGGACTACCTCCTCCATTTGGCACAGACACCTCCCCCTTTCTTCCTGGAAGAACCCCCCAGGTTTCCCCATTCACCAGGACCACCTACTGAAGGAACTAGCAGGTCTTCTCGAGGACAGAGCGATAGAACCAGTTCCCCACCATCTCAGGGGCAAGGGGTTCTACTCCAGGTACTTCCTCATACCAAGAAGATCAGGGGGCCTAAATCCCATACTCGAGCTGCGCAATCTGAACAGATTCCTGGTGAGGGAGAAGTTCTAGATACTCTCCCTTGGAACATTGCTCCCTTACCTCCAGTAGGGAGATTGGCTATGCTCCTTGGATCTGAAGGATGCTTACACACACATCCTCATTCACTCCAACCACAGGCAGTACCTGAGGTTCATGGTGGGGGGCAGCCATTACCAATATAGGGTGCTGCCCTTCGGCTTGGCTTCTGCCCCAAGAGTCTTCACCAAGTGCCTGGCAGTCATGGCCACCTTCCTCCGTCTCCAGGGATTCTTTGTTTTCCCCTACCTGGATGATTGGCTCATAAAGGGAGGCATGGCCTTAGAAGAGCAGCAGGCAACTGCACGTACCATCCGGGTCTTTCAGCATCTGGGGTTCGTAATAAACTACCCCAAATCCCACCTCTTCCCAACCCAGTGTCTAGAGTTCATAGGGGCAAAACTAGACATCCTCCAGGCAAAGGCCTTCCTTCCAGGGGACCGAGCCGACCGCTTCAGGGCACTGGTCCGGGACATACAATACCGTCCTTTGGTGTCCGCTCGGCTTCTGCTCCACCTAGTCGGACATATGGTCTCCACGGTCCATTTCACCCTGGATGCCCGCCTCCACATGAGGACCGCACAGTGGTGCCTTTGGGACCACAGGCCGTCTCCGGGACAGAGTGTTAGTGATCCGCCAGATGGCGGAATCCCGGACCTGGTGGCAAAACACCCAGCACCTTGAGGCAGGGATGCCCTTCCAGACTCTGTGGCCCTTAGGGGTTTTCACAGCGGATGCCTCCAGGCTGGGGTGGGGAGCCCACTGTGAGGAACTCCGCACCAGGGTAGTTGGTCACATGACGAGAGCAACCAGCAGATCAATCTCCTGGAATTGCGGGCGATATGCCTATCACTCTGAGCCTTTTGCCTCTGCCTACTGCACCAACCAGTGTTGGTCCAAGCAGACAACCAGGTGGCTATGTTCTGTGTTAACAAGCAGGGGGGGCACAGGGTCCTGCTCCCTCTGCTGCGAGGCAATGGCCCTCTGCTCCTATGCAGTCCAGTAAGGCATGCTCTTATGGGAAGTGTACCTGCCAGGCCAGGACAACTCACAGGCTGACAGATTAAGCAGGGTCCTCCAGCCACACAAGTGGCAGCTGGACCCCCACAACCCTCCCTCCTCCTCTTGGAGTTGCCTCCCTACATTGTTTAAGTCCTTTTTTGCTATGTCATCTGACAGAGCAAGATGGTACCCTTGGGCGGGAAGGGGACCATGCATGTGTGGTAGCATTCCCAAAGGCTTTCTGTGAAAGCTGGGGAAATGCTCCTTGCGGGCTCCATCGGCACGGACATCACCCATATGTGAGGATTGATTCCTGCTGTCCCTAGAGAACACCTGTTACAGGTGAGTAATTACGCTTTCTCTACTCGATGGCTAAAAGTATGTGCAGAGGTTTCACAGCACAACAGACAGTATATAGGCAAGTGAGCTAGGATTTCTTCCTGCTGGCTGGGGCCTCTGGTTTTCACTTCTCTTAGGCTTGTTTCTCATGAAAGCAGTGATCAGGATTGGTGCACCGGCACTGAGTCTTAAATGATTGAGAGAAGGTCCTCAAACAGTATAAGAATGATAAGACTGTCTGAGATCTTGCAGTATGCTGTGCATTTAAGGCAGAGATAGAGCTCTGCTGTATTTAAAATAAATAAATAAAATAGTAATATCATCGGCAGACAGCAGCAGTACTCCAGTGGGGTTTTGTGACCTGGTGCCACCTTGGGAAACAAAAGGCCACTATGAGGGGCAATGTGGTCAGTCCAAACCAACTTAGATTGACTATTGGACAACGGGCCAGGGTTCAGTTCCCACTGTTTATTGTGACCTTGGGCAGGTCACTTAACAGCTCTCTCACTGAAGCCATTGCCAAAGTACCAAGGTAATTACAGGAGGATCTGTGATGAGACGTTACTAACCTTGGGATGCCCAAGGTACACCAGAGGTAGATATCCAGTGCTAGTCCAGATTCTTTATTAATTGTCATTAGGATTGCTTAAGCAAGGAAAGACTGGTGCATGAGGGCTATATATATACCAGAAAACCACTATCACCTCTCAATGATGCTGTGTGTGTTGAGTAGAGTCCACCATGTGCTTACTGTCTGCATTGGTGGGCCTGTGATGCCTGCATTGGGAGTTTGTACTGGTGCTAGGGTAAGGCGCAGCACTCATCATGGCTGTCTAAACTAGGTAGGCAGCGCCACTCAACATGATGATCAGTGCAATTTTTGGCGAGGCCCTCCTGTTCTAGGGGTGATGCCACCACCTATTGATGCCCATGAGATCAGATAAAGTCCAGTGTTTGCCAGTACTGTTGGCGCCCTTTGAGGTGGCTTGTGATTATGGAGAGGCCAGCCCTCCTTAGTATGTACTGTCCATGTTTTATGGGAGTGAGAATTTATCAGTACTGTCACTTCTAGGTGGAGTTCAGCTAAGCCCTGCCTCTACATTTCAAGTAAAGGTAAGCGTGTGTGGCTTTTTAATTACTAGCTCTCTGCCTGAGAGTTCTTAAAAGGGTTTTGATACATTTTTAAAACAGTTACATTCTTCTTGGTGCTTTAATTCAAAAGGGGAAATAGTTTAAGTGGTGTAGATACTAAAAGCAGAGCTTTAAACCTTTTTCAGCTCTTTCAAGCTACTGACACCTCATCAGGTGATCCCTCCCTACCCCCCAACTCCCCCCCCCCCCCATGTGAACAGCCTTGCTATATAGAGCACCTCCCCAATTAGCTACGCACAGGGACTTGCAACAGCACATTTAGAACACACTTAAAAGACTTAAACTGCTTTTCTCTGAAAGGACAGTTGGGAAACCGACTGGTACTTTGGTAGGTCTCTCTCTCTTTTGCTTCAACAGGTATCTAAGCTCTATCAACTGAACAATGGCTGGGAAAAATTGTATCGCCAAAGCTGTTGCCCCTGTTACAGCTTCTGTCTCTGTCCAGACAGAGATCCCAATGCCATTTGAAGGACTGGTTCCATGTGCAGGATGCCTATATGCTGAAGCTCTCAGGAAACAGGTGGAGGAGTTCCAAGAGATGGGGAGGCTGAGGAGCCTTCAAGACAGTGAGAAGTACATTGATGAGATGCTTCTTGAAATATCCAAGCTCTCCAGCAGAGGAGAAGATGGGAGCCTATAGAATGACGAAGGTTGGTGGACACGAGTCTCCAGGGCCTGCAGAATCACCAATACAACTCCTCCAGCCCTTGAACTGAAGAACCATTATGCAGCTCTGGAAGTGGAGGAGGTGAAAGCATCCCTGGAGGAAGAACCAGAGCACCAGCACTCCAAAGTTGTAGAATCAATGAACACAAGGAAGCGAAGGGTAGTGGTGGTTGGTGACTCTCTTCTGAGGAGTACTGAGGCGTCCATCTGTCGACCAGACAATGTCCAGAGAGATATGCTGCCTGCCAGGTGCCAAAATCCGAGATATTATGGAGAGTTTGCCGAGACTCATCAAGCCCATTGACTATTACCGATGTTGATCATCCATGTCAGCACAAATGATACTGCCAGGTATCCCTATGATCATATCAAAAGTGACTTTGTGGCTCTGGGACAGAGGATGAAGCAGTTAGGGGTGCAGGTGATGTTCTCTTCCATCCTCTCTGTTGAGGGTAAAGGCTAAGGCAGAGCAGCTCGCATCTTGGAGATGGATGCATGGCTGCGTGGATGGTGTCATCGAGAGCGTATTGGTTTCCTGGACCATGGGATGCTGTTCCAAGGGTTGCAGAGCAGGTGTCCATCTGTCTAAGAAGGGTCGACGTGTCTTCAGTAGCAGACTGGCTAACATATTGAAAAGGGCTTTAAATTAGATTCAATGGGGATGGGTGAAGAAAGCTCCCAGATAAGTGAAAGCCCACAGGTAAATGAAACATTAGATACCTTTATGGAAATGGGTAAAGAGGACAACATATGGAAATCAGTGTGCCTGTAGCATGGGAAATAAGATCCCAGATGTTGAAGCTTTAATGGGAGAGGCTGACTTGGCTTTAGTGGCAGTAACAGAGACATGGTTCAAGGACAACCATGACTGGAATGCAACTATACCAGGCTATACTTTATTCAGAAAGGACAGGGTAGGAAGAAGGGGAGGAGTGGCACTATATGTCAAAAATAATATTAAAGCTATAGAAATATAGGGCATAAAAGGGAGAGAGTGAGGCACTGTAGGTTAAACTAGAAAGAGGGAAAGAGAAATCCATTTGCATTGGCGTGATATACAGACCACCCTCATAAGAGGAAGAGGTGGACGGAGAGTTAATTGAAGACATATGCAGCATTGCCAGGAAAGGGGAAGTGCTACTGATAGGGGATTACAGTATGCCAGATGTTGATTGGCACATCCCTGCTGCAGTATCATAAAGAAGTAAGGAGATCCTGCATTCTCTTCAAGGAGAACTATTCAGGCAGCTAGTAACAGAATCCACATGTGAAGGAGCCATTCTGGACTTGGTGCTTACCAATGTTAAAAGTGTTTCTGATATTATAGTGGGAGATCATTTTGCATCCAGTGATTATCAGATGGTGTGGTTCAGTATTGAAACTAGGGCTGATAAAATGCATTCAAAAGCAAGGGTCTTAGACTTTAGGAAAACTAACTTTCCCAAGATGGGCCAATACCTCAGGGAGTCATTAGCGGGGTGGGAACAGCTGGGGGATGTTGAAAAACAGAGGGGAAAACTGAAAAGGGATATTTTAAGGGCAACAAACCTTTTTGTTAAAATGCTAAATAAAGGAAAAGGAGACTGCTATGGTTATCGAAAGAAGTAGCTGAAAAGGTGAAGAAAAAGAGGGAGGCCTTCATGAAATACGAGAGATCACAGAGAGAGGAAGATAGGCATCTATATTTGGAAAACCTTAGAGAAGCTAGCAAGGTAGTCAGGAAAGCAAAGATACAAAAAGAGGAGAAAATAGGCAGTGCAATAAAATGGGGGGCTAAGACATTTTTCAGATATGTTAGTGAGAAGAGGAAGGTTAAAGGGGAGAATTATGTAGAAGCTGATGAGGTTAAAGTGGAATTACTTAACAAATATTTCTGTTCTGTGTTTACAGATGAAGAACCTTCAATTCCTCTCTCTCTTTCTCTTCATATATCCAGCTTATTGCTAAAACTTGTCGTTTCTTTCTATACAATATTTCCAAAATTCGCCCCTTCCTCTCTGTTGACACCACTAAATTGACTGTCCACTCCTTAATCACCTCCCGTCTTGATTATTGTATCGTTCTCCTTGCTGGCCTCCCTGCAAGCCACCTCTTTCCTCTTCAGTCAATTCAACATTCTGCTGCTTGACTCATTTTCCGCCAGTCTTGTTTTTCCCACATCACTCCTCTCCTCATGTTGCTTCATTGGCTTCCCATCCGTCTCCGTATCCAATTTAAACTTCTCCTCCTGACCTATAAATGTATTCACTCTTCTGCCCCCCAGTACCTTTCATCTCTCATCTCTCCTTACACCTCCCTCTCGGTTGCTTCGCTCTTCTTTGGACCTCTCCCCTCTGACAGACTGCTTCAATGCGGTATCCAATTGGCTGCAATCTCAGAACCTCAGAATTCAGCACAAGAAAACAGAGGTCCTGTTCATCACGAGGAATCCAAACTTCACCATACCGCCTCACCAAAATGTCAAGGAAGCTGAACTACAGACCAAACCCATGATCCGGTACCTTGGAGTCACCTTGGACCAGCGCCTAGACATGAAGGTGCACATAAGCAACGTAGTTAGAGCGGTATACCACAAGATCCATACCCTCAGGCACCTCCGTTTCCTGCTAGAACCGGATGACTTCTGGACAATTTATCAAGCGCTAATCATACCACAGTTTGACTATGCCAATTCAATCCTGCATGGTCTTCCTCAATCTACTTTGAACCCTCTACAGCTTGCGATGAACACTGCAGCGAGAATACTACTTGGAGCTTCCAAGAAAGATCACATCACGCCCATCATGAAACATCTCCACTGGCTTCCTATACAGGCCAGACTCACTTTCAAAACCCTACTGCTTACCTTCAAAGCTATCAATGGGCTCTCCTCTGCATCACTAGCAGATCTTATCCAAATCACTCCCCCCAACAGATCCAGAAGATCAGTAGTGATCAACACACTAATAGTCCCGAAAGAAATAACCCAATGCGCCCAGGCAACAGCAAACAGAGCTTTCAAATTTTGCGCACCTAGAGGCTGGAACACTCTACCACCCAACATGCGCTCAATCCCTGACTTGGCCCAGTTTAGGAAGGCAGTAAAACACTACCTATTCTGCATGTACTACTAGGTAGATTGCGCGGCGATACAATAACCTCATCCATGGACTAGACTAGGCCACACAATCGAATCCGACCCTACAAGATACCAATGAATATGACTAGCGAAATACGACTTCCATGAAGATTAGATGTAAATAGTTTCCCAAGTTATCCAAGTTTTCGTACCTGTTCATTGTAAACACAGTTCCGTAAATGCAATATGTATGTTTTGTGTTCCATGTAAACCGCACTGATGTTTAATAGCGCGGTATAAAAGAAATGTAAAATAAATAAATAAATCTGGGCCTTTTACTCGTACTGCCAGTCCAGACTTCGCTCTTTCCAACTGGCAGCACCCTTTGCTTGGAATAGTCTTTCTATCTCTGTGCGCCAGGCGTCCTACCTGGCCATTTTCAAGTTCAGACTAAAATCCTATCTTTTCACTATTGCTTTCCGTTCCTGTCTTACCCTATCTTGATCTCTCTTATCAACATTTGCTTACTTTGTCCTGTCAATTTTTGTTGTTTGTATTATGGAACTTATTTTGTTTTCTGTCTTATTAGATTGTGAGCTCTGATGAGCAGGGACTGTCTCTCTTCTATGTTTGTACAGCACTTCGTATGTTGCGGCGCTTTATAAGTCTTTATTAATAATAATAATAATAACCAGAAGCAGGACCTCAGAAAACGTCCACAAAAAGGAACAGAAGTGAGGGACATCTTGAACAATTTTCAGAAGACTGTGTTCGTGAGAAACTAGCTAAACTTAAAGTAAACAAAGTGATGGGACCGGATGAGATTCACCCGAGAATACTTTGGGACATTCTAGCAGCTCCACTGACTGACCTTTTTAATGCCTTGGAGTCTGGAGTGGTGCCAGATGACTGGAGAGAGGCACATGTGGTCCCTTTACACAAAAGCGGAAGTAAGGATGTGGTTGAAAACTACAGGCCGGTTAGTTTAACCTCGGTGGTGAGTAAATTATTGGAACTGCTGCTGAAAGAGAAAATAGTGAGGTTTCTGGAGTCCAATGGATTGCAGGATCCGAGACAACATGGATTCACCAGAGGCAGGTCTTGTCAGACAAATCTGATTTATTTCTTTGACTGGGTGACTAGGGAGTTGGACTGAGGGAGAGCCCTAGATGTGGTGTATTTAGATTTCAGTAAAGCCTTTTGACATCTTTCCACACAGGCGACTTTTAAACAAACTGAGCACCCTAGGGGTAGACCTTAAAGTTACTGCTTGGGTTAGAAATTGGTTGAATGGGAGGCAACAAAGGGTACAGGTAAATAGAGCTCACTCTGAGGAGAAGGAGGTTACTAGTAGTGTGCCCCAGGGATCTCTTGGTCTGATTCTTTTTAACATCTTTGTTAGTGATATTATGGAAGGACCGTGGGGTAAGGCTTGCCTCTTTGCGGATGATACTAAAATCTGCAATAAAGTAGACATCCAGGAAGGTGTAGATAACATGAGGAGGGATCTAACTGAGCTTGAAGAATGGTGTAGAATTTGGCAGCTGAGATTTAATATTAAAAAATTGCAAGGTTATGCATTTGAGCTGCAGCAATCCAAGGGAGTGATATAGTATAGGAGGTGAAGTACTTCTATCCACAAAAGAAGAGCGGGATCTAGGCGTGATTGTCTGCTGATCTTAAAGTAGCTAATCGGGTAGAAAAGGCAACATCAAAAGCTAGAAGGCTGCTTGGGTGCATAGGTAGAGGAATGGCCAGTAAAGGTGATAGTACCTCTGTATAAGTCTTTAGTGCAACCTCATTTGGAGTATTGTGTACAATTCTGGAGACTGCACCTTCAAAAGGATATAAACAGGTTGGAGTCGGTACAGAGGATGGCTACTAAAATGGTTAGTGGTCTTTGTTATAAAGCATATGAAGACAGACTTAAGGATCTTAATATGTGTATTTTAGAGGAAAGGCGGGATAGAGGTGATATGATTGAGACGTTTAAATACCTCTGTGGCATAAATGCATAGGAGAGCCTATTTCATTTGAAAGCAAGCTCTGCTATGAGGGGACATAAGATGAGGGTGAAAGGAGATAGACTTAGGAGTAATATGCGGAAATATGTTTTTACAGAAATAGTGGTAGATCCGTGGAATAGTCTTCCGGTGGAGGTGGTAGAGATGAGGACAGTGTCTGAATTCAAAGAGGCATGGGACAAACACAGAGGATCTCTAAAGGTGAAAAGGGGACTGTTGTAGTGGTTGATATGGAAAGGCAGACTAGATAGGCCATGTGGTCTTTTTCTACCGTCATCTTTCTGTGTTTCTCTGTTTCATTACTGATGCTCAACTGGTGGCTGGGCAGCAATGCTTGTCCTGCTGGATTTAAGGGCTTGTCTTGCTACGCTAAGGTGGGCATTCAACAAAGCTGGCTTGGTTAGGCCAAGGCTAGTGTGCGGCAGCATTTATCTTGCTGGACTAAGGGCTCGTCTTGCTGCGCTAAGGCAGGCCCTCTGCACTGGATGAAGATGAATACATGACCACATTTTCTCAGATGAGCATGCGATCATGCTTGCTTTGCTGGGTGTAGGCAAATGTGCGACCACTCTTTCTTTGCTTTGCTAGGCACAGGGTTGGCCTGCAGCACAGCCTGCACTGCATGTTTAGGGCCGGTGCTGAGTACCATTTTCCCTACTGGGCTATGGCTAGCACTAAGCAGAATCTGTTGTATTGGCTATGTCCCAGAGCCTGGGTAGATGCAAGTGCTTATTGGGATTGATGCTGCCAGGTAGCATTGACATCCATTAGAAACTGGATTGATGCTGCCAGGTAGCATTAACATCCATTAGAGACTGCTACCCCCAGTGGAGAGATGCCTGGCTGCTGTAGGGTTGTTCATATTAGCTATAGCCAGCTCATGAGTAGTGTCGGAGTCTGCACTGGAATAACATTGGTGACACTGCAGTGATAAATGGTGCTGGGTGAAGCTCAGCCCTCTGTATGGGTGAGCCCTGTGGATTTTAGCCCCCATTCATTGGTATAAGCATACATACTAATGTCCTGGGACAAGCCACACAATCCAGGAACCAGTGCTCATCACAGTTGCACAAGGTTGGAGTAGGATAGCAATTGTGCTAGATGAGGTACTGCGTAAGAATGATGGCTACAGGGGAGGGTATGTTTAACCTCATAATGGTAAGATACAGGTGAAGCCAGCAGCCGGCAAGGTCATGGCAAGCGCGCCAAAGGATGAATGTTGCTGAAGGACAATGCAGCTTACAGATCACTGTTGACATTGGGCAGCAGTTTGTGTGTCAGTGCAGACTCTTGATGGCGTTGTGGCACAGTCGGTGCCTGTGGAGGATATGCAGGGTCGCCAGATCAGCATGTTTCTTAGCAACTCTGGTCTTCTCTTACCCAGCATGAAGGGACGCTTTGGTATATTCCACTGATCTGGACTGGTCTGTCATTGTTAAGGAAATGTCAGTTATATTTACCGGTTAACTGAAGTTCCTTGAGTCCTGACAGCCCAGTCGAGGTTCCTGCTGCAGGTGGCCGTGGCCCTAGGAAATGAGAGATGAGTAGCTGTCCCTACACAGCATTAGTATATGGCAAGGCAGCTTACTGTGATAAATGATTTTAAGAGCAAGGCTATTGCAGGCTGAGTTATCGGCGATGCGCTTTGGATGCCAGGAGCACATATGGATATTCTGCCTGGCTAAAAGTCTATTAATAGGCCTCCCTCAAAAATACACATACCTTCTTCAAAGAGCTCAGAACATCTGTGCAAAAGTAACAGCCAAAGCACGTCTAACAGACCACGTAACCCCAATACTGCTAGAACTACACTGGCTCCCAATCAACAGCCGAATCAGATACAAAACTATCCTAACAACCTTTAAACTCATAAAAGACATAGCCCCCTCACACCTTTCCACACTTCTACAATCACCAAACAAAACTAGATCACACAGACAAAACGAAGCCCACTCTCTTATCACACCAAAAGCCTTCAGGAAGACAAAGAAAACTACTAGCTCCAGAGCATTCACATTCACTGCCCCTACGCTCTGGAACGACCTCCCAATAGACCTTCGTGTCATAAATGACCTCTATCAGTTCAGGAAAGAGCTAAAAACTTGCCTCTTTACTGAACACTTTGAAATCCCATATCCCCCAAAACACCTCCATAACCATGGTAATACACACATGAACCCCCTTACTCAAAACTAAATAACCCCCCCCCCCCCTGTCTGAAACCCCAAACACACCCCCGATTTACGTCAAAAAAAGGAAATAAATTCCAAAACATACACAACCACTGTAAATATCCAATGTAAATAAGTTAATGGATGTTTGTATTATTAATACACCTTGAAGTTGAAGTTTTGTTTAATGTAAATAGTTAAACTCAACCGTTCATTGTAAATAGTTAAATCTAATTGTTCAATGTAAATGTATACATCTGTGTACAGTTGTTAAAATGTTCCTTGTAAACCGCCCTTGATCGCTGGAAGGGGCGGTATAGAAATATATACATAAATAAATAAATAAATAAATAAAAGTCATCGTGTCCTATTAAAAAATAAAACTAGGATATCTTACATAGTGGATCTCGCTAGGCATTCTCTGGCAATAGTGCTACAAATGAATAACAAAGTTGCTTTTCTTTTTAAGACAGGATATTGCAGGTAGCACTGAAGCTGGTCTTCTGCTCTGACAGAGGGACCTCTGGGCTGCATCACGATGTATACTGAGGCCAAGTGTTTTGGCTCTGTCTCCATCTGTTGGCAGGAGGAGGAGATAATATACTGGTCTAGATTGGTCTGTCAGGACTCAGGGAACTTCAGTTAACAGGTAATGTAATTGGCATTTTCTGCATAGAAGGTAACTGCCTTCCAATCACTTAGGTGTTTTTCCTAACGCCTCTTGCAATGGGTTGGTGAGGGTTTTGTTAGGTTCTTAGCACCAGGGCTGAACATAAATTAGGCTTCCTGGCATGGAAGACAGAGTGAGACTTGTGATTATTTTTTGTTCTATTGATGAAAACTCTCTTCTCTTTCCTCCTCCAGACCTACTACCTGATCTTCTCATCCCATCCCCACTCACCTCCTCAACTCCATCTCCTCTTCCATCATCCCTTCCATCTCACATGTTCTTAACCTTTCGCTCTCACTGCAACCTTTCCCACAGCCTTCAAACATGCTGTAATCACTCCTCTCTTAAAAACCCCCAAAAAACCCTCACTTGACCCTTCTCTCCCTTCCAGTTATTGACCTATCTCCCTTCTCCCATTCATCTTCAAACTTCTTGAATGTGTGGTTCTTCGCCACTGTCTTAAATTTCTCTCCTCTCCTTTCATACCTTCCTCGATCCACTTCAATCTGGTTTTCGTCCCTTTCATTCTATTGAAACAGCTCTTGCCAAAGTCTTTAGTGGCATATTTCTCACCAAGACCAAAGGCTTTTAACTCAGTTCTCATTCTTCTGAACCTTTCTGCTGCTTTTGATACTGTTGACCACTACCACCACCTCCTCCTCGACACCCTCTCTTCTCTTGGTTTTAGGGACTCTGCTGTCTTGGTTCTTTTCATATCTCTCCAATTGCTCTTTCAGTGTCTGTTCTGTGGTTCCTCCTCTACTGCCAAAGCTTTCTAAGTTGGTGTACCCCAAAGGTCTGTTCTGGGCCCTCTCCTTTTCTTTCTCTATACCCAGTCCCTTGGTGCTCTTATTTCTTCCCATGGTTTTCAGTATCACTTTTATGCTGATGACTCTCAAATCTATCTATCCACTCCTGTCATCTCTCCTTCTCTTCAAGATCGTTCTCTGCCTGCTTAACTGACATCTCTGTCTAGATGTCTAACCGCCGACTAAATTACACTTATCTAAAATTGAACTTCTTATTTTTCCTCCTAAACCTTCCTCCACACTTACCCTGTTATCTATCACTGTTGACAACACTCATCTTCTCCCTGTTTCCTCAGTTCCGTAACTGTGGGGTCATCTTAGACTCTTCTTTCCTTCTCCACTCATATACAACAGATAGCTAAAACCTGTCTCTTCTTCCTCTACAACATTAGCAAAAACCGCTCCTTTCTTTCTGAACACACTATTAATACTCTTGTCCATTCTTTAGTCACCTCCCATCTGGATTATTGTAACATCCTCCTTGCTGGTCTCCCTCAGTGTTATATTTCTCTTCATCTAGCCATTCAGTACTCTGCTGCACAGCTAATTTTCCGCCAGCCCCGATAAGCGCATATTACTCCTCTTCTAAAATGTCTTCACTGGCTCCCCTTCCACTTCCATATCCAATTCAAACTACTTCTTTTAATTCATAAATGCATTCACGCCACTGCTCCTCATTACTGTCCTGCCTTCTCCCTACTCCCCACCCCATCGTGAACTCCACTCCTCAGTTGACCACCTTCTCTCTATGCCCTTTTCTTCCACTGCCAACTCCAGGCTTGTATCTTTTCATCTTGCTGTTCCTTATGTCTGGTACAAACTTCCTGTTTCTTTACGTCAAGTCTTTTCTCTCCCTCTCTTCAAATCCATGCTAAATGCTTACCTCTTCAAATCCGCTTTTGATTTCTAATCCCTTATTCGCCTTGTGTTTCCTTCCCTTTTACCACTTCTTTCTTCTGTCTTGTACTGTCCGTCTTGACTAGACTGTGAGCTCCTTGAGCAGGGACCATCATCTTTTTATTTATTTATTTACATTCTCTTATATACCGCGCTATTCTGCATCAGTGCAGTTTACATTGAACAAACTGAAATTACATTGAACAGGGCATTATAACTTGGAGATAACTATTTTACAGGGAACATGGGCAATGGAGGGTTAAGTGGCTTGCCCAAGACCACAAGGAGCACCTGTGGGACTAGAAACCCCAGTCCTTCCGGCCCAAGGTTGCTGTCCTCTAGTGGGATTTGAACCCCGACCTTCCGGCCTGAAGTACCTTGCCCCAACCACTAGGCCACTCCTCCACTCCACTCTACTCCACTTATGGTCATCTTTGTGTTTGTGCAGCACTGTGTATGCCTTGTAGTGCTATATAAATGATCAGTAGTAGTAGTAGTAGTAATCCAAGAGATAACATAGACGCTACAGAATTCCTTTTCCAAGTTAGGTGGAAAACCAGTTCCTTAGCTTTCCTTTATCCTCGTCAAACCAGAAGTACTGACCTTTCAGACAGTTTCCACTGTTGTCTTGTGGTTATGGTCAGCTGTGTTATGGAAGCACTATGGTCTTGGGGGCTCCATAGGACAGTTGTAGTTTGAATTAGAAGTGTTTGCAGTCGACAGTGTTAGGCCTCACCTGGAGTAAGGGGGTGCTTTGTTCCATCCCACTTGTTCTGTACTGGTTTGGTGAGATGAGATAAAGGAAAAATTGTGTTACCTACTAATTTTCTTTCCTTGAGTCACTAGATCAGTCCAGAGAACTGAGACAGCTCTTGCCAAAGTCTCCAGTGATTTGTTCCTGGCTAAATCCAAGGGCCTCTACTCAATCCTCATTCTTCTTGACCTTTCTGCTGCTTTTGACACTGTTGATAACCACCTCGACACATTGTCCTCACCTGGTTTTAGGGACTCTGTGCTGTCCTGGTTCTTTTCATATCTCTCCAAATTTTCTTTCAGTGTTTGTTCTGGTGGTTCATCCTCTGCTGCTATCCCACTCTCAGTTGGTGTTATCCCAAGGCTCTGTTCTAGGCCCTCTTCTTTTCTCTCTCTAGACTCAGTCCCTTGGTGCTCTTATAACCTCCCATGGCTTTCAATATCATTTCCAATTCATCCTTCTAGACCAGTCCAGACAAGTGGGTTTAGCTCCGTCTGCCAGCAGATGTTGGACACAGAGAAAAAATACCAGAAGCTTGATTGGCCGAGCCCTGGTAGACATATAGCTGCACCCTTAAGGGGTCGCCCTCAGTATTTTCTTGGTCTCCAGCAGATGATGGTGTCTTTCTGTTTTTCTCTTCAGGGTTCCTTCTTTTTATTTCTTTCCTCTAGCTGGACGCTTCCAGGGCGCACAAGAGGTGCCCCTCTGGAATTCCCAGCCCCATTGTTTGCTGTCTTTGGTTGAGTTCCTGGTCAGGAGGACCAGTTGAGTTCCCTTCAATGAGGGGGAGTCCAGCTTCTGGTCATGAGGACCTGATTGGCTGGTAGCAGGGGGAAGCCTTCAGTACTCTGGGGCAAGGTACTTCAGGCTGGAAGGTCGGGGGTTCAAATCCCACTAGAGGACAGCAACCTTGGGCCGGAAGGACTGGGGTTTCTAGTCCCACAGGTGCTTCTTGTGGTCTTGGGCAAGCCCCTTAACCCTCCATAGCCCATGTTCCCTGTAAAATAGTTATCTCCAAGTTATAATGCCCTGTTCAATGTAATTTCAGTTTGTTCAATGTAAACCGCTTTGATATCATAAAAGGCGGTATATAAGAAATGTTAAATAAATAAATAAATAAATAAATACTCTACAGCAGCTCTCCTACTGTACCATCTTTTGGATCACAGCCTTTGTGTGCATCTGCCTTGGCTCCCCTTCTCTGCTGCTGCTGCTGCTGTATATAAATCGAATGCAGTGAGTTTCTCACCCCCCTCTCCCAACGCCGCTCATCCTAACAAGACAGTTTTTCTCTCTTTCCCTCCTATCGAGGCGTCCTTTGTAGTGTGTTCTCTTCAGAGGTCCTATTTTGGTCACGGAGTGTTTTTTTTTTAACACAGTCCGCTGGCCCTTTCCTCAGCGATAAACGGTGCGGTGGCGGCCATATTTCTTTCTCCTTCCCGCCATGCCGGCACAGCTGCAGTGTCTATTTTGAAGCGGGAAGCTCTGCAGATGGCTCACAGATCGCCTGCCACAGTAGCACTCTCTCCTTCCTCAGTGCAGTTTTCACTTTTTAGAGAGTAGCGATTTTGGGTCCTGCCAGGTTCCGGCGGTTTCACTGGCTCTCCCCTGTAATTTTGTGGAATTTTGGGTGGAGCTGCTACTTTTCACTTTCACGATGCCTTCCTCCTTATAAAGGTGCATCATGTGCAGCCACGGACATAAACATTTGAGGGATAGGGTGTGCATAACGCATTCTGCTCACCCTGGGGAGACATCCAGTACTGTTTTCACTTCAAACTCCAATAGAGACGACCCCTCTTCACTCCCAGTCTCGGCGGATCCTAGGTCCAGTCCTTCAGCAGAAGAAGCTCTGGACCCACCACTCTTGATGCCCCAGCTTGCTGCCCCTTCGTTACAGTCTCTAATGTCCTATGAGGCACATTCCCAGAATCAACTTTCCCAGGTCCTAACCCTCTTCAAGCAGGCATGGTCCCTCTAGCGATCTGACCCTTCTGTGGTTGGCACTTCTATGGGTGGCTCAGTCTCTCTCCACTCACAACACAACACACTCTACATAGGGATCCCGAAAGCGTCCTCAGGGGGGATTCAGTTCCTAAGGAAGGCAGCCGCCCATCCAAGGAGGTGTCTTGGGGCTCAGAAACTTGGTCTCCTGCAGTCCTGGAAGAGGAATTTTTTCAGCGGATGACAGCATGGAAGCCTCCGACCATGAGGATGGGGAATGGCCCCCATCGGAGGCCTCAGCCGATGACCAGGGCAATATGCAAATTATCCATCTGTTCAGGAAGGATGAACTGCCAGCGCTAATTGCCCAAATCATGGATGCCTTACACCTGACAGTTCCTCCCAAGCAGCAGCAGTCCCAGGCACTGTCGCAGGCAGACCCCATCTTGCAAGGCATGCGTAAGCCCTTCAGGGCTTTTCCTTTTCCAACTGAGCTTCAACAGATGGTGTCCTGGGAGTGGGACTCACCGTTTGGGTCATTACTATCTCTGGTCACCAGCGGATATGGACAAATGTAAATGCTCTTGTGATGGGAGTTACAAAACACACTACCATCCCTGTAGAGGGTGGAGCAGTGCTTTGGGACCAACAGGACAGAAAAGTCGAGAGTCTCCTCAAGACAGCCTTTTCGTCATCTGCGCTTTCACTCCAAGTGTCTGTCTGTGGAGGTTTGGCGGCCCGGGCTTTGTTGCATTGGATTCAGCGCCTGCCAGAGGATCCGGCTTTGGCTCAGTTGGATGCCTTGTATGATCTGCTGCGTCTCTCGTCTCGGTCAGTGGCGGCTGTCATTGTGGCTCGTCAGTGGCTTTGGCTCCGTCAGTGGTCGGCAAATGCCACCTTTAAGATGCGCCTCTCCAAGCTTCCCTTTAAGGGTAAGCTTCTCTTTGGTGAGGACCTTGACAAGTTGGTCAAAGACCTGGGTGAACTTAAACCACAGCATCTGCTGGAAGATAAGCCTAAGTCATCCACGCACCATTCGTCACAGCGCTACTATTCCCCATTCATGTGGCGTAACTCCAGATTTCGTGACTTCCATAGCTACCGACCTGGTAAGCCATCTGCCTCAGGTACGTCCGGCCGTTTTGGTCAGAAATCACAACCCTTTTGAGGCGCCGGAAAAGGAAATGATTTCTACATGGCCCCAGCCAAATTCTCCAGCGGTACACGATCTTTTGGCTGATGGGGCAAGTAGCCCACCCGAGACGCCGCCACCAGTGGGAGGACGGCGCTATTTTCTTAGCAGCGGGCTCTCATCACCTTGATCAGTAGGTCCTCGACATTGTTTCCTGGGGCTATGCTCTTGAATGTCGATGGCCCATTCCCAAGTCTTTCCTCATTTCCCCCCGGTGGGGCATCCTGGAAAAGGGCAGCCATTCGCTCCACCATCCATCACCTCCTTATACGCGTCATTGGACCAGTTCCTCTTGCGGAACGAGGTTCTGGTTGTTACTCCATCCATTTAGTGGTGTCCAAAAAGGATGGGTCCTTTCACCTAATCCTCAACCTCAACTGGATCCTTCGTGTGCCATGCTTCCGGATGGAAATGCTTCGGTCGGTGATTCAAGCGGTCCGCAAAAGGGAGTTCCTTGCCTCACTTGACTTGGCAGACGCATACTTCCATATCCACATTTGAGACGGCCAGCAGCGTTTTCTGCACTTCGCCATCCTTGGGCAGCACTTTCAGTTTTGCGCTATGCCATTCGGCGTAGCCTCGGCTCCACGTATTTTCTCCAAAGTCATGATAGTAGTAGCAGCTTCCTTACGCAAACAGGGAATTTGCGTGCACCCTTACCTGGATGATTGGCTGATTCGGGTGGATTCCCTCTCGGAAGCCTGCAAGATAGTTTCCCAGATGGTGGTCTTCCTAGAGAGCCTGGGCTGGGTCAACCATTCCAAGAGTTATCTACAGCCGTCCCAGTGGTTGAAATTTCTGGGAGCACGGTTCAACACCTGTCGGGGCAGAGTCTTCCTGACGCATGAGGGTTTCCACAAGTTCTCGTCTCATCATTTTTATGCCGATAACCCACAGATCTACAGTATTTATCTACACCTGATATTGCTCTGACTGTCCAGTCTTGCATCTCTGTTTGCCTATCTGACATTGCTGCCTGGACATCTCACCTTCATTTGAAATTGAACATAGCCAAAACCGAACTTCTTATTTTTCCTCCTAAACTCTTCTTCCCCCCCTTTCTCTATCTCTGTAGATAACATCCTTCTACTTCCTGTTTCCTCTGCTTGCAATCTTGGTGTCAGCTTTGACTCCTCACATATCAAACAGATAGCTGAAACATGTATCCACTCTTTAGTCACCTCCTGTCTTGACTATAGCAACCTCCTCCTTGCTGGTCTCCCTTTGAATTACCTCTCTCCCCTTCAATCTATTCAGAACTCTGGTGCACGGCTAATCTTCCACCAGACCCAATATACTCATATAATCCCTCTTCTTAAGTCACTTCATTGGCTCCTCTTCCGTTTCCTTCTAACCTATAAATGTATTCTTTCTACTGCTGCTCACTATCTCTCCCTACACCCCTTCTTGTGAACGTCACTCTTTTACTGACCTGCTTCTCTCTAAGCCCTTTTCTTCTACTGCTAACTCTAGGCTCCACTCCTTTCACCTCACTGCTCCTTATGCCTGGAACAAACTGTTTGTCAGGCTTTATCTCGCCACCTTTTCAAATCCATGCTAAAAGGTTACCTCTTTGAGGCTGCTTTTGGAGCCTGATCTCATGTTTTCCTTTTGTCTCTTTACCTTCCTTTTTCCCCTTATTCTCATCATTTGTATTGTCTGTCTTGATTAGACTGTAAGCTCTAACAAACAGGGACCATCCCATATATGTCTCTGTGCAGCACTGTATATGTCTTATAGCGCTATGTAAATGACTACTGGTAGTAGTAGTAGTATGTTCTTGTTTGTGAATTTTGTCAGCTTTTTGCCTTTTGCAGTGGTTCTCAACCCTGTCCTGGTATACCGCATAGTTCCTAACAAGCAGCAAACACACTCTCAGCATGCCAAAGGGAAAAATGGAGTGAGGTGAAAAATCTTTGACAGCGCACCAATGATGGGTATATCAGAAGTAGATTTATTTAGGAGAACCAAACCACTTCATTCCACCCCATAAAACGTGTTTCATCTAACATAGACTTCTTATTTATTTATTTAGTGATTTAGACAGTTTTGTATACCGCCTTATCCTTCAATCAAAGCGGTCACAACACAATTGGGGGATACATTTGACACGCGGGGATATGAGACACATACACTAATACTTACAGGGAACATGGGCAATGGAGGGTTAAGTGGCTTGCCCAAGACCACAAGGAGCATATGTGGGACTAGAAACCCCAGTCCTTCCAGCCCAAGGTTGCTGTCCTCTAGTGGGATTTGAACCCCCGACCTTCCGGCCTGAAGTACCTTGCCCCAACCACTAGGCTACTCCTCCCTGGAGGAGTAGCCTAGTGGTTGGGGCAAGGTACTTTATAAAAGGCTAACACCCCTTAAGGGGTGTTAGCCTTTTATAAAATATAAAAAGACAATAACCAACAGAGCATGACATACAATAGAAATATAACAAAAATTAAAATGTTATCCACAAATAATTGTTTTTAATGATTTTTAATCAACCTAATAGATAATAATGATAATAACTTGTCAGACGGCTGCCTGGGTGAGAATGTTAACAGTCTTGGCAAGTGCATATGTCAATATGATTTGCAAGGGATTGTGGTCAATGCAGTCCATTCACACCAGACACAGCTGCTCACAGTAATTTAGTTGTGCTCAAGTGTAAAGCCAATAAGATATTTATTTATGGGGTTATTTCTCCCAACACAGATATGCTTGGTAGCACATAAATCAGGTTACTTGCTTTCAGTGTTAAACTTGAAAAAAACAAAACCAGGAAAACAACCTTTAAACTTGTCAGGCAATCAAAGCAAAAGAAATAAGACCTGGTTGATAACAAACTGGTCTTTTCTGTAGGCTTAGCTAATATTTTCTTAGCATGTATCAAACAACAAACCAAAAGCTACAAAGAAAGAAAAAAACTGTTCTTTTCAGGTTAACTTCTTATATCTTTCCACATAGATTCAGAAGTGATTCTCTCCTAGCTCACAAGCAATTAGGTAAGGCTCAATTGCTAGCAGTTATCCAGCTGAAACCCCTTAGCTGGCTTGCTTTCTACTGCGTGGCTAGAAATCTTACTCAGGAGCTTTTCTGAGTAGATTAAAGAACAAGTTTGTATTTCTTTGTGATGGTTGCTGTACTTTATAACAGAAAATCACCAAAGGAGTTTAGACAGAGAGCAGTCCATGTAAACAGATTCTTCATCTGCTATCACCCCCTCTTCTTCAACAAGCATGGGTTCAATGTCATGGATTGGCATAGATGAATCTCCCAATGGAGCACTTTCAGGAGAATACTTGTTTCCCTGCTGTCTTTCAAGGTTATAGCTAGGGCATAGATCAGTGTTCATACCTGAGCTTCCATTGCTGTTAGAGTTCCTCTCTATATAGCCTGGTCAGTATGTAGTCCAGTTCTTATGTCCAGCCTTCCAATCCAGATCCCTGGACACTGGATCTCTCTTCACATACCTTCTGGCACGGGTCTTAGGGTCCCTTCCACGTGCAGCCGTCTCCCTCACAGGTACCGTCTGGAGATTCCTAGCTCTGCAGCCCCATTCCTCTGGCTTTCCCCAGTCCAATGGTGTATGCTGGCCCTTGGAATGCCTCCCAGTATACGTACTGCTCCGGACTCTTCTAGACCTCTCAAAGGCTTTTCTCTTCCTTCTTCCAAAGGGTTTCTTTCCCTCTCTGTCCGTCCGGTTTGGCTTCTGCTTCTGATGATCCTCCTGATGAAGATGATCAAGCTCCAGCTGCTTCTCTGTAGAATAAACTCTACCTTTATTCTGCTTAGATGAATGCTCCTCCCTAACACAGCGCAGCTGTGCTGAATCAGGCCCTGCCCTTTGAGATGAGTGCTTAGGGATTACCTTATAGCCCTCCTGATTGAACACACGTTTCCCCACTTCAGCTCCTCTAATGGCTGTTGGAAACCTGGTTCATTCTGGGACTTGTAGTCTTTTATGGGAAAATTCTGTTTTCTTATTTCTACCAGAACTGACAGGTTGCTTGTTCAGAGTCACTTCACCTTTTCTATAGCTCCTTCCTGAGCTATGATAAGCTTCCTTATCACAAACTTCATAATATGTAAAAACTGGCAAAAATGCTAACTTATAATACAAACAATAATAATAATCATAAATAATGTCAATTATTATATCAGGAACCACGTGATAGACATAATAGAGAATCCATTAACAATAAATATAATGATGATCATGTGCATCTATGCCATCACCATCCAAAGTCAAGAAAATAAAAAATAAACCTAAACTCAGCTCACTGTTACATAATAATGTTAAAATACACTGAACCACCAAAAGTGACACGCCCATTCTGCCCTGTATTGTGACAGTGTGAATGAAGGAAGAGCCCAATTGACTTACTGATTCCACTCCACAGGATTTCACCTAACACTGGTTTATTCGATCTTAGAAGAAACAAACTTGTTAAAAATGACGGCATCACACTCGAACCAAAATTGTAAGTCCATTAGTCAATACCCCTCAAGTGGATCATGTAGGGTGGATTGAAGTGGTTTGGTTCTGCTAAATAAATCTATTCCTGGTATAGCCATCATTGGTATGCTATCGAAGATTATTCACCTCTCTCCGGTGCAGCTTTTCAGTATATCCAGAATGAATATGCAAGAAACGGATTGCACTCATTGCGTGGAGATCTCTCTCATGTACTACTACTTCTTATCGTTTGTATAGTGCATGTATTTTCATTGTGGTTATCCTGAAAATCTGACGGGTGGGGGTGGGGAGGGTACACAGGCTTGAGAATCACTGGTCCATTTCTTTAGGTAGATCTTGGTTTGCATCGTCTAAGGTTTCCGTGGAGACTCTCAGATGCAGATATGGAAATCTGATCCCCCCCTCCCACGGTTTGTGGGTCGATATTTGGGAATTCTCTCCTTCTGCTTTGTTACAAAAATACTAAGGAGCATGTGGCTGCACAGTGTCCTATTTAGGGTGGAGCTTGCATGATTTTGGTCTGTCTCCATCTGCTGGTAGAGGGGCATAACCCATTTGTTTTGTATTGTTCTGATGGACTCAAGGAAAGAAAATTGGCAGGTAAGACCCCATTTTTCAATCTCTGAGTTTCCTCTAGAAACTGCCTCTATGCAGGGAACAGAGCAGTCAAGCAGCTGGCCTCTTGTCAAAGAACTGGTGGTCTGTGAAAAGGATGTTCTTATGGTGCAAATCTTTCTGCGGCTCTCAGTGCCTAACATTTTCTTACCATTCCCCTAGATATATCCTAATCCCCAGCTGTTGTGTTGTCTGTCTTGACTAGACTGTAAGCTGTGATGAGCAAGGACAGTCTCGTACATAGAAACGTGATGGCAGAAAGAAAACATATGGTCTATCCAGTCTGCCCTTCCATACCAACTACTGTAGTCCTTTTTCCACTGGGAGACTATTCCATGCATCTACCACTCTTTCCATAAAAAAATATTTACGCATATTACTCCCGAGTCTTCCCCCTTTCACCTACATGTCTCTGTACAAGTGATCGGTAATAGTAGTAACATCAAGGTCCTTGCACATAGGAAACTCTCACTAGCCTGTAACACTGATGCTTAGTTTAAGAATGAGGCGTTTTAATTTTATGGCCAAATGGGAAGCTTGCTGGGGGAGGAGGGGTGCCTGCTGTTCAGGGTGGGGCAGGGGGAGGCTGAGGAGATTGCTGTTCAGGATGGGATGGGGCAAGGCTGGCAGGGAGTGCACTAGCTGGTGGGGGGTGCCTATTGGCTGGCATGGAAAACAGGCCCAAGGGTATCCAGTGCCATAGACATACCTTCAGCCATGTGCCCCCTCTGAGGGGTGTCTCAAGGCCCTACCCCTGTTTTCCTGTACTCCCAGTATCTTCCTTCCCTCTCTGTACTCCCAGCATTTCACCTCCCATTCCTAGCTCCCTCCCCCTTCCAAGGTATCCAGCATCTGATCTCCTCTCCCCTTCACCCTGCCCCCTCTGCTGTGACTCTACTTCCATTCACAATTGCTGTTGCAAAATAAAAGTCAGTGTGGCCTGGGGCCTTGAGTTGCAGCTGCCCCGCTCCTCTGATGAGAGGGTTACAGCAGCATCGGTGTGCAGGCCTGTGCTCATGTCCTTGTGTCACACTGACTCATTCTGTAACGGCAGCTGCAGGTCACAGTGGGGGGAGGGGAGGTGAGGGAAAGGGGGACCTGTGCCAACAGCAGCACTAACATGGTTATCAGAGCTGCTCTGCCACCCTAGGCAGATGGCTAGTCTGCCTAGTAGTAGGGTTGGCCCTGCATGGGGCTGGGGGTGTCTGGTGTGAGGCACAGGGGACTAAAGCAGTCCTATATTTCTTTTTCAGCTGAGGCTAGATGGTGGACGGCAGCAATGGCGACCCATCCTGATGGCTGTAACAGAGAAGGATTTACTGCTATATGATTGCATGCCATGGACAAGAGACTCGTGGGCATCACCTTGTCAGAGTTACCCTCTGATTGCCACCAGGTAGGAGGTAGTGCTACCCCTCCTATATTGCATGGGAGTAGGATTCTGAAGTGTACCCGACCTAGCTGGGGGAGCCAGGAGGTCAGACATGGGTACTGCCGGGCATCTAAGGCCATCACAGGTTGCATTACAAGCCTTCCGTTGCCTTCAAGCAGTGTCTGACAGCAAATTTTGTTCTAAGCTAGCCCAGAACTTTGTATTACTGATCCTCCAGTTCTACATGTGCTCGGTGGGTAGGGAAAGAGGGCTGAATGAAACTTCAGCTCTGTGGCATCTTGTGGCTTGACAAGTCAGAGCCATAATAGGATCTGAGTTTCAATTGGCACTCGTTATGTGTCTTTGTTCAAGCTGCTGCATTCCCCTGGACTTCCCAGATTGCAGCTTCTGGGGACACGGACTTGTACTGCTTTGTGTATGCTTGTAATTGAATGGATTATTAAATTCACTCTTCCAAATACATCCTGCTAGACCAGTCCAGATTAGTGGGTTGTGTCCCCCTGCCAGCAGATGGTGAGACAGAGAAAAATTCCTGAAGCTTTGTGACATCACCCTTGGTATAAAAACCCATCTGCCAAGGGGGAGCTTCAATATTTTCTCTGTTTCAGCAGATGGTGGACTTCTCCTAGCTCCTGGCGGTCTCTGAGAAGAGATTTGGTGTCAGTGTAGCTTTCTTTGGCAGTTGTGCACACTGTGGTGTCCCTTCTTTGCCGTTCTGACTGTTCTGCAAGCAAGACTTTTCTCAGCTGCCAGTCACCTTTTGCTATTTTTTTTCTAACTCATTAAAGTCTGTTTAAAAACAAAACAAAACAAAACAACCTTATTCAAGGACCCGGTTGCCGAGGGAGTCGTTGGGCAGTACTCTTTCTCTGGATCCTTTCCTTTCTTCATCTGTTTTCCTCCCTCAAGAGCAGTGAGTTTTATTTTTATTTAGCGATTCTCTTTTAAGACAGCGTCCCAGTCGGTTTTCGGTGGTAACTCATTTCTCTTCTGGCCGCGCTCGTCTCCCTTGTGTTCCCCCCCTTCCCTTCTTCCTTTTGTTTGCTCTGTTAATTGCAGGCGCGGTTTTTCAGGCTCTGTTCTTCGGCGTTTGCCTTTTTCTGCCTCTCTTCATGTGGTGTCAGCAACACTTCCCTGGTGGCCAGTGGACACCAGGGCAGGTGCGACACAAAAATATAAGGTTAAGATTGGAGAGTCTTCTAAAGGCCCAAATGGCTCTTGGTCCTTGTAGTTGCTTTAGCTCCAATGAAACAATCAAGCTGAGTGGTGGGAATTAATAAGGCTTTTATTTCCCTTTTCACAGTGGTTCTAAATAGTGGGTTACAACTTTAAAGCAAATGTCCCTAACTCAGGTAGAAAACAAACTCAGGGTTCAAAGCAAAAACTGTTATACGTCACAGGAATGGAGGTGCTCAAACAAATAAAGAATGCTCTGCAGGCAATTCACCCAGTCTGGCAGTGACTCTAAACTTTCAGAAATGCAAAGTGTACAGTCCATCTCATGGTCAGACAAATCTCCTGCCAGTTCCACTTGCATTGGCTCGATATCAGAAAGCTCTGATTCTATATCCCTGGTTTCTTGTAAAACACATTCAGGGGTTTTGTATATTTTCTGTAGCAGCTCCCAATGTCCTTGGCCTAGCCTAGGGCGTTGGCCACTTGCTGTGTTAGGCTTTAAAGTACCCTCTTTCCTTAGAGGCTTTATAGCAGCTTTATCATAGCTTTTACCATTCACAACTTTCTTATTAGGCATACATTTCTCATACCTTGTATGGCAGCAATCCTCAAGTAACCGGCTTTCTTCCACTGCCTGCCTTTCCCAGGCAGCAGCTTGGTGAAACCCTTTTCTATGACGGTTAGGCTTACCCTGTAGCCTTTGACTTCCTTCTCCTGGTGAAGGTCTGCCTTTGTACAAGCCCAGCTTCTGGCTTTCTGACTCAGTGTGACATGGCTTCTCCTGCTGATTCTTGTTTGGCTTAAGGTTGCAATTACAGCAGTGCTTTTGCCTCTGAGGACAAACAGCTCTCGGTTTGGCTTGAGCTGACACCTCCTTAGGTCCTTCCTCAGCTCCTGAGAAATCACCTCTCCCTCCTGGGAATCCTCTAGCACTATAGTCATAAGAACATAAGATATGCCATACTGGGTCAGACCGAGGTCCATCAAGCCCAGTATTCTGTTTCCAACAGTGGCCAATCTAGGTCATATGTACCTAGCAGTTTCCCCAAGAGACACAAGTTCCACAATGCTTGTACTGGGTCAAGCATTGATATCTTCGGTCACTTCTTAATAATGGTTTATGGACCTTTCCTCCAGGAACTTGTCCAAACCTTTTTTAAACCCAGCTACACTAACAGCTTTTACTACATCCTCCGGTAACAAATTCCAGAGTTTGATTACACGTTGAGTGAAAAAATATTTTCTTTTTTTAGTCTTAAATAGTTTACCCTGTAGCTTCATTGCATGTCCCCTAGTCTTTCTATATTCTGATAAGGTAAACAATCGATCTACGTTTACCCGTTCCACTCCGTTCATTAATTTATAGACTTCTATCATATATCCCCTCAGCCGTCTCTTTTCCAGGTTAAAGAGCCCTGACCTTTTTAGCCTTTCTTCATAGGAGTATCCTTCCATCCCCTTTACCATTTTGGTGGCTCTTCTCTGTACCTTTTCTAAAATCGCTATATCCTTTTTAAGATACAGCGACCAGAATTGCACACAATATTCAAGGTGCGATCTCACCATGGAACAATATAGAGGCATTATAATATCTTTAGTTTTATTTTCCATTCCTTTGCTTATTTATTTATTTATTTATTTATTTAACAGTTATTTATATACCGCTCTTTACCTTGTTTCAAGTGCGGTTTACATGTAACAGTAGGTTAATTGGTATGAGATATACCAGGACATTTTACATAGAACAGATAATTATAAATTACAAGGAAAATTGTAACATTACAAGTATAACATATTAGAACATATATACATTGCTAGTTAAATTATTAATCATCATGTAAATGAGTGTGTAGTATGGTTAAATTAGTGTATTAGTGTCGTTTATTTGAAAATAGGGTATATAATATTAAAAATAAATGTTAGCCTGTATCCCTTTGAGAATTCTGTTTTGGGAGTGTATTATAGTGTAATGTAAATAAGTGAGTTTTTAATTTTTTTTTTAATTCTTTTATGTCAGACAGTAGGCGAATGTTGTCAGGTAAATTGTTCCAGAGTATTGGAGCAGAGTGTGAGAAAGCTCTCTTATTGGTTTGTTTTCTGGCTTTTGTAAAATCTTTTGGTATTGTTAAAGTATTTATGTTTCTGCTCCTTTGAGATCGTTTATCAATGTCAATGTTAATCAGTGTATTTAGTGCAGATGGTGCAAGTTTATTTATAAGTTTAAATGTAGTGACAAGAATTTTATATTTGATTCGGGAGTAAATTGGTAGCCAATGAAGTTCAGCTAAAATTGGTGTAATATGTTCAAGTGGGCTTATATTCATAATCGTTCTAGCAGCTAAGTTCTGAGTTATTTGTATCTTTTTAATATTTTGTTTTGAAATACCATTAAGTATTGTATTTGCAAAATCGAAATGTGGGGTAATAATAGCATGAATTATGTTAATAAAATCTTGTAGAAGAATCAAAGGTCTTAGTTGTTTTAGTGTTTTGAGTTTGTATTTATAATGTATATTTATCATACCTAGCATTCTATTTGCTCTCTTGGCCGTCGCTGCACACTGGGCCGAGGGTTTTAACATGGTGTCCACAATGACGCCTAAATCTTTTTCATGGGTGGTGGTTCCTAATGTGGAACCTTGCATCGTGTAACCATAGTTTGGGTTGTTCTTCCCTAGGTGCATAACCTTGCACTTGTCCACATTAAATTTCATCTGCCATTTTGATGCCCAGTCTTCCAATTTATCAAGATCCTCTTGCAATTTTTCACAATCCTCTTGGGTTTAGTCAGGCTTCCACTTCCACCTCTCTCTCTCGGTGCTGCCAGTGATTCTCCCCTTGCTTCTGCTAGGGCTGCTGCTTCTGCTGGTGCTTTTATCTCCGAGGCTACCGGTGCTCCTTCTGCCTCTTCTCCTTCCTCTCTTCCAGTCTTCCACACTCCCCTTATGAAGCCCTCCTGCCTTCGAGGATTGGAAGCTGGTTAGCATTTCCTCGTGACCAGCTGGGCGTGGCTCTTCAGTCTCCCTGAAGACACTCTTGCTCCCTCTAGCTGGTTCCTGGGAATATTGCAAGTCTTTTTCTCTGTGAAAAACGCCTTCTTTTCTCTCAACCGGGCTCTCATCAGCCCTCGCTGCATTACAGTGGTCAATCGGCGTCATTTCCTGCTGCTTCCCAGCACTATTTTGCAGCTTCCCGCCATAATTTTTGTACTGTGGCTGCTATTTTTTCTTCAATCTGTTGATTTTTTTGGCTCCCCAGCTCTTGCTGTGACTTTTATTTATTTTATTTATTTATTTATTTATTTATATTCTCTTATATACCGCGCTATTCTGCATCAGTGCGGTTTACATTGAACAAACTGAAATTACATTGAACAGGGAATTATAACTTGGAGATAACTATTCTACAGGGAACATGGGCTATGGAGGGTTAAGTGGCTTGCCCAAGACCACAAGGAGCACCTGTGGGACTAGAAACCCCTGTCCTTCCGGCCCAAGGTTGCTGTCTAGTGGGATTAGAACCCCCAACCTTCCGGCCTGAAGTACCTTGCCCCAACCACTAGGCCACTCCTCCACTTTTGATGTTGACATTTACTTTTACTTTATTTTTTTAGCCTGCTGTGAATGTGCTGCCTTCCCTACAGCGCTGTTGGGGCTGTGGGAAGAAACACAAGACTTTGACAGATTTATTATTTATTATTTTATTTATTACAAATTCTTATATACCGCGCTATTTAGAATCAGTGCGGTTTACATTGTAACAACATTTGCATTAGAACAAGATAGCTTGTTTCCTCCTGCGGGTCTGATCAGGGCGGTCCTTCTGCGTCCACAGATCTTTGTTCCAGTAGCCCTTCCAGGTCTCTTTATTTAGTTCCGTCTGGGTTACCTCAGGGTGGTTCTAGATCTCAAGAAGCCCTTCCCCTGGTTCTGTTGCCTAAGCAGCCTGCTCATCCTCTACAACACTCTATTCAGTCTCAGCCCCCTATGCAGACATCAGCTGACAGCTCTGATCACCAGTTCATGCAGCTATTCTGTTAGGCCTGGGATATGTGGTGCTCGGAGACTCGGTTACTCTAACATGGTTTCAGGGAAGCACACAGCGTTGAAACTCTCCTCACCACCCTCTTCAATACCATAATCTCAGGAATCGATAACTTCCGACAAGGATTTGCTCTTATCTTCATGGATATCACAGCAGCTTTTGACTCCGTGAGCCATGAGATACTCATGGAACGCCTTGAGGAAAAGGGAATACAGGGCACAGCACTAAGCTGGTGCAAATCCTACCTGTCCAACAGATGGCAACACGTGAGGACCGGCACCACAACCTCTGAACCGTTTCTGCAAAAACAGGGTGTGCCACAGGGGTCCTCGCTATCGGCATTAATGTTTAACATATACATGCAGCCCATCTGTGCTCTGATCCGATCTTTTAACGTCGCCTGCCTAGCGTACGCAGATGATATTCTTCTATACATGCCATTTGCAACGAACCAGCCAGATTTCTTCCCACTAACAAGATGTTTTGACGCAGTTGCGTACTGGCTTCATACGCAAAACCTTCGAATTAACCAAAACAAGACAGATGTCCTCTTCATTACGAGGAACCAAGATTTCACTCCCCCACTCTCGCTAAAAGTGAAAAACGCAGAGCTGATAGCCAAACCCACAATCCACTACCTAGTTATCACCTTGGACCAACGGCTGGACATGAAAACCCACATAAAAAACACAGTAAAAACAATATACCATAAAATATGGACACTACGGCATCTACGACCACTACGCGACCCCACTGACTTTCGAACAGTCTATCAAGCCCTAGTAATCCCACACTTCGATTACGCTAATGCAATCCTATATGGACTCTCGCAAGCAACACTAAACCCACTCCAGCTTGTAATGAATGCAGCCGCAAGAGTTCTATATGGAGCAAAACTAAAGATGCAGACAGCAGTCCAGCAGTAAGATGGGGGCTTTCCAGTCTTCTGCATTGAGTGTCACATGTATCATTTTCTCCCAATTGGTGAGAGGTCTTACGTGTGCACTAGGTGCAAGGAGCTCTTTGCTCTCAGGGAACAAGTCCGTTCTCTAGAGGCTAGAGTAGTAGACTTGGAAAACATAAGAAAGACAGAGAGGTACATAGACGAGACCTACAGGGATATAGTCCTGAAGTCCCACCTCCAGTCTGGCAGCATCCCTGTTGCCAAGGAGGAGAGAGGTCACGTGACAGGAGAGCATCACCCTGGTGTGGCAGGAAGTGATCCTGTAACTAGGACCTGTCCTCCAGGTGATGTAAAACCCTCTCGCACCGAGGAAGTTTCTCCAGGGCCAAGTGCCCATGAGGGAAGGGTTAGGACAGCCGTTATAGTTGGTGATTTGATCATTAGGCATGTAGATAGCTGGGTGGCTGGTGGACGTGAGGATCACCTGGTAACATGCCTGCCTGGTGCAAAGGTAGCGGACCTCACGCGCCACCTAGATAAGGTCTTAGATAGTGCTGGGGAGGAGTCTGCTGTCTTGGTACTTATCGGTACCAATGACATAAGAAAATGTGGTAGGGAGGTTCTGGAGGCTAAATTTAGGCTTTTAGGTAGGAAATTGAAATCCAGAACTTCCAGGGTAGCGTTCTCCAAAATGATTCCCGTTCCACGTGCAGGACCCAAAAGGCAGGCAGAACTCCGGAGTCTCAATGCGTGGATGAGACAATGGTGCAGAGATGAGGGTTTTGGATTTGTTAGGAACTGGGGAACATTCTGGGGAAAGGAGAGGCTCTTCCGAAGGGATGGGCTTCACCTTAACCGGGATGGAACCAGGCTGCTGGCATTAACCTTTAAAAAGGAGATAGAGCAGCTTTTAAACTAGATAATAGGGAAAAGCCGACAGTCGCCCAAGAGCGGATGGTTCGGAAGAATGTATCCTTGAAGGATACTACCAAAAGCAGAGAGGTTCCAAAAAAGAGTAAAGTAGCCCAAATGCCCTCGAGTATGGAGCAGACAGAGCTTAAAGATCCCAAATTACCCATGTCTACCAACAGCCAAACTAATATGAATAAACTACAGTCTCTAAAATGCTTGTATGCAAATGCTAGAAGTCTAAGAAATAAGATGGGAGAGTTAGAATATATAGCACTAAATGAGAGGTTAGATATGATTGGGATATCAGAGACATGGTGGAAGGACAACCAGTGGGACACTGTGATACCTGGATACAAACTATATTGTAATGATAGAGCTGATCAAATTTGTGGAGGGGTTGCGCTCTATGTTAGAGAGGGCATTGAGTCAGAAAGGATTAAAGTTTTGCAGGAAACAAAATTTGCTGTAGAATCTCTATGGATTGAAATTCCATGTAAAAAGGGGAAGGCGATGGCAATGGGGGTATACTATCGACCGCCTGGCCAGAATGAACAAATGGATGATGACATGCTCAAAGAAATCAAGGAAGCTAACAAACGTTATAGCGCAGTAATAATAATGGGTGATTTCAATTACCCCAGTATCGACTGGGTCAGTGTCATGGCAGGACATGCTAGGGAGATAAAGTTCCTAGATGACATAAATGACTGCTTCTTGGAGCAGCTGGTTCATGAACCGACCAGAGGGGAAGCCATATTAGACCTAGTCCTTAGTGGAACACCAGATCTAGTGCAAGAGCTAAGGGTGTAGGGGCCACTTGGCAATAGTGATCATAGCATGATCACCTTTGATTTAATTAGTGGAGGAGGGATAGTAAGGAAATCCACAGTACTACCTTTTAACTTTCGAAAGGGAGACTATGATAAAATGAGGAAAATAGTTAAGAAAAAACTAAAAGGAGCAGTTGCAAAGGTTAAAGACTTACATCAAGCTTGGGTGTTGTTGAAAAATACTATCTTGGAAGCCCAGACCAACTGTATTCCACGCTTTAAGAAAAGTGGAAGGAAGTCAAAAAAACTGCCAGCATGGTTTAAAGGGGAGGTCAGAGAGGCTGTTGTTGCCAAAAAAGCATCTTTCAGGAAATGGAATAAAGAGCCAAACGACGAAACCTGGAAACAGCACAAGCACTGGCAAGTCAAATGCAAGGCATTGATAAAGCAGGCAAAGGGAGAATTTGAGAAGAAGCTTGCCACGGAAGCAAAAACGCGTAATAAAGATTTTTTTCAAGTACATTCGTAGCAAAAAACCTGTGAGAGAGTCAGTTGGTCCATTAGAAGATAGAGGAGTTAAAGGGGCACTAAGAGGCGACAAGGCGATAGCGGAGAAACTGAATGAATTATTTGCTTCAGTCTTTACTGAGGAAGATATAGGGATGTTGGTGACCGAAGTGGTATTTAAAGGTGTGGAAGAATTGAAGGAAATATCGATACATCGGGAAGATGTATTACAGCTATTAGATAAACTGAAGAGTAGCAAATCACCTGGGCCGGATGGTATACATCCAAGGGTGTTGAAAGAACTGAAATATGAGATTGCAGACCTGCTATTAGTAATCTGTGAATTTTCATTAAAATCATCTAATACCTGAAGATTGGAGGATCGCCAATGTAATGCCAATTTTTAAAAAGGGTTCCAGGGGTGATCCGGGAAACTACAGACCGGTGAAAGTGTGAATAAACAGGTGGACAAAGGTGAGTCGGTTGATATAGTGTATCTGGACTTTCAGAAAGCCTTTGACAAGGTCCTTCATCAGAGACTTTTGGCAAAACTAAAGAGTCATGGGATAGGAGGCAGTGTACTACTGTGGATCAAGAACTGGTTAAAAGATAGAAAGCAGAGGGTTGGGCTAAATGGCCAATTTTCCCAATGGAGAAAAGTGAATAGTGGTGTACCCAAGGGATCTGTGCTGGGTCCACTGCTTTTTGACATATTCATAAATGACCTGGAAAGTGGAATAACGAGTGAGGTTATCAAATTTGCAGATGAGACAAAACTATTTAAAGTTGTTAAAACCCAAGAGGATTGTGGAAAATTGCAAGAGGATCTTGATAAATTGGAAGATTGGGCATCAAAATGGCAGATGAAATTTAATGTGGACAAGTGCAAAGTTATGCACCTAGGGAAGAACAACCCAAACTATTTATTTATTTATTTATTTATTGAACGGTTTTATATACCGCCTTTCAGAAAAATCAAAACGGTTTACATAGAACAAAACTTGAACATTACACTGAAACTCATTCAAACAATTGAAATTACAATAAAAATGGTAATTTGAGGGTTACAATGCTATGGTTACACGATGCAAGGTTCCAGATTAGGAACCACCACCCAGGAAAAAGATTTAGGCGTCATTGTGGATAGCATGTTAAAACTCTTGGCCCAGTGTGCAGCGTCAGCCAAGAGAGCAAATAGAATGCTAGGTATCATAAGGAAAGGAATGGAAAATAAAACAAAAGATATTATAATGCCTCTATATCGTTCCATGGTGAGACCGCACCTTGAATATTGTGTGCAATTCTGGTTGCTGTATCTTAAAAAGGATATAGCGTTATTAGAAAAGGTTCAGAGAAGAGCCACCAAAATGGTAAAGGGGATGGAAGGATACTCCTATGAAGAAAGGCTAAAAAGGTTAGGGCTCTTTAACCTGGACAAGAGACGGCTGAGGGGAGATATGATAGAAGTCTATAAATTAATGAACGGAGTGGAACGGGTAAACGTAGATCGATTGTTTACGTTATCAGAATATAGAAAGACTAGGGGACATGCAATGAAGCTACAGGGTAAACTTTTTAAAACTAATAAAAGAAAATATTTCTTCACTCAACGTGTAATCAAACTCTGGAATTTGTTACCGGAGGATGTAGTAAAGGCTGTTAGTGTAGCTGGGTTTAAAAAAGGTTTGGACAAGTTCCTGGAGGAAAGGTCCCTAAACCATTATTAAGAAGGGACCCAGGATATCAATGCTTAACCCAGTACAAGCATTGCGAACGTGTGTCTTTTGGGGAAACTGCTAGGTACGTATGACCTAGATTGGCCACTGTTGGAAACAGGATACTGGGCTTGATGGACCTTGGTCTGACCCAGTATGGCATATCTTTTGTTCTTATGTTCTTAGCATCAAGGATGGACCACATCACACCAATTCTGATGACACTCCACTGGTTACCTATACATGCCAGACTTCATTACAAGATCCTAGTTATGACCTTCAAAGCCTTAAATAATCAGCCTCCCACATCCATCACCTGGTTGATCCACAGCGGTGAACACCCTAATAATCCCGAAAGAAACAACAAAATGCACAAAGGCAACATCTAACAGGGCCTCCATGATCTATGCTCCTAAAGTTTGGAATGCCCTCCCCACAGACATGCGAATCATCACCAACCTGACTCAATTCAGGAAGGCACTGAAACATCACCTGTTCATAAGTCACTACCCAGAAACCACCTATAGAAATGAGGCAGTAAGCACTCTTTCCAGTCACCTTGATCCCCCCAATAGCTCACCCGCACGAAAAGATGCAGCCAGCCCCACCTGCCCAGCCCCGAATAGACTATAGTTGGAAAGTATAGTAATCATTGTAAACCATTTGTAAAATGGCACCCCAGTTATGTCCAAGTTTTAGTTCCTGTTCACTGTAAATACAATGCAGCCCGACTGCACTGTATATGGTTCTGTTAAATGTACACAGCACTGATATGAATAGCGCGGTATAGAAGAGACGTTAAATAAATAAATAAAATAAATAACTGCCACTGCTCCTCTGTCTAGAAAGCATGCCTGCAGGAATTCGGCTGGGGCTTCTTCAGATCAAAACGATACTTCCTCTCCTCCAGGAGACTGGCACCCTGCAGGGGAAAATGATGGCGATCTTTCAGATGAACATTCTATCGGTTCTGAGTCTGGTCGGGAAGGAGGAGAGCTCTCGCCACTGGAAGACTTATCAGGAGCCTCGAGAAGATGGTAAAGATATCCAGTTATTCCATAAGGAAGAGCTCCTTGCTCTCATTGCTCATCTCTTGGACCCTCTGCACCTCTTGGACCCTCAAGTGCAACAGCCTTCGGATCTCTCTCTCAACCTCAGGCAGACCCCCATCATCGTGGGCATCAGGAAACCTTCTAAGGCTTTTCTCTTTCCCCTAGAACTACAACAGGTAGTAGAATTCTCCTGATGTGTCTCTATGCTCGGTTCATCACTTGGGGTGGTTTTGTGTTTGATCTTTGGATGATCTTGATAAGTGGTTGCACTTCCCTAAAGTAGATGCCCTGGTTACTGCAATCACTAAATGCACAACCATTCCTGTGGAGGGCGGCAGATGGCCTTTTTAAAAAACATTATCTCCAGGAACAAGCAGGAATGTAGTCTTCACCTATGGGTATTGTTGGTACCGACGGAGCCCGCGTGGGAACGTTCCCCAGCATCCAATAGGAAAGCTTTTGGGAGCATCCCACTGCGCCTGCGTCGCTGCCTTCCCACCTTTCCAACTCTCCCTCTTCAGTTTTTCATTTTCTGCGGAGCCGACAGGCAGCAAACCCTGTCACCGCAGAAAATTTTCTTTTTGTGGTCGGTCTTTTCTTCGTTTTCTTACTTTTCCATAAAAATAAAAATTCTTCTTTTTGGAGGGTCTGTCCCCTCTAGGTGCCAGGCGCCATTTTTGGCACTAGGCCCTCTTTTCTTCTAAAATGGAGAAACAAACTAGTGGTTTCAAAAAATGTTCAAAGTGTAGCGGTACCATTTCTGCTACCGACGCCCATGACTGGTGTCTTAAATGTTTAGGTCCTGACCATTCACCATCGGAGTGTCGTCTCTGTAGAAAGATGACCAAGAGAGGTCTGCAGAACAGAGAGCTGCAGATGCGATGTCCGTTGCATCGACGTCTTCCAGGGCTTCATCTTCCTCCCATGGATCTTGGGTAACTAAACCCAGGTCTTCCAAGACCGGCCGGTCCTCAAAGGGTAGATCTCCTTTGAAGTATCGAGATGCTATTAGTGTTGCACTCGAGGAAAACATACCAGCAAAACAGCCCTGGCGGGAGACCTCGGCCTCCAAAGCATTAATGGGGCTCCAGGATGTTCCCGAAGCTTCCACATCGGGAGAACTCCTGATGCCATGTTCTGGTGTCATGGCCTGTTCCACCAGTACCGACATCCAGGCATAGGCAGGGGCTATGGATCAGCGCATCCTGGCCATTGAACGCAGTCTAGCAGCTCTCTTAGCAGCCTCGGTACCTCTAAGACCGTTTCAGACAGTTCCGCAGTCATTGGTACCGGTACCATCCGCGCCTGCTTTAACCGATGCGCTCCCCCCCATGCCAGCTCTTGAATCAATGTCCGGTATCGAGGCACCGGTATCGAGACAGTCCGATGCCGACTTCAATAGATACCGGTGTCAAGCAATGCAAGAGCACCTGGCACGGAGATACTTTGAGTCCTCCAATTCCGATGACTCTGATGACTCCGCCGATACCGGAGTGATTCTACCAGAGGATCCCTCTCCTTCTCCTTCTCCTCAGCGGAGGATGTCTTCTCCGGAGGATATGTCATTTCAGGATTTCATACGTGATGTAGCCAAAGGAACTAACTTCTCAGTGGACACAGGCTTCGGGTCGCCTGACGGACAAAATCAGAAATTCGACATGTCTCATTTCATCCCTACAGTGGTGGCAGTCACTGGAAAACCTTCTCGTAGGCTTTCCTTTCCAGCAGTCACTGCACCAAGCCACCTTGACGACAGATGCGTCCAATTTAGGCTGGGGGGCTCACTTGGACAATCTCTCCACACAGGGTCATTGGACCCAGCAGGAGGCTTGTCTTCATATAAACATCCTGGAACTCAGAGCCATCTTCTATGCTCTTCAGGTATTTCAGGCCCACCTCAGCTACAAGACGGCTCTAGTCCAGACCGATAATCAAGTAGCCATGTTCTACGTGAACAAGCAGGGTGGAACAGCTTCTCAATCATTGTGCAACAAAGCTTTACGCCTCTGGGCCTTTGCCAGGAATCTTCAAATCCACCTTCTTGCGGTGTATCTTCCAGGCACGCAAAATCTTTTAGCAGACAAACTCAGTCGAGTACTGCTGCCACACGAGTGGTCTCTCCATCAAGAGCAAGTTTCTCAAATTTTTCAGATCTGGGGAACCCCAAAGATAGACCTCTTTGCAAGTCCTCAGAATGCCAAACTTCCCCGATTCTGCTCCAGAATTCCGGCTCAGAACTGTCAGGCAAGGGATGCTTTCCACCTCCACTGGGGTCAAGACTTCCTCTATGCCTTCCCACCTATTCCCCTCATTCCCAAAACTCTGTTCAAGCTTCAGACGGATAGGGGCCATATGATCCTCATAGCCCCACATTGGTCACGACAAACATGGTATCCTCTGCTTCTACGTCTCTCTCAAGCCAGACCTTTGGAGTTGGTTTATGCTCCAGATCTGCTTTCCCAGGAAAACGGGATGTTACTGCACCCGAATCCTCAGTCTCTACACCTTAGGGCACGGCTCCTGAGAGCCTAGAATTCCAGGATATCAACCTTTCTCAACAGGTAAAGGATATTCTTCTGCCTTCAAGAAAACCTTCCACAAGGCGAGCCTACGCCTTCAAATGGAAAAGGTTTTCTATTTGGTGTTCTAAAAAGGAGTTTAACCCCTTCACTGCCAGTGGAGGCGTTATTTGAGTATCTGCTCCATTTATCATCCTCTGGTCTTAAGACCAATTCATTAAGAGTCCACCTTAGTGCCATTGCTGCTTTTCACAAGCCCTTAGATGGACAACCGGTTTCCTCTCATCCTCTGGTAGCAAGGTTTATGAGAGGACTACTCTTAACTAAACCTCCCATTAAGCCACCACCCGTGGCATGGGATTTAAATCTTGTCCTTGGGCAGCTCATGAAACCGCCCTTCGAACCACTGGCCACTACATCCCTAAAGTTTCTTTCTTGGAAAGTAATCTTTCTAATTGTGCTCACTTCTGCGAGACGCATCAGTGAGCTCCAGGCTTTAGTGGCTGATCCTCCTTATACAAAGTTCCACCATAAGGTAGTTCTTAGAACTCACTCACATTTTATGCCAAAGGTGGTTTCGCCCTTTCATTTAAACCAGTCGGTTTACCTTCCTATATTTTTCCCTAAGCCTCACGCTTCCAATGCAGAAAGGAATCTACACACTCTAGATTGTAAAAGAACTTTGGCCTTTTACCTGCAGAGAACTAAGCAACATCGAAAATCTTCTCAGCTCTTTCTTGCCTTTGACTCTAGTCATCTTGGAGTACTAGTTTCCAAACAAACTCTGTCCACATGGATTGCAAATTGCATATCCTTTCCTTACGAGGGCAAAGGACTTTCTCTTGAAGGTCATATCACAGCTCACAATGTGAGAGCAATGGCATCCTCGATGGCAAACCTTCGCTCAGTTTCCATTGACGACATCTGTAGAGCAGCCACTTGGGCTTCAGTACATACCTTTGCAGCCCACTACTGCTTAAACAAGGACTCCCTTCAGGATGCCTCGTTTGGTCAAGCTGTTCTCCAGCATCTCTTTCAGACTTAGAACTCCTACCCGCCGTCCCGGGTTTTGATGCCAGAGATCCATGGGAGGAAGCATGACCCATCTCAACCTGGGTTTCGCAGCTGGGGAGTCCCCATATGTGAAGACTACATTCCTGCTTGTTCCTGGAGATAGAGTAGTTACTCACCTATAACAGACTAGAAGGACAGACTGGATGGGCCTTGTGGTCTTTTTCTGTCGTCATGTTTCTATGTTTCTATAACAGGTGATCTCCGGGAACAGCAGGAATTAAGTCTTCACAACCCACCCACCTCCCTTAGGAGTTGTCTCTATCTCTCTCTACTTCTCTCCTTTGTCTCAGCTATAAACTCAACTGAAGAGGGAGAGTTGGAAAGGTGAGAAGGCAGTGACACAGGTGCAGTGGGATGCTCCCAAAAGCTTTCTTATTGGATGCTGGGGAGCGTTCCTGTGCGGGCTCCGTCGATACCGACGATACCCATATGTGAAGACTTAATTCCTGCTGTTCCCGGAGATCACCTGTTACAGGTGAGTAACTATGCTTTCTCATCATTGACCATGGCGTTGCAGGCCTCTGTTTGCGGGGGTCTCGCTGCATGTGCTCTGCTACAGTGACTTCAGTCATTTCTGGATGATCCAGTTTGGCCTTGTTTAAAATCGATCACTGCCTTTCTAGCAGATGCCTTTTATGATGTGTTTCGCTTATCTACTCGTTCTATGGCTGCTGCCACAATGGCTTAGTGTTGGCTGTGGATCCGTCATCAGAATGCGGATGCAGCTTTCAAGTCCCATCTTGCCAAGCTTCCTTTCAAAGGCCGCCACCTTTTTGGTGAGGATTTGGAAAAGCTTGTGAAAGATTTAGGGAAAGTTGGACCTCAGCGTTTGCCGGAAGATAATTCCAAATCCAGGTCTCGTTGTCGTGCCGCGTAGTTGTCCACTTCCTCATCTTACAGAGTCTGCTTCAGAGATTATTTTTTGCTACTGGCCTGGAAAATCCAGTGGTTCTTCGAATAAGTCTGGATCTAAGCCTCGGTCCTTTCAGGGATGTCCATCACAACGAGGAGAATTTCTACTTGTCCAGCAAGTTTTCCAGGTCTGCCAGATCTTCCCGTTGATGGGTTCTGGTCCATTCTTGGGTACCATCTGTGGGCGGCTTCTTACAGTATTTTTCCCACGAATGGACCCAGATAACATCGGACAGGTAGGAGCTCAAGGTAGTAACACAAGGTTATGCTCTCGGCTTCGCTGAGCACGTGCTGAATGTTGTCTCCGTCTGTCCATGAGGATCCACGGCCAAGGAAGCTGCTGTATGCCCGACCTCCACCGCCTTCAGCTCAAGGTATGCCCATTCCCCCTCCCCCCCCCCCGAAAGAGTTTCTGGACACTATTCCATTTACTTTGTCATTCCCAAGAAGGACGGCTTCTTCCATCCTATCGTGGACCTCAAGGGAGTCGACCGCTCTCTTCAACTGCCAAGTTTCAGATGGAAACCCTCCGGACAGTCTTTCAGGCTGTCCAGCCAGGTGAATTTCTTGCATCCCTGGACCTGGCGGAAGCATATTTTCACATTCCAATCTGCCAGGATCATCACCAGTATTTATATTGGTCCTCGGTCAACATTATCAGTTTCAAGTCCTGCCTTTTGGTCTTGCCACAGCTTCACGCACTTTCTCCAAGATGATGGTAGTAGTGGCAGCTTCCCTGCGGTGCCAAGGTATTCACGTTCATCCTTATCTGGACGATTGGTTGATCAGAGCAACAACTTTCGAGGAAGCTACTTCTGCAGTCTCTCAAGGCCTCTTCCTTTCTAGGCCATCTCAGCTGGATGGTCAATTATGTCAAAAGCAATCTGCACCCAGTTCAGTCTCTGGAATTCCTTGGTGCCTGCTTCAAGAAGAGAGTGGGTCGCATCTTCCTCTCTCATGACAGATGCAAGAAGATTTTATATGGGATCCCTCCATATAAAATCCATCCAGAACGGAGTATGGTCCGAAATCTCATTTGGGCCAATCTCTGCCATATCAACATATTGAAAAATAGAGTCCGAGCAGACTATAGCATCAATACGGGCACTAGTGTTGTGGGCCCTAGAGATATGCGTGTAGTCTTGTTCCTGGGGTTGCAAAACCGCCAACCATCAATAAGATGTAGATGCTTAATAAAACGGTTTATGTGTTGAGTCATGGAGTGGAGGAGTGGCCTAGTGGTTGGGGCAAGGTACTTCAGGCCGGAAGGTCGGGGGTTCAAATCCCACTAGAGGACAGCAACCTTGGGCCGGAAGGACTGGGGTTTCTAGTCCCACAGGTGCTCCTTGTGGTCTTGGGCAAGCCACTTAACCCTCCATAGCCCATGTTCCCTGTAAAATAGTTATCTCCAAGTTATAATGTCCTGTTCAATGTAATTTCAGATTGTTCAATGTAAACCGCACTGATGCAGAATAGCGCAGTATATAAGAGAATGTAAATAAATAAATGTATATCCTCCCTCCTCCGGCTCCACATGAAATATCCAGGGTAAGATCCCATAACCCCATTCCAATCCCTACCCAGAATCACCGGGCAGTTGGGTTGGCCTTCAATTTTTGCAGCCAGATCTGCAAAAAATGTCAGGTCCACTATATTTGGAGCATAGACTGCACCTAAGATTACTCTATGTCCCTTCAGCTCCCCTTCCACTAATACATAGCGACTCTTACAGTCCACTACTTCCTGGATGCACGGAAACTCCACCCCTTCGTTATTAATATAGCCACCCCTCCCGTTTACGTCCCTGCGCGAGAGCCCCGTACACAAATTCAATTTGTCCCCCTTCAATCGGTTAAGATCCCCCACTGATTGATGTGTTTCCTGAAGCATTATAATCTCCCCTCGGTGTCTCCGCAGTGCACCCAAAACCACCTTCCTTTTAATGGGGCAAGTAACCCCGCAGATATTCCAACTTAATATTCTCAGTTCCTCATTTTGATTAAATCTTCCTCCCAAGGACCTGAATACTCCCCCGGGTGTCTCCCCAGCCCAGGACCTCCGGATTCCTCCCCAAAACAAACCCCCTCCTGTATTTGTCTACCTACCTTCCCCCTATAGCCAATGGTGGACCCAGTCCCTCCCATAATTCCCCTTCCCCCCCCCTCTGTAGACCTATCCAACCCCTCCCCCTCCTCCCCCTATCCCTCCACCTCCCAACTTTAGCGGTCACTGATTGATGTTAGGATCCGCAGCCACCTCATGCTAGCTACCCCCCACCACCCAAACAATGCAAGAAGAGAAAGTCATAAGAAAAAGGCAGTATAAAGCAAACCATAAGGGGCAGTTCCGGTCCATGGCCACTTTTGGCAATCCAACCAAGGTGCACCAGGAGAATTCTCCCCTAGCAGCTCCCCCAGTCTGCAGATAACCACCTCACAGCACCAATCACCACACTCTTCACAACCAAATTAAAGCCATGTCGGTCCAGTACCAAGTGCAGCTCCTCTGATCTGTCCTTTTTAGAAACATTCCCGACCACATGTTTGTTATTCATTTCCAGGTCCTAAGGCCGAGGCTCTTCACTCTCAAACTCCTTCTTCCCCTTGTTGATTACCTGGCCTCCGAGCCAACTCTGCATCCAAAAACTGTTGTGCTGCCATAGGCTTCTCAAAAGTCTGTGGTGCCTCATTAATAAAAACCCTTAATCTCGCTGGGTACAATACTGCAAATTTGTACTTTGCTCCCCCAAGTCTTGGCACACCACTGCATAGGCTCTTCGCTTAGCACTCATTTCTACAGAGTAGTCTTGATATGCTGAGATTTTTGTGTTGCCACATACAATAGGGCCATGCTTGCGCATTTCTTGCAGAATTTCTCTTTTTGCAAGTAATTCAAAAATCGGTCCAGCTCCAGCGAGTTAGCATAAAGGGTTTCCTATAAAACAAATGTTTTTCCTTTGCCCACGGTTCTTCAGGTCATCCAGCTTTGTGGCTTGTTTCCCCACAAGTTCTTTCAGCTGCTGTAGCTCTCTATCCATGCCAATTTGCCGATCCTCCGTCTCAAAGATTCTTTTTTCTGCGTTTTGCAATCTGGTGCCCAACCAGGGACCTTGCCATAGTTTCCAGCTGGCCTGCAATCTCATCCAATTGGCTTGCCAACGCCCCAACCACTGCTGTAGTTACATCTGCAACCAGCGCGGATTGCCTTGGGGAGCCCGGCGAGGCTGGTGGGTCGGCCATTTTGACAAGCTGTGCAGGTGTTTTCTCTCGTTCACGTCTGGCTGCCTTCATCTCCTCCAGCAAAGACCTGCTGCTTCCCTCAAAGTCTCGTTAGTCCCCAACTCCTCCAGCGCCAGTGTTATCAGGATTTTGTGCCTTAGTTTGCCACAAGGACGCTTATGGAGGCTGGGGATACTGGAGAGAGCTCAGCATACGTCTTGTGCTCTCAGCACATCACGTGACCTCTCAGCTTTCTTCCTTTTTTAAGGAGCAGTGTTTGGGTTACAACCAATGTTCCCCCTAATTTTCTGTAGGCTGTGTGCACATAAAATATCAGCTGTGCAGCTTTTGAAGGAAGGTTACATTTTTGTGCACCACATAACCAACACTTGGAGTTATATACTTTAAAATTTGACTACATGTTAGAATACGGTATGTACACCACATTGATTTTAATCAAATTAAATGAAAATAGATGATTACTAAATGAAGCGGAAAATTTCTAGTAATTACAATCACAACTTTTAAATTTTAAGACGTCTGTGTTGTTTTCTATCAGAATCAGAACCATAATTTTGGTGCGCTCTGTTGGTTACAACTGAGTCCTTCATCTTTTTGGAGAGCATTTTTTATTTATTTATTTAGTATACACTTGTATACCGCTACTTCCAGCGATCAGCAGCGGTTTGATTACAGATTGGAAATTGTCAAATCATGACAGGAAATCTTTGAGGTATAAACACATTGATTAAACAGGAAAGCACAGCACACAGAGAACTATTTTACAGGGAACATGGGCTATGGAGGGTTAAGTGGCTTGCCCAAGACCACAAGGAGCACCTGTGGGACTAGAAACCCCAGTCCTTCCGGCCCAAGGTTGCTGTCCTCTAGTGGGATTTGAACCCCCGACCTTCCGGCCCGAAGTACCTTGCCCCAACCACTAGGCCACTCCTCCACTCCACTGTTATCTCATAGTAACATAGTATACGACGGCAGATAAAGACCAGTATCGTCCAGCTAGACTGCCCAGCAAGGCAGCAAGAGTAGGTGCAACTGCCGCTCCATGTAGGTCACCCCTCCCCATTGTTTAGGGGTGTACCAACTACTCCTTGTAGGTCACCCCATTTACTAAGATATGAGAGATAGTTATGTTTGTTTTGATTTTATCCTGTTGCTATAAAAGGGATCCACTGTGTCTGTCCCATGCCATTTTGAACTCTGTCACTACATTTGCCCCCATCATTTCCATCAGGAGGGCAATCCAAGCATCCACCACCCTTTCAGTGAAAAAGTATATCTCCAGGAACAAGCAGGAATGTAGTCCTCACATATGGGTATCCAATTAGAAAGCTTTTGGGAGCATCCCACAGCGTCTGCATGCTGCCTTCCCGCCTTTCCCAACTGCCTCTCTCCAGTTCTTCATTTTCCACGGAGCCAGCAGGTCGTGTTCCTGTCACTGCAGAAAATTTTCCTTCTTTTTTGTGGTCGCATCTGCCTTCCTCGACGCTTTACCGGTACCGCTGTTTTTTCTTTCTTTCTTTCTTTCTTTTCTTTAAAAAAAAAAAATTTTTCTTAGTACTTTATTCCCATTTTTTCCAGGTGCATGCGCCTTTTTTGGGCCTTAGGCCCAAGATTTTTTCCACAATGGAAAAACCCTCTTCAGGTTTTAAAAAGTGCACCAAGTGTGGCGGTACCATCTCCGTCACCGACACCCATGAGTGGTGTCTGAAATGTTTAGGTCCTGACCATTCCATCTCGGAATGTATGGCCTGTGCCATGATGTCCAAGAGAGGTCGACAGAACCGAGCTGCCAAGCTCAGTACCCCGTTTCCCTCTGATGCAGCTTCGGTGGCATCGACGTCTTCCAGGGCTTCGTCTTCCTCCCATGGATCTTAGGTAACTAAGCATAAGTCTAGCCAGTCCTCAAAGGGTAGATCTCCCTCTAAGCATTGAGATGCCTCTGGCGTTGCCCTTGAGGATTCTGCACTGGCAAAATTGCCGCGGCGGGAGGCTTCGGCTTCCATAGCATTATCGGGGCTCTGGGACGTTCTCGAGGCCTCGACCTCGGCAGAACTACTGGAGCCATGCTCTGGGGTATTGGCGGTCTTCTCCGGTACCGACATCCAGGCATCGGCAGCGTCGATAGACCAGAGGGTCCTGGCTATTGAACGCAGTCTGGCGGCTCTCCTTGCGGCGTCGACACCCTCGGAACCACGTCAGACAGTTCAACCGGCACCGACTCCGGTATCGGTACTGGTACCGACAGCATCGGCATCGACATCGGCGTCCGCATTGCCGGCACCCAGTCATGCGATGCATTCCGGTACCGTTACACCGGTACCAATTCCCCTCAGTACTGACTTCGGTCGGTACGGGTATCGGGCTCTTCAAGAGCATCCCAACAGAAGGTACCTCGAGTCCTCAGAGGAATCTGAGGATTCTGACAGTTCTGTCGCTGTGGGAATACTTCTCCCGGAGGAGCCTTCCTCCCCTAAACGCAGAATGTCTCCTCCAGAGGACATTTCCTTTCAGGATTTCATCAGGGAGGTGGCTCGGGGTCTGTTCATTACTGTGGCCTCTGAAACAGAGCCCAGAGCAAAGGAGTTGGAAATTTTACAATATCCTAAAACTCCTAAGGAGGCAGCTACCTTGCCCATCCATGAGATCTTGCATGATCTCATGTTAAGAATGTGGGAGACGGAGATCACGTGATGTGGTGAGCCGGGGAAGCTGTGTCCTCCCTGAGCTCCGGACCCCCGGGCCCCATACCGGCTAATATTGCCCTTTAACAGGGCACAAACCGTGGAATCTACCCCATACCGTAGTGCTGCAGCCACACCGAACCCGAGCGGGCGACCTCGAGAAGGATGGCCACGGCGGCGAAACTTGGAAGGAGGGAGAAGGATCGCGCCCTGGGGGCTTCTAAGATGGCCGCCTCGCCTCCGAGCCCGGGGGCCATACCAGCAGCTGCGGCACCGGCGGCCACTGTAACGGAGATCTCGGCGGCGGTTGCAGAAGCTCTCTCCCTGCAGTTCGAGACCCTCTGCACTAAAATGGAGGCGGTACAGAACTCGGTTGAGGCAGTCAGGCTCCGCATGCAACAGGCGGAGGCTCGGATATCACAGGCAGAGGAGGAGGTGGAAAAGCTTGCCTTGGAGCTGGAGCAGGTCCGGGGGACCCTAAAAGACCAGGCCGTGAAACTGGAGGATCTGGAGAATCGCTCCAGACGCAGTAATCTGCGTTTTCTGGGGGTCCCGAGCTCCGTAGCAGACAGAGACCTGCGCACGTATATTGAGGCCCTCTCGGCATTCTTACTGGGGAACAATGCGCTGGGCCCCCCACTGGTGATAGAACGAGTGCACAGAGTGGGCCCCAGGAAACCTGCTGATGCAAGGCCGAGGATTGTGTTGGCCAAGTACCTTCAGTTCCAGCAGAAAGAAGCGATCCTGCGGGAGGCTCGGAGACGAGGGACCATTGAGCGGGACACTGCTAAAATCCGTATTACCCAGGACTATTCCGCAGCGGTGAGCCAGCGTCGCAGAGCATATGCTCCGATATGTCAAAAACTGATTGCAGCAAACATTAAATTCACGGTTCAATACCCAGCGCGCCTCCACGTGCTCCATGAAGGCCGGCCTCGGGTGTTTGATTCGGCAGTGGAAGCGGCGGTTTATGTTGAACAGTTGATAGGCCTGGGCACAGCGTCGTCTACTGCACCAGATTGATTGGCCTGGGCTGCAGAAGGGGTCCCTCGACGAGCTGGATTTTATGAGCCTTCAGGGCGAATGGGAGGTTTGGACAGTGAGTGTTATGAACTGGCCTGGTGGGCCTGCTCCCTGCTGTGGGACTCCCGGACTTCCGGGAAGAGTTAAGAGCTGCCAGGAATGCTTTTACTGCAGAATCTGTGCATCAATGCCACCTCATGAGACTGAATAGCACATGGGGAAAGAATTTGAGTCATGCTTGTTATCTGTAAGTCAGGGGGAGGTGGGCAGACGAGGTGAGGGGGTAACTGTCCCTACCGTTGGCCTAACCCATTGCTCTGGGCCAGGGCCCTGTCTTAAGGGGAAGAGATTCAGCTGTTGTTTTGTGCTGTTTGCTCTTGGGATAGCCCTGCGGGCCGCCAGAAACGCTTCCGGGGGGGAATGTATGTACCCTGTATACTTTACTTGGCTAATGGCCCCCTCGGGGGAATATATTGAGTCATATGGGGCTCTGAGTGCAAGAGGGCGGGGGGGGAAAGTGAACAGGAGGGGGGTTAGAATTTAATTTATACAGCGGCCTACACTCCTCTTCTGGCTTCTCTTGGCCTGTCATCCAGGAGGGGACTTGGCTGGCCTTTATAACAAGGTATTATGCGGTTATAGTTTTGTTACTGTGTTAATGTATTGTTGTTATCTGTTTGGGGGGTACTCGTAATTGCAGGGATCAGCTAGGTGCTCCCTGGGATGCAGGGTGTGCTTCGGTGGGGGTAGGGAGAGGGAGGATCAAGGGGGTTGGGGGTCTGGACACATCAAGGTGATTGGTTAGTAGGGGGAGAGAGTGGAGATGGGGTCTGAGGTAGCGGGAGGGAGGGGGTAGACGAGGGGTTGGGGGTAGGGGTTGGAGAGGGGGGAGGGGGATTGGTGGGGGGATGGGGGTCAGGGGGTTTCTAGGTTTGGGGAGAGGGGTTTGTCGCAAATTTAATGCTCTAGAAGGGCAGCTCTTCGCTCTGAGAGGAAGAAGTAGGGGGGGGTTCCAGGCTGGGAGGGCCCCCTCCAGAATGCTGAGTTTTATGCAGTGGATGGGACCTGATTATTCCCTCCCTCCCTGAAGATCATATCATGGAATGTCTGTGGTCTAGGTAGCCCAGTAAAGAGAGATAAAATTTTGAAGGCCTTGGCCAGGCAGCAATGTGATATTGCGTTTTTACAGGAAACCCACCAGACAGCCGAAGAACATAGCAAATTGTGCAGGGATTGGGTGGGCCAAGTGTGGGGAGCCGCGGCAGCAGGTAAAAAAGGGGGGGTGGCAATCTTAATGCACAAACGAGTGCGTTTCTCTCTGATTAGGGAAGTGACAGACCCTACCGGTCGTTTTGTGTTCTTGCATGGTAAATTGGAGGAACGGGAGGTGATTCTAGGGGACCTTTATGGTCCTACCGTGTCAGACCCAGCCTTTTACAACCGCGTGGCGGCGAAAATTGAACAGTTTGAAGACCTCCCGCTTATATTGGGGGGGGGGATTTTAATGGGGTTCTGGATGTTGACTTGGATATTTCCCAGGTGTCGGCGTCCCGGGAACGCCAACAGACAGCTAAGATGCTGCAAAGATTTCAGACGAGATTGGGGTTGGTGAACCCCTGGCGGTTGCTCCATCCTTTGGAGAGGGATTTCACTCATCAGTCTAGGGCCCATGGAACCAGTGCACGGATTGATTATTTGATGGTTACGGGGAGTCTTTTTTCCAGGGTGGGAGCGGCACAGATTGGTCCTACGGAGATTTCAGATCACGCCCCAATCTGGGTGGAAGTCCATTGGGGGGGTGGGGACGCGACTTCTAGCCGCCTTTGGCGTTTTCCTATAGATCTCTATAAGGATAGACGGTTTTCCCAATTTCTTCGCCAACGTTGGCAGGAGTTTGAGCTGAATCATAGGTGCCATCAGGAAGATCCGGAACTGGTGTGGGAGACTGCTAAAGTTGTATTGAGGGGTGATATTATTGGATACATGGCTAGGAGAAGGAGAGTGATGGCGGAACAGATTATTCGTTTAGAGCGGCAAGTGACGAGGCTGCGACGGCTTTGTGCGCTCGCCCACAGCGCAGAATAAGAAGCAGTTCTGGGAGATGCAAGTGGCATTAAACGAGTTGTTGCATCAGCGAGCTACAAAATCGCTACTCTATTACCGATATAAATTGTACTGTTTTGGGGATAAACCGGGGAAGCTACTTGGTCGCTGTTTACGGGGCCCTAGGGGGGGGCGGTCGGTGGCGGCCCTCTACAACACCCACGGGGGAGATAGCGGAAGTGTTTCAAGCCTTTTATCAAAAGTTGTATAGTGCAGAGGGAGAGGCCCCTTGCGCCATAGAAGAGTATTTACAAGATCTTGCTTTGCCTAAACTGACGGCAGAACAAGCTAAAAACCTTGAGCAGCCAATTACTCTCTTAGTGGTGCAACAGGTGATCTCGAAGGCGAGCTGCTACAAATCGCCGGGCCCCGATGGGTTCGGGGCAGAATTCTATAAACTGTTATCAGATGGGGTGGGTCCCTTGTTGGTGGCTATGTTTGGCCAACGCAGAGACGTTGGTTCATTGCGTTGGGGTAGTAACCAGGCCCACATAGTGTTGATCCCAAAACCGGGTAAAGACTTGACACAGGCGGCATCCTACCGACCGATATCCCTGCTGAATTTTGATTCAAAGTTATTAGCTAAAATCTTGGCGCAACGTTTGGCCGAGGTACTGGGAGACTTGGTATATGGGTCCCAGGTAGGCTTCGTCAAAGGGAGGTATGCGGTGCGTAATCTATGCAAAATATTGGCCTCATTGGAATGGGTGCATGAGCGGAATTTGCAGTCGCTTTTGATCAGCTTTGATGCTGAAAAGGCGTTTGACCGGGTGAATTGGCGTTACTTGCGCCACCTATTGCCATTGTATGGGCTAGGACCGATTTTCTGTGATTTGGTGAAAACTTTGTACCTTGACCCGATGGCCAGGGTGCTATGTAACGGAGTTCTGTCTCAGCCCCTCTCTCTGGGGCGTGGCACCCGGCAGGGGTGTCCGTTATCCCCGCTTCTGTTTGTTTTATCATTGGACCCTTTAATTCGTAAAATAGAACAGGACACTCGAATACGGGGAGTACGGATAGGTGGGCAGGAGTTTAAAGTCTCGGCATTCGCAGATGACCTGCTGGTTCACTTGCTGGATCTGCGGGACTCACTGCCCCGTCTTCTGGCTGAGTTTCAGGCCTATGGCTGCATAGCAGGGTTTCGCATTAATAAAGAGAAGTCAGAAGCGCTTGACGTCTCAGGTCACCTTCAGGGGCATTGGGAGGGGGAGTTCCCGTTAAGATGGGCCTTGGATCAGTTTGTTTACCTGGGTATCTGTTTGACAAGGTTGCCGCAAGAGCTGTATCGTTGTAATTTTGAGAACATTATGGTGCGTCTACGGACTCAGTTGAGTGCCTGGTCCCCGCTTCCGTTGTCTTTATTGGGGAGGGTAGCGGCCGTTAAAATGGTGATTTTGCCGAGAATTTTATATTGGCTGCAGACGCTACCGGTATGGTTGCTGCGGAGAGACTTACGAAAAATGGAAAAGGAGATACAGGGTTTTCTGTGGCGGGGGGCCAGAGCGCGTATATCCTTAAACCAGCTGGCGGGCCCTTGGAAGAGGGGAGGGGTCGGGCTCCCAGATCTTGGGGCCTACGCCTTAGCTTGTCAGGCCAGACACATTGGAGATTGGCTGGGGGGGACGGATATGTATACGCCTTTGGCCTTTGAAGAGGCCTGGGCTAGTCCACATACGGTGCTTGCAGTGCTTCACATGGCGAATAGTAGGTTGCCGGATCGTCTTAAAAGGAGCGGGTTGTTTAATTCCATGCGTCGTACGTGGCGGCAAATTAATGTGTATTGGAAACGGAACTGGATGGTGTCGAGCTGGCTGCCGCTACAAGGTAATTTATTTATTTTTTATTTATTTAGTGTACACTTATATCCCGCTACTTCCAGCGATCAGCAGCGGTATTCCAACAGAGAAATAGAGTGGCTGTACTGGCCAGAATTTACAATACACAGGATGATTAGTGGAAGAGGTACAGTTCACAGCACACAGTACACAGTATGATTAGTGGATAAGGTACAGTTCACAGCACACAGGGTTACGGTTTAGACAAATTGAGAAGGGAGTATTTACAATTAGTATTTACAAAAGCAGTTACATATTTACACAAGCAGTTACATATTCACACATCAGTGAGGCTAGTGGTGGCGAGCTCATTGCTGACATGATTCATACATTTTGCTTTGTGGGTTCAATGAACCGAGAGCGTTGTGCTTATGTAGTGCTGAAGTGTGACTGGAATAGGTACGTCTTGAGTTGTTTTCTGAAGACCAGTAAGTCACTGCACGCTCTTAGATCGACTGGTAGCTTGTTCCAGAGTTGAGGTGCTATGAACGAGAATGCTCGGTTGCTGGTATGGACATTGACGTGCCTCATGCGGCCGGGGACCAGTAGGGTGTTGAGGCTCGGGGAACGTCTGCTCCTGTTATTTGTTTGGGCTGACACAAGTGAGCCGAGGTAAGAGGGCGCGATGTTATGGAGGAGCTTGAATGTGGTAACTATGATTTTATACTGTATTCGGGCACTGATTGGGAGCCAATGCAGGTCAATTAAAGTAGGTGTGATGTGATCCTTTAGTCTTGTTCCCGTTATGATTCTAGCTGCCACATTCTGCGCCAACTGGAGGATACTGATGGTCTTTTTAGGGAGCCCCTGAAGTATGGCGTTGCAATAGTCTATGTGAGGAATGATGAGGGCTTGCGCTACGGTCCGGAGGTCCGCATGATCTAAGATAGAACGGAGTGGTTGTAGAATTCTTAACTTATGGAAAATGACCCGATTTGTAATTCTAAGATGCTTCTCCATCTTTAAGTTGCAGTCCAGCGTCACTCCGAGGTATTTAATTTCGTTTTTTGTTGTGTATACATTGCCGTTCATGGTTATTGTTGGTGGTGGGTTGAAGTCCGTTTTCCTGGATATGCACATCACTTCAGTTTTCTTGTGATTTATGGACATATTGTTGCGTCGCAACCAGGTTTGTAGCTCGTCAAGGCATTTCTCGAGCTGGCTGATGTTTGGGTGATCTACATCCAATTGGGTATAGAGCATAATGTCATCAGCATATATGGTAACTGATGTCGTTCTTGAAGATTTCACAGGCTGGTCTCAGATAAAGGTTGAACAGGAGCGAAGATAATGCTGAGCCCTGAGGGATGCCTTGAGTTTGTGGGAATGGCGTCGCTGTTTTATCGCCAAAGTGAACTTGCTGCATTCGGTTGGTAATGTATGAGGCGAACCATTTCAGGGGGATACCTCTAATGCCTAATGCATCGAGTCTTCTCAAGAGAGTGGGATGATGCACTGTATCGAAAGCGGCAGATATATCGATGAATATGAGCATGAACATTTTGGTTCTGTTCTCAAGACCTATGAGAAGTTTGTCCATCAGGGCTAATAGGAGGGTTTCGACACCATGATGTTGTCGGAAACCGTACTGGTGGATGTCCAATGCGTTGGTGTCATCTATGTGGTCTTGAAGTTGTTGCTGCACTGCCTTTTCAGTGATCTTGGCAAGGAATGATATGCTTGATACCGGGCGGTATGATGTTGGATCATTCTTGTTGAGAGATTTGTTTTTCAGTATGGGTCTGATGACTGATTTTTTTGAGGTGTGTTGGCATTATTCCTTGTTGTAATGTGTGTTTCCCCCCGGGCTCTGAGACGAGGGTGTTTCGCACCTGGCATGGACAGGGTATCAAAAACTTAGGACACGTGGTGGATTTATATGGGAAATGTAAAACACTGGCAGTGCTAAAGAGCGAGTATGATCTGCGGCCCAACCATTATTTTGCATACCTGCAACTGGCTCACTATGTGGCGGGATTGCCGCCGGGAGAACTCTCGGTTGAGCGCTCTGCCCAGATTATTGAATTTTTTGACCTAGGAGGTGAGGACCCCCCATTGATAGCAAAGTTGAGGGGCCGCCTGGAGTGCTATCGGCCTCAGCCGGACTACAGGGGAGTGGAGAGGGCATGGGCGGGGGAGTTAGGACAGGAGGTGCCCAACGGCACCATTCTGGAAGCCCTGGGGGGGATCGCTGACCTGGCAGAAGGGGCTCGCTGGCGGGAAATCCAATTTAAATGTATTCTTAGAGCTCATTTCTCACCCCGAAGAGCCTTGCGTAGCCACCTCACCACGGATGGGAGTTGCCCTAGATGTGCGGAGCCGTTGGCTGGCTTAGTCCACATGTGGTGGGATTGCAAACATCTTCATTCATATTGGGCCCGTATTAGGGGGTGGATAATGGCGCGGATCCAACAGCGGTTTCCCTGGTCAAGCTCCCTGGTGGTTTTTGATCAACTACACAAAGATTTCCCCAGAGGGCGATGGACCAGGCTGTGGGTACGAAAGGCTTGTCTGGTGGGTAAGGGCCCCATACATCGTAGATGGAGGGAACGACAACCGCCAACTTTTTGTGAATGGCGTAATAGCTTCCATCAGCTTATGCTGGCAGAGAGATGGAGAGCGAGGGGTAATGTGAAGAAATGGTCTACCTTCCTGTTACAATGGGACCCTTATATACAAAGCTTGGGCCCAAGATGCCGCAATGATATTTTAAATGTGGGTCATTAGTGATGATTGGGATGGGGCTATAGGATGGGGGGAGGAGTAGTGGGAGGAGCTTAACATAAGGGCAGAGCTGGTGTAGAATTTTGCGACTGGGGGTGGGCGGGGGGGGGGTTTATTGTGTTGTTTTAAATGGTATAAACTCTTTATTACTGTATGTAATTGATGGTTCATATCTATGTCACCTTGAGGCTGTTAACTGCCCTCTGGACGGGGATAAGAGTCTACCTGGTCTGGAGGCCTGCTATTGTTGATGTGGGGCTGTTGGTGACTTGTACTTTTGTTATAAATAAAATGATTAAAAAAAAAAAAAAAGAATGTGGGAGACACCTCTTACCACCTCTCCTCACTCTCGTAGACTGGATACTCTGTATCGAGTCCCTCCGTGTCCTGGTTTCCAGAAAACTCAGCTTCCTCACCACTCTATTGTAGCAGGATGTGAGTGCAGAACTTTGGATGCTTTTGGACGTCGTGCTTTCCAAGCTTCCATGTTTCTGCCAGGATCAGTTCCTATAGTCTATATATGAGAATGTGCCTGAAGGAAGTCACAGGTGATTTAGATGCTTTGAGTCCTCTTCTTCCTGAGGATAGAAGGCAGGATTTTCTCACATTGGTCAAACATGCCCAAGATGTTTCTAAATTTGTCAACCGTGCAGCTTTTGACTGTTTTGAGTGCATAAGCAGAACCTCTGCCATTGCCATAGGTGCACGTAGAATTGCTTGGCTCCAGGCATCTGATCTGGAGCTCTGGGTACAAGACAAACTGGGAAATATTCCTTGTACTGGTGAGAACCTGTTTGGTAAAGATTGGCAGGAAAAGGCCAATGAGTTGGATGCTGACAACTCCACCTTGGATAGATTATCTAAGTCCACAGCTGATCCTGCAAGAAAGAAATCTTTCAAGAAACCATTCTTTTCTAAAAAGAAAAGATTTTATCCTGCTTATTCTCAGCAGGGACGTTCTGCAGGTCAGCTTGTCTGGAAAGCTCAGCAACCACCCAAACAAAGAAAAGCTGTTATGTACTGCCTTTAGTTGTACAGACATTACATTCTGTATAGATAAATTATCATTCACACTGTTCTAGTTGAAATTCTCTGCTTAGTTCTTAAGATGTTAAGATGTTTAGATGTTCTATGTAAAAAGTTAAAAGGTTCTATGTAAAACAAACTTCGCTTTGTTAATTGTTATTAATTGTACACCGCAACTGATCGCTGGAAGATGCGGTATATAAGTGAGTGTTAAATAAAATAAAAATAAATAAAAAAGCAAAGACTGCTAAGCCTCAGCCGTCCCAGCAGTCTCAGCCTCCACAAGGCCTTTGACTTTCAGCTAGAGAACTTAGCCTTCCTGGCTCTCATTGGACCAGAGCCTTCCACCATTCCAGGAAGGATGGGTCACTTTGCCCCGAGATGGGGGCAGTTAACAGCAGATCATTGGACACTCTCCATCATAAGAGGAGTACAAGCTTCATTTTTCGAGCATGCCCCCTCCCACAATGATAAGGCAGTTCAATTCTCTGACCTCTCTCATCAACCTGTTAGGTCAGGAGGTCACTATGCATCTTGCCCAAGGGGCAATAGAAAAAGTACCCATCCATCAGCAGGGTACAGGGTTTTACTCCGCCTTTTTCCTTATCCCAAAGAAAACAGGGGGATACAGACCTATCTTAGACCTCAGAGAATTGAACAAATTCCTTGTCAAAGAGAAATTCAAGATGATTTCTCTGGGAACTCTGCTGCCATACCTTCAGAGTCAGGATTGGCTTTGTTCTCTAGATCTCAAGGATGCGTACACCCATGTTCTCATCCATCCAACTCACAGAAGATTCCTTTGGTTCCTTTTTCAAGGAAAGCACTGCCAATACAGGGTGCTTCCTTTTGGGCTGGCCTCAGCACCAAGGGTGTTCACGAAATGCATGGCTGTGGTAGCAGCATTTCTCCGCACTCTAGGGATATTCATCTTCCCCTACTTAGATGACTGGCTCATTCGAACCCCAACAGAGTCAGAGGCCAGGACTACTCTATCCTGCACAATGCGTATCCTTCAGTATTTGGGTCTGGTAATAAACATCCCAAAATCCAGTCTAACTCCCACTCAGTCTTTAGAGTTCATAGGAGCTTTGCTGGATACCAGAAAGGCAAGGGCCTATCTCCCCAGGCCCGTTTACTTCGCATGGTGCAGTTAGCTTCTCAAGCAGTGCTAAAGCCTCATCTCACTGCCCGAGAAATGCTACAACTACTAGGCCACATGGCACCTACCGTGCATGTGGTTCCCTATGCTCGCCTCCATATGAGGGCAGCCCAGTGGACTTTATCCACTCAATGGACCCAGGCATCAGGATGCCTGTCAGGCAAAATAGCAAACACAAGTCGCCTTATTTTGTCCCTCCAGTGGTGGAAGTCCACCCAAAACCTGTTGCTGGGGTCCCCTTTTCAACAACCCTTACCCCAGGCAACTCTCACAACAGATGCTTCTCCGATGGGTTGGGGAGCTCATCTGCAAGACCTCTCCACCCAAGGCACCTGGTCTCCACAGGAGACTCATCTACATATCAATCTCTTGGAGCTCAAAGCAATCTTCCTTGATCTTCGAGTGTTCCACACCCTGCTCAGCTACAAGACAGTCCTCATTCATACGGACAATGAAGTAGCCATGTTCTACGTGAACAAGCAGGGGGGAACAGGCTCTCTGTCGCTTTGCAATGAAGCTTTGCGACTATGGGCCCTCGCCAGAGAGCATCAGATTCATCTCCTGGCAGTGTATCTTCCAGGCATACAAAACTCTTGGGCAGACAGACTCAGTCGAGTTCTGCTTCCACACGAGTGGTCTCTGCATGCAGACCAGGTAGCCAAGATTTTTCAAATTTGGGGAACCCTGGACATAGACCTCTTTGCAAGTCCGTGCAATGCCAAACTTCCCCGGTTCTGTTCCAGAACCCCGGCTCAAGGGGCTCAGGCCAGGGATGCTTTCCTCCTTTACTGGGGTCAAGACTTCCTGTATGCCTTTCCACCCATTCCCCTATTTCCCAAAACCCTGTTCAAGCTTCAGAGAGACAGAGACCGTATGATTCTTATAGCTCCACATTGGCCACGGCAAGTGTGGTAACGTCTGCTTCTACATCTCTCTCAAGCTCCCTCCCTGGAGTTAGGGTCTGCTCCAGATCTCCTATCTCAGGAGGACGGAATGTTACGGCATCCCAATCCCCAGTCTCTGCATCTCAGGGCTTGGTTGCTGAAGGCTTAGATCTCCATGATCTTAACCTCCCTCAGCAAATAAAGGATATCCTTTATGCTTCCAGGAAGCCTTCCACAAGACGCTCTTATGCTTTCAAGTGGAAAAGGTTTACCATATGGTATTCGCAGAACGGTCTTAACCCCATTGCCATACCTCTGGAATCATTACTGGAGTATCTCCTTCATTTATTCAATGCAGGACTTAAGACTAACTCAGTGAGGGTCCATTTGAGTGCTATTGCAGCTTCCTTCAAGCCCCTAAATGGACAACCTATTTCCTCCCATCATCTTATAGCAAGATTTATGAGAGGCCTTCTGCTAACTAAGCCTCCCATTAAGCCACCACCTGTGGCATGGGACTTAAATTTGGTTCTTGGTCAGCTCATGAAGCCACCTTTCGAACCCTTAGCTACTACCTCCTTGAAATTCCTTTCTTGGAAGGTTATCTTTCTCATTGCAATCACATCAGCACGTCGCATCAGTGAGTTGCAAGCACTAGTAGCTGATCCACCTTATGCAAGGTTCCATCATGACAAGGAAGTCCTTAGGACTCATCCACGCTTTATGCCAAAGGTGGTCTCGCCTTTTCATCTAAACCAAGCGGTCTACCTACCTGTGTTCTTTCCAAGGCCTCATGCATCAAATGCAGAAAGGAACCTTCATACTTTGGACTGTAAAAGAGCTTTAGCCTTTTACTTACAAAGAACACAGCAACATAGAAAGTCCTCTCAACTCTTTGTTGCTTTTGATCCTTCTCATTTGGGACTTCCAGTCTCCAAGAGAACACTATCTAACTGGATTGCTCAGTGTATATCCTTTGCCTATCAGAGTAAAAATCTTCCTCTGGAGGGCCATGTCACAGCTCACAGTGTGAGAGCCATGGCAGCTTCAGTGGCTCATCTGCATTCTGTGTCTATCAACGACATCTGTCGAGCAGCCACCTGGGCCTCGGTTCATACCTTCACAGCCCATTACTGCTTGGACAAGGACTCCCACCGGGATGCCTTGTTTGGTCAGGCTGTTCTCCAACACCTGTTCCATACCTAATCAACTCCTACCCACCATCCCTGGTAGGATGCCAGAGATCCATGGGGGGAAGTGGAGCCCTTCTCAGGGACGCACAACCTCTGGGGTCTCTCCCTGGCATCTAAAACTAGGGAGTCCCCATATGTGATGACTACATTCCTGCTTGTTCCTGGAGATAGCATAGTTACTCACCTGTAACAGGTGATCTCCGGGAACAGCAGGAATTTAGTCCTCACAACCCACCCACCTCCCCTAGGAGTTGCATCTCTCTATCTCTTTCCCTTTCCCTCTCTCTCTCTTTGTCTCAGCTTTAAAACTCAACTGGAGAGAGGCAGTTGGGAAAGGTGGGAAGGCAGCACGCAGGCACTGTGGGATGCTCCCAAAAGCTTTCTAATTGGACGCTGGGTAGCGTTCCCGCGCAGGCTTCGTCAGTACCGACGATACCCATATGTGAGGACTAAATTCCTGCTGTTCCCGGAGATCACCTGTTACAGGTGAGTAACTATGCTTTCCTGACATTGCCTTTCAATTTACCCCTTTGCAGCTTCATGTTATGCCCTCTAGTTTTTGAGCATCTCCAGGAACAAGTAGGAATGTAGTCTTCACATATGGGTATCGTCGGTACCGACGGAGCCTGCGTGGGAACGCTCCCCAGCGTCCAATAGGAAAGCTTTTGGGAGCATCCCACAGCGCCTGTGTGCTGCCTTCCCGCTTTTCCCAACTGTCCTTCTCCAGTTCTTCATTTTCCGCGGAGCCGACAGGTTGCACATCCTGTCACCGCAGAAAATATTCCCTTTTATTCTTCTTTTTTGTGGTTGCGTCTGCCTTCCCTCGATGCTATACCGGTACCGCCGGTGGTTCTTTCTTTAAAAAAAAAAAAACTTTTCTTCTAGAGTCTTTTCCAGGTTTTTTCTCTTCAGGTGCCATGCGCCATTTTGGGCACTAGGCCCAACTTTTCCTTTAAAATGGAAAAACCCGCTTCGGGTTTTAAAAAGTGTTCCAAGTGTGGCGGTAGCATCTCCGTCACTGACACCCATGAGTGGTGTCTCAAATGTTTAGGTCCTGACCACTCTATTTCCGAGTGTGTTGCCTGTGGGATGATGTCGAAGAGGGGCCGGCAAAACCGAGCTGCTAAACTTAGCACCCTTTTCCCTCCGATGCAGCGTCTGTGGCATCGACGTCTTCCAGGGCTTCGTCTTCCTCCCATGGATCTCAGGTAACTAAACATAAATCTGGCTGGTCCTCAAAGGGTAGATCTCCTTCTAAGCATCGAGATGCCTCTGGCGTTGCCCTTGAGGGACTTGTACCGGCAAAATTGCCCTGGCGGGAGGCTTTGGCTTCTAAAGCACTAACGGGGCTCCAGGATGTTCTCGAGGCCTCAACCTCGGCAGAACCACTGGTGCCATGCTCTGTGGTACCGGCTGCTTCATCCGGTACCGATACCCAAGCATCGGCAGCGTCGATAGACCAGAGATTCTTGGCTATTGAACGCAGTCTGGCAGCTCTTCTCACAGTCTCGATGCCCCTGAAACTGCTTCAGACAATTCAACCGGTACCGGCACTGACTCCATCGGCATGTATTCTACTGGGACCGAGTAATGCTTATCCATCCGGTATCGACAAGTCGGTACCGGACCCCTCCGATGCTGACTTCGATCGGTACCAGTACTGTGCCTTGCACGATCACCCAGATCGGAGATACTTTGAATCCTCGGATGAGTCTGAGGACTCTGAAAACTCTGCCGATACCAGAGTACTTCTTCCTGAGGATTCTTCTTCTCCTCAGCGTAGGATGTCTCCTCCAGAGGATATGTCCTTTCAGGATTTTATCCGAGATGTGGCTCAAGGTCTTTCCATCACAGTGGCTCCTGAAAAACAGCCTAGGGCAAAGGAATTGGAAATCTTGCAATTCCCTAAAGCTCCCAAGGAGGCAGCTACCTTACCTATTCATGAGATCTTGCATGACCTCATGTTAAGGATGTGGGAAACACTTCTAACCACTTCTCCTCACTCTCGAAGGCTCGACACCATGTATCGAGTTCCTCCTTGTCCTGGCTTTCAGAAGACTCGGCTACCACACCATTCCATGGTGGTGGAATCAGCTATGAGAAGGATCAAGAGTACAAAAAGACATTCATCTAATCCTCCAGGACGTGAGTGTAGGACTCTTGATGCCTTTGGACGTCGAACCTTCCAGGCTTCCATGCTTTCTGCTAGGATCAGTTCCTATATCTTATATATGGGAATGTTCCTTAAGGAGGTCACGGGAGATTTAGAGCTTATGAGCCCTCTCCTTCCTGATGATAAGAGGCAGGATTACCTTGCCCTTGTCAAACATGTTCAGGATGTTTCCAAGTTTGTAAATCGTGCAGCCTTTGAGTGCATAAGCAGAACCTCTGCTATTGCCATAGGTGCACGTAGGATTGCCTGGCTTCAGGCATCTGACTTGGAACTTTGGGTACAGGATAAACTGGGGAATATTCCTTGCACAGGAGAGAATCTCTTTGGCAAGAATTGGCAGGAAAAAGCTAATGAGATAGATGCTGACAATATCACCTTGGATAGATTGTCTAAATCTACAGCTGATCCTGCAAGGAAGAAATCGTACAAGAAACCATTCTTCAGTAAGAAGAAGAAGTTTTATCCCTCCTGTACCCAGCAGGTGCATTGTTTAGGTCAATCTGCCCAAAAGGGACATCAGCAACAACCTAGGCAAAGAAAAACAAAAGCTGCTAAGCCTCAACCGGCTCAGCAGACTCAGCCTCCACAGAGGCTTTGACTCCTATCTAGAGAACTTTGCCTTCCTTGCCCTGAACGGCCCAGAGCCTTCCACCATTCCAGGAAGGTTATGTCATTTTGCCCCCAAATGGGGGCAGATAACAGCAGAAAATTGGACTCTGTCCATTGTAAGAGAGGGGTACAAGCTTCATTTCCTCAGCATGCCCCCTCCTACAATGGTAAGACAGTTCAATTCTCAGACCTCTCTCAACGCCCAGTTAGGTCAAGAGGTCACTTTGCTTCTTGCCCAGGGGGCAATAGCAGAGGTACCCATTCTCCAACAGGGTACAGGGTTCTACTCCCCCTATGTCCTTATTCCAAAGAACTATCATTAGTGTTACTCTGTACTATATCAGAGAAGTGTATATTGTATCGTACTTGAACTCATGGCTAAAGAGGTCTCAAAAACCATAGGCTGCCATTGTTTGAGATTTTTTCAATGGACTGATGCCTAAATGCACATCAATGACCTCATTCTTGAACTCATAGCCAGTAGTTATTTTTTATGAAAAATTTTTTATCTACTTTCCAAAGAAAACAGGGGGACACAGACCCATTTTGGACCTCAGAGAATTAAACTAATTCCTGTTTAAAGAGAAGTTCAAAATGATTTCTCTAGGAAAACTGCTGCCATACCTTCAGAGTCAGGATTGGCTTTGTTCTCTAGATCTCAAGTATGCGTACACTCATGTTCTCATCCATCCAGCTCATCGAAAGTTCCTTCGCTTTCTATTTCAGGGGAAGCACTACCAATATAGGGTTCTTTCTTTTGGCCTGGCCTCGGCACCAGGGTTGTTCACAAAATGCATGGCTGTGGTGGCAGCATTTCTTTGCACCCTGGGAATATTCGTCTTCCCTTACTTAGACGACTGGCTCATTCGCGCCCCTTCAGAGCCAGAGGCCAGGATTTCTCTCTCGCGCACAATGCGCATCCTTCAGTATTTGGGACTTGTCATAAACTTCCCAAAATCCAACCTTGCTCCCACTCAGTCTCTAGAGTTTATAGGAGCTCTGTTGGATACCAGACAGACAAGGGCCTGTCTTCCACAGTCCCGCTGCCTTCGCATTGTGCAGTTAGCTTCCCAAGCAGTGCTAAAGCCTCACCTCACTGCTCGGGAAATGTTACAGTTGCTAGGCCACATGGCATCCACCGTGCATGTGGTTCCTTATGCTCGCCTCCATATGAGGGCAGGCCAGTGGACTTTATCCACTCAATGGACTCAGGCATCAGGTTGCCTGTCAGACAAAATAACAAACTCAGATCGTCTTATTTTGTCTCTCCAATGGTGGCAGTCACCCCAAAACCTTTTGGTGGGGTCCCCTTTCCAACAACCCCCACCCCAAGCCACTCTGACAACAGATGCCTCACAGGTGGGTTGGGGAGCCCACCTGCAAGGCCTCTCTACTCAGGGTACCTGGACTCCACAGGAGACCTATCTACACATCAATCTCCTGGAACTCGGAGCAATCATCCTTGCTCTTCGAGTATTCCACCCCCTGCTCAGCTACAAGACAGTCCTAGTTCAAACGGACAATCAGGTAGCCATGTTCTATGTGAACAAGCAGGGCGGAACAGGCTCTCTGTCGTTCTGCAATGAAGCTTTGCGACTATGGGTCCTCGCCAGAGAGCATCAGATTCATCTCCTTGTGGTGTATCTTCCAGGCATTCAAAACTCTTGGGCAGACAAACTCAGTCGAGTTCTGCGTCCACACGACTGGTCTCTCCATGCAGACCAAGTGGCCAAAATATTTCAAATTTGGGGAACCCCGGACATAGACCTCTTTGCAAGTCCGCTGAATACCAAACTTCCCCAGTTCTGTTCCAGAATCCCGGCTCAGGGTTGTCAGGCCAGGGATGCTTTCCTCCTCCATTGGGGCCAGGACTTCCTGTATGCTTTTCCACCCATTCCCCTAATTCCCAAAACCCTGTTCAAACTTCAGAGAGACAGAGGTCATATGATTCTCATAGTTCCACATTGGCCACGGCAAATGTGATACCCTCTGCTCCTACATGTCTCACAAGCTCCGCCTCTGGAGTTAGGATCTGCTCCAGATCTCCTTTCGCAGGAGGACGGGATACTGTGGCATCCCAATCCCCAGTCTCTGCATCTCAGGGCTTGGTTGCTGAAAGCCTAGAACTTCATAGTGTTAACCTTTCTCAGCAGGTAAGGGGATATCCTTTATGCTTCCAGGAAACCTTCCACAAGACGCTCTTATGCTTTCAAGTGGAAAAGGTTTACCTTATGGTGCTCGCAGAAGGGTCTTGACCCTCTTGTGATACCTCTGGAATCATTACTGGAGTATCTCCTTCATTTGTCTAATACAGGGCTTAAGACCAATTCAGTGAGAGTTCATTTGAGTGCTATTGCAGCTTCTTTCAAGCCTCTAAATGGTCAATCTATTTCCTCTCATAGCGAGATTTATGAGAGGCCTTCTTTTAACTAAGCCTCCCACTAAGCCAGTGGCATGGGACTTAAATCTGGTTCTTAGGCAGCTCACGAAGCCGCCTTTTGAACCATTAGCTACTACCTCTTTGAAATTCCTTTCCTGGAAGGTTATCTTTCTTATTGCAATCACATCAGTCGCATCAGTGAATTGCAAGCATTGGTGGCTGATCCTCCTTATACAAGGTTCCATCATGACAAGGTAGCCCTTAGGACTCATCCACACTTTATGCCAAAGGTGGTATCACCTTTTCATTTAAACCAAGAGGTTTACCTTCCTGTATTTTTCCCAAGGCCTCACGCCTCAAATGCAGAAAGGAATCTTCATACTTTGGACTGTAAAGTGCTTTGGCCTTTTATTTGCAAAGGACACAGCAACATAGAAAGTCCTCCCAACTCGTCGTTGCTTTTGATCCTAGTCATTTTGGACTTCCAGTCTCCAAATGAACACTGTCCAGCTGGATTGCAGTGTATTTCTTTTGCCTATGAGAGTAAGAACCTTCCTCTTGAAGGCCATCTCACAGCTCACAATGTGAGAGCCGTGGCAGCCTCTATGGCTCATCTTCACTCTGTGTCTATCGACAACATCTGTCGAGCAACTACTTGGGCCTTGGTTCATACCTTCACAGTCCATTACTGCTTAGACAAGGACTCCCGCCGGGATGCCTTGTTTGGTCAGGCTGTTCTTCAACACCTGTTCCATACTTAATCAACTCCTGCCCATCATCCCTGGTAGGATGCCAGAGATCCATGGGGGGAAGTGGAGCCCTTTCACAGGGACACACAACTTCTGTGGTTTCTCCCTGGCATCTGCAGCTAGAGAGTCCCCATATGTGAAGACTACATTCCTGCTTGTTCCTGGAGATAGCATAGTTACTCACCTGTAACAGGTGATCTCCGGGAACAGCAGGAATTTAGTCTTCACAACCCACCCACCTCCTCTAGGAGTTGTATCTTTCTATCTCTCTCTTTCCCTTTCTCTTTGTCTCAGCTTTAAACTCAACTGGAGAGGGATAGTTGGGAAAGGCGGGAAAGCAGCAAGCAGGTGCTGTGGGATGCTCCCAAAAGCTTTCCTATTGGACGCTGGGGAGCGTTCCCACGCAAGCTCCGTCGGTATCGACGATACCCATATGTGAAGACTAAATTCCTGCTGTTCCCGGAGATCACCTGTTACAGGTGAGTAACTATGCTTTCCCAGCTAATGGTTGTAAGTAAAATCTCAGAAGTGTGTAGTGCTGTGAAAAGGGGACCCCCTAGTTAGCACATTCTGAGACACAGTAAGGTGCATGGTGTCTGGGGCTTGCACTGGCTTACTCTTTGCTAAAGGAGCCTAGGTTACTTAGTGGCTCGTCTATCGTCACAGTAGGGGCTCAAGCTAGAAATACAGTGGCCCTATCTGCCACAGAGCAAGAGAACCGCAAGCCAGCCCCTGTATGCCTGCCCTGGAGTGAGAACAGTGAAGGGTTTCATTTAAAGAGTGTCCATGAGGTCAGAGTGCGGCAGCTTTACCTCATCAGCCCTCATTCAGGAGGGAGGTAGGTCTTGACAGCAATTTCAAACTTACCATAGTGTGAGGAAAATGTTTGTAAACCCTTTACAGCAGGGCTCGACAAATCCCAGGTCGCCATGGTAACCAGAAATTTGCACCTGGCGCCTGGGATATTCTTGCCTCCCCCCTTTTCCAAAAAAACCATGCAGTTGCAGCAAAGACCCCATCTGTCTGCTTGTGGAGATCCCATTGGCCATGGTCAAAAAAGAGAAAATCCATGATTGCGGTAAAGAGCCCTTCTAACCAATGTTCCCTCTAATTTTCTGTAGGCTGTGTGCGCATAAAATATCAGCTGTGCAACTTTTGAAGGAAAGTTAAATTTTTGTGTGCCACATAACGACACTGAGTTATATACTTTAAAATTTGACTACACATCAGAATACAGTATGTACACCACATTGATTGCACTAGAAAACATTGTAGAACTTGTGAAAACCGTAAATACATAACAACTTTTAAATTTTAAGACGTCTGTGTTGTTTTCTATCAGAATCAGAACCGTAATTTTTGTGTGCTCTGTTGTAAAGTGTGTGCGCTCACTCGGCGAGGTGTGTGCGTGTGCACACGCACACAGCTTAGAGGGAACAGTGCTTCTAACTACCCATGGGTGATCAGATCCCTGAAGGCAGAACAGGAGGAGAGGTCAGGATCACAGCTTGGAAGGCAGCAGTTTGTCCATGGGAATCTCATTCCCCCCCACCCCTCCCGTGAGCTAAAGAGGTCAGCCAGGTCAGGGCCTGCGAAAAACAGAAAGAAAAGTGAGACAGGAAGTGTGGGGGGGGGGGGGCAGAGTGAGACAGCAAAACCTTTAAAGGGGCGTAGCTTAAAAATAGGAAGGAGGATGAGGAAATAGAGGGCAAGGGGTGGGGGTACTGGGGAGAGGGATACAGGGAGAGAGTGTGCAAGGGAGTTGGAGAGGGGAATAGTGCAAGGTAGTTAAAGGGATGAATGCATGGGAACAAAAGGGCATGTGCATATTGCAAAGAATGCATTCCCCTCCCCAACCTGAACACACACACAAGTATCCCACCCCCATACTACACATGCGCGCACACACACACACAGACACCCCACCTCCACATGACAGATACTCTCACTAGCACACAGACAGGCACACCACACTGGAGGTTCCCCGGTTCTGCACTCCACCCACATAAAGGTACCCACCGCCACATCCCATGCATAGACAGGCAAAGCACCGTTGCACCATAGACACACATATGACACTGACTTGCTATCTCAATATTTCCGATTAAAATGCCTCATACAGCCCCTGCTACCATAACAAGACACACTTTATCATCTCTCTTGAACTATTCCACCCTCCCCCAGACATGTATGACTTTGCAAATAGAGGAATGGGATGGGGGGAGGCACAAGGAGGTCACAGCCACTTGCTCCTAAATCCAAACAAAATTTGTCAAGGCCTGCTGTAGTGTGGAGTGGAGGAGTAGCCTAATGGTTAGAGCCCTAGCTTGGTAACCAAGAGATCAGGGTTCGATTCCTACAAGTACTCCTTGTGGCCTTGGGCAAGTCATTGCCTGGCAATCTACTTCCGGTCACACTACCAAGAAAACCCAGGAGTCGGCACTGACTTAAAGGCACACATTGCATTTTTTGCTCTACAGTGCTCCCTACGAGGTTAAGACTGATTAATGTTTGCATTTCAGACTTTGAGTTTGCTGTAAAATCTGTGTTCAAGCTATGTAGATGAGAAGTTGCAGTGCCCTTTAGGTCGAGGTTTTATAGCTTTTAAATGAGCAAGTAACTGCAAGCTCCTTCTCCACGATGACCCCTTTATTTTCTCTCAACACTGTAGAGAGCGAGTTGCAGGGCTGCCTGTCTGTCATGGGGGGCACACTGGGAATCCTGCACTGTTCCTGAGGGCTCGTGCACTCTGCTTACTCCTCAGGTTGGTACGCTCTGGATATAACTCGCCCGCCTTTGGATCGGAGCTTACTTTTGCCACCCGGACAGGTTCTCGACAGGGCATTGAGATGCATATCTTCAGGGTGGAGACGCATCGGGACCTGTCATCCTGGACGCGGACACTGGTTCAGGGATGCCACTCTGCTGCAGAACTCATCAAGGAGGTCTCTCTAGGTATTTATTGTATTTAGCTTGCCTTTCCTGCAGTAGTCTAAGGCGAGTTACATTCAGGTACAGTAGGTATGTTGGCTGGAAGAGACAATTATTGCTGAGTGGTACAGTTAGGTTTCCCCTTGTTCTTCTTTTCAATAATTTTTCATAATTAGACACGTTACATCATAGGCAACGGAAAGGGGTGGGCCACAGGAGCCATGGCCCCACCAATATTTTGCTCAACACAGTATCATCAACTAGAGAACCTGGGGGTGGGGAAAGAGATGCCCCTTCAATTAAAAATGGGTTCTGCTACACCTGTGTTATATCCATAAACATCTGAACTGTTCCATTAGATATCTCAAATACCTGAACTTTGTTTTGCTTTCAGCAGCCCTTTAAACCCCAGTATCTTCTAATCTGAAACTGCCCCATTCCCACCCTCAGCCTTACTAATCATTTGTATAGCGCTATAAGGTGTATGCAGCGCTGTACAGACATATGTAAGAGAGTCCCTGCTCATTATAGCTTGCAATCTAGTCAAGACAGACAATGCAACAGCTGAGGACCAGGATACATCTAGGGGAATGGTAAGGAAACACATAGGAGGCTAAGCGGCCTCAAAGAGGTGAGTTTTCAGCCTGGGTTTGAAAAGGGCCAGAGATGAAGCCTGACGCATAGCTCTCTCCTGCACGGAGCGGTGGATACACCCCTAAACAGAAGCATAGGGAGGGGTGACCTGCACGGAGCAGCAGGTGCACCTACGCTTGCCACCTTGCTGGGCAGACTAGATGGACCATGCTGGTCTTTATCTTCCGTCTCATACAGCGTCCACAGACACACAAACAAAAAAAAACCTGCAAAAACACAATTAACTGAACATCCACAGCCCCCCTCAAACAGTTCTCCCAAAGACACACAAAAAACCCCACGAAAAATGGAAATAAATTCCATCACACACACACGCACACACACACACACACACACACACACACTTGAATAGTGAATTCACTTCACTGTATCCTAACCTTTTTGTAAATAACACCTGTAAATAGAAATGTCAGCTCGCTGCCTATTCCCTGTAAAAAGTTAGAAACTTCTGATCAAGTTATACACCTTGTAAATAGTTTTAATAATTTACTGTTCTGTTATATGTAAAAAGTTAAAAAGTTCTTGTTCAATGTACTGTTATACGAACGTATACAAAACTGTTAAATTGTTCCATGTAAACCGCCCCTGATCTCTGGAAGGGGCGGTATAGAAGAAATAGATAAATAAATAAATAAATAAATAAAAATGTTACTATGTCGCAGCTCTCTTCACTGGCATCTGCTTTCTTCCTTGCACTTACTGCTAGGAACTCCAGTTAATAATAGTAGTTGAACCTGCCACTGAAACCAACACCAGGTGGCCTCCAAATGTTCACAGTTTGCATAGTTATTGTGTATTGCAGCAAGTATCCTACATCTTCCTCAATCTGAGACCACTGACTAATACCAGCTGCACTGTTTGTGTCCAGCAAGCTGTGGTCTTGCCTTGTGAAGCCCTCCCCTCCCTAATCCTGCAGCCTTAGGGTTCCCCTCCAGGTTCATGGTGGAGAGCCTTTAAGAGATCTTGAGTTTTCTTTCAATAAGCTGGTATTTTAGGACATTCTCACTGTCTTTAGGAAAATAGTAGCCTTGATACCACTCCCCCCGCCCACCCAAAGCAATTTTTCCTCACTCCTGGAAATAGTTTCTTAATCTGCTTAGCATCATGTACCATCAGTAAAGTGGTCTAAGGCTATTGTTCTCCAGAAGAAGCAGATGGAGAAGTATCACACACTGCTATTGCTCCTCTGAAAGTACCCCCCATATGCTTCCCAAATCTTCTCTCAAAATGCTAGAAGCTGCTGCCGTGTCACCCAGAATTGATCAAATACTACTACTAATCATTTGTATAGCACTACAAGGCATATGCAGCACTGTAGAGAGACATGAATAGAGTGTAACTAGAGCTTCTGATTCTCAGTGTACCAGAAAACTCAAACGCCCTCCCCTCTCCATGGGGAAATTGGGTTTTCCAAATACATCCTGCTAGACCAGTCCAGACTAGTGGGTTGTGTCCCCCTGCCAGTGGATGGTGAGACAGAGAAAAATTCCTGAAGCTTTGTGACATCACCCTTGGTATAAAACCCATCCCCCAAGGGGAGCTTCAGTATTTTCTCTGTCTCAGCAGATGGTGGACTTCTCCTAGCTCCTAGCGGTCTCTGAGAAGAGATTTGGTGTCAGTGTAGCTATCTTTGGCAGTTATGCACACTGTGGTGCTCCTTCTTTGCCAACAGTTTTTCTTTCTTCACTTTCCTGGTCAAGAGGACCAGTAGAGCACCTATGAAGGGAAATGTTCCTGCTCATGAGGAGCAGTTGTAGCCTTCCTTTCTGACTGTTCTGCAAGCAAGATTTCTAGCAGCTAAATTGCAGTCACCTTTTGTTGTTTTACTAACTCCTTAAAGTTTGTTTAAAAAAAACCCAAAACCTTCTTCAAAGACCTGGTTGCTGAGGAAGTTGTCGGGCAGTTTTTTCTTCTCGGACCCTTACTTCATCTGTTTTTTCCTCCTTCGAGAGCAGTGAGTGTTTTATTTCTTTCAAGGTTCTCTTTTAAAGCAGCATCCTGATCTGTTTTTTGGCTGTATTTTGTTCTGACCGCGTGCACCATCCTTTTTTCGGTGGCCTCTGTTTTCTGCAGTTGCCTTTTTCCTACTTCTCTTCACGCGGTCAGTCGGTGGCTGTTTCCCAGCTCTGTTTTACTGTTTCCCAACCTAATTTTTGTGCTGCGGCAGCCATTTTTTCTTCAGTCTGTTGATTTTTGGCTCCCCGGCTCTTCCTGTGACTTTTTCTTTTATCCTGTTGTGAAAATGCCGCCTTCCCTACAGCGCTGCTTGGGCTGTGGGAAGAAATGTAAGACTTCGACAGGTAGTTTGTGTTCCTCCTGTGGTTCTGATCAAGGGCGGTCCTTCTGTGTCTGCTGTTCCGGTAGCCCTTACAAGTCTCATTCTTTAGCTCCCTCTAAGTTACCTCAGGGTGTTGCTAGATCTCAAGATGCCCTTCCTCTGGTTTTGTGCCTAAGCAGCCTGCTCGTCCTCTACAACTCTCTATTCAGCCTATGCAGACTTCAGCTGACGGCTCTGATCTCCAGTTTATGCAGCTATGCCTTCAGGCCTGGGATATGTGGCGCTTGGGGACTTCAGCTACTCGGACCACCGCTGATCCACCATCTAGAAAGCATGCCCGCCGAAGTTTGACTGGAGCTTCTTTACATCAGGCCAAGGTCGTCTTCTCCAGGGGACTGACACCCTGCAGGGGAAGACTGTGACAGGCCTTCAGATGAACATTCTATCGCTTTTCAATCTGGCCAGAAAGAAGGAGAGCTCTTGCCATTGGAAGACGACCAGGAGCCTTGAAAAAACAGGATATCTGGTTATTCCATAGGGAAGAGCTTCTTGCTCTCATTGCTCAAATTACGGAGGCTCTGCACCTCTCAGACTCTCAAGTGCAACAGCCTTCGGATTCCTCTAAGCTTCAGGCAGACCCCATCATCGTGGGTATCAGGAAACTTAAGGCTTTTCCCTTTCCCCTGGAACTACAACAGATTGTATCCTTCGAGCGGGATTCTCCAGATGTGTTTCTACGCTTTGCTTGTCTCTTGGAGCGTTTTTACGTTTGGTCTTCTGATGATCTTGACAAGTGGTTGCCTTTCCTTAAAATAGATGCCCAGGTCACTGCAGTCACCAAACGCACAACCATTCCTGTGGGGGGCGGCATTCTTTCCATGATCAGATGGATCTCAAGGTGGAGGGCCTCTGAAAAACCACTTTCTCGTCATCGACCTTGGCATCGCAGGCCTCTGTTTGTGGAGGTCTCACTGCATGCGCTGTGCTCCGATGGCTTCAGTCACTACCGACGATACCCATATGTGAAGACTAAATTCCTGCTGTTCCTGGAGATCACCTGTTACAGGAGAGTAACTATGCTTTACTCACCACCAAAGTTAAACTAACCGGCCTGTAGTTTTCAACCACATCCTTACTTCCGCTTTTGTATAAAGGGACCACATGAGCCTCTCTCCAGTCCTTTGGCACCACTCCTGACTCCAACAAGGCATTGAAAAGATCAGTCAGTGGACCTGCTAGAACGTACCCAAGTTTCCTCAGTATTCTAGGGTGTATCCCATCCAGTCCCATCGCTTTGTCTACTTTATGTTTAGCTAGTTTCTCACGAGCACAGTCTTCTGAAAATTCTTCAAGATGCCCCTCAATTCTGTTCCTGTTTGTGGGTGTTTTCTGAGGTCCTGCTCCTGGTTCTTCATCTGTGAACATAGAACAGAAATATTTGTTAAGCAATTCCACTTTATCCTCATCAGCTTCTACTGTCCCTCTTCATGCTCATCCATCCAGATCACAGGAAATTCTTATGTTTCCTTTTCAGGGGAAAACATTTCCAGTACAGGGTTCTTCCCTTTGGTCTGGCTTCAGCACCAAGGTTATTCACGAAATGCATGGCAGTAATAGCTGCATTTCTAAGAACCCTGTGGATTTTTGTCTTCCCTTGCTTAGACGACTGGCTCATTCGAGCCCCAAAAGTTGCAGAGGCCAGCACTGCACTGTCCCATACAATGCTAATCCTCCAATACTTGGGAATGGTAATAAACTTTCCAAAATCTCAACTAGTTCCTTCCCACTGCCTAGAATTCATAGGAGCCTGTCTAGATACCAGACAGGCAAGGGCTTTCCTTCCACAAGCCCGGTGTCTTCGCATAATGCAACTAGCTTCTCAAGCAGCAGGCAAATCCTCCCTCACTGCTCGAGAGCTACTGCAGTTACTGGGACATATGGCATCCACAGTTCATGTAGTCCCATATGCTCGCCTGCACATGCGAGGAGCTCAGTGGACCCTCTCCACACAGTGGACACAGTCCACGGGTCATTTGTCGGACAAAATAATAATCTCTCAATGACTAATTTTGTCCCTCCAATGGTGGCAATCACTAGAAAATCTGACAGTGGGGTCTCCTTTCCATCAACCCCTCTTTCAGGCCACCCTAACAACAGATGCATCACAGGTGGGTTGGGGAGCACACCTGAATCATCTCTCTACCCAGGGCACCTGGACTCCACAGGAGGTTGGTTTACACATAAACCACCTGGAATTAAGAGCAATCTATTTAGCTCTTCGAGTATTCCACGCCCAGCTCAGCTACAAGACAGGCCTAGTTCAGACGGACAATCAAGTAGCCATGTTCTATGTGAACAAGCAAGGCGGAACAGGCTCTCTGTTATGCAACAAAACTTTACGACTGTGGGCCCTCACCAGAGAGCATCAAATTCACCTTCTAGTGGTATATCTTCCGGGCATTCAAAACCTTTGGGCAGACAAACTCAGTCGAGAACTGCTTCCTCACGAGTGGTCCCTCCACCTAGACCAGGTGGCAAAGATATTTCATCTCTGGGGCACTCCAGACATAGACCTCTTTGCAAGTCCACTGAATGCCAAACTTCCCCGGTTCTGTTCCAGAATTCCGGCTCACAACTGTGAGGTAAGGGATGCCTTCCTCCTTCACTGGGATCAGGACTTCCTTTATGCCTTCCCACCCTTTCCCCTCATCCCCAAAACACTCTTCAAGCTTCAGAGAGACAGGGGTCGCATGATTCTCATAGCACCACGATGGCCACGCCAGACGTGGTATTCCCTGCTTCTACATCTCTCTCAAGCGGCACCTCTGGAGTTAGGGCATGCTCCAGATCTCCTTTCCCAGGAGAACGGGATGCTATGGCACCCGAATCCCCAGTCCCTGCACCTCACGGCCTGGTTGCTGAAGGCTTAGACCTCCAAGATTTCAACCTGTCCCAACAGGTAAAAGATATCCTTCAGGCTTCTAGAAAACTTTCCACAAGAAGATCTTATGCCTTCAAGTGGAAACATTTTACTATATGGTGTTCCAAGAAGGGATTGAACCCCTTGGGATCGATACTAAAGACCAATTCGGTAAGAGTCCATCTTAGTACAATTGCAGCTTCTTATAAGCCTCTGAATGGACAACCGATTTCCTCTCATCCACTCCTATCAAGATTTATGAGAGGCCTTTTATTAACTAAACCTCCCATCAAGCCACCACCGGTGGCATGGGATCTAAATCTAGTTCTCGGGCAGCTCATGAAGCTGCCTTTTGAACCTTTGGCCACTACAGCCCTTATGCTTTTGACCTCAAAGGTCATCTTCCTAGTTGCAATCACCTCTGCCCGTCGCATTAGTGAATTGCAAACTTTAGTGGCTGATCCTCCTTATACTAGGTTTCATCATGATAAGGTTGTTCTTCGAACTCACCCACACTTTATGCCATAGATGGTTTTGCCTTTTCATTTAAATCAATCAGTTTATCTTCCTGTATTTTTTCAGAGGCCTCACGCCTCTAATGCGGAAAGAAACCTTCATACTTTGGATTGTAAAAGGGCCTTAGCCTTTTACATACAAAGAACACAGCAATGTAGAAAGTCCTCACAACTTTTTATAGCTTTTGACCCTAGTCATTTGGGGACTTCCAGTCTCCAAAAGAACTTTATCTAAATGGATTGCCCAATGCATATCCTTTGCTTATAAGAGTAAGGGTCTTCCTCTTCAGGACCATGTTACAGCTCATAATGTGAGAGCCATGGCAGCTTCTATGGCTAATCTCTACTCTGTGTCTATCGATGACATTTGTCGAGCAGCCACCTGGGCTTTGGTACACACCTTCACAGCCCACTACTGCCTGGATAAAGCCTCCCATCGGGATGCCTTCTTTGGCCAAGCTGTTCTGCAAAATCTCTTTCACACCTAAATCAACTCCTACCCACCAACCCTGGCGGGATGCCAGAGATCCATGGGAGGAAGGATTCCCACCTTCTAGGGTGGCACCTTCCTGGGGCTATCTCCCTGGTATCTTCAGCTAGGGAGTCCCTATATGTGAAGACTACATTCCTGCTTGTTCCTGGAGATAGCGTAGTTACTCACCTGTAACAGGTGATCTCTGGGAACAGCAGGAATTTAGTCTTCACAACCCACCCACCTCCCCTAGGAGTTGTCTCTCTATCTCTTTGTCTCTCTTTCCTCTCTCCCTCTATCCTTTCACTCAGCTACAAACTTAACTGAAGAGGGACAGTTGGAAAGGCAGGAAGGCAGCGCGCATGTGCTGAGGGATGCTCCCAAAAGTGTTCCTATTGGACGCTGGGGAGCGTTCCCGCACAGGCTCCATCGGTACCAACGATACCCATATGTGAAGACTAAATTCCTGCTGTTCCCGGAGATCACCTGTTACAGGTGAGTAACTACGCTTTCCTCTCCTTCACCCTTGAGTCTGACAATACCAGTTTTGCCCTTCCTCTTTTCACTAACATATCTGAAAAATGTCTTATCCCGCCCCCCCCCCCCCATTTTTATTGCATTTTCTATTTCCTCCTCTTTTTGAATCTTTGCTTTCCTGACTACTTTGCTAGCTTCTCTAAGTTTTTCCAAATATAGATGCCTGTCTTCCTCTCTCTGTGATCTCTTGTATTTCATGAAGACCTCCCTCTTTTTCTTCACCTTTTCAGCTACTTCTTTTGAAAACCATAGCAGTCTCTTTTTCTTTATACCTTTATTTACCATTTTAACAAAAAGGTTAGTTGCCCTTAAAATATCCCCTTTCAGTTTTGCCCAGTTTTTCTACATTTCCCAGCTGTTCCCATCCCGCTAATGACTCCCTGAGGTATTGGCTCATCTTGGAAAAGTTAGTTTTCGTAAAGTCTAAAACCTTCGCTTTTGAATAGGTTCTATCAACCCTAGTCCTAATAGTGAACCACACCATCTGGTGATCTCTGGATGCAAAATGATCTCCCTCTATAACATCAGAAACACTTTCACCATTGGTAAGCACCAAGTCCAGTATGGCCCCTTCACGAGTGGGGTCTGTTACCAATTGCCTGAATAGTTCTCCCTGTAGAGAATCCAGGATCTCCTTACTTCTAGATGATACTGCAGCCAGAAGGTGCCAATCAACATCTGTCATATCATATTGAAATCCCCTATCAGTATCACTTCCCCTTTCCTAGCAGTGCTGCATATGTCTTCAATTAACTCTCCATTCACCTCTTCCTCTTGCGAGGGAGGTCTGTATATCACGCCAATGCAAATAGATTTCTCTCTCCCTCTTTCTAGTTTAACTCAGTGCCTCCTCTCTCCCTTTTAAGCTCTGTAATTCCAAAGCTTTAATATTATTTTTTACATACAGTGCCACTCCTCCTCCCCTTCTTCCTACCCTGTCCTTTCTGAATAAAGTATAGCCTGGTATAGTTACATCCCAGTCATAGTTTTCTGTGAACCATGTTTCTGTAACTGCCACTAAATCCAAGTCTGCCACTCCCATTAAAGCTTCATAATCTGGGATTTTATTTCCCATGCTACGGGCAATTATACATACTGCTTTCCATATGTTACCCCTTTTACCCATTTCCATAAAGGTATTTAATGTTTCACTTACCTGGGGGCTTTCTTCACCCATCCCCAATCTCCTCAGTAGATTAGCCAGTCTGCTACTGAAGACACGTAGACCTTTCTTGGATAGGTGGACTTCCTTCCATCAGCCTATTTCCAGTGCCAGTAACCCTCCCCTCCCAGTACCTTCCATTGTCAACCGCCTTGCATTCCCAAGACTGGTGTCCCCCTCCTTCCTCACTGTCCAGCCCCTTCTAGTTCAAATACCATTGCAGGTATCAGCTCACTTCCACTCCCAGTGCCACCCCCCACCCCCCATCAGCTCCCGTCCAGTCACCCTACCCTTTGTCTATCCCCCTTCCATTGCTATCCCAACATGTCAGCTCCCTTCCAGCCCCAGTGCCATCTCCCTTCCAGCCTCCTCCCTATTACTCAGCCACCTACCTGTCCTATCCCCAGGTGTCAGCTCCCTTCCAGCCCCCTCCTTCCCCCCTATATCGGCTCCATTCCAGCCCCCTCCTTCCCCCTACCCACTCCTTCCCCTAGCAGACCACCTCAGCATCTGCTCCCTTCCAGTCTGATTCTCCCATCCCCCCGCATCAGCTCATTTATAGTCCTAGCCCCTCATTTTCTTCCAGGGCCAGCAGCTCTTTCCTCCCCCCATCCATCAGCCCATTTCCAGTGCTAGCCCTCCCATCAGCCCACTATCAGTCCTACCTCCCCAATCAGCCCATTTCCAGTCCTACCCCCCCCAATCAGATTATTTCCAGTCCTAGTCCTCTGTCAGCCCATTTCCAGTGCTAACCTCCCCCCTCCCAGTCCAGCCTATTACCAGCCCTGCTCAGTCCATTTCCAGTCAAAGCCCCCCCCCCCCCCCTCGGAGGAAAAGCCCTGCACTTGCCTGACTACTACTATTATACTATTTAGCATTTATAGAGCGCCACGCACACAGCGCTGTACAGCTGACCTATAAGAGGTAGCCCATATACAAAAGAGAGTCCCTGCCTGTCAGAGTCATGCTCATCGGAGCTTACAGTCTAGTCAGAGTAATACAGAGCAGAGTACAGAGTAATACAGGGAGGCGTGGTCTAGTGGTTAGGACAAGGTACTTAAGGCCGGAGGGCCGGGGGTTCAAGTCTGACCTGGGGACAGCAATCTCAGGCCGGACTGACTGGGATTTCTAGTCCTATAGGCACTCCTTGTGGTCTTGGGCAAGCCACTTAACCCTCCATTGCCCATGTTCCCTGTAAGTATTAGCGTATGTGTCTCATATCCCCTCGTGTTAAATGTATCCCCCAATTGACTGCTTTGACCTGGTGAAAAGCGGGATATAAATACAGCTAAATAAATAAATAAACAGAGCATAAGTCAGTTCAGTGCAAGGCATAAGATAGGGAAAGAAGTCAGGATCTGAAAGCAATGGTGAAGAGGTGGGTCTTCAGTCTGGATTTGAAGAGGGCCAGGGAGGGTGCCTGGCGTACAGACACAGGTAGGCTGTTCCAGGCGTATGGTGCAGCGAGGTGGAAGGATCGAAGTCGTGAGTTGGCGGTGCGGGTGAAAGGCATAGATAAAAGTAATTTGCTAGCGGAGCACAGGTTCTGAGAGGGGATGTAGGGACAGACAAGAGATGAGAGGTATTGAGGGGCTGTAGAGTGAATGCATTTATAGGTCAGTAGGAGAAGCTTGTATTGGATGCGGAATTGGACAGGGAGCTAGTGAAGTGACTTGAGAAGTGGAGTGATGTGGGCATGGCGAGACTGGCAGAAGATTAGTCAAGCAGCGTGATTTTGTATAGACTGAAGGGGAAGGAGGTGGCTCACGGGGAGACCCGCAAGGAGTAGGTTGCAGTAGTCAAGGTGAGAGGAGATTAAGGAGTGGATAAGGGTTTTGGTAGTGTGTTCAGAGAGGAAGGGGTGGATTTTACTAATGTTGTAGAGAAAGAAGCGGCAGGTCGTAGCTGCAAGCTGGATATGTGCGGAGAAGGAGAGAGAGGTATCAAAAATAAACCCTAGATTGCGGGCCGAGGGAACAGGAAGGATAGTGGAACTGTCCACATAGACTGAGAATGGGGGAAGAGGAGGGGAGGAATTTGGGGGAAAGACAAGGAGTTCAGTCTTTGCCATATTCAGTTTCAGTCGGCGATGAGACATCCAGGCGGCGATGTTGGAAAGGCAGGCAGAGATCTTGGACTGGGTTGCTGGAGAAATATCAGGTGTAGAGAGGTAGATCTGGGAGTCATCGGCATAGAGATGGTACTGGAAGCCATGGGAGGAGATAAGCGCGCCAAGGCCCTGGGTATAGAGAGAGAAAAGGAGGGGGCCCAAGACGGATCCCTGGCGTACACCTACATGGAGCGGGGTAGGGGAGGAGGAGGAGCCACCAGAGCATACACTGAATGAGCGATGGGAGAGGTAGGAGGAGAACCAGGATAGCACGGAGTCCTTGAAGCCAAGCGAGGAGAGGGTGGTGAGGAGAAGATTGTGGTCAACGGTGTCAAAGGCAGCGGAGAGGTCAGGAAGGATGAGGATAGAGTAGAAGCCGTTAGATTTAGCCAGAAAAAGGTCATTGGAGACTTTTGTGAGAGCCGTTTCAGTGGAGTGTAGGGGGACGGAATCCGGATTGTAGTGGGTCCAGGAGGGCCTGGGAGGTGAGGAAGTCGAGGCAGCCACGGTGGACTGCACGTTCAAGTAGTTTAGATATGAAGGGAAGGAGGGAGATGGGTCAATAGTTAGATGGACATGTGGGGTCGAGCGAGGGTTTCTTGAGGAGGGGTGTGACAACAGCATGCTTGAAATCAATGGGGACAGTTGTAGTGGAGAGCGAAAGGTTGAGGATATGAGAGATGGGGGATAATGGTGGGGGAGATGGGGTGTAGGAGATGGGTGGGGATAGGGTCGGATGAACAGGTGGTGGGTTTGGAGGAGGTAAGAAGGAGTGTGATTTCTTCTTCAGAGATTGGAGGGAGGGAGGAGAGGGTAGCAGAGGGAGAATGGATGGGGGGAGAATTGGGGAGGGGGGAGGTGGATGAGGGGATGGGGAATTGGAGGGTAATCTTGTGGATTTTGTCATGGAAGTAGTCGGCTAGGGTTTGGGCAGAGAGGGAGGGCGGGACGGGGAGGGGACCTTAAGGAGAGAATTGAGGGTGTTAAAGAGACAGCGAGGATCAGAGGCAAGGGAGTTGGTCAGATGGATGTAGTAGTCCTGCTTGGCAAGTGCTATGGCTGACTGGAAGGAGCTAAGCATGAATTTGAAGTGTAGAAGGTCCTCTGGGGAGCAGGATTTGGACCAGGCACGCTCAGCAGAGCGGGCACAGATGCGTAGATAGCGGGTTGTGGGCGAAAGCCAGGGTTTGGGAGTAGATTGTTTGACAGGACGTGGGGTGGGTGGAGCAAGGGTGTCAAGAGCTGAGGATAGTGTAGCATTGTAAGAAGATAATGCCTCGTCAACGGACTTGGAGGATATAATGGAGGAAAGAGATGGAGAAATGGTGGAGGAGAGAGTCAGGGGATCAGTATTATGGAGGTTTCTAATTAGGTCGGGGGAGACAGGACGGGATTGAGACGGCGGAAGCTGGAGAGTAAAGGTTAAAAGGTGATGGTCAGATGAGGGAAGGATTGAGTTGCGGAAATTAGAGGGAGGGGAATTGGAGGTGGGTGGGGGCGGTGGAGCAAAGTTGGAGGTCGAACGAGGAGGTGAGGGTGAGAAACTTTGAGGCAAGGGGGTCGGAGGGGTTGTCGACGTGAATGTTAAAGTTGCCAAGAATAAGAGTGGGGGAAGAGGGATCCAGAAAGACGGAAAGCCAGGAGTCAAAGTCGGTGAGGAAGGTCGAACTGGATTAGTCGGGTGGGCGATAAATAACAGCTACTCGGAGGGGAAGTGGTGAGAGGAGGCAAATGGAGTGGACTTCAAAGTAGAGGGGGGAGTGTGACTGAGGTAGCAGGAGGGGTTGGAATTGGCAGGAGGGAGAGAGTAGGAGGCCAACACCACCACCGCGACCAGTAGCTTGAGGTGTATGGGAGAATTGGTAGCCCCCATAGCAGAGGGAAGCAATGGATGCAGTGTCGTCGGGGGAGCCAGGTCTCAGTCAGGGCAAGAAGGTGTAGGGCATTAGAGATAAAGAGGTCGTGAATAAAAGGACGTTTTTTTGTGACAGAGCATACGTTCAGTAGGGCACATGAAAACGGGAGAATGGAGGGGGGAAGGAGAGGGATATGGATAAGGTTGGATAAGTTGCGTGAGGATTTCTTATCAGAGTAACTTGAGGGTCTATTTCTAGAGTGCTGCAGAGATTTGGAGGGAGCAGGGTGCGGGTGGATATGTTTGGGGGTGTGTGCCTTCCAGGAGTGACCTGAGGGAGGGGAAGTGAGGGGTGAGGGGGGGGGAAGTGAGGGGTGAGTGGGGGTAATATTAATGATGTCAGGTGGGTTGTGTGAGGATTTCATTTTGGAGATAAGGTTGGGGTTGATATTTCTGGATGAGTGAGTGGGGGATGAGTGAGGGAGGGCGGAAAAGGGGAGGACCGGGATGTGGATGAGATTAGATGAGGTGCGTGAGGAGCTCTTTTTAGGTTGAGAAAGAAATCGAGGGGGACCAGGGTTGGGGTTGATGTTACCTGATGAGAGAAGGAGAAGGAGTAGTAGAGAGTGTGGTAGAGTGGAGACAGTACGGCGGAAGCAAGGGTGGGGTTGCCTTAAAGAGAGGGGGGATGGTTGAATGCTAGGCTAGAGGACAGAATGGAGGTAGAAGTGAGCAAGGTAGGGAGAGGAGGAGGGAGGGTGTTGGTAAGAGGGGATGCAGTTCGGGAGGATGAGGAAGAGGAGGACAACGTAATGTGGGGCCATGGCAATGGTCAGCAAGTTCTGTGTGGGTAAATGGTAGGAAGTTCTATGCAAACAGTGGGTAGCAAGTACTGTGCAAACAATGGTTAGCAAGTTCAATGCAAACAATGGGTAGCAGGTTCAATGCAAACAATGAGTAGCAGGATCTATGCAAACAATGAGTAGGAGGTTCTATGCAAACAATGGGTAGCAAGGTCTATGCAGGCAGTGGGTAGCAAGTTCTAAGCAAACAATGGTTTGCAAGTACAATGCAATCAATGGGTATCAGGTACAATGCAGACAATGGGTAGCAAGTTCTATGCGGGACGTGGGTAGCAGTTCTATGCAAGTTCTATGCGGGACGTGGGTAGCAAGTTCTAAGCAAACACTGGGTAGCAAGTTCTATGCAGGCAAAGGGTAGCAAGTACTATGCAGGCAAAGGGTAGCAAATTCTATGCGGGTGATGGGAAGCAAGATCAGGGCCAGGAGTGGGAAGCAAAACCAAGGCAAAGTTACTTTTAGGTAGTGGGTGATGATCGTGAGATGGTTGGGGTCAGGAGGCGAAGTGTGGAGGTGCCATCGTGCCTGTTCGGCTCCCCGGTAGCTGTGGAGCTGGGTTATGGCTCACGGCAGAGTGCCCTGTGGGCCCGCGCCTAAAGGGCCATGCCATAGGGCCCTCTGGCGAGGCCCTCAGGCGCAGGGGCGCCGGGAGGCGCTGCTTTTGAATGCTCCCACGTTGGGCCCTGATTGGCCTTGTGATGGAGAGCAAGAGGGGCTCCCTCGCTCCTGCTCTCTGTTGCGATGCCGATCAGGGGCTCAGCTGAAGGCTGGAGCCGGCGGCGAGGTCGGGGCGCCGGGAGGCGCTGCTTTTGAATGCTCCCACATTGGCCTTGTGATGGAGAGCAGGAGGGGCTCCCTCGATCCTGCTCTCTGTTGCGATGCCGATGTTTTCCGGTTAGCATTGGAATGTGTTGGGGGGCATTCCGGGGTGGAGCAGGTGGAGACTGTAATTAGCAGCGAGGAAAATAGGCAAGGAAACCCCTATCTTTAAGGCGCAGGAGCTAACCAGGCAGCATGCAATATCACTGCTGCCTGGTTAGCTTTGGTGGCTTCCTGTATCTACGGCAATCACCGGATATTCAGACTGACTGACGCCCTGGCTCACCTTTGCAGAGCTGCAAGAAGGAACAGTGTTTCCCTTCTTTTCTGCGGCTCTGTCAAAGTTGAGCCTGCCAGCACGCTGAGTGTCTGGAGCATTTCCTTTTCTCGCTTACGCTCAGCACGTCAGCAGGCTCAACTTTAACATAGCTGCAGGAAAGAAGGGAAACTCTGCTCCTTCTCGTGGCTCTGCAAAAGTGAGCCAGTGCACTGAACAGGCAAGTGCACGGCTCTTCCGGGGCAGCAGGGGGAGGGGGCGCTGAGTGGTTGATTCTGCCGCTGCCGAGTAACAGTTGCAGCAACTTGTCCACCACCTTTTTTTTTTTTGTTGTTTAAATTTTGAAGGCAGAGTGAGGCGGCATTTTTTTGCCGCCCCCAAAAGTTGCTGCCTGAGGCGACCGCCTCACTTGGCCTCATTGTAGAGCTGCCCCTGACCACAGGTATTCAGAGCATGTGGAGTGCTGTTGAGCCCTGTGATACCCTCCTCTCTCTACTCACTTTACGCAATATCACTGGAGGGATGAGGACTCTGCAGGTCTCAGCAGGAGTGCACATGCTCTGAATTCGTACGGTGCGCACTATGGCAGTCACTCCAGGATTGGTATTGGAGAGGAGAACAGCAGGCAGCACAAGCACTGGAAGTTCTGTATCTTGGACCAGCCACCCATCCTTGTGCAGCCAGAAAGTTGGAATGGTTATTTGGGTGGGGGAGGGGTAAAGACTCAGGGGCAGAGAGATGGGCTGGGAATTAGGGGAAGAAGGAGAAATAGATTATGCCCTCCTATTCAGATTGCCATCCTGAAAAAAAGGGTGGTTGGTAATTGAAAAGCTATACTGGAGCTCCCACTAGCCCAAAATGCTGCTCCCTGATTCTCTCCCCTCAATACTCTTTCCTCACATATTCTCTGCAACAGTTGTGTTTTCTTCCAGTGCTGTAGCCTCAGCATGTTTGAGCTGCTCAGTGGCCAAATTCCTGCTCTTTTTTAGTGAAATTGGGGACAGTATGGAAGTTGGATCACTAAGGTGGCTCAATCACTGAGAGCTGTGAGGTACCTTCTGGAGGCAGCGCCAAATGATAGAAGGAATAATGTGGGTAGAACCAGCTTTGAGGAGGAGAGACGTAGGGGACAAGATGGTGGAGGCAGACTGGTGGGAGGGGCATGTGGGGTTGACTGGTTGAGACTGAACCAAGGGTGTACTGGAGGAAGAAAGTGGAGGGGGGAGTTTAGGAGCTGGGGACAAAAAGCGTGTTGGGGGAAATGAGCTGAGGGTAGAGTGCATAGCGGTAAGCATTGTTTAAGTTAAATGAGTCACTCTTGAGTATGCCTGAGTAGTTGGATTGGCCACACCATCGCTGGAGGCTGATATCCCTTTGCCCAGGGTGCCTGCCGCTTTTTCTTGACAAAAACAGCACTCCAGCATTCTTATACATCATCAGGAGTATCTAAACAATACAAAGAATCATCTTTTACATGTTTACATTTATGAAGACCTGCAAGTCTGGCTTTTAATCAGAATCACGCTAACTTACTGCTGTTCCTATTTTATTTAAAACTTATGAACTTATTAATTGCATTGGTAATTTGATTCAGTTTAATTGTTTGCAATTGCTACCTTTGAATTTTTCTTTTGGATTTACCTTTTATTTGGATGAGCGGTTATAAATACGAATGATAAAAACTCACATCCCCTTCCATCTCTTACCAAGTCACCTAATAGTTCCCACAGGTAAGAAATCTATTGTCCAAACCATCAGGCAGTTTCCCCAAATGGGTGAGTTTTGCTCATGCCATGACAGCCATGAACCTCACTTCTAATCGAGGGTATGTGGAGTATGATCTCAGTCTCTCAAATTTACTGCTAATGCTCGGCGTAGTACTTGCATTGTGCCAAAGAGAGCCTCCCTCTGGAGTTTGTAAAATGTAACAGGTATGAGTAATTTATTATGATGTGCTTGGAAATGCTTCTTTATCAACCCTGTTGCTCCCAGTACAGTGGGAAATATTTCTGTATCTTTGTGCCACATTTTCTTGGTCTCTGATGCATTTCTTGGTACTTCAGGACCTTCCGCCTTGCCACGCGATTAACAGATTAATCACTTGGAACCGACACCGTTCTAGTGTTACTCTCCTGTACCACTATGTTGAGTTTCCTCATGCTGTGACTAGTGCATCATTTTCTTGCAGATTGCTTTGATGCGTGTTTTCTTTTCACCTTAGGCTGTACGTTGAAAGGCCAGGAGGTGAAGCTAATCATCCACTATGAGAAAGGCTTCACTGTGTGCCAGGAGAGTGAGAGGTCCAGGTCTGAGCTGGGGACTGTGCTGTACCACTACCCCTTTGAGAAGCTGACAATGTCTGCAGATGATGGGATCAGAAACCTCTACCTGGACTTCGGGGGTCCTGAAGGAGAACTGGTGAGTTTGTGCTTAGCCTGTAGACTATGTCTCCTGGTTGCTGTAACTGCATTCAACGGATTCCTCTCTCCCACAGTCCTTCTGTTGGGAATACTGGGTCAACTGTTGATCTCCAGGAACAAGCAGGAATGAGTCTTCACATATGGGTATCGTCGGTACCGACGGAGCCTGCGCGGGAACGCTCCCCAGCGTCCAAAAGGAAAGCTTTTGGGAGCATCCCACAGCGCCTGCGTGCTGCCTTCCCGCCTTTCCTAACCGCCTCTCTCCAGTTCTTCTTTTCCGCGGAACCAGCAGGTCGTGTTTCCTGTCACCGCTGAAGAATTTCTTATTTTCTTTTATTTTTCTTTAGTCGCGTGTCTGCCTTCTCGATTCCGGACCGGTACTACCGGTCTTTTTTCTTTCTTTAAAAAAAAAAACAACTTTTACTCTCTTCAGTGCATTTTTTCTTCTGGGGCCTTAGGCCTACAGATATATTTTTCCTCATGGAAAAACCCGCATCCGGGTTTAAAAAGTGCACAAAGTGCAGTAGCACTATTTCTGTCACCGACACCCATGACTGGTGTCTAAAATGTTTAGGTCCTGACCACTCCATTGCAGATTGTGAGTCCTGTTCCATGATGTCTAAAAGAGGGTTATAGAATCAGGCAGCCAAGCTCAGTGTCCTGTTTCCCTCCGATGCAGCTTCTGTGGCATCGACGTCTTCCAGGGCTTCTTCTTCATCCCATGGATCTCAGGTAGCCAAACTTAAATCTGGCCGGTCCTCAAAGAGTTCATCTCCCTCCAAGTATCGAGATGCCCCCGGGCTTACTCTTGAGGAACCCACACCAGCAAAATTACCCCGGCGGGAGGCTCCGGCTTCCAAAGCACTACCTATGGGGTCACAGGTTGACATCGATGGCTCGGCCTCGACCGATCACCTGTTACAATGTTCTGGGGTACCGGTGCTCTCCACCGGTACCGACATCCAGACATTGGTGGCGTCAATGGATCAGAATATCCTGACCATGCAGCGTGCCATCATGGCATTCATACAAGCTGCGACGCCTACGGTACCGCAACAAACCCCGTTGTCGGTACCCGTACCGATTCCGGTACAGGATCCGATTCCGGTTCCGATACCAGTACCGCTTGCATCAACATCAGCATCGACGGCAGCGGTACGCTATCCAGTGATGCCCATCAGTACCGACACGGTACCGATTACTCCCGATGTCCCGTATCGGGCTCTGCAAGAGCATCCAGACAGTCGATACTTCGATTCCTCTGAAGACTGATTCTTCAGAGGCCTCAATTGAAGCATCGGGGAGAATGTCTCCTCCTGAAGATTTGTCTTTTCAGGACTTCATTAGGGAGGTGGCCAAAGGCCTGTCCATCTCTGTGACCTCTGAAACTGATCCTAGAGCCAAAAAATTAGATATCCTTCAATATCCTAAGGCTCCTAAAGAGGCAGCCACCTTACCAATACATGAGATTCTTTATGATCACATGTTGGGCATATGGGAGACTCCTCTTTCCACCTCCCCTCATTCCAGAAGGTTGGACACCATGTATCGTGTTCCTCCTTGTCCTGGTTTTCATAAGACTCAGCTTCCTCACCACTCCATTGTGGTAGAGTCTGCTATGAAAAAGATCAAGAGTACAAAAAGGCACTCCTCTGCTCCTCCAGGAAGAGAATGCAGAACCCTAGATGCCTTTGGCAGGAAAATCTTCCAGGCCAGTATGCTTATTTATTATTTATTACAGTTGCTTATATACCGCACTATTCGGTATCAGCGCGGTTTACAATATAACAAAACGACCAAGACAACAATCTGTTTGGTTTTACATGGAACAGGAGTACCAACTTGGCTAACAGGGTTGAACTATATACATGAGATAATAATTACAAAAACAGGGTTGAACTATATACATGAAATAATAATTACAAAGATCTATATGAAATACAATGATCACTTTAAGACGGTATGTGCCCGATCTGCAGGAAGGAGGCTGGGAATATAAGAACACTAGGGATGGGTGTTTTCTTAGGTGGGGTTACTTAGATTCCATTGATGGCTGGGTAGAATTGGAGGAAGAGGTGAAATTTGATTGCCTTCCTGAATTGAGATAAGTCTACAATAGCTCGAATGTCTGGTGGTAGTGCATTCCAGCATTTGGGGACGTAAAGACTGAAAGCCCTATTTGCCGTTGTGCTGTTGCATTTAGTCAAGGACTTCAGGGTTATTAGTAGATTTAGGGTTGTTGACCTTCTGGATCTGTTGGGGGGCACTGTGTGGATAAGCTCAGTAAGTGCAGATGGTTCTCTTACCCCGCGTTCTATACTGGTTGCAGACTTTGCCCGTCTGGATCTTGCGTCGGGACCTACGCCGGATAGAGGCCTTACTCAAGGGGTTTCTGTGGCAAGGGAAGAGGGCCCGGATACCGTGGGGTCGGCTATTGGGGAAATGGAAGGACGGGGGTATGGGCCTACCCGACCTGAAGTTATATGCTTTGGCGTGCCAGGCGCGACATGTGGGAGACTGGTTAGGGGGCAGAGATGATTATACGGCTCGGGAGGTGGAGGAGAGCTTAGTGGCCCCGTGGACTCTTTTGGGGGTTCTCCACGGGAAGTACAGCGATCTGCCGGAGGCGATCCGGAGGAGTGCCTTGGTGGATTCGGTTCGACGGACATGGCAACAGCTCAATAAATACTGGCTGGCGCCCTGGGATGTTTCCAGCTGGTTGCCTCTTCGAGGGAACATTCAGTTCCTCCCGGGGTCTGACTCGGCGGTGTTTAAAGATTGGTGGGCAGTGGGATACAGATGGTGGGACACTTGGTGGACGCCTCGGGGTGCTGTAAATCTTTTCTGGCCTTAAGCAGGGAGTATGACTTACCGACTCGACACTGTTTTGCTTACATACAAGCCTCCCACTATGTGGCCTCATTACCGAGGGAGGCGTTGCATGTTGACCGCTCGGCCCAGATCTTGGAATTTTTTGGGTTGGGGGAGGATGATCCCCCATCTATCTCCCAACTGAAACGCCGGTTGGAGTGCTACCGGATGCGTCCGGATTATCGAGGTGTGGAATTGGCTTGGGCCGCTGAGTTGGGAGAAGAGGTCGCCCCGGGGTTGGTAAGTAAAGCTTTGAAGCGAATTGTCTGGTTGACGCAGGGGGCCCGTTGGAGGGAGCTCCAATTTAAGTGTGTAACTAGAGTTCACTTCTCCCCACGACGGGCATATCGTAGCCGGCTGGATACGGATGGTAGTTGTCCTCGCTGTTCCGAACCTCTTGCGACTTTGTCGCACATGTGGTGGGGTTGCCGCAGGGTGCGACCTTATTGGACTAGGATTCGGGACTTTCTTAGTCGGTTGCTGCAGCAGCGGGTTCGATGGACTGGCCTCTTTGTGGTTTTAGACCAGCTGGCACTCCCTGGGCCTACGAAGGCAGGCGAACGCATGCTCCTGCGTAAGGCATGTCTGGTGGGTAAAGGGCCAATTCTTAGGTTGTGGAGAGAGAGCGCCAATCGCCCACTTTTAGTGAATGGCGAAATAGTTTTCACAGCCTGATGCTGATGAAGCGCTGGTTCGCAAGGGGCAGTGTCAAGCGCTGGACAGTGTTCCTGTCCACATGGGAGCCTTATATTCAGCAGCTAGGGCCTCGGTGCCGTAACGAAATCCTTCAGATGGGGTGCTGATGGGGGTGAGGGGAGAGCGGGTGAGCAGTTGATTTTACCCTTGTCCTTACTTTGACTTGGTGTTTGATGGAGTGCGGGGGGAGGGGTAGTTGGGAGGGTGGGTGGGTGGGTGGGGGGGGAGTATTTGATAAAATGCCACCTGTTTTCTTTTTGCTGTTGCTTCCGGAGGGGATAAGAGTACACCCCTTGTGGAAGGTCTGTTTATTGTACTTTGTGGTTGATATGTATTGGTGGATATAAATAAAGTATTCTAAAAAGCTCAGTAAGTGCAGTAGAGGAGAGGCAATTGATGGCCTTGAATGAGAGGAGTAAAGTCTTGAATATAATCCTTCCGTGTATAGGTAGCCAATGAAGCTGTTTTAGAATGGGAGTCACATGGTCACTTCTGGAGGCTCCGTGGAGGACCCTTGCTGCGGCATTCATGGCCAGTTGTAACAGGTTCAGTGTAGATTGAGGGAGACCTTGTAAAATGGAATTAGCAAAGTCAAAATGAGGCAGGATTAGTGCTTGGTATATTGTCCGGAAATCATCTGGGTCCAGTAGGGAGCGCAGATGTCTGAGTGAACGGATTTTGAAATAAACAGCTTTGACTATGTTGCTTATGTGAGATTTCATGTCCAGATGTTGGTCTAGGGTGACCCCAAGGTATTTTATTGTTTCTTTGGTTTGCAATTCCGCTTCCTTGACTCTTACATGGGATGGTGGAATAAAGTCGGGGTCTCTTGAGATGAACAGTACCTCCGTTTTTTTGTGCTGGATGCGGAGGTTTTGTGATTGTAGCCAATTGGATATCGCATTGAAACACTCTACAAGTGGTGTGAGGTCCATTTTAACTGTCGAGAAAGGCATGTATAAGAGAATGTCATCCGCATATATCAGACAGCTCACGTTAAATGATCTAATGATATTGCAGATAGGTTGCATGTATATATTGAACAGTAGAGATGACCTGTAGCCAGAATCAACAGTAGAGATGCTTGTAGCCAGAATCAACTCCTACAGTCTCTATATGGGGATGTTTCTGAAAAAAGTTACAGATCATCTGCAAACCTTATCTCCTTTTATGTCAGAAGATAAGAGAGAAGAATATATCACCTGGCTTAAACATGTACAGGATGTATCCAAGTTTTCCAACCGTGCAGCCTTTGACTCTTTTGAGGGGGCCAGTAGAGCCTCGGCTATTGCCATAGGTGCACGCAGAGTTGCCTGGTTGCAAGCCTCTGATTTGGAATCCTGGGTACAGGATGGTCTAGGTAACCTTCCCTGTACAGGCGAAAACCTGTTTGGCAAAGATTGGCAAGCAAAGGCCAACCAGATGGATGCTGAAAATTCTGCTTTAGATAGACTTTCAAAGTCTGCTACTGCTCCTTTTAAAAAGAGGTTGTTCAAAAAGGGATCTTTCCCAAAGAAAGGGAAATTTTCTTCTTATGGTCAGGCCTCTTCTCAAGGTCGTTTTGCTACAAAGAGACAGCAACAACCAAAACAGGCCAAAACCCAGGCTGCGAGGACTGCTATGGCCCAACAGCCTCAGCCTCCTCAGAGCCTTTGACTTTCCACTAGAGAACTTAGCCTTTCTGGCTCTAGAAAATCCAGAGCCTCTCACCATCCCAGGAAGGTTAGCTCACTTTGCTCCCAGATGGGAACAAATCACAGCAGAGCAGTGGACCCTCTCCATCATAAGGGAAGGGCACAAACTTCATTTCTTAAACCTTCCTCCTCACACCATGGTGAAACAGTTCAATTCTCCAACATCTCTCCTCAACCTTCTAGGTCAAGAGATTGCTACCCTTCTTGCCCAAGGGGCAATAGAAGAAGTACCCCTTCTTCAACAGGGCTCAGGGTTCTACTCCCCCTATTTTCTCATTCCAAAGAAAACAGGGGGCTACAGACCCATATTAGATCTCGGAGAATTGAACAAGTTTCTATGCAAGGAGAAATTCAAGATGACTTCTCTCGGAACTCTCCTTCCGTACCTCCAGAGTCAAGACTGGCTTTGTTCTCTAGATCTCAAGGATGCGTACACCCATGTTCTCATCCATCCAACACACAGAAGTTTCCTTCGGTTCCTTTACCAAGGAAAGCACTACCAATACAAAGTGCTTCCTTTCGGTCTGGCCTCTGCTCCAAGAGTGTTCACAAAATGCATGGCAGTAGTAGCTGCATTCCTACGCACTCTAGGAATATTCGTATTCCCATATCTGGACAACTGGCTCATCCGAGCTCCATCCCAGTCAGAGGCCCAGACTTCCCTAGCCTGCACAAGGCGTGTTCTTCAGTATCTGGGACTGGTAATCAGCGTTCCAAAATCCCATCTTACCACTACTCAGTCTCTGGAGTTCATAGGGGCCTTACTGGATACCACAACTGCAAGAGCCTATCTTCCCCAGGCCCGTTGCCTACGCTTGGTGCAGTTAGCCTCCCAGATTCAGTTAAAATCCCATTTAACTGCTCGAGAGATGTTGCACCTTTTAGGCCACATGGCATCCACGGTGCATGTGGTTCCCTATGCTTGCCTTCACATGAGAGCAGCTCAGTGGACCCTATCCACCCAATGGACCCAGGCATCAGGTTGCCTGTCAGACAAAATAGCAACCTCCAGTCGCCTATTTTGGTCCCTCCACTGGTGGAAGTCCACTCCGAATCTGTTGCTGGGGTCCCCCTTTCAACAGGTGTTACCCCAAGCAACCCTTACAACAGATGCCTCTCCAAAGGGTTGTGGGGGCTCATCTACGAGATCTCTCGACCCAGGGCATCTGGTCTCCACAGGAGACATCTCTTCATATCAACCTCTTATAGCTCAGAGCAATCTTTCTGGCTCTCAGAGTCTTCCACACCCTGCTCAGCTACAAGACAGTCCTCATCCACACGGACAACCAGGTAGCCATGTTCTACGTGAACAAGCAGGGAGGGACTGGCTCTCTGTCGCTTTGCAACAAAGCTCTGAGATTGTGGGCCTTCGCCAGAGAGCATCAAATCCATCTCATGGCAGTGTATCTTCCAGGGGTTCAAAACTCTTGGGCAGACAGACTCAGTCGAGTTCTGCTTCCGCACGAATGGTCCCTCCATGGGGACCAGATAGCCAGGATTTTTCGGATTTGGGGTACCCCAGACATAGACCTGTTTGCAAGTCCGTGGAATGCCAAACTTCCCCGGTTCTGTTCCAGGATACCATGTCAGGGAGTTCAGGCCAGGGATGCCTTTCTCCTTCATTGGGGGCAAGACTTCCTCTATGCCTTTCCACCTATTCCCCTCATCCCCAAGACTCTGTTCAAGCTTCAGAGAGACAAGGGGTCTATGATCCTCATAGCATCACTTTGGCCACGCCAAGTGTGGTACCCTCTACTTCTGCATCTCTCGCAAGCTCCCTCCCTGGACCTGGGGTCTGCTCCAGATCTCCTCTCCCAAGAGGAGGGAACCCTGTGGCATCCAAATCCTCAGTCTCTTCATCTCAAAGCCTGGTTGCTGAAGGCCTAGACCTTCAAGATTTACACCTTTCTCAGCAGGTGAAGGATATCCTTCATGTTTCCAGAAAGCCTTCCACCAGACATTCATATGCTTTTAAATGGAAAAGGTTTTCCATTTTGTGTGCAGAGAAGGGTCTCAACCCTCTTGAAATACCTTTGAATTCTTTACTAGACTATTTGCTGCATTTATCCCATGCAGGCCTTAAAACAAATTCAATCAGAGTCCATTTGAGTGCTATTGCAGCATCCCTTAAGCCTCTCAATGGACAACCTATTTCCTCTCATCCTCTTATAGCAAGATTCATGAGAGGCCTTCTTTTGACTAAACCTCCCATTAGACCACCTCCAGTGGCATGGGACTTGAATCTGGTTCCTGGCCAGCTTATGAAGCCACCCTTTGAACCCTTAGCCACTACCACCTCGAAATTCCTTTCCTGGAAGGTTATTTTTCTCATTGCAGTCACCTCAGCTCGCCGTATCAGTGAGTTGCAAGCTTTAGTGGCTAATCCTCCTTATACAAGGTTCCATCATGACAAGGTAGTCCTCAGAACTAATCCACACTTTATGCCTAAAGTGGTCTCGCCTTTTCATCTGAACCAGGAGGTGTATTTACCTGTCTTTTTTCCAGGACCTCATGCATCAAGTGCAGAGAGGAATCTTCATACCCTGGATTGTAAAAGAGCACTTGCTTTCTACTTACAAAGGACACAGCAACATAGAAAGTCCTCTCAACTTTTTGTTGCTTTTGATCCTTCTCATTTAGGACTTCCAGTCTCCAAGAGAACTCTGTCTAATTGGATTGCTCAGTGTATTTCCTTCGCCTACCAGAGCAAGAATCTTTCTCTGGAGGGCCATGTCACAGCTCACAATGTGAGGGCCATGGCAGCCTCTATGGCTCATCTTAACTCTGTGTCCATCGACCAAATCTGTCGAGCAGCCACCTGGGCATCGGTTCATACCTTCACAGCCCATTACTGCTTGGACAAGGACTTCCGCCGGGATGCCTTGTTTGGTCAGGCTGTTCTCAAACACCTGTTCCATACCTAATCAACTCCTACCCTCCATCCTTGACTGGATGCCTGAGATTCATGGATGCAGGTGGAGCCCTTCCCAGGGACTCACAATCTGGGTGATCTCCCAGGCATCTCTAGCTGGGGAGTCCCCCATATGTGAAGACTCATTCCTGCTTGTTCCTGGAGATAGCACAGTTACTTACCTGTAACAGATGATCTCTGGGAACAGCAGGAATAAGTCTTCACAACCCACCCACCTCCCCTAGGAGTTGTATCTCTCTATCTATCTTTCCTTTCCTCTCTCTCTTTTGTCTCAGCTTTAAAACTCGAACTGGAGAGAGGCGGTTAGGAAAGGCGGGAAGGCAGCACTTGCGCTGTGGGATGCTCCCAAAAGCTTTCCTTTTGGACGCTGGGGAGCATTCCCACGCAGGCTCCGTCGGTACCGACGATACCCATATGTGAAGACTTATTCCTGCTGTTCCCAGAGATCACCTGTTACAGGTAACTGTGCTTTGTGGTCGCGTCTTCCTTCCCCGTCAATGCCTATACCGGTACCACCAGTCTTTTCTTCATTTTCTTCCTTCTTTTCTAAAAAAAAAATGAATTCTTTTTGGAGGGTCTGTCCCCTCTAGGTGCCAGGTGCCATTTTGGGCACTAGGCCCTCTTTTCTTCTAAAATGGAGAAACCAACTAGTGGTTTCAAAAAATGTTCAAAGTGTAGCGGTACCATTTCTGCTACCGACACCCATGACTGGTGTCTTAAATGTTTAGGTCCTGACCATTTACCATTGGAGTGTCTCCTCTGTAGAAAGATGACCAAGAGAGGCCTGCAGAACAGAGCTGCAAAACTCGGTACCCTCTTTGCTGCATATGTGATGTCTGTTCCATCGACGTCTTCCAGGGCTTCATCTTCCTCCCATGGATCTCAGGTAACTAAACCCAGGTCTTCCAAGACCGGCCGGTCCTCAAAGGGTAGATCTCCTTTGAAGCATCAAGATGCTATTAGCGTTGCCCTCAAGGAAAACATATCGGCAAAACAGCCCTAGCGGGAGGCCCCGGCCTCCAAAGCACTAACGGGGCTCCAGGATGTTCCAGAGGCTTCCTCCTTGGGAGACCTCCTGGTGCCATGTTCTGGTGTCGTATCCGCTTCCTCCGGTACCGACTTCCAGGCATCGGCAGGGGCTATGGATCAATGAATCCTAGCCATCGAACGCAGTCTAGCGGCTCTCTTAGCAGCTTCGGTACCGCTAATACCGCTTCAGATGGTTCCGCAGTCATCGGTACCGGTACTGACTGCACCTGCTTTAACCAATGTGTTTCCCCACATGCTGGCTCTTAAATCAATATCCGGTATCGAGGGCCTGGTATCGAGACAGTCCGACGTCGACTTCGATCTATACCGGCATCAAGCAATGCAAGAAAACCTGGCACGGAAATATTTCGAGTCCTCCGATTCTGATGACTCTACTGGTACCGGGGTGATTCTACCGGAGGATCCATCTCCTCCTCAACGCAGGATGTCTCCTCCAGAGGACATGTCTTTTCAGGATTTCATACGTGATGTAGCCCAAGGTCTTTCAATCACGGTGACTCCTGAGAAGGAACCGAGAGCAGAAGATTTGGAAATTCTTCAATATCTGGCAGCTCCTAAAGAAGCAGCTACCCTTCCTATTCACCGAATATTGCATGATCAAACCGCACTGATTTTCAAAGAGCGCGGTATAGAAGAGACATTAAATAAATAAATAAATAAAATAAATGATCTCATGCTAAGGATGTGGGAAGCTCCTTTAATGGTGTCTCCACACTCTCAGAGACTCCATACCATGTACCGAGTTCCAAAAAGCCCTGGTTTTCAGAAGTCAATGGTAGTGGAATCGGCGATGCGTAGGATTAAGAGTGCTAAAACACACTCTTCCAATCCAGTTATCAGCTAGGATCAGCTCTTACATTCTCTACATGGGAATGTTTCTCAAGGAAGTTACAAGGGATCTAGAGCTCATGGCTCCACTTCTCCCTGATAACAAAAGGGCAGACTTCCTCACCCTGGTCAAACATGCCCAGAATGTGTCTAAGTTCATGAATCATGCAACCTTTGATTGCTTTGAGTGCATTAGCAGAACCTCTGCTATTTCCATCGGTGCACGTCGCATTGCCTGGCTTCAGCCATCAGATTTAGAACAATGAGTGCAAGATAAGCTGGGGAACATTCCTTGCACAGGAGAAAATCTGTTTGGCAAGGATTGGCAAGACAAGGTTAATCAGATTGAATCTGAAAATACAACCTTGAACAGATTATCAAAGGATACAGCCAACCTAGCAAAGAAAAAGACAACTAAGAAACCCTTTTTCAACAAGAAAAAGAAATTCTACCCATCTTACACCCAGGCTGTCCACTGTCCAGTTCATGCTCCCCAGAAGGGGCAACAACAGCCCAGACAGCAAAGGAAAGGCACAAGTCCCATGAGCTCAACCAGCTCAGCAGACAGCCTCCTCAGGGGCTTTGACTCATTCCTAGAAAACTTAGTCATCCTGCCCCTGAAAGGTCCAGAACCTCTCACCATTCCCGGCAGACTTTGTCATTTTGCCAGAAGATGGCAACAGATAAGGTACAAACTCCATTTTCACAGTATGCCCCCACCCACCATCACAAGACAGTTCAATTCTCAGGGCCCTTCCACCACTCTCTTGTGTCAGGAGGTCACCTTGCTACTTTGCTCAAGGGGCAATAGAAGACGTACCCATATCCCAACAGGGCATGGGTTTCTACTCCCCCTACTTTCTCATCCCAAAGAAAACAGGGGGATACAGGCCCATACTGGACCTCAGAGAGTTGAACAAGTATCTGTTCTGAGAAAAATTCAAGATGATCTCCCTCGGAACACGTCTTCCCTACATTCAGAGTCAGGATTGGCTATGTTCTCTAGATCTAAGGGATGCATACACGCATATTCTCATCCATACAGATCACAGGAGGTTTCTTTGATTCCTTTTTCAAGGAAAACATTACCAGTACAGGGTTCTTCCCTTCGGACTGGCTTCTGTCCCAAGAGTCTTCACAAAATGCATGGCAGTAGTAGCAGCATTCCTGAGAACTCTGGGGATATTCGTCTTCCCCTACTTAGACAACTGTCTCATTCGAGCATCAACAGCTCCAGAAGCCAGCTTCCCTCTCTCCCGCATGATGCAAATCCTGCAGTACTTGGGACTGGTCATAAACCTCCCAAAATCTCATCTCACCCCATTTCAGTCCCTAGAGTTCATAGGGGCTCTTCTCAACACAAGGCAGTCAAAGGCTTTCCTGCCACAGCCATGTTGTCTTCAAATACTCCAGCTGGCTTCTCAAGCAGCTATGAAAACTTTGCTAACTGCTCGAGAAATGCTTCAGCTGCTGAGGCATATGGCATCCACTGTCCATGTGGTTCCCTATGCTCGCCTTCACATGCAGGCAGCCCAGTGGACCCTATCCTCTCAGTGGACACAGGCCTCGGATCGCCTATCGAAAAAAATCAGAAACTTGACATGTCTCATTTCATCCCTACAGTGGTGGCAATCACTGGAAAACCTTCTCGTAGGCTCTCCCTTCCAGCAGCCACTACATCAAGATACCTTGACGACAGATGCGTCTAAGTCAGGCTGGGGGGCTCACTTGGACCATCTCTCCACCCAGGGTCTATGGACTCAGCAAGAGGCTTGTCTTCACATAAACCTCCTGGAACTCAGAGCCATCTTTTATGCTCTTTAAGTGTTCCAAACTCACCTCAGCTACAGGACAGCTCTGGTCCAGACTGACAATCAAGTAGCCATGTTCTGTGTGAACAAACAGGGTGGGACGGGGTCTCAAGCCTTGTGCAATGAAGCTCTACGCTTCTGGGCCTTCGCCAGAAATCTTCAAATCCACCTTCTGGCGGTGTATCTTCCAGGCATGCAAAATCTCTTGGCAGACAAACTCAGTCGAGTGGTCTCTTCATCCTGAGCAAATTGCTTGAATTTTTCAAATCTGGGGAACTCCAGATATAGACCTCTTCGCAAGTCCTCAGAATGCCAAACTTGCCCGGTTCTGTTCCAGAATGCCGGCTCAGAACTGTCAGGCAAGGGATGCCTTCCACCTTCACTGGGGTCAGGACTTCCTGTATGCCTTCCCACCCATTCCCCTCATTCCCAAAACTCTCTTCAAGCTTCAGAGAGACAGGGGCGATATGATCCTCATAGCCCCATGCTGGCCACGACAACCGTGGTATCCTCTGCTTCTACGTCTCTCTCAAGCCAAACCTCTGGAGTTGGGATGTGCTCCAGATCTTCTTTCCCAAGAGAACGGGACACTATTGCACCCAAATCCTCAGTCTCTACACCTCATGGCGTGGCTCCTGAGATCCTAGAATTCCAGGATATCAATCTTTCTCAAAAGATAAAGGATATCCTTTTGGCTTCAAGAAAACCTTCCACAAGGCGAGCCTACGCCTTTAAGTGGAAAACATTCTCTATCTGGTGTTCAAAAAAGGAACTTAATCCCTTTTCAGTGCCAGTGGAGGCATTACTCGAGTATCTCCTCCATTTGTCATCCTCTGGTCTTAAAACCAATTCAGTAAGAGTCCATCTCAGTGCCATTGCAGCTTTCCACAAGCCCTTGGATGGACAACCCGTTTCCTCTCAACCACTTGTAGCAAGATTTATGAGAGGTCTGCTCTTAACAGAACTTCCCATTAAGCCATCACCCGTGGCATGGGACTTGAATCTTGTCCTTGAGCAGCTCATGAAACCGCCCCTCGAACCCCTAGCCACTACATCCCTAAAGTTTCTTTCTTGGAAATTGATCTTCCTAATTGCTCTCACTTCTGCAAGATGCATTAGTGAGTTACAGGCTTTAGTGGCTGATCCTCCTTATACAAGGTTCCACCATGATAAAAGTAGTCCTTAGGACTCACCCTCACTTTATGCCAAAGGTGGTTTTGCCTTTTCATTTAAACCAGTCGATTTACCTTCCTGTATTCTTCCCTAGGCCTCACGCCTCTAATGCAGAAAGGAATCTTCATACTCTGGATTGCAAAAGAGCCTTAGCTTTTTACCTTCAGAGAACTAAGCAACATAGAAAGGCTTCTCAGCTTTTTGTTGCCTTTGACTCTAGTCATCTTGGACTACCAGTTTCCAATCAAACTTTGTCTAAGTGGCTTGCTAATTGCATATCCTTTGCATATGAGAGTAAGGGACTTTCTCTCAAAGGTCATGTCACAGCTCACAATGTGAGAGCAATGGCAGCCTCTATGGCTAACCTTTGCTCTTTGTCCATTGACGACATTTGTAGAGCAGCCACTTGGGCTTTGGTACACACCTTTGCAGCCCACTACTGCTTGGACAAGGACTCCTGTCGGGATGTCTCGTTTGGCCAAGCTGTTCTCCAGCATCTCTTTCAGACTTAGAACAACTCCTACCCGCCGTCCCGGGTTTCGATGCCAGAGATCCATGGGAGGAAGCATGACCCATCTCAACCTGGGTTTCGCAGCTTTCTGGGGTCATCTCCCTGGCATCTCTTAGCTGGCGAGTCCCCATATGTGAAGACTACATTCCTGCTTGTTCCTGGAGATAGCGTAGTTACTCGCCTGTAACAGGTGATCTCCAGGAACAGCAGGAATTTAGTCTTCACAACCCACCCACCTCCCCTAGAAGTTGTCTTTCTCTCTCCATCTCTCCTTTGTCTCAGCTATAAACTCAACTGAAGAGGGAGAGTTAGGAAGGCAGCAACGCAGGTGCTGTGGGATGCTTCCAAAAGCTTTCCTACTGGATGCTGGGGAGCGTTCCCGCGCAGGCTCCGTCGGTACCGACGATACCCATGTGTGAAGACTACATTCCTGCTGTTCCCGGAGATCACCTGTTACAGATGAGTAAGTACGCATCTCCAGGAACAAGCAGGAATGTAGTCTTCACATATGGGTATCGTCGGTACCGACGGAGCCTGCGCGGGAACGCTCCCCAGCGTCCAATTAGAAAGCTTTTGGAAGCATCCCACAGTGCCTGCGTGCTGCCTTCCCGCCTTTCCCAACTGCCTCTCTCCAGTTCTTCGTTTTCCACGGAGCCAGCAGGTCGTCGTTCCTGTCACCGCAATAAATTCTTCCTTATTACTTTCTTTTTTTGTGGTCGCGTCTGCCTCCCTCGATGCTTTACCGGTACCGCCAGTTTTTCTTTCTTTATTTTTGTTCTTTAAAAAAAAAAAAGAAATATATATACTTAGTATTTTTCCCATTTTTCCCAGGTGCACATGCCATTTTGGGCCTCGGGCCCAAAAACATTTCCTACAATGGAGAAACCTGCTTCAGGTTTCAAAAAGTGCACCAAGTGTGGCGGTACCATCTCCGTCACCGACACCCATGAATGGTGTCTGAAATGTTTAGGTCCTGACCACTCCATCACGGATTGTATGTCCTGTGCCATGATGTCTAAAAGAGGTCGGCAGAACCGAACTGCTCTGATGCAGCTTCGGTGGCATTGACGTCTTCCAGTGCTTCCTCTTCCTCCCATGGATCTCAGGTAACTAAACATAAGTCCAGCCGGTCCTCAAAGGGTAGATCTCCGTCCAAGCACCGAGATGCCTCTGGCATTGCCCTTGAGGATTTTGCACCGGCACAATTGCCCCAGTGGGAGGCTTCTGCTTCCAAAGCATTATCGGGGCTCCAGGATGTTCTCGAGGTCTCGACCTTGGCAGAACTACTGGTGCCATGCTCTGGGGTACCGGCTGTCTTCTCCGGTAACGACATTCAGGCATCGGTAGCATCGATAGACCAGAGGTTCCTGGCTATTGAACGCAGTCTGGCGGCTCTCCTTGCGGCATCGACACCCTTGGAACCGCGTCAGTTTAGCCGGTACCGGCACTGACTCCGGCACCGGTACCGGTACCGATAGCATCGACATTGACATCGGTGTCCACATTGCCGGCACCCAGTCACCCGATGCCCTCCGGTACCGATACACCGGTACCGATTCCCCCCGGTACTGACTTCGGTCGGTACGGGTATCGGGCTCTACAAGAGCATCCGGACAGAAGGTACTTCTAGTCCTCAGAGGAATCTGAGGATTCTGACAGTTCTGTCGATGCGGGAGCACTTCTTCCAGAGGAGCGCTCCTCCCCTAAACGCAGGATGTCTCCTCCAGAGGATATATCCTTCCAGGATTTCATCAGGGAGGTGGCTCGGTGTCTCTCCATTACTGTGGCTCCTGAAACAGAGCCCAGAGCAAAGGAGCTGGAAATTTTACAATATCCCAAAGCTCCTAAAGAGGCAGCTACTTTGCCCATCCATGAGATCTTGCATGATCTCATGCTCAGAATGTGGGAGACCCCTCTTACCACCTCTCCTCATTCTCGCAGACTTAACATTATGTATCGAGTCCCTCCTTGTCCTGGTTTCCAAAAAGCTCAGCTCCCCCACCACTCTATTGTAGTGGAGTCAGCTATGAGAAGGATCAGGAGTGCAGAGGCATGCCTCTAATCCTCCAGGACGTGAGTGCAGAACTTTGGATGCTTTTGGACGTCGTACCTTCCAAGCTTCCATGCTTTCTGCCAGGATCAGTTCCTATATTTTATATATGGGAATGTTCCTGAAGGAAATCACAGGAGATTTAGAGGTTTTGAGTCCTCTTCTTCCTGAGTATAGGAGACAGGATTTTCTCACATTGATCAAACATGCCCAGGATGTTTCCAAATTTGTCAACCGTGCAGCTTTTGACTGTTTTGAGTGCATAAGCAGAACCTCTGCCATTGCCATAGGTGCACATAGAATTGCCTGGCTCCAGGCATCTGATTTGGAGCTCTGGGTACAAGACAAATTGGGCAATATTCCTTGTACTGGTGAGAACCTGTTTGGTAAAGAATGGCAGGAAAAGGCCAATGAGTTGGATGCTGACAACTCTACCTTGGACAGATTATAAGGCCACAGCTGATCCTGCAAGAAAGAAATCTTTCAAAAAACCATTCTTTTCCAAAAAGAAAAGGTTTTATCCTGCTTATTCCCAGCACCAGCAGGGACGCTCTGCAGGTCAGCCTGTCCAGAAGGGTCAGCAACCATCCAAGCAAAGAAAAGCAAAAACTGCTAAGCCTCAACCGCCTCAGCAGTCTCAGCCTCCACAAGGCCTTTGACTTGCATCTAGAGAACTTAGCCTTCCTGGCTCTAGATGGACCAGAGCCTTCCACCATTCCAGGAAGGTTATGTCACTTTGCCCCAAGATGGGGGCAAATAACAGCAGAGCATTGGACACTCTCCATCATAAAAGAGGGGTACAAGCTTCATTTCTTGAGCATGTCCCCTCCCACAACAGTAAAACAGTTCAATTCTCAGACCTCTCTCATCAACCTTGTTAGATCAAGAGGTCACCATACTTCTTGCCCAAGGGGCAATAGAAGTACCCATTCATCAACAGGGTACAGGGTTTTACTCCCCCTATTTCCTTATCCCAAAGAAAACAGGGGGATACAGACCTATTTTGGACCTCAGAGAATTGAACAAATTCCTGTTCAAAGAGAAATTCAAGATGATTTCTCTAGGAACTCTGCTGCCATACCTTCAGAGTCAGGATTGGCTTTGTTCTCTAGATCTCAAGGATGCGTACACCCATGTTCTCATCCATCCAACTCACAGAAAGTTCCTTTTTCAAGGAAAGCACTACCAATACAGGGTGCTTCCCTTTGGCCTGGTCTCAGCTTCAAGAGTGTTCACGAAATGCATGGCTGTGGTAGCAGCATTTCTCCACACTCTAGGCATATTTGTCTTCCCCTATTTAGACGACTGGCTCATTCGAGCCCCATCAGAGCCAGAGGCCAGGACTTCTCTATCCTGCACAATGCGTATCCTTCAGTATTTGGGTCTAGTCATAAACATCCCAAAATCCAGTCTAACTCCCACTCAGTCTCTAGAATTCATAGGAGCTTTGCTGGATACCAAAAAGGCAAGCGCCTATCTCCCCCAGGCCCATTGCCTTCACATGGTGCAGTTAGCTTCTCAAGCAGTGCTAAAACCTCTTCTCACTGCCTGAGAAATGCTACAACTACTAGGCCACATGGCATCCACAGTGCATGTGGTTCCTTATGCTCGCCTCCATATGAGAGCAGCCCAGTGGACTTTATCCACCCAATGGACTCAGGCATCAGGGTGCCTGTCAGACAAAATAGCAAACACAAATTGCCTTATTTTGTCCCTCCAATGGTGGCAGTCCACTCAAAACCTGTTGCTGGGGTCCCCATTTCAACAACCTTTACCCCAGGCAACTCTTACAACAGATGCTTCACCAATGGGTTGGGGAGCTCATCTATAAGACCTCTCCACCCAAGGCACCTGGACTCCACAGGAGACTCATCTACATATCAATCTCTTAGAGCTCAGGGCAATCTTCCTTGCTTTTCGAGTGTTCCACATCCTGCTCAGCTACAAGACAGTCCTCATTCATACGGACAATGAAGTAGCCATGTTCTACGTGAACAAGCAGGGGGGAACAGGCTCTCTGTCGCTTTGCAACGAAGCTTTGCGACTATGGGCCCTCGCCAGAGAGCATCAGATTCATCTCCTGGCAGTGTATCTTCCAGGCATACGAAACTCTTGGGCAGACAGACTCAGCCGTGTTCTGCTTCCACACGAATGGTCTCTACATGCAGACCAGGTGGCCAAGATTTTTCAAATTTGGGGAACCCCGGACATAGACCTCTTTGCAAGTCCGTTGAATGCCAAACTTCCCGGGTTCTGTTCCAGAGTTCCGGCTCAGGGATCTCAGGCCAGGGATGCTTTCCTCCTTCACTGGGGTCAAGACTTCCTTTATGCCTTTCCACCCATTCCCCTAATTCCCAAAACCCTGTTCAAGCTGCAGAGAGACAGAGGCCGTATGATTCTCATAGCTCCACACTGGCCACGGCAAGTGTGGTACCCTCTGCTTCTACATCTCTCTCTCTTATGGAACATGTTACCAGCTCCCCTTCGGTTAGAACCATCCTATCCTCAGTTTAAATCATTACTTAAGACCCATCTATTTCAGAAAGCATATGACCTTTCTCCAGGACCAAGCAGGAAGTCAGTCCTCACTTATGGGTGACGTCGGCGCCGACGGAGCCCTCGCGGAGCAATTTTCCCCAGCTTTCAAAGAAAGCCTTTGGGAATTGCAGCGCGCATGCGCGGTAGTCTTCCCGCCCGAAGGTGCCATCTTAGCCAGTCTTCTTTTTTCCGCGGAGCCCTACAGACGTCCCCGTCTTGTCCCCGCGAAAAAGTTGATTTTCCTCTGTATTTATCCTTTTTTCTTTCGGTTCGACGCCGGTCGTTTTCCCGCCCGGACTCGCGACGCCGGTCTCGAGTCCTCTAACGGTTTTTCGGTTTTTCTGACTTAGTCAGTTTTCGTTTTCGTTTTTTCCCTGGCAGCCCGGTCCTTTGACCTCGCAGGGGCCCTTTTTCCCCCGATGGCTGCCAGTGGCTTTAAGCGGTGTGGTCGGTGTGACCGAAATATGTCACTCACCGACTCACACGACCTTTGCCTCCGCTGCCTGGGCCCAGATCACGAGGAACTGATCTGTGGGCCCTGCAGCAAACTGTCCTCGAAGGCGTTGAGAAGTCGGCGGCATCAGCGCGAAAGAATCTTCGCTGACCCCAGCCGTACCCGGACCTCGTCGGAGGCCTCACTGTCGAAAGGCTCCAGTTCGGACCGTCGACGGAGCTCCTCCGACCGGGGTTCTCCCTCCGGGGACCATCGACGGAAGGAAAAACCCGCGAGGGCGGCGTCGGTGGACGCTCCTGGCTCCGCGAGGGCCAGGTCGCATAGCCCCGACAGCCGCCCCGGGTCCTTGGAGAAGGATCACCTCCCGAAGCGACCTCGCCTGGAGTCGGAGATGCCTGCCCGGGTAAGTCCTGTTGTCCTTCTGGACTCGCCTCCGCGTCAGCCGACGTCGGGCCCGACGCCGTCGGGGCCCGAGTCGGGGGCTGCTGGGTCGCCTGAGCTCGGACTCAGGTTGACGGCCTTGGAGAGCAGATTGTCTGCCTTCATGGACCAGCAGCGGGCACTGCTCGCTGGCTTCGCTGGCGTCGCTGCCCCGACCGCCGGGACGTCGACGTCCAAGTCGACCCCGGAGACCGAGCCGATCCTCGAGTCGATGAGAACTCGAGTCGATCCTCGGTCGAGGTCGCCCTCGGCCTCCCGTTCGGGACCGAGGTCGCCGACGCCGACTCCCTCGGCGTCGGGGCGGCTGGCGCCGCACCCTGCCCGAGCCGACCCCACCGAGTCCTCGTCGGAGTCGGTCTGGGAGTCGGAGGAGGAAGAGTCACCTGATTCTTTCCGGACTCGGTGTGTCCCATCGGACTCTCCGGAGTCCGAGCCTCGGAAGCAGTCCCCCCCGGAGGATGCCCGGTTCTCGGATTTCGTTAGGGATATGGCCAAGGCTTTGGCCTTCCCTGCGGACCCCGAGGAGGAGCCTCGAGCCGAAGAGCTCGACGCCCTCCAGTATGACTCTCCCGCGAGGGAGCACTTTACTGTGCCGGTTCCTCCTATGCTGGAACGACTACTCTTCCGCATGTGGGAGAGTCCGGCCTCCTCGCCGGTCCTGAGCAAGCGGGTCGATTCTATCTATCGAGTCCGCAAGAGCCCTGGCTTTCAAAAGGCGCAGTTGCCACACCATTCCATGGTAGTGGAATCGGCCATGCATCGTCTTAAGAGCCAGAAGATGCACTCCTCGGTGCCTCCTGGAAGGGAGGCCCGTAACCTGGATGGCCTTGGCAAAAAGTGCTTCCAGGGCTCTATGCTCGCCTGTCGTGTCCAGACTTACCAGCTCTACATGGGCATGTATCTCAGGGATCTGGCTAAAGAGCTAGCCGGCTTCTCCGCTGGTTTGTCCGAGGAACCCTTGCGGAGGTTCCTAGCCTTGTCCACAGGTATTCGGGAATGCTCAAAGTTCATGTCCCGAGCAGCCTATGATGGCTTTGAAGCCTCGGCTCGAGTAGCCGCAGCCGGCATCGGTGCCCGCCGACAGGCTTGGCTTCAGTCGTCCGACCTTGAGCCCTGGGTACAGGACAAGTTGGTCGATGTCCCCTGCCGAGGCGAAAACCTCTTTGGCAAGCCCATGGCGGAAAAGGCTGCACAAATTGAGACTGAGACTCTCACCAGGACCAGGCTTTCTAGGAAGACCTCCGCCCCTTCCCAGAAAAAGAAGGGCTCGGGAAAAAAGACCTTTTACCCGAGGAAGGCGGCTGCCTACAAACAATACCCCCATTATCAGGCCCCTGCAGCTCCCCAACAGGGCCAGCAGGCCAAGGGACGGGGTAACGGGTCCCGTAGGCAGCAAGCCCCCAAGCCTGCGCCACCAGCCCCTGCTCAGCAGGGTGGGGGTTTTTGACTCGCTCAGCATAGCCTCTCCCCCCCCGCTGGTTCCCCCCAGCACCGGAGGCCGGCTGGTTCACTTCGCCGACAGGTGGTCCAGCATCACCGCAGATGCCTGGGTGCTTCAGGTCGTGCGAGAGGGCTACCTTCTCCACTTCCATCAGGTCCCTCCCTCCTATTTTCCGGGAGAGCCTCCGCGCCCCCCTCTGCACAGGGAGTTGCTCCTTCAGGAGTTAGCAGGTCTTCTGCAGGATCAGGCGGTGGAACCGGTGCCACACCACCTGAGAGGTCAGGGCTTCTATTCAAGGTATTTTCTGATACCAAAGAGAACAGGAGGCCTCCGACCCATCCTGGACTTGCGCAACCTCAACAAGTTCCTTGTGCGGGAGAAGTTCAAAATGCTTACCCTTGGAATCCTTCTGCCCTACCTCCAGCAGGGAGATTGGCTATGCTCCTTGGATCTAAAGGATGCTTACACGCACATCCTCATCCACCCAAGCCACCGCCAATACCTAAGGTTTGTGGTGGCAGGAAATCATTACCAGTACAGAGTACTGCCCTTCGGCCTGTCCTCCGCACCGCGAGTCTTCACAAAATGTCTCGCGGTCGTGGCGGCCCATCTCCGGCTTCACGGCCTCTATGTTTTTCCGTACCTCGACGACTGGCTCATCAGAGCAGCGTCCGCTCAGGAGGTCACCACCGCCACGTGCCGCACGGTGACTCTGCTGCAGCACTTGGGCTTTGTCATCAACTTCGCAAAGTCCACTTTGCTCCCCTCACAGGATCTCGAGTTCATCGGCGCAAGGCTGCACACCCCTCAGGCGCGAGCGTACCTACCGCTCGACAGGGCTCAGCGGCTCATGGACCTAGCCGACCGCTTTCGCAGCCAGCCCCTGGTCTCCGCCAGGCGCTTCCTGAGACTGCTCGGCCATATGGCTTCCACCGTCCATGTGACCCCCAATGCCCGCCTGAATATGCGGCCTGCTCAGTGGTGTCTCCGCCAGCAGTGGCGACAGGCCACGGGCGGCCTAGCAGACCTGGTGCGCGTCTCCGAGCCGCTGGTCTCGTCTATCCGGTGGTGGCTCCGGCAGCCGCACCTGGTATTGGGAATGCCTTTCCAGTCACCTCAGCCGACCCGGGTGCTGACCACCGATGCATCCCTCCTGGGCTGGGGAGCCCATTGCCAAGAGGCACGTACTCAGGGCCTCTGGACCAAGTGGGAGTCTGCTCAGCAGATCAACTTCCTGGAGCTCAGGGCGATCCGCCTAGCTCTCAAGGCCTTCTCCCACCTGACCTCCCAACAGTCCGTCCTTGTCCAGACGGACAATCAAGTTGCCATGTTCTACGTGAACAAGCAGGGGGGCACGGGCTCCTTCCTCCTCTGCCGGGAGGCACAGAAGCTCTGCTCTTGGGCCGTCAGTCACGGCATTCTCCTCAAGGCAGTTTATCTCCCGGGCCAAGAAAATTGCCTGGCGGACAAACTCAGCAGGGTCCTCCAGCCGCACGAGTGGCGTCTGGACCCCTTGATTGTTCAGAAGCTCTTCCTCAGGTGGGGCCTCCCCACAGTGGATCTCTTTGCCAGTCCTCACAACCGGCAGCTTCCTCGCTTCTGCTCTCGTCAGCCTCACCCCCTTCGGGTGGCGGCGGACGCCTTTCTGATCTCATGGTCGGGGAGCCTTCTGTACGCTTTCCCTCCCATCCCGTTAGTCTCTCGGACCCTTTTCAAGGTTCTCCGAGACAAAGCTTTCATGATCCTGGTGGCCCCTCGCTGGCCCAGGCAGCCGTGGTTTCCGCTCTTGCTGCAACTGGCGGTGGAGGATCCAATCCCTCTGGGGGTGCAACCGGATCTCCTCACCCAGGATCAGGGGTCCCTACTGCACCCCAACCTCAGGTCTCTCAACCTCATGGCCTGGCTGCTGAGAGGGTAGTCCTTGCTCCTCTCCTCTTGCCGGCAGAGGTGGAGGAGGTCGTCTTGGCTTCGCGACGGCCTTCTACCCGCAAATGCTACGCCCTTAAATGGCGTCGCTTTGCAGTCTGGTGTACCCAACAGTCTCAGGATCCCTTCTCCTGCCCGGTGTCGGTGATCTTACAGTACTTGCTACACCTCTCTAATCTGGGACTTAAGTCCAACTCCGTCAAAGTTCACCTCAGTGCTCTTTCCGCACATCATGTGCCGGTGGACGGCAGACCTCTCTCCAACGACCCTCTCGTAGCGAGGTTTCTCCGAGGTCTCCTACTACTTAAACCACCTCTGCGCCCGCCAGCGCCTGACTGGGACCTGAATGTGGTTTTACAGCGGATCACCTGTCCGCCTTTTGAACCTATGGCTACCTGCTCTCTCCGTTTTCTGTCTTGGAAAACGCTGTTCTTGATAGCCCTCACTTCCGCTAGGCGCGTAAGTGAATTACAGGCCCTCGTGTCTGATCCCCCCTACACTCGGTTCTACAAGAATAGGGTAGTCCTACGGACTCACCCAAAGTTTCTGCCTAAAGTGGTCTCCCCTTTTCACTTGAATCAGGAGGTGGTACTTCCAACCTTCTTTCCCAGACCACACTCCAGCCGAGCTGAGACGGTCCTCCATACCCTGGACTGTAGAAGGGCGTTGAACTTCTACCTTGACCGTACGCGGGAGCACCGTAAAGCTGCGCAGCTTTTTGTGTCCTTTGACCCCAATAAATTGGGGCTCCCGGTCTCCAAGCGTACTCTGTCCATCTGGGTTGCGGACTGTATCTCTTGGGCTTATGGGGCAGCCGGACTCGCCTTAGAAAGTCGAGTCACGGCTCATTGCGTTCGGGCAAAGGCCACGTCAGTGGCTTACCTCCGCTCTGTTCCGCTGGCAGACATCTGCCGGGCCGCTACTTGGTCTTCGAGCCAGACTTTTGCGGTCCATTACTGTCTCGAGAGGGAGTCCCGTAGGGACAGTGCTTTCGGACAGGCAGTCCTCCGTAATCTCTTTGAGGTCTGAGCAACTCCTACCCTCCATCCCGGATGTGGGCTACCGGTGGGTGATAATTCAGCGAAGATTCTTTCCTTCTGTGCTGCTGAGCTAGAGGGAGCTCATTTTTGTGCTTAGGGTCTCCGGTAGCCTTGAGCTTGGGAGTCCCATAAGTGAGGACTGACTTCCTGCTTGGTCCTGGAGAAAGCGTAGTTACTCACCTGTAACAGGTGTTCTCCAGGAGCAGCAGGAATCAGTCCTCACTACCCTCCCTCCTCCCCTTGGAGTTGCAATCGTCTGCTTATGTTCTTTTTGCAAATTTTTATGCTGTCTTTTTTAGCTATGTCATCTGACTGGCTAAGATGGCACCTTCGGGCGGGAAGACTACCGCGCATGCGCGCTGCAATTCCCAAAGGCTTTCTTTGAAAGCTGGGGAAAATTGCTCCGCGAGGGCTCCGTCGGCGCCGACGTCACCCATAAGTGAGGACTGATTCCTGCTGCTCCTGGAGAACACCTGTTACAGGTGAGTAACTACGCTTTCCCCTGAGGCCCCTCTCTAATTGCCCTGTCTTTGTCTTTATCCTTTTATAAGTCGTCATTTGCCTTCCCCTTGTCTTTCTGTCTGTGTTGCCCGGTTGGGCTATGTCTATCTTATGATTTGGTAATAGTGTGATGTTACTACTCTGTCCTGTTTCCTCCTTTCCTGTTTATTATTGGCGTTCTTTTTCTTGGTTTGCAGTGTTTACCGCATTTTCTTTTATAGTACACCGCTTAATGTTCCCACAATAGCGGTCTATCAAATACTGAATAAAGATAAAGATCTCTCTCAAGCCCCATCCCTGGAGTTAGGATCTGCTCCAGATCTCCTGTCTCAGGAAGACGGAATGTTATGGCATCCCAATCCCCAGTCTCTGCATCTCAGAGCTTGGTTGCTGAAGGCCTAGATCTTCATGATCTTAACCTCCCTCAGCAAGTAAAGGATGTCCTTTATGCTTCCAGGAAGCCTTCCACAAGACGCTCTTATGCTTTTAAGTGGAAGAGGTTTACCATATGGTATTCACAGAAGGGTCTTAACCCCCTTGCGATACCTCTGGAATCATTACTGGAGTATCTCCTTCATTTATCCAATGCAGGACTTAAAACTAACTCAGTAAGAGTCCATTTGAGTGCTATTGCAGCTTCTCTCAAGCCTCTAAATGGACAACCTATCTCCTCCCATCCTCTTATAGCAAGATTTATGAGAGGCCTTCTTCTAACTAAGCCTCCCATTAGGCCACCACCTGTGTCATGGGACTTAAACCTGGTTCTTGGTCAGCTCATGAAGCCACCTTTCGAACCCTTAGCTACTACATCATTGAAATTCCTTTCTTGGAAAGTTATTTTTCTGATTGCAATCACATCAGCACGCCGCATCAATGAGTTGCAAGCACTAGTAGCTGATCCACCTTATACAAGGTTTCATCATGACAAGGTAGTCCTTAGGACTCATCCACACTTTATGCCAAAGGTGGTCTTGCCTTTTCATCTTAATCAAGCAGTCTACTTGCCTGTGTTCTTTCCAAGACCTCATGCATCAAATGCAGAAAGGAATCTTCATACTTTGGACCGTAAAAGAGCTTTAGCCTTATCTCCAGGAACAAGCAGGAATGAGTCTTCACATATGGGTACGTCGGTACCGACGGAGCCTGCATGGGAATGCTCCCCAGCATCCAATCAGAAAGCTTTTGGGAGCATCCCTCGCGCCTGCGCACTGACTTCTCGCCCTTTCCACTGTCTCTCCTCAGTTTTCGTTTTTCCGTGGAGACGTCCTCCTGTCACCGCTGAAACCTTTTTCTTTAAATACTTCTTTTCTTGTGGTCGCGGCTGTTTTTCCCGCCGACACCGGTACCGCCGGTGTTTTTTTCTTTCTTTTTTCTTAAACTCAAGAGAGATTTTTCCCTCTGTTTCTGTCTTAACTTTTTTAGGCCTACAAGGCCTCTCCATCATGGAGCCTTCTTGTCCTAAGAAGTGCCTTCACTGTGACAACACAGTTTTATTTTTAGACTCCAATCTCTGGTGTCTAACCTGTTTGGGTCCTGACCCTTTTTCCCCTGAACTATCAGGCTGCAATACTGAGAGAAGACCTTCCCTCTTTCGAGTTTCTCTCGATACCGTTTTCCCTCCTGCAGTGAGGGCACCGGGTTTTTCTTCTCTACAGGATCAGGTAACCCACAAACAGTCTGTTAAGACTTGCCAATCCTTGAGTGGTAGGTCTCATGCCACGCATGATGACGGCTCCGGCCTTGCCCTCAAGACCCCATTGGCATTAAAACCCCGGCGGGAGTCTTCGGGCTCCAAAGCATTTCAGGGGTTTCAGGTTGTTCCTGGGGCTCACCCCTCACAGAACATACCTGAGCTGTGCTTGGGGGTGGTATCCGCTTCGAGCGGTACCGATAACCCGGCACCGGTGTCGAGTGTTCAACTCTTCACCAGGGATCGTCATCTGGCGTCCTCGGTACCTTCGGGACCGATCGATACGTTCCAGATTGACTTTCCTGTTTCTAAGCCATGCTCGGTGGTGGTATCCGCTTCGAGCGGTACCAATACCCCGGCATTGGCACCGGTGTCGAGTGTTCCACTCTTCACCAGAGATCATCATCTGGCGTCCTCGGTACCTTCGGGACCGATCGATACGACCCAGAGTGACTTCCCTGTATCAGCATCGCCGGTACCACCACCGACGCTGGTGCACTCTAGACATGCATCGATAGACTCGCTCCCTTCGATGCCGAGTCTGGAATCGATATCTAGTCTAGAGGACTGGGTACCAACGCGCCTTGGAACCGACCCTTTTCGGTTCCGGATACGCAGTACCGAGGATACTCACCAAGACTCTCTGGTTACCTCGGTACCGCTTGAGCAGCCTCCGATGACGGTCTCGATGCCATTACCGGTATCGGTATCGATGTCGATTCCTGCAGTAACATCGGTGCCATCGATCCTTTCTATGCCTAGTTTGGAATCGATACCTGGCATAGACGATGCAGTACTCACTGCCTCAAATCGTGACTGCCAGTATCATTATCCGTCTAGTAAGGTTCTTTTTCTGCACTCTGGTGCTCAGGCTGCATCTTCAACCTTAGCCTTCCCAGGGATGGTTCCCATTGGAGATCCTTCTTTTCAGAAGTTTCTCCTTAACATGGCAACCTTTCTTGCTATTCCTATCCCTGGTCGTAATCTTAACCAAGGCTCTCCTGCAGAAAAGGAAAATATAATGCTTCCTTTACATAATTCTTTGCAGGATCTTCTGATGAAAATATGGGAATCTCCTTTAAGGGTTCCCTCACTTCTACAGCAACTAATGTTCTGTATCAGGTGCCCCCCTCTCCAGGGTTTCAAAAGAATCAACTTCCCCATCATTCCATTGTAGTGGAATCAGCAATGAGGAAGGTAAAAAGCAAGAAGCATTCTTCTTATCCGCCAGGTCGTGCTTCTAGAGCACTTGATGCCTTTGGACGTCAAACCTTCCAAACATCTATGTTGGCATCAAGAATTATTTCTTATATATTTTATATGAGTATAACACTCCAGGAGGTCACAAAGAAACTGAAAATGGGGGGATAAGACATTTTTCAGATATATTAGTGAGAAGAGGAAGGGCAAAAGTGGTATTGTCAGACTCAAGGGTACAGGGGGGGAATATGTAGAAGCTGATAAGGATAAAGCGGAATTACTTAACAAATATTTTTGTTCTGTGTTCACAGATGAAAAACCAGGAGCAGGACCTCAGAAAACACCCACAAATAAGAACAGAAGCGAGGGACATCTTGAACAATTTTCAGAAGACTGTGTTCGTGAGAAACTAGCTCAACTCAAAGTAGACAAAGCGATGGGACCGGATGGGATACACCCTAGAATACTGAGGGAACTTGGGGACATTCTAGCAACTCCGCTGACTGACCTTTTCAATGCCTCGTTGGAGTCGGGAGTGGTGCCAAAGGACTGGAGAGAGGCTCATGTGGTGCCTTTACACAAAAAGCGGAAGTAAGGATGTGGTTGAAAACTACAGGCCGGTTAGTTTAACTTCAGTGGTGAGTAAATTAATGGAAACACTGTTGAAAGAGAAAATAGTGAGGTTTCTGGAGTCCAGCGGATTACAGGATCCGAGGCAGCATGGATTCACCAGAGGCAGGTCTTGTCAGACAAATCTGATTGATTTCTTTGACTGGGTGACCAGGGAGTTGGACCGAGGGAGAGCTCTAGATGTGGTGTATTTAGATTTCAGTAAAGCCTTTGACACTGTTCCTCACAGGCGACTTATAAACAAACTGAGCACCCTAGGGATGGACCCTAAAGTTACTGCTTGGGTTAGAAATTTATTGGGTGGGAGGCGACAAAGAGTACAAGTAAATGGAGCTCACTCTGAGGAGAAGGATGTTACCAGTGGTGTGCCCCAGGGATCTGTCCTTGGTCCGATTCTTTTTAACATCTTTGTTAGTGATATAGCGGAAGGGCTGTCGGGTAAGGTTTGCCTCTTTGCAGATGATACCAAAATCTGCAATAAAGTAGACACCCAGGAAGGTGTAGATAACATGAGGAGGGATCTAGCTAAGCTTGAAGAATGGTCTAGAATTTGGCAGCTGGGATTTAATGTTAAAAAATGTAAGGTCATGCATTTGGGCTGCAGCAATCCAAGGGAGCAATACAGCATAGGAGGTGAAGTACTTTTGTCCACTAAAGAAGAGCGGGACCTAGGCGTAGTTGTGTCCGATGATCTTAAAGTAGCTAAACAGGTAGAAAAGGCGACGGCAAAAGCAAGAAGGATGCTTGGGTGCATACGGAGAGGAATGGCTAGCAGAAAAAAGGAGGTGATAATGCCTCTGTATAAGTCTTTGGTGCGACCTCATTTGGAGTATGGTGTGCAATTCTGGAGACCGCACCTTCAAAAGGATGTGAACAGGATGGAGTCGGTACAGAGGGGTGCTACTAAGATGATTAGTGGTCTTCATTATAAAGCATATGAGGACAGACTTAAGGATCTTAATATGTACACCTTAGAGGAAAGGCGGGATAGAGGTGATATGATTGAGATGTTTAAATACCTCCGTGGCATAAATGTTCAGGGAGAGAGCCTCTTTCAATTGAAAGCAAGTTCTGCGACGAGGGGACATGGGATGAGGGTGAAGGGAGATAGATTCAGGAGTGATATGCGGAAATATTTCTTTACGGAAAGAGTAGTGGATCCGTGGAATAGTCTCCCAGTGGAGGTGGTAGAGATGAGGACAGTAACTGAATTCAAAAAAGCATGGGACCAACACAGAGGATCTCTAAAGGTAAAAAGTGGACTGTTGTAGTTGTTATGGAAGGACAGACTAGATGGGCCTTGTGGTCTTTTTCTGTCATCATGTTTCTATGTTTCTATGACTCCTTTTTTGTCAGAGCCTAAGGCTGCTGACTATTCCTTGCTTCTTAATCATAGCCGGAATATCTCTTGGTTTCTTTCTCGTGCTTCTCTAGACTCTTTTGAGTCTGTTAGCAGATCCTCTGCTATTGCCATTGGAGCACGTCGTAGAGCCTGGCTCCAAGCTTCTGACTTGAACAGATGGGCACAACATACACTGGGTAATTCTCCTTGTACTGGAGAACATCTCTTCAATAAGGAGGCTTTACGTCAGGTTGCTCATTGCTCCACTGACTTCCCTGGTTCTGGAGACCATTCTAAGCCGCCTTCTTCCCCAGGAGGTAGGAAATGTCCTACCAAACCTTCTTTCCCTAAGAAAAGAAGGTTTCATTCTTCTCCTGCCCATCATCCAGAGGTGCCCAAACAAGGGACACCTCGTCCTAGTCTGAAGTTTCCAAATTCTAGCCAGTCTCAACATACCCAGCAACCATAGGTTCTGAGGGTTACAATTTACAGTTAACCTCTTCTTAACAGAAGTTTGTTCACTGTTTTTTCTTAAAGCTCTACACTGGGGTGTTCCTTTTTCAGTATGCTAAGCTGTCAGGATATTCTTGTCCATGGGTTACAGAATTCTCCTCTTCTTACTACCAAGAAGGGAGGTTACCACTATCTCATGATAGTTTTTGTCCCAACATGAACATTTTTTCCTTCAGCTGACTCGCCATATGGGTAAGTCACCCTCCCCCTCTCATCCAGGGTTTCCCCTGACTGAGTGGTACCATACTGAAAAGCTTCTCTAGCTTTCATCCCAGTGTAGACTTTTTGTTTCCTTGAATACATTCTCAAGATCACTCATCAGACAGGGACAGGAATATCTCCTCTCCCTTTGGCTGTTTCTCTTGGTTTGCACAGTAAGATTCTCTCTGCTGTTCTTTCAGCTGCTGTGCATGCAGGAGTTCCGGTGATTGAACTACTGGTACTTTTCCTCAAGTTCCAGTCTATCTTCCAAAAATTTCTCTCTAGCCTCAGTAGTGATTCCAAGCTAATCCTCATCTATTTTGGATAATCCTACTCACTTTAGGCTTCTCACATTATCTTCTTTCTAGCCATCTCCTTTCCTAGGATGTGGCAAGACACCTGACTTCAGTCAGTTTTATCACATAATTCTCCTGCACAATGCTCTCTGCAATCTTCAGAGAAGCTTTCTACTATGGGCCCTTGCTACAGAGCATTGATCTTTGTCTCTGAGGGCTATTCTATATAGGAGGAAAAAGCGTATAAATCCTTATCAGGACTGTGAGGGTTCTCCACACCCTCTTGTCTCCTGTTATAAGCTTTTTCTGCGTGAATATCCAAGGCTATTAGTAACGCATGATACCCCTATGTCCCTCCAGTGGGTCCTCCTGGTATCTTCTCTATGCGTTTCTACCCATCTATCATGTCAGAGTTCTAAAGGACTCCCGACTTGCTCTTTACAGACTGATATGATCCTCTGTTTTTCACGCAACCATCCTGGTTATTTTACTGGATTGCATTCCTGCATCCTCTTAGCCCACGGAAATAGATTCTCTATATATCTGTCAAGTGGGTTTCACCCTCTTGTTATTGGATGAATCTTTCCCCTTCACATTCCCCATGTGAATGTTCTTAGGGGGCTTAGTGTATCTTCAGACTTATTGTCTACATACATATGTCTGTAAGCTGTGTGTGCATAATTTATGCCCCTATATGTATATATATATATATATCCACTTATATATATATGTTGATACATATTTCTGCATATCTAGATATGCATATATATATAGGTATATATATATATATAATATATATCTGTTGGGAGACTTTTTTATAAATCGATATGTATTACATACTATCTCCTCAATGTCTATGCTATAGCAATTTGTACCTGTCTTAGAGGTTACAGTCAGTGAGCTCCTTTTTTCATACTGTTCCTTAGTATGTGGGGACTGTTATGCACACAACCACTACTGTGGTGATAACAGCTTCCATTTTACTCTAGGTCTCCCTATCCTTGAAGATTCAAACTTCAATATCTTTCCTATCTCTCAACAGCCAGGAAAGATAGTGTACATCTTCATTGTTTTGAGTACACATTGTTCTCCTTGGGAATTTGGGCTTTTTTCCATACCCCTTCTTCCCTCCAAGACTGGGCTAGTTGTCCAAATCGGTCAGTCTTCTTTTAGTCCTCAATGTTTTGACTCTGTACCTAAAAGAGTTTTCAGCTTTTTCTCATAAAGCTTTCTATTGAAGACCTGCCGTTCTACTCCTACCGCAGTTGACACCTGGATCACCTGCTAATTCCAGGTCTGGACCTTCACCCTCACTGCTGTGAGGTCACCTTGAGGATTCCGCTACTGCATATCCAGTAGACTCCATCATGCTTTCTACTTCCTACAATCCAGTAGGTAAGCTCCATATTATAACTGTTCATTAAATAATTTTAATGGTACTTATCATACATGCCATGGACTCCTCTCCTGTAGTCCTTGGGTTTGCTGTTTTCCTTACAGCTCTTCTATTCTCAACTCCTACCCTCCATTCCCTCATGGGATACCGGGGATTCCTGTGTGGGAAATGCACTCCTGTTCCAGGAACATGCATTTTATGGGATCTCCCCTGGCATCTCTAGCTAGGGAGTCCCCATATGTGAAGACTCATTCCTGCTTGTTCCTGGAGATAGCACAGTTACTTACCTGTAACAGGTGATCTCTGGGAACAGCAGGAATAAGTCTTCACAACCCACCCACCTCCCCTAGGAGTTGTATCTATCTATCTATCTCCTTTCCTCGTTCTCTCCCTTTGTCTCAGCTAGGAAACTCAACTGAGGAGAGACAGTGGAAAGGGCGGGAAGTCAGTGCGCAGGAGTGAAGGATGCTCCCAAAAGCTTTCTGATTGGATGCTGGGGAGCATTCCCGTGCAGGCTCCGTCGGTACCGACGTACCCATATGTGAAGACTTATTCCTGCTGTTCCCAGAGATCACCTGTTACAGGTAAGTAACTGTGCTTTACTTGCAAAGAACACAGCAACATAGAAATTCCTCTCAACTCTTTGTTGCTTTTGATCCTTCTCATTTGGGACTTCCAGTCTCCAAGAGAACACTGTCCAACTGGATTGCACAGTGTATTTCTTTTGCCTATCAGAGTAAGAGCCTTCCTCTGGAGGGCCATGTCACAGCTCACAATGTGAGAGCCATGGCAGCTTCAATGGCCCATCTACACTCTGTGTCTATCGACGACATCTGTCGAGCAGCCACTTGGGCCTCGGTTCATACCTTCACAGCCCATTACTGCTTGGACAAGGACTCCCGCTGGGATGCCTTGTTTGGTCAGGCTGTTCTCCAACACCTGTTCCATACCTAATCAACTCCTACCCACCATCCCTGGTTGGATGCCAGAGATCCATGGGGAAAAGTGGAGCTCTTTTCACAGGGGCACACAACTTCTGGGGTCTCTCCCTGGCATCTAAAGCTAGGGAGTCCCCATATGTGAAGACTACATTCCTGCTTGTTCCTGGAGATAGCATAGTTACTCACCTGTAACAAGTGATCTCCAGGAACAGCAGGAATTTAGTCTTCACAACCCACCCACCTCCCCTAGGAGTTGTATCTCTTTATCTATCTCTTTCCCTTTCCCTCTCTCTTTCTTTGTCTCAGCTTTAAAGCTCAACTGGAGAGAGGCAGTTGGGAAAGGCGGGAAGGCAGTACGCAGGTGCTGTGGGATGCTCCCAAAAGCTTTCTAATTGGACGCTGGGGAGCGTTCCCGCGCAGGCTCCGTCGGTACCAACGATACCCATATGTGAAGACTAAATTCCTGCTGTTCCCGGAGATCACCTGTTACAGGTGAGTAACTATGCTTTTTTTGTAGGAAAAGCTGATCAGTTAATGAATTGTGCAATGACTGTGTCAATGAGGAATGAGATTATATGCTTGGCACCGCAGGTTTACCAACATGTTGTTATGACTTTATTAATAAACCAAACAGGAAACTCTTTATCAGATGTGGTAGAAGTGGTGAGACAATTAGGTGAATTGGGAGAATGTGGCCCAAGGTATAGTGCTGGGGATAGAAGGTAGAATAGATCAAAGGGACAGAAAGGAAATGTAAATAACTGAGTGTCGAGGAAAGAGATGTAAGATGGTGTTAAATGAGAACAGATTGATGGACTTGATACACAGAGCTTGTGGGAAATGTATAGGAAGAGAGGATTACATAAGAAGGGTGGAAACAGGAATGTGAGTAAGCAAGATTCAGCAGTGGATCAAGAGGTGAGATTAGAGAAGCAAAATCAAATGCTATTCCTACAGCGCCACCTTCTGACTTGTATCCTGATCTTTCATGGACACAAAATTTGTTCCAAGATTAGGAAGTGGGCCATACTCTGGTTGAAGGGTGGGCCCGTAAGGACATGAGATCCCATATAAATTTAGAAATTTTTTGGCGAAATAAAAACATTCAAAGGGATACAAGTACTCGAAAGAGTGATTGATGCAGATTATCAAGGAGAAATAAAAATTATTCTGATGAACAGTGGTAATTCAGATTTAATGATTCAAACGGGGGACAGAGTAGCCCAATTACTTATCATTGCCACTTATGGAGGAGCAGTAAAAAAAAGGAAGTGCCCCCACTACTCTAACAGTTAGAGGGGATGCTGGATTTGGATCTACTAACGTAAACACTGGAACGAAGATTTGGGTACAATCACCAAATCATCCACCTGAGCAGGCAAAAGTTATTGCCACGGGGAATGACAACACAATCCTGATCATGAAGCCTGGACAAGAAAAATGGGAATATGTACCAGCAAGCAAATGTTACTTGCGAGAATAAAATGTCTTTGTTTCATAGGTTATGTCTAAACTATGTAACCCTCTTTCTAAGCCAATGGAGCAGTACACTTCAATCAAGGACCGGGATCGGTTCCAACAGCAGCCTTAAGCTTTGAAGTGACCTGCAGTCTGGTTGCATTAGCCTGATGGTCTGGAGCAAACCACCCAAGTTGGCACATCAGACTCCATCTCTGGCCCTATTCAAATCCAGGCTATAAACCCACCTTATCAAGGCTGCTTTTGGATCATGATCCGTTTAGTCTGCTGTTCACCACCAATGTGTATCTTTATCATTTCCGTAGATTTACCCGAGTTCCCAGTTGTTGTGTTGTCTTTCTTGACTAGACTGTAAGCTCTGATGAGCAGAGACAGTCTTATGGTTTTTATTTATTTAACAGGTTTTTTTATACCACTTCATCATTTCAGTCAAAGCGGTTTACATTGTAACTTAAATTTGGTAATGTTCATTAAACAGGGACATTGATAACTTGGATTCTTCTGAGGTAATGGAGGGTTAATGTCTCTGTATAGCGCTGCATATGCCTTGTAGTGCTTTACAAATGATTAGTAGCAGTAATAGTGCAGTGAAAGCAAGGTTGCTTACCTGTAACAAGGTTCTCTGTAGACCTTGGGATAATATAGACACACTATCTCTCACATCGTCCCCTCTTTGAGAAAGTAAGAAGTGGCTTGGACACAGATAGAGAGCCAAGGGGCTGAGATGGTGAGGCAGCCATGAGGTTTAGCTGTGGGTAACCCTTCCCCCAAGCCATGAGGTTTTACATAGTGATCAGCTTGCTAAGAGAAGACATAAAGGTTTCAGTAGGCACCCTTCTCCCCCCCCCAGGCCTGAGCACAATACCCCCTTGCCCAGAAATCAGCAGACCAGAGCATACCGGTTTGGACAGGTCACCCAGGCACCTTCCCCAGGGGCTGCGGATTGGTGGACAGGAAATACCTGAGACGAATGAGATTGTAGAATGAGTTTAAAAATGTACTGTTTCCTTAGCGTCCCTCTAGTCCAGTCCCGGAACCATAGAGTTGTGAACCTCCACCAGCAGCTTTGGAGACTGAATATCTTCATCTCTTTGATCATCCAGCTATATGCAGCCCCAAGGACCGCCCACACATCAGTATTTCAGTCTCCAAGCAGCTTGGAGGTCAGAGCCCAGAACTGGGCTCCTTAGGAGTGGAGGAGTAGCCTAGTGGTTGGGGCAATGTACTTCAGGCCAGAAGGTCAAGGGTTCAAATCCCACTAGAGGACAGCAACCTTGGGCCGGAAGGACTGGGGTTTCTAGTCCCACAGGTGCTCCTTGTGGTCTTGGGCAAGCCACTTAACCCTCCATAGCCCATGTTCCCTGTAAAATAGTTATCTCCAAGTTATAATGCCCTGTTCAATGTAATTTCAGTTTGTTCAATGTAAACCGCACTGATGCAGAATAGCGCGGTATATAAGAGAATTAAATAAATAAATAAATAAATTAGGAACAAATAAGCAGAGCTTTAGTGTTTTATTATTTTCTAGGTTTAGGTGCTGGGCTGCTGCTGTGGAGAGATTCTTTGGCTGTGTCCCTTCTGCCTTTATCTGATCTGTTTTTTTCTCTCTTTCTGTCTGTCAGTCTCCCCATAGGTCGAACAAGCAGGGGAGCTGCAAAGGACACAGGTCTCCTTTCTACCGAACCCCCTTGGTGGGTGAGGAGAAGGTTGAAGGCAATTAACTGCAGCAATTAAATACAGCAGTAGGCTCTGAGGGTCCCCTAACTGATTTAGGGGTTCCCCGAGCTGCCCTGAGCAGTTATTAACTCTGATGTTGGCTCTGATAACTGCTACTCAGAGCTTGTGGCAGGCACGCTGGACAGCACTCACAGAGTTTTGACCCCCCCCTCCTCTCCTGTGTGTGGGTGAGTAGAGTTTGGGGCTTTTTATTTCTAAAGGCAGTGATAGAGGCCATGGGGTAGCCTGGAACAGCTCTGGGGAGTTTGTTTGGACCTTTTGGGTACTTTTTATAGTCCTTTTTTTGGCGGGATCGGGTCCGGCGGCCATCTTGGATTTTCAAAGTCATTTTTTCTTTGTGTTTTTTTTTTTAGGGATAGGAGCTTCGTTTTTGAATTTTTTGGTCAGATATCAGCTAATTGACCCCAGCTCTATCTAATCCTGCGATTTGGAGCGTTTTTGAGCACTTTTAAAATCGCGATTTTTTTTTCTGCTCTGTTTGCTTCAGCAAGGTGTCTCTGCTTTGCTGGTAGAGGGCTGTGTGCATAGGCATGCCTCCTAGTCCTCGGTGTCTGGTTTGTGGCATTCGTAGAAGTAGTAATTTGGAAGCCAGAGTCTGTGCCACTTGTTCTGCTGTGGGTGCTGTCATGGAGGATCCTCTGGAGGGCTCCAGTGCGGATCTCCCTCCTGTCTCTACAGAAGGGACATTAAGGCAGGCAGAGACGGTCCTTGTTCCGGGGATTTCTGAGGTGTCAGAGCGCCTGTTGGCGGGGGGCGTCCAGGAGGGATCCCTGGGAATTCCACCCGCCTTTTTCTCTCTCATGCAGGAGGCTCTGGCTCTCTTGCAGCCGGCGGGTGGAGGTTCGGTCCCGCCCCGCCGTGGGCTGAAGCGCCCACTTTCAGTAGAGGGAGACACTGGTCCACAAAAGAAGAGCCTGCCCCCAAGTGTTGCGGATTCTGCGCCTCCTGGGGATGAGTCCCACGAGGGGCTGGGGGAGGCTCTCGGGCTAGAGTCTGCGGAAGATTTAGAAGACGGCGAGTTGTTTGACGACGAGCAGAGTAGTAGAATAGTGCGTGTATTTTGTAAAGAGGAACTTCCGGCACTGATTGCCGAAACCCTCAAAGTATTGAACATACCCGTGGAAGATTCCGCTGCGGAGGACCAGTTGGAGGATCCCTTGATGCAAGCGGTGCGCACTTCCCACAGAGTCTTTCCGCTCCATAGGGTTTTTAAGGCTATGATCCAGGAGGAGTGGAACAGTCCAGAATCCGCCTTGCACGGGGCTAGACTGTTGCCTAAGTTGTATCCTCTATCGGAGGCTGATAGAGAGCTTTTTCGTTCGCCGAAGGTGGACGCGGCAGTTTCCGCGGTTACTAAACGGACTACTATCCCGGTGGAAGGTGCTGCGGCGTTGAAGGACGTGCTGGATAGAAAGGTCGAGAGCTTGTTGAGACAGGCGTTTGATGTTTCTGCCCTGTCAATGCAGGCGGCGGTGGCCGGGGCCTGGGTGGCGCGCGGTTGCTTCCGCTGGTCTCAGCAGTTGCAGGGGCCCCAGTCGGCGGAACAGGAGGCCGCGGTGTCCAGATTGGAGTCTGGTGCTGCTTATTTGGCGGATATCCACTATGACCTCATTAGGGGGTTGGCTAACGGCATGGCGTCGGTGGTAGCGGCGCGTCGTTCTCTTTGGTTACGCAATTGGGCGGCTGATGGTTCTTCTAAAGCTCGCCTTAGTAAGCTGCCGTTTAAGGGCAGGCAGTTATTTGGAGAGGACTTGGATAGGTTGGTAAAAGATCTCGGGGATTCTAAGGGGGGTCGGCTTCCGGAGGATAAGCCCAAGCAGGGGAAGCCGACCTTCACCTTCCGGGGGTCTCAGCAGTCCTTTCGGAGATTTCGTGCCTCCCGCTTTGGTCAGTCCCAGCGTTCCAGATACCCGGGGCGCGGACAGAGTTTCCGCGGATTTCGGGGGGCAGGTAGAGGTTTTGGCTCCTTCCAAGCGCAGGTCCCCAAAAAGTCACAATGAAGCAAGGCTGGCTCCGGTGGCGGTGATCCCCGTAGGGGGCTGACTACAGGATTTCTACCCTGTCTGTGCCGCTATCACATCCGATCAGTGGGTGTTAGAAGTGATACGAGAGGGATATGCGCTCGAGCTGCATCGACCGGTGCTAGATTCCTTCGTTATGTCCCCGTGCAGCGCTCCCTGGAAACGAAGAGCCGTATAAGATACACTTTCCCGGCTGCTTCGGCTCCGGGCAGTCGCCCCCGTGCCGGAGGGGCATTTAGGGTCCGGTCGATACTCCATCTACTTCGTGGTGCCGAAAAAGGAAGGCACCTTTCGACCAATCCTGGATTTAAAGAGAGTGAATCGGTGCCTCCGGGTGTCGCATTTTCGCATGGAAACGCTGCGCTCGGTCATAGCGGCGGTCCGCGAGGGGGAATTCCTAACGTCCCTAGACCTTACGGAGGCCTATTTGCACATTCCCATTCGTCGGGAACATCAAAGATTTCTGCGGTTTGCACTGCCGATGGGCCATTTTCAGTTTCAAGCCATGCCCTTCGGCCTCGCGACGGCGCCACGGGTCTTCACGAAGATCATGGTGGTGGTAGCGGCGTTCCTGCGGAAGGAGGGTGTCCTCGTGCATACCTTTCTTGACGACTGGTTGATCCGGGCGAAGTCGAGGGAGGAGAGTCTCCGAGCGACGGCACGGGTCGTACAGATTTTGCAGTCGTTAGGCTGGGTGGTCAATCGGGTGAAGAGCAGCCTTCTTCCCTCGCAGACCTTGGAGTATTTGGGGGCGCGTTTCGAGACCGGCATCGGGAAGGTTTTTCTCCCAGTGCACAGAGCGCGGGCCCTGAGGCGGCTGGTGGAGCAGTTTCTAGCGAGACGGTCATCCTCGGCTTGGCAATACCTTCAGCTTTTCGGCACGATGGCAGCGACCATCGAGGTAGTTCCGTGGGCAAGGGCGCACATGCGGCCCCTGCAGCGAGTGCTGCTGCGTCGATGGTGTCATCAGTCCGACTCGCTAGCTCGTCAGTTAGTTTGCCCCTTGGGGGTTTGGCGCAGCCTTCGCTGGTGGTTGCGTCGGCGCTCTCTGGCAAACGGTATGCCCTTGGAGTCTCCCGTCTGGCGTCTGCTGATGGACGGATGCCAGTTTGAGCGGCTGGGGGGCTCATTGCGAGGGTCAGATTGCTCAGGGCCAGTGGTCCTCGCGGGAGAGCCAGTGGTCCATCAACCCTCTGGAAATGAGAGCCGTGTGGTTGGCTCTGACTGCGTTTCAGCCTTGGCTGCAGGGAGCGGCGGTCAGGGTGCTGTCCGACAATGCCTCCACAGTAGCCTACATAAATCGCCAGGGAGGCACAGGCAGCGCGGAGTTGGAAACGGAGGCGGATCTGCTTCTGGAATGGGCAGAGCGGCATCTTCAATGTCTGTCGGCCCAGCATGTCGCGGGGGTTCACAATGTGGAGGCGGACTTTGAGTCGTCGCAGAGTAGACCCCGGAGAGTGGTCTCTACATCCCGAGGTATTTGCGTTGCTGGTCCGTTGTTGGGGTCTGCCGATAATGGACCTCATGGCGACCTTCGAGTCCACGCAGGTCGAACGGTTCTTCAGCAGGCGTCGGGAACGCATGTCGGAAGGCCTCGATGCATTGGCACAAAGGTGGCCAAGGTACGGGCTGCTCTATGTCTTTCCTCCGTGGGCTCTGGTGGGTCACCTGGTGCAGCGAATCGAGCGGCATCCGGGTCCCGTGGTTCTGATTGCCCCGGACTGGCCTCGTCGGCCTTGGTATGCGGATCTGGTGCGGTTGAGTGTGGCCGATCCGTGGCTGCTTCCTCCTCGGCCGGATCTCCTTCGGCAGGGACCGCTGCAGATGCCTCAGGTGGCTCGATTCTCGCTTACGGCATGGCTATTGAGAGGGCGCGAATGAGAGCCAAAGGTTATTCTCCGGAGGTCATTGCTACCTTGTTGCGGGCACGGCGTCGGTCCACGTCGCTAGCGTATGTCCGGGTCTGGCGTATTTTTGAGAGCTGGTGTGCGGATCGCGAATTGCGGCCTTTGCGGACCTCCGTTCCTCAGATCCTCTCCTTCTTGCAAGCAGGGGTGGACAAGGGCCTGGCGGCCAGTTCCTTGAGGGTACAACTTGCAGCTCTTGCGTGTTTTCGAGGCAAGGTTCAGGGCCAGCTATTGGGGTCCCATGCTGATGTGAAGCGCTTCTTGCGAGCGGTGTTGCTTATGCGTCCTCCGTGCAGGGCTTTAGTTCCCTCGTGGGACTTGAATTTGGTGTTGAGGTCTCTGGTGGCTTCGCCGTTTGAACCCTTGGCGCAAGCTTCGTTGAAGGACTTGACGTTGAAGACGGTGTTTCTGGTGGCGATCTCGTCAGCTCGCAGGATTTCGGAGTTGCAGGCTCTTTCGTGTAGGAAGCCCTATCTGTCTTTCTCGGCCGACAAGGTGGTATTGCGACCGGTTCCCGCGTTTTTGCCTAAGGTAGTTTCGGCGTTTCACATGAATCAAGTGGTGTCTCTCCCGGTGTTTGCCAAGGAACGCGGTAAGCACGCAGATAACTCCTTGCACGCGTTGGATGTCCGTCGAGCGCTTCGCCGGTATTTGCAGGAAACGGCGTCCTTCCGTAAGTCCGATCGTTTATTTGTCGCCTTTGGTGGTCCGCGCAAGGGGGAAGCGGCATCTAAGTCTTCCATTTCCCGCTGGTTGAAAGAGGCGATTTCGTCGGCATACCTTTTACATGGCAAGATGGTTCCTGCCGGGCTTCGGGCTCACTCGACTAGGGCGCAGGCGGCGTCTTGGGCAGAAGTTAGCTTGGTGCCGGCGGTGGATATTTGTCGGGCGGCGACGTGGTCATCCTTGCACACCTTTTGGTAAGCACTATCGTCTGGATGTGCAGGCGGCGTCGGATGCGCGGTTTGGCTCTCGGGTGCTTCAGGCTGGACTAGCGAGGCCCTCCCGTTGAGATATACTGCTCTGTTACATCCTCTATGGTTCCGGGACTGGACTAGAGGGACGCTAAGGAAGAGTAAATTAGACTTACCTGCTAATTGTTGTTCCTTGCGGAACTCTAGTCCAGTCCCGGATCCCTCCCTGTCTCTAGGTTCTCGCTGCCAGCCAAGAAGATACAGTCATTATAGGAGTCTGCCAGGGTTTCTGTTCTCTATGCTTTTGGTCAGAGCTCCTCTGCTTGCAGCACGCCTTAGTTCCCTTTCGGGGCCAATTTGGAGGGTGAGCGGTGGCGCCTCTTGTTGCTTGTGTTTTGCGCAGGGGTCGCCACGGCTGTTCTGGTCCGCCTTCCCGTAGGCGGGAGATTGTTCATAAGAATTACAAAAAAAAAAAAAGATTTTCGCTAGTAGTGGGATCTTTAGGGTCAGGTTCCTTTTTTCCACTGTATGGTTATATCTACTTATTTGTTGCTCAGCTTAGTATGCTTTGTCAATAGGTACTGATGTGTGGGCGGTCCTTGGGGCTGCATATAGCTGGATGATCAAAGAGATGAAGATATTCAGTCTCCAAAGCTGCTGGTGGAGGTTCACAACTCTATGGTTCCGGGACTGGACTAGAGTTCCGCAAGGAACAACAATTAGCAGGTAAGTCTAATTTACTCATATAAGACAATGTAGGATGTCCTTCGGGGCTCAGATTTTTTGTGGAGGGACCGGCTCTCTCTCTGGGCCTGTGTGCACATTAAAAGATCAGGTTTGCATTCCAGCCTGTCTGTGTGTTTCCTTCTGTGGGTGAGCGAGAGAATGAAAGCATTTTCAGCTGCTTGGCTGCAACATTTGGCACCCTAGGTGGGACCCTATTAAATTAAACAAAAAGCCTCTCTCATCACACCCACGGTGGGAAGACTTCTGCTCTTGCAGCATCGGGCCTCCACCGGTCAGGGACCGGCCCCTCCAGGTGATTAACGGTCCTTGGCGCCACCGGGCCCCCTTTGTGCTCCGGAAAGACACCTTGACTCGTCTGGTCGGTTGGTCCCTGCGGCTGACCCCCCCGATTGAAAAACGGCTGGATAGACTGGCATCCAAACTCTCTCTGATCAGAGGTCTGGTGAGTACTACTGCCTTACTGTTTTACTGTTTTGGGTAGTTCTGTATTTCTGTATCTGGAAATTCTGGTAAAATCTGGTAAATTCTGTGAATCTGTATCGGCTTGATCACCCGCATGAGCAATCCGAGTAAGGGCCCCAGAGGCCCTGAAACCACTGCTCGTCCAGTCTGTGGGGAAAAGGGGGGGGGGGGCGCTTGTGAGCACCAAAAATGGTCGCAGTAACCTCGGGTACCTTAAAGCATTTTAAAGCGCTGCCAAAACTTCTTAAAATGACCAAAAACATTAGCACTTGACCAGGGCCGACCCGTCCTTTGAGCAAGAATGTTTTTGCACAGGGCCCCGCGTTTCAGGGGGCCCCGCGCAAAGAGTATTCTGCTTTTTATCAAAATTTAATTAAAAAAATAAAAAGCTGGCTGCTACCACTGCCGCTGCTGCCGCGGCAGAATGGAGTGTCCCGCGGGGCCCCCTCTGCCCGGCTGAGCCCCTCCCTTCCTCTGCGACGGCTGAGCCCCTCTCTCCCTCCCTCCCTCCCTCTGCGACGGCTGAGCCCCTCTGTGCCGGCTTTCAGATTCGCGAAGGGAGAGTGTCTTCCTCGCCTCTCTGTTAAGCCTGCAGGGGCAGATGGGAAATTTCCCATCAGCCCCTGCGGGCTTAACAGAGACGCGAGGGAGACACTCTCCCTTCGTGAATCTGAAAGCCGGCACAGAGGGGCTCAGCCATCGCAGAGGGAGGGACTCAGCCGGGCAGAGGGGGCCCCGCGGGATACTCCATTCTGCCGCTGCCGCGGCGGCAGTAGTAGCAGCCAGCTTTTTTTTTTTTTTTAATATTCCTTGAGCCGATGGGGGGGGGGGTTAGGACTGGTAATGGGCTATGGGGGGGCTAGGACTTGACTTGAGGTGGGCTGTGAGTTGATGGGGGGGGGTTAGGACTTGTAATGGGCTATGGGGGGGCTAGGACTGGAAATGGACTGGGGGGGTTAAGACTGGAGGTGGGCTGATGGGGTTAGGACTGGTAATGGGCTGTGGGCTGTTGGGGGGGTTAGGACTGGTAATGGGCTATGGGGGGCTAGGACAGGAAATGGGCTGATGGGGAGGGCTTAGGACTTGAGGTGGGCTGTTGGGGGGGTTAGGACTGGTAATGGGCTATGGGGGGCTAGGACTGGAAATGGGCTGATGGGGGGGTTAAGACTGGAGGTGGGCTGATGGGGTTAGGACTGGTAATGGGCTGTGGGCTGTTGGGGGGGTTAGGACTGGTAATGGGCTATGGGGGGGCTAGGACTGGAAATGGGCTGATGGGGGGGTTAACACTGGAGGTGGGCTGATGGGGTTAGGACTGGTAATGGGCTCTGGGCTGATGGGGGGGTTAGGACTGGTAATGGTCTATGGGGGGGTTAGGACTGATAATGGGCTATGGGGGGCTAGGACAGGAAATGGGCTGATGGGGAAGGGTTAGGACGAGGTGGGCTGATGGGGTTAGGACTGGTAATGGGCTGTGGGGGGGTTAGGACTGATAATGGGCTATGGGGGGGGGCTAGGACAGGAAATGGGCTGATGGGGTTAGGACTGGTAATGGGCTATGGGGTGGTTAAGACTGGTAATGGGCGGTGGGCTGATGGGGGCTGTCTGGTAATGGGCTATGGGGGGGTTAGGACAGGAAATTGGCTGATGGGGAGGGGTTAGGACTTGAGATGGACTGATGGGGTTAGGACTGGTAATGGGCTGTGGTCTGATGGGGGGGTTAGGACTGGCAATGGGCTATGGGGGGCTGACTGGAAATGGGCTGATGGGGTTAGGACTGGAAGTAGGCTGATGGGGTTAGGAATGGAAGTGGGCTGATGGGGTTAGGAATGGAAGTGGGCTGATGGGGGGTTAGGACTGGTAATGGGTTATAGGGGGTGCTTAAACTGAAAATGGGGTGATGGGGTGTTAGGACTGGAAGTGGGTTGATGGGGGGGCTAGGACTGGTATTGGGTTGGGGGGTTGCTAGGACTGGAAATGGGCTGATGGGAGGCTAGGACTGGAAATGGGCTGATGTGGGGACTAGAAGGGAATGGATGCTGGGTGAGGCTGGAACTAGAAGGGAGCTGATGTTGGGGGAGGATTAGAATGGGATGGGGCTGGGAGAGTAACATGGAGAGGGGAAAAATATTTTGTGTGGGAGGGATGAAAAATCTACAATTGGCCGGGTATTGGGAGAGTAAGTGGGGATTGAGGATGGAGGGGTAAAATTTGAGTGGATGAAATAGGAATGAGGAAAGAGCAAAAGGAAAAAGATTAGTATGTTAAAGCAGATGTAGAGAGAGAATGGAAAAAAACTAGGAGAGAAGAAAGGACAAATGGACAGCAGACGATGGACAGTTAGCAGAAGACACGAAGAAACCAGAAGAAAGTGGCTGGAGCAATTGCAGCTGAAAAAAAATGCACAAAAGGTAGAAAAATATCTCTTTATTTTGAATTTATTAATTGGAATATGTCAGCTCTGGGAAATGTGCATCATTAACATCTGCGCTTTGTTTAGTACAAGAGGAAATTAATTTATAGTTTTATTTCTACAGTGTTGTTGTACATTCCAAGTTTGGCTTTTGGGGTTCCCAGTTTAATTATTGTCTTCCTATTTCTAAATTGTGATTCCTTGTTTGGTGATGGTCTATGTTCTGCATGTGTAATTGAGCTGAGGTATTCTGTTTATGTAATTCCTATTTGACATTGCCACTTGTTCTCTTTCCCCAGTAGGTCATGTATTGTTATTCTCTGAAATGTATTGGTTTAATATTTGCAGTGTTTCCATTTGATAGGTAGAGTATGGTGCTTTGTGAGTCCTGGTAGTGCTGTTACGATACGGCGGGTTTGCTATGGGTTCTAAATGATCGAACAAAAAAGCTCCCAAATTAGTGATACCCAAATGATCTCTCCAAAAGAAATTATATCACCAAACCCCCTATGAAACTCACTCAACTTTTTTTGTTGGATAATACCGGAAAGGGATATGGACTGTCCCAGTCCATGTCCCTTTCCGGTATTATCCAACAAAAAAAGTTGAGTGAGTTTCATAGGGGGTTTGGTGATATAATTTCTTTTGATGGGTTCTAAATGGGCAGTGTTTGTAGTAGTTCCTAATGTGTCTGGCGGTTGGCACTGGATTATAGTAATGTAGAAATCTTTTAGTCTTTCTTTATCCATACACTCATTAAGAGGCATGTTTACTAAAAGTTAGTATATGGTAACATTATGCAAATATTTATGCAAATGAGGCCTCTTATACAAATGAGGCCCCGCACCCCCCTTGGGCCGCCCCTGCACTTGACCCCCTTAAGTGTGCCTTTCAAGCTGTTTATTAATAATTGCGCTGATCGCAATTCTCTGATGATCGGGGCGATTTATTTAGAGCCTACACACGCTGTCTCTAATGAAGCATACTTGGGAGCTTCTTTTGTGTTGCCATGTGCTCCTAGTGTTGGGGGCTTCTTTTGTGTTGCCATGTGCTCCTAGTGTTGGGGGCTTCTTTTGTGTTGCCATGTGCTCCTAGTGTTGGGGGTTTCTTTTGTGTTGCCATGTGCTCCTAGTGTTGGCTTCTTTTGTGCTGCCATGTGCTTGTGCTTCTAGTGTTGGCTTCTTTTGTGCTGCCATGTGCTTCTAGTGTTGGGGGCTTCTTTTGTGCTGCCATGTGCTTGTGCTGCCATGTGCTTCTAGTGTTGGGGGCTTCTTTTGTGCTAGTGATCCTGGAGCTCCATCTAGTGGACATTAGAAAAATAGCTAGCTATATTTCTCATATTACTATTATCCTCATGGTAAAAGTTAAATCCTATGCTACAGCTAGAGAGAGTGTGTGTAATGTGTATTTGTAACAGCGGCTACTGAGGAAAGAGAATGTATGAGTATTCACTGCTGAGATGTCTCTGTTTTCTGTTTTCCCTCTTTCTTTTTCCCTTTGTGGTCCTGTGTGTTTTGTGCAACCAAACTCTGCCTGTTACCTGGATTATATTGTATATTGCGTTTTCCTGAATTGAGATTAGATTAGAAGATCTATATTGTAATATTACATTTCCTGAATTGAGATTAGATTAGAAGATCTATATTGTAATATTGCATCTTCCTGAATTGAGATTAGATCAGAAGATTCACATTGTATACTGCATTTAGTCATTGAACTAGAATTAGAGCATGGGGTCAGGAAAGTCAAACGTGCAAACGCCCCTATCTACCAGGGGAGGGACTCTCCAGATATTCCTCCACGCCCCCTCCCTCTGCTTCAACCCCTTGTCCCATCCGCACCACTGCAGGATCCGCCCATAGCTGAAGGGTCAGGAAGACCTCCTCTTGGGGTGGGTAATGCCAGATTTAGGGAAGATTCTGCAGATTCCAGCCCCTCATCTTCAGATTCCCCTCCCACATCCTCCACCCCTCCCACTCCTGGTACCACCTCCAGTGCCACCATCTCCTCCCCTGAGAGCACACAGGCTGAGCTTGAATCGTCCACCCCGGTGGCCCACCGCCTGCGGTCGCATGATCTCCAAATGCCACTACGACAAGTACAGGGGCTCCCATACCTTGATGCTGCTGGGCGTGTGGCAGTGGGACCATCCAGCCTGATTTATGTCCCTTTCTCCACCACGGACCTGTTGAATTGGAAAACCCACTATGCCTCCTACACGGGAGCAAGACCAGCATGATGCTTTCCCGCCTCCACCGGGACCAGCCATCGAAGGCCTTGCAACTATGGAACATTATAACTCAGATGACTACTAGGCCAGACCGGGCTCCAAGTTTCTGTTGGGTTCCCAGGAGCCTATGGTCAACATGAACTTGGGGGACCGGAAAATGCAATTCATGGTCGATACCGGAGCAACACACTCAGTGGTCACCCAACAAGTGGCCACGATCTCCTCCCAATCAGTAACTATTGTGGGAGCCACAGGGGAGAGGGCCCAGAGACCTTTTCTGCAAAACCGCACGTGCCAGTTGGGGGGACGGACCTTTTCTGCAAAACCGCACGTGCCAGTTGGAGTGGAGGAGTGGCCTAGTGGTTGGGGCAAGGTACTTCAGGCCGGAAGGTCAGGGGTTCAAATCCCACTAGAGGACAGCAACCTTGGGCCGGAAGGACTTGGGTTTCTAGTCCCACAGGTGCTCCTTGTGGTCTTGGGCAAGCCACTTAACCCTCCATAGCCCATGTTCCCTGTAAAATAGTTATCTCCAAGATATAATGCCCTGTTCAATGTAATTTCAGTTTGTTCAATGTAAACCGCACTGATGCAGAATAGCGCGGTATATAAGAGAATGTAAATAAATAAATAAATAAAATAAATCACTCACCATTCCTGTATATGCCTGAATGTCCTATACCCCTGCTGGGTCGGGATGTTCTGGCAAAACTCCAGGCCCAAATCTCATTCAGGCCTGACGGCCAGGCTGAGCTTGAAATGCCCAGCCTGGGCCCAGCAGTTTTGGTACTGTCCGTCCCCCGAAAAGAAGAAGAATGGCGGTTATATGAGGACAGGCCCAAATCTGATGTGGCTACCCTGGATACATGGGAATCAGTGCCCCCTGGAGTATGGGCTGAAGGAAACCCCCCCCGGAATGGCCATCAACATCCTTCCCGTATGCATTGAAATGAAGCCGGGAGCTTCCCCGGTACATGTGCGACAATACCCGCTGCCGCGGGCAGCTGTGGAAGGAATTCATCATCATCTGGTGCAGCTACTACAGCATGGTATCCTGCGGCCCTGCCAATCGGCATGGAACACTCCTTTGCTGCCAGTCCGAAAACCTGGAACCACCGACTACCAACCCGTTCAAGATCTCCGTCGTGTCAATGAGGCCGCTGTGACTTTGCATCCAGTAGTACCAAACCCTTATACACTGTTGGGCCTCATCCTGGGGACTGCTTCACACTTCTCAGTACTGGACCTAAAAGATGCCTTCTTTTGTATACGCCTGGCTACTGCAAGCCAGCACCTGTTTGCCTTCGAGAAAGAGGATCCTGCTACTGGCAGGAAGTCCCAAGTTACCTGGACTCGCTTACCACAAGGATTCAAGAACTCCCCTACCATTTTCAGCACAGCACTGGCCCAAGACCTTGCTAGTTTTCCCCGGGGGAGCCCGGCAGACGAGTACTTCTGCAGTACGTCGATGACCTGCTAATCGCTGCTGACTCTGAGGCTGAATGTATACTGGCAACCACAGAGCTTCTCCAACTCTTGCACGATGCGGGTTACCGAGCTTCAAGGAAAAAGGCTCCGTTATGCCAGTTGGAAGTGAAGTATCTGGGATTCCATCTGTCAAAAGGAAGCCGACGGTTGGGGAGCGAGAGGAAGGAAACAGTGTGCCGGATCCCTGTGCCAACAACCCGCAAGCAAGTACGTGCTTTTCTCAGGACCGCTGGGTACTGTCGTATCTGGATTCCCAACTTCGCAAAGATTGCGAAGCCCCTCTATGAATCCACAAAGGGCCCAGAGAAGAGCCCCCTTGAATGGGGTCGAGACCAACTGCAGAGGCCTTCGAACATTTGAAAAGGGCATTACTGTCATCACCAGCCCTAGGCCTTCCGGATGTTACCAAGCCTTTCACCCTCTATGTACACGAAGCAGCAGGAACAGCTTTGGGGGTCTTGACCCAACAACTGGGGTCTTGGCCGCGGCCAGTCGCCTACCTGTCTAAACTGCTGGATCCAGTGGCCAAGGGATGGCCACCTTGCCTGAGAGCAATAGCAGCAACAGCCTTGTTGGTGGAAGAGTCTGATAAACTATCCATGGGCCAAGACCTTTTAGTCACCGTCCCACATTCGGTCCAAACATTACTGGAGCATAAAAGAAGTCACTGGTTCACCAGCTCCCGGATGTTGAAATACCAGGGCATGTTATGGGGAAATCCCAGAGTGCAGATAACTACCAGCCTGCTACATTCCTGCCTGTTGGCCCGGGACCACCTGATCACGACTGCCTGGAAGTGATGGATACAATCTTCTCCAGTCGCCCTGATCTGACAGATGTGCCATTAAGCAATCCGGATGAGACCTACTTTGTAGATGGAAGCAGTCTGGTGTTGGAGGGCCGCAGGTGTGCGGGGTACGCGGTGGTGACGATGGAAGTAATAGCCGAAGCTCAGCCTTTGCCCCCTGAAACTTCCGCACAGAAGGCGGAACTCATAGCCCTGACCCAATACACCCCTCTGCGGCTTGCCTCCAGTAATACTGCCCTCTACCGCCCCTAGTGGTTGAGGTCTCACTTAAAAAGGGGGGAGTGAGGCAGCCATGAGGTTTAGCTGTGGGTATCCCTTCCCCCAAGCCATGAGGTTTTACATAGTGATCAGCTTGCTAAGAGAAGACATAAAAGTTTCAGTAGGCACCCTTCCCCACCCCCCTCCAGGCCTGAGCACAATACCCCCTTGCCCAGAAATCAGCAGACCAGAGCATACCGGTTTGGACAGGTCACCCAGGCACCTTCCCTAGGGGCTGCTGATTGGTGGACAGGAAATACCTGAGACGAATGAGATTGTAGAATGAGTTTAAAAATGTACTGTATATAAGACAATGTAGGACGTCCTTCGGGGCTCAGATTTTTTGTGGAAGGTACCGGCTCTCTGTCTGGGCCTGTGTGCACATTAAAAGATCCTGTTTGCATTCCAGCCTGTCTGTGTGTTTCCTTCTGTGGGTGAGTGAGAGAATGAGAGCATTTTCAGCTGCTTGGCTGCAACAATGGGATGCATGCCCAGTAAAGTTTCTAGATTTTTCTTGGCTTGGGAGAGCAGCAGGCAAGATTGGGAGATGTGTGATGATGTGACCCGCAGTGTGTCTGTATTATGATGAGGCTTCAGGGAAACCCCCGTTACAGGTAAGCAGTCTTGCTTTCCCTATCCCCAGAGTGGCGGCTTGCAGTATAAGTGTGCACCTGAGGCAGTGGAGGGTTAAGTGACTTCTTGTGGGTCACAAGGAGCAGCCCCTGGATTCTCTGCAGTTGCCAGTGCAGGCTCAGATGTAGCAGCGAACGAACCTCACATTGTTTTCTACTCACACTGCTTGTCTGCTCTCTTTGTAGGCCCTGGACCTTCACTCCTGCCCCAAGCCCATTGTGTTTCTCTTACACACCTTTTTATCGGCCAAAGTGACTCGCATGGGCCTGCTGGTGTAGGTGCTGCATAGTGCTTTGTCTACATTATATCAGATGGCTGTGGAAAGACCAAACACAGAAGAAACATGGACATAAAATGATGACACCTGCATCCCAGCCTTGGGCAGCTGACCCCAGCTCTGTTTCACCCTATGGACTGCACTGATGGACTAATAGTAGACCTGCGGGCATACAAATGGATGTGGGATTTAATGTCCAAGGAGTCTCTCTCTTTCCTGGAAGTAGAAGGTCATGAGACTTGTCGGCTTCCTTCCTCTCTGTGCTGTATGTATGGAAAGGAAGGCTGGGCAAACACTTAAGCCATTATTGCTTACCAAATGTGCCTTTCTATTTCAGCAGGGTGGAGTGTTGCATCTCCACAGGGACCATGGGGGGGGAGGGGGGCAGCAGTGGAATTTCAGGGGCTGATATGCTGCAGTGAGTGAGGGGTTTGCCTCAAGTAGGAGCTTCCACTGCTGTCCTTCAGCTTTTGTTGCAGGCACAATGCCCTGAGACTGTTACCCAGAGCCTGCAGCCACTAACCCCATCTCTGCCTTGCTAGGAAGTATATCGGCATTGTTACTTAGAAGAGAGCTATGTATCGAGAGGTGCTCAGACACACGACCCCACAGCGCAGCTTTCCCCTTCAAACCACACACATGCCTTGTTAAAATGCTAGAGTGAAGCCACTTATGCTGGGGGAGGGAGAGTCCTGAAGTACTTAATTAAGCACATCAGGTCTTCCTTTGTCTCCTGTCCTGAAATGGGAAGAATCCTCTCCTCCAAGCTGTAGCAAGACTGCAGTTGAAATACTGCATGAACTTTGTAGCTGTGTGTGCAAGGCAGGGCTAATAGGCCTGTCTCAGCTTGTTCACACCTTTTAATTACTTCTGTTCTTGGCTGGGGCTTAATGTCATATTTCAAGATCATCACAGCTTGCTATAAATTACTGCTATTTCTGATTTCAATTATCCGGAACAGATCCTGGTATCTGTTCAGTGTTGCCTAAACCATCAGGCAAGACTAGGCAGTCTCTGAGGGGTGGGGGGGCAACGTGCAGGAGCACTCACAGCCAACTCAAGAGACCATCAGCAGGGAGAGCGTGTCACATATACCCACAAAGCAAAGCTTTAAGAGTACAATGTCCACTTATGCATTTTTACAGGATTGTTGTGAGAAGTTTGCTGTTGGGATGATGATGATGGTGGGGTGAGCATAAGGCTGAAGGTTCGTCTGTGGTGCCCAGTACACTTGCAATGTTCATGTTTCTGTTGCACATTGATATCCTACAGCCTGAGGGCCTACAGTGGGCACTGTGTTCTCTCGAGGTTTGTCAGTTGCTCATGCTTCTTATCTGGTCCCTGCTGGCCTCTTCTTTGAGTTAAATACTGTATAAGTACTGCCAGAGCAGCCCTGCAGTGTGGGGGCTGCTAGTCAAGAAGGGGCCCAGTGATCCATCAGGTACAGTGGTGGTAATTTTCTGAAGAGACCGGGGCCTGGCAACCCACAGACCCGAGGGCAGCAGCTTTCACTGATATATTACAGTGGAGCAGGGGCTTCTCAGCTCCAGTGCAATCCTGTGTAGGAAATGCATGCAAGGGCCGGGATTGCAGCAAGGCCTTTCAGCTTTTGCTGGCTGAGATGTCTTATGCTGGATTTTGACATCTTTAGAATAAATCTCCCAGGGCCCATTCTTAAGATACCTGCCGTAGCCTAGATCTTTGCATTAAAGTGAAACAAGCTGGGCAGGGGCCTTGAGGGATTTAGGTGGGTAATAAGATATCCTTATTGATTGGAAGGCAATTCTGGATCATGAGAGCATATCCCTCATTCCCCGCCCCAGATCAGAGAATGGCCCCTGTTGCTGGGGGATTGAGGGCAAGGGATCTTTTACAGATGTTTAGCCTGGAGACATGTAAATTAGACTTACCTGCTAATTGTTGTTACTTTAGGAACTCCAGTCCAGTCCCGGAATTTCTGGGATACAGGTTCTCTCTGCAGCTTGGAGACTGAATAATCACACAGTTGTGATGTCACCACTATAACCTCCTTGGTGATCTCCTCCCATCTTCAGTTTACTATTGACAAAGCAGACTTATAGAGCAACAATTAAGCATACAAATAGTCATGTTAGTCTATAATAGATCTCTTAAATTTACCTCTCTGATAAGCATTTAATCACTATTCCTCTCTTTTTTTTTTTTTTTAATACTTATACCTTTAAAATTGTTTAAAACTCTTGCCCTTCATCTCTATATACCAAAAATAAAAGAAATGACCTGATGAAGAACACATTTATAAACTTCAGGCTATCACTTAAATTTAAACGCATAGAAGGGAGGAATGCGGGACTGGACTGGAGTTCCTAAAGTAACAACAATTAGCAGGTAAGTCTAATTTACATTTACTTTACGTCACTCCAGTCCAGTCCTGGAATTTCTGGGATATACCAGAGCAGTAACATCTAACGGGTGGGTCCCGCTAATGCAGCCTGAAGCACTGCCGACCCAAAACAAACATCTTTTTGTGCATGTAAATCTAACCTATAATGCTTTACAAAAGAATTAAGTGACGACCAAGTAGCCGCTTTACAAATTTCTATAGGCGGCACCAAACTATGTTCCGCCCATGACGCGGCCTGTGCCCGTGTTGAATGCGCTCTAAGTCCTTCTGGAACTGGTTTACCTTTCAATATGTATGATGATGATATGGCCTCCTTGAGCCATCTAGACATGGAAGCCTTTGAGGCTGACTGACCCTTCCTTGCATCTGCGAATAGAACAAATAACCTATCTGTCCTTCTGAAATTCTTTGTTCTTTTCAAATATATCTTCAGCGCCCTACGTATATCCAATAAGTACAATTGATTCCCATCACCTTCCTTTTGAAATACTGGTAATGATACCTCTTGATTCATATGAAAAGCTGATACTACCTTAGGTAAGAAGGAAGGAACTGGCCTTAACACAACCTTTTCCTTATAAAAGGTCAGAAAAGGTTTCCTACAGGATAACGCTTGCAATTCTGAAACTCTTCTTGCCGAAGCAACAGCTACCAAAAAGAATACTTTAAGCGTAAGATCTTTCAAAGATGTTCTAGACAACGGTTCAAAAGGTTCTTTTACCAGAGCCTGTAAAACTAAATGAAGGTTCCAAGAAGGAACTTGCAGCCTACATGGAGGTCTTAATAATGTAACCGCTCTCAAAAATCGTTTTACATCTAGGTGTATTCCAATCGATTTTCCCTTTACTTTTCCTCTGTAGCACGCTAAACCTGCCAGCTGAACCTTTAAAGATGACGGAGCTAAACCTTTATCAAAGCCTTCCTGCAAAAATGAAAGAATTTGTGGAATAGAAGCCTTTAACGCCTCAATCAACCTCTCCTTACACCACCTCTCAAATATTCTCCATGTACGAATATATGCTAAAGAAGTAGACCTCTTTCTTGACCTTAACAAGGTAGAGATTACTGCAGAAGAGTAACCTCTTGTCCTCAATCTTGCCCTTTCAAGAGCCAAGCCGTAAGCGAAAATCGATCCACTTGAGGCATATATAGTGGTCCTTGACTCAGTAGATCTCTCCTTTGCGGCAAACACCAAGGACGGTCTATCAATAATCTCATTAGATCCGCATACCAAGGACGTCTTGGCCAATCCGGGGCTATTAATATTACTCTTCCTTTGTGAGATTCCACCCTCCGAAGAACTCGACCTATCAATACCCACGGAGGGAACACATACAACAGTTGGCCTTCCGGCCAATTTTGAACTAGTGCATCTAGGCCCTCCGACATTCTTTTTTGCAGACAGAAATGTTGCCATGAGATCCATTACTGGAGTTCCCCATCGCCTTACTATTGCTTGAAACACCTCGTGATGGAGATTCCACTCCCCTGGATCTACCTTCACTCGACTCAAGAAATCGGCCTGCAAATTGTTTATCCCTGCAACATGGTTCGCCGATATCGCTTCTAAATTTTCCTCGGCCCAGAGGAACAAGCTTTCCGACTCCTCTTCCAGAGCAGCACTGCCTGTGCCTCCTTGACGATTGATGTAGGCTACCGCCGTCGCGTTGTCTGACAGGACAAGAACAGCTTTCCTGTGAATGAGACTCTGAAATGCCTGTAGCGCCAAAGACACTGCTCTCAATTCCAACCTGTTTATTGACCACAGTTTCTCTTGCACGGTCCATTGGCCTTGAACAAATTGTCTTTCGCAATGTGCACCCCAGCCCTTTAGACTGGCGTCCGTCGTAATCTGAATCCATACTGGAAACTGCAACTGCATGCCTATTTGCAATACTTCGGGCTTCAACCACTAATGCAGAGCCTGACGGGTTTCCAGTGGACAGGGTAAAATCTCCGACATTGGACTCCTTTGATGCGACCACCTTCTTAGTAGTGCTCTCTGCAATGGATGCATATGAGCCCTCGCCCACGGCACCAGTTCCAAAGTTGCTGCCATGGTACCTAGCAACTGGAGATAATGCCACGCTGTGGGATTCTTTCTTTTCAAAAATTGCCGCACCAGATTCATGACTGCTAACACTCGAGATTGTGGTAAGAAAACTCTTCCTGCCTTCGTATCGAATCGAGCGCCTAAATGTTCTAGATTTTGGGACGGTACTAACTTGCTCTTTCTCATATTCACCACCCAACCTAGGCTTTGTAACAATTCTACCACTCTTCTCGTTGCTAACCTGCTTTCGCTCTCTGACTTTGCTCGTATCAACCAATTGTCCAGATAAGGATGAACTAATATTCCCTCCTTTCGCAAGGCCGCTGCCACCACCACCATTACCTTGGTAAATGTCCTTGGAGCTGTCGCCAACCCAAATGGCAGAGCCCGAAATTGGTAATGGCCCTTTGGAACGGCAAATCTTAAGTACTTTTGGTGTTCTTGACGAATTGGAATATGAAAATAGGCCTCTGTCAAATCGAGAGATGTAAGAAACTCTCCTTTCCTTACTGCCATAATCACTGATTTTAACGTTTCCATACGAAAATGTGTTACTCGAAGATAACGATTCACTCCTCGAAGATCCAACACCGGTCGGAAGGAACCTTCCTTCTTTGGAACTAGAAAATATATTTAGTATCGACCGAACCCTCGCTGATTTAATGGTACCGGTACAACTGCTTCTAGTTCTAAAAGCTTTTGTAAGGTTTGGCGTATCGCGATCTCTTTGCAGTGCGCTTTGCAAGGAGATTGAAGAAATAGATCGAGTAGCGGACGCTGGAACTCTAGAGCATATCCTTTCTGTATTATTTCTAAGACCCATTGATCTGACGTGATTTGTGCCCAGGCAGGATAATATTTGTGTAGTCTGCCTCCTACAGGAACAAAATCTGCCTGGACAATCCTTATGTCATTGTGCTTTTCTTGTGTTAACACTGGAAGAAGAGGCTGTGAACCCCCTTCCTGCGCCACGAAAATTTCGAAATCCTTGAGACCTATAATACTGACGCCCTCTTTGCATTTGACCGAAACAAAGAGAACGGAAGCGCCAAAAGTCCCTATACTGACCTCTATAGGTCTGAATCGGGCGACCGAGCCTTTGCCTATCCTCAGGGAGTTTGCCACCTTTGCAGTCTCCCAAATCCTTTACCAACTTTTCCAGATCCTCTCCAAAAAGGAGTTTACCTCTAAAAGGTAGCTTAGAAAGTCTTGCCTTTGAAGAAGTATCTGCCGCCCAGGTTCGCAGCCACACATGTCTTCTAGCTGCAACCACTGAGGCTATTCCTTTTGACAATGCTCTGATCAGATCATAGTGAATGTCAGCTAAATATGCTGCACCCGTCTCTAATTTAGATGCCTCCTCCGAAGATGTTCCTTCTATGTTTGAATGTAAACTTTGTGACCATCGTAAACACGCTCTAGCTACCCATGCTCCACAAATCGATGCTTTAACAGATAATGTGTTTATATCAAAAATTTGTTTCAAAAGTGTGTCCAATTTCCTATCATAACTATCTCTTAAAGCTGCACCGCTTTCAATTGGAATAGTAGTCCTTTTGGTAACTGCCGATACCGCTGCATCAATCTTAGGTGGAACAAATAACTCACAATCCTCCTCTTGTAAAGGATACAAAAGTGTCATAATTCTAGATCCTCTTAATGCAGCCTCAGGAACATTCCATTCCTGCTGAATCATTTCTTTTACCACTCTATGTAGTGGAAAAGCCCTTTGTGTTTTCCTGACCGCTTGCAACAACGGATCTTCCAATTCCAGATTCTCCATCTGCTCTGGCAACGAAATATTTAAAGTTTTAAGAGTTTCCTCAATTAATGCAGGCAACTCCTCCCTACGAAAAACTCTTATAATTCTTGACTGGTCCTCTTCTTGATCCACCAGTTCTCCTTCTTCCAGCTCTTCTTCAATATCATCATCAAGGTCAGAATGAACCTCCTGAGATGATATTGAAAAATTCTTTGCTAATCTAGATCTTTTAGTAGGAAGTGTAGCTTCATCTAATTTGAGAGAAGCAGCAATATGCTTCTCTCCCAAATTAGAAACCAGTGGCAAGTCAACAAGCTTATGATCATCTGCCAAAGTCTTTTGAAGAAGGGAAATAAACTGTTTTGAAAATACTGCTGCTATACTTGAAGATAAATTTGACAGATCTGCAGCAAGAGTTACAGGTATATCAGGCCTTGAAGAAGGACCCGGTATAGGTTCAGACAAAAGCTGCGGTGGAGACTCAACATCTCTCTCAGAAGATAAATGTTTCTCCCTCTCTGCAGTGTTATTTACAGCACTTTGCAGATCTGCACTATGTTGGGCACAATGTTTGCAAACCCCTGATTCTAGAGATATTCCTTTCCTAGAACTACAGACCAAACATTGTGGTTTTGCAGGCATCCTACCACAAATTAATAGGTTCCTATTATCTTTTAAAATAAAAATAAATTATCATTTAGTTTAAAGAAAGCCGCCTCTATTATGGTAATTTAAAAGTGCCTCAGTTGTGAAACGCGCCTGACGCTCGAGCTGTAAATTCTAAACTGTCACAGAAACTATCCCAGCTTAGCAACCTTTATAGCTGTATCGTTTTAAAAACCAAAACCTCCAAAATACTTCCTTACATCCCCGGGTTTAACAAAAGAGTCTTTATGGCGCTCGCTAAAAAACCCGGAAATAAAATAAGAAAAACATCAATCAGCAGTTCAGCCCCTGCCGTTGCGATACTTCTTAACCCTTAATTAAATTGACGCTTCAAATATTTGCCGTGTAAAGACAAAAAATATTTGAAATAGATCAACTTTACCTTTCACCCGCAAAGATTTCTAGCTCCTTACTTGTTTCTTTACAGTTCCTCTCCTAACAACTGTAGGATCGGGAACTGCGATGCTTCTTGAATGGAATTAAAACGGCGTTTCAACTGTAGCCGCGCAGAGGCAGAGATTTTAAATAGACAAACTTTACCTTTGATCTGTAAAGTTTCCTCAAGTGCCTTACTTGTTTGTTTACCGCTCCTCTCCTAATAATGTAGGATCGGGAGCTTAAATAAATCTCAAACTCAGCGATCTCTGCGGCTGAAAGAAACTCCTCCCCCAAACCAAAGAGAGGGAGGGCATGAGCTAGTTTTAAAGGTATAGCACTCTAATAACTAAATCCTTCTCTTTTCACTGTTTAACTTCTTTTAAATGAAATAAATAAATATCCTTAATTGCTCCTCTGTAGAGCCACATCTAGGCTCTTAGAACTTCAAGTTGCTTGGAGACTGAATAAACTGAAGATGGGAGGAGATCACCAAGGAGGTTATAGTGGTGACATCACAACTGTGTGATTATTCAGTCTCCAAGCTGCAGAGAGAACCTGTATCCCAGAAATTCCGGGACTGGACTGGAGTGACGTAAAGTAACCAGAATTTAAACTTGCATCACTGGCTCTTTCCAAAGGTTGGTTTGTTTTGTGGATTTTTTTGGGTGTTGTGACAGAAATAGCGCCTTAAGGCCAGGGATGTTAGGTCTTACTAGTAACTCATAAGATGTCAGTGAGCTTGTAATGTAGAACTGTAAACTACATCTTGGGCCATGCTCCTTCTCTCTCTCTTCACTAGAGCAGACTTGCAATGTTCTGTAACTCTGCAGCCTCTTATGGCCGTCATTGCCCATTTTCTTGCCACTTTCTGACCTTATGATAGTGCAGTTGCAGAATTGAGCTGCTTTCCTCTACCTCCAGCAGCAGACCAAAGCCCATGCATGTGAAAGTCACGGCCCCTCTGCTCTGCGGCTGCTTGTTGCCTCTCACTTCTGGAGTCTGCTTTTTCTCAGCACCTTTCTTCGTGTGTGTGTGTGTGTGTGTGTGAGGCTCGGCCTTAGCTTCTTGATGAAAGCCACCTAGAATCTTTTCAGGGTCTAGTATGGAAAGCTTCATCTGTCCCACTGCAGTACCTAAAGGCCGTCTTCAGTTTGGCCCTGCCCGCATATGATCTGGCCGATATTTGATCAGATGTAGTCTATCTTTGGTTTTGTAAGGAAAATCAGTGGTGAAATGCTGGTATTTTGATAGCGTTTCAAAAAGAAAAAATAAGAGCTCTCCAAGTTTTTAATGCTTTATAATAAAAAGGACCGCAGTTAATGATGGCAGCTGATTTACAGCGGCATTCAGTTTAAAAGTCTGACAAAAATTCATCAAAAAATAAAAAGTGAGTTTGTCTCAGGTTTATTTGGGATACACATTGAGTATCAGGATTATTGTATATCACTGATGTGAATAGGGAAGTCATACAGAGTTTGGGTCACACATAGCGTGTCTCACCCCAACAGAAGCAGGTTTCCACAGTTTTCCCCCATACACAAACACAATTTAGGCCTGTTCCATTAAATTTTCAGAGGGTTATGCTGGCCCCCGCCAGACATTTTCAACCCCTTATATATAATTATTTTTCTAAATTCTGTTGGGTTGGATACAGTACTAAAGAAGAAAGAATTGATGGTTATGAGCTCATCGAAGAGACTAACGTGTGGCAGGAGGCAATGCGGCCAGATCATATGCGAGCAGGGCCATAACTTGTCTAAACTTCTTTTAAACCCAGCTACGTTTCTAAGATAAAATAAAATAAGAACAGACATTGCTGTTCTCATTTATCTCCCTGCAGAAGTGAGTAAATGTGGAGCCTATTATCTGTCGCTGAGAGGTGGCTAGGATGGTTTAAAATTAAACTCTGGAAGAATCTTTCTCAATGGGCTGTTTTCCTTGGCATTCCACAGGGAAACACATTTTGGCCACATGAAATCTCATTGCAAAGACCATGCAGCAACAACTGCTATTATTTTATTATTTATTTATTTATTTAAATCTTTTTTTATACCGTGCTCTTTAGAATCAGGGCGGTTTACAAATAACATTAATTTGTACAATCCAGGCTGAAACATGCATTGAACTTTACAGGTAATACAACTTGGGTTTCAACAGGGATAACTATATACAAGTCAAGTAATTGTATCAATGGATATGGTTATGTCAACATGACAGATAGGGAGGGTGTGCTGGGTTATGTCATCATGACGGACAGGGAGGGTATGCTGGGTTATGTCATGTCACCGGTATGAGAGTAATGCTGAAGGAAAAGGTGGTGCTTTAGAGCCTTCCTAAATTGTGCAGGGTCAGAAATAGGTCGGATAGTGGTAGGGAGTGTATTCCAAAGTGTAGGTGCGTAAAACACAAAGGCTCTGTTCTTTGTCACGAGGGAGCATTTTGTTATCGCGTTGGGGACAGCGAGTGTGTTATCAGCGACTGATCTTCTGGCTCTATTCTGAGGAGTGGGGTGGACAAGGTCTGTGAGGGAGGTGGAGGATAGTCTGTTAAGGGCTTTGAAGGTGAGCCTGCAGTGGATAGGAAGCCGATGGAGGTGTTGCAAAATAGGAGTTATGTGGTCTCTTCTGGAGGCTCCATGCAGGATGCGGGCAGCGGCATTCATTGCCAGTTGTAGTGGGTTAAGTGTGCTCTTAGGGAGACCATGCAGAATGGCGTTGGCGTAGTCGAAGTGGGGGGGTTACAAGGGCTTGAAAGATCGTCCAGAAATCAGCAGGCTCCAGTAGGGGACGTAGGTGGTGAATTGTACGTATCTTGTGGTAGATTGCCTTGATGGTGTTGCTTATATGTGCTTTCATGTCGAGCTGCTGGTCTAGGGTGATACCCAAGTAGCGGATGGTGGGCCTACTCGGGAGCTCTGCGTCTCTCATCTTAATTGAAGCTGGAGGGGTAAAAGATTGATTTCTTGTGATAAATAGGACGTCCGTCTTATTGAAGTTGATTTTGAGGCTTTGCGTGCGGAGCCAGTTAGTAACAGCGTCAAAGCAGCTCATTAATGACGAGAAGTCAGGCTGGTCAATAGAGAATGGTGTGAACAGCAGTACATCATCAGCATACACAAGGTTATTAAGCTTGGTCTTACCTTGCAGCTGATGTAGGCTTATAAGATAGATAAACCATAGACCTCAGGCTTGCAGCCCTGAACAGTGGGACCCAGGGGAGTGCTGGCTTCTGTTTCGGGTATGGTGAGTACCAGCCCATAGTGCCTGTTCCCTCTTTCCCCATTTTCACTTTCTCTTTGTCCTTTTAAATTCTATGTTTGAAGTTGTGTCATTGTAGATTTTCACTCTTTCCTATGTTTCAGCTATTTCTTGCCATTTCATTTGAAAAGTCAGTAATTAAGGCCATGTTTCCCAAACCTGTCCTGGGGATATTCACAGTGAATATGCATGAGATCATTTAACATAAGCTACTTGATCTTGTGCGTAGTTCTGACTAGGGTGAAAGCCGCATCTGGCTGTGGTAGTGCCAGGACAGGCATGGGAAGCTCTGTACAGACGCAGTGCTGTGGGGAATGCTACCCCCTGTGGCTACTGGCCCAAATGTGTTATCCACAGGTTCCGGTCTGTTTGGCCTTGCCTGGTGAGCTTTTAGCATGCAGCTCCCTTGGTACACCCTGGGAGGCCCCCTGAAGGAGAACTGCAGCAGTTTTTCGCTCTCTTCTTTGCTGCCAAAGGTTATGAAGTTAAATGTTAAGATTGTTAGCTGGACTCTGTCTCCCATGCTGAGTAAGAGCAGCACATTCAGGCTTTTCAGCCTCTTCCCCCCTCCCCCCATAAAAGGAAGATGGGATTGAGGTGTTTTACCTAACACGTCCCAGAGCCCCTATTTCTAGCTTGGACTCTTGTCTTTCATGTTAAAATGAAATCCTTAAGGGTCTCTGTACTGAAGAGAGACTCTATCTGCCAATGGACTGTATAATGTGCTGGCAATAGCCGGCTGGAGGCTTGCATATACAGGGAGAGGAATGGCCAGCAGGAAGGAGGAGGCGATGGTGCCTCTGGTGAGACCTCGTTGGAATGCCATGAGCAACCACTGTCAGAAGAGTAGCTAATAAAATGGGTAGAGGTATTTGTTATAAAGCATGGGGAGAAAACACAAAAAAACAATAATTATTAAATCTAAAACAATTTCTGGCATCTATTAAAAGTCAAGTAGATTATAAACATGTACTAGAAGGCTATCATGGCCATGTTTCAGGCATTAGCCTGCATTTAGGAGGTTATATGTATGTGATGCACGATGCTCCTTGTGGGCTTGGGCAAGTCATGTACAGTAACTCTCCATTGCCTCAGGTACAAATTGAAAGCCCTCCAGGGACAGGAAAATAACCACTTTACCTGGATATAGCTCACTATCTCCAGAAACAAGCAGGAATGTAGTCTTCACATATGGGTGATGTCTGTACCGATACAGCCCACACAGAAACACTCCCTAGCGGCCAATAGGAAAGCTTTTGGGAGCACTCCACTGCACCTGTGCAACTGCCTTCCCACCTTCCCAACTCCTTCTCTTTAGTTCTTTGTTTTCTGCAGAGCCAGCAGGAAGCAAATCCTGTCACCGCAGGAAAACTTTTCTCTTTTTCTGGATAGCGCCTTTGCCTTCCTGTCGACACCGTAAAAGACATCGCTGGTTCCCCTTTTCTTTTACTTCTTCTTAGTTTCTTTAAAAAATAAAACACTTGGGTGTTGATGCCCTTGTTAGGCCTTTAACGTCTGCCATAGCCTTGAAGGCATGGAGAAACCAACTAGTGGTTTCAAGAAATGTTCTAATTGTGCCAGCACCATTTCAGCAATTGACTTACATGACTGGTGCTTAAAATGCCTCAGCCAAGACCACCAGCCAAAAGACTGTTCCCTTTGTCAAAAAATGACACTGAGAGGCCTACAGAACCGGGCTTCTAAATTTGGAGCACTCTTCGCTTGGATGCGGTATCGATGGCTTCCACTTCGTCGAGGGCCTCATCATCCGCTCATGGATCTCAGGTATCTTTGAAGTCCAAACACAAGGCTGCATCGAAGTCTAATACTACCTCCAGGGGGAGGTCTTACGCAAAGCATCAAGACCCCTCCGGTGTTGCCTTGGAGGTGAATCAGCCTGCTAAACAGCCCCAGTGGAAGGCCCTGTACTCCAAACCCATCAAGGGGTCCCAGGATGTTCCCAAGACCTCAACTTCTGGAGAGCTTCTGGTGCCATGCTCTGGGACGGTAGCACAAATACCCATTACCGATACCCAAGCATTGGCAACCTTGATAGACCAGCACATACTGGCCATCGAGCAGAGCTTGGCAGCCTTGGTACTTATAAAGTCCTTGGCTACAGGCACCAGCCCATCGATACCAGTCACCATATCAACATAGACACCAGTTCCGGGCGTGACATCAGGGCTGCTGCAAATGGCATTGACGTCGCTCCCATCCATGCCCTCCCTTGAAACTTTAACCAACACCAGTGCAAAGCCCAAACGGCTCACCGAGGACAATACCTCGGAGCATCAGTACAGACACCTAGCTTTGGGCAACCACCATGCCCGTTGATACTTTGAATCCTCTGATTCCAATCCCCCTGCATTGAATCTAGAGTCACTCGATTCCCGGGTACCCCGGGACCTTCCCTGCCCCAACACAGATGGATGTCACCTCTGGAGGACATGTCCTTCCAGGAATTCATTTGAGACTGGCCAAAGGTCTCTCCATCACAGTAACATTGGAGAAGGAACCAAGGGTGGAAGAATTAGAAATTCTCCAGTACCCAACAGCACCTAAGGAGGCAGCCACCTTACCGGTGCACCGCATCCTCCATGACTTTATGCTCCGCATGTGGGAGACGCCTCTTATGGTCTCACCTCAAAGCCGACATTTCGATACCATGTATTGGGTACCCAAGTGTCCCGGCTTCCAAAAGCCACAGCTTCCTCACCACTCCATGGTGGTGGATTTGGTGTTGCGCCAAATCAAAAGCTCCAACAACCACTCTTTGTATCCTCCAGGAAAGGAATTGGGAACTCTCGATGCCTTTGGACATCGATGCTTTCAAGCATTCATGCTCTCAGCTAGGATCAACTCCTATATCCTTTATATGGGAATGTTCCTCAAAGAAGTCTCAAGGGATCCTGAAGTTTTTGCCCCTCTCCTCCCCGATGACAAGAGAGCAGACTATCTTGCCCTAGTTAAGCATAACAAAATGTTTAGAAGTTTGTCAATAGAGCTACCTTGGATGCTTTTGAATGCACAAGCAGGGCCTCAGCAATATATATCGGTGCACGCAGAATTGCATGGCTTCAGTCCTCAGATCTTGAAAAGTGGGTTCAAGATAAACTGGGGCATATACCTTGCACAGAAGAGAATTTTTTTGGCAAGGGCTGGCAAGATAAGGCATCTCAGTCGGAGTCAGAGAATACTACTCTAAAGACTGTCTAGAGTAACAGCTGACCCTGCTAGGAAAAAAGACTCCTGCAAAGAAGTCTTTCTACAATATTAAGAAGAAATTTTATTCTTCTTATCCCCCTGCTTCTCATTACCAGAGCCAGGCCCCACAAAAGAGACAGCAGCATCCTAAGCAACAGAAAAAGCCACAGGTGGCTAAACCTCAACCAGCTCCACAGACAGTTTGCACCTGGTTTTTTGATTCTGTCCTAGAGAACGTTGCCACCCTGCCTCTGGAGGGCCCCCAACCCCTCCACATCACAGGCAGACTGTCACTACGCCCACAGATGGCACCTCATCACCTCAGGGCAGTGGACGCTCACAATAGTCTAGGAAGGGTACAGACTTCATCTGCAAACTCTGTCCCCCTCCACTTTCACGGGGGAATATCAAACACAACCCCCACTCACTGCTCTCCTACAGGATGAGGTATCCTCTCTTCTGTCTCAGGGCACCATAGAAGATGTCCCAATATCCCAACAGGGAATGGTCTTCTATTCTCTCTGCGTTCTCATTCCAAAGAAAACCAGAGGATACAGGTCAATTCTGGACCTCAGAAACCTCAGCAAGTTTCTGGTCCACGAAAATTTCAAGATCAGGAATGTTGGCGGCGGACCCAGCGCAGCTTAGAGGGAGCATTGCTCGTAGCCCCTCACTGGCCGCAGCAACCATGGTTTCCACTGCTACTGCATCTGATTCAGACTCACCCTCTACAATTAGGACATGCGACGGATCTCCTTTCCCAGGATGATGGCTCAATCCACAGTCTCTCCACCTCACAGCTTGGCTACTGAGAACATAGCTTTATAGGGCTTTGACCTTACCCAAAAGGTTAAGGAGATCTTCTTGACTTCTAAGAAGCCATCCACCAGATGCTCATATGCTTTTAAGTGGCGTAGATTCTCTGTGTGTAGTGTTCCAGAAATATGTCAATCCCTTTTCTGCTCCAGTGGAGTCACTCATCCACCTGTCTTCGACAGGTCTGAAGACCAACTCAGTGAGTGTCCACCTCGGTGCCATTGCAGCCTCTTACCATTTACTGGATGGACAGCCTATCTCCACGCAACCACTAATAGCACATTTCATGAAAGTTTTCCTACTGTCCAAACTGCCCATTAAGCCACCCCTGGTGGCTTGGGACCTCAATGTAGTTCTAGTACAGCTTCTCAAGCCACCCTTTGAACCATTAGCCACGACCTCACTTAAGTTCCTCTCATGGAAGGTAATCTTCCTCATTGCCCTCACTTCAGCTAGATGCATTAGCGAGCTTCAGGCTTTGGTGTCGGATCCTTCTTATACCCACTTCCACCATGACAAAGTAGTCCTTCGGACTCACCCATACTTTATGCCAAAGGTGGTATCTCCTTTCTATTTAAATCAGTCAATCTACCTGCCAGTTTTCTTTCTTAAACCGCATGCATCTAGAGCGGAAGCAATCCTGCACACTCTTGACTGCAAACATACCTTGACTTTCTATCTCCAAAGAACCTGATCACTGTAAAGTCTTGCAATTGTTTATCTCATTTGACCCCAGTCACCTGGAATTATCTGTTTCTAAATGTACACTGCGACGCCCCTGCCCCGCCTTAGGGCTAAAGACAGGAGCGGCCTATTGCCTCGTGAGGAATGGAGTTAAAAACTGTTCCCTGGTAATGCTGGGTAATGTAGTTCTTGTGCTCCTTTCACTCCAAAATAAGTGTAGTTGTGCGCCAGAGACGGTAAGGCTTGTTTGCAAGTATTTTATTGCTGTTAGGGAGATTCTTCCAGCGCATCACAAATTCATACACATGAACAAAAACTGGTGCTTTAACATGAACAGAATAAACTTAGGAATAAAGTCAACTAAAGTAGAATTCAGCTTTAACTTCAGCTTTACTTCTAGGAAGTTTGACTCAGCTCTGCCCCAAGAGGTGATTCCATTTAATGCAGCCTCTTTACATGCACTGTTACGTTCACAGTGGGAGCTTAATTCAGGTGCAAGTAATCAAGGTTCTCAAAGCATGGCAGTAGAAACAGCTCCATTGTATTTCACTCATACACGGCACAGCAAACTTCTTTACTCTGGTATTTCCATACAACACAATGAACAATCCATACTATTACAGTCAGGTAAGTCAGAATCAGTTTGCATTAATTCTTCAGACTGTATAGAATTAGTATCTTCATTCAGTACTGGTTGTCTGCCTGCTTCTAAAAACTCTTTAAAGCTTTGGAAAAGCAATTCAGCCTGTTGGTTGCTAGATAAGCAATTGTCAGCAGCTATTAAGCTTCTCTCTTGGTCAGTAATGTTTCCCTTCTCCCCTCTCAGGCTAAATAAGTCAGGGTAACATTTAGGCTCTCTTAGTAAGGCTTCAAACATAGGAGAATTGAGTTTACCTTCACTCTTGTAACTCCTAGGAAAACTGCTTACTTTTTGCCAAGCCCCTCTCGTCCTAGGTGGCTCAGACGTCTTCCAGCTGTGAGGGTTCCTGTGTCTCTCTGGTCTCAACTGTATTCCAAAGAATGAGTTTTCTTTCTCTCTTGCCTGCCGTGGAGGCTTCCTCTTCCAGGGCTCTGCCTTCTTCCAGGAGTCTAATCCAGGGCTACGTCCACTTTCCTCAGGACTTTTATTCACAGCCCTTGAAAAGATCCTTGCAGGTCTTCTTTTATTGCCAGGGTCAAACGTACTGCCACACTGCTTCCTGGTCTTCCATTCACTCTCTGACTCACTCTCAGCTGATGTACCAAACGTCCTTCCACAGCTCGTCCTCTCACAGGTCCTTTGCTCTGAAGTCCTCTGCTCAGAGTTCCTTGTGCAGCTCTGTGCACTGCTCTGCCTACTTCGGCTCAGTCCTTTGCTGCTCTCTTTGCTCCCTTTGCTCTCTTTAGCAGGGTCATTCTCAGGTTTAAAACGAGGTTCTCTTCCAGGCACGCCCCTTCCAACCACTGGGTGTGCCCAATCAGGACTATTCAACTCCTCCCCTGGGCTGGTATCCATTCTTAGCTCAGCAGAAAGGAGTTTTTCTTTCCTTCCAGTATTGTCAATCTGGCGTAATTCCTGTTGCCCTTCAGGATTTTCTTTGGTCTTCATTGCCTCAGGAGGGCGCTCTTCACCACAACACACTCCAGATAGATAGCGGACTGCATTCTATCTGCCTATGACAAAGCAGGACTCTCCTTGGAAAGGCATGTCACTGCTCACAACATTTGTGCCATGGCCACCTCGATGGCAAACCTATGCTCAGTAGCCATTGATGAAATTTTCAAAGCAGCAACTTAGTCTTCCATCCATATCTTTGCTGCCCATTATTGTCTAGACAAGGACTCCCGTCATGATGCCATGTTTGGTCAGGCTGAACTCCAGCACCTCTTTCAGACTTAGATGCAACTCCTACCCTCTGTCCCAGACTCTGAAGATACCAGAAATCCATGTAGGATCCATGACCTCATCATGCCTACTCCAAGGTGAACCTCCACCAGTTCTGAGGTCACTTCATCTGGGACCTAGGAGCCCCATATGTGAAGACTACATTCCTGCTTGTTCCTGGAGATAGCGTAGTTATTCACTTGTAACAGGTGATCTCTGGGAACAGCAGGAATTTAGTCTTCACAACTTGCCCTCCTCCCCTAGGAGTTATAGGGTTTTATTTACTCTCTTCTCCCAGCTACAAACTCAGCTGAAGAGAGGGAGTTGGGAAGGCAGTCGTGCAGGTGCAGTGGAATGCTCCCAAAAGCTTTCCTATTGGACGCTGGGGAGCGTTCCCACACGGGCTCCATTAGTACCGACATCACCCATATGTGAAGACTAAATTCCTGCTGTTCCTGGAGGTCACTAATTACAGGGGAGTAACGATGCTTTCTCCGTGGACAAGCACGAAGTAAGTCCTCACACATGGGTGACGTCCCTGATGGAGCCTTGCATTGGAATGCTCCCCAGCTTCTATTGGAGCTTTTGGGAGGCTCCACCACGCTTTCACACCTTCTTCTCATCTGCCGCCACGGTGCCATCTTTTCCAGTCTTTCATTTTCCGTGGAACCCCATGGATGTGTTCGTCATTCCCCGTCTGTAATCACATTTCTCCTCTTCGGGGGAACTTAATTCAATTGAAATTTTGTTGCCTTGCCTGCCGTCACAGTTCCCTTTTTTTGTTTACTATTTTTTGATCTTTTCAGACTAATCCAATGGCACCAGTGGTGCTCCGGTCAGGTCTACCCACCATCAAACCGTTTGATTTTGCCATGGCTATTTTTCTGACCATGTCCCAAAACCGACCAGCAGTTTTAAAAAGTGCACCATTTGCCCTGACCATTTCTGTCAGGAGCAAGCACAACTGGTGCCTCTAGTGCCCAGGGTCCAATCATCAGCCCTCTTCCTGTAATTTGTGCCTGCAGATACAAGGAGAGACTTCAAGAATTGTGAAAAACAATGGGAAACTCTGTTCTGCATTCCACAACCTGATGCATCATCTTCAGCATCAATCTCATTGGCCTCCATGCCTTTGAAAGCGGTTCAAGATGTCTGAGGGACGTCGACATTGAGGAGCTCTCAAGCTCATTTAGAGCTGGGCACCTGCACTGCCCCGAATCATCGTTCATTGGTTGGCCTCACAGTGAGGAGGGAACTGGCATCGTCCCTGTCGACATCAAAGGGTGATTGGACTGAGCACTGGGTGAAGGCCCAAGTGCATCAGCAGCGGAGCCCTTTGAGACACAGGGTCAAGAGTGATAGCGGGCAGCATGAGCACCCCTCAAAGGTGCCATGAAGGGAGGATTGTTCAACCTCCAGGAGTTCAGAGGGACACCAGCAGCCTTCAAAAAGCTGAGTCCAAGCTGCCGATACTTCCGCACATGTTCCAGGTACAACAGTCAGTTACTCAGGCCTCTGAGCCTTTGGAATTGGCAGCCATAGAGAAATGACTCCTAAAGGTGCTTGAGGATCACATGGCAAACCTTTTTGCGATACAACACACCAAGGCCTTGACATCTGCGTCAACTATTGTGCAACTGATTCTGGAGATGCATGCCCTGTTCCCCTGTCAGAGGCATCGATGTCGGGACATCGAAGGGCTCAGATGGCATTTCCAGCCCAGCCAATTAACCTCTCTAGTGTCTCGAGGTCCAATGCATCCTTGAAACACAGAAGGGCTTTGGAGCATCGTCGTTCTCGGAGAAGTTCCCATTCCTCTCGATGCAGGAAGGAGACCTGGGCAGAGACTCGGAGGTATTTTAATGACTTCTTCTTGGAGTCTGATTCTGTTGGTTGGGTAACCGATGTGAAATCTGAGGACTTCTCAGAGGACGGGTCTCTGGTGCTCCTGTCGGAGCTTTCCCCCCCCCCCCCCTCATGAATGTCTGAAGTCTCCTCCTGAAGACTTGACCTTCCAGGATTCTGTAATGGATATGGCAAAGGCCATGCTATTCTCTCTGGAGACTGAGGATGAGCCTAGGGCAGAGGAGTTGGAAATCTTGCAGTACACCTTGGCAACTAAGGAGGTGGTAACCGTGCCCGTACATTGTATCCTGCAAGTGGTACAGATGAGGATGTGGGAAAGGCCCCTAATGGTACATGCAGTCAGTAGAAGACTTTTGTTGTATGGGGTCCAGAAATCTCCTGGTTTCAAGAAACCTCAGCTCCTGCACCATTCCTTAGTGGTCGAGTCTGCCCTGCAGAGGATTAAAAGTACCAAGACTCATTCTTTGGTGCCCCTCGGAAGGGAGGCTCAGACCTCTGATTCTTTTGAGAAAAGGTATTTTCGGGGCTCGATGCTCTTAGCCCAAGTGGCCTCATACCAGCTGTACATAAGCATGTTCTTAAAGGACATTATGTGAGACCTAGTTGACCTGTCTCAGTTTCTTCCTTCTTTGAAATTGGAGTAGTTTTTCCACCCTAGTGGGCCATGGCAAGGACTGCTCAAAGTTCCTGGTTCAGTTGCCTTTGAGACAGTGTCGAGAATTGCTGCAGTAGGTATTGGGGCCCAGAGACTCGCCTGGCTCCAGTTCCCTGATTTAGAATAGTGGGTTCAGAATAAATTGGTGGATGTACCTTGCCATGGTGAGAATTTGTTCAGTGAGCAGGTGGAGGAGAAGGCTGGTATTACAGAGAAGCAGCATATTACTCTTACTAGACTCTCCAGGTGCACATCTGAACTGGCTTATCATAGGAACTACCAAGGAGAGGGCCAGAAGACCTATTACTCCCGTAGGCATTGGTACTTCCCTAGACCTCAAACCTCCCAGTAGAAACAGCAGCCTCCTCGCCAGCAACAGCACAGGGTAAAGCTTCAGAAGGCCTTACCAGCCCCACAGCCAAAGCCCAGGGCAGTTCTTAGACTGGTTCCTCTGGAGCATAGCCAGTTTACAGGGGTCACCGTGATAAACCCTCCGGTGGGGGGAAGGCTCACTGTCTTTGCCCAGAGATGGCCTCTCATAACCTTGGATTCCTGTGTACTACAGATAAATCCAGAGCAGATACAAGTTGCACCTCTTTGAGCTACCTCCAAGTTGGCCCTTGAGAGCAAATCACCTCAACCCTCTGCATCAGAAACTGCTTCAGAAGGAAATCTTCACCCTCCTGGCTGACCTAGCCATTGAGCTCGTACTGCAGGAGCAAAGAGGGCAGGGCAGGGCCTTTACTCTTCTGATCCCCAAGAAAACGGGAGGGATTCCATCCCATTTTGGATCTCAGGGACCTATACACTTGGTGAGAGAAAGGTTCAAGATGATTTCTCTGGGCACCCTCCTCTACCTTCAATAAGGAGATTGTCCATGCTCCCAGAAGCTGAAGGATGTGTATACCCACATACCAATTCATCCCACTCAAAGGAAGTATGTCAGATTTGTTCTGGGAGGACAACACTTTCAGTATCAAGTGTTGCCTTTTGGCCTAGTCTTGGCACCCTGAGTCTTCACAAAATGTCTCACTGTAGTAGCAGCCTGCCTCAGAACACTGTGGGTATTTGTCTTTCCTTACCTGCTGATAAAAAGCACCACTTGGGAGGGAGTTAGAGACTCCACACAGTTCACCATTCAGGTATTGGAGCTGTTAGGATCTGTGATCAACTACCTTGTCTCACCTTCAATCCACCCAACAGCTAGAACTCATAGGAGCCCTGCTTGACATGACTTGGGCCAAGGCTTTCCATCCGCAGGACCGGCTTCAAAGACTGACAGCCTTAATACCGGACACTCAACTGAGTCAGTGAGTGATGGCTCTCAAGATGCTAACCGTCCTAGGCCACAGTGCATGTCACACCCCTGGCACATTTTCAGATGAGGCAGATTCAATGGACTCTCTGGACTCAGGCCATGGGTCATCTCTGGGATCTTGTGTATATCACCATTCCCATGGTCCAATCACTGCATTGGTGGATAGTTCCTCGAAATTTGCTCAAAGGTCTCCCCTTTCAAAAGGCCTCGCTCCAGAACATTTATTTATTTTATTTATTTATTTACATTCTCTTATATACTGCGCTATTCTGCATCAGTGCGGTTTACATTGAACAAACTGAAATTACATTGAACAGGGCATTATAACTTGGAGATAACTATTTTACAGGGAACATGGGCTATGGAGGGTTAAGTGGCTTGCCCAAGACCACAAGGAGCACCTGTGGGACTAGAAACCCCAGTCCTTCCGGTCCAAGGTTGCTGTCCTCTAGTGGGATTTGAACCCCCGACCTTCCAGCCTGAAGTACCTTGCCCCAACCACTAGGCCACTCCTCCACTCCAAGATCCTGGCAACAAATGCATCCATATGATAGCAAGTTATCTTGTACATAGTTACCCTGTTAACCCTGTATATAATCCCCTGTTTATTGTAAGTCCAGTGTAGGCCTGCCTGCACTGCACTGCACTGCACAAATCTTTTACCTGTAAACCGCACTGATTTCTAAAGAGCGCGGTATAGAAGAGACATTAAATAAATAAATTGGGATGGCAAGCTCATCTCGATGGCTTCTACATTCAGGGCGGCTGGTCTGTCCAGAAGAGTGTTCACCAGATCAACTTTGTGGAATTGAGAGCCATAGCAAATGCTCTAAAAGCCTTCCAGGATCGGCTAGCCAACCACATTGTCCTCATTCAGATTGACAATCAAGTCATTATGTTCTATATCAACAAGCAGGGGGGCACTGGCTCCTATCTCCTGTGCTGGGAAGTGGTCAGGCTGTGGAGGTTCGCTATCGCTCACTTAATGGAACTGGAGGGCCACATAAAAGGCCTGGAGACCAAAACATTCTGGCAGACAGACTGAGCTAGACCCTTCAGTCACAAAAATGGACATTGAACAAAGATGTGGCAGCCTGCATCTTTCAGAAGTGGACGCTCCCTTGATGGACCTGTTTGCCACTCCACAACATGCCCAGGTAGATCGGTTCTGCTCCAGAGTGGGCTCCCACAGCAGACTGGCATCAGGATGCTTTCCTCCTGAACTGGAGGGTCTTCTGTATGCTTACCCTCCAGTACCTCTCACATCGAAGACTGTGATGAAGCTCAGAACAGACGAAGGTACGATGATACTCATGCCGTATTGGCCCAGACATCCCTGGTTCCTGCTCCTGATGCAGCTGTCCACTCAGGAATCCCTCTGGCTTAGCCATGCTCCAGATCTTGTTTCACAGGATGACAAGAGGATGCTACATCCCAGCGTCCGGGTCTTAGCCCTCATGGCATGGATGTTGAGAAGCTAGTCCTGTCAGAGCTCAATCTACCTGATAACATAACAGATGTCCTGTTGGCCTCCAGGAAGGCCTCGATTAGGAGGTCTTACGCCTGTAAGTGGAAGAGACTTGCTGTCTGGTGTGATGACCAGGCCCTGGATCCTTTCGTCTGTTCTACAAGGAGACTGATAGAATATCTTCTACACCTCTTTGACTCTGGCCTGAAGACCAACTCTGTCAGAGTTCACCTCAGCATGATTGGGGCATACCATCGTGGGATAGAAGGGGAAGTCCATCTCGGCACAGCCTTTGATTGTTCACTTCATGTGGGGGCTTCTCCTCTTGAAGCCTCTGTATAAGCCCCCGCTGTGATTTGAGACCTCAATGTAGTACTACTGCAGCTCATGCAAGCTCCCTTTGAGGCGTTCAACTCCTGTCCACTGAAATTCTTGACCTGGAAGGTCCTGTTTCTGATAGCAGTCACTTCGGCGTGCCAAATGAGCGAGCTTCAGGCTCTGGTAGTTCATCCACTGTATATCAGATTCCACCTTAATAGAGTAGTTCTTCAAACGCATTCCCATTTCCTTCCAAAGATGGTTTCAGATTTCCATCTCAACCAGTCTATAGTGCTACCTACAAGTTTCCTTAGACCTTTCACGCCCACAAGGGGGAAGTGACGTTGCACATGTTGGACTGCAAGCAGGCCTTATCCTTCTACTTGGAGCAGACAAAGGACTATGGAAAGTCAGTCTAACTTTTTGTTTCTTTTGACCCCAGCAAGCTGGGAGGTGCCATTTCTAAACGCTCTCATTTTGGCTAGCAGACTGCATCTCCTTCGTTTATGCCCAAGCAGGCCTGAGCTTTGATGGTCATGTCACATCTCACAATGTCCAAGCTATGGCTGCATTGGGGCCAACTTATGTTCGGTCTCCATGGAGGAAATCTGCAGGGCTGCATTGTGGGCTTCTGTCCACACATTCGCATCGCAGTACTGCCTGGAAAGGGGATTCCTGACGCGACAGTAACTTCGGCCAATCTGTACTCCGACACCTCTATGGGGATTAGATTTCAACTGCACTCCCCCAATGCCTTCTGTCCGTCCAGGCTACCAAAAAGTAAAAGAAGCGATACAGAGTGCAGGAGAGATGAGGCAAGACTTGCCTGCACTGTACATAGTTGATGTGTGTTCTGCAGTTAATGTTGCTTTTGTTGGGTTTCTCGGCGGCCGCCTCTGTTTTCAGAAGCCTGTAGCTTGGCAGTCCCATGAGCGAGGATTGACTTCCTGCTTGTCTGCAGAGAAAAGTTAAGTTACTCACCTGTAGCAGGTGTTCTTCATGTGCAGCAGGAATAAGTCCTCACAACCCTCCCACCTCCCAGTGGAGTTGTATTCTGCTACAGCTATATTATCAAACTGGAGAAGATGGCATCATGGCGGCAGGCAGGCAGGCAGGAAGGATGCATGCAAGTGCGGTGTAACCTTCCAGAAGCTTCCAATAGAAGCTGGGGAGTGTTCCCGTGCACAGCTCCGTCAGGATGTCACCCATGCGTGATGACTTATTCCTAATGTCCACAGAGAACATCTGCTATAGGTGAGTAACTATTATTATTAGGGGACTGCGATGGGACCCTGGTTTGACTGGAGAAAAAGCAGCCCATAGGCCGTGGACCCAGAAGCATAGTCTTAAAAACACTGATACACCAGTCCAGCAACCATCAGCTGCTGGAGCCAGATAAATATTGAAGGGTGCCCCTAGCTTCACTAATCCATATACCACCGGTAATGTCATCACTGGAAGTTTCTAGACACACTCTCCAACAACTGCTGTCAAGGGAGCATTACCCATGTGTCCGGACTGGTCTAACAGGCTGACCTGGAACACAAGTTAACTTTTGTACAGGTAAATGGAGCTCACTCTGAGGAGAAGGAAGTTACCAGTGATGTGCCCCAGGGATCTGTCCTTGGTCCAATTCTTTTTAACATCTTTGTTAGTGATATAGCGGAAGGGCTGTCAGGTAAGGTTTGTCTCTTTGCAGATGATACCAAAATCTGCAATAGAATAGACACCCAGGAAGGTGTAGATAACATGAGGAGGGATCTAGCTAAGCTTGAAGAATGGTCTAGAATTTGGCAGCTGGCATTTATTGTTAAAAAATGCAAGGTCATGCATTTGGGCTGCAGCAATCCAAGGGAGCAATATAGTATAGGGGGTGAAGTACTTTTGTCCACTAAAGAGCGGGACCTCGGTGTGGTTGTGTCTGATGATCTTAAAGTAGCTAAACAGGTAGAAAAGGCGACAGCAAAAGCTAGAAGGATGCTTGGGTGCATAGGGAGAGGAATGGCTAGCAGAAAAAAGGAGGTGATAGTGCCTCTGTATAAGTCTTTGGTGCGACCTCATTTGGAGTATTGTGTGCGATTCTGGAGACCGCACCTTCAAAAGGATATAAACAGGATGGAGTCAGTACAGAAGATGGCTACTAAAATGGTTAGTGGTCTTCATTATAAAGCATATGAGGACAGACTTAAGGATCTAAATATGTACAACTTAGAGAAAGGCAGAATAGAGGTGATATGATTGAGACATTTAAATTTCACCGTGGCATAAAAGCACAGGGGGAGAGCCTCTTTCGATTGAAAGCAAGTTCTGCTATGAGGGGACATGGGATGAGGGTGAAAGGGGTAGATTCAGGAGTGATATACGGAAATATTTCTTTACGGAAAGAGTGGTGGATCTGTGGAATAGTCTCCCAGTGGAGGTGGTAAAGATGAGGACAGTAACTGAATTCAAAAAAGCATGGGACAAACACAGAGGATCTCTAAAGGAAAAAAGGGGACTGTTGTAGTTGTTGATATGGAAAGACAGACTAGATAGGCCATGTGGTCTTTTTTTGTCATCATGTTTCTATTTCAGCTACTACTAGAAAGATGCAAGCTTGCTATATACAAACTCCTAATTTTCATTTTCCAAGCTATGTACAGTTGTGTTCAACCTTAATGGCACCCTTGCATTTAGGTATGTTTTGTACAATATCTTGAGAAATGATAAGAAATATTCCAACTATATGTCATAATAATTTAATAGTATGTTCAAAGGTATAAAAGAAAGAAATTGTCTGTACAACTTAGAAGTAATTAATAATTTCTGAGAGAAAAAAAAGAAAATATGATCTGGACAGGATTAATGGCACCCTTCACTAATATTTGGTTGCACAACCCTTGGCAGTGATGACAGCCTCCAAACGTTTCTTGTAGCCATTTATAAGTTTCTTACATCTGTCCAATGGTAGTTTCTCCCACTCTTCAGCTGTGATTTTTTCCAGCTCATGAATATTTCTAGGATTCCTTTTACCAATGGCAGATTTCAGCTCTTTCCAAAGGTTCTGAATTGGATTGAGATCCAGACTCATTGCTTGGCTAGTTTAAAACAGTCCATTTTTAACCCCTTTAACCATTCTTTTATACTTTTGGATGTATATTTTGGGTCATTGTCCTGCTGGAGGAACAATAACCTTCAACCCAGACCTAGTTTTCTGACACTAGGTAGCACATTTCACTCCAGAAAACCTTGGTAGTCCTCTGACTTCATGATTCCTTTAATACATTCCTGGCCTCCAGTTCCTGAAGCATCAAAACAGTCCCACAACTTTATGGAATCTCTACCATGTTCAATTGTAGGAAGGGTGTGTTTTTCCTTATAAGCTTTATTTCTTCACTTGTAAATGTATCGCTGTTCTGCATTGCCAAAGAGCTTGTTTGGTTTCATCTGTCCAATAACATTTTCCCAGAAGGATTATGATTTCTTAGGGTGGGTTAGGGCAAAGATAAGGTGTGCCTTCTTATGTCTGTGAGCAATGGGGTCTTCCTTGGCCTTCGCCCATGAAGTCCTTCTTTGTTTAGTGCGTGGCATTTGGTGTGGGTTGAAACCACCACTCCAGATTGCTCCAGGTCAGCCTTAAGCTCTTTGGGTGTTGTATGTGGTGCTTTTCCAACAGTTCATACTAATCTTCAAAGACTTCTTGGATTAATGTTCCTCTTCTCACCATGTCCTGGGAGGTTCTTGACCGTTCCATGAGCAGAAAACATCTTAATAACATTGCAAACTTAAGCCACAGGAATCCCAAGGTCTTTGGAGATGGCCTTGTACCTTTGAAGTTTGATGTTTGGTGGTGATGGCTTTTCGACAATCTCGGGCAGCTCTCTTATCTTGTGTTCACCATTGTGAAAATGGAACAGGGAGTGAATGTGGCCATTTTAAACATTAAAGCTATCATTCGTTGGATGATTCAAGTCATGTAAATACTGACAATTGATGACAGATGCGTCTTAATTTTACTGCAGTGGGGATGTGGTTCTTCTGTTCAAATGGATTTGAATTGTTTATAAGGGTGCCAATAATTATGTTCTCAAAAGTTACCCAAACCACAAGAGTTGTCACCAAAAATGCTACAAAAATACTTAATCAACCCCTAAATAGAGTGAACCCATGAACACTTTTTGTCAGATTTATCAAAGTGAGGATCCGACCTCTACAAATGAAATGTCCATTTTATTCAATGTATTTGCAATAAAAGCAACCAAGAAAGAAGAAACTCAAAAAACATAGCTGAGGTCTCCCACTGTGCTGTACTGTGCGACGCTGTACCATGTTTTAGGTCCATGTGAAAATTTAGAAGACTCTGCAGCAGACAAATCAATCCTCAATGCATGATGGAAAGCAAACGGGAACAAGCTCATCCATAATCATGTCCTGACAATGTCCCAGTTTTTATACTATTTCCTATTGTTTCCTTTTTTTAATTGGTCTTGTTTTATTTGATTCTTTTGTGTGTCAAATGTGTGCATATACAGTCCAAAGACATTTCACTGGCCACTTTTCTTTTTAAGATATATTGTGGTCATTGAGGAGTTGAACTGCAAGGGTGCCAGTAATGTTGACCACAACTGTATGGTGGAGTGCTGTTTCTTCACCAAGCATTTAGAGAGAGGCATCTACAGGTGCATCCTGAAGGATACCTTTAGACGAATCACGTAGACAATGTTTCGTTAGAATAATTCCAGGAATAACTATACTTTGGTGAATGTTTAAGCCTATAAACAATAACTTTTTGTTGGGTTGTGTTTTAGAGTAATGTACATAACCCTCATGCAGGCTAATGCCAAAACATGACCATGTTGGATTTTTAGATTACTTTAGTTTTAAATATAATTACATTTTTAAACACAGTTTCTTAAATATATTTAATGCAAATGCAATGTGTGCCTTCAAGTCAGTCCTGACTCCTGGCGACCCAGAAGCTCCTGGGTTTTCTTGGCAGTGTCACCGGAAGTAGATTGCCAGGCCTTTCTTCCGAGGCAATGGAGGGTTAAGTGATTTGCCCAAGGCCACAAGGAGTGCTGTTGGGAATTGAACCCTGGAGGCTAGTGGGAATTGAACCCTGGAGGCCATACGGCCTATCTAGTCTGCCCTTCTATCCCAACCACTAAGCTTTACAATCCCTTTTTTTCTTCTTGGAGATCTTTTGTGTTTGTCCTATGCTTTTGTTCTGTAAAACATATGAGGACAATCTTAAAGACTGGAGAAGGAAGAAGATACGAGACATTTAACTACCGCCAAGCTAGAAATGCACAGGACCCAGGGCTGCCCCAGAGTTGGTTTAAGGTGTGGTGCCCTAGGCAAACCTTAAGCCTAATCCCCCTCCCCCCGGTGTCGGAATTTGTTTGTTTAGCTTTGTATGCCTTGTGCTTTGCTGCCCTCCAAAAGCTGCCACCCTAGGTGACTGCCATGTTTGCCTAGTGGTTGGGCTGGCCCAGATAGGACCAGGACCTCTTTCAAATAGAAAGCAGGCAGGGACTTTGGCCTGACACCTCCCAAAGTGAAGTTGACAGGGGCATAGTCTTCGGAGTAATCTGAGAAGGCTTCTCAACCCAGTCCTGGGGCCACACCTAGCCAGTCATGTTTTCAGGAAAATCACAATGCATTATCATGAAAGAGACTTGCATATAACAGAGGTAGTGAATGCAAATCTCTCTATACATATTGAAGTTATCCTGAAAACCTGACTGGTAGATGTGTCCTGAGGACTGGGTTGAGAACCACTGATCTTTATGCGAGTTGCGTGTTGGTTTGAAAAGGTCCTCTGCTGGTTTTCTTTTCATGTTCTGTCTGCACATTAAAAGCAGAAGCCCCTTATGGTTTAAACCTTGTAGCTCAACTTATAAACGTTGACGGCAGATCTTAGGCTTTGGAAAGGCTTGTTTGCTGTTAAAGGAAGGTTCCCAGATGTCCCTGACTCCCACCGGTTTAGCAGCCTACTGTTGCCGATTCCAACAATGGGGACAAAACGGTAGAACCCCCCCATTATGTTCAATGTAGTGATTTGATAGGTCAGTTTCTAGAATGTACGCCATTATCTTTATATTTTGCACAGTACAGAGGAAATGCATTACTATTTCTATGTATCCATCAATTTGCCTGTTTCTATGTGATATTGTTGCTGGTGTGGGATGGATGGGAAGGGGAGAGGGGGAGACAGGGTAATGACACCCCTCCTCCAAGCCTTGTTGTTCAAACCTGGAATTAAGGTGGCCCTTCCTCCCCTCTGCCTCACACACATTTCAACTAAGGGTCCCAGATTTGTCTGTGACATGAACTTTTTATGACTTCTTGCAGCTGCCCTTTGATGACAGGTCTCAGTGGAAATGGAGCCTTTGAGTGACCTGTCTCATGCTGCTCCAATTTTCTAGTGCCTGCAGAGGTGTGAGGCCAGCCAGAGGATCTTCCAACATGGAAGAAGGCTAGGGCCTTTCATAGAATGGAGGTAGCGGGCATGCAGATCTGTTTAGATCTTCATTGTGGCTTCCAGGGATCAGAGGATGCTGTTGTACTGTGAATAGAAGTGAGAGGCGCTGTCGAACGCCTGTTTCGCAGTTTCTGTGATTACAGAGCGAAGATGGAAGGGGTAATGAAAGATGGCTTATTTTTTCAGCTGCTGGCCCTCAAGGTTTTCTGTTTTGTTTTTGTTTTAACAAGATGAAAGCACAATGCTTGTTCTATGTTTTTGTGTCCAGTGTCCCAGTTAGCTGAGCAGCCAGGAGCTGCCTCCTTCAGCAGAGCAGAGCAAAGTGGCTAGAGGCTTTGACACATGCATGAAGCAAGCTTCCGTTTACATACTCTGAAGAAACTCAAGCTAGCAGAAGTCTATTTTTCTAATCTTTGTAAAGCACAGTAGATGTCAGTGCGAGTGCTGGGGGTGCTACCTCCATCTCGAAGCTTTCCATAGATGCATTTACCTGGCTGCAACCATTGATTGGCCCAGTCCTATGTTAACCGCATTGTTTTGTATATTACCAGGGAAGCCACTAGCTTGATAAAATGTTTATCTTTATAATCTTTATAACGTAAATTATAATAAAAAGCCTTTTCATACAGTTTGGTATTTATTTCAGGAAGCAGCATTTGATGTGTATGTTATAAATGGATTTTTTATATGGTCAGGCTGCCAGCAGAGTGTTAAAACCTGCAGTTGAAAAGCTGTTTTTTGCACTGGCAGGAAGGGGGGGGGGGGGCCTCTATCCACACCCAATTTCTGTTTGCCTCCTCACAACCTCAGTGTCTCCTCTGATCCAGCCATAGTTCCTGTGCCTTACGGAGCCTTGGCTGTGATAGCAATAATAATGTTTTTAATGTAAACCAGGAGCTCCACTGCACTGTTGCCCTGCTTTACCTTGATATTATGAGTATCATGGGTGGCTGAACTACCTCAGGTAAGCCACCAATGGAAACTCCCAGCTTACAGAGGAAATATTTGTACTTTTTCTCAATGCACTGCAGTGTTTCAGGAACCTCAGAAGACTCTCCCACAATGAGTCACTTGAATAAGTTTAACTTTTGCAAACTTTTCTAATTGTAATTTGAAAAGAAATAACATACATTCAATTTTTATAAATAAACAATAACAATCTTTATACATGTAATCAAGTATTCTCTGTAAAAAGAATCTTAAATGGTACAATATTGTTTCTTTCAAAAACAGGCAAATATTAGTTAACCAGTTTAAAGCTCAAGATTTCTTTTATTTTTATTTATTTAACATCTTTTATATACCGCGCTATTTGTTTTCAGTGCGGTTTACAAGTAACAGAAGCTGCACATTCAGAGGACACTGGTGTGCTTACATTATAACAGGAAACTTAAAACTTGGAACAACAGGGTAAAAAACTCCTTAGTAGAAGAAATGTTCAGGTCTAACGCTGTCTTTTATCTGTAACATTGCAGGTGAATGGGTATTATCATTCAGGTAAAGACACCTTTTGTTTAAAAAAAAATCAACTACTAGTGCACTAGTGTTTTGCCAAAAAAAAAGTCACTGTGGCGTGTCAGTCACTTATCTCAAATCTTCTTTTCAGGTCTTCCTGCTTTCTGGACATTGAGCGCCTTAGCATCCCTTCTGCTCCAGCGATGTCCAGCTGCAGTTAGGATACCTACTACCTGTCTTTAAAAAAAGCAATAAAAGAAACTACCTCCCTAGATGTGTGTGCAATAACTATAAAGTGTCCTTATCATTTTTCTTCTTTTTCTATTATTTGTGAAACTTGTTTTTTCCCAAAAATGAAAGATAATCAGATTCCCTTGTTTTCCCTCCCATAGAACTCTGTGGGGGAAAAATCAGTTTTTCTTTAGGTATGTGCCAGAGTCAATCCTTACAATTGCCAATACATTTAATTCTTTAAATAAGGTAAGGGGTTTTTCTTTCTTCAAAAACACATTCAATCCTTCACTCTTTCAAACATATACTCTCTTCCTCACTGAAACAGTTAAGCTGTATCAGGATTAAATAATTCTTGTGAGCAGTACTCAGGTTTAAAACAGCTCACTTTTAGGGTTTCTCTGACTACACTGTGAGTTTTATACTTTCAGCTTTACTTTTCCTTCAGTGCTCGAAGGACTCCAGTGCTATAGACAGCGGACAGCAAGTCACACACTATTGAATTTTTAATCAAAACAGTGCTCAAAATTAAACTCACTCTTAAATAAATCACTTCAAATCCTCATTCAGTTTGGATTTAAAACTTCTTGAATGAGTTTCAGAGCTTCTTCAGTCTTATTCCTGTCACTAAGAAAAAAGATTTCCACACTTCACTTTAAATTTTCTTTACAGCTTCTTACACACTCCTCTTGTAAATAATTCTCAATTACTTACAATTCTGATATCAATTAAATCCTTTTCCAGCTCTTCCATACAGAGACATTCTAGCATACCTTTCTCCATTAGAAATCTTCCCCAAAAAGCTCCAGCTAAAGTTCCTGCTCAGGGATTATATCCTCTTTATAAAGGTGTTCTCACACACAGCTCTGTCCCGAAACAGTCCCTTATCACCTTCATTTCAACTCACACAGCACACTTTCAGTGCTCTAAAGCCCCCTAGCAGACCTTTGCACACAAAAGTAATTTTACAGATCATTTTATTTAAAGTTTGCTTAGCCACCTTACTGCGCAGACTAGATGGACCATACTGGTCTCTACCTGCTTTTAAATACTATTTGTTTTATTTACTTAACTGAGTCATGTATTTTTATTTCCTATGAGCTGTCCTCCTGCTTTGTGCATTAACGCCTTCAACATGGGACTGAAACTGCAATTTGATTCCCTATACATTCATACAGGTATGCACACATATTTTCCTTCAGAATAAGTAAAGATTGATTTATTTGGAATGTGTCCTGGGGTAAGCACTGGATATTCCAGTTTGCCTTTAATAATGGTTTATGGATCTTTCCTCCAGCAACTTGTCCAACCCTTTTATTAAACCCAGCTACACTAACAGCTTTTACTACATCCTCTAGTAACTAATTCTAGAGTTTGAGTATGGGTTGAGTGAAAAAATATTTTCTCTTATTAGTCTTAAATGGGGTTACACTGTAGCTTCATTGCATGTCCCCTAGTCTTTCTACTTTTTGATGGCATGAACAACCAATCTATGTTTACTCCATTCATTAATTTATAGACCTCTATCATATCTCCCCGCAGCCGACTCTTTTCCAAGCTGAAGAGCCCTAACCTTTTAAGCCTCTCCTCATAGGGGTATCCTTTCATCCCCTTTACCATTTTGCTGGTTCTTCTCTGTACCTTTTCTAATTCTGCTATATCCTTTTTTAAGATATGGTGACCATACTTGCACACAATATTCAAGATGCCATCACAACTGTTTTGTTTTTTGTTAATTATTATTGTTATCACAGCTGTGGCTCTGTAAGGTGCAGGAGCCGCATCTGGATTGGAGGAGAGGGTGAGAGTTTTGTTTTTTATTATTTTGATTGTAGCCATGGCTCTGTCTGTCAGGTGCAGGAGCCATGGCATGGTAAGAACATGGTACTGAACTGAAGGGGGGGGTAAGAGTGGGGCCAATATAGAGACACTGGGGACAGCTAGGGGAGATGCTGGATAATAACATAAGAAATGCCTTACTGGATCAGACCAAGGTCCATCAAGCTCAGTATCCTGTTTCCAACAGTGTCCAATCCAGGCCCCAAGTACCTGGCAGGTTCCCAAAGAGGCACATAAGTTCCACAATGCCTGTGGATCAATGGGGAGTGTGAAGAGAAAGGGATATTCTGCCTTCATATCGGCAGAGAGGAAAGAGAGAACAGAAAGTGTACCATGGGGTGAGAAGAGAGAGTGAGGAGATGGTGGATCACTTGGGATGGAAGAGAGAAAAATAGAAATTACACTTACCTGCTAATTGTAGTTCCTTGAGTGACGACAGTTTAGTCCTCCACCTCTGGGTAGTGCACCTCCTCCTGCAGCTTGGAGACTGGACCAATCAAAACTCTGCCCATCACTGGATGTAGCCTGTAGGCATTCTCCATCAGTCCCAGTGAACTATTGACAAAGCAGACTCAAAAGAGCAAGGAATAAGTAGCTAACTGGTTAAACAATTGAAACGTTAAACAAGACATAAACCTTCCCAGAAACTGGGAAGGAAGAGATTTAACCCCATTAAACACTTCCCCTCCTGCCAAGCCAATTAAAGTAGCTAGCGAAAGAAGAAGAAAGAAAGAACAAGAGAACTGGTTATCCTGAGGAAACACTCACCTTTATAACCGCTCCTCAGGACCGATCGCATGCCGGGACAAACTAAAAAAAAACTGAGGGCGGGAATGAGGACTAAACTGTCGTCACTCAAGGAACTACAATTACCAGGTAAGTGTAATTTCTATTTCCTTATCGTTCCTCCAGTTTAGTCCTCCACCTCTGGGATGTAACAGCAATACTAACGGGAGGGACCCTGCCAGCCGGCACGCAAAACCGCTGAACCAAAACAGGCATCCCCCGCCGCCAGCACATCCAGCCGATAGTGTTTGCTGAAAGTATGCAGCGATGACCAAGTTGCTGCTTTGCAAATTTCCACCAGCGGAACGAGACTGTGCTCCGCCCAGAAAGCTGCTTGCGCTCTAGTAGAGTGAGCCCTCAAACCCACTGGAGCTGGCCTTCCCTGCAACAAGTAAGCCGAGACGATCGTCTCCTTGATCCATCTGGAAATGGAGGCCTTCGCTGCAGCTTCTCCCTTCCTGGGACCCCCAAACAGCACAAACAAACAATCCGACTTACGGAAGGAGTCTGTGACTGCTAAATAATGACTCAAAACTCTCCTTATGTCCAAGCGACTCAGGCCCCGCTCAGAGCTCTGCTCGTCTCTCGCCCGGAAGACCGGGAGAGACACCGTTTGATTCACATGAAAAGGCGAAGACACCTTAGGCAAAAAGGAAGGCACTGGCCGGAGTACTACTTTCTGAGTAGAAAAGCACAGAAAAGGCTCCCTGCACGAAAGAGCCTGCAACTCCGAAATGCGCCATGCCGAGCAAATCGCAACCAAAAATACAGCTTTGAGAGTTAAATCTTTGACCGACACTTGTCTTAAGGGCTCAAACGGAGCTTCCCCTAGCGCCCTTAACACCAAGTTGAGATCCCACGGCGGAATGGAAATCTGGCGCGCTGGACGCAATCTGGTAACCGCTTTAAGAAAACGTATGACATCACTGTGCGCCCCAAGAGCTACGCCTTGTACCTTACCTCTGTAACAGGCTATGGCCGCCAACTGTACTCTCAAAGAACTGGCAGCCAGCCCTTTATCGAATCCATCCTGCAAGAAATTCAACACCACCGGTACTGACACCGTGGCCATGCGGACCTGATGTCTGGAACACCAGTCTTCAAAGATCCACCAAACATGAATATATGCCAGCGAAATCGAATGTTTCTGTACTTGAAGCAGGGTCAACACAACCGACGCGGAATAACCTTTCTTCCTCAGACGCCCCCTTTTAATGGCCAAGCCGTAAGCGAGAATCTCTCCACTCGTGGCATCAGAAGGGGACCCTGTCGTAGGAGCTCCGGGGACATCAGAAGACGCCACGGAACCCTGTCCAGTAACCTTATCAGGTCGGCGTACCACGGACGCCTGGGCCAGTCTGGCGCTATCAAGAGCACCTTCCCCGGATGCGCTTCGATACGCTGAATCATGCCCGATAAGTGCCCACGGAGGAAACATGTAGAGGAGACCTGTCGACGGCCACGGCTGCAACAGGGCGTCAATCCCTTCCGACATGGGTTCTCGTCGTCTGCTGAAAAAACGATTTGCCTTTGCTGATTGATAAGTGGCCATCAGGTCCACGACCGGCTCCCCCCACTGGAGAACCAACTGCGCGAATACCTCGGGATGCAACTCCCATTCCCCTGCATCCACCTGGACTCTGCTGAGAAAATCCGCCGTCACGTTGTCTTTCCCTGCTATGTGCGCCGCTGATATCGCTAGCAACCCCGACTCTATCCAAGCGAACAGAAGCTCGGATTCTTCCTCCATGGTGGCGCTCCCGGTGCCGCCTTGACGATTTATATATGCCACGGTCGCAGCATTGTCTGACAGTACCCAAACTGCTCTCTGTGTCACCTGAGCTTCGAAGACTTTTAATGCTAAAAACATCGCTCTCAACTCCAAACGGTTGATAGACCAACCGCTCTCCTCCGCAGACCAACGACCTTGTGCAAAGTCCACTCCGCAATGCGCTCCCCAGCCTGCGAGGCTTGCATCCGTTAATAGCGGAAGCCATGTTGGCTGCTCCAAAGGCATTCCCGCTCGCAGAGTCGAGGGCCGCAGCCACCAACGTAGACTCTGCCGAACCCGCGGCGGACAAGGGAGCTGCTTGCTCAACGAGTCAGACTGATTGGGCCAGCGGTGAAGCAAGGCCCGTTGTAACGGCCTCATATGAAATCTGGCCCACGGCACCACCTCCAACGTTGCCGCCATTGTCCCTAGCACTTGAAGGTACTGCCATGCTGTCGGTGCCACCAGGTTCCGAAAGGCCCGCACGAGGCCCCGGAGCGCTAGAACTCTCCGCTCCATCAGAAACACCGAGCCTTTCCAAGTATCAAACTGCACTCCCAAGAACTTGAGAACCTGAGTCAGCACCAGGTGACTTTTTATTGGGTTGACTACCCAGGCTAGACTCTGAAGGAAAGCTACTACCTCCTTCGTGGCTTCCTCGCTCTCGGTCTGGGACTTTGCTTGAATCAACCAATTGTCTAGGTACGAATGGACCAAGACTCCTTCCGCAGCGCTGCGGCCACCACCACCATTATCTTTGTGAACACGCGAGGGGTTGTTGCCAACCCGAAGGGCAGCGCCTGGAACTGGTAATGCCCCCAAGGAAGCGCAAACCGCAGAAACTTCTGATGGGACACTCTGATTGGGAAATGGAGTTAGGCCTCCATGAGATCGAGAGACGTCAAAAATTCTCCCTGCCGAATTGCCACCATAACGGAGCGCAGCGTTTCCATGCGAAAATGAGGTACTCGGAGACAGCGGTTTACTCCCTTGAAATCTAGAATCGGATGAAGAGAGCCGTCTTTCTTTGGCACCACGAAATAAATAGAATAACGACCCATGCCGTATTCCGCTAACGGTACGGGAATGACCGCTCCTAGGTGCAAGAGGCGGTCCAGAGTCTGTCGCACTAGGAGCGCCTTTTGCGGACCCCTGCAGGGGGAAGCCACAAAGGAGTCCAACACCGGCCTTGCGAGATCCAGAGCATATCCGTCGCAAATGATCTCCAAAACCCACTGATCAGACATTATATGGGTCCAGACAGAAAGAAACCCCCGAAGGCGACCACCGATCGGTTGAGTTTCTGCCGGGACCCGCCGCCATTCATTGTGGCTTTCGGGCGCCTCCCGAGGACGCCACTGTGAATCCTCTACTTGCACCGCGAAAACCCTGGGCTCGGGACGCAAATCTTCCTCTTTGGGACCCCGCAAACTGGGGCGAACAAAATCTCCTAAAATCCCTAAACTGACCCCGAAAGACCGATGGGGATTTTCCTTGCCTGGGCTTATCATAGAAACATAGAAATATGACGACAGAAAAAGACCACATGGCCTATCTAGTCTGTCCTTCCATATCAACAACTACAACAGTCCCCTTTTTACCTTTAGAGATCCTCTGTGTTTGTCCCATGCTTTTTTGAATTCAGTTACTGTCCTCATCTCTACCACCTCCACTGGGAGACTATTCCATGGATCCACTACTCTTTCCGTAAAGAAATATTTCCGCATATCATGCCTGAATCTATCCCCCTTCACCCTCATCCCATGTCCCCTCGTAGCAGAACTTGCTTTCAATTGAAAGAGGCTCTCTCCCAGAACATTTATGCCATGGAGGTATTTAAACATCTCAATCATATCACTTCTATCCCGCCTTTCCTCTAAGGTGTACATATTAAGATCCTTCAGTCTGTCTTCATATGCTTTATAATGAAGACCACTAATCATTTTAGTAGCCACCCTCTGCACCGACTCCATCCTGTTCACATCTTTTTGAAGGTGCGGTCTCCAGAATTGCACACTATACTCCAAATGAGGTCGCACCAAAGACTTATACAGAGGCATTATCACCTCCTTTTTTCTGCTAGCCATTCCTCTCCGTATGCACCCAAGCATCCTTCTAGCTTTTGCCGTCGTATTTTCTACCTGTTTAGCTACTTTAAGATCATCAGACACAACCACGCCTAGGTCCCGCTCTTCTTTAGTGGACAAAAGTACTTCACCCCCTATACTATATTGCTCCCTTGGATTGCTGCAGCCCAAATGCATGACCTTACATTTTTTAACATTAAATCCCAGCTGCCAAATTCTAGACCATTCTTCAAGCTTAGCTAGATCCCTCCTCATGTTATCTACCCCTTCCTGGGTGTCTACTCTATTGCAGATTTTGGTATCATCCGCAAAGAGGCAAACCTTACCTGAAAGCCCTTCCGCTATATCACTAACAAAGATGTTAAAAAGAATCTGACCAAGGACAGATCCCTTGGGCACACCACTGATAACATCCTTCTCCTCAGAGTGAGCTCCATTTACTTGTACTCTTTGTTGGCTCCCACCCAACCAATTTCTAACCCAAGCAGTAACTTTAGGGTCCATCCCTAGGGTGCTGTTTGTTTATAAGTCGCCTGTGAGGAACAGTGTCAAAGGCTTTACTGAAATCTCCCTCGGTCCAACTCCCTGGTCACCCAGTCAAAGAAATCAATCAGATTTGTCTGACAAGACCTGCCTCTGGTGAATCCATGCTGCCTCGGATCCTGTAATCCACTGGACTCCAGAAACCTCACTATTTTCTCTTTCAGCAGCGTTTCCAATAATTTACTCACCACCGAAGTTAAACTAACCGGCCTGTAGTTTTCAACCACATCCTTACTTCCGCTTTTGTGTAAAGCAGGGGTCTCAAACTCAAATTGCTTTGAGGGCCGAATGAGGACTTGTAAAGTAACCCGGGGGCCGCATAAGACACGGGGGCTCATTTGCATAAGGGGCCTCATTTGCATAAATATTTGCATAATGTTGCATAATGAGTGCATGGATAAAGAAAGACTAGAAAATTACTATAATCCAGTGCCAACCGCCAGGCACATTAGGAACTACTACTAACACTGCCCATTTAGAACCCATAGCAAACCCCCCGTATCATAACAGCACTACCAGGACTCACAAAGCACCAGACCCTACCTATCAAAAGGCAACACTGCAAATATTAAATCAATACATTTCAGAGAACAATACATGACCTACCCCCCAGCCCACAGCACACTGGTAATGTGCTGGGGGGTTTAGAACTGGTAATGTGCTGTGGGGCTGGGGGGGTTCAGAAATGGTGATGGTTCTGACCCCCAGCCCACAGCACATTACCAGTTCTGACCCCCCAGCCCACAGCACACTGGTAATGTGCTGGGGGGTTTAGAACTGGTAATGTGCTGTGGGGCTGGGGGGTTCAGAAATGGTGATGGTTCTGACCCCCAGCCCACAGCACATTACCAGTTCTGACCCCCCCCCCATCCATCATCATCATCAGCAGCAGCAGCAGCAAAAATCACAGCCCCCCCCATCCATCCATCCTCCCTCCCTCCCTCAGCAAAAATCACAGCCCCCCCCATCCATCCTCCCTCCCTCAGCAAAAATCACAGCCCCCCCCATCCATCCATCCTCCCTCCCTCCCTCAGCAAAAATCACAGCCCCCCCCATCCATCCATCCATCCTCCCTCCCTCCGCAAAAATCACAGCCCCCCCATCCATCCATCCTTCCTCCCTCCCTCAGCAAGAATCACAGCCCCCCCCATCCATCCATCCTCCCTCCCTCAGCAAAAATCACAGCCCCCCCCCATCCAACCAACCTCCCTCCTTCCCTCAGCAAAAATCACAGCCCCCCCATCCATCCTCCCTCCCTCCCTCAGCAAAAATCACAGCCCCCCCCATCCATCCATCCATCCCTCCCTCAGCAAAAATCACAGCCCCCCCCATCCATCCTCCCTCCCTCAGCAAAAATCACAGCCCCCCCCCATCCATCCATCCATCCTCCCTCCCTCCCTCAGCAAGAATCACAGCCCCCCCCCCCATCCATCCATCCATCCATCCTCCCTCCCTCAGCAAGAATCACAGGCCTCCCTCAGCAAGAATCACAGGCCCCCCCCCGCAGAGCCATCCCTCCCTCCCTGCCTCAGTCCCTCTCCTCTTCGGCTTAGAACCGCGAAGGGAGAGTTCCTCCCTCGGGACTCTGTTAAGCCGGCTGAAATTTCCTCCCTTCGCGGTTCTAAGCCGAAGAGGAGAGGGACTGAGGGAGGCAGGGCTGGCTTAATTCTGGGCAGACTGCTTCCTTACCTGCCGAGAGCTGTGCAAGCAGGCGATCCTTCCTCCAAGCAGGCGATGCTTCATAAACCGCTGATACCTCGTGGCTGCTCAGACTGCTTCTGGGCCGGGCCCCCCCCCCCCTCCTCCTTTTTCTCCTCCTTCTGCCTGTCCCTGATTGGTGGAGGGCAGGCGCGTGACGCGGTCATGCAATCCAACTTTGTATGCAGCCCCGGGAATCGCGCTAAGCCGGAAAACAGTGAGTAAAAGTAGCAAAAATTGCAGAAAGGATACTCGCGGGCCGCACAAAATGCTCTCGCGGGCCGCGTGTTTGAGACCCCTGGTGTAAAGGCACCACATGAGCCTCTCTCCAGTCCTTTGGCACCACTCCCGACTCCAACGAGGCATTGAAAAGGTCAGTCAGTGGAGCTGCTAGAACGTCCCCAAGTTCCCTCAGTATTCTCGGGTGTATCCCATCCGGTCCCATCGCTTTGTCTACTTTAAGTTGAGACAGTTTCTCACGAACACAGTGTTTTGAAAATTGTTCAAGATGTCCTTTGCTTCTGTTCCTATTTGTGTGTGTTTTCTGAGGTCCTGCTCCTGGTTCTTCATCTGTAAACACAGAACAAAAATATTTGTTAAGCAATTCCGCTTTATCCTTATCAGCTTCTACATATTCCTCCCCTGCACCTTTGAGTCTGACAATACCACTCTTGCCCTTCCTCTTCTCACTAATATATCTGAAAAATGTCTTATCCCCCCCATTTTATTGCATTGGCTATTTCCTCCTCCTTTTGAATCTTTGCCTTCTTGACTACTTTGCTAGCTTCTCTAAGTTTTTCCAAATACAGATGCCTGTCTTCCTCTCTCTGTGATCTCTTGTATTTCATGAAGGCCTCCCTCTTTATCTTCACTTTTTCAGCTACTTCTTTCGAAAACCACAGTGGTCTCCTTTTCCTTTTACCTTTATTTACCATTTTAACAAAAAGGTTGGTTGCCCTTAAAATATCCCCTTTCAGTTTTTCCCACTGTTTTTCTACATCCCTCAGCTGTTCCCATCCAACTAACGACTCGCTGAGGTATTGGCCCATCTTCGCAAAGTTAGTCTTCCTAAAGTCTAAGATCCTCGCCTTTGAATGAATTCTAACAGCCCTAGTCCCAATACTGAACCACACTATCTGGTGATCACTGGATGCAAAATGATCTCCCACTACAACATCAGAAACACTTTCACCATTGGTAAGCACCAAGTCCAGTATGGCCCCTTCACGTGTGGGGTCTGTTACCAATTGCTCCGGAAGCCTGCCTGCCTCCCTTGGACTCCCCTAAACCTTTAACCAATTTATCAAGGTCTTCTCCAAACAACAACTTCCCCTTAAACGGAAGTTTGCCGAGCCGAGACTTAGAAGACCCGTCAGCCGCCCAATTCTTTAGCCAAAGGGATCTTCGTGCCGCTACCAAAGAGGCCATACTATTCGATAAATCTCTAATGAGGTCGTAGTGCACATCTGCCAAATATGCCAACCCCGATTCCAAGAGATGCAGCTCACGCACTTCATCGTGCTCCAAGGACGATGATTGTCCCAGATGTTGAACCCAATGAAGACAGGCTCTCGCCACCCAAGCACCACAGATGGAAGCCTGCAAAGCAATCACATCCGCTTCAAAAGATTGCTCCAATAAACTGTCCATTTTCCTATCCTGCGCCTATTTTAAGGCCGCACTGCCTTCCACCGGAATTGTGGTCTTTTTAGTGATTGCCGAAACCGCAGCATCCACCTTTGGAGAATGGAACCTCTCCTTGTCCTTATCCGCCAGGGGATATAACTTGTTCATGATTCTGACTCCCTTGAGCCCCGCTTCGGGATGATCCCACTCATTTTGAATCATCTGATCCAAGACCTTATGTATAGGAAATACCACATGCGTTTGACGTACCGCCTGAATAATGGGATCTGCACCATCTTCCTCCTCGACCGGCTGCTCAGCAGCCAACTTAAGCGTCTGTAGGGTTTCCGTAATAAGAGCAGGCAACTCATCTTTCCGAAACACACGTATGATCCTCGTCTGATCCTCAGGCTCCGGAATCTCCCCCTCTTCCAATTCCTCTAGGTCTGGATCCATGTCAAGGTCTGCCTCCTTTCCCTCCTGCCATTCTGTCTCGGAGGGGAAGGGGTCTAGTAGCCGCGGTCTTTTGGCTGCTTTTAATACTAAACTGTTGCGCTCCGCTAGTCCAGACCGCGCACTAGAGGAAGGGATAGGCAAGGGTCCTAACACCTGACCCTGACGCCTGCGACAAAACGCTTGATGCATTAGTAACAGTCTGGACAGAAGTCGTCCATCTGTGTAGCAAACCTCAGATCCAAACCCGCACCCGGGTTAGCTGATATCGCTTCAGGAGGTGAAGTAGAAGGACCCGCTATCCACGCTTCACCCTGCGCTCCCGCAACCGCTTCCTGGGAGGCGGGAGCCAAGGAGCTTTCTAATTGGTGTTCCATAGTAAACGAGACCGTCGCGAAGCGCTGACAGATGTGCCTGTATCAGCGCTTGTGCCTCTACGAGTGCCACAAATAACACACTGTGCACTCACTGACATGGGTCTAACAAAGCTGGACAGAGCTTAGAAACCTGGGGTTTATCAATGACAGAGCACTAGGCAAGTGCAAGACCAATACAAGCATTGTGGAACCTGTGTCCCTTGGGGAAACTGCTAGGTACGTATGACCTAGATTGGCCACTGTTGGAAACAGAATACTGGGCTTGATGGACCTTGGTCTGACCCAGTATGGCATATCTTATGTTCTTATGTTACCTGCTCACTGTCTTTGCTCCTTTCTATGATATATGAAGCTACTATTTTCTTCTTTTTTTTTTTATCTAGGCCCCCTTGCTGTCCAGGCTGCCAAATAACAAAACCCCCTGTGCTCCTCCCAGCCCCCCTAGAGGCCGGTGCACAAGCAAAAGCAAGAAACCAAAACCAAAATAAAAGAAAGTAAAAGGGCAGCAAGAGCCCAAAAAAAAAACCCTCAGAAATACCTTCAGAAGGAATCCGGACCGCGGTCCGAGAGATCAGCGCTGCCAGCCAGAAGATTTATAACTGCTGTGGAAACCGCGTGCTCAAAATGGCCGCGGTTTCCTCAGCACGTTTTGGCGTGCCGTGCAGAAGCCCTCCAGCTCCGAACTGCCACCAGCCCAGCAGACCGTGAATGCCTCCGCTGCTTACCGGCTCGCTGGAATGCCGAGAATGCTGAGATTCAGCGTTTCACGAACGTCCTGTGACACTGTGCCCGACTGCTAGAGCCGTTCCCGAAGCCGCAGCTTGAGGCACCGCGGCAGTCAGGCTGTGCGCCGGGAAAGGAGCTCTGCCTCATACTGTCAAGGGGCCAGAGATCCCGAAATACAGACAGCCAAATTTGAAGAGCAATCGGCTTGGCAGGGCAGGGACCGCAAAACGGATCTCCCATCTACCTACTACCCTTAGGGCTCTTTTTTTTTTAATTTTTTTTAAAGAAACAGTCCACCTAAAATTTGAACCATTTGAAATAAATTTAAAAAAATTAAAATAATTTAACCAAACGCCAATCAGACCAAATCAAATAAGATTTTATTTTTTTTTTAACTATCTAGCTTGCTCCTTATCAGTTCCTCTAGTGAGCCCAGCACCTAGGCTCACTACGTCCTCCTGCTGCATGGAGACTGGACACACTGGGACTGATGGGGAATGCCTACAGGCTACATCCAGTGATGGCAGAGTTTTGATTGGTCCAGTCTCCAAGCTGCAGGAGGAGGTGCACTACCCAGAGGTGGAGGACTAAACTGGAGGAACGATAAGGAAAGATCTTTCACCATGTAAGAATGGAGGGAGGAGTTAAGGGAGATGCCGGAGCAGTGTTGGGTTAGGGAAAATAGAAGGGGGATATAGTGGATCAGTGGTGGATAGGGAAGAGAGGAGGAGATGCTGGAAGGGGAGTAGAGCAAAGATGGGGAGATGCTGGCTCATGGAGTAGAGGAAGACAGATGTATTAGACACAGGGAGGAGGAATAAGGAAAATGGGGAGATACTGGATTGGAGAGAGAAAAAAAACAAAGTTGGTACTGGCAGATGGTAGGTTGGGAGAGGGGGGGGGGAGCATGTTAAAAGGGGCCTGATGCTTGGGGGTGACAGGAAATGGGAGAAGGGGACTGATGCTGGCAGATACGGAGGGTTGGCAGTGGGAGAAGGGGGCTCATTCAGACCTTTGCAGCTCATGCAGAGATCTGTCCTGGGTCTGATTCTTTTTAACATCTTTGTTTATGATATTGCAGAATGGCGGTCTGGTTAGGTTTGCTTGTTTGCGCAAGATACCAAAATCTGTAATAGACACCCAGGAAGGAGTAGATAACATGAGGAGGGATCTAGCTGAGATTGAAGAATGGTCTAGAATTTAGCAGCTGAAATGTAATGCAAAAAAATGCAGGGTCATGCATTTGGGCTACAAAAATCCAAAGGAGTGGTACAGTGTAACGGGTGACATACTTCTGTCCACAAAAGAAGATCCGAACCTGGTCGTAATTGTGTCTGACGATCTTAAAGTAGCTAAACGGGCAGAAAAGGCCACTGTGAAAGCTAGAAGGATGCTTGGGTGTATAGGGAGAGGAATGGCCAGCAGAAGAAAGGAGATGGTGATGCCTCTGTCTAAGTTTCTGGTGCCACCTCATTTGGAGTACTGTGTGCAGTTCTGCACACAACCATCTAAAGGATATAAACAGGATGGAGTCGGTGCAGAGGGGAACTACTAAAATGGTCAGTGGTCTTCGTTATGAAGCATATGAGGACAGACTTAAAAATTTTATTTATAGAGACATTTAAATACCTCCATGCCATAAATAAACAGGAGGAGAGTCTCTTTCAATTGAAAGCAAGTTCTGCTACGAGGGGACAAGGATGAGAGTGAAAGGGGATAAACTCAGGAGTAATATGCAGAAATATTTATTTATGGAAACAGTGCTAGATGCGTGGAATAGTCTCCCAGTGGAGGTGGTGGACACGAGAACATTATCTGAATTCAAAAAAGCATGGGACAAACACAGAAGATCTCTAAAAAGGGGACTATTGTAGTTGATATGGAAAGGCAGACTAGATAGGCCATGTCATCTTCTTCTGCCGTCATGTTTCTATGCACTGCACCTGCACGTCTCATGTGCACTGCCGGCATAGGCTACAAAGTCCTATGCAGTTTGAACTTCCTCTCAGCTGAGAACTGATTGGTGATGACTTGGGGGAGGAAGAGGCAAAGAGGGAGAGAATGAGATCGAGGAGGCGGGGCTAAGGGACAGAAAGAGATTGCATGATGGCTGCAGGAGGGGCAATAAAAGAGAGAGTAGTAGGTAGTTGCCAGAGTGGCAGTGAGAGAGAGAGAGAGAGGAATTAGGAGGTAGCTGCAGGAGGGGCAGAGAGAGAGAGAGATTAGGAGGTAGCTGCAGGAGGGGCAGAGAGAGAGAGAGATTAGGAGGTAGCTGCAGGAGAGGCAGTGAGAGAGAGAGAGATTAGGAGGTAGCTGCAGGAGAGGCAGTGAGAGAGAGAGAGATTAGGAGGCAGCTGCAGGAGGGGCAGAGAGAGAGAGATTAGGAGGAAACTGCAGGAGGGGCAGTGAGAAGAGAGAGGAATTAGGAGGAAACTGCAGGAGGGGCAGTGAGAGAGAGAGGAATTAGGAGGAAACTGCAGGAGGGGCAGTGAGAGAGAGAGAAGAATTAGGAGGAAACTGCAGGAGGGGCAGTGAGAGAGAGACAGGAATTAGGAGGAAACTGCAGGAGGGGCAGTGAGAGAGAGAAAGGAATAGGAGGAAACTGCAGGAGGGGCAGTGAGAAGAGAGAAAGGAATTAGGAGGAAACTGCAGGAGGGGCAGTGAGAAGAGAGAAAGGAATTAGGAGGAAACTGCAGGAGGGGCAGTGAGAGAGAGAGAGAGGAATTAGGAGGAAACTGAACATGTAGATAGTCATGACCTAATGGGAGACGGCCAACATGGCTTTAGCCAAGGAAGATCTTGTCTTACTAATCTGTTATGTTTTTTTGAAGGTATGAATAAACAGGTGGACAAAGGTGAGTCGGTTGATATAGTGCATCTGGACTTTCAGAAAGCCTTTGACAAGGTCCCTCATCAGAGACTTTTGGCAAAACTAAAGAATCATTGGATAGAAACATAGAAACATGATGACAGAAAAAGACCACATGGTCTATCTAGTCTGTCCTTCCATATCAACAACTACAACAGTCCACTTTTTACCTTTAGAGATCCTCTGTGTTGGTCCCATGCTTTTTTGAATTCAGTTACTGTCCTCATCTCTACCACCTCCACTGGAAGACTATTCCATGGATCCACTACTCTTTCCATAAAGAAATATTTCCGCATATCACTCCTGAATCTATCTCCCTTCACCCTCATCCCATGTCCCCTCGTAGCAGAACTTGCTTTCAATTGAAAGAGGCTCTCTCCCTCAACATTTATGCCACGGAGGTATTTAAACATCTCAATCATATCACCTCTATCCCGCCTTTCCTCTAAGGTGTACATATTAAGATCCTTAAGTCTGTTCTCATATGCTTTATAATGAAGCCCACTAATAATTTTAGTAGCCACCCTCTGCACCGACTCCATCCTGTTCACATCCTTTTGAAGGTGCGGTCTCCCAAATTGCACACTATACTCCAAATGAGGTCGCACCAAACATTTATACAGAGGCATTATCACCTCCTTTTTTCTGCTAGCCATTCCTCTCCATATGCACCCAAGCATTCTTCTAGCTTTTGCTGTCGCTTTTGCTGTTTAGCTACTTTAAGATCATCAGACACAACCACGCTCTTCTTTAGTAGACAAAAGTACTTAGAAACATAGAAACATGACGACAGAAAAAGACCACAAGGCCCATCTAGTCTGTCCTTCCATAACAACAACTACAACAGTCCACTTTTTACCTTTAGAGATCCTCTGTGTTGGTCCCATGCTTTTTTGAATTCAGTTACTCCCACCTCCACTGGGAGACTATTCCACGGATCCACTACTCTTTCCGTAAAGAAATATTTCCGCATATCACTCCTGAATCTATCTCCCTTCACCCTCATCCCATGTCCCCTCGTAGCAGAACTTGCTTTCAATTGAAAGAGGCTCTCTCCCTGAAGATTTATGCCACGGAGGTATTTAAACATCTCAATCATATCACCTCTATCCCGCCTTTCCTCTAAGGTGTACATATTAAGATCCTTCACCCCCTATACTATACTGCTCCCTTGGATTGCTGCAGCCCAAATGCATGACCTTACATTTTTTAACATTAAATCCCAGCTGCCAAATTCTAGACCATTCTTCAAGCTTAGCTAGATCCCTCCTCATGTTATCTACACCTTCCTGGGTCTCTATTGCAGATTTTGGTATCATCTGCAAAGAGGCAAATCTTACCCGACAGCCCTTCCGCTATATCACTAACAAAGATGTTAAAAAGAATCGGACCAAGGACAGATCCCTGGGGCACACCACTGGTAACATCCTTCTCCTCAGAGTGAGCTCCATTTACTTGTACTCTTTGTCGCCTCCCACCCAACCAATTTCTAACCCAAGCAGTAACTTTAGGGTCCATCCCTAGGGTGCTCAGTTTGTTTATAAGTCGCCTGTGAGGAACAGTGTCAAAGGCTTTACTGAAATCTAAATACACCACATCTAGAGCTCTCCCTCGGTCCAACTCCCTGGTCACCCAGTCAAAGAAATCAATCAGATTTGTCTGACAAGACCTGCCTCTGGTGAATCTATGCTGCCTCGGATCCTGTAATCCGCTGGACTTCAGAAACCTCACTATTTTCTCTTTCAGCAGCGTTTCCAATAATTTACTCACCACCGAAGTTAAACTAACCGGCCTGTAGTTTTCAACCACATCCTTACTTCCGCTTTTGTGTAAAGGCACCACATGAGCCTCTCTCCAGTCCTTTTGCACCACTCTCGACTCCAACGAGGCATTGAAAAGATCAGTCAGTGGAGTTGCTAGAACGTCCCCAAGTTCCCTCAGTATTCTAGGGTGTATCCCCTCCGGTCCCATTGCTTTGTCTACTATAAGTTGAGTTAGTTTCTCACGAACACAGTCTTCTGAAAATTGTTCAAGATGTCCCTCACTTCTGTTCCTATTTGTGGGTGTTTTCTGAGGTCCTGCTCATGGTTCTTCATCTGTGAACACAGAACAAAAATATTTGTTAAGCAATTCCGCTTTATCCTTATCAGCTTCTACATATTCCTCCCCTGCACCCTTGAGTCTGACAATACCACTTTTGCCCTTCCTCTTCTCACTAATATATCTGAAAAATGTCTTATCCCCCATTTTATTGCATTGGCTATTTCCTCCTCCTTTTGAATCTTTGCCTTCTTGACTACTTTGCTAGCTTCTCTAAGTTTTTCCAAATACAGATGCCTGTCTTCCTCTCTCTGTGATCTCTTGTATTTCATGAAGGCCTCCCTCTTTTTCTTCACTTTTTCAGCTACTTCTTTCGAAAACCATAGCGGTCTCCTTTTCCTTTTACCTTTATTTACCATTTTAACAAAAAGGTTGGTTGCCCTTAAAATATCCCCTTTCAGTTTTGCCCACTGTTTTTCTACATCCCCCAGCTGTTCCCATCCCACTAACGACTCCCTGAGGTAATGGCCCATCTTCGCAAAGTTAGTCTTCCTAAAGTCTAAGATCCTCACCTTTGAATGGATTCTAACAGCCCTAGTCCTAATACTGAACCACACCATCTGGTGATCACTGGATGCAAAATGATCTCCCACTACAACATCAGAAACACTTTCACCATTGGTAAACACCAAGTCCAGTATGGCCCCTTCACATGTGGGGTCTGTTACCAATTGCCTGAATAGTTCTCCCTGTAGAGAATCCAGGATCTCCTTACTTCTAAATGATACTGCAGCAGGAATGTGCCAATCAACATCTGGCATATTGAAATCTCCTATCAGTAGCACTTCCCCTTTCCTAGCAATGCTGTGTATGTCTTCAATTAACTCTCTGTCCACCTCTTCCTCTTGTGAGGGAGGTCTGTATATCACACCAATGCAAATAGATTTCTCTTTCCCTCTTTCTAGTTTAACCCACAATGCCTCCTCTCTCCCTTTTAAGCTCTGTAATTCCAAAGCTTTAATATTATTTTTTACATATAGTGCCACTCCTCCTCCCCTTCTTCCTACCCTGTCCTTTCTGAATAAAGTATAGCCAGGTATAGTTAGATCCCAATCATGGTTTTCTGTGAACCATGTTTCTGTAACTGCCACTAAATCCAAGTCAGCCACTCCCACCAAAGCTTCAACATCAGGGATCTTATTTCCCATACTACGGACATTTATACACACTGCTTTCCATATGTTACCCCTGTTACCCATTTCCATAAAGGTATTTAATGTATCACCTACCTGGGGGCTTTCACTTACCTGGGGGTTTTCTTCACCCATCCCCAACGAATCTAGTTTAAAGCCCTCTTCAGTAGATTAGCCAGTCTACTACCGAAGATGCTTTGACCTTTCTTGGACAGATGGATGCCATCTCTGCTCTGCAACCCTTGGAACAGCATCCCATGGTCTAGGAAACCAAAATGCTCTCCATGACACAATCCACGCAGCCATGCATTCATCTCCAGGATGCGAGCCTCTCTGCCTTGGCCTTTACCCTCAACAGGCCAAGGCCTGTTGAGGGTAAAGGCCCTCAGCCTTATCAATGCTTTGCATCTAACTTGCCAGTGTTTATGTTGTTTCCAGTTTTCGTCATTTGGCTCCTTTTTCCATTTCCTAAAAGATGCTTTTTTGGCAACAACAGCCTCTCTGACCTCACCTTTAAACCATGCTGGCAGTTTTTTTGGACTTCCTTCCACTTTTCTTAAAGGGTGGAATACAGCTGGTCTGGGCTTCCAATATAGTATTTTTAAACACTCATGCTTGATGTAAATCTTTAACCTTTGTAACTGCTCCTTTAAGTTTTTTCTTACCCATTTTCCTCTTTTTATCATAGTCTGCCTTTTGTAAGTTAAAAGGTAGTACTGTGGATTTCCTTACTGTCCTCCTTCCATTTCTTAAATCATAGACGAGACCTACAGGGATATAGTCCTGAAGTCCCACCTCCAGTCTGGCAGCATCCCTGTTGCCATGGAGGAGAGAGATCATGTGATAGGAGAGCATCACCCTGGTGTGGCAGGAAGTGATCCTGTAACTAGGACCTGTCCTCCAGGTGATGTAAAACCCTCTCGCACCGAGGAAGTTTCTCCAGGGCCATGTGCCCATGAGGGAAGGTTTACGACAGCCGTTATAGTTGGTGATTCAATCATTCAAATTCTGTGCGCCCAGATGCTGGAATACCCTACCTCCCAACATCCGAGCAATCACCGACTTAGTCCAGTTTAGGAAAGCCTTGAAGCACCACCTCTTCCTCCTGCACTACCTGGTAGATAATGTGATAATAGCCCCATCCATGTATACCACGCAAAACACCCATGGCTAAGACCGATGAGGTGAAATCTACCTTGTTGCATGATTGTAAATAGTTACCCCAAATTATCCAAGTTTTTAATTTCTGTTCATTGTAAACACAGAGTACCCAAGGAAATGTGTAGTTTCTATGTTCATTGTAAACCGCACTGATGTTGAATAGCGCGGTATAAAAGAGACTGTAAATAAATAAATAAATTAGGCATGTAGATAGCTGGGTGGCTGGTGGACATGAAGATCGCCTGGTAACATGCCTGCCTGGTGCGAAGTTAGCGGACCTCACGCGCCACCTAGATAAGGTCTTAGATAGTGCTGGGGAGGAGTCTGCTGTCTTGGTACATGTCGGTACCAATAACATAGGAAAATGTGGTGGGGAGGTTCTGGAGGCTAAATTTAGGCTTTTAGGTAGGAAGTTGAAATCCAGAACTTCCAGGGTAGCGTTCTCCGAAATGCTTCCCGTTCCACGCGCAGGACCCAAAAGGCATGCAGAGCTCCAGAGTCTCAATGCGTGGATGAAACAATGGTGCAGAGATGAGGGTTTTGGATTTGTTAGGAACTGGGGAACATTCTGGGGAAAGGAGGGGCTCTTCCGAAGGGATGGGCTTCACCTTAATCGGGATGGAACCAGGCTGCTGGCATTAACCTTTAAAAAGAAGATAGAGCAGCTTTTAAACTAGATAATAGTGGAAAGCCGATAGTCGCCCAAGAGCACATGGTTCGGAAGAATGTATCCTTGAAGGATACTACCAAAAGCAGAGAGGTTCCAAAAAAAGAGTAAAGTAGCCCAAATGCCCTCGAGTATGGAGCAGACAAGAGCTTAAAGATCCCAAATTACTCATGTCTACCAATAGCCAGATTAATATGAATAAAATATAGTCTCTAAAATGCTTGTATGCAAATGCTAGAAGTCTAAAAAATAAGATGGGAGAGGTAGAATATATAGCACTAAATGAGAGGTTAGATATGATTGGAATATCAGAGACATGGTGGAAGGAGGACAACCAGTGGGACACTGTGATACCTGGGTACAAACTATACTGTAATGATAGAGCTGATCAAATCGGTGGAGGGGTTGCGCTCTGTTAGAGAAGGCATTGAGTCAGGGGAAGGCGATGGCAGTGGGGGTGTACTATCGACCGCCTGGCCAGAATGAACAAATGGATGATGAAATGCTCAAAGAAATTAAAGAAGTTAACAAGTTACAGCGCAGTATTAATAATGGTGATTTCAATTACCCCGGTATCGACTGGGTCAGTGTCACAGCAGGACATGCTAGGGAGATAAAGTTTCTAGATGAAATAAATGACTGCTTCTTGGAACAGCTGGTTCATGAACCGACCAGAGGGGAAGCCATATTAGACCTAGTCCTTAGTGGAACACCAGATCTAGTGCAAGAGATAAGGGTTTTGGGGCCACCTGGCAATAGTGATCATAGCATGATCGCGTCTGATTTTATTAGTGGAGGAGGGGATAGTAAGGAAATCCACAGTACTACCTTTTAACTTTTGAAAGGGAGTCTATGATAAAATGAGGAAAATAGTTAAGAAAAAACTAAAAGGAGCAGTTGCAAAGGTTAAAGACTTACATCAAGCTTGGGTGCTGTTGAAAAATACTATCTTGGAAGCCCAGACCAGCTGTATTCCACGCTTTAAGAAAAGTGGAAGGAAGTCCAAAAAACTGCCAGCATGGTTTAAAGGTGAGGTCAAAGAGGCTGTTGTTGCCAAAAAAGGATCTTTCAGGAAATGGAAAAAAGAGCCAAACAAAACCTGGAAACAGCACAAGCACGGGCAAGTCAAATGCAAGGCATTGATAAGGCTGGCAAAGGGAGAATTTGAGAAGAAGCTTGCTGCGGAAGGAAAAACGCGAAATAAAGACTTTTTCAAGTACATTCGTAGCATAAAACCTGTGAGAGAGTCAGTTGGACCATTAGATGATAGAGGGGTTAAAGGGGCACTAAGAGGTGACAATGCGATAGCGGAGAGACTGAATGAATTCTTTGCTTCAGTCTTTACTGAGGAAGATGTAGGGATGTTACCTATGACTGAAGTGGTATTTAAAGGTGCGGAAGAATTGAAGGAAATATACATCGGGAAGATGTATTACAGCTATTAGATAAACGGAAGAGTAAGAAATCACCTGGGCCGGATGGTATACATCCAAGGGTGTTGAAAGAACTAAAATATGAGATTGCAGACCTGCTATTAGTAATCTGTGAATTTTCATTAAAATCATCTGTAATACCTGAAGACTGGAGGATCGCCAGTGTAATGCCAATTTTTAAAAAGGGTTCCAGAGGGGAGACCACGTGACGCATGAGCGGGTGAGAGGTTGCTCAGCTTGCTCCGGGGCTGCCCCGTTGTTTTATTGATCTTTTCAGACTTCACCCCCCGCTAAATGTGTCCCTAAGGTCCGGGTTTGACACCGCGTGAGCTCCGGGAAGTGGCTGGCTAAAAATCAGGCTGCACTATGCCTCTGGCGGCGCGAAAGGAGCGGGAGAAGGCGGCAAAGCCGGGTGCGGTGCAGGCCAGCAAACTGAGCTCCAATATGGCGCAGCCACCCTCCCCTGGAGCGGAGAGTCTGGAATCAGGATCCGAGGAGCTCGCAAAAGAGGTTGCTAAGCTCTTAGAGACGAAGTTTGATCGGATCTTAACAAAGTTGGACGCTGTGAACGATACTTTGGCGGAGTTTGGGCAACGCGTGGAAGAAGTAGAGCACCGCGTGTCAGCACTTGAGGAGGCTGAGGGGACACAGGCTCGTGAGCTGGCCATGCTGCAAAAGACTATTGTGGCACTGCGGGACAAGGTGGACGATCTTGAAAATCGTTCCCGCCGGAACAATGTGCGCATTGTCGGGATACTCGAAGCCAACACGGAACAGATGTTGTTGCCGCTGGTGTAGTCCTGGCTCCCTAGAGAATTAGGCCTGGACGACTTGATAGGGGTACTGAAAGTGGAGCGGGTACACCGCCTTGGGCCCAAGTCTGACTCTAATCAGCGCCCGAGGTTGGTGATAGCGCGCATCCTCAATTTCCATCACAAGTGGCGGCTATTGCAGGCCTACCGGAAGAAACGATCCCTGATGATGGACAACCACAAAATTCTCATATTCCAGGATTATTCAGCGACCGTCGCAGCGAAGCGCAAGGAATTTTCCCCATTCTGCTCGGTGCTGTTTCAAAAACAACTTCGATTTACCCTCGCCTTTCCAGCGACGCTTCAAGTTCAGCATGAGGGGAAGAACCACGTTTTGAGCACAGTCGCTGCTGCACGGAAGTTTGTGGTGGCCTTGGAGGGGCCGGAGATGTGCAACGAGCAGGCGGCTTGACCTGCTGGACATTGTTATGTTATGCTACTGTTAGGCCAGAATGGCTGTCTACCCTGGACTGATGTCTAGAACGGGTGGCTCTTGGGGTCTCTGCTTGATTTTTCCCCGGAGGTAGGGGCTGCGTGGTCCCCAGAGATTTTGTGCCCCTCTGGGAAGGCCCCGAGCCATGCTTTACTTGCTATGCTTGCATGGCTATGTTTTCATAGTTTTATTGTGGGGTTTACCCTCTCCATGGTGGGCCGGGAATATGTTAATCCCAACGTATGCCTACATATTTTTTCTTTTCATCTTTTCCTTTTTTTTTTTTTCCTTACATGAGCTTGGGTTAAGAGTTCACGCGGGAGCGTGCAGATGAGTGGAGGGTGGGCCCTCGTCGGGGGCGCAGTCTGCATTCGCACGCCCTGTGAAGGGGGACCTGATTTTGCGTTTGTTCTATTGATGGGTACTGGGGGGTGACGTCTTACTGTGACATGTTTGTTTAGAGCTGGGGTCACCAACCTCCAGAGGGCCGCGGGCCGCACAGCCGACTACCGGGAGCCTCGCGGGCCGCACCCCCCTTCTCCCCGCCCCCGCGAAAAAAAACAACAAACGCAAAATTATGAAAACAATGGCTGATCACCTTTATTGAATTTAATGAGATGGCTGATGATTCATGCTAGCAGACAAACGCTTAAAGTCCGGCTTCACAGATGACACTGACAGGAGAAGGGACGCTTGCAGGTGGTCGTCGGTGAGCTGCGAGCGCGTGGATACAATGGCGGGAATCCTTGGTGGGCCGCACGTAATGTTAACCGGGGTAGAGCCTCGCGGGCCGCACGAAGGGACCTCGTGGGCCGCAGGTTGGTGACCCCTGGTTTAGAGGGAGGGGGCGGTGGGGCAGCCCTGTATCGCACGGATGTGGGCTCTGAGCCTGGCGCAAGTGTCCAGGTGTAGAGGGGAGTTCGCTTTGGCCTGGGGGGATGGGTGGGAGGGGGTGGGGGGAGGGAGGGGAGGGTGGGTGGTTCAGGGTGCTTTGGGAGGTGAGGGGGAGCATGCCAGACCCCTTCCGGTTGTGGACAGTTGGTGCTGGACTTCTGAGCGGGGGTGGTGGGCGGCAACTACGACATGTGTGTGGAGGGAAGGTTGTGGGGGGAGCCCTAGGCTGGGGGGGTTCCCTTCGGATCTGCGATTTGTAATACATTTATGTTTGACTTGCGTGAGAACGGATGAGTATGAGTGAGGGGTTATGACTGGTCACCTGGAATGTGTGTGGTATAGGCTCCCTGGTGAAACGTTATCAGATCTTGCGTGTTCTTTGAGCCCAAAAGGCCGATTTGGCCTTCTTACAGGAAACGCATCAGAGTGCTCTGGAACACGATAAGCTTGCAAGGGGCTGGGTTGGGAAGGTTTATGGGGCTTCCTCGGGAGGGAAGAAAGCGGGAGTAGTGATTTTGATTAGGAAAGGGGTGGACTTGGAGGTGGACCGGTGTATTAGTGACCCGGGTGGGCGCTTTGTTATTGTAGTGGGGACTATCCAAGGGGTCAAATTGGGTTTGGTGAATGTATATGGCCCCAATAGTTATGATGCTCGCTTCTATGCCCGATTGAATAAATGCTTGAGCGGCCTCGGCTCCACTCCCTTTATCATGGGAGGGGACTTCAATTGTGTGTTAGATGAGACAATAGATAGGTCCGGAACCCGAGGGCTGACCAAGGATAGGAAATCTCAGTGGATAAGGGGTGTGTGTGAAGGTTTTAACCTGCTGGACTACTGGAGAGTGCTACACCCAATGGATAGGGACTATACGCATGTTTCTAGAGCACATGCCACGGGGTCACGGTTAGATTATTTTTTGGAGTCTCAAGAATTATTTACTAAAGTAACTAGTGCAGAGATTGGGCCGGTGGAGGTGTCGGACCACGCCTATGTCCGGTTGGATGTGCGGTGGGGGGTAAAGCGAGGTGGGTCTCTGTGGCGTTATCCGCTTAGCTATACTCAGGGTGATCAGTTTGGGGCTTTCCTACATTCGCAGTGGGCTGAATTTATGGAATTTAATGGACAACATAGTGATAACCCCATTCTTTTCTGGGAGACCGCAAAGGCGGTATTGAGAGGGCAAATTATTGAGTATGGAGCCCGGCAAAGGAAAGTTTATACGTCCCGTCTCATTCTCTTGGAGCAACAGTTGTGTCAGGCGAGGAGAGGGTTAGTGCAGCAACCGACGTTGGGGAAGAAGTTGGAATTTAGTAGGTTACAACAAGAGGTGAATGTGATGTTGCATGAACGGGCGCGGCAATCTTTGCTTTACTATCGATATAAGCTTTACAAATATGGTAGCAGGGCGGGGAGGCTTCTGGCTAGGTTGGTGAAGACTAGCCGGGGGCAGACCAATATAGGGGCCCTGCGGGACGCCCGGGGTACGATCCAGACGGGACAAGCATATATCGAAGAACGGTTTCATGAGTATTATCGGACGCTGTATTCCGCTGGCATTGGAGATTTGGCGCAGGCTGAGAAATTTCTCACGGCATTAGACTGCCTGGTTTATCTGTCGAGGAGAGTGCTACTCTTAATGCCCCGCTCATTGACGCGGAAGTTCGGGGGCCGTAAAGCTGTTGTGTTCCTGTCGAGCCCCGGGACCCGACGGGTATAGGGGTGAATTCTATCAGCTAATGGGGGATCGGGTGGTTGGGCCCCTACGACGGTACTACTCGGCTTTGATCGAGCGCCAGATGTTCCCGTATGGGAAGAATAGTGCAGTGCTCACCCTGATCCCCAAACCCGGCAGAGATGGGTTATTACCCGAGTCCTATAGGCCTATTTCGCTTTTGAATGTGGATATCAAACTTTTGGCCAAAATTATGGCTAATCGGCTAGCTGAGTACATTCCCCAACTAGTTAAGGAGGATCAGGTGGGTTTTGTGAAAGGTAGGTATGTCACCAAAAATCTGCATAAGATCATTTCGTCAATATACATGGCCGCTGAGGCAGGGGAGCCAGCTTTATTAATACGTTTTGACGCTGAGAAAGCGTTTGATCGTGTAGAGTGGCCATACATGTATCAATTGTTAGAGACTATGGGGATAGGGGGGTTCTTTTTGGATACGGTTAAGCTTCTGTATTCGGATCCCCGAGGGCAGATTTTGATTAATGGTTCTCTTTCCCAGGACTTTCCGATTCGGAGGGGGACACGACAGGGGTGTCCTCTGTCCCCACTCTTGTTTGTTCTAACTCTGGAACCTCTTTTAGAGAGAATCAGGACACATAAGGGATTGGTGGGGGCCCGGGTGGGCATGGAAGAATTCCGGCTTTCGGCTTTCGCCGATGACATCCTAGTGTACCTGGGGGCCCCTAAGCAGACCCTACCTGTTTTGTTGAGACTGGTGGCGGATTTTGGGAAATTTTCGGGTCTCAAATTAAATTTGGAGAAGTCTGAGGCTTTGGACCTACGGCAGACCTTTCAGGGGTGCTGGGAGGCCTTCCCGCTGTGGTGGGCGGGGACAACACTTCCTTATTTAGGGATATATTTGACAGCGGATGTTGCTCAGCTGCAGACAATTAATCTGGCTGTCTTGCTGTCTCAGACCACGGAGCGTCTGAATGGTTGGCGAGATCTCCCGCTCTCTTTGGGTGCACGAATAGCTTTATACAAGATGACTGTTTTTCCCAAATGGTTATATGTGTTGCCAGGGCCGGATTTACCTTGAGTGAGGCCCTACGCCAACAAAAATTGTGGGCCCCCAGCAGGGGCGGCCCAAGGGGGGTGCGGACCTCATTTGCATAAGGGGCCTCATTTGCATAAATATTTGCATAATGTTACCATATACTAACTTTTAGTAAACGTGCCTCTTAATGAGTGTATGGATAAAGAAAGACTAAAAGATTTCTACATTACTATAATCCAGTGCCAACTGCCAGACACATTAGGAACTACTACAAACACTGCCCATAGTAAACCCGCCGTATCCTAACAGCACTACCAGGACTCACAAAGCACCATACTCTACCAATCAAAAGGCAACACTGCAAATATTAAACCAATACATTTCAGAGAACAACAATACATGACCTACTGGGGAAAGAGAACAAGTGGCAATGTCAAATAGGAATTATATAAACAGAACACCTCAGCTCAGTTACACATGCAGAACATAGACCATCACCAAACAAGTAATCACAATTTAGAAATAGGAAGACAATAATTAAACTGGGAATCCCAAAAGCCAAACTTGGAATGTACAACACTGTAGAAATAAAACTATACATTAATTTGCTCTTGTACTAAACAAAGCGCAGATGTTAATGATGCACATTTACCAGAGCTGACATATTCCAATTAATAAATTCAAAATAAAGAGATATTTTTCTACCTTTTGTGCATTTTTTTCAGCTGCAATTGCTCCAGCCACTTTCTTCTGGTTTCTTCGTGTCTTCTGCTAACTCTCCATCGTCTGCTGTCCATTTGTCCTTTCTTCTCTCTTCTAGATTTTTTTCCATTCTCTCTCTACATCTGCTTTAACATACTAATCTTTCTCCTTTTGCTCTTTCCTCATTCCTATTTTATCCACTCAAATTTTACCCCTCCATCCTCAATCCCCACTTACTCTCCCAATACCCGGCCAATTGTAGATTTTTTATCCCTCCCACACAAAATATTTTTCCCTTCTCCATTTTACTCTTCCAGCCCCATCCCATTCTAATCCTCCCCCAACATCAGCTCCCTTCTAGTTCCAGCCTCACCCAGCATCCATTCCCTTCTAGTTCCTGCATCAGCCCATTTCCAGTCCTAGCCATCCATCAGCCCATTTCCAGTCCTAGCAACCCCCCAACCCAATACCAGTCCTAGCCCCCCCATCACCCCATTTACAGTCCTTAACCCCCCATCACCCCATTTTCAGTCCTTAACCCCCCATCACCCCATTTTCAGTTTAAGCCCCCCCCCTATAACCCATTACCAGTCCTAACCCCCCATCAGCCCACTTCCAGTCCTAACCCCATCAACCCATTTCCAGTCAGCCCCCCATAGCCCATTGCCAGTCCTACCCCCCCATCAGCCCACAGCCCATTACCAGTCCTAACCCCATCATCCCACCTCCAGTTTTAACCCCCCAGCCCATTTCCAGTCCTAGCCCCCCATAGCCCATTACCAGACAACCCCCATCAGCCCACAGCCCATTACCAGTCTTAGCCCCCCCGACGCCCATTTCCAGTTCTTTGCCCCCCCCACAGCCCATTACCAGTCCTAACCCCATCAGCCCACCTCCAGTATTAACCCCCCAGCCCATTTCCAGTCCTAGCCCCCCCCATAGCCCATTACCAGACAGCCCCCATCAGTTCACAGCCCATTACCAGTCTTAACCCCCCCCCAAAGCCCATTGCCAGTTCTAAGCCCCCCCAACAGCCCACAGTCCATTACCAGTCCTAACCCCATCAGCCCACCTCTAGCCTTAACCCCCCCAGCCCAGCCCAGCCCAGCCCATTTCCAGCCCCAGCCCCCCAATAGCCCATTACCAGCCCTACCCCCCCCAGTCCATTTCCAGCCCCAGCCCCCCCAATAGCCCATTACCAGTCCTACCCCCCCCCATAGCCCATTACCAGTCCTACCCCCCCCCCGGCCTAAAGTAAAATTTAATTTAAAAAAAAACCTGGTGGCTGCCGCCGCGGGGCCCCCTCTGCTGCCGCGGGGGCCCCGTCTACAAGCTGAAGCCGTCGGGTCGGGTCTCTCTCCCTCCCTCCCTCGCTGCAGGCTGCAGGCTGCGAGAGACGCGAAGGGAGAGCGTGTCTCCTCGCGTCTGTGTTAAGCCCGCAGGGGCTGATGGGAAATCCCATCAGCCCCTGCGGGCTTAACACAGACGCGAGGAGACGCTCTATCTTCGCGTCTCTCGCAGCCTGCAGCGAGGGAGGGAGGGAGGGAGGGAGAGACCCGACCCGACCCGACGGCTTCAGCTTGTAGACGGGGCCCCCGCGGCAGCAGAGGGGGCCCCGCGGCGGCAGCCACCAGGTTTTTTTTTTAAATTGTGTTTAAAAAAAATTAACTGGTTCTTTTTTTGTGGGCCCCTGCTGGCTGTGGGCCCTACGCCATGGCGTACAGGTAAATCCGGCCCTGTGTGTTGCAGAGCTTGCCCATCTTGCTGACGAAGAGGGAGCTAGCGAAAGTGGAGAAATGTTTAACTCTGTTCTATTGGAGGGGGAAGAGACCTCGATTAAGTCTTAAGACGTTGCAAAGACCTTGGGGGGGTGGGGGAATGGGAGCCCCTGATCTGCGGAGTTATAATATTGCTTGCCTGATGCGGAATTTGCGGGACTGGTTGGCGACCTCGGTGGATTACACGCCTTTGGAGTATGAACAGGAGGTGGCAAAGCCCCTGGCCCTGCGTAGCGTATTACATGCGGCGGCAGTTGATTTGCCCCACCTGGTGGGGGGACACCCCCTTTTTAAGGTTATGCGGCGGGTTTTTGGCACCTGTTATGTCGTTTGTATTTCTGGAACCCTGGGATAACCCCCTTTCTACCCTTATATGGTAATGGGACTTTTGCGCCTGGGATGCAAGGGGGGGCATTTCGGGGTTGGGAGGAGAAAGGGCTTGTGGCCTTAGAGCAGATCGTAGACGAACAGGGGCAGGCTCTGGCATTTCAAGATCTCCGGCATAGATATGGTTTGGGCCCTCGGGATTGGTTTCCCTATTTGCAGTTGCGTAGTTATGTTCGGAGTTTGGCTGGGCAGTATTTGCGTACAGAGATCTGTTCTAAATTTGAGGAACTGCTGTATGCGGGGCGAGGGCAGCGGGCAAGGGTGGCCGCCCTGCACAAGGAATACCTTCGGCTAAAAGGGGTTCCGGATGAGAGTGTCTTGGCAGCAGCCTGGATTCATGATCTGGGAGTGGCGCTCGGGGGGGCCGATATGGTACAATTGTTAGCGGATATCCCCCGGAGAATTAAGACCGCAGACTTTAGGGATTTGCAATACCGTATATTGAGGCGCTGTCATTTTGCTCTCTGTCGGGCGTATAGGGCTGGCTGCGGTACTACCGCGAGCTGCCCCCGATGTGGTGTAGCTAGGGCAGATTTGGGACACATGTGGTGGCAGTGCTCGGTGGTGGTCAAATTCTGGAAGGATTTGGTGGGCTGGCTTACCAGGGTCTTGGGCTGTCCAATTAAAAGGGACCCCAAGGTGTTGGTGTTAGGTATGACCGGACGGGTGGACGTGCTGGGAGGAGGTCCGCGGCGATGGGTGGGTAAGGTTCTCTTAGTGGCTAGGAGGGTGATTTTGTTAAATTGGCTACTTCCCCATGGCCCGTCCCTGGGTCAATGGAGGAGGGAGGTGCATCAGTTGTTGCTGCTTGAGCAGCAAGGGGCCAAACATGGGGAAATCGCCATGGATATGTTTTTGGGGGAGTGGAGCCCCTACTTACACACACTGTCATCGCGAGAAAGGAGCCGAATCTTGAATGTGCTTGGGTGATGTTTTGGAGGGTGGTCTGGCATGGGAGGGGTGGGTTTGGGGTTGGGGGGGAGGGGGTTAGGTTCCCTAGGCATATGTGTGGTGACCGCGAGAGGAATGGGGGAGTGTTACAGTAGTTTGTTGAATGGTGGCCCTACATCCTAGGATTGGATAGGGAGAGCTGGGGCATAGGGCTCCGAGAATGGCTGCTGGATATTGGCTGGGTGGGGTCACTGGGCACCAGAGGCTGTATACGTCTGTGGCGGTACTCTGGTGGACTGTGGTGTTGTCTTCAGGCTGTGCTGTGGGATAACTTCTATTGCTCCTTTTTTTTGTATAGCACTACCTGGGACATGGGTGGCACTGCGGCCGGTGGTGTTCTTCTGTGTACGCTGTTACCCTTAGGGTCGACCTGTGGCTGGAACGGGGGGGGGGGGGGGATGGGATAAGGGAGGGGTAAAATATTGTTAAAACTTGGTGCATAGCTGTGTTGTTGTTGTTTTTAACTGCATGGTTATTCTGTGTTGCGGTTATGATTTGTTGCTGTTGTGTGAGCTGTGTTCAATAAACATATTCAAACATAAAAAGGGTTCCAGGGGTGATCCGGGAAACTCCAGACCGGTGAGCCTGATGCCAGTACCAGGAGAAATGGTAGAAACCATCATAAAGAACAAAACTACTCAGCATGTAGATAGTCATGGCCTAATGGGAGACAGCCAACATGGCTTTAGACAAGGAAAATCTTGTCTTACTAATCTGTTATGTTTTTTTGAAGGTGGGAATAAGAAGGTGGACAAAGGTGAGTCGGTTGATATAGTGTATCTGGACTTTCAGAAAGCCTTTGACAAGGTCCCTCTCATCAGAGACTTTTGGCAAAACTAAAGAGCATGGGATAGGAGGAAGTGTACTATTGTGGATCAGGAACTGGTTAAAAGATAGAAAGCAGAGGGTAGGGCTAAATGACCAATTTTACCAATGGAGAAAGGTGAATAGTGGTGTACCCCAGGGATCTGTGCTGGGTCCGCTGCTTTTTGACATATTCATAAATGACCTGGAAAGGGGAATAACGAGTGAGGTTATCAAATTTGCAGATGACACAAAACTATTTAAAGTTGTTAAAACCCAAGAGGATTATGGAAAATTGCAAGAAGATCTTGATAAATTGGAAGACTGGGCATCAAAATGGCAGATGAAATTTAATGTGGACAAGTGCAAAGTTATGCACCTAGGGAAGAACAACCCAAACTATGGTTACACGATGCAAGGTTCCACATTAGGAACCATCACCCAGGAAAAAGATTTAGGCTTCATTGTGGATAACATGTTAAAACCATTGGCCCAGTGTGCAGCGGCGGCCAAGAGATCAAATAGAATGCTAGGTATCATAAGGAAAGGAATGGAAAATAAAACAAAGGATATTATAATGTCTCTGTATCATTCCATGGTGAGACCTCACCTTGAATATTGTGTGCAATTCTGGTTGCTGTATCTTAAAAAGGATATAGCGTTATTATAAAATTTTCAGAGAAGAGCCACCAAAATGGTAAAGGGGCTATAAAGGTTAGGGCTCTTTAACCTGGAAAAGAGAAGGTTGTGGGGAGATATGATAGAAGTCTATAAATTAATGAAAGGAGTGGAACGGGTAAACGTAGATTGATTGTTTACATTATCAGAATATAGAAAGACTAGGGGACATGCAATGAAGCTACAGGGTAAACTATTTAAGACAAATAAGAGAAAATATTTTTTTCACTCAACGTGTAATCGAACTCTGGAATTTGTTACTGGAGGATGCAGTAAAACAGAGTTACTTACCTGTAACTGAGTTCTCTGTGGACAGCAGGATAGGTCAGCCACACCTGGTGACGTCATCCGACGGCACCGTGACGGAAGTGCTCTCTAGCTCAGAAGCTTCTGAGCATGTGTGAGGTGGCCCCACCTCCCCGGTCCGCCCCTAGCCCGACCAGTACGTAATTAGCTGTGCCCCGAGGCTAGGGCGCGGACCGCGCAGGCCACCCTCAGAAGGGAGGTGGGCGGGATCGTGTGGCTGACCTATCCTGCTGTCCACGGAGAACTCCGTTACAGGTAAGTAACTCTGTTTTCTCCTAGGACAAGCAGGATGTGTCAGCCACACCTGGTGTCTCCCAAGCTATCTGTTCTGCGCTGTGGCTGAGGGGGGCCTGAGACAGGATACCAGGCATGGAGGACACAACTGAAGGCGTCAGCGAATGAAAACAATTGTTTATTGTGCAACTAGTGCAAATAACAATAAAGTGCAGAACATACAGGCCATCTGTTGTGAGGTAGAACATCAAGTGCAATTAACAAACAGTGCAATTGAAACATCAACTGTGCAATTAGCACTGTGCAAATAACAACCATCAGGATGCAAGTCAAGTCCGTATGGGCTACCCTTGTCAGCACCGGGGTAGAGGCACATGGGTCGCTGTCCCGTGGGCTGCGACTTGGTCGGTGCCTCTGGCAGCGTCCGGGATGGTGGACCCTGCTACCATAGATAGGATCGCTCAGCCAAATGAGCTGTCGGCTTCTGCCTGGAGGTCTAGGCAGTAGTGTTTCTGGAAGGTGAGGTGTGAGGACCAGGTGGCAGCTTTGCAGATCTCGCTTACTGGGAACTTCTGTGCACTGGCGAGGGAGGAGGCTAACGCGCGGAGTTGGTGAGCGCTCGCCTTGTTTGCTGGATGCGCGCCCGCCTTTTGTAGGCAGTGAAAGTATGTTTTGTTTGTACAGGGTGGTGTACACAACCAGACTGTCTAAGAAAACCTGAGAGAGTTAATTTTGTTCAGAACTTTGCTTAGAAATAAACTTCATATATTTGCTTACTAAGTAGGTGAAGAAAGGGCAGGCTGTACTCTAGCCTCTCTGTCTCAGGATTATTAGATATCAAGCAGTCAGCAGTAAACAGCTATGTCTTGGAATATGTGTATGTCTCCTCATACTGACCTAGTCAGCAGTAAACAGTTATGTCTTGGAATACATGTATGTCTCCTCATACTGACCTACACTGATTAGAAGTTGACCTATGATATGATAAATACGTAATGCCTGACGTGTAATAATAAAGTGAAATTATGCTGTATCATCCAAAAGAGCCTTATAAATAAAGTGAACCATGGCTAACAGTTAGAGTAAACAAAGAGAACTTGGTTCTATTTGTTTCTCTCCACAAAGCTTTGGTGTATATATATATATGAGTGTGGTATTTTATTGCTGTCTTTTAGATCACCTTCCCATTGTTTTGAATGTAGTTTTCTGTGGCTCCAAGAGCCCTGCAGGTTGCTGGTGAGGAGGGGGCTAAGAAAGCCCACAGTTGGTGCCGTGCCGTTCTACAGATTTCATCATTCCTGGCAAGGGCGGAAGGTGTTTGTGAGTATCATATGGTGCCAGCAATGAGCAATCTGTTAGGTACATAAGAACATAAGACATGCCATACTGGGTCAGACCAAGGTCCATCAAGCCCAGTATCCTGTTTCCAACAGTGGCCAATCTAGGTCATACGTACCTAGCAATATCCCCAAAAGACACAGGTTCCACAATGCTTGTACCGGGTCAAGCATTGATATCCTGGGTCCCTTTTTAATAGTGGTTTATGGACCTTTCCTCCAGGAACTTGTCCAAACCTTTTTTAAACCCAGCTATACTAACAGCCCTTACTACATCCTCCGGTAACAGATTCCAGAGTTTGATTACACGTTGAGTGAAAAAATATTTTCTCTTATTTGTCTTAAATAGTTTACCCTGTAGCTTCATTACATGTCCCCTAGTCTTTCTATATTCTGACAGCGTAAACAATTGATCCACGTTTATCCGTTCCACTCCATTCATTAATTTATAGACCTCTATTATATCTCCCCTCAGCCGTCTCTTTTCCAGGTTAAAGAGCCCTAACCTTTTTAGCCTCTCTTCATAGGAGTAGCCTTCCATCCCCTTCACCAATTTGGTGGCTCTTCTCTGTACTTTTTCTAATAACGCTATGTCCTTTTTAAGATACGGTGACCAGAATTGCACACAATATTCAAGGTGCGGTCGTACCATGGAGCGATACAGAGGCATTATAATATCCTTTGTTTTATTCTCCATCCCCTTCCTTATGATACCTAGCATTCTATTTGCTTTCTTGGCCGCCGCTGCACACTGGGCGGAGGGTTTTAACATGTTATCCACGATGACTCCTAAATCTTTTTCCTGGGTGGTGGTTTCTAATGTGGAGCCTTGCATCATGTAACTATAGTGTGGGTTGTTCTTTCCTAGGTGCATAACTTTGCACTTGTCCACATTAAATTTCATCTGCCATTTGGATGCCCAGTCTTCCAATTTATCCAGATCCTCCTGCAGTTTTCCACAATCCTCTTGGGTTTTAACAACTTTAAACAGTTTTGTGTCATCTGCAAATTTGATAACCTCACTAGTTATTCCCTTTTCCAGGTCATTTATGAATATGTCAAAAAGTAGCGGACCCAGTACAGATCCCTGGGGTACTCCACAATTCACCTTTTTCCATTGGGAATATTGGCCATTTAGCCCTACCCTCTGCTTTCTATCTTTTAACCAGTTCCCGATCCACAATAGTACACTGCCTCCTATCCCATGACTTTTTAGCTTCGCCAAAAGTCTCTGATGGGAGACCTTGTCAAAAGCTTTCTGAAAGTCCAGATACACTATATCAACCGACTCACCTTTGTCTACCTGTTTATGCACACCTTCAAAAAAACATATCAGATTAGTAAGACAAGATCTTCCTTGTCTAAAGCCATGTTGGCTGTCTCCCATTAGGCCATGATTATCTACATGCTGTGTAATTTTGTTCTTTATGATGGTTTCTACCATTTTCCCTGGTACTGACGTCAGGCTCACCGGTCTGTAATTTCCCGGGTCACCCCTGGAACCCTTTTTAAAAATTGGTGTTATGTTGGCGACCCTCCAATCTTCAGGTATTACAGATGATTTTAATGAAAGTTCACAGATTACCAATAGCAGGTCTGCAATCTCATATTTCAGTTCTTTCAACACTCTGGGATGTATACCATCCGGTCCAGGTGATTTGCTACTATTCAGTTTATCAAATAGTTGTAATATATCTTCCCGGTGTAGCGATATTTCTCTCAATTCCTCTGCAGTATCACCTTTAAATACCACTTCAGTCTTGGGTAACATCCCTACATCTTCCTCAGTAAAGACCGAAGCAAAGAATTCATTCAGTCTCTCTGCTATAGCCTTGTCTCCTCTTACTGCCCCTTTTACCCCTCTATCATCTAATGGTCCAATTGACTCTCTCCCAGGCCTTTTGCTACGAATGTACTTGAAAAAGTCTTTATTTCGTGTTTTGCTTCCATAGCAAGTTTCTTCTCAAATTCCCACTTTGCCTGCCTTATCAATGCTTTGCATTTAACTTGCCAGTGCTTGTGCTGTTTCCAGTTTTCATCATTTGGCTCTTTTTTCCATTTCCTGAAGGTTGCTTTTTTGGCAGCAACAGCCTCTCTGACTTTATTTATTTATTTAACATTTCTTCTATACCGCGCTATTACAATCAGCGCAGTGTACATCGAACAAAACATACTACAATGCATACAAGCAACATTGAGTTTTACATAGAACAGGGAAAAAAACATAGGATAACCGGGGTAACTATTTACAGGGTAACTATTTACAGGTTAAATTAGTATTGTCACCAATACTCTAAGCCAATTTGGTATCATCTTCATTTTGTGTGGGAGGGACAGGCGTAAAAGTGGTGGGTGGGCAGTAGTATAGTCTAACCATTTTCTGGTTGTAATAAGGTGCTATGGTAGCTGAGACATGAGGGAAGTTTACCCGATGTGTGGGTGTCAGGGTTGGTGTCAGGGTAGTATATTGTGAATAGGTGGTGTTTCAGAGCTTTACGGAATAGGATTAAGCTTTTGATGCCACGGATTTCATGTGGAAGGGCATTCCAATTTAGGGGAGCGAATATAGAGAAAGCCCTGTTGGAAGTGGTCTTAGTACATGACGTCATCATCTTGGGGACTATTAAGGTGTTCATTGAAGTGGATCTCCTGTCTCTGTTTTCCAGGGTGCTGTGGATTAGTTTGCTAATCGGTGTAGGTGGGTAGTTATTCAGGGCTTTGAAAGTAAGGACTAGTGACTTATATTGGAGTCTGGCGTGTAACGGCAGCCAATGCAGATTTTTCATGATTGGTGTTATGTGGTCAGTTCTTGATGATCCAGAGAGAACTCTTGCGGCGGCATTCATAGCCAGGCGGAGCGGATTTAAAGTTGATTGAGGCAGGCCGTGCAGGACGATGTTCGCAAAGTCCAGGTGTGGGAGGACTAATGCCTGAAAGGTTGTCCGGTAGTCATTGGATTCCAGTAAGGGGCGGAGGTGACGTAACGTTTTGATCTTGTGATATATAGACTTTGTAACGTTCTTCACATGTGTGTTCATATCTAGGTGCTGGTCCAATGTGATGCCAAGATATCTGATTGTAGGTTTGGACTTCAATTCTACATTGTTGACAAGTAGCGATGGGGGGGGTGTGAATTTACGGTTCTTCGTAACAAAAAGGACATCAGTTTTACTATGATTGATCCGAAGGTTTTGTGTCAGCAGCCAATCAGCTACCGCTCCGAAACAATTGATTATTGGGGAGAACATCGGTTGGTCAATTTTGAACGGCATGTAGAGGAGGATGTCGTCTGCGTAAGCCAGGCATCGTACGTTGAAAGATCGGATCAAATCACATATCGGCTGCATATATATTGAACATTAATGCCGATAAGGACGATCCTTGAGGTACCCCCTGAGACTGCAGGAATGGTTCCGAGGATGTATGACCTGTTTTTACTTGTTGCCACCTGTTGGATAGGTAGGATTTACACCATTCAAGTGCTGTGTCTTGAATCCCCTTTTCCTTCAGGCGTTGTAGAAGTATGTCATGATTCACAGAGTCAAAGGCGGCGGAGATGTCCAGGAAGATGAGGACAAATCCTTGTTGGATGCTGTCCATTCCAGTGACCAATTCGTTGAATAGGGTTGTGAGGACTGTGTCGACACCATGCGCTTCCCTGAAGCCGTGTTGTGACGGGTCCAGTGGAGCTTCAGTGTCAATATGGTGCTGGAGTTGTTGTTGAGCAGCTTTTTCTATGATTTTTGCAAGCTGGGGGATGCTCGAGATTGGCCTAAAAGATTCGACTTTGGACGGGTCAAGTCTGCTATTTTTTAGTAGGGGCTTGATGGAGGTGTTTTTCAGGCGCTGTGGGAACGAGCCTGTTAGAAAAGACTGGTTCAATATATTGCACAGGATTTGGCTTAGGTCATGACGCAGCTCTTTGATCCAACTGGCTGGACAGGGGTCGTTGGGTGCTGTGCTGGGATTGATAGAGGCGACAATGTTCTCCATCTCTCTATTTGAGACCACAGTGAAATTACATAGTGGAGTTGCTAGGGGTGTCTTAGACGGTATGGGTGATGTACTGCTACACATGTTTATGTTGGTCTTAATCATCTTTGATTGCAAGTAGTTTGCAAAGTCCTGTGGTTGGGGCATTGAGGGTTGGGCGGAGACCGGTTTGTTTTTCCTTTCATCCTTCCTGCAGCAATAGCAAGATACTTCCTTTGAAACCCAGGTTTGGACTCCGTGATGGCTGCTGGAAAGAGAATCATCTGCTGAATTTGCCCTGACCGTCTTTTGTTTCTACTTGCCCTGTTCCTGCAGCATAAGCTTTACCGCCGTGGTTATGCATTTTGTCTTTTTGTTATTGTTTTCTTTGGTACAATCTGTTTGCACTGTTTCAGGACTGGCACTGTAGGGTTAGTTTAGGGACAGTTATTCAGATGCCTGCCTGCCGAACTCATTGTATTTTGATTTTGTAACCTGTTTTGTAGATCTGCCCTGTATCAGAGGAGGGAGGTGGTATTCCCAAAAGGTCACTTATGCACTCTGATACAGAATTGAGCCTCCGATTGAACAAAAGCCTTTCCCTTTGCCCTTATGGCAGTGTGTATTTCCTCCAGCCTGACACCATTTGAAATAGTTAATGGATGTCTAGCTCCTTCTCCATATGCCTTGGCAGTTACCCCAGACCCCCAGGTGTTGCGCAGCGATATCTTAACTTATTGTGCACGGTTGCACTCAGTCCTATTTTGTTTCCCTTTTATTGCAAGTGACTCCTTAACGAGATGACAAGTTCTTTATATCCGGGATCCGCAGAATTATTTCATCAGAGGTGAAGCCACCAGATTGGGTCCTGATTAAGACTGCATCCGAAGACACTCCCGGCTCCCAAGTTCCTGGTCTTTGTCGTGTGTTCCTGGTGGGATTTTCAGCTTGTAAAGTGAAAAGACATTCTCATTGGATGCATCTTATACAGTGGCCCCCTCACAAGATCAGAAGGTGGTTTCCTGTATTGGTGAATCAAGAGTTTGCAACGCAGAGACTTATTGGACAACAGTGATATTGAAGAAAAGGACTTTTATGATTTAAAGTATTTTTGACAGAACAACAGTGACATTACAGAGAGATTATTATATTAAGTAAATTCTAAATGGACTATTCATGTAAAATGCTTTTATTTAGCATTTATAGTAAGGCTTAGAGGGATGAGGTTAGTTTAGATTAGTATTTTCCTGATATATATGTAATTTATTTTATTTATTTATTTAGTATACATTTGTATACCGCTACTTCCAGCGATCAGCAGGGGTTTGATTACAGATTGGAAATTGTCAAATCATGACAGGAAATTTTTGAGGTATAAACACATTGATTAGACAGGAAAGCACAGCACACAGAGAACTATTTTACAGGGAACATGGGCTATGGAGGGTTAAGTGGCTTGCCCAAGACCACAAGGAGCACCTGTGGGACTAGAAACCCCAGTCCTTCCGGCCCAAGGTTGCTGTCCTCCAGTGGGAATTGAACCCCCGACCTTCCGGCCCGAAGTACCTTGCCCCAACCACTAGGCCACTCCTCCCACCTTTAGGTACTTAACCTCTACTTAATAAAGTAATTGAGAATTAGAGGGCCGGTATAGCTATAGTATATCTCTTCATCATCTTAAGAAAAGTATTAAGAAGAGTAGGTATATCTTTAGTTTGTTTTAGAATATTTTTGTTGCTATGCATATTTGCTATGCTGTGGTGTGTGTGAAGTAATAGTTGGTTGTTGTTGTAGTGTGCTTGATAATAATGGAAAAATAGTAAAAGGCCTACTGGATAGAGTTAAGAACCGTACTTTTGTTTCAAGTGAGAATTATGTAAGTTCTTTTTCAGCTCTATTTGATTCTGTTTCTTCATTTTGGAATTCATTACACAGGTACACTAAAAAAAATTTTTTTTAAACTGCCTCTAATGTTTCGATTGATTTTTACGTTTTTTGGTGCGCTGAATCCAAATCTGGTAACCAACTTGCTCCATCACGTACAGATTTTTTGCTACATTGGGTTAGCAGTTTGAGGTGAACGTTTCAGATTGAGTGTGATCGAGATAAAAGTTTCTTGGATGAATTCTTTATACTAATTGTTTAGTAGTTATTCAAATAAGAATAAAGAAAATTGTAACAAGGCAGCACATAAGAATAGAGTAATGTCAACAAAACACACTGTGATGGTAGCAAAATTGTCTGCACTTAAAACAGCCACATACATGTGCACAAACATTGAGCATATAAGAGCGAGGTTAGACACAAAGCAAAGCAAAGAAATGTGCAAAAAATGTTGTACAGGTATATATGTAAGAATAGAAAACGCAAACCGCACCATTGCAATACATGAAGACAAACACCCGATGGTGTGAAAATAAAATTCTAATAAATGAGATCCGACACTGTGGTAATAACTAGCAAATTTTTATTTCAAAGTTTAGTAAAAACACGATATTTGTCAACACAGTTTAGATTTTAAAGTCATTCTTGGGTCAATCAATCTCCTGGTGGGCCCGTTTCTTCTTCTTCCCCCGAATGCTTCTCTTGGTGCGCTGCTTGGCATATTTTTCATCTGGGGTTTCCCGCAGCAGCAACCAGCAGAAATCAGCCATCATAGTGGTGTTCCATCTTCCTTGGTACCTTCTCTCTGCGTCCTTGATGTCCTGGTGAAACCTTTCACCTTGTTCTTCACTGTACGCCCCCAAGTTTTCGGGAAAGTAGTTCACATGGGAGTGCAAGAAATGGACTTTCAGGCTCATGTTACAGCCTTGTTCTTTGAAGGCATTGAGCATCCTGGCAACAATATCCTTATAGTTCTCATCCCGCCTGTTCCCCAAGAATTTGAGAACAACATCCTTGAAGGAATCCCAGGCTTCTTTTTCCTTCTCAGACATCGTTTCAGCGAATGCTCCATCTGAAATGAGTTTCCTTATATCAGGGCCAACAAACACTCCTTCCTTTAGCTTTGCTTCAGAAAGTCGGGGAACTTTGAGCAAAGGTACCGAAAGCACTCACCATCTTTTGGAAGGGACTTGATGAATTGCTTAATGAGACCCAACTTAATGTGGAGAGGTGGTAATAGAATTTTATCATGAGGTACCAAGCTCTCATGAAGAACATTTTTCTCACCGGGTCTCAAATACTCCCGAATTGGCCAGTCTTTTTTCCCCCAGTGTAGGTCGCGGGCCCGGCTATCCCACAAGCAAAGGAAGCAGGGATATTTGGTGAAACCAGATTGCTGCCCTAATAGCATGGATAGAATTTTAAAGTCTCCACAAATCATCCACTTATGCTCATCATAACGAATCTTCTGAAGAATCAGGGCCAAATTCTCGTATTTTTCTTGGAGAATAACAGAGTGAGCAATAGGAACTGAAGCGAATGTGTTGCCATTATGAAGAAGAACACCTTTTATGCTGTCTTTTGACGAATCAATGAACAGCCGCCATTCAGCAGGATCATACTTGAGTTTAAACTTTTCCATCACTCCGTATATATCGTTGCAAAATACCAAATCTTCCTCTTTGCTGAAATACTTCAAAAATTGTGTCTCGCGGTTGCGGTACCAATAAAAAGTTGTTCCTGGTGACAATAGATTTTTCTGTTTAAGCCGAGAACCTAGCAGTTGGGCAGCATCTTTTGGGAGTCCTAAATCCCGGACTAAATCATTCAATTCAGCTTGAGAGAAAAGTTCAGGTTTCGGATCTGGTTCAGTTTCAAACTCGGAAGTACTGGACTCATCGGGAAAAGCCATCTGATGAGTCTCATCATGATCAGAACCGTCCACACAAATATGATCCAAAGATTTTGGTGGTTCAGGCACAGGTACTTCGTTGCTATGAGGCATAGGCCTAATTGCTGAGGGAAGGTTGGGGTAACTTATTACGTTCTTATTTTTTAAGTTGTATCCCTTCACAATGCAAGAGCAAAAATAGCAGTCACTGCTGTGGTCTCTTTGTTCACGCCACATCATAGGTATTCCGAAAGGAAATGCTTGTTTTTTACCTTTCATCCATAAGCGTAGATCTTCCTCACATGTCTTGCACACTTTGTGAGGAGCCCACGGTTTGTCTTGATCGCCTAACTTCAAACCGAAATAGGCGAAATATACTTTTTTAATAAATTCAGAAATGTTCCTCTGCCGCTTTTTCATGGTATATTCCCCACAAATAAAACAAAAACTGTCCGGAGAGTTGACGCAACCTCTGGCTCTGTGAGCCATCACAAATACACAGCACTGCAAACTACAACTGTAGTGAACCACTTCGGAATAAAGCTGGATTACGACTGAGCAAACAAAAGGTAATAATGAACTTGCAAGAAACTGAAATTTGACAGGAACGTTCATGTCGCAACCACCGTGTTTGAGCGAGCGAACGAGGCGAGGCAAACAGGAAAGAACATGCGCCAGCGCGAGTACTGGATTTAGCCCCCGCCTCCCAATTGTCCTGTTAATGTATAAAATGAATACAAAACACTAAAATATCATGACGGAGTGTTTCTAGTTAGTTAACCATTACAACCTCTATTTTGGGCCAAGAAAATAAACTGCAGTCGGCTAAAAAGAAATTATGTGAACATTCCTTATATGGGTAAGAAATCTAATTTTGCAAGAAAACGTGACGTGATGGAACATTTTGGCTATTTTTCCTGGATTCAGCACCCCAAAATCTATAGGAATCAGTTGCAAAACTGGAGGCAGTTTTTTGGTAGTGTACCTGTGATCCAGGCCTTGGCATGGCTTATTAGCTTCTTTGCTTGGTATTTTGGGAATTCTCATTCTAGGAGTATTAATTCTCTATGTACTATCAGTTTTACCTTGGGGCTGTTTCTCTATGTCAGCACTGGTTTATTTTCCACCTCTCCACCTTTCACAGCTTGCTGTAAGAAATCAGTGGAATTACTGACCCCTACATTGATGATACAGATTGACCCAGAATCTAGTTTTAATTCTACTTTAGTGGCAATATCTGAGTTTCCTTACTTTAGAAATGATTCTTTACAGAATCAGAGGAGGGACTGAAAGTATGTTTTGTTTGTACAGGGTGGTGTACACAACCAGACTGTCTAAGAAAACCTGAGAGAGTTAATTTTGTTCAGAACTTTGCTTAGAAATAAACTTCATATATTTGCTTACTAAGTAGGTGAAGAGGTACATGTCCTGTAAATAAAGAAAGGGCAGGCTGTACTCTAGCCTCTCTGTCTCAGGGTTATTAGATATCAAGCAGTCAGCAGTAAACAGTTATGTCTTGGAATATGTGTATGTCTCCTCATATTGACCTAGTCAGCAGTAAACAGTTATGTCTTGGAATACATGTATGTCTCCTCATACTGACCTACACTGATTAGAAGTTGACCTATGATATGATAAATACGTAATGCCTGACGTGTAATAATAAAGTGAAATTATGCTGTATCATCCAAAAGAGCCTTATAAATAAAGTGAACCATGGCTAACAGAGTAAACAAAGATAACTTGGTTCTATTTGTTTCTCTCCACAAAGCTTTGGTGTATAGATATATATATATATATAAGTGTGGTATTTTATTGCAGTCTTTTAGATCACCTTCCCATTGTTTTGAATGTAGTTTTCTGTGGCTCCAAGAGCCCTGCAGGTTGCTGGTGAGGAGGGGGCTAAGAGAGCCCACAGGCAGTAGGCGACGCAGTCGTATATCCAGTGGGAGAGTGTGCGCTTGGTGACGGGCCGCCCCGGTCTGTTGGGGTCGAAGGACACAAAGAGCTGGGTCCCCCGACGGATGGTGGCCGTCCTGTCGATGTAGATGCGCAGGGCTCGGACGCAATCCAGTGAATGGAGGCGTTGCTCTTCTGGAGACCCGTGGGGGGCCGGGAAGAAGGAGGGCAGTTCCACCGATTGGTTGACGTGAAAGACAGAGGCGACCTTGGGGACAAACTTCGGGTGTGTCCGGAGGGATGCCCTGTTGTGATGAATCTTGGTGTACGGAGGGTGAGCCACTAAGGCCTGTAGCTCACTAACCCTCCTTGTGGATGTGATGGCGATGAGGAAGAGTGTCTTCCAGGATAGGAAATTTACCTCCCGCGGAGTGCAGGGGCTCGAAGGGCTCCTGTGTCAGCTGCTGGAGGACAATGTTGAGGTCCCAAGAGGGAACTGGTTTCTGAACCGGGGGCTGCAGGTTCCTGAGGCCTCTCATGAAGCGGGTCACGATGGGAAGGGCGGCCATGGAGCCCGTGGGTGAGTTGCTTCGCAGCTGGTGCAGGGACGCAATGGCTGCGAGGTTTATCTTGATGGACTGAGGCTTCAAGCCCATGCTGAAGAGAGAGGAGAGGTACTGTAGTATCATAGGGACAGGGCAAGAGGCTGGTGGAATTCCTTGGCCTGCGCACCAGATACTGAAACGTTTCCACTTGAGACTGTATGACTTTCTAGTGGACGGTCTCCTGGACGCCAGCACGATTCGCTGTACCTCCGCGGGTAAGTGGAGGTCGCAGAGGCCTACCTTCTCAGCCTCCAGGCTGTCAATGCAAGAGTCTGGAGATTGGGGTGCCAGGTTTTGCCGTCGTTCTGGGTGAGCAGATCCAGTCGCAGTGGTAATCGGATGGGAGGTTCCTGTGAAAGCTGCAGTAGCAGGGAGAACCACATCTGTCGTGGCCAGTAGGGCACAATCAGGATGATGTGTGCCTTGTCGTTGATGATGCGCTGTATGGTGGCTGTCAGGAGGGGGGTTGGGGGGAAGGCGTAGGCCAGTTCCCAATCCCCCAACGGTACTGCAAATGCATCGGAGGCCACTCTCAGGGGTGATGGGCGTTTCGAGCAGAAGAGGGGGCATCTGGAATTGACCTCGGAGGCAAAGAGGTCGATCCGTGGATTCCCCCAACGTAGGAAGATGGACTCCACCACGTCCTCGTGAAGTGTCCACTCGTGGGGTTGGAGCTGCCTGCTCAGTCTGTCCGCTAGCGCGTTCTGCTCTCCCGGAAGGTAAGTCGCTTGTAGCAGGCAGTTGTGGGCCAGGGCCAAAGACCACGTCTCGAGTGCCTCCCTGCAGAGAGGACGAGAGCCCGTACCCCCTTGCTTGTTGAGGTAGAACATTGTCACCTGGTTGTCGGTCTGGATCAAGACTGTCTTCCCAGCAAAGTGGGGCATGAAAGTCTGGAGTGCATACTTGACTGCCCGGAGCTCGAGAACGTTGATGTGGAGGGATTGTTCCGCTCTGGTCCAAGCTCCTTGTGTGCTGAGGTGTAACAGGTGGGCTCCCCAACCCGTGGAGGAGGCGTCCGTGGTCAGGATGAGCTGATAGCCGCAGGGTTGCAAGCTCTTGCCCACGGAGAGATTGGCTGACCCCATCCACCAGCGTAGGCTCTGGCTTACCCTTGGTTTGATCGGGATGAGGGTGGTGAGTGGTTGAGACAGTTGTTTCCAGTGTGAGCGCAAGTGCCACTGGAGTGTGCGCATGTGCAATCTGGCCAAGGGCAGGACTGAAGTAGTCGCTGCCATGTGACCCAGAAGGCATAGGATGTCGTGGGCCTTGGTCTGTTTCGCGGTTGATACCTTCTTAGCGAGGTGGATGATGGTTTTCCGCCGGTTCTCGGGAAGGAAAGCCTTGGATGTGTAGTGTCGATTATCGCCCCGATGAACTCCGTGCGTTGGGTGGGTTCTAACCGAGACTTCTCCATGTTGAGTAAGAAACCCAGCTTGGTCAGCAGGGTCATCGTCTCTCGCACTGCTGTTCTGAGTTCTGAGGCGGAGGGTGCCGATATCAGCCAGTCGTCCAGGTAGGGAAATATGGCGAGCCCTTGTCTGCGGAGGTGTGCCGCTGCCACAGCTACGCACTTCGTGAAAACTCTGGGAGCTGGGGAGAGGCCGAAGGGAAGCACACGATATTGGTAGTGGCAACCCATTGCTATGAACCTCAGGAATTTCCTGTGAGAGGTATGGATTGGAATGTGAGAGTAAGCGTCCTGCAGGTCCAGAGTAGCCATCCAGTCCGCCGCTCTGATGAGGGGAAGGATGGAGTTCAGGGAGTACATTCGAAACTTCTCCTTCAAGAGGAAGTTGTTCAGCTTGCGGAGGTCCAGAATAGGGCGAAGGCCCCCGGACCTCTTGGGAATAAGGAAGTACCAGGAGTAGAAGCCAGTGTTGATTTCGTTGGAGGGAACCCGCTCGATCGTCCGTGCCCTGATGAGTTGCTGCAGGAGGTCCGAGAGGGCAGCTTCCAGGTGCAGCGGAGGTTTGCTGGTGGGTTGCGTGCGCTGCCATGGTGGGAAGGAGAACCGTAAGCAGTAGCCCGCTTGGATAATCTGGATGACCCACTGGTCCGTGGTGATTTCCTGCCAGGCCGACAGGAAGCTGGACAAGCGGCCTCCCACCGGCGGGGCAGAGGGGACACTTGTGGCCAGCCGGAGCGGATTGTCAGAAGGAGGATGTGTTCTTACCGGACTGCTGAGGGTTTGCTTGCTTCTGCTTGCGTTCTCTTTGCGGTTGTCTCTGAAAGGACGATTTGTTGTAGTTCTGCTTGAATTTCGGGGCCTGCCACTGTCTATTGGAACCGTAGTATCTGACGAGGAAAAGGGCTTGCGGAAATAGCTCCCTTTCTGTGACCAGGAGGGGCGTTCGAGTCCGTCCGCCGCTAATGTTTTCAGAGTGGTGCAGTCCTCCTTTAGGCCGTTCACCGTGTCTGCGACCTTGTCCCCAAAAAGGGAGTCTCCCAGGCAGGGGGCGTCAGCAATCCTGTCGTGAGTGTTATCCGATAGGCCGGAAGCACGTAGCCAGGCCCAGCGGCGAGCCGCAATGGCCGTGCCCGCCGTCCGGATGGCCGTGTCAAAGGCATCGAAGGCCGTGCTCATCAGGTGCTTGGAGCATTCGGCCAGTTCTTGGAGCATGGCTGAAGCAGTGTGCTGGGATTGCTTAGGAAGAGTGAGCAGTTGGTCCTTAAGTTCGGCTAGGAGGGCGTCTTGGAACAACAGGTGTTGGAACTGATGCGCTGATATCGTGGCACTCAGCATCGCTCCTTGGAATACTTTCCGCCCTAGGTCGTCGAGCTTAGGTTCCCGTCCTGGAGGATGGGTAGTTTGTGTGCGTGAAGACTTAGATCTCTTGAGTGCTGAAGCTACCACAATGGATTGGTGGGGCAGCTGAGGCTTGTCAAAACCAGGCGCTGTCTGGAGGAGGTATTTGCTGTCCAGGCGTCTGGCGCAGGCTTGGCCGGAGGCAGGGGACTGCCAAAGGGTGGACTGCTTGTCCTTGAGCTTCCGGTGGAGGGGGAGAGCCAAGGCTGGCTTGGGGCCGCTGAGGTATTTCATGACCTCCGGATCCTTCTCGTCGGAGGCCTCCTCCTTGGTGAGGCCCAGTTTGGCAACGACTTTCTTCAAGAATTTAGGATAGGTAAGGTCTTCAGGTACCTGCGTCTGCATCTCCCCCTGCTCGTTTGGAGTAGATTTGGACGAAGGGGATTCTGGTCCCTCTTCCTCTTCCGCACTCCCTCCCGAATCTGGTCCCAGCGTAGGGGACGGACTTCGCTCCCTTGAAGGAGTTCGCTCAGGCAAGGCCGGAGTGGGGGATCTCTCCCTGTTCTCAGCTGAAGGTTGTACATCCAAGGGGGCTGCAGATGAGTTGTCCTGGCCTGGAGGAGCAGTTTGCTGCACCAGGCGTGTCAGCAGTTGTAAAATTGCTTCAGAAGTGCTGGACCCAGAAGAGTTGCTGCTCCTGTGTCCTCTGCTGTAATGGGAGCTGGATCGCCTGCTTTCCCCGCGGCCGCGGGAGGACCCGCTGGCAGCGCTCCCACTGCTGGATCGGGAGTGATAGTCCCTCCCGTGCCTCTTGTTCCTGTGGGCACTTGAATGGCTCTTGCAGCTGTTGCCGCGCCGATGGGGGGACTCCAGGCTGTCGGCGCGGCGTTTGCGATGGCTGCTGTGGCGTTTGTGATGGCTGCTGCGGTGGGAGCCATCGGCGCGATGCTGTCTGTCGGCACGGAGATGGACTTCTGCTGCAGCCCCATGTTCGCTGGCTCGGGGCGAAGGCAGTCGGCGCTGAGGGAGCAGACTGACGTCAGCGCTGATGAGGGACCCGCTCCAGCCAATACGGTTGGGGAAAGTGTCTCTGTGGGCGGAGTCCGGCGAGGCCACGTGGGCGGCGCCATCTTGGCCGTGGCTGCCTGAGCCGCATGGCAGAGGAGAGTGTCCCGAGGAGCGGCAGGCAGTAGGGGGGCTTCCCCTGGGCAGCAAAACAACCGGGTCGCTGAAGCCGCGTGGAGAAACATCAGAGGAGCAGCCGGCAGTGGGGGGGCTTACCCCAGGCACCGCGGAGGCCGCGGAGGAGGCAGACCCTTCCGTCGGAGTTGGGGGCGCAGAGCCCTGGGCCGCCCGGCGAGAGGCTTTAATGGGAGCCTTCCCTTTGGCGGACTTACCGCGCTCTTAGGTGCCAGTCTGAGGAGCTTGCTCCGGAGCGGTCAGGAAGTCTTTCAGAGAATAGTCCCTGAGTTTTCGTGCCCTAGGAGACATCCGGGCACAGCAGGAACAGTCCTCGACATTATGAGACGCCCCGAGGCATCTGAGGCAATTCTGGTGAGTGTCGGTAATATTCATTTTCCACTTGCATCGCGGACATTGTTTGAATCCAGGTATAGGCATAGTGGTGAGAGAGAGTAAAAATCCGTCTTGAGGCAAAGGCGGAAGAATTGAAACTGGTCAGGCTAGGGGCGGACCGGGGAGATGGGGCCACCTCACACATGCTCAGAAGCTTCTGAGCTAGAGAGCACTTCCGTCACAGCGCTGTCGGATGACGTCACCAGGTGTAGCTGACACATCCTGCTTGTCCTAGGAGAAAGGCTGTTAGTGTAGCTAACATAGTCTGCCTTCTGTAAGCTAACATAGTCTGGGTTTAAAAAAGGTTTGGACATTTTCCTGGAAGGTCCATAAACCATTATTAAGAAGGGACCCAGGAAATCAATGCTTGACCCAGTACAAGCATTGTGGAACCTGTGTCTTTTGAGGAAACTGCTAGGTACGTATGACCTAGATTGGCCACTGTTGGAAACAGGATACTGGGCTTGATGGACCTTGGTCTGACCCAGTATGGCATATCTTATGTTCTAAACGCAATCATGCTCTGATCACTATTACCAAGTGGCCTTGTGCTTTCCCACCCCAAAGTCTCGTCTCTGCAAGTCAGCATACGATGCGACAACCAGTCTCTTGGTAGTAGTACATTCCTTACAAATAAGTTCCTCATTAGTAAGGGCTCAAGCCACCTGTTGCTTGATGCCATGGCGCCCCGCCAATGAGCTATCTGGGCTTAATAAGAGGCATGATGCTCAGGAAAGCTAGTTTCTGTTGTTGATCCCAAAATGAGCACAGTCCCTCATCTTCAAATAGCTGTCCCGTGCCTCTGAGCCCCCACTGACGAATAATGGGCTCAGACGTACCCAGTGTAAAGACCTTGTTATAGACTATGGGCGTCCGGGGTGAGAAGGAGGCCCCTTGTGACCAGAAATAGCGATCCCAACAGCGGATTGGGTGGGTCACATACAGGTTTTCGGACCGCAGGTAGGCCTTTAGTCTGGTCTGCAACCATAACTGGTCTCCTAAGACTGGTCTGCCCTCCAAGTCTTTCTCTAGCTATATCCAGCATTTGGAGCCAGTGGGATTCATCCATTCCACACCAGCACGATAATGTGCTGCTGCATAGTACCACTGAAGGGTGGGAACACCCCCCCCCCCTTTTTTGGATGAAGTTTATTTGGTAGTCTCGGGGCCGCCGTGACTGTCATATAAACTTCATTATTACATTCTGCCAAGATGCTAATCCCCCCCCGGGACAGTGGGATGGACAGTACCTGAAAAAGATACAAGAATCGTGGGACAACCACATTTTTGTCACTGTAATGCATACGAACCACGAAAACATCAAGCCGGTCCATGAATCCAGATCTTTCCTTACCTGCTGGAGCAAGGGTCCATAGTTAGCCCGATATAAATCAGCCGGGTGGTTTTTTTCTACCCACTGGAAGGGGATGTCCGCCTGCAGGCGAGTGCAGTCAACCTCACCCACCCTAAGTTCACAATCTTGGATTTTGAAAAATTAATCTTGAATCCGGAAACTCGCAAAAAAGCCTCAAAGGTTTGCATCGCACAGAGCAGAGAGGCAACTGGGCTAATTAAAGACTGCACTCTTTGCGGATGACATTATATATCTTATACTCACGTGCGCCTACCTGAATTCCACGCACCTCCGGATGCATGTGAAACTGGTGCGCTAACGGCTCCATTACTAGTGTGAACAAAAGAGGGGATTGTGGGCACCCCTGTCATGTGCCCTTCCCCAGAGCAAAGCTCGTGGACCAGCCACCACTAACACAGATGCTGGCTCGTGGTCCCTGATATAAGCTGTGAACCCAACTCAGGAAATGAGACCCAAACCCCATCTTGTCCAGGACTCCCAACAGAAAGTCCCAACTGACTCTATCAAAGGCCTTTTCTGCATCGACTCCCACTAGAAGCGCCAGCTGGGAGTCGCGTCATGCCACGTGCATCACCTAAGCATCCAGCAGATATTATAGGTCACCTGCCATCCTGGTACAAATCCCACCTGATCTGTATGCACCAAGCCAGGGAGTATCTGGTTTAACTGGGTTGCTAGCACTGATGCCAAGATTTTTACATCTGTATTAAGAAGGGAGATGGGGCGATAGGAAGTCATTTCAGCACATGGCTTATCTGGTTTAGGTATGTGTGCCCCAGGGATCTGAGGCATATGAGGACAGACTGAAGGATCTTAATATGTACACCTTAGAGGAAAGGCGGGATAGAGGTGATATGATTGAGATGTTTAAATACCTCCATGGCATAAATGTTCAGGGAGAGAGCCTCTTTCAATTGAAAGCAAGTTCTGCTACGAGGGGACATGGGATGAGGGTGAAGGGGGATAGATTCAGGAGTGATATGCGGAAATATTTCTTTACGGAAAGAGTAGTGGATCCATGGAATAGTCTCCCAGTGGAGGTGGTAGAGATGAGGACAGTAACCGAATTCAAAAAAGCATGGGACAAACACAGAGGATCTCTAAAGGTAAAAAGGGGACTGCTGTAGTTGTTGATATGGAAGGACAGACTAGATAGGTCATGTGGTCTTTTTCTGTCATCATATTTCTATGTTTCTATGACAGTGATTGGGGGTAATGCCGACCCCCCTCAGTATACCATTGAAAAGCTCGGCCAGTGTGAGTGCTAATTGGGTCCATGTACTTTTTATAGTACTCTGCTGTAAATCCATCACTACCCGGAGCCTTCCCCACTGATAGCCAGCGTATGGCTCACTGCACCTCCTGTGCCGTAATTTCAGCCTCCAGGAGCTCCCGGTCTGACTCTGGCAGCACTGGCAACTCCACATCCCGCAAGCAGCTGTCAATATGTGTATAACTGGTTAGGTCTTCAGCATATAGGTGCTCCAGGTTTCCCACAAATGCTACCCGAATCTTCCTAGATGCTACCTATAATATCCCCGCTGAATCTTGCACTTCGCGTATTGCACGTGTAGTCTGTTCCTTTCAAAGTTGCAGCACAAGGAACAGTACAACCATGTTTCCCTGCTCATAGAAGGTTTGGCGTAACCTGCGTCTCATGTGATTTAGATCTCATTGGACGTGCTCATCTAGTCTGCCCCAAATCGCCCGCCACTGACTCCAGCTCTGCTGAGAGCCCATGCGTGCATACTCCAACTGGAGATGTCTAACCTCAGTCTCCAGATGCCGGGACTCTTGCATCCACTGTTTCCTAATACACGCTGCCTCTGCAATGAGATGCCCCTGAGCCATTACCCAGTGCCACCTCCTTGGAGGAATTCAGTTCAAAATACTCTTGTATAAAAAGATCGTGTTCCCTAAGAGTGGTCGCGTGCTGAAAGAAACTCCTGTGTAACATCCACATCCGATCTCCTAGGTCAGTTGAGGGGTCCAAGATGTCAACTCAACAAGGAGCATGGTCCAACCACGTAATGGTCTCATGATCCACCACCACCTCACCATCCAGCAAGTGCTGATCTAGTAATAGGTAGTCAATTCTTGTGTGGACCCAATTCACTGGGGAGTAATAGGTATAATCCCATTCCCCTTGATAAGTGTCCCTCCAAACATTTGTACGCCTAAGTCTGTCAGCAAGGTCTGAAGTGCCCGGCTGGCCACATTCTCTCTTCAGGCTCCTTTTCCTGTGGAGTGTAGGCTAGGCAACATACAAGCATTTCAGTCTCCACCTAGGACCACTTGCCCCTTAGCAAATTCTGCCAACCTTGTGAGAACCTTGAAGAAATGATGAGCCATTACTAAAGAATTGTTGACCGTAGAGGAGTTTCAGTCTCGAGGAGAGGTAATTTTCCTGCAGGAGATGCACCTTCGCAGCATCCACCAATCTTGGTTGCGGCTCAGGCCCTACTTCGAGGTTAGGGCTGCATTGGATGTATGAGGCTGGAAGAAGTGCGGGGTAGCCATACTGTTTCACCAGGCCTTACAAAATGTGGTAGAGGATGTGCAGAAAGATAAGGCGGGGGCTGGATCTTTATGAATGTTCGTCTTGGTGGGGCACTCTTTACTCTGGCTAATGTTTATGCACCCAATGATGGCCAGGCACGATTCTTAGCAAATTCTGCCCATGAGGCTTTCAAATATGCAAAGGGGCGAGTGGTCCTAAGTGGAGACTATAATGCGTGTATGTTGCCTAGTCTACACTCTACAGGCAAAGGAGCCTGAGGAGAGAATGGGGCCAGCCGGGCACTTCAGCCTCTGCTGGCAGATTTGGGCATATGGACGTTTGGAGAGATACTTATCACATTGCAGATCCCCTAAGGCATCATCATGGTCCTCCAGCTTGGTCTCAGCCTCTTCCATACAGTGCCCCAGTTCTTTTACCGGCGCGTGGGGGGTAGTTACAGGCTTAAATCCCTCCCCATGAAGCTGCGGCCGGTTTTGCGTGATCTGCATTAACCACTGTTGCAAGGGAGCATCGGTATGAGCCAGACACTGGCAGGTCTTAAGACTGTGTCACTGGTTTATTTACTCATCAGTTGCCAGCTCCTCAAATCTCCGCTGCAGGAAGGTGTGCGCCAGAGCTGCTTCTCCTCCTCGCCTGACTCTTCAGATGCCTTCTCCATGGGCGAGCTTCCATGTGGTCTGGCCCTACTCATGAGCCGCTGTGAAGCACGCGTTTTTTCCTTCGCCTCCGGTTGTTTACTTTTTGCCACCATTGGTTCCTTGTCACTCCCAATGCCTCCCAATCTACTTTGCACCCGATTTGACTTCCCGATGGTGTGCTTTAAGGGGCCTTTGCTTGCTCGAGGTGGTGGACAGAAGAGCCTAAGCCTCCATTAGTGTCAGTGATGTCACTTCCTCCCCATTTAAATGTATTTTAATCTGCTAGGCTGGTATGCAAATTATGGCTATGCCCGATGCAGAGACAGGTGTAGATGATTTTGCAACCAGCCATAGCGCCAACATTTTTACTGTAGTGTCGGAGTGGAAGTAAACCTCTAACACGTGCCCCTGAGAGTATTTTGATGGCACCAGGAACGGTCCCTGATGCCATCAAAATACTGTCAGAGGCCATGCCTGATAATAAAATTATCTCTGGTGGCCTAGTAGCTTCTTCCCCCTAAATAAAAGAAGAACCTGGTAGTCTAGTGGCCCCTTTCCTCCACCCCCATTAAATTAAAAAAAGCAAAACCTGGTGGTCTAGTGGCCCCAAATGCACCTAAGCAGGAGCGCTTACTACATGCTCCCACTCTACATTGGCCATTGTCCAAAATGGCAGTGTCTGGCCCTGTGCGGTGCATCCTGGGAGGCACTGGGTGAGGTCAGACTGCCATACCTTATATGTATTTGGGGGCTTCTAGAGCACCAGGTTTTGCTTTTTTATTTAATAGAAACATAGGAACATAGAAAAATTACGACAGAAAAAGACCACATGGCCTTTCTAGTCTGTCCTTCCATATCAACAACTACAACAGTCCCCTTTTTTCCTTTAGAGATCCTCTGTTTGTCCCATGCTTTTTTTAATTCAGTTACTGTCCTCATCTCTACCACCTCTACTGGGAGACTATTCCACGGATCCACCACTCTTTCCGTAAAGAAATATTTCCGCATATCACTCCTGAATCTATCTCCCTTCACCCTCATCCCATGTCCCCTCGTAGCAGAACTTGCTTTCAATCGAAAGAGGCTCTCCTGTGCCACAGAGGTATTTAAACGTCTCAATCATATAACCTCTATCCCGTCTTTCCTCTAAGGTGTACATATTAAGATCCTTAAGTCTGCCCTCATATGCTTTATAATGAAGACTACTAACCATTTTAGTTGTCACCCTCTGTACTGACTCCATCCTGTTTATATCCTTTTGAAGGTGCAGTTTCCAGAATTGCACACAGTACTCCAAATGAGGTCTCACCAAAGACTTATACAGAGGCACTATCACCTCCTTTTTTCTGCTAGCTATTCCTTTCCGTATGGACCCAAGCATCCTCCTAGCTTTTGCTGTTGCCTTTGCTACCTGTTTAGCTACTTTAAGATCATCAGACACAACCACACCTAGGGCCCGCTCTTCTTTAGTGGACAAAAGTACTTCACCCCCTATATTATAGTGCTACCTTGCATTTTTTAACATTAAATCCCAGCTGCCAAATTCTAGACAATTCTTCAAGCTTAGCTAGATCCCCCCTCATGTTATCTACACCTTCTTGGGTGTCTATTGCAGATTTTGGTATCATCCACAAAGAGGCAAACCTTACCCTGACAGCCCTTCTGTTATACCACTAACAAAGATGTTAAAAAGAATCAGACCAAGGACAAATCCCTGGGGCACACCACTGGTAACTTCCTTCTCCTCAGAGTGAGCTCCATTTACCTGTACTCTTTGTCGCCTCCCACTCAATCAGTTTCTAACCCAAGCAGTAACTTTAGGGTCCATCCCTAGGGTGCTCAGTTTGTTTATAAGTCACCTGTGAGGAACGGTGTCAAAGGCTTTACTGAAATCTAAATACACCACATCTAGGGCTCTCCCTCCATCCAACTCTCTGGTCACCCAGTCAAAGAAATCAATCAGATTTGTCTGACAAGACCTGCCTCTGGTGAATCCATGCTGCCTCGGATCCTGTAATCCACTGGACTCCAGAAACCTCACTATTTTCTCTTTCAGTAGCGTTTCCAATAATTTACTCACCACCGAAGTTAAACTAACCGGCCTGTAGTTCCTTTTCATTCCTTCAGTTCAGTCCTCCACCTCTGGGTTGTGCACCTCCTCATGCAACATGGAGACTGGAAAAGTCAAATTCGTGACATCACTGGATATATACTGCTGGTCTCCCATCATCCCCCAGTATGTCCAGTCGCCATGCAGCAGGAGGACGTAGTGAGCCTAGGTGCTGGGCTCACTGAGGAACAGATAAGGAGCAATCCTTAATTTGTAGTTTAGATTTTGGTTTACTCTTTTATTTAATTTTCCTTTATTGAAGCCGTTCCTTTAAAAAAAAAAAAAAAGAGAGAGCTTAAGGAGTTTAGCTGTCAGGAGATTCTGCCTTACCCTTGCTCTTTCATCTGCCTGAATCACTCGGCTGAGGCTTCGACGGCGGCTCTCCCTCCCTAGACTATACGGGAGGGAGCCCTGCAAAGGATAAGTCGCGTTTCCCCTTTATTCTCGCCATCTTGTGTGACCCCCATTTAATCCTTGAGCATTCCTTGGGTTATACAGCTCAACACTAATTCAGTGCACAATGATTTGATGCAGACATGTGAGAAAAGCTTCATCAGATAGGCCATGGTCGTTGCTGCGCAAATTTCAGAGTGCTGTGAGCCTGGTCAGGTGATCTAAAAGGTTGATACTTTGTTACTTTCTCCTGAGAAAGTTCTTATGGAAAGTCAGAGACAGGAATAAGGATGTGTTAAAAAAAAAAAAAGAAGAAAATACTGCATATAGGTTGGTAGCAGCTACAGCCCTGTGGAAAACAGGAAATTCCTGCAGACAAGAAATGCATGTAGTTAGAAAGATAGTGGATAGGAAGCAAATTAAATACTCCCATCTGTCTACGGTCAGCGAGTAACCGCTTGTTTTGGGGGTGCTCCAACGAGGTACATTTGCTCGCAGAGCTCTAGGGTTTCAGGGCTTTCGTAGAGCAGGAAGAGGGTCCTCGGCTACCTCTTCTGCGACTGCCCGAAACCACAATGAAGCACGGCGGGCCCAGGTGGGAGTTTCTTCCTGCCGGGATCCGGATAACGGCAGAGCAATGGGTGTTGGAGGTAATACGTGAAATTTTGTCCTAGAATTTGCTCACCCGGTGCTAGATTAATTTGTTCTGTCTCCTTGCAAAGGGCAACGGAGAATGTCTGCAATTTGACAAGCTTTGGATCATATCTTGCAGTTAGGAGTGGTTGTGGCGGGCCCGTAGGAATTTTTCGGCGTCGGGCGCCACCCTATTTTTCATAGTTCCAAAGAAAGACAGGCCTCTCCGGCCTTGCTTGATCTCAAGGAAGTAAATCACTGTCTCTGTGCATCTCGCTTTTGAATGGAACCGTTGCGATCGGTAGGGGTGGTGGTTCCGCAGGAGGAGTTCTTCACATCCCTCAATCTTACAGAAACATACTTGCACATTTCGATAGGGCAGCACATCAGAGGTTTAAAAGGTTTGCCTTCCCGTGGGGACATTTCAGTTTCAAGCCTTGCCCTTCGGTTGGGCAACGGCCCTGCGCACATTCACCAAGGTTATGGTGGTGATTGCGGCGGCACTGCAGAAAAAAGGAATCTTAGTTCTCCCTTTCCTCGACGATTGGCTAATTCGACCAAAGTCCGGGGCCGAGAGTGTCCGGGTTACGAACAGGGTAATAATATTTCTTCAGGCTCTCGGCTCAGTAGTCAATGCGGTCAAAAGTTGCTTAATCCGTCTCAAGTCCTAGAGTTCTTGGGGGTTACGGTTCGACTACCAATGAGGAACAGTGTTTCTGCCGGAGCGGAGAGATCGGGTCCTTCAACAGCTAGTATGCAGGTTTCTGGCGGAGCCGGCGCCGTCGGCCTGAAGCTGTCTTTGGCTACTTGGGACAATGGTGGCGACTCTGGAGGTGGTTCCGTAGGCCAGAGCTCGCATGCATCCCTTACAAAGGTCCTTGTTACGACTATGGTCGCACCAGAACAATTTTCTGAACAAATGTCTCCCATGTCCCGCGCAGGTCAGGTGATCCCTTCACTGGGGGGCTAGTCCCAGGAGATCTGGCGGCAGACATGCCATTGGAACATCCGCAGTGGCTCCCGATGTTGACAGATGCGAGTCTTGCAGGCTGGGGAGCTCACTGCGAGGATCTTTTCACACATGATGTTTGGAGCGAACAGGAGGCCCATTGATCCATCAACCGGTTGGAGCTGAGGGCGGTAGCTCTGGCGTTTCAAGCGGTTGAATCTGAAGTGAAGGCTAGGGCAGGGCGAGTGCTGTCCAACAGTTCCGCAACAGTGGCTTGCCTAAACCAGCAGGGGGGCACAGGCAGTGCGGCCATGGAAGAGGAATCAGAAGGCTTGGTTCGCTGGGGTGGCGCCTCGTCTGCAGGCGCTTTTGGCGGCACACATTGCAGGAGCAGAGATGTGATGGCAGATTTCTCAGTGGAGTCCGGGTGGATGCCAGAGAGAGGGAGCTTCATCCGGAAGTGTTCATACAGTTAGTCATCAGATGGGGTCCTCTGACGATGGATCTCATGGCGGTCTTTCATTCGGCCAAGGCGAATCTTTTTACAGCAGAAGACGAGAAAGGATGTTGGAGGGCGTCGATGCTCTGCAAACACGGCCGTTGCCCAGTTTTCTCTGTTTTTCCCCCGTGGTGCTCATAGGACAGTGATTCAGCGCATCGAGGAGCATCGGGGGAGAGTGCCAGCATGGTTTAAAGGTGAGGTCAGAGAGGCTGAGGTCAGAGAGGCTGTTGTTGCCAAAAAAGCATCTTTCAGGAAATGGAAAAAAAAGCCAAACGACGAAACCTGGAAACAGCACAAGCACTGGCAAATCAAATGCAAGGCATTGATAAAGCAGGCATAGGGAGAATTTGAGAAGAAGCTTGCTGTGGAAGCAAAAACGCGAAATAAATCAAATCCCACTAGAGGACAGCAACCTTGGGCCGGAAGGACTGGGGTTTCTAGTCCCACAGGTGCTCCTTGTGGTCTTGGGCAAGCCACTTAACCCTCCATAGCCCATGTTCCCTGTAAAATAGTTATCTCCAAGTTATAATGCCCTGTTCAATGTAATTTCAGTTTGTTCAATGTAAACCACACTGATGCAGAATAGCGTGGTATATAAGAGAATGTAAATAAATAAATAAAGATTTTTTCAAGTACATTCGCAGCAAAAAACCTGTGAGAGAGTCAGTTGGTCCATTAGATGATAGAGGAGTTAAAGGGGCACTAAGAGGCGACAAGGTGATAGCGGAGAGACTGAATGAATTCTTTGCTTCGGTCTTTACTGAGGAAGATGTAGGGGTGTTACCCATGACTGAAGTGGTATTTACAGGTGGGAAGAATTGAAGGAACTATCGATACATCGGGAAGAAGTATTACAACCATTAGACAAACTGAAGAGTAGCAAATCACCTGGGCCGGATGTTATACATCCAAGGGTGTTGAAAGAACTGAAATATGAGATTGCAGACCTGTGAACTATCATTAAAATCATCTCTAATACCTGAAGATTGGAGGATCGCCAATGTAACGCCAATTTTTAAAAAGGGTTCCAGGGGTGATCCGGAAAACTACAGACCGGTGAGCCTCACGTCAGTACTGGGAAAAATGGTAGAAACCATCATAAAGAATAAAATTACTCAGCATGTAGATAGTCATGGCCTAATGGGAGACAGCCAACATGGCTTTAGACAAGGAAGATCTTGTCTTACTAATCTGTTATGTTTTTTTGAAAGTGTGAATAAACAGGTGGACAAAGGTGAGTCGGTTGATATAGTGTATCTGGACTTTCAGAAAGCCTTTGACAAGGTCCCTCATCAGAGACTTTTGGCAAAACTAAAGAGTCATGGGATAGGAGGCAGTGTACTACTGTGGATCAAGAACTGGTTAAAAGATAGAAAGCAGAGGGTTGGGCTAAATGGCCAATTTTCCCAATGGAGAAAGGTGAATAGTGGTGTACCCCAGGGATCTGTGCTGGGTCTGCTGCTTTTTGATATATTCATAAATGACCTGGAAAGTGGAATAACGAGTGAGGTTATCAAATTTGCAGATGACACAAAACTATTTAAAGTTGTTAAAACCCAAGAGGATTGTGGAAAATTGCAAGAGGATCTTGATAAATTAGAAGACTGGGCATCAAAATGGCAGATGAAATTTAATGTGGACAAGTGCAAAGTGTCACAAGGTAGACCTAGGGCAGCCCGAGAAAATGGAGATCAGCACGAATGATCGGAGAAAAAATGACAGGGTAAACAAAGTAATGGCAGATGGTTGCTATAGACAACCCAGGCACACGTGCACAAGACCCATGCAGACACACCCAGGTAGCAAAGAAAGGGAATTCACTTTGCCTAAAAGGGATCAGCTGGGTGAAGGTGGAGTCAGGAGACACGAGGATAAAATAGGCTCTCAAACAGTTAGAAAGGGAGAGTGAGGTAGCTGTAGGTAGCCCTTCCCCCAAGCCATGCTGCAAGCCATGAGGCTCTGATCAGCCTGACCCTTCCCCCGCAAGCCATGAGGTAATCAGCCTGCTATTTCTTCAGACACCCTTCCCCCACTCCAGGTCTGAGCACAGTATCCCCTAGCCCAGAAACCAAAAGACCAGAGCACACCGGTTTGGACAGGTCACCCAGGTACCTTCCCCAGGGGCTGCTGATTGGTGGACAAGAAATACCTGTGGCAAATGGGATTACAGAATGAGTTTGAAATTATACTGTATTTAAGGCATTGAAGGACGTCCCTCGGGGTTCAGACCCTTGTGGAGGTTGCTGGTATCTCCGTCTGATCCTGTGTGCACATTAAAGATCCTGATTGCATTCCAGCCTGTCTGTGAGTCTTCCTTCTGTGGGTGAGTGATAGAATAAGAGCTTGTCTTTTTGTTTCCTGCCACATTTTTGGTGCATTGGCCAGGAAACATTAAAAGAAAAGCCTCTCTCATCACACCCACGGTGGGAAGACTTCTGCTTTTGCAGCGTCTGGGCCTCCACCAGTCAGGGACCGGCCTCCCCAGGTGATTAACGGTCCTTGGCGCCCCCGGGCCACTTTGTGCTCGGAAGGACACCTTGATTTGTCTGGACAGCTGGTCCCTGCGGTTGAATCCCCGATTGAAAAACCAGCTGGATAGACTGGCATCCAAACTTCCTGTCTGATCAGAGTTCTGGTGAGTACTGCTACCTTACTGTTTGGGGCTAGTTCTGTACTCTATCTGTGAGTCCTGGTAATTTCTGGGAACCTGTAGCAGTCTGATCAACTGCACGAGCAGTCCTATTAGGGGCCTTAGTGGCCCTGAAGCCATTGCTCGTCCTGTATCTGAATACCGGTAAAAATAAAAATAAAAAAAGTAACCAAACTATAGCACTTGATAAGCTCTCTAATGTGCTCCGGTGTGGATTTTCTGCCTTTCCCTGCTGTCCCGATGCACCACTGAGCCCCCCTGCTGACCCGCTGAATTTTCTGCCTTTCCCTGCTGTCCCGATGCACCGCTGAGCCCCTTTAAAGGGTATTAAGAGTGCAGCGCTGCCAAAAGCTATTAAATTATTTTTGCCCCAAGCAAAAAAAATCGTACTGACCGTAATTTGTGTGCCGCGGGCCGGCGGGCCCCTTTTAAACTGCTCCGTCCTTGTTCTGTGTGCCGCGGGCCGGCTGCCTCCCCGATGTTTTGGAGGTGCTTTTTCCTCTCTCATCTGTGCGCCGCTGCCCGGCTGGCTCCCCGATGTTTAAAAGTGCTTTTTTCCCTCTCTCCTGCTTGTTTGATCTGTGCGCGGCGGCCCGGCTGGCTCCCCGATGTTTAAAAGTGCTTTTTGCCCTCTCTCTCCTGCTTGTTTGATCTGTGCGCGGCTGCCCGGCTGGCTCCCCGATGTTTAAAAGTGCTTTTTGCCCTCTCTCCTGCTTGTTTGATCTGTGCGCAGCTGCCCGGCTGGCTCCCTGATGTTTAAAAGTGCTTTTTTCCCCCGCTCCTGCTTGTTTGATCTGTGCACTGCGGCCCGGCTGGCTCTCTTCATTTGGGTTGTTTTTTCTTTTTTTGTTCCCCTGCCTCCCTTCAAGAACCGGAGCTGTTTGACCCGATGCCTGTCCCTTGTTGTTTTTGTTCTTTAAGTCCAGGAGCAGCTGAATCGGTGTCTGAAGTTGTGCAGTGCCACGAGGTTTCCCCAGAGAGCTGAAAGCCATGTGGAACACAGTGGAGGCAGCCATCTTGTGAAGACCACGTGTAAGCTACACCCAGATTCTAAAAGGAACAGCACTTAAAGCGTTTCTGGAGCTCCATCTGGTGGACATTAGCTGTATTTGCCATGCTGCTATTCCTCATGGTGATCCTGAAGCTCCATCTGGTGGACATTTTAAGAATAGCTAGCATATATATATATTTTAACTTATCTAAACCACAACTGAGTATATATATATATTTTGTAAATTACCAATATCTATATTGTAAGTTGTATTAATTGTCCTGAGTTAAGACTAGATAGGGTCTGTATTATAAATTGTATATTTCTCCTGGATTAAGTCTAGATAGGATCTGTATTGTAAATTTTGCATATTTTTCTCTTACTGTAAATTGCATTTTCCCCCGAATTGAGATTAGGTTGGAAGATCTGGTCCACATTGTATACTGTACTTAGTTATTGAACTAGGATTAGAGCATGGGGTTGGGAAAGTCTAAAGTGAAAACGCCCCTACAGTGCATGCTTCACAATTTAAATCTGGGTTTAGAGAGGATTACGGGGTACCTCTCTCCGCCTCCAGATTAACCTTTTTGTGTGAGAGGGAATGGCCAGCCTTAGTTAAGTTATGGCCTCCTCAGGGGTCTATTGATTTGGCCACTGTGTCCTTGGTCCATCAAATTGTAGCAAAAGAGCACCCTGACCAGTTCCCATATATTGACTCATGGCTGACCATATGCCAACTCAGACCAAGGTGGCTCCAGCGCTGTCACGAGGATCAGTGTAGAGTAATGGTGGCGGCCATCTGTCGCCAAAAGGGACGGACACCCGCCCCTATCTACCAGGGACGGGACTCTCCTGATATTCCTCCACGTCCCCTCCCTCTACTTCAACCCCGTGTCCCGTCCGCACCACAACAGGATCCTCCCATAGCTGAAAGGTCAGGACTTCCTAGGGCAGGTGATGCCAGATTTAGGGAAGATTCTACAGACTCCGGCCCCTCATCTTCAGATTCCCCTCTCACATCTGGTGCCACCCCCAGTGACACCATCTCCTCCCCCGAGAGCACAGGGGCTGGGCCAGAATCGTCACCCCCGTTAGCCCACCGCCTGCGGTCGCAACATCTCCAATTACCACTACGACAAGTACAGGGGCTCCCGTATATTGATGCTACTGGAAAGGTGGCAGTGGGACCATCAAGCCTGATTTATGTCCCTTTCTCCACTACGGACCTGCTCAACTGGAAAACCCACTATGCCTCATATACTGAAAAGCCCCAAGAACTGACAGATCTTATGACCAGTATTATGCAAACACACCAGCCTACCTGGTCGGACATTAAACAATTGCTTGCCACCTTATTCAATACAGAAGAACGGGCGCGCATTGTACGGGCCGCCCTCAGGTGGCTGGAGAAACATCCTGCCCAAGAGGGAGAAGTAAATCCACGGCAGCAGGCAGAGGCAGAATTCCCGAATAAAGACCCCTGCTGGGACCCGAATGACCCTGATGGAGCAGCGGCTCTCACTCGCTTCCGGACTGCACTCCTTGAAGGCCTTAAGAAGGGGGGGCAACGAGCTATGAACATCAGTAAAGTCGCAGAAGTTCTCCAGTTTCCTGACGAAAGTCCGGCGGTATTTTATGAGCGTCTGACTGAAGCATACCGATTATATACCCCCCATGATCCAGCAGACCCTGAGAATCTTAAGATGGTGAATAATGCTTTTGTGGCTCAGGCACAAGGTGATATACGGCGGAAGCTGCAGAAACTGGAAGGGTTTGCGGGCATGAATGCAACGCAATTGATGGAAGTGGCACAAAAAGTATATGTAAATCGTGACCAGGAGCAGAAGCGAGAGTCGGAGCACCGGATGAAAAAAAAAAAAAAGGCAGACTTCCTAGCAGCCGCCTTAGCCGAGCGACCACCAGTTCCAGCCTGGGCCAGAAGAGGAAATAGGGGACGAGGACGCGGATATGGGCGGCCAAGGTTTCCCCTAAGCCCCACTCAATGTGCCTACTGCAAAGAGGAGGGACACTGGAAGAATGACTGTCCAAATCGTAACACAAGGCGAGGGAGATATCCATCCACGAGGGGTGTAAGAGCACCCGTACGAACTACACGGGAGCAAGATCAGCATGATGCTTTCCCGCCTCCACCGGTTCCAGCTCTCGAAGGCCTTGCAGCTATGGAACATTATGACATGGATGACTACTAGGCCAGACCGGGCTCCAAGTTTCTGTTGGGTCCCCAGGAGCCTGTGGTCAGCATGAATTTAGGGGACCGGAAAATGCAATTCATGGTCGATACCGGAGCAACACACTCAGTGGTCACCCAACAAGTAGCCCCGATCTCATCCCAGTCAGTAACTGTTGTGGGAGCTACGGGGGAGAGAGCCCAGAGACCTTTCCTGCAAAACCGCACGTGCCAGTTGGGGGGACGGACCATCACTCACCAGTTCCTGTATATGCCTGAATGTCCCATACCCTTGCTGGGTCGGGATGTTCTGGCAAAACTCCAGGCCCAAATCTCATTCGGGTCTGATGGCCAGGCTGAGCTTCAAATACCCAGCCTGGGCCCAACAGCTTTGGTACTGTCCGTCCCCCGAGAAGAAGAATGGCGGTTATATGAGAACAGGCCCAAATCTGATGTGGCTACCCTGGTTACGTGGGAGTCAGTGCCCCCTGGAGTATGGGCAGAAGGAAACCCCCCCGGAATGGCCATTAACATCCCTCCCGTATGTGTTGAAATGAAGCCGGGAGCCTCCCCGGTGCATGTGCGACAATACCCGCTGCCGCGGGCAGCTGTAGAAGGAATCCATCATCATCTGGTGCAGCTACTACAGCATGGTATCCTGCGGCCCTGCCAATCGGCATGGAACACTCCTTTGCTGCCAGTTCGAAAACCTGGAACCACTGACTATCGACCTGTTCAGGACCTCCGTCGTGTCAATGAGGCCACTGTGACTCTGCATCCAGTAGTACCAAACCCTTATACACTGTTGGGCCTCATCCCAGCGACTGCTTCTCACTTCTCAGTACTGGATCTAAAAGATGCCTTCTTTTGTATACGCCTGGCTACTGCAAGCCAGCACCTGTTTGCTTTCGAGAAAGAGGACCCTGCTACTGGCAGAAAGTCCCAAGTTACCTGGACTCGTTTACCACAGGGATTCAAGAACTCTCCTACCATCTTCAGCACAGCATTGGCCCAAGATCTCGCTAGTTTCCCTCCAGGGGAGCCCGGCAGACGAGTACTTCTGCAGTACGTTGATGACCTACTAATCGCTGCTGACTCTGAGGCTGAATGTGTATTGGCAACCACAGAACTTCTCCAACTCCTGTACAATGTGGGATACCGAGTCTCCAGAAAAAAGGCTCAGTTATGTCAGTCGGAAGTGAAGTATTTGGGATTCCATCTGTCAAAAGGAAGCCGACGGTTGGGGAGCGAGAGGAAGGAAGCAGTGTGCCGGATCCCAGTGCCAACAACCCGCAAGCAAGTACGTGCTTTTCTCGGGGCAGCTGGGTACTGTCGTATCTGGATTCCCAACTTCGCAAAGATCGCAAAGCCCCTCTATGAGTCTACAAAGGGCCCAGAGAAGAGCCCCCTTGAATGGGGTCGCGACCAACAGGAGGCCTTCGAACATTTGAAAAGGGCATTACTGTCATCACCAGCCCTAGGCCTTCCGGATGTCACCCAGCCTTTCACCCTCTATGAGCACGAAGCAGCAGGAACAGCTTTGGGAGTCTTGACCCAACAACTGGGGTCTTGGCCACGACCAGTCGCCTACCTGTCAAAACTGCTGGATCCAGTGGCCAAGGGATGGCCACCTTGCCTGAGAGCAATAGCAGCAACAGCCTTGTTGGTGGAAGAATCTGATAAACTGTCCATGGGCCAAGGCCTTCTAGTCACCGTCCCACATTCAGTCCAAACATTGCTAGAGCATAAAGGAAGTTACTGGTTCACCAGCTCCCGAATGTTGAAATACCAGAGCATGTTATGGGGAAATCCCAGGGTGCAGATAACTACCAGCCAAGCCTTGAACCCTGCTACTTTCCTGCCTGTTGGCCCGGGACCACCTGATCACGACTGCCTGGAAGTGATGGAAACAGTCTTCTCCAGTCGCCCTGATCTGACGGATGTGCCGTTAAGCAATCCGGATGAGACCTACTACGTAGATGGGAGCAGCCTGATGCTGGAGGGCCGCAGGTGTGCGGGGTATGCGGTGGTGACGATGGAAGAAATAGTTGAAGCACAGCCTTTGCCCCCTGGAACCTCCACACAGAAGGCGGAACTCATTGCCCTTACCCGTGCCTTAACCCTTGGGACTAACAGTCGTGTAAATATATACACAGATTCCAGATATGCCTTTTTCCTTCTCTTCTTAGTATGTGCCCTCATACCATGTTGTATCCCCATCCTCCACCGCTCCATTACCACCACCCTCGACACCCTGGTAGAACGCAAGCTGCTACCACTGTTATGGCCCTGACCCAATACACCCCTCTGTGGCATGCCTCCAGTAATACAGCCCTCTACCGCCTCTAGCGGTTGAGGTCTTACTTAAAAAGGGGGGAATGAGGTAGCTGTAGGTAGCCCTTCCCCCAAGCCATGAGGCTCTGATCAGCCTGACCCTTCCCCCGCAAGCCATGAGGTAATCAGCCTGCTATTTCTTCAGACACCCTTCCCCCACTCCAGGTCTGAGCACAGTATCCCCTAGCCCAGAAACCAAAAGACCAGAGCACACCGGTTTGGACAGGTCACCCAGGTACCTTCCCCAGGGGCTGCTGATTGGTGGACAAGAAATACCTGTGGCAAATGGGATTACAGAATGAGTTTGAAATTATACTGTATTTAAGGCATTGAAGGACGTCCCTCGGGGTTCAGACCCTTGTGGAGGTTGCTGGTATCTCCGTCTGATCCTGTGTGCACATTAAAGATCCTGATTGCATTCCAGCCTGTCTGTGAGTCTTCCTTCTGTGGGTGAGTGATAGAATAAGAGCTTGTCTTTTTGTTTCCTGCCACAAGAGGAGTTGGAGCAACAAAGGTCACAATCAGCGAGACTGCGGCAAACACAGTTGAAGCCGTGGAGAGCATGGAGTTGGTCTGAAAGAGAGAATGAGAGTGAGAGTGAAATATTGGAGCAACGAGGGAGCCAGCGTGAAGGTCTGAGAGAATCCAGAGACCGGTATGAAACAGTGGGAAGTCAGCAGCTTGATAGCGTATATGTGCATGAAAGAGAAGAGAAACGTGGGAAGACTGCAATAGCAGGTACCAGTGCAAGGAATGAAAGTAAAGGCTATTTGCTATCTGAGAGGGTAAAACCCTGGAGTCCTAGAAATAGCCGCACAAACACAAGCTATATAGAGGCTGAGAATAACTTTTCCCCTAGTTACAGAAAATCTAGGAGAAGAGAGTTTTACCTACCAGAAGAAACTGAAGATTTCCCCAGTCATTGTGAGCTCCCAGCTTCTGGCAAAGTTCCGTCAGAAGCTTTGCAATCCCGGTCAGCTGAGTTAAGAAAGCTAGACTTGAACAGGCACAGAACCTGCCGTAATTATTCTAATAACAAAGCAAACAGAGATTTGATCTATCTACTAGGATACCAGCAGGGGCAGAGCTTTGCAAAGCTCAACTCAAAGTCATATGGTAGTTCCCAGGGAGGCATTAGCTCAGATACAGAGAGGAACTTCCTGTTTGACGAAGCAACCCAGCCATACTCTCATTCAACAGCTGATGTTAAGAATGTAAATGCTGACGAGCCGGAATTAATGGAATATGAAAATTCAGAGGTATCTGTAATTCCTGAATTAATGGACTGCTCTTTAACTGTGGTTGAACCAGAGTTCTCTCTGAGATAAATATTTAATTGTGACCATAGCTCCAGTGTTGTAAGCTGTATGCTAACTTTCAATCACTCTCCAACAAACAGACGTGAGCTGTATTATTAGCCAGCAAAGGGAAGGCTTGTGTGAGACAGCAAGACTGTTTGTTATTTTCTTTGGTTTAAAGTTTGGAAGCTGCAGGAAGCTATTTTTGTTATTCATTTAATTTGTGTTATAAGCCAAAGTGGGCTCTTGTTTTGTGTTACCCAAAAGAGAAAGAAACCTCACGGGACGGGGAATAAAGCCCTAAACTTGAACTAAAGTTTGTTCTGTGATTTTGTACAAGAGAAGGCACAACTACCACCCTCGAGGAGCCAAGCAATACCAGTTTCTACCGCTTGGGCTCAGAGGGGGTGACAAAGGTTATGCACCTAGGGAAGAACAACCCAAACTATGGTTACACGATGCAAGGTTCCACATTAGGAACCACCACCCAGGAAAAAGATTTAGGCGTCATTGTGGATAATATGTTAAAACCCTCGGCCCAGTATGCAGCTGCAGCCAAGAGAGCAAATAGAATGCTAGGTATCATAAGGAAAGGAATGGAAAATAAAACAAAAGATATTATAATGCCTCTATATCATTCCATGGTGAGACCGCACCTTGAATATTGTGTGCAATTCTGGTCGCCGTATCTTAAAAAGGATAGAGTTATTAGAAAAGGTTCAGAGAAGAGCCACCAAAATGGTAAAGGGGATGGAAGGATACTCTTATGAAGAAAGGCTAAAAAGGTTAGGGCTCTTTAACCTGGAAAAGAGACGGCTGAGGGGAGATATGATAGAAGTCTATAAATTAATGAATGGAGTGGAACGGGTAAACGTAGATCGATTGTTTACGTTATCAGAATATAGAAAGACTAGGGGACATGCAATGAAGCTACAGGGGTAAACTATTTAAGACTAATAAAAGAAAATATTTTTTCACTCAACGTGTAATCAAACTCTGGAAATTGTTACCGGAGGATGTAGTAAAGGCTGTTAGTGTAGCTGGGTTTAAAAAAGGTTTGGACAAGTTCCTGGAGAAAAGGTCCATAAACCATTATTAAGAAGGGACCCAGGATATCAATGCTTGACCCAGTACAAGCATTGCGGAACCTGTGTCTTTTGGGGAAACTGCTAGGTACGTATGACCTAGATTGGGCACTGTTGGAAACAGGATACTGGGCTTGATGGACTTTGGTCTGACCCAGTATGGCATATCTTATGTTCTTAGAGTGGTGTTGCTGGCGTTAGATTGGCTGAGGTGTCCGTGGTATGCCGACCTGGTCAGGCTGCTGGACGGGAAGCCTTGGCGGTTGCCCGCAACGGTGAATTTGATGACCCGGGGTCCTCTTCGTATGTCTCAGGTAGATTGATTCTCGCTTATGGCCTGGCCATCGAAAGGACAAGGTTAAGAAAGAAAGCGTAGTTACTCACCTGTAACAGGTGTTCTCCAGGAGCAGCAGGAATCAGTCCTCACATATGGGTGACGTCGGCGCCGACGGAGCCCTCGCGGAGCAATTTTCCCCAGCTTTCACAGAAAGCCTTTGGGAATTGCAGCGCGCATGCGCGGTCGCCTTCCTGCCCAAGGGTGCCATCTTAGCCAGTCTGATGACATAGCTAAAAGACAGCATAAAAATTTGCAAAAAAACTTAAGCAGATGATTGCAACTCCACGGGGAGGAGGGAGGGTTGTGAGGACTGATTCCTGCTGCTCCTGGAGAACACCTGTTACAGGTGAGTAACTACACTTTCTCCAGGACCAAGCAGGAAGTCAGTCCTCACATATGGGACTCCCAAGCTTAAGGCTACCGGAGACCCTAAGCACAAAAATGAGCTCCCTCTAGCTCAGCAGAACAGAAGGAAGGAATCTTCGCTGAATTATTACCCACCGGTAGCCCCCATCCGGGATGGAGGGTAGGAGTTGCTCAAACCTCGAAGAGATTTCGGAGGACTGCCTGTCCGAAAGCACTGTCCCTGCGGGACTCCCTCTCGAGACAGTAATGGACCGCAAAAGTCTGGCTCGAAGACCAAGTAGCGGCCCGGCAGATGTCTGCCAGCGGAACAGAGCGGAGGTAAGCCACTGACGTAGCCTTCGCCCGAACACAATGAGCCGTGACTCGACTTTCTAAGGAGAGTCCGGCTGCCCCATAAGCCCAAGCGATACAGTCAGCAACCCAGATGGACAGAGTACGCTTGGAGACCGGGAGCCCCAATTTATTGGGGTCAAAAGACACAAAAAGCTGAGCAGCTTTACGGTGCTCCCGCGTACGGTCAAGGTAGAAGTTCAATGCCCTTCTACAGTCCAGGGTATGCAGGACTCGTTCAGCTCGGCTGGAGTGAGGCCTGGGAAAGAAGGTTGGAAGTACCACCTCCTGATTGATGTGAAAAGGGGAGACAACTTTTGGAAGAAATTTTGGGTGAGTCCGTAGGACTACCCTATTTTGTAGAACCGAGTGAAGTGAAGGGAGGATCAGACACGAGGGCCTGCAGTTCACTTACGCGCCTAGCGGAAGTGAGGGCTATCAGGAATAAGGTTTTCCACGAAAGAAAACGCAGAGAACAGGTAGCCATCGGTTCAAAAGGCGGACAGGTGATCCGCTGTAGAACCACATTCAGATCCCAGTCAGGTGCTGGCGGGCGCAGAGGTGGTTTAAGTAGAAGGAGACCTCGGAGAAACCGTGCTACGAGAGGGTCGCTGGAGAGAGGTCTGCCGTCCACCGGCACATGGTGTGCTGAAAGAGCACTGAGGTGGACTTTGACGGAGTTGGACTTAAGTCCCAGATTAGAGAGGTAGAGCAGGTACTGCAAGATCACCGACACCGAGCAGGAGAAGGGATCCTGAGACTGCTGTACACACCAAACGGAAAAGCGACGCCATTTAAGGGCGTAGCATTTGCGGGTAGAAGGGCGCCGAGAAGCTAGGACGACCTCTTCCACCTCCGCCGGCAGGAGAAGGGGAGCAAGGACTACCCTTTCAGCCGCCAGGCCATTAGGTTGAGAGACCTGAGGTTGGGGTGTAGCAGAGACCCCTGATCCTGTGTTAGGAGATCCGGTTGAAACCCCAGAGGGAACGGATCCTCCGCCGCTAATTGTAACAGGAGTGGGAACCACGGCTGTCTGGGCCAGCGAGGAGCCACCAGGATCATGGACGCTTTGTCCCGGAGAACCTTGAACAGAGTTCGAGAGACTAGCGGGATGGGAGGAAAAGCATAGAGAAGGCTTTCCGACCATGAGAGCAGAAAAGCATCTGCCGCTACCTGAAGGGGATGTGGCTGACGAGAGCAGAAGCGAGGAAGTTGCCGGTTGAGAGGACTGGCAAAGAGATCCATCGTGGGGAGGCCCCACTTCAGAAAGAGTTTCTGAACTACCAAGGGATCCAGACGCCACTCGTGCGGCTGGAGTATCCTGCTGAGTTTGTCCGCCAGGCAATTTTCTTGGCCTGGGAGATAAACTGCCTTGAGAAGAATGCCGTGACTGACGGCCCAAGAGCAGAGCTTCTGAGCTTCTCGGCAGAGAAGGAAGGAGCCCGTGCCCCCCTGCTTGTTCACGTAGAACATGGCAACTTGATTTTCCGTCTGGACAAGGACGGACTGGTGAGAAGTCAGGTGGGAGAAAGCCTTGAGCGCCAGACGAATAGCTCTGAGCTCCAGGAAGTTGATCTGTTGAGCAGACTCCCACGCGGTCCAGAGACCTTGAGTACATGCCCCCTGGCAATGAGCACCCCAACCCAGGAGGGAAGCATCGGTCGTCAGCACTTGAGCCGGCTGAGGCGACTGAAACGGCATTCCGAGCACCAGGTTCGGCCGATGAAGCCACCACTGTAGGGAAGAGGCCAGCGGTCTGGAGAGGCGCACTAAGTCGGCTAGTCCGCCGGTGGCTTGTTGCCACTGCTGGCGAAGGCACCATTGAGCCGGCCGCATATTCAGGCGAGCATTGGGGGTCACGTGGACGGTAGAAGCCATATGGCCGAGTAGTCTCAGGAAGCGCCTGGCGGAGACCAGGGACTGGCTGCGAAAACGGCCGGCTAGGTCCATGAGCCTTTGAGCCCTGTCGAGAGGCAGGAAAGCTCAAGCCTGAGGAGTGTGCAGTCTTGCGCCGATGAACTCGAGATCCTGTGAGGGGAGCAAAGTGGACTTTGCGAAGTTTATGACAAAGCCCAAGTACTGCAGAAGAGTCACCGTGCGGTGTGTGGCATTGGCGACTGCCGGAGAGGACGACGCTCTGATGAGCCAGTCGTCGAGGTACGGAAAGACATAGAGGCCGTGAAGCCTGAGATAGGCCGCCACCACCGCGAGACATTTTGTGAAGACTCGCGGTGCGGAGGATAGGCCAAAGGGCAGTACTCTGTACTGGTAGTGATTTCCTGCCACCACAAACCTTAGGTATTGGCGGTGGCTTGGGTGGATGAGGATGTGCGTGTAGGCATCCTTTAGATCCAAGGAGCATAGCCAATCTCCCTGCTGGAGGTAGGGCAGAAGGATTCCAAGGGTAAGCATCTTGAACTTTTCCCGCACAAGGAACTTGTTGAGGTTGCGCAAGTCCAGGATGGGTCTGAGGCCTCCCGTCCGTTTTGGTATTAGGAAATACCTGGAATAAAAGCCTTGACCTCTCAGGTGGTGGGGCACCGGTTCCACAGCCTGTTCCTGAAGAAGACTTGCTAACTCCTGAAGGAGTAAGTCCCTGTGCAGAGGGAGTCGAGGAGGTTCTCCCGGAAAATAAGAGGGAGGGACCTGATGGAAGTGGAGAAGATATCCTTCTCGCACGACTTGAAGCACCCAGGCATCTGAAGTGATGTTGGACCACCTGTGGGCGAAGTGAACCAGCCGGCCTCCGGTGCTGGGAGGAACCAGCTGAGGGGGAGAGGCTATGCTGAGGAAGTCAAAAACCCCCACCCTGCTGAGCAGGGGCTAGTGGTGCAGGCTTGGGGGCTTGCTGCCTACGGGACCCGTTACCCCGTCCCTTGGCCTGCTGACCCTGTTGGGGAGCTGGAGGGGCCTGATATTGGGGGTAGTGTTTATAGGCAGCCGCCTTTCTCGGGTAAAAGGACTTCTTTCCCGAGCCCTTCTTTTTCTGGGAAGGGGCGGAGGTCTTCCTAGAAAGCCTGGTCCTGGTGAGAGTCTCCGTCTCGATTTGTGCAGCCTTTTCAGCCATGGGCTTGCCAAAGAGGTTCTCACCTCTGCAGGGGACATCGACCAACTTGTCCTGCACCCAAGGTTCAAGGTCAGATGACTGAAGCCAAGCCTGTCGGCGGGCACCGAAGCCAGCTGCGGCCACACGAGCCGATGCTTCAAAGCCATCATAGGTTGCTCGGGATATGAATTTGGAGCATTCCCGTATACCAGTTGTTAAGGCTAGGAACCTCCGCAAAGGTTCCTCGGACAGTCCAGCGGAGAATCCGGCTAGCTCTTTAGCCCGGTCTCGGAGATACATGCCCATGTATAGCTGGTAGGTCTGGACACGACAAGCCAGCATAGAGCCCTGGAAACACTTCTTACCAAGGCCATCCAGGTTACGGGCCTCCCTGCCAGGAGGCACCGAGGAGTGCATTTTCTGGCTCTTAAGCCTATGCATGGCCGATTCCACTACCATGGAATGGTGTGGCAGCTGTGCTTTTTGGAAGCCAGGACTCTTGCGGACTCGATAGATGGAATCGACCCGCTTGCTCAATACCGGCGACGAGGCCGGACTCTCCCACATGCGGAAGAGTAGTCGTTCCAGCATGGGAGGCACCGGTACAGTAAAGTGCTCCCTGGCGGGAGAGTCGTACTGAAGGGCGTCGAGCTCTTCGGCTCGAGGCTCCTCCTCGGGGTCCGCAGGGAAGGCCAAAGCCTTGGCCATATCCCTGACGAAGTCCGAGAACCGGGCATCCTCCGGAGGGGACTGTTTCCGAGGTTCGGACTCAGGTGAGTCCGAGGGGACACACTGAGTCCGAAAGGAATCAGGTGACTCTTCCTCTTCAGACTCCCAGACCGACTCCGAGGAGGAATCAGTGGGGTCGGCTCGGGCGGGCGGAGGCGTCGGCCGCCCTGACGCCAAGGGAGTCGGCGGCGACGACCTCGGTCCCGAACGGGAGGCCGAGGGTGACCTCGACTGAGGATCGACTCGAGTTCGCATGGACTCGAGGATCGGCTCGGTCTCCGGGGTCGACTTGGACGTCGATGTCCCGGTGGTCGGGGCAGCGGCGCCAGCGAGGCTAGCGATCAGTGCCCGCTGCTGGTCCATGAAGGCAGATAGTCTGCTCTCCAAGGCCGTCAACCTGAGTCCGACCTCAGGTGACCCAGCAGCCCCCGACGGCGTACCTCTCGGAGGCGAGTCCAGAAGGACCACAGGACTTACCCGAGCAGGCAACTCCGACTCCAGGCGAGGTCGCTTCGGGAGGTGCTCCTTCTCCAAAGACCCGGGACGGCTGTCGGGGCTATGCGACCTGGCCCTCGCGGAGCCAGGAGCGTCCACCGACGCCGCCCTCGCGGGTTTTGTCTTCCGTCGATGGTCTCCGGAGGGAGAACCCCTGTCGGAGGAGCTTCGGCGATGGTCAGAGCTGGAGCCTCTGGATGCCGAGGCCTCCGACGAGGTCCGGGTACGGCTGGGGTCAGCGAAGATTCTATCCTGCTGATGCCGCCGACTCCTCAACGCTTTGGAGGACATTTTGCCACAGGCTCCACAGATCATTTCTTCATGATCCGGGCCCAGGCAGCGGAGGCAATTATCGTGTGTCTCAGTAAGTGACATATTTCTGTCACACTGACCACACCGCTTGAAACCACTGGCAGCCATCAGGGGAAAAAGGGCCCCTGCAAGGTCAAAGGACCGGGCTGCCAGCGAAAAAACCGAAAACGAAACTGACCAAAAATCAGAAAAACCGAAAAATAAGGGAAGGACTCGCAACGGCGTCGCGAGTCCGGGCAGGAAAACGACCGGCGTCGAACCGAATTGAAAAACGAGAGAACTCACGAAAATCAACTTTTTTAGCGGGGACACGACGGGTACGTCTGTAGGGCTCCGCGGAAAAAAGAAGACTGGCTAAGATGGCACCCTTGGGCGGGAAGGCGACCGCGCATGCGCGCTGCAATTCCCAAAGGCTTTCTGTGAAAGCTGGGGAAAATTGCTCCGCGAGGGCTCCGTCGGCGCCGACGTCACCCATATGTGAGGACTGACTTCCTGCTTGGTCCTGGAGAAAGAGACTATTCTGGGGCGGTGATTGCGACCTTACTTCGAGCCAGAAAGAGGTCCCATTCCCTAATGTATGTGCGTGTATTCGAGGACTGCTCCGCTCAGCGGCAGGTCCAGGCTTCCGCAGTCCCAGTTCCTATGGTTCTCGGGTTTTTTTGCAGGCTGCGGCCTGCTCGCGGAATGTTGTTCCCTTTGTGGGATCTCAATTTTGGCCTGGAGGGCATTGACTAGAGAACCTTTCGAACTCTTGCATCAGACTTCGGTCTAGGGTTTGATTTTAGAAACGGTGTTCTTAGGGGCTATCGGTTCGGCTCGCCGAGTTCAAGTTTGCAGACCTGGTCTTGTCTAGAACCGTTCTTGTCCTTAGCTAGGGAAAAGATGGTTTTGCGGACAGTTCTGTTCTTTTTGCTCAAGGTAGTTTTCCTTTCTCATGACTCAGTCGGTCTCGTACCCAGTTCTGGGATCCTTGGAGGAGGACGTGTAGCTTCACAGTTTGCGTCGGTTAGACATAAAAAGGGCTCTGTGGCCATATTTATAAGTATCGGAGGCCTTCAGAAAATCGGATCGTTTGTTTGTTCTTTCGGGGGTCCGTGAAAAAGTGAAGCGGCAGCTCACATTTCAGTATTCAGTTGGATCCGGGAGGCAATAGAATTAGCATATCTCTTGCATGGATGTCAGGCGTCTGTGGGGCTGCGGACTCTCTTTTCTGGAGTGCTGGAGTCTGCCTGGGTGGAGCGTAGTTTGCTTTCGCCGGTGGAGAGTTGCAGAGCAGCGACATGGTCGTCCCTCCATACCTTCAGTAAGCACTATCGGCTGAATGTTCAGGTGACGAGTGTTTCGGGTTGGCGGTGCTGCGATCCAGCTGGAAAGGTTCCCCCCATTGATTACTGCTCAGTGGTGGAGGACTGAACTGGAGGAACGATAAGGAAATAGAAATTACACTTACCTGGTAATTGTTGTTCCTTGAGGAATTCCAGTTCAGTCCTCAATCCCGCCAGGGGATGAGCAATTCAGATGTGGTTATTCAGTTTGGAGAGGGTTCTCGATCGCTAAAAGTGTATACATTTGATATGCCGGAGATCGCGGTGGTATCCTTTCTTTCTCTAACCCCTTTTGGTCTGCCTTCCTTCTTTCTAATCTGGGAGGAAGAGGACAGGGGCAAGAAGGAGGTGGTTGCTTTCCCCTTTATCTTAGGGGATTTTGTTTTTAAAAGTTAAAGGTTAAGTTTAGAGTTGTAATTAATTCTTTAGCTACTTATTTTTTGCTCCTTTGAGTCTGCTTTGTCAATAGTTCACTGGGGGATGATGGGAGAAGACCAGAAGTATATATCCAGTGATGTCACGAATTTGACGTCCAGTCTCCATGCTGCAGGAGGAGGTGCACTACCCAGAGGTGGAGGACTGAACTGGAGTTCCTCATGGAACAACAATTACCAGGTAAGTGTAATTTCTATTTTTCAACCACATCCTTACTTCCGCTTTTGTGTAAAGGCACCACATGAGCCTCTCTCCAGTCCTTTGACACCACCACCCCATTCCAACGAGACATTGAAAAGGTCAGTCAGTGGCGCTGCTAGAACGTCTCAAGTTCCCTCAGTATTCTAGGGTATATCCCATCTGGTCCCATCGCTTTGTCTACTTTAAGTTTAGCTAGTTTCTCACAAACACAGTTTTCTGAAAATTGTTGAAGCTGCTCCTCGCTTCTGTTCCTGTTTGTGGGTGTTTCCTGAGGTCCTGTTCCTGGTTCTTCATCTGTGAACACAGAACAGAAACATTTGTTAAGCAATTCCGCTTTATCCTCATCAGCTTCTACATATTCCTCCCCTTCACCCTTGAGTCTGACAATACCACTTTTGCCCTTCCTCTTCTCACTAACATATCTGAAAAATGTCTTATCCCCCCATTTTTTTGCATTGGCTATTTCTTCCTCTTTTTGAATCTTTGCTTTCCTGAGTACTTTGCTAGCTTCTCTAAGTTTTTCCAAATATAGATGCCTGTCTTCCTCTCTCTGTGATCTCTTGTATTTCATGAAGGCCTCCCTCTTTTTCTTCACCTTTTCAACTACTTCTTTCGAAAGCCATAGCGGTCTCCTTTTCCTTTTACCTTTATCATTTTAACAAAAAGGTTGGTTGCCCTTAAAATATCCCCTTTCAGTTTTGTCCACTGTTTTTCTACATCCCCCAGCTGTTCCAATCCCGCTAACGACTCCCTGAAGTATTGGCCCATCTTGGCAAAGTTAGTTTTCCTAAAGTCTAAGAGCCTCGCTTTTGAATGGATTCTAGCAGTCCTAGTCCTAATACTGAACAACACCATCTGGTGATCACTGGATGCAAACTATAACATCAGAAACACTTTCACCATTGGTAAGCACCAAGTCCAGTATTGCCCCTTCACGTGTGGGGTCTGTTACCAATTGCCTGAATAATTCTCCCTGTAGAGAATCCAGGATCTCCTTACTTCTAGATGATACTGCAGCAGGACTGTGCCAATCAACATCTGGCATATTGAAATCCCCTATCAGTAGCACTTCCCTATTCCTAGCAATGCTGCGTATGTCTTCAATTAACTCTTTGTCCACCTCTTCCTCTTGTAAGGGAGATCTGTATATCATGCCAATGCAAATAGATTTCTCTTTATAGTTTAACCCACAGTGCCTCCTCTCTCCCTTTTAAGCTCTGTAATTCCAAAACTTTAATATTATTTTTTACATATAGTGCCACTTCTCCTCCCCTTCTTCCTACCCTGTCCTTTCTGAATAAAGTATAGCCTGGTATAGTTACATCCCAGTCATGGTTTTCTGTATACCAAGTTTCTGTACATAAGATATGCCATACTGGGTCAGACCAAGGTCCATCAAGCCCAGTATCCTGTTTCCAACAGTGTCTAATCTAGGTCATATGTACCTAGCAGTTTCCCCAAAAGACACAGGTTCCACAATGCTTATATTGGGTCAAGCATTGCTATCCTGGGTCCCTTTTTAATAATGGTTTATGGACCTTTCCTCCAGGAACTTGCCCAAACCTTTTTTAAACCCAACCTTTACTACATCCTCCGGTAACAAATTCCAGAGTTTGATTACATGTTGAGTGAAAAAATATTTTCTCTTATTTGTCTTAAATAGTTTACCCTGTAGCTTCATTGCATGTCCCCTAGTCTTTCTATATTCTGATAACGTAAACAATCAATCTACGTTTACCCGTTCCACTCCGTTCATTAATTTCTAGACTTCTATTATATCTCCCACCAGCCGTCTCTTTTCCAGGTTAAAGAGCCCTAACCTTTTTACCCTTTCTTCATAGGAGAATCCTTCCATCCCCTTTACCATTATGGTAGCTCTTCTCTGAACATTTTCTAATAACACTATATCCTTTTTAAGATACGGCGACCAGAATTGCACACAATATTCAAGGTGCGGTCACACCATGGAACAATACAAAGGCATTATAATGTCCTTTGTTTTATTTTCCATTCCTTTCCTTATGATTCCTAGCATTCTATTTGCTCTCTTGGCCGCCGCTGCACACTGGGCCGAGGGTTTTAACATGGTATCCACAATGACGCCTAAATCTTTTTCCTGGGTGGTGGTTCCTAATGTGGAACCTTGCATCATGTAACCATAGTTTGGGTTGTTCTTCCCTAGGTGCATAACTTTGCACTTGTCCACATTAAATTTCATCTGCCATTTTGATGCCCAGTCTTCCAATTTATCAAGATCCTCTTGCAATTTTCCACAATCCTCATGGTTTTTTTTTAAATTTTTTGTTTATTTATCATCTTATACAAACAACTTATGCATTAACATACATACTGTATGTACACATGCAAATCAAGAATCATCAGCAACTTGTGTACATGTCTTTTTGTCATGTCTTTAACAATATTCCTAATTATTCATACATGAATTGTCCCTTTCCCCATACCTTTAACCATTTTAAACCCCATTAAACTGGCCCCTCTATACATACCTATCCCCACAATTTTTGCACACTGCTCTGCATTCAGCTATCTATTAAAGTTCACTCTTCTTTTTGTAACTTATTATTTTGTTTGTCAACAATTCACAAATACTATAATTTCCCATATTCATACACCACACTTGATTCCCTCCCCTATAGTTATGTGGCCTCCTACTTCCCGCATGTAACAGGCCCAATCTTCTCAGTCCCAACCTGCGGGTATATATTTTAGCCCTCCTCCCCTATTAATGCCCCCTTGGCCTATTTACCCTCGCTCCCCTGCCCCCTCCCCTACCCTCTCCCCCTCTTGTAAGTACACCAACACTTTCTGCCATACTCTATCAAACTATGATCTCTTTTGTTTGCGTATAGCTGTTAATTTTTCCATTAGGTAGATACGGCGTTGCCTATCTTCACACTGTGCCACCTGTGGCGGCTCCTCCTGCTTCCACCTATAGGCCACTTCACATCTTGCTGCACTGAGACAAACTAAGATTTGTTTCTTATTCTCCCTCGGACCCCCTTCCCTCCGCCACCCAAAAAGAAAGATTTCCGGGTCGCTCCTAACTTCCACTCCCACCACCCGTCTAATCTACCTCTGAATTTCCCGGCAGAAGGGCCGAATTCGTGGACAATCCCACCATATATGAGCATAGTACCATCCTCCCCACAGTTCCTCCAGCAACTCCTTGATACTGTCGGGACCATCTTATTCCAACGCATTGGCATATAGTACCACTGCATTAGCACTTTATGCCAATTTTCCCTAATAGCTATCGAGATTGGCATTTGACGCCCCTGCTCCAGAATGGCCCTCCATTGACTAGTCTCAAAGCTCCTTCCCATCTCCCTTTCCCACGCCTTCATATAACCCATTTTCTCCTCCCTTTGCCCCCCTCTTACTGCCTTATACAACACTGAGATTAGTCCCCTTGATCTCCTTTTCCCATACCATATCGTTTCCAGATCAGTATAATCCTACCCTAACCCCTCCTTGACTAATTTCCCCTGCAAATAATGTACCACTTGATGATAATGAAATGATCCCTCCGCTCCTAGTTGATATTCTTCTTGCAATTCCTCAAACGGGACCCATCCCCCCCATCTATAAATTGATAAAACCACCTTAGTCCTTTCCTCTCCCACTGTTTATACACTCCCCCCTCTCGTCCTGGAATAAAATCCCCCGTGTGGCACAGCCTTTGCATTACCAAAAAACGCAGAGCCCTCCCTCCCCTCTCCCCCCTTCTCACTTTATCCCATACTGCCAAAGTATGTCTCGCATATGGATTCTCGAGAAATCCTCCACTCCTCTCCCTCCCACTCATCCACGGTATTGCGTCCATCGGCCCACCCTTCCACCCCACCCCCTCCATCTCCGCAAAGGTTTTCTGTTCCCCTCCCTCCTCCAATCCATCAAGTGCCTAATCTGGGCTGCTCGATAATATGCCTGCAAATCCGGGACCCCCAATACCCCCTCCCCACAGGGTAGGTACAACACCGCCCGCACTATTCTTGGTGGCTGCTTTCGCCAAATGAAATGAAACACTTTTCCTTGAAGCTCCCGCAATTGCCCCTCTGGGATCTCAATGGGGAGAGCTTGGAAATAATATAACACCCTCGGTACTAGGTTCATCTTGACCGCTGCAATGTGGCCCATCCAGGATATTTCCATATCCATCCACTCCCGTAGATCTTGACTTACCATTCTCCTTAGCTGGGGGTAATTTGCCCCATATAAGTGCTGTGGATGTGCCGTAATTTGCACCCCTAAGTACTTAATCGCTTTCTTTGCCCATTTAAAGGGATACTTGTCCTTTAACCTTCCCAATTCCGCCCCTCCCATATTGATATTAAGCGCCTCAGTCTTTCCCGTGTTCATTTTAAAGCCCGAAACCCCTCCATATTGTTCTATCACTTCCATAATTCTCTCTAATGTGTCCTCTGGATGCGTTACTGTTATCATTATTTGCAGACGACGTATTGTTATCTTATGTTGTCTCTCTCCCACCCAAACCCCTTGAATCCTGTCCTCATCTCTTGTCCTCTGCACCAAAGGCTCCATAGCCAATGCAAAAAACAATGGGGAGAGGGGGTACCCCTGTCTTGTACCTCTCTCTAATAGGAAAGCCTCTGAATATTTTCCATCAATTCGCACCCTAGCCTGCGGTTTATTGTACAGGGCCCGTACACAAGAGACAGTAGTTTCCAAAGCCCATCTTTTGCATTACTGCGAATAAAAAATCCCAACTGACACGGTTAATGCTTTTTCCGTGTCAATAAACAACGCCATCATACTAACTTTTCTCCTGTGTGCCTCCCATTTCACCCCTAACACTCTCTTGATATTATTTGATGCCTGTCTGCCACTTATAAACCCTGTTTGATCAATATTAATAAGAGTAGGCATTCCCATTGCTAGTCGATTAGCTAGTACTTTCGCCAATATCTTCACGTCCGTATTAAGTAACGATATTTGACGATAGGATCCACAGCACATACGGTCTTTCCCTGCCTTTGGCAATACTGTTATGCCCGCTGTCAGCATCCCCTGAGATAATTGTCCACCCTTCCCCACAATCCCATTAAACATCCTCCTCAAAAACACCAATAGATCCTCCCTAAAGGTTTTGTAAAACAAATTAGGCAGGCCATCCAAGCCTGGTGTATTCCCAAGTGGCATTTCTTTAATCACCTTCTCAATTTCCTCTATGGAGATGGGCCCCTCCAATCTTGCCCCCAGTTCCTCTCCCACCCTTGGTAATTCTACCTTTCCCAAAAATTCCCCTATGGAAGTCGCCCCCCGCTGTACTCCCTGTTGAGAATACAATTCTGAGTAGAACTGGCAAAATCTATCCCCTACCTGTTTTCCTACCATCAGTATGTCCCCCTCCTTGCCCTTCATTGCTACTATTGCATTCATTGTCTCTCGTTTCCTGAGTTTCCTGGCCAGCAATCTCCCCACTCTGTCCCCCCATTCGTAGAACCTTTGTTTTACCCGTTCCATTTGAAAAGCAATGGCTTCCAACTGTAACTTATGCAGGTCCATTTGCAATTGTTTTAGATACTTCAACTGCCGGGCCGTCCCTTGCCTATTGTATAGATTTGTAGCCTTTTTAATCTCTTCATGCAGTTTATCTTCCTTTTCTTTCCTATTCTTTTTGCTCTTTGCTGCCCACATGATTAACCTCCCCTAGATTACTGCTTTCATTCCTTCCCACACTCCTACCTCACTCACTTCCCCATTGTCATTCAGCTGCCAATACTCCTGCAGGCTTTTCTTAATATCTTTTACTATTTTGTCCCTTCTAAGAAGGCTCTCGTTCAGCCTCCAAAATCATATACCCCCTCCCCTTGTCCTTCCTGAATTTCCACCCAAGTCAGAGCATGATCCGACCATGTGATGTTGCCAATCTCCACTTCCCTCACTCTTATCCTCTCCAGTTTATCCACCAACAGATAATCAATCTGACTAAATGTTTTGTTTGGGTGCAAATAAAAGGTGTATTCCCGCGGCCCTCTGTTATGTATCCTCCAAACATCTAAGAAGTGGAATTTCTTAAGCAGTCCCTTCACTAATCTTCTACTCTTGGCATTCCTCTCTCCCTCCCTCGATTGCCTATCCCAGACCGGATGCAATGCCAAATTAAAATCTCCTCCCATCACCAATTTCCCCTGTACCGTTCGTTCTAACAACCCACATACTCCCTTCCAGACTCCATTTGGTGCATAAATGTTCACAATCGTTACCTTTCCCCTCACAATTCGCCAACCAAAATTAAAACCCTTCCCTCCCTATCCCGGACCACTTCACCCACTTGCAATGGACATCCCCTCCGCACTAAAATTGCCACTCCCCCTTTCTTTCCCTCTCCCCCCAGCCCCTCCCCTCCCCCCAAAGAATTGTTGCGAGTATTGCCCATTACTCAACAACCTTTCATCCTTACTCCTGAGATGAGTTTCCTGTACCAGAATAATATCCCATCTTAGTCTCTCCGCTTCCCTGAACAATTGCCGTCTCTTCTGCAGACTATTTAACCCTTTAACGTTTATTGTACCTATTCTTGCCATTGTTTGTGTTGAACATTTGTTAGTGTATCTCGCTGAGCTCCCAGATCCCCTCCCTCCTCCCTCCCCCTCCCCCCTTCCCTCCGTCCCCTCTGTGGGGACTGTCCTCTCATAGGTAGTGACTGACGGTCGGTACCTCTTCCTGCCTTTCATTCTTCCATTCCATCACACCCCTCATCTAATATCCCCTGCCCCTTAAATCCCAAGCCTCCCTCCTCCAATACACCCCCTCCCTCCTCCCCTTATAACCATTCATTACATTAATTCACTATCCCTTCTAAATATCCCCCTTAAGGAGCAGAGACCTCCCTCATCTCAACACCTTTCTCCAATTGCTATATTAACATCAGTATCTAATAAACTCTCCCCGTCCCCCCTTCTCCAAACACATCAATGACTCTTATTCCCGCTCGTTTACCCCCCACCCTCCGTCTATACTCTAATAACAAACCCCCTTTACAATTCTCTCATCAGTGTCTCTTATCCAGTCTCAAATTAAGACTCTTCTCTGGATGAATTACCAGGCAGCTATCTTCTCAGTCAGTTTCCCTTGCTACATTATTCTCTCCATGGTTTCCCTTGGAAAGTCTCGCCAGCCTCCATCCATTGGCTGGTACTCTGTGCCATTTCAGGCTCTCTGCTCTAGATGTGGTCACTGTGCTTGTTTTTGTTTTTGCTTGCCCCTCAGCTCCCTCTGGAATGTTGGTTAGCCCCAGTTCTCTGAGCGCATTCCATGCTTCTCCGCTTGTCTTCACCTGGCTCGACATTCCGTTCACTGTAATTAATAGGCCAAAGGGGTACAGCCATTTATATCTCAACCCCTCCCTCCTTAAGTATGCCGTTGCCTTCTTCAACTCCCGCCGACGCTGCAAAGTGCTGGAGGACAGATCCTGGAACAGCTCCACTGCATGGTTCTCCCACTTAAAATGTCCCAGCTTCCATGCAGCTTTCAAAATACGCTCCTTTGTTTTAAAGGAGTTCATGCATACCATAATGTCTCTAGGACGATTATCTCTGATGGGACCGAGCCCCCTGTGCGCTCGCTCAATTTGTAGAGGCTCACCCTCTGCTGCCTCCTCCAGTTCTGCAGCCTGTAATAAGGCTCCAAACACTGCTGTAATGACTTCATCAGTGTTTATATTTAGAAACTTCTGGGATGCCTCTCACTCTTATATTGCATCTCTGTGAACAGTCTTCCAGGTCCTCTGCTTTCTCTTTCAGCTCCTCTTGAGCCTGCTTTAATTCATCCCATTCTTTCTGTAAGTCCTCCATTACTTCCAATTGATGCTCCAATTGGTGTTCTGTTTCTTCTACCCGCGATCCTAGATCCACTATATCTTGCCTCAAAACTTTTAAAGTCTCTTTTAACCCCACTTGTTTCCACTTTAAGCTCTTCCTTCAGCTCCGTGAGACACATCTTTAGCGTGTCAGCTACTCCTGGGCCCCATGTGCCCTCAATCTCGTCCTCCTGTTCCCCCATGTGCTCGGCCACCATTTTACCCTCCTTCTCCACGTCCTTCCCTCCTTTAGATGGGGCATATGAAGATCTAAACTCTGCCAGTTTTTTCTTTGCTGACAGCCCCCCTCTTGATTTATCCATTTGGTGTCCTTCGGTCACAGCTTGTGTCAAGGATGGCCTTTCAGTCCCCCGTACCTTTTTACAGCAGCGCTAATAAGTACGGCACTCTTGTTTGCCTTTCTTTCTTCTCTGCTGCTTGCCTGCATCCAACGGCCAGCGCTGTTTTTCCCCGCTTCCGCTGCTGCCTCCATCCTCCCGGGGTTACCTGCGGCACTGCTCACTCTCTCTCCGCAAATGTTCCTGTTGGGCTCTCTCCTGCCTCGGCCCACCTGCCAGCCTTTCCACTCAGCTGCGTGCACCACTGCTCCCTGCTGTCCGGCACCCTCCAGCAACTCACTCTTTTGCTCTGCTTGCTCCGCGATGCTGCCGCTACCGTGCCTGCTCTTTTCCTCCCGTATTTTCACCTGGAAGGGGGTATTTTACCGTTATGGCAGTTTTTGGCAGTGGAGCTTGCTCTTCACGCTGTCATTCAGCCTGATGACGGCACTTCCTCTCATCCTCATGGGTTTTAACAACTTTAAATAGTTTTCTGTCATCTGCAGATTTGATAACCTCACTTGTTATTTACCCTTTTCCAGGTCATTTATGAATATGACAAAAAGCAGCGGACCCAGCACAGATCCCTGGGGTACACCACTTTTCACCTTTCTCCATTGGGAAAATTGGCCATTTAGCCCAACCCTCTGCTATCTATCTTTTAACCAGTTCCTGATCCACAATAGTACACTGCCTCCTATCCCATGACTCTTTAGTTTTGCCAAAAGTCTCTGATGAGGGACCTTGTCAAAGGCTTTCTGAAAGTCTAAATACCACTAAATCCAAGTCAGCCACTCCCACCAAAGCTTCAACATCAGGGATCTTATTTCCCATGCTGTGGGCATTTATACACACTGCTTTCCCTATGTTATCCCTTTTACCCATTTCCATAAAGCTATTTAATGTTTCACTTACCTGGGGGCTTTCTTCACCCATCCCCAACGAATCTAGTTTAAAGCCCTTTTCAGTAGATTAGCCAATCTACTACTGTGGCAGGCTATGGCCTATAATAGTCTGCAAATATGAAAGGCCTGTAAGTTAGGCCCTGATTCCAACCCCCATCTTAGTAAGAACTAAAAATCTGTAAAAGTCTGAGAAAACGGTTTTAAACTGCTTAATAAGAAGTTTTCATGAATGCATAAATCTTTCATTATTCTCTTGTGCTGTGAAGATAGAAATGTTTCAATATATGCATTCCTAGAGCCAGAAACGACCTTGCAGTAGAGAAGTATCCAAACCTAGAAACTGTACCATTGTTAGAACAGTCCTAGAGGAGGGAGCTGGGTGCTAGGCCCAGGAGGGATCTCCGATTGGACAAACGCAGGGGGCGTTGGGGCCAATAGAAAGTCTGCATGTATCAAACTGAAAAGAAATGTATAAATGAATATGTCTCTGTAAGAACTTTGCTCAGTCCTTTTTGAAGCTTGACTAACTGGGCCTTGTGCACAATAATTGGCTTGGACCCTGTAAATTGACTCCTGGATTTATTCATTGTCTGCACTTCGCTGCTACATATTCTTGGTGCATTGGCCGGGAATGTGCGGATAATGAATGGTAGTCAAGCGAATATTCCACGCAATTCGCCTCCAGGTTTGTCCCGGTCGGAACCGTGTCTGTCCGACCGCAGGGGAAACCTCAGGCGCCGCCAGTCCTTTTGTATTGGAGAGGGTTCCGCCTTGCCTCGGCAGGCCACTGGGTCTGGCCGGTCAACACCTCCGAACCCGAGGGGAGTCCAGGATCCAACCCAAGAACTGGTTTGGTATCGGGAACCGGATCCGGTGAGTAGACATTTTCTTGTTTATTAGTCAGTAAAGCCTGGGGAAAAGTCTTGCATGAGTACGCGAGACTGATTTGGTATAGACTAACTGGGGAAGTCTTGCATGAGTGCGCGAGACAAGAGAGCTTGATCACCTCTCATAAGGGCGGTCCTAGTACGCTCCGCATAAGGGTTAGCAGAAGCCAAAGCCATCGACACTTTGGTTGGGAAAAGTCAGTTAGTCAGAAAACCTTGGGCATTTGAAAAATATTTTCTTGTGATGGTATGTTTGCCTGTGTGATTGAGAGGTCTTGAGACACAGACCGAGCGAGAGCGGACTCCTGAGTAGCGCAGTTCCTGGCCGGGCGACCACGCCCAGGTCGCGAAAAGGAGGAAGCGTGTGGTATTTGTTCCCCTCAGTGTTTTGTGGGCTGTACGGACCCCTTACCTACAGCCATACTATCTACCCTTACTGTTTGTCGTCTTGTACGTTATTACGTGTTGTCATGGGGTAGATCAGTCAGAGCCTATGGAGATAGGTAAAGTTGAGCAAAACAGATCTGACACTGACAGCTCAGTGCGGCACATGGCCCAGAGTTGCTATAGGCAACATACACAAACGGCATCACAAGGTGTGAGAGCACGCCCAAATAGCAAGCTAGCTCACAGCTCATTAGATAATGAGGGGCAGCTGGGAGGGGGCGGAGCCCAAGCAAACACCAAGTCACACGCAGATAAAATTCACTTACCGGAGGTTAGTGAGGAGGGACCACAGGAGAGACCATGAGGGAAATACAGCACCGTTGGTAGCTGGGAGAGACCCCCAGGGGAAATACAGAACCATTGGTAACTGGGAGAGAACAGCTGGTAACTGGAGGACAGGAGGAACTTGGAAACCCGGTAGAACCAGAGCAGCTGAAGAAGCCCCGAGGAACTGCTTCAGAGAGCAGGGCACAGCTAAGCAAAAGCCCAGTGAACTTTGCCAGGAAGAGGGCAGAGGAGATATTCCTGGACCCACGCTTAGGAAAGCCAACCTACCAAGTAACAGGTACAAGGAGGGAGAGAGCTTCTACCCTGCAGGGAGTTTCAGGCCCAAGGGAAAACAGAGAGAGAAAAGCAGTAAAACGCTTTTGTCTTGGCAAGGCTCTGCTGTACTGAGAAACTCCGAGCAGAGTGTGTAAAGGTAGGCTTATTGCTTCTAATAGAAAAGATATAGAAAGTGAAGAATTTCCCTGCACTTACCAAGAGTTATGTGGCTCTCAAAATAGAAACTCCAGAGAATGCGGTAATTTCCCATTCTACTGTAGCTGTGAGGAGGAGGGGAACACTCTCAGCCGTACAGAGAGACTGTTTAAGAATAACGTGAGTTGCAATCCAAAAGGACTTTATTCAGAAGAGGAGTGTGAAGAAATGCAATGTGATTTATATGAGGAGCCTGCTTCTGAGAATTGTATGGATTGTACATTTACTTTGTCTGATGAAATCACTTCTTTATGCTGAAGAGGTTTCTGGAAGTTTTGCTAAGGAAAGGAAGTGAGGAAACTTACCTTGAGTGAAAAGGACTGTTTAAACTACCTTTTTCTGTTCCACTGTTAAGCTGACAATAAGCAGTATTTTTGTTCCGGTTGTTCCTTTTATTTTGTACCAGCCGTATGGTCATTTTGTTCTTATATCCATTGCTTTGAAAATCCGCCCAGGAAGGGGAAATAAAAAGTCCTGTCTTAAGCCTTGCTACTCGACTACAACTTAATTCTTTTGTTAGCTTGTGGGACTACAACTCCCAGAGGGCATTGCAACACCTTTTGTACCACTCCCCTTGCTACTTAAGAGAACGCCCCGATGAAATACCCACACTTTTAGCCTCTGGGGACCTTCACGGGGGACAGTGTACGCCATTACGATTATGGGAGGGACGGAGTCCACGCAAACTCCGTTGGAATGTATGATCAAGAATTTCCGTAAAGGATTTTCAGGAGACTACGGCATAAGAATGTCTCCGTCTAGATTAAGAATGTTATGTGATAGGGAGTGGCCTGTGCTAGCTACTTCATGGCCCCGTGGGGGCACCTTTGATGTAGAAATAGTTTCTCGTGTTCATCAGCTTGTACAAAAGGTGCACTCTGACCAGTTCCCCTACATAGATTCCTGGTTGGGTGTTTGTGAAAGGCAGCCCTCTTGGGTAAAGCGCTGCTATGAGGAACAGTGTAGAATATTAGTAGCAACCACTAGGGGGACCCGGAAGGTTGAGGAGAGGAAGCCACCTGTGTATTCTGCCTCAGAGTCCCCAGAAATCCTGGCCTGTTTACCCCAGTACCCGCATAGGTTAGTTCCCCCAGCTCCGCTACCTGAAGCTGAACCTGATGAGGTACCTCAGCAATTACCGCTGCAGCAGCAAAAGAAGCCCACTTCCCCGAGTGATAGCCCCGAGTCTGGCCCAAGTACGTCGGGAGGGCCAGGGTCCTCCGACGATATAGAAAGCGGAGGCTCTCCTGCCAGTTCAGGGTCACCCACCAAGGAAGCTTATATCCGGGAGCCGTATGATTTAAGAAGTGTAACCCCGAAGAAGAAGGAGAAAGCAGGGCGCCTAATGCCATTGCGTCAAGTGCCTGGTTTACCTATCCTAAATGATCAGGGCCAGATGGCGCCAGGACCAACTAGTCTAATCTACGTGCCTTTTTCCACTACTGATTTATTAAACTGGAAAATGCATTATGCATCCTATACTGAGAAGCCCCAAGAATTGACAGAGTTAATGTCTAGTATAATGCAAACTCATCAGCCTACCTGGACTGATTGTCACCAGCTCCTGTCCACTCTCTTTACTACTGAGGAGCGAGCGCGGATTGAACAAGCAGCCATCCGCTGGTTAGAAGAAAATCCCGTAGAGGCGGGGGAAATGAATCTCCCACAAGCAGCAGCTGCAGCTTTCCCAAATGAAGATCCTAGATGGGATCCAAATGATGAAAGGGGGGCGGCGGCCCTAACACGATTTTGCCAGGCCTTGCTGCAGGGCCTGAGGAAGGGAGGCCAGAGGGCCATGAATATCGGGAAGGTATCTGAAGTTATCCAGGGTCCAGATGAGAGCCCAGCGGCCTTTCATGAGCAGCTGTCTGAAGCCTATAGATTATATACCCCATACGATCCTGCCGCTCAGGAGAATTTGCGCATGGTAAATGCAGCCTTTGTTAGTCAGTCCCAGAGAGACATAAAACGAAAATTACAGAAATTGGATGGATTTGCGGGCATGAATACAGCTCAGTTAATGGAAGTCGCTCAGAAAGTGTTTGTGAATCGTGAAAATGAACGTGACAGAGAAAGTGAACGAAAGATGAAGAAGAAAGCAGATCTTCTTGCTGCCGCTTTAGTTGAACGACGCAGAGGAGGTTTTCCTAACCAAAGGACCAGAGAATGTGGAAGAGGCTGCGGAAATAGCAGGCCTCCATTGGGTGCGAATCAGTGTGCCCATTGCAGAGAAGGAAGGACATTGGAGAAATAAATGCCCGCATCTTGACTCCACCCCCAGGAGGGGAGGAGGGAGTCTCTGGAGAACAGAAGGCCGATTTCAGAGTCGTGGAGGAATGAACCGAGTACAGTTCCAGCAAGAGAGAGAAGAAGCCATTGAGGGAGTGGCAGTAGCAACGGGCTATGACATGGATGAAGTGGATGAAGACTAGGCCAGACCGGGCTCCAAGTTCACCCTGGGTCCCCAGCAGCCTATGGTCAGTTTGAAAGTAGGGGACCAATATATGGACTTTATGGTAGATACAGGAGCAGAACATTCAGTGGTGGCAAAGCCAGGGGCTCCTCTTTCCTCTCGATCTGTCACCACTGTTGGGGCCACTGGGAACAGGGCCACCAAGCCATTCTTGCAGAACCGTATGTGTGAACTAGGGGGACAGAAAATAACGCACCAGTTCTTGTATATGCCTGAGTGCCCTATTCCACTTTTGGGCCGAGATATGCTTGCAAAACTTCAGGCACAAATATCCTTTGCTGAAGGGGGAGAAATGCAAATGACTGTGAACCCAAAGCCTGCTGGATTGATGGTGCTAACTGTTCCCCGAGAAGAAGAGTGGCGGTTCTATAGTACACCTCCAATCAAGTCAACCAGTTCCTGTATACCCACCAACCTTATAGCCACGCCTGAAGTATGGGCAGAAGATAATACACCTGGCCTAGTGAAGAACATAGCCCCTGTCATTGTCACCCTCAAGCCAGGAGCGGAACCAGTGCATGTGAAGCAATATTCTCTTCCCCGACCAGCCATTGAAGGAATCCACTGCCATCTGATGAAACTGTTGAAGTATGGACTTCTCAAGGAATGCCAGTCACCTTGGAACACCCCTCTTCTCCCAGTTAAGAAACCTGGGACAGGGGATTACCGCCCAGTACAAGATCTAAGGTGGGTAAATGATGCAGTTGAAACTATACACCCAGTGGTACCAAATCCTTATACTCTCTTGGGACTGATCCCTGCTGAGGCTACTCATTTCACCGTCCTGGACCTGAAAGATGCCTTTTTCTGCATACGCCTAGCCCCCACCAGTCAACTCTTGTTTGCTTTTGAATGCAAGACCCCACAACAGGAAGGCGGGGCCAGCTTACCTGGACTCGATTACCTCAAGGATTCAAGAATTCACCTACTCTCTTCAGTGCTACCCTGAATCAAGATCTTTCAAGTTACTCAGTGAACCCAGGACAAAGGGTTCTCCCAGGGGCGGCCCAAGGGGGGTGCGGGGCCATGTGCATAAGTGGCCTTATTTGCATACATATTTGCATAATGTTACCAAACACTAACTTTTAGTAAACATGTCTCTTAATGAGTGTATGGATAAAGAAAGACTAAAAGATTTCTACATTACTATAATCCAGTGCCAACCGCCAGGCACATTAGGAACTACTACAAACGCTGCCCATTTAGAACCCATACCAAACCCGCTGTATCCTGACAGCATTACCAGGACTCACAAAGCACCAGACCCTACCTATCAAAAGGAAACACTGCAAATATTAAACCAGTACATTTCAGAGAATACTGGGGAAAGAGAACAAGTGGCAATGTCAAATAGGAATTACATAAACAGAATACCTCAGCTCAGTTACACATGCAGAACATAGACCATCACCAAACAAGGAATCACAATTTAGAAACAGGAAGGCAATAATTAAACTGGGAACCCCAAAAGCCAAACTTGGAATGTACAACAACACTGTAGAAATAAAACTATAAATCAATTTCCTCTTGTACCAAACAAAGCGCAGACGTTAATGATGCACATTTCCCAGAGCTTTCATATTCCAGTTAATAAATTCAAAATAAAGAGATATTTCTACCTTTTGTGCATTTTTTTTCAGTTGCAATTGCTCCAGCCACTTTCTTCTGGTTTCTTCATGTTTTCTGCTAACTCTCCATCGTCTGCTGTCCATTTGTCCTTTCTTCTCTCTTCTAGTTTTCTTTCCATCCTCTCTCTCTACATCTGCTTTAACATACTAATCTTTCTCCTTTTGCTCTTTCCTCATTCTTCTTTCATCCACACAAATTTTACCCCTCCATCCTCAATCCCCACTTACTCTCCCAATACCCGGCCAATTGTAGATTTTTCATCCCTCTCACACAAAATATTTTTCCCCTCTCCATTTTACTCTCCCAGCCCCATCCCATTCTAATCCTCCCCCAACATCAGCTCCCTTCTAGTTCCAGTCTCACCCAGCATCCATTCCCTTCTAGTCCCTGCATCAGCCCATTTCCAGTCCTAGCCCCCCATCAACCCATTTCCAGTCCTCGCTCCCCCATCCATTGTCAGTCTGAGTCCCTTCATCAGCTCATTTCCAATCCTACCCCCCCAGCAGCCCATTTCTAGTCATTTCCTAGCCCCACCATCAGCCCATGTCAAATCCTAGCTCCCCTCCACTCAGCCCAATTCCAGTCCAAGCCCCCCATGAGCCTACTTCCAGTTCTAGCCCCTCCATGAGTCCATTTCAATTCAAGACCCCACCACAGCCCATTTCCAATCTTAGCTCCCCCCAACAGCCCATTTCCAGTCCTATCCTAGCTGCTCCATCAGCCCATTTTCAGTCCTAGCTCCCTTCCCTCACAGCCCATTTCCATTCCAAGCTCCCTCCCCATCAGCTATTTGCAGTTCAAGCCTCCCCGTCCACTCAGTCCATTTCCAGTCATAGCAATCCCCCAACCCATTACCAGTCCTAGCCCCCCATCAACCCATTTTCAGTTTAAGCCCCCCCTATAACCCATTACCATTACCCATTACCTAACCCCCCCATCAGCCCACTTCCAGTCTTAACCCCATCAGCCCATTTCCAGTCAGCCCCCCATAGCCCATTGCCAGTCCTAACCCCCCCCATTAGCCCACAGCCCATTACCAGTCCTAACCACATCAGCCCACCTCAAGTCCTAACCCCTCCCCATCAGCCCATTTCCTGTCCTAGCGCCCCCATAGCCCATTAGCAGTCCTAACCCCCCCATAGCCCATTAGCAATCCTAACCCCCCATCACCCTATTTCCAGACAGCCCCCATCAGCCCACAGCCCATTACCAGTCTTAACCACCCCCCCCAGCCCATTTCCAGTCCTAACCCCCCATCACCCCATTTCCAGTCAGCCTCCATCAACCCCCAGCCCATTTCCAGTCCTAACCCCCCCCCATCACCCCATTTCCAGTCCTAACCCCCCCATCACCCCATTTCCAGACAGCCTCCATCAGCCCCCAGCCCATTACCAGTCTTAACCCCCCCCCAGCCCATTTCCAGTCCTACCCCCCCAGCCCATTTCCAGTCCTAACCCCCTCACCCCATTTCCAGACAGCCTCCATCAGCCCCAGCCCATTAGCAGTCTTAACCCCCCCTAGCCCATTTCCAGTCCTAACACCCCCCCAGCCCATTTCCAGTCCTAACCCCCCCAGCCCATTTCCAGTCCTAACACCCCCAGCCCATTTCCAGTCCTAACACCCCATCACCCCATTTCCAGACAGCCGCCATCAACCCCCCAGCCCATTACCAGTCTTAACCCCCCCCCTCCCCTTCCCTTCCCTTCCCTTCTGGCAAATTAAAAAAAAAGCAACCTGGCTCTAGCTGCTGCCGCTGCCGCGTCCATCGCAGCAGCGGCAGAATGGAGTGTCCCGCGGGGCCCCCTCTCCTCGTTGAGCCCTCTGCAAGGGCTTTCAGATTCGCGAAGGGAGAGTGCTCCCTCGCGTCTCTGTAAAGCCCGCAAGGGCTAATGGGAAATTTCCCATCAGCCCCTCGCGTCTAAAGGGGCAGATGGGAAATTTCCCATTAGCCCCTGCGGGCTTTACAGAGACGCGAGGGAGCACTCTCCCTTCGCGAATCTGAAAGCCCTTGCAGAGGGCTCAACGAGGAGAAGGGGCCCCGCGGGACACTCCATTCTGCCGCTGCTGCGACGGATGCGGCAGCGGCAGCAGCCAGAGACAGGTTTTTTTTTTAAATGTAATTAAAAAAAAAAAAGCAGAATGTTCTTTGCGCGGGGCCCCCTGAAACGCGGGGCCCTGTGCAAAAAACATTCTTGCTCAATGGACGGGCCGGCCCTGGGTTCTCCTTCAGTATGTGGATGACCTGCTCATAGCCACCAATTCAGAAAGTGAATGTCTACAAGCCACCATTGAACTCCTGTACCTTCTGAATGAGGCTGGATACAAAGTCTCAAGAGCCAAGGCGCAACTATGTCAAACTAAAGTTAAATATCTAGGGTTCCAGTTGTCCAGTGGAATTCGACGCTTGGGACCTGAACGCAAAGAAGCTGTATGCAGTATTCCCACTCCAACCACCAGGAGGCAAGTAAGAGCCTTCCTGGGGGCCGCAGGATACTGTCGCATATGGATCCCCAATTTTGTGCTGCTAGCAAAACCATTGTATCAAGTTACCAAAGGAATGGAAAAGTCTCCACTGGAGTGGGGACAGGAACAGGATGCAGCATTCCAATCTCTGAAAAGCGCTCTGATGTCATCACCAGCTCTGGGTCTCCCAGATGTCCAGAAACCTTTCCATCTCTACGTCCATGAGTCACAAGGAAATGCGTTGGGGGTACTGACTCAATCTCTTGGATCTTGGCAACGGCCAGTAGCCTACTTGTCAAAACAGTTGGATGTGGTAGCAAGAGGTTGGCCCCCTTGTTTGAGAACTGTTGCAGCAACAGCCCTTTTAGTGAGCGAAGCAGACAAGCTCACTCTGGGACAGAATCTTCAAGTGACTGTGCCGCATTCTGTCCTGACCCTCATGGAACACAAAGGAAGTTTCTGACTAATGAATTCACGAATGTTGAAATATCAGAGTATGCTGTGTGAAAACCCCCAAATACAGTTAAAAGTCAGCCAAGCTCTGAATCCTGCTACGTTGTTCCCAATTGGTCCTGGCCCTCCTGATCATGACTGTTTAGAAACTATGGACACTGTATTTTCAAGTTGCCCGGATTTGACTGATGTTCCTTTGGAGAACCCTGAACGGACTTTCTTTGTAGATGGAAGCAGTCTTGTCATCAATGGACATCGTTGTGCTGGATATGCAGTGGTGACCCTTGATCTGGTAGTTGAGTCCTCAGCTCTGGCCCCAGGAACTTCAGCACAGAAGGCTGAACTGATAGCTCTCACTAGAGCACTGACATTAGCAGAAGGACTCCGCTTAAATGTGTACACAGATTCTAAGTACGCCTTTACCACTTTGCACGCACATGGAGCCCTGTATAGAGAACGAGGGTTGATCACCTCAGGAGGCAAGTCTATTAGGTATGGGCCCGAGATATTGATATTATTAGATGCTGTATGGGCCCCTAAGCAAGTTGCAGTCATGCACTGTCGAGGTCATCAGGCAGGAACAGGAGAAATTGCCCGAGGGAATAGATTTGCTGATGCCACTGCCCGAAAAGTAGCCACAACTGGACGAATTATGACCCAAGACACTTCAGTGCAGGCAGCCTTATTCCCTGTGCCCCTTAGCTCATGGGCTCCCCGATACACTACAAGAGAGTTAGATTATTTCTGTGAAAAGGAGGGAGGGGTCCTAACAGAAAAAGGTTGGATAGTGCTGCCACCTCCAGAGGGTAGCTCACCTCCAGGTCCCACAGTCATTCCTGAAGCATTAGGGCCGGCCTTTGTTCATGCTTTTCATCAGGCCACACATTATGGGAAAACGGCCATGGAAAGAGCCCTAAGACCCCATTTTTGCATCTCGCTACTAGGACCCCTGTCTGCTTCAGTGGCACAGCAATGTTTGACATGTGCCAAGAATAATGCTAAGCAAGGTCCCGTTCCACCCCCAAGAGTTCAGTCAGTAGGGGTGACCCCTATGAGTGATATTCAGGTAGATTTTACTGAAATGCCACGAGCAAACGGCTATCACTACCTGTTAGTTCTAGTTTGCACATTTTCTGGGTGGGTAGAAGCCTGTCCCACCCGAACTGAGAAAGCTCGAGAAGTCACAAAAATACTGCTCCATGAGATTATTCCTTGATTTGGAATACCATTGACTATAGGATCAGACAGTGGACCCTCATTTGTGTCCCAAGTGACTCAACAGTTAGCTCGAGCTCTACAGATACAATGGAAGCTGCACACTGCCTATAGACCCCAGAGTTCAGGGAAGGTAGAACGCATGAATAGAACCCTGAAATCTCAGTTGACCAAGCTTTGTCAAGAAACACACCTAAAGTGGCTCCAGGTTCTCCCTATAGCCCTTCTTAGGATACGTTCAGCTCCAACCAAGTCTTTAGGAGTTTCCCCATTTGAGATTTTGTATGGGCGACCTCCACCCATTGTACAGGGAATTAAAGGAGATATGAAACAAATAGGATCTGAAATAACTAGACAAGAACTATTGGCTTTAGGTTCTGTTTTGCAGAGTCTTCATACCTGGGTGCAAGATCGATTGCCCATTAACCTAACAGAGCCTCTACATCCCTTCAAGCCAGGAGTGTCAGTGTGGATCAAGGAGTGGAGAAAGACCCCGCTGGCACCGCATTGGAAGGGACCTTATGTTGTCATCCCCAACTGCAGTAAAAGTTGCAGAACTCAAACCCTGGATCCATCACAGTCGAGTGAAGCGGGCAGCTGCTCCTGAACCTAGTCAATGGACTTCAGTAAATGACCCTGAGACTCCATTACGACTCACATTGCGAAGACAACCAGCGTTGTAAGAGTCTCTAGATTCTATCATCCTACCCCCGTCGCGCAAAGGTAACAGTTAAAGCAGAGAAGAAGAAAAGACTCTACAAGTTCATCGTACCCAATATTCCAGTTGACCTCCAAAGACTGTAATCAAAATGTTCCTCCACTACTGCCTTGTGGGAGTAATGGTCCTGGGATTCCTGGAAAAGACTTTTGCCTTACCCCCTTGTGCAGCTTGTATAACTACAACCAGAACTGGACTGAAGGTTACTCAGACTTTACTTTATCATTCCTACTATACTTGCACTGGTATAGTTAGCCGGTGTGTATATAATGGTACAGAGTTAAATATCTGTATGAAGGGGAAAAGTAAGACTTGTTACAACCCCCGGCAGAACCCCTCTTATTATGTACTTGAGATACGATGGAATGATGAGGATGGAGCCCTCATAAATGCCACACGACAGCTCCCTGATCCCATGAAGCATGTTACCCTGAGTTTTGATGCTTGTGAGGTGATCAACAGAAATGTCTATCACAAGTGTGGATATTGGGAGCAAGCCTACTACTATGATGATAAATATATGTGTCCTGAAGGAGCATACGGATGGGGAAAGTGTACTGGGAAATCTTCCCCAACCGTCTACAGTACATCATCCAAAGATGCTTACTACTGTCCATAGTAGTAGGAAGGAGGAGTGGCTTACTACTGTCCAAGTAGTAGGAAGGAGGAGTGGCTTACTACTGTCCAAGTAGTAGGAAGGAGGAGTGGTCTAGTGGTTGGGGCAAGGTACTACAGGCCGGAAGGTCGGTGGTTCAAATCCCACTAGAGGACAGCAACCTTGGGCCGGAAGGACTGGGGTTTCTAGTCCCACAGGTGCTCCTTGTGGTCTTGGGCAAGCCACTTAACCCTCCATAGCCCATGTTCCCTGTAAAATAGTTATCTCCAAGTTATAATGCCCTGTTCAATGTAATTTCAGTTTGTTCAATGTAAACCGCACTGATGCAGAATAGCACGGTATATAAGAGAATGTAAATAAATAAATAAAATAAATCACTCACCAGTTCCTGTATATGCCTGAATGTCCTATACCCCTGCTGGGTCGGGATGTTCTGGCAAAACTCCAGGCCCAAATCTCATTCGGGCCTGACGGCCAGGCTGAGCTCGAAATACCCAGCCTGGGCCCAGCAGTTTTGGTACTGTCCGTCCCCCGAAAAGAAGAAGAATGGCGGTTATATGAGGACAGGCCCAAATCTGATGTGGCTACCCTGGATACGTGGGAATCAGTGCCCCCTGGAGTATGGGCTGAAGGAAACCCCCCCGGAATGGCCATCAACATCCTTCCCGTATGTATTGAAATGAAGCCGGGAGCTTCCCCGGTACATTAATTCATATTCCAAAATGATGTATATCAAAAGATGCTTATCTGAGACTAGGTGAGTTTTTCTCCCAACACCTGTATAATAGCGCCGTAGCGTTTCACAATCGCACGTTTCGTCAGGGGATACCCATCATTTATACTCGAACTTAGCATCATTCACCATTCAGAATCCCGTGCCGGCTGATGTACTCTTTAACAAAAGACGCCGCGCATTTGTTAGAGTACATCAGCCGGCATGGGATTATGAATGGTGATTGATGCTAAGTTTGAGTATAAATGATGGGTATCCCCTGATGAAACGTGCGATTGTGAAACGCTACGGCGCTATTATACAGGCGTTGGGAGAAAAACTCACCTAGTCTCAGATAAGCATCTTTTGATATACATCATTTTGGAATATGAATTAATGGAACTGTTGTTAAAACCCTCCTTTTAGCTTTAAAGAATAAGTAAGCAACAATTATGGGTCATTGATGTGAAGTTTAGGGCGCTGTTTTCATATTGCCATATATGTTCAGTAAGTCGCCCCATTCTGATTCTGAGACCCAGTTGCATAACAAAGCTAAGGAAAGGGTTCACACACTGGTTTAGTAAAATACATCATCTTTAGGGTGAGAAAGTAGAGCTTGATTCTTCATTTTTGACTGATAAGGTATATATAGCTCTGAAAAGTGACGTGAAGATACGATCGTGGGGAAAAAGTCTTGCATGAGTATGCGCAAGACTGATTTGGTATAGACTAACTGGGAAAATCTTGCATGAGTATGCACGAGACAAGAGAGCCTGATCACCTCTCATAAGGGCGGTCCTAGTACGCTCCGCATAAGTGAAAGCCGAAGCCATCGACCCTTCTTGTTTGAAATAGTCAGTTAGTCAGAAAAACCTGGGCACTTGAAAAATGATTTCTTGTTAAAATATGATTGCTTGTGTGATTGAGAGGTCTTGAAATACAGGCCGAGCGAGAGCAGACTCCTGAGTAGCGCAGTTCCTGGCCAGGTGACTGCGCCCAGGTCGCGAAAAGGAGGAAGCGTTTGGTGTTTGTCTGTCCTTACTGTGTATCTGATTTTTGTTATCTGTTGAAACCGCGAGTTTCCCTTCTGGTATAAATGTGAGATTATTCTGTTGGGTAATTTGTGGAACAGTTTACCGATTAAGAAATAGTATTAAGCAGAAAAGAAGACAGAAGGAAACAAACTCAGAAGTCACTTTTTCAGTAAAGAAGCTGTCTCATTCATTCCTGTTTTTTTTTCTTCCGCACAGCCTGAAACTGGCTAGCGGAGAGAAGGGGCGTGTCTGGAGAAAGGAATGTGCAGTGTCTTATTAACCCTGTGAAGGCTTAATCTCAACACTTTGCAGCTGGGTTAATTTGTGCTTATTTCAGGAAAATTGTACCTGTTTTATTCAATATGTTTTAATAGTGATGTTCCTTCTGCTATGGTCATGTATTATATATCATTTAATAAGAATATTTAGTCAGGATTGTGGATCCTGACAGTTTTGGGCTTAGCCTGGAAAGGGTTAAGTTCTTAATAACCCCTTTCGAGTTTCTGTACTTGTACGGACCAAGTGAGAAGAATTTTTGTAGGGCTATAGGTATAATGCATTTGTGGGCTTAGCCTTGTTTAGTGTTATTTATGTTCAAATCTTCAGTAAGCACTGTAATGGTTTAAATAGGAAATGATAGGGGAAAAAAAGCAGTTTCCTGAATTTTTCTTTGTCCTACGAAGTAGAGGTTAAGAACCCTGATAGTACTATGAAGCATCCTGAGCCAGTAGTATCAGATCGCGACTTGAAAGTGATTCAAATCCTGAGTGAATAAGGAGTTCATCGTGCTTGAATTCTAGTCTCTGATATACTGCGGCAAGCACCAAATAGAAGACATACTTATTGTTAATAAAAATAAAATAGGAAGAAAAAAGGTGTATATGTATTCTAGATATCCACACACTTTATGAAAAAAGTATTCGGAATGTCTTTTGAATATCTGCTTCCTAAAACTGTAAGATTTAAAGTAATTTCTTTTGCAGAGACATGCTGATTACGGCTGGCAGTTAGGTCTCATGCCAAGTAATTTTATTCCAGTCATACGTAACAGATATGTGGCCGTCATGTTAGGAGCTATAGTTCTTTCTGTTGGGATTGTTGTTATAACATGTTGCAAAATAATAGTTTTATATTTTAAGGACTTTATCTAAATTGTACTTATTTAGAATGAGCACACATCCATTATGCTTAGTCCACAGGAAAATGCAGCCTGACCGGTGTGTGTGTGTGTGTGTGTGTGGGGGGGGGGGGGTCAGAGTCCACACAGATTTTATTGAAATGTATGACTAGGAATTTTAGCAAGGACTTTGCTGAAGACTACAGACTTAAAATGTCTCTGTCCCTATTAGAAATGCTCTGTGGAAGGGGGTGGCCAGTGTTAGCTACTTCATGGCCCCGTAGTTTCCTGTGTTCCTCAGATTGTACAGAGAATGTTCCCTGATCAGTTCCCCTACATAGACTCCTGGTTAAATGTTTGAGAAAGGAAAAAAAAACAAGCCCTCCTGGATAGAGCGTTGCTATGAGAAACAGTGTAGGAGATTAGTAGCAAACACAAGGGAGGGGGCCCGGAAGTCTGGAGGAAAACAAAAAAACAAAAACCCTGCCCGTTTATTATCTTTATAGGCCAGTTCCCTCAGCTCTGCCACCACCCCGGGCAGAGCCTGGGGCGGGGGGGGGGGGGGACACCTCCCTGCAAATGTACCCCAAGTAGTTCACCAGCCACCTCCGCAGCAGAAGGACGTACACCCCCTCTTGACCGAAAGCCCCAGCACAGTTTAAAGTACTCCAAGTGGGCCACAGTCCACTGATGACACTACAGGCTGGGATTCATTTGCCAGTTCAGGGTCACTCACAACCAGCGCCCGAGAACATGAAGTGGAACACAGACAGTCCTGATTGCCGTATGCCTTCAGAAGTAAAACTACCAGTAAAAGGGAGGGTCACGTTATCCCATTGCACTAGGTCCAGGGCCAGCTTTGCACTAGTCAGCTGACCAGCTTTGTTTCTGCCACTGATTTACTGAACTGAAAGCTGCATTATGCCTCCTACACTGAGGAACCTTAGGATTTGATTGAACTAATGAACAGTATTATGTAGACCCATCAGCCTTGATGGGCCCAAGTGGGATCCAAATAGCGCAGGCAGCCCTCACTATATACCCCATGCGATCCAGCAGCCCAGGAGAATTTGCATTTTTTGTCAGTCAGTCCCAGAGAGATATAAAACAGAAATTGCAGAAACTGGATGGATTTGCGGGCATGAATACAGCACAGTTAATGGAAGATGTTCAGAAAGTTTGTGAATTGTGGAAATAAATGTGACAGAGAAAGTGAATGTAAGATAAAGAAGAAAACAGATCTTCTTGCTGATACTTTAGTTGAATGACGTGGAGGAGGGTTTCCTAATCGAAGGAGCAGAGGAAGTGGAAGGGGTTGTGAAAATAATCGGCCCCCACTGGGTGCGAATCAGTGCAGAGAAGAAGGATATTAGAGAAGTGAATGCCTGTATCTTGACTCCACCCCCAGGAGGGGAGGAGGGAGTACTTGATTTTAGAAAGAATAAACCGAGCACAGTGTTCCAGCAAGAGAGGGAAGCAGCTATAGAGTGAGTGGCAGCCGAAGAGGGCTACAGCATGGATGAAGATTAGGCCAGACCGGACTCCAAGTTTCCCTGGGTCCCCAGGAGCCTATGGTCAGTCTGAAAATAGGGGACCAATATATGGACTTTATGGTGGATACAGGAGCAGAATACTAAAGCCAGTAGCCCCTTTGTGTTCTCGATGCATCACCATTGTCAGAGCTACTGGGGCTAAGGCCACAAAGCCTCTCCTGCAGAACCGCATGTGTGAACTAGGGGGACAGAAAATAACGCACCAGTTCCTGTATATGCCTGAGTGCCCTATTCCACTTCTGGGCCGAGATCTGCTTGCTAAGCTCTAGGCACAAATATCCTTTGCTGAAGGGGGAGAAATGCAAATGACTGTGAACCCAAAGCCTGCTGGATTGATGGTGCTGACTGTTCCCCGAGAAGAAGAGTAGCAGTTCTATAGTGCATCTCCAATCAAGCCAGCTAGTTCCTGTATACCCACCAACCTTATAGCCACACCTGGAGTATGGGCAGAAGATAATCCACCTGGCCTAGTGAAGAACATAGCCCCTGTCATTGTCACCCTCAAGCCAGGAGCGGAACCAGTGCATGTGAAGCAGTATCCTCTTCCTCGACCAGCTAATGAAACTATTGAAGTATGGACTTCTCAAGGAATGCCAGTCACCTTCGAACACCCCCTTCTCCCAGTTAAGAAACCTGGGACAGGGGATTACCGCCCAGTACAAGATCTGAGGCGAGTGAATGATGCAGCTGAAACTATACACCCAGTGGTACCAAATCCTTATACTCTCCTGGGACTGATCCCCGCTGAGGCTACTCATTTTACCGTCCTGGACCTGAAAGATGCCTTTTTTTCTGCATACGCTTAGCCCCCCACCAGTCAACTTTTGTTTGCTTTTGAATGGCAAGACCCCATAACAGGAAGGCGGGGCCAACTCACCTGGACTAGATTACTTCAAGGATTTAAGAATTCACCTACTCTCTCCAGTGCTGTTTTAAATCAGGATTTTTTCAAGCTACTATGTGAACCCAGGAGAAAGGGTTCTTCTCCAGTATGTGGACAACTTGCTCATAGCCACCAACTCAGAAAGTGAATGTCTACAAGCCGCCAGTGAACTCTTGCACCTTTTTAATGAGGCTGGATAAAAAGTCTCAAGAGCCAAAGCACAATTATGTCAAACAAGTTAAATACCTAGGATTCCAGTTGTCCAGCAGAATTAGACGCCTGGGACCAGAACGCAAAGAAGCTGTATGCAGTATTCCTACTCCAACCACCAGGAGGCAAGTGAGAGCCTTCTTGGGTGCCGCAGAGTACTGTCGTATATGGATCCCCAATTTTGCGCTGCTAGCAAAACCATAGTACCAAGCTACCACAGGAATGGAAAAGTCTCCATTGGAATGGGGACTTGAACAGGATGCAGCCTTTTGATCTTTGAAAACCGCTCTGATGTTATCACCAGCTCTGGGTCTACCAGATGTCCAGAAAACCTTTCAGTCTCTATGTTCATGAGTCACAAGGAAATGTTCTAGGCGTGTTGACTCAATCTCATTGGATCTTGGCAACGACCAGTAGCCTATTTGTCAAAACAATCGGATGTAATTACAAAAGGCTGGCCCCCTTGTTTGAGAGCTGTTGCAGCTACAGCTCTCCTAGTGAGCAATGCAGACAAGCTCACTTTGAGACAGAATCTTCAAGTTACTGTACCACACTCTGTTCTAACCATTATGAAACACAAAGGAAACTTCTAGCTAATTCACGAATGTTGAAGTATCAGAGTATGCTGTGTGAAAACCCCCAGATACAATTGAAGGTCAATCAAGCTCTGAATCCTGCTACGTTGTTACCAGTTGGTCTTGACCCCCCTGATCATGACTGTTTAGAAACTATGGACACTATATTCTCAAGTCACCCTGATTTGACTAATGTTCCTTTGGAGAGAACCCTGGACGGACTTGCTTTGTAGATGGAAGCAGTCTTGTCATCATTAATGGACATTGTTATGCCAGATATGCAGCGGTGACCCTTGATCTGGTAGTTGAGTCCTCAGCCCTGGCCCCAGGAACTTCAGCACAGAAATCTGAACTGATAGCTCTTACTAGAGCACTGACAATAGGAAAAGGGGCTCTGTCTAAATGTGTACCCAGATTCCAAGTATGCCCTTACAACCTTGCATGCACATGGGGCCCTGTACAAAGAATGAGGGTGGATAACCTCAGGAAGCAAGTCCATTAAGTATGGCACCAAGATATTGACATTATCAGATGCATACTGCCTACAGATTTCAGAATTTAGGAAAAGTAGAATGTATGAATAGAACCCTGAAATCTCAGTTGTCCAAACTTTGCCAAGAAGTTCACCTGAAGTGGCCCCAGGTTCTTCCTATAGCCCTTCTTAGGATATACTTAGCCCCTGCTAAGTCTTTAGGAGTTTCCCCTTTTGAGATTCTGTATAGGCGACCCCCGCCTATTGTATAGGAAATAAAGGGAGATATGGAACAGATTAGATCTGAAATTACTAGACAAGAACTATTGGTTTTTAAGTTCTGTTTTGCAGAGTCTTCATACGTGGGTACAAGACCAGCTGCTCATCCATCTAACAGAACCTCTGCATCCTCTCAAGCCTGGAGTCTCGGTGTGGATCAAAGAGTGGAGAAAGACACCGTTGACACCGCATTGGAAGGGACCTTATGTTGTCATCTTGTTAACCCCAACAGCAGTTAAAGTTGCAGAACTCGAACCCTGGATTCATCACAGTTGAATAAAGTCAGCAGCCATTGATAGCAATGTAGAAAGGAAGGCAGCTACAAAGATATTAGCTATGTGGCAATATTACACTATACCCACGATGATGCTATTACACCTGTATAATGTGTTAATTGACTAATGAGTGATTTAATTCTCACCCTTTCTCACTTGCGGGTGAGAATAATCAAAGGGGGGAATGTGGCAGGCTATGGCCTAGAGTAGTCTGCAAATATGAAAGGCCTGTAAGTTAGGCCTGGATCCCAACCCCCATTATAGCTAGAAAAGAACCAAAAATCTGTGAAAAATGAGGAAAACTGTTTTAAACTGCTTAATAAGAAGTTTACATGAATTCATAAGTCTTTCATTATTCTCTTGTGTGCAAAAGAAAGAAATGTTTCAATACATGCATTCCTGGAGCTAGGGATAACCTTGCAGTAGAGAAATATCAAACCTAGAAACTGCACCATTGTTAGAACAGTCCTAAAGGAGGGGGCTGGTTGCTAGGCCTCGGAGGGATTTCTAATTGGACAGGTGCAGGGGGCGTTGGAGCCAATAGGAAGTTTGCATGTATCAAGCTGGAACCAATAGAAAGTTCTCATCTATCAAACAGACGAAAAGGGTATAAATGAGTATGTCTCTGTAAAAACTTTGCTCAGTTCCTTTTGAAGCTTTGACTGACTGGGCCTGTGCACAATAAATTGGCTTGGATCTTTGAACAGACTCCTGGTTTTATATATTGCATGCTTATCAGCTGCTACACATGAAGTCACTTTTGATACGCTCAGAGGAATATCTGGCAGTATCATTTGTTCCGACATGGATTAGGAACATTGGGTAATATTCAGTGGGCTTGATGAGTCTCGGAAAACTCTGTAACATCTTGGATTTTGGCACCAGGCAGACAGCATACCTCTCTGGACATCAAGTCTGGTCAGCAGATGGATGCCTCAGTGCCCCTCAGAAGAGAGTCACCAACCACACCTACCTTTCGCTTCCTTGTGGTCACTGATTCTGCAACTTTGGGGGTTGGGGGAAAGGGGTCACTGGACCATCAGGTTCTTCTTTTATTTAGGGGGGAAGGGGCCATTAGACCATCAGGGATAATTTTATTGTTGGGCATGGCCTCTGAGTATTTTAATGGCATCGGGGGCTTTTCCTGCTGCGATCGTCCCCCAATGCCATCAGAATACTGCAAATTAGCCATGTGGTGCCCAAAGAGCAAGCCAAATTAGCTCAGACATCTTCTGCACATGTGTTTGGCTTGCTCTTCCAGTTTAATGCTGTGATGGCTCGTGTGCATGCAGGGCCGGCCCGTCCATTGAGCGAGAATGTTTTTTGCACAGGGCCCTGCGTTTCAGGGGGCCCCGCGCAAAAAACATTCTGATCCTAAAGTCAAATTAAAAAAAAAAAAAAAGCTGTCTTCTCCCGCTGCCGGGGCCGCCGCGGCAGAATCGAGTGTGCCGCGGGCCCCCCCTGCCCAGCAGAGCCTGCCCTCCCCTGTATCCGCTCTCTCGTACAGCTGCCTGCAGTCTCACGCGCCGACTTTCAGAGCGCGAGGGGAGAGTTTCTCCCTCGCTGCTCTGTTAAGCCCGTGGGGGCTGATGGGAAGTTCCCATCAGCCCCCGCGGGCTTAACAGAGCCGCGAAAGGGAAACTAGTCCCTTCGCGCTCTGAAAGCCGGCGCGTGAGACTGCAGGCAGCTGTACGAGAGAGCGGATACAGGGGAGGGCAGGCTCTGCTGGGCAGGGGGGGCCCCGCGGCACACTCGATTCTGCCGCGGTGGCCCCGGCAGCGGGAGAAGACAGCTTTAAAAAAAAAAAAAATTGGCTGGGCTGAGCTGGGCTGGGGGAGGGGGGGTTAGGAGTGCTGATGGGCTGGGGGGGGTTAGGAGTGCTGATGGGCTATGGGGGGCTGGAGGGGTTAGGAGCAATGTTCCCTCTAATTTTCTGTAGGCTGTGTGCGCATAAAATATCAGCTGTGTGCAGCTTTTGAAGGAAGGTTAAATTTTTGTGCGCCACATAACGACACTCGGAGTTATATACTTTAAAATTTGACTACATGTCAGAATACAATATGTACTCCACATTGATTGCACTAGAAAATATTGTAGAACTTGTGAAAACCATACATACACAACAACTTTTCAATTTTAAGAATGTCTGTGTTGTTTTCTATCAGAATCAGAACTGTAATTTTTGTGCGCTCTGTTGTAAAGTATGTGCGCTCATTCGGCGAGGTGTGTGCGCGCGCACACGCGCACAGCTTAGAGGGAACAGTGGTTAGGAGTGCTGATGGGCTGGTGGGGGTTAGGAGTGCTGATGGGATATGGGGGGCTGGGGGGGTTAGGAGTGCTGATGGGCTGGGGGGGTTAGGAGTGGTGATGGGCTATGGGGGGGGCTGGGGGGGTTAGGAGTGGTGATGGGCTATGGGGGGGTTAGGAGTGGTGATGGGCTATGGGGGAGCTAAGTCTTTATATGGGCTGATGGGATTAGGACTGGAAGTGGGTTGATGGGGGGTTAGGACTGCTAATGGGCTATGGGGGGCTTAAACTAAAAATTGGGTGATGGGGGATTAGGATTGGAAATGGGCTGGTGGGATTAGGACTGGGAGTGGGCTGATGGGGAGGTTAGGACTGGTAATGGGGTATGGGGGGGCTTAAACTGAAAATTGGGTGATGGGGATTAGGACGAAATGGGCTGATGGGGGGGGGTTAACACTGGAGGTGGGCTGATGGGGTTAGGACTGGTAATGGGCTGTGGGCTGATGGGCGGTTAGGACTGGTAATGGGCTATGGGGGGGTTAGTACTGATAATGGGCTATGGGGGGGCTAGGACAGGAAATGGGCTGATGGGGAGGGGTTAGGACTTGAGGTGGGCTGATGGGGTTAGGACTGGTAATGGGCTGTGGGCTGATGGGGGGTTAGGACTGGCAATGGGCTATGGGGGGCTGACTGGAAATGGGTTGATGGGGTTAGGACTGGAAGTGGGTTGATGGGGGGGGGCTACTAGGACTGGTATTGGGTTGGGGGGTTGCTAGGACTGGAAATGGGCTGATGGGGGGCTAGGATTGGAAATGGGCTGATGCAGGGACTAGAAGGGTATGGATGCTGGGTGAGGCTGGATGCTGGGTGAGGCTGGAACTAGAAGGGAGCTGATGTTGGGGGAGGATTAGAATGGGATGGAGCTGGGAGAGTAAAATGGAGAGGGGAAAAATATTTTGTGTGGGAGGGATACAAAATCTACAATTGGCCGGGTATTGGGAGAGTAAGTGGGGATTGAGGATGGAGGGGTAAAATTTGAGTGGATGAAATAGGAATGAGGAAAGAGCAAAAGGAGAAAGATTAGTATGTTAAAGCAGATGTAGAGAGAGAGAATGGAAGAAAAAACTAGAAGAGAGAAGAAAGGACAAATGGACAGCAGATGATGGAGAGTTAGCAGAAAACATGTAATTTAGTTTTATGTTCACCTAATGTTTAATGTAATGCAATATTGCACTGTTTTGCTATATTGTTGTTTTAAGTTCCTTGTAAACCGCCCCTGATCTCTGGAAGAGGCGGTATAGAAAAGCACACAAATAAATAAATAAATAAATAAACATGAAGAAACCAGAAGAAAGTGGCTGGAGCAATTGCAACTGAAAAAAAAAATGCACAAAAGGTAGAAAGATATCTCTTTATTTTGAATTTATTAACTGGAATATGAAAGCTCTGGGAAATGTGCATCATTAACGTCTGCGCTTTGTTTGGTACAAGAGGAAATTAATTTATAGTTTTATTTCTACAGTGTTGTTGTACATTCCAAGTTTGGCTTTTGGGGTTCCCAGTTTAATTATTGCCTTCCTGTTTCTAAATTGTGATTCCTTGTTTGGTGATGGTCTATGTTCTGCATGTGTAACTGAGCTGAGGTATTCTGTTTATGTAATTCCTATTTGACATTGCCACTTGTTCTCTTTCCCCAGTAGGTCATGTATTGTTGTTCTCTGAAATGTATTGGTTTAATATTTGTAGTGTTGCCTTTTGATAGGTAGGGTATGGTGCTTTGTGAGTCCTGGTAGTGCTGTTAGGATACGGCGGGTTTGCTATTGGTTCTAAATGGGCAGTGTTTGTAGTAGTTCCTAATGTGCCTGGTGGTTGGCACTGGATTATAGTAATGTAGAAATCTTTTAGTCTGTCTTTATCCATACACTCATTAAGAGACATGTTTACTAAAAGTTAGTGTATGTTAGCATTATGCAAATATTTATGCAAATAAGGCCACTTATGCAAATGAGGCCCAGCACTGAGTCTCCGCACATGGCCCCGCACCCCCCCTTGGGCCGCCCCTGTGTGCATGGTTAACGCGGGGGTCATTTGCATGCCCTATCTTTGCTGCATCCTGCATTAAAATATGTGCGTTGTCGGGCCGTGTTAAAATCATCCTTATCATGTGTCTAGCGCTGTTTTTTTGCATGGGCCCGTTACTGTTGTAGTATGTGCGCTAGCTATTCTGTTAGCATGGGATTTCTGTTGAAGACTATGTAGCAATGCAGCTTGTTCAGCTTGCACATTGCCCTCCCTGTGGTTATTTTTTGGGGGTGGGCATGGCTAGCCACCACAAGTGACAGGTTTTTCTCTTTTAAAAAGTTGGTAACTCTAGTTGCAATCTATGTTGAAACCCTGCACCATATCTCCTTTGGGTAGGATGAAGAGCCACTGAAGAGTAGTGCCCCGCGCCCTACCTCTTCGCAGGTGCTAGGGGATGTTATGGTTGCTCCGGGCCGGCAGAGGACGCTGTGCTTGTGGTGGTTTTTTTCTGGCGGCAGGAAACGTTGTGGGTTGCTCTGGGTCGGTGGAGGGCGCTGTGCTCGTTGTGCATCTTCTGGCCCGAAAAAACCCACGTGGTTGGTACTTGCCGTGCGTCCTCCGGGCCAAAAGAGGGCGCTGTGCTCGTTGTGCATCTTCTGGCCGGAAGAAACCCACGTGGTTGGTACTTGCCGTGCGTCCTCCGGGCCGAAAGAGGGCGCTGTGCTCGTTGTGCATCTTCCGCCGCAAGGCCCCTAGTAGTTGTTGTTGCTCGCCGAATCGCCGTGCATCCTCCGGGTCGGCAGGGGGCGTTAAGCGACGGAGGACCGGTGGGGCTGCTGTAGCAGGCTGGTCGTCAGGAGAAGCCGCCGCTTGGAGCCCGGAAGAGGCCGGAGAGCGCGGCCGGAGCTGGGGATGAAATGACAACGTCAACTTTGCAGGTAGGGAGAAGGCCGCGGAGGGGTGAGGGAGACGCGCGCACACTCAGGACTGTAGCCGCCTCCCGAGCTCGAGGCGCACAAACTCCTCAGAGCGCCGCACGGGGGGTAGTTACAGGCTAACCCCCCCCCCCCCGAACAGCGGCCGGTTTCGCGCAACCTGCATTAGCCACTGTTGCAAGAGAGCATCGGATTCGGTGTGAGCCAGACACTGGCAGGTCTTAAGACCTTATCGCTAGTTTATTTACTCACCTGAAACCGTCACAATAGCAGACGTCAAGCTCCCATGTCACGCGCCGCAGGATACCCCAGACCGTCCCGCGCGCCGCAGTTTATACACACACACACACACCACCCCACGCGCCGCAGGATACACACACACACACCGTTCCTCGCGCCGCACGATACACACAGACCGTCCCCTGCGCCGCAAGAGGAATGCAAGAAACTACCTCAGAAAGAAACAAACGCCCACAGCACTCACTCGGGCCCTCTTGCTACAGGTCTGTCTTACTGTACAGCATCCTTCCGTTTACATGAAGCAGCGGGCTGCTAGTAACTCTCACGCGTAGTGCAGTCAATGCTCTCTCAGAACAGACCCGATAGGTTTAATGGAGCTTTCTCCCAAGATAGGGTATGTGGAGTAGGAACTCGCACACAAATTTACCGCTAACGCTTACCATAGTGCTTGTTTCATGTCAGAGCGCCGTCTCCTGAAGTTCATAAAATGTAGCAGAACAATCTACGTACTTGTGACCTAGATTGGCCCCTGTTGGAAACAGGATACTGGGCTTGATGGACTTTTGTCTGATCCAGTATGGCATATCTTATGTTCTTAGCATGTGCAGGTACAGACAATCTATCAAGGTGTGCATGGAAATTCATATAAATCAAGTCTATGGTACCTAACACCATAGGGCAATATCTATATGCCTTTGTCACATTTTCTTAGATTCTGACTGCATTGCTTGGTACTTGAAGATCTTTTCTTTTCCTATTTGATGCACAGAATAATTATTTTCTACTGAAACGTCTTGTCAATACTGTTCTTGTGTTTTTCTTCTTCACTCTGGTGTCTGGTCTTCGTGCATCCAGCTGTTGGTTGGAATGGGGATGTCCCAGAGGATCAAAACCTTTTCCTTTTCCATAATTCTCTTGGGGTCATGATCCCAATGCTTTTCTGGTACAGTGATGATGTAATGTTTTCAAAGTTTGCAGTGGATAAGGTGCACTATCTTATGGTGCCTTTCTGTATAGAGATTTTCCTGCATAAAATCTTTTCAGTTAGCAATGAGATGAGTAACCATTTCCAGCTCTTCCTTTGAGAAACTCTGGGGTGAAAACAATGATGCAGAAGAGGGACAGCCTATATGCTCTCCCACCCTGTAAATAAACAGCTCCATTAGCATTACTGACTTTCTCTGTCTCGTAGGCAAATTTTCTGGGATGCATTGCTGCTTGCCTGTAGTTCATCATCCTTATGTGGATCAGTGTATGTGCTCCATCTTCCCAAAGATGCAGGTGTAAGGCTTTCTCATCCAGTCTGCCTCCCCACTCATAGCCTATCCTGGCAGAAACAGATGTGTATGCAGTCCATCTCGTATGCTCAGCATATGATCTATTCAGTACTAGATTCTCAGCTTCCAATGTTGCCTCCAGACATCTTGTGTGACTGTGTGTATCTGGCCTCCACGAGCAGACACGCCATGGAGACTCCTTTTTGTTGATTAAGTTAAGACAACCGTGGATGCTATCGATGATCGCTGTTCTACCTTACATCTCTCAGCTGTGCCCCATTGTCTACATCATCCTGAGTCTAGACCAAGGGTTCCCAACCCAGTCCTCAGGACACCTAACCAGTCGGGTTTTCAGGATAAGCACAATGAGTATGCATGAAAGAGATTTGCATCCACTGCCTATTATATACAAATCTCTACCATGCATATTGATAGCCTAAAGACGTGACCAGCTGGGTGTGTCCCGATGACTGGGTTGAGAACCCCTTCTGTAGGTTATCAAACACAACCCATTATCTCAAATGTTTCTACTATGGTAGAATTTGGTTTTCTTTCATTATGCAACCACAGCAAGACCAGTATCAGATGACTTTTGCTAGCAAGAAAGGAAGCAAACAGAGCAGGTGACAATCTCACAACAGCTATCTAATTTTTAACTGTCCTCTACAGTTATAGCCAGTATCCTTCTAGAATATACATCCAGCTTTACAGTGGTGTGCAAAAGTCTGGAATCACTTGTAAGTTTGACGTTTTTTTCAACTTCTTGACCTTATATCTTAATTTATTTTCCTCCCAGTGGCTTTTTCTGTGTATCTCATGATAAGTGATAGATTTGGCTATTAGGGCCAACTTTTAGTATTGGTTTGGCCCTTATTTTCTGAGTTTGTTCTCCATAGTTGTCCTGTTGATAGATTTTTCTGTGAAAATTGCATAATGTACATCGTTGGCCAACAATATATTATTGTACGTATGCTTTAAAATATGGCCGCATGCCAGGTTTCCTTCAAATTAATGTATGTGGCCTTGAAAAAGGCCATTTTATGTGTCAGTGATGGCTCAGTATTTGATAGGCCACCCTTTGTTCTTGATCACCTGACTGCACCTTGTTGGCATTGAATGAACCAGTCTGACAAGGTGATCGTTGGTGACAACGTGGTTCCAAGCTGCAATGAGTGTCTCTATCAGCTCACGCTTTGATGTCGGATGCCTCTTGGATATTTCCAAGGCCACCTTGTGCCACAGGATCCCAATTGGATTCAGATCAGTCCATTGACTTGATGTTGTTCTGCTGCTTCCAGCTGATCACCTGTCTGGAACGATGGCAGGGTGCATTGTCATCTTGGAACAGGAACTGGCCAGGAAACAGCTGGTGTGCTGATGGCACCATGCAGTTTTGCAGTATGGTGATGTACTTGGCCCCGTTGACCATTCCATCTGTAGCAGCTGATAAGCATGCAATAAATAATACCAGGAGTCAGTTCAAAGATCCAAGCCAGTTTATTGTGCACAAGGCTCAGAGGAAAGCATGCAAAAAGGACTGAGCAATGGAGTACAGAAGCAAATTCCTTATATACAATTTTACAGTTTGATACAGGCAAACTTTCTATTGGTCCCAACGCCCCCTGCATCTATCCAATCGGGGACCCTCTCTGAGCCTAGCACCCTGTTCTCCCTTCTCAGTCTATTCTAACAAAGGCTCAGTTTCTAGACATAGATACATCTCTACTGCAAGGTCATTTCTGGCCCAGAGAATATGAGAATTGCAGAACACTGGAACACATCTATCAGCATGGAAGAATTTAATAAAGGATTCATACAAACTTATCAAAAGAGGTTTAAAGCAGTTTTCTCAGACTTTCACTGACTTTGGTCTTTCTCAGCACTACTAGTCTCAGGTTTGGGTGGGGAACTCAGGCCTAGTTTACAGGCCTCCCATACATTTACAGGCTATTATAGGCCATAGCCTACCACACATCGGTGATGTGAAGACATCCAATGCCACTGGCAGCCATGCAGTCCTAGACCATGACCTTCAAAGGATGCTTCACAGTGAGGTTGAGACACTCAGGCTTGAATTCCTCTCCAGGAAATCTCCTCACATAGGGGTGGGCCTGGTTACCAAACAGGCAGAAAGTGCTTTCATCGCTGAATAGCACCTTTTCCCACATTTCAGTCGACCAGGTTGAGTGCTTTCTCGCCCACACGATCCGGTTGCGCCTTTGTATGTCAGTCATCAGTGGCTTATTCCGTGCTTTGCAGCCCGGAGACCAAACTGCAGGCATCGGTAACGAACTGTTGATGAGCTGACACTGACCTCATTCTTGTCTGACCACTCTCGAAGTAGCTGAGGAGAGGTCAACTTGTGATTAGTCAGTGAAATGCATCGTAGTGCGCGGTCCTGGCATGATGTTTATGCATGTGGACGACCTGAACGAGGCTTGTCCACCACTGAACCCGTTTTTTTCTTCTTCTGTCCAATCTTAACAGCTCTCTGACTGCAGCCAACTTTCCTGGCTATCTGACAGCTTGAAAATCCTTCCTCGCTCATAAAGGACACACGAACACGCTCCTCCAATGTCAGGGTCCGAGTCATCTTCATGGTCGATCCAGAAAGCGTATGAAATTCAAAAATTCCGTGCATTTTTATAGCTGCACTGTTGGCTAGATATCTGCATTGTGATTGGTTAGTGAAACCAGCCTCCTGATTGGTCAGAAATAACGTGTACATATTGGATAATCTCGATCCAGTTTTGACGCAGGATCCACAAAAATCGCAGTAGCTATCTCCCAGTGTCTGTAAAGTATTTAAATTGGAAACAAGAAATGTAAAAATGTCAACTCTAATAGCCAAATTTATCCTTTTTAACGTGGTAGAAAGATAAATATGGTGCTCTAATGCAAAATTTAAAAAAATAGTTAGAAAGTACAAAAAACTCACAAGTGATTCCAGACTTTTGCACACCACTGTACCTGTAATGAAGTCACATGCAGTTCTTTCTTTCAGTAGTGAGAAAAAGTCACAGCTGATTCCAGGGGTGCTCGGTATCGTCAAAATGGGCTGACGCCTCAGGTTTCAGTCTGCCGCGCTTATATTTGGTCTGAGATACCTCAAAACCATACTTGCCTTCTAGAAGAAGCCACAGTCGTCGTCCACTCAAATGCAGTGGTGCCCGTTTCAGCTCAGGAGAGGTATGGGGACTTCTAGTCCATGTACTACTTGATTCCTATGCAGAGAAAAGTGCAAAACGAACCCCGTTCCCATACTTGATAAAAGGAGATTAGCTGTGCTCCTTGGATCTTAAAGATGTTATACATGTACCAATTTGTCCCAAATGCAGAAAATACCTTGGACTCCTGCATGCTGACCATGTACCAGTATAAGTCCTTCCCTTCGGCCATTCATTGGCCCCCAGAATTTTTACCAAATGTTTTGCGGTGGCTGCTCACCTGCACAGGTACAGGTAGGGATATCTAGTCTTTTTTTCATACTCCTGAACACGTGCTTTTTGACAGTTTCCTCAAAGGACCTGGCTCTCTCCCTCAAAGATGAAACAATGTGTCTCCTTTAGGGTCTAGGGTTTATCATCAACTTCAAGAAGTCAACACCTACAGAAAAGATTTGTTCATGGCAACTATTCTGAACATAGATGGCAGTGTAGCTGGGTTTAAAAAGGTTTAGACAAGTACCTGGATGAAAAAGTCCATAAACTTGGATTGGCCAGTTAGAGTATCCTAGGTTTAATGGATTTTTGGTCTAACCCAATGTGGCAGTTTTAATGTTATGTTCTTATGAGGAGAACTTGAGGAAATCTGTCCCTGGGGATAAACAACATGGAATCTACCTTTTGGGATTCTGCCAGATTTGTGACCTGAATTAGCTGCTGTTGGAAACAGGATGCAGGATTGATGAATTTTTTATTTGACCCAGTATGGCAAGTCTTATATTCTAAAACAAATGCATCATGTCCAGAGAATTCATAGCCAGGACCTACTTACAGATCTTAGCTCATATGACCACTGTGTTTGTCACATCCTTTGCTTACCAGAAAACAAGAAGACTAAAGTGGATCTCAGTTTTCAATGGGAACAATGCACCCAACCTCTTTCTACTGAAATTTGTCCATCGTGCTTACTTTTTGAGCATGCTACGGTGATAGACATACAGTACAAATTTAACCTAACCAAGTGTGTCTTTTTCACACCAGATGGCGAGCCCATCTTGAACCTCGACTTATTCTGGAAAATTGATCTGGTGCTTTGAGTGATATTCTATTCCCTCCAAGTATTTTCACACCACTTTCAGGTGCATTCAGTCTTCATTCAGACAATCGAGTTATCATGTTTATGTCAACAAGCAGGGAGGAACGGATTCCCTCTGCTTATGGCAGGAACAATACAAATTTGGGATCTTTTGATTTCCAGTTGCATACAAATTCAGGCAACTAGCATTCTGAGTGATCAGTACTATACAGTCAATGGACTCAGCAGAGTTTCAGTCCCATGAGTGAGTTTTAGACTCGGATTTCTCTGGGGCCTGGGGAACTTCTGAAATAAACTTGTTCACAAGCAGAAAGAATGCAGAACTACCCCTCTATTGTTCATTGCACCCATCTCCACATCGGCTGGCAAGGGATGCACCGGCATAAGTAAGACTTGGACAATAGCAAAAGCATGGCACAAATTTCTCAAAACACTACTGGCCTTGTTATAATGCATCATGTAAGCTCTGGAGTTCATTGCTGGAGGACGCGCTAAAAGCATTTAGCATAGCTGAGTCTAAAAAAGATCCGGACAAGGGCTGGATACTGAGCTTGATGGATCTTTGGTCTGACCCATTATGACAGTTCTTATGGTTCCCCCTTCTCAGAAGACTCACAGTTCTTGCTCCTTGCAGACTTCAAATCTTTCCATCACTGATAACACTTGTTTCTACATCCAAATCTTGAATCACTAGCCCTGACATGGACGCCAAGCAGCGTTTAGTTTGTCTGCAATATACCAACAGTCATTCAAAATATCTTGATTGCAGCAAGAAACTCATCTTCCAGGTGTAGCTATGCCTTTATATGGAAGATACTCTGCCAACCCTATTCAGTGTCCTCTAAGTATCATACTTCACCAGCTGTAATATTTCTGTTTGACTAGAACCACAAACATCTTCCATCAAAGAACGCAGAGTATCTAAGCCACCATTTCAGAAGCCTCCTGTCTTGTCCACAATATTTCACTTGAAGTCACCTTTTGAGCCAATGGAATCCCTTTCACTCAAGCATCTTACCTGGAAAGTGCTCTTTCTACTAGCAGTTTCTTTGGCTGAAGAATCGGTGAAAGTCAAGTCTTGGTCACCAGTGACTCTCACAGTTCCATAGGTGGCAGGAGCCGGAGCAGTGGGGCTATGTCATGACCGATATTTTGCCAAACATAGCATTAGCATCTAGAAAGCTTGGGTGCATGGTGCTGGAGGTTGCTTTGATTGGCCCCTCCAACCAAAAAGCTGTTCCACTAGCCCTGCTCAGTTTCATCATTATTACCACTGCTTATCATTTCTGTAGTGCTCCAAGGCATACACAGTGGTACTCGTAAGAGACAGTCCCAGCTCAGAAGACGGACAAGGATAGAACTAAGGGAGAATGGTTATTGCAACAGAATAGTTCAATGTACTCATCCAAAAGTTCTTATCAAAGGTGGCCATGCCTTTCCATGGCATTGAAGACGTCCTGCTTTCTATGTTCTGTCCTAGCCCATATAAGAATCCTGTAAAAGGGCTGCTTTTATTTTAAGAGAACTGAATCGGTCAGAACATCTACCCAGCTGCTTCTTTCTGACTCATAACAGAATTGATAGTCCAGTAGCCAAACAAATGTTGACAAATTGGTATCCAATACATAAAAACATAAGATCTGTCATACTGGATCAGACCAAGGGTCCATCAAGCCCTGTTTCCAATAGTGACCAATTCAAGTCACAAGTACTTGTCAGGTTCCCAAAGGTATACACATTCCATGCTGCTTGTCCCAGGGTATGCAGTACATTTCCCCAAACCTGTTCTGAACACAGTTACACTAACAACTTTTACAACATCCTCTGGTAACAAATTCCAGAGTTTGATTACGTGCTGAGAGAATTTATTTTTCTGATTTAGTCCTAAATGTGCCACCTGTAGCTTCATTGAGTGTCCCCTAGTCTCTCTGCTTTTTGAAGGAGTAAACAACTGATGTAAGTTTACTCATTCCAGTCCATTCCGTTACAGATAGACAGGTGCTCCTTTAGCTAGTAAAGTCTGACCTCTCCACCTCGGAGCCACTGCCGCGTCCGTGCCTTTTATGAAATATGCTTTGCTGTGCAGCATATGCAAAGCAGCTACTTGGTTCTTGCTTCATGCTTTCGCTTTACAGACGCAAAATCCCTCCCATTTCCCCAAGAGTTGCATTCATTCTTGAGTTATAGAACTAACACAGGAGCTGAAAAGATCACTATGCGTGAGAAGGTCTGCGCATGCTTTGAGCTCTTGGAGAGGAGTTGTGTCCTGGTGACATGATACCATCATCGTGTCTGATCATTTCTGTTGTCTACAGAGAAGACGTGTTACAGGTGAGCAGTAATGTTTTCTCATGTGATTAGAATATGTTTTTATTGAGATATTGTATGCTTTTGTTGTAACATGACGCTCGTACAGCATGGGGAGAAGCAGTGCAAACTGGAGGGTCCTCGAGGAATTGGTGGCATGGTCTCCTGGCTTGATGATTCTGCTGAGGCTTGCAGCTGGTTCCATTCTGGCCCGTTTCCTCATGCATGTGGTGGGGTAGTGGGGGTGGGGTAGGGGGAAGTCCCCCCCGCTCATTCATCATTGCTGTATTTGAGAGTATCTGTGGCAGTAAAGCTAGTTCCTTATCGTTCCTCCAGTTTAGTCCTCAACCTCTGGGTAGTGAACCTCCTCCTGCAGCTTGGAGACTGGGCATGTCAAAAACTCATGACATCACTGGATATAGCCTGCTGGTCTCTCCCATCAGCCCCCAGTGTGTCCAGTCTCCATGCAGCAGGAGGACGTAGTGAGCCTAGCTTCTGGGCTCACTTGGGGGAACAGATAAGGAGCATTTAGTGTGACAAATTCTATTCTGATTTTTACTTTAAATTTTACTTTTAATTCAGTTACCTTTGGTTAATTTGCAATCGGGGATTAGTTCCCTTTAGTTGTTAAGAGCAAATTTCCTTATATTTACAGTAATTTTAAATTTGAGCCTGGCTCTTTAAATTAGTAGCAGCTCTCGCCTTCCCTCCTTGTCAGTTATTTTCACTTGCTGCAGGCATTCGCCGGTGTGGATCTCTCTCCCTTGACGGTACGGGAGAGCGCTCCGGGACCCGTACAGCCACACTGAAGCTGTGTGAGACGGAGCCTCTCCGTTGCTGCAGGATTTTACTTTTACACTGTGGAACCGGTTGAGTGGTCCTCACCGTGGCTGCCAGGCGCATCAGCGCAGTTTGAGGATCGGATGAATTCAAGGCGGTAGGAGCAGGCTGTGTGGCTTTCGGCCCTGCAGGTAAGGCCTTCAGGCTCTGTCGGACTGCTGAGGCCTCCTTTTTGCAGCAGCTGTTCTTGGCACCAAAATTCATTGGCGAAGGGGCGGCCATTTTCTCTCTAGGTATTTGGACTGCATGGCGAGAGCTGCAGTGAGCTGCCTGTGTGAGGAAAACAACAGGCAGAATAGCTAGATTTTTAGGTCTAGTGTTTCTTTCTTTTGTTTGTAGGTTTTATGAGGCTCGGGGGGTTCCTCAGCCTTAAGGGGGCTGTTGTCCTCTTTATTTTAAGTTTATTCTTAGTTTTATAGGACAGCAGTTTTGGCATTGAATCTCTGATACCACATGTTCTTTCCCTCCTAATCATGTCTCTGAGGAGCAACTGTTAAGTCCCGGGATATTAGGCAAATTGCCAGCTTTTAGGTTCAAGAGCAGGGTCCTAACTTGTAGTTGGAAGGAGGGACAGGCTGGAAGTGTGCTTTGTGTATTCTATAGTGAAAGTTGCCCAAACGCCTGTGGTTTCACAGGGACAGGTTTAGGAAACCTTAGGATATAAAAAAATATATAATAATAATGACGGTTAAACTGTCAACCAAGAAGTGCCTGTGCTACAGTCTATGGCCACCAGAGGGCAGCTGGTACACTCAATAGTGCCTTTCTGTGACCGTGTGTGTGCAGCCATCAGATTGATCATCTCTGCAAGTCAGGGAAGAAATTAACCACAGGGCCACCTCATGGGCACTCAGGGGTTAGTGACTAAACAAGCAACTGTAATATTCTGCAAATCAAGATTATATGACCAAGATTTAAAGCTCTTAACTTCTGTATCGTTTGTCGGGCTCTGGTGCCCTAAAGGCCACCGGATGGCAGCGCTGCTCATGAATCACATATAGTATTCAGTGCCCCCATCCCTCGGGGGGGGGGGGGGTGGTAAAATACGAAATAATATTCCTCATCAGGTTCACACAGGCAGCAACCTCTAAGACCTTCACTTGCAAGGTTGTCGGTGTATCCCACTGCTATTTCTCTGACTGCAGGAAGGCCGGGGGGGGGGGGGGTGCCTGTGTGTTTCATAGCTCCACTTAGCATGCCCTTCCCAGGAAATTCTCATCTGTTTCTAGAGCCTGTGCTGTCAGAGCTGGGCTTTAAGCACTTAGCAGGGGCACTGATCTGTCTGTGCCATCTTGTTAAAGGGCCCGTGCTGAGGGTGAAGAGAAGGACGTCTAGGTAGCACAGTCTGGGGCTTAGCGCTCCAGGGCACTGGAAGGTTTCATAGAGGAAGTCAATATGTATGCTCCATGCATTCAGCCTATGTTCAGGCATGCTCACTGCACTGTGTTTGGGTGACAGGTGCTGGGTCACCCGTATATGCAGATATGCATTTTGTATGTGCTCACAATTGCTTAGGCATGATTTTTGGGTGCACTCTTTGCAGAGTGAGACTGCATTTCTTTGCTCAGACTGTATTATCAGACTAAGGTAATTTCTCCAGTAATGGGGGGAATGTCGATTGTAATAAAGTGCGTGAGGTCCACATGGTGTTACATGGGGTTGGAGATGCAGTCGTGGGATCTGCTGTGGAGTGAGCCGTCCGGAGGAGCTACAGTGTCACAGTCACCAGTTTCCCTTTCTCTTTGGGCTTTGCTCCCAAATCCTAGCCGCTCTTTCTCTCTGATATCCAGGACGTAAGGTCCCCGGCCCACTGGACAATCTATTCTCAGCCTTTTCTCAATGCTGGCAGAAGGATTGGGAGAGCGAGAAAGGAAGACCAGGAACCAGCTCTGATGTCTCTCCACTGCCAGTGTTTGCTATGGTCACATATTCCCAGTCAGTTATTTATTTGAGTATACTGATTGCCTACAGGTCAGGGTGGCATGCAGTCGATTACGGTATTTCTATTTCCCTTGTCCCTGAAGGGCTCACAATTTGTTTGGTACCTGAGGCAGAGGGTTAAGTCGCTTAACGAAGGCCAGAAGGAGCACCTGTGGGACCAGAAACCCCAGTTTTTATGACCCAAGGTTGGTGGTCTCGATTGGAATTCAAACCCTTGGTCCTCTGGCAACTTGCCTCAACCACTAGGCCGCACTGCTCCATGTGAGCTAGCCATAGGGCCAGGCACAGCCTGTTACTTCCAAGGCAGAGACCTTGGGGAGGTTCCGTTCATAAGGGTACGAGAAATGCCATCATACTGGGTCAGACCAAGCTCTTTCAGGTCCAGTATCCTGTTTCCTAGGGTAGCCAATCCAGGTGTTAAGGTCCTGGCTGGTTTCCAAAAAGACGAATAGGCTACTCAAGCTACTCAATGCTTGTATCAAGGCAAGCGGTGGATTCATGTATGCTCATATTTTAAGGGTTCCGTTGCATGTACAACAGATGTGACGCTCTTTTGGGTTGTGTGCCTTGTAGAACATCTTGAATTGGTGAAAGTTGGTATAAAAAAAATTATTATTTTTATAATTTTCCAGCTTCTCTCTAATAAAAGGTTATGGACCTTTCCTCCAGGAGCTTGGCCAAAAACTTTGTTAAACTCCGCTACGTTCGGAGATTGTTTCGTGCAAGGCTTTTGGAGTACACAGGAGACCCAGTGGTCAATCAACCAACTGGAAATGCGAGCGATACGCTGGGCGTTGCAGGCGTTGGAAGCTACGGTGACAGGTCGAGCGGTGTGAGTACTGTCTGACAACTCCGCGGCGGTAGCCTACATCAATCAGCAGGGCGGAACCGGAAGTGTGGCCATAGAGGCCACGGCAGAGGTTCTGTGTGTGTGGATAGAGCTTTGGCTGCCAGCGTTTTCGTTGACACATGTTGCAGGTAAGGACATTGTGACGGCGGATTTCCTCAGCTGGGTCCGAGTAAATGTCAGAGAATGGTAGTGGCATCCGGAGGTGTTCGCACAGATTGGTCGCATATGGGGATAGCCAGTAATGGACCTTATGGTGGCGTTTCACTCTGCGTAGATGGGTCGCTTCTTCAGCAGACGACGTGAAAGGAGGTCGGAAGGCATCGACGCACTGTTTCAACGGCGGCCGTCGTCCGGTCTTCTCTCTTTCCACCGGGGCACTCATAGGTCGAGTGGTTCTGCATATCGAAGCGCTTCGAAGAAACGTGTGGTTGGGGGCCTCGGGCTGGCCGATGCGCCTGTGGTATGCCTGCCTCATACGGTTGCTCGACAGGAATCCATGGAGGTTTCCGACATTGGAGATTCTGTTGCTACGGAGTTCCCTTTGAATGCCTCAGGTGCATCGTTTTTGCTTACGGGGTGGCCATTGAAAGGGCAAGCTTAAGGAAAAAGAGTTGCTCGACAGCAGTCTTTGCCACCTTGCCGCAAAAAGAAAAAGGTCTACGTCCCTTGCATATGTGCGTATATGGCGCATCTTTGAGGATGGGTGCTCACGGAGGCACGCTCGCGCGACAACAGTGTCGGTTCCCTGGGTATTAAGTTTTCTGTAGGACAGGTTTGGTAAAGGCAGGTCCTGGAGAGTTCAGTTAGCAGCTCTGTCTTGCTATAGGGGCAAAGGACAGGGAGTGGCTCTCATGCACAGGTCGATGTGGTACGCTTTCTCGGCGGTTACCAGACTGTAGCCCTGTCGTAGGATATTAATTTCACCAGGGAAGCTCAAGTTGGTTTTAGGAGCGTTAGCTAACGCACCATTGGGGCCCTTGCAAAAGGCATAGGTTAAGGGTTTTGCCTTGAAGACGGTATGTTTGATGGTCATCTGTTCGGCGAGGCGATTTTCGGAGTTGCAGGCGTTGACCTGTCAGGAATCGTTTTTTGTCTTTCTCCAGACAGAAGGTGGCCTGGCAACTGGTTCCGTCGTTGCCAAAGGTGGTTTCTACGTTCACCTAACTAAAATGGTCTCTCTTCCAGCGCTAGGTGCGGCGGAGGGGAGCGTATTGAACCATAGCTTGTGCTCTTTGGATGTCAAGAGAGCGCTGCGGCAGTGTTTAAAGGTTTCAGAATCTTTCGCAAGGCGGATCGTCTGTCTTCGGGTTGTTCGGAGGGCCCCGCAAAGAGAAGCAGCGGCAGCGAAGGAGTCCATTTCTGGGTGGATTGGAGCGGCGAGTGCGTTGGCTTATCTTCTACAGGACCATACAGTCCCAAGGAGCTTACGAGCTCACTCTACCAGAGTGCAAGCGTCTTCTTGGACGGAGCACAGTTTGGTTCTGCCAATGGACATCTGTAGGGAGGCCTCTTGGTTGTCTCTCCATACTTTCAGTAAGCACTACCGCCTAGATATTCTGGCGACTAAGGATGCTGTTTTCAGGGAGGCAGTGTTGAGATCCAGCTGGAAAGGTCCCTCCCAATGATTACTGCTCTGATACATCCCAGAGGTTGAGGACTAAACTGGTGGAACGATAAGGAAATAGGAATTACACTTACCTGGTAATTGTGATTCCTTGAGTGACTCCAGTTTAGTCCTCATTCACGCCCGGGGATGGGGTCTTAGCAGTGTTTTTTCTGTTGGGGGAAGTGCAAGGTTAAAAGTGGATATAGGCCTTCACTGGTGTTCAGTCGTTTTGATGCTTCCATTTGTTTTGCGCTATATTGTTATATTATTATATTATGATATTGTTATATATTGCTATATTGCTCTGGATTGTTTAGGGCTAGGCATTCGACGGAAAGGAGAGCATTCAGGAAGCAGTACCTTTCCTTCTGGAAGGGGAGTAGTAGGTAGATAGGTTATATGTTCTGCGTGCCTTTGAATATAATGTTTAAAAAAAATACTGATTTTTTGCTCCTTTGAGTCTGCTTTGTCAATAGTTCACTGGGGTCTGATGGGAGAGACCAGCAGGCTATATCCAGTGATGTTATGGGTTTTTGACATGCCCAGTCTCCAAGCTGCAGGAGGAGGTTCACTACCCAGAGGTTGAGGACTAAACTGGAGTCACTCAAGGAACCACAATTACCAGGTAAGTGTAATTCCTATCCTCTGGGTAGTGCACCTCCTCCTGCAGCATGGAGACTGGGCATGTCAGAATTGTGATATCACTGGATATATCCTGCTTGCTCTCCTACCAGCCTCCAGTGTGCCCAGTCTCCATGCAACTGGAGGACGTAGTGAGCCTAGGTACTGTGCTCACTAGAGGAACAGATAAGGAGCATTTGTTAAGATAGATAGGGTTTTGATTGTTACTTTTTCCTCTATGACTTACTTTCTTTGGTGGGTAGCTGTAAAATTCCTTGAAAAAAAAAAAGGTTCACTGACAGGAAGGGGAACGGAGCTTAGGTAGGAGGATTCCCTCTCACTCCCCTGGGTATTTTCTGTCGTTGCCTGCTCTCCCCTCCTAGTTTGCACGGAGGGGAGATGTTCAGTTGCCTTAATTGCTGTGATCGGGCTACTTGCTGCAGTGGCGATTTTCTCAGGAGCCGGCGTCTGAGCTCTCTCTCAGTGGCAGCTGTTGGATGTCTCTGTGATCGCAACTGCGCTGATAGCAGGGCTGCCGTTTCTCGTTTTGAAGTGCAGAAAGGCATTTTACAACCCCTGGAGTCAGAGTTGAGTGCTCTGAGGGGTGTTTTTACACTCGGGGAAGCATTTAGGCCTGTAACCGCGTGGGCAGCGTGTTCCGCAGTAAACAGCTGAAGAGAATAGCGGGCCGTTTCTTTCCGCGTTTTTTGGAGCTCAGGACAATTTTGTACTTCAGTCTTCTGAGTTTTATTAAAGTGGTGATAAAAATTATTTTGATTTTTATGGTAAGGGGCATTATTTGATGTCTTAAAGGGTCCAGTACCAAAAAAAGTGACTTCGTTTATTTTAATTTTATGTTTTTTTGTTGTTTGATGTCTTAAGGTTAAGGGGACCACTACAAAAAAAAAGAAGCTTTATTTTCACATTTGTTGTTTTTTGTCCCTCTTCACTGCGGGGTACCGTTATATTATCTGGTCTCTGATGCCATCGCGCCCACAGTGTCTGGTGTGTGGGTCGCGTAGGGGCGCAGTCTCAGATGTTGGGGGTCTGTCGGGGCTGCACAGCTGAAACGATCATTCCTTATCGTTCCTCCAGTTCAGTCCTCTACCTCTGAGTTGTGCTCCTCCTGCAGCTTGGAGACTGGGCATGTCAAAATCATGACATCACTGGATGTAGTCTGCTGGCGTCTCCCATCAACCCAAGTGTGTCCAGTCTCCATGCAGCAGGAGGATGTAGTGAGCCTAGATACTGGGCTCACTTGAGGAACAGATAAGGAGCAATAGGGTAGCTTAGGATAGAGTACTCAAATTTTTCATTTTAATTCGGTTGTTTGCCTTTAAGTTTTAATTTAACGCTGTTTCTTTATAAAAAAAAGAAATTAGTAAGGCTTTCCTCCGGTGCCGGTTCCTGACTGCCTCCTTTCTGCGGGGCTGTGGGCATAAACATTCAGATCTCTCCTCCTGGACAGGACGGAGGAGAGCTCTGCTGCAGGAACGAAGGGAGATTCTCTGGCTGCTCAGACGGCTGTGATCTGCCCTGGAGTAACCGCACGCTGATGGGAGGCTCGTCCGGCGGTTTTCTGCTCGGCACAGGGTTCAGCAGAACCGCACGGGCTGGAGCCCCATTGAAGATCAGTGAGTTCTAATATATTTTCTTTCTGTTTCTTCTGGCTATTCTTCTCTCCGGCGGGCTGAGACCGTGCGATAGAACCGCCTGCTTCTCTGGCCTCGTGTTTGGTGCCTTTTTTCCCTCAGCAGCAGCGGCGGCCATTTTGTTAGCGTGGCCACCGCATGGCACGAGCTCCTGTGAGGCTTCTAGTGTGTAGATTTGCTCAGGAGGGGGATGTTTGTTCACTTTGCTGCTTGTGGGCTGCGAGGGCTTAATTGCATTTTGGCGTCTCGGAGAACCCCCGGACTCTTGAAGAGGTTGGTGGGGCGATCGGAGGGAGTTCCAGGGGAGTAAATAACACAGGTACACTAAAAAAATTTTTTTTTAAACTGCCTCTAATGTTTCGATTGATTTTTACGTTTTTTGGTGCGCTGAATCCAAATCTGGTAACCAATTTGCTCCATCACGTACAGATTTTTTGCTACATTGGGTTAGCAGTTTGAGGTGAACGTTTCAGATTGAGTGCGATCGAGATAAAAGTTTCTTGGATGAATTCTTTATACTAATTGTTTAGTAGTTATTCAAATAAGAATAAAGAAAATTGTAACAAGGCAGCACATAAGAATAGAGTAATGTCAACAAAACACACTGATGGTAGCAAAATTGTCTGCACTTAAAACAGCCACATACATGTGCACAAACACTGAGCATATAAGAGCGAGGTTAGACACAAAGCAAAGCAAAGAAATGTGCAAAATATGTTGTATAGGTATGTATGTAAGAATAGAAAACGCAAACCGCACCATTGCAATACATGAAGACAAACACCCGATGGTGTGAAAATAAAATTCTAATAAATGAGATCCGACACTGTGGTAATAACTAGCAAATTTTTATTTCAAAGTTTAGTAAAAACACGATATTTGTCAACACAGTTTAGATTTTAAAGTCATTCTTGGGTCAATCAATCTCCTGGTGGGCCCGTTTCTTCTTCCCCCGAATGCTTCTCTTGGTGCGCTGCTTGGCGTATTTTTCATCTGGGGTTTCCCGCAGCAGCAACCAGCAGAAATCAGCCATCATAGTGGTGTTCCATCTTCCTTGGTACCTTCTCTCTGTGTCCTTGATGTCCTGGTGAAACCTTTCACCTTGTTCTTCACTGTACGCCCCCAAGTTTTCGGGAAAGTAGTTCACATGGGAGTGCAAGAAATGGACTTTCAGGCTCATGTTACAGTCTTGTTCTTTGAAGGCATTGAGCATCCTGGCAACAATATCCTTATAGTTCTCATCCCGCCTGTTCCTCAAGAATTTGAGAACAACATCCTTGAAGGAATCCCAGGCTTCTTTTTCCTTCTCAGACATCGTTTCAGCGAATGCTCCATCTGAAATGAGTTTCCTTATATCAGGGCCAACAAACACTCCTTCCTTTAGCTTTGCTTCAGAAAGTCGGGGGAACTTTGAGCAAAGGTACCGAAAGCACTCACCATCTTTTGGAAGGGACTTGATGAATTGCTTAATGAGACCCAACTTAATGTGGAGAGGTGGTAATAGAATTTTATCACGAGGTACCAAGCTCTCATGAAGAACATTTTTCTCACCGGGTCTCAAATACTCCCGAATTGGCCAGTCTTTTTTCCCCCAGTGTAGGTCGCGGGCCCGGCTATCCCACAAGCAAAGGAAGCAGGGATATTTGGTGAAACCGGATTGCTGCCCTAATAGCATGGATAGAATTTTAAAGTCTCCACAAATCATCCACTTATGCTCATCATAACGAATCTTCTGAAGAATCAGGGCCAAATTCTCGTATTTTTCTTGGAGAATAACAGAGTGAGCAATAGGAACTGAAGCGAATGTGTTGCCATTATGAAGAAGAACACCTTTTATGCTGTCTTTTGACGAATCAATGAACAGCCGCCATTCAGCAGGATCATACTTGAGTTTAAACTTTTCCATCACTCCGTATATATCGTTGCAAAATACCAAATCTTCCTCTTTGCTGAAATACTTCAAAAATTGTGTCTCGCGGTTGCGGTACCAATAAAAAGTTGTTCCTGGTGACAATAGATTTTTCTGTTTAAGCCGAGAACCTAGCAGTTGGGCAGCATCTTTTGGGAGTCCTAAATCCCGGACTAAATCATTCAATTCAGCTTGAGAGAAAAGTTCAGGTTTCGGATCTGGTTCAGTTTCAAACTCGGAAGTACTGGACTCATCGGGAAAAGCCATCTGATGAGTCTCATCATGATCAGAACCGTCCACACAAATATGATCCAAAGATTTTGGTGGTTCAGGCACAGGTACTTCGTTGCTATGAGGCATAGGCCTAATTGCTGAGGGAAGGTTGGGGTAACTTATTACGTTCTTATTTTTTAAGTTGTATCCCTTCACAATGCAAGAGCAAAAATATCAGTCACTGCTGTGGTCTCTTTGTTCACGCCACATCATAGGTATTCCGAAACGAAATGCTTGTTTTTTACCTTTCATCCATAAGCGTAGATCTTCCTCACATGTCTTGCACACTTTGTGAGGAGCCCACGGTTTGTCTCGATCGCCTAACTTCAAACCGAAATAGGCGAAATATACTTTTTTAATAAATGCAGAAATGTTCCTCTGCCGCTTTTTCACGGTATATTCCCCACAAATAAAACAAAAACTGTCCGGAGAGTTGACGCAACCTCTGGCTCTGTGAGCCATCACAAATACACAGCACTGCAAACTACAACTGTAGTGAACCACTTCGGAATAAAGCTGGATTATGACTGAGCAAACAAAAGGTAATAATGAACTTGCAAGAAACTGAAATTTGACAGGAACGTTCATGTCGCAACCACCGTGTTTGAGCGAGCGAACGAGGTGAGGCGAACAGGAAAGAACATGCGCCAGCGTGAGTACTGGATTTAGCCCCCCGCCTCCCAATTGTCCTGTTAATGTATAAAATGAATACAAAACACTCTAAAATATCATGAGGGAGTGTTTCTAGTTAGTTAACCATTACAACCTCTATTTTGGGCCAAGAAAATAAACTGCAGTCGGCTAAAAAGAAATTATGTGAACATTCCTTATATGGGTAAGAAATCTAATTTTGCAAGAAAACGTGACGTGATGGAACATTTTGGCTATTTTTCCTGGATTCAGCACCCCAAAATCTATAGGAATCAGTTGCAAAACTGGAGGCAGTTTTTTGGTAGTGTACCTGTGTAATTAAACAAGCAAATACGTTTGAGACCGGAGGTTCAGGAATTTCCCCTATATTTCTGGTTCCTTGCCCTTGCTGTCCCTGTTGGTAAAAAAAAAATAATAGGAGTAAGTACAATTCTTCTTTGTCCCCCAGAGGGTGAGGAGGCCTGACGGATGGCGTCCCAGCCTCAGTGCGTGGTCTGCGGCATACGCAGGGGGACCGTAGCGGATTTCGGGATTTGCAGAGGTTGCGCTACGTTGTCCACTGACGTGGAGCAGCAGATGGAGGCTAAGGCTAGCCCTGAGCCACAGCTGGCGACGGTGGCACCTGACGTAGAGGCCCCGGGGGCCTCTACCTCAGGGAGTGTCTGGGAGGTCAACGTTGGGCTGCTGGCAGTGATGCCAGTCCTGGGGGCCGGGCCGCAGCTCAAAGACCTTTGCCCGGACTTTGTGTTGCTCATGCATCAGGCGTTCTGCATGAGGTGTCGGGGGAAATTACTGGAGACCTCGTTGCGGGCTGCAGCCATGCAGCAGCCTAAGCTGGCCGGAAAGGGTAGCAATTCCCCGAGACCATCTGCACGCTGCCAGCTCTCCCGGAAGGGGATTGAGCCATCGGGGACACCACCGCAACGATCTCTATCCAATCGGGGCTGAGATCGCTCTTTAAAAAGAGCCGCCAGCAGGCTGTGAGCTCCCTTTGCTCCAGCTCACCATCTGCACGCTGCCAGCTCTCCCGGAAGGGGATTGAGCCATCGGGGACACCACCGCAACGATCTCTACCCAATCGGGGCTGAGATCGCTCTTTAAAAAGAGCCGCCAGCAGGCCGTGAGCTCCCTTTGCTCCAGCTCACCATCCGCACGCTGCCAGCTCTCCCGGAAGGGGATTGAGCCATCGGGGACACCACCGCAACGATCTCTACCCAATCGGGGCTGAGATCGCTCTTTAAAAAGAGCCGCCAGCAGGCCGTGAGCTCCCTTTGCTCCAGCTCACCATCTGCACGCTGCCAGCTCTCCCGGAAGGGGATTGAGCCATCGGGGACACCACCGCAACGATCTCTACCCAATCGGGGCTGAGATCGCTCTTTAAAAAGAGCCGCCAGCAGGCCGTGAGCTCCCTTTGCTCCAGCTCACCATCTGCACGCTGCCAGCTCTCCCGGAAGGGGATTGAGCCATCGGGGACACCACCGCAACGATCTCTATCCAATCGGGGCTGAGATCGCTCTTTAAAAAGAGCCGCCAGCAGGCCGTGAGCTCCCTTTGCTCCAGCTCACCATCTGCACGCTGCCAGCTCTCCCGGAAGGGGATTGAGCCATCGGGGACACCACCGCAACGATCTCTACCCAATCGGGGCTGAGATCGCTCTTTAAAAAGAGCAGCCAGCAGGCGTGCCCACGCCTTGCGGGCCCGTGCCTGAGGGCCGCGCAAGAGGGTCCTTTGGCACGGCCCTTAGGCAAAGGCACTCTCAAATGTCACCGAGTAACAGCTAAGCCAAGAAGTCTGCAACCACACCCGACCCCCAACTTGAACCCTCAGTCGTCTCCAGCGTATTGTCCGACCTCACAGCAAGTATACTTCAGCTCTCTAACCAAGAAATTCAGTCAGCAGTTCAAAGCAATCCCACTTACTGCCACTTATAGCATTTCATGACTGTCCCTTGAATATACACCCTAATATCCAATGAACTGCCTATACTCCTGACTAGTCCCATACTGTTGTCAGTAACCATCAAGATTCTGCTGTTTTATGTTGTCACTTACTGTCTTATACTGTCGTCAGTACTCACTCCCAACTGACCTCCCACTCCACCCTCACCAAGCAACACCACTCACAAACACTGTCTTCATCAGCCTGACTCTTACAGTTGTCTGTATCGCATTCACACAAACACCTGACCCTGTTATATTTGCCTGACTCTTACAGTTGCCTTTACTCACATACCCTCACACCTGACTCTCTTCATTGGTCTTACTCTTACAGTTGTCTGTATAGCATTCACACACACACACCTGACACCTGTTATATTTGCCCGACTCTTACAGTTGCCTGTATTGCATTCTCATACCCTCACACCTGTCTCTCTCCATTGGTCTTACTCTTACAGTTGTCTGTATAGCATTCACACACGCACACACACGTCATCTGTTATATTTTGCTCTAGTCATTACTAGCCTTGCTATAGTCATTACTAGCCTTGCCATAGTCATTACTAGTCATTACTAGCCTATATTTCGCTATAGTCATTACTAGCCTTGTAACATACACCTTAATCAGTGATATCTTTGTTACCACCTAATAGCCTGTATACTGTACTGTGAAATTACCTGTATACTGTATTGTGTATTCTTACCACTGTATTGTGTATTCTTACCACCCAAAACTCAATTACCCCCTCATACTATATCCCAGAAACCAAAATGTCCCTCCACTTCATTACTCTCCTCAGTTTCTATCTTCTCACAAATTGGCTCGGAGCCACCATTGCATACTCCCCCACCTACAGTCTTATCCCCAGCCTCAAAAACCACGGAAAGCAATGGACAGGCAACCCTTTTCAGTATCCGACTAGGGAAGCGCATATCCGACACTCCCACCTCATCCACATTGCAATACAGCAATCCAGCAACCTGAAGCAACACACAAACCATCGCCCTCAAAAAACCTAAAATGTGCTCTTATAAATGCTCGATCAATTCGAAAAAAATGGCCTGTAATCCTAGACATAGTTACCCTCTATGATCTTGATGCTCTCATGATCACCGAAACCTGGTTATCTAAAGAAGACAATGTCCTTATCAACCAACTCATTCCACCAAACTTCACTATACACACAACCCACAGAGAAAACAAGAAAGGAGGAGGAGCACTCATACTCACCAAGTCTGAACTCCTCTTCAACATGACTAACTCCCATAGCACAAACAATCTGGACATAATCACCATAGCCAATAAACAATGCTCCATGAACCTGGTCTACAGAGCCCCCTCGAGCTCCCCAGACGATCTGCCCACTATATTGGATCTGGCCGCTGACACCAGCAACCCCAACACTCCCAACTGGATTATGGGAGACCTGAACCTCCCATCACTACAACAAAACCAATCCTCCTCACTCCTCAATGCCATCGAAAATCTTGGTTATAAACAAATGATCACTGAACCCACTCATTCCAAAGGAAACATTCTTGACATGGTATTTGCCCCACACCATGTCGCCGAGCAAAACAGCAACATTGTAACATCGGTCACCGATGCCCCATGGTCTGACCATAAACTCATAAACCTACGAATCCCTCTGAACAACAGTCATAATTTGAACACCAGCAAACGCGCCAATACATCCAGAGTAACACGGGGCTTTCGACCTTTCAACAGAGAACTTATTCTATCAAGTACCCAACCAATCCTCAACAACACATCACTCAACCTCGACGAGTCAATCGCTGCCTGGAACGACAGCCTCAACGCTGTTGCTCAACTACCAAACAAAAAGACCTTATCAGGGAAAAGAACCTCTGCACCATGGTTTTCCCCTGAACTACGGGCCTCTCTTATGCACCTACGAAGGCTAGAAAAACGCTGGCGCCGCTCACTAGCTACCGACGACCACGAAGCCTACATTCTTCACCTCTCAACTCACCGCGAGGCAATCGCAGCCAGAAAGAAGCAATACCACTCAGATATGCTCAAGAGATCATTGAACAAACCTCGTGACCTTTTCAACCTGGTTAAGTCACTATCAAAGGAACCATCTTCTGAACAAAATAATGATATCCACCCGCAAGAATTCGCTGATTACTTGCAATCAAAACTCCTACAGACAGATGAACTCTCAAAAAACAATATACAAGAAACGACCTGCCCAACATCCCTATCCGCACTTCACACGCCTTCTTCTAAACACATTGAAGACACCATCTCCTCACTCAACACGACCACTGCGCAAACCGATCCCTGCCCAGCCTTTTGGATAAAGGATCTGCGGTGTGACTTTAGCACCTTCATTGCAAGAATCATGAACCTCTCTTTCACTACTGGCGCCTTCCCATCTGCATTAAAACTCACATCCATCAGGCCACTACTAAAAAACGCTAAACTGGATCCAAAACGGCCAGACTCCTACAGGCCAATAGCCAGTATCCCCCTCTTAGCAAAGATCTTTGAGAAAGAGGCACAGCGCCAAATCCAAGACCACATCGACTCCGCAGCCCCTCTAGACTATTCTCAACACGGTTTCAGAGAATTCCACGGCGTTGAGACACTGCTTACCACCCTCTTCAATGATATTCTCAATACCATAGACAACATCCGACAAGGCGTCGTGCTAATCTTCTTGGATATAGCAGCAGCGTTTGACTCAGTAAATCACGAGATTCTCCTCGGTCGACTGGAAGGAAAAGGCATCTGCAACTCAGCACTTGAATGGTGTAAATCATACCTCGACACCAGAATGCAATACGTCAAATCCGCAACAGGAGAATCAAAACTCTTCCATCAAAGACAAGGTGTTCCGCAGGGGTCCTCACTCTCATCCCTCTTGTTCAACGTCTATATGCAGCCTATCTGCGATATCATCAGGTCCTTCAATGTGAAATGTATGATATACGCTGACGATATCCTACTCTACATGCCATTTTCCACAATGCAAATGGATCTACTGCCTATAACAAACTGCTTCGATGCAGTCTCACAATGGCTCCTGTCACAGAACCTCCGCATTCAGCATAAGAAAACTGAGGTTCTCTTTATCACAAGAGACCCCAACTTCACCCCACCACCACATATAAGTGTCAAGGGAGCTGACCTAGGCACCAAGGATACAATAAAATACCTCGGAGTCACACTAGACCATAGGCTCGACATGAAATCACACATAAACAATATCGTAAAATCTGTATACTTCAAAATACGCACCCTTAGACACCTGCGTCCCCTACTAGACCACGAAGACTTCAGAACCATCTACCAAGCACTGATACTGCCGCACTTCGACTTCGCCAATTCCATTCTACAAGGACTCCCACAATCCACCATAAGCTCCTTGCAACTCGCAATGAACACCGCTGCCAGGGTTCTTCTAGGAGCGGCCAGAAGTGAACACATCACACCTATCCTCAAAGAGCTCCATTGGCTCCCTATACACGGAAGACTTACATTCAAAACCCTCATCCTCACATTTAAGGCCTTAAATGGTTTATCGTCCACATCACTTACCAAACTCATCCAATCCGTCCCATCAAATAGAAATAGGAGACATGCAGCATTAAACTCACTAACAACCCCAAAGGCTATAACAACGTGCAGCCTATCAACATCAAACAGAGCTTTCATGTTTAGCGCACCAAAATACTGGAATGCTCTCCCACCTGATCTCCGCGCCATAACCGACCTAACCCAGTTCAGAAAGGCCCTTAAACTGCACCTTTTCATCAAATACTACCCTACATGAACCGTAACATAACAGCCTCACCCTAGTATAATCCACAATATCCCTCTTGTTCCAAGCATCACTGCTAATTTTATGTAAATAGTTCGAGCATGCTATCTAGCTAATAGATTATATACTCCATGTAAATAGTTCTCCCATGTTATCCAAGTTGATACTCCTGTTATATGTAATACCAAACAGCTTGTTGTTCTGGTTCCTTTCTGTTATTTGTAAACCGCGCTGATGTCAAAGAGTGCGGTATATAAGAAGTTGAAATAAATAAATATAAAATAAATAAAGAGGTCTCAGAATCGTGAGCTGTCCTCCTCCGACATGGAGGGCAATGAGACGGACGAGGCTGACCCTGATCTGGAGGCAGAGATGGCCGACTTGGAAGAGGGTGAGATTCCGGAGCCGGAGGATCAGGCGAAGATTATTCAGGTGTTCCGGAGGGAAGAGCTGACAGCCCTTATTATTACGGAGTCCCTCCAGACGTTGAATCTGGCGGTAGCGCCGTCGACGGAGGAGGAAAGTGTGGAAGACCCTATCATCCAAGCGGTGTGGCAAGCACAAATAGTGTTCCCCGTCCACCAGGTGTTAGACAAGATGATTCAGGACGAGTGGGATCAGCCGGAGTTAGGACTCAGAGGAATTAGAACTACGAACAGGCTTTACCCCTTAGCGGATAAGGATAAAGAACGGTTCCGTTCTCCCCACATTGATGCAGCAGTGTCAGCGGTCACCAAGAAGACCACTATTCCGGTTGAAGGTAGTGCGGCTTTAAAGGATGCGCAGGATAGGAAGATGAATGGCTTGTTGAAGCAGTCCTTTTGAGGCGGATGCGTTGTCCTTGCAGGCTTCCATTTGTGAAGCTTGGGGTGGCAAGACCATGCCTCAGATGGTCTCGACGCTTGAGGCAGTCCCCTCAGCTGGATCAAGAGAGTGTGGCAGAGCTGCATAGGTTGGAGTCTGGCACTGCATATTTGACGGATGTGCATTATGACTTGATCAGAGCGCTAGCTAATAGCATGGCGTCCTTAGTGGCTGCGCGCAGATCCCTCTGGTTGAGGAATTGGGCGGCCAATGGCTCATCTAAATCGCGTCTCAGCAAGCTTCCCTTTAAGGGCAAATTGTTGTTTGGAGATGATCTTGAGAAGTTGGTTAAGGATTTAGGGGAGTCTAAAGGTGGTCGGCTCCCGGAGGATAAGCCTAAGCCAGGAAGGGCCTCGCCGGCCTTCTGGGGGCAGTTTAGGGACTTTAGAAAATTCTGTCTCTCCTGCCTGGGTGGCTTCCAGAGGGGAAAATTTGTTTCTAGAGCCCAGGGGTTTCGTGGGTTTTGGGGAGCGGGTAGAGGCTTCACTGCGACGCCCGCCACGGCCTTCCGAAAACCCCAATAAAGGCTGGCGGGTCCCGGTGGAAAGAGAACCAATAGGCGGGAGGCTTTGGGGGTTTCTTTCTGCCTGGACCCAAATAATGACCAACCAGTGGGTCTTGGAAATAGTTCGAGACGGCTACGCGCTGGAATTGACAAGACCGGTCCGGGTTTCCTTTCTGATGTCTCCCTGTAGAAGTCCACAAAAAGCTGTGGCGATCCGCAATACACTCGATCGGCTCTTGCACATGGGGGTGATCGTGCTGGTCCCATTAACAGATTACAGTATGGGACGATACTCAATTTATTTCGTCGTGCCAAAGAAGGACGGTTCTCTTTGCCCTATCTTAGATCTCAAGGGGGTGAATCGGTGTCTGCGTGTACTGCATTTTCGTATGGAAACTTTGAGATCAGTGATTGTGGCGATATGCAAAGGGGAGTATTTGACCTCCCTAGATCTTACAGAAACGTATCTGTATATCCCGGTCAGAGCCGCCCATCAGATGTTTCTGAGGTTCGCCCTTCCATGGGGACATTATCAATTCCGAGTATTGCCCTTTGGGCTCGCAACAGCGCTGCGGATCTTCACCAAGGTGATGGTGGGGGTGGTGGCGGCGCTGCGGAAGGAAGGAGTTTTGGTGCATCCCTATCTCGACGACTGGCTGATTCGGGCGAAGTCAGAGGCCGAAAGCGTCCAGGTTACAGACAAGGTGGTGAAGTTTCTACAGGGGCTCGGCTGGGTGATCAATCCGGCCAAAAGCCGCTTAGTACCCTCCCAGAATCTCGAGTATCTGGGAGTACGGTTCGACACGCAGAAAGGAGTGGTGTTTCTACTGCATTGTCGAGCACTAGGGCTGCGGCATCTGGTCTGCAAGTTCAGATCCGTCCCGGCACCGTCAGTCAGTGGGACTACCTTTGTGTGTTAGGCACGATGGCAGCGACGTTGGAGGCTGTTCCCTGGGACAGATTCCATATGCGGCCCTTACAGCGAGTGCTCCTTCGTTGCTGGTTGCATCAGAACGACTCGTTGAACAAGCGTCTTCCCTGTCCTCTCCGGGTCAAGAAATCCCTGCGGTGGTAGCTGCTTCCCGGATCCTTGCAGGCAGGGATGCCCCTGGAGCAGCCGGAATGGCTCCTGCTGTTGACGGATGCGAGTCTCGCGGGATGGGGAGTGCATTGCGGAGACCTCTTTGCCCAAGGCACTTGGTCGCGCCAAGAGAGCGGCTGGTCGATCAACCGACTGGAATTGAGAGCGGTTTTCCTGGCGGTGTCAGGTCGAGCGGTGAGAGTGCTGTTGGACAATTCCGCGACGGTAGCCTACATAAATCGACAGGGCGGCACAGGCAGTGTGGCCATGGAAGACGAAGCAGAGCTGCTGTTTTCTTGAGTGGAAAAACACCTACCAGCGTTATCGGCGGTGCACATTGCAGGGAAGGACAATGTGATGGTGGATTTCCTCAGCAGGGTGCAAGTAGATGCTGGGGAATGGGAATTGCATCTGGACGTGTTTGCTCTAATAGTCTGTAGATGGGGGCCACCGATCATGGATCTTATGGCAACCTTTCGTTTGACGAAGGCGAGTCGGTTTTACAGCAGGCGGCGGAAACGAATGTCGGAAGGACTCAACTCCCTGATGCAGCCGTAGCCGACGTACGATCTTCTCTGTCTTCCCTCCCTGGGCACTGATAGGCCGCGTGGTGCAGCAAATTGAAGCTTGTGATAAGGAAGCTTATCATAGCTCAGGTAGGAGCTATAGAAAAGATGATGTGACTCTGAACAAGCAACCTGTCAGTTCTGGTAGAAGCAAGAAAACAGAGTTTTCACATAAAAGACTACCAGTCCCAGAATGCACCAGGTTTCCAGCAGCCATGAGAGGGGCTGAAGTGAGAGAATGTGTGTGCAATCAAGAGAGCTATGAGGTAATCCCTAAGCACTCATCTCAAAGGGCAGGGCCTGATTCAAGACAGCTGCGCTGTGTTAGGGAGCAGCACACATTAGGAAAGAATAAGAATAGAGCTTATTCTTCAGATAACAGCTTCAAGGAGAGTTTGAAGAACAGCTTCAGCAAAAGCCAAGCAGATAGAGAGAGAAGGAAACTCTCTGGAAGGAAGAGAAGAAAGGCCATTGGAAGGTCTGGGAGATTCCAAGGCAGTACTCATACTGGGAGGTATTCCAAAAGCCAGCAGAGTCCATTGGACTGGATTCAGCCAGAGGAATGGAGTGGCAGAGATAGGAATCACCAGTGGCTACCTGGAAGAGGGAAGACTGCATGTGGAAGGGACTTTCAGACCAAGGCCAGAAGGTATGTGAGAGAAGATCCAGTGTCCAGGGATCAAGATTGGAAGGCTGGACATCAGAATTGGATTACATATTGGCCAGGCTATACAGAGAGGAATAATGATAGCAGGAGAGGCTCAGGTATGAACACTGATCCAGACCCTATCTATAATAGAGAATGGCAGCAAGGGAATAAGCATTCTCATGATAGTGCCTTAATGAAAGACTCATCTGTGCCAATGTATGATATTGACCCTATGATTGTTGATGCAGGGGGAAATACAGCAGATGAAACTATTTACATGGACTGTTCTTTATCTAAATGCTATTGCTAGTTTTCTATGAGCAAACACATCAGCCATCACAAAGAAACCTAACTTTATTCTTTATTTCCACTGCAAACAGCTCTTAAAGCAGGATTTGGGCTCACACAGTTGCAGCCAGCCAGCTAAAGGCTTTCAGCTGGTCCATTGATAGTAATTAGGGCTGCACCTGATTGTGTGTGTGAGCAAGGGAGAATCACTGCTGAGATCGGCGTGGAAAATAAGCAGAAGTTAACCTAACCAGCAAAGATTATTCTTTACTTTATGCCTTTGTATTTGGTAATTATTTGCTAAGAAAACATTAGCTAATTGCCTGACAAGCTGAAGGTTGTTTTCTGGTTTACTTTGTGACTTTTTGTTATCCATTTTAAACACTGCAAGCAAGTAACCTCATTTATAGTGCTATCAAGCATACATGTGCTGGGTGAATTAAACCCCATCAATAAAAGAAGTATTTTATTGATCTTACCACTTGGTTTCACAACTCAAATTATTGTCATCAGCTGTGTTTGGGAGTGAATGAACTACAATACCCACAATACCTTGCAAGAATCATATGAATATATGCATCGTCAAGATTGTGTAAGTTCTCACCCTAGGCAGCCGTCTGACAAGCTCATAGCGGGAGAGTGCTCTTGGTAGCCCCGGACTGGCCAAGGTGGCCGTGGTATGCCGATCTCGTTCGACTGCTAGACGGAGAGCCTTGGCGGTTGCCGATCTCGGAAGATCTCCTATGCCAAGGCCCGCTTCGCATGCCTCAGGTGAGTCGGTTCTCGCTTACGGTTTGGCCATTGAAAGGGCGCGGCTGAAGAAAAGAGGATACTCTGGATCGGTAATCACGATGCTGCTTTGAGTTAGGAAAAGGTCAACCTCTCTGGCATATGTTTGGGTCTGGCGTATCTTTGAGGATTGGTGTTCAAGGTGGCAAGTCCGCGCGGCTACAGCCTCCGTGCCCGTGGTGTTGAGTTTCCTACAAGATGGATTTGATAAAGGTCTAGCAGCCAGTTCTTTGAGAGTACAGTTGGCGGCTCTAACCTGCTTTAGGGGCAAAGTGCAGGATATACCTTTAGGGTCGCATACTGATGTATTGCGGTTCCTGAAAGCAGTGACCAGGCTTAGGCCCCCTCATCATATCGTGGTGCCTCCGTGGGATCTTAATGTGGTCTTAGGGGCATTAGTGAAGGAGCCCTTTAAGCCATTACTTCAAGCTATGGTAAAGGATTTAACCTTAAAAATGGTGTTTTTAGTAGCCATATGTTCAGTGAGATGGATTTCAGAGCTACAGGCGTTGTCTTGTAGAGAACCCTTTCTGTCGTTTTCGAAAGAAAAGGTGGTTTTTCGACCGGTACCGTCCTTTTTGCCAAAGGTGGTTTCCCCTTTTCACCTAAATCAGACGGTGTCGCTTCCGGTTCTTGCCTCAAGGGATGGAACTGCGTCCGATCGCACCTTGCGTCTCTTGGATGTCAAGCGGGTGCTGCGGCGATATTTGAAAGTTTCCGAACCTTTTTGCAAATCTGACAGTCTTTTCGTGGTGGTCGGGGGTCCTCGGAAGGGTGAGGTGGCTGCGAAAGCATCCATTTCTAGATGGATTAGAGAAATGATTGCCTCAGCGTATCTGGTACAAGGACGTTTGGTTCCATCAGGGTTGCCGAGTGCACTCTACCAGAGCACAGGCTGCCTCTTGGGCAGAAGACAGCTTGGTTCCACCAGGGGAAATCTGTAGAGCGGCTACCTGGTCGTCTCTCCATACCTTCAGTAAGCACTATCGCCTGGATGTGCTAGCAGCGAATGATGCCTCTTTCAGTTTGGCAGTTTTGCGAGCCGGTTATAAGGGCCCCTCCCAATGAGCACTGCTCTGTTACATCCCAGAGGTAGAGGACTGAACTGGAGGAACGATAAGGAAATGATAATTACTTACCTGGTAATTGTAGTTCCTTGAGTGACAACAGTTCCCGCCCAGGGTGATGTCGTTGGCAGTGGAACTTCACTAGAGGGAACTATGCATTTACAGGTATGTATGAATTTCGGGGGATCCTGTTTGGGTAGATCTCCAGGAACAAGCAGGAATGAGTCTTCACATATGGGTATCGTCGGTACCGACGGAGCCTGCGCGGGAACGCTCCCCAGCGTCCAAAAGGAAAGCTTTTGGGAGCATCCCACAGCGCCTTCCCGCCTTTCCCAACCGCCTCTCCCCAGTTCTTCTTTTCCGCGGAGCCAGCAGGTCGTGTTCCTGTCACCGCTGAAGAATTTTTTTATTTTATTTCTTTGGTCACGCGTCTGCCTTCTCGACGCTGGACCGGTACCGCCGGTCTTTTCTTTCTTCTAAAAAAAAAAAAAAAACTACTGTTTTTCTCACTTCTGTGCATTTTCTTCTTTGGCCTTAGGCCTAGGAAATTTTTCCTCATGGAAAAGCCCGCCTCTGTGTTTAAAAAATGCACGAAGTGCAGCGGCACTATTTCTGTCACCGACACCCATGAATGGTGTCTAAAATGTGTAGGTCCTGACCACTCCATTACGGATTGTGAGTCCTGTTCCATGATGTCTAAAAGAGGTCTACAGAATCGAGCAGCCAAGCTCAGTACCCTGTTTCCCTCTGATGCAGCTTCGGTTACATCGATGTCTTCCAGGGCTTCTTCTTCCTCACATGGATCTCAGGTAACCAAACTTAAGTCCAGCCGGTCCTCGAAGGGTAAATCTCCCTCTAAGTATCGAGATGCCTCCGGGCTTGCTCTCGAGGAATCCGCACCGGCAAAATTACCCCGGCGGGAGGCTCCGGCTTCCAAAGCTTTATCTATGGGGTCACAGGTTGACATCGATGGCTCGGCCTCGACTGATCACCTGTTACCATGTTCTGGGGTACCGGTGGTTCCCACTGGTACCGACATCCAGACATTGGTTGCGTCGATGGATCAGAATATCCTGACCATGCAGCGTGCCATCATGGCATTCATACAAGCTGCGACGCCTTCGGTACAGCAACAAGCTCCGTTGCCGGTACCGACTCCGGCGCCGGTACCAATTGCATCGACATCCGCTTCGGTGTCGACTGCAGCGGTACACTGTTCTGTGATGCCCTTCGGTACCGAATCGGTACCGATCACTCCCGATGTCGATACCACCTGGTACGCATATCGGGCTCTGCAGGAGCATCCAGACAGGCAATACTTCGATTCCTCTGAAGACTCTGATGAATCAGAGGTCTCTGTCGAAGCATCGGTGATCCATCCTCAGGAGCCCTCTTCTCCAAAAAGGAGAATGTCTCCTCCAGAAGACTTGTCTTTTCAAGACTTCATTAGGGAAGTGGCCAGGGGCCTTTCCATCTCAGTGGCCCCCGAGACAGAGCCTAGAGCCAAAAAATTAGATATTTTACAATATCCTAAGGCTCCTAAAGAGGCAGCCACTTTACCAATACAAGAGATTCTTTATGATCACATGTTGGGCATATGGGAGACTCCTCTCACCACTTCCCCTCATTCTCGCAGGTTGGACACCATGTATCGTGTTCCTCCTTGTCCTGGCTTCCATAAGACTCAGCTTCCTCACCACTCCATTGTGGTGGAGTCTGCTATGAAGAAGATAAAGAGTACAAAAAGGCACTCTTCTGCTCCTCCAGGAAGAGAATGCAGAACCTTAGATGCCTTTGACAGAAGAATTTTCCAGGCCAGTATGCTTGTTGCCAGAATCCACTCTTATAGTCTCTATATGGGGATGTTTCTAAAAGAAGTTACAGATCACCTGCAAACTTTATCTCCTTTTATTTCAGAAGATAAAAGGGAAGAGTTCCTCACCTGGCTCAAACATGCCCAGGATATTTCCAAGTTTTCCAACCGTGCAGCCTTTGACTCTTTTGAAGGTGCCAGCAGAGCCTCGGCTATTGCCATAGGTGCACGCAGAGTTGCTTGGTTACAGGCCTCAGATTTGGAACCCTGGGTTCAAGATGGCCTAGGAAACCTTCCTTGTACAGGTGAAAACCTTTTTGGCAAAGATTGGCAAGCAAAGGCCACCCAGATGGATGCTGAAAATTCTGCTTTAGATAGACTTTCAAAGTCTACTTCTGCTCCTTTTATGGTCAGCAGGCCTCTTCTGCAGGTCATTTTGCTACAAAGATACAGCAACAACCGAAACAGGCCAAGCCTAAGGCTGCTAGGACTGCTACGGCCCAACAGCCTCAGCCTCCTCAGGGCCTTTGACTTACGACTAGAGAACTTAGCCTTTCTGGCTCTAGAACATCCAGAGCCTCTCACCATTCCAGGAAGGTTAGCTCACTTTGCTCCCAGATGGGAACAAATCACAGCAGAGCAATGGACCCTCTTCATCATAAGGGAGGGGTACAAGCTTCATTTCCTAAACCTTCCCCCTCACACCATGGTGAGACAGTTCAGTTCTCCAACATCTCTCCTCGACCTTCTGGGTCAGGAGATTGCTACCCTTCTTGCCCAAGGGGCAATAGAAGAAGTACCCCTTCTTCAACAGGGCTCAGGGTTCTACTCCCCCTACTTTCTCATCCCAAAGAAAACCGGGCTACAGACCCATATTAGATCTCAGAGAATTGAACAAGTTTCTATGCAAGGAGAAATTCAAGATGACTTCTCTCGGAACTCTCCTTCCATACCTCCAGAGTCAGGACTGGCTTTGTTCTCTAGATCTCAAGGATGCGTACACCCATGTCCTCATCCATCCAACACACAGAAGGTTCCTTCGGTTCCTTTTCCAAGGAAAGCACTATCAATACAGAGTGCTTCCCTTCGGTCTGGCCTCTGCACCAAGGGTGTTCACAAAATGCATGGCAGTAGTTGCTGCATTTCTACGCACTCTAGGGATATTTGTATTCCATATCTGGACGACTGGCTCATCCTAGCTCCATCCCAGTCAGAGGCCCAGGCTTCCCTGGCCTGCACAAGGCGTATCCTTCAGTATCTGGGACTTGTAATAAACATTCCAAAATCCCATCTCACCCCTACTCAATCTCTAGAGTTCATAGGGGCCTTGCTGGATACCACAACTGCAAGGGCCTATCTTCCCTAGGCCCGTTGCCTACGCTTGGTGCAGTTAGCCTCACAGATTCCGTTAAAATCCCATTTAACTGCTCGAGAGATGTTACAACTGTTAGGCCACATGGCATCCACTGTGCATGTGGTTCCTTATGCTCGCCTTCACATGAGAGCAGCTCAATGGACTCAGGCACCCTGATGCCTGGATCCATTGGGTGGACAGTCAGACAAAATAGCAACCTCCAGTCGCCTCTTTTGCTCTCTCCAGTGGTGGAAGTCCACTCAAAATCTGTTGCTGGGGTCCCCTTTCCAACAGGTGTTACCCCAAGCAACCCTTAAAACAGATGCCTCTCCAAAGGGTTGGGGAGCTCATCTACAAGATCTCTCCACCCAAGGCATCTGGTCTCCACAGGAGACATCTCTACATATCAACCTCTTAGAGCTCAGAGCAATCTTTCTGGCTCTCAGAGTCTTCCACACCATGCTCAGCTACAAGACAGTCCTCATCCACACGGACAACCAAGTAGCCATGTTCTACTTGAACAAGCAGGGGGGGACTGGCTCTCTGTCGCTTTGCAACGAAGCTCTGAGATTGTGGGCCTTCGCCAGAGAGCATCAAATCCATCTCATGGCAGTGTATCTTCCAGGGGTTCAAAACTCTTGGGCAGACAGATTCAGTCGAGTTCTGCTTCCACACGATTGGTCCCTCCATGGGGACCAGATAGCCAGGATCTTTCGAATTTGGGGAACCCCAGACATAGACTTGTTTGCAAGTCCGTGGAATGCCAAACTTCCCCGGTTCTGTTCCAGAATTCCGTGTCAGGGAGTTCAGGCCAGGGATGCCTTCCTCCTCCATTGGGGGCAAGACTTCCTCTATGCCTTTCCACCCATTCCCCTAATTCCCAAGACACTGTTCAAATTTCAGAGAGACAAGGGGTCTATGATCCTCATAGCACCACATTGGCCACGCCAAGTGTGGTACCCTCTACTTCTGCATCTCTCTCAAGCTCCCTCCCTGGACTTGGGATCTGCTCCAGACCTCCTGTCCCAGGAGGAGGGAACGTTGTGGCACCCAAATCCCCAGTCTCTTCACCTCAGAGCCTGGTTGCTGAAGGCCTAGACCTTCAAGATTTGCATCTTTCTCAGCAAGTGAAGGATATCCTTCATGCTTCCAGAAAGCCTTCCACTAGACGTTCCTATGCTTTTAAATGGAAAAGGTTTACCATTTGGTGTGCAGAGAAGGGTCTTAACCCTCTTGCATACCTCTGAATTCTTTACTAGAGTATTTGCTGCATTTATCCCATGCAGGCCTTAAAATGAATTCAGTAAGAGTCCATTTGAGTGCTATTGTAGCATCCCTTAAACCTCTCCATGGACAGCCTATTTCCTCTCATCCTCTTATAGCAAGATTCATGAGAGGCCTTCTTTTGACTAAACCTCCCATCAGACCACCTCCAGTGGCATGGGACTTGAATCTGGTTCTTGGCCAGCTTATGCAGCCACCCTTTGAACCCTTAGCCACTACCTCCTTGAAATTCCTTTCCTGGAAGGTTATTTTTCTCATTGCAGTCACTTCAGCTCGCCGCATCAGTGAGCTGCAAGCCTTGGTGGCTAATCCTCCTTTATACAAGGTTCCATCATGACGAGGTAGTCCTCAGGACTAATCCACACTTTATGCCTAAAGTGATCTCACCTTTTCATCTGAACCAGGAGGTTTATTTACCTGTCTTTTTTCCAGGACCTCATGCTTCAAGTGCGGAGAGGAATCTTCATACCCTGGATTGTAAGAGAGCTCTTGCTTTTTACTTACAAAGGACACAGCAACATAGAAAGTCCTCTCAACTCTTTGTTGCTTTTGATCCCTCTCATTTAGGACTTTCAGTCTCTAAGAGAACTCTGTCCAATTGGATTGCTCAGTGTATTTCTTTCGCCTACCAGAGTAAGAACCTTTCTCTGGAGGGCCATGTCACAGCTCACAATGTGAGGGCCATGGCAGCCTCTATGGCTCATCTAAATTCTGTGTCCATCGACCAGATCTGTCGAGCGGCCACCTGGGCCTCGGTTCATACCTTTACAGCCCATTACTGCTTGGACAAGGACTCCCGCCGGGATGCCTTGTTTGGTCAGGTTGTTCTCAAACACCTGTTCCATACCTAATCAACTCCTACCCCCCATCCCTGGTTGGATGCCCGAGATCCATGGGGGTGAGGTGGAGCCCTTATCAGGGACTCACAACCTTTGGGATCTCCCTGGCATCTCTAGCTGGGGAGTCCCCATATGTAAAGACTCATTCCTGCTTGTTCCTCGAGATAGCACAGTTACTTACCTGTAACAGGTGATCTCTGGGAACAGCAGGAATAAGTCTTCACAACCCACCCACCTCCCCTAGGAGTTGTATCTCTCTATCTTTCCTTTCTCTCTCTCTCTTTGTCTCAGCTTAAAACTCGAACTGGAGAGAGGCGGTTGGGAAAGGCAGGAAGGCAGCGCGCAGGCGCTGTGGGATGCTCCCAAAAGCTTTCCTTTTGGACGCTGGGGAGCGTTCCCGCGCAGGCTCCGTCGGTACCGACGATACCCATATGTGAAGACTTATTCCTGCTGTTCCCAGAGATCACCTGTTACAGGTAAGTAACTGTGCTTTCTGGTCTGTCTATTTCTCTCTTTGTTCTTCGTTCTTTCTGTGTTCTAAAGAAGGCAGGAGGAAACGGTACGGGGCAAAGTTTACTGTTTTGATAGTAAGGGATTAGTACGGTTAGAAGTTATATGTTAGCTACTTATTTGTTGTTTTGTTGAGTGTGCTTTGTCAGTAGTTCACTGGGGCTGATGGGAGGCGCCAGCAGACTACATCCAGTGATAGGAGGCAGTGTACTATTGTGGATCGGGAACTGGTTAAAAGAAAGAAAGCAGAGGGTAGGGCTAAATGGCCAATATTCCCAATGGAAAAAGGTGAATAGTGGAGTACCCCAGGGATCTGTACTGGGTCCGCTACTTTTTGACATATTCATAAATGACCTGGAAGAGGGAATAACTAGTGAGGTTATCAAATTTGCAGATGACACAAAACTGTTTAAAGTTGTTAAAACCCAAGTGGATTGTGGAAAACTGCAGGAGGATCTGGATAAATTGGAAGACTGGCCATCCAAATGGCAGATGAAATTTAATGTGGACAAGTGCAAAGTTATGCACCTAGGAAAGAACAACCCACACTATAGTTACACGATGCAAGGCTCCACATTAGAAACCACCACACAGGAAAAAGATTTAGGAGTCATCGTGGATAACATGTTAAAACCCTCCGCCCAGTGTGCAGCGGCGGCCAAGAAAGCAAATAGAATGCTAGGTATCATAAGGAAAGGGATGGAGAATAACACAAAGGATATTATAATGCCTCTGTATCGCTCCATGGTACGACCGCATCTTGAATATTGTGTTTAATTCTGGTCACCGTATCTTAAAAAGGACATAGCGTTATTAGAAAAAGTACAGAGAAGAGCAACCAAATTGGTGAAGGGGATGGAAGGCTACTCCTATGAAGAGAGGCTAAAAAGGTTAGGGCTCTTTAACCTGGAAAAGAGACGGCTGAGGGGAGATATGATAGAGGTCTATAAATTAATGAATGGAGTGGAACGGATAAACGTGGATCAATTGTTTACGCTATCAGAATATAGGAAGACTAGGGGACATGTAATGAAGCTACAGGGTAAACTATTTAAGACAAATAAGAGAAAATATTTTTTCACTCAACGTGTAATCAAACTCTGGAATCTGTTACCGGAGGATGTAGTAAGGGCTGTTAGTATAGCTGGGTTTAAAAAAGGTTTGGACAAGTTCCTGGCGGAAAGGTCCATAAACCACTATTAAAAAGGGACCCAGGATATCAATGCTTGACCCAGTACAAGCATTGTGGAACCTGTGTCTTTTGGGGATATTGCTAGGTACGTATGACCTAGATGGGCCACTGTTGGAAACAGGATACTGGGCTTGATGGACCTCGGTCTGACCCAGTATGGCATGTCTTATGTTCTTATGTTCTTATATGTCATGATTTTGACATGCCCAGTCTCCAAGCTGCAGGAGGAGGAGCACAGCCCAGAGGTAGAGGACTGAGCTGTCATCACTCAAGGAACTACAATTACCAGGTAAGTGTAATTATCATATATGGAGCAGGAGCTCCAGGATAAAACTACTGAGGGGATTCACGGTCCACCTAGTGCGGTGGAGCGGGAAGCTCTTCTAGAGTCTCCGTCCATTCCCCTTCTGATAGCCCGACTGGGTCAGGTAGTTCCACTACTCCGGCAGTGGCTGGAGCAGTCCTCAGAGGTTTTTCCCCAGATTTTGTGCTGGTAATGCATCAAGCTTCTTGCTTGCGGCAGCAGGTAGCGTTTGCAGATTCGTCGCCGCTCGGGGCTGCAGTAGGGCAAGCAGTCACAGAAAAGATTGGAGGTGTTTTCGTGAGAGCGCCTAAGAGGGCTTGGTCTCTGGAGGATCAGCCTCTTGATTCAGACTGGCCGGAAGAGGAAGACTTCGATTGGGAACCAGAATCCGGAATGGAAGAGCTAGAGGAAGGTGAGATTCAGGAGCCTGAGGATCTGGCGAGGATTATATGAGATTTTCGGAGAGAGGAGCTGACAGTTCTCATTACGGAGTCGCTTCAGGCGCTCAATCTTTCTTTGGTACAGCCAGCGGAGGAGGAGAGTCTAGAGGATCCTCTCATTCAGGCGGTTCGTAAGACTCAGGCTGTGTTTCCCATTCACCGGGTGGTTAAACAGATGATTCATGGGATTTGCCAGAGGCTGGTTTGCAGGGGGTTTAGTCTATGAATCAGCTTTACCCCTTGGCTGATCAGGAGAGAGAAATGTTTCGTTCTCCGCGTATAGATGCAGCAGTTTCAGTGGTCACAAAAAAGACTATCCCGGTGAAAGAGAGTGCGGCTTTGAAGGATGCGCAGGATAGGAAGGTGGATTCATTGTTGAAACAAGCTTTTGAGGTTAATGCGCTCTCGCTGCAAGCGTCTATTTGCGGGGCTTGGGTAGCAAGAGCTTGCCTTCGGTGGTCACAGCGCTTGCAGCAGGCGCAGGAGCGCTTATCGGATGTGACAAGGCTCAAGTCAGGTTCAGCTTGTCCATTATGATCTAATTAGAGCCTTAGCGAATAGTATGGCTTCCTTGGTAGCCACACGTTGTTATCTTTGGTTAAGAAATTGGGCGGCGGATGGTTCTCCCAAGTTGCGTCTTAGTAAACTTCCTTTTAAGGGGAAGTTGTTGTTTGGAGAGGATCTTGACAAGCTGGTCGAGGATTTGGGGGAATCAAAAGGCAGATCTTGCCGGAGGATAAGCCTAAGCAGGGTCGGGCTCGGTCAGTTTCGAGACTTCAGGCATTTTCGTACCTTCCGGTAGGGAGGTTTTCAAAGAGGAAGATTTCCATCGCGAGGTCAAGGATTTCGAGGGGCGGGCAGAGGATTTGCTAGTCCCTCGTCTACGGCGCTTAGAAAGCCCCAATGAAGCGAGGCGGGCCCGGGCAGGAATCCAGCCGGTAGGAGGTCGGCTTTGGGATTTTCTTCCTGCCTGGGTCCAGATAACTTCCGATCAGTGGGTGTTGGAGGTCATTCACGAAGGTTATGCTCTCGAATTTGCTCATCCGGTGGTAGACTCTTTTGTCCTCTCTCCTTGCAGAGGGCAAGAAAAGACATCAGCGGTACGGGAGACGTTGGTTCATCTTCTACAGTTGGGAGCAGTGGTGCCGGTCCGCGAGACCTCTATGGCGTCGGTCGATACTCTATTTATTTTGTGGTTCCAAAGAAAGACGGGGCCTTCCACCCAATTCTTGACCTCAAGGGGTTAAATCGCTGTCTGCGAGTACCTTTTTTTCGAATGGAAACCTTACGGTCCATGATAGTTACTGTTCGTCGGGGAGAATTTTTGACGTCGCTCGATCTTACCGAAGCGTCAGACCAGGTTATCAAAAGTTCCTACAGTTTGTGCTACCATGGGGGCATTTTCAGTTCCAAGCGTTGACCTTCGGACTAGCGACAGCTCCACACACCTTCACCAAAGTTATGGTGGTGGTGGTGGTGGTGGCGGTGGCCCTTCGAAAGGAGGGAATATTAGTTCATCCTTATCTCGACGACTGGTTGATACAGGCAAAATCCAAAGCCGAGAGTGTCCGAGTTACACGCAGAGTGATGCAGTTTCTTCAGTGTTTCGGTTAGGTAGTTAATGCGGCCAAGAGCCGCTTGGCTCCATCTCAGGTTCTGGAGTACTTGGGAGTGTGGTTCGACACTCGAGTGGGGGCAGTATTTCTGCCGGAGCTGCGAGCCCAGGCTCTTCGGCGCCTGGTGTGCAAGTTTGTGAAGACTCCAGCACTGTCGGCCTGGAACTACCTTCATGTTCTAGGGACAATGGCGTGATGCTGGAGGTCGTGCCATGGGCCAGAGCGCACATGCGTCCGTTACAGAGGCCTCTACCCCGTCGGTCGCACCAGAACGATTCTTTGTGCAAATGACTTCCCTGTCCATTGCGCAAATGACTTCCCTGTCCATTGCGGGTCTGGAAGGTTCTTCAATGGTGGCTTTGCCCGTGAAATTTCACAGCAGGCATGCCTCTCGAGTAGCCATAGTGGCTTCCGGTGTTAACAGATGCCAGTCTCGCAGGTTGGGGAGCTCATTGCGGGGATTTTTTCGCACAAGGAAGTTGGGCCGAACAGGAGGCCAAGTGGTTGATCAACCGCCTGGAGCTGTGAGCGGTGACTCTGGTGCTTCGGGCATTCGAAACCTCGGTGCGGGGTGAGTGCTATCGGACAATGCTGCGACAGTAGCGTACCTCCGTCGGCAAAGGGGCACGGGAAGCGCGGCTCTGGAAGAGGAGGTGGAAAGTTTGTTCGCTTGGGTAGAGCCTCGGCTTCAGGTGCTATCGGCGGTGCACATTGCAGGAATGGACAATGTGATGACGGATTTCCTCAGCAGAGTCCGGGTGGATGCTGGAGAATGGGAGCTTCATCCTGAGGTTTTTGCTCAGATTGTCATCAGGTGGGGACCTCCGGTTATGGATCTCATGGCGACCTTTTGGTCGGCCAAGGCGAATCGCTTTTACAGCAGGAGGCGAAAAAGGATGTTGGACGGTATAGATGCCTTGATGCAACGATGACCCATGCAAGGTCTTCTCTATGTCTTTCCCTCTTGGGCACACTCATAGGTCGAGTAGTTCAGAGCATCGAAGCTCATCAGTGGTGAGTAGTCTTAGTAGCACCAGATTGGCTGCGACGCCCGTGGTATGCCGATCTGGTATGTCTGCTCGACGGGGAGCCTTGGCGAATGCCCTTAATTTATTTAGTTATTTATATTCTCTTATATACCGTGCTATTCTGCATCAGTGCGGTTTACATTGAACAAACTGAAATTACATTGAACAGGGCATTATAACTTGGAGATAACAATTTTACAGGGAACAGAGTGGATCTTCTGATTCAAGGTCCTCTGCGAATGCCTCAGGTGGATCGGTTCTAGCTCACGCTTTGGCCATTGAAAGGGCTAGGTTAAAGAAGAAAGGTTATTCTGGTGCGGTGTCTGTCCATCCACAGTTTTGGTTCCTGTGGTGTTGTTTCTTGCAAGATGGTTTCGATAAGGGATTGGCAGCCAGTTCCTTAAGGGTTCAGCTGGCAGCTATTTCTTGTTATCAAGGAAAGATCCAGGAGTGTTGCCTTGGGGTCGCATGCCGATGTGATACGTTTTTTGAAAGTTGTATCCCGTTTGCGACCTTCTCGCAGAATAGTTTCTCCTCCGTGGGATCTCAACTTGGTTCTAGGAGCATTGACAAGGGAACCTTTTGAACCTTTGCATCTGACTTCTCTAAAGGATTTAACTTTAAAGACAGTAGTTTTGGTAGCCATTTGTTCTGCATGTCGAATTTCGGAATTGCAGGCGTTGTCCTGTCGAGTACCGTTTCTGTCCTTTTCTAGGGAAAAGGTGGTATTGCAGCCCGTTCCATCTTTTCTGCCAAAGGTGGTTTCACCATTTCATATGAATCAATCTGTCTCTTTGCCAGTATTGGGTGTTTCGGGGGAGGACACGTTGGACCGTAGTTTGCGGCTGTTGGACATAAAGAGGGTCCTACGGCGATACTTGAAGGTCTCGGAGTCCTTCAGCAAGTCTGAACGTTTATTCGTGCTCTTTGGGGGGTCCGCGTAAAGTGGAAGCGGCAGCCAAAGCTTCAATTTCCAGATGGGTTTGAGAAGCCATAGCGTCAGCGTATATTTTACAAGGTCGTCGGGTGCCCGTGGGGCTGCAGGCTCATTCTACTAGAGCGCAAGCGGCTTCATGGGCATAACGTAGTTTGGTTCCGCCGGTGGAAATTTTCAGGGCAGCCACTTGGTCTTCTCTGCATACCTCCAGTAAACACAAACGCCTAGATGTTCAGGCGGCGAAGGATGCCTGTTTCGGGTCTGCGTTTTTGCGGTCCGGGTGGACAGGTCCCTCCCAATAATTACTGCTTTGTTACATCCCAGAGGTTAGGGACTGAACTGGAGGGACGATAAGGAAAGAGAAATTAGACTTGCCTGCTTATTGTTCCTTGAGGAACTCCAGTTCCGTCCCGATTCCCGCCCAGGGATTTGCCAGATTCCACAAGTGCGAGTTATTATGGGGGGGGACGGGACGATAACGGCGTTATGGTGAATGGATTCCAGAAAGTATTGAACTCTTTTTGGTATTCTGTATTCTTTCTGCTCTCTCTTCTCTGTGCTATTTTCTTCAAAGGGGGGAGAGAGGGAGTTATCTTCTTATTTAATGGGGATTTAGTGTAGTTGTTAAAAGTTAAATGGTTTTAGTTAATACTATAGCTACTTATTTGTTGCTCCTTTGAGTCTGATTTGTCAGTAGGTCACTGGGGGCTGGTAGGAGAGACAGCAGCATATATCCAGTGATGTCACGATTCTGACATGCCCAGTCTCCATGCTGCCGGAGGAGGTGCACTACCCAGAGGTGAGGGACTGAACTGGAGTTCCTCAAGGAACAACAATGAGCAAGTAAGTCTAATTTCTCTTTTCTCTCTCTGCCTCTTTCACTGAATCTCCCTACAGAAGGCCATTGATCTGGTAACGAAAGCCACGGAGGAAGACAAAGCCAAGAATTATGAGGAAGCTCTGAGGCTGTATCAGCATGCGGTGGAGTATTTCCTGCATGCCATTAAATGTGAGTTTTCGGGGTTCAGTGCGGGGCACACACAGGCTCTAGGAAATGAAGTAATGAGCCAAACCGATAATTCATCCACCTCCCTCCCTCCCTCTAGGCCAGACAGATGGGTTGTGTTCATCCACCAGCAGCTGGAGACTGATTATGCAAATCTTTAGTGATGTCGCCTCATAATAGCTGAGGACCTTCCTTCACTATTTCAGTCTCCAGCAGCTGGTGGACATCCATACAGTTCTCTGTCTGGGCTGTTTGACATTTTTTTGTCCCCAGGTGATAAGGTTTCATTCCATTTGGGGGAATGCATGTCTAACTGATAAATAAAGTACAACTTAAAAAAAAAATGTTTTGGCAGTCTTGTCTGGAGCCCTTGAGTGGATGGAGGAGCTCTCCGAGAGCACAGTTCGTTCGGCGGCGGCAGTCCCGTCGAGGGACCAGGGATCCTTGCTGCCTGTCTGCCTTCCACAGTGAATATTAGGGGTTTTTGCTTTGATTTGTGTTGGGTTTCCCTGGACTTTGAGGTTTGTCTTGGTGTGGAGCTTAGCAGTCGCATCATGCATCTTGAGGCTCACGCAGGGATGTTGGAAGCCAGAGCCTGAGATGCTCCTGGAGTCGGGAAATGCAAAGAGCATGCCATCTACAAAGCTGACATGCACCACAGCTTCCCCTTGCTGAACGGCTGCTGTAAAGTTTGTGAAAAAGAGATCTGGAAGCTTGAAGATAGATGGAGGGGGCCGAGCCTGTGATCAGGGGGTCTCAGGACTTGCTAGCGGAGCATGAGCGAATTGCAGGTTCTTCCCCGCTGCAGCAGGAAAGCTCCCACGCTTCTCACGTGCCCATTTTGTCCCCCAACATCAGTCCTGCCACGGCTGTCTCAAGCGGGGAAGAGGCAGCGCTGCTAGTGGGGGAGACGGGAGAGAGCCCTGAATTTATCCTTTTATTGAATAGAGCCTACCGAATAGAGAAGGGACAGGGTCTAGAGAAGGCCCTGGCATCTGCAAAGGCATCGGGCTCTAAGCAAGGCTTGCAGTCTTAAGGAGAGCAGGGTCCTGTCAAGCGGTTGAGGCTGACAGAGGGGTGCAACGGCATACAGCATCCTCTCAAATGCTTCGGGGCGTGCGGAAGATCCCGGTGAGAAGTCCTTCTGCCCCGGAGGAGGATGCTGAGGCCCTCTGTCTAGAAGAGGGAGAACTTTCTCCTGGAGAGGACTCTGCCATAATCTGATTATTTCAAAAGGAAGAGCTTCTGGCTGTCATTTCCCAATCTTTAGCTCCCTTAAACTTTCCCTTTCAGGTGGTGGAGGAGGAGGTGTCCCTTGAGGACCCTCTGTTGCAGGGCATGCGCACACCGCAGAACTCCACCGGTCTACAAGACCATCGTGCAGATGATTAAGGCTGAGTGGGAACTGCCAGAAGTGGGCTTGAGGGGAGGATGGGTGATGGCTTGTAAGACCCCATCCCGCTGGTAGAGAAGGAGCTTTTTAAGACCCAGAGGTCACAGTGGTGACTAAAAAGACGGACATTCCTGTGGAGGGTGGCGCTACCTTGAAGGCCTATGAAAAGGGACTGCTACAGCTGGAAATAGTTCTGCACTTGTATTTATCTTCTGGAATACACTCTAAATCTTAGGAGGGAAAGGGAATTCTTTGCATTAAAGCTGATAAATCTGTGTATTTTAGAATTCAGTGTTTTTGCTGAGTCAGTCAGGTCTTAGTACCACCAGAGAGCTTTTCATTTAAATCAAATCCGAGTATATCTTGGCATAGAAAGTAACATAGAGTAAATGGTCTCTGAAATAAGGTCAGGGCACTGTGTAGCAAGCCAGCTTTAATTAAGCCTTCTTTCCTTCCCTCCCCCCCCCCCCCCCCGGGATAATCTTAACTTTATAAGCTCTTAAACCTGTTAAAGGGAAGGAGGTGCCCATATTCACTTTCATATGTGGCTGGTTATCCTCATCAAAAATACATTAATTAAGGACCTGAGATTAATTAATCTTGAGGTGAACAAAGTCCATTAAACGTATTAGGTATAGTTGCATTAGTATAAGTATCCTCAACAAACCTAAGTAAACAAACAATTTTAAATACCTAAACAAAACCTTGCAACTAAGATGCAGACAGCAGTCCAGTAGCAAGATGGGGACTTTCCAGTCTTTTGCATTGTCACATGTATGATTTTCTCCCAGTTGGTGAGGGGTCTTAAGTGTGCACTAGGTTCAAGGAGCTCTTTGCTCTTAGGGAACGAGTTCGAGACTAGAGTAGTAGACTTGGAGGACATAAGGAAGACAGAGAGGTATACAGGCTATTCTTACAGGGACATAGTACTTAAGTCCCACCTCCAGTCTGGCAGCCTCTCTTACTATGGAGAGGAGAGAGGTCAAAGGACAGGAGAGCATTACCCTAGTGTGACAGGAAGTGATCGTGCACCTAGGACCTGCCCTCTAGGTGATGTAAAACACTCTTGCAGCATGTGCCCATGAGGGCAGCTATTATAGTTGTTGATTCGATTATTAGGCATGTGGGTGGCTGGTGGACGTGAGGATCGCCTGGTAACATGCCTGCCTGGTTCGAAGATTTTCGCCATCTAGACAAGGTTTTAGATAGCAATGGGGAGGAGTTGACTATATTGGTTCTGGAGACCAAATGTTGGCTTTCAGATAGGAAGCTGAAATCCAGAATTTCCAGGGTAACATTCTCAGAAATGCTTCCCGTTCCACGCGCAGGACCCAAAAGGGAGGCAGAGCTCCAGAGTCTCAATGCGTGGATGAGTCTATGGTGCAAGGAAGAGAGTTTTGGATTTGTTAGGAATTGGGCAACATTCTGGGGAAAGGGAGGGGCTTTTCCGAAGGGATGGGCTCCACCTTAACCGGGATGAACCTGGCTGCTGGCATTAATCTTTAAAAAGGAGCTATCTAGTTTAAAAACTGCTCTAATGGGGGAAAGCTGACAGTTGCCCAAGAGCTCATGGTTCAGAATGATGTATCCTTGAAGGATACTAGCAAAAGATTGAAGTTGAGGCATATCGACAGAGCGGTTCCAATAAAGAGAAAAGTAACCCAAATACCCTTAAGTACAGTGCAGACAGAGCTTAAAGATTCCAAATTACCTCTGCCTGCCAATAACCAGATTAATATGAATAAAATACAACCTCTAAAATGCTTGAATGCAAATGCTAGAAGTCTGAAAAATAAGATGGGAGAGTTAGAATATATAGCACTAAATGAGAGGTTAGATATGATTGGTATCTATGTGGAGCATTTCTTCTTGTCTCCTGTATTCCTTTAACTATCACTGTATCTCTTATTCTGTCCTATCTAATTAATGGCGTTCTTTTCATATTTTCTGTAACTTTTCTGTAATATTGTAAACCGCTCTGATGCTTTGGCTTGAGCGGTATATCAAATGTAATAAACATAAACATATCTCAGAGATTTGGTGGAAAGAGAACAACCAGTGGGACACTGTGATACCTGGGTACAAATTCTATTGCAATAAGAGTAGATCAAATTGGTGTAGAGGTTGTACTCTGTTAGAGAGGGAATTGAGTCACACAGAATTAAAGTTTTGCAGGAAACAAAATACAGTGTAGAATCTCTGTGGATTGAAATTCCATGTAGAGAGGGGAAGGCAATGGCAGTGGGGGTGTACTACCGACCGCCTGGCCGGAATGAACAAATGGATGATGAAATGCCCAAAGAAATCAGGAAAGCTAAAAAAAAAAGTTACAACACAGTAATAATGGGTGATTTCAATTACCCTGGTATTGACTGGGTCAGTGTCCCGGCAGGATATGCTAGGGAGATAAAGTTTCTAGATGAAATAAATGATTGCTGCTTGGAGCAGCTGGTTCATGAACAGACAAGAGGGGAAGCCATTTTGGACCTAGCCTTAGTGGAATGCAGGATTTGGTGCAAGTGATAAGGGTGTTTGGGAAATTTGGCAATAGTGATCATAGCATGATTGCATTTGATTTAATAAATGGAGGAAGGATGGCAAGAAAATCCTCAGTACTACCTTTTAATTTTCAAATGGGAGACTATAATAAAATGAGGAAAATAGTTAAGAAAAAACTAAAAGGAGCAGCAGCAAAGGTTAAAGATTTACATCAAGCATAGGTGGTGGTTAAAAATACCATCTTGGAAGCCCAGACCAGCTGTATTCCACGCTTTAAGAAAAGTGGAAGGAAGTCCACAAAACTGCCAGTATGGTTTAAAGGTGAGGTCAGAGAGGCTGTTGCCAAAAAAGCATCTTTCAAGAAATGGTAAAAGGAGCCAAATGATGAAAACTGGAAACATAAGCACTGGCAAGTTAGATGCAAGGCATTGATAAGGCAGGCAAAAAGAGAATTTGAAAAAAAGCTTGCTGTGGAAGCAAAAACACACAATAAGAACTTTTTCAAGTACATTTGTAGTTAAAAAAACAAAACAAACAAAAAAAAAAACCAACCCGTGAGAAAGTCAGTTGGACCATTAGATGATAGAGGGGTTTAATATAAGGGGCACTAAGAGGGGACAAGGCCATAGCGAAGAGACCAAATGAATTCTTTGATTCGGTCTTTATTGAAGATGATGTAGGGAAGTTACCCATGACTGAAATGGTATTTAAAGATGATGCCGCAGAAGAATTGAAAGAAATATCGATAACATTGGGAAGATGTATTACAACTGTTTGATAAACTGAAGAGTAGCAAATCATCTGGACAGGATGGTATACATCCAAGGGCGTTGAAAGAACAAATATGAGATTGCAGACCTACTATTTGTAATCTGTGAACTATCATTAAAATCATCTGTAATACCTGAAGATTGGAGGATGGCCAGTGTAACACCAATTTTTAAAAAGGATTCCAGGAGTGATCCGGGAAACTACAGACCGGTGAGCCTGACGTCAGTACTGACCAAATTGGTAAAAATCATTATAAATAATAAAACTACTGAACATTTTATTTATTTATTTATTTATTTATTTTATTTAAACATTTCTTACATACTGCCTTTCATGATATCAAGGCGGTATACATTGAACAAACTGAAATTACATTGAACAGGGCATTATAACTTGGAGATAACTATTTTTCAGGGAACATGGGCAATGGAGGGTTAAGTGGCTTGCCCAAGACCACAAGGAGCACCTGTGGGACTAGACTAGAAACCCCAGTCCTTCCGGCCCAAGGTTGCTGTCCTTTGATTTGAACCCCTGACCTTCTGGCCTGAGGTAACTTGCCCCAACCACTAGGCCACTCCTCCCTCCATGTAGATAGTCATGGTTTAATGGGAGAAAGCCAACGTGTATTTAGCCAAATTAAGGGTCTTGTCTTACTAATCTGTTATTTCTTTGAAGGTGTGGATAAATGGGTAGACAAAGGTGAGCCTGTTTGTTACAGAGGCCAATTCTGTTCGGGACACGATATGCACCCAGTTCTTTTCCTGTGGGAGAAGAATCAGGGCATAAGGCCTGGACGTGCCCCGATTCCGGCCCGCCAGATTTCCAGATGTTTCCCCGGCTAGCCCAGCCAGGCTCCTGCATGGAGCCGTGGCGTCTGTCACCATTGCACGGAAGCTCCATGCAAGAGCTCCGATGGGCTGCGGTTTTTAAAATTGTCATCTTTCCTCTGCCCAACCCCCGATTGGCCCTTTCGATGCTGTGATCGGGCTGTGGGGAGTCCCCTGCCCATCTCACCTTTTTGCGGAGGGGGGGGGGGCGTCCTTTGGGGCTCATCCACTGGTGACCAGGAGGACTTATTCCACCTCTGGGGTGGATTAAGTCCCCCGTCTAAATCCACATGCTCAGTCATACAGGGCCATCATCGGAATAGGCCCAGTACGTATGGGGCAGGGGTCACGCCGCCGGCCTGCCCACATTCTGAGTTTCTCACACATCTCGGCTGTATGTGCTGGGAACTCAGGATAGGGAACTAGCCCCAGCCATTTAGCGGGGATGTAAGTCTGGTTTGGACATATATTCCAGCTAAAAGGGTCTCAATAACCACCATAGTATATCTGGATTTTCAGAAAGCCTTTGACAAGGTCCCTCATGAGAGACTCTTGGCAAAATTAAAAAGTCATGAGAGGACTTCTGGTTTGGCGATGAGCGGGGTCGGACATGGCTGACTCGGCTCTGGGCTTCGATTTCCCCCCCCCCCAAAGAGATTGTGGAAAAGACTGATAAATACTCCTTAGCAAAATTATAATCTTTTGGAGCCTACCAGAGATCTAAAGGCTCAAAATATACAGCCGTGGAGCAGGCAGATGGCGGCAAAAACGCCTCGGAGGGAGAAGCTGCGAGGAGCAGACACCAAGATGACAGACCAGGCGGTATCAACCAGGACTGCAATGTTGGTGGAGAATGTTACAGATGCGATGGTGAGAGCCTTAAGCTATCTATTTCAGGGCCTAACCACTAAACTGGACCTGCTGGCAGCATCGGTGGCAGACTTTACAGGTCGAGTGCACCACCTGGAGCAAAAAGTGTCTGGTTTAGAGGATGGTGGTGTAGCCTTGGAGCAGCGTCTTAAGGCTCTGGAGGATTTGGTGCATAAACAGGAGCAAAAGATCAATGACTTGGAAAATCGTGGTAGGAGATAAAACCTCCCTCTAATTGGATTACCAGAGTCGGCGGGAGAAGGAGAACTGCGAGGATTCCTAGAAACATGGCTCCCCCTGGGCCTTCACCTCCCTGCACTCACAGGAAAAGTACAGATAGAGCGAGTGCACCGGATTGGCATTCGGAGTGTAGGTGAGGCCAGACCCAGGCCGGTGATCATGCGGTTTCTGAGTTTCCTGCAAAAAGTGACCGTGCTCAGAGCAGCACGCAACCAGCAAAATGTTGAGTACAAAGGCGATAAAATATTAATTTTTCAAGACTTCTCCTCGGCAGTAGCCCTCAGGAGGAAACCCTTTGCGGACATATGTAGTACACTGGCACATAAGGGCATATGATTCTCCTTGGTATATCCTGTGAAACTGAGTGAATATTCAGGGACAGCAACGGACTTTTACTTCGCCGGAAGAATACAGTTGTGGACTCGTGACCAGGAGTAGTGGACTTTGGACACTGTGACTTCTGGGGCTGCAAACCACGATGGGGACTTGCGATATCGGGCTTCCGGCATGGATACCAGCCCTACATGTAAAGACTTTGGCGTACTTGGTCAGTTAGTGTTTCAAACGGTAATATACGGTGGACTGTAGTTAATATATGCGATATTGTATACACGGGTTCGGGGAATCACTGGAGTGATCTAAATCTTAGTAAGTAACGTGGCATATGAGGGAGACTCCTGTAATTGTCCAGACAGGCTTTGGCCAGAGTACACCATGCTGTGAGTTCATGGCTGTGTATAGAACCCGCTGTTCAGTCTTTTAGTGCTCGCTCATCAGAGGTGGGATCTGGATTTGCAAAGCCTTGATCTGCTGGAATGACTGTTCACTTGTAATTGAAATTTGTGACAACTTCTGCTAATGTTGGGGGATAGCATAAGGTTGGTTTATTGACCGGCTACACTAGGGGAGGGAGAAAGGACTGGTCCTTCTAGGGTGCGGGGGGGGGGGAGTTCAGAGAAGAGCTGGTAATTGAAGGGGGGGTGTTGGGACGACAATGAGGGGTGGCGAAGTAGATGGGATGGATTGCAACTCATGTTTATAGATTTGGAGGTAGTGAAGAAGGGAGGAATCTCTGATGGATTGGATATGAATTTAATGGGGGGGGCATCATGGGCCTGGATGTCATATCCCGGAAGGCCCGAGATGAGAAGGGCAGGTTTGGGAAGACAGCGGGATGTGGAGGGGTGGCCGCGAGGGAGTGGTAAGATTTATAGGGCAAGGGAACAGATAGTGGGATCTAGGCACAAGGGAGGGGGAAGGTAGCCAGGCTACATAGATATCTTGCTTAATAAAATCTCAGTCACGCTGCTTTCGAGGAAAGTTCAAGAGGAGGGTAAGCGCATGTGCCCATTCCTATCCGCTCCGACTACCACAGGTTTCTACTGTTTCGACATCCATGGGACACTTTCTGGGTGATGCTCTTTGGGTTGGTGACAGCATCCAGAATGTTCACCAAGGTGATGGTGATGGCAGCCGTGGCCCTCAGAAAACAGGGCGTTCTTGTCCACCCATATCTGGACGATTGACTCATTTGGGCAAAGTCTAGAGAAGAGAGCCAGGAGATGACTCAGAAGGTAATATTGTTCCTGCAGTGCCTAGGAAGGGTCATCAACTCAGCCAAAAGCAAATTGACTCTGTCCCAACAGCTGGTGTACCTGAGGGCACGGTTCGACACAGAGAACGGTCTGGTAGCGTTACCGGTGGAGCAGATAGACAAGCTGCAGAAGCTTCTATGGCAGCTTTTGTGGATATCGGCATTGGTGGCCTGGCATTACCTGGGCCAGAGCACACATGAGACCACTGCAGAGAGCGCTTCTCTCGAGATGGTCACCTCGACTCCCCCTTGTCCTGCAGGCTTCAGTGTCTGAGGGACACCACAATCGAATTACGGTGGTGACTGAGCAGGAAAAATCAGAGCAGAGGAGTGCCATTGCACACGCCAGACTGGGTGGTGGTCACTATTGATGCCATTCTGTATGGTTGGGAAGCACATTGTCAAGCTCAGGTGGCTCAGGGACAGTTAGTCAACAGAGGAGAACACCTGATTCATCAATCCTCTGGAAATCAGGGCGGTATGGTTGGCGCTACAATAATTCATGGTCCTGATGGAAGGAAGAACATACCAAGTTGCGCCGATTCTGCAGTGGGCTGACCAGCACCTGATTGCGCTATCGGTAGCTCATGTTGCCAGCAAAGACAATGTGCAAGCGGGTTACCTGAGCAGACATTGGTTGGATCCTGCGGAATGGTCCTTGGAGAACTCTGTGTTTGCCAGCATAGTGCAGCACTGGGATCAGCCGGTGATAGACCTCATGGCTTCTACAGGCAATGCCAAGGCCAGGTTTTTTTTACAGTCGGTAGAAAGAGCGAATGTCAGAGGGGCTAGAAGCCCTGGCACAACCCTGGCCTCGGGAGGGACTCCTGTAAGTCTTCCCCTTGTGGGTTTTGATAGGTCAGCTCCTGCACAGAATAATGCAACACAATGGTTGGGTGATACTGGTAGCCCCAGAATGGACACGGAGACCCTAGTAAGCGGACTGGAACGGCATGACCTTCTCTCTCAGGGGCCCAGTACTAATGCCTCAGGTGGGTCGATTCTTGCTTACTGCCTGGCTCTTGGGTGGGCGCAGTTGACAATGCATGGTTATGCACCCAGTGTGATTGCCACCCTCTTGAAGGCCCAGAAGAGGTCTGGCTCTTTGTCCTATATCCAGATTTGGCAAGTGTTTGAGGACTGGTGTGTGAACTGTGGCACTTGACCACTGGGGGTGTCAGCAGTGGACGGCATAGCGCTCTTTTACAGGCAGGGCTCGAATAAGGCCTAGCCTTGAATTCCTTGAATGTACAGGTTGCAGCTTTGTCCTGCTAACAGGGCAAGGAGCAAGGGGCTGTGTTGGCAGGCCATCCAGATGTCATGCTGTCAGGAAACAGGTTCAGAGAATGAGTATTGAGGGCAGGCTCGCGGGTCCCTTCCATCTGTATATACTACTGTGGTACATCCCATCTGTCTGGACTGGACTGGAGGGATGTGGATGAAGGTGAAATTAGACCTTACCTGCTAATTTTCTTTCATGGAGTCCCTCCAGTCCAGAACCCGCTCAGATCTGTCTCAGAGGAGTAGACAAATGGAGTTTATGGAACAAAGTGGAAGAGGTCAGTTTCTGTTGGTTCCAAAGGGTTTGTTGTGTAGTCTTTCCTCTCTACTGTGAGGGGGTGTTTGTTTTGTCATTAGAATACTGAAGGGAGGAGAAGGTACTCGGCTATTATGGGGTGACATCACTAAAGATTTGCATAATCAGTCTCCAGCTGCTGGTGGACAGACATAACCCTTCTGTCTGGGCTGGACTGGAAGGACTCCATGAAAGAAAATTAGCAGGTGAGGTCTAATTTCACCTTACAGTACAACTTTGGGCTTCCTCTGCCCACTTTTCCAGATGGCCTCTGAACGCATGCATGTGCATCTTCCCTGCTCCCCACCCCCCCACCCCCAAACACACATACACAAGAAGCTTTCACCTGTGCGCTTGATGTGGGGCAGGGTGATGGTGCAGGCCTCTCCTCACACTCTGCTTCTAAATGCAGATGAGGCTCACAGTGACAAAGCAAAGGAGAGTATTCGTGCAAAGTGCATGCAGTATCTGGACCGTGCTGAGAAGCTGAAGGATTATTTAAAGACTAAAGACAAGCAAAGCAAGAAGCCAGTGAAAGAGGCTCAGAATGACAAGGGGTAAGGATTGCGGGAAATGATTGGTGAGGGGGGGATGCTGGGGGACATGGAGAATATGCTGGGTTCACTATGGATGTCCAGGAGGGTTTAAGACGTCTGACTGCTTCAGAAGCAGCCCTTCACCTGGCCTTTCATTCCCTGGGTACTGGTGTCTGTAAGAGGCCCTCTTCTCAGATGTAGGGACCTACAAGGGCTCTGTTTTTTTGGTTGCTTTCTTCCTGAGCAATGAGGGATATAGAGTACATTCTGAGCAGCTCTATTTACACCTGAGAAATTTAGGAACTTCTTGACAGAATCTTAACCTTACCTTACAAGCCTGTGAGGGTAGTTCTTCCACTTTCTCAAGGCCTGGGAACTCTTGATGAATCCTGCTTTCCCTGTTCAGTATAGAACGTCTGGCCTTTGTTCTCCAGCCTCTGAGATCTTGTGTTTTGTTATGCAGAAGTGACAGCGACAGTGAAGGAGAGAACCCGGAACGAAAAAAGCTTCAGGAACAGTTAATGGGTGAGCAGTGAGGATACTATTCATATGTGTTAACAGAGAACAGAATGGTGCAACTCGCATGTATGCAAGACAACGGAGAACATGACACTGTATAGCAGTGCATGTTGTGTATCGCTCAGGATCTTCTCTCGGTTAAACCATGTTGCCTGGCGTGCAGTATATACTCATCTCATTACAATGTGCTATGGTATTTCCTTAGTATTGTTTCCAAAGTTTTGCCCATGATTGAACGGGTCTATAGTTTCTTGCTGCCCTTGGGTATCAGGATCACATCATTGGCTCTCTTCCAGCCCTCAGCAACTCCCCGGTCTTTGTGCAGATGTTGAATACAGCTGTGAGGAGGTTATGTAGTATATTTTGTGGTGCACGTCATTGACTCTCTTCCTGCTCTCAGCAACTTCCTGGTCTTTGTGCAGATGTTGAATACAGCTGTGAGGAGGTTATGTAGTATATTTTGTGGTGCACATCATTGACTCTCTTCCAGCCCTCAGCAAGAAACAGTTCTTTGTGCAGATGTTGAATGGAGCTGTGAGGAGGTTGTTTAGTATATTTTATGGTGCGCATCATTGGCTCTCTTCCAGCCCTTAGCAACTCCCTGGTCTTTGTGCAGATGTTGAATAGAGCTGTGAGGAGGTTGTTTAGTATATTTTGTGGTGCACGTGATTGGGTGCCGAGGCATTGTCCACTCTTATTTGTATAAATGCTTCAGGGATCACCTCTGGTTTGGTTTGCAGTCATTTCACATTTATTAGTGGTGGTTGATATCTTAGCTTCGTTGCTTCCTATTCTTCTGTAAACATGGAGATTTCTGCCTTTGACTTTCCTCCTTCTTGCAAATCCCAGTAATAGGCTTGTTGCTGAAGCTGTTTTTTGTCCCAGGTGCCATTGTGATGGAGAAGCCCGATGTGCGGTGGAATGACGTGGCAGGGCTGGAGGGGGCTAAAGAAGCATTAAAAGAAGCCGTCATCCTGCCCATCAAGTTCCCACATTTATTTACAGGTGAGAATTCCTGGGGGGTGGGGGGAATCCTCACTGTTAATGGTCTCGCATGCTGTATGTTGCTGCCTTTGAATTTTTAATCTACGCCCTCTTCCTGCCTGTCTTATGTTCCCTGGTTCCTTCCGTGTTTTCTATTTCTGCCTTTCACATACACGCTTTACCTTTTTCCATATCTTTTCTCTTGGGCTCCTCGTTCTTTCTACCTTTTATCTCTCAGGCCCCGACTTCTCCTCCCTTCTCTTAATCTCATTGTCACTGAATGTGTGGAGATACACATGGAAGGCGTTTGCAGCCCTGTGAAAGAGAGGAAACGAGGCTAACTGCTTGCTATGTGCTGTAGGTAAACGTACCCCCTGGCGTGGGATTCTGCTCTTCGGGCCCCCTGGTACAGGGAAGTCCTACTTAGCCAAGGCTGTAGCAACAGAGGCTAACAACTCAACCTTCTTCTCGGTCTCATCCTCTGATCTGATGTCCAAGTGGCTGGGAGAGAGTGAGAAGTAAGTGGAAAAGGAAACGTTTCACTGGAGAAAAGAAGCAACCTGTAGGATAGGCGAGAGTTGAGTGTGTGCCCTGAGATGGTGGGAGGTGCACAAAGAAACATTCCCAAGGCTATGGGCTGTAAGATTGTGGTTAGAGTAAGTGTGAGGTGTTAGCAGAGATGGATGGTTGACATTGCAGTTTGAGTGTGATATGACAGGTGGAGAGTGTGGTGCTTGGCGAGGCTAAATGGTTGTGGCTGGATTGAGGAATTTGTATTGGAAAGTGGGAGACGGTTGATATATTGATTGACTGGATGAGAAGTATTTCTGAAGTGGGAGGTATTGTGAATGTGGAATTTTGATTTTGCTGGGTGTAGGTTACACTGTTTATCAGTTGGAATGGCTTTAGGTAACATATGTGTTGGAATAACTCAATCTCGTGATCCACAGGCTGGTAAAGAATCTCTTTGAGCTGGCGAGGCAGCACAAACCTTCTATCATCTTCATAGATGAGGTGGATTCACTTTGTGGCTCCCGAAACGAGAATGAGAGTGAAGCTGCGCGCAGGATCAAAACAGAGTTCTTGGTTCAGATGCAAGGTATCTTCTGTCCTCTGCTTTCTCACTGCTCCCAGGCTTACAGTTGCACCCTTGGTCTGTATTTAATTTCTGAGCTTCTTGTGTCCTCCTACATTCATCAGGCAAAGCCTTTTGCTGATCTAGCGCTGTCTGTCAGAGTGGCACATGCAGGCTGTAGATGTGCTGTCATTCACACACTGAGTGTTTTCCATCTGCACTGCGGTTAGTATGACTGGAAGGTCGTCGGTCGCTGCATATCCACACCTATGATGCAAAGATGAATGTGTGCTTGGTTGGCCCAGAGCAGCTAACGAGCTTCAAAGCATTTATTTTTTATTTATTTAACAGTTTCTTCTATACCGCCCCTTCCAGAGATCAGGGGCGGTTTACATTAAACAAAAATTAGTATATTTCTGTATACTTTACATGGAACAATATTTTAACTATATACATGTTTAGTTACATATAACATATTTTTGAAACTATGTACAGGTTATAAAACATGTAACATAACATAGTTAATTACCAGTAGTTATTTACAATACATTTCTGTATTCAGACGTGTCAGTTGCTGATTCTTGTGTGTGAGCGGTGCTTCTGAGTGTACGCTCATGTTGTCATCAGCACTGGTAGCCTCTGTGGAGAAGCAGAGAGTTACCAGAGGAAGAACATGTCAGACAATTTTTGTTTCTTGAACTCTTTATTGGCCACATATAAAAACAGTGATGGAATTCACAAAGGAGTGGGATATACAAAGAGGGATCCCTAAATGGCAAGAGGATGGAAAGCAAGCATCGAGCACTTCAGCTTAAACTAGCACTGAAATCACTTTTTGCACTCAGGAAGACATGCCGCCCAGATATAGGCAAAGGCATTGCTGCTGTGGCACCACCACACAGGCCTGCTGCATATATCTGCTTACGCTGCCAGCTACAGGAAGAGTCGCTCTGCGGGGGGACGGGGGACCTCTGCAGGTCCTGCACTCAGCTTTCCAGAGGTGCTGATTGGTCCTGGGAGTGAGAGGGGAAGGGCTGCTCCTGTGCCCGTGATATTTAGCATATGAAAGGGACTCCCCCCTCCAGCACCTCATACACTTGCACCAATCAGTTTGGGGGGGGGCTCTCCCTCCCTCCCTCCTGCTCTCCTGATGCTTATAGGTGATCACAATTTTAAACCCAGGCCTGAAGACGTGGGGTGGGGGAGACCTGCACAGAGCAGCAGTGATGAGGGTAATTATCTTACTAGCAGTCTAGATGCCTCTTTACTGTCTCTATGAAACAGTTACATTGAACAGAGAATGTGTGTGCGGTTTAAAAGTCTGAAAACTGGGGAAATACCAAATGAACTAGTACTACTTATCATTTGTATAGCGCTACAAGGCGTGCGCAGCACAGACACATGTAAGAGATGGTCCCTGCTCGCAGCCAATAGTCCCATCACATTTAATATCTCTCAGATCATTCCGATTACTTTCTTTGATCTGAAAGTTAGATTGCAAATAGTGCTGCGTGTGATGTACAACTGCAAATAGTGGCGCGTGTGATAAACGACTGCAAATAGTGGCGCGTGTGATAAACGACTGCAAATAGTGGCGTGTGTGATGTACAACTGCAAATAGTGCCGCGTGTGATAAACGACTGCAAATAGTGGCGTGTGTGATATACAACTGCAAATAGTGGCGCGTGTGATAAACGACTGCAAATAGTGGCGCGTGTGATAAACGACTGCAAATAGTGGCGTGTGTGATGTACAACTGCAAATAGTGCCGCGTGTGATAAACAACTGCAAATAGTGGCGTGTGTGATGTACAACTGCAAATAGTGGCGTGTGATGTACAACTGCAAATAGTGGCGCGTGTGATAAACGACTGCAAATAGTGGCGCGTGTGATAAACTGCAAATAGTGTCGCGTGTGATAAACGACTGCAAATAGTGGCGCGTATGATAAACGACTGCAAATAGTGGCGCGTGTGATAAACTGCAAATAGTGGCGCGTGTGATAAACTGCAAATAGTGTCGCGTGTGATAAACGACTGCAAATAGTGTCGCGTGTGATAAACGACTGCAAATAGTGGCGCGTGTGATAAACTGCAAATAGTGGCGCGTGTGATAAACGACTGCAAATAGTGGCGCGTGTGATAAACGACTGCAAATAGTGGCGCGTGTGATAAACGACTGCAAATAGTGGCGCGTGTGATAAACGACTGCAAATAGTGGCGCGTGTGATAAACGACTGCAAATAGTGGTGCGTGTGATAAACGACTGCAAATAGTGGCGCGTGTGATAAACTGCAAATAGTGCCGCGTGTGATAAACGACTGCAAATAGTGGCGCGTGTGATAAACTGCAAATAGTGCCGCGTGTGATAAACGACTGCAAATAGTGGCGCGTGTGATAAACTGCAAATAGTGGCGCGTGTGATGTACGACTGCAAATAGTGTCGCGTGTGATAAACGACTGCAAATAGTGCTGCGTGTGATAAACGACTGCAAATAGTGCTGCGTGTGATAAACGACTGCAAATAGTGCTGCGTGTGATAAACGACTGCAAATAGTGGCGCGTGTGATAAACGACTGCAAATAGTGGCGCGTGTGATAAACGACTGCAAATAGTGCCGCGTGTGATAAACGACTGCAAATAGTGCCGCGTGTGATAAACGACTGCAAATAGTGCCGCGTGTGATAAACGACTGCAAATAGTGGTGCGTGTGATAAACGACTGCAAATAGTGGTGCGTGTGATAAACGACTGCAAATAGTGCTGCGTGTGATAGACTGCAAATAGTGGTGCGTGTGATAAACGACTGCAAATAGTGGTGCGTGTGATAAACGACTGCAAATAGTGCTGCGTGTGATAAACGACTGCAAATAGTGGTGCGTGTGATAAACGACTGCAAATAGTGGTGCGTGTGATAAACGACTGCAAATAGTGGTGCGTGTGATAAACGACTGCAAATAGTGGTGCGTGTGTGATGTACGACTGCAAATAGTGGCGTGTGTGATGTACGACTGCAAATAGTGGTGCGTGTGATAAACTGCAAATAGTGGCGCGTGTGATAAACTGCAAATAGTGGCGCTTGTGATAAACGACTGCAAATAGTGGTGCGTGTGATAAACTGCAAATAGTGGCGCGTGTGATAAACGACTGCAAATAGTGGCGCGTATGATAAACGACTGCAAATAGTGGCGCGTGTGATAAACGACTGCAAATAGTGGTGCGTGTGATAAACTGCAAATAGTGGCGCGTGTGATGTACGACTGCAAATAGTGGCGCGTGTGATATACTTATGTTGAATAGGAAACTCCTAAGGCAGCCTGCGAGCAGGGCCATTCCAAGGGGTTCTGCCACCCCACCCCACCCGGTTGTGCTGCTGATGATCACATCTTTTGGGGGGGGAGGGGGGCTCGGCTCAGCACACATGGCCTGTCACTTCTGACCCCCTTCTGACGCAGCTTCTGCCACTTCTGACCCCACTCTGGCAGGCCATGTGTGCTGAAGAACGTGGCCAGTCGCAGGTGCTGTGCCATGCCACCCATCAAGGACTGCCACCTAGTGGCTGGGTCAGCCCTGCCCTGCCTGTGAGAGCCCCACCGAGGTGGCAGGCTGGCTTAGAAACTGGTTGAGGGGCAGCCTGCAGAAGATAGTGGGAAGCAGATTTAACTCACAAGAAAGAGGAGCGATGAGTGGAGTGTCTCGGGCATCTGACCTGGGGCTGTTTCTGTTCTGTGCCTTTGTGAAGAATACCGTGGATGGAAAAGTAGGAAAATTATTTTTTCTTTCCGCTGACACCTGTGAGGCCATAGACAGAGACTGAGTACTTTATGGATACATTTCAGCACAAAATAAGTGAAGGGTCAGATATTGACATTGCATTGCATTAAAAGCTTGATGCACTGCCCTTAGTTCATATAATAACAGGGAGGTTTACAAATAAAACATCTAGACAGAAAAAAGTTACCTGTTGCATCTGGCCCAGCCTGCCCCATGGTACCAAAGACAACCCTGCAGGAGCCAAAAGTTAAAACGCTGCAGAAGCCTGTTAAATACAATGTCTTGGGTCCTGGAAGACTCACCTCTAATAGATGGACTTAGCTTGCCCCCTTTCTGCAGAATAAGTTAAGCAGATTGGCGGGTGGTATTGAATTGGATTTGAAGGTAACTAGGAGTTCTTGAGTGAAAAGGTTTTATGGACTAACATCAAGATTTTCAATTGAATTCTGAAGTGAATTGGTAACCAGTGAAGACGAGAAGACAAACAATGGAGCATGACCATGGCTGATACACTTAAAGACGATGAAATTTATTAGGACCCAACTTGGCCGCTTTTCAGCAAATCTCGCTTGCCTCAAGGGTCTATAAAATCAGCAAACAGTTTACATAGTTAAAAGCACATGACTGTAAAAACATAAAAATGTAGTACAAAAACAAACCATATAAAATCAACTTAAAATATAAGAAAACGTATTTAAAAAATATATAACAAAACAGCAACTCTTAAAAAAAAAAAAAAAAGTATGCACTTATGGAAGCAAGTGAGCCATTTATACCCATAGGTGAGAAAAACCTTAGAAAGAACATATATATAAAAAAAGAAGGGACATCATGTGTCGACAGGTTAAACTTCCCATATTCTTAGAGTTGACCACAAATGAAATAATTGTGCATGGAAACAATTAGAGTCTAGAGACCCAGATATGTGCCCCTCACCAAGTGAATACTGTGTGACCAAATTTTTTTTTTTTTTTATCAATTTATTTATAACCAAAGTACAGGTCACCAATAATCCAACATCAACAATAACAGTAACCGGTCTCCAGACAGGGTCGACTCTTATCCCTGCCAAGAGGCCATAAAGCAGCCTTAAGGTGACAGAAGATATGAACCAACATTAATATCCAACAAGAAAAATGTTTTATACCATATAAGAAATTACACATTAAGCCCTCCCATCCCCAGTCGCCAAAATAGCTCTGTACCACTTCCGCCCCTTACCTTCAACTCTTCCCAGTACTCCTCCCCCCCTTGTAGCCCTATCCCAAACCCTGTCTTCTAATGGCCCACGTTCAGGATTTCATTACGACATCTGGGGCCCAGACTTTGTATATAGGGGTCCCATTGCAGTAGAAAGGTAGTCCATTTCTGTATATTGCCCCTCGCTCTCCATCGCTCCGCCAACATAAGTTGATGGAGGCTATTACGCCATTCCCAGAATGTTGGCGGCTGTTGTTCCCTCCATCTTCGAAGTATGGGGCCCTTACCCACCAGACAAGCCTTATGCACCCACAGCCTAACCCATCGCCCCCTGGGGAGGTCCTTATGTAACTGATCAAGAACCACTAGGGAGCCCGACCAAGGAAACCTCTGTTGGAGCCGTTCCATTATCCACTCCCGTATCCGGGCCCAATAAGATCGGAGACATTTACAATCCCACCACATGTGAACTAAACCAGCCAACGGCTCCGCACACCTAGGGCAGCTCCCGTCTGTGGTGAGGTGGCTACGCAATGCCCTTCTAGGCGAAAAATGTGTTCTAGTGAGACATTTAAATTGAATTTCACGCCATCAAGCCCCTTCTGCTAGGGCAGCAATCCCCCCCCAAGGCTTTCAAAATAGTGCTGGCGGGCACCTCCCGTCTCAGCTCCATAGCCCACGTCCTCTCCACCCCCCTGTAGTCCGGCTGAGGCCGATAACACTCCAAGCGGGCCCGTAGGTTAGCTATCGAAGGGGGATTCTCTCCTCCCAGATCAAAAAATTCTATAATCTGGGCGGATCGCTCCGCCGCAAGCTCTCCCGTCGGCAGCCCCGCCACATAGTGAGCCAATTGCATATATGCAAAGTAATGGGTTGGTCGCAGCTCATACTCGCTCATCAGCACCGCCATTGTTTTGCATTTCCCAGATATATCCACCACATGTCCTGTATTCCTAATACCCTGCTCATACCAGATGCGAAACACCCGCGCGTCGGAGCCTGGGGGAAAACTCACATTACCCTGTAACGGCAACCAGCTCGATACCATCCAATTCCGTTTCCAATATAAGTTAATTTGTCGCCACGTACGACGCATGGAGTTTAACAACCCGCTCCTTTTGAGGCGATCCGGAAGTCTAATATGTTCCATATGAAGCACTGCAAGCACCGTATACGGACGAGCCCAGGCCTCTTCAAAGGCCAAAGGCGTATATATATCCGTCCCCCCCAACCAATCCCCAATGTGTCTGGCCTGGCAAGCTAAAGCATAGGTCCCGAGATCTGGAAGCCCAACCCCCCCTTTTTTCCAAGGGCCCACCAGATGACTTAAAGATATACGAACTCTAGCCCCCTGCCACAGAAACCACTGAATCTCCTTCTCCATTTTCCGCAAATCTCTCCACAGCAGCCAGACCGGTAAAGTCTGCAGCCAATATAAAATTCTCGGCAAAAGCATCATTTTAACGGCCGCTACCCTCCCCAAGAGGGACAGCGGAAGCGGAGACCTGGCATGCAACTGAGTCTGCAAACGCACCAGAGTTTTCTCAAAATTACGACGATATAACTCTTGTGGCAATTTTGTAAGAATGATTCCTAAGTAAACAAATTGATCTGAGGCCCATTTTAGCGGGAATTCCCCTCCCCAACGCCCCCGAAAGTGACCTAAGATATCGAGCGCTTCTGATTTCTCTTTATTAATACGAAACCCCGATACACTTCCATAAGCCTGAAACTCAGCCAAAAGACGAGGCAAGGATTCCTTCGGATCCAGCAAATGGACCAGCAAGTCATCTGCGAATGCCGAGATTTTAAACTCCTGCCCACCTATCCGTATTCCCCCAATACGACTGTCCAGTTCTATTCTACGAATTAAAGGATCCAATGATAAAACAAACAGAAGCGGGGATAGCGGGCATCCCTGGCGGGTGCCACGCTCCAGCGGGAGAGGTTGAGATAAAACGCCATTACACAACACCCTAGCCGTCGGTTTAAAGTACAAAGTTTTCACCAAATCACAAAAATTCGGTCCTAGCCCATATAAAGGCAGTAGATGATGAAGATAACGCCAATGAACTCGGTCAAATGCCTTTTCAAAAGCGACGGCGGGTTGCGCTCATGTACCCATTCCAACGAGGCCAGTATTTTGCGCAAATTACGCACCGCATACCTCCCTTTGACAAAACCAACCTGAGAACCATGTATCAAATTGCCCAGCACCGCAGCCAAACGTTCCGCCAAAATCTTAACCAACAACTTTGAATCAAAATTCAGCAGGGATATCGGTCGATAGGACGCCGCTTGTGTCAAGTCTTTACCCGGCTTTGGGATCAGAACTATATGGGCTTGGTTACTACCCCAGCGTGACGAACCGGCATCCTGACGTTGGCCAAACATAGCCACTAGCAATAGGCCTAGGCCATCCGATAGTAATTTATAGAATTCAGCCCCGAACCCATCGGGACCTGGCGATTTGTAACAACTCGCCTTCGATATCACCTGTTGTACTTCTAAGAGAGTAATAGGCTGCTCTAAGTTTGTGGCTTGCTCTGCAGTCAATTTAGGCAAGGAGAGATCTTGTAAATACCTATCTATGGCACAGGGGACCACCGCCTCTGCACTATACATCTTTTGGTAAAATGTTTTAAACACTTCCATTATCTCCCCCCGACTACTGCACAGGTCTCCATATGCGTTGTGGATGGCCGCCACCGATCGTCCCCCTGTTGGGCCCCGTAAACACCGTCCAAGTAGCTTGCCCGGTTTATCTCCAAAACAGTACAATTTATATCTATAATACAAGGAGAAATTTCACTTACCGTTAATTTCCTTTCCTGGAATACTGCTAGACCAGTCCAGACAAATGGGTTATGCACCCCTGCCAGCAGATCTTGGAGACAGAGAATTCTACCAGAGCTCTGATAGGCTGGAGCCTGGTGATATAATCCTACCCCTAGGGGTCTCCCTCAGTAACGTCTACAAGCTAATGCAACATGAACTGTAACATCACCCCAGAGGGTCTCAAGTGAACTATATACAAGGGAGCCGAAGAACTCCCTAGAGCTGAAAACAGTATCCACCTACGAACCCATGGACTGCCCATGGCGAGGCATACAGGCAAAGAGAAGAACCGCGGTTGGCGGCTGCACCGCACCAGTGGCACTCCAACAGACAGCAGGGCGGGTCCTGGACTGGTCTAGCAGTATTCCAGGAAAGGAAATTAACGGTAAGTGAAATTTCTCCTTCCAAGTCATACTGCTAGACCAGTCCAGACAAACAGGCAGTACCCAAGCTACCTGCTTTCAAGGGGGGGCAAGGCCGCCAACAGCTCAGCAGCTCCAAAACGGACCTCCTGACGGGCATGAACGTTCAACCTATAATGACCGACAAAGGTGGACAGCGACGACCAAGTCGCCGCCCGGCAAATATCGAGAGGGGCCACATGAGACCTCCCGGACCATGAAGCCGTTTGCGCCTGAGTGGAGTGAGCACGGAGTCCTGGTGGAGTTGGCTCTCCCAGAAGAAGGTACGCCGCCTCAACGGCCTCCCTAACCCATCTAGAAATGGTAGATTTGGAGGCTGCGGATCCCCGACGAGGACCCGCGAACAAGACAAAAGAGGAACAGTCATACGGAAGGGTTTCGTGACCCTCAGATACCGAAAAAGAACCTTCTTAAGGTCCACCGCCCGCAACGGAGACCGACCACTGTCACACTGCGCCTTTGGAAAAGACGGAAAGAAAAGAGGCTGGTTAACAGTGAACGGCGTCAGCACTTTGGGCAAAAAGGAAGGGACAGTTCACAGAGAAACGCCTTCTGAGGAAAATGAGAGATAGGGATCTCGACACGAGAGAGCCTGGAGCTCAGAAATACGGCGTGCCGAAGTTATGGCCACCAAGAAGACTGCCTTCAGAGTCAAATCTTTAAGAGAACAGGCCCTCAGAGGCACAGAGGACAAGCGCGAGAGCCCACGCCGGTACAGGCGAACGTAGAGGAGGCCGGAAGGCCCTAACTCCGCGGAGGAACCGAGACACGTCCGAATGCGAAGCTATCGATCGCCCCGCTATAGGACCCCGAAAACAAGTCAAAGCAGCCACTTGTACTCGCAAGGAACCGAGCGCTAATCCCTTATCCACTCCGGCCTGTAAAAAGGACAGGATGTCCGGGACACCACAACGCCAGGGAGAGAGGTTATTTCGCGAACACCAACCGTCAAGAGACGCCAAACCCGAGCGTAAGCCAGCGACGTGGTAGACCGCCGCGCCGTGAGAAGCGTCACGACCAAGCTAGGCGAATAGCCTTAGCGAGCAAACCGGTGGCGTTCAATAGCCAGGCCGTAAGCGAGTAAGGAGCCGGTTCTTCCATCTCCACTGGTCCCTGAATCAGAAGGCTGAGAAACGCCTCGAGGCGGAGCGGCGACGCCTGAGACAGACGGAAGAGATCCGCGTACCATGGTCCGCGAGGCCAATTCAGAGCCAGCAGGAGCACTGGGCCGCGATGGTCTCGGAGCTGCTGGAGAACCATACATATCATGGACCAGGGAGGGAAAACATACAGGAGAAGATGAGTCGGCCACGGCTGAGAGAGAGCATCTATGCCGTGCGCTCCCTTGTCCCTCCAATGGCTGAAGTACAGCGAAGCCTTGGCAGTCTGCGCTGTAGCCATCAGATCCATGGTCGGTAGTCTCCACAGGTGAACAATGGACCGGAACGCATCCGGCTGCAGAGCCCAGCCCCCGGGCTCCAGAGAGTGCCGGCTGAGAAAATCGGCTTTCACATTGTCCACGCCTGCGATGTGCTGCGCCGATAGCCTGAAGATGTTTCTCCGCCCACGGGAGGAGCAAACGCCTTTCCTGTGAGACACCCGGACATTTCGCGCCGCCTAGGCGGCTTAGGTAAGCAACTGTCGTGGCGTCGGACAGGATCCGAACCGCACGCCGCCGCAGAAGAGGCTGAATCTGAAGAAGGGCTAAGCGCACTTTCCACGTCTCGAGACGATTGATAGACCATTGGGCTTTGCAAGGTGACCAATTCCCCTGTGCCGAGGCCAAGCCGCAATGCGCTCCCCAACCGGAGAGGCAGGCGACTGGCGTCACCAAGATCCAGCGCAGAGACTCCAGAGGGACCCCCCGCAGAAGATTGTGTGCCTGAAGCCACCAGCGGAGGCTGCAGCGCATCGGCGGAAGCAGAGGCAACCGGATTCGATAACTCTCCGATACCGGCGACCAACGAGATAGAAGCGCCGTCTGCAAGCAGCGCATGTGCGCTCTCGCCCACGGAACGAGGGCTATCGTTGCTGCCATGGACCCCAAGAGTTGAAGGTAGCCCCAAGTCCGAGGCGCCGCTTGATCCAAGCAGCGGCGGAGCTGAAGAGAGATCTTCTGAAAGCGTTCCTGAGGTAGAAACACCCGTCCCCGACGAGTGTCGAACCAAGCTCCTAGAAAATCCAGGACCTGAAGCATCCCAAAATAGACAGAGTAACGGCCCAGTCCTCCTTCCAACGGTGGACCGGGACGAATGGCATCTAAACTCTGGAGCCTTTAAACGAAGCAACATCCGCTGTCCATTGACGCAGGCAGAGCCATCTGCGAGCTACCGACACCGGTGCTAGGAAGCGAGCTGACAGCCGCAAGAGATCACAGAAGGCCTCTGCCCAGAATGCAGCGATGGATTCTAAATGAACCAACTCGGGAACACCTGGAAGCTGCTGAATCCATCGAAGGGAGGCCCGAGCTGCTAGACCTCCGCACACGCCTGCATGAAGGAAATAGCGGGCGAAGAAAACCCCCCCCCCCCCCGTCTTTAGCAAACTCCCAACTGAGGGAGACCCCTAGGGGTAGGATTATATCACCAGGCTCCAGCCTATCAGAGCTCTGGTAGAATTCTGTCTCCAAGATCTGCTGGCAGGGGTTCATAACCCGTTTGTCTGGACTGGTCTAGCATTATGACTTGGAACAACAATTTCTTAGCTCGTTGATGTAGCAGTTCATTCAATGCCACTTGCATCTCCCAGAACTGCTTCTTATTCTGCATGGTGGGCCAGCGCACACAAAGACGTCGCAGCCTCGTCACCTGCCGCTCTAGTCTAATAATCTGTTCCGCCATCACTCTCCTCCTCCTAGCCACATATCCAATGATGTCACCTCTCAGTACGACTTTTGCCGTCTCCCAAACCAATTCTGGATCGTCTTTATGGCTCCTATGATTCAGCTCAAACTCTTGCCAGCGTTGGCGAAGAAATTGGGAAAACTGTCTATCCTTATAAAGCTCTACGGGAAACCGCCAAATGCGACTGAAAGTCTCCCCCCTCCCCACTGCACTTCTATCCAAATTGGGACGTGGTCAGAAATCTCCGTAGGACCGATTTTGTGCCGCTCCCACCCTGGAAAAGAGACCCCCTGCAATCATCAGGTAATCTATACGGGCACTGGTTCCATGAGCCCTAGATTGATGAGTAAAATCCCTCTCCAGGGGGTGGAGCAAGCGCCAAGGGTCCAGCAGCCCCAGTCTTGCCCGGAATCTTCGCAATATCTTAGCTGTCTGGTTCCTCTCCCGCGAAACCGAAGTTCGAGAAATAACCAGATCGACATCCAGAACCCCATTAAAATCCCCCCCCAAAATAAGTGGGAGATCTTCAAACTGTTCTATCTTCGCTGCCACCCGGTCATAAAAAGCTGGGTCAGACGTCGTAGGCCCGTAGAGGTCACCCAAAATCACCTCCCGGCCTTCCAATGTGCCATGGAGTAACACAAAACGACCGGAAGCGTCTATCACCTCTCTAATTAGGGAAAAACGCACTCGTTTATGAACTAAAATAACCCCCCCCCCCTTTTTACCCACTGCTGCGGCTCCCCAGGCATGACCCACCCAATCTCTACACAATTTGCGATGCTTGTCGGCTGTCTGGTGGGTTTCCTGTAAAAGCGCAATGTCACAGCGCTGTCTAGCCAGGGCCTTTAAGATTTTATATCTCTTCACTGGGCTACCTAAACCACAAACATTCCATGATATGATCTTCAGGGAGGATGGGAAATATCAGCCCCCATATCCAACAAAGAACTCAACATTCCAGAAGGGGCCCTCCCAGCCTGTGCCCCCCCCCCTAGTTCTCCCTCGCAGAGCGAAACCCTGCCCTTTTAGAGCGTTAAGTTTGCGACTATCCCCTTTCCCCAAAGCCCCCCAACTCCCGTCCCACCACCCTTAAACCAGGCCAATTTCGCCTCCCACCCCCCACCCTCCTCTCCACACCCTTTCCCCTTCCCCTTCCCCTCGTCTGTTCCCCTCCCTCTCTCCATCTCCAACCCCATCTTCACTCTCTCCCCTACTAACCAATCACCTTGATGTGTCCAGGCTCCCCAACCCCCGTAAGTTCCTGCTCCCTATCCCCCCTATTACACACCCTACACCCCAAAGATTTAACCTATCCTAGCAAATAGTAATACTCCCCAACAAATAACAGTGCCTTAACACGGTAACAGATGACAACTTAAAATGAGACTTTGTTATGTCAGCTTGGTTTAATCTCCCCTTCCTAAGGACAGGCCCAAAGGAGCCAGAAACAGGGGGTCCAGGCCAACGGGTAAGTAGGTCCAAGCCCCCCTCCCCCCTGTCCCTCCTACAGGGCACAGCATGGCGCAAATACATCCCCCCCCTGGGCTGCTCAGCTCGGTAATATATCAATAGTGTATAGAGTCCATAACAAAAAACATTTCTGGCAGCCCTCAAGGCCTTCTCAAGAGCTCGGGGCACCCCTGAGGGAGCGACCCCACCGGGGCAGCATCGCCGCACTCACTGCTCAAACTCTCCCAAGCGCCCTGAGAACTCACAAGGCCAAACACAACGAGGGTCCTCCTCTGAATCTCACAGCATTCAGTCAGGTGTGTTAGTCAAAGATGTGTCCTGTTTTCCCAGCTGTTCCACATATACTGCCGCTTCTGCTGCCGAACCAAACACCCAGGGGCGGCCGTCGTGGAGCACGTGTAGTCGCGCTGGATACTGCACCGTAAATTTGATGTTCGCTGCGATCAGCTTCTGGCAGATCGGGGCATAAGCTCTGCGACGCTGACTCACCGCTGCGGAGTAATCCTGCGTTATCCGAATCTTTGCGTTGTCCCGCTCAATGATCCCATGTTTCCGGGCCTCCCGCAGGATCACTTCTTTCTGCTGAAATTGTAAGTATTTGGCCAACACAATCCTAGGCCTTGCGTCGGTAGATTTCTTGGGGCCCACTCTATGCACCCGTTCAGTAACCAAAGAGGAGTCCAGTGCTTTCTCCCCCAGCAAGGATGCTGACAGGGCCTCTATATATGCACGCAGTTCTTTGTCTCCTATGGAGCCCGGAATCCCCAGAAACCGTAGATTACTGCGTTTGGAACGGTTCTCCAGGTCCTCCAATTTCGCAGCCTGGTCTGTCAGGGTCACACGAACCTGTGCGAGCTCCAGGGTAAGTTTTTCCACCTCCTCCTCGGCCTGCGAGATCCATGCTTCCGCCTGTTGCATGCGGAGCCCAAATGCATCGACCGAGGTCTGCACCGTCTCTATTTTGCTCCGGAGGGTCTCAAATTGCAGGGATAGAGCCTCTGAAACCGCTGCCGAGATCTCCGTAACAGTTGCCGCCGGCGCCATAACCGGTAAGGCCCCTGAGCTCGGAGGCGATTCCGCCATCTTGGAGGTCCCCAGAGCACGATCTTTCTCCCTCCTGCCAGGTCTCGCTGCCACCGCCATCCTCATCCAATTCCCCCGTTCAGGCTCTGAGTATCTGCAGCCCTTCAGTGGAGATAGATTCCTGTTATTTGCGCCTGTATAAAACCCACAAACTCTCACTCTTCACTCCCAATTCCCTCATAAGTAATTCCGCTTCAAGTTCTCTTATGTCCTGCCTTATTCCGGCCATAGTCTGCCTGCGAATACTAAAGAATCCAATATGTTTATACATAGTTACAGTTTTTACCCTGTTGATTGTACATAGTTACACAGTTTGTACATAGTTACAGTTTTTACCCTGTTGATTGTACATAGTTACAGTTTTTACCCTGCTGTTCCAAGTTTAAGTTTCCTGTTATAATGTAAGCACACCAGTGTCTTCTGATTGTGCAGCTTCTGTTACTTGTAAACCGCACTGAAAACAAATAGCGCGGTATATAAAAGATGTTAAATAAATAAATAAACTATGAGCCGGTTTGGAGCTAGGGAGCCCGGAGCTCAGGAAGGACACAGCTTCCCCGGCTCACCACATCACGTGATTCCCGTGACCAAATTTTTAAAAATAAATCATATAAAACATGACTGACCTGAATGATATTAAAATGTAAACAGAAATACAGCATGTTGTATCAAACAGTCCAAAACCTAGAAAACATGAAGCAATCTATAAGAGATGTGCATGTCCCGGGGGAGGGGGGGGGGGGCAAAAAGGAAAAATAAACGGTAGTGATTATGACTTTCACATTTTTCAAAAGAACATATAGAGGCATTCTTACCATATAATGTTATGGTTGCCAATAAACTAGTTACAAATAAAAAGTATTATGCTATACTAAAAAATGCTGCTGCCCAACTGAAATACCAGTAAACTAGTCACAAATAAATTTTGCTGAACTAAAAAAAGCAGCTGCCAACTCACAAATCTACTGCAGCTGCAAAAAAAAAAGCAAATAAAGGAATGGCTATCAATCAACGCAACATCACCGTCTAAGGCTACTGATCACCTTTTATAACCAACAAAAATATTCATAACATTTGTCACCCTATTTGTAAACTATAACAGTCACTCTTAGCGCCTACAAAAAAAAAAAGTCACAAGCCATAAAAAATGCATATGAACCCAGCTACCAGCTGCAAAGTAGCATTATCCTTTCAGATTAATCAACAAATTAACACCATGAAGAGAGACATAATCTTAACCGCTGTACATAATATGTATTCAGTGAAAAATGCCGTTAATACTCCCACAGGGGCGATTGCCTGCCCACAGAGCCAAGCTCCACCTAGCATAAAGAAAACCTTCCGCATCAGTATTCAAGGATAACATACTTCAGCAATGTTCCTTGAAAAATTATGTAAAAGAAGTATCTTAAATCAACAACAAAAATAAAACCAATCCCTGAGGAAGGGAGGGACATGGAGAAGGAAGGAAGACGTTCCAACTTGACATAAAGAAGCTTTTAACTTCCTAAAACACGGGTTGTTTCATAAGATTAATAAATAGCATGTTCAAAACAAATTGATAAAAAAAATGATTACAAAATATGAAAAATGGTATAAAAAGTAGGCGTTAAGAGGAATTAACCAAAAAAAGGGTCCCATAACTATATAGACTTATAGAGGACCTAACTCGTTTCTTGTGGAAATAAGCATCTGTCCTTGTCACCAATATTGTCAGAACCTGGCAGATGAACTTATTGAAAGCAGGAAAAAAAAAGAAAATAGAGATGGTGGGGGGGAGGGAGGGAAATGGAGGAAAAACGGGGGGGGGGGGGTGAAGAGAAGGGGAAGGAAAAGAGAAGAAAAACACCCATGGAACCTGCAGGTCTCTAATAAAAATATATTTCTACAATATGTATACTAGTATTCTGTTTTGCGATTCAAACCCATAGGGCAGTGATGGCTAACCTTTTTGAGCCCGAGTGCCCAAACTGCCGCACAAAACCAAAGAATTTCCTCAAAGTGCCAGCACGTCATTTGCATAAGTGGTCTTATTTGCATAAATATTTGCATAATGTTACCATACACTAACTTTTAGTAAACATGTCTCTTAATGAGTGTATGGATAAAGAAAGACTAAAAGATTTCTACATTACTATAATCCAGTGCCAACCGCCAGGCACATTAGGAACTACTACAAACACTGCCCATTTAGAACCCATAGCAAACCCGCCGTATCCTGACAGCATTACCAGGACTCACAAAGCACCATACCCTACCTATCAAAAGGCAACACTGCAAATATTAAACCAATACATTTCAGTGAATACTGGGGAAAGAGAACAAGTGGCAACGTCAAATAGGAATTTCCTCTTGTACCAAACAAAGCGCAGATGTTAATGATGCACATTTCCCAGAGCTGACATATTCCAGTTAATAAATTCAAAATAAAGAGATATCGTTCTACCTTTTGTGCATTTTTTTTCAGTTGCAATTGGTCCAGCCATTTTCTTCTGGTTTCTTCATGTTTTCTGCTAACTCTCCATCGTCTGCTGTCCATTTGTCCTTTCTTCTCTCTTCTAGTTTTTTTTCCATTCTCTCTCTCTCTACATCTGCTTTAACATACTAATCTTTCTCCTTTTGCTCTTTCCTCATTCCTATTTCATCCACACAAATTTTACCCCTCCATCCTCAATCCCCAATTACTCTCCCAATACCTGGCCAATTGTAGATTTTTCATCCCTCCTACACAAAATATTTTTCCCCTCTCCATTTTACTCTCCCAGCCCCATCCCATTCTAATCCTCCCCCAACATCAGCTCCCTTCTAGTTCCAGTCTCACCCAGCATCCATTCCCTTCTTCAAGCCCCCCACTTCCCCTCAGCCCATTTCCATTCCAAGCCCCATCCCCAACAGCTATTTGCAGTTCAAGCCCCCTTCCACTCAGCCCATTTCCAGTCCTAGCAACCCCCCCAACCCATTACCAGTCCTAGCCCCCCATAGCCCACTCCCAGTCCTAATCCCACTAGCCCATTTCCAGTCCTAACCTCCCCATCAGCCCACTCCCAGTCCTAATCCCCCATCACTCAATTTTTAGTTTAAGCCCCCCCTGCGCTTATAACCACTCCTAACCCCCCCCAGCGCCCATCACCACTCCTACCCCCCCCCGCCCAGCGCCCATCACCACTCCTACCCCCCCCAGCCAGCCCAGTGCCCATCACCACTCCTAACCCCCCCCAGCCTGCCCAGTGTCCATGACCACTCCGAACCCCCAAGCCCAGTGCCCATCACCACTCCTAACCCCCCCACCCCAGCCCATCACTACTCCTAACACCCCCCAGCCCAGCCCAGCCCATCACTACTCCTAACCCCCCCAGCCCAGCCCAGTGCCCATCACCACTCCTAACCCCCCCCAGCCCCGCCCAGCCCAGCCCATCACCACTCCTACGCCCCCCAGCCCAGCCCAGCCCAGCCCATCACCACTCCTAACCCCCACCCCCAGCCCAGCCCAGCCCAGCCCAGGGAAAATTACAAAAAAAAAGAAAACCTGTCTGCTGCCGCTGTCGGGGCCGCCGCGGCAGCATAGAGCGTGCCGCGGGGCCCCCCTGTACCCGGCACAGCCTCTCCTCCCTGTAGCAGCTCTCTCGTTGGAGCTGAAGTCAGACGCGCCGGCTTGCAGAGCGCGAGGGAAGAGTTTTTCCCTCGCTGCTCTGTTAAGCCCGCGGGGGCTGATGGGAAGTTCCCATCAGCCCCCGCGGGCTTAACAGAGTCGCGAAAGGGGGAAACTTCCCTTCGCGCTCTGCAAGCCGGCGAGTCTGACTGCAGCTCCAACGAGAGAGCTGCTACAGGGAGGAGAGGCTGTGCCGGGTACAGGGGGGCCCCGCGGCACGCTCGATTCTGCCGCGGCGGCCCCGACAACGGCAGCAGACAGGGTTGTTGTTTTTTTTTCGATGGCGGACCTTCCCGCGTGCCAGCTGCAAGGCCTTCGCGTGCCACAGCTGGCACGCGTGCCATAGGTTCGCCATCGCTGCCATAGGGGATACTGTTTCCAATTCATAGATAAAATGATGATGTTCTTGCAATAACAGTTGACATAACCACCACACCAAGTCTCCCACACTGTCTTGATGATGAAAAAACGCATGGGTCTGAGAATGAATGAATGATTACTAGCCACACAGTGTTCCACTAGCCTTACACGTGTCAGTCTGTGGCTTTTTTCAATATATTAGTAGTAAATTACATGGGCAAATGATGACACGTCTTCCAAGCAGTATTGCAGTTGGTATGTCCTTTCCATCGTACTTTTCTCTTCTATGGGCATAGGTAAGGCAGATGGCACAAGCATATCCCTCAAATTCCTTTTTCTGTTATATGCCACACAGAGGCGGCCCGAGGTAATGTGGGGCCATGTGTGGAAGCTCATTGTGGGGCCTCATTTGCATACATAGTTGCATATTTTTTAATGGCCCACACTCTATTTTTATCTCTAAGATCGTGATATTGTTACTGCTTCTGTCAACATGGAAATCAAAATACTCAAAAACTTTTCTCCGTGAGATATTACATTTGAATTATCTATAGACAAGGAAGTCTGACTCTTATAGGCGCCAAATTGCAGACTTTTTATCTTGTCTATTAGTTGTACACCATTTCGCATAAATCACCTCGTGTCTTTTAACTTTTAGTGGCACTTTTTTCAAAATGTTTTTTCTAAAACATGAAACAGTGCTTAGCTTTTATATTCTGTGTGATGTCCCCAACGCCATGCCTCAGCGCCTTATCAGCGTTTCACTATGTTGAGTTTCTTCAGGGTTTTTTTTCCTTTTTTTGAAAGCACTACTCAGTTATAAAAGTGCTGTATGTGCTGCCGACTTCTTATTTCTCCATTTTTCTGAGCCTGTCGGCTTCCTAATCTGGGATAAGAAGAAGATATCTTTATTTGCAGGTGATGTCCTTTTTACTCGGGAACCTTTTAAGGTCTTTACAGTATTTATTTATTTAAGTTCTCTTCTATACCATACTATTCAAATCAGTGCGGTTTACATATAACAAAACCATATACAATGCAGTCAGGCTGTATTGTATTTACAATGAACAAGAACTATAACTTGGACATAACTGGGGTACTTATCTACAAATTATATACACTATTAACAATCTGAACCTACTAATATTTACATGGATTGGTGTTGGTGGGGTTAGCTGCAGGAGAGTGTGCTGGGTGTGTTGTTGGAGAGGTCCTGTATCTTGGGATGTCTGTGAGCTGTCTTGGTAGTACTGCAAGAATAGGTGGTGCTTCAGTATCTCACAAAGAAGATGTCAGCCTGTGGGAAAGTCTCTGGATTCAAAATTAATGCCACTAAGAACATAAGATATGCCATGCTGGGTCAGACCAAGGTCCATCAAGCCCAGTATTCTGTTTCCAACAGTGGCCAATCTAGGTCATATGTACCTAGCAGTTTCCCCAAGGGACACAGGTTCCACAATGCTTGTATTGGTTCAAGCATTGATATCCTGGGTCCCTTCTTAATAATGGTTTATGGACCTTTCCTCCAGGAACTTGTCCAAACCTTTTTTAAACCCAGCTACACTAACAGCCTTTACTACATCCTCCGGTAACAAATTCCAGAGTTTGATTACACTTTGAGTGAAAAAAATATTTTCTTTTATTAGTCTTAAATAGTTTACCTTGTAGCTTCATTGCATGTCCCCTAGTCTTTCTATATTCTGATAAGGTAAACAGTCGATCTACGTTTACCTGTTCCACTCCGTTCATTAATTTATAGACTTCTATCATATCTCCCCTCAGCCATCTCTTTTCCAGTTTAAAAAGAGCTCTAACCTTTTTAGCCTTTCTTCATAGGAGTATCCTTCCATCCCCTTTACCATTTTGGTGACGCTTCTCTGAACCTTTTCTAAAATCGCTATATCCTTTTTAAGATACGGTGACCAGAATTGCACACAATATTCAAGGTGCGGTCTCACCATGGAACGATATAGAGGCATTATAATATCTTTTGTTTTATTTTCCATTCCTTTCCTTATCATACCTAGCATTCTATTTGCTCTCTTGGCCGCCGCTGCACACTGGGCCGAGGGTTTTAACATGTTATCCACGATGACACCTAAATCTTTTTCCTGGATGGTGGTTCCTAATGTGGAACCTTGCATCGTGTAATCATAGTTTGGGTTGTTCTTCCCTAGGTGCATAACCTTGCACTTGTCCACATTAAATTTCATCTGCCATTTTGATGCCCAGTCTTCCAATTTATCATGATCCTCTTGCAATTTTCCACAATCCTCTTGGGTTTTAACAACTTTAAATAGTTTTGTGTCATCTGCAAATTTGATAACCTCACTCGTTATTCCACTTTCCAGGTCATTTATGAATATGTCAAAAAGCAGTGGACCCAGCACAGATCCCTGGGGTACACCACTATTCACCTTTCTCCATTGGGAAAATTATTCACCTTTCTCCATTGGGAAAATTGGCCATTTAGCCCTACCCTCTGCTTTCTATCTTTTAACCAGTTCCTGATCCACAATAGTACACTGCCTCCTATCCCAAATATGAATTGTGTCCTTTGAGGCAGAGATTGTGGATACAGTTGGAAGACTGACCCTTTAAGTGGGCTAAATCATTTACTTAGATATCTTAGCATACAATTTACCAGCAGAATTACGTCATTTATATGCGTTGAATTATGGGCCTTTATGGAAGGAGTCATTCAGAAATTTGCAGAGATGGGAGGGGCTACGTATTTCCTGGCTGGATCGAGTTATGGCTGTCAAAATGAGGTTCTACCTAAATGTTTCTTTTTTTTTTCTACCCTACCTACGGCTGTAATGGAGGATGTGTTTTTTTGTTTGCTACATTGTAAAGTTGTGTTTTTTTCTTTGTATTTGGAAATGTAACCCCCCCCCCCCCCAAGGATAGGTAGAACTATAATTTTTCAACCGCGAGATCGGGCTGGGGTGGGTGTGCTGAATTTTAAATAGTACTATTTAGCAGCTCAATTAAGAGCAGTTTTAGAATGTAATACTTTAACACGTAAACAGTGGATGGAGCTGGGACAAGCTTTTGCCTAAGGTTCCCCTGTGTTGTTTGCCCTGGCTCACACCAAACACAAATAAGTTTAGAACAGGTTATCCTTTTTACGAGGCATACTTTGCAGTTGTATAACAATCAGGAAGCATTATTTAAAGGACATAGCTTATTTTAGGACAACTTCTTTTCAATGTGCACACAAATTCTGACCCCTGAGTGGGGATCCAGTGTATAGTAGTTGAAAAATGATGGGTCTAAATACACTAGGTCAGTTTTTGGTGGTGGAAAATATTGTGGGGTTTTGAGGAGTTTCGGCTGGACATTGTTGATAAATTTCAGTAGTCAAAAGTGTGACATTTTCTGAAAATCTAAGCCCTTGGGGATGTAGGGGAGGCATACCCTCTGGAAAAGGCCCTGACCTTGGGTCCAGCTAGGGGTGGTATCTCCTGAATTTATAGGGCATTGTCTCTGAAGGAAAAAAGTATTCCTAAACACTTGATGGAATGTGAGCATGATCAGAACTACTTTTGTAAATCCTCATCCAAAAGTAAGACTTATGATGGACTCCTAAGAGCTATTCTTGATAGCAAGATACTTTATAGGTATTATTATACTGCAGTAAGTTTAAGATTTGGGGGGGGGGTGTAAATATGGACAATAGGGTATGTTTGGTCAATTGGGAGATGATTACCATTTTATTACAAGAGAACATAGGCACTCAATTTGTTAAAAAAAGGGGAGTTATGTTGCTTAAGTGGGAGGCCCGAGGAGTGTATCTCACTGGATTCATAAGAACATAAAATATGCCATACTGGGTCAGACCAAGGTCCATCAAGCCCAGTATCCTGTTTCCAACAGTGGCCAATCTAGGTCATACGTACCTAGCAGTTTCCCCAAGAGACACAGGTTCCGCAATGCTTGTACTGGGTCAAGCATTGATATCCTGGGACCCTTCTTAATAATGGTTTATGGACCTTTCCTCCAGGAACTTGTCCAAACCTTTTTTAAACCCAGCTACACTAACAGCCTTTACTACATCCTCCGGTAACAAGGCAAAGGATTTGCGTTATATGCACTGCAGCAAGTGCGGCAGCAGCTCAAGTGTTGAAGATGGAAGGACTGCCAATTAAAAGGCAATTAATAAATCAAATACAGTATGTTTGTTCCACAGCCCGTCTTACTACTTTGCAGCAGTATAAAGTGGCACAATTCTTGATTGGGCGCCTTTCGAGAGATGGGTGATTTACTATAATATCATGTCAACCCGGTTCAGGATATGAGGCTGTGTTTTTCTGTCATTGTATTCTGTGATGCTAAGGTGATATTGCTATTCTCCAGGACCAAGCAGGAAGTCAGTCCTCACTTATGGGTGACGTCGGCGCCGACGGAGCCCTCGCGGAGCAATTTTCCCCAGCTTTCAAAGAAAGCCTTTGGGAATTGCAGCGCGCATGCGCGGTCGTCTTCCCGCCCGAAGGTGCCATCTTAGCCAGTCTTCTTTTTTCCGCGGAGCCCTACAGACGTCCCCGTCTTGTCCCCGCGAAAAAGTTGATTTTCTTCTTTATTTTATCCTTTTTTCTTTCGGTTCGACGCCGATCGTTTTCCCGCCCGGACTCGCGACGCCGGTCTCGAGTCCTCTTACTTTTTTCGGTTTTTCTGACTTAGTCAGCTTTCGTTTTCGTTTTCCCTGGCAGCCCGGTCCTTTGACCTCGCAGGGGCCCTTTTTCCCCCGATGGCTGCCAGTGGGTTTAAGCGGTGTGGTCGGTGTGACCGTAATATGTCACTAACCGACACACACGACTTTTGCCTCCGCTGCCTGGGCCCGGATCATGAGGAACTGATCTGTGGGCCCTGCAGCAAACTGTCCTCGAAGGCGTTGAGAAGTCGGCGGCATCAGCGTGAGAGAATCTTCGCTGACCCCAGCCGTACCCGGACCTCGTCGGAGGCCTCCGTGTCGAAAGGCTCCAGCTCGGACCATCGCCGGAGCTCCTCCGACCGGGGTTCTCCCTCCGGGGACCATCGTCGGAAGGAAAAACCCGCGAGGGCGGCGTCAGTGGACGCTCCTGGCTCTGCGAGGGCCAGGTCGCATAGCCCCGACAGCCGCCCCGGGTCCTTGGAGAAGGAACACCTCCCGAAGCGACCTCGCCTGGAGTCGGAGATGCCTGCCCGGGTAAGTCCTGTGGTCCTTCTGGACTCGCCTCCGCGACAGCCGACGTCGGGCCCGACGCCGTCAGGGCCCGAGTCGGGGGCTGCTGGGTCACCTGAGCTCGGACTCAGGTTGACGGCCTTGGAGAGCAGACTGTCTGCCTTCATGGACCAGCAGAGGGCACTGCTCGCTGGCTTCGCTGGCGTCGCTGCCCCGACCGCCGGGACGTCGACGTCCAAGTCGACCCCGGAGACCGAGCCGATCCTCGAGTCGATGAGAACTCGAGTCGATCCTCGGTCGAGGTCACCCTCGGCCTCCCGTTCGGGACCGAGGTCGCCGACGCCGACTCCCTCGGCGTCGGGGCGGCTGGCGCCGCACCCTACCCGGGCCGACCCCACCGAGTCCTCGTCGGAGTCGGTCTGGGAGTCTGAGGAGGAAGAGTCACCTGATTCTTTCCGGACTCGGTGTGTCCCATCGGACTCACCGGAGTCCGAGCCTCGGAAGCAGTCCCCCCCCGGAGGATGCCCGGTTCTCGGACTTCGTTAGGGATATGGCCAAGGCTTTGGCCTTCCCTGCGGACCCCGAGGAGGAGCCTCGAGCCGAAGAGCTCGACGCCCTCCAGTATGACTCTCCCGCGAGGGAACACTTTACTGTACCGGTTCCTCCTATGCTGGAACGACTACTCTTCCGCATGTGGGAGAGTCCGGCCTCCTCGCCGGTCCTGAGCAAGTGGGTCGATTCTATCTATCGGGTCCGCAAGAGCCCTGGCTTCCAAAAGGCACAGTTGCCACACCATTCCATGGTAGTGGAATCGGCCATGCATCGTCTTAAGAGCCAGAAGATGCACTCCTCGGTGCCTCCTGGAAGGGAGGCCCGTAACCTGGATGGCCTTGGCAAGAAGTGCTTCCAGGGCTCTATGCTCGCATGTCGTGTCCAGACTTACCAGCTATACATGGGCATGTATCTCCGGGATCTGGCTAAAGAGCTAGCCGGTTTCTCCGCTGGTCTCTCCGAGGAGCCCTTGCGGAGGTTCCTAGCCTTGTCCACGGGCATTCGGGAATGCTCAAAGTTCATGTCCCGAGCAGCCTATGATGGCTTTGAAGCCTCGGCTCGAGTAGCCGCAGCCGGCATCGGTGCCCGCCGACAGGCTTGGCTTCAGTCGTCCGACCTTGAGCCCTGGGTGCAGGACAAGTTGGTCGATGTCCCCTGCCGAGGCGAGAACCTCTTTGGCAAGCCCATGGCAGAAAAGGCTGCACAAATTGAGACTGAGACTCTCACCAGGACCAGGCTTTCTAGGAAGACCTCCGCCCCTTCCCAGAAAAAGAAGGGCTCGGGGAAAAAGTCCTTTTATCCGAGGAAGGCGGCTGCCTACAAACAATACCCCCATTATCAGGCCCCTGCAGCTCCCCAACAGGGCCAGCAGGCCAAGGGACGGGGTAACGGGTCCCGTAGGCAGCAAGCCCCCAAGCCTGCACCACCAGCCCCTGCTCAGCAGGGTGGGAGCTTTTGACTCGCTCAGCATAGCCTCTCCCCCCCCCCGCTGGTTCCCCCCAGCACCGGAGGCCGGCTGGTTCACTTCGCCCACAGGTGGTCCAGCATCACCGCAGATGCCTGGGTGCTTCAGGTCGTGCGAGAGGGCTACCTTCTCCACTTCCATCAGGTCCCTCCCTCCTATTTTCCGGGAGAGCCTCCGCGCCCCCCTCTGCACAGGGAGTTGCTCCTTCAGGAGTTAGCGGGTCTTCTGCAGGAACAGGCGGTGGAACCGGTGCCGCACCACCTGAGAGGTCAAGGCTTCTATTCAAGGTATTTTCTGATACCAAAGAGAACAGGAGGCCTCAGACCCATCCTGGACTTGCGCAACCTCAACAAGTTCCTTGTGCGGGAGAAGTTCAAAATGCTTACCCTTGGAATCCTTCTGCCCTACCTCCAGCAGGGAGATTGGCTATGCTCCTTGGATCTAAAGGATGCCTACACGCACATCCTCATCCACCCAAGCCACCGCCAATACCTAAGGTTTGTGGTGGCAGGAAATCATTACCAGTACAGAGTACTGCCCTTTGGCCTGTCCTCCGCACCGCGAGTCTTCACAAAATGTCTCGCGGTCGTGGCGGCCCATCTCCGGCTTCACGGCCTCTATGTCTTTCCGTACCTCGACGACTGGCTCATCAGAGCAGCGTCCGCTCAGGAGGTCACCAACGCCACGTGCCGCACGGTGACTCTGCTGCAGCACTTGGGCTTTGTCATAAACTTCGCAAAGTCCACTTTGCTCCCCTCACAGGATCTCGAGTTCATCGGCGCAAGGCTGCACACTCCTCAGGCGCGAGCGTACCTACCGCTCGACAGGGCTCAGCGGCTCATGGACCTAGCCGACCGCTTTCGCAGCCAGCCCCTGGTCTCCGCCAGGCGCTTCCTGAGACTGCTCGGCCATATGGCTTCCACCGTCCATGTGACCCCCAATGCCCGCCTGAATATGCGGTCTGCTCAATGGTGTCTCCGCCGGCAGTGGCGACAAGCCACGGGCGGCCTCGCAGACCTAGTGCGCGTTTCCGAGCCGCTGATCTCGTCTCTCCGGTGGTGGCTCCGGCATCCGAACCTGATACTCGGTATGCCTTTCCAGTCCCCTCAGCCGACCCGGGTGCTGACCACCGATGCATCCCTCCTGGGCTGGGGAGCGCATTGCCAAGGGGCGCGTACTCAGGGCCTCTGGACCGCGTGGGAGTCTGCTCAGCAGATCAACTTCCTGGAGCTCCGGGCAATCCGCCTAGCTCTCAAGGCCTTCTCCCACCTCGCTTCCCAACAGTCCGTCCTTGTCCAGACGGACAATCAAGTTGCCATGTTCTACGTGACCAAACAGGGAGGCACGGGCTCCTTTCTCCTCTGCCGAGAGGCTCAGAAGCTCTGCTCTTGGGCCGTCAGTCACGGCATTCTCCTCAAGGCAGTTTATCTCCCGGGCCGGGACAATTGCCTTGCGGACAAACTCAGCAGGGTCCTCCAGCCGCACGAGTGGCGTCTGGATCCCTTGGTAGTTCAGCAGCTCTTCCTCAAGTGGGGCCTCCCCACGATGGATCTCTTTGCCAGTCCTCGCAACCGGCAGCTTCCTCGCTTCTGCTCTCGTCAGCCGCACCCCCTTCGGGTTGCGGCGGACGCCTTTCTGATCTCATGGTCGGGGAGCCTTCTGTACGCTTTCCCTCCCATCCCGCTGGTCTCTCGGACTCTTTTCAAGGTTCTCCGAGACAAAGCCTTTATGATCCTGGTGGCCCCTCGCTGGCCCAGACAGCCGTGGTTTCCGCTCCTGCTGCAACTGACGGTGGAGGGTCCGATCCCTCTGGGGGGACAACCGGATCTCCTCACTCAGGATCAGGGGTCCCTACTGCACCCCAACTTCAGGTCTCTCAACCTCATGGCCTGGCTGCTGAGAGGGTAGTCCTTGCTCCCCTTCTCCTGCCGGCGGAGGTGGAGGAGGTCGTCTTGGCTTCGCGACGGCCTTCTACCCGCAAATGCTACGCCCTTAAATGGCATCGCTTTGCAGTCTGGTGTACCCAACAGTCGCAGGATCCCTTCTCCTGCCCGGTGTCGGTGATCTTGCAGTACTTGCTACACCTCTCTCATCTGGGACTTAAGTCCAACTCCGTCAAAGTTCACCTCAGTGCTCTTTCGGCTCATCATGTGCCGGTGGACGGTAGACCTCTCTCCGGCGACCCTCTCGTAGCGAGGTTTCTCCGAGGTCTCCTTCTACTTAAACCACCTCTGTGCCCGCCAGCGCCGGACTGGGACCTGAATGTGGTTTTGCAGCGGATCACCTGTCCGCCTTTTGAACCTATGGCTACATGTTCTCTCCGTTTTCTGTCTTGGAAAACACTGTTCTTGATAGCCCTCACTTCCGCTAGGCGCGTAAGTGAATTGCAGGCCCTCGTGTCTGATCCCCCTTACACTAGGTTCTACAAGAATAGGGTAGTCCTACGGACTCACCCAAAGTTTCTGCCTAAAGTGGTCTCCCCTTTTCACATGAATCAGGAGGTGGTACTTCCAACCTTCTTTCCCAGACCACACTCCAGCCGAGCTGAGACGGTCCTCCATACCCTGGACTGTAGAAGGGCATTGAACTTTTACCTTGACCGTACGCGGGAGCACCGTAAAGCTGCTCAGCTTTTTGTGTCTTTTGACCCCAATACATTGGGACTCCCGGTCTCCAAGCGTACTCTGTCCATCTGGGTTGCGGACTGTATCTCTTGGGCTTATGGGGCAGCCGGACTCGCCTTAGAAAGTCGAGTCACGGCTCATTGCGTTCGGGCAAAGGCCACGTCAGTGGCTTACCTCCGCTCTGTTCCGCTGGCAGACATCTGCCGGGCCGCTACTTGGTCTTCGAGCCAGACTTTTGCGGTCCATTACTGTCTCGAGAGGGAGTCCCGTAGGGACAGTGCTTTCGGACAGGCAGTCCTCCGTAATCTCTTTGAGGTCTGAGCAACTCCTACCCTCCATCCCGGATGTGGGCTACCGGTGGGTGATAATTCAGCGAAGATTCTATCCTTCTGTGCTGCTGAGCTAGAGGGAGCTCATTTTTGTGCTTAGGGTCTCCGGTAGCCTTGAGCTTGGGAATCCCATAAGTGAGGACTGACTTCCTGCTTGGTCCTGGAGAAAGCGTAGTTACTCACCTGTAACAGGTGTCCTCCAGGAGCAGCAGGAATCAGTCCTCACTACCCTCCCTCCTCCCCTTGGAGTTGCAATCGTCTGCTTATGTTCTTTTTGCAAATTTTTATGCTGTCTTTTTTAGCTATGTCATCTGACTGGCTAAGATGGCACCTTCGGGCGGGAAGACGACCCGCGCATGCGCGCTGCAATTCCCAAAGGCTTTCTTTGAAAGCTGGGGAAAATTGCTCCGCGAGGGCTCCGTCGGCGCCGACGTCACCCATAAGTGAGGACTGATTCCTGCTGCTCCTGGAGAACACCTGTTACAGGTGAGTAACTACGCTTTCCCAATGCATAATCTTTGGGAATGGGGGGGGGAAGGAATTACAGGCTATTTATTTTTTTCTTTCTTTCATATGGAGAACATTTACTAGTTTGTGAGGTGTGGATTTATTTTGGAATTTACTATAATCAATGTAGAATAAATGGTGAAAAATAGCTTACAGAATTCAAAAAGACCTGGGTTTAGCAGAGGGGATCTTTACTTGCACAGAGTGGAGGTATATCAAGTGTACAAATAAAGATGAACCTGGAATCAAATGAAGCCTAACGGCAGAGACTAGCGGGCTTTGGTCTTTGTCTGCATCAATTCTCTGTTTCTTTGACTTTCTTGTGTTACATCTGTCATTACAGATAGTATGGATAATCCTGGTATTTCTTTGCAGGTGTTGGGAATAATAATGATGGAATCTTAGTTCTGGGTGCCACCAATATCCCATGGGTGCTGGACTCAGCCATCAGAAGAAGGTGACTACACATAGCACTAGTGATGGGCACAGTTTGCTATCCTGACTATTTTCACTGCTGCCTGATAAAAGCTCTCTTAGGAGGCTGTCTGTGAGTAGAGATACACTGTGAATAAATGGTTTCTGCCATGGTGTGGGACAGCAGTTGGCTTTGTGATTAGAGAAGGGTCTTCAGCCTCTGGTCCTGTTAAAGTGGAGGACAGCAGGTCAGGCTGTGGCAGGCAGAGTTCAGTTGTTCAGTGCCAGGTGCTGTGACTGGTTACTTTTCAGTGTTTTTCCCCTTTTTTTTTTTTAGATTCGAGAAGCGCATTTATATCCCACTGCCGGAGGAAGCTGCCAGGGCACAGATGTTCCAACTGCACTTGGGGAACACACCGCGCAATCTGACTGATGCTGACATTCGGGAACTGGCTAGAAAGACAGACGGTTATTCTGGCGCAGATATCAGCATTATCGTAAGGGATGCACTCATGCAGCCTGTGCGCAAGGTGCAGTCAGCCACACACTTCAAAAAGGTAAGGAACAGCTGGCGGGAGAAGGCGTGCCATTGAGACAAAACAGATAGTGAGGATGGGATGGACAGAGAGAGCAGTAAGATGTGTGTAATTAGTTGACGTAGAAGCTGGAGGGGCTGGACAGAGAGAGAGAGAGCAGTAAGGTGTGTGTAATTGACATAGAAGCTGGAGAGAGCAGTATGGTGTGTGTAATTGACGTAGAAGCTGGAGGGGCTGGACAGAGAGCAGTATGGTGTGTGTAATTGAAGTAAAAGCTGGAGGGGCTGGACAGAGAGAGCAGTAAGGTGTGTGTGACGTAGAAGCTGGAGGGGCTGGACAGAGAGTGAGCAGTATGGTGTGTGTAATTAGCTGAAGTAGAAGCTGGAGGGGCTGGACAGAGAGCAGTATGGTGTGTGTAATTGACGTAGAAGCTGGAGGGGCTGGACAGAGAGAGAGAGCAGTAAGGTGTGTGTAATTGACGTAGAAGCTGGAGGGGCTGGACAGAGAGAGAGCAGTAAGGAGGGTGTAATTGACGTAGAAGCTGGAAGGGCTGGACAGAGAGAGCGCAGTATAGTGTGTGTAATTATTTGAAGTAGAAGCTGGAGGGGCTGGACAGAGAGAGAGCAGTAAGGTGTGTGTAATTGACGTAGAAGCTGGAGAGAGCAGTATGGTGTGTAATTGACGTAGAAGCTGGAGGGGCTGGACAGAGAGCAGTATGGTGTGTGTAACTGACGTAGAAGCTGGAGGGGCTGGACAGAGCAGTAAGGTATGTGTAATTGACGTAGAAGCTGGAGGGGCTGGACAGAGAGCAGTATGGTGTGTGTAATTGACGTAGAAGCTGGAGGGGCTGGCCAGAGAGAGCAGTATGGTGTGTGTAATTGACGTAGAAGCTGGAGGGGCTGGACAGAGAGCAGTAAGGTGTGTGTAATTGACGTAGAAGCTGGAGGGGCTGGACAGAGAGCAGTATGGTGTGTGTAATTGACGTAGAAGCTGGAGTGGCTGGACAGAGAGCAATATGGTGTGTGTAATTGACGTAGAAGCTGGAGGGGCTGGACAGAGAGCAGTAAGGTGTGTGTAATTGAAGTAGAAGCTGGAGGGGCTGGACAGAGAGAGAGCAGTATGGTGTGTGTAATTGACATAGAAGCTGGAGGGACTGGACAGAGAGCAGTAAGGTATGTGTAATTGAAGTAGAAGCTGGAGGGGCTGGCCAGAGAGAGAGAGCAGTATGGTGTGTGTGACGTAGATGCTGGAGGGGCTGGACAGAGAGCAGTATGGTGTGTGTAATTGAAGTAGAAGCTGGAGGGGCTGGACAGAGAGAGCAGTAAGGTATGTGTAATTGACGTAGAAGCTGGAGGGGCTGGACAGAGAGAGCAGTATGGTGTGTGTAATTGACGTAGAAGCTGGAGGGGCTGGACAGAGAGAGAGAGCAGTAAGGTGTGTGTAATTGACATAGAAGCTGGAGGAGCTGGACAGAGAGAGAGAGCAGTATGGTATGTGTAATTGACGTAGAAGCTGGAGGGGCTGGACAGAGAGAGCAGTATGGTGTGTGTAATTGACATAGAAGCTATAGGGGCTGGACAGAGAGAGAGCAGTATGGTGTGTGTAATTGACGTAGAAGCTGGAGGGGCTGGACAGAGAGCAGTATGGTGTGTGTAATTGACGTAGAAGCTGGGGGGGCTGGACAGAGAGAGAGAGCGAGCAGTATGGTGTGTGTAATTAGTTGAAGTAGAGGCTGCAGGGACTGGACAGAGAGAAAGAGAGCAGTATGGTGTGTGTATTGACCAAAAGCTGGAGGGGCTGGATAGAGAGAGAGAGCAGTAAGGTGTGTGTATTGACCAAAAGCTGGAGGGGCTGGATAGAGAGAGAGAGCAGTAAGGTGTGTGTAATTGACATAGAAGCTGGAGGGGCTGGACAGAGAGAGAAAGAGCAGTATGGTATGTGTAATTAGTTGAAGTAGAAGCTGGAGGGGCTGGACAGAGAGTGTGAGCAGTATGGTGTGTGTAATTAGCTGAAGTAGAAGCTGGAGGGGCTGGACAGAGAGCAGTAAAGGTGTTTGTAATTGACATAGAAGCTGGAGGGGCTGGACAGAGAGAGAGAGAGCAGTAAAGGTGTTTGTAATTGACGTAGAAGCTGGAGGGGCTGGACAGAGAGAGAGAGAGAGCAGTATGGTGTGTGTAATTAGTTGAAGTAGAAGCTGGAGGGGCTGGACAGATAGAGAGAGAGCAGTAAGGTGTGTGTAATTGATGTAGAAGCTGGAGGGACTGGACAGAGAGAGAGCAGTATGCTGTGTGTAATTAGTTGAAGTAGAAGCTGGAGGGGCTGGACAGGGAGAGCCGTAAGGTGTGTGTAATTGATGTAGAAGCTGGAGGGGCTGGACAGAGAGAGAGAGAGCAGTATGGTGTGTATAATTGACGTAGAAGCTGGAGGGGCTGGACAGAGAGAGAGAGCGAGCAGTAAGGTGTGTGTAATTGACGTAGAAGCTGGAGGGGCTGGACAGAGAGAGAGCAGTAAGGTGTGTGTGTGTAATTGACGTAGAAGCTGGATGGGCTGGACAGAGAGAGAGCACAGTATGGTGTGTGTAATTGTCCAGTCCCTCCAGCTTCTATGTCAATTACACACACCATACTGTGCTCTCTCTCTGTCCAGCCCTTCCAGCTTCTACATCAATTACACACACCTTACTGCTCTCTCTCTCTGTCCAGCCCCTCCAGCTTCTACGTCAATTACACACACCATACTGCTCTCTCTGTCCAGCCCCTCCAGCTTCTACTTCATTTACACACACCATACTGCTCACTCTCTCTCTGTCCAGCCCCTCCAGCTTCTACTTCAACTAATTACACATGCCATACTGCTCTCTCTCTCTGTCCAGCCCCTCCAGCTTCTATGTCAATTACACACACCTTACTCCTCTCTCGGTCCAGCCCCTCCAGCTTCTACGTCAATTACACACACCTTACTGCTCTCACTGTCCAGCCCCTCCAGCTTCTACTTCAACTAATTGCACACACCTTACTGCTCTCTCTCTGTCCAGTCCCTCCAGCTTCTACGTCAGAGAGAGAGAGCAGTAAGGTGTGTGTAATTGACGTAGAAGCTGGAGGGACTGGACAGAGAGAGAGAGAGAGCAGTAAGGTGTGTAATTGACGTAGAAGCTGGAGGGGCTGGCCAGCGAGAGAGAGCAGTATGGTGTGTGTACTTTGTCCAGCCCCTCCAGCTTCTACTTCAACTAATTACACACACCATACTGCTCTCTCTCTCTGTCCAGCCCCACCACCTACTACGACAATTACACACACCATACTGCTCTCTGTCCAGCCCCCTCCAGCTTCTACTTCAACTGAGAGCAGTATGGTGTGTGTAATTGACGTAGAAGCTGGAGGGCTGGACAGAGAGAGAGAGCAGTAAGGTGTGTGTAATTAGTTGAAGTAGAGGCTGGAGGGGCTGGACAGAGAGAGAGCAGTAAGGTGTGTGTAATTGACGTAGAAGCTGGGGGGGGCTGGACAGAGAGAGAGAGAGCAGTAAGGTGTGTGTAATTGACCTAGAAGCTGGAGGGGCTGGACAGAGAGAGAGAGCAGTAAGGTATGTGTAATTGAAGTAGATGCTGGAGGGGCTGGACAGATAGAGAGAGAGCAGTATGGTGTGTGTAATTGACGTAGAAGCTGGAGGGGCTGGACAGAGAGAGAGAGCAGTATGGTGTGTGTAATTAGTTGAAGTAGAAGCTGGAGGGGCTGGACAGAGAGAGAGCAGTAAGGTGTGTGTAATTGACGTAGAAGCTGGAGGGGCTGGATAGAGAGAGAGAGCAGTAAGGTGTGTGTAATTGACGTAGAAGCTGGAGGGGCTGGACAGAGAGAGAGCAGTAAGGTGTGTGTAATTGACGTAGAAGCTGGAGGGGCTGGACAGAAAGAGAGAGCAGTAAGGTGTGTGTAATTGACGTAGAAGCTGGAGGGGCTGGACAGAGAGAAAGCGAGCAGTATGGTGTGTGTAATTGACGTAGAAGCTGGAGGGGCTGGACAGCGAGAGAGAGAGCAGTAAGGTATGTGTAATTGACCTAGAAGCTGGAGGGGCTGGACAGAGAGAGAGAGCAGTAAGGTATGTGTAATTTACTTAGAAGCTGGAGGGGTTGGACAGAGAGAGAGAGAGAGAGCCGTAAGGTGTGTGTAATTAGTTGAAGTACAAGCTGGAGGGGCTGGACAGAGACAGCAGTATGGTGTGTGTGTAATTGACGTAGAAGCTGGAGGGGCTGGACAGAGAGCAGTATGGTGTGTGTAATTGACGTAGAAGCTGGAGGGGCTGGACAGAGAGAGAGCAGTAAGGTGTGTGTGTAATTGACGTAGAAGCTGGAGGGGCTGGACAGAGAGAGAGCAGTATGGTGTGTGTAATTGACGTAGAAGCTGGAGGGCTGGACAGAGAGAGAGAGCAGTAAGGTGTGTGTAATTGACGTAGAAGCTGGAGGGGCTGGACAGAGAGAGAGAGCAGTATGGTGTGTGTAATTAGTTGAAGTAGAAGCTGGAGGGGCTGGACAGAGCAGTAAGGTGTGTGTAATTGACGTAGAAGCTGGAGGGGCTGGACAGAGAGAGCAGTATGGTGTGTGTAATTGACGTAGAAGCTGGAGGGGCTGGACAGAGAGAGAGCAGTAAGGTGTGTGTAATTGACATAGAAGCTGGAGGGGCTGGACAGAGAGAGAGAGCAGTATGGTATGTGTAATTAGTTGAAGTAGAAGCTGGAGGGGCTGGACAGAGAGAGAGAGCAGTATGGTATATGTAATTAGTTGAAGTAGAAGCTGGAGGGGCTGGACAGAGAGATAGCAGTAAGGTATGTGTAATTGACGTAGAAGCTGGAGGGGCTGGACAGAGAGAGCAGTATGGTGTGTGTAATTAGTTGAAGTAGAAGCTGGAGGGGCTGGACAGAGAGCAGTAAGGTGTGTGTAATTGACGTAGAAGCTGGAGGGCTGGACAGAGAGAGCAGTAAGGTGTGTGTAATTGACTTAGAAGCTGGAGGGGCTGGACATAGAGAGAGAGAGCAGTAAGGTGTGTGTAATTGACATAGAAGCTGGAGGTGCTGGACAGAGAGAGAGAGAGCAGTATGGTGTGTGTAATTAGTTGAAGTAGAAGCTGGAGGGGCTGTATATAATACCCTCTTGCACCCTCTCCCTTTTCTAATGGCACATACTGTGAGTTTGCACTGTCAAGAAAGGCCGCTGTCACTAGTTTTCTTTCAGGTCAAAGGACCATCTCGTGCAAACCCAGCTATAATGGTAGATGATCTTCTGACTCCATGCTCGCCAGGTGACCCAGGTGCTACTGAAATGACGTGGATGGATGTGCCCAGTGACAAACTGCAGGAACCTGTGGTGTGCATGGTAAGTGCAAGACATCCTGCTGCTGCATCTTATTTGGAAGAAGGTGTGGGCAATGCAATGTCTGCAATGCTAGCATTACTGGTATTCCAGGTCCTCCTGCTAGACCAGTCCAGACAAATGGCTTGTGTCCCCCTGTCAGCAGATGATGAGACTGAAAATTCCAGAAGCTTAGTGACATCACTCTTGATAGATAAACCTGTACCCCTAGGGGTCAGCTTAAGTATTTTCTCTGTCTCAGCAGATGGCGGACTCCTCCTTGGTTTGCTTACCAGCGTAGTACCTTCAGGATTCCCTTCCTCACACTGTGGGATCTTCTGTGTTTGGCATTCCCCTTGTTGATTCCAGAGGTGTTCCTGACCAGGAGGGTTGGTGAAGCACCTCTGAGGTGCAGGGCTCCTGCTCAGGAGGAGCAGTGTTAGCCCTATGGTGCCCGACAAAGACAAGTTTCAGCTTCAGGACTCCTGACACTGCAGTGTGTTTAAGATTTAAAAAAAAAAAAAAGATGAGGTAAGGTCCAACAGCGAGACCAATAGCAGCACAGGGGGCAAGGTGATGCAAGCTGAGTCAGCCACTCTGTCCCCCCGTCGGTCAGTTTGCCTTTCTCCTGCACCTAACGGGCCCTCCCTCCTCTCATGCGATCAGTAGTGAGTACCTCTGATGCGCGCAAGGTTGCTCCTCTGCCTCTCTCATCTCGGGCTACCACCGCTCCTGCCGTTATCTTCGGGTTGCAGTTCCAGCTGGAAGCTGCTGCTCCACACTGAGCTACCACTCTTCTTTTCGCTGCACTGCTAGTCCCGCGATTCCGGCTCCTCCGTTTTTCCTGCTCAATTCTTGGCGGCTCGAAGTTCCTCGTAGGCCTCATTTCTTCCCACCAAAACCGCACGTGTCATTTTCTGCTGAGGGTTGTTTTTTTAGTTATCTCCTCAGCGGGGTCCATTTTCTTTCCCACGGCGGAACGCGGGATGCCTTCGTCGGGCCGGCGCTGTCTCGCGTGCAGCAGGAAATGTACTTTTTTGACAGGGAGTCTCTGTTCTGCTTGCATGGTGGATCAGGGAGGAACGTCGACAGGCACAGCGGCCCTGTCTGCACCCGCACCTTCAGCTACAAGAGTGCCCTTACCGGCCCCTCCAGTTCTGCCCACCTTGGGGTCTCTTCTGCCTCCCGAATCCATTCCGCCCATGCTCCTACCTGAGGATCAACTCCCTACTCCTTTGCAAGCTCAGGCCCCAGGTCCTCAGCTATCCTTGCAGCACCCCCTACCACCGGCTCCCTTCCTTCAGCAGCCTCCGCTGCCGCAGGCCATCGGCCCTCAGCTATTGCACCTACCACTGCTTCCTACAGCCCCTGCTGATCTGCATTTCATGGAATTCTTCAAATCTGCCCGGGACTTCTGACGTTCTGGGGCCACAGTGTGTCCGAGGGATCCTCCTCCCCCAGGGGGCTCAATGCTTCCTCCTCAGAAGCCCTTCCATCTGTATGTGGCTACGCCCAAGGCGACTCCTGCACCCTCAGGGGACTGGCACCCTGTTGGGGAAGACGGTGAATGCCTCTCTGATGCCCGCTCCTCTGACTCAGCTTCGGATAGAGAGGAGGGTGAGATCTCTCCCCCTGGAGATGAGCTGGAGACGAGAGGAAGAGCAGGACATATGCCTATTTCAAAAAGAAGAGCTCCTGGCCCTTATATTGCAGATGACAGAGGCTCTTCACCTTTCAGGCCTGCAACAGCCTCAGGTGCCGGACTAGGATCATCGTCAGGCAGATCCCATCATTCTTGATATCAGGAAACCAGCAAAGGCTTTTCCCTTTCTTCCTGAGTTGCAACAGACGGTCAACATCGAGTGGGATTCTCCAGAAGCCTCCTTACACTCTGGTGGGTGCAATCTGGGTCATACTTATCGTTGGAGCCCTGATGACCTTGATAGATGGCTGCGCTTTCTGATGGTGGATGCCTTAGTGATGGCTGTCACCGAGCATACCACCATTCCTGTCGAGGGTTGCACAGCTCTTTGAGACCAGATCGATCGTTAAGGACAAAGGCCTTCTAAAGACAACCTTTTCTTCTTCCCTGGTGCTCCAGGCCTCCATGTGTGGTGGTTTGGCAGCACAGGCATTGCTGCGTTGAATTCAGCAGCTTCCGGAAGACCCTGCACTAGCCTGCTTGGAATCCGTTACCGCATTCATGGCAGATGCTTTCTATGGCCTGCTGCGTTTATCAGCCTGGTCCACTACTGCATCTACTGTTGCTTGGCAGTGGCTGTGGCTTTGGCTCTGCCATTGGAATGCAGATGCTGCCTCCAAAACCCACCTGGCCCTCCTTTCAGGCTGCATTTTCTGCTGCGGGGGATATGGCCCCCCTCGCCTCCACTTCTTCTCCCTTGGCACTGGATCCTGCAGTAGTTGAATTTTCTCTACTACTTCAGCATGCCTGGAGCCTCTGGAAAGGGGGCCAAGGAGTCGTCGTCTTTAGCCTAGTCCCACTCCCACCACAGGCAATACTTGCAAACGCCCTCGCTTCTCTGGCTTGGATTGTGACAGGGCCACTTCTCACCTTCCTAAAGTAGCCTTCTGGGATGAAGGTGATTTAGGGGAGGGTGAAGACCTTGACAGTGCCTCACCAGCAGCCTCATACCCCCCTGCTAGCTCGGAGGACGAGGAGAGTGAGCTTTCCAAAGGGGAGGATGACTGCAAGACCATGGTGATGCGGCTCTGTTGCCGCAGCAAGATTCCTGGATTCATCACTCAAATAATGAAGGAGCTTCGCATCCCGGAAGGGGCCAGCTCCGCCCCTACAACTACTACGGCCAATCCCATTCTTGTGGGTATTAAGAAACCATCAGGATCAGGGGTGTCCATCCCTGTCCTGGAGGGCCGCAATCCTGTCTACAACATTTTGGTGGTGGTGAGAAGCGAGGAGGAATGTGACAAATTCTATCTACCCTTTTTGATGTCTAGGACATCTGCACCTTGCCCACGCACAATCTTAAATGACAGAGGTGTAAGGCAGGGGTCTCCAAATCCAGTCCTGGAGGGCCACAAACCAGTCAGGTTGGCAGGATATCTCTAAGGCATATATATCTCATGCATATTCATTAGGGCTATACCAAAAACCTGCCAGGATTACGGCCCTCCAGGACAGGGTTAGATACCCTTGATCTAGATCCTTTCCTGCCGAATTCCAGCACATGGTTACAGTAGAATGGGAGTCTCCCAAGGCGCCTCTCAAGCAAGCTCGTCACTTGGGCCGCCTTTACTCCTGGTCTTTGGAAGGATCTGGACAAGTGGTTATGCTTTCCAACCCTCATCACTGCTGTCACCAAGTGCACCACCATCCCCATGGAGAGCAGAGCAGCCCTTGGGGGCTTGCAGGATCATAAGGCAGAAGGCCGCCTCAAATGGCCTTTTCCGCTTCCTCCCTTTCGTCAGCCTGTGATGATCTCTCCGCCCGTGCCCTCCTCAGGTGGGTGCAATTGCTTCCAGAGGATGACAGTTCAGCCCACCTAGAGTCCTTGGTGGCATTTCTGGCAGATGCTTTTTTTGACTCGGCCCACACTAATAGTGGCTGTCATAGTAGCGCGCCGCTGGTTTTGGCTCCAGAACTACTGCTACTACTACTATTTAGCACTTGTATAGCGCCACGCACGCGGCGCTGTACAGCTACCTACAAGAGGCAGCCAAAATACAGAGAAAGTCCCTGCCTGTCAGAGTCATGCTCATTGGAGCTTACAATCTAGTCAGAACAATAAAGAGCAATGGTCAGTTTAGTGCAAGGCACGGTATGGTCTATACAGTTGGTCATGAGAAATGACAGAGTTTAAGATAAGAAGGGGATGGAAGTCAGGATCTGAAAGCAACGGTGAAGAGGTGGGTCTTCAACCTGGATTTGAAGAGGGCCAGGGAGGATGCCTGGTGTATAGACACAGGTAGGTTGTTCCAGGCGTAGGGTGCAGCAAGGAGAAAAGAGCGAAGTCGGGAGTTAACGGTACGGGTGAAAGGCATAGAAGTAATTTGTTAGCGGAGTGCAGGTTCCGAGAGGGGACATAGGGAGAGATAAGAGGTAATGAGGGGCCATAGAGTAAATGCATTTATAGGTCAGTAGGAGAAGCTTGAACTGGATGCGGAATTGGACAGGGAGCCAGTGAAGCGACCTGAGAAGAGGAGTAATGTGGGCATGGCGGGACTGGTGGAAGATTAGTTGAGCAGCATGATTTTGTATAGATTGAAGGGGAAGGAGGTGGCTGACGGGGAGACCAGCAAGGAGCAGGTTGCAATAATCAAGGCGAGAGGAGACTAAGGAGTGGATAAGTGTTTTGGTGGTGTGTTCAGAGAGGAAGGGGTGGATTTTGCCAATGTTGTAGAGGAAGAAACGGCAGGTCTTAGCTACATGCTGGATATGTGCGGAGAAGGAGAGAGAGGTGTCAAAGATAATCTTTATCTTTATTAAAACATTTGATAAACCGCTGCGGCCAAAGCATAGAGTGGTGTACAATAAAAGGTCCACACTGCAAATTATAGAAAAGAACGCCATAAAATAATAGGAAAGCAAAGCACACAGCAGTAAAACCAAATAACTAAACTAAAATAAGAATAAATAAAACTAAAAACAAAACAGGGAAAGACAGGACACTAACAGACAAACAGCACAAAACAAAAATCCAACTACAAATTCAAGGGGGGGGGTACTGGCGGGAAGGTCAAAAGCCTGCTCGAACAGATAACCCCTAGGTTGCGGGCCGAGGGAACAGGAAGGATAGTAGCTCCGTCCACATAGACTAAGAATGGGGGAAGAGGAGGGGAGGAGTTGGGGGGGGGGGGGAAAGACAAGGAGTTCAGTCTTGGCCATGTTCAATTTCAATCAGCGATGAGACATCCAGGCAGCGATGTCGGAAAGGCAGGCAGAGATCATGGACTGGGATGCTGAAGAGATATCAGGTGTAGAGAGGTAGATTTGGGAGTTATCTGCATAGAGATGGTACTGAAAGCCATGGGAGGAGATAAGCGCACCAAGGGCTTGGGTGTAGAGAGAGAAAAGGAGGGGGCCCAGGATTGATCCCTGGGTACACCTACATGGAGCGGGGTAGGGGATTAGGAGGAGCCGCCAGAGCATACACTGAATGAGCGATGGGAGAGGTAGAAGGAGAACCAGGATAATACCGAGTCCTTGAAGCCAAGGAAGGAGAGGGTGATGAGGAGAAGATTGTGGTCAACGGTGTCAAAGGCAGCGGAGAGAGCAAGAAGGATGAGGATAAAGTAGAGGCCCTTAGATTTAGCCAGGAACAGGTCATTGGAGACTCTTGCGAGAGCCGTTTCAGTGGAGTGTAGGGGACGGAAGCCAGATTGTAGTGGGTCCAGGAGGGCCTGGGAGGTGAGGAAGTCGAGGCAGCGGCGGTGGATGGTTCATTCTAGTAGATTAGATATGAAGGGAAGGAGGGAGATGGGTCGATAGTTGGAAGGGCATGTGGGATTGAGTGAGGGTTTCTTGAGGAGAGGTGCGACAACAGCATGTTTGAAGTCAGTGGGGACAGTAGCAGTGGAGAGTGAAAGGTTGAGGATATGAGTGATGGGGGGACAATGGTGGGGGAGATGGGGTGTAGGAGGTGGGTGGGGATAGGGTCAGCTGAACAGGTGGTGGGTTTGGAGGAGGTAAGGAGTGTGGTTTCTTCAGAGATTGGAGGAGAGGGTGGCAGAGGAATTATGGATGGGGAGAATTGGGGAGGGGGGAGGTAGCTGAGGGGGTGGGGAATTGGAGGGTAATCTTGTGAATTTTGTCATGGAAGTAGTTTGCTAGGGTTTGGGCAGAAAGGGAGGGCGGGACCGGGGGCAGGGGGACCTTGAGGAGAGAATTGAGGGTATTAAAGAGACGGCGAGGGTCAGAGGCAAGGGAGTTGGTCAGATGGATGTAGTAGTCTTATTTGGCAAGTGCTATGGCTGACTGGAAGGAGCCAAGCATGAATTTGAAGTGCAGAAGGTCCTCCGGAGAGCGGGATTTGGACCAGGCACGTTCGGCAGCATGGGTGCAGGTGCGTAGATAGCGGGTTGTGGGTGAAAGCCAGGGCTGGGGAGTAGATCGTCTGACTGGACATGGGATGAGAGGGGCAAGAGTATCAAGCGCTGAGGATAGTGTAGCATTGTAAGAAGATAATGCCTCGTCGATGGATTTGGAGGATATAATGGAGGAAAGAGATGGAGAAATGGTGGAGGAGAGAGTCAAGGGATTAATATTATGGTGACTTCTAAATAGGTCGGAGGAGACAGGACGAGGTTGAGATGGTGGAAGCTGAAGAGTAAAGGTTAAAAGGCGATGATCAGATGAGGGAAGGATTGAGTTGCCGAAGTTTGAGGGAGAGGAATTAGAGAAGAGTATTAGGTCAAGGCAGTGGCCGTGTAGGTGGGTAGGGGTGGTGGAGCAAAGTTGGAGGAGGTGAGGGCTAGGAACTTTAATGCATGGGGGTTGGACGGATTGTCGACGTGAATGTTAGTCGCCAAGAATAAGAGTGGGGGAAGAGGGATCCAGAAAGGCGGAAAGCCAGGAGTCGAAGTCGGTGAGGAAGGTTGATTTGGATTTGTCGGGTGGGCGATAAATGACTGCTACTCCTCGGAGAAGTGGTGTGAGGAGGTGAATGGAGTGGACTTCAAAAGAGAGGGGGGGAGGGTGACTGAGGTAGCAGGAGTGGTTGGAATTGGCAGGAGGGAGAAAGTAGGAAACCAACACCGCCACCGCAACCAGTGGTTCGAGGTGTATGGGAGAACTGGTAGCCCCCATAGCAGAGAGAAGCAATGGATACGGTGTCGTCTGGGGGGAGCCAGGTCTCAGTCAGGGCAAGAAGGTGTAGGGCATTAGAGAGAGAGATCATGAGTAAAAGGAAGTTTGTTAGTGACTGAGGATGCTTTCCATAGGGCACATGAAAATGAGAGAGAGGAGGGGGGGAAGGAGAGGGATATGGATAAAGTTCGATAAGTAACGTGAGAATTTCTTATCAGAGTAACGTGAGGCTTTATTTCTAGAGTAGTGCAGAGATTTAGAGGGAGCAGGGTGTGGGTTGATATGTCTGTGTGTGTGTGTGCCCTCCAAGAGGGATTTGAGGGAGGGGAAGTGAGGAGTGATATTGATGGTATCAGGTTATGTGAGGTTTTTTTGGGGGGGATAAGGTTGGGGTTGATATCTCTGGAAGAGTGATTGGGGGATGAGTGAGAGCGGGCGGAATGGGGGGAGGAGCGGGATGTGGATGAGATTGGAAAAGGTACGTGAGGAACTCTTCTTGGAGTAAGAGAGAAATCGAGGGGGGCCAGGGTTGGGGTTAACATTACCTGATGAGAGAAGGAGGAGGAGGAATAGTAGAGAGCGTGGTAAAGTGGAAACAGTACGGCAGAAGCGAGGGTGGGGTTGCCTTAAAGAGAGGGGCAGGTTGAATGTGGGGGATGGTGTGCTGAAGCTCAAGAGCAGATGCTAGGCTAAAGGACATAATGGAGGGAGAAGTGAGGAAGGTCTGGGGGTATGGGGGAGAAGAGGGAGGGTGTTGGTAGGAGGGGGAGGCAGTTGGGGAGGATGAGGAAAAGGACAATGTGATGTGGGGCCATGGCAGTGGGTAACAATTTCTATGCAGGCAGTGGGTAGCAAGGTCTATGCAAACAATGGGTAGGAGTTCTATGCAGGCAGTGGGTAGCAGTTCTATGCAGGCAGTGGGTAGCAGTTCTATGCAGGCAGTGGGTAGCAGTTCTATGCAGGCAGTGGGTAGCAGTTCTATGCAGGCAGTGGGTAGCAGTTCTGTGCAAACAATGGGTAGGAGTTCTATGCAGGCAATGGGTAGCAGTTCTATGCAAACAATGGATAGCAGTTCTATGCAAACAATGGGTAGGAGTTCTCTATGCAAACAATGGGTAGCAGTTCTGTGCAAACAATGGGTAGGAGTTTGATGCAAACAATGGATAGCAGTTCTATGCAAACAATGGATAGGAGTTCGATGCAACCAGTGGGTAGGAGTTATATGCAGGCAGTGGGTAGCAGTTCTGAGCAAACAATGGGTAGCAGTTCTATGCAAACAATGGGAAGCAAGGTCTTTGCAAACATTGGGAAGCAAGTCCAAAGCAGAGTTACTTGCAGGTAATGGTGTGGTGATCGTGAGATGGTTGGGGTAGGAGGCGAGGTGTGGAGGAGCAATCGTGCCTGCACGGCTCACCTGCAGCTACGGAGATTTGTTGGAGCTGGGTTAACGGCTCACGCTAGAGCGCCCTGTGGGCCCATGCCGAAGGGCCATGCAGGGGCAGTTTGGCCAAGCTCCCCTTTAAGGGTGGCTTGCTCTTTGGGGTGGACCTCGAAAAGCTTGTTAAGGATCTTGGAGAGGTCAAGCCCCAACGCTTACTGGAAGATAGGCCGAAGAGTGCCTCAAAGCGGTCTTCCTCCGTTACAGGGACGTTGTCCTCGCGGCAGAGGTTTTGTGATTCCCAAAAGTATCGTCCCAATAAGCAGTCCTTGACTTCTTCTGGATCAGTGCCTCGTTCACACTCCTCTCAAGGGGATCATTGCCCCTACTCCCAGAGTTCATCTGAAGGAAAATCCTCCTCCCGCCCCTCTTATTGATGGGGTTGGGGCCCATTCGGCTCTTCCCCAAGTGGGAGGCCACCTGCGGCACTTCTTCTGCAAATGGGCCCTACTCACATTTGATTGCTGGGTTCTCGATATTATACAGCATGGATACGTTATCAAGTGTGTCAGACCTGTCAAGGAGGCTATCGTCATCTCTCCATGTGGCTCTGCCGGCAACCAGGAAGTGGTCCATACCATCTTTCAGTGGTTCCTGGCTCTGTGGATCAGCACTTCTGTCCCTTTAGAACAGAGGGCAGGGATGCTATTCCATCTACTTCATGGTTCCAAAAAAAGATGGGTCCACCTCTCGCTTCTCGACCTCCAGGGCATGAACCTCAACTTGTGGGTCCCCCATTTCCGCATGGAAACACTACGCTCCGTCGTCCAGTCAGTTTGCAAGGGTGAATATCTCGCCTCGCTGGATCTAGCCGGTCTACTTCCTATCCAGGGGATCAACAGCATTTCTTGCTGTTCGCCATTCTCTGCTCTCACTTCCAATTTTCAGTCTTGCCATTTGGCCTAGTGACAGCATCTTGCATCTTCTCCAAGGTCATGGTGGTGGTGGTAGTGGCAGCGGCTCTCTGCCGCGAGAGGATTTGCATTCATTCCTACTTGAACAACCAGCTCATTCAGGGCAAATCTCTTCCCGAAGCCAAACATGTCATAATTCAACTCTTGAAGCAACTCGGCTAGGTGATCAACCACAGCAGGCGCTGTCTCGTACCATCTAAGTCCCTGGAGTTTCTTGGTTCATGCTTTGACACCCACAATGGCAGAGTCTTCCTCACTTGGGAGTGCTGTGCCAAATTCCAGTGCCATTGCAACAAATTTTCAGCTTTCTGGCACTCGCAACCTCTGCGGTGTGGGATTACCTTCTGTGGGTCATGGCGAACACTATAGACCTTATGCTTGGGCACAAGCTCACATGCGTCCCCCTACAACTGGCTTTGCTGTCCCGATGGTCCCCATGCTCGTAGAACTACCAAATCCTCCTCCTGCTTTCCCAGACAATCCGCAGCAGGAAATATGTTGAAGGGAATGCCCCTCAAGGCTCCCTCCTGCGTGATTCTCACCACTGATGCCAGCCTAACAGGTTGGGGAGCGCACTGCACAAGGCCTATGTACCATGACAGAAGGCAGGTGGCCCATGAATCGCCTAGAAGTGCGGGCGATCCATTTAGTCTTACTCCGGTTTCGGCACTGATCCAGGACCAAGCAGTGCGGGTCCTTTCCGACAGCTTGAGGCAGTGGCCTACATCAATTGCCAGGGCGGAATAAAGTGCCTCGGGATGGTGAGAGAGATGTCCCTGCTCTTTCCATGGGCGGAACTGCACCTAAATGCCATCTACACCCAGCACATTGCGGGCATGGACTATCTGGAAACAGATAATCTCCAGGAACAAGCAGGAATGTAGTCTTCACATATGGGTATCGTCGGTACCGACGGAGCCTGCGCGGGAATGCTCCCCAGCGTCCAATTAGAAAGCTTTTGGGAGCATCCCACAGCGCCTGCGTGCTGCCTTCCCGCCTTTCCCAACTGCCTCTCTACAGTTCTTCGTTTTCCGCGGAGCCAGCAGGTTGTCATTCCTGTCACCGCAGAAATTTTTCCTATTCTCCTTCTTTTTGTGGTTGCGTCTGCCTTCCCTCGACGCTATACCGTTACCGCCGGTTCTTTCTTTCTTTTTCTTTAAAAAAAAAAAAAAAATCTTCCAAATCTTTCTTCTTCAGGTGCACGCACCATTTTGGGCATTAGGCCCAAAATTTCCTTTACTATGGAAAAACCCGCTTCGGGTTTCAAGAAGTGCACCAAGTGTGGTGGTACCATCTCCGTCACTGACACCCACGAGTGGTGCCTTAAATGTTTAGGTCCTGACCACTCCATTTCCGAGTGTATGGCCTGTGGCATTATGTCTAAGAGGGGTCGGCAAAACCGAGCTGCTAAGCTCAGCACCCTTTTTCCCTCTGATGCAGCCTCTGTGGCATCGACATCTTCCAGGGCTTTGTCTTCCTCCCATGGATCTCAGGTAACTAAACATAAGTCTGGCCGGTCCTCAAAGGGTAGATCTCCTTCTAAGCATCGAGATGCCTCTGACGTTGCCCTTGAGGGTTCTGCACCAGTAAAATTGCCCCGGCGGGAGGCTTTGGCTTCCAAAGCATTATCTGGGCTCCAGGATGTTCTCGAGGCCTCAACCTCGGCAGAACTACTGGTGCCATGCTCTGGGGTACCGGCCGCTTTCTCCGGTACCGATACCCAGGCATCGGCAGCATCGATAGACCAGAGATTCCTGGCTATTGAATGCAGTCTGGCGGCTCTCCTTGCGGCATCGGTACTGGCTCTGGCACTGGTATCAGTACCGGTACTGACAGCATCGACATCAATGTCTGCATTGCCGGCACAGAGTCATGCTATGCCTTACGGTACCGATAGACCGATACCGATTCCCCCCGATACCGACTTCGGTCGGTACGGGTACCGTGCTCTACAAGAGCATCCGGATAGAAGGTACTTTGAATCCTCGGAGGAGTCTGAGGATTCTGACAGCTCGGTTGGTACCGGAGTACTTCTCTCGGAGGAGCCTTCCTCTCCTAAACGTAGGATGTCTCCTCCAGAAGATATATCCTTTCAGGATTTTATCAGAGAGGTGGCTCAAGGTCTTTCCATTACAGTGGCTCCTGAAACAGAGCCCAGAGCAAAGGAGTTGGAGATTCTACAATATCCCAAGGCTCCTAAAGAGGCAGCTACTTTGCTTATTCATGAGATCTTACATGATCTCATGTTAAGAATGTAGGAAACACCTCTTACCACCTCTCCTCACTCTCGTAGGCTGGATACCATGTATTGAGTGCCTCCTTGTCCTGGCTTCCAGAAGACTCTGCTTCCTCAGCATTCCATTGTTGTGGAATCAGCTATGAGAAGGATCAGGAGTGCAAAGAGGTATGCCTCTAATCCTCCAGGACGTGAGTGTAGAACTTTGGATGCCTTTGGACGTCGTACATTCCAGGCTTCCATGCTTTCTGCCAGGATCAGTTCCTATATTTTATATATGGGAATGTTCTTTAAAGAAGTCACAGGAGATTTGGAGATTTTAAGCCCTCTCCTTCCTGATGATAAGAGACAGGATTTTCTCACACTGGTTAAACATGCCCAGGATGTTTCTAAGTTTGTCAGTCGTGCAGCTTTTGACTGTTTTGAGTGCATAAGCAGAACCTCTGCCATTGCCATAGGTGCACGTATGATTGCCTGGTTCCAGGCATCTGACTTGGAGCTCTGGGTGCAGGACAAACTGGGCAATATCCCTTGTACAGGTGAGAATCTTTTTGGCAAAAATTGGCAAGAGAAGGCCAACGAACTGGATGCTGATAACTCCACCTTGGATAGATTATCCAAAGCCACAGCTGATCCGGCAAGGAAGAAATCTTTCAAAAAAAACATTCTTCTCCAAAAAGAAGAGGTTTTGCCCCTCTTATACCCAGCAGGGGCGTTCTGCAGGTCAATCTGCCCGAAAGGGTCAGCAACCACCTAAACAAAGAAAAGCAAAGACTGCTAAGCCTCATCTGCCTCAGCAGTCTCAGCCTCCACAAGGCCTTTGACTTCCATCTAGAGAACTTAGCTTTTCTGACCCTCAGCGGACCAGAGCCTTCCACCATTCCAGGAAGGTTGTGTCATTTTGCCCCCAGATGGGGGCAGATAACAGCAGAAGCTTGGACTCTTTCCATTGTAAAAGAGGGGTACAAGCTTCACTTCCTTTGCATGCCCCCTCCTACAATGGTAAGACAGTTCAGTTCTCAGACTTCTCTCAACAACCAGTTGACTCAAGAGGTCACTACACGTCTTGCCCAAGGGGCAATAGAAGAGGTACCCATTCATCAACGGCACAGGGTTTTACTCCCCCTATTTCCTTATTCCAAAGAAAACAGGAGGACACAGACCTATATTTTAGACCTCAGAGAATTGAACAAATTTCTGTTCAAAGAGGAATTCAAGATGGTTTCTCTAGGAACTCTTCTGCCATACCTTCAGAGTCAGGATTGGCTTTGTTCTCTAGATCTCAAGGATGCGTACACCCTGTTCTTATCCATCCAACTCACCGAAGATTCCTTTGGTTTCTATTTCAAGGGAAGCATTACCAGTACAGGGTTCTTCCTTTTGGCCTGGCCTCAGCACCAAGGGTGTTTATGAAATGCATGGCTGTGGTGGCAGCCTTTCTTCGCACTCTAGGAATATTCGCCTTCCCCTACTTAGACGACTGGCTCATTCGAGCCCCATCAGAGCCAGAGGCCAGGATTTCTCTGTCTTGCACAATGCGTATCCTTCAATATTTGGGCCTTATCATAAACATCCCCAAAATCCAATCTAACTCCTACTCAGTCTCTAGAGTTTATAGGAGCTATGCTGGATACCACACAGGCAAGGGCCTATCTTCCCCAGACCCATTGCCTTCGCATTGTGCAGTTAGCTTCTCAAGCAGTGCTAAAGCCTCACCTCACTGCTCGAGAAATGTTACAACTACTAGGCCACATGGCATCTACAGTGCATGTGGTTCCTTATGCTCGCCTCCATATGAGAGCAGCCCAGTGGACTTTATCCTCTCAGTGGACCCAGGCATCAGGGTGCCTGTCAGACAAAATAGCAAACACAAATCGCCTTATTTTGTCCCTCCAATGGTGGCAGTCCACTCAAAACCTGTTGGTGGGGTCCCCATTTCAACAACCTTTACCCCAGGTCACTCTCACAACAGATGCTTCACCAATGGGTTGGGGAGCTCATTTGCAAGACCTCTCCACCCAAGGCATTTGGACTCCACAGGAGACTCATCTACATCTTAGAGCTCAGAGCAATCTTCCTTGCTCTTTGAGTGTTCCACACCCTGCTAAGCTACAAGACAGTCCTCATTCATACGGACAATCAGGCAGCCATGTTCTACGTGAACAAGCAGGGAGGAACAGGCCCTCTGTCGCTTTGCAACGAAGCTTTGCGACTATGGGCCCTCGCCAGAGAGCATCAGATTCATCTTCTGGCAGTGTATCTTCCAGGCGTTCAAAACTCTTGGGCAGACAGACTCAGTCGAGTTCTGCTTCCACACGAATGGTCTCTACATGCAGACCAGGTGGCCAAGATTTTTCAAATTTGGGGAACTCCGGACATAGACCTCTTTGCAAGTCCGTTGAATGCCAGACTTCCCCGGTTCTGTTCCAGAATTCCGGCTCAGGGCTCTCAGGCCAGGGATGCTTTCACCGTCATTGGGGTTAAGACTTCCTTTATGCCTTTCCACCCTTTCCCCTGATTCCCAAAACCCTGTTCAAGCTTCAGAGAGACAGAGGCCGTATGATTCTCATAGCTCCACATTGGCCACGGCAAGTGTGGTACCCTCTGCTTCTACATCTCTCTCAAGCTCCATCTCTGGAGTTAGGGTCTGCTCCAGATCTCCTGTCTCAGGAGGACGGGATGTTATGGCATCCCAATCCCCAGTCTCTGCATCTCAGGGCTTGGTTGCTGAAGGCCTAGATCTTCATGATCTTTAACCTTTCTCAGCAAAGTAAAGGATATCCTTTATGCTTCCAGGAAACCTTCCACAAGATGCTCTTATGCTTTCAAGTGGAAAAGGATTACCATATGGTGCTTGCAGAAGGGTCTTAACCCCCTTGCAATACCTCTTGAATCATTACTGGAGTATCTCCTTCATTTATCCAATGCAGGACTTAAGACTAACTCAGTAAGAGTCCATTTGAGTGCTATTACAGCTTCTTTCAAGCCTTTAAATGGACAACCTATTTCCTCCCATCCTCTTATAGCAAGATTTATGAGAGGCCTTCTTCTAACTAAGCCTCCCATTAGGCCACCACCGGTGGCATGGGACTTAAACCTGGTTCTTGGTCAGCTTATGAAGCCACCTTTCGAATCCTTAGCTACTACCTCGTTGAAATTCCTTTCCTGGAAAGTTATCTTTCTCATTGCAATCACATCAGCACGTTGCATCAGTGAGTTGCAAGCACTAGTGGCTGATCCTCCTTATACAAGGTTCCATCATGATAAGGTAGTCCTTAGGACTCATCCACACTTTATGCCAAAGGTGGTCTCGCCTTTTCATCTAAACCAAGCGGTCTACCTGCCTGTGTTTTTTCCAAGACCTCATGCATCAAATGCAGAAAGGAATCTTCATACTTTGGACTGTAAAAGAGCTTTAGCTTTTTACTTACAAAGAACACAGCAACATAGAAAGTCCTCTCAACTCTTTGTTGCTTTTGATCCTTCTCATTTGGGACTTCCAGTCTCCAAGAGAACACTGTCCAACTGGATTACACAGTGTATTTCGTTTGCCTATCAGAGTAAGAATCTTCCTCTGGAGGGCCATGTCACAGCTCACAATGTGAGAGCCATGGCAGCTTCAATGGCTCATCTGCACTCTGTCTCTATCGACGACATCTGTCGAGCAGCCACTTGGGCCTCGGTTCATACCTTCACAGCCCATTACTGCTTGGACAAGGACTCCCACCGGGATGCCTTGTTTGGTCAGGCTGTTCTCCAACACCTGTTCCATACCTTATCAACTCCTACCCACCATCCCTGGTAGGATGCCAGAGATCCATGGGGGCAAGTGGAGCCCTTTCACAGAGACACACAACTTCTGGGGTTCTCTCCCTGGCATCTAAAGCTAGGGAGTCCCCATATGTGAAGACTACATTCCTGCTTGTTCCTGGAGATAGCATAGTTACTCACCTGTAACAGGTGATCTCCGGGAACAGCAGGAATTTAGTCTTCACAACCCACCCACCTCCCCTAGGAGTTGTATCTCTCTATCTATCTCTTTCTCTTTCCCTCTCTCTCTCTCTCTTTGTCTCAGCTTTAAACTCAACTGGAGAGAGGAAGTTGAGAAAGGCGGGAAGGCAGCACGCAGGTGCTGTGGGATGCTCCCAAAAGCTTTCTAATTGGACGCTGGGGAGCGTTCCCGCACAGGCTCCGTCGGTACAGACGATACCCATATGTGAAGACTAAATTCCTGCTGTTCCCGGAGATCACCTGTTACAGGTGAGTAACTATGCTTTCTCAGCTGTCACCACCTCTATCCTGGGGAATGGGAATTTGTCCCTTGGGCGCTACCATATCACTCGCCAATGGGGCACTCAAAGGATGCATCTTATGGCATCCAGAGCCAGTACCAAGGTTCCTAGCTTCTTCAATCGGCGCAGGGAGAACGGGACCAGCAGTCTAGATGCGCTAGTTCAACCCTGGCCCAGGGATGCGCTCCTTTACATGTCTTTTCCTTGGGCCATCTTTCTTACAGCAGATGGAACACCCGTGACTACTCATTCTGGTGGTGTTGGATTGACCTCTGCACCCCTGGTACGCAGATCTCATGCGTCTCCTAGTCTGGATGCCTCTGCCTCTTGGGACATGGTAGGGCCTGCTAAGCCAGGGGCCATTCCTCATGGAGGATCCCGCTCCCTTACAGCTTGGCCCTTGAAAGATGCTGTTTGAGGCGCTTAGGTTATTCAGCAGCCGTTGTAACCACGTTGCTGAATGCACATCGACAGTCTACCTTCCAGGCTTATACCCAGGTGTGGGCTCTCTGAGTCATGGTGTCGGCAGCACCATCTTTCTCCATTGCGAGCGTTGACTTGATAAGGTCTCGCTTGGAACTTTTTTAGAGTCTAGGTGGCAGCTTTTTCCTCCTTTCACATTCTTGTAGCTGGCCGCTCCCTTGCTGCACACTGGAATGTTTGATATTTCTTGCGAGGGGCCTGGGCCCTCCGACCTCCAGTGCAGCCTGTGGTTCCTCCATGGGACCTTGCACTTGTTCTTCGGGCCCTCATGCAGAGACCCCCTTTGAGCTGTACCATCAGTCTCTCAAGAGGGTGTTTCTCATGGCAATTGCCTCTGCTAGAAGCATTTCAGAACTGCAAGCGCTGTCTTGCTGTGATCCTTTCTTGTCTTTTTCTCCTGGGGGCGTTACGCTGCGGCTGGTTCCTTCCTTCCTTCCTTTGCCAAAGGTTCTTTCCAACTTCCATGTGAATCAGGTTCTCTCATTATCGGCCTTCTCTCCCGAGCAGTGTTCAGGCCCTGACACAGGTCTCTACGTATGTTGATGTCAGAGTCCTCCTGCGCTACTTGGAGGCGACTAATCCCTTTTGGCTCTCTGATTACTTCTTTGTCCTCTTCATCGGATCCTGTGCTGGATTCAGGAGATGATTTCTTCAGCCTATATCCTGCTTGGCTGTTCTGTGCCCCAGGGGCTCAAGGCCCACTTGACTAGAGCGCAAGCAGCCTCTTGGACTGAATCTTCCCTTGGACATGTGTTGTGCAGCGATTTGGTCATCCTTGTCTAACTTTGCTAGGCATTATCGTCTGGATGTAGATACCCGGGCAGGTGCCTAGTTTGGATCCAAGGATGTTTTCTGCTGTGCTCTCGTCCCGCCTGGCCAGAGAGTAGCTTTGGTACCTACAGTTTGTCTGGACACGTCTAGCAGGAGGACCTGGAAGGGTGACATTTTCCTTACCTTTAATTTCCTTGCCTAGAGTCCTGATAGACCAGCCCAGGACCCACCCCTTAGCCACATCTTGGGCTTACGCTGGTCTTCCTTCCATGATCCATGGAGTCTGCAGTTTGTGTATATTGTGCTCTGTTTGACATCTTGTTTCATCTCTTGTGCATAAATTTTGTACATATGTCATTCCTTGGGGTCCCTCGGAAGGCTCTGTTGCCTTCCATTGCTTGTTACAAGTAGTACTGAAGGGATCCCTAGCTGTGCCAGGGCCTTATGTCAGGAATGATGTCACGCAGCAAAGTTTGGCTGTCCCTTTCTTGGTCTCAACATCTGCTGGCAGCGGTGCCTAACCTATTTGTCTGGACTGGTCTAGCAGGACTCCAGGAAAGGAAATTAACAGCAAGGAAAATGTTATCTTGTTCTGTCTTTGCTATCCTGATCCTACAATTACTTTAGCGTTTGTATTGCGCTGTGAGGCATGTATGGCACTATACAGATACATATAAGAGAGAGAATCCCAGCTACATAGCGCTTAGTCTAGTTGAGGCAAATAACATTGTAGTAATCACATGTTGTGGTGTGGAGGAGTAGCCTAGTGGTTAGAGCACAGGCGTGGTAACCAAGAGACCGGGGATTGATTTCCTCTAGCACTCCTTGTGGCCTTGAGCAAGTCACTTAACCCTCCATTGCCTCTGAAGAAAGGCCTGGCAATCTACTTCCAAGAAAACCCAGGAGCTGCTCGGTAGCCAGGAGTCGGCACCGACACGAAGGCATCAAAAAAAAAAAATTTCCACATGTTTAATGAGAGGTCCAGGCTCTGGAAGGAGCAGTGGAGGAGATTGGCACAGAAGAGAATAGTGCTTCTGAGGAGACAGAGCGACATGCAGAGTTAATGCACTTGCAGGTGAGAAGTAATGAACTGAATCCTGCTTCTCTATGGTTTCTAACCCTTTTCTCTTTCCTTGACAGTCGGATATGCTGCGCTCACTGGCTACAACCAGACCAACTGTGAATGCAGAAGATCTATTGAAAGTGAAGAAATTCACAGAGGACTTTGGGCAGGAAGGTTAAGAGTTTTGTGCTGAGGTGTCAGTAGGGAAGACCTTGCAAAATGCAGTGATTTATTTGTTAAACCCTCTATTTGTATGTGGCTGGGGAGCTCTGCTGGGTGATTAGGACAGACTCCAGCCCTATTGCTCATCGAACCTGTGGCTGGATACCCTTCTCTGAGGCTGCCCTTTCTCCCTTCTGCCTTTTTTTTTCATGTTTGTGTTATTTTTCTTTGAAAAAATGCCAGGAACGTCTGCCTCTCGTCTTGTTACAGAAAGGAAACATTGTTCTAATGCATTTAATAAGGATAGGAAGGGTTTTGCTAAAGGCACACACCCCTCCTGGGGTGTGCACAGCACGTGTTAAGGCAGGGTGCCGAGGGCCCCACCGTGCTCCTTCTCTTTCACTGCACTTTAGTACCTTGTGCTCCAGGGCCAGGCTGCCTTATTGTGGAGAGCCCTTATCTGCTTGCTCCAGAAGGAAGGGACCAGTGTGAGCTGTTCCACTGCTACTGCTAGCCTAAGAACTAGGGCCTACAATAAAGAAGACTGACAAGTGAGGTGCTTTTTAATTCCGTTACTGTTTATTGTGTGGAGGCTTCCTGATTCAAAGTGTCAGGTTACCAGTAATTCTGGAGGGAATAATATGTGCGTTATAATTCCTCTTGTCTTCACTAAAGTAATATCTGTGTCCTAGTCCCTTGGCTTTGTCTGTCTGCCTCTGTGGGAGGAAGGAGAGGGATTCTGCATATTGGCTCTCCTCCCCTGGAAGAGCTCTGGCCATTGCTCCCCCATCTCCTCTGGGTCTGAATACTAAACGGCTGCCTGTGAACAACCAGCAGGGACCTCTTCAGTCTGTACCAACCGTTGCTCTTTCACACCCTGCGGCTGAATCCCGAAGCCTTTCTTTGCTGAACTTGAGCAAGGGTCGTGTTTATGGGGAAAGCTGCTGCACAGTGCCTGTTCCCTCCTCTGCCAGAGTTGCATGGGATATCTCACATCATGTATCTGTAATGTACTGCAGAGGAGTAACAGTGTGTTGGAAGGTTTAAAGCTCTCTGACTGTGAAGCGAGGGGCTCTGCACTTTGCACACAATGTGGGAGGATGCCTTGCATTATAAGCTATAAACATATATCCTTGGAGTAAACTGTGCATTTTCTTTTTTTCTCCCCAGCCTAGTGCTGGATTGGCTTGTAGCCATTACGGTTCATGTTTGACTGGTCAGGGTTTATGATATTTATATGCTGAAGCTGACCCCATAAGCACATTTCTGAACAATGGGAGGAAGCTGCTTTTTGGGGTAGGCAAGTTTCTGCTTTAGTATGGGAATATTGTAAACTCTTCTACAGCTGTGCTCTAGCCATGGTTGCTGGCACAGTGTTTAGGGGGGGAGCCTGCTAGCAGCTTGAAATGCATGCACACTGTGAAAAGCAACTTCGACTTCCAGCTTACATTTACTCGTGGTCTCCTGCTGCCGCAACTAAGGGAATGATGTCATTTGAAAATGGAGCAGCTACCTCCACTAATACAAGGTCTCGTTCAGACACCTCCATTGTTCTGGTCTGAACAGGCTGAATGGAGAGAGGCTTTCCAGCTAAGCGACATCAGTGTTGCGGCCCCATGACCAAGGAGGGAGATATTGTGGTAAAGATACAGAGTTGCAGCTGCTGCCTCCATGTGATCCTGGAACTGGGTCCCTTTGGTGTCAGGGAAACACTAGTCATTCACTTCCATCCAGTTTACTTTCAGAAAGGTCTTGCTGTCCATTTTGTCCACATACAGAAGCCCCTGCAGATGGTCCATCTCATGCTGGATGATCCTGGCTGTCCAGCCCTGGGCCTGCCAACAGGCAGCTTCTCCCTTCTCATTCAGGCCTGTGAGGGACAGATGCAACCGTTATAGCCACAGGACACAGCATATCTGCAAAACATGTGCTCTCAATTACAGCCATAAGTGCACTTGCCATTTGTGTCTGCCTCTAAGGGGCAAAGAGGAGAAGTGAATAGACCCCACTTACTTGAGCACATGGGAAGTGTATTTAAAACGCTGAGTGGTATAGGGACCCATGCTCATATGCAAACCTTAGTCCTTGTGCAGGCATAGGGGACAGTGTTTCCTAACCCTGTCCTGGAAGCACACCTAATTGGTTTGGTTTTCAGGCTATCCATCATGATTATGCATGAGATCAATTTGCATACATTGGAAAACCTGGTATATGCAAATGTAAGTCATGCATATCCATTACAGCTATCCTGGAAACAGGGGAGGCTACTGCTGTCAGGCTCAGTCCTCTCAAAGGGCAGGGCTCGGCCTTTCTGCTAAGCTTAATATCCTTTAACATTTGTAAGAGCCAATGAATGTAGTAGGCCCAATATTAAAAAAAAAAAAGCCAAGCTTCTAAATTTGGGCCCTATTTTTGGCCACACTTAATAGCCTAAATTCTCAGTTCAATATCCATCCTAATTTAGGAGCATACAATTTATGCTGCTGCTGCTACTACTACTATTCATCACTTATAGAGCACCACACACGCAGCGCTGTACAGCTAACCAACAAGAGGCAGCCAGTACAAGAGACAGTCCCTGCCCATCAGAGTCATGCTCATCGGAGCTTACAATCTAGTGAGAACATTAGAGCATAGGTCGGAATAGTGCAGGGCACAATATGGTCAATACGTTATGGTCGTGAGAGTTGACAGGGATTAAGATAGAATAAGGATAGAAGTCAGGATCTGAAAGCGATGGTGAAGAGGTGAGTCTTCAACCTGGATTTGAAGAGGGCCAGGGAGGGTGCCTGGCGTATAGACACAGATAGGCTGTTGCAGGCGTGAGGTGCAGCAAGGTGAAAGGAGCAAATTCGGGAGTTAGCGGTGCGGGTGGGGATGTAGGGAGAGATCAGAGATGAGAGGTATGGAGGGGCCTCAGAGTGAATGCATTTATAGGTCAGTAGGAGAAGTTTGAATTGGATGCGGAACTGGACAGGGAGCCAGTGAAGCGACGAATGCTCTGCTATTCATTTGCCTAGATTAGAGCTGAATTTAGGTGCCTAGTGCTGAAAATCATTACTAAGCTCCTACCCCCCCCCTTTAAAAATGCCCCATTTCTACCCCGTGTGTTTAAATTCAAGAGTTCAGTAAAATTTTAAGAAAAAAACTTAGGAGCAAGGTCCTAGTAAATTTCAAAGAGGCCAATTTAGAAGCCTACCTTTCAAAGTTAAGAGCATAAATCCTAAACTATTTTGCAGCAGTGCTGATCCAGGCACAGTTTCTCTGACTACTCTTACTCCTGGACTATAACAACTAGAGTAGGAAGCTTTTTATTACAGGCCATCTATGGTAAAAGGCACCAATTTAGCTGTATTTTTATAAAGGAACATTGCCTTGGAAGCATGCAAATGAACACACACAATTCCTAATCATCCCTCTGTTCTAGTTCAGATGCGTGGGTTATGTTCCCCTACCAGCAGATGGAGATTGGAACACTGAGCTGAAAACCAGCCCTATAAGAAGCCCGTGCACCCTTACTCAGCCAGTATATCTCGGTTTCCAGAAGATGGTGTGAGCTTAGCTTGTGGTCTGAGATTGGATTGGTGGTATTGGGCCTAGTTTGGGTTTTCACAGGCCCAGAGGTGCAGAATGCAGTGATCCAGGTCCTTCTCCCCTAGCTGCACCTGGAAGCTTCCTCTTTCCTCCTCCCCAAGCTTTGGGAAGGGGTCCAAGGTTGAGACACTTTAAGCACTCTGCTGCCTTTGTCAGTACCAGTGAAGTTTAAGCCAAGAAGAGCAGTGGCAGTGCAAGCAGACAGGAGTGGAGCGCCACAAGAGCTGTGCACGATAGCCGAGTCTGAGGTCCGCAGCCATCAAGGGGCTGAGCCGTGGATATTCTCTCTGGTGGTGCAAGGACCACAATCCTGCTGTTTTTGCCATGCAGGTTGGGATCTTTCAGCGGGAACAGGCAACATGTTTGCTGTGGCTGTTGCAGGACAAAGAGGAAGGAATATAATATTTCAGCCTGCGGCTGAGGGCCCAGTAGGGAGTTCAGTGGCAGATGCCTCTCCCTCTTCCCCTGCTTTTGCCTGCAGCAAGGCCAGGCCTGGGGGCACTCAGGGGGGGGGGGGGGGATTACCCTGGTGACCCAAGGGAGGCCTCCCCCACAGTTGTTAAGTGGTCTTGCACTGAGCCACTAGACAGGGAGGAGAATGCAGCCTTCTGCAGGGCTGTCTCCCTTCTCAACACTTTATTTAGTTAATAAGGTTTTTTTTATACCACTTTATCATTTCAGTCAAAGCAGTTTACAGTGTAACTTCAACTTGTTAATGTATATTTCCAGTTCATCCTGCTAGACCAGTCCAGACAGACAATCGGGTTGTGCTCCCCTGCCAGCAGATGCCAGAGACAGAGAAAAAAACTGCACCAGAAGCTGATTGGCCAGGATCCGGTGCCCATATAGGTCTACCCCTAGGGGTCACCCTCAGTATTTTCTCTGTCTCAGCAGATGACGGTGCTTTTCCTAAGTCTTGGTTAATTTTTCTTTTTCATTCCTTTCATTTCATTGCCTGGAGGTTGCTGGGCACACAAGAGGTGTTCCCCTGCATTTCCCAGCCTCACCAATCCTCAGCTGTAGGAGCTCCTGGTTTTGGAATCAGTCGAGCTCCTATCACCCCTGGGGATCTCTTTGCTGGCTCCAGGCCAGGAGGGCCTGACCTGCCAGACGCACAGGGTTTGCCCTCACCAGCTCTGCAGCTTTGTGCTTCTATTATGGCTCCCCTGCTCGACTTGCTTCGTCGAATCATCAAACAGTGAGTGCTTGTGCTAGCTGGTTGTGCTCCTTCCCCCCCCCTCCCCCCTACCGCTGCAATCATTCTTGGGGCACTGCTTTGAGCCGCTGGATTCTCAGCTCTGAAAGACCAGGGGGACCAAGAGAGTGTTCCGACCACCGACATTAAGACATACAGCGTAGGGACGTCCCATTGCCAAACAGCTGTTTTCCGGCAATTGCGCAACAGATCACCGGGTCTCATCAGGCCTTACTTTTTAAGCGCCTCGGGCTCCGGGGCACTTCTCCCAGCCATATTTCACCTCTGTGCCTCTAGATCGCTGGTATTTTAGGCTGATTACTTATCTCCATGTTTTTTCAATGTGCCGTTTTTTCGCGGGCTTTTTTTTTTTAACAGCGGCCATTTTGTTCTTCCTTCCTCGTGACTGGCTTCATCAGCCATCTTCGGCTGCAGTTTACATTGCGGGAATCTTCACAATGCCATCCTCCTCACAGCGCTGCATCGTCTGCAGCAAAAAGCTACGGATCTTAAGGATAGACTGTGTGTGACCTGTTCTGCCCACACAGGTGAATCTTCAGCTACATCTGCTCCTCCTGCTTTGTCGGTTTCTGCAGCCAGTCTGCACTTGGCGCAAGCAGCGGAGGGGCTTACTGATCCTCCCCTGTTGCTTCTTCAGACTACTAATTCGGCATCTCTAGCTGGGGAAGAGCCTCTGCCATCTTCTGATGCATAGTTCTTGTCACTTTTTAAGCAGGTGTGGTCCATCTGGCGCTCAGAGCCCTCTACGTCCAGAGCAGCAACACAAGTTTTGCCTTCCAGCGTGGCTAGCGTACACTTGCCTTCCCGTAAGCTCTCCCGTGGTGAGTTGCTTTCTAAGACCACTGCCTGCCCCCCCCGGACATCTGGTGGGGTTCGGAGGCATCGCAAGCTGAACCAGAAGACGATATCGCTTCGGATCAGGAGGATGGTGAATACTCTCCCTCAGTAGTCTCGGCTGACAGCCAGGGAGATGCCCAATATCTCCGTCTTTTCCATAAGGACGAGTTACCGGCGCTGATTGCCTACATCGGGGAAGCTTTATGTCTGTCGGATTCTCCTGAGTCTCAAGAGAGTCAACCTCTTCCTCAATCGGACCCCATTTTACAGGGTATCCGGAAGCCCGCAAAAGCTTTTCCTTTTCCAGCAGAGCTGCAACAGATGGTATCAAGAATGGGAGGCACCAGATACCTCCTTGCGCACGGCATGCCGTCTCAGCTAGTTTTCTCTTTGGTCTCCCTCAGATTGAGATAAGTGGCTCACCTATTCCAAGGTGGATGCACTGGTGACCGGTGTCACGAAGCATACAACCATCCCGGTAGAGGGAGGTGCAGCTCTGCGAGACCAACAAGATAGGAAAGTTGAGTCTTCTCAAGACGGCCTTTTCTGCCTCGATGTTAGCGCTCCAAGCCACTGTCTGTGGTGGTCTCGGAGCTAGGGCCTTGCTGCACGGACTTCAGAGTTTGCCAGAAGACCCGGCCCTAGTTCGCCTAGAGTCTGTCATGGCTTACTTAGCCAATGCCTTTTATGATTTGCTCAGACTCTCAGCTCGTTCTATAGCAGTGGTCACTGTGGCCCGATGATGGCTCTGGCTACACCAGTGGTCTACAGATGTCGCCTCCAAAACGTGGCTTTCTTTAAGGGTAGGCTACTTTTTGGTGATGACCTGGACAAGTTGGTTAAGGATCTCAGGGAAGTGAAGCCCCAACGTCTACCGGAGGACAAACTAAAGGTCCTCCGCTCGCCGATCATCACATCCTTATACGGCTACTTTTCGGCGGACATCTCAATTCAGAGATACTCGCTGTTATCGGTCAAATCGGCCAGCGCCTTCTGCCTCTTCCAACCAGTTTGGCCAGAGGACGCAGTCCTTTTGGGGAGCCCGAAAGAACAATGACTTGTACTCTGCCTCAAACAAGTTCACCGGATCCATGCGCCCATCCCGCTGACAGGACATATCGCCCACCCGAGATGCCGCCCCTGGTCGGTGGACATCTCTCTCTCCTCGGCAGTGGGTCCTTCAAGTAGTCACTCAAGGTTATGCCCTCGAGACTTGTCGGCCCATTCGGGAAGCCTTTCTTGTCTCTCCGGCAGGAGCGCCACAAAAAACGAGAAATCATCCTCGCCATGCTTCAATTCCGCCTTCTCCTGCGGGCAATTTGTCCCGTCCCTTCCACCGAGCGTGGGACAGGCCGCTATTCCATCTATTTCGTGGTTCCCAAGGAGGATGGTTCCTTCCGGCCAATCCTCGATCTCAAGGGCGTCAACTGTTCTCTCCGCGTTCCTCGCTTCCGCATGGAAACCTTACGCTGTTATCCAAGCAGTACGCAAGGGGGAGTTCCTGGCTTCATTGGATCTAGCGGAGGCATATTTCCGCATTCCTATTTGTGGCGACCATCAGCGCTACCTGCGCTTTGCCGTTCTTGGATGTCATTTCCAGTTTTGTGCCATGTTCGGCCTATCCACAGCACCACGCACCTTCTCCAAGGTCATGGTGGTGGTGGCGGCGGCGGCCTTGCGCAAGCAAGGAATCAGAGTACGTCTATACCTGGACGAACGGCTTATGCAAGCGGATTCCTTCCCTGAAGCCTGCCAAACAGTAAGCCAGGTAGTGTCTTTCTTGGAGAGCCTCGGCTGGGTTGTCAGTCAAGCCAAAAGCTCCTTACAACCCACTCAATGCCTGGAGTTCCTGGGAGCTCGCTTCAATACCGCTCAGGGCAAAGTGTTCCCGACTCAGGAACGATTCCGCAAGCTGTCGGTCCAGATTTGCGCCTTTCTGTCTCGGCCCTGTCCACGTACGTGGGACTACCTCCAGGTGCTGGGGTCCATGGCAGCCACCATAGAGGTGGTGCTGTGGGCTTGAGCGCAGATGCGCGGGCTACAGCGAGCCTTGCTTGCCCGATGGTCTCTGCTGTCGGAAGACTACAATGTTCTACTCCCGATTCCTCCCGCTACCAGAGCCGACCTTCCAGTGGTGGCTTTGGCCATCTCACCTGTTCAAGGGAGTTCCCCTAGAGCCACCCCGCTGGGTTTTGGTGACAACCGATGCAAGCCTTTCCGGTTGGGGAGCGCATTGTGTTGATCGTACGTCTCAGGGCGCTTGGTCATCTTGCAAAGCGCGCTGGTCCATCAACCGACTAGAAGCTCGAGCTGTTCGCCTAGCCCTAATACGCTCTCTACCACTACTCCGTTGCCAAGCGGTTCGAGTACTCTCCGACAATGTGACGACAGTAACCTATCTCAACCACCAGGGCGGGACAAAAAGTCTCTGAGTAGCCAAGGAAATGCTTCTCCTCTTCCATTGGGCAGAAAGACATCTTCAAGCTCTCTCCGCACAACATATTGCGGGAACATCCAATGTGGTGGTGGATTTCCTCAGCCGGTATGCCCTTGATCCAGGAGAGTGGGAACCTGCGCCCTGGGTGTTCCAACAGGTAGTGTGCAAGTGGGGACGGCCCACAATGGATCTTATGGCATCCTCAGCCAAGGCCAGGGCCGCCTTCAGCCGCAGGAGAGAACACGGGGCACAGGGCATGGATGCCCTAGCGCAGCCGTGGCCAGTGTCGCCACTGCTATACATCTTTCCTCCGTGGCCACTGATAGGCAGGGTTCTCCAGCGAATCAGGATGCACTCCGGAGCTGTGATCCTGATAGCTCTGGATTGGCCTCGGCGGCCATGGTTTGCAGACCTTGTGTGTCTAGCCCGAGCACCCCCGCTGTGGCTCGGATCTCGCCAAGGACCTCTCAGACAGGGTCCCGTCCTAATGGAGAACCCCACTCCCTACTCTCTTACGGCTTGGCTCTTGAACGCCGCCATTTGAAGGACAAGGGATATTCTCCCAAGGTAGTGGCCACCTTGCTCAAAGCGCATCGTCCATCTACATCCCGAGCTTATGCCCGGGTGTGGCGTAGATTTTGAGGCATGGTGCTCCGACCGTAAGCTCTCTCCGTGGCACGTTCAAATTCCTCAAGTCCTAGTCTTTCTCCAGGAGGGTCTTGATAAAGGATTGGTGCTTGGGTCTCTTAGGGTCCACATTTTGGCCCTTACCTGTTTTAGAGGCCCAATAGATGGCTGTTCCCTTGCATCACACTCAGACGTGGTGCGTTTTCTCAAGGGGGCGAAGGTGGTCCAGCCGCCCCTTCATAAGAACATAAGATATGCCATACTGGGTCAGACCAAGGTCCATAAAGCCCAGTATTCTGTTTCCAACAGTGGCCAATCTAGGTCATATGTACCTAGCAGTTTCCCCAAGAGACACAAGTTCCACAATGCTTGTACTGGGTCAAGCATTGATATCTTCGGTCACTTCTTAATAATGGTTTATGGACCTTTCCTCCAGGAACTTGTCCAAACCTTTTTTAAACCCAGCTACACTAACAGCCTTTACTACATCCTCCGGTAACAAATTCCAGAGTTTGATTACACGTTGAGTGAAAAAATATTTTCTTTTATTAGTCTTAAATAGTTTACCCTGTAGCTTCATTGCATGTCCCCTAGTCTTTCTATATTCTGATAACGTAAACAATCGATCTACGTTTACCCGTTCCACTCCGTTCATTAATTTATAGACTTCTATCATATCTCCCCTCAGCCGTCTCTTTTCCAGGTTAAAGAGCCCTAACCTTTTTAGCCTTTCTTCATAGGAGTATCCTTCAATCCCCTTTACCATTTTGGTGGCTCTTCTCTGTACCTTTTCTAAAATCGCTATATCCTTTTTAAGATACGGCGACCAGAACTGCACACAATATTCAAGGTGCGGTCTCACCATGGAACGATATAGAGGCATTATAATATCTTTTGTTTTATTTTCCATTCCTTTCCTTATCATACCTAGCATTCTATTTGCTCTCTTGGCCGCCGCTGCACACTGGGCCGAGGGTTTTAATATGGTATCCACAATGACGTCTAAATCTTTTTCCTGGGTGGTGGTTCCTAATGTGGAACCTTGCATCGTGTAACCATAGTTTGGGTTGTTCTTCCCTAGGTGCATAACCTTGCACTTGTCCACATTAAATTTCATCTTCCGTCCTGTAGTACCTCCTTGGGATCTCTCCTTAGTCCTAAATGGACTTACAGCAGCGCTTTTTGAGCCACTTCACAAAGCGTCGCTTTGCGATCTTTCTCTAAAGACAGCCTTTCTTGTAGCAATCACCTCGGCTCACAGGGTGTCTGAATTGCAGGCCCTGTCTTGCCGTGATCCTTATCTCCCTTTTTCGGAGGCAGGGGTTACCTTGCGTACTGTTCCTTCCTTTTTGCCAAAGGTTCTCACTCCTTTTCACGTGAACCAACCTATTTTCTTGCTGCCTTTTTCCACAGATCAGTCATCCGGGAAACAGAAGCATTTTCGGACACTTGATCTCAGAAGGGTCCTGTACCGATATTTGAAGGCTACCAATCCCTTCCGTAAGTCAGATCGCCTCTTCATCCTGTTCGTGGGCCCTGGTAAGGGTCTCGCAGCTAATAAGTCGACCATCTCCAGGTGGCTACGACTCACCATTGAGTCCGCTTATATCCTCAGCGGTAAAGCGGTACCTTTGGGACTGCGAGTGCATTCTACGCGTGCTCAAGCGACGTCATGGGCGAAGCTCTCTCAAGCTACTCTTGATATTTTTAGAGCGGCCACATGGTCCTCCCTGTCTACTTTTAGCCGTCACTATCGGCTGGATCTCCAGGCACGAGAGGACGCCAGGTTTGAGACCCACCCGGACGGCAGTTAGCTTGGGTACTTCCCGATTGTCTGGACTGGTCTAGCAGGATGAATTGGAAGGAGAAATTTCACTTACTGTTAATTTCCTTTCCTGGAATCCTGCTAGACCAGTCCAGGACCCGCCCAGGATTGAATACAGTCAGTCTTTGCGAAAGTCTTCACACAGATTCGTATCTCGAGCAGGGGTTCTCCACTGCTTTTTCAGGCTTTCTTTACTCTGTACATAGTTTTACTGTTCTTGTTGCTTGTCAGAGTTTACTGAGGGTGTCCCCTAGGAGTAAACCTATATGGGCACCGGATCATGGCCAATCAGCTTCTGGTGCGTTTTTTTCTCTGTCTCCGGCATCTGCTGGCAGGGGGGCGTAACCCGATTTGTCTGGACTGGTCTAGAAGGATTCCTGGAAAGGAAATTAACGGTAAGTGAAATTTCTCTTAATAGGAACATTGATAACTTGTTTTTTTTCTGAGACAACGGAGGGTTAAGTGACTCCTACAAGGAGTGCTAGTGTGTATCGAACCCTGGTTCCCAAGCCAGTACTCTAACCATTAGGCGGCTACTCTGTTCTCTGATTAGTACTATCTATCTGACTGCACATCTAGGAGTGCTTTTCTTTCATTCTTTTATCCTTCTCCCTATTCCTCTACAAGGCCTGTCTTGTAGATATTTAAAGTTCTAAGTTTTTGGGTTTTTGGAATCTGCCTGCTTGCACTTGCATATAGCACTCGCCCTCCCCCTGCTGGGGCTTGGTGTAGAAGCTTATTTCCGTATCTCCTTGATTTGCATACTCTCCTCTTCTCCCTCTCCTATGGCTCCACATCACTTTGTGTTCTTGATATTAACTCTCTAATCTTTTTCATTCATTCCCACAGTTCTATAACTCTGCTTCTCATTACTCATTCCTTACTGTCCCCACCTCCCCTACTATTTTGTCTTCTACCTTATTGGTCCTTGAGCTTCACCTTTTTCTTCCTCTCATTCAGCCATCTCCAGTCTCACTGAGAACACCTTGCCCTCACTTCCCTCGTGCCACCTTCTCTCCCCCATTCTGTCCTACTCCTCCTCTGATCTGGAGATGTCAACGTCAACCCCAACCCTGGTCTCCCTAGACTTTTCTCACACTCCCAGGGTAGGTCAATGCATGACCTTTCTAATCTTGTTCATATCCCTCTCCTCTCACCTCCTCTCCCTTTCTTGCGCATTGTGGAATGCACATTCTATCTCCAATAAACTTGCCTTCATTCATGACCTCTTTATCGCTAATACTCTGCATCTCCTGGATCTTACTGAAACTTGGCTTCTCCCTGAAGACTCGGCTTCAGTTGTTGACCTCTGTCACAGAGGCTACATGTTTTCCCTATACACCTCGGCCCACTGGGTGCTGGGTTCCTACTCTCTCATTCCCGCTAATACCAGCCCCTCCTGCATACATCTAATTATTTTGCTTCCTTTGAAGTCCATGCCATCCACCTGTTTTTTCCATTACCTGTCCAGGTAGCTGTCTTTTATCAACCCCCCAACAAGTCCAGCTCTACCTTTTCTGACTTTGACTCCTGGCTCTCCTTTTTTCTGGATGTCTTCCCCTTCACTTATTCTTGGGGATTTTAACATTCATGGTGATTACCCCTAAGCCTTAAAGCTCCTTTCCCTAACCACCTTGTTCATCCTGCAGTTGTGCTCTACCGCTCCTACTCACAAGCAAGGTCACTGCCTTGACCTTGTCTTCTCCTCCAGCTGCTCTCCCTCAAACGTCTCCAGCTCAGTTCTGCCTTTATCTAACCATCACCTGCTAACCTTCATCCTTAACTTCCCCCATCTTGGTCTTGCCTGATCTCCACTAACATGTTTAGGCATCTTCACACTATCGACCCTTCAGCTTTCTCCACTGCTGTTTTATCGCTTTTTTCCTCCACTGTGTCATCAGAGTGCGATGACAGGGCCATATCCTCCTAAACACTATACTCTCCTCTGCATGCATTGGCTCCTCCCATTCCTCGCCCTGTGAGGCAATACCGTACCTCAACTCTGGCTGTCCTCAACAACCCGCTACCTACATTCCTATGCCCACTCAGCTGAGCGCCTTTGGCTTAAATCATATACCCTTGCTGACTACCTACATTTCAAATTCATGCTAACCTCTTTCCAGTCAGCTATAGAACTCGCCACGCAAGAGTACTGTGTCCATCTGACTAACTCTCTTGCCTCTGATCCTTGCCGTCTCTTTGTTATATTCAACTCTCTCCTCAAGACCCCTCCTCTCCCAATCCCTCCTTCACTGTCTGCCCAGACCTTGGCTGACTACTTCCATGACAAAGTCCAGAAGATTAGCCTTGAATAATCTGCAGGGTCACCTCCACTTCATCTTCCCCCTCTTCAATCCCATATCCTTCCCTCACCTTCTGTCACCCTTTCTTCCTTTTCTGAAATCACTGAGGAGGAAACGGCAAATCTTCTCTCTTCCTCCAAACTGATTACTTGCTCTTCTGATCTCATCTCCACCTGTCTACTAAGCCCTCTCTTTGTTGCTGTTATCCCTTCCATCTGCCATATCCTTAACCTATCACTTTCCACTGCAACTGTTCCTATAGCATTCAAACATGCTGTGATTACACCTCTCCTCAAAACGCCTTCACTAGATCTTAACTGTTCTTCCAGTTATAAACCTCTCTCTCCTCCCCTTTGCTTTAAAACTACTTGAATGAGCGGTTCACCACTGCTGTCTTGGCTTTCTCTCCTCTCCTCTCAAGACCTTCTGGACCCACTGCAATTGGGCTTTCGTTCTCTGCATTCCACAGACACGGCTCTTGCCAAAGTCTCCAGTGACTTGTTCCTTGCCAAATCCAAAGGCCTCTACTCTATTCTTGACCTTTCTTCTTCCTTTGACACTGTTGATCACCGCCTTCTCAATACCCTGACTTCTCTTGGATTTAGAGGCTCTGTTCTGTCCTGGTTTTCTTCTTATCTCTCTCATCGCACTTTTAGTGTCTATTCTGGTGGTTCATCCTCTATCGCTATTCCGCTTTGTTGATGTACCTCAGGGCTCTGTCTTGGGACCTCTCTTTGTCTCTCTACACTTATTTCCTCCCATGGTTTTCAGTACCATCTTTATGCTGACGACTCTCAGATCTACCATTCTGTGCCTGAAATCTCTCCAGTAATCCAGGCCCAGATCTCTACCTGTTTATCCAGCATTGCTGCCTGGATGTCTCACCACTGTCTGAAACTCAGCATGGCCAAAACTGAGCTCTTTATCTTTCCTTTAAACCCACCTCCCCCCTTCCTCCCTTCTCTATTGCTGTAGATAATACTACACGCTTCCCTGTCTCCTCAGCTTGCAACATTGGGATCATCTTTGACTCTACTCTCTTTCTCTGCACACATTCAACAGACAGCTAAAACCTCTCACTACTTTATAGCATTGGCAAAATTTGTTCCTTCCTTTCTACGCACACTACTAAGACACTTATCCATGCTTTAGTCACCTCCTGACTAGACTTTTGCAACCTCCTCCTTGCTGGTCTCCTCTGAATCATCTTTCTCCCCTTCAAACTGTTCAAAATTCAGCTGCACAGCTAATCTTCTGTCAGCCTTGATATAGAAAGATAACGGCAGAAAATAACCACATGGCTTATCTACTCTGCCCTTCCATATCAACTACAATAGTCCCCTTTTTACCTTTTAGAGATCCTGTGTTTGTCCCATGCTTTTTTGAATTCAGATACTGTGCTCATCTCTACCACCTCCACTGGGAGACTATTCCACTCATCTGTCACTCTTTCGGTAAAGAAAGATTATTGCTTATTACTCTTGAGACTGTCCCCTTTCATCCTCATCCTATGTCCCCCTGTAGCAGAGCTTGCTTTCAATCAAAAGAGACTCTCCCCTCCTGTGCATTGATGCCAAGGAAGTATTTAAACATCTCTATCATATTTCATCTATCCTGCCTTTCCTCTTATGACCCCTCTTCTCAAGTTGCTTCACCGGCTCCCTATTCATTTCCATATCAAGTTCAAACTTCTCCTACTGACCTATAAGTATACTCATTCTGCTGCTTCTCACTACCTTTTCTCTCTTATCTCTCCCTACACCCCTTCCTTGGGAATTCTGCTCTTCTGGCCAGATTCCTTCTATCTGTGTACCCTTCTCTTCCATTGCTAACGCCAGACTTCAATCCTTCCACCTTGCTGCTCCTTATGCCTGGAACAAACTACCTGAGTGTGTGCATCAGGCTTCATCTCTGGTCCTTTTCAAATCCAGGCTGAAAACTTACCTCTTCAAGTCTGCTTTTGGATACTGATCCACTTAGTCTCCTATATGTTTCCTTACCATTCCTCTTGATATATCTTTGTCCTCTGCTGTTGTATAGTCTGGCTTGACTAGATTGTAAGCTCTGTTGAGGAGAGACAGCTTTTACAAATGTCTGTACAGTGCTGCATCCACCTTGTAGCACTATACAAATGATAAGTAGGAATAGTAGTAGTACTTGGGGGCCCTTTTGGACAAGCTTCCACAAGGCTTGGAGGAGGGTGAGATCTCGGTGGGGGAGAACTCGGTTGCAGTGCAGATCTTCTATAGAGATGAGTTGCCCTCCCTGATATCTCATACTTTGGCAGAGTTGCAGATCTCTGAGGAGCTGCAACCAGAGCCTTCAGAGATAGCAGGGGATCCTATCTTGGATGGTGTTCGGAAGCTTTTCAGGACTTTCCCTTTCACAGAACCATGAAAGAGCTCTTTGAGACAGAGTGGAAGGTTCCAAACGCAGGTTTGCATGTCATATTTAAAAGAAATATGTAGTTGACTTATCCAATATGCATAATATGAAAGCATAACTTTATGCTTTCATATTATGCATATTGGATAAGTCAACTACATATTTCTTTTAAACCGCTTGAAAAACACATGTTTAAAAAATGGGTCGTTGATGTACAACAGGAGCAGTTACTGGCTTTTGTCAATGTTACTGAAAAAGCTCTGTGAGAGTCTGAGACCCGCTGTCTAAAAAGAACATGTGCATATGTTTGAGGATTACAGTGAATCAGTATTTAATGTTATCTGGAAATTTAGCAATTCATATTTGAGTAAAATATATAACCTCAAGCTCAACTGTAATTTTACTCTCAAGTTCAAGACCAAATTGGGTTGTTTTGAAGCATGTTAAGGCTAATGTTTCAAGAGTTATCTGTCCTGGTGGAGAATTGGGGCTTTTGGGCTCCATAGCTGCTTATTATGTTCATACTACCCTAGTAAGGCTTCTTATAGGGCTGGTTGTCAGCTCAGTGTTCTTAGTCTCCATCTGCAGGTAGGTGAACATAACCCACATATCTGAAACAGAGGTACTCCAGGAAAGTGTGTGTGTGTGTCTGTGTAACTCAACCTCCTCTCTGCTCAACTACACTCCAGGCTATGCAGCTGTACAGTTCTTAAAATAACATTATATTTGGGGGGGGGGGGGGGAACCACACCTCACCTCACCTCTCTAATACTGCCTTAATTTCACATTTGCCAAGATGCAGTTTGTATCTTCTCTTAACATCATCTAAATTAGGGGTTCCCAGCCCAGTCCTTGGGATGTGTCTTGCCAGTTAGGTTTTCAAGATAACTGCCCTGCCTCCATTGTCTGTGTATTCATTATGGTTATCCTGAAAATCTAACTGGCTATGTGTGTCTGAGAGATGGGTTGAAAACCCCTGATTTAAATGCTATAGTTCCAATTTTGTGAAGAATATTTTTTTAAATTTTATTTTGTGTTGATGCAGTTTTACTAATTACAATACAAATATATTGAAGAAACAAGTAGTCAGGGTAGAGTACACAAACCAAAAAACGTGAAAAAAATTCACATCAATGGTACAAAATAATGACCCTGCATCCTATAGTTCACCAGTGCACTGCTCTTGGCAGAATAGCTATGAAAGCCCTAGACATGATTCTTAAGAGCAGAGATATCTGTCTCCATACAAAGATTTGACTTGTTGAAGCTATGGTATATATGGATGCAAAAGCTGAACAGTGAAAAAGATAGACAAGAAGAAAATCAATGCCTTTGAATTATGGTGCTGGCAATGAATACTGTGTATACCATGGACTGCCCGAAGAACAAACCAGTCAGTACTAGAGGAGATCAAACCTAAGCTTTCTTTAGTAGCTCAGATGACAAGACTTCGACTTTCATACTTTGGACACATCATGCGAAGAGAGAGATTAATAGAGAAAGACATCATGCTTGGCAAGGTAGAAGGTCAACGCAAGAGAAAGGGGCCAGCAACGAGATAGAGTGACAACCATAGTTGCTGCTATTGTATCAATCCATCAACACTGAGCAGCCTGACTGAAGATGAAACACAGGTTAGGACAACTATCCAGTGTCATCACTGACTCGACAACACTTAACCACCAGGAAACCTGACGGGCAAATCCCAAAGAATACAAAACAAAAAAAAGCCACTATCTCTGCCAGACAGGAAACAAATATTAATATGATTGCAACCAGACAACTAATATTACCCCTATTATAAACCTCCCAACTGAAAAACAAAAAATATATATCAGGAAACATTCATATCCAAAAGCAAAACAAAGCACCAAGTGGGATCAAAGAAAGTAAATATGCTACCCCGATATCGCACAAGGCATTTGGACCCCCCCCTGCTGCCAAACCCTTAGATTTTAACATTAAGAAATGTTGCCCCTCTTGACCTGCTTTGCCCTTGTGACATCAAGGAACATCTGTACCCTTACCCACAAAAGGAAATATCTCTCCATTAGAAATAAGATTTAAACAATTTAGATTTATAAGAGTCAGAACCTAGTGGCCCCTATAGAGATACTGTCCATTGAGGATTCCAGGAAAACCAGCTGATCCAAACTGTCCACTGACAGCAAAGAGTCCATATTTACCTCCTCACTGAACTCAACTTTCCTTCTGGATGGTAGATAAAATAGCTGGTTCAGCTGTATCTCCTCTGGGTTAGTGATCTTTAACACATCCCAAATACATTCTCCATGACTGGCAAACAGTCTAACTTTAGGGACATTTAATAGCCATATGTTAAATCTTTATTCACACATTTGATTAACTGCCCAGGCTGAAGCATCAGGGCGATGTACAATAAAAACAAATAATCGCTGCTAAGAGAGAGAAAAGAACACCAAAGTCATGTCAGGACAGCAAAGGGGACAGGGCACACAGGAGAGATAGTAAACAGAAATCAATTGGCATTCTCCACCATCTCCATCTTGTAATGCAATAACAAACTGTCTTTCACAAAACCTCCTGCCTCCAAAGAGCCAACTCACCCATGCATAGTACAAAAAACTTCATCATGCTCTTCAAGCTTGGCTACAACTTGCGAGGAAAAGTCAGACATTTGAGCAATATTAGTACTCACAGAGGCCTCGATCTTCAGTAGCACTCCCCAAATACTGTTAAGTCCTGGCATTGGCTCTAACCATACTGGAAATGGTTTGGGAAGTGGAGCAGAGGCTTTCCAAGAACCAACTGACGCTGGGGCCATTGGACTCGGGCTATTGCCCAGCACACAGAGGCCGACTACTCCAAACCTACAGTCACACTTCCATCTCTCCTGTGTTGATCCAGCAAGGGCTGAATAATAGGTTTCACAGCCCTGCTCAACAACGGGGATTCCAGAACTTCAGGAGGCTGGGCTGGACCTTGACCACGCTGCAGTGGAGGAGATGGCCCGCCCAACCCAAGACACACACCCAGCACCTCCGGAGGACACTCAAGCTCCAGGCCTGTGGAAAACTGTAAGGATGTGGCAGGTACTACATACATATCGGTCAACAGGGCCACTAGAGACCAGCTGTTGCTGCTGATGTACCTTCTTGCCTTGTTTCCCTTTCCTCTTAGGATCCATGAAGAAAATTGACAAAAAAACTAATCCAGGTAAGGAAAGCATCTTAGCCCACATCCGATTCAGACGCCATCTTGGATTCCCCCCTCTGTGAAGACATTTTCTATCAACAAGCAGGATTGAGTTAGGCACCTAAGAGGGTGAAGTCATTTGACAGCTCACAGAATTAAATGTAAAGTTCCTATAGTAACTCAGTTTTGTTTGTTTTCCACAAATATGAAAATAAAGAACTCTCCCATCTGTGAAAGCTTTCTTCTGCCTCCTAAAAAAAATAAACATACTTAACAACTCGGGGTTCTGCCTGGCCTACAACCCGGAAGAAGGATCCAGAACTTTGGTGCTGACAAAAGCCTAATTTAGTTAGCCTAAGACTACAAGCAGGCTGACTGCACTCAATGTGGATGATGGCTCTGTAGGCCTGTAAAGACCACCACATTCACTACGCAAAATGTGCTGAAATATGGAAGTAAACATCCAGAATCTGTCTCCATCATCAAACATGGAAAGAGTGAGAATCTGCAAGCATACACAGGGAAGGAAGTAACAGAATTTGCAAAACAAGAGAAAAAAAACTCTTCAAAGAATTTATCAAACAAGGAAAAACAAATGGCAAATGCACAAATACAGTGAAAAGAACAGTGTGTTACTCCAGGAACCCTTTGTCAATCAAGACGGACACATGAATGGTTAAGGAGAGGTGAACTGAGACCGAAGGATGAGAGGTTGATAGTTGCAGTCCAGGACAGCAGCTTATGGACAAGACAGTTTACAGCAAGCATTGAAAAATCTGGAAAAACAGACATGTTGATTCTGTGGGAAAGAACTGGAAATGGTGACTCACCTCATAGCTGGCTGTGAAGTTCTGATAGCAAAAAATTTCTATACTAAAGACACAAAGTAGCATACCTCATCTATTGGAAACTCTGTAAGCACTACATCACTGTGCCTGAAAAGCATTGGATCATAACCCTAAAACGAATTACCGAGAATGAAGGTTATGATCACTTGAGATACCCCATTCCAACTGATAAAAAGCTGAAGAAGCCAGATATAGTGGTAAAGGAGAAAAACACCAGAACAGCATTGATTATAGAGGTGTCACAGTTCCAAGTGAATACTCTTGTGAATCACGTTGACAGGGAGAAAATATTCAAGTACCATGAAATGCAGTTGAAGACCAAGAAAACATGGCAGAAAGATACCATAGTGCTGGGTGCAACAGGCCTAATTAAGAGGAATTTCCAAGCACACCTTGATAAATTACCCATACATGTAACATCTTATGAACTCCAGAGGGAGGTTCTTCTCTTTGGCACAATGCAACTACTACGCCAAACATTAGCAGTAAATTTGAGAGATTGAGATCATTCTCCACATGCCCTGACTTAGAAGTGAGGTTCATGACTGTCATGGTATGTGCAAAACTCACCCATTTGAAGAAATTGCCCCTAAAGAAAAGAGACTTCTCACTTAGAAAGATGAGGAAAGCGACATCACCTGAGATGGTAGCCTAAATGTGGAGGCTCTGGATTGGGTATGATAAAATAGAACTTTATCACTTTGCAAAAGGCCTTCAGACAGAGTTGCTGTTGAGACAGAAGTTGTGCAGGCAGCAATGATGACCCAAAAGAGACTTGCAGAGTACTGGTACATATTGGGAGAGATGGAGTAGCACAAGAGCAAAGCAGGTGCGAGCAGCTAAGGCTCTGAAGAAGAAGAGAGCGAGCGCGGGAGCAGTGACAAAGCCCCAGTGTTCTACTGAGAAATGAAAGATTGGTTGGAGTTATTAAAGGCTGAGATTTTTTCTGTCAGGACAGAGATTAAAGACACAACAATGGAACTTAGTGTGAAATTAATGAATAGGGCCACCACACAGAGGAATCAGAGGAGCGGTATAGCAAAAACGTAATAAACCATAAAAGGAGACTGTTGTTGAACTTCAGAAACAGACCAAAGGACTGGTAAAACAACAAGTGCAGTGGGAAGAGCTAGAAAATAAGTCATGTCTGCAACATAATAATTAGAGGAGTGCCAGAGATGGCACAGGGAAAACTGCACAGACATGGTCCAGCAGATTGGCAAAATTATTTTGGCAGTAGATCAAAACATGGAGGACTTAAATGGAGATGATCAAGGTGGAGAGGGCTCATTGGCGCTTAAGGCCAAGGAGAGAAAACCAGTCGAGAGGCATTACCTGCCTTCATGATTCTGCACAGAAAGAAAATATGTTCCTGGCTCGCAAGAAGTGAATGGTGGAATGGAACTTACAGCATATTGAAATCTATAAGGACTTATTTGCCTTAACTTTGCTCAAAAAGTGTGAATTCTAGGGAATGGACAGGCTTCTTGCAGCAGAAAAAATTTTAAATATAAAAACAGCAAGCTTCCTTTGTGTGTCGAATAGCTATGAATGGAGAGACTAAAAGGGTAAGATTGGATCCAGGGAGCATGATCCATACTGAAAGTGGCTGCAGGGACGGCCCATCCACTAGATGACTGCCTAGGGCAGCCAACCTGGGTGGATGGATTTGTGCTGCCACTTTGTTACCTACTACGGTTATGGTCCTGTTATGAACGATTAACTATAGTATATAATGATAAAAAGTCGTTCAGTATTAACACAATAAAGAGTGGAAATAATCTTAATATTTTCCTTTTAACCAGGAGCACTTGCTACAAATAAGAAGATCTCAGACTTATTGCGGCTATACCATTCAGACTCGCGTCTTAAACCGGTATCTTGCCTTATAGCATCAATGACCTTCAAAAGGTTTCCCCAGGGGAGCTACTCATATTGGAAAGCCAGTGCTGCAACTTATAAAACAGCTTTAATGACTTCAACAGCTTCAACAAAGTCCAAAGTATGGAAGAAACACTTAGCTTGCAACTAGTGAACTTTCAGCTCCTCTGGCACACAGACTCATGTTGATCCCAACGCCTGTCCTAGGTACCGTATACGCGTTTCACGCTGTTTGTTTCTTCAGGGGATCCTACGGCAGGCCATGTGCTTCAACACACATGACCTGCAACTTCTGAACCATCTCTGATGCAACTTACTATTGGAGAGGGGTCAGAAGTGTCAGGCCATATATGCTGAAGCGCATGGCCGGTCGCTGGCAACAAAACTGCACAATGCTGCCCCTTTTAAAATGCTGCTGCTGCCCATCTCCCCCACCGCCCCTCAAGATGGATTTTTGGCAGCAGAGGAGGTGCGGCCGGGGTGCCTGCCTGGGTTGGCAGAAACCCTTGGGCTGGCTCTGGGTGGCTGGAGTGGGAGAGTCGCTCTAAGAGGCTCAGAGGTTCTTGCAGATAAAGAAAATAGTGGATTCAAGTTAAACAAGGGCAGCAAGCGCCTCAGGAGATCACCTTTGCAGGCAGCAAAAGAGGGCGAGGAGACAGAGAGGCAGATAAAGCGTAGTTACTCACCTGTAACAGGTGTTCTCCAGGAGCAGCAGGAATCAGTCCTCACATATGGGTGACGTCGACGGAGCCCTCATGCAGAGCAATTCCCCAGCTTTCAAAGAAAGCCTTTGGGAATGCAGTGCGCATGCGCTGTCCCCTTCCCGCCCAAAAGGTGCCATCTTGATCAATCTTCTTTTTTCCCACGGAGCCCGACGGACATGTGTCCTAGTCACCCGGTTAAAAGTAGATTTTCCTTCGAAGATTCGTAGTTTTTTGCCGGTTCCCCTTCCCGCCTGGGCACGGTACACCGGTATCGAGCCCGGATCTGTTTTTTCGGTTTTTGTCCTTCGAGACTAGCATTCGCGCTCTTTTTCTTTTTCACTGGCAGCCAGACCTTGCAGGGGCCCTTTTTCCCCCGATGGCTGCCAGCGGGTTCAAGAAGTGTGATTGGTGCAAGAAACTGATGTCTCTCACCGACACACACAACTGCTGCCTCCACTGCCTCGAGCCCGATCATGACCCGATGATCTGTGGCCCATGTGGCAAAATGTCCTCGAAGGCGTTGAGGAGCCATCAGCATCAGCGAGAAAGGATCTTCTCTGACTCCGCATCTGGCCGGGCCTGGACTTCGTCAGAGGCCTCAACGTCTCGGGAGTCTGACCCCGAGCATCGTCAGGGCTCCTCTGAGCGGGGGTCTCCCTCGCGGGAACACAAAAGGAAGAAACAACCCGCAAGGGCGGCGTCAGTGGACACTCTTGGTCCCTCGAGGGCCAGGTCACATAGCCCCGACCGCTGTCCCGGGTCATCAAAGCCGGAGAGGCCTGAAAAGTTGCCTCGTGTGGAGCCGGAGTCCCCGAGTCACATGAGCGCTGTAGTCCTCATGGACTCTCCTCCATGGGAGCCGCCGTCAGGGGCTGCTGAGTCTCCTGAGCTCGGACTCAGGTTGATGGCCTTGGAGAGCAGTTTAGCTGCCTTTATGGAACAGCAGCGGGTGTTGATTGCCGGTCTGACAGGTGCATCTGCCCCGACCACCGGGACCTCGACGTCCAAGTCGACCCCGGAGGCCGAGCCGATCATAGAGTCCATGTGGTCTCGAGTCGATCCTCGGCCAAGGTCTTCCTCAGCCTCCCATGCGGGGCCGAGGTCGTCGACGCCAGTACCCTCGGCGTTGGGGCGGATGGCATCGGTGCCCGCCCGGTCGGAGCCGCTTGATTCCTCCTCAGAGGGGTCAGGGTGGGAGACGGAGGATGAGGAGTCTCCAGACACTTTTCGGACCCAGTGCATCCCATCGGACTCACCGGAGTCCGAACCTCGGAGAAGGTCCCCCCGGAGGATACCCGGTTCTCGGACTTCGTGAGGGATATGGCTAAGGCCTTGGCCTTCCCCGCGGATCCCGAGCCGAAGAGCTCGAGGCCCTCCAGTATGACTCTCCCCTGAGGGAGGCCTTTACTGTTCCGGTTTCTCCGATGCTGGAACTGCTGCTCTTCTGCATGTGGGAGGCACTGGCCTCGGCACCGGTTCTCAGCAAACGGGTCGATTCCATTTATCGAGTCCGTAAGAGCCCTGGGTTCCAGAAGGCACAGCTACCGCACCACTCCATGGTTGTGGAATCGGCCATGCATCATCTGAAGAGTCAGAAGATGCACTCCTTGGTGCCACCCGGCCGGGAGGCCCGGAACCCGGATAGCCCTCGGTAGAAAGTGCTTCCAGGGCTCTATGCTGGCGTGCCATGTCCAAACTTACCAGCTGTACATGGGCAGGTACCTCCGAGACCTGGCAAAAGAGATTGCCGGGTTCTCTGCTGGCCTCTCCAAGGAACCTTTGCAGAGGTTCAAGGTTTTGTCATCGGGGATTCGAGAGTGCTCGAAGTTTATATCTCGAGAAGCCTATGATGGCTTTGAGGCTTCGGCCCGAGTAGCAGTGGCTGGCATCGGTGAACGCCGTCAGGCCTGGCTACAGTCATCAGACGTTGAGCCATGGGTCCAGGACAAGTTGGTCGATGTCCCTTGCCGGGGTGAGAACCTCTTTGGCAAACCCATGGCTGAAAAGGCTGCAGAAATCGAGACTGAGACTCTCACCAGGACAAGGCTGTCCAGAAAGACTTCTGCCCCTTCTCAGAAGAAGGGCTCGGGGAAAAAGCCCTTTTACCCAAGGAAGGCGTATGCCTACAAATCCTACCCTCACTTCCAGGCCTCTACAGCTCCCCAACAGGGTCAGCAGGCCAAGGGGCAGGGACATGGGCCCCGTAGGCAGAAAACCCCCAAGCTGCCAGCTCCGGCTCCTACACAGCAGGGAGCGGGGTTTTGACTCCCACTGCATAGCCTCTCCCCCACAGCTGGCACAGGAGGCCGGCTGACACTGTACGCCCACAGATGGTCAGCTGTAACAGGGGATACCTGGGTACTGAGCATAGTCCAACAGGGCTACTTGCTGCACTTCAACCAGTTACCCCCTTCCTATTTTCCAGGGGAGCCTCCAAGACTCCCTCTGCACAGGAACCTCCTCCTTCAGGAGTTGGCAAGTCTTCTACAGGAACAGGCGGTGGAACCGGTGCCTCACCACTTGATAGGAAGAGGCTTCTATTCCAGGTACTTTCCGATACCAAAAAGGACAGGAGGCCTCAGGTCCATCCTAGACTTGTGAAATCTCAACAAGTTCCTGGAGAGGGAAAAGTTCAAGATGCTTACCCTTGGAATACTGCTGCCCTACCTCCAGCAGGGAGATTGGCTATGCTCCTTAGACTTAAAGGATACTTATACTCACATCCTCATTCATCCATACCACAGACAATATCTCAGATTTGTAGTGGGAGGAAATCATTTTCAGTACAGGGTACTTCCATTTGGCCTAACCTCCGCATCCAGGGTTTTCACCAAATGCCTAGCGGTGGTGGCAGCCTATCTCAGAAACCAGGGCATCTTTGTCTTTCCATACCTGGACGACTGGCTCATCAGGGGTCAGTCTCCACAGGAGGCCAGACAAGCCACTCTTCGCACTGTCTCTCTTCTCCAGCACCTGGGCTTTGTCATAAACTTCGCAAAGTCCACTTTGCTCCCCTCACAGGACATAAGAGTTCATAGGGGCAAGGTTGGATACCTTACAAGCAATGGTTTATTTGCCCGGGAACAGGGCTCACAGACTGATGGCTCTGGCCCAGCAGTTTCGCAGTGGATCTCTGGTCTCTGCCAGACATTTCCTGAGACTTTTGGGCCACATGGCATCCACGGTCCATGTAACCCCAAATGCTTGTCTGCATATGCGGCCTGCTCAATGGTGCCTCAGAGCTCAGTGGGTACAGGCCACAGGAGACTTAAGAGACAGAGTAAGAGTGTCCAAACTATTAGCGGCCTCCCTGCAATGGTGGCTTCATCTCCCAAACCTGATCAAAGGGGTACCTTTCCAGGCACCACCACACACACAGGTGCTGACGACCGATGCTTCTCTTCAAGGTTGGGGTGCACATTGCCAGGGGGCATGCACTCAGGGCCTCTGGTCCCCTTGCGAGGCCACACAGCAGATCAATCTGTTGGAGTTGCGAGCTATTTGATTGGCTCTACAAACTTTCTCTCATGTCCTCTCTCACCAATCTGTCTTGATTCAGACAGACAAGCAAGTAGCAATGTTCTATGTGAACAAACAAGGGGGCACAGGATCCAGGCTTCTGTGTCAGGAAGCACAGGCCCTATGCGCCTTTGCAGTCAAACAAGGCATGTTTCTCAAGGCAGTTTATCTACCTGGCCAAGAGAATTACCTGGCGGACAGGTTGAGCAGGATTCTACAGCCTCACGAATGGCATTTGAATCCCCTAGTGGGGTCCAGCAGATCTTCCTAAAATGGAGTCTTCCAACCATCGATCTCTTTGCCAGTCCACTGAACTGTCAGCTGCCCAGGTTCTGTTCCAGACAACCGCATCCTTTGCGAATAGCAACAGATGCCTTCCTAATCTCTTGGTCTAAGGGCCTCCTGTATGCGTTTCCTCCAACGCCTCTAGTGGACCGAACCCTATTCAAGGTTCTTCGGGACAGGGCCTCACTGATCCTGGTAGCCCCCAGATGGCCGAGGCAACCGTGGTTTCCACTCCTTCTGCAGTTGGCGGTGGACACTCCATTCCCTCTGGGGGTGCAACCTGATCTCCTGTCTCAGGATCAGGGATCTCTCCTGCACCCCAACCTCCAGTCCCTCCATTTGATGGCCTGGCTGCTGAAAGGGTAGTTCTAGTCCCCTTAATTCTACCTAGGGAAGTGGAGGAGGTGGTTTTGGCCTCTAGGAGACAATCCACCCGGAAATCTTATGCCCTCAAGTGGCATAGGTTCTCCACTGCTGTGCTCAGCGCCAAGAGGATCCGTTTTCGTGCCTGGTACCAGTGGTGCTGCAGTATCTGCTTCACTTGTCGGACCTAGGCCTTAAATCCAACTCTGTTCAGGTACACCTTAGTGCTCTGTCAGCGCACCACTCGCCGGTGGAGGGCCAGCCTCTGTTGGTCCACCCCTTAGTGGCCCGCTTCCTCAGAGGCCTGCTTTTGCTCAAGCCTCCGATTCATCCACCAGCCCCTGAGTGGGATTTAAATGTGGTCTTGCAACAACTTACTCGCCCACTGTTTGAGCCGATGGCTACCTGTCATTTACGCTTCCTTTCCTGGAAGGCGTTGTTCTTAGTGGCTCTTACCTCAGCCAGGCGTGTGAGTGAACTACAGGCCCTAGTTTCTGATAGACCGTACACACGGTTCTATAAGAACAGGGTGGTCTTACGGACTCATCCTAAGTTCCTTCCAAAGGTTTATTGTTTATACAACATTTGATATACCGCCCCCCATTACATCGGGGCGGTTTACAATATAAATAAAATCAGTAAATCAGAAACAGAAAAGGAAAGTTACAATTACTTGAGAAAGAAAAGAAGAAAGAAAAAAAGAAACAGAGAACAGGAGAAGATAGAAAGAAAGAGTCAGAGGAGTCAGCTAGATCCAGGAAAGGCACATGAGAACAGATGAGTTTTGAGAAGGGAGCGAAATTTAGAATAGGATTCTTCAAGGCGGAGGGCAGTGGGTAGTGAGTTCCAGAGAGCGGGACCAAGGTAGAAAAATGCTGATTTACGGGTGGATTGGAGATGTGCACGGGAAGGGGCCGGAAGGTGAAGGCGGTTAATATGGATGGACCGGAGGCTTCGGGAAGGGACATGGAAGGAGAGCAAATCAGAAAGGTATTGGGGTCTGTGAAGGTAAATGGCTCGATGGACCAGAGTGAGAACCTTGTAAGGGATCCGGAATTGTAGTGGTAACCAGTGAAGGTGTTGTAGTAGGGGGGTGATGTGATCGCGTGAAGAGGCATGTAGAAGCATCCTGGCAGCCGTATTTTGAATTAACTGTAGACGATGTAACTGGTACTGAGGGATACCAGCATAAATAGAATTACAGAAATCTAAACGAGTTATGACTAATGAAAGAAGAAGGGTAGTGAGTGCCTGGGGAGATAGAAAAGGTCTAATGGCACGGATCTGACGAAGACAGTAGAAAGAGCGCTGGGAGATGGAAGAAATGTGGTCTTGAAACGTGAGTGCACTATCAAGAATGACACCAAGATACCGGAGTTTGGGCACTGTGAGAATAGGGACACCCGAAAGAGAAGGTGTAAGAGATGGAGTAGGGGAACCATGGGTGAACCAGACAGCGGCTGTCTTGGAGATATTCAGAACCAGACCATTTGAGGAAAGCCAGGAGGAAACCGAGGATAAACAAACCTCCAGTGAAGTGATATCAGGATTGGATGAGGAGGTGTGGTGCAGAAGGAGAATATCGTCAGCATAGTAGTAGCCCGAAATACCCAATTGCTGGACAAGGAGAGAAAGAGGGGCCAGAAAAAGATTGAACAGCAAAGGAGCCAGGATAGAACCCTGAGGAACACCACAAGTCAGAGGGAAACGATCTGAGGTGGAGAGACCAGAAACAACTGCAAAAGAACGAGAAAATAGAAAAGAATGAAACCATCGATAGACAACACCGCGAACACCCGCATCCCGCAAACGAGAGAGAAGAGAGGGGTGATCCACAAGATCGAAGGCGGCAGAAAGGTCAAGAGACACAGCGATGGTAATGTCGCCTCGATCTTGGGTAATGTCGCCTCGATCTTGGGAAGTGTCTCCCCTTTCCACCTCAATCAGGAGGTGGTTCTTCCGACCTTCTTTCCCAGGCCGTATGCCAGCCGGGCTGAAATGGTCTTGCATACCCTGGACTGTAGGAGGGCGTTGTCTTTCTACATTGACCTACACAGGGGCATCGAAGGGCTGTTCAGCTCTTCGTATCTTTTGACCCTAAGCAGCTAGGGTAACCTGTCTCCAAGCGTACCCTATCCATATGGGTAGCAGACTGTATCGCCTGGGCGTATAGGGCAACCGGCCTCTCCTTGCAGGGTCGAGTCACGGCCCACCGTGTCAGGGCGAAGGCTGCGTCAGTAGTTCATTTCCGCTCTGTTCCGTTGGCAGACATCTGCCGGACTGCTACTTGGTCTTCAAGCCAGACTTTTATGGCCCATTACTGCCTCGAGAGAGAGTCCCGCAGGGACAGTGCTTTCGGCCAGGCGGTACTCCGTAATCTCTTTGAGGTTTAGGCAACTCCTACCTTCCGGCCCTTGTGTTGGGCTACCGTTCGGGGGCGTTCTCAGAGAAGATTCTTATCTCGCATGCTGAGACTCTAGAGGGTCAAATAAACAGAACCCCCCAATGTCCAATGACTACAAATATGTATCCAAAACCGAGAGTCATTGGGAAAACCACAAGGATTCCCCCAACACTTTCAATAAGCTTGTAAGCTCAAGTTTTTGTCGGGACCAGATCGGCAAGAGAGGGGAGAAGGAAACTCCCTCCTCAGCGTCGAACGGGCCCATTTTATTCAACAAGCAACAAGCAAAAAGGAGTGAACATAGTGCAAAAACACACTTATCTGTGAAATAAGGCGAGAGGACTTCAAATCGGTTCAGCACAGCACGACATGCATGTTTCGGGCGTCAGCAGCCCTGTATCAAGTGCTCAATAATTGAACTGAAAGGTCGCCTCTAAAACAAAGCCGGAATCCCCGGGATATTTAAACATGGCAGATTGGCAGCTGGTTGGTTGCGTTGAACACGTGTAAAAGAGGAGGGCCAACGACGTCACTGGTGCAAAAGGACAGCAATCAGATCACACTCCACCAATCGCATTCCAAATTAAGACCTTGAGGTTCCACAGTATGTAATCGGAAAATCCACTGCTGTTCTCGCAATTGGAGCCGATGTTCTCGATCACCCCCCCGCAGATGGGCTGGAATGGAATCTATAATTCGCCAACGTAAGTCGGAAAATGTATGACCCTTAGCCACACAGTGAGCCACAATCGGCGCAGAAACGATCTTATTGCGCAATCGAGAAGCGTGTTCACCCATTCGAATGCGTGCCGGCCGGATCGTTCTGCCAATATAGAAAAGGCCACAAGGGCAGGAAAGCAGGTAAACCACATAAGATGATTGGCAAGTGGAACTCCCAAAAAATGTGTAGATTTTGCCCGTTGGCTCATGAGTCCATTGAATAGCTTCCATGGTGGTAGAACAATACTTGCAATGTTGACAAGCCCAATGTCCCTGTCTCCTATTTTCTGGCAAAGATGCAGTAGGGAGAGGAGAAGGAGAAACCGAATGAACTAACTGGTCTCGAAGGTATTCAATGGACTCATGAGCCAACGGGCAAAATCTACACATTTTTTGGGAGTTCCACTTGCCAATCATCTTATGTAGTTTACCTGCTTTCCTGCCCTTGTGGCCTTTTCTATATTGGCAGAACGATCCGGCCGGCACGCATTCGATTCGGCGAACACGCTTCTCGATTGCGCAATAAGATCGTTTCTGCGCCGATTGTGGCTCACTGTGTGGCTAAGGGTCATACATTTTCTGACTTACGTTGGCGAATTATAGATTCCATTCCAGCCCATCTGCGGGGGGGTGATCGAGAACATCGGCTCCAATTGCGAGAACAGCAGTGGATTTTCCGATTACATACTGTGGAACCTCAAGGTCTTAATTTGGAATGCGATTGGTGGAGTGTGATCTGATTGCTGTCCTTTTGCACCAGTGACGTCTTTGGCCCTCCTCTTTTACACGTATTCAACGCAACCAACCAGCTGCCAATCTGCCATGTTTAAATATCCCGGGGATTCCGGCTTTGTTTTAGAGGCGACCTTTCAGTTCAATTATTGAGCACTTGATACAGGGCTGCTGACGCCCGAAACATGCATGTCGTGCTGTGCTGAACCGATTTGAAGTCCTCTCGCCTTATTTCACAGATAAGTGTGTTTTTGCACTATGTTCACTCCTTTTTGCTTGTTGCTTGTTGAATAAAACGGGCCCGTTCGACGCTGAGGAGGGAGTTTCCTTCTCCCCTCTCTTGCCGATCTGGTCCCGACAAAAACTTGAGCTTACAAGCTTATTGAAAGTGTTGGGGGAATCCTTGTGGTTTTCCCAATGACTCTCGGTTTTGGAGGCTCTAGAGGGAGCTTATTTTTCAGCTTTGGGTTCTCGGTAGCCTAGAGCTGGGGAGTCCCATATGTGAGGACTGACTTCCTGCTTGGTCCTGGAGAAAGCGTAGTTACTCACCTGTAACAGGTGTTCTCCAGGAGCAGCAGGAATCAGTCCTCACAACCCTCCCTCCTCCCCTTGGAGTTGCAGTCCTATATATTTCATTTTGTTTTTTTGCTGTCTTTTAGCTATGTCATCAGACTGAGCAAGATGGCACCCTTGGGCGGGAAAGGGATCGTGCATGCGCGCTGCATTCCCAAAGGCCTGCACTGCTAACCCATTTACTGGGTTGACTTTCCCACATCCCTTCCAACTGCAAAAGAGTATAATAAATTCTATATAAGATTGCATAACAATTTTCTTATTGCCAAAAATGTTCGTCCACTCACCCTTACATAAATGTCCTCCCTAGCTCTTTCTCCCATGCAAGTACAACATTCATTTAGCTTTGCCTGGAGACCCCAGCTCTTAGCCTGTTCTTCAGTATGAACACCCACATAAGAAACACCACAAAAAAAATATACTTTAAGCTCAAAGTACTAAAACAATTACGCCCACTGATCCACCTGAATGACTTTCTGAGCATAATACAAGCCATTATTACACCACACTTCGACTTTGCCAACCTCACTCTACTAGGCACAACTAACCAAAACATCAGAAGGCTCCAACTTGCACAAAATGCTGCCGCTAGAACCATAATGAAGGTACACCCATTTCAGCACATATCACCCTATTTAGCTAAACTACACTGGCTCCCAATTCAATGCAGAATAAACTATAAATTAATAATAACCACCTTCAAAGCTTTAAATAATACTGCCCAGCTACACTAAACAAACTCCTCACTAAAGACACACCCCAATCCGCTCACAGAAGATGCAACACCAATAAAATAAGGATTCCAAAAGAGTTCACAAACACTAAAAAAACAACAAATAAAAAAGCGTTTTCCCATGCAGCCCCTATACTCTGGAACTCCCTACCTGAAGAAATAAGAGCCTTAACTGATCTTAAAGAACTACGTAAAACATTAAAAATGATAATTACACTTACCTGGTAATTGTAGTTCCTTTAGTGACGACAGTTCAGTCCTCTACCTCTGGGTTGTCAATCTCCTCCTGCAGCTAGGAGACTGGTATGTCAGAACGATGACATCACTGGATATAGTCTGCAGCACTCCCACTTGCATCCCAGTGTAAACTATAACAAAGCAGACTCAAAGGAGCAATAAATAAGTAGCAAAACAGAATAACAAATGTACTATCAGGAAACCATCCCCCTCGAGCGGGCCTTCTTACCCCCTGCCCCACCATCGCGAAGGATAGAAACAAAGGAAGAGAAGGAATCCAGACTCACCAGTCACCTCTTCAGCTCGGCACGAAATCTGGAACCTCCTATAAACCTCCAGGCGGGAAGGAGGACTGAACTGTCGTCACTAAAGGAACTACAATTACCAGGTAAGTGTAATTATCATTTCCTTAGCGTTCCTCCAGTTCAGTCCTCTACCTCTGGGAAGTACCAGAGCAGTAATCAATGGGAGGGACCCTTCCAGCCAGCATACAAGACAGCCGAGCCGAAACGAGCATCCGAAGCAGCAGCAACATCCAATCGATAGTGTTTGCTGAACGTATGCAGAGACGACCAAGTCGCCGCCCTACAAATGTCCCCCGGGGGAACCAAACTATGTTCTGCCCACGAGGACGCCTGCGCTCTGGTGGAATGCGCTCTCAGACCCACAGGCACTACACGCCCCCGAAGCAAATAAGCGGATGCAATTGCTTCTTTAAGCCAGCGGGCGATGGACGCCTTAGCCGCCGCTTCGCCCCGACGAACGCCGCCGAAGAGAACAAACAAACGCTCAGACTTACGGAACGACTCTGTGGCTCTCAAATACTGACGCAAAGCTCTCTGCACGTCGAGACGCCGAAGACCGCGATCCGCGTCACCGCCCCCCCAAAGATCCCAAGACGGGCAAGCAAACTGCCTGGTTCAGATGAAAAGGAGACACCACCTTAGGCAAAAAGGACGGAACCGGACGCAAGACCACCTTTTCTTTAGAAAAGGACAGGAAGGGCTCACGACACGACAATGCTTGCAGCTCTGAGATCCGCCGTGCAGAACAAATCGCCACCAGGAACACCGTCTTGAGCGTCAAATCCTTCAGGGATGCACGACGCAAGGGCTCAAAGGGGGGCTCAGTCAGAGCCGTGAGCACAAGATTGAGATCCCATGGGGGAACGCACACCCTGCGCGCCGGACGTACACGAACGACCGCTTTGAGAAAACGACGAATGTCTGGGTGATCTCCCAACGGCCGTCCATTGATCTTGCCCCGATAACAGGACAGGGCTGCCAACTGCACGCGCAAGGAACTGGCAGCAAGACCTTTGTCAAACCCGTTCTGCAGAAATTCGAGAACCAAAGGAATTGACGCCGGGCCCGGCCTCACCTGACGTTGTGAACACCAGTCCTCAAAAACACGCCAGACCCGCACATACGCCAAGGACGTCGACTGCTTACGCACCCGCAGTAAGGTTGCCACAACCGCGGACGAATAGCCCTTTTTCAGGAGCTTCGCCCTCTCAATGGCCATACTGTAAGCGAGAACCGATCCACCTGAGGCATGAACAGGGGCCCTTGGAGCAACAGATCCAACCTGGCCGGCAGCCGCCAAGGCTCCCCGTCCAACAGACGTATTAGGTCGGCGTACCAGGGCCGCCTCGGCCAATCGGGAGCCACCAACAGCACCTAACCCGCATGCGCTCCGATCTTCTGAACCACCCGGCCTATCAATGCCCATGGTGGAAAGACAGAGGAGGCCGTCCGGACACCGACGGAGCAAGGCGTCGATGCCCTCCGACATCCTTTCCCGCCTTCTGCTGAAAAAACGGCCGACTTTTGCCGACTGAAAGGTTGCCATGAGATCCATGACCGGAGTCCCCCAGCGCCTGACGATCTGGCGGAAAACCGCAGGATGCAGTTCCCACTCCCCTGCATCCACGTGCACTCGGCTGAGAAAGTCCGCAGTGACATTGTCTTTGCTGGCAATGTGCGCTGCCGAAATCGCAGACAAGCGAAGCTCTACCCACGCGAACAGCAGGTCGGCCTCCGCCTGACCGCCTCCATCGCGGCACTCCCGATGCCACCCTGTCGGTTGATGTACGCTACCGTCGCCGAGTTGTCGGAGAGAACTCTCACAGCCTGACCGCGCACCAGGCCCTCGAACGCCTGTAGGGCCCGAAACACTGCCCGAAGTTCAAAGCGATTGATCGCCCACAAGGCCTCCAGGGGGGTCCACAGGCCCTGCGCAAATTGAGTCTCGCAGTGGGCTCCCCAGCCCACTAGACTGGCATCCGTCATCAATGGCAGCCACTCTGGCTGTTCCAGTGGCAAGCCCCTTGCCAGTGACGAGGGGCGAAGCCACCACCGAAGGGACCGCCGAACTGCGCCCGGGCAAGGAAGACGCGTGCTCAACGAATGTTCGTGATGCGACCAACGACGGAGCAGCGCCCTCTGGAGAGGCCGCATATGGAACCGGGCCCAAGGCACCACCTCCAACGTTGCCGCCATGGTGCCCAGCACCCGGAGATAATCCCATGCCGAGGGAGCCGGCCCTGACAGGAATTGCCGCACCAGGGTCCGCAACCCCTCGGCACGTTTGTGGGGCAGAAACACCTGCCCCTGGGACGTGTCGAACCGGACTCCCAGGTATTCGAGGACCTGAGTGGGCTGCAAACGGCTCTTGGCCGGGTTGACCACCCAACCCAGCTCTTGCAAAAGCTGCACCACCCTGTCCGTTACCCGGAGACTTTCCTCCGCGGACTTGGCACAAATCAACCAATCGTCGAGGTATGGGTGAACCAGGACACCTTCTTTGCGCAAGGCCGCCGCTACCACCACCATGATTTTGGTGAAGGTCCGAGGCGCCGTCGCCAGATCGAACGGTAAGGCCTGAAACTGGTAGTGGCCCCAGGGAAGGGCAAACCGCAGCAATCGCTGGTGCACCTCTCGAATGGGGATGTGCAAGTACGCCTCCGTTAGGTCGAGGGACGTCAAGAATTCTCCGCGTCGCACGGCTACGATGACTGACCGCAATGTTTCCATCCGAAAGTGCGGCACCCGCAAGCACCGGTTCACCCCCTTCAGATCCAGAATGGGTCGCAACTGCCCTCCTTTTCTGGGCACCACGAAATAGATGGAATAGCGACCCAAGCCGTAATCGTCCTTGGGAACCTCCACGACGGCCCCCAAGCGAATGAGCCGATCCAGGGTTTCGCGAACCGCCGCCGCCTTTGCGGGACCCCGACAAGGCGACATGACAAAGGAGTCCCGCACGGGCCGGGCCAGCTCCAGCGCGTATCCGTGCTGAACAATTTCCAACACCCACTGATCGGAGGTAATGTGGGTCCAGGCGGAGAGAAACCCCCGAAGCCGACCGCCAATGGGAGGCTCCACCGCCGGGACCCGCCTCGCTTCATTGGGTCTTACGGGCAGAAGACGCTGGGAGGGAGGAGAAGCCTCTACTCGCCCCCCGAAAGCCCTGGCCCCTAGAGGGAAAACGCCCCCTCTGGAAAGCGCCTGGCCGCGTGGAACGGAATCTTCTGAAATCCCGAAACTGATCCCGGCCGCTCTGGGCAGGCTTGGACTGTTTCGGTTTGTCCTCGGGCAGACGTCCCGCTTTAGACTCACCCAAGTCCTTCACCAACTTATCCAAATCCTCCCCAAAACAGCAAACCACCTTTAAAGGGAAGCTTACTGAGGCGGGATTTAGAAGGGCCATCCGCGGCCCAATTACGCAGCCACAAGGAGCGACGGGCAGCCACCACGGAGCCCGTGCTGTTGGCTAGCGCTCGAATTAAATCATAATGCACATCAAGGTAGGCCGCACCTGACTCCAAACGATCCAGCTCTTTCACCTCCTCGAAGTCAACGTGCGGGGATTGGCGCAGCCGCTGGGCCTAGCGCAAACATGCTCGGGCCACCCAGGCTCCGCAGATAGAGGCTTGAAGCGAAAGGGAATCCGCCTCAAAAACCTGCTTGAGTAGACCGTCAACCTTACGGTCCTGGGCATCCTTCAAGGCCGCACTTCCCTCCACGGGAATGGTGGTCTTTTTAGTAACAGCCGATACCACCGCGTCTATCCGTGGCGCTCGGAAGCGGTCTTTAGCGGCTTCCGCCAAAGGATATAACCGGCTCATCGTGCGAATGCCCCAGAGCCCCGCTTCCGGCTTATCCCATTCGTCCTGAATCATCCTCTCGACCACCCGGTGTACCGGAAACACCACCCGAGTCTGTCGAACCGCTTGGATGACCGGATCCTCCAATTCGTCCTCCACTGCCGCTGGCGGAGCCAAGTGCAACATCTGCAAAGTCTCCGAAATCAAGGCCGCCAACTCCTCTCTGCGGAACACTCGAATGATCTTGGCTTGCTCTTCAGGCTCCGGGATCTCACCCTCCTCCAGGTCCTGTGATCCCTCTTCAGGATCCCATTCCGGAGCCGGAGCTTCCGGCCAGGAGCCCTCCACTGGGTCCGCAAGCCGTGCTCGCTTTGGCGCAGGCGGCTCCGTGACCGTCGCTCCTTCCGCCACCAACGGTGGAGGCTGGGACGCCGGTGATGCCGAATGCTGTCTCTGGCCCTGCTGGCGCAGGCAAAAAGCCTGATGCAGGAGAAGGACAAACTCCGGACTGAATCCACTGAGACCGGACGGCTGAGAGGCCAAGGGTTCACCGGAGGGCCCCGGCATCGCCTCCAAATCGGGCTCTTGCTCCGAGATCCGCTGGGAAGCAGCGGTCACCCCCGCAGGCTCCCCCTGTTCCTCCAGAGACTCATGGGCTGCCATCTGAAGCTCCACCGCAGAAGACAGGGCTGCACAGCCCCTGCACACACCGGTGTCAGGGACCGTGCCTCTCCTAGTGCCACACACTAGGCACAGAGGCCGGGCAGCCATAAAGATGAAGCCAACCGCCCCTAAGAGCTAAGGCCAACTTCACTCCAAGACTGGGAAGGCTATGACAGGCAATTCTTTTATTTGCACCTCTGATCAGCCTGCGTGTTCTCTTTTTTTTTTTCTTTTTTTTTTTTGAAACCTGCAAAGAACTAGCTCCCAAAAACCAAGGAAGGCCCCGCAGCCCCCCCCCCCTCACCCGGTGAACCCACCGGGCCGACTGAAGGGGCTGAAAAGAAAAATAATGAGGCCCACCCAAAATAACACAATCAAACAACCAAAACGAAAGTTAAGTAAAAGAATTAAAAGAAATCGCAGCAGTGTCCCGACAAGAAAACGGGAGCCGATGCACTGACACGCGGCTGCAGCGCGGCACACAAAATGGCCGCCGCAACTGCAAACCGCGAATGTAAAAGGGCGCCAAAATCACCGCGGCGTTCCTGCACCCCACAAACAGCGCAGCCTGGAATAACGAGCAGCCGGAAGCCGGTGCAGCACTTACCGGTCCGGTCTGCCTCTCCTCCAGCGCTACCGACAGCGTCGGGAACCCCGGGCCCTGCAATCACTGAAAGTGAGGCACAGATCAGTCTCAGAGCACAAAAAATGCCGCTCCGAGACACGCTGTCAGAATGGCTCACCCCCGTACAGTCAGGGAGGTGAGACTTCTGGGCCAACCGGGGGGAGGGGGGAAAACTCGATCTAGAGCCAGGACCCCCTCACAGGAAGAAAACCCCAGCACCGGCACCGGCAGGAAGCAAGGAGGCTTTCCTCCTGTGTGGCTCTTGATTTTTTTCTGTTTTTTGTTTTTTTTTAAAGGGACACTGCCCAGAACAGAAACCAACCCACTTAACTATTCTAAAAACCTCCCTGCTCCTTATCCATTCCTCCAAAAACAAAAGAACCTCTCCTTAAGGCTCGTCAAGACCTCCTGCTGCAAGGAGACTGGTTACACTGGGATGCAAGTGGGAGTGCTGCAGACTATATCCAGTGATGTCATCGTTCTGACATACCAGTCTCCTAGCTGCAGGAGGAGATTGACAACCCAGAGGTAGAGGACTGAACTGGAGGAACGCTAAGGAACTCACCTATTTAGCTCCCATTACGGTCCACTTGTGAATTCTCAATACCAAAAAGAAAAGGGATAATATATAACACTGAAATTAATTCCATAATGACCCACAAAAACATGACCATTTACACAGTTTACGATGCTTGTAAATAGCTACCCCCTCCTTGTTTAATTCAACATCCGTTGATTGTACATAGTTCTCTAAAGTTTAATTGTTAAAGTTAAGATGTACATAGTTCAAGCGATGTTTAATGTAAAAACAGATATGTTACACTGTTTCTTTAACTGTTTTATGTAAACCGCACCTGATCTTTGGAAGGTAGCGGTATATAAGCGACTGTTAAATAATAATAAATAAAATAATAATAAACAGTTCTTCCATTGGCGTTTCTCCTTTCACAGGTCTCACATCAATATAATGGCAAATTTGCATTTATTGCACAAGATCTTTATTACTCAATCCAAACTTTTCCCTTAAATCATCAAATTCTCTCACCAGACCTTCTCTGCTCTAAACACTGCACTTCCTTTAAGGCCCACCTCCCAAATGTTCCAGAAGACAAAACTTGCCAAATCTCCATTCCAATGGGAATAAAATATGAGCTTACTTCCCCTTTAACAATATCCTGCACTTTAAAAGTCAACCCAGTAAATGGGTTAGCAGTGCCTCTCCCTTAACTGCTACTTTTTAGACAGCCATATAGCATCTTGAAGAGGTAAAACCCACCCCCTACTGCCATACACCCAATGCTCCAATTCAACCCATTTCCCTCTGTTCCCAAATAGCTAGTATTTGTGCAGTGTGGCAGTAGAGTTCTAAATTCAGAATAGCTAACCCACGCCTGTTTTCTCTGATACAGAGTAGCCCTTGCAACCCACGGAGGGGTCTCTACTTCCACATTAAAGTCAAAAATTCTCTTCTGAATCTTTGCAAGCACCTGACCAGAAATCTCAATAGGCCACAAAAGAAAAATTGCAAAACAGAATAATATTCATTTTGACATTGGCCACCCTACCTAATCGAGAGCTTTTTGGTTTCCTCGACCATGTGATGATTTTCCAAGGGCTGCAGAGCAGAGACGGCATCCATCTGTCCAAAAAGAGTCAAAGTGTCTTCCGCAGCAGACTGGCTAATCTACTGAAGAGGGCTTTAAATTAAATTCATTGGGGATGGGTGAAGAAAGCTCCCAGGTAAGTGAAAGCCCCCCATATAAGTGCCTTCACTCTTCTGCTCCTCACTGCCTTTCCTCTCTCCCTACACCTCTCCTCATGAACTGGCTTACATCTCTTTGCCCTTTTCTTCCACTGCCAACTCCAGACTTTGGTCCTTTCATCTTGTTGACTGAGTATTAACACATCATGATCTACTAGATCAACTCTGAACTTAAGTCAGATTGCTGCAAGATGACCCTTAGCCAGTGCTACATTTATATCAGAAACTAAAACCCCAAATAATAATTCAGTACTGTAAGCCTTTCTAAATCAAACTGGTAATCCTTCAATCTATCAAATTTGTCCAGATAAGAAATTAACTGATTCACCACAATTCTCATGAACCTTAACCAGTAAAGGTATTTTAGCTATAGGGCAAAAATTAGTAACCTCAGGCATGCTCAACTTCTTATCTTTCGGGCTAGGTCTCAAAATATCTCCCAGAATATCTGGGAGAGTCCCCCAAATCATAAACTCCAATCGTAATTCCATAAAACCATACCCTAAAGTCTTGTGGCACTTGCATAAGATGATAAGTCGGGCAGTGATCTGCAGGGGAAATCTTTTTTGCATGCTTATTAAAGATTTCATTAACCTTTTCATATGATGGAATAATAAATTCAGAACAAACAGGGTCTACGAAACGTTAATTCAGTAATTTATCATTGATTATAGAACCTTTTGGGGAATTTTTAAATCTGCCCCTTATCAAAAGTGTTATGAATGTTGTCTATCTTTTGTGAAAATAATCCACAAAGTGTTGAACTGATAAAATTGGATCTGGTTGTACTTTCATTTTATCCCTTAATAAAGAGGTTGTTAATTTAAACAAAGAGTGTGGCTGTGAAGAAGCGGCATCAATTATGTTAGCATAATACTGTTTACGGGCTTAACGAATTGTTGCTTTATATCTTTTATACTCTATGGTGAAATTTTACTTACCGTTAATTTCCTTTCCTGGAGTCCAGCTACACTAGTCCAGACAAGTGGGTTTAGCCCCCTGCCAGCAGATGTCGAGAGAGAGAACGTAATGAGCCAATCAGAGCTGTGACCTAACTGCTAATACTGTATATACTTCAGGCAAAGCTAGGGGTCTTCTCAGTACACTCATAGGAAGCAATAAGATACCCATGACCGAGACCCTGGAACTGCAAGCAAAGAGAGGCCCTCCGTCCTCAGGATGAGTAATGCATCCACTGCTACCTGGGATGGGTGTGGCCACGGCTGCCTGTAGCAGAAATGGGGCAGCTGGGTGTTGGCCAGACTGGCGAAACAGACCATCTGTGTAGACCCCCAGAGCTGGAAGAGCCGATAGGCCACTCTGGGGTCTAGCTGATACTCGTGTGGTTGGAGGACCCTGCTCAGCCTATCTGCCAGGGTGTGGTCCTGGCCCGGCAGATGCACCACCCGCAGGAGCATCCCGTGGCGGTTCACATATGAGCAGAAAGCTACTGCCTCTTGGCAGAGGGAGTATGACCCCCATGCCACCCTGCTTGTTGACGTAAAACACTGCCACTTGATTGTCTGTCTGGACCAGCATTGAATGGTGTTGCAGAAGATGATGGAAGGCTTGGAGGGCTAAGAATATGGCCCAAAGCTCCGTTGATCTGCTGCACACTGTCTGTCTGTGACCAACTGCCCTGAGTGTGCAGAGGCTGTCTGGGGGCAGGACCTGGAAGGGCATCCTGGCCAGAGGTTGCTGGGGGCTTGCGACCAGGCAAGAGTTGTCCAGTTAGCAGGTCACCAATCCTGTCCTGTAGTCGGCCTGCAGCCTGGGTCCAATGGGAGAGGAGGCACCATTGAGCCACCTTCATTTGAAGATGGGCGTCCGGGGTAACATGAACTGTGGACACCATGTGACCAATAGGCAGAGCAGGAGGCAGGTGGACACAGTGTCGGCACTGCATAGCTACGGCCAGTGCCCTTAGGTGATCAGTCCTGTCCCGAGGGAGAAAGGCTTTGGCCTGAACGGTGGCCAGCCTTACCCCTATAGACTCCAGACACTGTATCAGAAGGAGATGGGACTTTGGGTGATTTATCATGAACCCCAAGTGTTGCATGAGGAGGATGGTGCGCGCCATTGCATGTTGCACCTCTGCGACTGTGCGGCCTCTTATGAGCCAGTTGTCCAAGTAGGAGGAAGACAAAGTCCCCCTGGAGACGAAGGTAGGCCACGGCCACCATTAGGCACTTGGTGAACACTCAGGGTGCAGAGGCCAGCCAAAAGTGTAGCACCCTGTACTGGTAATGGCTGCCTTCCACCAAGAACCTGAGGTATTTCCTGTGGTTAGGATGGACGAGGATGTGTGTACACATATCCTTTAGGTTCAAGGAGCACAGCCAGTCTCCTGGCTGGAGGTATGGCAGCAGTGTTCCAAGGGACAGCATCTTGAACTTCTCCTTCACCAGGAATCTGTTTAGGTCCCACAAATCCAGAATGGGCCAGAAGCCTCCGGTCCTCTTAGGTACGAGCAAGAAACTGGAGTAGAACCCTTTGCCCCTGAAGCGTGCAGGCACCGGTTCCACTGCCCAGTCCTCGAGAAGGCCTGAGAGCTCCTGCAGTAGTAAGATCTGGTGGAGGGGAGTACTGGAGCGCTCTCCAGGAAAGCATGGAGGAGGCGCTTGTGCCAGGTGGAGGAGGTAATCCACTCTCACTACCTGCAGTGCCCAGGAATCTGTGGTGATGGATGGCCACCGGTGGGTATAGAGAACCAGATGCCCCCCTGTGGGCTTCTGGGCTGGGCCTCCTGGGGGAAGAGAAAGGCTATGCCCAAGGAGTAAAAAAAGCCCTGCTAGACTGGGCTAGAGCCAGTGCCTGGAGCCTTAGGCTTATAAGGGCCATGCCCTTATCCCTCGGCCTGCTGTCCATTCAACTTTCAAAAGGGAGACTATGTTAAAATGAGGAAAATGGTTAAGAAGAAAAACTAAAACGAGCAGCTACAAAGGTTAACAGTGTTTTTAAACAATGCCCATGCTTGATACAGTCTTGGAAGCACAGACTAGATATATTCTATGCTTTAAGACAGGTAGAAGGCAGGGCAAATGACTGCCAGCATGATTTAAAGGCGAGGTCAGAGAGGCTGTTATAGCCAAAAAAAAAAAGAAAGAAAGAGGTCCTTCAGAAAACAGAAAAAGGAGCCTAATGATGAAAATAGGAAACAAAGTTCTAGCAAATAGATGCAAGACATTGATGAGGCAGGCAAAGAGAATTTGAAATGAAGCCTGCTGTGCAAGTTAAAACGCATAATAAAAACTTTTTCGAGTACATGCAGAGAGTTAATTAGACTTTTTCAAATCCAGGCTGAAAATTCACCTCTTCGAGAACACTTTTGGATCTTAATCCGCTTAGGCTCCTATATGCTTCCTTACCATTCCCCTAGATCAGTGATGGCCAACTCCGGTCCTGGTGCACCATAATCCAGCCTGGTTTTCAAGATGTCCCTAATGAATTTTCATGAGATATATGTGCATACAATGGGAAGCAGTGGATGGAAATATATCTCATGAATATTCATTAGGGACATCATGAAAACCAGGCTGGATTGTGGTGCACCAGAACCGGAGTTGGCCACCCCTGCCCTAGATATATGCTTGCCCTAAGCTGTTGTGCTGTCTGTCTTGACTAGACTGTAAGCTCTGATGAGCAGGGACTGTCTTTTATATGGGTCTGTACAACGCTATACTTAACATTTTTTATATAGCACATTTCCAAAGATCAATGCTGTTTACATATAACAAACTTTAAAATTACAAAGAACAAGTAACAAACTACTAACAGGGAAGGCATAAAACTGAAAGTAGAAATTTAAGATATAATCTATTATACAAATAATAATTAAATGATGTTTGTTTGTTTGTTTATGCAATTTTTTGATATACTGCCCAGGCTGAAGGGCATCGGAGTGGTTTACAATCACTACAAGCCAGATATATCCATTCTTAGCTGGAAGATTTCACATATATAATTACAGACACTATCCCAGAAGTTCTTTACTGGGGGGGGGGAGGGGGGGGGAGAGCACAGTTGTAAATCATATACGACAGGGGCCCAGTTTCAGTGGAGCAACACCAGCAACTGCTAGATTGCAAACGGTTAGCTTTATACATACGCAATGTGGCCCAAAAGGCTCGGTGAACTAAAAAAAAAAAAAAGTGTGATTGTGAAAGGCTACTGGTGGTACAATAGTGACTAATCTGATTGGTTAACAGGAAATATGTGGTACAGTTCAGCAAAAAGAAGATTGTATAACATTATATGTGTGATGGGAGTGGGAAAGAGCAAGAGATGTTTTAAGATTGCAACGTTAAACCTGCCATACCAATGATAAGTAGTAGCAGTAGTAGTTATTAGATGATAACTGTAAACGGGTGCCAGGCCTTTGCCTAGGGTGCAAAGGTTGGGGTTACCCTGATATCTTCTGTTAGCAAATAATAGTCGTGTGTTCAAGGCAAAACATAACAAGGAATTTATTCCCCTTCCCAAAGGATTTCTAAGTGCAAAACAAAACTTCTTCTGAAAGAAAAATATCTTTTTTCTTTGCTATATACAAATCTTAGCATAAAGACTCAATGTTGTCTGCAAGGCATAGCGTACAATCCATAGGAGCATATTTGGGTTCACTAGGGCTACACTCCCATTGCATATCCTCACATTCAGTGTGTGTGGGATTTGGTTTCAGACCTTTACTGCTGTCTCTGGAAAAACACCTCGCTGAGAACTCGGGTGTCTCATAAGAACACATTTCCATACAGTGAGGTTTAAAAATACCTGTAGCTGTAGTGTTTCTTCCCCGGCTCTCCTTTTGTTCCCTCCAGTTATCAGGAACTCCTTTATAACTTTCTGCTGACACTTCTTGTGTTGAGCAGTGCCCTGGCCCTCTGTTCCGAACAGAACTTCTGGCTTTCCTTATTATAGTGCTAGGCTCCCACCTGTATGAATGCTGAAGCCTCTCCTCTGGCAGTGAGGTCTGGGAGACTCCCTGCTCTCTTGGTCCAGGTAAGTTCCTAGCCACAGGGTGTGCCTTCCTTCCTTCTGCTGCCCTGGCTTCTCTCTCTGAGCTGCAACCTGGTTTCTCACAGGACCTCCAGCTGCCTGTAGTCTGTGTGCTTTTCCAGCCACGTTTCTCTGAGGCACTGCCTCTGCTGCTTCCTGCTTCTCTGACACGCCCACTGCTTCTCTCTGAGGAATCCCAGCAGTCCTTCCTCTCTGGGGAATCACAGCACTCCCCTCCTGGAGCTACCCTCCGGCTTTTATCTCTCCGTTCACTGCAGGCTGGCTCGGATTTCTTGCCCAGGTGAGTGTAATCAAGCTCTGAGCTTGCTGCTACGTCACAGCTTGGGTGTGTCAGCTCTGCTCCTCTCTTTCCCTGTTTCTCATGAGCTGTATATGCTGGCTGACTAACAGTTTCAAAGGTAAATTCCTCCTTTCTATCTATTTGCATAGGTTCTGTGTGGGCTTCTACGTCATATAACGTAAGCCATGCCATACTGGATCAGAGCAAGCCCAGTATCCTGTTTATAATAGTGGCCAATCCTGGTTAAAAGTACCTGTCAGATTCCCAAAATGTATACAGATTCCAGGGGTAAGCAGTGGATTTCCCTGGTCCTCTTTAATAATGGTTTATGGACCTTTCCTCTAAGAACTTGTCCAAACCTCTGGTAAACAGTACACCAAGGGAGTAGAGAAGAACCACAGCCACACACCACGAACATCTTCACAACCACAAAACATTTAAGAACCCGACTTGGCCAAGTTTAGGCATCAAAGCCTGCGTCAGTAGTCTAAAGCATAAAAACATATAAAACATTGAAATAAGATTAAAAATACATAAATTACTAAAACATCCAACCAGGTGTACATATTGAAGACAAAATACAATGTTGTTGTTGTTGTTAAGTGCCGTCGAGTCGGAGTCGACTCATGGCGACCCTCTGGATAGCTATCCTAAACTGTGTTCGGTCTTCAGTCAGGCGGCTCATTGTTGACAGACTGGTACCCGTAGCTGCTGTTATTGTATCGATCCATCTCATTGCTGGCCTTCCTCTTTTGCGTTGACCTTCTATCTTGCCAAGCATAATGTCTTTCTCTAATGATCTCTCTCTTCGCATGATGTGTCCAAAGTATGAAAGTCGAAGTCTTGTCATCTGAGCTTCTAAAGAAAGCTTAGGTTTGATCTCCTCTAGTACCGACTGGTTTGTTCTTCGGTCAGTCCATGGTATACACAGTATTCGCCGCCAGCACCATAATTCAAAGGCATCAATTTTCTTCCTGTCTATCTTTTTCACTGTCCAGCTTTCACATCCATATGATGTTATTGAAAATACCATGGCTTGAACAAGTCGAATCTTTGTATGGAGAGAGACATCTCTACTCTTGAGAATCTTATCTAGGTCTTTCATAGTCATTCTGCCAAGAGCAATGCGTCGTCTGATTTCTTGACTGCTTGTTGCTTCTTTATTGATAGTTGATCCAAGTAGGTTAAAGTTGTTCACAATTTCAATTTCTTCTCCTTCAACGATGAACCTGTTGATTATGCCAGTTGTCATGATCTTTGTCTTCTTTACATTAAGGTGCAGGCCCATTTTGAGACTATGTTCTTTGATTGTGAGAAGCAAATGTTTCAGATCATCTTCACTTTCAGCCAGTAATGTGGTATCATCAGCATAGCGAAGGTTGTTGATGAGTCTTCCACCAATCTTCACACCTCTGTTGTCTTCATACAATCCTGCTTCTCTGATGATTTGTTCTGCATATAAATTAAACAGGTAGGGGGAAAATATGCAGCCTTGTCTTACACCTTTGCTTATTTTAAACCATTCTGTTTCTCCTTGTTCCGTTCAAACTGTTGCTTCTTGATCAGTGTACAGATTGCGCAAGAGAACAATCAGGTGTTCTGGTATACCCATGCTTCTTAATGTGGCCCAGAGTTTCTCATGGTTTACACAGTCAAAAGCCTTGCTATAGTCGATAAAGCACAAATAGATATCCTTTTGGTATTCTTTAGTCTTTTCAAGGATCCATCTCACATCCGCAATGATGTCTCTCGTTCCTCGCCCTTTCCTGAACCCTGCTTGCACTTCAGGTAGTTCTTGTTCCAGGTATGGTTGTAGTCTCTTTTGAATAATCTTCAGTAGAATCTTGCTGGCATGTGGGATCAGAGCGATTGTGCGATAATTTCCACAGTCAGTTGGATCACCTTTCTTTAGTATTGGTATAAACACAGATCTTTTCCAGTCAGTTGGCCATGATGTTGTCTTCCATATTTCTTGGCAGAGCCTTGTGAGTACGGTAACAGCTGCATCAGATTGCTGCAATACTTCTATGGGAATGCTATCAATGCCTGGTGCTTTGTTCTTTGATAAGGCTTTCAATGCTGCTTCAACTTCTTCTTTCATCACCAATGGTTCCCGATCATAAGGTACAGGTTGAAATGGCTGTTGGTCCACTTGATCTTTATTATATAAAAACTCTGTATATTCCTTCCACCTTTTCTTGATCTTCTCAGCATCATTCAACATAGAACCTTGAGCATCTTGTAACATTCCAATTCGAGGCTGGAACCTTTTCTTTAACTCTCGTAGCTTTAGGAAAGCCAATCTTGTTCTTCCTCTAATAGTTTCTGCTTCTATTTCCTTGCAAGTGTCATTGTAGTACTTTTCCTTGTCCTGTCTTGCTGCACGTTGGAAATCTCTGTTGAGTTCTGCGATTGTCTTTCTTTCTCCTCTGGCTTTAGCTTCTCTGCGTTTCTGGGCAATTTTCAGAGTTTCTTCTGTCATCCATTTTGGCCGTTTTTGCTTTTTCACCTTTTGTAGAGACTTCTCGCTTTCTTCCAACACAACCTTCTTGATGTCATTCCATAACTCTTCCGGAGCTCTGTCATTTGTATCTAAAGCAGCAAATCGATTTTACAGGCAGTCTTTAAATTCCAGTGGTATATTCTCAAGGTCATATTTTGCTGCATTCATGAGTGGTTTGCTCTTTTTCAACTTTAGCTTGAGTTTGCATACTAGTAGTTGATGATCTGTACCACAGTCAGCTCCAGGTTTTGTCTTTGTTGATGTTACAGAGCTTTTCCATCGTTGACTTCCACATATGTAGTCAATTTGATTTTTATATAATCCATTCGGTGAAGTCCATGTGTACAGTCGCCGCTTGTGTTACTGGAAGAAGGTGTTTGAGATGAATAGATCATTGGTCTTGCAGAATTCTATGTCTTTCTCCAGCTTCATTTCTGTTGCCAAGTCCATATTTTCCAACTACTTTGCCTTCTTCTTTGTTGCCAACCTTTGCGTTCCAGTCACCCATGACTATCAGGATATCCTGTTTGCATGTTCTGTCAATTTCAGCTTGTACTTGTTCATAGAACTCTTCAATTTCATTCTCTTCAGCAGTTGTTGTTGGGGCATATACTTGAATTATAGTTGTGTTGATAGGCAATCCTCGTAGACGAATAGAGATTAAGCGTTCGCTGACTGCATTGTATCTCATTACAGTTCTTGCAAGTTTCTTCTTTATTATAAATGCAACACCATTTCTTCTTTGTCTTTCATTTCCAGCATAGTAGACCATGTGATCATCTGATGCAAAGTGCCCCATGCCAGTCCATTTCAGTTCGCTGACACCCAACAGATCAAGTTGTACACGTTCCATTTCATTCTTGACCACCTCCAACTTCCCTTGGTTCATGCTTCGTACGTTCCATGTTCCAATGTTTAAGACATCTTTACAGCTTCTGACTCTCATTTCATGCGCAGCTACATCAGCAGTCAGACTTCCCGAGGGCTTTGATCCAACCACATCATAAATGCTGGCTTTACTCTGAAAAGTCTTCAGCTCTTCCCCAGTAGCTAGTTGAGTGCCTTCTGACCTGGGGGTCTCATCTTCCAGCACCATAGCACAATTTGTTTTGTTGTAACTATCCATTGGGTTTTCATGGCAAGATACAGAAGTAGATTGCCGGGCCTTTGGTGTTGTTGCCGTTGTCACAAAAATGTGATCCTCCGCCGTCAACACTGTCCCATTCTGCTGCTGCCCAGATGGGTGGTTTGTCTTGGTCTGGCACCTCAGCTGAGACCTGTCCATCTTGGGAGACCCTGCCAGTAGTTAAACTACCGATAGTTTAGCTCTCAGCATCACTGATGCACGCAAGCCCTCACAGCACGACAAGCTGCAAACCAGGTGTACATATTGAAGACAAAATACAATACACTTATAATAAGAGGATAATAATAATAAAACATATAACCAAAAATAAAAAAGGCAATACTACTACTACTGATCATTTATATAACGCTACAAGGCATATGCAGTGCTGTACATACACATGTAAAAGAAGGTCCCTGCTCATCAGAGCTTAAAATCCAGGTAAACAGACAAAGATATATCTAGGGGTAAGGTAACAGAAGGCAGATTAAGCAGATCAGGCTCCAAAAGCAGCCTCAAAGAGGTGAGCCTTCAGCATGGATTTGAAAAGGGCCAGAGATGAAGCCTGACATACAGACTAAGGTAGTTTGTTCCAGGCATAAGGAGCAGCAAGGTGAAAGGACTGAAGTCTGGAGATGGCAGTAGAAGAGAAGGGCACAGATAGAAGGGATCTGCCAGAAGAGCGGAGTTCCCGAGGAGGGGTGTAGGGAGAGACAAGACAGGAAAGGTAGTGAGGAGCAGCAGAATGAGTGCACTTATAGGTCAATAGGAGAAGTTTCCACTGGATACAGAAGTGGATAGGGAGCCAACAAAGCGACTTGAGAAGAAGTATTAAATAAGCATAACGAGGATGGCAGAAGATTAACCGTGAAGCTGAGTTTTTAACAGATTGAAGGGGAGAGAGATGATTCAGAGGGAGACCAGAAAGGAGGAGGTTGCAATAGTCAGAAGGGAGGTGACTAAAAACAGTGGATAAGTGTTTTAGCAATGTGTTCAGAAAGGAAAGGGCAAATTTTGCTGATGTTATAGAGAAAGAAACAACGGGTTTAGCTATCAGTTGGGGGTGTGTGGAGAAGGAGAGGAAGGAGTCAAAGACGACCAAGGTTGCGAACTGAAGAAACAGGAAGTAGAAGGATGTTATCTTCAGAGATAGAGAAAGGAGGAAGGTGGAGAGGAGGGTTTAGGGGAAAAAATAAGCATCTCAGTTTTGGCCATGTTCAGTTTCAAGCGGCGATGAAACATTCAGGTAGCAATGTCAGCTAGGCAGGCAGAGATCTGGGTCTGGATTGTCGGAGAGATTTGAGGTAGAGTTGAGAGTTATCAGCGTAAAACCGGTACTGAAAATCATAGGAGGCGATGAATGCACCAAGGGACTGGGTATAGACAGAGAAAAGGAGTGGGCCTAGAACAGACCCTTTGGGTACACCAACAGCATGGGATAGCAGTAGAGGAGGATAAATAAATATAAAGATACAATAAGGTAAAATAAATAAAAAAAAACAAGAGCAGTAATGATGAAAAAGGTTACCAGTGTGTGTCTAGGTCAGCTTTGCAAACAACCAAGGGACCAAGGACCTAAAAATAACAGCTAATATCACTCAAAGAAGTCTATAACAAAACATATGCAATAAGAAAGCAATTGATAACATTAAAAGTGATCCATAATGGAAAATAAAGGACAATGATGATAAAAAAGAGTGATAGGAATAGCATACCAGAACAGCAGCTGGTCAAAAAATGCTGGAGAGCCTACAATGGGAGATAAAAATAACCCAAAATGAACAGGCTGTATTAAAAGGAGTAGATGCATTTGTTGAGACTAAATGAAAGATCATGAAAAATATATCCAAGGAGCCATTAAAAACCACATAAAGGAACCATAAAAATATATCAAGAGAAGTACTTAAAAAGGGGACCTAAAAAGGAGGGACATGAAAGTGCTCTGTCACTTAAAAATCATAAAAGAAATGACAAAAATATAAACCTGCTAATTGTTGTTCCTTGAGGAACTCCAGTCCAGTCCCACACCTCTGGGTAGTGTACCTCTTCCAGCAGCTTGGAGGCTGAGCCTGTCATCTTTTTGATGACACTAGTGTACATATGCAGCTGGCACCGCCCACTAGCCTCAGTACCTATTGACAAAGCAGACTCAGAGGAGCAACAAATAAGTAGTTAAAACATGCAACAAATGCTTCTACGTCTAAATAAACTAGTACCCCCCTTCATCCCCTGGGAAGGATACCCCGTCCCCCACTCCAGGATGAAGATGCCTACCTGTTGAGCGCCTGAGCAACTCGTGAGCGACCGACAGCTCTTCTGGTCCACTCCTCCCCCAAACACTGATTACACACCCCTCCCCGACTCCTCCTGGCCACTTCCTCCACCAAGGGAACCAGCTTCAGGACCGGGGTGTGCACAGATCATCACAAGAAGCACTCAGGGAGGGTTCCAGGACTGGACTGGAGTTCCTCAAGGAACAAACAATTAGCAGGTAAGTCTAATTTCTCTTTCCTTATTGTCCCTCCAGTCCAGTCACGCACCTCTGGGATGTATCAGAGCAGTAAAACTAAGGGGAGGGACCCGCACAACCAGCCTGAAGCACTGCCGATCTGAAACAAGCATCCCCGCCGCCTGGACATCCAGGCGAAAATGTTCAGAGAAAGTATGCTGCCCTACAGATCTCCACCGGCGGAACTATTCTGTCCATGAGGCAGCCTGAGCCCTCATGGAATGCGTCTGAAACCCCACCGGCACTGTTCTACCCTTCAAGATGTATGCCGACATGATTGCCTCACTGATCCATCTGGAAATGGAAGCTTAGCTACCGCCTCACTTTTGCGCAACCTGCCAAACAGAACCAACAGACAGTCCAATCTCCAAAAGGACAATGCCCTTTTCACATACCTACGCAGGTCTCTCTTATCATCCAGATGGCACATCCGCATTCACCAGAGTCGGTAAGGAAACGGCCTGATCTACATGAAATGCGGACATCACCTTGGCAAAAATGAAGGTACTGTGCACCGGACCACTTTCTCCTTGGAGAAGGAAAGGAATGGCTCCTGGCATGACAGGGTCCAAAGCTCTGAAATCCTGCGTGCTGAGCAACTCGCAACCAGGAATAACATTTTCAGAGCCAAATCCTGCAGGAAAGCTTGACTCAATGGCTTAACGCGTTTCCCAGACAGCACCAGATTGAGATTCCAAGGCGGTACCACTGCCCTCTTTGGCAGACGGAGGTGGGTCACCACCCCTAGAAAGCTCAGCACGTCTGGGTGAGTACCCAACAGCACCCTGTGGACTTTCCAGCGTTAACTGGAAAACCGCCACCAGTTGCAACCTCAAGGAACTGGCAGCTAGACCCTTATCAAAACCGGATTGCAAGAACGCCAAGATATCCAGGACGGAGGCAGTGGAAGGGCGTGGCTGCCTCTCTCCGCACCATGATTCAAAGATGCTTCCTACGCAGATGCACGACAGGTTTGTAGACCACCTCTGAGCCTGTAGCAAGGTCGCTATCCCCGAGCCTGATTATCCTTTCTTCTCCAACCTTGCCTTTTCACGAGCCATGCTGTAAGCGAGAATTGATCCACCTGGGGCATGCGAAGCGGCTCCTGCATCAAGAGGTCCTTCCGAACCGGAAGCCACCACAATCAATCCGCCAGTATCCGAATCAGGTCAACATACCACGGGCACCTCAGCCAGTCTGGTGCCACCAGAATCACAAATCCCCGGTGCGCCTCTAGCCATTGCACTAACTGGCCTATGAGCGTCCACAGGGGAAAAACAGAGAAGACCCTCTTCGAGCCACTGCTGAATTAGAGCATCCAGACCCTTGGACTCCTTCTCTTCTTCTACTGAAAAACCGGCAAGCCTTGGCCGACTAACATTGCCTTTAGGTCAATGACCAGTTGCCCCATTGGTGAACCACCTGCTCAAACACCTCCTGATTGAGCTGCCACTCTCCGTGGTCCATGCGCACTCGGCTGAGGTAGTCTGCCATCACAATGTCAACTCCTGCTACATGTGCCGCTGATAATTAATTAATTTAATTTATTTAACATTTCTTATATACCACTTTTCATGATATCAAGGCAGTATAATGCCTGGAGACGAATCGCTGCCCATCCAAACAGACCTTCGGCCTCCTCCTCCAGGGCTGCACTGCCCATGCCACCTTGCCGGTTGATGTAAGCCATCATGGTCACATTGTCTGAGAGGACTTGGACCACCTTCCCTTGCAACCATGGCTCGAAACTTTCTAGCGCCAAGGTCACCGCTCGCATCTCAAGCCTGTTAATCGACCACAGAGCCTCCTGCAGACTCTCATCCCTGAACAAAGCATCCTTTGCAATGGGCTTTCCAACCTGACAGGCTGGTCATCCGAGGAACCCACACCAGGGACTCCTTCCACATGCAGCCACCAAATGAGGGCTCTCCTGGCGCTCCGTGGGCAGGGGAGTACTTGGGACAGGGGTTGACTCTGATGGGACCATCGACAGAGCAGAGCCCTCTACAGCAATTGCATATGCGCCCTTGCCCAAGGGACTAGCTTGAGTGTGGCCGCCATGATCCCCAGACCTGCAGATACTGCCACGCTGATGGTCTTTCCCTCTTCAGGACCTGCTGTATCAACTGTCCTAGCTCCTGCGCCAGGTGAACCAGCAGGAAATTCCTGCCCACACAGGTATCAAAGCACGCTTTCAAATATTCTAGCTCCTGGGCCGGCCGTAACTGGCTCTTGGCCAGGTTGACCTCAACTGAGACTTTGAAGGAACTCTCCCACCCGCACTGTTGCTCTTTTCGCTATCGTCCCTGGACTTCGCCTGGATCAGCCAATCATCTAGGTACGGGTGGACGAGAACCCCTTCCTTATGGAGAGCTGCCGCCATCACCACCATGACCTTGGTGAAGGTACGGGGGTGGTCGCCAGACCGAAGGGCAACGCTGGAAACTGGAAATGGCCCCTTGGCACCGCAAAGTGGAGAAACTGCTGATGTTCTGGATGGAAGGAAACATGCAGATACGCCTCTGTGAGATCAAGAGTCACCAAAAATCTCTGTTTCCTACCGCCATTACTACTGTGAAAATGCAGTATCTGGAGACCGTAGTTCATGCCCTCAAAGTTGAGAATTGGGCGAAAGGAACCTTCCTTTTGGACAAAACGAAATACATGAAGCATCGACCGCAGACGTACTGGTCTCGCGGAACCAGTTCCACAGCTTTCAGCTGCAGGAGACAAGTCAAGGTCTTTTCTACTGCTGCCAACACCGCTGCGCCCACTTTGGGCAATCAAAGGAGCTCATTCTTGCTCCGGCAGTGGGTATAAGGGCGTCATGGATTGCACCCCTTTAAGGCCAACCTCTGGCAGATCCCACACATCCCAGATCATCTGTCCTACTACTCCATGTACTGGTAAGAATTTCTGCAATTTCTGTACCGCCTGGAACAACGGATCCTACAGCGCCTCTTCCTCTGCCGGGAGGTTAGCAGGCATATTCAGGGCCTTGATGGACGCCAAGGTACACACAGAATGTGAGCCCTTTGGGAATGAGGAATTGTATTAGTACCTGCTTGTAGTGATTGTAAACCGCCCTGATGGCCTTCGGCCTGGGCGGTATATCGAGAAATTGCATAAACATAAGCATAAAGATGAGCACTGGTAGCTCCTCCCGGTGGAAAACCTGAACAAGTCGACCCTGATCCTCCTGTTCTAGGCTCTCTCCTTCTTCCAACTCCTCCTGCAGATCTAACTCCGTGTCAAGGTCTTCCCCATCCAGCCCCCCTAACAGCGGCGATTGCTGCCACTCCTCTAAGCCTCTAGCCTGCTTAGACGCCACTGCTCCTGACTCGTGCTCTTTTGCATCTGACATCTTCTTAGCCCTGTGTTCCGGGGCCGAGAAGCCACTTGGTAGGCAAAACACCTTATGCAAAAGTAAGACAAACTCTGGTGAGAACTCCCCTGGGAGCCCTATCGCTCTCTGGGCTTGAGGGGTAGATAGTCCAGGCATTGTGCAGGGACCGGATCTGTTGAAGGTAACATGGCACCCCCCACCCCCAGGGTCTCTTGCAACTGGGAGGGACTCTCCTGTCTCATCTCATACTGCAGGTCCTGCTCCCATGACCTCCTCTTGCATGCAGTTTAGGAAGACACCTGGCCTCCGAGATCACACCACATCGGGGACTGCACATCTTGAGGATTTTTAGATTGCACTGCAGTGTTGTATCTTAAAGATATGAAATGGACCTTGCCCTGATCCAATCAAACTGACACATTCTCTGAGTAAAGTTTACATTTTTATTCTAATACTACTAATGGCTATAAGGGAGTACAGCTTCCCTTACAAGCAATATTACAGATTTAATAGGTACAAAATTTGGGCTAAGAGACAAGAGATGATCATGTCAGGTTACGCACTGACCATAGACAGATGGAAGGATTTCATTTGCTGCCTATCCACTATCTTTGAAATTACATACATTTCTTGTATGCAGGTACTTCCTGTTTTCCACAGAGCTGTAACTGCTATAAACCTATATGCAGTATTTTTTTTAAACACATCTTTATTCCTGTCTCTGACTTTCTATCAGACCCTTCTCAGGAGAAAGAAACAATGTATCAACCTTTTAGATCACCTGACCAGGCACACAGCACTCTGAAATTTGCCCAGCAACAATGGCCTATCTGATTAGGCCTTTCCCACATGTCTGCATCAAGTCATTGTGCACTGAATAAGTTTTGAGCTGTATAACACAAGGAATGCTTAAGGATTAAGTGGGGTTCACACCCCTTGATACCATCCTATACCAGGCACTGCACTCTGGCCAGCATGGTGGGAAGGGCTGGGGGCACACCCCAGGAACTCCCTCAATCTGTACCCGGGTATGTAACAGGATCCCCAGCACAGTGCACCTCCACAGGCTCAGGCACAGAGCACTAGAGTACTTGAAGTAAAATAAAATCTAATTAACAAACTGAAATGAAAAAGAAACTGCAAATGGCCCCCTAGGAAGAGGCTGCTCTGTCCTGCTTTATTCTCCGGTGGCTGCCTCTCCCAGGCACCCAAAACACAGCAGGGGGTTAAACACATGCGGGCCTGAATAAGAAATCGCACCTAAATGCAGCTGGGGTAGTTTCGCACATTGCTGCAGACTCCCAAACATGCAGCTGCAGGCTGCTCTCTCCTCATGTTCTGGCAGTTGCTAGAGGTTTCTGCTGTCCTCCTCCCCCCCCCCCCCCCCGAGAGAAAGATGAGAAAAAAGAAAAAAGGAGGAGGGAACGGTGCTAAACAGTTAGGAAAACTGTAAGACTGTCAATAGCAACCACATTACTCAAAATTGAAAACACAGGGGTGTACACAGGATAGAGAGAAAAACAACTTAATCTTATGGCAATCCACTATCTAAACTCATAACAGGATATCAAGAGAACATATGGAGCTGCCTTATTATTACACTGAAAAGGGAAATAATCTAGCAGTCTGAACTGATTGTGTGTAAGCTTCAAAAAGAATCTTAACAGTCGTTTACAGCAAGAAGCGGTATTGTGCATAGCAGCAAGAAGAACGGCAATAAGTCTGAAATATGCATAAAAGGAAAAATTAATCACACAAAACAAACATGGTACTTACAAATACATAACAAGAGATGACTTTAAACATACCTAGGCGTCGGGCAAAGTGTGGGTAAAAGTAAAAACGCCACACATGCACCGTGTTTAAATATACTAATACCGGCATTAAGCTCCTCCCGCCGCATTAGATTATCATAGAAAAAGTGAAAGCAGCTGTAAAAATGCACACTGTACAGACCCAGTGCTCGAGAGAACTCATGTAACCAGATTGAAGCTGCCATGCAGAAAAGGCCGAGTCCAGAATCTAAGGATGAGGCTCCTCACTTGCCACAGGTCAATCAATGTTTCATGGAAGACGACAAAGTTAGGTTAAGTATCACAAGAGCACGAGCTAAGGCTGTGTCAGCCTGCACACGTGCATTAACTGTGCTTTTACTTTACACACGTTAAAGGCGCTAGGGAAGGAGCAAGCATTGGAGCTACTTGGGCGGAATGCGCATTAGAACTGCATGATCACAAGGCGCACAGTAGGCAAAAAATGTTACTAATCCGAGCAGAAAATGGCAGGAAACCCCGACAAAGCACCAATGGCACGCTAGCAGTCCACCCCAAAATTGCATCCCTCAGAGATGGAACCGGGAGCCCCCCAACAAAGACAATGATGAGGTCAAGCCTTGGTACTCACCCCGAGAGCCCAGGCAGAGGATCTGTGACAGGCACGGCTCTACTCCCCTAAAACCGCTTCACTGGCTGGCTTTGCAGCACTGGGTAAAAGGTGGTTGGCAGGCAGATCCCTCTGACAGCCTTCTACAATCTTTGGGAGAAAACGGGGTACAGAGGTTGTGGGAGACAAAGAAATACTGAAGGGACCTCTGGTAGCTGAGGTAAATAGAGGCATAGGAGTGATGTCATTGAAACCTAAGCTTTTCATCGATTCTTCATCTCATCAACCTGCTGGTAGGAGAACACAACTCACTTCTCTGGACTGGTCTAGGAGGACGATATGGAAGAATGTGTTACCCCGGGTTACTGTTCTTGTTCATGTCACTGCCCTTGAGGGTATCGAAGGGTTTCTTGAAGATGGTTCAAGCTATATCATCATTTTTTGTTTGGGATGGTAAACCACCTCAGGTGGTTAGGAAGGTACTATTTCATAGGTGGGAGAAAAGTGGTTTAGGGGTTCTCTGTGTGCAGGCATATTATGAGGCTGCACAGTTAAGGGCTATTTGGGAGTGGAGGGATTATAGAACTGGGAAGCAGTGGAGGGGGATAAAGGGGGGGGGGGGCCCGATGAGGTAAGTTATTGGGTGGGAAGAAATGATCCCATTTGAGTCCTATATGTAGGGTTGAGGAGTTTATACAGGGAATAATGCATCATAGCTTTAGGGAGAGGGCCTTGAAGGGTTTAAGGTGACTGGGGCAGGTTTGTGGAAAAGTTAAGAGGTTTGAGTTAGTACAGAAGGAATTGAGGTTATCAGAGGGGGGCAGATTTTGTTATATGTAATTGAGACATTTCCTGGGTCAGAGAGAGGTAGGTAGGGATATGCAGGAGATGGTTTTGCACTTTGAGAAGCTAATGGAGAGAACAAAACACTCTAAGGGGTTACTCTCTAAATTGTAGTTTGTTGGTTCTGCGGATTTGTCAGAAGCAGAGCCATCTTAAGCAGTGGAAAGACGAGCTAGAGGGAGGAATGGAATAAGCAGAGATGGGTAGAATTTTTACAGTAGGGGCAAAATTGGCACCAGGGATAGCAATTTGTAAAGAGAGTTTAAAGGTTCTGTATCATCTATACAGGGTACTGGTGCAGTTGCATCGAGTTAATGAACTGTTGGAAGGGATGGGGGTGCTGAGGAGAATCTGATGCATATAGGATTCTGATGCAGCTCAAGCCAGAACGAGTGTTATTGAACGAACCTCCAGATGGAAGGGAGGGTGAGATGGGTAGATTTATTGGGCTTTGTATTCTCTCGGATCGAATTGCACTGGCACAGGCTCAGTGTTGGAAGCAGCCAGTAATTCTATCTAAAAGTATGGTGGTGAGTACATTGGACTTTGTGTACCGGATGTGTGAAGTTCTGGCATATAAGAACCACTGCAAGCAGACGTTTGTGACTGTATGGTGAGTATCAGCAGTGGAGGGTGGACTATTATTTGTTGTAGTAAGGAGGGGGGGGAGAGTTGGTATGTCCACTTTATATTGCTTTCTCATTATGGATAAGAGGACTGGGGGAATTATAAGGTATAGGGTACATGGGTAATGAGAATGTTGGCTGCTTTGGGGGAGGTGGTTGGGAAAAGGTGGGGGGTGTTGGAGGGGTCAGGGGGTGAGAGCAGATGGAGAGGAGTGCTATTTAAGAATTCATAGAAAATGGCTGAGTAGCACTGCTCGGGGAGTGTGAAGCGCTAGCCTCTTTATTGATGGCTATTTTACTTGTGCTTCCTTATGCTTGTTGACAATGTAAGAAAACCAATAAGAGAAAATTAAAAGAGTGTGTAAATGATTGTTTAGAGAGACTGGTGGAATAGTTAGAAGAGAGCAGTATGATACTGAATGCTCAGAAGTCAGAGGTTCTGATTTGTGGGAAAATGGATCCGGAGACACTGCCTGAACGGCTGGTTGTTTAGGGAGAGAGGTTGCATTGAACGAAGGAGATACAGGGCTTAGGAGTACTGTTCGATGTAGAATTGTCCATTTATGCTCAAATTGTGAACGTGTGGGCACAGCTTATGGACAGTTGAGATTGGTCTGTTTTTGGACAAGGGAGCAAAATGTTCAGTAATGCGGGCGTTAGTGATTTTGGTATTGGACTATGGCAACCTTCTTTAGTCAGGCAAACCTACATATCCGATTAGGTAGTGGCAGGTGATCCAGAACGCAGCTGCACTGATGCTGTCCAGTGGGGATCAGAGGGAGTCCATTTCAGATGTATTGCGGCAACTGCATTGGCTCCTAATCTGGTAGGGCCATTTATTTAAAATGCTCATGTTGGTATTTAAGGTGGTGAGAGAGGAAGGACCAAGCTAACTGCAGGGAATTTTTGAGTGGTATCAGCCAGGTCGGGAGGTGCAGTTGCAGAAATGGCAAGGAGGAGGCCTTTAGGGTGGTAGCGCCAGTGTGATGGAACAAGCTACCCACTGGGATGCGGCAGGAATTAGATAAGGATCGCTTTTGGAAACTTTTCAGGACCTTTGTTTTCTTGTTAGGTGGCGGGATAGTGGGGAGGTGAGCATGTTGGTGGGAACTGAGCAATTTCTGTTTTTGTATGTATTCGTATTAAGCTTGTTTTTATTGTAAACCACTCTGAATGTCAGACATGGCAGCACTATAAAATGTTTTTAAATAAATAAAAAAGCTGGATGTACTCTGTTAAGGCCCCCATATTAATATATTTAGTTTCTTATTTGCTATACTGTGTTTTGGGCTGATTATAGTATATCATTGCGGTTTATGGTGTTTCATTTATTTAAATAACTGGGTTTATATACCACTCTATTTTGTAGGCAGAACAGTTTACAGGTAACACTGCATAACAGAACAGGTTTATACATTAAATCAGAAAAGGCAGCTTGGGTAATTTATATCAGAACTTGGTTTAATACCATCCGTGGCAATTAACAACATTCCTTATGGCAGGAAGGGTGGCTAGGACCATAAGAACATAAGATATGCCATACCGTGTCAGACTAAGGGCCATCAAGCCCAGAATCCTGTTTTCAACAGTGGCCAGTCTAAGTCACAAGTACCTAGCAGTTTCCCCAGAAGACACAGGTTCCACAATGCTTGTAATGGGACAAGCAGTGGATTTCCCCGAGTCCCCTTTAATAATGGTTTATGGACCTTTCCCTCCAGGAACTTGTCCAAACCTTTTTTAAACCCAGGTACACTAACAGCTCTTACTACATCCTTCGGTAACAAATTCCAGAGTTTGTTTACGCATTGAGTGAAAAAATAGATGATAGAGGAGTTAAAGGGGCACTAAGAGGCGACAAGGTGATAGCGGAGAGACTGAATGAATTCTTTGTTTCGGTCTTTACTGAGGAAGATGTAGGGATGTTACCCATGACTGAAGTGGTATTTAAAGGTGCGGAAGAATTGAAGGAAATATCGATACATCGGGAAGATGTATTACAACTATTAGATAAACTGAAGAGTAGCAAATCACCTGGGCCGGATGGTATACATCCAAGGGTGTTGAAAGAACTGAAATATGAGATTGCAGACCTGCTATTAGTAATCTGTGAACTATCATTAAAATCATCTCTAATACCTGAAGATTGGAGGATCTCCAATGTAACACCAATTTTTAAAAAGGGTTCCAGGGGTGATTCGGGAAACTACAGACCGGTGAGCCTCACGTCAGTACCGGGAAAATGGTAGAAACCATCATAAAGAATAAAATTACTCAGCATGTAGATAGTCATGGCCTAGTGGGAGACAGCCAACATGGCTTTAGTCAAGGAAGATCTCGTCTTACTAATCTGTTATGTTTTTTTGAAAGTGTGAATAAACAGGTGGACAAAGGTGAGTCGGTTAATATTGTGTATCTGGACTTTCAGAAAGCTTTGACAAGGTCCCTCATCAAAGACTTTTGGCAAAACTAAAGAGTCATGGGATAGGAGGCAGTGTACTATTGTGGATCAAGAACTGGTTAAAAGACAGAAAGCAGAGGGTTGGGCTAAATGGCCAATTTTCCCAATGGAGAAAGGTGAATAGTGGTGTACCCCAGGGATCTGTGCTGGGTCCGCTGCTTTTTGACATATTCATAAATGACCTGGAAAGTGGAATAACGAGTGAGGTTATCAAATTTGCAGATGACACAAAACTAAAGTTGTTAAAACCCAAGAGGATTGTGGAAAATTGCAAGAGGATCTTGATAAATTGGAAGACTGGGCATGAAAATGGCAGATGAAATTTAATGTGGACAAGTGCAAAGTTATGCACCTAGGGAAGAACAACCCAAAATATGGTTACACAATGCAAGGTTCCACATTAGGAACCACCACCCAGGAAAAAGATTTAGGCGTCATTGTGGATAACATGTTAAAACCCTCGGCCCAGTGTTCAGCGGCAGCCAAGAGAGCAAATAGAATGCTAGGTATCATAAGGAAAGGAATGGAAAATAAAACAAAAGATATTATAATGCCTCTATATCGTTCCATGGTGAGACCGCACCTTGAATATTGTGTGCAATTCTAGTCGCCGTATCTTAAAAAGGATATAGCATTATTAGAAAAGGTTCAGAGAAGAGCCACCAAATGGTAAAGGGGATGGAAGGATACTCCTATGAAGAAAGGCTAAAAAGGTTAGGGCTCTTTAACCTGGAAAAGAGACGGCTGAGGGGAGATATGATAGAAGTCTATAAATTAATGAACGGAGTGGAAAGGGTAAACGTAGATCGATTGTTTACGTTATCAGAATATAGAAAGACTAGGGGACATGCAATGAAGCTACAGGGTAAACTATTTAAGACTAATAAAAGAAAATATTTTTTCACTCAACATGTAATCAAACTCTAGAATTTGTTACCGGAGGATGTAATAAAGGCTGTTAGTGTAGCTGGGTTTAAAAAAGGTTTGGACAAGTTCCTGGAGGAAAGGTCCATAAACCATTATTAAGAAGGGTCCCAGGATATCAATGCTTGACCCAGTACAAGCATTGCGGAACCTGTGTCTTTTGGGGAAACTTCTAGGTACATATGACCTAGATTGGCCACTGTTGGAAACAGGATACTGGGCTTGATGGACCTTGGTCTGACCCAGTATGGCATAGCTTATGTTCTTATGTAATATTTTCTTTTATTAGTCTTATATGGGTTATACTGTAGCTTCATTGCATGTCCTCCAGTCTTTCTAAATGTTGATGGTGTAAATAATCAATCTAGGTTTACCCATCCACTCCATTAATTTATAGACTTCTATCATAACTCCCCTCAGTTATCTCTTTTCCAGGTTGAAGAGCCCTAACCTGAGCTTCTCCTCATAGGGGCATCCCTCCATCCCCTTTAGCATTTTGGTGGCTTTTCTCTGTACCTTTTCTAATTTCGCTATATCCTTTTTAAGATACAGCGACCATAATTGCACACAATACTCAAGGTGCGGTCACACCATGGAACGATACTGAGGCAATATAATATCCTTTGTTTTATTCTCCATTCCTTTCCTTATGATACTTAGCATTCTATTTGCTTTCTTGGCCGCCACTGCACACTGGGCAAAGGGTTTCAACATGTTATCCACGATGAAGCCTACTCTTTTTCCTGGGTGGTGGTTCCTAATGTGGAACCTTGCATCGTGTAACCATAGTTTGGGGTCCTCTTTCCTAGGTACATTACTTTGCACTTGTCCACATTAAATTTCATCTGCTATTTGAACATCCAGTCTTCCAATTTATTATGGACCTCTTGCAGTTTTTCACAATCCTCTTGGGTTTAAATAACTTTAAATAATTATGTGTCATCTGCATATTTGATTACCTCGCGCGTTATTCCCATTTCCAGGTCATTTACGAATATGTTAAAAAGCAACAGATCCCTGGGGGTACTCCAGTGTTCACCTTTCTCCATTGGGAAAATTAGCCATTTAGCCCTACCCTCTGCTTTCTATCTTTTAACCAGTTACTGATCTGCAGTAGTACACTGCCTCCTATCCCATGACTTTTTAATTTATGAGGGACCTTGTTAAATTGAGCTTTCTGAAAATCCAGATACATTATATCGACCAATCCACCTTTATCTACCTGTTTATTTACACCTTCAAAAAAATATAACAGATTAGTAAGACCTTCCCTGGCTAAATCCATTTTGGTTGTCTCCCATTAAACCATGACTATCTACATGTTCAGAAATGATGTTCTTAATAAATGGTTTCTACCATTTTTCCGGGTACTGACATCAGGCTCACTGGTCTGTAGTTTTCCGGATCACCCCTGGAATCCTTTTTAAAAATTGACGTTACATTGGCCATCCTCCAATCTTCAGGTATTACCGATTTTAATGATAGTTCACAGATTAGTAATAGTAGGTCTGAAATCTCATATTTCAGTTCTTTCAACACCCTCGGATGTGAACCATCCAGTCCAGGTGATTTGCTACTCTTTAGTTTATCAACTAGTTGTAATACATCTTCCCAGTTTATTTATATTTCTTTCAATTCTTCTGCTGCATCAATTTAAAATACCATTTCAGTCATGGGTAACTTTCCTACATCTTCTTCAGTAAAGACCAAAGAAAAAATTCTTTCAGTCTCTCCACTATGGTCTTGTCCACTCTTAGTGCCCCTTTTACCCCTCTATCATCTAATGGTCCAACTGACTCTCACAGGTTTTTTGCTATGAATGTACTTGAAAAAATTTTTATCATGCGTTTTTGCTTCCACTGCAAGCTTTTTTAAAAATTCTCTCTTTGCCCGCCTTAACAATGCCTTGCATCTAACTTGCCATTGCTTGTGTGGTTTCCACTTTGTCATTTGACTCCCTTTTCCATTTCCTGAAAGATGTTTTTTTGGCTACAACAAACTCTCTGACCTCACCTTTAAACCATGCTGGCAGTTTTTCAGACTTCCTTCCACCTTTCTTAAAGTATGGAATACAGCTGGTCTGGGCTTCCAATATAGTATTTTTAAACACCCATGCTTGATGTAAATCTTTAATCTTTGCAGCTGCTCCTTTTAGTTTTTTCTTAACTGTTTTCCTCATTTTATCACAGTCTCCCTTTTGAAAGTTAAAAGGTAGTACTGTGGATTTCCTTGAAGTCCTTCTTCCATTTATTAAATCAAACACAATCAAGCTATGATCACTATTGCCAAATGGCCCTGACACCCTTATCTCTTGCACCAGATCTTATGTTCCACCACGGACTAAGTCTAAGATGGCTTCCCCTCTTGTTGGTTCATGAACCAGCTGCTCCAAGAAGCAGTCATTTATTTCATCTAGAAATTTTATCTCCTACTACTACTATTTATCACTTATAGAGCGCCACGCACGCAGCGCCATACAGCTAACCAACAAGACTCAGCCAGAATACAAGAGACAGTCCCTGCCCGTCAGAGTCATGCTCATCGGAGCTTACAATCTAATTAGAACATTACAGAGCATTGGTCGGATTAGTGCAAGGCACAGTATAGTCAATACAATATGGTCATGAGAGTTCACGGGGGTTAAGATAAGGATAGAAGTCGGGATCTGAAAGCAAAGGTGAAGAGGTGAGTCTTCACCTGGATTTGAAGAGGGCCAGGGAGGGTGCTTGGCGTATTGACACAGGTAGGCTGTTCCAGGCCTGAGGTGCAACAAGGTGAAAGGAGCGGTCGGGAGTTAGCGGTGCGGGTGAAAGGTATAGATAGAAGTAATTTGCTAGCGGAGCGCAGGTTCCGAGAGGGGATGTAGGGAGAGATAAGAGATGAGAGGTATTGAGGGGCCGCAGAGTGAATGCATTTATAGGTCAGTAGGAGAAGTTTGAATTGGATGCGGAACTGGACAGGGAGCCAGTGAAGCGACTTGAGAAGAGGAGTAATATGGGCGTGGTGAGCCTGGTGGAAGATTAGTTGAGCAGTGTGATTTTGTATAGATTGAAGGGGAAGGGGGTGGCTAACGGGGAGACAAGCAAGGAGTAGTTTGCAATAATCGAGGCGAGAGGAGATTAAGGAGTGGAGGAGGAGTGGATAAGCATTTTGGTGGTGTGTTCAGAGAGGATGGGGCGGATTTTGCCAATGTTGTAGAGGAAAAAACCGGCAGGTCTTAGCTACATGCTGGATATGTGCGGAGAAGGAGAGAGAGGTGTCCAAGATGACCCCTAGGTTGCGGGCCAAGGGAACAGGAAGGATAGTAGCTCCATCCACATAGACTGAGAAAGGGGAAAGAGGAGGGGAGGAGTTGGGGGGGAAAGACAAGAAGTTCAGTCTTAGCCATGTGTAGTATCAATTGGCGACGAGACATCCAGGCAGCGATGTCAGAGAGGCAGGCAGAGATCTTGGACTGGGTTGCTGGAGAAATATTAGGTGTAGAGAGGTAGATTTGGGAGTCATTGGCATAAAGATGGTACTGAAAGCCGTGGGAGGAGATAAGAGCGCCAAGGGCTTGGGTGTAGAGAGAGAAAAAGAGGGGGCCCAAGAAGGATCCCTGGGGTACACCTACGTGGAGCAGGGTAGGGGAGGAGGAGGAGCCGCCAGAGCATACACTGAATGAGAGATGGGAGAGGTAGGAGGAGAACCAGGACAGTACCAGGTCCTTGAAGCCAAGGGAGGAGAGGGTGGTGAGGAGAAGATTGTGGTCAATGGTGTCAAAGGCAGCGGAAAGGTCAAGAAGGATGAGGATAGAGTAGAGGCCCTTAGATTTAGCCAGGAACAGGTCATTGGAGACTTGCGAGAGCCGTTTCAGTGGAGTGTAAGGGACGGAAGTCAGATTGTAGTGGGTCCAGGAGGGCCTGGGAGGTGAGGACGTCGAGGCAGCGGCAGAGGACTGCACGTTCTACTAGTTTGGATATGAAGGGAAGGAGGGAGATGGGTCGATAGTTAGAAGGGCATGTGGGATCGAGTGAGGGTTTCTTCAGAGGTGTGACAACTGCATGTTTGAAGTCAACGGGGACAGTTGCAGTAGAGAGTGAAAGGTTGAGGATATGAGAGATGGTGGGTACAATGGTGGAGGAGATGGGGTGTAGGAGATGGGTGGGGACAGGATCAGATGAACAGGTGGTGGGTTTGGAGGAGGTAAGAAGGAGTGCGGTTTCTTCTTCAGAGATCGGAGGGAAGGAGAAGAGGGTGGCAGAGGAAGTACGGATGGGGGGGAATCGGGAAGGGGGGAGGTAGATGAGGGGGTGGGGAATTGGAGGGTAATCTTGTGGATTTTGTCATGGAAGTAGTTGGCTAGGGTTTGGGCAGAAAGGGAGGGCGGGACCGGGGGGGACTTTGAGGAGAGAATTGAGGGTATTAAAGAGATGGCGAGGATCAGAGGCAAGGGAGCTGGTCAGATGGATGTAGAAGTCCTGTTTGGCAAGTGCTATGGCTGACTGGAAGGAGCCAAGCATGAATTTGAAGTGTAGAAGGTCTTCCGGGGAGCAGGATTAGGACCGAGCACGCTCGGCGGAACGTATGCAGGTGCGTAGATAACGGGTTGTAGGCGAAAGCCAGGGCTGGGGAGTAGATCGTTTGACTGGACGTGGGGTGGGTGGGGCAAGAGAGTCGAGAGCTGAGGAGAGTATAGCATTGTGGGAAGATAGTGCTTCGTCGACGGACTTAAGAACATAAGATATGCCATACTGGGTCAGACCAAGGTCCATCAAGCCCAGTATTCTGTTTCCAACAGTGGCCAATCTAGGTCATATGTACCTAGCAGTTTCCCCAAGAGACACAAGTTCCACAATGCTTATACTGGGTCAAGCATTGATATCTTCGGTCACTTCTTAATAATGGTTTATGGACCTTTCCTCCAGGAACTTGTCCAAACCTTTTTTAAACCCAGCTACACTAACAGCCTTTACTACATCCTCCGGTAACAAATTCCAGAGTTTGATTACACGTTGAGTGAAAAATGTTTTTCTTTTATTAGTCTTAAATAGTTTACCCTGTAGCTTCATTGCATGTCCCCTAGTCTTTCTATATTCTGATAAGGTAAACAATCGATCTACGTTTACCCGTTCCACTCCGTTCATTAATTTATAGACTTCTATCATATCTCCCCTCAGCCGTCTCTTTTCCAGGTTAAAGAGCCCTAACCTTTTTAGCCTTTCTTCATAGGAGTATCCTTCCATCCCCTTTACCATTTTGGTGGCTCTTCTCTGTACCTTTTCTAAAATCGCTATATCCTTTTTAAGATACGGCGACCAGAATTGCACACAATATTCAAGGTGCGGTCTCACCATGGAACGATATAGAGGCATTATATCATCTTTTGTTTTGTTTTCCATTCCTTTCCTTATCATACCTAGCATTCTATTTGCTCTCTTGGCCGCCGCTGCACACTGGGCCGAGGGTTTTAACATGGTATCCACAATGACGCCTAAAACTTTTTCATGGGTGGTGGTTCCTAATATGGAACCTTGCATCGTGTAACCATAGTTTGGGTTGTTCTTCCCTAGGTGCATAACCTTGCACTTGTCCACATTAAATTTCATCTGCCATTTTGATGCCCAGTCTTCCAATTTATCAAGATCCTCTTGCAATTTTTCACAATCCTCTTGGGTTTTAACAACTTTAAATAGTTTTGTGTCATCTGCAAATTTGATAACCTCACTCATTATTCCACTTTCCAGGTCATTTATGAATATGTCAAAAAGCAGCGGACCCAGCACAGATCCCTGGGGTACACCACTATTCACCTTTCTCCATTGGGAAAATTGGCCATTTAGCCCTACCCTCTGGTTTCTATCTTTTAACCAGTTCCTGATCCACAATAGTACACTGCCTCCTATCCCGTGACTCTTTAGTTTTGCCAAAAGTCTCTGATGAGGGACCTTGTCAAAGGCTTTCTGAAAGTTCAGATACACAATATCAACCGACTCACCTTTGTCCACCTGTTTATTCACTCCTTCAAAAAAACATAACAGATTAGTAAGACAAGATCTTCCTTGTCTAAAGCCATGTTGGCTGTCTCCCATTAGGTCGTGACTATCTACATGCTGAGTAATTTTATTCTTTATGATGGTTTCTACCATTTTTCCCGGTACTGACGTCAGGCTCACCGGTCTGTAGTTTCCCGGATCACCCCTGGAACCCTTTTTAAAAATTGGTGTTACATTGGCGATCCTCCAATCTTCAGGTATTAGAGATGATTTTAATGATAGTTCACAGATTACTGATAGCAGTTCTGCAATCTCATATTTCAGTTCTTTCAACACCCTTGGATGTATACCATCCGGCCCAGGTGATTTGCTACTCTTCAGTTTATCTAATAGTTGTAAGACATCTTCCCGATGTATCGATATTTCCTTCAATTCTTCCGCACCTTTAAATACCACTTCAAAGGTGCGGAAGAATTGTGGAGCGCAAGGCCCGAGAGGCTCCGGAGCACATGGCGTCTGAGGAAGAGACTGAGGAGGAATTAGAGCGGGCGGATGAAGGCTGCACCCAAGGGGACATCTGGGGCTGGATGCGTTCGCTTAAGCGTGACATCGGGGCTATGCGGGGGGAGCTGAAAGAAGCCCTGGTAGCTCTCAAGGAGGATGTACGAGATCTTGGCAACAGAGTCGAAATGCTCGAGGAGCAGACGGAGCGCTCTGCGGAGAAAGAGTTGGAGTTGGAGGCCCAAATGCAGAAGTACCAATTTGAGCAGACGCTATTGAAGGACAAATTGGAGGATCTTGAGAATCGCTCAAGGCGGAGCAATGTGAGAGTGCGGGGACTGCCGGAGACGGAGGAATTTCGAGATGCCTCAGCGGTGGTTCAGAAGGTGTGCCATTTCTTGCTGGAGCGTGACGGAGAGGTGGAGGAGAGAGAAGTGGCGGTGGAAAGGGCGCATCGGGCGTTGGGCCCAGCGCACAGAGGCCAGCCGTGGGACATTGTGGCATGCTTGGGCTCCTACGTGCTAAAGGAGAAAGTGATGAGAGTAGCAGCGGCCCGGAGGAGTTTTTCGTGGGAGGGCCAGAAGGTGGAGGTGTTCCACGATCTGTCAGCGGCTATGTTGCAGAGGCGCAGAGAGCTGAAGCCGGTCACGGCTTATTTGCAGACTGAGAAAATGAAATATAGATGGCTATTCCCCTTTGCTCTTTTAATGGACATCAACGATCGGGGCTTTAGGGTGAGGACTGAAGCTGAGGCGTGGAGTACTTTGCAGAGGGAGGGAGCTCCTCTGCTGCCAGAACAGAGTAAGACGCCAGGTCCTGGAGCGAACAAGGAGAGGAGAACTGGTTGAGAGAGAGTTCCGGTGCAGGGGCAGAGGCTGCGGAGGAAGAACGGAGTGGTGGAGCAGGGAGTGATGCCCGATGAAGAGACCAGTGGTCCAACAAGTGGGACTGTGTGACTTTATGTAGGCAATTGTGAGGTCATTTTTCCTGCTTGTATTGTGCTTCCCCTGGGGGGGGGAGGGGGTAATGAGGTAACTACTAAGAAAGGGGAAGTGGTGGGAGGTGGGGTGGAGGGAAGGAGGGCGAGTAATTACTCTGCTGGTGGAAATAATATATGTTTGTAGGCTAAGGGTTGTTGTGGGTGGTGATCAATAAGGGGATGGGGGGTGAGGGGGCTGGTGCGTGGAAGGGAGGGGTAGCGTCCAAGGGGGTGTCATTTCCTCGGGGAAGGTCGGAGTGGGGGTCCGTAAGAAGTGGGGGTGGGGGAGGTTCGGGGAGGGGGGGAGGATGGGGAAGGGCAAAGCAGCAGGGGGGGAGCGGTGTGATCGGGGGGAGGCGGGAGCGATTGTTATGGCATCTGGTTTATTAGTAGGGAGTCTTAATGTGTGGGGCCTGAATTCTCCGCAAAAGAGGCAGCTGCTGTGGAGGGAGCTTAAGTCTCAGGGTTGGGAAGTGGCCTTTTTGCAGGAGACCCATCTTCGGAGGGGGGATGAGCGTCTGCTGCAGTCTGGTAAATACCAGGGATACTTTGCAGCCGAGGAGGGTGGGAGGAGGAAAAAGGGAGTGGCCATCCTTGTTGGGCAAGGGGTTCCCCTTGTGGTAGATCAAGTCTACCGGAAGCCAGATGGGAGAGTGGTGGTGGTGGTGGGGGGGGGGGGGGGATTTGAAGGGGGAACGGGTCTCCTTGATTTCAGTGTATGGTCCGAATAAGGGGCAGAAGGGGTTTTGGGCTGAGATGGGTATATGGTTGGAGGGGAAAATACAGGGGAGGGTGTTGGTGGGGGGGGATTGCAACACAGACTTGGACAATAAGCAGGGGGGCAAGAGAGGGCGGAGGGGAGTAGGAAGGAGCTCCAGAAGTGGATGCAGGAGTTGGGGGTGGAGGACCTATGGAGGTTGGCAAACCCCCGAGCTAAGGATTTTTTACCTTTTTCTCGGCGGTTCATGGCACTTATAGTCGCATAGACTATGTGATGGGGGACAAGTATTGGATGGAGAGGGTGGTTATTGGTCCGGTGACCTGGTTGGACCACGCCCCGGTGATGGTGTGTTTCGGGGTGCCTGGGGAAAGGGGGAAGAGATCTTTCTGGAGGTTGAATGAATATTTGCTGCAGGGTGGGGGAGTAGAGCAGAAGCTTAAGAATGTGATAGCGGAGTATATGGAGACCAACGATACTGGTGAGGTATCGACGGGCATCCTATGGGATGGGTTGAAGGCGGTAGTGCGGGGCCACTTGGTTCAGTTGGGAGCCCAGAGGAAGAGGAGAAGGGAGGAAGAGGAACGCCTCCTTTTGCGGCAATTGGAAGTGCTGGAGCGGGAACATAAGAGTCGGGGGGGGGGGGGAATACAGTGAGGGATCACATGGAGGAGGTACGGAAGCAGCTCCACGTCCTTCAATTAGAGCGGATTTCTAGACAGTTGGATAGAGTGGGACAAAGATATTACGAGTTTGATAATAAGTCGGGGAGATTGTTGGCTAATAAAATTAGGGTTCAGAGGCAGAAGCACACAGTAGTTAAAATCAGGGGGCCCCAGGATAAGCTGCTGTACAAAGCAGAGGACATTCGGGAGAGTTTCAAGGCGTATTACCAACACTTGTATGCAGCGGATCCTCGGAGGGAGCCGGAGACGATCAGGCGGTATTTGCATAATGGGGGAAAAGGCAATGCACAATTGGGGGAGTTGGAGGAGCTGGAGGCTGATATCTCTTTAGAGGAGGTGCGGGGGGCTAATAGGTCTCTGGTCCCCGGGAAGGCGCCGGGACTAGATGGGTTTTCGGGGGTATTCTACAGGGTTCTGTCTGACTCTGTGGCTCCTGTCTTACAGAAGGTGTTTAACGCGGTGTTGGGAGGGGAGTCCTTGCCACCTTCTATGAGCCAGGCCGCAATTGTGGTCATTCCTAAGCCGGGGAGGGACCCAGCGGTATGTGGGTCCTACCGCCCTATCTCGCTGCTAAACACTGATGTTAAGATCTTGGCTAAAATTTTGGCTTTGTGTTTGGGACCGCTAATGCCGGGTTTGATACATCCAGATCAATCCGGATTTATAGAGGGTAGGCAACCGGCAGATGGGATTAGGAGGGTGATTCAGCTGGGATGGTTGGCGCGGCAGGAAGAGCAGCAGGCAATGTTCTTATCCTTAGACGCAGAAAAGGCCTTTGATAGGGTCAGTTTTGATTTTTTGCAGGAAGTGTTGAGACATATTGGTCTGGGCCCCCGGTTTAGGGCGTGGATAAGGGCGCTCTACGCTGCTCCGGTGGCAGACGTGAATGTTAACGGAGGATATTCTGATTTTTTTCCATTGGGAAGAGGGACCCGCCAAGGGTGCCCGTTATCCCCATTGCTTTTTGCGCTGGTTATGGAGCCACTCGCGGCTAGAATAAGGTCGATGCCTGATATAAAGGGAATTGAAGTAGGGCAGAAGCAACATAAGATGGCATTATTTGCTGATGTATTTTTTGCATTGACCCAACCAATTGTTTCTCTTCCGTTGTTGATGAAAGAGCTCCGGGAATATGGGGGTCTCTCGGGGTTTAAGGTTAATTGGGATAAAACAGAGGCTATGTCTATCACGCTGAAACCACATGTTATCAAAAGCTTGAAGAGCTCTTTCCATTTCTCTGGGCGGGTAGGTCCTTAAAATATCTGGGGGTGCAGGTTACTGCTCACCCCCTGGGTTTGTACCGGGCCAACTACCCCTCGTTGTTGAGTCAGTTGAGGAAAGACATGTCAAGGTGGAGGGGGGTAGAGCTTTCGTGGATGGGTAGGGTGGCGGTTTTGAAGATGAATCTACTACTGCGTTTGCTGTATCTGTTTCAGATGTTGCCAGTTGGGATTCCCTCCAGGGAACAGCGGTTATTACAAAACCAGATCTTTGCCTTTGTGTGGGGTGGGAGTCGTCCGCGGGTGAGTCGACGAGTAATGTATGCGAATAGGGAGGCGGGGGGATTGGGGGTCCCGGACGTAGCTCGGTATTATGCTGCTGCTCAGCTGAGGCAGGTGTTTGAGTGGAGAGATGCAGGGGGGATTGAGAAGAGGTTCAGGGAAATCAAGCAATATTGGGCTGAGGGGTTACAGTTGAAATATCTGCCATGGATATTTGGTAAGCTGCCGGTGGGGAGATGGAGGGCTAACCCGTTCATGTGGATCTAAGTATGCAGTGGCGCAAGGCGCAGCGGCGCTTGGCCCCGGGGGCGGGGGCTTTCTCGTTGTTAGCGCCTGTGCGGGGGACCAGCGAGTTTGATTAGGGCAGGGAGGGGGTGTTTTGCAGATGGGAGCGGGAAGGGTTGGATACCTTTGAGAAATTCATAAGGGACGGAGACCTGATTACCTTTCCTGACCTTAGAGTGCAATACCACTTGAGGGGGGGTGACTTCTTCCCCTATCTTCAGGTGAAGCATTTTTTGACCCAGCGTCAGGTTCACGAAGCTTGGGAGGGGACCCCGGATTCTAGAGTAGGACTATGGCAGGGCTGGGCGGGTTCTAGGGGTTTGATTACCCAACTGTACCGTTGTTTGGAAGGAGGGGGGGGGGCTGAGATGTTCCCCCATCAGGTGGCGTGGGAAAGGGACTTGGGTAAGGAGTTAGGGGAGCAGGAATGGAGGAAGGTCCATGTGAACATTGCTCGACAGGCTCTTTCAGTGGCAATCAGGGAGACCTCTTATAAGTTGCTATATCGCTGGTATTATACTCCGGAGCACTTGCATAAAATGTTTCCGGCAACCTCGGATAGGTGTTGGAGGGAATGTGGGGGAGAGGGGACCTTTCTGCATGTGTGGTGGGAGTGTCCTAAGGTTAGAGTTTATTGGGATATGGTGGGGGGGCAGATACAGACCCACAAGGGGGAGACGAGGGTTGTGGACTTGGGCTTGGGTTTATTGGGGATGTGGCCGGTTACTATGGCCTGGAAGTTTGAACGCCCTATAAGAGCCTGTATTCAGGCAGCTCGGAGTGAGATAGCCAGGGCCTGGAAGCAGACTCAGCTCCCGGGAGTGGAAGGGTGGAAAAGCAGGCTCCGACGGATTATTTTAATGGAGCATTTGACGGCAATCAGGCGCCGGAGGAAGGAGAAATTTAAGGAACGGTGGCTTCCCTTATTGGAGTACTTGAGGGAGTAACGGTTTTTGAGCTGGGGGGGGGGGTATGGGGGGATGGGGGAGGTTGAGGAGGGGGGAAGGGGCAAGGGAGGGGGTAGGAAGGGTGGCGGTTGGGGACTGAGCAGAAGAGGCGGGTGAGGGAGGGTAGGGGGGGTCGTAGGGAGGTGGGGAAGGAGTCCTTTTAGTATAGTATATGGGGTAAGGAGGGGTATCAGGGTCTATGGGGGACTGCCCTGTCGGGGAGTGCGATATCAGGCATTTGCAAATATTGACTAAACTGTTCTTAGTTATGGATGACTTGTTATTGGTTGCAATGTAATTTGCTATATATGTTTGCTTGATTTGTTCCCTGGACCGTTAGTGTCCTGGTTTAGATCTCTGTCAAGGGAGAGGTGTATTTCTCCAGGACCAAGCAGGAAGTCAGTCCTCACATATGGGTGTCATTGACGCCGATGAAGCCCCAGCGGAGCATTTCCCCAGCTTTCTATGAAAGCCTTTGGGAATGCAGGCACGCATGCGCGGTTCCCTTCCCACCTAAAGGTGCCATCTTACCTCAGTCTCTCTTTTTCCGAGAAGCCCACCGGACGTGTGTCCTGTCATCCCGGATAAAAGTTTGATTTTTTTCGGCGATTCTCGCTATTTTTTCTTCCCGGTTTGACGCCGGTTCCCCTCCCGCCGGGTTCGGTACACCGGTATCGAGCCCGATTCTTCTTTTTCGGTTTTTGCCCTTCGTGGCTGGCGTTCGCGCCCTTTTTTTGCTTTTTCCCTGGAAGGCCGGTCCTTTGACCTCGCGGGGACTCTTTTTTCCCCAATGGCTTCCAGCGGTTTTAAAAAGTGTGATCGGGGGGGGCGCTCGTGAGCCCGCTGCAAGATGGCCGCACTCAACTAGAGCTCCGTCCCCTCAACCCCTCTTTTTTCGCTAACACACGCTAACAGTAGCATTTCGCCCCCCTCCTGTACCTCTCCTGGACCAGCGCAAGCCAGCGATCCCCCTGGGGGCCCTGTTCAGCGATCCACTTGCAGCCAAGGACCGACGAGTGTCTTGTCCCAGCGCGGCCTGCCGGACACTGTTTTCTTTTTTGCCTCCGGCCTCGCGCCTGATTGACCTTGCCGCCGGCTGCTGCTCCCGACACAGCTGAAAATCGCCGGGTGGACATCCGCGGGGCTGACAGACTGGGCCCTTCTTTCCCACTTGCGGATCAAGCAGCGGTCCGTGGCATAAAAGGAGGCACACACTCTTCAGCGTGTGGCGCTCGGTGTTAGTGCTGCAGACCTGCGGGAGAGAGCCGGGACCACGTGGAAACCACGCGGCGGCTGCCGCGGCAACTACTGGCACTCACCGGCCTTCCTCTCCAATACGGATCATCCAAAGGGGGGTGAGTTTGAATGTTGCTTCCTCCCCTGCACAGCTTTTGATCTGCGATCGCAGCTGGCCATCAGGTCTCCTTTTCCCTGCCGGCCCAGTGTGCAGCCAAGGCCTTCGCCCTCCTGAAACTACTCTGGGTGCCCTGCACAAGTGGCCTCTTTGACATCTGGCCACTCATTGAAGCTACAGAATCCATCATTGCGGGCCCCTGCTGCTCAGCCTCCCACTGCCTTACATCGCTCTCTAGCTCTCATCAGTGTTAGGCTGTTCTTCTGGGGGGACGGAGGCAGTTTACCACTCCCTGTCCTACTGTCTCGCCAGGGCCCCCCGCTTTGCTGATATTGTTTGTCAGCCTCTCCTGACACTGTGAACTGGTGGACACTCGCCGGGCTGGTGGGACCTTGAACGCCATCACCTTATTGGTGCTCTCACTGTTGCTGGCATTGACTCTACTTTTCTCCTGACACTGTGTGATCCCGGCGGCTCTGCGAGATGGCTGCTAAAACCAAAACTTCTGAGACTCGGGAGGGGATGCGCTCCTCCCAGAGACTGCAAAGTAAGTCCGGAGCCTCAAGCAGTCCACGCGGCCACTCTCCTCCAACGGGTTCTGACGATGAGACTGTAAGTGAAGAGGAACTGGACCCTCATAAGCCTCTCACCTCGGCTCAAATCAAACAAGAGTTCCGTAAGGGCTTCGCAGAGCTAGCCAACGAATTCCGCATGCTACGGGAAGAACTGATGAAAGATGTCGCAGACCTCCGGTCCGACGTTACAGAACTGGGAGCCCGAGTGGAGGACGTGGAGGCCAAGGTGGTTGACCATGATGGGACTCTGATGGACTTACAATGTGCTCTCGATAGACAGCGTGCGCAGGCCATGGAGCTGACCTATAAAATTGATGACATTGAAAACCGCTCCCCCGCCGCAACAATGTGCGTTTTCGTGGAATTCCAGAGGCGGAGGGGGGCGGGGAGGACCTGCCGTCTGTGCTTAAGCTGCTGATAGCGGAGTTGCTGTCGGCGGAGGAGCTTACCACGCACGCTTCTGGAATGGAAATTGAGCGGGTTCACCGCGCCTTGGGAAAACCTCCTAACAACCAGCCACGAGATGTCATTGCAAGATTTCTCCGCTATACCGATGCTGAGCTTCTTATACGTCGAGGCCGGGAGAAGAAGATGGTCCGCTTCCAGGACGCGACAGTGTCCATTTATCAAGACCTCTCGGCGTTCACTTTGGCGCGTCGGAGAGAGATGAAACCAGTCACGGCGGTCCTGAACAACAAGGGGATTCGCTATTCTTGGTCCTTCCCATTTCGGATGAACTTCCTTCTGGGTAACAAAAAGATTTCTGCAAAGGACTACTCTGAGGCTTGGCGAGCTCTTCGCCAAGCGGGACTAGTTGATGATAATGCCCAGCCTCATCCGCCGCCGCCCAAGCCCCAACATTCCAAGTGGCACAGGGTAGGCAAGTCCACTTGACACTCTTGTGGATCTGCAGAGCTCCTCTCACTTATTTTTATTTATTTTTTTTTTTTAAGGAGCCTTGCCCAGTGGGTCCCTTGGATTTTCCTTTTCTGGGCAACTGGTGGTAGGGATCACCTTGGGGTTCCCACTCCATTATCCATGGGAGGCGACGGTTGAACTGCAAATGTTTTATTGCTGTTACTGTTTTGATGGGGGGCATGATGGGACTGATGGTCCGGGATGGGTGGGGAGCGATGGGGGGAATGTTTTTCTATATTTAGGTTGAGCTTTCTCTTTTGGGGGATTTTGGGGGGTACGGGGTTTGTGGTCAATTTACCGTGTCCTGTATTAACTTAGACAGGCAGGTGGTATTGACGGGAAGGGGGGGGGAGATGGGTGGCGGGGGGGCTTTTCAACATGGATCTGGGGGGTAATCTCGGGCAGGGGTGGAGGGTCTATGGCTTTTGTTCTTAGCGGGTGGATTGGGTGGGCTTGGCTAACTAATTTCCTGGACTCGTCTGGGCGAGCCCCCCTTGGGACCTTTCGGGTGTCTAGCGGTGGTGCGGGGCTAGGTCGTATTTCTTAATGGTGCGCTTTGTCTCTTTTAATGTTAAGGGTCTTAACTCCCCACGGAAGCGGTCCCTGCTGTTCTCAGAATTGCGCACTTTACAAGGGGACATTGTTTATCTGCAGGAAACCCACCTTCAGAACTCCAAGCAGGGGTGGCTAAGGCGTTCCCCATATAATGAAGTGCGAGTGGCCTCCGATTCGCAGGGCCGGAAGAAGCGGGGAGTGGCTCTGCTCTTCCATCAGAGCCTCTCCTTGCAGATCGATGAGATAAAGCGAGACACCCTGGGGAGGTGGCTTTTCTTGAATGTTCGCTTAGACGGATGCTTGCTAACCTTAGCCAATATCTATGCCCCAAACACGAATCAGGGGCCCTTTTTTACACGCTTGAAAGCCCTACTGGCGGATTTTGCAAAAGGCCCTATTGTTTTGGGTGGGGACTGTAATACGCCTCTGGTACCCCATTTGGATTCCACGGGTCGTGCTGGGGGGGGAGTGGGGGGATCGGCCAGAGCCCTTCAACGCTTAATGTCCGACTTAGGCCTGCGGGATGTATGGAGAGATGCCCATGCGGGAGAGAGAGGTTATACTTACTACTCCCCGGTCCATCAGGTCCATACTCGCATTGATTATTTTCTACTGGACCAGCGCCTGATGGACGGGAGAGTACAGGCTGGACTCGGAGCGCTAACCTGGTCAGACCACGCCCCGTGCTGGCTTTCCCTCCCGGACGGCATGTGTAGTGAGTCTCGCCCTCTCTGGCGTTTAGACGTGAGGTTCCTACGGCGGCAGGGTGCTGTACAGGACCATGCCCACTTTATTCAGGAATTCTTTGAACTTAATGATACGGGGGAGGTTCCCCTTCCCACGGTGTGGGATGCTTATAAGGCTACAGCCCGCGGTCAACTTCTGGCTGAGGCAACTCGCACACGCAGACTTTGGACGCGTGAACATGACCATCTGGTGCGGGAATCCGCTCGCCTAGGCTTGGAGCACGCTCGAACCGGGTCGCGGCAGGTCCTACGTCAGTGGCGGACAGTCCGAGCGAATTTAGATGCATGTATGCAGAGAGAACTAGATAATAAGCGCCGGAAACTAAGGCAAACTTTCTACGAACATGGGAACAAAACTGGCCGCCTTTTGGCTTTGCGCTTGCGTCAACAACAATCCTCGAGAGTGGTCCGTGAATTACGTGATGCAGGAGGACAGAGGAGGGTCCTCTCCCGGGAGATTCGTGAGCTTTTTGCCGATTACTTGGAGCGGCTCTACAAAGCTGAGCCCTCTGGTAGGGACCACTTGAAGGATTATCTTCAGGGGACCGCCCTACCGCGTCTGTCTGATTCTGACCGGGCTCAGTTGGACTCAGAATTTACGATTGATGAGGTGGAAAATGCAATCCGGCATTTGAAAACTGGCAGCGCGCCGGGTAGTGATGGATTTCCGGCGGAATACTATAAAAAGTTCCGAACGCACCTGGCACTATCCCTGACCTGTCTGTTTAATGAGGTCTTGGGGGCAGCCTCCCTTCCACCGTCCCAGCGTGAGGCATTGGTCGTGATGATACCCAAGCCCGGCAAACCCCTGCATGATGCGGCGTCGTACCGCCCCATCTCCTTGTTAAACGTCGACGTAAAAATTTATGCTTCGGTGCTGGCTGCACGTTTGAATCGGGTTCTTCCGGGCTTGGTTCATCCTGACCAGGTTGGCTTTGTGCCGGGTCGTCAGGCCGCGGACAACATCCGGCGTATGTTACAAGTTATTCATGTGGCCCAGCGGGACCCGCAACCAACGTTGCTAGTGGGCATTGACGCTGAAAAAGCCTTCGCCCGGGTGGATTGGGAATATTTATGGTGTGTTCTGGAGCTAATGGGCTTTGGCCCTAACTATATTGGCTGGGTTCGTAGCCTCTACCAGCAGCCCCGGGCGTGCGTTCGGATTAATGGGGGACACTCGCGGCATTTCTTTTTGGAGAGAGGTACACGTCAGGGTTGCCCTCTGTCCCCCCTGCTTTTCGCCTTAGCGATGGAACCCCTGGCCCAGAGCTTTCGAGATCACCCGGGATTGCGAGGGGTCCGCATTGGTTCCGCGGAATACCGGATCGCGCTCTTTGCGGATGACATCATTTTATCCTTGGTGAATCCGTCTGCTTCTCTCCCCATCGCGATGCAGCAGTTCGCGGATTTCTCTCGGGTCTCCGGCTTTAAAATCAATTATGCTAAATCGGAGATCTTGAATGTTGGGGTCCCTGGGGCGGTTTGTGCGGAGCTTCGAGAGGCTTACCCTCTTCGCTGGGTGCCTGGCACTCTACGATATTTAGGGGTGAATTTGACTGTGGAACGGGCGGATCTTTTCAAAGCTAACAATGATCCCTTGCTTCGTCAGGTCCGGCGGGACTTGGAGGTCTGGAACGGCCTACTCCTCTCCTGGTTTGGACGTATAGCTGTTGTCAAGATGGTGGTTGTCCCACGTTTCCTTTACTTCTTTCAGGTTCTCCCGATCCCTATCCCGCGAGCTACTCTGGCGGCCTGGCAAAAGTTACTCATGAAGTTTGTGTGGCACTATCGTCGCCCGCGCCTAGCACGGCAGGTTCTCTTTGCCCGTACGCGTACCGGCGGTATGGGAATGCCCAATTTATCTTGGTACTATGCGGCAGCGCAGTGTCGGGCGGGGTGGAATGGATGATTGCCGATAGCACTAAGCGATGGGTGCAGATGGAAATGAGTCTGGTGGGGGGAGCGGGGTTGGGGGACTGGCTGTGGCTTGGACCACGACTCCGCCGTGGCAAGTGCACTAGTAACCCTTACGTTTCTCATACCCTCCGTTGCTGGGATCAACATTTTCGATCACGTGATGTGGACATATCCCCTTTAGCCCCTATAGTTGATAACACCTCCTTCCCACCGGGTTTAAGTGATGTAGCTTTTCGGCAATGGGGACACCTTGGTCTCAGCCGGGTCGGTCAATTTTTGCAGATGGTCGGTTGCAACCCTTTCATGCCCTACAGGCCGAATTTGATCTTCCGGCGGGGCATCTCTACCAATACCTGCAGGTGACGCATTGGGTCAATTCTAGGTCCGTTCGACCCCACGTTGCTCGAAACCTGACAGACCTGGAGCGCTACTGTGAGGGGTGTACTACTACTAGGGGTCTTGTGGCGACCCTATATGCCCATTTGCAGGGGGCCCAGAAGTGCCCCACACGGCATGGGGTGCTCTGGAGCTCTGACCTGGGTCTCTCCTATACTGATCAGCAGTGGGAGACAGTGGAAAAGTGCCTGTGGCAGAGCTCGGTTGCGACTAATGCCCGAGAAACGAACTATAAATTGCTGTATCGTTGGTATATGACTCCAGCGCGGATCGCTCGTATGTATCCCGGGGCTGGGGACCTCTGTTGGCGTAACTGTGGGCAGCGGGGTACCCTGGGACACATTTGGTGGGCGTGCCCCCACATTCGCTCTTTTTGGAAAGGTGTACAGTTCCGGCTGCAGATGCTTTTGGGACTGAGTATCCCCTGGGATCCGGGATTTTCCTTTTTGGGGCCCATGTGCCGGGCGGCCGGGCTCTGCAACTTGCCTTACTCCGGCACGGCTTGAATGCGGCTCGGCTATCCCTGGCAGCGGCCTGGAAGCAAGCTTTGGCCCCCTCTTTCCAGGTCTGGCTGGAACGCATGTGGGATACATACTCTATGGAACGAGGGGTAGCGGTTGGCAGAATGCGCCTGGCTCGTTTTGAATTGGTATGGGCGCCCTTTGTGTCGCGTTATGGTGCGTGATAGTCCAGGATAAACGGGGATACTACACCGACCTCTTCGGCGGTTGGCCCCTTCTCTGTGTTCTCACGCTCACCTCTGTCCCGAGCTCTGACCTCCACAAGTCATAGATGGGGGGTTGGGAGGTGGGGGTGGGGGGTCCCGGGTTCGGGATGACATGGGGGGGGGTAGGGAGTTAGTGGGGGGGGTGGTCCATGATTCTTCATAATAAACGTATAAAAAAGAAGACATCTTGAAGGTTGCTGTTGTGACCTGATGTTGTACTGTTACTGTTGCATCCTTCTTTTTTGAGGATCCTGGCGGTTACTGTATTTTTGTATTCTTTGGAAGTCTTTCAATAAAAAAAAAAAAAAAAAAAAGTGTGATCGGTGTAAGAAGTTGATGTCTCTCACCGACACACACGACTGCTGCCTTCAGTGCCTCGTTCCTGATCACGTGTGGACCATGTGGGAAGATGTCTTCCAAGGCACTGCAAAGTCGCCAGCAGCAGAAAGGCAGGCTTTTCTCCAACTCAGCCTCCGGCCGGGCCCGGACCTAGTCTGAGTACAGGCCCAAGTGCGGCAGTTCTTGCAGATGACAGCACCCTCAGCGTGGCATTACCTACAACTTCTGGATTCCATGGCAGTGATGCTAGATCTGGTCCCATGGGCCAGAACTCGCATGTAGCCTTTGCAAAGGCCCTTCTGTCTCACTAGTCTCCTCAGAAGCATCCTCTCTTGAGACGGTTGCTTTGCCCTCTGGACACGAGAATGTAGCTGCGTTGGTAGATTGTCTCAGAGAATCTGTTAGCAGGGATGCTTTTGGAGCCTCCCGACTGAGTGATGATGACAACTGACGCCTGCCTCTCCAGGCGGGGAGCGCATTGCAAGTCACAGGTGGCATAGGGTCTTTGGTCTCCAGAGGAGTCCACTTGGTCCATTAATTGCTTGGAGATGAGGGAAGTGTTTCTAGCGCTATGCTTCTTTTGATCCCTCATTCACAACAAAGCGGTGAGGGTCTTCTCAGGCAATGCCACCATGGTGGCTTATATCAGTCGCCAAGGAAGGGCAGGAAGCATGGCAATACAGTCGCCAAGGAAGGGCAGGCTGCACCACCCTCAACAGGAATGGTTGTCTTCTTAGTCATTGCTGAAACAAAGGGCATTCACCCTTGGAAGTTTGAATAGCCCCTTCTCTCCCGATGGGATCAGATACAACGGAGACATCGCCCGGCCTCCACAGAACCCAGAACCCAGCCTCTGGTATTTCCCATTCGGCCTCAATCATTTGCTTGATGGACCTATGAACCAGAAACACAGTTTGAGAAGTCCTGATGCCCTGTAAAAGGAGATCTTCCAGAGGCTCCTCACTGGGCTGGGAATCCTGAGGCATATTCAGTGCCGCTAACAAATGTGCTATCAAAACCGCTAACTCCTTCTGGTGAAACTAAAAGGAAAGGCAATAGACTGATGTGTACTACTACTGCAGACGAATGGCCAGCCCCACAGAAAAGAGGAGGGGAGAGACCTGGACCACCAGGTACTGCACACAATAAAGAATCCGACTGACCCAACTTTCCTGGTTTTGTCAGAGGACTCTTAGTCTGAACCTTTCTAGTTAGCTGCTCAGGGCTCTCTTTAAATTCCTCCTGCCAATTTAGGATTAATACTCTCTAATTCACTAACGTTTTTTTCTTGTTGGAATGAATGATTTTTTTTTTCACTCTCATCCCTTCAGTGGAGTCTAGACTGCACAGATGCTCTTCACCAGCTGCTGGAGACTGAGAATACTGGTCTTGGGATTGGTGCCAAGAGCCCTTGTATCATGACATTAACCATAACCTGGCATGCTCCAGCTGCTGGTGAAGGGAAATAACCCATGCGTCTGGAATGGAGGGACGATACAGAATATCAACAGCACAGATACACACAATCTCTCTTATTATCCAGGTCAACATTGGAGATTTTTGAAGGTCTTCAGGAGCTTATTCCATGGAACTCACCTGAAATTTCTACAGCCCGATACCTGGGAACATAAGCCAAGAAGCCAGAGATGCTTTCACAACTTTCGGGAAAGGAGAGAATGTGAGAGTCGAGCACTCGCATGGTGGGATTAATGAAAATAGTAAGGGGGAAGGGCACCATCTCCCGTGCCTCTCTCTCACTCACAGAGCTCTCCTTGTATAGCTTTTCTGGGAACTCCATCACCAGCACCTGAAGTGGAACCCCAACTTGTGGAGCACTGAGACCTACACACCTTGAGCACCTCATCACTGCCACTAGGGTCTGTATCAGAGTCTGTATCTCAGGCTCCAGGATACGCGAGTGCTCCACAGGTGCAGCAAGGGACCTAAGTACAGGGTCCCCAGCCTGACACACATGCTGATAGGGAGGAACTGGGATCCCAAACACTTTCCGTTTCAGGTACTTCCAGTAGGTGCGCTGCTTTTCCTGTGGTGTAGAACTGTAGGTCTTGAAAGGGAGGCGAATGAAATCAGGTGTCACATGGTGACACCAAGGGCTGCTAAGGGCAGCCAGTCCAGGGCAAACTTGCTTCAATCCTTTACAAAGGCAGTGGCTCAGTCTATTGTGTAAAAGTTTATCAATCCTTCCAGCAGCCATGACTGAAGACAACCTGTCAATGATAGAAGAAAACAAAGGCAGCATGAATATAAGCACTGGGTACTACCTCACCCAACCTGTCACCAAGGCAAACTCCAGCAGTGTCAACCTCCAGAGATTACAAATCTGGGGCCTTTCAGAACAGTGCCTCATTAAGTGTTAAGGATCAGCAGTTAGCTGAGGCCTACTAATCTCTGAGGAATAGGAGCCCAGTAGAGGCAATGTCACTAGCAGACTGGAGAATGCAGCATCTAGAAGTTAGTAGCCTAGGGAGGGGGGGGGGGCATGTTTCCAGGAGTAAGGGGCTAGCAGGATTAGATCTAAGGTAGTGGCATTAGCTCCACAAGTTAAAGGCCCAGCGAAGAGCAGAGGGTAAGCTTTCCAAATGACTTTATATTTCCCGGACAGGTTGGATTTTGTTTGCTTGCTTAATACTCTGTCTCTCACATACATCAAAGCAGATCACTATAAATAATACATAATTCAAATCATACAATCCCATAAAAAAGGCAAAATTACAGGAAGCAATTTATAATTAATAAAAGTCACCCGTTAACTCGTATCTCAGAGGCTCAATCAGAAAAGCCAGGCTTTCAGTTTCTCTTAATTCAAGTAGAAGCCAGTTCTGCGATTTTGGGCCACTATTAGGAAGAGATGGTCAAACAAGACTCAAACATACCCAACAAACCCTACACATACTCACCACCCACATTTACTCCACATTGCCCTTCAGCTCACCAAAAAACCTCAACCTAAACCTAAACACCAACAACCACTGCAATGCGCCCTCATCAATATTAGATCCATCCGCACAAAATGGCCTTTGATATCTGATCTCATAACGCATGACCTTGACATTTTGATGATCACAGAAACCTGGCTATCCGACTGTGATAATGTCATTCTCAACCAGATGCTACCCCCAGGCTTCTCAATCTACACGTGTCACAGGAACAAACAAAGAGGAGGTGGAGTACTCATCATCTCTAAAAGCCTGCTACAATTTCAGATGGACAACAGTATTAGCACAACACACCTAAACATACTAAACATATCAAACAACGAACATTCAATCAACCTAGTCTATAGAGCTCCAACAACTTCAGCTGATGATCTGCCAACAATAGTTGACCGGGCCTGCAACACGGAAAAACCACGATTATCTAATTTGATTTTAGGAGATTTCAACCTCCCCTCCCTACACGATACACAAATTGCAGCATTTATAGAAGCATTTGACAACCTTGGATACAACCAGATAGTCAAAGAGCCCACTCATACTATGGGAAATACACTCGACCTGATTTTCGTGCCACAAGCTGTCACAGAAACTGACCACAATTATGCTCTCTCCATAACTCCAGTACCATGGTCTGACCACAGCCTCATCTTATTCCAAATTCCCAACTCCTCCAATACCAATAACTCCAAATCCACTCTCGCCAAACCAACAACTAGGAGGTTTCGCCCCTTTGACAGAGAGGAGGTACTTAAGAATATTCTCCCAACACTACACACCTCTAAACCTGATCTCGATAACCTAATCAACACCTGGGATCATACTCTCAGAGCCAACTCTCAACCATCAAACAAAGCAAGAAAGCCCAACCATCGGACACATGTAGCCTGGTATTCTAACGAGCTAAGAACATCCCTCCTCCATCTTCATAGACTCGAAAAACGCTAGAGACGTTCCCGCACCACCGAAGCCCACACAGCCTACTGCATGTACCTAAATAAGCATCGCCAGGAAATAACAGATCGAAGGAAACAATTCCATACTAATCTCCTAAAGCAATCACTAAACAAACATCATGATCTCTTCAATATTGTAAAGACAATGGCAAAGGAACCAACCCCCCAACACACTCAAACAATACACCCTCAAGATTATGCAAACTACTTAAAATCAAAAATGACGAAAACCACCAACATCTGCATTACTGGACCAACAAGTATAGACACGCTATCACAGTCAACCACATTAACCAAGTTTAATACGATATCAACCAAAGAAATTGAAAACACTATCGCATCAATAAACGCTACCACCGCAGCAAATGATCCATGTCCAGCAGCCTGGATAAAAGATCTTAGATGTGAAATAAGCTTCTTCATACAAAATATCCTCGAACAATCTTTTTCAACAGGAACCTTTCCTCAGTGCCTTAAACAAACCTCCATTAGACCATTACTGAAGAACAAATTAGACCCCCAAAAAGTAGAATCCTACAGGCCAATATCCAGCATCCCACTGTTAGCTAAAATAATTGAAAAAGTGGTCCAACGTCAAATACAACAGCACATAGATACTGAAGCTCCACTCGACCCTGCACAACATGGCTTTAGAGGAGCTCATGGAGTTGAGACCCTCCTCATCACTCTATTCAATACATTAATCACAGGAATAGATAATATCCAACAAGGATTCATCCTTATATTCATGGACATCTCAGCTGCGTTCGACTCAGTAAGCCACCAAATACTTATCGATCGCCTTAATGAAAAAGGAATACTTGGCTCCGCACTTGACTGGTGCATATCCTACCTAACTAACCGTTGGCAACAAGTAAGAATTGAAGAAAGAACATCAGACCCATTTCTGCAAGATCAAGGGGTACCCCAAGGATCCTCTCTTTCAGCATTAATGTTTAATATATACATGCAACCTATCTGTGACCTCATCCGTTCCTTTAATGTTACCTGTTTAGCCTATGCAGACGACATTCTCCTATACATGCCATTCTCCATCAACCATCCTGATTTTACACCATTGATAAAATGCTTTGAATCAGTAGAAGACTGGCTCCTCTCAAAGAACCTAAGAATCAACCATAGCAAGACCGATGTTATGTTTATCACAAAGAACCAAAACTTCACACCTCCTACTACCTTAAAGATAAAGGACAAGGAATTGACAGTAAAACCTACGATACGATACCTAGGTATCACCCTTGACCAGCGTCTCAATATGAAAACCCACATAAAAAACACAACGAGACTAATATATCACAAAATACGTACACTACGCCACTTACGACCGCTACTGGAACCCACAGACTTCAGAACCGTCTATCAAGCCTTGGTGATGCCTCACCTCGATTTTGCTAATGCAATTCTTCATGGTCTCCCTCAAGCAACTTTAAATCCTCTCCAACTGGCAATGAACACCGCTACCAGAGTACTTGAAGGAATATCAAAGACAGACCACATAACTCCAATCTTGAAAAGACTCCACTGGTTACCGTCCAACGCAAGAATCCACTACAAGATTATAATCACTACTTTCAAAGCCTTATACAACAAAGCACCCTCAACGGTCGCCAACCTTCTACACACACAGACCCTCAACAGAGCCAGAAGATCAACTGCTATAAATACATTAATAGTCCCCAAACAAACAGTCAAATACACTAAGGAAACATCTAAAAGAGCCTTCAGCATTCATGCCCCAATAGCATGGAATGCCCTCCCACCAGAATTGAGAGCTATAACCAGCCTAACACAATTCAGGAAAAGTCTCAAACACCACCTATTCTTAAGCTATTTTCCAGTTTAATCCTACACAATATATAGGCACTCCATATCCAGACCAAGATAATTTCAACTGTGAATAATGTGTATAGTTTATTGTATTTATATAGTTGATATAGTTTACCTGTAATCCCAAGTTTCTAAATCCCTGTTACTTGTAAATGCACTACAGTTACTCTGTATGTATATGTTTAGTTTCATGTAAACCGCGCTGATGACAATAGTGCGGTATATAAGAGATGTTAAATAAATAAATAAATAAACAAACAAACAAACTATGGCAAAATGACAGTAGGATTACAATGATAAAATTCTAAGAAGCCCAAGTCAGCTGAACCTAGAGACAGACAGTTCCTGCTTGTGCAATCAGTCAATTGTCTTGGCAGCTGCTTAGATAGACATGTGTAGATTAAACAGAGAATCTTTAATTGGGATTGTATCTCAACCAGCAATCAATGAAGAGCAAATTACAATGGCCTAATCGGATTTTTTTTTTCTGTTAACATTCCTGACGGACTCTATTGCAAGCAAGGTAATACTCTACCTGAAAGCTCTCAAAAGGGTTTTGGTGTTCATTTTTAAAAGCTAAGTCTTTTTTCTATACTGCAAAGGGGGAATTTGTTTTTGTTTGTTAGTGATGTTGGGCAAAGCTCTGTCAGAGGTCACTGTCTTTGTTCCAGCTACCCATTCACAGCTCTTTGAAGCCATTAACATCATCAGGTGTTAGATCCCTCCCTACCCACCCCAACACCCAACCACCCCATGTGAGCATTCTTGCTTTATAGGACAACTCCCCAATTAGCTACACACAGGGACATAGAACAGCGCTGTTAGAACACACTTAAAAGAGGTTAACTGCTTTTTCTTTTAAAGGACGGCTGAGGAATAGGTAGGGACTTTGGTAGGTCTCTTACTTCAAATGTTACCATAGCTCCATCAACTAAACAATGGCTGGGAAAAAAATCATATTGCTAAAGCTGTTGACCCTGTACTGCTTCTGCTTCTGTCCAGACAGAGATCCCAGTGCCGGTTGAAGGACCGGTTCCATGCGCAGGATGTCTGCATGCCGAGGCTCTCAGGAAACAAGTGGAGGAGCTCAGAGAAGAGGTGGCGAGGCTAAGGAGCATTCGAGACAGTGAGAAGTACATTGATGAGATGTTTCTTGAAACATCCAAGCTCTCCAACAGAGGTGAAGATGGGAGGCTACAGAATGAAGAAGATTGAACACAAGTCAACAGAACCTGCAGTAATACCATTCCATCTCCTCCAGCCCTTGAATTGAAGAACCAGTATGCAGCCCTGGACGTGGAGGAGGAGGAAGCATCCCAGAAAAGGGAAGAACCACAGCTCGAGCACCTCAAAGAAGCGAAGGGTAGTGATGGTTGTTGACTCTCTTCTGGAGGGTACAGAGGCACCCATCTGCCAATCAGACTTGATGTTCAGAGAGGTGTGCTGTCTGCCAGGTGCCAAAATCCGAGATATTATGTAGAGTTTGTCGAGACTCATCAAGCCTACTACTACTGTCTGACGTTGCTCATCCATGTCGGCACAAATAATACTGTTAGGTATCCCTCTGAGCAATATCAAAAGTGACTTTATGGCTCTGAGACAGAGAGTGAAGCAGGTAGGTATGCAGGTGGTGTTCTCTTCAATCCTCCCTGTTGAGGATAAAGGCCGAGGTAGAGAAGCTCGCATCCTGGAGATAACTGCATGGCTGCGTGGATGGTGTTATCGAGAGCGTTTTGGTTTCATGGACCATGGGATGATGTTCCAAGAGCTGCAGAACAGAGATGGTATCTAGCCAGTCTGAAAAAGGCTTTAAACTAGATTCATTGGGGATGGGTGAAGAAAACCCTCAGGTTAAGTGAAACATTAAATACCTCTGTAGAAACGGGTAAAAGGAGCAACATCTGGAAAGAGATATGTATAAGTATCCTTAGCATGGTAAATAAGATCACAGATGTTGAGGCTTTAATGGAAGAGGCAGACTTGGATTTAGTGACAGTTAAGGAAACATGGTTCACAGAAAACCATGACAGGGATGTAATTATACCGGGCTATACTTTATTCAGGAAGGACAGGGTCGGAGAGGTGGAGTGGCACTCTATGTAAAAAATAATATTAAAAACTATAGAATTGCAGAGCTTAAAAGGAAGAGAGGAGGCACTGTGGGTTAAACTAGAAAGAGGGAAAGGTAAATCTATTTGCACTGGAGTTATATACAGATCCACCTCACAGGGAGAAGTGGATGAAGATTTAATAAAAGACATATGCAGTATTGCCATGAAAGGAGAAGTACTACTGATAGGAGATTTCAATATGCCAGATGCAGATTCGAACATCCCTGCTGCAGTGTCATCTAGAAGTAAGGAGATCCTACATTGTCTACAGGGAGAACTATTCAGGCAACTGGTAAAAGAACCCACACATGATGGGGCCATATTGGTCTTGATGCTTACCAATGGGGAAAGTGTTTCTGATGTTACAGTAGGAGACGGAGATGATCTTGCATTCAGTGATCACCAGTGGTGTGGTTCAGTATTAGGACTAGGGCTAATAAAATCCATTCAAAAGCGAGGATCTTAGACTTTAGGAAAACTAACACTGGAAAGATGGGACAATACCTCAAGTCGTTAGTGGGATAGAAACAGCTGGGGGATGTAGAAAAACAGTGAGCAAAACTGAAAAGGGATTTTTAAAAGCAACAGACCTTTTTGTTAGAAAGGTAAATAAATGTAAAAGGAAAAGGAGGCCACTATGGTTCTCAAAAGAAATAGCTGAAAAGGTGAAGAAAAAGAGGGAGGTCTTCATAAAATACAAGAGATCACAGAGAGAGGAAAACAGACATCTATATTTGGGAAAAAGAGAAGCTAGCAAAGTAGTCAGGAAAGCAAAGATACAAAAAGAAGAAAAAATAGCCAATGCAATAAAATGGGAGAGTAAGACTTTTTCAGATATTTCAGTAAGAGGAGGAAGGGGAAAAGTGGTATTGTCAGACTTTAGAATGAAGGGGAGGAATATGTAGAAGCAGATGAGGATAAAACGGAATTGCTTAACAAATATTTCTGTTCTGTGTTCACAGATGAAGGGCCAGGAGCAGGACCTCAGAACACATCCACAAATAAGAACAGAAGCAATGAGGATCTCAAACTATTTTCAGAAGCCTGTATTTGTGAGGAACTAGCTAAACTAATAGTTGACAAAGCAAGGGGTCCGGAAGGAAGACATCCAAGAATATTGAGGGAACTTGGGGACATTCTAGCGGCTCTGTCTGACCTTTCAGTGCTTCTTTGGAGTTGGGAGTGGTGCCAGAGAACTGAAGAAAGGCACTTGGTCCCTTTACAGAAAAGCAGAAATAAGGATGACATTGAGAACTACAGGCTGGTTAGTCTAACCTCTGTGGTTAGTAAATTATTGGAAAGGCTACTGAATAGTGAGATTTGGTGACCAGTTAAGACAACTCTTGATCTGATGTTTTGGATCATAATCAATGGTGGCTCGGTTGGTAAATCAGCTGATGGTGGATTCCCTTTAAAGAGAGGAGGGGAAGTGTGTGGGTTAGTGACGTATGATGCAGGAAGAAGGGCCTCGAGATCCATAGCTTGAAACACGATGACGTGGTGTACAATGAATTTGGACATCATTTCCTTTCGACCAGTGGTGAATGAAAGATGATTGAATGGTGTTGAATGACACCGGGCTTTAAAACTTTTGCCGAAGGACTGGTCGCGTTACATTACATAGACATAAGTGATTCAATACTGCTAAATTTCAGGATAATTGTGGTATTATCATTGGAATTTTAATACTGAGGGAGATTCCCTTCTTAAAAACGAATAAAAGGTGAAATTAGACTTACCTGCTAATTGTAGTTCCTTGAGTAGCTCCAGTCTAGTCCCGAACCATTAGAGTTGTGTACGTCCTCTCGCAGCTTGGAGACTGAGCATGTCACTCTTTTAGTGACCCTAGTATAAGTAGTCCAGGGACCGCCCCCTTGAACCAGTTTTTCTATTGACAAAGCAGACTCACCACAGCAAAAAGTAAGCCATTCTCAACACTGAACCGTCAAAGACGTATTCTATTCCTATGTTACCACTACAGTACTGGATGTATGAGCCACTCTTTCTCCCGCGCCCCTTAAAGAGGCCCTTCACTCTTAGCTAGAAAGAAGCATACTCAACTCTTTTGCAACTCTGATCCACTACGCGATTCATCCCCCAATGGCTCTTATACCTCCCCGTCCACTGTCTTCAGGCTACCTTCTGGCAGTCTACCTTCGGGAGGGAAGCGGGACTAGACTGGAGCTACTCAAGGAACTACAGTTAGCAGGTAAGTCTAATTTCACCTTCCTTATCGTCTCTCCAGTCTAGTCCCGAACCATTAGAGATGTAGCAGAGCAGTGAACATTCTTATCAGGAGGGACCTGCCAGACCAGCCTGAAGCACCGCTGATCCAAATCTCGCATCCCCTTCCGCCTGCACATCAATCCGGTAATGCTTAACAAAGGTATGTAAGGACGACCAAGTTGCCGCCCTACAGATTTCCCCCGCAGGGACCAAGCTAAACTCTGCCAAGGACGCTGCCTGAGATCTAGTCAAATGGGCCTTTAAACCCTTCGGCACCACTCTGCCCTTCAGAAGATATGCTGTCGCAATCGCCTCCTTAATCCACCTGGCAATAGATGCCTTCGAAGCCAGTTCTCCTTGCCGAGAACCTCCAACAGGACAATCTATCCGACTTGCGCAGCGCCTCCGTTCGGTGCAAATACATCTTTAGCGCTCTACCTATATCCAACCTATGCAACCGCCCTTTAGCCCTCTTGTCACCTGACCTCTCAAAGACTGGCAAGGACAACACCTGATTGACATGAAATGCCGAGACTTCTTTAGGCAAAAAGGACGGAACCGTCCGGAGCACTGTATTACTAATTAAAGATTTATATGGATTTTTGGATCAGCAAAGGATATTGTACTTTATCTGAGCCAACTTGCTCCAGAGATGAGAGATTTTTGCACATCTAGCCTGGGGAGTGTTAAGAGATCAGAGAAGAGTGAGACAGAATTCTTCCCTTGGCCTTTGAACAATTCTCTTGGACAGGATAAGAATTCATCAATTATAATGTAAAAGCTTTGAGATGCTTTTGGGTGTCTCCCTTGACAGAGACCCATTAATGATAACAAAAGAACACTTAGGCCATGGAGGATGTGTCCTTTGAGCATTCTCAGATGTCTGACCATGTCTGACTGTGTAGGTTTGAGCTTCTAACGCCAAGGGGGGTAATCGGAAGCCTGCCCGGAAACCGAAGCAAAAAAGGTGGAGGGGGTGGAGAGAAGCTCATGGGTGAGAGCTGGCTGCAACATATAAGTACAGAAAATGTCCAGAACAGACAGAGCGTAGATCTGCTTGGCCAAGCATGAAGTATCCTAGACTGTCATTAGTTCCTCTCGCTGAGCGCTCCCAGCTGATGTGTAAGGGGTTATGACAAGTTTGGTGAAGTATATTCTTTGTACATAGCTGCATTCTCTCATAATTCTTTCAGTATTGTAATTAAGTGTGCATTCTAGTTATCTTTTCTAACTACTCATGTGTAACTAAGAGAATTACTTGTCTTTCTAAATGTTTCCTTACTTTGTTTGTAAATAAACTGCACGTCTTCATTACAAGGTGTTAGCCTTTGTTGAAGTAAGACAATTGGTACCAGGAGTGGGGTACGGAAAAAAGGCTTGGACAATGTTGAAAAGAAAAGAAAATAGTGTAAATACTGTGAATATTGTAAATATTCATAGCGGGTATCAGGCTTTTTATGAAATATTAGCTAGAGAGTGTTATTATGGGTCAGGACTAAGTGAGAATTCGGAATCTGTTTTAAAAGATGATGAACCTGTTAATTCCCTTACATGCTTGCAAAACATACCTGTTGAAAAAGGAACAGAATTGCATACCTTAGGGAGAAGGAGATTGCTTTTGTTGTCTGCATATTGTAAGATGCATCAGACAAATTCTAGCAAATTAGATTTGATTGCATGGACAGATAAAATAGACATTTATCAGCAAGTTGCTGAGAGGGTGGCTCAGTATAAATACCGTAGGAGACGGGGTATTAATTCTGACCCACTGATACAAGATCAGGTATAATGCACTTGTAAGCTTTGATTTGTTCTGTATGATTGGTTCTGACCCACTGATACAAGATCAGTTTTGTTTAGGAAAAATATGTAACCTTGTGCTGCAAAGATAATTCAGTGCTTTGAACAAAATGCCTATCCTGTACAGTTAGTATTAATTGTTATGGAAAATCCTTATAAGATTATGAAGAAGTGAAGACCTTTTTTTTAAGGTCCCTGGTTAAGAGAAACTCTGATCAGATAAGCTGTTAGGTATAAAGCACTTGTAAGCTTTGATTTGTTCTGTATTCAAATGTTTGTAGTAAAAATCTATTTTTCTTTCATTACTGGCTATTCCAGTAGATTTTATAGTCCCTGAATGCTGAAGTGACTAGCTCAAATAAACAAGGCAAACTTTTTTCCTCCAAAGTGGAGGTTGAGAATCCTGACAGGACGGTGGGGCATTGAATCCTGAGTAGGTGAGAGGGTGATCTTTGTCATTAATATGTTATGCATCTGTTCTTTGTCTTTGACTGTATATGCTACCAGGCAAACCTAAAAGTTAAAGGAGGATTTTTTTTTAATTGTGGCAAGCACCCCAGGGGGCATAGTTAAACATAAACAGCTATAACTATAGGTTAATTGTTCAGTCACATCTGCCAGAAGGACAAAAGACAATGGTTTGTTCTACTGGCTGTGTTGAAGATAACATGTTAATTTAAAAGTAACACCTTTTAGAAGTTTCACCTCACTTGAGCCTGAACTGTGAGCTTCAAGATAATTACTTTAAGCTTTGTGCTAACGACTGAGGGACACCTGTTTTCCTGTATTTGAATTTTAGAGAAAAAGTGTACTTTGTTCTAAAAGTTTATATTTCATTTTCAGTACAGTTCCTGAGAAAATAGATATAAAACAGATATATGTTGCAGCATTGTGAGATATTAAGTTGGTAGTTTATACACTTGCACTTATGACACTTGTGGTAATAGTACATTACGCAGAGGTCCAGTACACACACAGCAATTAAAATATTAATAAGTTTGATGAAATTTTAGACAGAGGCTGATATGAAATTGCTCTTTTCTCAAGCTATATAGAACAAATATAGATTAAAGATGGAACTGAGTTCCCAGAAAATGAGAACTTGAGTTGATTGGATAAAACCAAATCTTGCTTGTCAGCAATGATCCAGGAGGTTTGAGAAAAAGAATAAGAGAGAGAGAGAGGCAGAAAGGTGAGGCCACAGCCTAGGCTAAATGTGCTGCTTCCAGTGTGATGATCTGGGCTACCAAGCTCTAAGACTCCTTGAGGACCCACAAGGCCTGAAGAACAGGAACCTTGCATATTTATGCCTCTGAAGAGACATAGATAGGCAGGGGGAGCATAGGCCGAGAAGAACTCGAGGATAGTCATGAATGCCTTGCAATCCAAGAAGGACCTGAAGATGAGGCCTAGCCACCAATGCCTTGTACCCTCTCGGATCTCTCACCTCAAAAGGATCTCTTTTTGACACCATAATTAATGAGTAGCTTATACAAATCCTTGTGAACACTGCAATTTTAAAATCAGTCTAACAGCACTCTCACTGAGGACAGGGTATACGATAGATTCTAGTTATACGTGAGAGATGAGCCATATTTCTTTCTATTGGGGTTGATGTTATAGAATGCTGCAAAATAATAGTTTTATATTGTAAGGATTTTACCCAGATTGTTCCTATTTTAGAATGAGTATATGTCTACTTAGCACTGGACCAATTAAGTTGATGGGAAAGGGACACTGTTTACTCATACTGTTATCTTATTGAGAAGAATCTAAATTTAAGTTATTAACAATTGTTTGATATTCTTAGCAGCCTTGCCAAATAAGGATACAATAGTGTTGTATAAAAGAAACAGGAAAAGGACCTATGTAAGTAGTTGGTGGAATGATGCAGGTGATGAAAAAGTGTTGTGTTATGAGGGATGAAGTGGAATATTAAAGGGGAAACTGTGATAGACAAGAAACTGATGAAGGTAATTTGAAGTGATGTATCTGCCTAATGAATATGTAAACAAAAAAAAAAAATTATGAGCACTTTATTCAACTATGCCGTCTCCAGAAGCTTCAATTCAGGAAGTCATACTCAACAATTGGAAGAAATAGATATTTGGAGACAGGCTAGGTGCACCTTGCACCCTGATGAGCTTTGGAAAACCCACACTGGCCATGTGGTACTTCTGGATGCTTTGTGCCTCACTTTTCCTCTGTATGTCCTGGCCAGGCATGCAGAGGCAAAGGGGGATGATTTGATGACAAATTCTCACACAATTGGGTATAATTCTAAAACTTGTCAAAATTGCAGAACACGTATGTGCAGCTTGTCTGATCTGAAACATGTAAAGGTCATTCAAGGGCAAAATGGAATATTTCCTACAAGCAAAATGAATTTCCAGTGATAGAGAGACAAGGAGTTAATCAAACTGCGAGATAAGATTGACACCATACGAGATAGTTACTAATAGATCACTGAAAGTTTATAAAAGCAATATTTATTATCTGTAGGATATGATCTTAGTAAATATAGATGAAATTAAGTTTGTCTTATTGTAAAGTCTAACCTAGAATTTTTTTTAGTCTTTTCATTTAATATTGGAGCTGCTCTTCTGAATGAGGCCTGGAGCATGTCACCAACTGCAAGCCGGAGAGTCTAGCGGAGGGAATTGACCAGAGTCCAGATGGAGCAGACCATACCGAGAGATCTGGACTACACACCGCAGAAACGTGTGAGGAAGTCCCTATCTACTTCAATGTGTCGCAATGAAAGAAAGGCCAAGATGTCCACCTACGAGAATGAGAGGTTCAACTGTTGAGAGAGGCCAAGTTTAAACTTCAGAGAAAGGTGAAAATGACGCTACGGAGTCCTGAAAAACTGCTGAGAAGCAGGCCAAATTATCTGAAAATAGGAAAAGGACTATTGGACTTTTGTGGACTTTTGTGAATGATTTTTTTTTTTTCTCTTATGTATTGTTATTGTTTCCTTGGAAAGTAACTGTAATTTTAGTATCTCAGATTTTTTCTGCTGAACATCATGTGCCCAATTGCTTATGTCACCTGTTCCCCAGATTTTAGTTATTAGAGTCTATGGGGCAGATGTACAGTGGGAAAAAGTTCTGAATGTGCAGGTGAAATGAGTCCCCCACTGCATGGGGAACTGATAAAGATAGCTGAGACCTACAAGCCATTTGGCTTTGACAATTGTAATGCTGAGGGGGGGGCGCGGCCAATGGGAAAATATCACCCAAATTACACTGAGGCTTGTCCCCTCCAGCGTTTGCCTTAATGCTATCCACTATGTTTAAGCCCATGTTGTTATTATTGTATTTCTAAATGAATTACAAATGCAATTCAGCCATTGCTTACGTACAATATCCTTGTTGATCCAAGGGTGGAATGTATTACTAATTAAAGATTTATATGGATTTTTGGATCAGCAAAGGATATTGTACTTTATCTGAGCCAACTTGCTCCAGAGATGAGAGATTTTTGCACATCTAGCCTGGGGAGTGTTAAGAGATCAGAGAGGGAGACAGAATTCTTCCCTTGGCCTTTGAACAATTCTCTTGGACAGGATAAGAATTCATCAATTATAATGTAAAAGCTTTGAGATGCTTTTGGGTGTCTCCCTTGACAGAGACCCATTAATGATAACAAAAGAACACTTAGGCCATGGAGGATGTGTCCTTTGAGCATTCTCAGATGTCTGACCATGTCTGACTGTGTAGGTTTGAGCTTCTAACGCCAAGGGGGGTAATCGGAAGCCTGCCCGGAAACCGAAGCAAAAAAGGTGGAGGGGGTGGAGAGAAGCTCATGGGTGAGAGCTGGCTGCAACATATAAGTACAGAAAATGTCCAGAACAGACAGAGCGTAGATCTGCTTGGCCAAGCATGAAGTATCCTAGACTGTCATTAGTTCCTCTCGCTGAGCGCTCCCAGCTGATGTGTAAAGGGGTTATGACAAGTTTGGTGAAGTATATTCTTTGTACATAGCTGCATTCTCTCATAATTCTTTCAGTATTGTAATTAAGTGTGCATTCTAGTTATCTTTTCTAACTACTCATGTGTAACTAAGAGAATTACTTGTCTTTCTAAATGTTTCCTTACTTTGTTTGTAAATAAACTGCACGTCTTCATTACAAGGTGTTAGCCTTTGTTGAAGACAGACAAGCACTACCTTTTTACTTGAAAAGGACAAAAAAGGCTCCCTACACGACAAGGCCTGCAACTCTGAGATTCTCCTTGCCGAGGCGATAGCCACCAAAAACACCACCTTCAGCGTGAGATCCTTCAAAGTCGCCTTTGCCAGTGGCTCAAAAGGCTCCTTGACCAGCGCCTCTAACACCATATTGAGGTCCCACCCCGGAACCGCCTTCCTGCAGGGGGGTCTCAACAAAGAGGCCACTCTCAAAAACCTCTTCACATCTGGATGAGCCCCCAGCATCTTCCCCTGCACCTTCCCTCGGTAACAGGCTAGAGCCGCTAGCTGCACCCTAAGCGAAGACGCCGGCAAGCCTTTATCCAATCCATCCTGCAAAAAGGACAAAACTTGCGCCACCGTGGCCTTCAATGCCCACAGCCGCCTATCCTCACAACAGGCCTCAAACAGCCGCCTATCCTCACACCAGGCCTCAAACAGCCGCCACACTCTCACATATGCCATAGACGTGGAGCGCAGCCTAGACCTCAATAACGTAGAAATCACCGCCGTTGAGTATCCTTTGACCGTCAGCCTTGCTGTTTCAAGAGCCAAGCCATAAGCAAAAACAGGTCTCCCCTGTCCGTCAGCTTCCACGGAGGTTCCACCAGCAGACGCATCAGGTCGGCATATCACGGCCACCTTGGCCAATCTGGCGCCACCAGCAGCACTGGCCCTTTGTGCCTTTCTATGTGCTGGAGAACACTGCCTATTAGCACCCACGGCGGGAAAACGTACAGGAGAGTGTCCTCCAGCCACCTTTGTACCAGGGCATCCAGCCCCTCTGACATTCTCTCTCTTCTTCTGCTGTAGAACCTGTCCACCTTTGCTGATTCGAACGTTGCCATAAGGTCCATCACTGGCTGACCCCATCGCCGCACCAGCGAATCGAAGACCTCCTGATGAAGGACCCATTCTCCCGGATCCACCCGGACGCGACTCAAAAAGTCCGCCGTCACATTGTCCACTCCTGCTACATGCGCCGCCGACAACACTTGCAGGTGCAACTTGGCCCAGGCTAGCAACCCATCCGCTTCCTTCTCCAACTGCATGCTGCTGGTTCCGCCTTGCCGATTGATATACGCTACCGCTGTGGCGTTGTCTGAGAGTACTCTGACCGCCTTTCCCTGCAATAGGCCCTGCAAGGCCTGTAGGGCTAAAGTTACTGCTCTTAACTCCAACCTGTTGATGGACCACCCCTTCTCCTGGTCTGACCACTGGCCTTGGGTGTACTGTCCCTCGAAGTGCGCCCCCCAGCCAAACAGACTCGCATCTGTCGTCAAAGGCTTCCAATCCGGCGACTCCAGCGGCATTCCCTTCTCCAGGCCCCCCGACCGTAACCACCACTGTAGCGACCTCCGTGCCTCCTGCGAACACACCAACTTCCTGGACAACTGATCGGACTGATGAGACCACCTTTTGAGCAACGCCCTCTGTAGAGGTCTCATGTGAGCCCTGGCCCATGGCACTACCTCTAACATGGCCGCCATTGTCCCTAGCAGCTGCAAATACAGCCACGCCGACGGAGACCTGTTCGTCAGGAACCCCTGAATTAACTGTCTCAATTTCTGAATCCGCACTAGCAGTAGGAAGACTCTGCCCCTGCGTGTGTCGAATCGAGCCCCCAAATACTCTAACTCCTGAGATGGCGCCAATTTTCTCTTTGCTACGTTGACAACCCATCCTAAGCTCTGCAGGAAACTCACTACCCGACTGGTCGCCTGTTGGCTCTCCACCTGCGACTTCGCCCGAATCAACCAGTCGTCCAAATAAGGGTGCACCAACACTCCTTCCTTCCTCAACGCCACCGCCATGACCACCATAATCTTGGTGAACGTTCTCAGCACCTTTGCCAAACCAAACGGCATCGCCTGGAATTGGAAATGCCCCATGGGCAGCGCAAACCAAAGAAATCGTTGGTGCTCCAACCTGATCAGAATGTGCAGATAAGCCTCTGACAAATCTAAAGACGTTAGAAACTCTCCCTGCCGCACCGCCACAATGACCGACCGCAACGTCTCCATTCGAAAGTGCGACACCCAGAGACACCTGTTCACTCTTTTTAAATCCAGAAGAGGCCGCAAGGTGCACTTCTTTTTTGGCACCACAAAATATATAGAGTACCGACCGCTGCCTTGTTCGTCCGGCGGTACCGGCACCACCGCTTCAAGCACTAACAACCTTTCCAAAGTCGACCTTACCGCCTCTCTCTTGGATCTCGTTCTGCAAGGAGACTGCACAAAAGCGTCCTTCACGGGGTGTTGGAACTCGAGCGCATAACCTTTCTGCACTATCTCCAACACCCACTGATCCAAAGTAATTTGGGCCCAGGCAGGAACGAACTCTCTTAACCGACCTCCCACCGGCACCATCCCTGCCTGGACCCCCCCCCTCGCCTCATTGCGGCTTCTTGGCGTCCGGGGAAGCAGGGGCTGAAAAACCCCTGCCTGCCCCACGGAAGCCCCGAAACCCCTGCGACCTATAGGGAAAGCGACCTCTCTGCACCAGGCCAAACCTGGACGGGCACAAATGTCTAAACTCTCTGCTGACTCCTAGACGGAACCCCTTGACGATTCTGCTTTTGCTTGTCCTCCGGCAACCGGCCCCCTTTCGACTCACCTAGATCCTTTACTAACTTCTCTAACTACTCCCCAAAGAGTAGCTTACCCCTAAAAGGGAGCTTACCTAACCTTGCCTTGGAAGCCCCATCCGCTGCCCAATTGCGCAGCCAGAGATACCTCCTCGCCGCTACTACCGATGCTACGTTACGTTTACATTATCAGAATATAGAAAGACTAGGGGACATGCAATGAAGCTACAGGGTAAACTATTTAAGACTAATAAAAGAAAATATTTTTTCACTCAACGTGTAATCAAACTCTGGAATTTGTTACCGGAGGATGTAGTAAAGGCTGTCAGTGTAGCTGGGTTTAAAAAAAGTTTGGACAAGTTCCTGGAGGAAAGGTCCATAAACCATTATTAAGAAGGGACCCAGGATATCAATGCGTGACCCAGTACAAGCATTGCGGAACCTGTGTCTTTGGGGAAACTGCTAGGTACGTATGACCTAGACTAGCCACTGTTGGAAACAGGATACTGGGCTTGATGGACCTTGGTCTGACCCAGTATGGCATATCTTATGCTCTTATGTTCTTATGCTATACTCTTAGATAGGCCCCGAATCAGATCATACTGGCTATCCGCTAGATACGCTGCCCCTGATTCAATGCGGGCTGCCTCCTCAGCCGCTTCGTCCACATGGATCCCCTTCAGCCTCTGGGACCACCGCAGACACGCCCTCGCCACCCACGCCCCACATATCGAGGCCTGTATGGACAGGGCATTCACCTCAAACACCTGTCTCAGCAAATAATCTAATCTCCTATCTTGCGCATCCTTAAGAGCGGCACTCCCTTCCACCGGGATAGTCGTCTTCTTAGTTATCGCCGAAACTGCTGCATCCATCTTAGGCGGTTTAAAAATCTCCTTATCCGGCTCAACCAGCGGATATAGCCGAGCCATCACCCTAGCCCCCTTGAGGCTAGCCTCCGGCGTATCCCATTCCTCCTGAATCATCTCCTTGAACACCATATGAATGGGGAACGCCCTCTGTGCCTTCCTAACCGCCTGTAACAACAGATCCTCTACAGCAGTGTTTTTCAACCTTTTTTGTGCAAAGGCACACTTTTTTCATGAAAAAAATCACGAGGCACACCACCATTAGAAAATGTTTAAAAAATATACCTCTGTGCCTATATTGACTATATATAAAGTAATTCTCTTGAATAGGAATCAAACACTCACACCAACCCCCCTCCCCGGCTGGTTCACACCAACCCCCCTCCCCTGCTGGTTCACTCACACCACCCCCCCTCCACTGCTGGTTAACTCACCCACCCCCCTGTCACTTACTCACCCCTCCTGCTGGGTCACTCACTCACTTACCCCCCCTCCCCTGCTGGTTCACTCACACCATCGCCGCCGCCCCCCCCCCCCCTTGCTGGTTCACTCACACACACCCCCCCCCTCTGCCCAAGCCGTTGCTTCTGCTTTGTACAGAGCAGCGGCTGCACTACACTTACATTGAAAAGTAAAGAGAAACTGTGTCAGGAGCCCGCCGGTCATCGCAGAGCCCGAGGAAGTGATGTCATGGGGGCGGGCTCCTCACAGGCTGTCTTTCCTTTTCAAATTAACTTTATTGCAGCTAAAGTTAATTTGAAAAGGAAAGACAGCCTGTGAGGAGCCCGCCCCCATGACATCACTTCCTCGGGCTCTGCATGATCGGAGGGCTCCTGACACAGTTTCTCTTTACTTTTCAATGTAAGTGTAGTGCAGCCGCGGCGCGGTACAAAGCAGAACCAGCGGCGGCACTGCGATAGGGAATCGCGATCGCGTTCGCGCCGCGGACTTCGGCACAAAAGCCGTTTTTTTGCTCTGGCTGCTCCCGATCTTGCGGCCAGAGCAAAAAAACGGCTTTTCAATGGCCGGTTTTACAACTGTGCTGGCAGCTGGCCTGGCCATGGAAAAACCGGCCAGGCCGGCTGAAAACCGGCCGGTTGGCAACCCTAATTTGTGAGCCAAGGCCACATGTTACGGATGAAATTGGAATTTTTCCCACGGCACACCAGACAATATCTCACGGCACACTAGTGTGCCGCGGCACAGTGGTTGAAAAACGCTGCTCTAGAGCACTCTCTTCTGCCGAACCAGAGACTGGTACATTTAAAGCCTTTAGCGTTTCCGCAATCAGGGCCGAGAGCTCCTCTCTCCAGAACACCCTCACTATTCTTGCCTGGTCCTCTGGCTCCGCTATCTCACCTTCCTCCAAGACCTGCTCTATATCTGACTCTTCCACCAGGTCTGACTGATCCTCCAAGTCCTGTTCATCTCCATCTAACCGCAGTTTAGCTCTCTTGCCTGCACTATTACCTGCTGCCTCCTCTAATGCAGCCCCCGGTCTCTTTGACCCTCGGGTCCAGCCACCCTGGTACCAGACCCCCCCAAGAGCCTGCTGCAGCAGCGTCAAGAACAGCGGTGAAAAAAAATCGCCCACAGCCCCCCCATCCCCTGTAAAGGAGCTTGGGAAAAAGGACCATCAGGAGCCGTAGACGGCCCCGGCATGGGCTCCTGACTTGCTTCCGGGGACATAGGAGAGTTCTTCTCCACTGCAGTCTCCCCTGTAGCCTCAGACCCCCCTTTCTGGGCACTGTCTGCCATAGAAGCCTCGAGGGTACAGCGTCTGTACACTCCTGCTTCAGAGACTGTCCCTCTGCGTACCCCACACAAGAGGCACCTAGGCCTATTAAGCATTAAATATGCTCTCAAGCACCGTGCCCAGTAAGAATCCCGGACACCAATGCACCAGCCTTTCTTTTCCTAACCGATAGGATTAACCTAGGCCCCCAGGGGAGCTCTCAGTTTGTCCCCCCGGAACCCTCGTTTCCGGGCCTGCTCTACTCAAACGCCCATCAATGAACAGTGGTCCATCATGCGGCCAGCAAGGCTGCCATCCCTTCACCGCCTACCGAGCAGTCTGCTTGGGACTGCTTCCACTCTTGTGCAGGAAGGTGCCGGTCCCGATCTCCACCTCACCGTCGGGCCAGCACTTCCGCCCTTGCCGCCGCACCTCGTGGCTTCCTGAGGCGCACACGGCAGCCGTACAGCCCCTCAACAGCCTCTTTCCCACCTCAGGGGAACAGACGCCGGAGGCCCCAGCTCAACCCACGCACTCAACTCTGCCAGCGCTTCTGGCTTCAGAGAGGGGGGAGAAGGGGGGCAGCTCAACATCACCTTTATCAATTTGTAAGGTAACTGATTGAAATCGTCAATTTAAAGGGACAGAGACCCCTTTTCTTTTCTTTTTTTAATTAATTAATAGTTAATAGTTCTCTATCTACTAAAACCTAGGTACTGCCTTAATCGTTGCTCTAGTGAGTCCCGGATCACTGGACTCACACCTCCTTCTGCTGCGTGGAGACTGAACAAAACTGGTTCAAGGGGGCGATCCCTGGACTACTTATACTAGGGTCACTAAGAGTGACATGCTCAGTCTCCAAGCTGCGAGAGGATGTACACAACTCTAATGGTTCGGGACTAGACTGGAGAGACGATAAGGAAGGAGTAATTACTACGAGAGTGGATGGTTCTACTCATGGTAATATCTCCGATAAAAATAGGAATGCTGAGACAAGGTGTTTATCTCTTTCGTTTTTGGATATTACTTGTGAGATGGACAGTGGTCTTTCGTTATTAAGTATATTCAAAAGGATATAAGCAGGTTTGAGTCTGTGCAGAGGGCGTTTGCTAAATTGGTTAGTGTTCTTCGTTATGAAGCATATGAGAACAGACTTAAAGTTCTTAATATGTATACTTTAGAGGAAAGGCAGGATAGGGAAGATATGATAGAAGTGTTTAAATACCTCCGTGGCATAAATGTTCAGGGGGAGAGCCTCTTTCAATTGAAAGCAAGTTCTGCTACGAGAGGACATGGGATGAGGCTGAAGGGGGATAGATTCAGGAGTGATATGCGGAAATATTTCTTTACGGAAAGAGTAGTGGATCCGTGGAATAGTCTCCCAGTGGAGGTGGTAGAGATGAGGACAGTATCTGAATTCAAAAAAGCATGGGACAAACACACAGGATCTCTAAAAGAAAAAAAGGGCACTATTGTAGTTGATGGAAGGGCAGTCATATTTCTACATTTCTCCTTGGAGAAGCAGGATGAGTCAACTACACCCTGGTCACATCATCCAAAGGCAACATGGACAGATGAGGTTTTTGTGATCTTTAGAACTACACGGTGAGGACACTAGAGTGGCATTTGAAAGATGACCGCATAGACCCTACAGTAGCTTTCCTCACCCTGCTAATTTTCATTTTGGACTTCCCAAATATAGTTTGATCTAGTAAACACACCTTATGTAATATTAACTGAAAGTTGGAACAAGAGATCTGAGAGAGTCCAGTAATCCTCAGAAAGCATAGTGCAAAGAGCCACAGAGGTGGTGGCCATGGTGGCTGGACCTAATGCAGATGTAACTGGTACTGCGATGGCAAGTGAAACCAGCCTGATAAAATAATCTGTAGCACATACACCGTTTTACTCATCTGTATGTCTAGAAGTGGTATAAAATTTGTGCAGTATTATATCAAAGTGATGAGTCTTGAAGGACTACAAAAGGGGACTGCTACTTCTGGAGAGAAATCTGCAATTGTAAGTATTTACTTCTGGGAATTTTTCTAAAACTTGGGGGAAAAGGAATTCTTTAGATTAAAGCTGATTAATCTGTGAACCCAATGTATTTGTTAAATCAATCAGGGCCTAGTAGCAGCAAAGAGCTTTCAGTTTAAATTTAAATAAAGCAAAGAGCTTTCTGGTCAAATTTAGATCCCTCTATCCAAGCAAGGGCTGTGGGACTCTCCCTGGAAATTGTTCACAGATTATCTTTGAAGCACAGGACAGGGTACTGTGTAGTAGCCAGCTTTTAATAAGTCTTCTTTCCCTCCCTCCCTCCCTGACACCCATCTACCCCTGGGATAACCGTAGCTTTATAGGTGCATAAACCTCTTAAAGGAAAGCAGGTGCCATATTCACTCTCAGGTGCAGCTGTTTATCCTCATCAGGCATACACTAAGGACCTGAGATGAATTAAGCTTCAGGTGAACGAAGTACATTAAATGTATTAGGTATAGTTTTATTAGTATAAGTATCCCCAACAACCCTTAGTAAGTAAAGAAATTAAAAATCTAAACACAATCTTAAAACTAAGATGCAGACAGCAATACAGCAGCGAGGGAGGGGCTTTCCAGTCTTTTGCATTGAGTGTCACATGTATGATTTTCTCCCAGTTGGTGAGAAGTCTTATATGTGCACTAGGTGCAAGGAGCTCTTTTCTCTCAGGGAACAGGTCCAATCTCTGGAGGCTAGAGTAGCAGACTTGGAGGACATAAGGAAGACAGAGAGGTACATAGACAAGACCTACATAGGTACATAGATGACACCTACAGGGATATAGTCCTGAAGTCCCAGCTCCAGTCTGGCAGCATCCCTGTTGCCATGAAAGAGAGAGGTCATGTAAAAGAAGAGCATCACCCTGGTGTGACAGGAAGTGATCTTGTAGCTAGGACCTGTCCTCCAGGTGATGTAAAACCCTCTCACACCGAGGAAGTTTCTCCAGGGCCACGTGCCCATGAGGAAAGGGTTAGGACAGCCGTTATAGTTGGTGATTCGATCATTAGGCATGTAGATAGTTGGGTGGCTGGTGGACGTGAGGATCCCCTGGTAACATGCCTGCCTGGTGCAAAGGTAGCGGACCTCAAGCACCACCTAGACAAGGTCTTAGATAGTGCCTTGGAGGAGTCTGCTGTCTTGGTACATGTCGGTACTAATGACATAAGAAAATGTGGTAGGGAGGTTCTGGAAGCTAAATTTAGGCTTTTAGGTAGGAAGTAGAAATCCAGAACTTCCAGGGTAGATTTCTCCGAAATGCTTCCCATTCCACGTGCAGGTCCCAAAAGGCAGGCAGAGCTCCGGAATCTCAATGCATGGATAAGACGATGGTGCAAGGATGAGGAGTGTGGATTTGTTAGGAACTGGGGAACATTCTGGGGAAAGGAAGGGCTCTTCCAAAGGGATGGGCGTCACCTTAATCGGGATGGTCAGGCTGCTGGCATTAACCTTTAAAAAGGAGATAGAGCAAGTTTTAAAACTAGATAATAGGGGAGAACCGACAGTAGCCCAAGAGCGCATGGTTCAGAAGGATACTACCTTGAAGGATACCACCAAAATAAAGAAATTAGAGCATATTGTCTCATCCATGCATTCAGACTCCGGGTTCTGCCTGCGTTTTGGGTCCTGCGTATGGAACAGGAAGCATTTTGGAGAATGCTACCCTGGAAGTTCTAGATTTCAACTTCCTACCTAAAAGCCTAAATTTAGCCTCCAGAACCTCCCTACCACATTTTCCTATGTCATTGGTACCAACAAGTATCAAGACAGCAGACTCCTCCCCAGCACTATCTAAGACCTTGTCTAGGTGGCATATGAGGTTCGCTACCTTCGCACTAGGCAGGCATGTTACCAGGTGATCACCACATCTACCAGCCAACCAGTTATCTACATGCCTAATGATCGAATCACCAACTATAACGGCTGTCCTAACCCTTCCCTCATGGGCACATAGCCCTGGAGAAACTTCCTTGGTGCGAGAGGGTTTTATATCACCTGGAGGACAGGTCCTAGTTACAGGATCACTTCCTGCCACACCAGGGTGATGCTCTCCAGTCACGTGACCTCTCTCCTCCATGGCAAAAGGGATGCTGCCAGACTGGAGGTGGGACTTCAGGACTATTTTCCTGTAGGTCTCGTCTATGTACCTCTCTATCTTTCTTATGTCCTCCAAGTCTGCTACTCTAGCTTCCAGAGATCAGACTCGTTCCCTGAGAGCAAACAGCTCCTTCCACCTAGTGCACACATAAGACCCCTCACCAACTGGGAGAAAATCATACATGCGACACTCAATGCAAAAGACTGGAAAGCCCCCATCTCGCTGCTGGACTGCTGTCTGCATCTTAGTTTTAAAGGTTGTGTTTAGGTATTTAAGTTGTTTAGATATTTAAGTTTTGTACTTACTAAGGGTTGCTGGAGATACTTATACTAATAAAACTATACCTAATATGTTTAATGTACTTTGTTCACCTGAATTTTATTTAAATCGGAGGTCCTTAATGTATGCCTGATGAGGATAAACAGCTGCACCTGAGAGTGAATATGACACTTCCTTTCCTTTAAGAGGTTTAAGCACCTATAAAGCTATGATTATCCCAGGGGTGGGTGGGTGTCGGGGAGGGAGGGAAAGAATACTTATTAAAAGCTGGCTACTACACAGTACCCTGTCTTGTGCTTCTAAGGTAATCTATGACCAATTTCCAGGGACAGTCACACAGGTCTTGCTTGGATAGAGGGAGTCTTGGGGTTTAAATTTAAACTGAAAGCTCTTTGCTGCTACTCGACTCTGACTGATTTAACAAATACACTGGGTTCACAGATTAATCAGCTTTAATCTAACAAATTCCATTTTCCACAAGATTTAGAAAAATTCCCAGAAATAAATACAATTGCAGATCTCTCTCCAAAAGTAGCAATCCCCTTTTGTAGTCCTTCAAGACCAAGAATCTCAGAACTCTGGTTGAACTATTTATGCCTGTGATTCTGAGGTAAGCTGTGTTCAATTTCCTGGGTGATTAACACAGTCCTTGCTTGGATAGAGGGAGTCTTTCAAAATGGCCCTTTGATCTACCACCTGGCTTTAACACCTATTTAAAAATTTCACAGGTCTCCTGCTCTCTATGTAGAAGGCCTCTTTGTAAAGGTCTCTAGAAATAATCTATTGCTCAAAGAATACTGACCCTGGTTTGCCTTTCATGCTATGTTATATTCCTTACCCCCCCCCCCCCCCCGAGTTCAGAGGCCCAATAAGTCAAGTTACTAATATGCCTTACCTGCAAGTAGCAGGAAAAAAAACCCATGCTTGTCTAGCTCATATTTCGCTCGCAAATTTTGAAAGCTGTCCAACCCTCCCCACCCTTCCATTCAGAGGTCCCCAATGCAAACTATACCTTTCTGGGCCCAACCCTTAAGGACTGGCGACGATATCCTAGGGACAAACTCTGGGTTGTCCACCAGGGGGAGCAACTGGTAGCACCTCGAATTCCAGGAGAAAACGCCAGCAGAAGGCACGTCATGCCACCTGGAGGCTCCCATGTACATCCCCTCACGAAGCACCGTGGGCAGACTCTACCTGGCGGCGTGCAAGGCATACAGGCAGTGATAAGGGGCAAGCAACCAATCGAGCTGCCTCACCGGAGCACACCCTCCATCATCTTCCAGGAGCCCACTCAGATGTTGCACCATACATCTGAGATTATAGTTACGTAATCAGGGAAGCTCCAAGCCCACCTCCAGACAAATTAAGGAGGGTAGGATTGGATTCAGTTTACATGCCAAGACAGATGCCAGGAGTTTTATATCAAAATTAGAGATATAGGCCTATATGAAGCAGGGTCTTGGTAGTTCTTCCCTTCCTTTGGTATCACTGTTATATCTGCACACCTCATGTCTCTAGGGAAACGGCCGATTCCAAGTACCATTCCATACATCTCCACCAGTGTGGGAGTGAGTCTGGCCTCCAGAATCATATAATACTCCGACCCGAAGCCATCGGGGCCTGGCGCCTTGTGGAGTTAGCTTTGTCTGATCACCTTCTGAATCTCCGCACTCGACACAGGAGCGTTGAGTATTTCCAAGGCCTCTTCTGACAGCCTCGGGAGATTCAGAGCTCCCAGAAAGTCCTGGCCTGCACTTTTATCAGTAATCTCCTCTGTGTACAGTTTGCATTAATATTCCAGTCCTTTTATGCCGATCTGGTGCGGTTGATTATGCAGAACACCTCCCTCATCTCTGAGAACTGGTACAAAGCACGCACCTCCCCAATCCCTCAACACCCGAGCCAACAGCCTCCCAGACCTGTTGCCAAATTTATAAACCAGTGCTTATAGTATTGTAACAACATAATTGCTCTCCTCTGGAGCAAATCGTTGAGGGCTGCTTGTACCTTTAAGTACTCCTGTCAGATAGCCTCCCCCAGGGATCTACTGTATCTCCTCTACAGCGAATGCAGGGTACGTTTTAACAGCAAAAGGCTACGATCCAAGTGTTTGCATCTCTGAATCGTATAAGCAATGATAGAGCCCCGCACAACCACTTTACTCACTTCCCAGAACAGGAGTGGGGTACACTGAGGGCTATCATTAAACAATGTATACTCATCCCACTGTTTCTCTAGGTATGCTCTAAAGTCCTTGTCCTCCCAAAGATATGCGGGGAACGTCCAACCCATTTTGGCCGCGCCTCAAGCCTCCCAGACCATGCCACAATCCGAGACTATCACAGATTCAATCTGTGCTTGGGTGATCTACGCAAACCCTCCCTCATTCACCAAGATATAATCAATACGAGACTACGTCAAATGTGCCCTAGATTGGTGGGTATACTTATGGGCCTCCGGGTGAAGGGCCCACTGCACATCCACCAGGCCCCCTATCCTGCATAAATAGCCTATGCCTTTTTTTGACCACCTCCTATCCTGAATCAGTCGTTCGGGCAATTGAAGTCCCCTGCTAGAATCATCTTTTTTGGGCTGGCTTTCAGGACGTATCGTAGTAAGTCCTGAAAGAACTTATGGTCGTACTCATTCAAGGCGCATACATTCCCTATCCATAGTTCCTCAGTATATAATTTAGCCTGTAAGAAGATAAATCTCCCTCGCGGGTCAGCTTCACATTTGATCACCTCTAGAGGCAGGCCCTTTTTAATAAGTATTGCCAACCCTGCCCTTCTGGTCACTGATGATGCCCCATAAGTCTTCACCAACTAATCCCATGTCAATTTGTCATGTTCTACGGGGCTCAAGTGTGTCTCTTGCAGCAAAGCAATGTGTGCTCCCTTACGCTTCAATGCCTACAATACTTTGGTGAGCTTAACAGGTGAGCCAATCCCCGCTACGTTATTAGGGGAATGATTAATATTAGGTGGAATGTTGTACTAAAGAGCCATCTCTCATCACAGAGTCCTCCAGGAGCCGCCTAGCCTTGGCCCCGGAGCCACCCTCACTCTTTTCAGTAGAGGCACATCTATCTTTGTGCTGCAGGACCCCTCCTTGATATACTCCTCTTCCCCTCTCTCCCTACTCCCTTTAGATCCCTTCTACAACCTCCCCAAGACATCAGTACATTCCGTTACATCCCACACAATCACAGGAACAAGTAACCATAAGAACATTCCCACCCCCCCCCACTCCCCTCTCCCTCCCTCCAGTAATCCACTCCGCCACAGCCAGAACCCCAGTACCGAGGTAGATCACCAGTCCACATTTCTGGGACACCCCCCCCCCCTGGGGGGCACAGGCCTAGGCATGTCAATATAGGGATCATTCAGTCACTCAAGCATCAGCTGCCCTTCATATACTCCTTTCTCGCACTATGTCCCATGATAAGTCTTATGCCATCTGCAGTACAGTTACTTGCCAACTCATGCTGCTCAGTTCTCACCATTAGCATGTCCCTTTTCATGCTGCAGCATGACTACAAACTTCTTTGCAACGGGTGCCTGCTCAAAGGTGTGTGTCTCACCCTTGTAGTAGATCCTTAAGGTGGCAGGTTAACGGCGTAAATTGTATTCCACTTTTCACTAACTCATTGCAGACAGGCAAAAACTCTCCTTTTGGCCATGAGGACTGCAGAGTAATCCTGGAACATTAAAATAGGTTTATTCACCAAACGCAGGTCACGGTGTTTCCGGTAGGCCTGTAGCAGTAAGGCCTTGTGCTGAAAGTTGAGGATACGAGCCAGCATTGTATGTGGACACTCTCTGCCACCTACTCTCAGACCCAGCCTATGTGCTCTTTCAACTTTAAATTTTACCTTGAATGTCCATCAGGCCTAGTTCACCTGGCAGCCATTCTTCAAATAACTTCGGAAGCTGCTGGTCCGTCCAGGCCTCAGGAACTTCCACAAGGCGCAAATTATTCCTACGAGATCTATTTTGCAAGTCATCCACTTTTGCAATTAGCTCCTCAATCTGCTTTTGCTGTTTCTGTGCCTCCCATTCATGTTTCACTTCATTATCCTCCAACAACGTTACTCGCTGCTCCACCCTACAAGACATCTCAGCAAAGGCCTCCCCCATATCATCTAGTTTCTTCATCAAATTTAAGCTCAAGGAGCTTAACTACTTCATGCGCCACCTCCTCAGGACTAGAATCTGTGCTCTCTTTCCCTGGAGAGTCTGGTGCGCTGCAAGCACGTGGTGTATTTGCCATCTTGGCCTTGTGGGCTGTTTTTTCTTTTTCATTTTTTGCCACCGAATGCATAATCACTCCACCAGCCTTGGTCCCCTACCACCAATACTCACTCCTTTGCACTTATACCGCTTACACCCCCAAATTGCTGGATTATTCCATAAGATTTGCAAATAAACAGCAGGGTGGCCCAAGAGCGAGATAAGGAAACTCCTCATCCACTCATGTGCTCACGTGATCCTCCAGGGCCTCCCTCTTTTTCTTCACCTTTTTCAGCTACTTCTTTCAAAAACCATAGCGGTCTCCTTTTCCTTTATTTATCATTTTAACAAAAAGGTTGATTGCCCTTAAAATATCCCTTCAATTTTGCCCACTGTTTTTCTACATCCCCCAGCTGTTCCCATCCCACTAACGACTCCCTGAGGTATTAGCCCAACTTGGCAAAGTTAGTTTTCCTAAAGTCTAAGATCCTCGCTTTTGAATGGATTTTAACAGCCCTGGTCCTAATACTGAACCACACCATCTGGTGATCACTGGCTGCAAAATGATCTCCCACTATAACATCAGAAACACTTTCCCCATTGGGTAAGCACCAAGTCCAGGCCCTTTCACATGTGGGTTCTGTTACCAATTGCCTGAATAGTATAGGTGGTGAAGTATTTCTGTCCACAAAAGAATGGGACCTAGGTATGATTGTGTCTGATGATCTTAAAGTAGCTAAACAGGTAGAAAAGGCAACGGCAAAAGCTAGAAGGATGCTTGGGTGCATAGGGAGAGGAATGGCCAGCAGAAGAGAGGTGGTGATAGTGCCTCTGTATAAGTCTTTGGTGCAACCTCATTTAGAGTATTGTGTGCATTTCTGGAGACCGCATCTTACAAAGGATATAAACAGGTTGGAGTCAGTACAAAGGGTGGCTACTAAAATGGTTAGTGGCCTTCATTATAAAGCATATGAGGGCTGATTTAAGGATCTTAATATGTGCACCTTAGAAGAAAGGCGGGATAGAAGAGATATGACTGAGCCGTTTAAATATCTCCATGACATAAATGCACTGGAGGGGAGCCTCTTTCGATTGAAAGCAAGCTCTGTTACGAGGGGACATAGGATGAGGGTGAAAGGGAACAGACTAAGGAGAAATATACAGAATTATTTTTTTTTACAGAAAGAGTGGTAGATCTGTGGAATAGTCTCCCAGTGGAAGTGGTAGAGATGAGGACAGTGTCTGAATTCAAAAAGGCATGGGACAAACACAGAAAATCTCTAAAGGAAAAAAAAGGGGACTGTTGTAGTGGCTGATATGGAAGGGCAAACTGGATAAGGCATGTGGTCTTTTTCTGCTGTTGTGTTTCTATGTTTCCAAGTAGGAGTGGTTACACCAAATTTGAGACACTATGTATATGGAACAATTAACATGGACTCTAAGAGGCAATCTTCCAAAATTTTTCAGACATGTGGGATCCTTTTCTACAACAAAATAGTTTGTTTAACTTTGGCAGTTTTTGCTGAATTATCTGTTGAGATAGATACTGTTGTCATTCTGGCATCCCTAATTTTGGTGCAGGTGGGAAAGAGCAAAATTTGGGGAGAAGTTGGAATTGTGTGTAACTATATTCTGTATGTCACTGGAGATTTTGGCATGTTTTGTTTTGTAATCTGTTAAAACTTAAATAAAATTGCAAACAAGAAAACAAACCTAGCTAGACAGCTTTTCTGAGCATGTCCTAGCTGCCCCCCTCCTTAGTCTTTTCTAGCCCTCCAGCCAGACTAATGGATCCGTAAGCTCTCCTTTATTTTAGTCTTCAGTTTCCCTTTTTCCTTACTATTTTATTTTTATTTTTTTGCTTTTTCTTCTTTAGTTCTTTGCTCCTAAGCAGATCAATCAATGCTCCCAGCCAACACACAGGGCCTAATCTACTATACACTTTCCACTTGGCTATCCCATCCTATGGGACATTCAAAATTTTCCCATTCTGATTTTGCCCTACCCTGCGGAACATATGAAGAACACGCTAGTTTATAACCCAAAATAAAATATGACTGGTTACTGTAGAATGTGTATGTCATATTGGTTATAATTTGGGCAGTTTTTTTGTTAAAATTTATTCCGATCTGGCATGAGACAGAAAATGTATCCGAGTAGAAAGGGTTAAATGTGGATACAATTTGTAAATCAGCTCCAAGTTCTTAAAACAAGACAGACCAACACTGCAAGCGAAATATTTAGGGACATGTTTTCTAAGCCGGGCTAACAGTTAGCACGGGCTATTTGTAACTAAGTCCCATTGAGGCCTAGCTGCAACTAGTCCGTGCTAATTCTTAGAGCAGCTTAGAAAACATGCCCCTAAAATTAAGAGCCACTTGAAGATGAATTTAAGCGCCCTCCTATTGAGGGACGAGCTAATAACAGATTTATCTAAATTAAGCTAGAACAACGACGAGTCTGCTGCATTCGCGGAGCGGGCTCTTGCTCTTTACACACATAAAGCACCGCCTGTAAACCTCGCGCGCATTGACCACCACCCATAAATGAAAGGCAACAAACCCTCAGCACGACCTCCCGGAGCCGCTGCGTGTCCAAGGCCCAGAAGCGGGAGACTGACTCTCTCGGCCTTCAGGCGGCCGCCGACAGGAAGCAGCGCGCCGAGATGACGTCACAGCTCTGCGCCCGGGGCACGACCTGCGTGTGTGACGTCCGCAGAGCGCCCGCTGCCGGCCACTTACCTCGGTTCCCCATCGCACTTAAAGGAGCAGCACAACTCGCGCTTCGTGCTCTTCCCCAACAGCCTCACAAAGAACCGTTCGCATTAATTGGTTATTGTTGTTAAGCGATTGTGTTCGCTCTTCAATCTGGCGGCTCATTGTTGACAGACTGCTACCCGTAGCTGCTGTTATTGTATCGATCCATCTCATTGCTGGTCTTCCTCTTTTGCGTTGATCTTCTATCTTGCCAAGCATGATGTCTTTCTCTAATGATCTCTCTCTTCGCACGATGTGTCCAAAGTATGAAAGTCGAAGTCTTGTCATCTGAGCTTCTAAAGAAAGCTTAGGTTTGATCTCCTCTAGTACCGACTGGTTTGTTCTTCGGGCAGTCCATGGTATACACAGTATTCGCCGCCAGCACCATAATTCAAAGGCATCAATTTTCTTCCTATCTTTTTCACTGTCCAGCTTTCACATCCATATGATGTTATTGAAAATACCATGGCCTGAACAAGTCAAATCTTTGTATGGAGAGAGACATCTCTGCTCTTGAGAATCTTATCTAGGTCTTTCATAGCCATTCTGCCAAGAGCAATGCGTCGTCTGATTTCTTGACTGCTTGTTGCTTCTTTATTGATAGTTGATCCAAGTAGGTTAACGTTATTCATGATTTCAATTTCTTCTCCTTCAACGATGAACCTGTTGATTATGCCAGTTGTCATTGTGGTAGAACATGTGATTTAGGAGTACAGCATTGGAATTTTAAGTAGGGGGGATTGGAAGATGTGATTTTTATATGTAACTTATTGCAGGACTGTCAGGTAAGGTTTGCCACTTTGCAGATGATACCAAAATCTGCAAAGAATAGACACCCAGGAAGGGGTAGGTAACATGAGGAGGGATCGAGCTAAACTTGAAGAATGGTCAAGAATTTTACAGATGAGTTGGAGGGGGGATTGTAATTTAATATTTATTAAAGTTTCCAATATACATGAAGGATAAGAAAAAATAATGGTACAATATATCAGAGGGAACAAAATAAACCAAGGGATTAACCCAACTCCATTAGTTTAGACCACAACCTAAGAATTACAGAGGCACAAGGAAAAGAAATAAACATAAGGAATAGTACATACCACACCTTGTTCAAGAAAATACATACAATCAAAACTGGACAAAGTCTTATACATCAGCTGTATAGGACACCAGTCTCCTCCATAGCAGAAAGGAATCCTAAGAGCTGCCCAGCTTTAAAAAAACAAACAAAAAAACTTTATCCTTGTAAGTATTTATACAATGTGAAGGAAATGTCAAAACTCCCAACCAGAGAGACCTAGGAATTCCTTCCTCCTTAGTTGGATAAAGTACTATAAATCAGGAAAAACGTGAACATGAGAACATAGGAATTGCTCATTAAAGTTCCTAAAATAAGATCAAAGTATTACAGACTTATCAGGTTCCAGAGTTAGAGGTACAAGTATGGTGGTACACTCAGCAACTGTCTCAAGGTAATCCACCAAAAACCCACTCATGTCTCCGGGAGCCTGAAGAGTGTCACTGGAACCAGTATTTATTTTATTTATTTATTTAGACAGTTTTGTATACCGCTTTATCCTTCAATCAAAGCGGTCACAACACAATTGGGGGATACATTTAACACGTGGGGATATGAGACACATACACTAATACTTACAGGGAACATGGGCAATGGAGGGTTAAGTGGCTTGCCCAAGACCACAAGGAGCATCTGTGGGACTAGAAACCCCAGTCCTTCCGGCCCAAGGTTGCTGTCCTCTAGTGGGATTTGAACCCCCGACCTTCCAGCCTGAAGTACCTTGCCCCAACCACTAGGCTACTCCTCCCTCCTAGCTCAAGGGCCAGCACCCAGACAAGTACTGAACCCTCACGAGAGGAGGCAGGTTCTCCCAAGGAAGCTCAAGAACCTCCTGGAAGTACCTGCGTACCATCTCGGAGGTAGGTAGTTTAGGAAAGTTTAACCCAGCTAGGTTGAAGACCCAAGGCTCTGCCAGTGGAAAAAAGGCACAAAACCACACTGGAGAAAATAATAAAAAGACAAACCCAAGACACAATGTCAAGGCAAGCAAGTTCGGGGACAGGAAGAGTACCGGTGCAAGACTAGAAGAAAGAGAGAGAACTCAAAAATCCAGCACTTTTTCCAGGGAAAAATAGACAGACATCTGGGTGGGCTCTGCAAAATAAAGGAGACTGAGGCAAGAAGGCACCCTTGGCCAGGAGGGGGACCACACATGCGTGGTGGCATCTCCCAAAGGGTTTCTTTGAAAGCTGAGATACATCCATTGGAGTTCCATCGGCACTGATGTCACCCATATGTGAGGACTGTCTTCCGGCTTGTTCCCAGAGAACATGGACTTTTCTTCAAAGTATTTGTCTAAACCCCTTTTAGAGCCAGGTCTGCTAACTGCATTGACCACAAGTTCTGAAAACAAATTGGAATAGCCTAGTGGTTAGATCACAGGCTTGGTAACCAAGAGACCAGGGTTCATTTCCCACCATCACTCCACGTGGCTTGAGCAAGTCACTTAACTCTCCACTGCCTCAGAAAAATCCAAGTTATCCAATGTCCCTGTTTAATGTACATTACTAATGTAACTTACAATGTAAACCACTTTGACTGAAATGATAAATCGGTATAAAAAAACAAATGAATTGCACAGCTTAATTGTATATTGTACTCTGAATAAAAAATACTCTCTCCCATTCATACATTTCACAATTCCCATTTTACTAACTGCCCCTAGGCACAATAAAAATAAAGTCTCTTCATCAATTCTTACTACTATTGAGCATTTGTATAGGACTACAAGACATACACAGCACTGCACAGACACATATAAGAGATTGTAAGCTCCAATGAGCAGAGACCATCTAGTAAAGATTACAGCTACTGTGTTGTCTGACACAAGATACATATAGGGGGAATGGTAAGGAAGAGGAGACCAGGTGAATCAAGATCCGAAAGTGGCAATGAAGAGGTGAGTTTTCAGCCTGTATTTGAAAAGGGTCAGAGAAGGCACCTGACATACAGACTCAGGTAATTTGTTCAAGGCATAAGGAGCAGCAAGGTGAAAGGAGTGAAGTCTGGAGTTATCAATAAAAGAGAAGGGTACAGATAGAAGAGATTTGCCAGAAGAGTGAATTCCCGAGGAGGGCTGTGGGGAGTGAAAGTAATACCCCACATATTTTTTCTCAGTCCAGAATGAAGATAGAGGTGTGAAATTGAAAGGGTAGTAACTTGGAATTTCAAAGGACACATGTGTAATTTTACAGTCATCCGACAAATAGCGAGGCGGTAGTGATCCTTCAAATGGTGTCTGTGAGTGACATACAGTACAAACAATGAGCTGTAATTGAATACTTGGTGGAGGAGAAAGTAAGTGTGAGAAACAAACGGTTGTGGGCTATGTATGGAAGTTCTGCGGTAGATAGGAGCACCATTGGACGATGGGTGAAGAGAGTAAAGGCTTCAGGAAGTGGTAAAATGGAACTGGAAGATCGGCCGTGGTCTGGGCATCCTGCCTCAGCCACCAGTCCAAACAATATGCAGCGCCCTGCGATAACTGCCAGTGGGCATTAAAATACTATAAGCTGTTGCAGTGTGCCTTGCACACACCTTTGAATATCCCAAAGAGTCAATAATTGCCATTGCACTACCTCTACTGACAGAAAGCTGTGTGGACAATTCCCGACTTGTGATGCACCGATCCGCACAAATAATGTCATCAGCGCGCTGCAACTTGTCTGGACTGGTGGCTGAGGCAGGACACCCAGACCGCGGCTGATCTTCCAGTTCCGTTTTACCATTATTGTCATCTTATGTAAAATTCATAAGATAACAATAATGGAACATAAACACTTCAAAATAATATAAATACATGTAGAATAAATGAATATTCAAATCATTAAAACATGAACTTAAAAAAGGTTTTTAAGAAAAAACTATTAAAGCATGAACCAAACCAGATATGGGAAGTGATGAAGAGCAATTACTTACAGGAGGCAGCTGATGTCCAAAAGTCTTTAAAAAGACTTCATGCAGTATCCTGCATCCTTTCAAAGGGCATATTAGACTGTGGAAAAGATATAATAGATGATATTCTTCTAATCTGGGATGGTACTGAGACTTCTCTGTTCAAATTTTTCGAATGGATTAATTCCTTAGACCATAATTTACGTTTTGAGGGTACTTATAGTACAGAATGTATTTTGTATTTGGATGTTTTCATTAAAAAAGTAATGGTTGTTTTATTACAGATCTGTTTTGTAAACCTACGGATAGGAATACATTATTAAGATATGATAGTTTCCACAATAGGGCCTTGAAGAACAACCTTCCAACTAGTCAATTCTTGAGACTTCGGCACCTCTGTACCACAGAAAAAGATTTTGAAAAACATGCTACCATTATGTACAATAGGAAATCCACATGTTGAGAACCTAAGGACTGTGTTAAAAAAGCCTATAATAGGGCCAAGTACACAGATCGCACTACCCTTTTGAAGACTAAAAAAACATCCAATGGAGAGGAAATGACGTCACCAGCCTGAGCGGCAGTAAAAGCACGGGGCTCCGTGAATGTGTGAACTGAAGGCGCTTCCCTTGTCACACAGAGGGGTCTGGAGAGTCAGAAAAGCAGCGGATAGCAGGGCGAACGGAGAGGCTGTCCGGGGATGAAAAAAGGTAGCGCTGAATTGAAGGCATTTGCCTACAAGAACACGGCGTCGGGAGCCGCGGGGAAAACCAAGATGGCGGCGGTGAATGCGGGCAGCGATGAGGAGGCCTCAGCTGTAGAAAAACAGCGGGGAGGAGATATGGAGACTCTCCGAGGTGAAATTAAGAACTGGTTTACTACTATCAGACAGGACATGTCTATGTTCAAGGCAGATGTGAGGGGCTGGATGGAAGATCTGCGCGGTGAGATCAGAGGTGGGCCAACGTGTGGAAGATTTGGAGAACAAAGTGGAAACGCAGGAAAGCACGATGCAAAAATTGCAGGAGCAGATTGAGAGCATGGAGGGGGAGCAGGAAGACTTATGGTCTAAATTGGAAGACCTGGAGAATCGCTCAAGGAGAGCTAATATTCGACTGAGAGGCATCGCAGAAACATCTGAAAATGTAGACTGTGTGCAAGTGGTGGAAAAAGTTTGTAATCAGCTGGTGTTGGAAGCTGGCATACCGGAGGAGGGACTATGCTGGAAGATAGATAGGGCCCATAGAGCACTGGGCTCCAAAAAGGAGGGATATAATAGAGACATCATTGCCTGCTTCCATGAATATTACACGAAAAATACGGTGGTGGAGGCTGCAAGGAAAATAAATAACTTTACTTGGGACAATCAGAGAATTGAGATATATGCTGATCTCTCGGCAATTACGATGAGGAAGAGAAGAGACTTTGCTCAGATCACTAAGAAGCTACGGGATAGGGCCATTAGGTATAAATGGCTGTTCCCGTTTGGGTTGCAGTTCTGCATAGAAGGGGTCACCTCCTATGTGAAAACCACGGAGGAAGCAGTTAAAGCGATGGAGAATGCTGGTTGGACTGAGATACCTGAGCTTCAGCTAATAAATCGCCCCAAGACAGCGAGGAAGCGGCCAGGTGAAAGTGGCTGGAGAAGAGCGCCGCAAGGGGACAGGCGGCTGCGCAGACAACAGAAGCTTACCGCGGAATCTGATGGCTGAGAAGAAGTAGTGGACTCTCTGGACGGTTATTAAGTTTATTATGTGAAGCAAGTAGATGAGTTAAAGTGTGCTGTTACAAGTTCATAAAGTTGTGGTGGCGGGGGGGGGGGTGCCTTTTGAATTTAACAGGGTAATAGGGGTTCGGGCTGGTGAGTTATGCCTCGAGAGATGGAGGTGTGGTGGGGGTGGGTCGGGGAAGGGTGAGGGGTGGGGGGGGTAAGGGTAGAGAGGTCCTAGCCAAACAGCAAAGGAATGGGGGATTTGAAGTAAGTTGGAATGATGGATAATTTCAGATTAGTAACGATGAATGTGCGAGGCTTAAACTCCCTGATTAAGAGGCAAAAAGAGTATATATAGAGATTAGTAGATTGCAGGGGGATGTGGTGTTCCTTCAGGAGACCCATTTGAAGAGAAGGGATGAGTGGCAGATGGCGAATAAAAAATGTCAGGGACAATGGTTTGCATCAAATAGTGTTGAACTCAAGAAAGGGGGGGTTGGGATATTAGTGAGAACGCAAATACCTTATCAGGTGCAAGCAATAAAACAGGATAAAGAAGGGTGCTACATTATGGTTAGGATGCAGATACAGAATCAGAAATTTACTTTGGTTAATATCTATGGGACAAATGTGGCACAAGGGGCCTTCTTTGTGGAATTGACTAAGAGAGTGATGGAGTTTGCAGAGGGACAACTAATAATGGGGGGGGGGGGATTTTAACAAGTAATCCGATATTGGATAACTCCACGGGGAAGGCACTGGGGAATGCTAAAAGTAGGGGTGCACTGAAAGCTATGGGGGAGCAGTTGGGTGTGGTGGATGCGTGGCGGGAAATGTACGGGAGAAGGAAGGATTATACATATTGGTCACCAGTGCATGAGTCTGTGTTTAGGTTGGACATGGTGTGGGTGGCTAAGACATTAGTACAGGATCTGGGGGGGGGATGTGAGATTAGTGAGAGAACGTTGTCGGACCATGCCCCGGTCTGGATAGAGCTTAGGGTGGGGAACACCGATCGAAAAGGCTCAGGATGGTGTCTGAATGAGTCTTTGCTGGAGGTACCTGAAATTGTTAATCAAGTGAGAGAGAATATTTACAGAGTATCTAGAGCGAAATGACACAGCAGAGTGTAAAATCGGAATACTTTGGGAATGCCTAAAGGTGGTGGTGCGGGGGAATCTGATCTCTATAGGTTCCTATAGGAAGAAGGTACTCGGGCAACAGAAACAGATAATTTATAATAAGATAAGGGATTGGGAGAATTTACAAAAAATGGGCAAACTGGGAAAGACGGGTCTGCAAGAACTGACGAAAGCTAGGAAGGAACTAGGGGAGCTGGAGCTTGGGGAGATTAAACATGCCCAAGATCAGCTAAAACAGTTTTTTTTTTGAATGGGGGAATAAACCAAGCAGGATTTTGGCACATAGGTTGAAACAGCGACAGAGAAATTACATAACCAAAATTAAAGATGCACAGGGGAGAGATCTGAGACAAGTGCGGCAATTACAAGAGCGTTTTGTAGAGTATTATAAACATTTATATACGCCGGAGTGGGGAGGAACTCAGAGGGAGATAAAGGATTATTTGAGTATGACGCTCCCGTGTCTGAGTGAGGGGCAAGCAGAACAGCTTTCCCGGCCCATTGAGGTAGGGGAAGTGCTGGCGGTCATTAAGACACTGCCGGTTCATAAGGCACCCGGGCTAGACAGGTTTACTAATAAATTTTATAAGAAATTCGGGGATGTAGTGGGAGAGGTTTTGACAAGGCTCTTTAACTCCTTTAAGGAGGAGGGAGCGTTGACAGAAACCATGAGGACAGCGGGTATAACATTGATCCCAAAAGAGGGGAAAGATTTAACTTTATGTGGCTCGTATCGCCCCATCTCTCTGTTGGGGACGGATTTTAAAATTTATACAAAGGTACTGGCCAATAGGATATTACCCTATTTACCACGACTGGTACATGAGAACCAATCATGCTTTGTCCTGGGGAGGCACACATCCGATAATATACAGAAAGTGTTGAACGTGATGTGGGAAGGCAAGAGAGGGAAGGAACAGATGTTACTGTTGACAATTGATGCTGAGAAAGCTTTCGATCGGGTATCATGGCCCTTTCTTTTTAAAGTCTTGGAAAAAATGGGGATAGGAGGGAATTATTTGGAATGGGTCAAAGCGATTTATAATCAACCGCGGGCGAAGCTTTGCATAAATGGCGAATATACGGTGGTTTTTGAGCTAAGGCGGGGTACAAGGCAGGGGTTCCCGCTATCCCCAATTTTGTTTGTGCTATCGATGGAACCCTTAGCCCAACGGGTGCGAGAGTGTGGGGAGGTGAAAGGGGTTCGGTGGAAAGCCTTAGAAAGTAAAGTATCACTTTTTGCGGACGACCTATTGTTTCTGCTAACTAACCCAATGGGGTCCTTAACTACATTATGACATCCTAGTGGAATTTGGGGAACACTCGGGGTTTCGCATCAATGCTACAAAGTCGGAGATTTTGAATATATCGGTGCCTGGGGACACTGAGCAACTAATAAAGGAGAAATTCCCTTTTAAATGGGCCAAGGACAGTATTACATATTTGGGCATAAAATTAACGGCGAGGGAGCAGGACCTGTTTGAGGTGAATTATGGCAGAATGGAAAAAGCAGTCAAGAAGGATCTGGATAGCTGGGGGAGTAAGGGGTTATCCTGGTATGGGAGGATGTCAGCTGTGAAAATGGTGATTTTACCTAAGTGGCTTTACCTCTTTATGGTGCTGCCAATATGGGTGCCAACAAAATGCTTTGTGAAATGGCAGCAGGGGATTATGAAATTTGTGGGGGGCCTGAAAACGAATAGGGTAGCCTGGAGAATCTTGACTAGAAGGAAGGAATATGGGGGCATGGCTATCCCGGATTTAAGGCGGTATTGGGAGGATGCCCAACTAGGTGCGAGTGTGGAATGGTGTGGGGATGAGAAAAAAAAAAGAGTGGGTGTGGATGGAATCAGAGGAACTAGGGGGAGGACCGATTGGAGATTTACTTTGGCTGCCCAGAGATGGGAATAGAGGCTTTAAAGGGGAGAACCCTTATATGAAGCTGACCTTGCAGGTTTGGAATAAGTGGAAAGGTATATGGCTGGGTAAGGAGGGGGTCTCTAGGCTGATCCCGATTAGGGGGAATGCAGCTTTCCCACCGGGGATGGGGAATTCGGCATACTTGCACTGGGAACGGAAGGGTTTAGGGTGGATAGGTCAACTGCTGGAGGGACGCTCTATGAAAAGCAGTTCCAAATGGAAATTACACTAACCTGGTAATTGTAGTTCCTGGAGGGTCCAGTTTAGTCCTCCAACATCGGGTAGTGCCCCTCCTCCTGCAGCCGGGAGACTGGACCAATCAAATCTTCTGTAGTATATATGCAGCCGGAGCTCCCAGAAGTCCCCAGTGTACTAGTAACAAAGCATACTTAACGAAGCAACACATTAGATTAATATACAAAATGACCTAATTAAAGAACAATTTGTTCCCCCCCAAGGAATATCCAACCCCCTCCCCAAACGAGGAAGTCAGAACACTGCATTGCGCCGGCACCGACGCCTCAGGAATCAAAACACCGCTCCCCACCAGAAGTTCAGGAGCTGCCTGAACCCCCGAGACAGGGAAGAGCCTCTGCAAAAAACGCGGCTGCCACAGAGGGACCGAACGGCAAGAGGAACCGTCTTAATATCAACCGTTCGGAAAGGCGCGCCGCACCACATTAGCAGATAGTCGGGAGGGAAGGAGGACTAAACTGGACCCTCCAGGAACTACAATTACCAGGTTAGTGTAATTTCCATTTCCTGTTCGGTAATCCAGTTTAGTCCTCCAACATCGGGATGTAACAGAGCAGTTAAGACCGGGCGGGACCTTGCCATCCGGCGCGCAGAACCGCCGAACCAAAACAGGAATCCCGAGCCGCTGACACATCTAAGCGATAGTGTCTACTGAAAGCATGCAGAGACGACCAAGTGGCCGCCCTACAGATATCGGCCGGCGGTACCAGGCTATACTCCGCCCAAGAGGTCGCCTGAGCCCTAGTGGAATGAGCCCTCAGACCCTCCGGAACAGACCGCTGTTGCAACAGATACGCGGACGCGATCGCCTCTTTGAGCCATCTAGCAATGGAGGCTTTAGCTGCCGCTTCCCCTTTACGCGCACCCCCGAAGAGCACGAAAAGCCGGTCAGATTTCCGAAAAGACTCGGTAACCTTTAAATAACGATGGAGCGTACGACCCACATCGAGCCGGAGAAGACCTTTGTCCGTTGACCCGACAGATTGCGAAGAAAGCACTGGAAGAAACACTGCCTGATTCATGTGAAAGGGAGACACCACCTTTGGCAGAAAGGAAGGAACCGGACGGAGAACGATCCGATCCGCGGAAAAAGACAAGAAAGGCTCTCGACAGGACAATGCATGCAGATCTGAAATGCGCCGTGCCGAACAGATGGCTACAAGAAAAAACGCCTTCAGCGTGAGATCTTTCAGAGACGCCCTGCGCAGGGGCTCAAAAGGTTCACGAACCAGGACCCTCAGAACTGAATTCAAGTCCCAAGGAGGAACGAAAACTCTGCGTGAGGGCCGCAAATGAAAAACCGCCGTAAGGAATCGGCGTACATCCGGATGAGCCCCGAGCAGACGACCCAAAACCTTGCCGCGGTAACACGAGATAGCCGCCAGCTGGACTTTTAGGGAACTAGCCGCAAGGCCCTTATCGAAACCATCCTGAAGAAAACTTAAAACGACGGGCACGGAAACCGTCGCCGCCCGGACTCCCCGCCGGGAGCACCAGTCTTCAAAAATCCTCCAAATCCGAACGTAAGTAAGAGAAGTGGACGTTTTCCTTGCCCGCAGAAGGGTAGAAATCACCGCGGGGGAGTAGCCCTTCCTTTTCAGCCGAGCCCTCTCAATGGCCAAACCGTAAGCGAGAATCGATCCACTTGGGGCATCCGCAAGGGACCCTGAAGAAGAAGATCCGGTAGAGCGGGCAGGAGCCAAGGAACGCCGTCGCGCAACCGGACCAGATCGGCATACCAGGGCCTCCGGGGCCAATCCGGGGCCACCAGTAACACGCGACCCCGGTGGCTCTCGATACGTTGTACGACCCGGCCGATCAGAGCCCATGGAGGAAAGACAAAGAAGACCGGACGTGGGCCACGGCTGAATGAGAGCGTCGAGCCCCTCGGACATGCGCTCCCTTCGCCTGCTGAAGAAGCGCCCTGTCTTGGCTGATTGAAAGGTCGCCATGAGATCCATGATGGGTGGGACCCCACCGCCGGACGATTTGTGCGTAAACCTGTGGGTTTAGCTCCCATTCTCCGGGGTCCACCCGCACTCTGCTGAGAAAATCGGCCTGGACATTGTCTACGCCCGCAATGTGAGCCGCCGAGATCGCTGGAAGGCGAGTTTGCACCCAGTTGAACAAGGCCGCCGCTTCTGCCTCCAGGGCCACGCTGCCGGTACCCCCTTGGCGATTGATGTAAGCTACAGTGGACGCATTGTCCGACAGGACTCTCACCGGCCGTCCGAGAACCAGGGTCTCCAGGTCCACCAGGGCTAGCCGGACTGCCCGCAATTCGAGACGGTTGATTGACCAAGAGGCCTCCAGGGGAGACCATTCCCCCTGAGCAAAGCGGAACTCGCAGTGAGCCCCCCAGCCGGTTAAGCTCGCATCCGTTGTGAACGGAACCCACAGAGGAGGCTCCAAGGGAATCCCTCGTGACAGGTTCTCGGCGGAGAGCCACCACCGGAGGGATCGGCGAACCGTCTTTGGGCAAGGCAATCTCTTGTTCAACGAGTCGAACTGGTTGGACCAACGTCGCAGAAGAGCACTCTGCAGCGGACGCATGTGGAAGCGCGCCCAAGGCACCACCTCCAAGGTCGCCGCCATCGTGCCGAGGAGCCGCAGGTACCACCACGCCGACGGAGCTGGCATCCCCCGGAAGAGACGGACCAGAGCCCGCAAACGCCAGCACGCGTCGCTCCGGAAGGCACACCAAGCCCCTTGCTGTGTCGAAGCGGACTCCCAGATACTCGAGATCCTGTGTCGGAGACAGACAACTCTTGCATTCGTTCACCACCCATCCGAGGGACCGAAGGAGATCCACCACCCTGCTCGTGACTTGCACACACTCCCGACTGGACTTCGCTCGAATCAACCAGTCGTCGAGATATGGATGGACCAAGATGCCCTCCTTGCTCAACGCCGCCGCGACTACAACCATTACCTTTGTGAAGGTGCGGGGAGCCGTGGCGAGTCCGAACGGCATGGCCCGGAATTGAAAATGGCCCCACGGGAGCGCAAAGCGGAGAAACCGTTGATGGGAGGGCCGGATGGGAATGTGTAAATAGGCCTCTGTAAGATCGAGGGATGTCAAAAATTCCCCTTGACGCACCTCTACGATGACTGACCGCAGGGTCTCCATGCGAAAGTGCGGTACTCTGAGAGCGCGAGTCACGCCTTTGAGATCCAAGATCGGACGAAGGGAACCGCCCTTTTTGGGAACCACAAAATAGATGGAGTAGCGACCTGCGCATCTTTCCAAAGGCGGGACCGGAACCACGGCCCCCAGAGAGAGAAGCCGATCCAGGGTCACGCGGATGTCCCGCGCCTTTTGAGCTCCCTTGCTGGGAGACAGAACAAACGAATCCGGAAGTGGGTGCGCAAACTCTAGGGCATAACCTTCTTCTATAATCTGCAGCACCCACCGATCTGACGTAATTTGGGCCCAAGAAGGAAGAAAGTCGCGCAAACGACCCCCGATGACCGGGTCTTCCTCTAGAGCCCGCCTCGTTTCATTGTGGTTTGCGATTTAAAGGAAGAGGCCGAGGAAGAGGCGGCTCCGGAGAAGCCCCTTCCCGCTCCTCTGAAACCACGAAACCCTTGATGACGGGTTCCAAAAACGGCCGCGCTGCGAAGTCCACAGCCGGGAAGAACGAAATCTGCGCGCATCCCGAAACTGGCCGCGTGCTGAGGTGGACGACCTATTAAGCTTAGGCTTATCCTCTGGAAGCCGACCACCCTTCGACTCACCGAGATCCTTCACCAACTTATCCAGAGCCTCACCAAATAACAACCTGCCCTTAAAGGGTAGTTTACTGAGGCGAGACTTGGAAGAACCGTCGGCCGCCCAATTGCGCAACCAGATGGACCGCCGTGCCGCTACCATGGAGGCCATGCTATTAGCTAGGGAGCGTATTAAATCATAACACAGATCCGCCAAGTAGGCCAATCCCGACTCCACGCGGGTAACGTCCAACAGCCCCTGTTGGTCCATACCGGACCCCGAGCGCAGGTGCTGCGACCATCGCAAACAAGCTCGAGCTACCCACGCCCCACATATAGAAGCTTGTAACGATAAGGCGTTGGTCTCGAAGGCTTGCTTCAACAAATTATCAACCTTTTTGTCCTGAACATCCCTCAGGGCCGCGGCCCCTTCAACCGGGATGGTGGTTTTCTTAGTCACTGCCGAAACGGCAGCATCCACCCGTGGAGACTTAAACAAGTCCCTGTCCTTGTCGGCAAGGGGGTAAAGACGATTCATGGTCCGAATCCCTTTCAAAGCGGATTCCGGTTGCTCCCATTCCGCATGGATCATCTGCTCAACTACTCGGTGCACAGGAAAAACTACCTGGGCATCCCTGACCGCCTGAATGAGACGATCCTCGAGACCCTCCTCCTCCAGCGGCCGCACCGCAGAGAGGTTAAGTGCTTGGAGAGACTCCGTGACCAAAGGTACCAGCTCGTCCCTTCGAAACACCCGAATGATGCGAGCCTGATCTTCCGGTTCTGGAAGCTCTCCATCTTCTAATTCCTCCGCCTCAATATCCGGATCCCCCTCAGCCTCGGAATCCGGGAGGCAAAGGGCGTCCTGATCCTGGTCCCCCAACCTGGGCTGCTTGACAGCGGGTTGGGAAGACCGCTGAACCCCCCCTGCGGAAGCTGGGGGGAGAGAGGCGGGCCAAGCCTCCAGCAAATGACCAGACCGGCTTAAGCGGAAGGCCTGATGCATGAGAAGAACAAAATCCGGGGAAAAGTTTATAGGCGACGCCACCATAGCCGCCTGCTGGAGCTCAGGGACCGACGTATTAGACGCCGGGCCCAGACCAGAAGGAAGGATGCTCGGTGAAGGGACACTGTCCCCCGAAAGAGAAGGGTCCCCGGGCACATGCTGTTCCTTAATTTCAATAGGTAGCTCCAGTTCTGAAGAAACTGCAGCACAGCTCTTACAGATTCCAGAGTCAGTCATTGTACCTCTGCGGGAGCCACAAATTACACACTGAGGTTTGGCAGCCATGCCAAGGCCACCTGCCCTCAGGGAAAAATAAGGCAACAGGAACAGGGAAGCCCACACCAAGGGGACTAACCTTATTCAATTCAGCACAGTATTAAATTTAAAACCCTTTTTTTTTTTTTTTTTTTACAGTAAACAAAATACTCCCCAGAATCCTAGGGGTGCCCTGAGCAAAATCGCCAGCAAAAGAAACCCCAAAAACACCAGGGGAACCCGTGCGCAAGTGTTAAAAAGTGCCCTTAAAAAGCACACTTTAGAAATCCAAAATGGCCGCCGCACTTTTTCACCCGCGGTAAAAAACGGCACGAAAATACAAAGGTACCCAAATAATATGGAAAAGAAAGAAAACGACCCTCTAATAAAGGGCAAGCGAAAAAAAGGCAGGAAAAAGTGCAATTTGGAAGCCAGGGGAGCCGACAGAGCCTCTGCCCAAGCAAAGAACAGAGAGCTGAAAGCTTAAAACAAGGAAAATTCCTACCAGCTCTGGGAACAGCAAGGAACTCAGCCCACTTCTCCAAGTGACAGGCAATGTTGCAGCCGGTATGGCTCTTCCCCGAACAGCCTTGGGGAGAGCTCAACCCAGGCTTCAGAGATTCCCAGGCAGGAAGGCAGGAGCCCAAGGTAGGTCTGGCTTTCCCCAGAAAGTCCCCTGTGTCTTTTTTTTTTTTTTTTTTTTAAAGATACAGCTACCTAGCAAAGGAAATAGAATATAAAGGACCAGAAATAAACCCCAAAAGAACTAACTAGTGTTGCTCCTTCAAGTGTCACTTAGCGTGCCCAGCAGGGGCACAGAAGTCCTCCAGCTGCAGGGAGACTGGACACACTGGGGACTTCTGGGAGCTCCGGCTGCATATATACTACAGAAGATTTGATTGGTCCAGTCTCCCGGCTGCAGGAGGAGGGGCACTACCCGATGTTGGAGGACTAAACTGGATTACCGAACAGGAACTGGAGGATAAAGATGCCTTTCGATTCCACCAGATAAGACACTATATTTAACATAAGATAGTGCCGGGCCTACGGGGAGATCCTACCGAGGTGGAGCTGCTGTTCCTGATGGGACAGAAGAGGGGGATTGTAGCTAAATTTTATGCCATGATGCAAGGGGAAGGGTCAAGAGAGACCTTCCAAATTAAATGGGAAGAAGATTTGGGTGTTGAGTGGGGGGAGAACACTTGGAAACAAATTTATCAATCACGATATAAAGGTTTATTGGCAACTTCCCTAATTGAAAATAATTATAAGGTTATGTATAGATGGCATTCAACGCCAGTGCGCTTGAAGAATATGTATTGTAATATAAGTGATACTTGTTGGAGGGCATGTGGGGAACGGGGTTCTTATTTGCATATATGGTGGAATTGTAAAACAATACAGGGAATGTGGGTGGAAGTGTTCAGTCTTCTTGGCAAGATTTTGGAGAAAGAGTTGCAGCCATCCCCAGCCATGGCGATGTTAGGGGTACGGCCACAGAATTTAAAAAGTTGGGAGGGGGACTTTGTGAATCTGGGGTGTGTACCGTTTCGGGTGTTGATTGCCAAGAGATGGAAACAAGTGGGGGTGCCACAGCTGGAGGAGTATTGTAACTCTTTAGCCCACATTTTTTTGATGAGTAAACTCACAGCACATAAGAAGGAGAAACCACAAAAGTTCTTGAAAGTGTGGGGGAAAGTATATAATCTGGATGGCCAATACTTAATATAGATATATATATAACATGCTGCTGTTTGGAGGGGGAGGTGGGGAGGGGTATGAGGATATATAAAGTTGTACCAGTTGGAATGTCTGAGATTCGTTTGCCTCGTGGAAGGCTTGGGTGGATATGTTGTAATGTGATTCAGTGATGTGGTTGTAAACATGGTAGTAATAAAAATAAAGTTAAAAAAAAAATCCAATGATAACAGGCTAGTTTGCGCTTTAACCTTTTCGGATCTCTCTAGCGAAATTGTAAAAATTCTTAAACAAGAATGGTATCTGCTAGCCTCACTGCCTGCATTCAAGTCAAAACAATTCACTGTTGCTTTTAAAAGAAATAAAAATTTAGCTCACTTCCTTGTACCTTCAGCATTATCAAAACGTTTTGTTACCCCTAAAGTTAAAGGGCACTATCGTTGTAGTAATTGCACTATTTGCCCTAATACAATTGTTACTAAATCTTCGTTTACTCATAATGGAAGAAGTTTTTATTTGCATCATTACTCAAACTGCAATACACCAAATGTGATTTATATTATTCAGTGTCCCTGCGGATTACTATATGTTGGTAAGACAAAGCGTCCCGTAAAAAAACATATAATTGAGCATAAAAGTTGTCTCTCACGTCTTGTTTAAGCAAAAACCCTTGTGGCCCATTTGAGTGAAAAAATGCATTTGGTCTCTGATTTACGATTTTTTGTTATAAAAGCAGTTACGCCACACACTGGCAAGGAAGTGATATGGACAAAGTACTTCTGAGATTAGAACGTTTTATTTTTGAATTACAGACTCTGGCTCCAGCCGGACTTAACTCAGAAGTTGACCTTTCTGTCTTTTTATAGCAGGTTTCTAATTTATGTTTACATTATTTTTTGAGACTTTCTTCTTAGTTGTTTTATTCTTCAGGCTTACTTAATTTATCGTTTCCTTTCTGTTCCCGCTGATTATACCTTTTATTGTACACTTCCCCTCGGTTTTACTGTCTTAGCCTTGTCTATATAGGTTCCTTAAATAGATCGAGATTAATGATTTGTGTTTTTAATGGGGGTTTTTTGGCGTTCCCAGCGTCTTTTCATAGTGTTATTGAATGCTATCAGAATTTGCACTCTGTGGACATAATTTTTGTCTGATTTTTGTCTATAGTTTTTTTTACCATTGTGCTCGTAATACACTCTTTAGTTTGTTGTGTTTTCTTTCATTTGCGCTTTCAATTCAATGATTGTGCACCCTATTCTAACGCATGGGACTTACTTTGTTCTGTTTTCCCCTTTTCAATGACAACAGTAGTTTATTGTGTCAGCTGTTCCCTTCCACGATATCAGTTGCTTTCACGGAGCAAGCATTTCCTTTTCCCTTTAAAGGTACCCGGATGTTTGGTGGGTTTAATACAGAAGAATATGATTGTCTCCTCTCGCTCTGTTTTCAGACATTGAGAAATCACATTGATTTTACATTACAGGTACTTTGGTTATGACATACTCTGTGTCCCACCATATTCAGCAATTGATTATGCTCTCTTCACATGATTACATTCTTGCAATTTGAACACGTTTTATTGATTTGCACAACTACATACTGGTTATTCCGACCGGTCAAAAAATAAGTACATTTTTTTAAATGATTCCCCTATCTTGGATAATACAGTAGTTTATTGTGTCAGCTGTTCCCTTCCACGGTACCAGTTGCTTTCACAGAGCATGCATGAGTTCCTTTTCCCTTTAAAGGTACTCGGATGTTTGGCGGGTTCAGCACAGAAGAATATGATTGTCTCCTCTCGCTGTTTTCAGACGCTGAGAAATCACATTGATTTTACATTACAGGTACTTTGGTTATGACATACTCTGTGTCCCACCATATTCAGCAATTGACTATACTCTCTTTACATGATTACATTCTTGCAATTTGAACACGTTTTATTGATTTGCATAACTTGGTTACTCCGAAAGGTTAAAAAAATAAGCACATTTTCTAAATGAATCCCCTTCCTGGATACATTGCATCTACCTCGTAGTTCAGGTTTTTATTTTTGTATATTCACCTTTTATAATGTTATTTTTATATATTCACATTTTGTAATAACAGGGAGCACTTGTATTCTTCATGACAAAAAATACAACTGTGACTATTTCCTTGCTATCAGCTGCTTTTACATCAGTCGTATCAACTCAGATTTCTATAATCTTTGTTCTCACTCATATTCATCAGTTTTTTATTTTTTTTTCTCTAGCTTCCTTACACGTTTCCCCCCCCCCTTTTTATAAAGAGATTAGTACACTTCTAAAATGGTTTCCTTTTTAATGACAGAAAGCATAATTAATAAGTTGACTAGTCTGTACACTAATCTGTATCTGTTTCCTTTGTTTCTCGTACTTTATGACTGCCTCCTTGTCCCTCTAGCTCTAGGATTTAGCATCATATCAGTTCAGTGTGCAGGATACTGCTTGAAGTCTTTTTAAAGACTTTCGGTCACATGCTGCCTCCTGTAAGTAATTGCTCTTCATTACTTCCCATATATGGTTTGGTTCACGCTTTAATAGTTGTTTCTTAAACTTTTTAAAGTTCATCTTTTAATGATTTGAATATTAATTTATTCTACATGTATTTATATTATTTTGAAGTGTTTATGTTCCATTATTGTTATCTTATGAATTTTACATGTTTCTGATCTACTTCAACATAATTCTAGCATAGATTTAAATGACTATCCTTGTGGCTATGTTTTTTACATGTTCTTAGGAATGTTTTATTTATGTATTTTATTTATCTATACCCACTCAAGATCTCTAGTCTTATGTAATTGCTTTTATTTAATTATTTATATGCTATTCCCCAGTTAATCCTTGTTTTATTCCCCTGTTACCTGTAACTTGGACAAGTTCTCTAAATCTGAGTGTATTTTGTTTAATGTAAACCGCACTGATGTCAAATAGCGCAGTATATAAGAGCTGTTAAATAAATAAATCAAAAACTTTTTATGTTACTTATATTTTACTGTCTATATTATGTGTTTTATTTTAAGATGTGTGCCCCCTAAAGAAGGTAATCCTGCCAAAGTTTGTTGGGGCTGTTTTCCCAATAAATTGGTGACCTTCTATACCCTCGCTCCTTGAGCTTCTGTTTGGACTTCTGCTGCGAGGGCCTTTGCTCTCCTTGTGTTGTGTGTTCACTGCTGTAGCCATCAAGTCCAAGCTGGGTTGGCTCTAAGAAAGCACAGTTACTTACCTGTAACAGGTGATCTCTGGGAACAGCAGGAATTAGTCCTCACATATGGGTACGTCGGTACCGACGGAGCCCGTGCGGGAAAGCTCCCCAGCTTCTTAGAATAGAAGCTTTTGGGACCTCCCACTGCACATGCGCACTGCCTTCCCGCCTTCCTGAACAGCTCTCCTCAGTTTCGAGTTTATAGCTGAGTCAACAGAGAGAGGACAGGAAGATAGATAGATAAAAGATACAACTCCTAGGGGAGGTGGGTGGGTTGTGAGGACTAATTCCTGCTGTTCCCAGAGATCACCTGTTACAGGTAAGTAACTGTGCTATCTCCAGGAACAAGCAGGAATAAGTCCTCACATATGGGGACTCCCTAGCTTAGATGCATGGGATCCCCTGTAAAGGTTCGCCATCTTCGTATGGATCTCAGGCATCCATTCTGGGAAGGTGGGCAGGAGTTGTTTAGGAATGGAACAGGTGCTTGAGGACAGCCTGGCCAAACAAGGCATCCCGGCGGGAGTCCTTGTCCAAACAGTAATGGGCTGTGAAGGTATGAACCGAGGCCCAGGTAGCGGCTCGACAGATCTGATCTATGGAAACAGAGTGCAGATGAGCCATAGAAGTTGCCATGGCCCTCACATTGTGAGCAGTGACATGGCCTTCCAGAGAAATGTTTTTGCTCTGGTAAGCAAAAGAAATACACTGAGCAATCCAATTGGAAAGTGTACGCTTGGAGACTGGAAGTCCCAAATGGGAAGGATCAAAGGCCACAAAAAGTTGAGAAGACTTTCGATGTGGCTGAGTCCTATTAAGGTAAAAAGCGAGAGCTCTTTTACAATCCAGAGTATGAAGGTTCCTCTCTGCATTGGATGCATGAGGAGCTGGAAAAAAGACAGGTAGATATACCTCTTGATTAAGATGAAAAGGCGAGACCACTTTAGGCATAAAGTGGGGATTCGTCCTAAGGACCACCTTATCATGATGAAATCTTGTGTAAGGTGGATTAGCCACTAAAGCCTGCAGCTCACTGATGCGGCGAGCCGAAGTGACTGCAATGAGGAAGATGACCTTCCAGGAAAGAAATTTCAAGGAGGTGGAAAACATTGGCTCAAAAGGTGGCTTCATAAGTTGACCGAGCACTAGATTCAAATCCCATGCGACCGGGGGTGGTCTGATGGGAGGTTTAGTGAGAGTCAGGCCTCTCATGAATCTTGCAACAAGAGGATGAGAGGAGATAGGTTGTCCATTTATATGTTTCAAGGATGCTGCAATAGCACTTAAATGGACTCTTACCGAATTCGTCTTGAGGCCTGCATTGGATAGATGCAGGAGATAATCAAGAAGAGAATTCAAAGGAAGTGCCAGAGGGTCAAGACCCTGCTGAGCACACCAAATGGAAAAACGTTTCCATTTGAAAGCATAGGAACGCCTGGTAGAGGGTTTGCTAGAGGCAGAAAGGATATCTTTCACTGGTTGGGAAAGATGAAAGTCTTGAAGGCTTAAGCCTTCAGTAACCAAGCACTGAGGTGAAGGGATTTGGGGTTTGGGTGCCACAAAGTCCCCTCCTCCTGAGACAGGAGGTCTGGCGCAGCTCCCAGATCCAAGTAGGATCCCTGGGAGAGCTGTAGAAGTAGAGGGAACCACACTTGGCGTGGCCAGCGTGGAGCTATGAGGATCATAGTTCCATGATCCCTCTGGAGTTTGAACAGAGTCTTGGGAATCAAAGGAATGGGTGGAAAGGCATATAGGAATGCCTGATTCCAATTCAGGAGAAAGGCGTCCGTAGCCTGAGCTCCCTGACACGGAGTTCTGGAACAGAACCGGGGAAGTTTGGCATTCCACGGACTTGCAAAGAGGTCTATGTCCGGGGTCCCCCATTCCTGAAAGATTCGGTTTATTTGGTCCAAATGTAGGGACCATTCGTGTGGCAGCAGAACTCGACTGAGCCTGTCTGCCCGAGAGTTTTGAACTCCTGGGAGATACACTGCTAGCAGGTGAATCTGATGCTCTCTGGCGAAGGCCCATAGTCTTAGAGCTTCGTTGCAAAGCGACAGAGAGCCCGTCCCTCCTTGTTTGTTTATGTAAAACATGGCCACCTGATTGTCCGTCTGAACTAGGACAGTGAGGTTGGCTAGGAGGGAGTGGAAGACCTTGAGGGCAAGGTAAATTGCTCGCAGTTCCAGAAGATTGATATGAAGGGTGGTCTCCTGTAGAGACCAAGTGCCCTGAGTGGAGAGAGTTTGCAGATGGGCTCCCCACCCTGTTTGGGAGGCATCTGTTGTGAGGGTTGCTTGGGGTAGCAATGGTTGAAATGGAGCCCCCAACAACAGATTCTTGGTGGAAGTCCACCAGTGGAGGGACCAAAACAGACGATCGGAGGTTTGTATTTGGTCTGAGAGCGCTCCTGACGCCTGAGTCCACTGAGTGGCCAGGGTCCATTGAGCTGCTCTCATATGAAGACGAGCATAGGGCACCACATGCACTGTGGAGGCCATATGACCCAGTAGGCGTAGCATTTCCCTGGCTGTCAAGTGAGTGCTGGACTGAGCTTGGGAGGCCAAACTCAGGAGGCGCTGGCCTCGAACATGTGGAAGGTAGGCCCTTGCAGTGATGGTGTCCAACTGGGCCCCTATGAATTCTAGAGATTGAGTAGGGATGAGTTGGGACTTGGGAAGGTTTACTACCAGTCCCAGATACTGCAAAAGGCTCCTTGTGTGGTCCAGGGAAATCTGGGCCTGTGACTGAGTTGGAGCTCGGATGAGCCAGTCGTCCAGATATGGGAAGACAAAGATTCCCATGCCTCTTAGAAATGCGGCTACGACTGCCATGCATTTTGTGAATACTCTTGGAGCAGAGGCTAGACCGAAGGGGAGTACTCTGTATTGGAAATGTTTTCCCTGAAACAGAAAGCGAAGATACTTTCTGTGGGATGGATGGATGAGTATATGTGTATACGCATCCTGTAGGTCTAGAGAACAAAGCCAGTCCTGACCCTGGAGGTAAGGAAGGAGAATGCCGAGAGACAGCATTTTGAATTTCTCCTTGAAGAGAAATTTGTTCAATTCTCTCAGATCTAGGATTGGTCTGAATCCCCCTGTCTTCTTTGGAATGAGAAAATAAGGGGAGTAGAAACCGGACCCTTGTTGAGGAAGAGGAACCTCTTCTATGGCCCCTTGGGCAAGAAGAGAGGAAACCTCTTGACCCAACAGGGTTAGGAGAGATGGGGGAGAATTGAATGGTCTCACCATATGATGGGGAGGAAGGCTGGAGAAATGAAGTTTGTAACCCTCTCGAATGATAGAGAGGGTCCATTGTTCTGTTGTGATTTGTTCCCATCTGGGAGCAAAGTGAACCAACCTTCCGGGTATGGTGAGAGGTTCTGGTTGTGTTAGAACCAGAAGTGGCAAGTTCCCTAGGAGCAAGTCAAAACCCCTGAGGGGTTGGAGCCTGCTGAGCTACAGTAGCTGCTGCAGGCTTAGCTCGTGCTTGTTTGGATTGCTGACGCTTAGCAGTATAGCGAGGTTGAGAAGACTGCTGGCCAGTATTTGAAGCAACTCTGGCCTTCTTATAGTAAGGCCTTTTAAAAGACTTTTTCTTAGTAGGAATTGAAGTGGACTTTGAAAGTCTTTCCAAGGTGGCATTTTCAGCATCCATCTGGGTGGCTTTGATTTGCCACTCTTCCCCAAATAAGTTCTCACCTGTACAGGGCAGATTCCGTAAGCCATCTAGAACCCAAGGTTCCAGATCAGAGGCCTGGAGCCAAGCAAGACGTCGGGCTGCAATAGCAATGCCCGAAGCCCTACTGGCTCCCTCAAAGGAATCATATGCTGCCCTATTAGAGAACTTAGAAACCTCTAAGAGTTGTTTCACTAGGGAAAGGAATCCCTGCTTTTTATCCTCAGGGATAAAGGGGGCAAAATGCCGCACCTTTTTGGCAAGTTCCTCCAGGAAACATGCCCATATAGAGACTGTAGGAATTAATCCTGGCTATAAGCATACTAGCCTGGAAAATTTTCCTACCAAAAGAGTCCAAAGTCTTACATTCCCGTCCTGGAGGGGTGGAAGAGTGCCTTTTGGTACTCCTAATCTTCTTCATTGCAGACTTCACCACAATAGAGTGGTGGGGCAATTGAGTCTTTTGGAAACCAGGAGAAGGAGGGACCCTATACATGGTGTCCAACCTACGGGAATAAGGAGACAAAGTCAAAGGATTTTCCCAGAAATCCATCAGTTGTTCTTGAAGGATTTCATGGATAGGCAGGGTAACTGCCTCCTTAGGGGCCTTTGAGTATCCCAAAATATCCAGTTTTTTGGATCTGGGTTCCTTTTCAGAGGATGTGGTAATAGAAAGGGCTGTAGCCATATCTAAAACAAAGTCCTGGAAGGACAAATCCTCTGGAGGGGACATTCTCCTTTTAGGAGAAGAGGGCTCCTCAGGTAAGTTGAGTGAAAACTCAGCAGAATCATCAGAGGAGTGAAAATCCTCAGAGGAATCGGTGCTTTCCTCTAACGCACGATACGCGTACCGATCGGTATCGATATCGGGCGTATCGGGTATGGAACCGGTATGGAGCGAAAGCCCATACGGTACCGACTTGCGTTTAGAGGTGGACGGCCTCGATACCGGCATGGCGGACGATACCGGTATCGGGCCCGGAACCGCTGAAAGCGGAACCGATGGCGTTGCAGCTTTAATGAAAGCCATGACGGCCTGCTGCATGGACTGTACAGTATCGCCCATGGACGCCATAGCTGCCTGGATGTCGGTACCGGAGTGACCCGGTACCCCAGAGCAGGCTAACAGGTGATCTGTCGAGGCCGTAGCATCGATATCAACCTGAGACCCCTGAATTGGCGTTTTTGGAAGTTGGACTTCCCGCCGGGGTTGTTTGGCTGGGGCAGGGTCCTCAAGTTCTAAGCTAAGAGCCTCTCGATGCTTTGAAGGAGATTTGCTCTTTGAGGACTTGCCCACAGAAGGTTTGGTTACCTGAGATCCATCCGGAGAAGAAGACCTGGATGACTGTGATGCTGTGTTCTCTGAAGCAAACAGCACATGGAATTTGTTGGCCCGGTTCTGCAGCCCACGTTTAGACATGTGGGAGCAAGATGGGCAGTCCGGTATGGAATGGTCAGGCCCCAAACATTTCAGACACCAGTCATGGGTGTCTGTGACTGAAATAACAGCATTACATTTGGTACACTTCTTAAATCCAGGGGCTGGCTTCTCCATGAGGAGAAATTGAGTAGGCCGAGAGGCCTCTCTGAAGTGACCAAAAAGCTAAAAAATAAGAAAAAAGAATTATAATTTTTTAAAGAAAGAAAGAAAAGACCGGCGATACCGGTATCGGTATGGGGAAGGCAGGTACGCGGTCTAAAGAAACAAATAAAATAACAATTTCTTCAGCGGTGACAGGAACACGACCTGCTGGCTCCGCGGAAAAAGAGAAACTGAGGAGAGCTGTTCAGGAAGGCGGGAAGGCAGTGCGCATGTGCAGTGGGAGGTCCCAAAAGCTTCTATTCTAAGAAGCTGGGGAGCTTTCCCGCACGGGCTCCGTCGGTACCGACGTACCCATATGTGAGGACTTATTCCTGCTTGTTCCTGGAGATACTACTATACTGTGAACCACCCAGGGAGCAAGCTTCCACTTTTTTGGATCTAGGGCATGACAACTGAGGAAGTCGGTTTCTATGTTATCTACCCCTACGATGTGTTGCGCCAACGGAGCTTGCAGATACTGCTCCACTCAGGAACACAGCTAGGCCATCTGCTTGACTACTCCTGGACATTTTGTACCCCCCCCCCCCGCCCCCTTGGGCCTGAAGGACTGGGGTTTCTAGTCCCACAGGTGCTCCTTGTGGTCTTGGGCAAGCCACTTAACCCTCCATAGCCCATGTTCCCTGTAAAATAGTTATCTCCAAGATATAATGCCCTGTTCAATGTAATTTCAGTTTGTTCAATGTAAACCGCACTGATGCAGAATAGCACAATATATAAGAGAATATAAATCAAATAAACTAACCTAAGGATCTATCACTTTTTTTTTTTAAACCAAGACTGAATTAGAAACTTTAAAATAAGAAACCTGGCAGCTTGTTGAGCTTCCGAAGTATAGAAGGCTCTTCCTTGAAGCAGGCTCTACTGGTCCCCCTGATCAGGAGCCCTCCCACGCCCCCCCCCTTTAGGGAAACTAGACTGGCCCTCTTGACCAGTAGTTTCAACCAAAAGGATTAGTGGGGAACTCCAAAGGGGCACCTCATGTGTGTCCTAGAGACATCCACTGCCAAAAGAAACTCAAAGACAGGTCATCCTCAGACTGGCTGCCAGGAGGAGCTGAAAAATATAACCATCTGCTGGAGACAGAAATACTGAAAGTGATCCCTAGGCCAGGGCTGAGTCAGTCAAGCTTCTGGTACTTTGTCTCCAAAATCTGCTGGCAGGGGGGCACAACCCATTTGTCTGGACTGGTCTAGCAGGATGAATTGGAAATTACGAATTATCAAGAAAGGAATTGACAATAAGACAGAGAATATCAATGCCTCTTTCCTCATCATCCTTCCAGACCAGTCCAGATGTGAGGGTTTAAGATCTTCTACCAGCAGATGGAGACAGAACCACTGGTTTGATGACACCACCCTGGAAAGGGTCCTATGCAGTCCACATCCTGCCAGTACTTCTCTATCTCCAGCAGATGGTAGGCGAGTACACCAATAAACCAGTGATGTCTGGATCTGGTAATGTTTGTCCTTCCCATAGGGAAGGAGCGATTACCTTTAGAGAATTTGACTCTCCAGAAGAAAATAAGAACTGGCTAGAAATGGCTGAGGCTAGTTTGTGTAACCCACAGCTGCAAACCTGCTGGGGCTGGGGCCATTGCCCCCCACCCACCCGCACCACCACCACCACCACCACCACCACCACCTCCCCAGACCACTGTGGGTTGAAGTTACAGTACCATTTGTCCTCATTCCCTACTTTGGGAGGAGGCCAGAGGAGAAACTGGTGGAGAGTTAAGGAGAAATATTATAGAAATCTATAAAATAATATAGAGTGGAACAAGTAAACATGGATTGGTTGTTTACACCTTCAAAACGTACAAAGACTAGGGAACACGCAATGAAGCAACATGTACAATTAAGCTCTGGAATTCATTGGGAGAGGATGTAGTAAAGCAATTAGTGTAGCTGGGTTTGAAGAGAGGCTTGGACAAGTACCTGGAAGAAAAATTTATAAACCATTATTAAGATTGAATTTGGGAAAGACACTATCTCTATGAGTAAGCAGCATGGAAGATGTCTATCTTTTGGGATCCTGCTAAATAATTGTGACCTTGATCGGCCACTGTTGGAAACAGAACATTGGAATTGATTTCATTTCATTTATTAAATATTTCATCTGCCCTTACAAAAGCCCAAGGCAGGATACAGAAAAAGAAGCATAAAAATATACACATTAAAATAAGAGAAACAGCAGAAAAATGGCATCCTCAAGACATCCTAAAAGAACTTTACCCAGTGACTTTGGGGAAATAAACGTTGACCTTTTACTCAACAGGTGACCTTTCCTTGAGTCCTACTAAACCAGTCAAGACAAGTGGGTTGTGTTCCCCTACCAACAGATTGGTAGAGACAAAGAACCAATGAAAAGCCCAGGCTTCAATGGCATCGCTCCCACATCTCTATTCATCTCAGCCACCAGAACTCTCTTCGGTATCCATCCCAAAGCATATGGAAGAATATGGCAAGCCTCGCACAACCTCAATCATGGGCAACAAAGAGAAATCAATAGAGAACTATGTACAGGACAGCATAAACATAAGGCTGTCAGTAGAAGATGAACCTGCAAAGCCCAGCAGAAAAAAAAGCACAGCAGACTCACTGGTACTGCAGCAGCAGAACACAGCAAATTCTGCCCAACCCCCCTCCCTTTCTCATGTACATAGCATTGTAAAGTAGCATACGCTGTAAATAATCCACCATGAATCAACGCCAATTTACACACACACATTCACAAATGTCATTATGCTTCGATTGGTTGCTGTGTACACTGCCTTGATTACAGGAGAAGGCGGGATATAAATCTTCTGAAATGAAATAAAATAAATGCAATTCCAGGGGCAGGCCCTGGACTGGTCTAGCACAAAGCAAAGACAGGAAATTATCTGATAAGTAAAATGTTACCTTCTATATTGTCCTGCTAGACTAGTCCAGATAAGTGGGACGTATCAAAGCTATGACTCAATGGGTGGGAAGAAGACACAGCACCATTCAAAACCCTTAAGCCAAAGGCCGTGTCTGCCTGTGCGTGGACATCCAAGCAATAATGCTTGACAAAAGTGGATTGTAATGCCCATGTTGCCATCTGACAAATGTCTGCAGGGGCTACCGAGCTCTGCTCCGCCCACGAAGATTCTTGTGCTTGGGTAGAATGGGCGCAGAAACATTTCGGAACTGGCCGGTTCCTCAGATACACTGAGGCAATGGCCTCCTTAATCCAGCACCCCAAAGTAGAGACTTAGTTGCCGCATCACCCTTGTGCGGGCCAGCAAACAGCACAAAAAGCATGGTCAGACTTAAAAAGAATGTGTAGGAGGAAGTGATGTCATCCGCTTAGATGGCTGCATAAGCAGCGAGCTCTGAACCCACCCCGGAGGAAAGGAGAGCTGGTAGCTCCAATTGGGAGTGGAGAGTGAAGCGGATAGCGCGGAGGCAGGGCAGCATGGTGACTCGAAAAAAAAACAAACGGTGGACCTCCGAGATTATGCCTTCGGAGCGCCGAGTGTGCCGGCGGGGGAAGGCAAGATGGAGAGCGGAGAGCACACGCAGTGGGAGCAAGCTGAGCCGCACCCGAAAGAGACATACGCTGGCAGGAGGAGTGAGGGGAGAAAGCCAGGAGGTCTCGAGGGAAGAATTAAAGCGGTGATTTGAGGATCTGAAAACGGAGGTATTGTCAACAAAGAAAACCCTGGAGGAGCTTATGTGTAGCCTGAAAGAGGAAGTTGGGGAGGTCACAGGCAGGATGGGGGACCACGAGAATCGTTTGGAAACTCTGGAACTGCAGCAGGAGGAATGCGAGATGAGGTACAGAGGGGAAAACGAGTGGAGAGAACAAATAACTTTAAAGATGGACCTGGAGAATCGCTCCAGAAGGAACAATTTGAGGATTAAAGGGGTCCCAGAGGAGGAGGAGTTTCAGGACTGCACAAAAGTAGCAGAGGCGATTTGTATGGAGGCCCTGAAGCAAGGAGGTGAGGAGGAAGTCCCGGATGGGATACAAATGGACAGGGCGCATCGGGCCCTGGGTCCAGTAAGGAATAACAGACCCAGAGACATCATTTGCTTGAAGGACTACCGAGCGAAGGAAAAAATAGCTGCGAAGATGAGGAGTTCAAGTATATTTAAGTGGCAGGGCTATCAGGTAGCCATATATGCTGACTTGTCAGAGGGGACACTATAGAGACGGAGAGCCCTGGCACCAGTCACCAAATTGCTTCGCAAAGAGGAAGTGCGATATCGCTGGCTGTACCCCTTTGGCCTGGCCTTCTCAAAGGGGGAAAAGACCTGGAAAGTGCAAACACCTGAAGCAGCATGGATAGCACTGAAAGCAGCGGGCATGGAGGCACAGGCTGATGAAGCACGGGCCAAGCGGATGCAAATGGAGCAATGGGGAGAGCAGCAGGGGAAGGAAACACGGGAGCAACAACAGGAGATCAGAGTGCAGAGGGAACAAAAGATAAGGGAAAAGACTGTGAGGTGGTGGAACTGGAAAATAAGAGGGGGAAACGAGCGGGTTAAAAGTTGATGTAGGGAGGAGGGTTGGGGAATAACTGTTAAGCTCTCTGAGATGGGGAAAATGTGCTAATTTGTGTTGAGAGGGTGAAGGGGGGATGCGGTAAAGGTTAAAGTGCTTGGAGGGATAGTAGGACTGAGAGGATGAGGGTAGGGGGGTGGAGCGCGGGGTCATGAGGAAGAAGGTGGGAGGGGGTGGAAAGCGTGTCAGGGCAAGGGGGAGTTTGAGGGCAGGTGGCACACGACTCCAGCTTGGCCTCGGGGTCAGATGAGGCAAGGGATCAGGGGTGGGAGGGGGAAGGGAAGGGGGGTGGGGAGGGAAGCGGAGAGGTGCAGGGATAGGGAGGAGTTGATAGTGGCTATGGTAAATGTTAAAGGGTTGCAAACATGGCGCAAGAGGTGCTTGGTGGAAAGAGAGGGTACGCGGTTAAAAGTAAATATAGTGTGCATACAAGAGACCCACTTGAGTAGGGCAGGAGGGGCTGATATGCTCAAAGAAGTATCCCAGAGTGGTATTGGCGGGACAAAGAGCCCATCCAAGGAAAGGGGGGTGGGGGTGATGATAGGATGTGAATATAAGGAGGCGGTGGTGGAAGAACGGAGGGATAAAAAAGGGAGATGGGTGGCGGTGCGGATGAAGATAAAGGACGAAGAGGTATGGATTGTAAGTATATATGGCCCCAACACGCAGAGAGAGGAGTTTTATAAAAGGTTGATGGTAGAGCTGGAGGGGTGGGGGAGTACTCCTATTATATTGGGGGGGGGGGTTATTTCAACATCACGGTAAATCCGAGGCTGGACAATCAAGGAGGGGGAGGAGGACAAAAGGAAAGGAAGAGTCTGCTGAGGTTAAAGGAACGTCTGGTGTTTGTAGATTTGTGGAGAAGTAGGCACCAAGGTGAAAAGAGATACGCTTTCTCCTCCCAAGTTCACGGGGCCTATAGCAGACTGGATATGCTGTGGGGGAGTGGGAATTGGGTGGCTAGAGCGAAATGGGTGGAGATAGGCAGCATTACATGGACAGACCACGCTCCGGTGTATGTGGTATTCGATGTGGGGGAAAAAGATCACGGGATTAGATTTTGGCGCCTAAATGAGGGACTCCTGGATAAGAAGGAAAATGTGGAGCGGGTCCGGGAGGTGATAAGAGAATATTTAGAACTAAATATGACAGGGGATGTGCCAATGGGAAGTGTATGGGATGGAATGAAGGCAGTGGTACGAGGGCACCTGATTAGTATAGCAGCGCACGAGAAGATGAGAAAGAAAGAGGTAGAGGAGGGCTAAATATGGAGGATTGAGAGGTTGGAGAGGGTGCATCAAGAGCGAAAAGAGCCACGAGTGTTAATTGAACTGCAAAAATTACGAGGGGAACTAAATCAATTAAGGGCTGCAGAGATTGCATATAATTTAGCAAGACTGACGCAAGGGTGGTATGAGGGAGGGAATAAAGTGGGAAGGCAATTAGCTAGCAGATTGAAAGCAAAACAACAAAAGGCTAATATATAGGGGCAATGCGTAACCAACAAGGGGTTCTGGTGTATAAATCAGCAGAAATTAGGAAGATTTTTGTGGACTATTATGAAAAATTGTATAGGAGAAGTTCAGAGTGCGGGGAGAAAGGGAGAGGATTTCTTGGAGGCTTGTAAGCTAGGGAAGTTATCAGACGGGGAGGCAGAAGAGTTGGGATGACGGGTAAATCAAGAGGAGGTGAGGATGGCCATTAAATCCCTCAAGGAGGGCAAAGTGCCAGGTTTAGATGGCTATACTGCAAAGTTTTATAAAGTAATGCAGGAGTCTATTGTGGGACTGTTGTCCCAGGTGTTTAATGGGGTGTTTCAGGGGGAGGACTTGCCGAGATCCATGGGTGAAGCGGGTATAACAATTATACCCAAGGAAGGGAAGGATCGAACCACTTGCGGGGCATATCGTCCAATCTCGCTCAAACTTAGATGCCAAAGTATTGGCAAAAAGTATGGCAGCCCGCCTGCAAAAAGTAATGCAGAAGTTGGTGCATAAAGACCAGACGGGGTTCATAAAAGGGAGACAAGGAGGGGATAATATTCGGAAGCTGCTGAATGTTATGTGGAGCCTGCAAGAAACGGGGAGGCAGGCAGTCTTCCTCACAGTGGATGCCGAAAAGGCATTTGACCGTGTTGAATGGCAATTCATGATGCAGGTGTTGGCTAAAATGGGATTAGGAGAAAACTTTCTGAGTTGGGTGAGGGCACTGTATGCGAGGCCCAATGCCTGGATATGGGTGAATGGAGGTTACTCTGACAGTTTTCAGATGGGTAGGGGCACGAGGCAGGGCTGCCCACTGTTGCCCTTACTGTTTGCTCTTGTAATAGAGCCTTTAGCTGAATACATAAGGGGGCAGAGGGATATTCAGGGGGTTGAGGTGGGAGAACAATTGAGTAAGGTAGCCCTATTTGCAGATGATGTGATCTTTACTCTAAGCCAGCCGTTTACTAGTTTACCTAATTTAATGAAAGCCATAGAGCGGTATAGTGAAGTGGCGGGATATAAGCTTAACCGGACAAAGACGGAGATATTGGGGCTTAATTTAACTAAAGATTTGGAAGATCGACTGCAGGATTTGCCTTTAAGTGGGTTACCAGCAGCTTCCGATACTTGGGAATACAAATAGGGAGCCCCCTGGGCAAGCTAACGGAGCAGAATTATGGGCCATTGCTGAGGGCGATAAGGCAACGTTTAGCTAGATGGCAGGGACGTCACTTATCGTGGATGGAAAGGATAGCTACAATAAAAATGAATATCCTGCCAATGATACTGTTTGTCTTTATGGCACTGCCGTGTAGTCACCAAGGCATGGCTTAAGCAGCTCCAGACCATGATAATGCGGTTTATTTGGGAGGGCAGGATTCCAAGAGTAGGAAGAGCTACAATGTTTAAAGCGAGGTAGGAGGGGGGGTTGGGAGTTCCGAACTTGGTGAATTACTACGAGGCAGCGCAGTTGAGGGCTTTGTTTGTGTGGCAGGAGAGAGGTGAGACGCCGCAATGGGTACATATGGAAAAAGAGCGAGGGGAAAATTTGGAGGCTAGGGTGTGGGATAGTGCGGGGGAGGGGGTGGGGAGGAACCCACATAAGGAGTTAACTTTGCAGATTTGGGGAAGGAGGAGATCCTATTTGACGCAGGGGAAGTCCATATCAAGGGAGATACATTTGCTGAATATGGGTGACTTTACACCGAGGAGGTGGGGTGGGGTTTTCAAAGAATGGGCACACAAGGGATTGGTAAGGGTGGGCCACCTGATAGATACAAAGGGGAAGGTGAGACAGTACAGGGATCTCCAAAGTAGCTATGGGGTACAAGATAAGGAGTTCTATGCCTACATGCAGCTATGGTACTTCTTACAGCAAGAGGGAGTAAAGAGGGATTTAAAGAGTAAAGCCCACAGAGTTTGAGAAGTTAATGGAAAAATGGGACTCGGAAAAAGGTTTCAAGGTTGTATAAGATACTCAATGCAAAGCCGGGGAGGCGAGTAAGTTGGCAAGAACAATGGGAGAAGGACATAGGTGGCCAATAGGACGAGGAGAGATGGCGGGGAATATATGAGGGGGAGCGTAGATTGGCATGGGCAACAGCCGTGGTGGAAAATTGCTTGAAAATTTGACTTAGGATGGTGTGGACACCTGTAAGGTTGCAGGCCATATTTAAGGATAGGAACGCAAATTGCTGGAGGGGTTGCGGTGAGAGAGGGGACCTGGTGCACATGATCTGGGGATGCCAAAAAACTCCAGGGGCTGTGGGAGGGGGTAGAAAGATTCTTCCATGAGGTAACTCGGGTACAAGTAACCTTAGCGCAAATTGCTCTAGCGGAGGGGGAGAAGGGGGGCAACCAAATGTTGACTGCCTTCCTAGGCCACTGTGTGGTGGCGAGTAGACTGGCCATACTGCAAAGATGGAAAGATACGGAGGCACCAGCTATGAAGGAGATAATTTGGAGGCTGCATTTTCTTTGGCATATGAGTGCAATAGGAGCATACAGCTGCAATAAAAGAGCAAAACACAGGGCAGTATGGCAAGACTATGAGGAGTGGAGGGAGAGGGGTTGGTATGATTGGATGATGGACTAGGTATATTGGGAGAAAGGGGTGGCAGGGGGGAGGGGGTCATCGGGGGATAATGGAAGGGGGACAGGAATGTGGGGATGTAATGGCAGGGTTATAAGGGATAAATGGGCTCAACTAGGTAATGAATACAAGATAATGACTTAGGGAGTATGGTATTGTTACAGTTTGATGTGTCATAACACCACAGGGAGGGGCTCGGGGGAAATGGGGGAGTTAAATAGAGTTTATGATGTGTATTCGTGAATACCTGCTATTTTAGAACTGTAGATCCTGTTATCAGTGTTAAGAGTGATGTTAGAATGAGGTGTTTTTCTGGTGGGGTACGGAGGGAGAGGGTGGAATGCTAGTTATTTGTGTTTCTCGTATTGTCTCGAGCTGTGCAAGAGTTTACCTAAGTACTCCTATGTTTAGCTGGAAGAAGGATGTAGATGGTGGGTTGGTGGGACAGAATGTTTAACCTGGCTGGGTTTGAATGTTGTGCTGTGGATGTAAGCTATGTGGAGTGCCAATAAAAATTTCAATTAAAAAAAAAAAAATGAATGTGTAATCTCCAAGTACCGGAGAAGCACCACAAGACAAAGATCCTTATCCATCCCCCAACACTGTTCTTTAGAGGACGACGACAGGCAGACCACCTGGTTCACATGAAAGGGAGAAATCATCTTAGGCAAATGGAAAACGCCCTCCTTGAAAAAAAAGACAGATAAGGATCTCAACAAAATAGAGCCTGCAGCTCAGAAATCCATCTTACGAAACAAATCACAACCAAGAAGACCGTTTGAGGGCCAAATCCTTCAAGTAGCACGCTTCAACGGCTAAAAGAAAACAGACATCAGGGCCCTGATCAACAGACACAGATGCCGAACCCCTTGGAGAAAGTGCAAGACATCTGGGTGCAAGGCTAGAGATTTACCAGCCACTGAACCTTAGAAACAAGCCAAAGCTGCCACCTGAAATTTCAGGAAGCTAAAGGAAAGGCCCTTATCCAGGCTATCCTATAGAAAAGCCAACAGATGGCACCTTTGCTGTCTCAGGAGTCAACTGCGGAGTGCCACACCATTGCTCAAAGAGGCAGCAGACTCACATATGCTAGACAACCTCTGGGCTCCGAGCAGAGTGGAGACCACCACTGGAGATTAGCACTTATGTGCAAGCCATCTCCTTTTAAGAATCAAGATATAACCAAGAAAGGAACCAGTCTTCCAGGATGATCACTTTCTGCCACAATAGGTCCCAAGACAGAGGCAACTGAAGAGCAGCGCCTGCAGAAGCCACATCAGGTCTTCGAACTATGCTCTCCTGGGCCAATCAGGAGCTAACAGAACAATCCTGCCCAGGTGGCATTCTATATGCTGAATCACACACCTCCATCCCCCAGGGGCCATGAAGGAAACACATACAGCAGGTGCTGACTTGGCCAAGGGCTAGGTTAGTGTGTCAACACCCTCAGGTCCTGTCTCCATGCAGCAAATTTTGGCATTGGAGCAGGTCATCAGATCCATTTAAGGGTGACCCCAGCAGCGCAGAATCAACTGAAACACCTCATGTCTCAACTCCCACTCTCCAGGATCCAGAGAGTTTTGGCAGAGGAAGTCTGCTTCCATCTTGTCCACCCTGGCAATGTGATGAAGAGACAAGGTTAGGAGGTTCTTCTCCACCCAGGCAAACAGGAGAGCCATCTCCAGAGTTACCCTGGCATTCTTCATGTTGCCTTGCTGATTGACATAAGCCACCACTATGGCATTGTCCAAAAACACTCAAACCACCCAGCCCATGACCAGGGCCGGAAACGCAGAAGAGCCAGCCTTATGGCCCTAGTCTCCAAGCTGTTGGACCATACCGCTTCCCTCTGGTTCCAACAGCCCTGGGCCGTATGGTCTTGGCAATGGGCTTCACAACCCAAAAGACTGGCATCTGTTGTCAGAAGGATCCAGGAGTGATCATCCAGCAGCACGCCCTTCCTCAGATGACAGGGCTGCTGCCACCACCACAGGCTAGTCCTCACCATCAATGAGAGCGACAGCCTGCATTCAAACTCCTGAGAGCCCAGGGACCACCAAGTCAGTAAGGACCGCTGGAGCATGAGCCTACTGCACTCTCTCTATGGTCACCGCCATCAATCTGAGGAACTGAAAATAATCCCAGACTCTGGGAGCCCGCTGCACACAGAAAGCGCCAAGCAATTCTCTTGACTTTCTCCTCTGGCAGGAAAACTGCCCACCTGAGTGTTAAAATGTGCTCCTAGGAACTCCAGAGAATGGGAAGGCAACAGCTGGCTCTTTCCCTGACTGATCACACAGCCAAGGCTTTCCAAAAAGGACACCACCCAAGATACTTCTGAAAGGGAACAGACCTGGATGAGCCAGTCATCCAGATATAGATGAACACGGGTCCAATGGAGCAACAGCGCTGCAGCCACCACCACCACCATGACCTTGGAAAACATCCTTGGGGCGCTGGCAGCAAATTGATAGCAAGAGCCAAGCACAGAAAAATGCCGATACTTTTGTTGATCTGCATTGAATGGGATATGAAAATACATCTCGGCCAGATCCAGAGAAGCCAAGAACTCCCCTCGGCACATTGCCGAACTGAATGGTGTCTAGGACCCAGCAATCCTTGGTAACCATTTATAATTTTAATTGTACAATGCTTCAATGTTTGAGAGCTGGTATATCAAGCTTTAATAAATACAACAAAACAATAAAAACAACCTCTAAAATGCATGTATGCAAATGCTAGAAGTCTAAAAAATAAGATGGGCAAACTAGAATATATAGCACTAAATAAAAGGTTAGATATGATTGGCATCTCAGAGACCTGGTGGAAGGAGGACAACCAATGGGACACTGATGCCTGGGTACAAACTATATTGCAATGATAGAGTAGATCATATTGGTGGAGGGGTTGTGCTCTAGGGTGGAGAGGACATTGAGTCACATAGGATTAAAGTTTTGCAGGAAACAAAATACACCGTAGAATCTCTATGGATAGAAGTTCCATGTAAAAAGCAGAAGGCGACAGCAGTGGGGGTGTACTATCGACCGCCTGCTCAGAATGAAAAGATGGATGATGAAATGCTAAAAGAAATCAGGGAAGCTAACAAAAGTTATAATGGGTGATTTCAATTACCCCGCTATCGACTGGGTCAATGTCACAGCAGGACATGCTAGAGAGATAAAGTTTCTAGATTAAATGCATCTTTTTTTATCTTTAATTTCTTGATAGACCGCCCAGGCTGAAAGGCATAGAGCAGTTTACAAATGCAACAAGCAGGTACTGGATATAATCCTTCGTCCCCAAAGGGCTCACAATCTACATGCATACCTGAGGCAACAGAGGATTAAATGGCTTGCCCAAGGCCACAAGGAGCACCTATAGAACTAGAGACCCCAGTCAGTCTGGCCCGAGATTGCTGTCCCTGAGCAGGAATCAAATCCCAGCCCTCTGGCCTGAGGTAACTTGTCCCAACCACTAGGCCACTTCTCCCTCTTGGAGCAGCTAGTTCATGAACCGAGAAGAGGGGAAGCTATTTTGGACCTAGTCCTTAGTGGAACACAGGATCTGGTGCAAGAGATAAGGGTTTTGGGGCCACTTGGCAATAGTGATCATAGCATGATCAAGCAAGACAACAAGGAAATCAACAGTATAACATTTTAACTTTCAAAAGGGAGACTGATAAAATGAGGAAAAATAGTTAAAAAAAACAAAAAAAATCCAAACCTAAAAAGCAGCTGCAAAGGTTAAAGATTTACATCAAGCATGGGCGCTGCTTAAAAGTACTAATCTTGGAAGCCCCTGACCAGATGTATTCCACTCTAAGAAAAGTGGAAGGAAGGTCAAAAAACTGCCAGGTTTAAAGGCAAAGTCAGAGAGGCTGTTGCCAAAAAAGCATCCTTCAGGAAATGGAGAAAGAAGCCTAATGACGAACACAGGAAACATAAGCATTGGCAAGTTAGATGCACAGCATTTATAAGGCAAGCAAAAAGAGAATTTGAAAAGAAGCTTGCCATGGAAGCAAAAAACATATAATAAAAAACTGTTTCAAGTATATTTGTATCATAAAACATGTGAGTCAGTTGGACCACTGGATGATAGAGGGGTAAAAGGGGCACTAAGAGGGAGGACAAGGCCATAGCGGAGAGACTGAATGAATTCTTTATTTCAGTCTTTCATGAAGATGATATAGGGAAGTTACCTGTGCCTGAAATGATATATAAAGGTGATGTAGCGGAAGAAATGAAAGAAAGAAATAGCGATAAACCGGGAGGATGTAGTACAACTGCTTGTTAAACTGAAAAGTAGCAAAGCACCTGGGAGGATGGTATACATCACAGAATGTTGAAAGAACTGAAATATGAGACTGCAGGTCTACTATTAGTAATCTGTGCACTATCATTAAAATCATCTGTAGTACCCGAGGACTGAAGAGTGGCCAATGTAACTCCAATTTTTAAAAAGGGCTCCAGGGGTGATCTGGGAAACTATAGACCAGTGAGCCTGACGTCAGTACTCGGCAAAATGATAGAAACCATTATAAAGAATAAAATTACTGAACATATAGATAGTCATGGTTTAATGGGAGAACGCCAACATGGATTTAGCCAAGGAAAATCAGGCTTGGCTGTTGTTGAAAAATACTATCTTGGAAGCCCAGACCAGCTGTATTCCACGCTTTAAGAAAAGTGGAAGGAAGTCCAAAAAACTGAGCATGGTTTAAAGGTGAGGTCAGAGAGGCTGTTGCCAAAAAAGCATCTTTCAGGAAATGGAAAAAAGAGCCAAACGATGAAACCTGGAAACACCACAAGAACTGGCAAGTCAAATGCAAGGCATTGATAAGGCAGGCAAAGGGAGAATTTGAGAAGAAGCTTGCTGCGGAAGCAAAAACACGAAGTAAAGACCTTTTCAACTACATTCGTAGCAAAAACCCTGTGAGAGAGTCAGTTGGTCCATTAGATGATAAAGGGGTTAAAGGAGCACTAAGAGGCGACAAGGCGACAGAGACTGAATGAATTCTTTGCTTCAGTCTTTACTGAGGAAGATGTAGGGATGTTACCCATGACTGAAGTGGTATTTAAAGGTGCGGAAGAATTGAAGGAAATATCGATACATCGGGAAGATGTATTACAACTATTAGATAAACTGAAGAGTAGCAAATCACCTGGGCCAGATGGTATACATCCAAGGGTGTTGAAAGAACTGACATATGAGATTTCAGACCTGCTATTAGTAATCTGTGAACTATCATTAAAATCATCTCTAATACCTGAAGATTGGAGGATCGCCAATGTAACACCAATTTTTAAAAAGGGTTCCAGGGGTGATCCGGGAAACTACAGACTGGTGAGCCTGACATCAGTACCGGGAAAAATGGTAGAAACCATCATAAAGAATAAAATTAATCAGCATGTAGATAGTCGTGACCTAATGGGAGACAGCCAACATGGCTTTAGACAAGGAAGATCTTGTCTTACTAATCTGTTATGTTTTTTTGAAGGAGTGAATAATCAGGTGGACAAAGGTGAGTCAGTTGATATTGTGTATCTGGACTTTCAGAAAGCCTTTGACAAGGTCCCTCATCAGAGACTTTTGGCAAAACTAAAAAGAGCCATGGGATAGGAGGCAGTGTACTATTGTGGATCAGGAACTGGTTAAAAGATAGAAAGCAGAGGGTAGGGCTAAATGGCCAATTTTCCCAATGGAGAAAGGTGAATAGTAGTGTACCCCAGGGATCTGTGCTGGGTCCGCTGCTTTTTGACATATTCATAAATGACCTGGAAAGTGGAATAACGAGTGAGGTTATCAAATCTGCAGATGACACAAAACTATTTAAAGTTGTTAAAACCCAAGAGGATTGTGGAAAATTGCAAGAGGATCTTGATAAATTGGAAGACTGGGCATCAAAATGGCAGATGAAATTTAATGTGGACAAGTGCAAGGTTATGCACCTAGGGAAGAACAACCCAAACTATGGTTACACGATGCAGGGTTCCACATTAGGAACCACCACCCAGGAAAAAGATTTAGGCGTCATTGTGGATACCATGTTAAAACCCTCGGCCCAGTGTGCAGCAGCAGCCAAGAGAGCAAATAGAATGCTAGGTATGATAAGGAAAGGAATGGAAAATAAAACAAAAGATATTATAATGCCTCTATATCGTTCCATGGTGAGACCGCACCTTGAATATTGTGTGCAATTCTGGTCGCCGTATCTTAAAAAGGATATAGCGATTTTAGAAAAGGTACAGAGAAGAGCCACCAAAATGGTAAAGGGGATGGAAGGATACTCCTATGAAGAAAGGCTAAAAAGGTTAGGGCTCTTTAACCTGGAAAAGAGACGGCTGAGGGGAGATATGATAGAAGTCTATAAATTAATGAACGGAGTGGAACGGGTAAACGTATATCGATTGTTTACGTTATCAGAATATAGAAAGACTAGGGGACATGCAATGAAGCTACAGGGTAAACTATTTAAGACTAATAAAAGAAAATATTTTTTCACTCAACGTGTAATCAAACTCTGGAATTTGTTACCGGAGGATGTAGTAAAGGCTGTTAGTGTAGCTGGGTTTAAAAAAGGTTTGGACAAGTTCCTGGAGGAAAGGTGCATAAACCATTATTAAGAAGGGACCCAGGATATCAATGCTTGAACCAATACAAGCATTGTGGAACCTGTGTCCCTTGGGGAAACTTCTAGGTACATATGACCTAGATTGGCCACTGTTGGAAACAGAATACTGGGCTTGATGGACCTTGGTCTAACCCAGTATGGCATCTCTTATGTTCTTATGTTCTAAGTCTTCTCTTCCTAATATGTTATATTTTTTGAAAGTGTGAATAAAAAGGTAAACAAAAAAGTGAGCCATTTGATAGTGTATATGGATTTTCAGAAAGTCTTTGACAAGGTCCCTCATGAAACTCTTTGTGAAATTAAAAAGTCATGGGATTGAAGGCAGTGTAGTATTGTGGACCAGGAACTGGTTAAAGGATAGAAAGCAGAGAGTAGAGCTAAATGGCCAATTTTCTCAATAGAGAAAGATGAATAGTGGAGTACCCCAGGGATCTGTGCAAGGCCCACTGCTTTTTAGCATATTCATAAATAACCTGGAAATAGGAATAAACGAGTGAGGTGATCAAATTTGCAGATGATATAAAATTATTCAAAGTTGTTAAAATGCAAGAGGATTATGAAAAATTGCAAGAGGACCTTGAAAAATTGGAAGAATGGATGTTCAAATGGCAGATGAAAATTAATGTGGACAAGTGCAAAGCTACATACCTAGGAAAGAACAACTCAAACTACAGTTACACTATGCAAGGTTCCACATTAGGAACCACCATCCAGAAAAAAGATTTTGGCTTCCTCATGGATAATAAGTTGAAACCCTCTGTCCAATGTGTAGTGGCAGCCAAGAAAGCAAATAGAGTGCTAGGTATCATAAGGAACGGAGAATAAAACAAAGGATGACATCATAATACCTCTGTATTGTTCCATGGTGCGACCGTACCTTGAATATTGTGTGTAATTCTGGTTGCCGTATCTTACAAAGGATATAGCTGAATTAGAAAAAGTACAAAGAAGAGTGACAAAAAAGGGAAAGGGCATGGAAGGATATGCCTAGGGAGGAGAGGCTTAAAAGATTGGGGCTCTTCAACTTGAAGAGATGGCTGAGGGAGTATGTTTATGTTTATTTTGAATTTGATATACTGCTCAGGCCAAAGGCATTAGAGCCATTTACAATGCTACATCATTCAAGGAAATAAAAAGGAAAGGAACGCCATTTATATGATAGGACAGAATAGAGGACAGAGACAGTCAAAGAGAATATGAGAAGGAAGAAACATGGAACAGCGAGTTACCATACAATAGAAGCAAGTCAGCCCGGTCCAGGACCTCAGATCAACCCCCATCATCAAAAGCCACGGCCCTACGCCTAAGGGCCACACCAAAGGGCCCTCTGGCAAGGCCCTCAGGCGCGGGCCCGCCTCGGAAGCGGCGGTTTAAGTGCCGATGTTCTGGGCCGCTGATAGGCAGGCAGGGGAGGCGAGGAGTATATGATAGAGGTCTATAAATTAATGAATGGAGTGTAATGGGTAAATGTAGATCGGTTGTTTACACCATCAAAAAGTAGAAAAAAAAATAGAGGACACACAATGAAGCTACAATGCAACATATTTAAGACCAATAAGAGAAAATATTTTTTTTTACTCAACTTGAATCAAACTCTGGAATTTGTTACCGGAGGATGTAGTAAAAGCTGCTAGTGGAGCCGAGTTTAGAAAAGGTTTGGACAAGTTCCTGGAGGAAAGGTTCATGAACCATTATTAAAGACGACCCAGGAAATCCACTGTTTGCTCCAGGACAAGAAATGTGAAACTTGTGCGCCTCTCTGGAAACCTGCCAGGTACCTGTGACCTGGATTGGTTACTGTTGGAAACAGGATAATGGGCTTGACAGACCTTGGTCTGACCCAATAAGGCATTTCTTATTTTCTTACCCAGGCCCATTCACGAAAGAAAAGGTGAAGCCTGCCTCCAACCAAAGGAACCAGGGAATGGGCCCCCAAACCTTCACTGCACAGCCTGGGCTGGTCCTCCTCTGGAGGGGACCGAGTCCCTGGGCCCATGCGCTCCACGAAAAGACTGAACGAGCCCGAAGCAGAGGAAAAAAAGGTTTTCCAGGTTGGTAATAGCGTAGTTACTCACCTGTAACAGGTGTTCTCCAGGAGCAGCAGGAATCAGTCCTCACTTATGGGTGACGTCGGCGCCGACGGAGCCCTCGCGGAGCAATTTTCCCCAGCTTTCAAAGAAAGCCTTTGGGAATTGCAGCGCGCATGCGCGGTCGTCTTCCCGCCCGAGGGTGCCATCTTAGCCAGTCAGATGACATAGCTAAAAAAGACAGCATAAAAATTTGCAAAAGAACATAAGCAGACGATTGCAACTCCAAGGGGAGGAGGGAGGGTAGTGAGGACTGATTCCTGCTGCTCCTGGAGAACACCTCTTACAGGTGAGTAACTACGCTTTCTCCAGGACCAAGCAGGAAGTCAGTCCTCACTTATGGGACTCCCAAGCTCAAGGCTACCGGAGACCCTGAGCACAAAAATGAGCTCCCTCTAGCTCAGCAGCACAGAAGGATAGAATCTTCGCTGAATTATCACCCACCGGTAGCCCACATCCGGGATGGAGGGTAGGAGTTGCTCAGACCTCAAAGAGATTACGGAGGACTGCCTGTCCGAAAGCACTGTCCCTACGGGACTCCCTCTCGAGACAGTAATGGACCGCAAAAGTCTGGCTTGAAGACCAAGTAGCGGCCCGGCAGATGTCTGCCAGCGGAACAGAGCGGAGGTAAGCCACTGACGTGGCCTTTGCCCGAACGCAATGAGCCGTGACTCGACTTTCTAAGGAGAGTCCGGCTGCCCCATAAGCCCAAGAGATACAGTCCGCAACCCAGATGGACAGAGTACGCTTGGAGACCGGGAGCCCCAATCTATTGGGGTCAAAAGACACAAAAAGCTGAGCAGCTTTACGGTGCTCCTGCGTACGGTCAAGGTAGAAGTTCAATGCCCTTCTACAGTCCAGGGTATGGAGGACCGTTTCAGCTCGGCTGGAGTGTGGTCTGGGAAAGAAGGTTGGAAGTACCACCTCCTGATTGATGTGAAAAGGGGAGACCACTTTAGGCAGAAATTTTGGGTGAGTCCGTAGGACTACCCTATTCTTGTAGAACCTAGTGTAAGGGGGATCAGACACGAGGGCCTGCAATTCACTTACGCGTCTAGCGGAAGTGAGGGCTATCAAGAACAGTGTTTTCCAAGACAGAAAACGGAGAGAACAGGTAGCCATAGGTTCAAAAGGCGGACAGGTGATCCGCTGCAAAACCACATTCAGGTCCCAGTCAGGCGCTGGCGGGCGCAGAGGTGGTTTAAGTAGAAGGAGACCTCGGAGAAACCTCGCTACGAGAGGGTCATTGGAGAGAGGTCTGCCGTCCACTGGCACATGATGTGCTGAAAGAGCACTGAGGTGAACTTTGACGGAGTTGGACTTAAGTCCCAGATTAGAGAGGTGCAGCAAGTACTGCAAGATCACCGACACCGGGCAGGAGAAGGGATCCTGAGACTGTTGGGTACACCAGACGGCAAAGCGACGCCATTTAAGGGCGTAGCATTTGCGGGTAGAAGGCCGTCGCGAAGCCAAGACGACCTCCTCCACCTCCGCCGGCAGGAGAAGGGGAGCAAGGACTACCCTCTCAGCAGCCAGGCCATGAGGTTGAGAGACCTGAGGTTGGGGTGCAGAAGGGACCCCTGATCCTGAGTGAGGAGATCCGGTTGTACCCCCAGAGGGATTGGATCCTCCACCGCCAGTTGCAGCAGGAGCGGAAACCACGGCTGCCTGGGCCAGCGAGGGGCCACCAGGATCATGAAGGCTTTGTCTCGGAGAACCTTGAAAAGAGTCCGAGAGACCAGCGGGATGGGAGGGAAAGCGTACAGAAGGCTCCCCGACCACGAGATCAGAAAGGCGTCCGCCGCAACCCGAAGGGGGTGTGGCTGACGAGAGCAGAAGCGAGGAAGCTGCCGGTTGTGAGGACTGGCAAAGAGATCCACCGTGGGGAGACCCCACTTGAGGAAGAGCTTCTGAACTACCAAGGGATCCAGACGCCACTCGTGCGGCTGGAGGACCCTGCTGAGTTTGTCTGCAAGGCAATTTTCTTGGCCCGGGAGATAAACTGCCTTGAGGAGAATGCCGTGACTGACGGCCCAAGAGCAGAGCTTCTGTGCCTCCCGGCAGAGGAGGAAGGAGCCCGTGCCCCCCTGCTTGTTCACGTAGAACATGGCAACTTGATTGTCCGTCTGGACAAGGACGGACTGTTGGGAAGTCAGGTGGGAGAAGGCCTTGAGAGCTAGGCGGATCGCCCTGAGCTCCAGGAAGTTGATCTGCTGAGCAGACTCCCACGTGGTCCAGAGGCCCTGAGTACGTGCCTCTTGGCAATGTGCTCCCCAGCCCAGGAGGGATGCATCGGTGGTCAGCACCCGGGTCGGTCGAGGTGACTGGAAAGGCATTCCGAATATCAGGTTCGGCTGCCGGAGCCACCACCGGAGAGACGAGAGCAGCGGCTCGGAGACGCGCACTAGGTCTGCCAGGCCGCCTGTGGCTTGTCGCCACTGCTGGCGGAGACACCATTGAGCAGACCGCATATTCAGGCGGGCATTGGGGGTCACATGGACGGTGGAAGCCATATGGCCGAGCAGTCTCAGGAAGCGCCTGGCGGAGACCAGGGGCTGGCTGCGAAAGCGGTCGGCTAGGTCCATGAGCCGTTGAGCCCTGTCGAGCGGTAGGTACGCTCGTGCCCGAGGAGTGTGCAGCCTTGCGCCGATGAACTCGAGATCCTGTGAGGGGAGCAAAGTGGACTTTGCGAAGTTTATAACAAAGCCCAAGTGCTGCAGCAGAGTCACCGTGCGGCACGTGGCGTTGGTGACCTCCTGAGCGGACGCTGCTCTGATGAGCCAGTCGTCGAGGTACGGAAAGACATAGAGGCCGTGAAGCCGGAGATGGGCCGCCACGACCGCGAGACATTTTGTGAAGACTCGCGGTGCGGAGGATAGGCCAAAGGGCAGTACTCTGTACTGGTAATGATTTCCTGCCACCACAAACCTTAGGTATTGGCGGTGGCTTGGGTGGATGAGGATGTGCGTGTAGGCATCCTTTAGATCCAAGGAGCATAGCCAATCTCCCTGCTGGAGGTAGGGCAGAAGGATTCCAAGGGTAAGCATTTTGAACTTCTCCCGCACAAGGAACTTGTTGAGGTTGCGCAAGTCCAGGATGGGTCTGAGGCCCCCTGTTCTCTTTGGTATCAGAAAACACCTTGAATAAAAGCCTTGACCTCTCAGGTGGTGGGGCACCGGTTCCACCGCCTGTTCCTGCAGAAGACCTGCTAACTCCTGAAGGAGCAACTCCCTGTGCAGAGGGGGACGCGAAGGTTCTCCCGGAAAATAGGAGGGAGGGACCTGATGGAAGTGGAGAAGGTAGCCTTCTCGCACGACCTGAAGTACCCAGGCATCTGCGGTGATGCTGGACCACCTGTGGGCGAAGTGAACCAGCCGGCCTCCGGTGCTGGGAGGGACCAGCGGGGGGGGAGAGGCTATGCTGAGCGAGTCAAAAACCCCCACCCTGCTGAGCAGGGGCTGGTGGTGCAGGCTTGGGGGCTTGCTGCCTACGGGACCCGTTACCCCGTCCCTTGGCCTGCTGGCCCTGTTGGGGAGCTGCAGGGGCCTGATAATGGGGGTACTGTTTGTAGGCAGCCGCCTTCCTCGGGTAAAAGGACTTTTTTCCCGAGCCCTTCTTTTTCTGGGAAGGGGCGGAGGTCTTCCTAGAAAGCCTGGTCCTGGTGAGAGTCTCAGTCTCAATTTGTGCAGCCTTTTCCGCCATGGGCTTGCCAAAGAGGTTTTCGCCTCGGCAGGGGACATCGACCAACTTGTCCTGTACCCAGGGCTCAAGGTCCGACGACTGAAGCCAAGCCTGTCGGCGGGCACCGATGCCGGCTGCGGCCACTCTAGCCGAGGCCTCAAAGCCATCATAGGCTGCTCGGGACATGAACTTTGAGCATTCCCGAATGCCCGTGGACAAGGCTAGGAACCTCCGCAAGGGCTCCTCGGAGAGACCAGCGGAGAATCCGGCTAGCTCTTTAGCCAGATCCCGGAGATACATGCCCATGTAGAGCTGGTAAGTCTGGACACGACATGCGAGCATAGAGCCCTGGAAGCACTTCTTGCCAAGGCCATCCAGGTTACGGGCCTCCCTTCCAGGAGGCACCGAGGAGTGCATCTTCTGGCTCTTAAGACGATGCATGGCCGATTCCACTACCATGGAATGGTGTGGCAGCTGTGCCTTCTGAAAGCCAGGGCTCTTGCGGACCCGATAGATAGAATCGACCCGCTTGCTCAGGACCGGCGAGGAGGCCGGACTCTCCCACATGCGGAAGAGTAGTCGTTCCAGCATAGGAGGAACCGGCACAGTAAAGTGCTCCCTCGCGGGAGAGTCATACTGGAGGGCGTCGAGCTCTTCGGCTCGAGGCTCCTCCTCGGGATCCGCAGGGAAGGCCAAAGCCTTGGCCATATCCCTAACGAAGTCCGAGAACCGGGCATCCTCCGGGGGGGACTGCTTCCGAGGCTCGGACCCCGGTGAGTCCGATGGGACACACCGAGTCCGGAAAGAATCAGGTGACTCTTCCTCCTCAGACTCCCAGACCGACTCCGACGAGGACTCGGTGGGGTCGGCCCGGGCAGGGTGCGGCGCCAGCCGTCCCGACGTCGAGGGAGTCGGCGTCGGCGACCTCGGTCCCGAACGGGAGGCCGAGGGTGACCTCGACCGAGGATCGACTCGAGTTCTCATTGACTCGAGGATCGGCTCGGTCTCCGGGGTCGACTTGGACGTCGACGTCCCGGCGGTCGGGGCAGCGGCGCCAGCGAGGCCAGCGAGCAGTGCCCGCTGCTGGTCCATGAAGGCAGACAGTCTGCTCTCCAAGGCCGTCAACCTGAGTCCGAGCTCAGGTGACCAGCAGCCCCCGACTCGGGCCCCGACGGCGTCGGGCCCGACGTCGGCTGTCGCGGAGGCGAGTCCAGAAGGACCACAGGACTTACCCGGGCAGGCATCTCCGACTCCAGGCGAGGTCGCTTCGGGATGTGTTCCTTCTCCAAGGACCCGGGGCGGCTGTCGGGGCTATGCGACCTGGCCCTCGCGGAACCAGGAGCGTCCACCGACGCCGCCCTCGCGGGTTTTTCCTTCCGACGATGGTCCCCGGAGGGAGAACCCCGGTCGGAGGAGCTCCGGCGACGGTCCGAGCTGGAGCCTTTCGACGCGGAGGCCTCCGACGAGGTCCGGGTACGGCTGGGGTCAGCGAAGATTCTCTCACGCTGATGCCGCCGACTCCTCAACGCCTTTGAGGACAGTTTGCTGCAGGGCCCACAGATCAGTTCCTCATGATCCGGGCCCAGGCAGCGGAGGCAAAAGTCGTGTGTGTCGGTTAGTGACATATTTCGGTCACACCGACCACACCGCTTAAACCCACTGGCAGCCATCGGGGGAAAAAGGGCCCCTGCGAGGTCAAAGGACCGGGCTGCCAGGGAAACCGAAAACGAAAGCTGACTAAGTCAGAAAAACCGAAAAAAGCAAGCGGACTCGAGACCGGCGTCGCGAGTCCGGGCGGGAAAACGATCGGCGTCGAACCGAAAGAAAAAGGATAAAACAAAGAAGAAAATCAACTTTTTCGCGGGGACAAGACGGGGACGTCTGTAGGGCTCCGCGGAAAAAAGAAGACTGGCTAAGATGGCACCCTCGGGCGGGAAGACGACCGCGCATGCGCGCTGCAATTCCCAAAGGCTTTCTTTGAAAGCTGGGGAAAATTGCTCCGCGAGGGCTCCGTCGGCGCCGACGTCACCCATAAGTGAGGACTGACTTCCTGCTTGGTCCTGGAGAAGACGAGAGTCCCGAAACCCCTGGGATCCAGTCAATGTGCCCTCAGTGGACAGGCATAGGCTGACAAGAAAGAGGCACTAGAAAAAGGTGTCCAAAGATTGTGTCTCACCCAGGTCCTTCACCAGCTTCTCCAAATCGGCTCCAAAAAGAAGCTTCCCCTTAAAAGCCAGTTGAACCAACCAGGCTTTGGAAGATGTGTCCGCTGTCTAAATGCTGGAACTAAATCCAATGCTGTGACACTGTTGTCATGGCACTATCCCTGGCCGCCAAACATACCAGGTCATACATGGCATCAGAAAGGAAGGTCGTAGCAGATTCCAAAGAGGGATAATATAATCCAGTAGAAGAGACTAAATCCACTGGAGCAGGGCTCAAGACATCAGGCTGGCACACACTGCCAGTTGAAGAATAGCAGCTACCACGGTGAACTGGTTCTTCAACAACGAATCCATCTTACGGTCCAGAAAATCCTTTAAGGCCAATCCGCCTTTCACAGGAATGGTGGTCCTTCTGGTAACCACCATAACCTGTACATCCACCTTGGGAATATCAAACCACTCAACACATGCCTTCTCCAGGACAGCATAGATCTTCTTACACACTCTTAATCTCTTAGGTAGGGGAGTTGGGAGAGTCCCACTCTGACCAAATCATGTCCTTGATCACATTCAGGAACAGAGAGACAGTAATGGGTTTCTGTACCCTGGAAGCATCCGTCAAGTTCAAGGTGGATGACGCTCTGGTAATCAACGCCCCCAGCTCCTTTCGGAATAGGCAGATCACACCAGCCTCTTCACAATCCTCTGAAAGTGAGAGCAATTCTTCATCCATGTCAGAACCCAGTACCCATCGGAATCCAGGTCATAGTCAAAATCTCAGACAACTCCCAGCTGTTCCATCTCCAGGAGGCACCCCTTGTCGGCATACTTAGCCAAAGGCAAGCAAACAGGGCTTCTATTCTCAGCCTGCCCGAGGAGACTGCACCTGGGGGCACCCAGAGACCGGAGTCTGAATTTCCACATCAGCAGGACCAGGCCTGCTGCAAAAAAAATAAAAGAATTCCGGGAGGACAATCTGGAGTCCAGAAGTCCTGTTCTCGGAAATGACCCCTCAACACAAGAAGCCATAGCCACCGCAGACCCCCTAGAGGATGAGGAGCAGCTCACAGGCATAGTCGCCAGCCCTTCAGCTGGCTGGATATCCTCTCTCATAGCGCTATCCATTACCTCCTGCCATGAAGCAGGCAAGACTGGACTAACTGCATCCCCTGGCTGAGAGATGGGGAGCAGGCCCTCCAGAGACGACTCAGAAGCTGCCACGCAAGAGCAGAATCCGGAGATGAGGTACCCCGCTTGCCACAGGCCAAACAATGTTTCCTGGAAAAAGACAGAGTTAAGGCAATTATCACAGCCACGCGCTAAGGCCACGGCAGCTCGAAAGGCATGAGTTCAACTGTGCTTTTATTGCAACACGCGCCACAGGTGCTAGGGTAGGAATGCATGCTAGGGCTGCATGACCACCAGGCACAAAATAAGTAAGAATGCTACTAACACGTGCAGAGAACAGCGGGAAACCTCCCACACCGTACCAAACAGTCTGCAGTCCACCCCAAATTGTGTCCCAGGCAGACTGAATCGGGAGCCCTCAAAAAGGACAATGATGTGGTCAAGCCTTGGTATTCACTCCAGTGAGCCCTAGACAGAAAATCCATGCCAGGCTCAGCTTACCCCCCTGAAACTGATTCACTGGCTTTGCAGCACTGTGTTTAAGGCAGATCCCTCCATGAGCCTTCTGCAATCTTCAGGAGACAGCAGGGAGGACAGGGGAGTGAGGGGATGTCAAGGTTGTGTGAGGCTGCTGCACTCTTCCAGTTCCCTCCAGTTTCTAGCTGTTCAACAGGCTTTTATCATAAGTGTGTAGAGCTGAACCAATTCTCTCTCCTTCTATGGCTATCAAAAAGACCAGAGTCTAGTGAAGCCTCCCACGTTATGCTTAAATGAGAGTCACCCTCAAGGTTGTTATTTACAAGCGTTTAAATCCAATCTTTTCCTTTCAATTCTTCAGATTTTCTTCAGAAAGGAGAAAATCCATCCACTATCTGCTAGAGACAAAGAAATACTGAAGAGAGCTCTGATGGCTGATGCGAATAAAGGCATGGAAGTGATGTCATTGAAGCCTGGGTTTTTCATTGGTTCTTTGTCTCCACCAATCTGCTGGTAGAAGAACATTCTCCACTTGTCTGGACTGGCTAGCAGAACAATATCGAAATGTCTTTACTGCCCTCTTAAATCCCATAAAATCATTAATAAAATTAACGGTTAATTGAAGACCATTCCACATAAGAGGTAACGAACACGAGTGTCCTGGTCCAATAATCTCACTGATTCGGCCCAGGAAGCTTAAACAATCGGGTGTCTTGGGTACAGGTAAAACTGTGGAAGAGCATGTTCCGAGAACAGGACATAAGAGTAAATTAGACTTACCTTCTAATTGTTGTTCCTTAAGGAACTCTAGTCCAGTCCCGGAAACGTAGAGTTGTCAACCTCCACCAGCAGCTTAGGAGACTGAATGATGTCATCGTCTTGATGTCACTGGTACAAATAGGCTAGATCCGCCCCCTTTCACCAGTACCTATTGACAAAGCAGACTCAGCAGAGCAACAAATAAGTAGCTATCTCAAAAACTATAATGAACAGTATATACAGATAGAAAAGAACTGTAAGGAACAAGACAGGGCCGCCCTGAAAGAACGGGCCATGGCCCCAAAGGACCGGGAACTGAAGCACCAGAGCCCCGGCGCTCCCCAGCCCATGCCGCATGCTGCAAACACCACAGAGACCCCCACTGAAAGCGCCTCTCATCCCTGCGCCTCCCCGAGCGCCCTGACACTAAGAAAATAGATTCTGGTATATTTTATTCTATTTTATTTTATTTTTTTTTACAGGTTCAACAGCTGTCCAATCTCACATCTCGCGCGACTAAAAAAACTTCAGGCTGGTCCACACCCCTAGAACGGGAGGGATCCGGGACTGGACTAGAGTTCCTTAAGGAACAACAATTAGCAGGTAAGTCTAATTTACTCTTCCTTTACGTCCCTCTAGTCCAGTCCCGGAAACGTAGAGGATGTAACAGAGCAGTACATATCAACGGGAGGGCCCTGAAACTCCAGCCTGAAGGACGGCTGACCCAAAACGACCATACCCGCGCACCTGCATATCCAAACAATAATGCCGAGCAAAAGAATGCAACGAGGACCAGGTCGCCGCCCTACAAATATCCGCCGCCGGAACGAGGCTGACTTCCGCCCACAACGCCGCCTGAGCTCTCGTAGAATGCGCCCGCAAACCGACCGGCACTTCTTTGCCTCTCAAAATGTAGGCGGAACCAATCGCCTCCTTCAGCCATCTAGAAATGGAAGACTTCGCCGCCGCCTCGCCCTTCCATGGACCCCCGAAGGCGACAAAAAGTCTGTCCGACTTCCGGAATGACGCCGTACGACGGAGATACTTCTTGAGCACACTCCGCACAACCAACCGATGCAAGCATCCACCCGCCTGAGCCCGCTGCTCTGCGGAAAATACCGGCAGCGATACCACTTGATTAACATGGAAAGCGGACACCACCTTCGGCAAAAAGGCGGGCACCGTCCGCAACACCACCTTGTCCGGAGAAAAAGTAAAAAAAAGGTTCCTGGCAAGACAGCGCGCCTGTAGCTCCGAAATCCTCCTGGCGGAACAAATCGCCACTAGGAACACAGTCTTGAGCGTCAAATCCTTAAGCGAAACTCTACTCAAGGGCTCAAAAGGTTGCCCGATCAGGGCGTCCAAGACCACATTGAGATCCCACGGAGGAATAACCGAACGCCTCGGCGGTCGCAGGAGCAAAACCGCTCGCAAGAAACGTCGAATGTCGACATGCGCCGCTATCACCTGACCCTGAATCTTGCCGCGAAAACAGGAGAGAGCCGCCAATTGTACACGTAAGGAACTGGCCGCGAGTCCCTTCTCCATTCCTGCTTGCAAAAAGGAGAGGACATTGGACACGGAAGCTCGCAGGGGGTTGATAGACCGATCGGAACACCAGGCCTCAAAAACACGACAAACGCGTATATATGCCAGCGAAGTCGACCTCCGGCGCGATCGCAGCAGAGTGGCTACCACCGACGCCGAGTATCCCCGGGCCGTTAACCGCGCCCGCTCAAGAGCCAAGCCGTAAGCGAGAATCGACCCACCTGAGGCATCCGCAAGGGCCCTTGAAGCAACAGGTCCTCCCGAAGCGGAAGCCGCCACGGGACGTCGGCCACCAGTCGAACCAAATCCGCATACCACGGTCTCCTCGGCCAATCCGGCGCCACCAGCACCACCTGACCCTTGTGCCGCTCAATGCGTTGTATCACCTTGCCGATGAGCGCCCAGGGAGGGAACACATACAGAAGACCCTCCGCGGGCCACCGTTGCGCCAGAGCATCCAGGCCCTCTGCCATCCGCTCTTTCCTTCGGCTGAAGAAATGCTCTACCTTCGCCGACCCGAAGGTCGCCATGAGATCCATCACCGGAATCCCCCACCGGCGCACAATCATCGTGAAGACGTCCGGGTGCAGTGCCCACTCCCCCGGATCCACTCGGCAGCGGCTCAGATAATCCGCTTCGACATTGTCGACTCCTGCGACGTGCTGAGCTGACAGGGCCTGCAAGTTCTGTTCCGCCCAGGTCAGCAGGACACTCGCCTCCTCCTCCAGAGACGCACTGCCCGTACCGCCTTGCCGATTTATATACGCCACCGTGGTCGCGTTGTCCGACAGCACGCGCACCGCTGCATGCCCCAGCACCTGCCGAAACGCCAGCAGGGCCTGAAACACCGCTCGCATTTCCAACCGGTTGATGGACCAAAGCCGCTCCTCCGGCGACCAAGTCCCTTGCGCAAACGAGCCTTCGAGATGAGCCCCCCATCCTGCTAGACTCGCATCGGTCGTGACCAACCGCCAGCACGGAGGCTCCAGAGGCACGCCCTGCGACAGGCTGTCGGGAAGCAGCCACCATTGCAGGCTGTCCTTCACCACTACCGGACAGGGCAGGCACTGCGACAACGCATCCGTCTGATGAGACCACCGCCGGAGAAGAGCACTCTGCAACGGCCGCATGTGAGCCCTGGCCCACAACACCAAGTCTATCGTAGCCGCCATGGTGCCCAGCAATTGCAGATACTGCCAAGCCGTCGGCGCCCGAAGCCCCAGAAACCGACGCACCAGATCTCTCAAGGCCTGCGCTCTTGCGCTGGGAAGAAAGACCCGGCCTGTCCGAGTCTCGAAGTGCGCCCCCAGGTACTCCAGAGTCTGAGAGGGAGTCAGCCGACTCTTCGCCCCGTTGACTACCCAACCGAGGCTTTCCAAGAACTCCACCACCCGGGCGGTGGCTACCACGCTTTCCTCTCTCGACTTCGCCCATATTTATTTATTTATTTATTTATTTAACAGTATTTCTAAACCGCCTTATCTTAATAATCAAGGTGGTATCACAGCAAGCAATCAGGTAAAGTGTGTGTGTTGTACATGCAGTGAGGATGAAACTTGGTTGTGTGATGGCGGTGTTGGGTGCTTGATTTGTTTGAGCTATGTACAAGGTGGGCTATTTACAGTGGTGCTAAAAACACATTTTATATACATACAGTTGTTTAGGAGGATTGGAATGCTGTTATCCATTCTCTTAGGTTATGTGATGTGACCATAGTGCTCTATGAACAGCATGGTTTTCAGTTGTTTTCTGAAGTCTTTGAGGTCTGGAGTTGCCCTTAGATCGTCCGGTAGATTGTTCCATATTGTTGGAGCAGCCATGGAGAGAGCTCTGTTTGTTGTATCCTTGCGTGTGTGCTTGTATTCATTTGGGGTACTGACTCGGTTGCGTGTTTGACTTCTTCTAGGACGTGCGCTGATTTCCGGTTGTATGAGCGTGTGGAGGCTGTTGGCTGATGTGTGCTCTTTAATCTTAAATAGGTTTATGATAGTCTTGTATCTGATGCGAGCACTGATTGGGAGCCAGTGTAAGTCCTTTAATGTAGGTGTGATGTGCTCCTGCCTTGCGGTTCCGGCTATGATTCGAGCTGCAGTGTTTTGTGCCAGCTGGAGTGGTTTGAGAGCTTGTTTTGGTAGTCCAAGGTATATCGGATTGCAGAAGTCCAGTATTGGGGTTATCAGTGCTTGACAGACGGTACGGAAGTGTTCTGGGGCGAGGAGTGGTTTCAGTCTCCTGATGATTCGCATCCTGTAGTAGGCTTTTTGGATTGTTTTGTCTATGTGTGGTTTGAGGTTGAGTTTACTGTCCAGAGTAACCCCAAGGTATCTCACCTCTGATCTTATCGGTATCGTAGTGCTTTGTATCTTTATGTTTGGTGGGTGTATGAAGCTCTGGTTCCGAGTGATGATTAAAGCTTCGGTCTTGTTGTAGTTTATTGCGAGGTTGTTGTTTTGGCACCACTTCGTCATTTGGGTAAGGCAGTCTGTTATCTTAGAGAAGTCCGGGTTGTCGATTGATATCGGGGAGTATACCATGATGTCGTCTGCGTATATTGTGTATTGGATGTTGTTCTCTTTCATAATGTTGCATATTGGTTGGATGTAGATGTTAAAAAGGAGTGCTGAGAGTGCGGATCCTTGCGGTACTCCTTGTTGGACGTTTATGGGTCGGGAGGTGTCATGTCCCACCTTGACCTGTAGCTGTCTTTCGGTTAGGTACGAGTGGAACCATTTCAGAGTGGTACCGTGTATACCAGTGTTCTTTAGTCTCTCCAGGAGCATATTGTGGTCAACTGTGTCGAAAGCTGAGGAGATGTCGATGAAGATCATTATAATTCCATTCCTGGTGTTGTCAATTATTCTTATGATGCTGTCGAAGAGGTAGATCAGTAGAGTTTCGACTCCATGGTTGGGACGAAATCCGTGTTGGTTGTCGTCGAGAGTTCCGTGTTCGTCAATGTGTTCCTGAAGTTGTAGTTGAACCGTCTTTTCGATTATTTTTGCGAGGAAGGGTATGCTGGAGATTGGTCGGTATGCTGCTGGGTCCTTTTTGTCGAGAGTAGTTTTCTTTGTGATTGGTCTTACTGAGGCAAGCTTTAGTTGCTGTGGCATGAGTCCTTGAGTGAGTGAGTTGTGTACCATTTTATGAATGGTTGGTATCAGGCTTGATTTGGTGGCTTTGACCCATGACACTGGGCAAGGGTCAGTAGGGGCAGTACTTGTGTTGATTGTGGAGATGATGTGGGATATCTGTTCTTTTGAGGGAGAGTAGAATGTGCCCCAGGTTTTGGGGTGTACGTTCGTTCTTGTGGTTCCACTGGGTGTTGTGCGCTCTGTGGAGTGGAATTTGTCTTTGATGTGGTCAGCGAATTTCTGTGGATCCACTTGTACTTCTCTTTCTGCTGTTTGCTCTTTTGTCAGGGTTTTTACTATTTCGAAAAGTTCTCTGGGTTTGTTGATGGAAGAATTTATCAGGTTTGTGTGGAATTCTCTCTTTGATTGGTTGATGTGTTCATTGTATTGTTTTTGCTTTGTTAGGTAAAGATGTTGGTCGGAAGTAGTTTTGTTTTTTTCTCCATCTCCGTTCAATTTTCCTGAGCTCCCTCTTTTCCTGTCGTATTTTTGTTGAGTACCATGGCTTGTTCTGTCTCTTGTTGTGGTGTTGTTTCTCGGTCCTGTCATCGGATGGTTTGGCGGCGTTAGCTAGAACGCTGTTCCAGTTGGAAACTTGTTCCTCCAGGTCCTCTGAGTCAATGTTCAAGTGTTGTATTGTGTCCTGTATGAATACGTCCTTGTCAAAGGACTTGAATCGTCTTTGTGTGTGTGGGATGTTCACTCTTTCGCTTGTCTGGTCTTCTTGTGATTGCAGTTTCGTCTCGATTAAGTAATGGTCAGACCATGGTACTGGGGTGATGGTGGGTGTAGAGATTAGGTCTCTTGAAGTTAGGTAGTTTGATGCGAAGATGAGGTCTGGGGATGATCCAAGTCTGTGTGTTGGTGCATTGACTATCTGTGTGAATTGAAGTGAGGTCATTGCTTGAAGGAAGGCCTCTGCATCTTTTGTATTGGCGGACTTTAGGTTGAAGTCTCCGATTAGTAGTGCTGGTTTGTTGTTTGCTGTTATGGCACAGGCTTCTTCGAGTGTGAAGGCTAGTTCGTCAGGTGGAGCACGGGGTGCTCTGTAGGTTAGGCAGATTGCAATATTCTTGTTCTTGATGCTAATTGTGTTACACTGCTGTGTATCTGTGAGGTTCTGTGTCTTGAACTTGAGTTTTGTTTTTGCTATTATTAGGACTCCTCCTCCACGCTTGTGGGTGCGAGGGCAGTTGTATGCTGAGTAGTTGTTCGGTACTATTTGGTTGAGTAGTACACTGTCGGTAGGGTTGAGCCATGTCTCTGTGATGCATATTATGTCGGGCTGTCGCTCTTCTATGTGGTCTACCAGAGTGTGTATCTTGTTGCAGACGGATCTGGCGTTTATGAGCTCAATTGTTGTTGTCTTTGTGGAAGAGGTTGTTGCTACATGTGCTTCCTTTGAGCCGGTGTTGGTGTTTGATTTGTGTCTGTTTGGTCTCTTTGCTTGGGAGTTTGCGAGTGTCTCTTTGTGTGTGTGTTGTGGACCGAGATATGGCAGTGCAGTTGGAGGGTACCATGGTGTGTTTGTTTGAGGGTAGTGGAGGTGTGTGGTCGGTGGGAGGAGTTGTGTGACTAGTAGGTATAGAGGGAGGAAGTATGTGGTGTGCATGTTGGTAGTTTGTGATGTTCTGATAGGGTGACGCCTGTCTCCTTAGGTCTTCGTCTGTTGTTTGCTTTTGGGAGAGCTGTACTTGTTGCGGGAGCCTGTCCTGGGGATGTAGAGCTGGACCTGTGGCAGTCGCCTTGGTGCGGGAGCCTGTCCCGTGGAGGGAGCCTGTCCCGTGGATGTGGAGCTGGACCTGTGGCTGTCGCCTTGGTGTGGGCGCCTGTCCCGTGGAGGGAGCCTGTCCCGCGGATGTGGAGCTGGATCTGTTGCGGTGCGGGAGCCTGTCCCGTGGAGGGAGCCTGTCCCGTGAATGTGGAGCTGGATCTGTGGCGGTCGCCTTGGTGCGGGAGCCTGTCCCGTGGAGGGAGCCTGTCCCGCGGATGTGGAGCTGGATCTGTTGCGGTGCGGGAGCCTGTCCCGTGGAGGGAGCCTGTCCCGTGAATGTGGAGCTGGATCTGTGGCGGTCGCCTTGGTGCGGGAGCCTGTCCCGTGGAGGGAGCCTGTCCCGTGGGTGTGGAGCTAGATCGGTTGCGGTGCGGGAGCCTGTCCCTAGGAGGGAGCCTGACCCGCGGATGTGGAGCTGGACCTGTGGCAGTCGCCTTGGTGCGGGAGCCTGTTCCGTGGGGGGGAGGCCGGAGCTTTTATGGAGTGTGTTGTTGAAGAGGGCGTTTGGTAGTGTGTGATGTGTTATGTTCTGTGAGGGTTTTACTTGCGGTTTTGCTGTCCTCCTCGGTCTGCTCCTCTGTCGGGATCCGTTGGTATGCAGTCGGTGCTGCTGAGTTCCTAGGATGTTTTCTATTTTTCGCCCTCGTGCCGCGCCTAAGGGCCACGCCAAAGGGCCCTCTGGCGAGGCCCTCAGGCGCGTGCCCGCGAGGCGCGGGCGCGCCCTGCAGGGACGCCGCTTTTATCCCCGGCGGCTGCTGCGATATCGGGCTCCCACCGCCCGGATTGGGCGGGAGCTGGAGGGAGGGTGGAGACTCCTGGCAGCGGCGTCTCTGCAGGCAGGGACGCCGCTTTTATCCCCGGCGGCTGCTGCGATATCGGGCTCCCACCGCCCGGATTGGGCGGGAGCTGGAGGGAGGGTGGAGACTCCTGGCAGCGGCGTCTCTGCAGGCAGGGACGCCGCTTTTATCCCCGGCGGCTGCTGCGATATCGGGCTCCCACCGCCCGGATTGGGCGGGAGCTGGAGGGAGGGTGGAGACTCCTGGCAGCGGCGTCTCTGCAGGCAGGGACGCCGCTTTTATCCCCGGCGGCTGCTGCGATATCGGGCTCCCACCACCCGGATTGGGCGGGAGCTGGAGGGAGGGTGGAGACTCCTGGCAGCGTCCAGGTAAGGGTGTACCAGTATCCCCTCTCTGCGAAGAGCGGCCGCCACCACAACCATAACCTTTGTGAACGTCCGGGGAGCAGTCGCCAGACCGAAAGGCAGTGCCCGGAACTGAAAGTGTCCCATCGGTACCGCAAAATGCAGGAAGCGCTGATGCTCCCTTCGCACGGGGATATGAAGATAAGCCTCCGTCAGGTCTAAGGACGTCAGAAATTCTCCCTCGCGAACTGCCGCAATGACGGACCGCAAGGTTTCCATGCGGAAGTGGGACACTCGAAGGCAACGATTTACCCTCTTGAGATCGAGAATCGGACGAAACGTACCCTCTTTCTTGGGAACCACGAAATAAATGGAGTATCGACCGGCGCCGAACTGGTCGACCGGAACGGGCACTATCGCACGGAGCCGCTGGAGACGCCTTAGGGTGTCGCCAACCGCTCGCAGCTTCCGAGGGGGCCCTGCAGGGGGAAAGAACAAAGGAATCTCCTACGGGGCGCTGAAACTCTAGGGCATATCCTTCCCGAATGACCTCTAAGACCCACCGGTCCGAGGTAATCTGGACCCAGGCAGGGTAAAACTCCCGTAACCTGCCTCTCACGGGCACCTCGCCCACCTGGGCCCGCCTCATCTCATTGGGACTTCTTGGCACCGGAGGACTGGAAGGTACCAAAGCCCCTTCCCGCTCCGCGAAACCCTCGAAAGGACTGACCCCGCGACGGAAACCTGCTCCGCTGCGATTGCTGAAAACGAGGAGTGCGAAACCTACGAAAATCTCTCGAGAGGCCTCGAGACCCAGAAGCCCCCCGAGGCTGCTTCGGCCTATCCTCCGGGAGCCGTCCCCCTTTGGATTCTCCAAGGTCCTTAACCAACTTTTCAAGATCTTCTCCAAAGAGAAGCTTACCCCGGAACGGAAGCTTACTGAGCCGTGACTTGGACGAACTATCCGCCGACCAGTTACGGAGCCACAAATAACGGCGAGCCGCCACTACCGAAGCCATACATTTCGCCAGACCACGAATAAGATCATAGTGAACATCGGACAGGTAAGCCGTTCCGGACTCCAGACGAGACCCATCCGCCGATTGGTCCTCCGAGAGGGAGCTCTGGAGACGTTGAGACCAGCGCAAACAGCCTCTCGCCACCCACGACCCCGCTATGTAGGCCTGCAGGGACAGGGCACTCATATCAAATACCTGCTTCAGCAAAGTATCCAACTTCCTATCCTGCCCATCCTTCAAGGCTGCCGCCCCCTCTACCGGAATGGTAGTCTTTTTTGTGACCGCCGCCACCGCGGCATCCACCTTAGGAGAACGAAAAATCAGCTTATCCTGCTCAGACAGCGGGTATAACCTGTCCAATGCCCTGGTCCCCCGCAACGCTGACTCCGGAGAGTCCCATTCCTCCTGAATCATATCCCTAAAGACTCTGTGTACAGGGAACACTCGCTGCGATGTGCGCACGGCCTGCAGCAGCGGATCCTCCAACGCCTCCGCGGAAGACGTGGACCCCGCGGGCATATTCAACACCTTTAGCGTCTCGGAGATCAGAGCAGGCAGTTCTTCCCGCCGAAACACGCGGACCACCCTGCTCTGCTGTTCCTCCTCCAACAATTCCCCGTCTTCCAAGTCCTCATCCGAGACATCATCCTCCAGATCTGGCATTCCCAGGTCCTCTTCCAAAGGAGCTGGCGACGCCGGATCCAAATCGTCCCGTCGCCTTTTAGGCAGCGCCACGTCCCCTTCGAGGAGATTGGACGACCGCCTCTTCTTACCCCTCGGAGGACTGGGGGACTGAACCACCCGGTCCGGCTGCAGCAAGGCAAACGCCTTCTGCATCAAGGAGAAAAATTCGGAAGGGAACCCTGGCAACCCAGCCCCCTGAGACCCTTCCGGCAATAAAGGAACGCTGCCAGCTGAGGACGGACCCGCAACCGGCTCCGAAGCAGTCAAAGAAGGGGGTCCGGATCCCCCGCCCTCCAGAGAAGCCTCTCCCTGACCTTGAGAGCCTTCCCCCAGGGACTTTTCCATGCCCATGGCCTCTAAAGAGCACGCCTTACACACCCCGGTGTCCAAAAGCTCTCCGCGCCTCACCCCACACACGAGGCAGCGGGGCTTGGCAGGCATGATCTATGAACAGCGCTGTAATAGTGCAGATGAAACCTTGTATAGCCCCAGAAGCAGCTATATTTCAAACGCGTCTTTTTTTTTTTTTTTTGCGTAGATCCACTAAGCCAGCTCTAACTAGCTGCCCCCTGACAACCGTTTGCCAAAACGAAGCTCCTAACCCCGAAAAAACGAACTTAGTAGCCCAAAGAAAAACGGCATCCAAAATGGCCGCCGCAACGTTCGCGGTGCCAAAAATCACGCGGCCAGGCCTCCTGCACTCCTGTGGAGCTGTCAAAACCCTGCTCCGAGCTAGCGATCACTCCCCCAAGGTCAGAATTACTCACCGGAATCCCCAAGCACCGGGAGGAGAGTGAGGAAGGGCAGCGCTGAACCCCTCAGGAGCACAGCCCTGAAATCGGCAGCAGCTCCTGGAGAGAATGCAGTTCACCGTGGCTCTAAGTCCTGCCTGCTGCTAGCAGTCTCAACCGTGCTCCACCTGCTCCTCACCCTCCCAAGTGGGTTCGGGAGCAGGGAGCAAAGAGCAGGCACACTCTTGTGCACTTGCAATGCTCGTTTAAATGCTGGGGCACCAAGGCAGAGGAAGGGGGGGGGGGGAAGGAGAGAGCAGGAACAGAGAAGAGAGAAAACAGCCCCAGCAGTACAGAATCTCTGTCAGCAGCAGCAGGTACCTTAAAAAAAACCAAGGGAAAAATAAAATCCTAAATTCAATCAAAGAATTAAAGCTCTGCTTATTTGTTCCTCTGAGCCCAGCCCCGGGCTCAGAACCTCCAAGCTGCTTGGAGACTGAAAGTACTGGTGAAAGGGGGCGGATCTAGCCTATTTGTACCAGTGACATCAAGACGATGACATCATTCAGTCTCCAAAGCTGCTGGTGGAGGTTGACAACTCTACGTTTCCGGGACTGGACTAGAGGGACGCAAAGGAACAGATAAAAAAAAAATCTTAAAAGCCACAATTAATAACAAATGTAATATGCTGAATAGGTAAACATTGAAGAGATTCCATTATAGGAGTAACATGATCCCTAGGTCCTGCTCAACCAAAAGCTCAGCGACTGCATTCTGAACCTTTGCAGGGAGGCCAGAGCACAAAGAATTGCAATAATCCAGCCTTGTGAACATCAACGATTGAATAAGAGTCACTAAATCTTGATCAAAAAATACATGCACCTTTCTCAACTGGCGAAGATAAAAAAGCACACCATCACTTTGCAAATATGTGGCTGCAGTGTCAAAAACTAACTCAAACTCCAAACTATAAACCTGATCCTTCACCTCCATCAGCACCCCCCTGCCAAAACAAACACGGTCGCTTATAAGGAAAATGTGAGTGATACACCCAAAGACCTCCCTTTTCTGACAATTCAATATTAAATTATCTCACTTCACCTGGTTTTACATCTAGTAGACAGGCCTCTAACTTTTGCAATTGACTCACCTGAGCCTTACTCAACGGGAGATATAACTGGACGTCAGCTGTGAACATCTATAAAGAAAAGCTGTGCCATTGGATAAGCGAGGCAAAAGGCTGGACAGAGGTTAAACAATGGAGATAAGCTGGCCACCTTTGGGACCCAAAAACCTAATGACTTTGAACTAATGTCCACAAAATGGAAATTACACTTACCTGGTAATTGTTGTTCCTTGAGTAACTCCAGTTTAGTCTTCTACCTCTGGGTAGTGTACCTCCTCCTGCAGCTTGGAGACTGGGCACGTCAAAGTCGTGACATCACTGGATATAGCCTGCTGGTATCTCCCATCAGCCCCAGTGTGCTATTGACCTAGCAGACTCAAAGGAGCAACAAATAAGTAGCCATAACATAACTTTAACTGAAACAACCACATTAAGTGAACTAAACTACCAATCCCTCAACAAAAAGGACTCTCTCTTCTTTTTTTTTTTTGTGCACGTTCACGTTGCTCTTAGGCTTTTACTCTCCCTGTTCCACCCCTTAAGTCGAATCAGAGAAGAGAAAGTAAAACAGGTCATCAACCAATACTCACTGCGATTCAGAGACTGAAAGAATTTCTCCATTCTACAAGACGGAAGCTCCTCCCCATCTGAAAAGAACCACATAACTGATCACCCCCCATGCGGGAATGAGGACTAAAGTGGAGTTACTCAAGGAACAACAATTACCAGGTAAGTGTAATTTCCATTTCCTTATCGTTCCTCCAGTTTAGTCCTCTACCTCTAGGATGTATCAGAGCAGTAATCTTCCAACCATTATTGACCTTGCAGCTAACACCCTCTCTCCCAATAAACCGAATTGGATAATGGGTGATTTCAATCTCCCATCCTTACCCCAAAGCCTTGCAAATGCGTTCCTGGATGCAATGGAAGACCTAGGTCTCAAACAAATCATCAATGAACCCACACACACAAAGGGGAACATTCTCGACATGGTATTTGTTCCACACCCAGTCATGGACCAAAACCACTATCCTCCAATATCAGTCATGGATGTACCCTGGTCCGACCACAAACTGATCATCATCCAGATACTCATCAACAATGACCAACCGGACAGAAGCCGACCTTCGAGCATATCCTCTCGAACTGCCACTAGATGCTTTCGCCCCTTCGATAGGGAACACATCCTGTCGGAAACCCCATCACTCATCAGCAAAACCACACCAGACCTTGATGAACTCATCGCTTACTGGAACTCTAGCCTGCTTGCCATCTCACAACACTCGAACCCAAAGAATACAGCTAGGTCAAAAAGAAGCTCCGCCCCATGGTTCTCCCCTGAGCTGCGATCGTCCCTTACGCAACTACGTAAAACTTGAACGGCGATGGCGCAGATCGCATTCAACTGAAGATCAGACCGCTTACCGAACCCACCTTGCAATACACCGAGAATCAATCACTACCAAAATGAGACAATATCACACCGACACCCTAAAGAGGTCTCTGAACAAGCCACGCGACCTCTTCAATCTGGTCAAATCCCTCTCAAAAGAACCTTCCCCTGAACAACATAGCGAAATTCACCCACAGGAATTCGCTGATTACCTGCAATCCAAGATCGTGCAAACCAACAAGGTGTTAGCGGCCCCTTATCAAGAACCAACGGGCCTATCTCCACTTAACATATTTTCCACACCATCCACTAAATGTATCGAGGACACCATAGCCTCTCTCAACACCTCCACCGCACAGACTGACCCATGTCCAGCTTTTTGGATCAAGGAGCTACGTGATGTGTTCAGCCCTGTCATCGCAAAAATAATGAAACTCTCCTTCACAACAGCATATTTCCCCACTTCACTCAAGCAGACTTCCATTAGACCACTACTGAAGAACCCCAAACTTGATCCACAAAGAGTTGACTCCTACCGATCAATAGCCAGCATTCCCCTCTTAGCCAAAATAATTGAGAAAGAGGCACAACGGCAAATTCAAGATCACATCGATGCCGCTGCTCCCTTAGACAGCTGCCAACACGGATTCAGAGAATATCATGGGGTCGAAACACTACTCACTGGTCTATTCAACGACATCATCACTGGAATTGACAACATCCGTCAAGGTTTTGTGCTCATCTTTCTAGACATCGCCGCGGCGTTCGACTCCGTGAGTCACGAAATTCTCCTTGGAAGACTGAAAGAGAAGGGCGTCTGCAACAGTGCACTAGGATGGTGCAAATCTTATCTTGACGGCAGATGGCAATATGTGAAATCTGGATCAGAAGAGTCAACACATTTCCATCAAAAGCAAGGGGTACCCCAAGGCTCATCGTTATCCTCCTTACTTTTCAATATCTACATGCAGCCCATCTGCAATATCATAAGATCATTCAATGTGAAATGTTTGATATATGCAGACGATATTCTCTTATACATGCCCTTCTCCACAACTCACATGGACCTGACCCCACTCACAGACTGCTTCAATGCAGTTTCAACTTGGCTCCAGACACAGAACCTACGCATTCAACATAAAAAAACAGAGGTGCTATTCATCACCAAACACGCCAACTTTACTCCCCCATCCCACGTCAGTGTCAACAAAGCTGATTTGCAAACCAAAGATGCAATAAAATATCTAGGAATTACCTTGGATCAACATCTTGACATGAAACGCCACATAAGCAACATAGTCAAAGCCGTCTATTTCAAAATCCGTTCACTCAAACACCTACGCTCCCTGTTGGACCCAGATGACTTCCGAACCATATATCAAGCGTTGATCCTGCCGCACTTTGACGTTGCAAATGCCATCTTACAAGGTCTCCCCCAATCCATACTAACCCCCTTACAGTTGGCCATGAATGCCGCAGCTAGGGTCCTTTACGGAGCATCCAGAAACGACCACGTGACCCCCATTCTCAAACAGCTGCACTGGCTACTGATCCATGGGAGGATCACCTTCAAAACCCTTCTATTAGCTTTCAAGGCAATCAAAGGTATTTCAGCCTCCTCACTCACACATCTTATCCACATTGTCCCTCCCAACAGATCCAGAAGAACAACAGCTGTCAACTTGCTTGCAATACCAAAGGCTTTGACAAAGTCCAACAAGACAACCACAAACAGGGCTTTCAGTTTTTATGTACCCAAATGCTGGAATGCTCTACCCCCTGACATTAGGGCCATAGCCAACCTATATCAGTTCAGGAAGGCGCTCAAAACCCACCTGTTCCTCCAACACTTACCAGACAGCAAATGATCCTAGATATACCTCTCAGGAAATGACCCAATTTAGAAAGAAAGGCCCTTACATGCATTATCTGACTTTTACCTATCCTTCCAGTGTAAATAGCTTATATATATAGTTAACCCTGTTATCCAAGTTTGTACTCCTGTTCGATGTAAAACCTGACAGCTTGTGTTATGGTCGTTAAGTTATGATGTAAACCGCGCTGATGCTAAATAGCACGGTATATAAGAAATTGTAATAAATAAAAATAAATAATCATTGGAAGGGACCTTTCCACCCGGATCGCAACACCGCCAACGCGAAGCAGGCCTCATTTGCTGTCATAACGTCCAAGCGGCAGTGTCTACTGAACGTAGGAAAAGAAGACCAAAGTAGCCGTTCTGCCAATTACCACTGACGAGACCAAGCCACGTACCGCCCAAGATGTCACTTGTGCTCTAGTAGAATGAGCCCACAAACCTTCTGGTACCTGACGGCCCTGCAACATATATGCTGACGCCATAGCCTCCCAGACCCCTCTGGAAAAAGATGCTTTGGCCGCTGCTTCCCCTTTACGAAGACCACCAAACAGAACGAAAAGTCATTCTGACATCATTAAAATCCGAAGCCATGAAGTACTGCATCCGACAATAATGGAAGCCACTCCGGCTGCTTCAGAGACATTCCGGCTTTCAGTGAGCTCGGACGCAGCCCCCACCAAAAAGACTGCCTGACCTTGAGTTAACCAGGGAGCCATTTGTTCAACAAATCGGAGACTGATGCGACCACCGGCAAAACCGCGCGCTCTGCAGAGGCTGCATAAGCGATCTGGCCCCAAGGCACCGCTTCCAGGGTCTCCACCATTGAACCAGCACGCGCAGATAAGTGCACTCAGAGACCGGAGTGGACCTGAACTTGCGCACCAAATTGCCGAATTACTTGAACTCGCCCGTCCAGCAGAAACACCTGTCCTCTCTGTGTGTCGAACCGTCCCCCCAGATACTCTAGCTCCTGGGAGGATACTAAGCGGCTTTCGGTCGGGTTGACCACCCAGCCAAGACTCTGCAAAACTTTACCACTGTGTCCGTAACTTGAACGCTCTCGGCCCCCGGACCTGGCTCGAATTAAGTAATCGTCAAGACATGTAAGAACGCAAATCCCTTCCTTGCGTAATGCTGCTGCTACCACCACCATAATCTTGGTGGAAGTTTGCTGTGCTGTCGCCAGACCAAAGAGAATGCCTGGAATTAATAGTGTCCCCAGAGCAGCGTGAACTGCAAAATGTTTGATGATCCGCTCTGACGGGAAAATGCCAGTACGCCTCCGTAAGGTCGAGGGAAATCCAGTACTCTCCCCGTCGCATCGCCACAATGACCGACCGCAACGTTTCCATCCTGAAATGCGGTACCCAAAGACACCGTTTGATGCCTATTAGATCTAATATAGGGCGCAAGACTCAGTCTTTCTTTGGTACCACGAAATAAACGGAGTATGGATCCACGCCGTAGTCTGTAACTGCCACCGGAACGACTGCTTCCATTTGTAAAGGGCGATCTAACGTAGCACGAACCACCAGGGTTTTCTCGTTGACCTATCGGTCATTCACAGAACATAGACAGATGAGAAGCTCCTATGTGCAGCGGTATTGCTATACCAGACAGAGGTGTTATTCCATGGACCTACCATTTCCCTTCAACCCCTGGAGCATCCCTCGCAACCGGAACTGGTCTTCCTCGGATGATGACACTAAGTTTTCATTTGCAATTAGCTTGGGGTCTTACCTGACCAGCGATTACCCTGGCACTAATCATCCTGAAGCCACCAGCTACATCTCCCTACAGATTCCGCCAATGCCTGGCCACCAGACCTTGCTGTTGAGTGTTGAGCGAGATTCCTTCTCCCCAGGAATTGCGAAGGGTACCTCTGCAGTAACCCCTGACAGAGGAAGAGACATTGGTTCAGCAATCCAATCCCAGACTTCTGTGTCTCAGTGCACAGCACTCCAGCTAAACCAATGTCCTCATTCAGAAGTAAAGTAAAGTAACAAAATTTTTTTTATTTTTTTTTTAAACCAACAAGCATCCAATGCTTTGATTAATACGCTCTGCCACCAGTGTGGCTGAGAAGAGAAATATTTCCCTTAGAAAGCTGGTCTTAAGCGTATTTGTAATGGAGTAGCCAGGCACAATGCTTAAACCTGATGGCAGAGATGTCTAGCACATTGAGGTCTGATAGCGCAAATGCTATTTCGCAAGAACCAGGAAGGAGGGAAAAGAAATCTTAGCCAAACCTTTGATGGACAACCTGCCACTTAGACAAAATAGAAAGACCGCAGGGATTTTACTTACAGAATACCAAATTTGACACCTCGGCATTGCAGTTCAAAGGCATATAGAAATCTGAAGCAGAAGGTACCGGATACCTCGGAGTAACAAATTGCAATCAAGGGAATCCAGGAAAATCTTCAGATGGAAACCCAATTAACGAATGACTATTCTTTCCCCCCCCCCATTAACAAATTATTGTCCCCACAAGATATAAGAACACAGAAACCAGTTTCTCTGGACCTTCACCGTGGATTAATGGCAAAACCTAGACATTTCTCCAACCAGGTAACTGCTCCCGCGCTACCATTATCCAGTGCCACTGCTAGGGCAGAGATACTGACCCAGACACGAAGGCAACAACGAGCACCCATTTTGCCATTAATTTAAATTGAACTAAAACCCAAAGGTACAAAAAGATGCTAGAGACCCTGTTCCCGCACTGTGTATGCGTTGAACAGCCAAGCAGCGCCAGACCTGGCCAATCACTGGCTGGAAAAACTCCACAACCGCGACACTAAAAGTGCCGCAACATTTGCTCTTACTCGACACCGCTTGCAAGTAACCCCAGGGAATGACACTGTCCCCCCCACAGAGACCTCCGCCACTGCGCTCAGCCGCCCTGCGATCAGCGGTGCTGCCCTGATGCACGGACCACTACCGCCGAGAAGGCCATCTTGCACTGGCTGTTTTTTTTTTTTTTTAATGAATGGTCCGGGCAACGTGCATGGACCATGTATCGGGTCCGTAAAAGATAGCCTGGCACCAGAGCCAAGGAGACATTAGAGAGCCCCACAATACCTCCCACGGGAGCAGGGCAGAGCTAATAGTACCCATATGCTTCTTCTATGTCACATTCTTCGCCCTTTTTTTTTTTGGCTTTAAGTCATAGCAGCTGTCGTGACAGCCATTTGTGATGCAGTTGTATGCCCAAAGGCGCATACGACCAAAGGCATACTTCCCCCTTGGTACCCTCTCGGGGTTTATCCTGAGGTTTGTCGTAGGAGATGCTGAAAGGATGTGGCAAGAGAAATGTCAAGCTGACGGAGCAGAAGACAGCCATGGCAGTGTCAATGTCTAAATTGGTCGTGGTCCCTCTGTCCCATCATGTGCTGCCAGCAACTGAGCCGAAGGTAGGACAGGACCTCTTCCTCCTGACTGTCTCTCACTTGAATCTTCTGGCGCCACGCTTATCCTTTTTAAGATCTGAAATTTGGCCTTAAAGCTCCTGCGAGCACGCTTGGGGAGAGATTGTTTGACAGCTTAGCAGACATCACAGAGCAGCTATATGCAGAACATCTGAAAAGAAGGCCTGAAATCATCAAGAAGGTGTGATTTTTTTTTAAATCCTATACTCCATCGCCCTTCTGTATCCAATCTGCTAGCTTCCTCTACATGTCCCCAGATATCTCCCTTGCGAATGATCAGGCCTCGGCATAAATATGCCTAGCCTATGCAAGGAAAGTCAAAAAATGTGTCTGTCCTACTTATAGACTGTGTGAAGCAATGCAAGTATTTATGCGGGAGACACACTGTGCCCCACAGAATTGCCAACTTATTCAAAGCCATTGACATGGTTCGAGCCAAGCAAATAGGGACCAAATTTGCTGAACATTGCCAGTCCTCTACCCCTAAAGAAGTAGAGATAATTCTGGCTTAAAGCGCTTAGAAGTTGAAAACCAAAAAGGACCTCAGTTCTCACTGAATATCTAAAATCAGATAGTTTGCAGGCAAGCTCTTAGATAAGCCAAATTGGTTCTAAACTTGTCTGCTGCCCATGTGGAGCCGAAAGACACGGACACCAACACTTTTACACACTTTGCTAAGCTTAGCCTTTAAACTTAGCAATTTAAGGAAAATAAATAAGCAAAGTCTTCCCTAAGTGACTAAAGAAATAAAAACACTGTCGTAAAACGCGGCCTACCTGCGCCATGGCCCCCGCATGGGAAAAAGCACCAGTCATCTCCACTGCCGCACCCAACAGCCGCGGCTCCCGGTCATTTATATCTGCAAGTTCTCTGCCAAGAGAGAAATACAGGCTGAATGAAAGCTTTTCTCCTTTTTTAAAGTTATTTCTCGATTGTCTTTTAAATCAAAGAACACCATGGCTTTTCCCCGAAGGTGGGCTGTTACAAACTGCCACCACGCGGTACCAGCAAGAGCATAAAATGGTGCCGATCCCAGGCGGGTTTGTTTTGGCGCCAAAACTTACTCTGTGAAAACAGCACCAAGCAGCCCTTCCGTGCCCGAAGGCCTTACCTGCGGTGCCGAAGGCAACAGACTATGATGCGGTCACTGTGAGGGGGAACCGTCCCTCAAGCCACGAGGCCGCTCGACCCAGCCGCAAGCTGCCGTCGCAGCAAGAGCTGCTCTGCTGGCTCAACAATTGAAGTAATCATCCCGCCTCTGCGGAAGCCGCTGTCGCTCACACACACACACAGAGCGCTGGTACGGCCCGCTGAGCTCTCCCCCGTACAGTCCAGGGGAGAGATCCAAATCGGCAACTTCCCTTTTTTTTTTTTTTTTTTTACAGAAGGTGATAGCCAGCTAGACGGGGATTCTTCTTAAAGGGACAGTTACAACTTTGAACAAATTGAATGAAATTAAAGTAAAGTAAAAGTAATTAAAATTAATCCTTGCCAGATTAATTGAAACTAGATGATCTAAGCTTTACACACATCAAATCCTGGCTAAATTGCTCCTAATCCGTTTAAGTGAGCCCAGCACCTAGGCTCACTACATCCTCCTGCTGCATGGAGACTGGACACACTGGGGCTGATGGGAGATACCAGCAGGCTATATCCAGTGATGTCATGAGTTTGACATGCCCAGTCTCCAAGCTGCAGGAGGAGGTGCACAACCCAGAGGTAGAGGACTAAACTGGAGAAATCATAAGGAACTGGCTGTGTTCAGTGAGGAAGAATTTCAGCCACTGCAGGGGCATACCATCAACCCCAAGCGAAGCCAGCCACTGCAGCAATATACAATAATGTAAACATAACTAACGTTGCAGAAAGATTTAAAAACGGGAGGAGCGGATCATCCCCCAATCCAAATAGGATAGCAAGTCTTCATGCAATCGGTAGCAAGGCATTTCTGTGCCATGAGAGCACCAAAATCCAGAATGACAATCATGAAGCAACTCTTTACCATCCACAAAAGTCAGCAACTGAATCAAAATTGTCTTCTCAATAGCCTTAGAAAGATATGAAACTGGCTGAGAGTTCAGTCTGAGATGGATCCAAGGTTGGCTTTTTTAAGCAATGGATCAACAGCTGCCACCTTCAGATTCTGCGGTACAACTCTGTGACTCAGGGAGCTACTTATCACTGAATGAAGCAAGATGCATCTCTCATCCCTAAGGGAGCCTAACATATGAGGAGGACAGGGACCCAATGAAGAATACATCGGACGTGCTGAATTAAACATGGGCTCCATTTCTTCCAGTGTCAAGACATGAAAATCCACAAATTCTGCCCCTTCTTCCAACCGCATTTGGACAGTTTCCAACCCCGACTGTCCCAACTGACCTTTATTCTGACACAGTATAGTAAATCTTGTGTTCATTATTGCTGGAAAGAACTAAAACGCAAGTTTTCTTTTTCTCATTTTATTCATAGAAAATACTTATAAAACTATTCAACAGCAGTTTCTCCCTATAACAAACACGTAAACTCCACTTCTCCAATCTAGCCATCCACCACCAACCCAGAGGCCCTTTTCCTTATACATTACTGCAGGTCAAAGTGTCCCAAGCAAGTACACTGCATCCATAAAATGCACAGATATGGTCAACCAATTCTAAGCCATGGTTGACATTTTACTCAACTCCAGCGTCTCTGCAGACTCGGCATATGGCTCTACCACCTCAGGATACTGCTGCTGCTGACCCACTTCACCCACAGGGTACTGCTGAGGTGCCCCATCATCGGCCAAGTCCTGCTGATGCATCTTCTCCTCACACGTCACTTCCCGCAGTTCACCCTCGGACACGAATACAGAGATGGAGCTCTCCTGGGGGCCTGCTGCTGGCTCTCCACCCAAGCTGCTCTCTGGCAGGAAAAAAGTCTCCTTCTGTGGCAAAACAGCAACCAAGGCCTCCTGCACTACAGTCACATCGATGTAGCCAAGATTACCATGCTGGTGTAGCTGAGTAGCTGGAATGCCTACAAGGGAAAGCCAAATGGAAGAGGACTGGAGTAAAAGCAGCATAGCTTGTGGGGGATAATTTTATAATAAAAACACACCCCTAACGCCTTTACGAAATAGGCTCCCAGAACTATCTGATAGTGCACCAATGTTAAAACCTGCTCCAAAGCAGGTACAAATATGAATGTGCATGCATGTATGTTAAAGGGTACCACAACTATGACCCCAGGAACTTGGAACAGTAAGCACTACCTTTTGTACCTGCTTTTCATGCACATGCCCCTGTGTGAGTTTGTGAGAGCCATTTCCCGCATGGAAAAAAAGTCTAAAAACACTCTAGGATCTCTGTTCGTAATGGGAATTAGAAATGCAGAGGATCTCATGTTTGGTTCTGAATACTTCCTGGTTAGATTGTCTGGAAAATAAATTCTTCTTTGGACAACTAATCTGCGCTCTTTCAGTGCACATGGCCCTTGTGCTGAGGTCTCCTCAATATATAAAAGTAAATTCCAAGTTCATCCTGCTAGACCAGTCTAGACAAGTGGGTTAAGCCCCCCTGCCAGGAGATGTTGAAGACAGAGAAATGCCAGAACTTGATTGGTTCAGCCCTGGCATATATAGCTGTACCCCTAGGGGTTGCAGTCAGTATTTCTCCGACTCCAGCAGATGGTGTCTTTCCAGTTTCTGCAAGGATTCTTAACTTTCCTTAGGTGGACATCTCCAGGGCACACTTGGTGTTCCCTTGGGGTTTCCCACATTCCCATTTGGGTTGAGATCCTGGTCAAGATGACCAGGTGAGTTTCCCTACCTGGAGGGGGGTACCAAACACTGGTCAGGAGACCACTTCTCCAAGTTCAGGGGAGAGCCTTCCGTTTATTCTGCTCTGGAGAAAGAATTTTTTTTAAATAAGAGGAGCTTAAAACTAGTATACAACCTTCTGAACAGACTACAGGATAGTGGCTCTCTGAGATCTGCGGTACCCTAAACAGTGAGTGGTAACCCCTCCCCCCCCTATTCTCCGGTGATCGCAGTTCTACTTTAGGCTGCACTGTGGGCTTCGGGGGTGATTACGCCGCTTGTTCCTGCGCAGCCAATGCCTTCCTTCCTGCTCTTCTTGGGCCCGCCGCATGGCGAGCATTGCTCCGGTGGCCATTTTGTGCATCGGATTGCCTTCACTTCGTGGCATATGCCTTGGGGCCATTTCTTCAGCTTTTAGCCTGGCAGATCAGCCTCACTTTAGCTGGGACACTTCTTCGGGGCTCCACTGTCCTCTTTGTAACAATGCCCTCGGCTCTACAGAGGTGCACTGTTTGCGGCCATAAGCGGAGAGTCCTAGAAGATAGGCTCTGCAGCACAGCCAGAGGAGACTTCCTTTTCCTCGCAGAAGGATCTTCCTTTATCCACCAGGGATAGGATGTCTTCTGAGGCCTCTCCTTCTCCCATTGTGCCCTTGGGGGAGTCCAGAGACGCAATCAGAGCAGGGGATGCAGCTACTCCTCCTGCCTTATCCCCACAGCATACAGACTGTGTCTCGGCCCCAGCAGCCCACAGACCCAGATTCCGAACAGCTTTTGTCGCTCTTCGACAAGGATAGACTCTGTGGCAGTCAGAACCCTCTACTTCTCAATTGGGTCCCACTGTGGCCCCTAAGAGCACTTCAGGCAGGCAATCTGCTTCCTGAAAACACCTTCGCGAGGATGCCGTTTAAATACCTCCGTGGCATAAATGCATAGGAGGAGAGCCTCTTTTAATTAAAAGCAAGTTCTGCTATGAGGGGACATGGGATGAGAGTGAAAGGGGATCGATTCAGGAGTGATATGCGGAAATATTTCTTTACAGAAAGAGTGGTGGATCCGTGGAATAGTCTCCCAGTGGAGGTGGTAGAGATGAGGACAGTATCTGAATTCAAAGCAGCATGGGACAAACACAATCTCTAAAAGAGAAAAGGGGACTGTTGTAGTGGTTGATATGCAAGGACAGACTAGATAGGACATGTGGTCTTTTTCTGTCGTCATGTTTCTAAGGACTTGACTCTACCTTCTAGAGAAGTCTCCTGGGCTTTGGGGTACTAGGCTTCTCTTTTGCCTTAGGACAACTATCTCACTTTGGCCGAGGATGCCCTGGGACCTCTGAACGAGAAGGTGGGGAATGGGCCTCCTCTGACGATCCTGAAGAGCTTACAGACAACTCACAGGATGTATGTTTCTTTCGTAGGGAGGAGTTACCGGACCCGATTGTACAGGTAGTGGAAGCCCCGAGTCTCTCCAGCTCAGGATAGTCCTCCGGCGATATCACAGATGGACCCGATCTTAGTGGGCATCTGCAGACCATCCAAAGCCTTTCCTTTTCTGCAGGAGCTCCAACAAATGGCTCCCCTGATGCACCATTGTGTATTGCTCGGCGCTTGGGCCGCCATTACTTATGGTCTCCCATGGATCTTGGCAAATGGCTCACTATTCCTATAGTGGATGCTCTGATGACAGCTGTCACAAAGCACACTACCATTCCAGTGGAAGGTAGCACAGCGCTCAGTGACCAGCAAGATCGCAAAGTACAGTGCCTCCTGAAGACTGCTTTTTCTTCCTCTTCTCTTGCCCTCCAGGCCTCAGCATACGGAGAACTGGCCGCTCAAGCCCTTCTGGGTTAGATCCAGCTGTTGCCTGCAGATCCCGTTTCAGCAAGTTTGGAGTCCATGGCTGCTTTCCTTGCAGATGCTCTTTATGACCTTCTCCTTCTCTCAGCACGCTCACCATTACGGTAGCACACTGCTGGTTCTGGCTTCGACAATGGTCAGCAGATACTGCTTCTAAAGCTCCCCTATAAGGGTAGGCTCCTCTTTGGAAATGATCTCAAGAAGCTGGTGAAAGACTTAGGGGAGGTGAAGCCTCAGTGTTTGCTGGAGAACAAGTCACGCTCCTCTTTGATGCGCAGGTCAGAGTATTTCTGCAACATCCACCTCGCGCTCGAGATCATGACTAGAAGGTACTGTCTGGGCAATCCTTTAGTGCCTCAATGTCTGAGCGATCAGGTCAAAAGGTGCAGTCTTTCTAAGGAGTTTGTCAAGGCAAGGACACCTATTCAGCCCCAAGTTCTCTAGTTCCAATCATTTGTCCTGCTGACAGGCCTAGGGCCCACTCCAGGATGCCGCCCACATGGGGAGCCACCTGACCATTTTCCCCCCCACGAGTGGGCATGGATAACCTCCGATCAATAGGTTCTCAACATTATCCATCACGGTTATGTTCTCAATTGTCACAAAGGATGCCTTTCTTCCTTTGCACTGCAGCTCTGCTCGAAAGATGGCAGCCGTATGGACCACTCTTCAATGTCTTATAGCTGCAAACCATTTGCCTGGTGCCTCCTTCCGAGAGATTTTCCAGGAGGTACTCTATTTTGTGGTCCCCAAGAAAGATGGCTCCTTTCATCCCATACTGGACCTCAAGGGGGTCAACTGGGCCCTTTGAAGGGTTTCCATGCAGAAGCGAGGAACCCAATCTCGCATTTCCGGTACTGATACCCAAGCATCGGCAGACTCTGTGAATCAGCATATCCTCGCCATTGAGCACAGCTTGGCGGCCCTACTAGCAGCATAGATTCCAATCAAACCCATACCAAAAACAGTATCACTGACACCGGCACAGACCATGGTACTGATGCAGTCCGCATTGGGGTTTGTACTGATTGAACCGCAACCACCCATGCCTGCCCTCGAGTCCATCCCTGGTACTGGTGGCTCTTCCAGACAACCTCCCCAATATGATAATGATTTTGGACAGTACCAGGCCTTAGTGGAGCATGGACATCACTCTTATCGATACTTTCAATCTTCCAATTCATCCAATTAGGAATCGATCGATACCCAAATGATTCAAAGTATACCGGAGGATCCATCTCACTCTCCAGAATGCTGCATATGCCCTCCTGAGGGCGTCTTTTCAGGAGTTTATCCGAGACCTGGCCGGGGACCTGTCCATTACAGTAACATCTGAAAAAGAACCTAGGGCTGAGGAATAAGAAATCCTCCAATACCCTACAGCTCCTAAAGAGGCTGCCACCCTTCTGGTTCACCGCACCCTCCAGGACCCTCATGCTCTGGATGTGGGAGATAACCCTTCTCTCTCCCCATACTCGACAACTCGATACCTTGTATCGAGTACCAGAGTCTCCTGGATTCCAAAAGACTCAGTTAAGAACATAACATATGCCATAATGGGTCAAACTAAGGTCCATCAAGCCCAATCTCCCGTTTCCAACAGTGGCCAATCTAGGTCACAAGTACCTAGCAGTTTCCTCAAAAGAGTTTCCACAATGCTTGTATTGGGGGTCAAGCAGTGGATATCCTGGGTCCCCTTTAATAATGGTTTATGGACCTTTCCGCCAGGAACTTGTCCAAACATTTTTTAAACCTGGCTACAATAACAGCTTTTACTACATCCTCCGGTAACAAATTCCAGATGATAAAAGAGCTAACTGTCTCACATTGGTCGAACATGCCCAAAACGTGTCAAAGTTTGTAAACAGGGCAACATTTGACTGCTTGAGGGTACCAGTAGGGCCACCTCAATCTGCATTGGAACACGCAGGATTGCTTGGCTTCCAACATCAGATCCTGAACAATGGGTTCAAGATAAACTGGACAATATTCCTTGCACAGGTGAAAACCTTTTTGGCCAAGATTAGAGCATCTCAGTTGGAGTCTGAGAATACTACCCTAAACAGGCTTTCTAGAATCACTGCCAACCTAGCTAAGAGAAAATAGCTGCAAAGAAGACTTTCAATAAGAAGTTGTTTTACCCTTCCTTACACCCCCCTGCTTCACAGTATCAACCTCAGTGTACTCAAAAAAAGGCAACAGCCTCCCAAGCAGCAGAAGAAGCCACAGATTCCTAAAAACTAACCAGCTCCACAGACTTAACCTGCACCTGGTTTTTGACATTTTCCTAGAGAACATAGCCACTCTGCCTCTGGAGACCCCCCTCCCCCCAACATTGCCAGCAGACTGTCACTATGCCCACAGGTAACATCTAATCACTTCAGAGCACTGGACTCTGACCATAGTGGTGGAGGGTACAGTCTTCACCTACAGACTCTGCCCCACTCCACAATAGTGAGGGAATGTCCTTCTCAGCCTCCTCTCACTGCTCTTTTGCTACAAGAGGTCACCTCTCTGCTGTCAGGAGGTGCCATAGAGGAGGTCCCAACATCCCAACAGGGAGTTGGTTTCTACTCTCTGTACTTTCTCATACCAAAGAAAACCAGGGGATACAGACCCATCCTGGACCTCAGAAATCTAACCAAGTTTCTTGTTTGCAAGAAGTTCAAGATATTCTCTCTAGGGACCCTCCTACCCTATCTCCAGAATCAAGATTGGCTCTGTTCTCTAGATCTCAAAGAAGCTTACACACACACATCCTGATTTATCCAGAACACAGGAAATATCTGTGTTTCATATTTCAAGGAAGACATCATCAGTACAGGGTACTGCCATTCGGACTCTCCTCTGCCCCAAGTCTTCACAAAGTGCATGGCTGTCGTAGCCGCATTTCTAAGATCTCTAGGGATATTTGTCTTCCCTTACTTAGACGACCAGCTCATAAAGGCAGGAACCTCCCAAGAGGATCACCTCTCTCTCTCTCGTGCCATGCAGGTACTTCAACACTTGGGATTTGTGATAAATCTTCCAAAGTCCCATCTCGCTCCTACTCAAACACTAGAGTTCATAGGAGCTCTCTTAAATACTCAACAGTCAAAGACATTTTTACCTCAGCCCCACTGTTCTCATTTCATTTAGCTGGCATCTCAAGCCTGTGCCAGAGACCATCTCACTGCCCGAGAAATGCTACAGCTTCTAGGTCATATGGCCTTGACAGTACATATAGTACCACATGCACGCCTGCATATGCACCCAGCCCAATGGGCTTTGGCTTCCCAGTGGACATAGGCTTCAGGCAGTGTCTCAGACAAGATATCATTGTCTGCCCGTCTGGCCACATCTCTTCTATAGTGATGTTTCCCAGAGAATCTCCTCATCAGGTCACCTTTTCAGATGCCTCCACATCAATGTACCCTGTCAACAGATGCCTCAAAACAGGGGTGGGGGACCCATCTAGGGTCCCTCTCCACTCAGGGCCTCTGGACAGGAGTCCAAGCGCCAAATAAATTTACTGGAACTTCAGGCAATCTACAACGCCCTCAAAGTTTTTCAGGGGCATTTAGGTTCTCAGAGGGTTCTGGTCCAAACAGACAATCAGGTAGGCATGTTCTATGTGAACAAACAAGGGGGAACAGGATTTGGCCTCTCTGCAGAGAGGCTCTCCATCTCTGGTCCTTTGCCATTACTCATCAGATACATCTACAAGCGGTATATCTCCCAGGGAAGCAAAATGTCTTAGCAGACAGAGTTGGATCCTCTTTCCCCACGAATGGTCTCTCCACACAGAGACAGTATCCTTCATTTTTTAGACATGGGGGACTCCAGAGATAGACCTGTTTGTCCCTCCACAGAATGCCAAACTTTCCCACTTCTGCACCAGGACTCCCATATTGGGCAACCAGGAGGTGGATGCTTTTCACCTCCACCGAGGTCGAGAGTTTATATATGCTTTTCCTCTCATTTCCCTGATTCTCAAAATGCTTTTCAAACTCCAGGCAGACAGGCTTTCACCTTGGAGAGTCCAGGTTCCCCATATTTTAGCCTTCCTACAGGACTGACTGGATTAGGACTTGGCCCCTACTTCCTTACGAGTTAAAGTCTCAGCCCTCACTTGTTTCAAAAGACCAATTGCAGGCCATTCAATCATTTCTCATGTTGATGTCAGTCATTTTCTGCATGGGGCACTGACTCTGCACCCATCACGCCGTCCTGTGGTACCTCCCTGGGAACTTTGTCTGGTGCTCAACAGCCTCATGAAGCCTCCTTTTTGAGCCACTCAAGCGGATCACCATCCAGGATTTATCCCTTAAGACGGCCTTTTAGTGGCAGTAACCTCGGCTTGTCGAGTCTCCAAGCTTCAGGCTTTATCCTGTCGCGACCCCTTTCTCTCCTTTTCCTTAGAAGGCGTCTCCCTGAGGGTCATCCTTCATTCCTGCCAAAAGTGCTTTCTGCTTTCCACATGAATGAAACCATTTCGCTCCCTTCCTTTTCTAAGGAACAATGTTCTGGAGCAAATAGTGGACTTTGCGCAGTCGATATTAAGAGAACCTTGCGCTCTTATTTGAAGGTCACCAATTCCTTTTGTAAGTTTGATCGTCTTTTTTGTACTTTTTGCTGGCCCTCACAGCATCAAAGGTTAACACTGCTCACTGGATAAGGCAGATTGTCGAGTCTGCATACATTTTGCATGGCACACTCTATGCGCAGGATGGCAGCTTCCTAGGCTGAGCGATTGCATGTGGCACCCTTCTACATCTGTAGGGCAGCTACCTAGTTGTCCTTGTCCACCACTATCGCCTCGATGTCCAAGCCAGAGATGTGGCACAGTTCAGTGCTTATGTGGTGGCAGCAGCTGTCTTTTCCATCCCTGGGGTGGTGTAGCTATGGTATTTCCCATTTGTCTGGGCTAGCAGGATGAACCTGGAAGGAGAAATTTCACTTACTGTTAATTTCCTTTCCTGGAATCCTGCTAGACCAGACCAGGATCCACCCTTTGTGCTTTTCAACAGTTTTCTCAGCAGAGTCAAGATTTCATTGTCATATTGAGGGCTGTTTGCCTCGTCTAGTCCTACAGGGGCTACTTGTCTATAGTTGCACGGTTGCATTAGCATTACCTTAGAGCACTTTGTGTGTTGTTTGAATTTGAGTGACGTTCTTCTGCTTTGAGAGTATACTGAAGGCGAACCCTAGAGGTACAGCTATATATGCCAGAGCTGAACCAATCAAGCTCTGGCATTTCTCCGTCTCCAACATCTGCTGGCAGGGGGACCTAACCCACTTGTCTGGACTAGTCTAGCAGAATTTCAGGAAAGGAAATTAACAGTAAGTGAAATTTCTACATTCACGTGGGGCCTACCTTTGACTCTTCACTAGTGACAATCTACGATTTGCTTGTTATAATGGATACGTTAGACCTATTTCCTGCTTGGTTGGTGATGTCTAATGACTAGTATTAACTCTGTTAATATTAGTGTGATTTTTTAGAACTTCTGCAAGATCCAATCCTAAAAACAAATCTGAACGTGGATGATCCTAGCTCTTGTAGACCTACTGAAAAATTGACATTTAATGAGAAAGATTACTGAAAGAGCAATAGCTGTTGAAGGACTGGCTGGATGACAGCTTTCTGACAGGCTTTTGCTCAGCCCATAGTACAGGAGCTGCATTGTTACCATTGAAAAACTTTCTTGGGAAACATTTGAATCTTTTCCTCTGCTCATATGTAACCTACAAATATAAGTAAATTATTAAAAGCCTCCTTCTAACTTCCTGATCCAGGAAGTTGCTCTGTACATAGTTATACCATTATGGTTTGTAATAACTGTTCCATGTATCTGGTTTGTTTAAATGTAAACCACCCCTGATCTCTGGAAGGGGCGGTATAGAAAAACTGTTTAAATAAATAAAATAAAATCTTTTGGCTGCATTTCACACCATGGACCATCACATTCAGCTGCAGCATCTTGTGATGCTGGCATCAGAAGAAAGGTATTTAACACGGTGTCAAGCCTGTTTATCAGCAAGCCTCAAAGTATTTTATCAGATTCCCAGGATGTGCTTTAGGGCCTTCCACAAGCTTCTATATTGTCTGCCCTTCTTTGTAATCTTTATGTGACCTTTCCTGAAGAACGGCAGATGATGGGGAGCCGTTCTCTTAGTTATGCAGACAAAATTCAAACATTAACTGAAGGAAAGATTACTTAAAGAAGCTCTCAGGATGCTCTACTGCTATTAAATTCTGATTTGATTACCAATAAACTCACTCATAAGATGGCTGAGGTGTTATAGGCTGGCCAGATCCTATTTTGGAATTTGAGGGGCATATTCTGTCCGTTTGCTCAGAGGTATGAAACTTCTCAGTTTACACACATTAGTAATGTCACAAATGTGGCTTTTTTCTATTTTGTACAGTACTGACACCCTTAAATCTCAGAGGAGCAGCCTGCCACGGTCATCATCCATGGGTTTCTAGTCTTTCAGATTACTGCGATGTTCACAACAGGGTAGACAGAGTTCTGATGGTACAGAGGCTTACGGCTCATGCTCCTCTTATACTGGCTTGCAATACTATGTTCTGTGAACTTCAAGGCTCTGCCCCTCTTTCAGGAGTGTTTATGCTATTCTGAGCTTCTTAGAGCACCAAGATCAGCTCGGGATCTTTTAATGAAAATGCCCAATAAGTTCTCATGTTAAATGCACTGAGATCTGAAGAGGGTTTTCTTCTATTAAACCCCAGTTCTTTGGACTAAGACTCCAAAGATTTTTTTTGAGAGGCTTTTTCATGATTTTTAATATTCTAATTTTTTTTGATTAGATGTTTTCATATGATTTTACCTTTATGGCTGCCTAACATTATTTTGTCTCTCTTTTATTTACTGGTTCTTTAACTGTACTGTCACTCACTTGGAGCAATTTATTTTGGCCAGAGGTTAGCATGACATGTGCAAGGCAGGCTTCTTGATTCCCCTCTTACCAAGGATCTGTGCTATCTGTGAAGGAGGGAAGAGGAGCTGCAGGCAGCGGTTCAGATAGGGCAGCAGGTCTTCCAGGAACGCAGTGCAGAATTGAACAAACAGCTCCTGCTCCTTTCTGCTGAAGGCGGCTTCCTCAGCCTGGTGAAAGGCCACAATTATCTTTGTCACCTGCATGGGCAAGAGAAAGAAGAGCCTGGGCAGCAGAAAGAATTCAGGTCATCCCAACAGCTTCCTCAGGCTCCTCCAGAACTGCCCTTTGTTGGGCTACAGCCTCCCCTGTCTTGAGGAGTCCCCTCCCCTCCCCAACGCAACCCACTGCAGTGACAGTCCTTGGTTAGGGACAACCATGGCTCTCCTCGGAACCTAAAGCAATGGCTGAGGCCATTTCCCTAGGGGTTGTGAATTGTGCCCCAGCAGGATACCCCAGTAACCCAAGCAACAAGAGTTGCAGACTAGCAGTCAGATCTAGATCTTTTGCCACTGAGCTTGGCCAAGAGATTATGTTTTAATGCTCACGGGAAGTGCAGGTGTTGTCCTGAAAAGTGGGGAGGAGCAGACTGTGCTCTGTGCAGCTGGGGAAGTGTTGCAAGATGAGAAAGTTAGCCGGCTCTTCAGTGCAACAAAACTGCATAGCAAAGCAGAGTCAGGAATGCACTCTGATGAATGACACCTCAGCGACATGGAGAGCTGCAGAGGGAAATGCCAAGACGTGCAGCAGCTCGCTTTATAATAAGAGTATTGGATTTAGCTCATGCCTTTCTCAGGAGTTCAAGGCGAATGGCATTCAGATATGGCAGGTATATTCCTAGCCCCAAGTGGTTTACCCGAGGCAATAGACAGTTAAGTGATTTGCCCAAGATCACAAGGAGCAGCAGTGCGATTCTAACTTGGCTTCCCTGATCCTCAGCCTGCTGCTTTAACTATTAGAGCACTCCTCTACTTCCCACCTTCCATCCCCAGTAACCAGGCCCCCTCTCCTCTTAGGCTCTCAACCACCATGAATATGCATGAAATAGATCTGCATACAAAGGAAGCAGTGCATGCAGATCTCTCATGCATATTCATTGTGGAGATCCTGAAAACCTGACTGGCCTGGGGGTCCCAGAAGCCTGGGTTGAGAACCACTGCTCTAAACATTAAGAAAGGTTTGTGTTTTCAAGTCTCTTCTCATAAGTCTTCTGACGCAGGCTCCAAATTATTTTGGTTGCCTTTCTCTGAACCGCTTCCAGCCTTTTTATATCCTTTGCGAGATACAGTCTCCAAAACCACACAATATTCCAAGTGGGGCCTCACCAGCGACTTGTACAGTGGCATTAGTACCTCTTCCATTCTTGGAATAGTGTGTTTGGTTTTGGAGACCGTATCTTGCAAAGGATATTAAAAGGCTGGAAGCGGTTCAGAAGAAGGCAACCAAAATGATTTGGAGCCTGCGTTAGAAGACTTATGAGAAGAGACTTGAAAAGCTAAATATGTACATTCTGGAGAAGAGGAGGAACAGGGAGATAATATTCTTTAAGTATTCAAAGGTCTGAATCACAAACCTCTTCCAAAAACGGGGAAGCTGTAAAACTAGAGGGCATAACATGAAGCTGCAAGGGGATAAACTGAAAAGCAATGTCAGGAAATACTTTTTCACTGAAAGGGTGGTGGATAATTGGGATGTCCTCCCAATGGAAGTGGTGGGAGCAAACAATGACAGAATTCATGGGACTGACACAGTGGATCCCAAGTTTATAGCAATGGGATAAAATCAAAATAAGCATAAACTATCTCTTATAGCTGAACAAATAGGGGTGACCTACACAGAGTGGTGGTACACCCCTAAACAAAGGCATGGGGAGGGGTGACCTGCACGGAGCGGCAAGTGCACCTACTCTTGCCACTTTGCTAGGCAGACTAGATGGACCATGCTGGTCTTTATGTGCCGTTATATACTAGGTTCTATAAAACACAGTAAATATTAATTACACTTACCTGGTAATTGTAGTTCCTTTAGTGACGACAGTGCAGTCCTCTACGTCTGGGTAGTCAACCTCGTCCTGCAGCTAGGAGACTGGTATGTCCAAATTCGTGACATCACTGGTATATCCTGGCACCATCAGCCCTCCTACTTCCAGTGTGAACTACTAACAAAGCAGACTCAAAGGAGCAAGAAATAAGTAGCAATGTAACAACGTCAACTGAACAAGTGTTTTCCCCTGTTACCCTTTTTTTTTTTTCACAACCAGGTACAGAAGTGGGAATGGATTCAGTGCTGTACTGCACTTTTAAATGCCATAGAAAAGCTATGACCCAGGTTCTACTTCCTATCCCTGCGCCCCGAGCAGCGGAAGCAATAGGACAACTCAGAAAGCAAGAGACAGGAAAAGATTGGAGCCGGCTCACCTGTAAGACTCTTTGACCCGCACTCCACGCCGGAAACCTGGAAAGATCATGAGTAGGGTGGGATGGAGGACTGCACTGTCGTCACTAAAGGAACTACAATTACCTGGTAAGTGTAATTAATATTTCCTTAGCGTTCCTCCAGTGCAGTCCTCTACGTCTGGGATGTACCAGAGCAGTACTTAATGGGTGGGATCTTTCCGGCCGGCCGACAAAACTGCCGATCCGAAACGGGTATCCGCTGCCGCCGCCACATCCAGGCGGTAATGCTTACTGAAGATATGCAAGGACGACCAAGTAGCCGCCCTGCAAATATCTCCTGGCGGAACTAACCGATGCTCTGCCCACGAACAAGCCTGCGCCCGAGTGGAATGTGCACGCAAGGCCGAAGGCGCCGAGCGGCCCTGAAGCAGATAAGCCAAAGCAATCGCCTCCTTAATCCATCGGGCAATGGAAGCTTTAGCAGCGGCCTCCCCTTTACGTACGCCCCCAAAAAGGACAAATAAACAATCCGACTTATGAAAGGATTCGGTAACCCGCAAATAGTGCCGCAATACCCGCTGCACATCCAAGCGGCGCAAGTCGCGATCGGAACCGCTGAGAACTGGGAGTGAAACCACCTGATTCATGAGAAAGGGCGAAACCACTTTAGGGAGAAAAGAAGGAACGGTACGCAACACCACCTTGTCGTCCGAGAAGGACAGAAACGGTTCCCGACAGGACAAGGCCTGCAACTCAGAGATGCGTCTGGCCGAGCAGATCGCCACCAAGAACACCACCTTCAAAGTTAAATCCTTCAGGGAGGCGAGTTTCAACGGCTCAAAGGGCGCCCGGGACAAAGCTCCGAGGACGAGATTAAGATCCCAAGGCGGAACACAAGACCTAAGGGAAGGGCGCAGCTTAGAAACTGCTGACAAGAAGCGCCGAATGTCCGGGTGAGAACCCAACGAAAGGCCGTTGACCTTGCCCCGATAAAAGGCCAGCGCCGCCAGCTGAACCCGCAATGAGCTGGCCGCCAGACCTTTGCTAAAACCATCTTGTAAAAAATCTAGAATTATGGGCACGGCCACGGTGGCCGCTCGTATCCAGCGCCGAGAACACCAATCCTCAAACACGCGCCAGACGCAGACATAGGAAGGGAGGTAGAACGCTTTCGAGACGCAAGCAGCGTGGAAATTACCGCTGCCGAGTAACCCCGCTTACGCAAACGCGCCCGCTCAATGGCCAAACCGTAAGCGAGAACCGATCCACCTGCGGCATAAGGAGAGGACCCTGAATCAAGAGATCCGAACGAGCCGGGAGACACCAAGGACGACCGTCGAGGAGACGAATCAAGTCCGCATACCATGGACGTCGGGGCCAATCGGGAGCTACGAGAAGAACTCTCCCCGGATGTCTCCCTATCTTCTGCACGACCCGACCTATGAGCGCCCACGGGGGAAACACATACAGAAGACCTTCCCCCGGCCAAGCCTGCAGCAGCGCATCTATTCCCTCTGACATTCTCTCCCGTCTTCTGCTGTAAAAACGAAGAACCTTTGCGGAGAGAAAGGTCGCCATCAGATCCATCACCGGAGTCCCCAAGCGGTGCACTACCTGAGCGAACACGTCGGGATGCAGCTGCCACTCTCCGGCATCCACTCGCACTCGACTGAGATAGTCGGCTGTCACGTTGTCCTTTCCGGCAATGTGAGCTGCCGAAATCGCCACCAAGCGCGTCTCCACCCACGCGAACAGCCGATCCGCTTCCTCTTCCCATGGGGCGCTTCCCGTGCCGCCCTGCCGATTGATGTAGGCGACGGTCGCCGAGTTGTCGGAAAGAACGCGCACTGCGCGACCCAGAACTAAGGACTGGAAAGCCTGAAGAGCGAGGAACACGGCCCGGAGCTCCAGACGATTGATCGACCATGACGTCTCCGGAGGAGACCAGCGACCCTGCGCAAAGGCCCCCTGGCAATGAGCTCCCCAGCCCCCCAGACTGGCATCCGTCAAAAGAGGTATCCAATCTGGTTGTTCCAGCGGCATCCCGACCGCTAAGGATTGCGGAAGAATCCACCACCGGAGAGACTTGCAAACCGACAGAGGGCAAGGCAAACGTTTGCTGAGAGGATCCGCCTGATGCGACCAGCGCCGGAGTAGAGACCGCTGTAACGGGCGCATGTGCACCTTTGCCCACGGCACCGTTTCCAGGGTCGCCGCCATGGTACCTAAGACCCTCAGATAGTCCCAAGCTGGAGGGGCCGGAGTGGATCTGAACTTCCGAACGAGAGCTCGCAAGGAGGTGGCCCGCCTGGCAGGGAGAAACACGTGACCCGAACACGTATTGAAGCGTACGCCCAGGTACTCCAGGTTCTGAGAGGGTTCCAGATGACTCTTCTCGAAATTGATCACCCAACCCAGACTCTGCAGAAAAGATACCACTTTGCTCGTGACCTGAATGCTTTCCTCCTTGGACTTGGCCCGAATCAACCAGTCGTCCAGATATGGATGAACCAAAATCCCTTCGCGCCTCAACGCCGCCGCCACGACCACCATAATCTTTGTAAAGGTCCGAGGCGCGGTCGCGAGACCGAAGGGAAGAGCCTGGAACTGGTAATGTCCCCACGGCAGCGCAAAGCACAGGAACTTCTGGTGAGCCTGAAGAATGGGCACATGCAAGTACGCCTCGGTTAGATCTAGAGACGTCAAAAACTCTCCTTGGCGGACCGCGACGATCACCGACCGCAAGGTCTCCATGCGGAAATGTGGCACTCGCAGACAACGGTTGAGCGCCTTCAGATCCAAAATAGGGTGAAAAGTCCCCTCCTTTTTGGGAACCACGAAATAGATGGAATATCGACCCATACCGTAGTCGCTTTTGGGAACCTCGGTCACTGCCCCCAACTGCAACAAGCGGTGCAGGGTGGAGGCAACCGCCGCCGCCTTGACCGCTCCCCGGCACGGCGACCGCACGAAGGAATCCCGAACGGAACAGGCAAACTCGAGAGCGTAACCGTGTTGAATGATATCGAGCACCCATTGGTCCGTGGTAATGAGGGTCCAAGCGGGGAGAAACTCCCGGAGGCGGCCGCCCACCAAAATATCCACCGCCGGGACCCGCCGTATCTCATTGCGGTTTCCTAGCCACGGAGGAGGAGGCCGAGGAGAAGCCCCGGCCGCCACCTCGGTAGCCTCGAAACCCTTGTGGACGGGACTGGAAGCGGCCCCTTTGAAATCCTCCATAGCGGGCGGACCGAAACCGCCGAGCCTCCCGAGGCTGTCCCCGAGGGTACAGAGTCGAACGAAGCGGCTTAGGCTTATCCTCGGGAAGCCGACCAGCCTTGGACTCCGAGATCCTTAACAAGCTTATCCAAATCATCCCCAAAGAGTAAGCCGCCCTTAAAGAGAAGCTTGCTAAGACGGGATTTAGAGGGACCATCCGCCGCCCAGTTCCGGAGCCACAAAGAATGCCTGGCCGCCACTACCGAAGCCGTACTGTTGGCCAAGGCCCGAATCAAGTCGTAATGCAGATCTGCCAGATACGCTGCTCCGGATTCCAAACGATCCAGCTCCTTGACATCTGCCTCCTCCAACCGCGGGGAAAGGCGGAGACGCTGAGCCCAGCGCTAGCACGCCCGGGCCACCCAAGCGCCACCTGCAAGGAGATGGAATCAGCATCAAACATCTGCCGCAGCAGACTATCCACCTTCCAATCTTGGGCATCTTTCTTTTTTTTTATAACTTGATCTTTATTTTTCAACCAAACCGCAGAATACATACAACAAAAAAAACCCCTTTTTTTCCAGGACATCCAGCACACAATAATGTCGACAAGATTTAAACAGGATTGTAAACTTAGAAACCAATTTCTATGCAAACATCGCAGTACAGACATTTCTTCCCCCCCCCCCCACTCAGTAATCTACCTCCCCCCACCTCCCAAATCTGCAACATATTTCAATAAAGGCTTCCACTGGTTATCGAATTTTGTCCCTTGATCTCTCCGAAGAGCAATCAATCGCTCCATCTGAAGCACCTTAGTGAGCCGCGTGACCCAATGGGCGAGATCTATATTCCCTCCCTGTCTCCACTTCCAAGCGATTTCGCATCTTGCCGCTACTATGCAAGATCGCATGGGTTTGGACCATCGAGTAGACAAATCAGGTGGCCACAGCCCTAGAAGAAACCAGGTCGGGCAAAGCTCTAAGCGCACCTGGAATATCTGCTCCATCTGATAACAAATTTGCTTCCAATAAGATTGAACCCAGGAGCACTCCCACCACATGTGAAAATAGGTTCCCTTTACTCCACATCCCCTCCAACAGAGATCAGAGACCTCCGGGAACATCCGATGGTAGCGCTCAGGCGTATAGTACCAGCGCAACCAAATTTTATAAGTATTCTCTTGAATAGCCGTATTAATAGAAGTTTTAGCCGCCCCCTTATATATTGTCCGCCATCCCTCCTCGTCCCAAATCACACCCAGGTCTCGCTCCCATTCCACCATATATTTTAACTTAGCTTCCGTCTCACTCATCGCCCTCAAACCAGCATAATGTAAGCGTATAAGGCCCCGGGAAGAATGATGGCCCACCCACAAAGCCTCAAGGTCATTAAGCCCTCTCTCGATACGCTCCTTATTAAGTCGATTGTGCAAGTAATGTCGCACTTGCAAATAAGCAAAGAAATCATGCTTGTCCAACCGAAATTCGGCTTGCAGCTCTTCAAAAGACTTAATAGTCGCACCATCAAGAAACTGTACAAAGTGAGATAGGCCTCGCCCCTCCCATTTATGAAATATGGCTCCGTTACCCGGTTCAAAGGCTGGAGTGGCCACCAATGGCACTAACAAAGACGCCCCCACAGAGGTATTCACTCTCCGCCATCCCCTACACCATTCCCCCCAAAGATGCCTAATGAAGGGATTATTCGTCCAATCGCCCTTCAGCGTTCCCATCTGTAACCATGGGAGATATTGTAATTTATACTGGGGCACTGCCTGTTGTTCAATGGAGAGAAACCCCTTCGCTGAGAGCTGTTCTCGCCAGTCCATCACCTGTCTCATTTGTGCCGCTAAATAATAATCCGCAATCATGGGCATCCCCAGGCCGCCCTTCTGCCGCACCCGATACATAATATTCCGTGCGATGCGCGGAGGACGATGGCGCCAAACAAAGAAGAACAACTTCCGCTGAAGCTTATGAAGCACCTTTTGAGAAATCTTAATAGGTAAGACTTGAAAAAAAATACAATAATTGGGGCAGAATCATCATCTTAATGGTCGCTATCCTCCCCAACCAAGATATATCCTCAGTATGCCATCTCAGCAAATCCCGATCAATTTTATCAAACAACCCTGGATAGTTAGATCCATAAAGCTGATCAACGTCCCGGGTGAGATAAACCCCCAGGTATTTGAGTTTATTTTGGGCCCAACGAAAGGGAAAACTCCCCTGTAAATGCTTTATCAAGTTATCCGATAAATTAACACTTAACGCCTCCGTCTTATCCCAGTTAATTTTGAACCCAGCAACTCCACCAAATCGCTTAAATTCAGCCATAACAATGGGTAATGTCAGCAAAGGACTCGTAATAAACAATAGTAGGTCATCGGCAAACAACGCCAATTTATGCTCCTGCTGGCCGATAACGAGCCCCCTCACATCTGTATTTCGTCGTAAACGCTGTGCCAAAGGCTCCATAGTTAAGGCAAATAATAAGGGGGATAAAGGACACCCCTGTCTGGTACCTCGCGCTAAAGAAAAGAAGTCAGAGTACTTCCCATTGATCTTAACTGCCGCAATCGGGTTAGTATATAAAGCCTTTATCCATGTCTCCATATGGGAGCCAATGCCTACAGCCGCCAACACTTCAAACAGAAAGCCCCATTCTACCCGATCGAAGGCCTTCTCAACATCGACGGCTAAAATGAGAAGTTCCTGCTTCTGCTGCCTGGCCATCCAAATAAGTTGAATCGCCCGGCGAATGCTATCACCCGTATTGCGACCCTGGACAAACCCTGTTTGGTCACAATGAATCAGCTTTGGCAGAATGCGCCCCAGTCGATTCGCTAAGATCTTAGCTAAGATTTTCCCATCAGTGTTCAAAAGTGAAATGGGGCGATAAGATCCGCACACCATGGGATCCCTCCCCGGTTTTGCTATCACTGAGATTCCAGCTTGATGCATTGAAGGAGGCAGTTGGTGGCCTTGAAGTACCCCATTAAAAATTCACTGTAGAATCGGGGCTAACTGTGGGGCTAATTTCTTATAGAATACTGCTGAGAAGCCATCCAGTCCAGGGGACTTGTTAAGGGCTAATCCCCGAATCACTTGTAAGACTTCATCAACAGTAATCTCACCATTCAAAAATTCTCGGTCCGTCTCCGATATTACCGGGAGCGAACCGTCCTCCCTAAGATAATCCCGCGCTCCCAAGATGGACTCCCTCAATTCACTAGTATATAAGGCGGTATAATACTGCCGAAACAGTTCCCTCATATCTTTGGGATGAAATAAAGGCTTATCCCCCGGTCCTTTAAGTTTCAAAATCGCAGAGCGGCGCTCCCTAGCCCGTAATTTATGTGCTAGCAATCGGCCTGCCTTATTATTAAATTCATAATAGCGTTGATTAACACGTTGTAATTGAAAATTAATTGAGTCCAGCTGCAAAGAATTGAGTTCTGTCCTAACCGCCTCCAACCGCCTCCTAAGCTTTATCCCTCCCCTTTGCTTATGGAGATGCTCTAATTCTCGAACTTGCTGAGACAGTTGAGTAGCCCTTTCACCGCGCTTTTTCTTCTTCCAGGATGCCCATTGTATCAGCACTCCCCTGAGAACCGCTTTTAAGGCGTCCCACAGGGTCCCCAAGGCCACCTCACCTGTATCATTCACAGCATAAAACTGTCTAATTTCTTCAGCTATGTTAGCAAGCACCTCCCTATCCTGAAAAAGACTTTCATTGAGGCGCCAGAAGGACCTCCCCACCTTATCGCGCTCACCTCCGAACTCTATCCAAATAGGGCCATGATCAGTCCAAGTGATAGGTTCAATACCAGTTCTATAAACTCTTTGGGTCCAAAGCGCATCCGCCAGAAAATAATCGATGCGGCTATAACTCTGATGGACTGGCGAGTAATGTGTATAATCGAAATTATGTGGATGCATCTGACGCCAAATGTCACACAACCCGTAGCGTTGAATCAAACTCTGCAGTTGCGCCCGCCCTTTCGATCCCAGCGAACTCCCCCGCTGTGACTTGTCCTGTAAAGGATCCAACACTTCATTGAAATCGCCCCCAATCAATAAGGCCCCATGTATTTTATCTGATAACCAATGGGACAAGGTGGCCCAAAAATCAGTATGAGGATCATTGGGGCCATAAACATTGAGGAAGGTAACCTCAGAACCCAATAAGGTCCCCCAAACAAGTAATACTCGACCCTTCGTTCCCTTGAATACCCCCCCTACTTGAAACGGGACATCCTTGTGCACCATAATAGCCACCCCTGCGCGCTTGTGAGAGCCTTCAGCATTGAACCAAACATCACCATATGCCCCAGATTTCAAAAGAGGTTCATCCCGTGGCAATAAATGCGTTTCCTGAATGAAAATTACTTGCCAGTGTTGCGTTTTAGCTTCTTTAAATAGCGCTTTACGCTTGTAAGGTGTATTGAGACCCCGAGCATTAAGTGAGCCCACTTTAATCCCAGCCATCAGAGAAGTCTAAGGAACTATGCATTGAACAATCAAAGATGCAAACACTCTTAAAGCCTACCCCTCCCGCCCCCTTCCCCCAACCCACCGTCCTCCCTCCCCCCCCCCTCAAACCCCCCCCTTCAATCTCACCACAGGCCGCAATCCTGTGCCACCTCCTCGGAGGAAGAGTCGCACCGCCGGGATTTGCCACCCACCTACCGTATGGGCCTCCCCTCCCCAATTACCACCCCCCCTTAAATTGAAACTCCCACAGTACTTAAACTCCCCCATAACATGGTGGGTTGCATAGATACTAGGTACAATATTGCATACAATAAAATTGAAAATTCCATCAAACCTCTTCTTAAGTCAGGCAGGCCGAGGGAGCAGCCACTGAGCCGGCTACCCCCTTTCGCCCGCCTAAGAGGGATAACAAGATACCCATATATAATGTCCAGACCGCTGCCTTGTTCAGGTAGCTGGCGTTGCTCCATCAGATTCAGTCTCTCCCCTCTGAAAATGGTCTCCGGAGGTGCGCTGTGGACGTCGGCCCCGCGCCGGAATGCGATGCCATTTCAACTTTTCCCATACAAGCGACTGCTGCTGTTCAGACGATAAAACCTTAGGTTGATTGCTACTCGTGGGTAGATGCGGGGCCTTAGCCTTCTCCAAAGCACTCCACGCCTCCGTGGTAGTTTTAACTCTCTGAGATTGGCCTGCGACTTCAAATTGCAAAGCAAAAGGGAAAAGCCATTTATATTTGATATTTTCACGTCTTAGATATTCAGTCACAGGACGCATGGCCTTCCGGCGCTGTAATGTCTGGAGCGCCAAATCCTGAAAGATTTCCACTGAACAGCCCTGCCACTGTAGTTTCCCTCCTCGTGACGCTGCTCGCATCACTTTCTCCTTTATAGGAAAACTAGTTAGGCACACAATGATATCTCGGGGTCGATTGCCCGGTGGAAAACGAAGCGCTCGGTGTGCGCGTTCAATACCAATCTCTCCCACCACAGCAGACTCAGCCGAGTTCTCTTCCGCTAAAATGGCTCCGCAAATTTCGCGGACTACGGCGACCGCCTGTTTGTATTGTTCTTCCTCTGGGACCCCACGTATGCGAAGATTACAGCGGCGAGAGCGATTCTCTAAGTCCTCGATTTTTTCTCGCAGATCTTTCACTGTGCCTTGCCACTGATTATTCAAGTCCCGTACCGTCTCTGCTGCGGTCGCCATATCGTCCACGTGCGTCTCCAAAATTTCCACCCTATGTCCCAGGGCCTGCATATCTTGGCGGAGCTCAGTCAGCAATTCCTTGACGTCTGATTTGACACCTAGAACCTCAGCCTTAATCTCCCGGCACCATCTCCGGAGATCCCCCTTAGAGGATGCTGAGGAGCAGTGTACCAAGTCATCCGCCATCACGGTATCGGCCTGTGCGGCCCTCTCCTCGCTGAGGTTCAAAGGTGCGTAAGAGGAGCGGTACTTTTGCAATTTTTCTTGAGCTGACATCCAGACCCGGGGTAATAGTGCACTCAACACTCTACTTTCCACTATTGTGGGAGGCCCAATGCTAAGATAAATCGCTCAATATATTGCGTCCCGAAGGAGCTGCTCTTTTAAGCCGCCATCCCGGTCAGTGACGTCACTTCCTCCTTCGATCTTGGGCATCTTTCAACGCTGCACCACCCTCGACAGGGATGGTAGGCTTCTTAGTAACCGCCGAGACCATCGCATCTACCCGCGGAGCTCGAAAACGCTCCTTATCCTTATCCATTAAGGGATAAAGTCTACTGAGAGTACGAACCCCCCTCAAGGCTGATTCCGGCCGGGTCCATTCGTCCGTAATCATCTTATCCACCACGCGATGCAAAGGAAAAACAACCTGTGACTGACGTTCCGCCTCAATAACCGGATCCTCGATCGCCACATCCGGAGCCGCCATATTCAAAATTTGCAGAGACTCCGAAATGAGAGAAGGCAACTCCTCCCGGCGGAAAACCCTGATGATCTTGGCTTGGTCCTCGGGCTCTGGAATTTCCCCTTCCTCCAGATCCTGAGGCTCCTCTGCAGGGTCCCAGACGTCCGCAGACTCAGGGGGCCAGTCCCCCTCGGCGTCGGAGTCCGGCGCCGTCCTAGCCCGCTTCGCCACCGGCGGAGGAATAGACGGTGCCGCGGCAGAATCTTGCTGCCCCTCCAGGGACGCCAAAGGCCCAGAAGCCGGAAAGGCACCCTGCTGACGCAAGCAAAACGCTTGATGCATCATTAAGACAAACTCGGGGGAAAAGGACCCAAGAGCAGTTGAGGACCCCCCAGTCAGGGCCCCAGAGGGTCCCGCAACGCTCTCCGACCGTGTCTCGCCACCACGGAGCGTGCTGCAACCGCCTTGTCAAATATGGGAGGGCTCAGACACCTCCGTGGGCTCAGACACCTCCATACGCTGCTCCATCAGAGCGGAGAGGGTGGCACAGCCCCGACACACTCCTAACACTGATACTGGCCCTCTGTGGGTACCACAAATTAGACAGAGAGGCCTCTGAGGCATTGGCCAGGCAGGAAAACCAAGGGGACCGTGTTGGAAGCACTACTGGTTCCCCCCCCCCACCCCCCCAGAAATGCCCTGGAAGGAAAGGGAAGAATCAGCTCTAATAGAAAAAGAAAAGAAATAAAAGAAAAGAAATAAAACCTGAAAGGAATGATCACTAAGTCCCCCGATGGTAAAAGGAAGCACTCACCATGTGCTAGCAAAAACTCCTCATGTGCTGGGCTGCCCGCAGTGTAAAACTGCAGTCAAAATGGCCGCCGAGGCAAAAACCCCGAGGCTAAAAAGGGCGCCAAACAGAACTGCTTGAGAAAGGCCTGCAAATGCCTACTGCAGGCTCCCTTCAACAAGAAAAGTACTGAAAAACCACTTACCCCAGCTTCAAAGGCACTCACCACGGGGAAACAGCTGACTGAAACTCAACAGGAAACCCCCAGCACAGGAGGAATTCCCGGAGCTACTGATAAGTGAAGGGCTCGGCTCCGTAGCGTCTGGGAGCAGAGAACTTCAGTAGGAACAGAGACAGCCTGCTTAAAATCTCCAGACCGCAATGTACAAGAAAGGGAGAGGAGAAAAAAAAAAAAAGGAAAATAACGGCACAGAAGCAGGGCTGCCACGGAGGAGAGACAGGAGGCTCCCTCAGGCTGAGCACTGACCCCTCCTCCCTGCAGAAACTCTAAAATTTAAAGCAACAGGCACCCAAAGAAAGGGAAATTCTCCAATCCCCTAAATAACTATCCAGAAATAAAAGTAAGAAATAAAATGAAATGAAACTAAGCTCCTTATTTTTTCCTCACAGTGAGCCCCCACATCCAGGGCTCCACAAGTCCTCCTGCTGCAAGGAGACTGGTCACACTGGAAGTAGGAGGGCTGATGGTGCCAGGATATACCAGTGATGTCACGAATTTGGACATGCCAGTCTCCTAGCTGCAGGACGAGGTTGACTACACAGACGTAGAGGACTGCACTGGAGGAACGCTAAGGAACATAAAAACTGCTAACAAAGATTTGCAATGGTACACACATTAAGGAGGGCAAATGCCCCGCACCCCCACCCCCACCACATGGACTCTGTGCACATGGAGACTGAATGGGAGCAGCTGTTGTGTCCATGGTCTATACCTGGTTAAGAGTCTTCTCTAGGGCAGCAGTCACATCCTGGGCCAGCGCCACAGGGCAGCAGAGACGGAGGTCGTTGAATGCAGTCAGGATGCTGTTTAGGAAGCAGGCAAGTGGCGGGAATTCCAGCAGGGTCATGGGTGGCTGCAAGGTTCCTGGCTGGCTACTGGGTACAGTCATGGGGGCAATGATGCTGCTGCCCAGAAGAGCAGGAGCCAGTATCAGGGTGTAGGAATTCATTTCTTCCTGGAATTTATCCCCAGCTTCCTGCACCGCCCTCTGGAAAGTCAACACGGCAACCCGCTGAAAGATCGGTACCAGCTGCCCACGGAAGTCAGCCCCCACACGGCTAAATGATAAGCCAAAATACATGCACTGGCCCAACAGTGAGTCCAGGCGGCTGCCAACCCCCTTCTGCAAGTCATGCTCCAGAATCTGCAGGAAGTGTGCGACCTTCTGCAACACCCAGCCATGGAATATGGCAGCTTCGCTCAGCACCTGCTCACCACACGGCACCAAAAGAGGATCCTCGTCTGAGAAAAGAGCACGATACTCGGTGATGATGTCAAAAAGGTGAACACGGCATGTCTCAATAGTTTTGGTAATGTGAACATAGGGGTCGTCCTCAGGAATGGAACTCTGGATAGAGCGAAGCCAGGCATCACGTGCCTGCAGGAATTTCACACGCAGCTCGGCCTCTGTGAAGATATCCATCCTCCGCAGGTAGCCCAGGACACGCAGGCAGGCAGGCAGCTGGAGGCCTGTGCGAAGTTGCTGCACCAGCTGCTCCAGCATCAACTGTGCCGACTGCCGAACTTCTAGGACAATACTCTGCAACCAAGATTTAAAAAGCTTACTGTATGCATGCCCAGCATAGCACAGTCACCATCACATGCAGCAAAAGAGGGAGGATAACCCCTCCCCCCCACACCCACCCATCCCAGCTACCACCAGGTGGGTGAAGTGGTCCCCTTATAACCCCGCTATCTCAGTGGGTTGAGGAAAGGATCTCTCCCCCCTCCCCCAATAACCCTAGCCATCACGGTGTGGATTGAGGAAAGGTGCCCTTCTACATTCCTAGAATCACAGGGGTTGGGGGGAGGGGAAGGATTGGAAAGCACTCCCTGTATGCCCAGAATCCCAATGTGGGAAATCCTTTGCATTTTCCTATATTCACAACCTCCACACCCATGACTTCTAGTATGGGGCGCTCATCTCATGTTCTCATGACACTCTGTCTCTGGAGTGTCTGCTAGGAAGCGAGGAACAGTTACATGTCTCCTCTCTACATCCCTCACTGTAGAGGTGTATCCCCATGAGATGCTCAAGGCAGGGTCCTCTTCATATGCAATATAAGCAACTCTCTCTCCTACCCCATAAATACTCTCATGTCTTTCCCCCCCTTCACTGGTACTTGTCGCGCTAAAACCAAGGCTGAAACTCAATGACTCAGAAATCAATACCTGCTCTATGTGGATGATCTGCTCCTTCTATCCCCTACCTAGAAGGTTTACAAGAGAATCTAAACCATACTAGAGACTTGCTGCAAATCGTGGGCCTAGAAAGGACAAAGATTATGATCTTCCAGAAAAGGCTGAACCCCCCCTTCAATTTCTTTATAAATGCACAAGAAGCAGAAAACACTCTAGAATATATGTACCTTGGCCTGCGATTAAGCAGATCTGATAATTTTAAATAGCTATAGAAAGAAAACATTCTTAGAGCCCTATATGCAATAAAAGAAACTGCTGGAGAAATGCAATCCCCAAGTGCAACTATAATTGAATTATCTGAGAGCATTATTGAACCCATCCTACTATATGTGAGTGAGCTCTGGGGTCTGACCCAAAACCTCAATAGAAAACAAACACCCCACTGATGGAGACAGAGCAAAACACCTTAAGACTCCCTAAGACTCACTCTCAATAACAGTGTCAGAAACTCCCTCCACTACCAGGCACTCCGTAAAGTAACACAGAATCCAGGAAAAAATGCTCTGAACACAGAGATAGCAAATCTGCTCTGCCAAAGAAACTAACACCCAGAACCCAAACAGACACAATCCTGCGACGGACTCTGGAACACAGCACCTCCGACTGGGAGGCACAGACTGGAACACAGGACAAGCTGGACTGCTACAGATCCACCACATGAAAACCTGACCTTGATTACACATGCAAAACACAGCCAGACCCTCACCAAATACAGGCTGGAAACAGAAAAATGCAAGCCACAACTATGCTCGAAACCCCAAGCAGCCAGACTCCGCCTGCAATGTAACACTGGAGAAAAAGAAATGCATTTCCTCCTATTCTGTACAACAAAGATACCAGAGGTACACATTCCCAAACTAAAACAGACAAAATCAAAGACCTCCCACAGAAGAATGAGCAGGAAAAACTATATAATCCTGGGCGAATGGCAGCTACAGGCAGCAAAATATGCTGGGCCCGATATTCAGCAGCAGCCAGCTCTTGTAAAGGAGCTTAGCCATCGCCGCTGCACCAAGGACCTGAATCATCAATGCTGGGGTCATATCCAGCTCTTGTAAAGGAGCTTAGCCATCGCCGCTGCACCAAGGACCTGTATAATCAATGCTGGGGTCATATCTGGCCACTGGCACCGAATACCCAGCTCGGCCGGATAGCGTGGAACGTGGAAGCTAAGTGGGTGGCAGCGATATTCAGCCACTGCCCCGTTAGCTTCTATGGCAAAGGTTAGACCACCCTTTAAGGTGCCTAGCTTTTGCCACTGAGCAATTACTGGGCACTGAATACTGCTGCCCCCGCCGCTACCCCTACTCTGCCCATGGAATGTCCCGGTGTTAGCCAGCTAGCATCAGAGCGTTCAACACTGGCCTTAATATACACCGAACATCCTATTCAGCAAGATTAACAAAATTAACAGACCTGCTGACCATGTTAATCACGCTGAACATCCCGTTCTCTGGGAACAAGCAGGAAGTCAGTCCTCACATAAGGGGGGACGCTGACGCAGATGGAGCCCCGCGGAAACATCTCCCCAGCTTTCAAAGAAAGCCTTTGGGAGATGCACCACGCATGCGTTGGCCCCTTCCTACCCAAGGGTGCCATCTTGCCTCAGTCTCCTTTTTCTGTGGAGCCCTCCGGACATCTGTCCAGTTTCTCCCCAAAAAAGTGTGGTTTTTGATACATTTCTGTCCACTTTGCATACCGGTTCTATTCCGCCCCCAAGCTGCTCGCCTCGGCATCGCTCTTCGGGTTCATTCCTTTGTTTTTCCCTTTTTTACTTCGAGGTGTCCATCGACCGGCGTTCACTCTCTTTTTTGGCTGAAGGCCTCTGAGCCCTGCTGGATTGCAGAGACCAAACGACGAAACCTGGAAACAGCACAAGCACTGGCAAGTTAAATGCAAGGCATTGATAAGGCAGGTACAGGGAGAATTTGAGAAGCTTGCTGTGGAAGTCAAAACGCGTAATAAAGACTTTTCAAGTACATTCGTAGCAAAAAACCTGTGAGTCAGTTGGACCATTAGATGATAGAGGGGTTAAAGGGGCACTAAGAGGCGACAAAGCGATAGCGGAGAGACTGAATGAATTCTTTGCTTCGGTCTTTACTGAGGAAGATGTAGGGATGTTACCCATGACTGAAATGGTATTTAAAGGTGCGGAAGAATTGAAGGAAATATCGATACACCGGGAAGATGTATTACAACTATTAGATAAACTGCAGAGTAGCAAATCACCTGGGCCGGATGGTATACATCCAAGGGTGTTGAAAGAACTGAAATATGAGATTGCAGACCTGCTATTAGTAATCTGTGAATTTTCATTAAAATCATCTGTAATACCTGAAGATTGGCGGATGGCCAACGTAACACCAATTTTTAAAAAGAGTTTCAGGGGTGATCCGGGAAACTACAGACCGGTGAGCCTGATGTCAGTACTGGGAAAAATGGTAGAAACCATCATAAAGAACAGAATTACTCAGCATGTAGATAGTCTTAGCCTAATGGGAGACAGCCAACATGGCTTTAGACAAGGAAGATCTTGTCTTACTAATCTGTTATGTTTTTTTGAAGGTGTGAATGAACAGGTGGACAAAGGTGAGTCGGTTGATATAGTGTATCTGGACTTTCAGAAAGCCTCTGACAAGGTCCCTCATCAGAGACTTTTGGCAAAACTAAAGAGTCATGGGATAGGAGGCAGTGTACTATTGTGGATCAGGAACTGGTTAAAAGATAGAAAGCAGAGGGTAGGGCTAAATGGCCAATTTTCCCAATGGAGAAAGGTGAATAGTGGTGTACTCCAGGGATCTGTGCTGGTTCCGCTGCTTTTTGACATATTCATAAATTACCTGGAAAAGGGAATAACGAGTGAGGTTATCAAATTTGCAGATGACACAAAACTATTTAAAGCTGTTAAAACCCAAGAGGATAGTGGAAAATTGCAAGAGGATCTTGATAAATTGGAAGACTGGGCATCAAAATGGCAGATGAAATTTAATGTGGACAAGTGCAAAGTTATGCACCTAGGGAAGAACAACCCAAACTATGGTTACAAGATGCAAGGTTCCACATTAGGAACCACCACCCAGGAAAAAGATTTAGGCATCATTGTGGATAACATGTTAAAACCCTTGGCCCAGTGTGCAGCGGCGGCCAAGAGAGCAAATAGAATGCTAGGTATCATAAGGAAAGGAATGGAAAATAAATGGAAATTACACTTACCTGGTAATTGTAGTTCCTGGAGGGTCCAGTTTAGTCCTCCACATCCGGGTAGTGCACCTCCTCCTGCAGCACGGAGACTGGACCAATCAGAATCTTGTTCTCATGATGTATCCTGCTGGAGCTCCCATCAGACCCCCAGTGAACTAGTAACAAAGCAGACTTAAAGAAGCAACACATGAAAGAAGTAAAAATAGCAAACCTTATCATAACTAAACCCCCTTACAGTTAAAATGACCCCCTCCCCAAACGAGGAAGCCAAGACTCTGCACATCGCTTCTGCTGGCCACCTGACAGAGCAGTAAGCAACCGACCAAAAAGAAGGGACTGACGTTCCAGAGGAATACGGAGAAGCCCTAGAAACCCCCAACAGAAGGGTTTCCTAAAAAATGTCTCATACGACTCACCGTCGCCCTGAAGTGAGCGCACCGGATGAAAAGGAAGTAATAAAGAGAAGGGAGGGAAGGAGGACTAAACTGGACCCTCCAGGAACTACAATTACCAGGTAAGTGTAATTTCCATTTCCTGAGCGGTCCTCCAGTTTAGTCTTCCACATTCGGGATGTAACAGAGCAGTTAGGAACGGGCGGGACCTGGCAAACCGGCGCGCGAAACCGCAGACCCAAAACAAGAATCCCGAGCGGCCAACACGTCCAAGCGGTAGTGCTTGCTGAAAGCATGGAGAGACGACCAAGTAGCAGCCCTGCAAATCTCCACCGGCGGAACCAGACTATGTTCTGCCCACGATGTCGCTTGCGCTCTGGTAGAGTGAGCCCGTAAACCTAATGGAACCGCACGCCCTTGCACAACATAAGCGGAGGAAATCGCCTCCTTAATATACCGAGAAATAGATGACTTTGCCGCTGCTTCGCCTTTCCGGACCCCGCCAAAGAGGACAAACAAGCGATCCGACTTGCGGAAGGTTTCCAAAACCTTTAAATAACGACGCAGTACCCGAACATCTAAGCGATGCAATCCCGCCTCCGAATCACCTGCTGAGACAGAGTGAAACACCAGAAGAAAGACGGACTGATTCAGATGAAAAGGAGATACCACCTTCGGAAGAAAGGACGGAACTGGCCTCAACACTACGCGATCTCTAGAAAAAGGATAAGAACGGTTCCCTACAGGAAAGCGCCTGCAGCTCCGAAATGCGCCGTGCCGAACAAATGGCCACTAGAAAAACAGTCTTTAGGGTCAGATCTTTGACCGACGCTTGCCGCAGCGGTTCAAAGGGCGGACGAGCTAAAGCCTGCAGGACCAGATTCAAATCCCAAGGCGGAATAACAACCCTGCGCGAAGGCCATAGTCGGAAAACTGCTTTCAGATATCGTCGGACGTCCGCGTGCATCCCCAGAGAAACCCCTAGCACCTTGCCTCTGTAACACGCGAGAGCCGCCAGCTGAACCTTCAAGGAACTGGCGGCCAGCCCTTTATCAAATCCGTCCTGCAAAAAACTGCGAATCATGGAAATAGAAGCCATCGCCGCACGAATCCGACGACACGAACACCAGTCCTCAAAAATGCGCCACACGCGCACATACGCGAGGGAAGTGGACAATTTTCAAGCCCTCAGCAGAGTAGAAATAACCGCTGAAGAATAGCCATTCTTCCTTAAGCGAGCCCTCTCAATGACCAAACCTTAAGCGAGAACCGAGCCACCTGAGGCATCCGCAGGGGCCCCTGAATCAGCAGATCCGGCAGGGCTGGAAGCCTCCAGGGAAGCCCGTCGACCAAGCATACCAGATCCGCATACCAGGGACGTCTGGGCCAATCCGGAGCGACGAGTAGCACCCGACCGCAATGTGCCTCGATGCGCTGGACCACCTTGCCGATCAACGCCCACGGCGAAAAGATATAGAGGAGACCGCTCCGCGGCCACGGCTGAATGAGGGCATCTATCCCCTCGGACATGGGTTCTCTCCGCCTGCTGAAGAACCGCCCGGTCTTGGCCGACTGAAACGTCGCCATGAGGTCCATTAGCGGAGGACCCCACCGGCGAACTATCTGCGCGTAGATCTGTGGGTGCAGTTCCCACTCCCGGGATCCACATGCACCCTGCTGAGAAAATCGCCGGCAGACGAAGCTCGACCCACTGGAACAACGCTTCTGTCTCGGCTTCCAAGGCCACGCTTCCTGTGCCGCCCTGCCGGTTGATGTACGCCACCATCGCTGAATTGTCCGAGAGCACCCGGACCGCTCGGCCCTGCAGAGTCGACTCGAAGGCCTCCAGCGCTCTCCGCACCGCACGAAGCTCGAGCCGATTGATCGACCAGGAGGCCTCCTGGACTGACCATGTCCCCTGCGCGAAACAACTTTCGCAGTGGGCACCCCAGCCGAGCAGACTGGCATCTGTTATCACCGGAACCCAGCAAGGCTGTTCCAGGGGTAGACCCGCTCGCAACGTCCGGGAGCACCGCCACCACCGCAGAGCCTGACGAACACGGTTCGGATAAGGCAATCGCTTGTTGAGCGACTCCGTCTGGTTCGACCAACGACGCAAGAGGGCTTTCTGAAGCGGACGCATGTGAAACCTGGCCCAGGGAACAACCTCGAGTAGCCGCCATCGTCCCCAACAAGCGCAGGTACCACCAAGCAGAAGGAGCGGGCATCCCGAGGAAAGTGTGCACTAGAGTTTGCAAGGCTTGAACACGCCGGGACGGTAAGCAAACCAACCCTCTCACTGTGTCGAACTGAACTCCGAGATACTCGAGGCACTGCGTCGGCACTAACTGACTTTTCTTCGCATTGACCACCCAGCCGAGAGATTGCAGGAGAGACACCACTTTCTCTGTAGCCTGCAAGCTCTCCTCTTTGGACTTTGCTCGAATCAACCAATCGTCCAGATAAGGGTGGACCAGGACGCCTTCCTGTCGCAAGGCTGCGGCCACCACCACCATGATCTTGGTGAAAGTGCACGGTGCTGTCGCCAACCTGAAAGGTAGAGCTTGAAATTGAAAGTGCCCCCAGGGGAACGCGAACCGCAGGAAACGCTGATGTACTGATCGGATAGGAATGTGCAAATAAGCCTCGGACAGATCCAGAGAAGTTAGGAACTCCCCTTGACGTACCGCCACAATGACGGACATCAGGGTTTCCATGCGGAAATGAGGAACCCGGAGACAACGATTGACGCCCTTGAGATCGAGAATAGGCCGGAGGGATCCGTCTTTCTTTGGCACCATGAAATAAATGGAGTAGCGCCCCAGACCGCACTCGGCAGACGGAACGGGAACTACCGCCCCCAAGGCGATAAGACGATCTGACGTCAACCGAATTGCTTGTTCCTTGTGCGGGCCTTTGCTGGGAGACAGAACGAAGGAATCCCGAAGAGGACAGGCAAACTCCAGGGCATAGCCTTCCCGGATGACCTTCAACACCCACTGATCGGAAGTTATCCGAGCCCAGGCAGGCAGGAAGTTCCAAAGGCGACCTCCGATAACCGGACATCCCTCCGGAATCCGCCTGGCGTCATTGCGGCTTGCGAGAAAAGGAAGAGGAAGACGAAGAGGCAGCAGGGGCAAACCCCCTGCCCGCACCCCGGAAGCCACGAAACTCTTGAGAGCGGTACCCAACCTACCACGCTGGGAACTCCACAAACGGGACGATCGAAATCTTCGAAAGTCCCAAGACAGATCTCGCGGGACCAACGAAGTTCTGCAGAGTTTAGGCTTATCTTCTGGAAGCCTACCACCTTTCGAGTCCCCTAAATCTTTCACCAATTTATCCAGATCCTCACCAAACAACAATTTTCCCTTGAAAGGTAATTTACTGAGACGCAACTTAGAGGAACCGTCAGCAGCCCAATTTCTCAACCAAATAGACCTGCGCGCCGCAACCAAGGAAGCCATACTATTAGCCAATGTTCTAATCAAATCATAATGAACATCCGCCAAGTAAGCTGATCCAGATTCCAAGCGGGTCACTTCTAACAACTTTTGCTGGTCTAAGTTGGATTCATGTCCTAAACGCTGAGCCCATCTTAAACATGCTCTAGCCACCCAGGCCCCACAAATAGAGGCTTGCAGAGACAAGGCATTAGTTTCAAAGGCCTGCTTTAATAAACCATCTACTTTCCTGTCCTGCGTATCCTTCAAAGCCGCACTGCCTTCGACTGGAATCGTAGTCTTCTTGGTGACCGCCGATACTAGGGCATCAACCCGCGGCGATTTAAACTTGTCCTTGTCCGCTATAGGATATAACCGGTTCATCGTACGAATGCCCTTAAGCCCGGATTCGGGCTGATCCCACTCAGTCTGAATCATCTGAGCCACCACGCGATGCACTGGAAAAACTACCTGAGAGTCACGCACGGCTTGAATGAGGGGATCTTCCAGGCCTTCCTCCTCTGCCGAAGGAACCGAGGCAAGATTGAGGGTCTGAAGAGACTCTGTAATCAACGGAACTAACTCCTCCCTCCGAAAAACCCAAATGATCCTGGCCTGATCCTCGGGATCCGGGATTTCCCCCTCCTCCAATTCCTCACCGATGTCCTCGGTCTCCACCGCCAGCTCAGGCTCTGGCCAGTCGACGGCCTCACTCTCAAAAGAGAAACGAGAGCGCTTAGCTGGCTTCTGGACAGTCCGCTGACCCTCCTCACCAGAACGGGAGGGGAGGGACAACGAAGAAGGCCTGGCCTCTGGCAGCTTGCCTAAACGGCCCAAGCGGAAAGCCTGATGCATCAAAAGAACAAAATCTGGCGAAAAATCCATCGAGGAAGGGTCTGACACAGCATCGGGGAAGGGAACCCCCTGCCTCTTGGCCGCCACAGGAGAAACTGGAGTTTGAGGGCCTGGAGACGGCTCCCTGTCAGTCAGCCGGGCAGGACTAACAGGTTCCAAGGGAATCTTGCCTTCCATCTGAAGTTCAATGTCAGAGGAGACTGACGCGCAGCCCTTACAAACCCCTGACTCTGATACAGCCCCCCTGCGAGAACCGCAGACTAAACACTGTGGTCTGGCAGACATTGAAGCAAAGTGACCCAAGGCCAAACCGGACCAAAGAGCCAACCACGAAAAAAGTGGTCTCTATAAAGTTTTTTTTTTTTTTTTTTTTTTTTAATGAGAAACGAAGCCTATGGGGATAAGAACCGCAGGTCCCTAAAAAAAAAATAACCAAGCCGGTATCTTTCTAACCCCCAGAAGCCCACAAGGACGAGAAAAAAAGCGGGAAAAAGAAAAAAACGCCGGCGCGTTAAAATGGCCGCCGGCACCGACGGCTGAAGGAAGAAAACGGCGGGAAAAACAACAAATAATACCCCGCGAGCAGCCTTCCGTCCAAAAATAACAAAGAAAGAAAGAAAAATGCTGAAAAACACCACCGGTACAGTGACTGACTCACCCCTCAATGCCGGAGAGCCGAACGCCGAAAAACCGCTGAGCGGATGGAGCACTGCGGGACAGCCCCGATGAGCGAGGGAAAAGCTCACCCGAAGTGGCAGCCCGCCAGAGCCGTGAATAGCATACAGCCGGCGTGACTAGCCAGAAACAGGGCTGCTAAGACAAGATCTCACCTCCGTACCATCTAGGAGGGAGATCTGCATTAACCCGCTGCCTTCAGCTCTCTCACAGCCAGCAGGGAGAAGTAGCGTGCAGGCTCGGCTCCTCAATCGGCCCTCCCCTTTAGGTACTACTAGAGGAAATTTAAAGGGACAGCTACCAAAAGAAAAGAAATACAGCAATGAAAAGAAAAAATAAACCACAAAGAAATCTAACTAGTGTTGCCTCAAAGCCACTAAGTGAGCCCAGCACTAGGCTCACAGGTCTTCCTGCTGCACGGAGACTGGACACACGGGGGTCTGATGGGAGCTCCAGCAGGATACATCATGAGAGCAAGATTCTGATTGGTCCAGTCTCCGTGCTGCAGGAGGAGGTGCACTACCCGGATGTGGAGGACTAAACTGGAGGACCGCTCAGGAAAACAAGAGATATTATAATGCCTCTATATCGTTCCATGGCGAGACCGCACCTTGAATATTGTGTGCAATTCTGGTCGCCGTATCTTAAAAAGGATATAGCGTTATTAGCAAAGGTTCAGAGAAGAGCCACCAAAATGATAAAGGGGATGGGAGGATACTCCTATGAAGAAAGGCTAAAAAGGTTAGGGCTCTTTAAACTGGAAAAGAGACGGCTGAGGGGAGATATGATAGAAGTCTATAAATTAATGAAAGGAGTGGAATGGGTAAACGTAGATCGAATGTTTACATTATCAGAATATAGAAAGACTAGGGGACATGCAATGAAGCTACAAGGCAAACTATTTAAGACTAATAAAAGAAATTATTTTTTCACTCCACGTGTAATCAAACTCTGGAATTTGTTACCGGAGGATGTAGTAAAGGCTGTTAGTGTAGCTGGGTTTAGAAAAGGTTTAGACAAGTTCCTGGAGGAAAGGTCCATAAACCATTATTAAGAAGGGACCCAGGATATCAATGCTTGACCCAGTACAAGCATTGTGGAACCTGTGTCTTTTGGGGAAACTGCTAGGTACGTATGACCTAGATTGGCCACTGTTGGAAACAGGATACTGGGCTTGATGGACCTTGGTCTGACCCAGTATGGCATATCTTATGTTCTTATGACCCATTTTTCCCCCCCGTGACCTCCAGTGGCTTCAAGAAGTGCAATCAGTGCAACAAAATGATGTCCCTCACCGATCCGCACAACTGCTGCCTCTGATGCCTTGACCCAGAACAAAACAACTCAGACTGCGAACTTTGCAGAACCATGACCTCAAAGGCCCTAAAGAGCCATCAGCAGCAGCAGGAGAAATTCTTCCAAAGGTCCGACTCCGCACTGGAGTCTCTGGCAACACCACACTTCCGGGCCCCCTCCAACACCTTTGTGCCTTGTGAAGCCTGGGCCTCCTCAGACCTGTGGCCGTGGTTCCTCCAAGAGGAAATCCCTAGAGTCAAAACTCTCGAAGACCGCCTCAGAGGACGAGTCTGGGAAAAAGGGGAAATACCACTCCAGGCCCTGCAGTCCATGACGTGAGTCTAAGTTGTCAGAGCGGCCTCGCAAGCTGCCCCACAAGGAGTTGTCAATACCAGAGACCATCCTTGTTAAGAACTCCCCCTCAACAGTACCAACACCGAACCCAAAATCCTCTGTGCCCATGTCAAAGGCTGTGGAACTAATTAGCATGGAAACCAGGATCTCTGCCCTCATGGCCATGCCACGGGCATTTATGTCTGCTTTGTCTGGTTCATCTGCCCCGACGATGGGACCCTCAACATCAAGGGCTTCCCCATACGTCGAGCCAATCCTTGAGCACCACCCGTCTCGAGAGACCCAACAACTCCAGACGAGGTCCCGCTCCCATTCCTCGGGATACCGGTCCTCTCTGGCAAGCACCAGCAGATCGAATTGCAGATCCTTTGGAGGTTGTGGACTCTCCAGCACAGACCTCGACTGTGATGATCACGGAGCCTCGGACTCATACTTGGACTTCGAGTCCGAATGGGAGACAGAACGAGGAGTTCCCGGAAACTCAGTGACACAACCGTGCCTTTGGACCCATCTCCTCCAGTGTCCTGATGCTGTTCCCTGCCCAAGGATGTCACCTTCCTCAACTTTGTGCAGGATATGGCTAAGGCACTCATGTGCACGGAGAAACTAGAAATACTCCAGTATGAGCCCTCCCGCCTAAGGAAACCTTTACAGTACCGGTGCCTCCGATCCTCAAGCACCTCCTCCTCCCAAATGTGGGAAACGCCAGCGTCAGTGCTCTGTCAGAAGGCGACTACTCCACGTATCGAGTACGCCAAAGCCCTAGGTTCCAGAAGGCCCAACTCCCCCACAACTCAATGGTTGTTGAGTCAGCCATGCGCAGGCTCAAGAGCCAAAAGACTCATTCTTCAGAGCCACCCGGTACGGAGGCTCGGACCCTTGACACTCTTGGCCAGAGCTTTCAGAGCTCAATGCTGACTTGCTGGATCCAGTCCTACTGGCTCTATATCAGCATGTATCTCAAGGAGCTGCTGCGGGAGCTTGGTAGATTCTAGGCAGGCCTTGATGGGGAGCCCCTGCAGAGATTAAAGTCTCTGGCCTCGGTAGTCAAAGAGTGCTCAAAGTTCTTGTCTCAAGCAGCCTACGATGGCTTTGAGTCTTCAGCCAGGGTGGCCACCACGAGCATTGGGGTACGTTGCCAAGCAGTCATCTGATCAAGAACAATGGGCTCAGGACAAACTTATTATGTCCTCTGCATCGGAGAGAACCTTCTCGGGAAACACACGGCAGACAAAACTGCAGAGACAGAGACCGAGTTCCTAACGAGAACCAGATTCTCGAAGACTACCTCTGTGAAGCCCTGTAAGAAACCCCAGGGAAGAAGGGTAAGTTTGGCAATACCTCGCAATTTCAGGCCTTCTCAGCCCCTCAGCAAGGCCAACAGCACAAAGGACAGGGGCATGGCCCCTGTAAGCAGAACACCCCTAAGTCCCAGGCGTTGGCCCCAGCCCAGCCCAGCCTGGGGAGGGGGGGCTTTTGATTCCCTGGACATGACCTCCTCTCCTCCAGGAGGTCCCCTGCAGTTTACAGGGGGGGCATCTGGCCCTGTTTGCCCACAGGTGGTCTGCCATCACCTCCGATACCTGGGTGCTACAAGTGGTCAGGGAGGGCTACCTCCTCCACCTACAGCAGGTGCCACCCTTGTACTTCCTACGAGAGCCCATAAGACATCTCCAACAGAACCTGCTCCTCACTGAGCTCACAGGCCTACTCCAGGACAGAGTGGTGGAGCCAGTACTGAAACATCTCTGGAGCACCGGCTTCTACTCCAGGTATTTCTTCGTCCCCAAGAGGAGAGGGGGCCTCAGGCCCATCCTGGATCTGCAGGAGCTTAACAGGCTTCTGATAAGGGAGAAGTTTAAGATGCTCTCTCTTGAAACACTGCTGCTATTCCTCCAGCAGGAAGATTAGGTCTAAGGACCATAACCAAAGGATGCCTACACACACATCCTGATTCATCCAGGCACAGAAAATACCTTTGGTTCGTGGTGGGGGGAGAGCACTATCAATACAGGATACTCCCTTTCGGGCTGGCCTCCTCACCAAGGGTCTTCACAAAGTGCCTAGCGGTAGTTGCAGCCCACCTCCGCCTCCAGGGGGCCTTCGTCTTTCCCTACCTTGATCGAATGGCTCATAAAGGGAGGCTCAGCTGCAGAGGCACAACACGCCACAAGGTGCACCATCAACCCCCTGCAGCACCTGGGGTTCATCAACTACTCTCACCTTTCTTTGGCCCAATTCCTAGAATTCATAGGGGTTCGGCTAGACACCCTCCAGGCCAAGGCCTTCCTCCTTCAGGAAAGGTCACAACGTCTCAGGGAGCTAACTGCAGCAGTCACCACCTGCCCGGCTTCTCCACCTACATACGCCCAACTACACATGAGAATAGCCCAGTGGTGCTTCTTCTCCCAATGGACACAAGCCACGGGCAGGCTCCGGGACAGAATAAGAGTGACCCGCCAGCTGGCGGTCTCCCTAGGTTGGTGGCAGATTCCCCACCACTGTCAGGCAGAGATGTCCTACCAAGCACACCCCCCCCCCCCCCCCCGAGGGTCCTTACCATGGATGCCTCCTTGCTAGTCTGGGGAGCACATTGCGGGGACCTTTAGACTTAAAGGCAACTGGTCCCGGTCAGAAACACAGATGCAAATCAACCTTCTGGAGCTCCAGGTGATATTTCTGGCCCTCCGAGCCTTCTGCCACCGGCTACAGTACCAGTTGGTGCTGATCCAGACCAACCACCAAGTTGCAATGTTCTACATGAACAAGCAAAAGGGCACAGGGTCATATTCTCTCTGCTAGGAGGCAGTAGCCCTCTGCTCCTATGCGACTCACAGCGGGATGCTCCCAAGAGCGGTCTACCTCCCGGGCAAGGACAATGTCCTGGTGGACAAGATGAGCAGAGCTCTCCAACCACATGAGTGGCGACTGGACCCCCAGAGTGGCCTCCTGGCTGTTTCAACTCTGGGGTGTCCCCTTAGTTGACCTGTTCGCCAGCCTGGACAGAACACAGTTGCCCTGGTTTTGCTCCAGCCTGCTGCACCCATCTTGGGTAGCAGCAGACAATCTCCTCATGCCATGGATGGAAGGCCTCCCTTTACACCTTCCCGCTGACACCGCTGGTCGCCAAGACCCTCTTCAAGGTCCAGCGTGACAGGGTGTCACTAATTCTAATAGCCCCCCAGTGGCCCAGACAACCCTGGTTCCTGCTGCTCCTCTCCCTGGCAGCGACGTCGCCAATTCCCCTGGGCCGAGTCCCAGGACTACTCTCACAGGAGCAGAGCTCTCTCCTGCACCCCAACCTGGAGTCCCTGTCACTCATAGCTTGGCTGCTGAAAAGGTTAGCTCTAGCTCCCTTCAGCCTCCCACAGGACCCTGAAGAGGTTCTTTTGGCCTCTCACAAGGCCTTCACGAGGAGGGCAGACGCCTTTAAGTGGCATTGGTTCTCGGTATGGTGCACCAAAATACAGGTGAACCCGTTCTCCAGCTTGGTGCAGGTGGTACTCCAGTACATGCTCAACCTGTCGCAGGCAGGACTAAAATCCAACTCAGTGAGAATGCACATGAGCGCTATCACAGGCACCACCATTCCATCAAGGGCAAACCTCTCTCTCGGCTTAGCCCCTCATGTCCTGGTTCCTCTGGGGCCTCATGCTATCCAAATCTTCCACCATCCATTGGCGGCAGAGTGGTATCTCAACTTGGTGCTCTCGCAGCTTACTAAGCCGCCCTTTGAGCCCTTGGCTACCTGCCACCTTAGGTACCTTTCGTAGAAAGTCGTCTTTCTCGTGGCACTCACGTCAGCTTGCATTTTCAGCTAGCTCAGGCTCTGATGGTAGAGCCCCCTACACGAGGTTCTACACCGTTTTTGTAGATCATCATGTAAGGGGGATGCTTGGAGGGCATAACATGAAGCTTCAAGGTGGTAAACTGAAAGGCAATATCAGGAAATACTTTTTCACTGAAAGGGTGGTGGATGCTTGGAATGCCCTCCTGATGGAAGTGGTGGGGCAAATAAAAGTAACGGAATTCAAAATGGAATGGGACAGACAATGAATCCCTTTATAGCAACAGAATAAAATCAAAATAAACTTAACTACCTCTTAAAGTTTCTGCCGAAGGTGGTGTCCCCATTCCACCTCAATCAGGTAGTGCTTCCCACCCTCTTTCCCAGGCCTCACACAGGCACGGCAGACACCGTTCTCCATACCTTGGATTATAAAAGGGCCCTGTCCTCCTATTCACAATGGACTCAGGGGCACTTCAAAGCACCTCAGCTTTTCATTTCCTATGACCCCAGCCGACTGGGGCACCCAGTGACTAAGCAAACTCTGTCCACTTGGGTGGTGGAATGCATCACCCTCGTCTATAAGCAGGTGGGGATCTCATTAGACCAGCGGTCATGGCTCACCATGTCAGAGCCACAGCTACTTCTGGGGCAAATCTGCATTCTGTCCCCGTGACGGAAATCTGCCAGGCTGCCACTTGGTCTGTGTTCCATACCTTCGCAGCTCGCTACTGCCTAAAGAGGGAGTCCTGATGGGATAGTGCCTTTGGCCAGGCCATATTCCGTAATCTCTTCAGGGTGTAGACAACTCCTACTCTCCAACCCTTCTGTGTTCAGGCTACCAGAGTGCTGGTTCCCCACTGAACACTTGAGTCTTGTGAGAGTCTCTCAGTAGAGCCTCAACCGCTGCTGCTCATGGCTCACCCTTTGTAGGTCGCCGTGTCGTTTTTACAGGTTCTCGGTAGCCTGTAGCTGGGGAGTCCCATATGTGAGGATTGACTTCCTGCTCTTTTGGCATGGTGTCCATGCTTAGGAGGCCTGATACTGCAGGTATTTCCGGTAAACCTGACCTTCCTCAGGTATGGAGGCTTTTTTCCCAGGGTTTTCCTCCTGGGCAGGGTAGCAGTCTTCTTGAAGAGCTGAGTCCTCGTAAGGAACTCTGACTATCTCCACTGCTCTCTCTGCCATGGACTTGCCAAAGAGATTCTCTCCTTAGCATGGGACATTGACGAGCTTGTCCTGCACACATTGTTCCAGATCCAAAGACTGCAGCCATGCCAGGAGTCAGGCACCAATGCCCATGGCAGCTATCCTCACTGTTGACTCGAAGCCATCGTAGGCTGCCCAAGTCAGATTCTTTGAGCACTCCCCAACGCCGTAGGTCAGGTTACGGAATGACTGGAGGTGGTCATCAAGTCCCGAAGGTACATGCCTATATAGAGTTGGTACACTTGGATCCAGCAGGCAAGCATCAAGCCCTGATAGCACTTCCTATGAGGGTGTCAAGGGTACGGGCCTCCCTGCCTGGGGGCACCAAAGAATGCAAATTCTGGCTCTTGAGCTGACTCATGGCCAACTCCACTACAATGGAGTTATGCGGCAACTGTGGCTTCCTAAAGCCGGAGCCTCGCCTTACTCAGTACACTGCACTGAATCGAGTCTTGTCGACAGCTGACTATGGGCACCGACACTGGTGTCTCTCATATGCAGAGGAGAAGTCTCTCGAGGGTGGTGGGGACAGGAACTGTCAGTGACTCCTTTGGCAGGAAATCGTATTGAAGAATTTCTAGCTCCTCTGTGCGAGGATCCTCCTCAGATTCCATGGAGATGGCTAGTGCCCGCACGAAGTCGAGGAACGAGGTGTCCTCAGTCAGTGACCAATGCCGAGTCGTCAGAGAGGGCGGGTCTGACAGGACATTGCGGTGTTTGCAAGTGTCTAATGTCTCATCCTCTGATTCCTAGTCAGAGTAGTCGGTGGAGGATTCGGCGCTGGATTAGGCCTGTAGGGCAGGACCTAGGTCGGGGGCCGATGGATACAGCAACTTTATGGCCAGAGCCCTGAGCACTCGCCAGTGAGGATCTTGTTTGAGAAGCAGGACCATGATCGAGACTTCTGCTGAGGAGGCTACTCAGCAACTGGGTGAGTCCTCGATGTCGAGGTCCCAATAGTCTGGGCGGATGCACCGGCAGAGCCAGGCATCGGCGCCAGCTGCATGGGAAGGAAGGCAGACAAACTGCACGCCGACTCCTGAGCATTTATATAGCACTACAAGTCATACGCAGTGCTGCACAGACAGCTCCAAGGCCACCATCCTGGTTTCCCACTCAGGTGTCGCAGCCTTCGAACCGGATGCCAGGGTTACCGGGTGCGGCATCAGCAAATAGAGGGGAGTCCTCAATGAGGATGGCCTCAGGTGTCTGATACTGATTGTTGGAGGCCTCTGAATCCTTCTGGGGAACCTTGGCAAGCTACTTCCACTGCAACTCCTCAGGTCCTCTATTCAGGCTGTGGGACCTAGCGCAGGACTTGCCCATCTTGTCCAAGTCCTGAGAGGAGTTTGAGAATTTTTTCTCCTTCTGTTCGCGCTCTGGGGAACCCCTATTGGAGGCCCCTCGGCCCGATCTGTAGCCGAGGGATCACTACGCGACTCCGGGGGATTTGTTTGGGGCCCTGGAGAATGGAGTCACCGGGGACTCCGGGGCAGACTGACAGTTTGAAGATCTAGTCATGCTTCTTCTGATGGAGTTTGATGGCCTTAGTGGACACCTTTCTGCGAAGGTAGCAGGCCTATGGGTTGTGGTCAGCCCCTAGACCGGAGGCAGTAATCATGTGTGTCGTGAGGGACATATTTTTTGTGCACTGATCACACTTTTAAAGCTGCTGGCCATAAGGGAAAAAAAGTACACTGGCGAGGTTGAAGACAGAGGAGCAACCAGCGGTGGAAAAACTACAAAAATTAGTCTGAAATGCAATGCTGGGGCAAGTGAGCTCAGAAGCGCAAAAGGAACCGGTCGAAACCGGAAACAAAAGAAAACACTTTACTGAGAAAAGCAATCAACTTTTTCCAGGGAAATCAGACACCCGCCTGGTGGGCTCCATGCTAAAAAGGAGACTGAGCAAGATGGCTTTCTTTGAAAGTTGGGGGATGTTTCCACGAGGGCTCCATCAGCGCCGACGTCACCCATATGTGAGGGCTGACTTTCTGCACGTTCCTGGAGAACATCCTATTCACCAGTATTAATGAGGTCAGCAGGTCTTCTAACTGTGTTAATCACGCTGAATATTGTGCTGCTACCAGCTAAGACATGTAACCTGACCGGTGACAATACCAGACCAGAATCAGAACACGTGAACGGTTCTTGCTACTGTCGTATTCTACTGTCATCACTATCTCCTGTCTTATTCCTCGTTTCCTTAACTGCCAAATGCCAATAAAGTGATCTGAATCTCTCATTTCCCCCCCCCCCCAAAACTGGTACTAGTTTCTCTCTCTTGCCACCACGCATTGATGATTTTATCACATTCTCTTCCCTCTCCACCCCTCAGCATTTCCCACCTGCAGCCAGATTCGGTTTGAACACGCCCCTGCTATGCATTCAGAGCAGATGGAAAGCGGTAGTGGGATCTGCTCTCTTACCCCCCCTACCAATGGAGAGAGGATAAGAATAGTTCTGTGGCTTCCCCACGGTTTAACATTCTTGCTGGAAGTGGGAGCTACACAAGGGCTTGAGATAATGGCCCCAATTCATCCCCTTCCCTAAAGGCAACCACAGCTCAAACGTTTGGCTCACTGCTTCCTCCACTGCGTGCCTGGCACAGAACCCTGCTGCAGCAAAAGGCCCCAGTACTGTTGCATGCTGGGTGGAGAAACCTGCAGCAAGTAACTCCACTACCAGTGCACACCCGGCATGGCATCTACTGAACATGCAGCAAGGGTCGAAGGCCAGAAAAGTGATGTTTCTAGATTTAACAGGCACCCTGTATCTGACAGCACAGAGAATTCAGCCCTCAACGTCTGTCACTTGTCCACACCATAAACTGCATGCAGTGCATACCTGTGTGACATGCTACCTGAAGCTAGCAGTGCGCAGCGCATACCTGTGTGACATGCTGCCTGAAGCTAGCAGTGCGCAGCGCATACCTGTGTGACATGCTGCCTGAAGCTAGCAGTGCGCAGCGCATACCTGTGTGACATGCTGCCTGAAGCTAGCAGTGCGCAGCGCATACCTGTGTGACATGCTGCCTGAAGCTAGCAGTGCGCAGCGCATACCTGTGTGACATGCTGCCTGCTAGCAGTGCGCAGTGCATACCTGTGTGACATGCTGCCTGAAGCTAGCAGTGCATACCTGTGTGACGTGCTGCCTGAAGCTAGCAGTGCGCAGTGCATACCTGTGTGACATGCTACCTGAAGCTAGCAGTGCGCAGCGCATACCTGTGTGACATGCTGCCTGAAGCTAGCAGTGCGCAGCGCATACCTGTGTGACATGCTACCTGAAGCTAGCAGTGCGCAGCGCATACCTGTGTGACATGCTGCCTGAAGCTAGCAGTGCGCGGCGCATACCTGTGTGACATGCTACCTGAAGCTAGCAGTGCGCAGTGCATACCTGTGTGACATGCTACCTGAAGCTAGCAGTGCATACCTGTGTGACATGCTGCCTGAAGCTAGCAGTGCGCAGCGCATACCTGTATGACGGGAATAGAAGAATGCTTTTTCTCAAGTCGCCGCACATAGGTGGCCAATTCCAGTGCCTCCTCGTAATAACCATTCCGAACACAAGTATCCATCAGCTGCGGGATCTCCAGCACCTCCAGAATCTCAGTGTGTCGATTGAGAGTCAGACTATTCTTTCGGCGGCTGCAGGCTATCTCCTCTGCTTTCTGCACAAAGCTCCTGTCGAAAGGGCAGACAGCAGGTCACACAATTCCCACTGCCCGACACGCAGTATCCGGACACATGTACATTGCCCCTGAAGCTCACATACACTGTCCTACACATGCACTAGCCCCCCACCCCGACTGCTGACGCACACAAAATATGCCTACACTCCCCCCCCCCAGAAGCGCACACACACTGTCCTACATATACACTAGCCCCCACCCCAACTGCTGACATACACAAATATGCCTACACTCCCCCCTCAGAAGCACACACACACACTGTCCTACACATCCACTAGCCCCCACCCCGACTGCTGACGCACACAAAATATGCCTACACTCCCCCCCCCCCAGAAGCGCACACACACTGTCCTACACATACACTAGCCCCCACCCCGACTGCTGACGCACACAAAATATGCCTACACTCCCCCCCCCCCAGAAGCGCACACACACTGTCCTACATATACACTAGCCCCCACCCCAACTGCTGACATACACAAATATGCCTACACTTCCCCCCTCAGAAGCACACACACACACTGTCCTACACATACACTAGCCCCTACCCCGACGATGACGCACACAAATATACCTACACTCCCCCCTCAGAAGCGCACTCACAGTCCTACACATCCACTAGCCCCCACCCCGACTGCTGACGCACACAAATATGCCTACACTCCCCCCCTCAGAAGTGCACACACTCACGCACTGTCTCACATATGCTCAGATTTTGCAATATGTAATCACTTATGGGGATGAAAAAGAAGAGGTGCTGACAGGGTCGGCCCAACAATTAAGCAAACTAGGCCGTCACCTAGGGTGCCAGCTTCTCTTTTTTTTTGGGGGGGGGGGGGGGAGAGGGGGTTGGCAAGGCATTCAAAACAGCAGATTCTGACAGCAGGTTGCTGGATGGGGGGAGGCCGCATAAGGCTTAAGGTTTGCTTAGGGTGCCAACACCTTAAACCAATTCTTGGGCCGGCCCTGAGTGCTGCACTTACTCAGGATAAAACCAGACCAAATGCCAACAGATAAAGACCAGCTGGTTCAACCAATCAGCCCAGCCAAGATTCCTCCTTTCCATAGGCTCCCATTGCTTAAACACTTGCTCAGACACTTTTACTTAACCCTGTTGCTACCACCGTTTTCCATATGGTTTTGGCAGTGTTTCTTACAGTTCTTGATATATCGCTTACAGCAACACCCCGCCCTAAGCCCAGGGTGGATAGGAAAGGAGTGATGGCATATGGGGGGGGGGGGGACTGAGAGGCAGGTGCAGGGCAGCCAGAGGGTGGTGGTGTGAGATGAGAGAGGGTGAGGCAGCCAGGCTATCGGAGCAGGAATGAAGGTCTGCCAGGGAATGGGGAGGGGGTGTGATGTTAGAAAGGACAGAAGAGCCAGGATGCTGGGCTCCATTCACCTTTGGTCTAGCTCATCATGCAAATGTTGGAGGAGGGGGGGCATGGTTCAAAACAGCCAGAAAATAGGAGGAAGGGCAAGATTGCTGATGGAAAGGATCGTGGGAGTAACAGAAAGGGGGATGTGGCATGCTGTGTGAGGGCTGCTGGTGGGAAAGGTCTTGCAGAGCTGAGGGATAAGGGGAATGGAAAGGGGAGATACAGTGTGAGGGGGCTGCTGATGGGAAGAAGAGGGCAAGATGATGGAGGTGAGGAGGAAAGGGACAGAGATGTGAACGACTGGGGGAGGGCAGGGAAAGGTGTGAGAGGACTGCTGATGGGAAGAATCGGGGGAAAGGGGCAGAGGTGTGTGTGATCTCTACTGCTGGGAAGGATGGAGGAAGAAGAAAGTGAAATATAAGAGAAAGAGAAAAGGGGCCGAGGTGGATGAGGGCTGCTGCTGAGGAGGAGTTGGGTGATGGATGGAGAAGCCATGAGGTGCACTTTCCTTTGCTCTGGATGCTCTTGCTCCGCCCATGCTACATCCTGTGAGATGTATTGTACCTCCGCCCTGGCCGTCTTCAACTATCCCCCATCTATTTATTTATTTATTTAGTACACACAGTACAAAACGTGATAAGGTGGAAAAACAATTTATTTGAAATCTCAGACCTAGCAACCCGACACAGGCCGTGTTTCGGAGACCTTCATCAGGGGTTGTCTAAATAGGTACTACAAACATAAAAACAAACAATATTAAAAAACAATTTAAAAATGAAAGAACAAATGGGCATGGACATACATTAAGCTCTAACTATAGAAATAAAAATAATAATAATAATTATTACAATAATAATAATAATAATATAGAAACATAGAAACATGATGACAGAAAAAGACCACAAGGCCCATCTAGTCTGTCCTTCCATAACAACAACTACAACAGTCCACTTTTTACTTTTAGAGATCCTCTGTGTTGGTCCCATGCTTTTTTGAATTCAGTTACTGTCCTCATCTCTACCACCTCCACTGGGAGACTATTCCACGGATCCACTACTCTTTCCGTAAAGAAATATTTCCGCATATCACTCCTGAATCTATCTCCCTTCACCCTCATCCCATGTCCCCTTGTCGCAGAACTTGCTTTCAATTGAAAGAGGCTCTCTCCCTGAACATTTATGCCACGGAGGTATTTAAACATCTCAATCATATCACCTCTATCCCGCCTTTCCTCTAAGGTGTACATATTAAGATCCTTAAGTCTGTCCTCATATGCTTATAATGAAGACCACTAATCATCTTAGTAGCAACCCTCTGCACCGACTCCATCCTGTTCACATCCTTTTGAAGGTGCGGTCTCCAGAATTGCACACCATACTCCAAATGAGGTCGCACCAAAGACTTATACAGAGGCATTATCACCTCCTTTTTTCTGCTAGCCATTCCTCTCCGTATGCACCCAAGCATCCTTCTAGCTTTTGCCGTCGCCTTTTCTACCTGTTTAGCTACTTTAAGATCATCGGACACAACTACGCCTAGGTCCCGCTCTTCTTTAGTGGACAAAAGTACTTCACCTCCTATACTGTATTGCTCCCTTGGATTGCTGCAGCCCAAATGCATGACCTTGCATTTTTTAACATTAAATCCCAGTTGCCAAATTCTAGACCATTCTTCAAGCTTAGCTAGATCCCTCCTCATGTTATCTACACCTTCCTGGGTGTCTACTCTATTGCAGATTTTGGTATCATTCGCAAAGAGGCAAACCTTACCCGACAGCCCTTCCGCTATATCACTAACAAAGATGTTAAAAAGAATCGGACCAAGGACAGATCCCTGGGGCACACCACTGGTAACATCCTTCTCCTCAGAGTGAGCTCCATTTACTTGTACTCTTTGTCGCCTCCCACCCAACCAATTTCTAACCCAAGCAGTAACTTTAGGGTCCATCCCTAGGGTGCTCAGTTTGTTTATAAGTCGCCTGTGAGGAACAGTGTCAAAGGCTTTACTGAAATCTAAATACACCACATCTAGAGCTCTCCCGCGGTCCAACTCCCTGGTCACCCAGTCAAAGAAATCAATCAGATTTGTCTGACAAGACCTGCCTCTGGTGAATCCATGCTGCCTCGAATCCTGTAATCCGCTGGACTCCAGAAACATCACTATTTTCTCTTTCAACAGCGTTTCCATTAATTTACTCACCACTGAAGTTAAACTAACCGGCCTGTAGTTTTCAACCACATCCTTACTACCGCTTTTGTGTAAAGACACCACATGAGCCTCTCTCCAGTCCTTTGGCACCACTCCCGACTCCAACGAGGCATTGAAAAGGTCAGTCAGTGGAGTTGCTAGAACGTCCCCAAGTTCCCTCAGTATTCTAGGGTGTATCCCATCCGGTCCCATCGCTTTGTCTATTTTAAGTTGAGCTAGTTTCTCACGAACACAGTCTTCTGAAAATTGTTCAAGATGTCCCTCGCTTCTGTTCTTATTTGTGGGTGTTTTCTGAGGTCCTGCTCCTGGTTCTTCATCTGTGAACACAGAACAAAAATATTTGTTAAGCAATTCCGCTTTATCCTTATCAGCTTCTACATATTCCCCCCCTGCACCCTGGAGTCTGACAATACCACTTTTGCCCTTCCTCTTCTCACTAATATATCTGAAAAATGTCTTATCCCCCCATTTTATTGCATTGGCTATTTCCTCCTCCTTTTGAATCTTTGCCTTCTTGACTACTTTGCTAGCTTCTCTAAGTCTTTTCAAATACAGATGCCTGTCTTCCTCTCTCTGTGATCTCTTGTATTTCATGAAGGCCTCCCTCTTTTTCTTCACTTTTTCAGCTACTTCCTTCGAAAACCATAGCGGTCTCCTGTTCCTTTTGCCTTTATTTACCTTTTTAACAAAAAGGTTGGTTGCCTTTAAAATACGCCCTTTCAGTTTTGCCCACTGTTTTTCTACATCCCCCAGCTGTTCCCATCCCACTAACGACTCCCTGAGGTATTGGCCCATCTTTGCAAAGTTAGTCTTCCTAAAGTCTAAGATCTTCACCTTTGAATGGATTCTAACAGCCCTAGTCCTAATACTGAACCACACCATCTGGTGATCACTGGATGCAAAATGATCTCCCACTACAACATCAGAAACACTTTCTCCATTGGTAAGCACCAAGTCCAGTATGGCCCCTTCACATGTGGGGTCTGTTATATAATTAAAATAATAATAATAAAATAATAAAACTCTAATGCTAGAAATGCGATACTCAAATTAAGATTAAACCATAAGAAATGATATAATAAAATAGACCACAGATAAGATTAATAGAAACACAAGCAAATACAATCCTTATGGGAGGTGACAAGCATATAATTATAATGTTAATACCTTCTTTGTAGAGACGGTGATTTGCAAACCTCACAAGGAGGCACACGAACTCATTAATAGAGGTGATGACTTAAACACTTGCATTGAGATAAAAAACTAAAATGAAGAATACACAGGGTAAAGCGTATGTATACCATTGGAGATAGTCTAATTAGAACCTAAATCTAAACTAAAATTAGGAGACTGAAATATGACTGAAACGCAGCAGGTATGGATGGGGGAGGAGGGCACGGCCAAGAGAGAAACAGATAATGTATAGAATTAAATAATATAGCCAAATCACCGTCTCTACAAAGAAGGTATTAACACTATAATTATATGCCTGTCACCTCCCATAAGGATTGTATTTGCTTGTGTTTCTATTAATCTTATCTGTGGTCTATTTTATTATATCATTTCTTATGGTTTAATCTTAATTTGAGTATCGCATTTCTAGCATTAGAGTTTTATTATTTTATTATTATTATTTTAATTATATAATTTTTAATTATTTATTATGAGAGATCTACTACTAATTAACTATATTATTATTATTGTAATAATTATTATTTATTTTTATTTCTATAGTTAGAGCTTAATGTATGTCCATGCCCATTTGTTCTTTCATTTTTAAATTGTTTTTTAATATTGTTTGTTTTTATGTTTGTAGTACCTATTTAGACAACCCCTGATGAAGGTCTCCGAAACACGGCCTGTGTCGGGTTGCTAGGTCTGAGATTTCAAATAAATTGTTTTTCCACCTTATCACGTTTTGTACTGTGTGCCTGTTTTACGTGATAATTTGCCCTGTGTTGGACAGCCTCTTTATTTATTTAGTATACATTTGTATACCGCTACTTCCAGCGATCAATAGCAGTTTGATTACATGTTGAATGATGTCAATCATGACATAAAATTTGGGTTATAAACACATTGATTTGAAGGGAAAAGCACAGCACACAGGAAGATGGTTTAAAGGAGTGGATTCAGGATTTACATATCTACATTTTTACATTTTGTATCACATTTTGTATCTATGTTCCTGTGCCCACTCAGCTGAATGCATTTGGCTCAAATCCTGCACCCTTGCTGACTTTCTACACTCCAAATTCATGCTTGCTTCCTACCAGTCAGCCACAGACCTCACCAAGCAAAACTACTATGTCCGCCTGATTCACTTGCCTCTGACCCTCTTTACAACTCAACTCTCTCCTTAAGGTGCCTCCGCCTCCAACCCCCTCCCCTTGCCTTTCTGCCCAAACCTTGGCCAACTATTTCCATGACAAAGTCCACAAACTTACACTTCAATTCCAAGAGATCAGCTCCATCCCCTCTTCCCCCTGTTCACTCCCAAATGTTCTACTCAACCTCTGCTACCCCTTCTTCCTTTTCTAAGATCTGACGAGGGACCCACACTTATCCTCCTTCAAACTCACTACCTGCTCTTCTGATCCTATTCCCACCCATTTCCTAAACTCCATCTCTTCCATGACTGTCATCTCTTTCAACTCTCATTCTCAACCTATCGCTTTCCCTTGTTCCTGCGGCCTTCAAGCATGCTGTGGTCACATCTCTCCTCAGGAAACTTTCACTAGACCCTACCTATCCTTGTAATCATCGACCCATCTCCCTCCTCCCTTTCATTTCTAAACTACTTGAATGTGCAGTTCACCCCTGTTGCCCTGACTTTCTCATATCCTTCTGTATCCACTGCAATCTGGCTTTCGACCTTTACATTCTACTGAAACGGCCCTTGCCAAAGTCTCCAGTGACCCGCTCCTGGCAAAATCTAAGGGCTTTTACTCATTCCTCATCCTTTTTTATCTTTCTTCTGCTTTTGACACTGTTGACCATCACCTTCTCCTCGACCCCTTGTCCTCACTTGGTTTTAAGGACTCTGTGCTATCTTGATTCTCTTCTTATCTCTCCCATCGCACTTTCAGGTTTTGTTCTGGTGGATCCTCCTCTACTACTATCCCACTCTCAGTTGGTGTACCCCAAAGATCTGTCTTGGACCCACTCCTTTTCTCTCTCTATATCCAATCCCTTGGTGCACTCATCTCCTCCCATGGTTTTCAGTACCATCTTTACGTTGATGACTCTTCAGATCTACCTCTCTTCACCTGGAATCTCCGACAATCCAGGCCTGGATCTCTGCCTGCCTATCTGATATTGTTGCCCGAATGTCTCATCGCTGTTTGAAATGGAACATGGCCAAAACAGAGCTTCTTATTTTTCCCCCTAAACCCACCTCCCCCTTCCTTTATTTCTGTGGATAACACTTTACTACTCCCTGTTTCGCCTTGCAACCTTGGGATCATCTGATTCCTCCCTCTCCTCCGCACACATCCAGCTGATAGCTGAAATTTATCATCTCTTTCGCTATAACATTGGCAAAATTTGCTCCTTCTTTCTGAACACACTACTGAGACACTCATCCACTCTTTAGTCATCTTCCATCTAGGCTATTGCAACCTCCTCCCTGCTGGTCTCTCTCTGAACCATCTCCCCCCCCCCTTCAATCTGTTTAAAACTCAGCTGCACGGCTAATCTTCAATCAGCCTTGATATGCTCATATTACCCCTCTTCTCAAGGCGCTTCACTGGCTCCCTATTCATTTCTGTATCCAATTCAAACTTCTCCTACTGACCTATAGGTGCATTCATTCTGCTGCTCCTCACTACCTTTCCTCTCTTATTTCTCCCTGCACCGCTCCTTGGGAACTCCACTCTTCTGGTAGATCGCTTCTGTCTGTGCCCTTCTCATCCACTGCCAACTTCAGACTTTGATCCTTTCACCTTGCTGCTCCTTATGCCTGAACAAACTACCTGAGTCTGTCTGTCAGGCTTCATCTTTAACCCTTTTCAAATCTACACTGAAAACTCATCTTTTCAAAGTCGCTTTTGGATCCCTATCCACTTAGCATCCTATGTGTTTTCTTTCTATACCCCTAAATGTATTCTTGTCCTCAGCTGTTGTATTTTCTGTCTCTACTAGACTGTAAGCTCTAATGAGAAGGGATTGTAGCCTTCAGCAGTATACAAATGATTATTATTAGTAGTAGGGTGAGGATGCTGATGGGAAGGAGGTGGAGGGATGGAGAAGTGGGTGAGGGGCACTGATGGGAAGGAGGTGGACGATGGAGAAGTGAAGTGGGTGAGAGGCGATGATGGGAAGGAGGTGGGGGATGGATAAGGGATGAGGTGGGTGAAGGGCACTGGAGAAGGAGAAGTGGGTGAGGGGCAATGATGGGAAGGAGGTGGAGGGATGGAGAAGTGGGTGAGGGGCAATGATGGGAAGGAGGTGGAGGGATGGAGAAGTGGGTGAGGGGCAATGATGGGAAGGAGGTGGAGGGATGGAGAAGTGGGTGAGGGGCAATGATGGGAAGGAGGTGGAGGATGGAGAAGTAAGGTGGGTGAGAGACGATGATGGGAAGGAGGTGGGGGATGGAGAAGTGATGAGATGGGTGAGGGGCAATGATGGGAAGGAGGTGGGGGGGTGGAGAAGTGATGAGATGGGTGAGGGGCGATGATGGGGAGGAGGTGGGGAGTGCAGAAATGATGAGATGGGTGAGGGGCGATTATGGGGAGGAGGTGGGGGGTGGAGAAGTGATGAAATGGGTGGGGCGATTAAGGGAAGGAGATGGGGGTGGAGAAGTGATGAGGTGGGTGAGGGGCGATGATGGGAAGGAGGTGGGGGATGGAGAAGTGATGAGATGGGTGAGGGGCGATGATGGGAAGGAGGTGGGAGGTGGAGAAGTAATGAGATGGGTGAGAGGCGATGATGGGAAGGGGTGGAGGGATGGAGAAGTGGGTGAGGGGTGATGATGGGAAGGAGGTGGGGAGTGGAGAAGTGATGAAATGGGTGAGGGGCGATTTTGGGGAGACGGTGGGGGGTGGAGAAGTGATGAGATGGGTGAGGGGCGATGAAAGGAAGGAGGTGGGGGGTGGAGAAGTGATGAGATGGGTGAGTGGCGATGATAGGAAGGAGGTGGGGGGGTGGAGAAGTGATGAGGTGGGTGAGGGGCGATTTTGGGGAGACGGTGGGGGGTGGAGAAGTGATGAGATGGGTGAGGGGCGATGAAAGGAAGGAGGTGGGGGGTGGAGAAGTGATGAGATGGGTGAGGGGCGATGATGGGAAGGAGGTGGGGGGGTGGAGAAGTGATGAGATGGGTGAGGGGCGATGATGGGAAGGAGGTGGGGGGTGGAGAAGTGATGAGGTGGGTGAGGGGCGATGATGGGAAGGAGGTGGTTGGGGGGTGGAGAAGTGATGAGATGGGTGAGTGGCGATGATAGGAAGGAGGTGGGGGGTGGAGAAGTGATGAGGGACGATGATGGGAAAGAGGTGGGGGTGGAGAAGTGATGAGGTGGGTGAGGGGCGATGATGGGAAGGAGGTGGGGGGCTGGAGAAGTGATGAGATGGGTGAGGGGCGATGATGGGAAGGAGGTGGTTGGGGGGTGGAGAAGTGATGAGATGGGTGAGGGGCGATGATAGGAAGGAGGTGGGGGGTGGAGAAGTTATGAGGTGGGTGAGGGGCGAAGATGGGAGGGAGGTGGGGGGTGGAGAGGTGATGAGGTGGGTGAGGGGCGATGATGGGAAGGAGGTGGGGGTAGAGAAGTGATGAGGTGGGTGAGGGACGATGATGGGAAGGAGGTGGGGGGTGGAGAAGTGATGAGGTGGGTGAGGGGCGATGATGGGAAGGAGAAGTGGGTGAGAAGCGATGATGGGAAGGAGGTGGGTGAGGGGCGATGATGGGAAGGAGGTGGGGGGCTGGAGAAGTGATGAGGTGGGTGAGGGGCGATGATGGGAAGGAGGTGAGGGGTGGAGAAGTGATGAAATGGGTGAGGGGCAATTTTGGGGAGATGGTGGGGGGTGGAGAAGTGATGAGATGCGTGAGGGGCGATGATGGGAAGGAGGTGAGGGTGGAGAAGTGATGAGGTTTTATTTATTTATTTATTTATTTAACAGTATTTCTAAACCGCCTTATCTTAATAATCAAGGTGGTATCACAGCAAGCAATCAGGTAAAGTGTGTGTGTTGTACATGCAGTGAGGATGAAACTTGGTTGTGTGATGGCGGTGAGGGGCACTTGGTTGTGTGAGGTGGGTGAGGGTCACTGATGGGAAGGAGGTGGGGGGGTGGTGAAGTTATGAGATGGGTGTGGGGCACTGATGGGAAGGACGGGGGGGGATGGATAATGGATGAGGTGGGTGAGGGGCGATGATGGGAAGGAGGTGGGGATGGATAAGGGATGAGGTGGGTGAGGGGCGATGATGGGAAGGAGGTGGGGAAGTGATGAGGTGGGTGAGGGGCGATGATGGGAAGGAGGTGGGGGGTAGAGAAGTGATGAGGTGGGTGAGGGGCGATGATGGGAAGGAGGTGGGGGGGGTGGGGAAGGGATGAGGTGGGTGAGGGGTGATCAGGGGAAGGAGGTGGGGGTGGAGAAGTGATGAGGTGGGTGAGGGGAGAAGATGGGAAGGAGGTGGGGGGTGGGGAAGTGATGAGGTGGGTGAGGGGCGATGATGGGAAGGAGGTGGGGGGGTGGGGAAGGGATGAGGTGGGTGAGGGGTGATCAGGGGAAGGAGGTGGGGGGTGGAGAAGTGATGAGGTGGGTGAGGGGCGATGATGGGAAGGAGGTGGGGGGTAGAGAAGTGATGAGGTGGGTGAGAGATGCCGCAGGGATAGAGGGAGAAGCTGCTCCAGGGCGCCCCCTGCCGGACCTGCAGCTCTGCTGGAAGGCGGGCAGCTTATCGAGCAGGCGTCCCAGGCTGCCCTGCACCTGGCCGAAGCGGCGGTAGATGTCCTCGGTGCACTCGGCGGTGCGGATGAAGGTCTTGTAGTTGGTGAAGGCCAAGTCCCGGGTCTGCTCCAGGATTTGCGCCCGTTCCTCGGCCAGTCGCTCCGGCTCGCGCACCAGCTTGTCCAGGCCCGACGAGCTCAGCTCCAGCAAGTAGGAGGCGAAGTCCGGCCGCTCCCGCCAGCTCTCCGGGAAACTGTCACGGAAGATAGACGCCAGGATGCTCTCATCCTCCACGTCCACCACCGCCATCTTGAGAGCGGCAGGGACAACGAGGATAACGTCATCACTGCTCGGCTCTTGCCGCCTCCATCTTGAAAATGGCAGTAACGACACAGACTACGTCACTACCGCCTGGCACTCCTCCACCCCCGCCATCTTGAGAGCGGCAGTGACAACGATGAAAATGTCATCACTGTCCGGCTCTTGCCGCCGCCATCTTGAGAGTGGCAGTAACGACACAGGCTACGTCACCATCGTCTGGCTGCCATCTTGGACGTGGCAGCGACAGGGACATCTATGTCGCCGCCTTACTCGTGAAGGCCAGGCAGGGCTCATTCTGCATTTTCCTTCCCTTTATTATTCTCTCTTTATAGCTTATTAAATTACGAACTCTTCCGCCCCGAGTCGTTTTAGGCCAAGTTCCTAGGGATGACAAGGAAGGTGCCTGGACAGTGTCACTACGGGGGGGGGGCAGAAAGATTCCGCTTCCGGGTGGCTCTGGCTCTTCCGCCTTCTCTCTCTCTCCGTAGTCCCGCCAATAGCTTCCTGTTTCCGGCGAGGGCTCACGTGTGCGTGCGGAATGAAGGATGCGGCCGCTCACCGACGATGAGACGAGAGTTTTGTTCGAGAAACTCTCCAAGTAGTGAGTTCGGGAGCCTCAAGGGTCGCTGCCGCGAATCCAAAGAGAAGCCGGCGGTAGCCCGCCCTCCCTTCTCGGGCTAGAGGGACGAAAGCTTCCCGTGCCGGCGGACGACTTCCTAGGAACATTGTGTCTGACAGCACGCCCAGAACGAGAACCTGGGAACTGGCCTTGTTGCTTTCCCCAATTTTACTAGTTTACTGTTATTTTATATATCGCTTACTCTTGCTGCGGTTCTGCACCCAATAATCCAAAATTCTTCACTTTTTTGTGATACTTGCTTTAAAATCCAGTATAGAAAAAAATATCACTGGAAAACAATATGTTTTATTTTGACAAACAAAACATTTAGCCTTTTGCATAATTCCGACCTTTTGACAGAGAAGTTTGAATTTTGATTGCAGAATTTCAGCAGGAATAATTTCTCTCCTTTTCTGTTAACTACCAAATCCATAACTTTGGCTAAACGTTGAGAGCAAGGATTTTCAGACCAGTACTCAGGAAACACCTAGCCCAGAGGTTCCCAACTCCAGTCCTGGAGGGCCAAACACCATTCAGGTTTTCAGGCTGCCCCTAATAAATATGCATTTGCATGCACTGTATTCAAATTTATCTCATGCATATTCATCAGGGATAGCCTGAAAACCTGAATGGTGTTTGGCCCTCCAGGACTGGAGTTGGGAACCTCTGATTCCTAGCCTGTCAGGTTTTCAGGGTAACCACAATGAATATTTATTTATTTTCTCTTATATACCGTGCTATTCTGCATCAGTGCGGTTTACATTGAAAAACTGAAATTACATTGAACAGGGCATTATAACTTGGAGATAACTATTTTACAGGGAACATGGGCTATGGAGGGTTAAGTGGCTAGCCCAAGACCACAAGGAGCACCTGTGGGACTAGAAACCCCAGTCCTTCCGGCCCAAGGTTGCTGTCCTCTAGTGGGATTTGAACCCCTGACCTTCCGGCCTGAAGTACCTTGTCCCAACCACTAGGCCACTCCTCAGTATGCATGAAAGAGATCTGCGTGCATTGTCTCTGTTGTATGCAAATCCTTCATATGCATCATGGCTATCCTGAAAACCTGACTAGCAGAATATCCGAAGAACTGGATTGAGAAATCCTGACTAATGGGAATGTTTACTAAAGGGCATTAGCTGTCTAAGCTTTGATGATCTTGTCGTCGTGACAATTGGCACAGGCTGTTTTCTGTGATAGCTGCATTTTGCATGATGGTGGAGGGGGAAGGTGGGATATGCACAGAGAAAAGGAGTGTGGAAAAGAGGCAGTCATCACTATGATCACAGCTGCAGATAACACCACCTGAAGAGGACCTCTCAGTAGGAGGCAGTGCCGCAAAACCAGTGCCATTTTAGGTAGCGATGGTGATGGGGGGGGGGGGGTAAAAAAAAAGGAGCAAGAAGGATCACTCTTGGCCACTAGACCACCATGGAATGTTTTGATAGAGGATTGGGAGAGAGGTCCCATCTAGCTAGCTGAGATACTAATGTGGTGGGCTGAGAGGAGGGACCCAGCTGGGTAGCCAGGAGCTTTTAACTAGTGGGAGTCTGGGGATGCCCAGAGAGCTCCCACCCCCAACAGCATCCCTTATAGGTAAGGTGCTGACTGAGGGGTGGCCTTCATGGTGCTGATGCCCTGGATTGGAAGATGCAAGGCACTGGCACCCTTTTGCTAGTGGAGGGCATGGGATCATGCTTTTGCAGCCTCAGATGGAGAGGATAGCCTTCATCCTGTGATCCCTGCAACTGCAGGCAGCTTGGGACTATTTGTGCTACCTGCTGATGGAAGGATCACAGAACAGTGTGGTAAGCTTCAGGCCATATGGTAGCTTCAGAGCTGATGCAGACCACCCCCCCCCCCCCCCCCTGTGAATACTGAACAAGTTTTGCAGCTACCACACTGCATTTTTTCATATGCCGTATAGTAGTAAACATACCCCTTAAAGTTATCTGAATATGATCTGTTATCCTGTCCACTAGAGCGATGATATCTCAGGAGGGCTGGGTGTAAAGGGGTCCTTCACTGGTAACTAATGATTATTTCTTTTCTTAGTATTGGAGAAAACATTAAATTGCTAGTGGATCGGCCAGACGGCACCTACTGTTTTCGTTTGCATAACGAGCGGGTGTACTATGTCAGGTGAGAACTGGATGCTCTGGGAACTGTGTCAGCCTATGTTTCTCGGCTTACAGCATTCTGTATATGTGTGTTGCACCAGCTTCAGAACTTTATATTTAACGTGTGTTTTTGCTGTAGCATAGTTGCTCCCACAAGGTGACAGTTTGTTATTTGAAATTCATATATACCACCTACAGGTTTATAACAACCCATCAGAGTGATGCACAACAAACATAAAAAAACAACATTAAAAGAAGTCTAAAATGCTCCTTTATGCAGCCCACTGAAAACAGGCTTCCCTTCACTATAGAAGCTTGCCCGTGGATTGTTGGCTTTCTGGGCCTAGGGAATGACTCTGTGAATTGCTTTTCAGCGAGAAGATTTTAAAGTTGGCAATGAGCATTGCCCGTGATAAGTTGGTATCACTGGGGACCTGCTTTGGGAAGTTCACTAAGACCCAGAGGTTCCGTCTGCATATCACAGCTCTGGACTACCTTGCTCCATATGCCAAGGTCAGTGCTCTTCAGACCCTGAGAACCCCTCCTAGTAAGGAGATGGGTACTGTTCAGCAAATAGTATCTTACAGAGAAATTCATGTATAGTCACAATGTTAATTGTTGTCTTGTTTCAGTACAAAGTCTGGGTGAAGCCTGGAGCTGAGCAGTCCTTCCTGTATGGGAACCACGTGCTGAAATCTGGCTTGGGCCGCATCACAGAGAACACAAACCAGTATCAAGGAGTAGTTGTCTACTCCATGGCTGACATCCCCCTGGTGAGTGGGGGGGGGGGGGAGATAGCTGCCCATGGATGACATGGTGATTTTGGCAAGGGGAGTAAGAGAAGGAAAAGGCTGTGATCAGTGGTTGACATACCATCAGGAATGGTGTATGGTGCTGAATATTGGTCCAGAGAAAGGCGACCAAAATGGTGTGGGTTTACTGTATGCATTTATTTATTTAGACAGTTTTGTATACCACCTTATCCTTCAATCAAAGTGGTCACAACACAATTGGGGGATACATTTAACACGAGGGGATATGAGACACATACACTAATACTTACAGGGAACATGGGCAATGGAGGGGTAAGTGGCTTGCCCAAGAGCACAAGGAGCACCTGTGGGACTAGAAACCCCAGTCCTTCCGGCCCAAAGTTGCTGTCCTCTAGTGGGATTTGAACCCCTGACCTTCCGGCCTGAGGTAACTTGCCCCAACCACTAGGCCACTCCTCCCTGAGATAAGACTGTGTGTACGTGGGGGGGGAAGGGGGGTGGTAACAACAGAGGCAATAAAATAATGCTTTTTGCATAATTCACAAGAAGTAAACATTTTAGAGTGCAAAAGAAGTTGTAGAGCTAGGAATCAATAGGGGACAGACTTAGGAAGAATATCAGGAGAAAGTGGCAGATGCCTGGAGTAGCTTCCCAGAGGAGGTGATGGAACCTAAGACAGTGACAGAATCCCAAAAAGCATGGGCTAAACACAGGTGAAAGATGGAGAGAAGGAGGATAGTGAAACATTGGGATAACCTGCATAGAGCAAGGTTTCACAATCTTAAACAGCAGGGCATTTCCAAAAAGGCTGGGGCAACCTGCTTGAGTAAGCACCGACCTTAAGTAGAAATGAAGAGACCGGGTCATTCCCTGCCTGTGAAAGAAGACCAGTGCTGTTGGCAATTTTTGGCTTGAGTGAAGGCAGACATGAGAAAAGGGTTGCTAGAATGGGTAAAAGCGAGGGGGTAGATGCGGGTAAAACGTTGAGAAATCATGTAAAATACAAGATGGAGTTGGGGGGGTGGAGTGTTGTAAAGAATCTCAATTGGGCAGACTCGCCAATGTCAACTGTCAGGCTTTATGTGCCCTCATTTTACTGTATGTTACCACTGCTGATTCTGCGACTGAGGATATGAACCATCCCAGGAAGGGTGGAAGAATTTTATTAAGTGATTGGCTCCACCCCCCCTTGAGAAAGGGGAGAGGACACTAATTTTCTATGTGATGCTCATCTTGGGGATGTGGGAGCATAAATTCCATGACTGCCCCCCTCCCAAAGGATTATATTTATGGCTAGATAATATAGGAACATACCCGAAGTCTCCTGTATAAGGCATGTGAAGTGCTGTATTCTGTCTGACATTTGGGGAAATCATGGGTAAGGGGCACAGGATAGTCACTAGCTTTTATTCTTCCTAACAGGGCTTTGGAGTGGCTGCTAAATCCACACAGGAGTGCCGGAAGTTGGATCCCATGGCAATCGTGGCCTTTCACCAGGCTGACATTGGTGAATATGTGCGGCACGAGGAGACACTGACGTAGACAGAGCGCATCGCCAGGCAGCTGTAGCGTCGGATTGAGAACAGATGTTTCCAGCCAGTGTGACTCTGCCCCCCTCCCTCTGTAATGGGCTGTGAATAAAAGGCTTCCTCTGCAAGCTGTATGAATGAAGCAGCGCCGGGAGAAGCCAGGGGTGACACTACTCAACTGGCCTTTCCTACTGTCGAGAGAAGATATGGCTCTCAGGATTGATTTCTTTTTTGAGATGTTTGATTAATAGCTGAGTAAAAGCAGTGGTGGTCTCACCTCCTTCCCTGGATGGAAAGGCAAGGAGAGCAGGAACAGCACAGGAGTAAGGCACTCCAGGAACCAGGGCTGCAATTACAGTATTTACCAGCTTCACAAACCACGCAGCTAGACATCTCTTACATTGTTAATAAATTCACTCAAGCAATATTAATGAACTAAATAAATGTCTTATTTTTAGAGCGCTTGTCTTAGATGCTTTTATTTTACCACTTAAAATGCACACATTACACCCTATATGTCAGGAGCAAAGTGTACTGGTAACATATGGCTTGCTGGTGATCTACAATCAACAAAAAGGAAAACTGGTCAACTATTGGAGCAAAAATCTATTATCAAAAAAACTCCACCGTACCAAAACTGATGTCAGAGTAAATCCACTTCTGGAGAGAATAACAACATTACTTCTTAGCGTACACACTCTCCGTAGCAAACCATCTGCTTATAGGGAGGTCTCAGAATTATCGGGCTATGGTTTAAGGTACATAAATTGCATCAACCTTTAAAACCCAGTCGCCCTTTCACATCAATGACCTTCCCCATAGCGTATCAATACAATAAGAGCAATATGAAAACGAAGCTGCAAACTTATCTTTCTGCACTGCTTCGAACTGTCACGAACCCCGATGCCCCAATTGAGCGCCCCACAGGCGTTTCACTCAACGTTTCATCGGGGTAAGATTGCTCCAACACGTTACAAAAAACCAAACCCATCATTAAAACCTCCCAAAATACAACTGACCCATATACATAAAACCATGTGACACCACCTCACAGTAACTACTTCTTCCCAAAAAGCAACTTGGACTCAAACATGGCTGGGCACCTTCAACAACTCCACGCATGCGACCAAGAGCTCCCCAGTTTTAAAAAACCGCCTATAAACCAACCAATCAGAAGCCCTCAAAGTACCTGAACACATTCCCAAACCAAACCACTAATCCATATCCCCACTTAAAACCTGCCAGAACCTAACACGTTTTTGAGTCTCAACCGCAGACCCTCAGTCTTTTCATAAACGCACCATCCAGTCATCTTGCATATTAAGCCCCTCCAGAATTACTGTACGTACATGAAAAATCCACCACTGTTCACAAAACAACAATTCTTGTTCTCTCGTTTCCCCTCCTCTACCAGCCCTTACGATATCCAGACAAAAACATCGAAGATCCATAAAAGTATGGCCAAAATCCAAACAGTGCTTCACTATGGGTGCCTCCTTAACTTTACAAGCAATCCTGCTTTTATGCTCTAATATACGCTTACAAAACTGCCAGTTGGTCTTCCCAATATATAACTGACAGGGGCACAGTATACCGTAAACCACAAACTTTGAATCACAGGACGTTGATTTCTTCAACTTAAACTCCTTCCCATGATATACAAAGCTTGTGGTATCCCAAGTTATCGCACAAATACCACAAGTCCCACACCTCCGGTGTCCCCCCTGTCCCCCTTCTAATCTCACCAGAGGGCGCAACACCGAAGGACTCAACCACTCTTGTAAGTTCCGATGCCTCCACCATACACACCTAACCTGTTTATCTTCTAATCCAGGAACCACTCGCAACACATTACCATGTTTCTTACAAATACGCTGGATATGTGAACTAAAAGGGGAATAACGAGTAACTAAGTTAACTTATTCCGAATCCTCTTCTTTAACCAACTCCGCACTCCTCTGGATGTTTAAAAGCAGTGCACGACTGTTACAAAGCGCTCTTTTGTATGCTTGCTTCACTACCCTAACCGGGTAGAACATAAGATATACCATACTGGGTCAGACCAAGGTCCATCAAGCCCAGTATCCTGTTTCCAACAGTGGCCAATCTAGGTCATACGTACCTAGCAATATCCCCAAAAGACACAGGTTCTGCAATGCTTGAACTAGGTCAAGCATTGATATCCTGGGTCCCTTCTTAATAATGGTTTATGGACCTTTCCTCCAGGAACTTGTCCAAACCTTTTTTAAACCCAGCTACACTAACAGCCTTTACTACATCCTCCGGTAACAAATTCCAGAGTTTGATTACATGTTGAGTGAAAAAATATTTTCTTTTATTACCCTGTAGCTTCATTGCATGTCCCCTAGTCTTCCTATATTCTGATAACTTATACAGTCGATCTACGTTTACCCGTTCCACTCCGTTCATTAATTTATAGACTTCTATCATATCTCCCCTCAGCCATCTCTTTTCCGGGTTAAAGAGCCCTAACCTTTTTAGCTTTTCTTCATAGGAGTATCCTTCCATCCCCTTTACCATTTTGGTGGCTCTTCTCTGAACCTTTTCTAATAACGCTATATCCTTTTTAAGATACGGCGACCAGAATTGCACACAATATTCAAGGTGCGGTCTCACCAAGGAACGGTATAGAGGCATTATAATATCTTTTATTTTCCATTCCTTTCCTTATGATACCTAGCATTCTATTTGCTCTCTTGGCTGCCGCTGCACACTGGGCGGAGGGTTTTAACATGTTATCCACAATGACAACTAAATCTTTTTCCTGGGTGGTGGTTCCTAATGTGGAACCTTGCATCGTGTAAGCATAGTTTGGGTTGTTCTTCCCTAGTTGCATAACTTTGCACTTGTCCACATTAAATTTCATCTGCCATTTTGATGCCCAGTCTTCCAATTTATCAAGATCCTCTTGCAATTTTCCACAATCCTCTTGGGTTTTAACAACTTTAAATAGTTTTGTGTCATCTGCAAATTTGATAACCTCACTCGTTATTCCACTTTCCAGGTCATTTATGAATATGTCAAAAAGCAGTGGACCCAGCACAGATCCTTGGGGTACACCACTATTCACCTTTCTCCATTGGGAAAATTGGCCATTTAGCCCATCCCTCTGCTTTCTATAACCAGTTCCTGATCCACAGTAGTACACTGCCTCCTATCCCATGACTCTTTAGTTTTGTCAAAAGTCTCTGATGAGGGACCTTGTCAAAGGCTTTCTGAAAGTCCAGATACACTATATCAACCAACTCACCTTTGTCCACCTGTTTATTCACACTTTAAAAAAAACATAACAGATTAGTAAGACAAGATCTTCCTTGTCTAAAGCCATGTTGGCTGTCTCCCATTAGGCCACATGCTGAGTAATTTTATTCTTTATGATGGTTTCTACCATTTTTTCCCGGTACTGACGTGAGGCTCACCGGTCTGTAGTTTCCCGGATCACCCCTCGAACCCTTTTTAAAAATTGGTGTTACATTGGCGATCCGCCAATCTTCAGGTATTAGAGATGATTTTAATGATGGTTCACAGATTACTAATAGCAGGTCTGCAATCTCATATTTCAGTTCTTTCAACACCCTTGGATGTAAACCATCCGGCCCAGGTGATTTGCTACTCTTCAGTTTATCATAAACACATCGTCGATAAATCGACACCACAATTTCATGTGGGCACTATAGGGAGAGGATCTAAGCCATCGCTCTTCAAACAGGCTCATAAATAAATTAGCAACCGAGGGCGCAAACGTGGCCCCCATCGCCACCCCTGAAACCTGATGATACAATGTCTCCTCAAACACGAAAAAATTATGAAAAATAGCCAACCGATTTAATTCCAAAAGAAACCGAAGCATGGCCTCAGACAAATCTCCCCTACGACATAAACTAACCTTCATGGCTTTAAATGCTGCTGCTTGTGGGATACTGGTATAAAGGGAGGTAACGTCAAGGGTTACTAATAGAATCTCTGCTGACCCAGACAGGCCTGAATGGCTTTCCAAAATCCCTAAAAAATGAGCGGTATCTCGAACATATGAAGGGATTGCAGGTAGCAGCGGGCGTAAAACATTATCCACAAAAATAGATAAGGGCTCTAATACCGTGCCTCTGGGTGACACTATAGGCCTCCCAGGGGGGATGATTCTTATCTTTATGAATTTTTGGCAAAAGATAAAATTTTGCCACTACTGGCAAAAATTCAAAAATTGCCATTCTTTTCTAGAAATAATTTTATCTTGCAACGCTGCTGCCATGACACTCCTAATGTCAGCCTGCAACTTGCTAGTCTGATCAATCCCCAATCGTTCATACGTGCTTGCGTCCAACAATTGACGGTCGGCTTCTTGTAGATAGGCAGACCGGGACCATAACACAATGGCCCCACCTTTGTCAGCCCGACGCACGACTATCTCATTGTGGGACATTAAATCACGCAAGGCAGCCTCCTCCTCTGATGAAAAAACATGCATAGAACGACGATGGGACATTTCTAGCTGTTGTATATCCTGCAAAACCAGTTTCTTAAAAAGCCCCAGAGCCGGATGCATTGGACCGGGGGGATTCCAAGTAGATTTCAATGGCAATTTCATGCGCTTAAGACGTCTCAGATTCTATTTCCACAGATGATTGAGATTTAGTTGCAAAAAAGGTTTTCAAATGCAATTTGCGAAGAAGGGCCTCAAGGTTTACCCAAAACTGAAAAGCATCAAAAAATGTGGAGGGTACAAAGGAGAGACCTTTATTCAAAACCTGTATATGGCAGGAAGACAATTTAAAATCTGTAAGATTCACTATCAATGAAGTCAATGTTGTATCAGCTGGCACAGATCCCTCACGTTCATTAATGCTGGCCTCCTCGGCCCCTGGAACGGCCTTGACCTTTGCTCTTCTTCTAGTGGTCCCCATCGTTTTCGTCCAGAATCATCCCCCTGGGAGGCCTATAGTGTCAACCAGAGGCACGGTATTAGAGCCCTTATCTATTTTTGTGGATGCTTTTTTACACCCGCTGCTACCTGAAATCCCTTCATATGTTCGAGATACCGCTCATTTTTAGGGATTTTGGAAAGCCATTCAGGCCTGTCTGGGTCAGCAGAGATTCTATTATTTATGAGCCTATTTGAAGAGCGATGGTTTAGATCCTCTCCCTATAGTGCCCACATTAAATTGTGGTGTAGATTTATCGACGATGTGTTTATGATTTGGCAGGGCACTATTGAGTGGTTTCAGGGCTTTTTAGCATGGCTGAATGAGTGTGATCTAAACATTCAGTTTACTAGTGTGTATAATGCTGCTGAGATAGTATATCTTGACATAGTGATCCGTAAGCGGCCAAGTAATTGGGTGACAACAGTGCATCGTAAACCCACGGATAAGAATACGTTCCTCCACTATAGTAGTGCTCATCCGGTTAGATTCCGTGAGGGTTTGCCGTTTTCACAATTTATACAGTTTTGAAGAAACTGTTCTGATTTAGATGAATTTAAACGGCAATCTAAAATTCTGGGGGCCAATTTTGTTGAGTGGGGCTACCCGGTTAGGGTAGTGAAGCAAGCATACAAAAGAGCGCTTTGTAACAATCGTGCACTGCTTTTAAACATCCAGAGGAGTGCAGAGTTGGTTAAAGAAGAGGATTCGGAATATGTTAACTTATTTACTCGTTATTCCCCTTTTAGTTCACATATCCAGCGTATTTGTAAGAAACATGGTAATGTGTTGTGAGTGGTTCTTGGATTAGAAGATAAACAGATTAGGTGTGTATGGCGGAGGCATCGGAACTTACAAGAGTGGTTGAGTCCTTCGGTGTTGCGCCCTCTGGTGAGATTAGAAGGGGGACAGGGGGGACACCGGACTTGTGGTATTTGTGCGATAACTTGGGATACCACAAGCTTTGTATATCATGGGAAGGAGTTTAAGTTGAAGAAATCAATGTCCTGTGATTCAAAGTTTGTGGTTTACGGTATACTGTGCCCCTGTCAGTTATATATTGGGAAGACCAACTGGCAGTTTTGTAGGCGTATATTAGAGCATAAAAGCAGGATTGCTTGTAAAGTTAAGGAGGCACCCATAGTGAAGCACTGTTTGGATTTTGGCCATACTTTTATGGATCTTCGATGTTTTTGTCTGGATATCGTAAGGGCTGGTAGAGGAGGGGAAACGAGAGAACAAGAATTGTTGTTTTGTGAACAGTGGTGGATTTTTCATGTACGTACAGTAATTCTGGAGGGGCTTAATATGCAAATTGACTGGATGGTGTGTTTACGAAAAGACTGAGGGTCTGTGGTTGAGACTCAAAAATTTGTTAGGTTCTGGCGGGTTTTAAGTGGGGATATGGATTAGTGGTTTGGTTTGAGAATGTGTTCAGGTACTTTGAGGGCTTCTGAATGGTTGGTTTATAGGCGGTTTTTTAAAATTGGGGAGCTCTTGGTCACATGCGCAGCGTTGTTGAAGGTGCCCAGCCATGTTTGAGTCCAAGTTGCTTTTTGGGAAGAAGTAGTTACTGTGAGGTGGTGTCACATGGTTTTATGTATATGGGTCAGTTGTATTTTGGGAGAACGTTTTAATGATGGGTTTGGTTTTTTGTAGCTTGTTGGAGCAATCTTACCCCCTGATGAAACATTGAGTGAAACACCTGTGGGGTGCTCGATTGGGGGTGTCGGGGTTCGTGACAGTTCGAAGCAGTACAGAAAGATAAGTTTGCAGCTTTGTTTTCATATTGCTGTTATTGTATTAATACGCTATGGGGAAGGTCATTGATGTGAAAGGGCGACTGGGTTTTAAAGGTTGATGCAATTTATGTACCTTAAACCATAGCCCGATAATTCTGAGACCTCCCTATAAGCAGATGGTTTGCTACGGAGAGTGTGTACGCTAAGAAGTAATGTTGTTATTCTCTCCAGAAGTGGATTTACTCTGACATCAGTTTTGGTACGTTGGAGTGTTTTTTTGATAATAAATTAATAGGTGATCTACAATGACACATTACTCTAAATGACTTTTTTTCAGCCAATGTCATTTTTAATTGGGCAGAATAACAGCAGTCTAACAATTCATTAATGGAACAGTAGTATCACCCAGTTGTTGAATAATGAACACAGAACGAGGATCCAGTAGGGGGCAGCTGTGGAATGTTCCTGCCAGCTATTTGGGGGATAGGGGATTCCGGATCTCCCTTTTTGTGGTATAGTGGGAAAGAGTTGTCTTGTGTGTGTGTCATGGGGGGCTGGGAGCTCTTAGCACCTAGGCTTCAGTGTGGCTGTGGTGGTCTGGACATTGAAGAGGCGCTTTAAGAAATACAGCTGCAGGACCCCAGAAAGAACAATAAGCACGCTCTGTGCTGCTGACCACCAGTTCACATAGTTGTAGTTGGATAGAAGGATGAAGTAATCGGCCCCTTTTCTCATCCGAGCAAAATTATAGAACCTCCACATGTGGAAGACATGGGCCTGGACCTTCTGCGTGCTTTCCTAGAACGAGAACAATTGCATCAGGAAGAGGACTCCTCTCTACTTTTCCTTAAGCTCTTCCGCAAGCCTCTTGATTAATGCCCAGGACCACTATGCATGTAGTAGTGACCCAAATCCAAGTTTGTCACTGTAAGGGCACAATAAGTGATCGACTGAGGATAGCTGAGCTACCATAAATGCCAGCACCCCACTTCTCGTCGTAGGGCTGGCCAGAAGTGCTGTGAAGAGAGTTTAAGATACTGGTGGTGAGGAAACGGCAGAATTCAAGCCACTAGACAATGGCGCCACTTTCTGGGCAGATTCAGATGTATCTGTCAGTTTCTGGCATGAACCGTAACCCCTGTCTAAAGTGTTAGGAGTGCATCAGCAGGATGATTTAAAATTAGATAAAAAGCCCAGCTTGTCCTAAAGGCCGTGGCTCCAATGAGGAGTGGGAAAGTGCAGCCTCCCCTATCTCTCTCCGTCTCAAAACATAGGGTATGTAAGTCATAATGATCCTGCAGGTGGAGTTTCTGCTTATGGTCCACAAAAGAGACAGTGGGATTGGCCAGAAACCTCTCACTGCAGTGAAACTTAAACACACATTAGTATCCTTCCTGGTGGGTCTGGCACCCTCCCATCTGAGGCCCACAAAGGTTAATGCAATTATATCTCAAGACTAAAATATGCTGCATCAGGGTAAGTTTACATGTTACTCAACAGTAAAAGACAAATTAGCCCTATTTGCTACAGATGGCATGGTGTCATAAGGACATGGTAGATGACCAGTTGGCCCTGTTTCCTGGCCCTTGCTGCACCCTACATGCTGGCTTTTGTCTTCTGTCTTTGATACTCACTGATTGAATAAACAGGTAACACACACACACATTTCCCCTGCTACTTCTCTTTCTGCACAGAATGACAAAGAATACATTTACCTCGATTGTTGCTAAGGTGTCATTCAGCTTCTTCTCTTGTCCTTCGTGTTCTACCCCAAAGCCGTCATAGTAAACCCCAAAGCTAAGATAAACCTGCACAGAGCCAAAGTGATTCTTCCAGTTGTTCAAGCATAGCTGGTAAAACCCTGCAAGGACACAGATGTCAGATTACAGGCCTAGGCCACAATAATCAGTGTGATCATATCTGTAAGAAATGGCTTTTCCGAATCATCCTGCTAGACCAGTCCAGACAAATGGGTTAAGTCTACCTGCCAGCAGATGTTGGAGACAGAAAGATACCAGTTTGACTGGTTCAGCCCTGGCAGATACATAGCTGTACCCCTAGGGGGTCGCCTTCAGTCTCTCTCTCCAGCAGATGATGGTGTTCTCTAGCTTCTCTTAACAGTTTGAGAATTTTCTTTGGCTAGATGTTTCCAGGGCGCACAGGAGGTGCCCCTCTGGTGTTTTCCCAGCACCTGAGTAAGGAGGTTGAACTGGTCAGGAGAGTTTCCCTCGGGGGGTGTGGGGGGGGGGGAGGACAGGCTCCTGGTCAGGAGGACCATTGTAGCCTATCTGCAGGGAGAGCCTTTGGTTGCTCTAGCATAGCCATTTTAATTAAAGCCAAAAAAAAAAAAAAAGCATCTTCCTAAAGGAGGTCCAGGAGGCAAACCAGAGAATTATTTCGGGTCTGGTGCCTTGGCTCTCCTGCTGCTGCTGTTTTGGAGCACACAGTGAGTTTCTTCCTCAACCTCTCTCGACAACGAAGCCTTGACAGCCGCCACGGCCCTCTGCCTCCAGCAGCCATTGCAACCCTCTACCTCCAGTTCCCGTCCCAGATCTACCCTCGGCCCAGCTCTGCTCACAGCCACGCAACGTGATTCTGCCCCAGCGACCATTTCCTGTTTTGAGGGAAAACTAGCACAGGGCATACGGAGGCTGTAGTGATCATTATAGGCACATCATGCTCTTGGCGGGGCTCGACAGGGCTGTTTTCCAGGATTGGCAGCACTTGTCAAATCTGGCTAGCAATGCCCTCCTCCCTACAGAGGTACATTGTCTGCAGCCGGAAACGCTGAGAGTTACAGGATCGAGTCTGCTCCATTTGCTCTGCACACCTGAGGGAATCCTCTGGCATGGTGCACTCTCTTCCCCAGGTGCATCAAGCATCTTTGGGGAAGGTCCATCCTCTCCTCTCTCAGCACCAGGGGACCCCAGTGCCATTCCTCAAGCAGATGACCTTCCTTCCCCACCTCTTCTCCACCCTCAGTGTGCAGGGCTGCCAAACCCAGCATAGGTGCCTTCAGACCAGGATGAACATTTCCTAGCACTGTTCAAACAAGCTTGGACCTTCTAGTGCTCAGGGGGGGCTCCCCGCCACACAGCCTTTCTAGAGTCTGCTTCTTGAACCAGGAAGCATCCTGGCAAAAGGGGGGACTCCCAGGGCAAAGGGACGCCCTCCCAAGGAAGTTTCTGTGGCATTGAGGACTGGGCAGATGGTCTTCAAACAGAGGAGGCTCTTTCAGCAGAAGACAGCTTGGAGACCACTGAGGGGGGATGGGGAATGGTCTCCTTCCGAAGCCTCAGGCCAGGAGCAGAGGAGGATATGTAGAATATCCGCCTTTTCTGTGGGGAAGAGCTCCCCGCTCTAATTGTGCAAATAGTGGACGCCTCTTTCACATTCTTCCGATCCAGATCTTTCTTAAGCTAAGTCTCAGTCCGATCTGATCCTGCAGAGCATATGTAAGCTCTCCAGGGCCTTTCCCACCAGAGCTCCAATGGTGTCTCTTGAATGGGAGTTGCCTGACACGCCATTATGAACAGCATAACATTGGGGTCGGCACTATCTTTGGGTGCCAATAGATTTGGAGACCTGGCTCGCTTATCTGAAGGTAGATGCTCTGGTGACAGGGGTCACCAAACATATGACTATTCCGGTAGAAGGCGGAGCGGCGTTTTTGGATCAACAGGACCAGAAAGTAAAAAGACTCCTCAAGACAGCCTTCTCATCTTCCATTCTCTATTTCAAAGCCTCAGTGTGTTGAGGACTGGCGGCCCGAGCTCTCTTGTGATGGATTCACCTCTTGCCCAATAACTCAGCATTGGCCCACTTTGAATCGGTTACAGCCTTCCTGTCGGATGCCTTTTATGATCTACTTCACCTCTCAGCTCATTCTGTGGCTGCTGTGATGGTAGCTCATTGCTGGCTCTGATAATGGTCTGCGAATGTGGCCTCGAAGGCTCGCCTAGCCAAGCTCCCCTTCAAGGGCAAGCTTCTCTTTGGCGAAGACCTTGACAAACTCATCATGGACCTGGGGGAGGACAAGCCTCATTCAGCTTCTTGACACTCGGGTCAGCGGTATCCAATGTCCAGATTCCATGACTACCGGCACTACCAGCCCAGCAAGGCATTTGCGTCAGCGGCCACATCAGGGCACTGAAGTCAGAGGTTCCAGCCTTTTCGTGGCGTCCGGAAGGGCAAAAACGCCTATTCAGCCCTCTCTAAATTCTCTGGTGCCTCCTGTTCCACACACTGATAGGACTGGGAGCCCCTCTGGGATGCTGCCACCAGTGGGAGGACGGCTGGCGCTCTTCTCCCAAGAGTGGGCCAAAATAACCTCCAATCACTGGGTCCTCAACATTGTTCATTATGGCTATGTACTAAATTTGTCTCAGACCCATCCGAGATGCCTTTCTCGTGTCACCCTGCAGATCACCCCGAACAAGGATTGCCTCACAGACCACCCTTCAGCATCTTCTACAGGTAGGAGCCATTTGGCTGGTTCCTCCTTCCGAGAGGGGTTCCAGTTGCTACTCCATCTTCTTGTGGTACACAAAAAAGATGGGTCATTTTGGCCTAGTCTGGATCTCAAGGCAGTCAATTGGGCCCTTCAGGTGCCTCAGTTCCGCAAGGAAATGCTAAGGTCTGTTATTCAAGCGGTCTGGAAAGGAGAGTTCCTCACTTCTCTCAGCTTGGCAGAAGCATACTTCCACATACCCGTCCGCGAAGATCAGCAGTGTTTTCTGCATTTTGCCATTCTCAGGCAGCACTTTCAGTTCTGCTTGCTGCTGTTTGGACTGTCAGCTCCACACACCTTCTCCAAGGTTATGGTTGTGGCCGCAGCAGCCTTACAGAAACAAGGCATTTGGGTCCACCTATATCTAGATGACTGACTCATCTGTGCAAAATTCCTTGCCCAAGGCCTGCGCGACGGTCTCCCAAGTGGTGATCTTCCTGGAAAGCCTTAGATGGTAGTCAATCATTCCAAGAGTTACCTATGCCTGTCGCAAACAGTGTACTTTCTTGGGGCCTGCTTCAATACTCGGCAAGGCAAGGTTTTTCTGATGCAGGAGCATTTCTGCAAGCTCAAGTCGCAACTCCAAACGTTTCTCCTACAAAACAGCCCCCGAGTGTGGGACTATCTTCATATCCTCGGCTCGATAGCAGCCACTATAGAGGTCATCCCTTGGGCCCGCACGCACATGTGTGACCTCAAGCAGTCACTTCTCTCACGTTCCCCAGTTTCAGAGGACTACAGCCAACGGCTGCCACTCCCTCTGTTGATGCAAAGCGGGCTTCTCTGGTGGCTCTCCCCCAACCATCTGTTCTGGGGCATCGCCTTGGAGACCCCTTGCTGGATTCTGGTGACCTCAGGTGCCAGCCTCGGGCTGGGGAGCTCATTGCCTGACACACACAACTCAGGGGTCCTGGACCCTCAAAAAGGCCAGCTGGACAATCAACCGCCTGGAAGCCCAGGCTGTCCGCTTGGCTCTTCTATACTTTCTGCATCTCCTTCACTCCCAAGCGGTCCGGGTACTTTCAGACAGTGCTATGACAGTAGCCTATCTGAACCGACAAGGCGGAACAAAGTAGCCAGGGAAATGGCCTTGCTCTTCCCCTTAGCGGAACACCATCTACAGGCTCTGTCGGCCCAGCACATTGCAGGGGTCGACAACGTTTAGGCAGACTTCCTAAGCCATCATGCTCTGGACACCGGCCGGTGAATGGGAGCTTGCCCCTTGGGCCTTTCAGTGGATAGTTTGAGTCTGGGGGCAACCCACTTTGAACCTGATGGCATCAGTGGCAAACACAGACACATCTGCATGCTTCAGTTGGAGGAAGGAGCACAGGTCCCAGGCCCTGGATGTATTCATTTTTACCGTGGCCAGCCACAACTCTGTTGTATTTCTTCCCTCCCTGGGCAATGGTTGGGAGAGTTCTCCGGCACATCGAATCTCACCTGGGCACGGTCATCCTTGTAGTGCCTGACTGGCCTCACCGGCCTTGGCATGCTGACCTAGTCCGTCTACTCCAAATGTCTCCTCTGGCTCTTGGGTCATGGCGGGGGTCTCCTGCGGCAGGGACTGATCGTAATGGACGACCTTGCTCCCTACTCACAGCCTGGCTCTTTAGAGGCGCCACCTGAGTTGCAAAGGTTTCTCGTGAAAGGTGGTGGCTACCCTCTTAAAGGCAAGATGAGGATCTGGCGTCTTTTTGAAACCTGGTGCTCTCGAAATGGCCTTTTGCCTTGGCCGGTGCAGATCCCGCCTATCCTGGCCTTCCTTCAGGAGGCGTTCAATAAGGGCCTGGCCCTTGGCTCTCGCTGGGTTCAGGTCTCCGCACTCAACGTGTTTCCATGGACCCATCACAGGCTGCTCTATTGCATACCACTTGTATGTCAGCAGGTTTCTCGGGGGGGGGGGGGGGTGCGCATGTGCTTCGCCCGCCTGTCCACCTGGGACCTCTCCTTAGTGCTCAAGAATTTCATGGGGCCACCATTCGAGCTGCTCAAGCGGGTCACCCTCCTAGACTTGTCCCCCAAGACAGCATTCCTCGTGGCCATCACCTCAGCTAAGAGAGTCTCTGAACTGTAAGCTGTCTCTTGCTGGGATCCTTTTCTGTCCTCTGCGGAAGGATATCACTTCGGGTCATTCCTTCCTTTTTACCGAAAGTCCTTACATCTTTTCACATGAACCAGACTATCTCACTCCCCGGTTTTGCCAAGGAGCAATGCTCTGGGCACAACAAGGGCCTCCATGCCATTGAGCTCCAGAGAGTTTTATGGTGCTATCTGAATGTCACAAATGCCTTTCACAATTCGGATCACCTTTTTGTCCTGTTTGCTGGCCCTCAAAAGGGCCTGGGGGCCTCTAAGGCCACCATTGCCCACTGGCTCCGCCAGACTATTGAGTCTGCCTATATCCTACAGAACAAGCTGGTTCCTCCCGGACTTTGGGCGCACTCAGGCTCAAGCAATGTTGTGGACCGAACACATTTGCTGGGCGGCTACTTGGTCTTCCTGGTCCACTGTTTGGCACTATCATCTCGAGATTCAGCGCACTTTGGGGCCAGTGTGGTGACAGCGGCTGTCTCTTCCTGCCCTGGGGTGGTGTAGCTTGGGTACTGCTCACTTGTCTGGACTGGTCTAGCAGGATGATTTGGAAGGAGAAATTTCACTTACTGTTAATTTCCTTTCCTGGAATCCTGCTAGACCAGTCCAGGACCCATCCGTGCTGTGTGCTTGCAGTCAGCCTACTTGCAGAGCCAATCATTCCTACAGGGTTGTTCAGTTTCTAGCAAGACCTGGGAGGGCTGCTTGTACATAGTTCTAGTTGCAAATCAGATTTATAGTTGCACAACGGCACACTGCTGCTCGCTTTTCGTGCCTCCTATAGATTAAGTTCTTCTTTTGCTTTGTAAGAGTATACTGAAGGCGACCCCTAGGGGTACAGCTATATAGCTACCAGGGCTGAGCCAATCAAGCTTCTGGTATCTTTCTCTGTCTCCAACATCTGTTGGCAGGGGGACTTAACCTGCTTGTCTGGTCTAGTCTAGCAGGATTCCAGGAAAGGAAATTAATGGTAAGTTAAATTTCTCCTTTCTGCTTCACTTCACAGACTATTTACTGACTGAATTTACTCAGACATTGAAGAGAAATGTGGAAGACTCTGGGCCAATGCTGGCTGTGTGAAGGATTAGCTGAGGCTTAGAAGGCTGCATCACAGCCAGTATAAGGGGAGAAACGTGGTCAGGCAGAGAAATCCATGCAATAAGTTCTCTCTTCTGCACTGTATAAACAGAGAGAGAAAAGGTTATTCAACTGTAGTAGGTGTTCTCTGTGGACAGCAGGATAAACCCTCACGTAGGTGATGTCATCAGCAGAGCCCTGTATGGGACCTTCTCCCATCTCCTCAAAGCTTTTGGATGGGTTCCACTGCCCCTGCATGCAAATTCCCACCTGCTGTCACAGTATCTCATCTCAGTCTGGTCACCAGCTAATGCCAGAATTCACATCCAAGGGGAAGTGGGAGGATGATGAGGACTTATCCTGCTGTCCATGGAGAACAACAGATACAGGTAAGTAACCTTGTTTTCTCCATAGACAAGCGGGATAAATGGTGACATGAGATTGCTAGCTACAGATGCCTCCACGTAAAAGGGGTGAATAAGTGCTGTAAATGTGGACCCAACTGAAGACACTGTTTTTTAAGCAGTCTTTTTGGTAAGACAAAATCAACAAGGCAACATGGACCAGAAAAGAACAGGCCTAGGAGGGATCGAGTTAGATTCTAGTCCCCAAACAGAGATTCTGAAGTACAGATTGACCAAATCTACAGTTGCATCTGGAGTTTCTTTTCACACAGTAGTGGGATGTGAATGTGTGGACAGAGGTCCAAGTGGCAGCTCTGTAAATCTCTTCCATAGAGGCTGAGTGCAAGTGGGCTACTGATGCCACTATGGCTCAGACATTATAAGCTGTGACATGACCTTCAAGTGTCAAAGCTGCCTGAGTGTAAAACAAAGAGATGCAGACTGTCAGCCAAATTGAGAAAGTACATTTGTTGATGGCAACACCCTAGCCTACAGGGATAAAAAAAAAAGCTGGGTGGACTTTAGTGGCTTTAGTCCACTCCAAGTAGACAGCCAAGGCTCTCCTGCAGTCCCCTTTGTGAGCATTGGATTTTAGAAAAATGTTAGAAGGATGATTAAGTTGGAAGTTCTTTAGGAAGGAATTTAGGATGTATATGCAACACTCCCCTATTGCTAAAAAACTTTGTAAAGGGAGGATCCGCTACTAGAGCCTGAAACTCACTAACTGCGCCGAAGTCACCACCAAAGATAAGATGTTCAAGTCATGAACTTCAGCTGAGTTCAGACCATGTCAAGGTCCCAAGACACTGCAAGAGGCTTAAATGGAGGTATCATAAGAAGCTAACAACTAAAGACTCACCTGAGTTGTACCCTTACCAGGTTGGTCTTTTAACCAGACTCAGATAAATTTAGAAGATATTCAAGCAGTTTTTGTGTGGGACCCAAGGGGGTCTAGGACGTGTCCCTCACACTGGATGGCAAACCTCTTCCACCTGAAACTATATGACTTACGTTTTAGAATCTCACCTGGAAGCCAAAAGGGCATTTAAAACACCCAGGCAGGTTCCATGAGAGTAAAGTTAGCTAGCCCCTAACCATCCAAGCTATGGAGTGGAAACACTCCTCACAGTATTAACGGATGCGCTCCTAAGAGGAATTGACAACAATAAACAGGCATTCATTCTACTTTTCATCGACATATCAGCAGCGTTCGATAGCGTACACCACACAATAATGCTCAATAACTTGAAACAAATAGGATTAAAATCCACAGTACATAAATGGTTCTCGTCCTACTTAAATGATAGAACGCAAAATGTAAGAATTGGAAATCAAAACTCAACCACATACAAGCAAGAAATTGGTCTACCACAAGGTTCAGCGCTGTCAGCTCTACTATTTAATATTTACATAAAACCAGTCTGCAACATTTTCAAAAGTTTTGGAGTACGATATCATCTATACGCAGATGATATTATGATGTACATTCCATTCACAATTCCCAACCTACCGCTTCAACTTCTATCGGACTGCTATAATGAAATCACAACTTGGCTAAAAGCACAAAACCTCCATATCAATCACACTAAAACAGAAGTTCTAATTGTGACCAAGAACAGATCATATACCCCTCCGTCATATATAAGACTTCAAAACCAAGAAATCAAAATAAAAAAGGAAATAAGATATCTAGGTGTTATACTAGATACTCACCTCACGATGGAAACACACATCAGCAATACCATAAAGAAAATCTATTTCAAACTCAAAACCCTCAAACAACTTCGTCCACTACTTTTTACACAAGACTTTATCAACATAATCCAAGCCACCATAACCCCACATTTTGACTTTGCCAATCTAATACTAATAGGCATAACAAAACAAAGCATTAAACGATTGCAATTAGCACAAAATGCAGCAGCCAGAATCACTTTGAAAATTAACTCCCTCCAACACATATCACCTATACTAGCCTCCCTTCATTGGCTACCAATTCAAAGTAGAATAATCTATAAAACAATAATAACATCATTCAAGGCCTTATATGACCTGGCCCCTTCCATGATATGCAACCTAATACACAAAGAACCATCTAAGTCTACACACAGAAAAGGGCAATTAAACAGACTGAAAATCCCGAAAGATTTTACAAAAGCCCATAAATCAACAAACAATAGAGCCTTTTCCCATATTGCCCCTACAATCTGGAACTCCCTCCCAGAGGAGCTACGAAAGCTAACAGAGATAATGGAACTCCGCAAGAAATTAAAAACCTATCTGTTTGCCAAACATTATAATACAGATAATTCATTATCTACTTTAGACAAAGGTTAAAGAGATAATCAGATTGCTCCATGCAAAAGCCCTTAACCCACACAGATAGCACTCACCCTCGATATATTCATATATAAACTTGTACATAGTTTGCACACGGTTTGGTATTATATTGCACTATTTACTCTATATTTAATATGATGTTCCTTGTAAATAAGTTCTGTGATATCTCAATGTTCCATGTAAAACAAACTTGCTTTGTTAATTGTTGTTAACTGTAAACCGCAACTGAACTTTGGAAGATGCGGTATAGAAATATGAAATAAATAAATAAAATAAATAAATAAAATAAGAGCCTTTATATTGGGGTACAACATTGTACCTAGATGTTGCGTTATCAGGGTTGTTGAACTGCCCAGCCAACTAGGGTCCCTGATGGAAAGTCTGAGAAGAAGAGGGAATCACTGTTGCCATGGCCAGTAAAGAATGATTAGAATCACTGTGCCCCCATCTTTGAGTTTCTACTACTATTTATTATTTCTATAGTACTACAAGGCATACACCACACTGTACACAGTCCCTGCTCAATAGAGTTCACAGTCTATGCAAGATAGACAAATACAACAAGCAGGTGCTTAGGGTACCAACTAGGGGAAATGGTTATAACACACATGAGTGTAAACAGAATAAGAGGGATCAGGATCCAAAAACAGCCTCAAAGGCGCTTCAGGAGAGTTTTCACTACCAGAGAAAGAGGAGGATACTTTCCCTCCAATGGAGGAGGAAGACATCCGGGTCCAATTTGCCATGTCTCCCTACTCTAGAACAGAACTGAAGCACTTGCCTGTTTTGAGGATGGGCAAATACGTCTATCAAGGGGGTGCCCATTTTTGAAAGATGGATTGAGCCCATCTCCTGATTCAGGGTCCATTTGTGCACTTGAAGAACACAGCTCAACCTGTTTACCAGAACATTGCTCTCGCCAGGCAGGTATGTGGCTTTGAGCATCATCCCTTAAAAGATGGCAAAGTTCCATATCTTGACTGTTTCCCACTACAGGAGCTACAGTATGACCCCATTCTTCCCTGCTTGTTGACATAGTACATTGCTACTTTATTTTCCATCTGAATCATAACAATATGGTTGGCCAACTGATCCCTGAAAGCTTTCAGAGAATTCAAAATTGCTCTCAGTTCCAGGAAATTGATCCAATAAAGGCTTTCTTGGGCAAAACGTATCTCTTGAGTGTGAAACCCATCTACATGGGCTTCCCAACTCAGTTTGGATGCATCTGCCAGCAACGTTTGAAAGAATAGACCTTTGGCCAGATTGGAAATATCAGCAACAGTGATTCTCAGAATGGAGGAGGGAAATAATATCTCTGTGAGTGGCCTGCATCCACTGTGAGCTCAGGGTCCACTGAGACTTTCAAGTGGAAATGTGCCAAGGGATTAACATGAATTGTTAAGGCCATATGACCCAATGGTCTCAAAATGTTTCTTGCCGATGTCTATTGTACTCTTTCCATGATTGCCACCAAGCAGTTGAGCTTGTTTTGTGAAAGGCTTTTACCCGAGTCCTTTCTAGCAGAGTTCCAATGAATTCTAATTGTTGTGATGGACTTAAATTTGACTTGGGGTAATTGATGACAAACCCTAGCAGCTCCAGCATCTAGATGGCAATGCAAATGGATTCTTGTACCCTTCTTGAGTGGTGTTCTTGACCAGCCAGTTGTCCAAGTAGGGAAACACATGTCCAGTTTGCATAGAAATGCTGCAACAACTGTGAAGCATTTTGTAAATACACAAGGCCAAGAAGCAGTATGCGGTACTGGAAGTGGTGTTTCCATATGATGAAGATATTTCTGTGACTGGACTGTATCTGTATATGGATATAGAGATCCTTTAGATACAGGGAGCATAGTCAATACCCCTTTTTGAAGAAAAGGAAGGGAACTATTCTGAACTTTTCATGTACCAGAAACGTGTACAGGTCCATCGGATCCAAGATGTTCTTTGGACACCAGGAAATACCGAGTAAAATCCCAACCCTTCTTACCATGCTGGTACAAGCTTGATCACATTTGTCTTGAAGGACCGAGTTCCTGAAGAAGCATATACCGGTGCGGAGAGGTTATGGAATGCATTCTAGATAGGCAATCTGTGGTGATTTTGAATAGACAAAGTAACCCAAGAGTCTGAAGTTATAAGGGGCCAACGATCTGCAAAAAGCACGAGCCTCCCCTCCAATAGGAGCCAGTCAAAATCCCTTGTTTTGGCTGGAACACCAGCTGAGCCTTCTCCTGCTGGATGGAGTGGGAGGGAAGGGGATATCCCACCTCTTATCTCAACAACACTGGCTCCCAGTCCATTATCATATTTCTTACAAAATTCTCACTCTGACCCATAAAGTCTTATATACTGATACTCCTCTACTTGGCATCCATGATCCCTTGCCACACTCCTGCTAGCGTCCTCCAATCTCTCTATAACAATCGCTTGAACATTCCACCAGTATCTTGAGCTAAATTAGAGAGTACCAGATGCTGGGAATCATCTGGATTCTATATATAGTCAACCTTCTTACTGCCTGGATACATAGTGAAAGAGAACATAAGAACATATGATATGCCATACTGGGTCAGACCAAGGTCCATCAAGCCCAGTTCCAACAGTGGCCAATCTAGTTCATACGTACCTAGCAGTTTCCCCAAAAGACACAGGTTCCACCATGCTTGTATTGGGTCAAGCACTGATATCCTGGGTCCCTTTTTAATAATGGTTTATAGACCATTCTCACATTCTCCTCTGCAGCCTCTGAAGGATGCAATACATGGGCTCTGTCACATTTCCTTAGGGGGACTGGAAGATATCCAGCTTCTCAATTCTGGCCTCGGCCTCCTCCTCAATTTCTGGCTGAAAAATAATGAACTTGGCTATTTCCCTGACAAAATCATGAAAAGTAAGACCCTCAGGCAGGGTCCTTCATTGTTTTTTTGTATTTTTTTTCTGTATTGTATTTTAAATGAAGTATCGCTTAAAAACAGTGTGCTTTGTATTTTTGATAAACAAAGCACACAGGATTTTGCATAATTCACTACTATTACTACTACTGAGCATTTATAAAGCGCTACCAGTCGTATGCAGCGCTGTACAGACATAATAAGAGACAGTCCCTGCTCGTCAGAGCTTACAATCTAGTCAAAAACAAAACAATCTAGTCAAAACAAACAGAGGTGTACGCAGGGGTAGATCAAGGGAAGGGAAGGAGATTAGGAGAGTCAAGAGTCAAAAGCATTGGCGAAGAGGTGAACTTTCAACCTGGATTTGAAGAGGGTCAGAGAAGGTGCCTGGCATACAGATACAGGTACATTGTAGGGTGCAGCAAGGTGAAAGGAGCAAAGTCTGGAGTTGGCAGTATGAGAGAAGGGCACAAAAAGGAGCAGTTGGTCAGAAGAGCGGAGGTCTCAAGGGGGGTTGTAGGGGGAGACAAGAGAGGAAAGGTATTGAGGAGCCGCAGAGTGAATGCATTTATAGGTCAGCAGGAGAAGTTTGAACTGGATGTGGTAAGGGATAGGGAGCCAGTGAAGTGACTTGAGAAGAGGAGTAATATGGGCATGATGAGGCTGGCGGAAGATTAGTCTCGCAGCAGAGTGCTGGACAGATTGAAGGGAAGAGAGATGATTCAGAGGGAGACCAGCAAGAAGTAGGTTACAGTAGTCAAGACGGGAGGTGATCAAGGAGTGGATTAGCGTTTTAGTAGTGTGCTCAGAGAGGAAGGGGCGGATTTTGCTAATGTTGTAGAGAAAGAAACGGCAGGTCTTAGCTACAAGATGGATATGTGTGGAGAAAGAGAGAGAGGAGTCAAAGATAACCCCCAGATTGCAGGCCGAGGAAACAGGATAGAGTACAGAGCCATCCAGAGAGACTGAGAAAGGAGGGGAGGTTTTAGGGGGAAAGATAAGAAGTTCAGTCTTGACCATGTTCAATTTCAAGCGGCGGTGAGACATCCAGGCAGCAGTATCAGAAAGGCAAGTAGAGATCTGGGTCTGGATTGCCAGAGAGAGATCCAGCGTAGAGAGGTAGATCTGGGAGTCATCAGCATACAGATGATACTGAAAGCCATGGGAAGAGATGAGCGCATCCAGGGACTGGGTATAGAGAGAGAAAAGGAGCGGACCCAAGACAGATCCTTGGGGTACACCAACTGGGAACGGGGGAGGAGGAGCCACCAGAACACACACTGAAGGAGCGATGGGAGAGATAAGAGGAGAACCAGGATAGTACAGGGCCCTTAAAGCCAAGCGAGGACAGGGTGTCGAAGAGAAGGTTGTGGTCAACGGTGTCAAAGGCAGCAGAGAGGTCAAAAAGGATGAGGACAGAGTATAGGCCCTTGGATTTTGCCAGGAACAAGTCACTGGAGACTTTGACAAGAGGCGTTTCATTAGAGTGTAAAGGACGAAAGCCAGACTGTAAAGGATCCAGGAGGGCATGAGAGGAGAGGAAGTTGAGGCAGCGGCGGTGAACCGCATGTTTGAGTAGTTTAGAAATGAAGGAGAGAGATGGGTCGATAATTAGCAGGGCAGGTGGAATTGAGTGAGGATTTCTTGAGGAGGTGTGACCACAGCATGCTTGAAGTCTGCAGGGACAGTTGCAGTGGAGAGCGAAAGGTTGAGAATATGAGAGATGGAAGGGACAACAGTGGAGGAGATGGGGCTTAGGAGACGGGTGGGAATAGGATCAGAGGAGCAGGTGGTGAGTTTGGAGGAGGAAAGAAGGAGTGCAGTTTGCTCTTCAAAGATCTCAGGAAAGGAAGAGAGGGTAGCAAGGGAAGGGGGGAGAGTTGGGAATGGAGAGGGGGAGGAGGGGAAGTAGCTGGGTTTGTGGGGAATTGGAGGGTGGTCTTGTGGATTTTGTCATGGAAATAGCCAGAGTTTGGGCGGAAAGGGAGGGAGGGATCAGAGGGGGAGGCACTTTGAGGAGAGAGCTGAGAGTGGTAAAGAGACGGCAAGGATAAGAGGCAAGGGAATTAGTCAGGTGGACATAGTAGTCTTGTTTGGCAAGAGCTACAGCTGACTGGAAAGAGACAAGCATAAATTTGAAGTGTAGAAAATCTTCAGGGGAGCAGGATTTGAGCCAAGCACACTCAGCGGAATGGGCACAGGAACATAAATAGCGGGTAGTAGGTGAAAGCCAGGGCTGGGGTGCAAAGCATCTCACAGGACGTGGGGTTGATGGAGCTAGAGCATCCAGGGCTGAGGAGAATGCAGCATTATAGGAGGTTACTGCCTTGTCAACAGACTTGGATGACAGAGTGGAGGAAAGAGATGGAGAGATGGTGGAAGAGAGAGCCAAGGGATCAATGGCATGAAGGTTTCTAAATAGGTTGGAGGAGACAGGATGAGGCTGAGACAGTGGGAGATGAAGATTAAAGCTTAAAAAGTGATGGTCAGATAAGGGAAGAACTAAGCTACGGACGTTCGAGGGCAAGGAACTGGAGGAAAATATCAGGTCCAGGCAGTGGCCATGCTGGTGAGTGGGGGAAGTGGAGCAAAGTTGGAGGTCAAAGGAGGAGGTGAGGGAGAGGAGCTTTGAAGCATGAGGATCAGAGGGGTTATCGACATGAATGTTAAAGTCCCTGAGAATAAGAGTGAGGGAAGAGGAATCCAGAAAGCAGGAAAGCCATGAGTCGAAGTCAGTGAGAAAGGTAGAAGCAGACTTACCAGGAGGTTGATAAATAACAGCTACCCGGAGAGGAAGTGGAGTGAAGAAGCGGGTGGAGTGGACTTCGAAAGAGAGAAAGGAGTGAGACTGAGGCAGCAGGAGGGGTTGGAATTGGCACGAGGGAGAAAGTAGAAACCCAACACCACCACCACGGCCAGTGGGACGAGGCGTGTGGGAGAACTGATAGCCCCTGTGGCAGAGGGAAGCAGTAGATGCGGTATCATCTGGGAGGAGCCAGGTCTCTATTAGAGCAAGAAGATGTAGAGCATTGGAGATAAAGAGGTCATGAGTAAAAGTGAGTTTATTAGAGACAGAGTGTGTGTTCCATAAGGCACAGGAGAAAGGGAGAGTGGAAGGGGGAAGGAGAGGGATATGGATAAGATTGGACATGTTGCGTGAGTATCTCTTCTCAGTGTGAGACAGAAATCTAGGGGAGGCAGGATTGGGGTTGGTATCTCCAGATGAGAGAGTGGAAGGGGAGTTGGTATCACCAGATGAGAGAGTGGAAGGGGAGAGGAGAGGGATATGGATAAGATTAGACATGTTGCGTGAAGATCTCAGAGTGAGACAGAGATCTAGGGGGGGCCAGGATTGGGGGAGAGGGATATGGATAAGATTAGACATGACACAAGTTTGAATTTTATTTGCAAAGCCCTAGCAGAAGTAGTGGTGTAGGATCTGAAGGAAGCTCTGGGAACTTCTCATCTGAGAAGTACTCAGCCATACTCTTAATCTCAGAAACACTCAGTGCAGACTCAGAGAAGTACTCAAATGACATCAGTCTCTGCCTGTACCAACCTCCACCTCTCTTGGGAGGCAGATCTTCTCTGGGAGTGTCAGTGCACCAGTGACTGCTGATGCCTAGGCAATCAATCATTCGAGATACATTCGAGACTGATATTGGTTAGGCAGGAACCAGTGTCTAAGCCCTTCAAGGTCTCAATTGCTATTCCTCTGTGGCAGACAGGCAGTGAGTCTTGAGGACAGGTTTGATACATTGTTGCCATTGAAGAAGTAGCTTCATTTAGGGCAAAGAATATTGTCATTCTCTCATCAAGGCTTCTCGTGAAACATTCCTTCAGGGATGCCATCGACAAAGACATGGCATTTGCAGCAGATTCAGCTGGACTCCGGAATCTGTTGGGGTGACTCCACCAACAAGGAGGAGGCTGTGCGTCTTTTACGTTGTGGCTGCTTCAAGGGTTGGGATTCCTCAGATACTGTAGTGCTTCTGACATCATACTCCAATGAACTTTGATGCTGCTGTACTGCAGCCTCTGCCTGATGCTTGGCATCTCTGGTTCTTGATGTCTTAGTGGATGAAGACGAATCCTTACTCTTCCTCATAAAAGCACAGAGAAATGATAACTGATAAAGACTATACAGCTTGTCCAATCTGCCCTTCCATACCAACTACTAATCTCTACAGTCCCTTTTCCCCCTTTGAACATCCTCTGTGTTTGTCCATGCCTTCATGAATTCAGATACAGTCCTTGTCTCTACTCTCTCCACTGGAAGGCTATTCCACATATCTTTTACTCTTTCTGTAAAGAAATATTCCTGATCGTCTCTCCAGTCTAGTCCCGGAATCTCTGGGGTTGTCAACCTCATCTAGCAGCTTTGGAGACTGAGAAACTTCAGTGCTGTGATGTCACCAGTATATAAGGGCTGGCACCGCCTCCTCACACCAGTTTTTTCAGTCTTCAAAGCAGCTAGAGAGGTGATGAGCCCAGGGATTCCAGGGCTCACTAGAGGAACGATTGAGTAAAGTTAGAGGAGTTTAAAAAAAAAAAAAAAAAGCCCGAAAGATAAAGGGTACATTGCATTGGAAGCCTTTGTCTTGGCTCTGCCTGTAGTCCGGGAGAGCAGCGGCTTGTCCTTTGCCCGGGGATCCTCTGCTCCATTACCCGCCCTTTACTTCAGCCGGGGGCCAGTCCAGAGCCAGGCAGGGGGTTCCTGTCGACGTCGGGGAGAGGATTGGCAGCAGGTTACCATCCCGGCTGTAAGGGACCAGAACCGGCTTGTTTTAAGGGGTGCAGTGAGTGCAGAAGTCTTTGCCTGCCAGTGCCGACAGCCCTAGGAGCAGTCCCAGCTGATTACCCTTCTGAGAAACATCTACAGGTAACGGGGACTGTTAAAATCGCCAGGTAAGGGGGACGGAGAGTGAGTAGCAATCCGGCAGCAGTTTTACAGGGCCACGGGCCTTTTTCGGCGGAAAACGGCTGTTTATTGCGAGCAGGCCAGACCGCGTGGCCTGAGAGCGGGAAGATCGACGGTTTCCAGAGTGGGGCTTTGGCGCTTTCTAGCTAGGCCTAGCAGCTTCGTTTTTCGTTTCTTTCTTCGGGGCTCTGGTGGGGGAGTCTCCCTGAAGGTGCTGGAGTAATACAAAAAAAAAAAAATTTCTTTTGATGGGGAGTTGCGCCCGGTGTGGGTCAGGGCGGCATGCCCTCCAAGCAGCTCTGTCTTTTGTGTGGGGCTAAGCGCAGTTCAGTCTCACAGGAGGGTGTCTATAGGGGCTGCGCTCCCGAGTTGGAGGCCAGTTCCCGCTTCAGAGGCTAGGGGGCCTGAGGGTTTAGAGGATATGATTGACCTCAGTCTCCCATCCCTACCGACTCCTGATCCGGGGGTCAGTGTGTCTGCGGTTCCAGTGCCGCTGCTCGTTCAGCAGCCTCTAGCAGGCAATCTAGGGGCAATTTTCTCGTCGGATTTCATAGCACTGCTCCAACAGACTTTGGCGGGCTCGCAGGGAGCGCCTGCAGCGACTTCCTCAGGGGCTGAAGCGGCCGCATTCTCCGGTATCAGCGGCAGCCTCGGGCATCAGTGCCAAGAGGGCCAGGCCAGGGAGAGATCACCTAGCGCACTCCGTTGTGTCTGAGGACGTGCGTTCAGAGGACGCGGACATGGATAAGGATTTGGAGGATCTCGAGGAAGGTGAGATTAGGGAACAGGAAGATCAGGCGCGGGTAGTTCGGGTATTTCGTAGAGAGGAGCTATCGGCACTTATTTCAGAGTCTCTTAAAGCACTTAATATGCCGGATGCGGGTCCGGTAGCAGACTCTACCCTGGAGGATCCGCTGCTACAGGCGGTTCGGACGAATCAGAGGGTTTTCCCGGTGCATAGGGTGTTTAAGGAGATGATACAGGAGGAATGGGATACGCCCGAGGTGGCTCTTAAGGGGTCTCAAGTGATGTCAAGGTTGTATCCTCTCTCGGATCAGGACAGGGTGTTGTTTAAGGCTCCCAAGGTGGATGCAGCCGTATCGGCGGTGACCAAGAAAACTACCATCCTGGTGGAAGGTGCAGCGGCTCTTAAGGATGTGCAAGATCGCAAGTTGGAGACGTTGCTGAAGCAGATTTTTTAGGTCAATGCGTTGTCCTTACAGGCATCTATTTGTGGGGCCTGGGTAGCGCAGGACTACTTACGGTGGGCACAGTGAGTGCAGGGTAACCACTCGGGGGAAGTGTCCAAGGACGCAGCAAGATTGGAGTCCGGGGCGGCGTATCTCGCCGACATTCACTATGACCTGATCCGAGGTTTAGCGAAGAGTATGGCCTCTGTTGTCGCCGGCAGGTGTCTGTGGCTGCTGAATTGAGCAGCGGATGGCTCTTCCAAGGCAAGGTTGAGTAAGCTCCCTTTTCAGGGGAAGCTGCTCTTTGGAGAAGTTGGTTAAGGATTTAGGAGAGTCGAAGGGCGGTCGTTTGCCAGCAGATAAGCAAAAACAGAGCCGCGCTGGTCCCGGGCCTCGGGGACAGCAGCGGGATTTTCGTCGGTTCACTTCCCCGAGAGGGGGCCAGGCCCAGAGAGGTTGCTTCCCTGGTAGGTCTCAGGGATTTCGGGGGTTTCGAGGAGCAAACGGGTTTTGCGGCTGCGTCCTCGTCCTCCACCTTCAAAAAGTCACAATGAAGTCAGGGGGGCCCAGGGGGGGTTAGTTCCCGTAGGGAGTCGGCTACGGGATTTTTACCCTGCCTGGGCGCGACTCACGTCCGATCAGTGGGTGTTAGAAGTGATTCGCGAAGGTTATGCGCTTGAGCTGCATCAGCCGGTATCCGATTCTTTCGTTCGGTCCCCATGCAGCACTCGGGCGAAGCACAAGGCAGTACAGGGTACAATGCAAAGGCTGTTGGCGCTCAAGGCCATTGTCCCGGTTCCAGCCGACCAGTTAGGTTGCGGTCGATACTCCATTTACTTCATCGTACCAAAGAAGGAAGGGTCGTGGCGGCCCATTCTAGATTTAAAAAGGGTAAATCGCTGTCTGCGCGTGTCGCATTTTCGGATGGAGACTCTCAGGTCGGTCATTGTAGCAGTAAGGAGCGGAGAGTTTCTGACATCCCTGGACTTATCTGCACATTCCGATCCGTCGGGAGCATCAGAAATTCCTCAGGTTTGCGGTGCCAATGGGCCAATGGGCCATTTTCAGTTTCAAGCGCTTCCGTTTAGCCTGGCGACGGCGCCGCGCACGTTCATCAAGGTGATGGTGGTAGTGGCAGCGGCCTTGCGGAAAGAAGGAGTTTTGGTGCATCCCTATCTGGACGATTGGTTGATCAGGGCGAAGTCCAGGGAGGAGAGTCTCTCGGCTACGGCCAGGGTGATAGCTCTTTTGCAAAGCCTCGGTTGGGTGGTCAACGCCGCAAAGAGCAAGTTGGAGCCATCTCAAAACCTGGAGTACCTTGGAGCACGTTCGATATGAGCATGGGTCGAGTGTTTCTGCCTCAGCAGCAGGTGTTAGCACTCAGGCGCTTGGTGAGTCGGTTTCTCAGTCTCAGATGTCCTACAGCCTGGGAGTATCTGCAGGTGTTAGGGATGGTGGCGGCGACGCTCGAGTTGGTGCCGTGGGCGCGGGCCCACATGAGACCGTTACAGCGGGCTCTGTTGAGAAGATGGTCGCATCAAGTAGACTCCCTGTCCCAGAGGTTGCCTTGTCCCCCGCACACGCGTCGGGTGCTGCGTTGGTGGTTGAGACCCGGGTGGCTAGAGAAGGGGATGTCATTGGAGGCTCCGGCTTGGGTATCTCTAACAACGGATGCCAGTCTGCACGGCTGGGGAACTCATTTTCAGGGACACCTGGTGCAAGGTCAGTGGTCCAACCAAGAAAAGTTGTGGTCAATCAACAGACTGGAGTTGCGGGCAGTGACGTTGGCTCTTCAGCGGTTGTGTCCTTTTCTACAGGGAAAAGCCGTTCGGGTGTTCTCGGACAACACGACAGCGGTAGCATACATAAATCGACAAGGAGGCACCAGCAGTGTGGCGCTGGAGGACGAAGCGGACGTTCTGTTCGAGTGGGCCGAGAGGAACCTGGTGGCCTTGTCGGCGGCACATGTCGCGGGAGTAGACAATATGGAGGCCGATTTTCTAAGTCGCGTACGGGTAGACCCGGGGGAGTGGGTCCTGCACCCCGAAGTGTTTGCGATGTTGGTTCAGCGCTGGGGGACGCCGCTAATGGATCTTATGGCGACTTTACAGTCCGCGAAGGTCGATCGGTTCTTCAGCAGAAGGAAGGAGAGGATGGCGGAGGGCTTAGACGCTCTCATTCAGAAGTGGCCAGAGGGGCAGCTGCTGTATGTTTTTCTGCTGTGGGTGTTGATCGGGCAGGTTCTGCAGCGCATAGAGCGGCACAACGGTCGAGTGGTTCTCATTGCTCCGGATTGGCCAAGACAGCCTTGGTACACGAACTTGATCAGACTGTTGGAGGGGCAGCCATGGAAGCTTCCTGTTCGCAAGGACCTTCTCACCCAGGGACCTCTCTGCATGCCCCAGGTGGCTTGATTCTCGCTTACGGCCTGGCTCTTGAGAGGGCAAGGTTGAAAGCGAGAGGGTATTCGGCGGCAGTGATTACTACCTTACTGAAGTCAAGGCGGAAGTCTACTTCCTTGGCGTACGTCAGGGTGTGGCGCGTCTTCGAGGCTTGGTGTGCGGAGAGGGACTGTGTTCCTTTGAAGGCGTCGGTCCCGCAGATTCTCTCTTTCTTGCAGGATGGATTTCAGAAGGGCCTAGCGGCAGCTTCCCTAAAGGTGCAGTTGGCGGCTTTAGCCTGCTATAGGGGGAAGGTGCAAGGCAGCTCGCTGGGGAGTCATGCAGATGTTAAGTGTTTTTTGAAGGCGGTAGCTTTTCTTCAGCCACCGCGGACACGTATGGTTCCGTCGTGGGATCTACCATTAGTCTTGGAGGCTTTAGGTGGAGCGCCTTTTGAGCCTTTGGGGAAGGCTTCTTTGAAAGATCTTACGCTGAAGGTAGTGTTTTTAGTGGCCATTGCCTCGGCTAGGCGAGTTTCAGAGTTACAAGCGCTGTCATATAGGAAGCCGTTTCTGTCTTTCTACGATTTGAAGGTGGTGTTGAGACCGGTTCCGTCGTTCTTGCCCAAGGTGGTCTCCGTGTTTCATTTGAATCAAGTGGTGTCATTGCCCGTGTTTAGCGTGAAAGGTAAGGCTCCGGTTACCGACCGTCTTCATAGTTTGGATATTCGCCAGGCGTTGAAGAAGTATGTGGCTAGAACAGCGCCCTTCCGTAAGTCGGACAGGCTGTTCGTTCCGTTCGCGGGGCCTAGACGAGGGGAAGCGGCCTCAAAAGGTTCTATTGCTCGTTGGATTAAGGAAGCGATCGCATCGGCTTACATTCTACGTGGTCGCATAGTTATGGAAGGGCTACGGGCTCATTCCACTAGGGCACAAGTGGCATCTTGGGCGGAGTCTAGCTTGGTGCCGCCGGTGGACATCTGTAAAGCGGCTACTTGGTCGTCGCTACATACCTTTGTGAAGCATTACCGTCTGGATGTGCAGGCGGACAGAGACTCCTGTTTTGGATCGGCTGTGCTTCAGGCCGGTCTAGCAGGATCTTCCCGTTAATGTGCTTACTGCTCTGGTACATCCCCAGAGATTCCGGGACTAGACTGGAGGGACGATCAGGAAGGTTAAATTAGACTTACCTGCTAATTGTAGTTCCTGGAGTAACTCCAGTCTAGTCCCGTGTCCCGCCCTATCTCGTTGGGGTATCGTGGCCTGAAGCAGGAACTGTATTACTGGTAAGCAAACCTTTCAATTCTTTCAGGGATCGGAGTGCATGCAAAGAGTTTAGTGTTACAATGGCGGGGCATGGGGGTTCCTGTCTCCTGTAGTGGGGTTCTGGACAGGGGATCCCCTGGCTTACGATCCGCAAGGGTCTTGTGAATAGTTGGTTTGGCAGGCCTATTTAGTTCAGTTAGGCGTTGGTTTAATACTGCATTTCGTTACTTACTTGTTGCTCCGGTGAGTCTGCTTTGTCAATAGGTAAACTGGTGTGAGGAGGCGGTGCCAGCCTTTATATACTGGTGAGATCACAGCACTGAAGTTTCTCAGTCTCCAAAGCTGCTAGATGAGGTTGACAACCCCAGAGATTCCGGGACTAGACTGGAGTTACTCCAGGAACTACAATTAGCAGGTAAGTCTAATTTAACCTTTCCTCAGATTACTCCTGATTCTATTCCTTTTCACCTTTATCTTATGCAGCACCTCTCTTTCAGTAGAAAGAGACTGTCCTGCTGTGCATTTATGCCATTGAGGTATTTACAAATTTCTATCATATTCCCCCCCCTCTCCCACCTTTCTTCCAGAGTATATATGTTAAGATATTTAAGTCTCTCCCCCATATGCCTTAAGGCTACTACTACTACTGAGCATTTGTATAGCGCTACAAGTCGTACGCAGGACTGCACAGACATGTAAGAGACACAGTCCCTGCTCATCAGAACTTACAATCTAGTCAAGGCAGACAACACAGAGGGTGTAGGCAGGGCCAAAACAAGAGGGAAAGGAAAAGAAAGAAAGAGATAAGGTGAGTCAAGATCCAAAGGCAGCAGGACCACTATCAGTTTAGGAGCTACCCTCTGTACTGACTCCATCCTGTTTATATCCTTTTGAAGGTGCGGTCTCCAGAATTGCACACAATACTCCAAATGAGGTCGCACCAAAGACTTATACAGAGGCACTATCACCTCCTTTCTTCTGCTGGCCATTCCTCTCCCTATGCACCCAAGCATCCTTCTGACTTTCACGTCACCTTTTCTAACTGTTTAGCCACCTTAAGATCATAAAAAAAAAATCACCCCCTGTACTGTGCTGCTCCCTTGGATTTTTGTAGTCCAAATGCATGACCCTGCATTTTTTAGCATTAAATCTCAGCTGCCAAATTCTCAACCATTCTTCAAGCTTTACTAGAGCTCTCCTCATGTTATCTATACTGTACATGGTGTCTACCCTATTGAAGATTTTGGGGTCATCCACGAAGAGGAAAACCTTACCAGAAGGGAAGGGTGCTATCGATGGGTGGCTGATGCTGGGCCAACTTGCTGGTGCTTTGCTCCGAGTGAGCTTGAGGACCTCTTGATGTCAATACTCCACTGGTGTCCCTGCAACTTTTGAGGCCATGGAGACTGATATCACCAATGCTGATGGATCAGTCTTATCTGCACCAAAAATTCATTTGTGCTCTTCTTCACAACCCTTGATCTCTCGATCCTTCTCATCTGCGAACATAAGAGACGAGAAGCTTCATGCTCGTGCCCCAAGCATTGCAAGCACCGTTTGTGGATGTCTGTCATAAAGAGCCTTGCTGCACCGGGGACATTTTTTAAACCTGCTGGACAGTTTTTGTATCATCCAGAAAATTCGACACAGCACAATCATCAACTCTGTTTTGAGAAACTAAGCTGGCCAGAAGACTTGAGACCTAAATGTGGCCTATAGTTGCGACATGCAAAAATAAATGAAACATAGAAATGGCTGAAAACGCTAAACTAAGATGTAGTAGGGCCCAGACTGTAGCAATGGTGGTGGCAGAGAAGAAACTCACAAAGCGAAGGAGAAAACCAAGAAACACGGAAATGAACATGGATCAACTAAACATGTCTTTGGGGCTCCACAGATAAACAAAGACTGAAGCAATGAACCGTGACAGCTGGAAGAGGTTCCCACGTGGGGCTCCATTAATGATGTCACCCGTATGTGAGTACTTATCTTGCTTGTCCAGGAAGAAGGGATTTTAGGGATGTTACTGAAAGTATACCGGCACTCTTACAAAGATCATACTTTAATTTATTAATAATCTGAAATTTGGGGCACCAGCTGGGTCTGGAAACTTAAAATAAACATAAAAGAAGACAGCACATTCCTCAGCTAAAGCAGAGTGAAAGTGGCAGGGTTAGATGTGAGGTCAGTGCACACTGAGATTATAATAAAGTTTGAGGACTTCTCTGTTTTCAGAGGTTCACTGATAGAACCTGTTTCCTTGGTTTCAAAGTTGATCTGTCCTCGGACGTCCTCGGAGGTCTCGATGAGGAAGCCCTGGGGATTGTGGGCCGTGGCAGTAATGTGTCTGTCTCGCGTAATGCCAGATGTCCACTGAACCTGTCAAGCAATGCTGCGGGTTAGTGAGGTTATATGACAAGAATGCTTTCATTTCAGTTTTCTTATGAGCAACTCTGCATTTCAGAACCTGCCAACAATGCATATTCTCTTCACTTTAACAACTATGGGCTCTTTATCCAGGATATCCAGCAACACTAACATCCGCGAGTGCTGCCAGTTATCATCGGGGCGTTCTGGGGGTGGAACCTGGCCATAACCAGGCAGTGGCGATATCGAGCCACTGACTGGTTACGTCTATGCGGTGAAAGTAAGGTGCAACAAAGGCTGGCTGGAAGCTAACCGGGCAATGGCTGAGTATCACTGCTGCCCGATTAGCTTCTTGCCAATCTGGGCATCCTAGATTTCAATGCTGGGACTGAATATGACCCTAGCACTGAATATCTGGTTCAAGGTTCAATGGTGGTGGTTACCCACATTACATTGGTTAGCTGCTGCCGCTGAATATCGGGCCCTGTGCAGTTGGGGATCTGAAGGTAGACCAAACCTATGGTAAGCATGAGATGAACATCAGATTCCTTTGCAGGGACACTCCAGCATCTATTACTGTTCCACTAAGCAGGTCCCAAAGCTACATCTGCAGCTAGCTGAGAGGCACTGACATTCACCTTCCTTGCTCCTATGGCACAGTCTCTCATGCCTCACTTCCTGTGACATGTGGGCACTGACACTCACCTTCCTTGCTCCTATGGCATAGCCTCTCATGCCTCACCTCCTGTGATACATGTAGACACAGACACTCACCTTCCTTGCTCCTATGACACGGCCTCTCATGCCTCACCTCATATGATACATGTGGGCACCGCTGCTCACCTTCCTTGCTCCTATGACACAGCCTCTCACGCCTCACCTCCTATGACCCATGTGGGCATTGCTGCTCACCTTCCTTGCTCCTATGGCATAGCCTCTCACACTTCACCTCCTGTGATACATGTGGGCACCGCTGCTCACCTTCCTTGCTCCTATGACACAGCCTCTCACGCCTCACCTCCTATGACCCATGTGGGCATTGCTGCTCACCTTCCTTGCTCCTATGGCATAGCCTCTCACACTTCACCTCCTGTGATACATGTGGGCACCGCTGCTCACCTTCCTTGCTCCTATGACACAGCCTCTCACACCTCACCTCCTGTGATACATGTGGGCACCACTGCTCACCTTCCTTGCTCCTATGACACAGCCTCTCACACCTCACCTCATGTGATACGTGGGCACCACTGCTCACCTTCCTTGCTCCTATGGCACAGCCTCTCACGCCTCACCTCCTGTGACACATGTGGGCACCACTGCTCACCTTCCTTGCTCCTATGGCACAGCCTCTCATGCCTCACCTCCTGTGATACATGTGGGCACCGCTGCTCACTTTCCTTGCTCCTATGACACAGCCTCTCACACCTCATCTCCTGTGATACATGTGGGCTCCAACACTCACCTTCCTGGCTCCTATGACACAGCCTCTCACGCCTCACCTCCTGTGATATATGTGAGCACCGACACTCACCTTCCTGGCTCCTATAACACAGCCTCTCACGCTTCGTTTCCTATGATATATGTATAACTGGCTTTGGAAGACAGGGACTCTCATCCCAATGTATTGCCAGGTTCGGAAAAGCCTGCATTGATCCCTCCCCCATATACAAATGTCTAACTTTAGAAGAACACCCTGTAGATCTAGCATACAGACTTCCACTCTGCCTACTACACATACTTGCAGCTAGCTGTCACTCCCCCTCTGCCCCCCCCCCCGCCCTCACACACACAAACACCTGTGACTAACTTTAGAAAGGGTTTTAGAGAAAGATGCATTTTATGCTTTCCAAAGGCCAGAACCAAAGTACAAGCTAGTACAAACGACTTGAAAAGTAGATAGTGTGACACAAAGGCATGTTCCCCTCCTTCCATTCAAATACTCAGACATGTATGTATGGGGGGGGGGGAGCTTTTATTTGGTAAAGGGATTCGTGATTGAAACATGTAAATGCAAACACTTACAGGTGTAAATCTCATGCACTTGCAAATGCCCATTTTAGAAAAGGCTCATTTTACACATAGATGGCCATATCACATCAACACTGCATGGGGGCGGGGCAGGGCCGGGCCTGGGCCAAACATAAATCACAGGGATTCTGTAGCAGCAGCAGCACCTAAGTAGTGGAAGAAGTTGCCTAGTAGGTTAAAACAGGAGCAGGATATTAAAAACATTTTTATTTTTATTTTTATTTCCATGTTAGCAGTTCCAGAGGGATGAGTTGTAGGTAGGTGTTGACTATCTCCACTGTTATGCCAATTGTGTTTTCATGTCGCTGTCCATCGCTTTGAATGTTTTCACAAACTAGCGGCATACAGTTGTGGTCTACATTATTGGCACCCTTGCATTTTAGGTATGTTGTGTACAAAATCTTGAAAAATAATTGGAAATATTCCAACTGTATGCCATCATAATATTTTAATAGTATCTTCAAAGGTATACAACAAAAAAAAGATGTCCATGCAACTTAGACGCAGTAATTTCTGAGGAAAAAAATATGATATGGACAGTATTAATGGCACCCTTTACTAATATTTGGTTGCACAACCCTTGGTAGTGATGACAGCCCCCAAATGTTTCTTGTAGCCATCTAAAAGTTGTGTACATCTGTCTGCTGATAGTTTCTCTCACCTTTCAACTGTGATTTGTTCCAGCTCATGAATGTTTCCAGGATTCCTTTTACCAATGGCAGATTTCAGCTCTTTCCAAAAGTTCCCAATTGGACTAAGATCCGGACTCATTGCTGGCCAGTTTAAAACAGTCCATAAGAACATAAAACATGCCATACTGGGTCAGACCAAGGTCCATCAAGCCCAGTATCCTGTTTCCAACAGCGGCCAATCTAGGTTATACGTACCTAGCAATATCCCCAAAAGACAGGTTCCACAATGCTTGTACTGGGTCAAGCATGGATATCCTGGGTCCCTTTTTAATAGTGGTTTATGGACCTTTCCTCCAAGAACTTGTCCAAACCTTTTTTAAACCCAGCTATACTACAGCCATACCCAGCTATACTACATCCTCCGGTAACAGATTCCAGAGTTTGATTACACGTTGAGTGAAAAAATATTTTCTCTTATTTGTCTTAAATAGTTTACCCTGTAGCTTCATTACATGTCCCCTAGTCTTTCTATACTCTGATAGCGTAAACAATTGATCCACGTTTATCCGTTCCACTCCATTCATTAATTTATAGACCTCTATCATATCTCCCCTCAGCCATCTCTTCTCCAGGCTAAAGAGCCCTAACCTTCTTAGCCTCTCTTCATAGGAGTAGCCTTCCATCCCCTTCACCAATTTGGTGGCTCTTCTCTGTACTTTTTCTAATAATGCTATGTCCTTTTTAAGATACGGTGACCAGAATTTCACACAATATTCAAGGTGCGGTCGTACCATGGAGCGATACAGAGGCATTATAATATCCTTTGTTTTGTTCTCCATCCCTTTCCTTATGATACCTAGCATTCTATTTGCTTTCTTGGCCGCCACTGCACACTGGGCGGAGGGTTTTAACATGTTAGCCACAATGACTCCTAAATCTTTTTCCTGGGTGGTGGTTTCTAATGTGGAGCCTTGCATTGTGTAACTATAGTGTGGGTTGTTCTTTCCTAAATGCATAACTTTGCACTTGTCCACATTAAATTTCATCTGCCATTTGGATGCCCAGTCTTCCAATTTATCCAGATCCTCCTGCAGTTTTCCACAATCCTCTTGGGTTTTAACAACTTTAAACAGTTTTGTGTCATCTGCAAATTTGATAATCTCACTAGTTATTCCCTTTTCCAGGTCACTTATGAATATGTCAAAAAGCAGCGGACCCAGTACAGATCCCTGGGGTACTCCACTATCCATTTGTTCCTTACCATTGTTTTGTACTTTTGGATGTATGTTTTGGGTAATTGTCCTTTTGGAGGACCCATGATCTTCAACCCTAACCTGGCTTTCTGACACTAGGGGGTATGTTTACTAAACTGTCCTAATGTTACCGGCGCTAGTTGCAGCGATAATGTGAAGAATGCCATATAAGGAGTGGGCGTTCCAGTCCTAAGGTAGCAAGAATATGTATTGCGCGATAGTGTGCACCGTGGCACGTTAACACACGTTAACCCTAAGTACATGCCAGTGCAGTGTTAGAAGCTATAATGATGTAGCCCACTGGTTATTGCAATGACTGTGGAGGCAGAGGTCATGGGTTCAATCCTGCAGTGGTGTAATCTAAAAAGGCTGTCTGAGGCATTTTCTTTTAATTGAAATCAGTGCTGCCAGCAAAACCACCCTCACAGTGCCGTAACCTAAGGTGCCTCATAAGGCGCCCCATAGGTCACATTATAAAGGGCCCTGTCTGCCAAGGCACCGTATAATGTGCCCTATAGGGAGCTTTAGAGGGCACCTATGAGGCACTTTAGGCTACAGCACTGTGAGGGTGTTTCTGCTGGCAACACTGATTTAAATTAAAAAAAAAATGCCTCAGCTTTTTTAGATTACACCACTGCAGGATCGAACCCATGACCTCTGCCTCCACAGTCATTGAAGTAACCAGTAGGCTACATCTTTATAGCTACTACCACACTGCTGGCTGGTTACAGAAAGACTTCAGGTCACCACACAAACTGTCTGCTATGGTTACCAGGATAGGGTAAACCCATCCGTACCCATGATGCACCGCACATGCAGATCAGCATAATGGGATATGCACCCCCACAGCACCTAGGCCTGGTAGGGGGAACTGACCGTGTGTGTCACTGGCTCAGAGTAGCTACAGACCATGACATTGTGCATGTCCTGTGCTCACCCTGAGGGTGAGGTGGGGCACCCAGCACCAGGTCCGCAGCACCTGGCTTGGCTGAGATAGGCTATGCTGCAGGTCCCCATCAGTGCCAGTGTGTGATAGGTAGTCCTTGCAGATACACCTGTGTCCATGTGTATTTCCCAGTCACGTCTAGCCCTTGTGGACTATGATGCACCCAAAATAGTGCATATCCTGTGTGGGTATGGTCACATGTTATAGGTGAAGGAGGGGGTGTTTGGACCCAAAAGCGGATTATGTAGCACCATCCAACCCGCCCTCTGTGGCTCAGGGTGGGGGGACAGGATCTTCCACCAACAGATCCACATTGTACATCTCTGCAATGGTGGCAGTAGAGAGGACCCTCAACCCCAGTCCTGCTGGGGAACAGGCACCCTATAGGGCAGTCGATGCAGATCTGTACACATCACATAAGGCAATGGCAGACAGGCAGAACGCTGGAGAGGCTCAGCTGCCTCCCACCACTATCTGACATTCACCAGCAGAGGGCACAGTCAGTCTCCACCTGCTGCACCCTGCAAGGTGTTCCAGCCATACACATGCTAACTGCAGACAGTCTGCTAGCTAGCACATAGTGCATGTTCCTGGAGGAACTGTGAGCATCCAAAAATGGGATGTGAGCACACACACCAAGCAGGTATGTCAGTGACTGGGCCCCAGAAAAGAAAACCCATAAATATCACTTGAGAGAAATGCTGAATAGCACTATGGGGGAACCTAGCCATGCCGTGGTCACAGCTCAGTCAGGGTGAGAGTGACCTCCCAGCATGACATGCCGTGGCCACCCTGTCCGTGCAGGTGGTGGTCGGGCACTACAATGTCCCAGCCATTGCCCTATACCCTGTGCAGATGCATCCTGCCCAGGCCACACCCACAGTACCTTGCTCCTCATTATGCACATTGGTAGGCTAACACTGGAAACAGTGCAAGCAGTGTGGGCTCAGTAAGGTGTGGGCAGCCACAACACACTGGATAGACATACACACACTCCCACACCTATGCCAGCATTGTGCAAATATGGAGGTTTGTGGCAGCCCTGTCCACCTTACTAGTCCTGGGCACAGTGCGGGCATTGCTATGGTACGCAATACTGTTGGGGTCACTCCCCAGGGTGGTAAACACTGTCAGAAGCAATAACTGAAACACACTCCACAGATATCAGAAAGGTTGCTATGATGAATCTCTATCAACAAATCGTGTTTAACGTAGGATTTGTTAGCTGACATTAATCATAACAACCTTTTGATATATGTGGAATATGTTCCCAAGTTTAGGACAGCATTGCTAAGGTATGCAGGTGCCAGTATTGGGAGATGCTGTTGCACACAGAGCCCAACAGCCTGACTCTCCATGAGGCTTTGGATAGTGGAGCCTGTGGGTGTGGGTGTTTCTGCCCCTGTTGGCCACTGCTCTAGGGCAGAGGCTCCCAACTCCAGTCCTGGTGGGCCAAACACTGTTCAGGTTTTCATGTTGTCCCTAATGAATATGCATGAGATACATTTGCATACAATGGGGGCAGTGCATACAAATGCAGCACAGGCATATTTATTAGGGACAGCATGAAACCTGAATGGTGTTTGGCCCTGCAGGACTGGAGCTGGGAAACTCTGCTCTAGGGATTGCACATGTTTATGGTGTATGTGCTCTGTAGGGTAAAATATAGGCGTTTCAGGCATGTTTATTTTATCTGCAATAAAGGTTCCGTCTTTATTGCCACGGTTTAGTACTGGGTAAAATATGGGGACAAGGTTGGCTGGAGCCACAGCTGGGACTTGAACCTGTGACCTTCTGCCCCTGCACCACACTGTTGCCACAGGGGCAGGTCATTTCCTGGGGATACCATGACTGTTTGTCAGGCAGACCTTGTCTGTTGCAGTGCATGGCACCCACCTAAATGGGGCTTGGCCATGGTCTGGTGTGGGCAGATGCCACTGCCCCCTCCGCCACTAGCACCCCTCCGCCACCATGCTGACATGCCCTTATGCTGGTGGTGCGCCGTCCCAGGTCATCCAGTGTGCTGGTAGGCAGCTGCCTATGGTGTGGGTTCTCGGGTAGGGGTGCTTACATGGACATGCGTGCTTCCCCCCAGCACTACCTGCCAATGTTATGTGCCCTGGGGGGTACCTGCTGGGTAGTATCCCCTGTGACACTGTGGGACACACACTCGTGCCCATGTTGGACTCTCATCAGTTGCTGTCTTGTTGCTTTACAGTTTCGTCATTCCTATGTGCCACCTAGGCATCTGCCTAGTCCGCACTGTGCCCCAGCTGGACCACAGCATATGCCGCCTGCAGCCCCCTGTATCCCATTTACAGCATCAGTACAGTGCCATTTCCTACGTGCCCACTCTGCTGTTGCTGCACATGTGCACGTCATAACAAACCTGCCCAATATAAATGACAACAACCCTGATCACCGCTATTTCAATGTGGGATCATTCACTTTGTAGGGGGACAGAGCATAGACCCTTCCAAACATGATATCTTCCTTTTTATGCTTTGTCAGTAGTATTGCTTTATATTTATCATTAATATCACTATTGGCCAGCTTGGTTATTGGGATTTCAGATGTGGTTCTGGTCGTTTTCTATGTTTATTTGCCTTTTTGGTTCCTGCACATGTATCACTACTATCACTTTTATGGGTTTCCCTGCCTTTGCTGTACATTGCTGACTGAAATGGTTTCTCTGTCCTGCAAATGTGCCTAGCGCGAGGTTTTCACTGGCACTAATTTTCAGAGTTTTATTTCACAGCGTTAGTGTACATGGATCCACTCCCCGCCCATTCTCCGCCCCTGGGGAGCCTTACTCCACCCTCTGGGGTGCCTTTCTCCTCCCTCTGCACACCTCACCGCCACCGGAGACGTTATCGCGCAATAACATTGCTGTTGCTACGTTAAGACGGTTTAGTAAACATACCCCTAGGTAGCACATTTCATTCCAAAATACCTTGGTAGTCCTCTGACTTCATGATTCCTTTAAAATGTTCCAGGACTCCAGTTCCTGAGGCAGCAAAACAGTCTCACAACATTATGGAACCTCTATCATATTTAACTGTAGGAAGGGTGGGTTTCATTTCCTTATCAGCTTCATATTTTTGCCTGAAAATATATTGCTGGGCTGCATTGCCAAAGAGTTAATTTGGTTTCATTTGTCCACAGAACATTTCCCTCCCAGGATTGTGATTTCTCAAGGTGGGTTTGGGCAAAGATCAGGCATGCCTTTTTATGTCTGTCTTTGAGCAGTGGAGTCCTCCTTGGCCTTCACCCATGAAGTCCTTCTTTATTTAGTGCATGAGCTATGGTGTGGGTTGAAACCACCACTCCAGATTGCTCCAGGTCAGTCTTTGGATATTGTACATAGTATTTTTCCAATAGTTTGCACTAACCTTCAAATACTTCTTGGATTAACTTTCCTCTTCCCACCATGTCCTGGGAGGTTCTTGACAGTTCCATGAGCAGAAAATGTCTTAATAACATTGCAAATTGTAAACACAGGAATCCCAAGGTCTTTGGAGATGACCTTGTACCTCTTTGATGTTTGGTGGTGATGGCTTTTCTGACAGTCTCAGGCAGCTCTTGTCACCATTGTGAAAATAAAACAGGGAGTGAATGTGGCCATTTTCAACATTAGATTCATCTTTCATTGGTTGATTCAAGTCATGTGAGCACTGACAATTGATCACAGGTGCATCTAATTTTACTGCAGTGGGAATGTGGTTCTTCTGTTCAAACTGATTTGAATTGTTTATAAGGGTGCCAATAAACATAGTAAATGACAGCAGATAAAGACCAGCATGGTCCATCCAGTCTGCCCAGCAATACAGCAAGAGTAGGTGCACCTGTCACTCTGTGCAGGCCACCCCTCCCCATGTCTTTGTTTAGGGGTGGACCCACCACTCCATGTAGGACACCCTCATAACATATGGCAGCAAGTTACCTTGTACATAGTTACCCTGTTAACCCTGTATATAATTCCCTGTTTATTGTTAAGTCCAGTGTATGCTTGCCTGCACTGCACAAATCTGTTACCTGTAAACCGCACTGATTTTTGAAGAGCACGGTATAGAGGAGACAATCAATCAATCAATATATATATATATATTTTCTGTTGTTGTTGTCGTTGAGAAGTTAGATGGTTCAGTTTATTTTGGTTTTATCCTGTTGCTATAAAGGGAGCCGCTGTGCTTGTCCCATGCCATTTTGAATTCCGTCACTGTGTTTGCCCCCACCACGTCCATCGTGAGGGCATTCCAAGCATCCACCACCCTTTCAGTGAAAAAATATTTCCTGACATTGCCTTTCAATTTTCCACCTTGCAGCTTCATGTTATGCCTCTGTTTTGCAGCTTCCCCGTCTTTGGAAGAGGTTTGTTTGTTCATCGTTCCTCTTTAAGTATTTAAAGGTCTGAATCATATCTCCCAATCCCTCCTCTCCTCCAGCCTGCCAATGTCCCCGTTTTTATACTATTTCCTTTTTTAATTGGTCTTGTTTTATTTGATTCTTTTATGTGTCAAACGTGTGTCTATATAGTCCAAAGCCATAGCACTGGCCACTTTTCTTTAGGAGATATTGGACATTAAGGGGTCAAATTGCAAGGGCGCCAATAATGTTGAGAACTGTATAAGCTTGTTTTAAATAAATAAAGGGAATGCATGCACAAGCCCAAAATTGCCCACAGCCAAACTTATAGCTGCTCCCTGACACCAACAACTATTTAAAATAATGCCTTCCTGCCAAGGGATGGTGAAAAGGGCACAAGGGGATATCCCCTTAACGCCCAATGTTCATTTCCCCTCTAGATTGAAACGAGGTAATGAATAGAGTCCATTGTAATTAAACATCGGACTCAGATGTGTGTATGTGCTGCTGTTTACACGTGTGCATTCTGAAATGTCGGCAATTACACATGTGAGTTGCTGGGCTCCCAGGCGTGTATTTGTGAAATGGTTTCTGCTGCGTGTTCATTTCTGCATTTGTATTTTACATATGGTTCCACCTTTAGTAAAAAGCTTTCTAAAATACTGTTTATTTAGACCTAATAATTTTCCTTTGTAGTGTTTCCTAAAGTTGGCCATTTATTGAAGTATTGATCTTAAGAATTCAGATCTCTGTTATGTTTTAAGTTAAATTTGGAGCTCTGTTGGGTCAGATTGTGGATTGTCTGTTACATGGAGCTCTGAAGAACATCCGTCTTTCAGCTCTCTGTGCTCTATTCCTGCTTTACATGGATCACTAGGGAGATCTGCAATTGTGAATATATACTTTTGGGAATTTTTCTGAAGGGAATTCTTTAGATTAAAGCTGATTAATCTGTGAACTATTGGACTTCTAGAATTTGCAAACAGGCATTTAAAAGTTTGTTTTTTGTTCATATTAACAGTCTGGCTGTTGGATGACAGGGGTAATTTGGAATCTTTCAACTCTGTCTGCTTTTTATTTAAAGACACCTGGGTTACTTTTACCTTTATTGGAACCTCACTATCAGGATGGTCTAACTTCCCAGTTTTGCTAGTACAGGAGGAAGAGTGAAGCAGGGCAGTGCCACCCTCTGTGAAAACCATGCATTTGCATGGAGAGGCATGGTTGGCACAGTGAGCCTACCAGGTCGAAAGGGGCAGCTGGCAACAAGCTAAAGGCTACATATAAAAAGAAAATAAAACGCACAAGGCATTGGAATAAAGGGTCATGATGCAGGTCTAACATGTATCCACCTCCTCTGACAACTTCCTGTTTTGAGGGGCAGGGCTGCATCAGAGCTGCCAGATACACTTGGATGCCAAAGCCCCACAGTGCTTTCTCCATTTTTGAATGGGTGGTTGTGGCAAGGCACAGGGAAGAAAAAAAAGGGAGCAGTTTGACCAGGAGGAGGGAGACAGGAAGAGGGATGAAGAGATGCTGGACTGTGATAAGAGAGAGAAATAGAAAGAGAGGTGATGCTGGACTATGAGAGGGGGACAGAGAGAGAAACTAGGGAGCAGAGATGCCAGCTATAGGGGAAAAGATGATGCTGGGCTATGGATATGATGGACTATGAGAGAAAAGGGGGGGGGAGATATGCTGGACTATGAGAGGGGGACAGAGAGAGAAACTAGGGAGCAGAGATGCCAGCTATAGGGGAAAAGATGATGCTGGGCTATGGATATGATGGACTATGAGAGAAAAGGGGGGGGGGGGGAGATATGCTGGACTAGGAGAGGTGAGAGGCTGGACTAGGAGGGGGAGGAAGGAAAGGGAAGTGGATAAGAAGCTGCTGGGCTATGGGTGAAAAAAAGGGGTGGAGATTTTGAATTATGGAGGTGCATGGGAAGAGCAAGGGGACTGGGAGATGCTGGACTGTAGGATTGGGGCAAGGAGATAAGAGGACAGATGCTGGGCATGGTGGCACTATGTGGGAGAGGCCATGGAGATTGGCAGGATGAGCCATAGTAACTCAGTACATGACAGCAGATGAAGATCAGTATGGTCCTTCTAGTCTACCCAATAAGGTGGCAAGAGTTAGTGCGCCCGCCGCTCTGTGCAGGTCACCCCTCTATTTGTTGAAGTATAAAAGATAGTTACGTTTATTTTGATTTTATCCTCTTGTTATAAAAGGGATCCACTGTGCCTGTCCTATGCCATTTTGAATACCGTCACTATTTTTCCCACCACCTCCACAGGGAGGGTATTCCAAGCATCCACCACCTTTCAGTGAAAAAGTATTTCCTGACATTGCTTTTAAGTTTACCTCCTTGCAATTTCATTTTATGCCCTCTAGTTTTACAGCTTCCCCTTCTTTGATAAAGGTTTTTGTTCATTAGTACCGTTAAAGTATTTAAAAAGTACTAATTGCCTGAGTGCAGAGGTCGTCACAGTGGGCTTCCCAGCTTAAGAGGAAGTCATCCGTGGTCAGGACTCTCTTGGGGGCAGGGGCTTGGAAAGGCACCCTGGCCAGGAGGTGCTGGAGGGCTTGCCACAAAGTGAGAGAGCCGTCCAGTTGGCAGGTCACCATCACCCTGTCCCTCAGCCTGGCCTGGGTCCACTAGGAGCAGAGGCCCCACTGAGCCACCTTCAAGGCGGGCGTCTAGGGTAACATGAACTGTGTCCCCTCTCCCTCCTCTAGGGTATACATATTTAGGTCTTCAAGTCTCTTCTCATATGTCTTCGGACGCAGGCTTTTCTTGTTGCCTGCATTCCGGACTAGTTCCTTATCATTCCTCCAGTTTAGTCCTCCACCTCTGGGTTGTGCACCTCCTCCTGCAGCTTGGAGACACTGGGCATGTCAAAATCGTAACATCACTGGATGTAGCCTGCTGGCATCTCCCATCAGCCCCAGTGTGTGTCCAGTCTCCATGCAGCATGAGGATGTAGTGAGCCTAGGTGCTGGGCTCACTTGAGGAACAGATAAGGAGCAGCATAGTTAGGTTTTGGGTTTTCAAATTCTCTTTCAAATTATTTTGTTCCCTTTGACTTATTTTCTTTGGTTTCCCTGGGGCGTTATCACTTTAAAAATACAAATAAAAAAAGCCAGCTTCCTCCTATACTTTATTTCTACTATCTGCCTTTGCCAGTACAGCAGTCTCTTCAGATCTCTCCCCCTGGATGGTACGGGGGAGAGCTGTCTAGCAAGATCCCGCTTTTCCTTTGGCCAGCTTTGCCGGATTGCTGCTGAGCGGCACAGCGGGGAGTGCAGCCTCAGACGGCAGAACTGCTCTCGCCGCGAACGTCACTCACGGTATGGCTGAGCAACATCGCGGCTTGTAGGGCGGCGAGTCGGAGGTAAGCTTGATTTTAAGGTCGGGGCACAGAGAAGAGCCGCGGAGCCGAGTGCTGGGATGTTGGGGCTGTCGGCAGCTGTGCAGTTATTTTGGCACCAAAGCGCTGCTAGGATCGCGGCCATTTTCCCTAGCTCGTGCAGCCGCATGGCGTTGCCTATGAGGCGGCCTGTGCTGCGGTGGAGCCTACACAGCACAGGGCTGATCCAAGGAATTCTTTCCTAGGGTATCACAGTTTATTATTTATCTTTGCAAGGGCAGATATTGCATTCTGTTAAAATTTGTTTTGTGTGTTAGCCACTATTGTTAGAAAAAAAATAAATAAAGAGAAGCCAGGGAAATTGCGAAAGGGGACAGTAGCAATTTCCATTACTTCTGGTCTACCAAAGAACTACGGGGGGGGGGGGGCATATCCCATGTCATCTTGCCCTCAGTGTGTTGTTTGTGGAACCCGCAGAGGCACAGTCGTGGACACCGGCATCTGCCGGGGCTGCGCCACTGTTTCTACCTGCGTGGAAAAACAGATGGAGAGTAAGCTAGCCCAGGATTCTCTCGGGGCATTGACAGGAGGTGAAAGAGAACACCTGATGTGTGCTCCGTCAGTCCCAGGCCCGGACGTCCCAGTGGAACCTTCAGGCGCCCCTCTGCCAATGCCAGCAGGGTCACCTCTTGGAGATTTTTGCCCAGACTTTGTCCTAATCATGCATCAAGCCTTCTGTTTGAGCGGCAAGGAAAGGTTCTGGAGCCCTTGCCGCTGGCTACGGCACAGCATCAGGCCCGGCTGGATGAGGGCCACAGTAGTTGTCCGAGACCCTCAAAAAGGGCTCGACCTTCTGATCCTGCGATGTCAGATTTGGAATGGCAAGAGACGGATGAAACCGAGTTCGAGCTCGAGTCTGGAAGGGATGAGCTGGAAGAAGGAGAAATACCAGAGCCTGAGGATCAGGCGAAAATCATACAGGTTTTTCGTAAGGACGAACTGGTGGCTCTCATTATGGAATCCCTGCAGACCCTTAATCTCACTACGGCTCAGCCAGCGGTGGAAGAGGGGGTCGAAAACCCTCTCATTCAGGCAGTGAGGCAATCTCAGGTGGTGTTCCCGGTTCACCGAGTGGTGGACCGGATGATTCAGGAGGAATGGGATCAGCCTGAAGTAGGACTAAGGGGAGTCAGGACAATGAACAGACTCTACCCTTTAGTGGACAAGGATAAGGAGAAGTTCCGTTCCCCGCAGATAGATGCGGCGGTGTCAGCGGTTACGAAGAAGACGACTATTCCGATGGAAGGTAACGCGGCCTTGAAAGATGAGCAAGACAGGAAAGTGGATACTTTATTGAAACAAGCCTTCGAGGCTAATGCTTTATCCTTGCAAGCTTCCATTTGTGGGGCCTGGGTGGCAAGAGCATGTCTCCGATGGTCTCAACATTTAAAGCAGACTAGCCAGCTGGAACAGGAGAGTTTGATGGAAGTAGCACATCTCGAGTCTGGGTCAGCATATCTGGCGGATGTACACTTGTCACCCGGTGAGGGTCCCCAGGGGCTGGAGCCTGGGTAATTCACCGGGGCTACTTCAATACTAGCAAAAGTGGATGATTACAATGCCCTCTGGGAGTTGTAGTCCCAATTGCTGAATAAAGAAGGTGAGTCGTGGATGAATAGTAAGGCTTTCAAACAGGACTTTTAATTCCCCTTCCGGGTGGATTTTTAAAGCAATGGGAACAAAAGGCAAAACACCATGCTTCTGGTACAAAAATCAAAAGGAACAAACTAGAACCAAAATATGCTTATCTTCAGCTGAACTCAAAAGTAACACAGTCCGTTCAAAACAGGTAAGTTTTCCTCACCGCAGTTTGCTTATACTTTAACAGCCTCTTCAACAGAAAGAAGTAATGTCATCTGACATAGTTAAAGTACAGTCCATGCATGTATCTGATATTGCTTCTTCATAATCATTACATTGCATTTCCTCTGGTTCCTCCTCTGAATAACATTCTTCAGGGTTATAGAAAACGTTATCTTTTGGCAAACTCTGCTCTCGGTAATTACACTTCCCTTCTTCCTGGTTAAGAGAGTGTAATGAATAATTACCACCTTCTCTTGAGTGCTCCCTTTGTGAGTCACACAACTCCTTATACGTACAGGGCAAATCACTATATTCAAAGGCTCTTCTATTAGAAGGAATTGGCCTACCTCCCAACTGCCTTTTCTCTGAGCTCCTGCGTGTGAGTGAGTTATCAGAGCACTGCTGAGACGGAGTCGTTTCTATGCCTTCCTGTCTTGGCTTTTCCTTAAGCATAAAACTTTCCCCAGGACAGACTTTCCCTCTTGTGCTGTACCTGGTTTTAGGAAGATAAAACTCCTCAGCTTTCCTGAGCCTGGCTTCTGTACCGTAGCTTCTCCTAGCTTTCTGGTAAGTTTTACCGGGCACGTCCTTAGCTGGGTACTGCTCTCTGCAACAGGCTGCTGTGTTTCTTCCCGTATACCTTTCAGTTCTGCTGGCTTCTGAACTCTCTCTCACTCCTGTGTCTCTGCTTCTAGAACTGGAACTTGTTCTGCTCGTCGCCCTGCCTCTTCTTCTCCTCTCCTCACTAACCTCAGGTGAGCATGTTTTAACTACGCATGTCCCTGTGTTTGGTTGGGCTCCACCCCTTCTCAGCTGCCCTTCATTTCCTAATGAATCATGAACCTGCTTGCTGCTCGGGCGTGTTCTCCCACCATGTGATAGTGTTTGTTTTGGTTGCCTATAGCAACTCTGCTCCATGTGCTGATCTGAGCTGTCATTTTCAGATCTGTTTTCATCTGTTCTACCTATTTCCATAGGCTCTGATGACTCTACCTCATGACACACTATGACTTGATCAGAGCGTTAGCTAATAGTATGGCTTCATTGGTGGCCGCCTGGCGGTCCCTATGGCTAAAGAATTGGGTAGCCGACGGCTCATCTAAGTCATGCCTCAGTAAACTTCCGTTTAAAGGCAGACTGTTGTTTGGGGAAGATTTAGACAAATTGGTGAAGGATTTGGGGGAGTCCAAAGGAGGTAGGCTCCCAGAGGACAAGCCTAAACAGGGAAAGCCTGGCCCGGTGACAAGGGGCCAGTCTAGAGAGTTCAGGAGATTTCGTTCTTCTTGTTTAGGAGGTTTCCAGAGAGGAAGGTTTGCTTCAAGGGCCCAGGGGTTTCGAGGAGCAAATAGAGGTTTTGCGGCGGCTTCCGTAGCATCAACTCGAAAACAACAATGAAGTGAGGCGGATCCGGGTAGGAAGTCTACCGATAGGAGGGCGGCTTTGGGAGTTCGTTCCTGTCTGGGCCTAAATAACGTCTGACCAATGGGTGCTGGAGATAATTCGAGAGGGATATGCTCTGGAATTGGCACGTCTGGTACTAGATTTGTCCGTGCTTTCACCCTGCAAGGGTCGGCAGAAAACCCTAGCAAGTCGCCAAACGCTGGATCGGCTATTGCAGTTAGGAGCAGTAACGTCGGTTCCGGCAGCAGACTACGGCGTGGGTCATTACTCCACTTATTTCGTGGTGCCAAAGAAAGACGGGTCCCTTCGGCCTATCCTGGATCTCAAAGGGGTAAATTGCTGTCTTTGAGCCCCTCATTTCCGGATGGAAACTTTGCATTCAGTCATTATAGCGATCCGCCAAGGGGAGTTCTTGACTTCTCTTGATCTCACGGAAGGTTATCTGCACATTCCCATCAGGGCAGCTCATCAAATGTTTCTGAGGTTCGCCTTCCCTTGGGGAGATTACCAATTCCAAGCTTTTCCCTTCGGCCTGGCGACGGCTCCGCACACCTTTACGAAGATCATGGTGGTGGTGGTGGCGGCGGCAGTGTTGCGGAAGGACAGCGTCTTAATGCACCCCTATCTCGACGACTGGTTGATTTGAGCGAAGTCTGAAGTCGAGAGTGAGCAGGTTATGGGCCAAGTGGTGCAGTTTCTGCAGGATCTCGGTTGGGTGGTCAATCCGGCCAAGAGTTGGTTGACGCCGACACAGGTCCTTTAATATCTGGGGGTATGCTTCGATACCGTGAAGGGAGCTGTGTTTCTGCCGGAGCGGCGAGATCAAGCGCTTCAACAACTGGTACACAAGTTCTTAACCACCCCAGCACCGTCAGCCTGGAGCTACTTTTGCGTGCTGGAAACAATGGCGGTGACCCTGGAGGTGGTCCCTTGGGCCAGATTTCACATGCGGCCATTGCAAAGAGCGTTGCTGTGCCGTTGGTCCCGCCAGAGCGATTCGCTGATCAAGCGTCTTCCCTGTCCACTCCGGGTCAGGAAGTCCCTTCAATGGTGGATGGTTCTGGGGCATCTGAAAGCGGGCCTGCCCTTGGAACAGCTACAGTGGCTCCCAGTTTTGATGGATGCGAGTCTTGCAGGTTGGGGAGCACAGTGCGGAGACCTCTTCACGCAAGGGACTTGATCAGAGCAGGAGAGCCAATGGTCGATCAACCGTCTCGAACTGCAAGCAGTGGTTCTGGTGCTACAGGCGTTCGAGAACACGGTAAAGGACCGGGCAGTTCGGGTGCTTTCAGACAATTCCGTGACAGTGGCCCACATCAACCGGCAAGGCGGAACAGGAAGTGTGGCCATGGAAGAGGAAGAAGGGGTGTTGTTCGCTTGAGTAGAACCCTGGCTACTTGCGATCTCGGCGGCACACATTGTGGGAAGGGACAATGTGACGGCAGACTTCCTCAGCAGGGTCCGAGTGGATGCCGGAGAATGGGAGCTCCATCCAGAGGTGTTTGCTCAGATAGTCCGCAGATGGGGGCCGCTGGTTATGGATCTCATGGTGACCTTTCAGTCAGCAAAGGCAAATCGCTTTTACAGCAGGCGTCAAGAGAGGATGTCGGAGGGGTTAGACGCTCTGATCCAACCGTGGCCAGCGTCGGGCCTCCTCTCCATTTTTCCTCCATGGGCGCTCATAGGGCGAGTGGTTCAGCGCATCGAGACTCATTGGGGAAGAGTTCTGTTGGTGGCTCCGGATTGGCCGAGGCGACCGTGGTATGCCAATCTGGTTTGGCTACTCGAAGGGGAGCCTTGGAGATTGCCGATATGGGAAGATCTGCTGGTTCAGGGTCTGCTTCAAATGTCTCAGGTGGATCGGCTCTCGCTTACGGTTTGGCCATTGAAAGGGCGAGGTTAAGGAAAAAAAGTTACTCGGGTGCGGTCATTACGACTTTACTATAAGCGAGAAAAAAGTCAACCTCCCTTGCTTATGTCTGCATTTGGCATATATTTGAGGACTGGTGTTTGCGGCGACAGGTTCGGGCCACTACGGTTTCCGTCCCCGTTGTGTTGAGCTTTCTGCAAGATGGTTTTGAGAACGGCCTGGCAGTCATTTCTTTAAGAGTGCAGCTAGCAGCGCTGGCGTGCTATAGAGGAAAGGTTCAAGGGGTGGCCCTGGGTTCATGCAGTGACATGGTGCGTTTCCTTAAAGTGGTATCTAGGTTGCGGCCCGCTCGCAGAATTTTAGTACCGCCTTGGGATCTCAATCTGGTGTTAGGGGCATTAACTAGGAAACCCTTTGAACCTCTGCGCCAGGCTTCCATTAAGGATTTAAAGTTAAAAATTGTGGTTTTGGTGGCCATTTGTTCAGCAAGGCGGGTCTCGGAGTTGCAGGCGTTCTCCTGTCAAGAACCATTTTTGTCAGTTTCTAGGGAAAAGGTGGTGTTGCAACCAGTTCCGCCCTTTTTACCCAAAGTAGTTTCTCCGTTTCACTTGAATGAAGAGGTGTCCTTGCCAGTATTGGGTTCCGCAGAGGGGAGCATCCCGGTCAGTAATCTTCGTCGCTTGGACATAAAGAGAGTGTTGCGGCAATACTTAAAGGTTTTAGAGGCCTTTCATAAGTCTGAACGGCTCTTCATTCTGTTCGGAGGTCCCCCGTAAAGGGGAAGCAGCTGCTAAAGCATCTATTTCCAGATGGGTCCGGGAAGCTATTGTGTCAGCTTATATTTTGCAAGGTCGTCAGGCGCCAGAGGGGGTTAAGGGCTCACTCTACTAGAGCGCAAGCGACATCATGGGCGGAACACAGCTTGGTTTCGCCAGTGGAGATTTGCAGAGTGGCCACCTGGTCATCTCTTCATACCTTCAGTAGTCACTACCGCCTGGATGTTATGGCAACAAATGATGCTTGTTTCGGGTCGGCGGTGTTGCGATCTGGGTGGAAAGGTCCTTCCCAATAATTACTGTTCTGATACATCCCAGAGGTGGAGGACTAAACTGGAGGAACGATAAGGAAATAGAAATTACACTTACCTGGTAATTGTCGTTCCTTGAGGAACTCCAGTTTAGTCCTCATTCCTGCCCGAAGGGTGATCTATTCAGAGTTTATTTTCAGATGGGGAGGAGCATCAGTTTTTGAAGAGCGGAAAAATCCTTTCGGTTTCTGGATCGCAGTGAGTATTACTGTCTGACCTGTTTTACTTTCCTTCTCTCTTAATCGCTTTAGGGAGTGGAACAAGGAAAGTAAAAGAATAAGAAAAATGAGAACGTAAAAAAAAAAAAAAATTCCATCTTGTTGAAGAATTGATAGTTTAGTTCTCACTTATGGTTATGGCTACAGTTGAAATTAAGTTTTAGTTACTTATTTGTTGTTCCTTTGAGTCTTCTTTGTCAATAGTTCACTGGGGCTGATGGGAGATGCCAGCAGGCTACATCCAGTGATGTCACGATTTTGTCATGCCCAGTCTCCAAGCTGCAGGAGGAGGTACACAACCCAGAGGTGGAGGACTAAACTGGAGTTCCTCAAGGAACAACAATTACCAGGTAAGTGTAATTTCTATTTTGTGTATTACTTGTTCTCGTGCTTTTGCAATGGCTGTCCCTAACTTATAGGATAGTTTGCCTGATTTCTTGCAGGGCTGCTGTGATATCTTGTCCTTATGTAGGCATCTGACGTGTCACCTGTTGCATCAGGTGTTTGATGATTGATTTTATATCTGTTTTTATGCTTTGTCAATGTATATTTATTATTTATGCTTTTTGTGCTGCCTTAAACTATGCAATTAGGCCAGTTAAGCATAGTTACTCACTGGTAACAGGTGTTCTCCAGGGACAGCAGGAATCAGTCCTCACATATGACGTCAGTGCCAATGGAGCTCATGCGGTAGCTTCTGCCCAGCTTTCAAAGAAAGTCTTTGGGAGATGCACCATGCAAGTGTGGTCCCCTTTCCGTCCAAGGGTGCCATCTTGCCTCAGTAGGATGATATAACTCAAAGGCAAAAAATGACACAAAAAGCAAATCCATGGGAAAGAGGGAGGGTGTGAGGACTGATTCCTGCTGTCCCTGGAGAACACTTGTTACAGGTGAGTAACTACACTTTCTCCAGGAACAAGCAGGAAGTCAGTCCTCACATATGGGATTCTATAGCTACAGGCTACCGAAAACCTGTAAAATGCCATGGGTGACAAGGAAAAGGTGAGCTGTGAGCAGCAGCAATGAGTCCTTGAGGAGACTCTCAAACGGCCCAAGTGTCCAGCAAGAAACCAGCACTGCAGTAGCCTGAACACACAAGGGCTGGAGGGCAGGAGTTGCCTATACCCGAAATATATGACGGAGTACTGCCTGGCCTAAGGCACTGTCCCTACGGGACTCCATCTCCAGGCAGTAATGAGCTGCAAAGGTATGGACTGAGGACCAAGTGGTGGCCCGGCAGATTTCTGACAGAGAAACAGAAAAAGCAGGCTTGCTACAGATGTCGCCATAACCCTGACGCTGTGCGTTGTGACTCAGCGCTCCGAGAGCCCAACCTGCTCGTAGATGAGGGCAATGGGAGACAGCCAACATGGCTTTAGACAAGGAAGATCTTGCCTTACTAATCTGTTATGTTTTTTTGAAGGTGTGAATAAACAGGTGGACAAAGGTGAGTCGGTTGATATAGTGTATCTGGATTTTCAGAAAGCCTTTGACAAGGTCCCTCATCAGAGACTTTTGGCAAAACTAAAGAGTCATGGGATAGGAGGCAGTGTACTACTGTGGATCAGGAACTGGTTAAAAGATAGAAAGCAGAGAGTTGGGCTAAATGGCCAATTTTCCCAATGGAGAAAGGTGAATAGTGGTGTACCCCAGGGATCTGTGCTGGGTCCGCTGCTTTTTGACATATTCATAAATGACCTGGAAAGTGGAATAACGAGTGAGGTTATCAAATTTGCAGATGAGACAAAACTATTTAAAGTTGTTAAAACCCAAGAGGATTGTGGAAAATTGCAAGAGGATCTTGATAAATTGGAAGACTGGGCATCAAAATGGCAGATGAAATTTAATGTGGACAAGTGCAAAGTTATGCACCTAGGGAAGAACAACCCAAACTATGCTTACACGATGCAAGGTTCCACATTAGGAACCACCACCCAGGAAAAAGATTTAGGCGTCATTGTGGATAACATGTTAAAACCCTCGGCCCAGTGTGCAGCGGCAGCCAAGAGAGCAAATAGAATGCTAGGTATCATAAGGAAAGGAATGGAAAATAAAACAAAAGATATTATAATGCCTCTATACCGTTCCATGGTGAGACCGCACCTTGAATTATTGTGTGCAATTCTGGTCGCCGTATCTTAAAAAGGATATAGCGTTAGTAGAAAAGGTTCAGAGAAGAGCCACCAAAATGGTAAAGGGGATGGAAGGATACTCCTATGAAGAAAGGCTAAAAAGGTTAGGGCTCTATAACCTGGAAAAGAGACGGCTGAGGGGAGATATGATAGAAGTCTATAAATTAATGAACGGAGTGGAACGGGTAAACGTAGATCGACTGTTTACGTTATCAGAATATAGGAAGACTAGGGGACATGCAATGAAGCTACAAGGTAAACTATTTAAGACTAATAAAAGAAAATATTTTTTCACTCAACGTGTAATCAAACTCTGGAATTTGTTACCGGAGGATGTAGTAAAGGCTGTTAATGTAGCTGGGTTTAAAAAAGGTTTGGACAAGTTCCTGGAGGAAAGGTCCATAAACCATTATTAAGAAGGGACCCAGGATATCAATGCTTGACCTAGTACAAGCATTGCAGAACATTTGTCTTTTGGGGAAACTGCTAGGTACGTATGACCTAGATTGGCCACTGTTGGAAACAGGATACTGGGCTTGATGGACCTTGGTCTGATCCAGTATGGCATATCTTATTTTCACCACCCAGGTGGACAAAGTACGCTTGGTTACCACTGCCCCCAGCCAACTGGGGTCATAGGAGACGAAAAGATGTGAGGCTTTGCGGTAGTCCTGGGTACATTGGAGGTAGGAGGACAGGGCCCTCTTACACCCAGAGTGTGAAGGATGTTCTCCACCCTGCTGGTGTGAGGCCACGGAAAGGTGATTAGGAGCACCACCTCCTGATTGAGGTGGAAAGGAGACACCACCTTAGGAAGGAACTTTGGGGTGCATGAAGAGCACAATCTTCTTATAACCTTGTGTAGGGTGGATCTGCCACCAAGGCTTGGAACTCGCTGAACCTGTGAGCTGACATGAGTGACACCAAGACAACGCCCTTCCAGGAAAGGTACTGCAGGTGGCAAGTAGCTAGGGGCTGAAATGGTGGGCCAGTGAGTTGCGACAGCACCATGTTGAGGTCCCATTCTGCCGCTGGCAGGCGGACTGTAGGTTTGGACAACAGGAGATCCCACAAGACGTGGGTCACGAGAGGTTGGGCGGAGAGGGGCTTACCCTCTTAAGGTTGTGGTGCGCTGCGAGAGCACTCAGGTGGACCCTGACAGAGTTCGACTTTAGACCTGCCTGAGACAGGTGGAACAAATATTGCAGCACAAACTGCAAAGAGCACGAGAACGGATTGACCCATCGCTCTGTGTACCACACTGAGAATCTTTGCCATTTGAAGGTATATGCCTGTCTTGTGGAGGTCCGACAGGAGGCAAGAGGATCTCCTCCACCTCTCCTGAAAGGTTGAAAGGGGCCAATGTTACCCTATCAGCAGCCATGGCATTAGTGTCAAAGACCCCAAGTTGGGGTGTAAGAGGGAGCCCCCTGCTGTGACAGCAGTCTCGGGGCATTCCCCAAGGGGATCGAGGTCGCTGAGGATAAGTGAAGGATCAGTGAGAACCACAGTGGCCTGGGCCACCAAGGAACTATTAGTATCAGCTATGCCCTGTCATGTTAGACCTTGAACAAAGTATTGGCAATCAGTGGCATGGGAGGGAAGGCGTAGAGGAGGTCCTCTGTCCATGGGATGAGGAAGGCATCTGTCGCCACCCGGGTTGGGTGTGGCTGCATGGAGTAGAAGTGGGGCAGCTGGGTGTTGGCCAGACTGGCAAAAAGGTCCATCCGTGGAGTCCCCCAGAGCTGGAAGAGCCGATCAGCTACTCTGGGGTTTAGCCACCATTCATGAGGACCCTGCTCAGCCTTTCCGCCAGGGCATTGTCCTGGCCCAGCAGATACACCGTCTGTAGAAGCATCCCCTGGCGGTGCACATGAGCAGAGAGCAGAGGGTGTATGACCCCATGCCCCCCCTGCTTGTTGACGTCTGGACCAGCACTGAATGGTGTTGCAGGTGCTGATGAAAGGCATGGAGGGCTCCAAAAGATTGATTTGCTGCAGGCTGTCCGCCTGTGACCACCTGCCCTGAGTGCAGAGGTCGTTGCAGTGGGCTTCCCAGCTTAAGAGGGAGGCATCCGTGGTCAGGACTCTCTTGGGGGCGGGGGCTTGGAAAGGCATCCTGGCCAGGAGGTGCTGGAGGGCTTGCCACATAGTGAGAGAGCCAACCAGTTGGCAGGTCACCCACCACTCTGTCCCTCAGTCTGGCCTGGGTCCACTGGGAGCAGAGGCCCCATTGAGACACCTTCAAGACAGGCATCTGGGGTAACATGAACTGTGGTCCCATAGGCGGAGCAGGAGGCAGGCAGGGACCGAACGTCAGCACTGCACGGCCACAGCCAGAGCCCTGAGGTGATCAGCCCTGCCTGAGTGAGAAAGGCCTTGGCCTGAACAGTGTCCAGTCTTGCCCCTATGAACTCCAGACACTGTCGGGATGAGATGGGACTTTGGGTGATTTATTACAAATCCCAAGTGTTGCAGGATGAAGATGGTGTGCGCTGTTGCATGTTGCACCTCTGCGGCCCCTTATGAGCCAGTCATCCAGGTAAGAACGTAAGAACATAAGATATGCCATACTGGGTCAGACCAAGGTCCATCCTGTTTCCAACAGTGGCCAATCTAGGTCATAAGCACCTAGCAGTTTCCCCAAAAGACACAGGTTCCTCAATGCTTGTATTGGGTCAAGCAGTGATATCCCAGGTCCCTTTTAATAATGGTTTATGGACTTTTCCTCCAGGAACTTGTCCAAACCTTTTTTAAACCCAGCTACTCTAACAGCTTTTACTACATCCTCCGGTAACAAATTCCAGAGTTTGATTACACGTTGATTGACAAAATATTTTCTCTTATTAGTCTTAAATAGTTTTCCCTGTAGCTTCATTGCATGTCCCCTAGTCTTTCTATTCTGATGATGTAAACCAGCGTTTTTCAACCACTGTGCCGCGACACACTAGTGTGCCGTGAGAAAAATTCCAATTTCATCCGTAACATGTGGCCTCGGCTCACAAATTAGGGTTGCCAACCGGCCGGTTTTCAGCCAGCCTGGCCGGTTTTTCCATGGCCAGGCCGGCTGCCAGCACAGTTGTAAAACCGGCTTTTGTGCCGAAGTCCGCGGCGCGAACGCGATTCCCTATAGCAGTGCAGCCGCTGGTTCTGCTTTGTACAGAGCAGCGGCTGCACTACACTTACATTGAAAAGTAAAGAGAAACTGTGTCAGGAGCTCTCTGATCATGCAGAGCCCGAGGAAGTGATGTCATGGGGGCGGGCTCCTCACAGGCTGTCTTTCCTTTTCAAATTAACTTTAGCTGCAATAAAGTTAATTTGAAAAGGAAAGACAGCCTGTGAGGAGCCTGCCCCCATGACATCACTTCCTCGGGCTCTGCGATGACCGGAGGGCTCCTGACACAGTTTCTCTTTACTTTTCAATGTAAGTGTAGTGCAGCCGCTGCTCTGTACAAAGCAGAAGCAGCGGCTTGGGCAGAGGGGTGTGTGTGTGTGTGTGAGTGAACCAGCAAGGGGGGGGGGAGTGTGAGTGAACTAGCAAGGGGGGGGGGAGTGTGAGTGAACCAGCAGTGGAGGGGGGGGTGGTGTAAGTGAACCAGCAAGGGAGGGGGGGCGATGGTGTGAGTGAACCAGCAGGGGAGGGGGGGTAAGTGAGTGAGTGACCCAGCAGGAGGGGTGAGTAAGTGACAGGGGGGTGGGTGAGTGAACCAGCAGTGGAGGGGGGGGGGTGGTGTGAGTGAACCAGCAGGGGAGGGGGGGGTTGGTGGGAGGGGGGTTGGTGTGAGTGTTTGATTCCTATTCAAGAGAATTACTTTATATATAGTCAATATAGGCACAGAGGTAAATTTTTTTAACATTTTCTAATGGTGGTGTGCCTCGTGATTTTTTTCATGAAAAAAGTGTGCCTTTGCACAAAAAAGGTTGAAAAACACTGATGTAAACAATCGATCTCCGTTCCACTCCATACATTAATTTATAGATCTCTATCATAGCCGCCTCTTTTCCAGGTTGAAGAGCCCTAACCTTTTTAGCCTCTCTTCATAGGGGTATCCTTCCATCCCCTTTACCATTTTGGTGGCTCTTCTCTGTACCTTTTCTAATAATGCTACATCCTTTTTAAGATACGGCAACCAGAATTGTACATAATACTCAAGGTGCGGTCGCACCATGGAATGATACAGAGGCATTATAATATCCTTTGTTTTATTTTCCATTCCTTTCCTTATGATACCTAGCATTCTATTTGCTCTCTTGGCTGCTGCTGCACACTGGGCGGAGGTTTTTAACATGTTATCCATCATGATACCTAAATCTTTTTCCTGGGCGGTGGTTCCTAATGTGTAACCTTTGCATCGTGTAACCATAGTTTGGGTTTTTCTTTCCTAGATGCATAACTTTGCACTTGTCCATATTAAATTTTATCTGCCATTTGGATGCCCAGTCTTCCAATTTATCAAGATCCTCTTGCAATTTTCCACAATCCTCATGGGTTTTAACAACGTTAAATAGTTTCATGTCATCTGCAAATTTGATAACCTCACTCGTTATTCCCTTTTCCAGGTCATTTATGAATATGTCAAAAAGCAGCGGACCCAGCACAGATCCCTGGGGTATTACACTATTCACTTTTTTCTATTGGGAAAATTGGCCATTTAGCCCTACCCTCTGCTTTCTATCTTTTAACCAGTTCCCGATCCACAATAGTACACTGCCTCCCATCGCATGACTTTTTAGTTTTGCCAAAAGTCTCTGATAAGGGACCCTGTCAAAGGCTTTCTGAAAGTCCAAATACACCACATCTACTGACCCACCATTGTCTACCTGTTTATTCACACCTTCAAAAAACCACAACAGATTAGTAAGACAAGATCCTCCTTGTCCAAAGCCATGTTGGCTGTCTCCCATTAAGCCATGACTATCTACATGTTCACCAATTTTGTTCTTTATGATAGCTTCTACAATTTTTCCCAGTACTGACATCAGGCTCACCAGTCTGTTGTTTCCTGGATCACCCCTGGAACCCTTTTTAAAAATTGGCATTACATTGGCGATCCTCCCATCTTCAGATATTACAGATGATTTTAATGATAGTTCACAGATAATAGTAGGTATGCAATCTCATATTTCAGTTCTTTCAACACCCTCAAATGTATACCATCCGGTCCAGGTGATTTGCTACTCTTCAGTTTATCAAATAGTTGTAATACATCTTCCCGGTGTATCGATATTTCTTTCAATTCTTCCACAGTATCACCTTTAAATACCACTTCAGTCATGGGTAACATCCCAACATCTTCCTCAGTAAAGACCAAAGCAAAGAATTCATTCAGTCTCTCCACTATAGCTTTGTCCCCTCTTACTGCCCCCCTTTTACCCATCTATCATCTAATGGTCCAACTGACTCTCTCAGTTTTTTTCTCAAATTCTCTCTTTGCCTGCCTTATTAATGCCTTGCATTTAACTTGCCAGTGCTTGTGCTGTTTCCCGTTTTCGTCGTTTGTCTCTTTTTTCCATTTCCTGAAAGATGCCCCTTTGGCAACAACAGCCTCTCTGACCTCACTTTTAAACTACGCTGGCAGTTTTTTGGACTTCCTTCCACTTTTCTTAAAGCGTGGAATATAACTGGTCTGGGCTTCCAAGACAGTATTTTTAAATAACACCCAAACTTGATATAAGTCTTTAAACGTTGCACCCGCTCCTTTTTATTTTTTCTTAAATAACTTCCTCATTTTATTATAGTCTCTCTTTTGAAAGTTAAAAGGTAGTACTGTGATTTTCCTTACCATTTCTCCTACATTAATTAAATCAAACGTGATCATGTTATGATCACTATTGCCAAGTGGCCCCAACCCCCTTATCTCTTGCACCAGATCTGATGTTCCACTAAGGACTAAGTCCAAAATGGCTTCCTCTCTGGTCAGTTCATGAACCAGCTGCTCCAAGAAGCAGTCATTTATTTAATCTAGAAACTTTATCTCCCTAGCATGTCCTGCCATGACACTGACCCAGTCAATACCGGGGTAATTGAAATCATCCATTATTGTTACTTTTCTGTAACTTTTGTTAGCTTCCCTGATTTCTTTGAGCATTTCATCATCCATTTGTTCATTCTGGCCAGGCGGTCAATAGTGCAACCCCACTGCCATCGCCTTCCCCTTTTTACATGGAATTTCAATCCATAGAGATTCTACAGCGAATTTGGTTTCCTGCAAAACCTGAATCCTTTGTGACTCAATGACCTCTCTAACATAGAGCGCAACCCCTCCACCAATTTGATCAGCTCTATCATTATGATATAGTTTGTACCCAGGTATCACAGTGTCTCACTGGTTGTCCTCCTTCCGCCATATCTAACTTCTCATTTAGCGCTATATATTCTAACTCTCCCATCTTATTTTTTAGACTTCTAGCATTTGCATACAAGCTTTTTAGAGACTGTATTTTATTCATATTAATCTGGTAATCGGTAGGCAGGGGTAATTTGGAATCTTTAAGCTCTGTCTGCTCTGTACTCAAGGGCATTTGGGCTACTTTTGTCTTTATTGGAACCTCTCTGCTGATGTGCCTGACTTCATTTTTTTGGTAGTATCCTTCAAGGATACATTGTTCCGAACCATGTGCTCTTGGGCTACTGTCGGCTTTCCCCTATTATCTAGTTTAAAAGCTGCTCTCTCTCCTTTTTAAAAGTTAATGCCAGCAGGATGGTTCCATCGCGGTTACAGTGAAGCTCATCCCTTCAGAAGAGCCCCTCCTTTTCCCAGAATGTTCCCCAGTTCCTAACAAATCCAAAACCCTCATCCTTGCACCATTGTCTCATCCACGTATTGAGACTCCAGAGCTCTGCCTGCCTTTTGGGTCCTGTGCGTGGAATGGGAAGCATTTTGGAAAACGCTACCCTGGAAGTTCTGGATTTCAACTTCCTACCTAAAAGCCTAAATTTAGCCTCCAGAACTTCCCTACCACATTTTCCTATGTCACTGGTACCGACATGTACCAAGACAGCAGACTCCTCCCCAGCACTGTCTAAGACCTTGTCTAGGTGGCACGTGAGGTCAACTACCTTCGCACTAAGCAGGCATGTTACCAGACGATCCTCACGTCCACCAGCCAGCCAGCTATCTACATGCCTAATGATCGAATCACCAACTATAATGGCTGTCCTAACCCTTCCCTCATGGGCACATGGCCCTGGAGAAATGTCCTCAGTGCGAGAGGGTTTTACATCACCTGGAGGACAGATCCTAGCTATAGGATCACTTCCTGCCACACCAGGGTGATGCTCTCCTGTCATGTGACCTCTGTCCTCCATGGCAACAGGGATGCTGCTGGACTGGAGGTGGGACTTCAGGACTATATCCCTGTAGGTCTCGTCTATGTACCTCTCTGTCTTCCTTATGTCTTCCAAGTCTGCTACTCTTGCCTCCAGAGATCGGATTCGTTCCCTGAGAGCAAAGAGCTCCTTGCTCCTTGTGCACACTGAAGACCCCTTACCAACTGGGAGAAAAATCATACATGTGACACTCAATGCAAAAGACTGGAAAGCTCCCATCTCGCTGCTGGACCGTTGTCTGCATCTTAGTTTTAAGGTTGTGTTTAGATGTTTAAGTTCTTTAGTTACTAAGGGTCCCCAGCAACCCTTAGTAACTAAAGAACTTAAACATCTAAACACAACCTTAAAACAACGTCCGGGGAGTTCCTTGAGGTCGAGGGCCCGATAGCTCGGAGTGATGACCTGGCAGAGCTGGGCATCAGAGCCCGCTGCTGAGCCATGAAGGCAGACAGACTGCGCTCCAAGTCCGCCATCCTGGTCTCGAGGCCAGATGGCTCCACAGCCTTCGGCGTGGGCATTGGGGGACTCGGGCCCTTTACCAGCTCCATTGAGGGGGAATCTTCGACCAGGATGGCCTCGGGGGTCCGAGGCTGGTCACCCGATGCAGATGATTCCCGATGGGGTATTTTGGTCAGCTGCTCCCACTCCTTCCCCTCGGACTCATGGCAAGGACTGCGAGTCCGAGACCCATGGGAACTTGCCCACTTTTCCATACATGTCTTCCGATGTGGTCTTCGAGGGTTTCTGGCTCTTCTTCAGCTCTTCCTCCAGGGTCTGGCTGGAGAACCCACAGCCTTGGGGTTCCAAGGCAGCCTGGTTGCCCCAAGGTTACGGAGGAGGCCCTGGAGACTTATGGAAGAAGGACTCCCACTGCTGCTGACGGCTCTTGATGGCCTTGGAGGTCATCTTTTTACAGAGACCACAATTCGAGGGGTCATGGTCTGGCCCGAGGCATCGGAGGCAGCAGCGTGTGGGTCAGTACGCTACATGGTTCTGGCGCATCGGTCACAATTTTTGAAGCCACTGGCCAAGGCCATGGTGGGGAAAATGGCTCTTGCAAGGTCAGAAACCTCCAGCCCATCCAGGGACAAAAAAAGGTGCAAAGCTGATCGAGAAGCTCTCGAATAGAAAAAAAGAAAAGAATGAACCTGAGATGCAATGCCGAGGCAAGCGAGCTCAGAGGCGGGAAAGGGAACCGGCATGTGACCGGAGAAAGAAAAAATCAAAAGAAGAAACTAACACTTTTTCCAGGGAAAACAGACACATGTCCAGTGGGCTCTGTGGAAAAAAGGAGACTGAGGCAAGACGGCACCAAACATACATGGGTGGGAAGGGGACGATGCATGTGTGGTGCATTTCCCAAAGGCTTTCTTTGAAAGCTGGGGAAAAGCTACTGCACCAGTTCCGTCGGCGCAGATGTCACTCATATGTGAGGACTGACTTCCTGCTTGTTCCTGGAGAATAAATGCTGTAAATAAATACATTTTGGTTGCCTTCCTCTGAACCATTTCAGTTCTTTTTATATCCTTTGTCAGATATGGTCTCTAAAATTGAACACAATACTCCAAGTGAGACCTCACCAATGACTTGTACGGGGCATTAATACCTCCTCCTTTTTGCTGGTTATTCCCAGTGGTGGCAGACCCTCCGTACCGCCGACCCTTCAAAAGACTGCACCTCTGTCCACTCTGCCCTGCCTCCCGCGCTGTGCTGAAGCAGCGGCGGCAGCTGAACTGCCGCTTCAACATTGTGTTAGGCCTTAAAATGCCCGCACTCATGCATACTCATGGCCTGTCACGCCTGCCCCCCTCCTCTGATACAATGGAGCGGCAGGCCGGAACTGTGTGCATGAGCACGGGCATTTTAAAGCCCACCACAGTGCTTATGTAGCAGTTCAGCTGCTGCTTCCGGGGAGCTGAGGTAGTGATGCCGCCCACCAGGGTCTGCCACCCTAGGCAACTGCCAAAGTTCACCTAGTGGATGGGCTGGCCCTTATTTATTCCTCTCTGTATGCAACCTAATATCCTTCTGGTTTTGACTACCACTTTGTCACATTGTTTCGCCACCTTGACATCCTCAGACACTATTATTCCAAGGTCCTTCTCCTGGTCTGTGCACACCAACCTCTCGCCCTCTATCGCATACAATTCCTTTGGATTTCTGCATCCTAAATCTTAACTGCCAAGCATTAGACAATTCTTGCAGCTTTTGTAGATCTTTCCTCATGTTGTCTACTCTCTCAGAAGGGTCCACTCTGTTGCAAATTTTCATGTGATCTGCAAAAAGGTAGACTTTTCCCTTCAATCCATCAGCGATATAATTCACAAATACATTGAACAGTACCAGTCTCAGGACCTATCCCTGGGGCACACCACTACTCACCGTCCTGTCTTCTGAGTTAGTTCCATTTACTACCACCTTCTGTTGGCGGTCGATCAACCAATTTCTGATCCAGTTCATCACTGTGGGACCCATTCCCACATTGCTCAGTTTACTGATATGCCTCCTATGAGAACAGTATAAAGGCTTTGCTGAAATCTAGGTAGATCACATTCATCAAATGCCCTTGATCTAGTTCTTTGGTCACACAGTCAGAGAATTAAGCGTAGTTACTCACCTGTAACAGGTGTTTTCCAGGGACAGCAGGAATCAGTCCTCACATATGGGTGACATCGGCGCCAACAGAGCCCTCATGCAGAGCAATTCCCCAGCTTTCAGAGAAAGCCTTTGGGACTGCATCGTGCATGCGCAGTCCCCTTCCCGCCCAAGGGTGCCATCTTGCTCAGTCAAATGACATAGCTAAAAAGACGGCAAAATGAATAAAAATCAATAATACAACTGCAACTCCAGGGGAGGAGGGAGGGTCGTGAGGACTGATTCCTGCTGTTCCTGGAGAACACCTGTTACAGGTGAGTAACTATGCTTTCTCCAGGAACAAGCAGGAAGTCAGTCCTCACATATGGGACTCCCTAGCTATAGGCTATCGAGAACCCATAGCTGAAAAATGGCTCCCTCTAGAACAGCCGCATCAGCTGCAATAGGAATTCAGCCGAGAAAGCAACACCCCTCAGTAGCCTGACACCAAAAGGTCGGAGGGTTGGAGTTGCCTAAACCTCAAATAGGTTACGGAGTACCGCCTGGCTGAAAGCACTGTCCCGTCGGGACTCCCTATCCAGGCAGTAATGGGCTGCAAAGGTCTGGCTTGAAGACCAAGTTGCGGCCTGGCAGATGTCTGCCAGTGGAACAGAGCAGAAGTGAGCCACTGATGCAGCCTTAGCCCTGACACGGTGGGCCGTGACTCGACCCTGCAACAGGAGGTTGGCCGCCCTGTACGCCCAGGCAATGCAGTCTGCCACACAGGTGGACAGTGTACACTTGGAGACAGGTAACCCCAGCTTACTGGGGTCATATGAGACAAAGAGCTGAGTAGCCCTTCGATGTCCCTTCGTCCACTCCAGGTAGAAGGACAACGCCCTCTTAGAATCCAGGGCATGCAGGACTGCCTCTGCCCGGCTGGAATGCAGCCTGAGAAAGAAGGTCGGAAGAACCACCTCTTGGTTGAGGTAGAAAGGAGAGACCACCTTTGGAAGGAACTTCGGGTGAGTGCGGAGGACCACCCTATTCCTATAAAACCTTGTGTATGGTTTATCAGTTACGAGAGCTTGCAGCTCACTCACACGTCTGGCTAATGTGAGTGCCACCAGGAAGAGCACCTTCCAGGAGAGAAAGCGCAGATGGCAAGAGGACATCGGCTCAAAGGGTGGGCGAGTAAGCTGCTGTAAGATCACATTCAAATCCCACTCAGTTGCCGGAGGACGAACTGGGGGTTTCAGCAGAAGCAGACCTCTGAGGAACCTGGACACCAGGGGGGGTGAGCCGAAAGAGGTTGCCCCTCCACTGGTGAGTGGTTTGCTGACAAAGCACTCAGGTGGACCCTGACAGACTTGAGACTTAATTTTGAGAGGTGAAGCAGGTACTGTAGCACCACTGGTACAAGGCAAGAGAAAAGGTTTTCATTGTGCTGGTTACACCACACCTCAAATCTACGCCACTTGAAAGCATAGGATTTCCTAGTGGACTGCCTCCTGGAGGCCAGTAACACTTCTTCTACATTCAGAGATAGGAGGAGAGGAGCGGAGCCAGCACTACCCTTTCAGCAGTCATGCCATCAGGTTGAGGGTCCTGAGGTTGGGGTGCAAGAGAGAGCTCTGCTCCTGTGAAAGGAAGTCGGGCTGCGTCCCCAGTGGAAGTGTGGTTTCCACTGCCAGCTGGAGGAGAAGCGGAAACCAAGGCTGTCTTGGCCATCTGGGGGCTACCAGAATGACAGAGGCCTTGTCCCGAAGGATTTTGAACAGAGTCCGGGCCACCAGAGGCATGGGAGGAAACGCATACATGAGGCCCCCTGACCAGGAGATCAGGAAAGCATCTGCAGCCACCCTCAGAGGATGTGGCTGTCTTGAGCAAAAACTGGGCAGCTGGTGATTTTGCGGGCTGGCAAATAAATCTATGGACGGATGTCCCCAGTGGTGGAAAATCCGCTGTGCCACCACCGGATCCAGCTGCCATTCGTGAGGTTGGAGAATTCTGCTTAGTTTGTCCGCTAGGCAGTTCTCCTGACCAGGCAGGTACACTGCTTTGAGAGACATATCCTGCTTGGTGGCAAAGGAGCAGAGGTCCAGTGTCTCCTGACATAGGATACGAGACCCCGTACCCTCCCTGCTTGTTCACGTAGAACACTGCTACCTGGTTGTCCATCTGTATCAATACAGACCGATGTGAGAGGACACAACAAAAGGCTTGAAGAGCTAGGTGAATCACCCGCAGCTCTAAGAGGTTGATTTGGTGTGCAGACTCCTGAAGAGACCACAACCCCTGAGTGCATGATCCTTGGCAATGGGCTCCCCAGCCCAGCAAGGAGGCATCTGTCGTTAGCACCCTTGTGTGCAAGGGAGTCTGAAAAAGCACGCCCTTGAGCAGGTTGGGTGGCTGACACCACCATTGCAACGATTTTGCTAGTCATCTGGATACTGTTATCCTGTCTCTGAGGCTGCTGGAGGCCTGAATCTACTGATCTCTGAGGCACCACTGAGCTGTTCTCATGTGGAGATGGGCATTTGGGGTCACATGCACCGTGGAGGCCATGTGGCCCAGGAGGCGCAAACAATGTCTCACTGAGACCTGCGCCTGAACCTATGTGCCAGTGTTAGCAGCCTCTATGCCCTGTCCTCCAGCAGGGAAGCCTTCGCCTGAAGGGTGTCCAATCTTGCTCCTATGAACTCTAAGTTTTGAGTGGGGAGCAAAGTGGACTTTGCGTGGTTTATGACAAAACCCAGACGTTGCAACATGTTGATAGTGCGAGAAGTGGCCTGTTGAGCCTCCTGAGGCGACTGGCCCCTGATGAGCCAGTCGTCCAGGTAATGGAAGGCAAAAATTCCTTGACTTCTGAGAAAGGCCGCCACTACAGCCAGGCATTCTGTAAACACCCTGGGAGCAGAGGCCAGGTCAAAGGGTAGAACTCTGTATTGGAAATGTTTTGCTCCCACTACAAATCTCAGATATTGTCTGTGGTCTGGGTGGATGAGGATGTGCGTATAGGCATCCTTCAGGTCTAAGGAGCATAGCGAATCTTCCTGGTGGAGGTAAGACAGCAATATTCCAAGGGAAAGCATCTTGAACTTTTCCCTCACCAGGAACTTGTTTAAGTTTCTTAGGTCGAGGATGGGTCTGAGGCCTCCTGTTCTCTTTGGTATGAGAAAATACCTGGAGTAGAAGCCCTTGCCCTACAGGTGGTGGGGCACCGGTTCCACTGCCTGATCCTCTAGAAGACTTGCCAACTCCTGCAAGAGGAGGTCCCTGTGAAGAGGGGGTCTGAGAGGCTCTCCTGGAAAGAAGGAGGGTGGTATCTGGCTGAAGTGAAGCAAATAGCCCCTTTGGACTATTTGCAGGACCCAGATATCCGAGGTGATGGCTGGCCACCTGTGGGCATTCAGGGTTAGCCTGCCTCCTGTGCAAGACCTTACCACTGGCGGAAGAGAGACTATGCCTTGGGAGTCAAAAACCCCCTCCCGGCTGGGTAGGAGCTGGGCCCTGGTGTTTGGGGGTCTTCTGTTTACGCAGGTCATGCCCCTGTCCCTTGGCCTGCTGCCCCTGTTGGGGAGCTGGGGTGGCCTGGTAAGAGGGGTAGTTGTGGTAAGCAGTACCCTTCCTCGGGAAAAAGGGCTTTTTACCCGAGCCTTTCTTCTTAGAAGGGGCAGAAGTCTTCTTTGAGAGTCTTGTCTGGGTCAAGTACTCGGACTCGAGCTCAGCAGCCTTCTTAGTCATGGGTTTGCCAAAGAGGTTGTCACCTCGGCAAGGGACATCGACCAACTTGTCCTGAACCCATGGCTCCAGATCCGATGACATTAGCCAGGCCTGGCAGCGTGCACTGATGCCGGCCGCGGCTACTTGGGCCGAAGCCTCGAAGCCATCATAGGCCGCTCGGGATATGAACCTCGAGCACTCCCAAATCCCGGTGGCCAAGGCATTGAAGCGCTGCAAGCAATGTTCCCTCTAATTTTCTGTAGGCTGTGTGCGCATAAAATATCAGCTGTGCAGCTTTTGAAGGAAGGTTAAATTTTTGTGCGCCACATAACGACACTTGGAGTTATATACTTTAAAATTTGACTACACGTCAGAATACAGTATGTACACCACATTGATTGCAGTAGAAAATAGTGTGGAACTTGTGAAAACCATAAATACACAACAACTTTTAAATTTTAAGATGTCTGTGTTGTTTTCTATCAGAATCAGAACCGTAATTTTTGTGCGCTCTGTTGTAAAGTATGTGCGCTCGCTCGGCGAGGTGTGTGCGCGCACACACGCGCACAGCTTAGAGGGAACAGTGGCTGCAAGGGTGCCTCGGAGAGGCCAGCTGAGAACCTGGCAATCTCTTTTGCCAGGTCCCGCAAGTACATGCCCATGTACAGCTGATAGGTTTGGACACGGCATGACAGCATCGAGCCCTGAAAGCATTTTCTGCCGAGGGCATCCAGGTTCCGGGCCTCTCAGCCAGGAGGCACCAAGGAGTGCGTTTTTTGGCTCTTGAGCCTGTGCATGGCTGATTCCACAACCATGGAGTTGTGCGGCAGCTGTGCCTTTTGGAACCCAGGGCTCTTGCGGACTCGATAGATGGAATCAACCTGCTTGCTGAGCACCGGCATGGAGACCGGTGACTCCCACATGCGGAGCATGAGCCGTTCAAGCATCGGAGGAAACGGCACAGTAAGGGCTTCCCTCGGGGAAAAGTCATACTGGAGGGCCTCGAACACTTCAGCTCGAGGCTCCTCCTTGGTATCTGCCGGGAATGCCAAAGCCTTGGCCATGTCCCTGACGAAGTCCGAGAACCGGGTATCCTCCGGAGAGGACCTTCTCCGAGGATCCGAACCCGGTGAGTCCGATGGGACATACCGGGTCCGATGGGTTCCGGGAACTCCTCATCTTCCGTCTCGCATGCCGATCCCTCCGAGGAGGAATCGAGGGGCTCCGGCCGCGAGGGCTTCGGCCCCAACCACTCCGACACTAAGAGCACTGGCATCAACGACCTCGGTCCCGAGCGGGAGGTCGAGGGAGACCTTGGCCGAGGACTGACTCAAGTCTGAAGAGTCTCAAGGATCGTCTCGGACTCCGGGGTCGACTTGGACGTTGAGGTCCCGGTGGTTGGAGCGGATGGACCGGTGAGACCGGCTATCAGCGCCTGCTGCTGCTCCATGAAGGCAGACATGCTGCGTTCCAGGGCCGTCATCCTGAGACCAAACTCAGAAGACTCTGCAGCCTCCGGCTCGGGCCCGGCCAGCTCCCCTGGAGGGGAATCCACGAGGACAACAGCACTTACCCGCTTCGGCATCTCCAGCTCTGTGTGAGGTATCTTTGCAGGCCACTCCAACTCCGAGGACCCAGGGCGGCGGTCAGGACTCCGCGACCTGGCCTTCAAGGGCCCAGGGCGATTGGAGGCATCCAACGACAATGCCCTCACGGGCTTCTTCTTCCTCCGGTGTTCCCGGGAGGGAGACCCCCATTCAGAAGACTCCTGATGGTGCTTGGGTTCAGACAGCTCCCGAGACGTCGAGGCTTCTGATAAGAACATAAGAACATAAGAACATAAGATATGCCATACTGGGTCAGACCAAGGTCCATCAAGCCCAGTATTCTGTTTCCAACAGTGGCCAATCTAGGTCATACGTACCTAGCAGTTTCCCCAAGGGACACAGGTTCCACAATGCTTGTATTGGTTCAAGCATTGATATCCTGGGTCCCTTCTTAATAATGGTTTATGGACCTTTCCTCCAGGAACTTGTCCAAACCTTTTTTAAACCCAGCTACACTAACAGCCTTTACTACATCCTCCGGTAACAAATTCCAGAGTTTGATTACACGTTGAGTGAAAAATATTTTCTTTTATTAGTCTTAAATAGTTTACCCTGTAGCTTCATTGCATGTCCCCTAGTCTTTCTATATTCTGATAAGGTAAACACTCGATCTACGTTTACCCGTTCCACTCCGTTCATTAATTTATAGACTTCTATCATATCTCCCCTCAGCCGTCTCTTTTCCAGGTTAAAGAGCCCCAACCTTTTTAGCCTTTCTTCATAGGAGTAGCCTTCCATCCCCTTTACCATTTTGGTGGCTCTTCTCTGAACCTTTTCTAAAATTGCTATATCCTTTTTAAGATATGGCGACCAGAATTGCACACAATATTCGAGGTGCGGTCTCACCATGGAACGATATAGAGGCATTATAATATCTTTTGTTTTATTTTCCATTCCTTTCCTTATCATACCTAGCATTCTATTTGCTCTCTTGGCCGCCGCTGCACACTGGGCCGAGGGTTTTAACATGGTATCCACAAGGACGCCTAAATCTTTTTCTTGGGTGGTGGTTCCTAATGTGGAACCTTGCATCGTGTAACCATAGTTTGGGTTGTTCTTCCCTAGGTGCATAACCTTGCACTTCTCCACATTAAATTTCATCTGCCATTTTGATGCCCAGTCTTCCAATTTATCAAGATCCTCTTGCAATTTTCCACAATCCTCCTGGGTTTTAACAACTTTAAATAGTTTTGTGTCATCAGCAAATTTGATAACCTCACTCGTTATTCCACTTTCCAGGTCATTTATGAATATGTCAAAAAGCAGCGGACCCAGCACAGATCCCTGGGGTACACCACTATTCACCTTTCTCCATTGGGAAAATTGGCCATTTAGCCCTACCCTCTGCTTTCTATCTTTTAACCAGTTCCTGATCCACAGTAGTACACTGCCTCCTATCCCATGACTCTTTAGTTTTGCCAAAAGTCTCTCATGAGGGACCTTGTCAAAGGCTTTCTGAAAGTCCAGATACACAATATCAACCGACTCACCTTTGTCCACCTGTTTATTCACTCCTTCAAAAAAACATAACAGATTAGTAAGACAAGATCTTCCTTGTCTAAAGCCATGTTGGCTGTCTCCCATTAGGTCATGACTATCTATATGCTGAGTAATTTTATTCTTTATGATGGTTTCTACCATTTTCCCGGTACTGATGTCAGGCTCACCGGTCTGTAGTTTCCCGGATCACCCCTCGAACCCTTTTTAAAAATTGGTGTTACATTGGCGATCCTCCAATCCTCAGGTATTAGAGATGATTTTAATGATAGTTCACAGATTACTGATAGCAGGTCTGCAATCTCAAATTTCAGTTCTTTCAACACCCTTGGATGTATACCATCCGGCCCAGGTGATTTGCTACTCTTCAGTTTATCTAATAGTTGTAAGACATCTTCCCGATGTATCGATATTTCCTTCAATTCTTCCACACCTTTAAATACCACTTCAGTCGTGGGTAACATCCCTACATCTTCCTCAGTAAAGACTGAAGCAAAGAATTCATTCAGTCTCTCCGCTATCGCCTTGTCGCCTCTTAGTGCTCCTTTAACCCCTTTATCATCTAATGGACCAACTGACTCTCTCACGGGTTTTTTGCTACGAATGTACTTGAAAAGGTCTTTATTTCGCGTTTTTGCTTCCGCAGCAAGCTTCTTCTCAAATTCTCTCTTTGCCTGCCTTATCAATGCCTTGCATTTGACTTGCCAGTGCTTGTGCTGTTTCCAGGTTTCATCATTTGGCTCTTTTTTCCATTTCTTGAAAGATGCTTTTTTGGCAACAACAGCCTCTCTGACCTCAGCTTTAAACCATGCTGGCAATTTTTTGGACTTCCTTCCACTTTTCTTAAAGCGTGGAATACAGCTGGTCTGGGCTTCCAAGATAGTATTTTTCAACAACACCCAAGCTTGATGTACGTCTTTAACCTTTGCAACTGCTCCTTTTAGTTTTTTCTTAACTGTTTTCCTCATTCTATCATAGTCTCCCTTTCGAAAGTTAAAGGGTAGTACTGTGGATTTCCTTGATAAATTGGAAGACTGGGCATCAAAATGGCAGATGAAATTTAATGTGGACAAGTGCAAAGTTATGCACCTAGGGAAGAACAACCCAAACTATGCTTACACGATGCAAGGTTCCACATTAGGAACCACCACCCAGGAAAAAGATTTAGGCGTCATTGTGGATAACATGTTAAAACCCTCGGCCCAGTGTGCAGCGGCAGCCAAGAGAGCAAATAGAATGCTAGGTATCATAAGGAAAGGAATGGAAAATAAAACAAAAGATATTATAATGCCTCTATACCGTTCCATGGTGAGACCGCACCTTGAATTATTGTGTGCAATTCTGGTCGCCGTATCTTAAAAAGGATATAGCGTTAGTAGAAAAGGTTCAGAGAAGAGCCACCAAAATGGTAAAGGGGATGGAAGGATACTCCTATGAAGAAAGGCTAAAAAGGTTAGGGCTCTATAACCTGGAAAAGAGACGGCTGAGGGGAGATATGATAGAAGTCTATAAATTAATGAACGGAGTGGAACGGGTAAACGTAGATCGACTGTTTACGTTATCAGAATATAGGAAGACTAGGGGACATGCAATGAAGCTACAAGGTAAACTATTTAAGACTAATAAAAGAAAATATTTTTTCACTCAACGTGTAATCAAACTCTGGAATTTGTTACCGGAGGATGTAGTAAAGGCTGTTAATGTAGCTGGGTTTAAAAAAGGTTTGGACAAGTTCCTGGAGGAAAGGTCCATAAACCATTATTAAGAAGGGACCCAGGATATCAATGCTTGACCTAGTACAAGCATTGCAGAACATTTGTCTTTTGGGGAAACTGCTAGGTACGTATGACCTAGATTGGCCACTGTTGGAAACAGGATACTGGGCTTGATGGACCTTGGTCTGATCCAGTATGGCATATCTTATTTTCACCACCCAGGTGGACAAAGTACGCTTGGTTACCACTGCCCCCAGCCAACTGGGGTCATAGGAGACGAAAAGATGTGAGGCTTTGCGGTAGTCCTGGGTACATTGGAGGTAGGAGGACAGGGCCCTCTTACACCCCAGAGTGTGAAGGATGTTCTCCACCCTGCTGGTGTGAGGCCACGGAAAGGTGATTAGGAGCACCACCTCCTGATTGAGGTGGAAAGGAGACACCACCTTAGGAAGGAACTTTGGGGTGCATGAAGAGCACAATCTTCTTATATAACCTTGTGTAGGGTGGATCTGCCACCAAGGCTTGGAACTCGCTGAACCTGTGAGCTGACATGAGTGACACCAAGACAACGCCCTTCCAGGAAAGGTACTGCAGGTGGCAAGTAGCTAGGGGCTGAAATGGTGGGCCAGTGAGTTGCGACAGCACCATGTTGAGGTCCCATTCTGCCGCTGGCAGGCGGACTGTAGGTTTGGACAACAGGAGATCCCACAAGACGTGGGTCACGAGAGGTTGGGCGGAGAGGGGCTTACCCTCTTAAGGTTGTGGTGCGCTGCGAGAGCACTCAGGTGGACCCTGACAGAGTTCGACTTTAGACCTGCCTGAGACAGGTGGAACAAATATTGCAGCACAAACTGCAAAGAGCACGAGAACGGATTGACCCATCGCTCTGTGTACCACACTGAGAATCTTTGCCATTTGAAGGTATATGCCTGTCTTGTGGAGGTCCGACAGGAGGCAAGAGGATCTCCTCCACCTCTCCTGAAAGGTTGAAAGGGGCCAATGTTACCCTATCAGCAGCCATGGCATTAGTGTCAAAGACCCCAAGTTGGGGTGTAAGAGGGAGCCCCCTGCTGTGACAGCAGTCTCGGGGCATTCCCCAAGGGGATCGAGGTCGCTGAGGATAAGTGAAGGATCAGTGAGAACCACAGTGGCCTGGGCCACCAAGGAACTATTAGTATCAGCTATGCCCTGTCATGTTAGACCTTGAACAAAGTATTGGCAATCAGTGGCATGGGAGGGAAGGCGTAGAGGAGGTCCTCTGTCCATGGGATGAGGAAGGCATCTGTCGCCACCCGGGTTGGGTGTGGCTGCATGGAGTAGAAGTGGGGCAGCTGGGTGTTGGCCAGACTGGCAAAAAGGTCCATCCGTGGAGTCCCCCAGAGCTGGAAGAGCCGATCAGCTACTCTGGGGTTTAGCCACCATTCATGAGGACCCTGCTCAGCCTTTCCGCCAGGGCATTGTCCTGGCCCAGCAGATACACCGTCTGTAGAAGCATCCCCTGGCGGTGCACATGAGCAGAGAGCAGAGGGTGTATGACCCCATGCCCCCCCTGCTTGTTGACGTCTGGACCAGCACTGAATGGTGTTGCAGGTGCTGATGAAAGGCATGGAGGGCTCCAAAAGATTGATTTGCTGCAGGCTGTCCGCCTGTGACCACCTGCCCTGAGTGCAGAGGTCGTTGCAGTGGGCTTCCCAGCTTAAGAAGGAGGCATCCGTGGTCAGGACTCTCTTGGGGGCGGGGGCTTGGAAAGGCATCCTGGCCAGGAGGTGCTGGAGGGCTTGCCACATAGTGAGAGAGCCAACCAGTTGGCAGGTCACCCACCACTCTGTCCCTCAGTCTGGCCTGGGTCCACTGGGAGCAGAGGCCCCATTGAGACACCTTCAAGACAGGCATCTGGGGTAACATGAACTGTGGTCCCATAGGCGGAGCAGGAGGCAGGCAGGGACCGAACGTCAGCACTGCACGGCCACAGCCAGAGCCCTGAGGTGATCAGCCCTGCCTGAGTGAGAAAGGCCTTGGCCTGAACAGTGTCCAGTCTTGCCCCTATGAACTCCAGACACTGTCGGGATGAGATGGGACTTTGGGTGATTTATTACAAATCCCAAGTGTTGCAGGATGAAGATGGTGTGCGCTGTTGCATGTTGCACCTCTGCGGCCCCTTATGAGCCAGTCATCCAGGTAAGAACGTAAGAACATAAGATATGCCATACTGGGTCAGACCAAGGTCCATCCTGTTTCCAACAGTGGCCAATCTAGGTCATAAGCACCTAGCAGTTTCCCCAAAAGACACAGGTTCCTCAATGCTTGTATTGGGTCAAGCAGTGATATCCCAGGTCCCTTTTAATAATGGTTTATGGACTTTTCCTCCAGGAACTTGTCCAAACCTTTTTTAAACCCAGCTACTCTAACAGCTTTTACTACATCCTCCGGTAACAAATTCCAGAGTTTGATTACACGTTGATTGACAAAATATTTTCTCTTATTAGTCTTAAATAGTTTTCCCTGTAGCTTCATTGCATGTCCCCTAGTCTTTCTATTCTGATGATGTAAACCAGCGTTTTTCAACCACTGTGCCGCGACACACTAGTGTGCCGTGAGAAAAATTCCAATTTCATCCGTAACATGTGGCCTCGGCTCACAAATTAGGGTTGCCAACCGGCCGGTTTTCAGCCAGCCTGGCCGGTTTTTCCATGGCCAGGCCGGCTGCCAGCACAGTTGTAAAACCGGCCATTGAAAAGCCGTTTTTTTGCTCTGGCCGCAAGATCGGGAGCGGCCAGAGCAAAAAAACGGCTTTTGTGCCGAAGTCCGCGGCGCGAACGCGATTCCCTATAGCAGTGCAGCCGCTGGTTCTGCTTTGTACAGAGCAGCGGCTGCACTACACTTACATTGAAAAGTAAAGAGAAACTGTGTCAGGAGCTCTCTGATCATGCAGAGCCCGAGGAAGTGATGTCATGGGGGCGGGCTCCTCACAGGCTGTCTTTCCTTTTCAAATTAACTTTAGCTGCAATAAAGTTAATTTGAAAAGGAAAGACAGCCTGTGAGGAGCCTGCCCCCATGACATCACTTCCTCGGGCTCTGCGATGACCGGAGGGCTCCTGACACAGTTTCTCTTTACTTTTCAATGTAAGTGTAGTGCAGCCGCTGCTCTGTACAAAGCAGAAGCAGCGGCTTGGGCAGAGGGGTGTGTGTGTGTGTGTGAGTGAACCAGCAAGGGGGGGGGGAGTGTGAGTGAACTAGCAAGGGGGGGGGGAGTGTGAGTGAACCAGCAGTGGAGGGGGGGGGTGGTGTAAGTGAACCAGCAAGGGGGGGGGCGATGGTGTGAGTGAACCAGCAGGGGAGGGGGGGTAAGTGAGTGAGTGACCCAGCAGGAGGGTGAGTAAGTGACAGGGGGGTGGGTGAGTGAACCAGCAGTGGAGGGGGGGGGGTGGTGTGAGTGAACCAGCAGGGAGGGGGGTTGGTGTGAACCAGCAGGGGAGGGGGGTTGGTGTGAGTGTTTGATTCCTATTCAAGAGAATTACTTTATATATAGTCAATATAGGCACAGAGGTAAATTTTTTTAACATTTTCTAATGGTGGTGTGCCTCGTGATTTTTTTCATGAAAAAAGTGTGCCTTTGCACAAAAAAGGTTGAAAAACACTGATGTAAACAATCGATCTCCGTTCCACTCCATACATTAATTTATAGATCTCTATCATAGCCGCCTCTTTTCCAGGTTGAAGAGCCCTAACCTTTTTAGCCTCTCTTCATAGGGGTATCCTTCCATCCCCTTTACCATTTTGGTGGCTCTTCTCTGTACCTTTTCTAATAATGCTACATCCTTTTTAAGATACGGCAACCAGAATTGTACATAATACTCAAGGTGCGGTCGCACCATGGAATGATACAGAGGCATTATAATATCCTTTGTTTTATTTTCCATTCCTTTCCTTATGATACCTAGCATTCTATTTGCTCTCTTGGCTGCTGCTGCACACTGGGCGGAGGTTTTTAACATGTTATCCATCATGATACCTAAATCTTTTTCCTGGGCGGTGGTTCCTAATGTGTAACCTTTGCATCGTGTAACCATAGTTTGGGTTTTTCTTTCCTAGATGCATAACTTTGCACTTGTCCATATTAAATTTTATCTGCCATTTGGATGCCCAGTCTTCCAATTTATCAAGATCCTCTTGCAATTTTCCACAATCCTCATGGGTTTTAACAACGTTAAATAGTTTCATGTCATCTGCAAATTTGATAACCTCACTCGTTATTCCCTTTTCCAGGTCATTTATGAATATGTCAAAAAGCAGCGGACCCAGCACAGATCCCTGGGGTATTACACTATTCACTTTTTCTATTGGGAAAATTGGCCATTTAGCCCTACCCTCTGCTTTCTATCTTTTAACCAGTTCCCGATCCACAATAGTACACTGCCTCCCATCGCATGACTTTTTAGTTTTGCCAAAAGTCTCTGATAAGGGGACCCTGTCAAAGGCTTTCTGAAAGTCCAAATACACCACATCTACTGACCCACCATTGTCTACCTGTTTATTCACACCTTCAAAAAACCACAACAGATTAGTAAGACAAGATCCTCCTTGTCCAAAGCCATGTTGGCTGTCTCCCATTAAGCCATGACTATCTACATGTTCACCAATTTTGTTCTTTATGATAGCTTCTACAATTTTTCCCAGTACTGACATCAGGCTCACCAGTCTGTTGTTTCCTGGATCACCCCTGGAACCCTTTTTAAAAATTGGCATTACATTGGCGATCCTCCCATCTTCAGATATTACAGATGATTTTAATGATAGTTCACAGATAATAGTAGGTATGCAATCTCATATTTCAGTTCTTTCAACACCCTCAAATGTATACCATCCGGTCCAGGTGATTTGCTACTCTTCAGTTTATCAAATAGTTGTAATACATCTTCCCGGTGTATCGATATTTCTTTCAATTCTTCCACAGTATCACCTTTAAATACCACTTCAGTCATGGGTAACATCCCAACATCTTCCTCAGTAAAGACCAAAGCAAAGAATTCATTCAGTCTCTCCACTATAGCTTTGTCCCCTCTTACTGCCCCCCTTTTACCCATCTATCATCTAATGGTCCAACTGACTCTCTCAGTTTTTTTCTCAAATTCTCTCTTTGCCTGCCTTATTAATGCCTTGCATTTAACTTGCCAGTGCTTGTGCTGTTTCCCGTTTTCGTCGTTTGTCTCTTTTTTCCATTTCCTGAAAGATGCCCCTTTGGCAACAACAGCCTCTCTGACCTCACTTTTAAACTACGCTGGCAGTTTTTTGGACTTCCTTCCACTTTTCTTAAAGCGTGGAATATAACTGGTCTGGGCTTCCAAGACAGTATTTTTAAATAACACCCAAACTTGATATAAGTCTTTAACCTTTGCAACCGCTCCTTTTTATTTTTTTCTTAACTATCTTCCTCATTTTATTATAGTCTCTCTTTTGAAAGTTAAAAGGTAGTACTGTGATTTTCCTTACCATTTCTCCTACATTAATTAAATCAAACGTGATCATGTTATGATCACTATTGCCAAGTGGCCCCAACCCCCTTATCTCTTGCACCAGATCTGATGTTCCACTAAGGACTAAGTCCAAAATGGCTTCCTCTCTGGTCAGTTCATGAACCAGCTGCTCCAAGAAGCAGTCATTTATTTAATCTAGAAACTTTATCTCCCTAGCATGTCCTGCCATGACACTGACCCAGTCAATACCGGGTAATTGAAATCATCCATTATTGTTACTTTTCTGTAACTTTTGTTAGCTTCCCTGATTTCTTTGAGCATTTCATCATCCATTTGTTCATTCTGGCCAGGCGGTCAATAGTGCAACCCCACTGCCATCGCCTTCCCCTTTTTACATGGAATTTCAATCCATAGAGATTCTACAGCGAATTTGGTTTCCTGCAAAACCTGAATCCTTTGTGACTCAATGACCTCTCTAACATAGAGCGCAACCCCTCCACCAATTTGATCAGCTCTATCATTATGATATAGTTTGTACCCAGGTATCACAGTGTCTCACTGGTTGTCCTCCTTCCGCCATATCTAACTTCTCATTTAGCGCTATATATTCTAACTCTCCCATCTTATTTTTTAGACTTCTAGCATTTGCATACAAGCTTTTTAGAGACTGTATTTTATTCATATTAATCTGGTAATCGGTAGGCAGGGGTAATTTGGAATCTTTAAGCTCTGTCTGCTCTGTACTCAAGGGCATTTGGGCTACTTTTGTCTTTATTGGAACCTCTCTGCTGATGTGCCTGACTTCATTTTTTTGGTAGTATCCTTCAAGGATACATTGTTCCGAACCATGTGCTCTTGGGCTACTGTCGGCTTTCCCCTATTATCTAGTTTAAAAGCTGCTCTCTCTCCTTTTTAAAAGTTAATGCCAGCAGGATGGTTCCATCGCGGTTACAGTGAAGCTCATCCCTTCAGAAGAGCCCCTCCTTTTCCCAGAATGTTCCCCAGTTCCTAACAAATCCAAAACCCTCATCCTTGCACCATTGTCTCATCCACGTATTGAGACTCCAGAGCTCTGCCTGCCTTTTGGGTCCTGTGCGTGGAATGGGAAGCATTTGGAAAACGCTACCCTGGAAGTTCTGGATTTCAACTTCCTACCTAAAAGCCTAAATTTAGCCTCCAGAACTTCCCTACCACATTTTCCTATGTCACTGGTACCGACATGTACCAAGACAGCAGACTCCTCCCCAGCACTGTCTAAGACCTTGTCTAGGTGGCACGTGAGGTCAACTACCTTCGCACTAAGCAGGCATGTTACCAGACGATCCTCACGTCCACCAGCCAGCCAGCTATCTACATGCCTAATGATCGAATCACCAACTATAATGGCTGTCCTAACCCTTCCCTCATGGGCACATGGCCCTGGAGAAATGTCCTCAGTGCGAGAGGGTTTTACATCACCTGGAGGACAGATCCTAGCTATAGGATCACTTCCTGCCACACCAGGGTGATGCTCTCCTGTCATGTGACCTCTGTCCTCCATGGCAACAGGGATGCTGCTGGACTGGAGGTGGGACTTCAGGACTATATCCCTGTAGGTCTCGTCTATGTACCTCTCTGTCTTCCTTATGTCTTCCAAGTCTGCTACTCTTGCCTCCAGAGATCGGATTCGTTCCCTGAGAGCAAAGAGCTCCTTGCTCCTTGTGCACACTGAAGACCCCTTACCAACTGGGAGAAAAATCATACATGTGACACTCAATGCAAAAGACTGGAAAGCTCCCATCTCGCTGCTGGACCGTTGTCTGCATCTTAGTTTTAAGGTTGTGTTTAGATGTTTAAGTTCTTTAGTTACTAAGGGTCCCCAGCAACCCTTAGTAACTAAAGAACTTAAACATCTAAACACAACCTTAGAACAACGTCCGGGGAGTTCCTTGAGGTCGAGGGCCCGATAGCTCGGAGTGATGACCTGGCAGAGCTGGGCATCAGAGCCCGCTGCTGAGCCATGAAGGCAGACAGACTGCGCTCCAAGTCCGCCATCCTGGTCTCGAGGCCAGATGGCTCCACAGCCTTCGGCGTGGGCATTGGGGGACTCGGGCCCTTTACCAGCTCCATTGAGGGGGAATCTTCGACCAGGATGGCCTCGGGGGTCCGAGGCTGGTCACCCGATGCAGATGATTCCCGATGGGGTATTTTGGTCAGCTGCTCCCACTCCTTCCCCTCGGACTCATGGCAAGGACTGCGAGTCCGAGACCCATGGGAACTTGCCCACTTTTCCATACATGTCTTCCGATGTGGTCTTCGAGGGTTTCTGGCTCTTCTTCAGCTCTTCCTCCAGGGTCTGGCTGGAGAACCCACAGCCTTGGGTTCCAAGGCAGCCTGGTTTGCCCAAATGTTACGGAGGAGGCCCTGGAGACTTATGGAAGAAGGACTCCCACTGCTGCTGACGGCTCTTGATGGCCTTGGAGGTCATCTTTTTACAGAGACCACAATTCGAGGGGTCATGGTCTGGCCCGAGGCATCGGAGGCAGCAGCGTGTGGGTCAGTACGCTACATGGTTCTGGCGCATCGGTCACAATTTTTGAAGCCACTGGCCAAGGCCATGGTGGGGAAAATGGCTCTTGCAAGGTCAGAAACCTCCAGCCCATCCAGGGACAAAAAAAGGTGCAAAGCTGATCGAGAAGCTCTCGAATAGAAAAAAAGAAAAGAATGAACCTGAGATGCAATGCCGAGGCAAGCGAGCTCAGAGGCGGGAAAGGGAACCGGCATGTGACCGGAGAAAGAAAAAATCAAAAGAAGAAACTAACACTTTTTCCAGGGAAAACAGACACATGTCCAGTGGGCTCTGTGGAAAAAAGGAGACTGAGGCAAGACGGCACCAAACATACATGGGTGGGAAGGGGACGATGCATGTGTGGTGCATTTCCCAAAGGCTTTCTTTGAAAGCTGGGGAAAAGCTACTGCACCAGTTCCGTCGGCGCAGATGTCACTCATATGTGAGGACTGACTTCCTGCTTGTTCCTGGAGAATAAATGCTGTAAATAAATACATTTTGGTTGCCTTCCTCTGAACCATTTCAGTTCTTTTTATATCCTTTGTCAGATATGGTCTCTAAAATTGAACACAATACTCCAAGTGAGACCTCACCAATGACTTGTACGGGGCATTAATACCTCCTCCTTTTTGCTGGTTATTCCCAGTGGTGGCAGACCCTCCGTACCGCCGACCCTTCAAAAGACTGCACCTCTGTCCACTCTGCCCTGCCTCCCCCCCTGTGCTGAAGCAGCGGCGGCAGCTGAACTGCCGCTTCAACATTGTGTTAGGCCTTAAAATGCCCGCACTCATGCATACTCATGGCCTGTCACGCCTGCCCCCCTCCTCTGATACAATGGAGCGGCAGGCCGGAACTGTGTGCATGAGCACGGGCATTTTAAAGCCCACCACAGTGCTTATGTAGCAGTTCAGCTGCTGCTTCCGGGGAGCTGAGGTAGTGATGCCGCCCACCAGGGTCTGCCACCCTAGGCAACTGCCAAAGTTCACCTAGTGGATGGGCTGGCCCTTATTTATTCCTCTCTGTATGCAACCTAATATCCTTCTGGTTTTGACTACCACTTTGTCACATTGTTTCGCCACCTTGACATCCTCAGACACTATTATTCCAAGGTCCTTCTCCTGGTCTGTGCACACCAACCTCTCGCCCTCTATCGCATACAATTCCTTTGGATTTCTGCATCCTAAATCTTAACTGCCAAGCATTAGACAATTCTTGCAGCTTTTGTAGATCTTTCCTCATGTTGTCTACTCTCTCAGAAGGGTCCACTCTGTTGCAAATTTTCATGTGATCTGCAAAAAGGTAGACTTTTCCCTTCAATCCATCAGCGATATAATTCACAAATACATTGAACAGTACCAGTCTCAGGACCTATCCCTGGGGCACACCACTACTCACCGTCCTGTCTTCTGAGTTAGTTCCATTTACTACCACCTTCTGTTGGCGGTCGATCAACCAATTTCTGATCCAGTTCATCACTGTGGGACCCATTCCCACATTGCTCAGTTTACTGATATGCCTCCTATGAGAACAGTATAAAGGCTTTGCTGAAATCTAGGTAGATCACATTCATCAAATGCCCTTGATCTAGTTCTTTGGTCACACAGTCAGAGAATTAAGCGTAGTTACTCACCTGTAACAGGTGTTTTCCAGGGACAGCAGGAATCAGTCCTCACATATGGGTGACATCGGCGCCAACAGAGCCCTCATGCAGAGCAATTCCCCAGCTTTCAGAGAAAGCCTTTGGGACTGCATCGTGCATGCGCAGTCCCCTTCCCGCCCAAGGGTGCCATCTTGCTCAGTCAAATGACATAGCTAAAAAGACGGCAAAATGAATAAAAATCAATAATACAACTGCAACTCCAGGGGAGGAGGGAGGGTCGTGAGGACTGATTCCTGCTGTTCCTGGAGAACACCTGTTACAGGTGAGTAACTATGCTTTCTCCAGGAACAAGCAGGAAGTCAGTCCTCACATATGGGACTCCCTAGCTATAGGCTATCGAGAACCCATAGCTGAAAAATGGCTCCCTCTAGAACAGCCGCATCAGCTGCAATAGGAATTCAGCCGAGAAAGCAACACCCCTCAGTAGCCTGACACCAAAAGGTCGGAGGGTTGGAGTTGCCTAAACCTCAAATAGGTTACGGAGTACCGCCTGGCTGAAAGCACTGTCCCGTCGGGACTCCCTATCCAGGCAGTAATGGGCTGCAAAGGTCTGGCTTGAAGACCAAGTTGCGGCCTGGCAGATGTCTGCCAGTGGAACAGAGCAGAAGTGAGCCACTGATGCAGCCTTAGCCCTGACACGGTGGGCCGTGACTCGACCCTGCAACAGGAGGTTGGCCGCCCTGTACGCCCAGGCAATGCAGTCTGCCACACAGGTGGACAGTGTACACTTGGAGACAGGTAACCCCAGCTTACTGGGGTCATATGAGACAAAGAGCTGAGTAGCCCTTCGATGTCCCTTCGTCCACTCCAGGTAGAAGGACAACGCCCTCTTAGAATCCAGGGCATGCAGGACTGCCTTTGCCCGGCTGGAATGCAGCCTGAGAAAGAAGGTCGGAAGAACCACCTCTTGGTTGAGGTAGAAAGGAGAGACCACCTTTGGAAGGAACTTCGGGTGAGTGCGGAGGACCACCCTATTCCTATAAAACCTTGTGTATGGTTTATCAGTTACGAGAGCTTGCAGCTCACTCACACGTCTGGCTAATGTGAGTGCCACCAGGAAGAGCACCTTCCAGGAGAGAAAGCGCAGATGGCAAGAGGACATCGGCTCAAAGGGTGGGCGAGTAAGCTGCTGTAAGATCACATTCAAATCCCACTCAGTTGCCGGAGGACGAACTGGGGGTTTCAGCAGAAGCAGACCTCTGAGGAACCTGGACTCCAGGGGGGTGAGCCGAAAGAGGTTGCCCCTCCACTGGTGAGTGGTTTGCTGACAAAGCACTCAGGTGGACCCTGACAGACTTGAGACTTAATTTTGAGAGGTGAAGCAGGTACTGTAGCACCACTGGTACAAGGCAAGAGAAAAGGTTTTCATTGTGCTGGTTACACCACACCTCAAATCTACGCCACTTGAAAGCATAGGATTTCCTAGTGGACTGCCTCCTGGAGGCCAGTAACACTTCTTCTACATTCAGAGATAGGAGGAGAGGAGCGGAGCCAGCACTACCCTTTCAGCAGTCATGCCATCAGGTTGAGGGTCCTGAGGTTGGGGTGCAAGAGAGAGCTCTGCTCCTGTGAAAGGAAGTCGGGCTGCGTCCCCAGTGGAAGTGTGGTTTCCACTGCCAGCTGGAGGAGAAGCGGAAACCAAGGCTGTCTTGGCCATCTGGGGGCTACCAGAATGACAGAGGCCTTGTCCCGAAGGATTTTGAACAGAGTCCGGGCCACCAGAGGCATGGGAGGAAACGCATACATGAGGCCCCCTGACCAGGAGATCAGGAAAGCATCTGCAGCCACCCTCAGAGGATGTGGCTGTCTTGAGCAAAAACTGGGCAGCTGGTGATTTTGCGGGCTGGCAAATAAATCTATGGACGGATGTCCCCAGTGGTGGAAAATCCGCTGTGCCACCACCGGATCCAGCTGCCATTCGTGAGGTTGGAGAATTCTGCTTAGTTTGTCCGCTAGGCAGTTCTCCTGACCAGGCAGGTACACTGCTTTGAGAGACATATCCTGCTTGGTGGCAAAGGAGCAGAGGTCCAGTGTCTCCTGACATAGGATACGAGACCCCGTACCCTCCCTGCTTGTTCACGTAGAACACTGCTACCTGGTTGTCCATCTGTATCAATACAGACCGATGTGAGAGGACACAACAAAAGGCTTGAAGAGCTAGGTGAATCACCCGCAGCTCTAAGAGGTTGATTTGGTGTGCAGACTCCTGAAGAGACCACAACCCCTGAGTGCATGATCCTTGGCAATGGGCTCCCCAGCCCAGCAAGGAGGCATCTGTCGTTAGCACCCTTGTGTGCAAGGGAGTCTGAAAAAGCACGCCCTTGAGCAGGTTGGGTGGCTGACACCACCATTGCAACGATTTTGCTAGTCATCTGGATACTGTTATCCTGTCTCTGAGGCTGCTGGAGGCCTGAATCTACTGATCTCTGAGGCACCACTGAGCTGTTCTCATGTGGAGATGGGCATTTGGGGTCACATGCACCGTGGAGGCCATGTGGCCCAGGAGGCGCAAACAATGTCTCACTGAGACCTGCGCCTGAACCTATGTGCCAGTGTTAGCAGCCTCTATGCCCTGTCCTCCAGCAGGGAAGCCTTCGCCTGAAGGGTGTCCAATCTTGCTCCTATGAACTCTAAGTTTTGAGTGGGGAGCAAAGTGGACTTTGCGTGGTTTATGACAAAACCCAGACGTTGCAACATGTTGATAGTGCGAGAAGTGGCCTGTTGAGCCTCCTAAGGCGACTGGCCCCTGATGAGCCAGTCGTCCAGGTAATGGAAGGCAAAAATTCCTTGACTTCTGAGAAAGGCCGCCACTACAGCCAGGCATTCTGTAAACACCCTGGGAGCAGAGGCCAGGTCAAAGGGTAGAACTCTGTATTGGAAATGTTTTGCTCCCACTACAAATCTCAGATATTGTCTGTGGTCTGGGTGGATGAGGATGTGCGTATAGGCATCCTTCAGGTCTAAGGAGCATAGCGAATCTTCCTGGTGGAGGTAAGACAGCAATATTCCAAGGGAAAGCATCTTGAACTTTTCCCTCACCAGGAACTTGTTTAAGTTTCTTAGGTCGAGGATGGGTCTGAGGCCTCCTGTTCTCTTTGGTATGAGAAAATACCTGGAGTAGAAGCCCTTGCCCTACAGGTGGTGGGGCACCGGTTCCACTGCCTGATCCTCTAGAAGACTTGCCAACTCCTGCAAGAGGAGGTCCCTGTGAAGAGGGGGTCTGAGAGGCTCTCCTGGAAAGAAGGAGGGTGGTATCTGGCTGAAGTGAAGCAAATAGCCCCTTTGGACTATTTGCAGGACCCAGATATCCGAGGTGATGGCTGGCCACCTGTGGGCATTCAGGGTTAGCCTGCCTCCTGTGCAAGACCTTACCACTGGCGGAAGAGAGACTATGCCTTGGGAGTCAAAAACCCCCTCCCGGCTGGGTAGGAGCTGGGCCCTGGTGTTTGGGGGTCTTCTGTTTACGCAGGTCATGCCCCTGTCCCTTGGCCTGCTGCCCCTGTTGGGGAGCTGGGGTGGCCTGGTAAGAGGGGTAGTTGTGGTAAGCAGTACCCTTCCTCGGGAAAAAGGGCTTTTTACCCGAGCCTTTCTTCTTAGAAGGGGCAGAAGTCTTCTTTGAGAGTCTTGTCTGGGTCAAGTACTCGGACTCGAGCTCAGCAGCCTTCTTAGTCATGGGTTTGCCAAAGAGGTTGTCACCTCGGCAAGGGACATCGACCAACTTGTCCTGAACCCATGGCTCCAGATCCGATGACATTAGCCAGGCCTGGCAGCGTGCACTGATGCCGGCCGCGGCTACTTGGGCCGAAGCCTCGAAGCCATCATAGGCCGCTCGGGATATGAACCTCGAGCACTCCCAAATCCCGGTGGCCAAGGCATTGAAGCGCTGCAAGCAATGTTCCCTCTAATTTTCTGTAGGCTGTGTGCGCATAAAATATCAGCTGTGCAGCTTTTGAAGGAAGGTTAAATTTTTGTGCGCCACATAACGACACTTGGAGTTATATACTTTAAAATTTGACTACACGTCAGAATACAGTATGTACACCACATTGATTGCAGTAGAAAATAGTGTGGAACTTGTGAAACCATAAATACACAACAACTTTTAAATTTTAAGATGTCTGTGTTGTTTTCTATCAGAATCAGAACCGTAATTTTTGTGCGCTCTGTTGTAAAGTATGTGCGCTCGCTCGGCGAGGTGTGTGCGCGCACACACGCGCACAGCTTAGAGGGAACAGTGGCTGCAAGGGTGCCTCGGAGAGGCCAGCTGAGAACCTGGCAATCTCTTTTGCCAGGTCCCGCAAGTACATGCCCATGTACAGCTGATAGGTTTGGACACGGCATGACAGCATCGAGCCCTGAAAGCATTTTCTGCCGAGGGCATCCAGGTTCCGGGCCTCTCAGCCAGGAGGCACCAAGGAGTGCGTTTTTTGGCTCTTGAGCCTGTGCATGGCTGATTCCACAACCATGGAGTTGTGCGGCAGCTGTGCCTTTTGGAACCCAGGGCTCTTGCGGACTCGATAGATGGAATCAACCTGCTTGCTGAGCACCGACATGGAGACCGGTGACTCCCACATGCGGAGCATGAGCCGTTCAAGCATCGGAGGAAACGGCACAGTAAGGGCTTCCCTCGGGGAAAAGTCATACTGGAGGGCCTCGAACACTTCAGCTCGAGGCTCCTCCTTGGTATCTGCCGGGAATGCCAAAGCCTTGGCCATGTCCCTGACGAAGTCCGAGAACCGGGTATCCTCCGGAGAGGACCTTCTCCGAGGATCCGAACCCGGTGAGTCCGATGGGACATACCGGGTCCGATGGGTTCCGGGAACTCCTCATCTTCCGTCTCGCATGCCGATCCCTCCGAGGAGGAATCGAGGGGCTCCGGCCGCGAGGGCTTCGGCCCCAACCACTCCGACACTAAGAGCACTGGCATCAACGACCTCGGTCCCGAGCGGGAGGTCGAGGGAGACCTTGGCCGAGGACTGACTCAAGTCTGAAGAGTCTCAAGGATCGTCTCGGACTCCGGGGTCGACTTGGACGTTGAGGTCCCGGTGGTTGGAGCGGATGGACCGGTGAGACCGGCTATCAGTGCCTGCTGCTGCTCCATGAAGGCAGACATGCTGCGTTCCAGGGCCGTCATCCTGAGACCAAACTCAGAAGACTCTGCAGCCTCCGGCTCGGGCCCGGCCAGCTCCCCTGGAGGGGAATCCACGAGGACAACAGCACTTACCCGCTTCGGCATCTCCAGCTCTGTGTGAGGTATCTTTGCAGGCCACTCCAACTCCGAGGACCCAGGGCGGCGGTCAGGACTCCGCGACCTGGCCTTCAAGGGCCCAGGGCGATTGGAGGCATCCAACGACAATGCCCTCACGGGCTTCTTCTTCCTCCGGTGTTCCCGGGAGGGAGACCCCCATTCAGAAGACTCCTGATGGTGCTTGGGTTCAGACAGCTCCCGAGACGTCGAGGCTTCTGATAAGAACATAAGAACATAAGAACATAAGATATGCCATACTGGGTCAGACCAAGGTCCATCAAGCCCAGTATTCTGTTTCCAACAGTGGCCAATCTAGGTCATACGTACCTAGCAGTTTCCCCAAGGGACACAGGTTCCACAATGCTTGTATTGGTTCAAGCATTGATATCCTGGGTCCCTTCTTAATAATGGTTTATGGACCTTTCCTCCAGGAACTTGTCCAAACCTTTTTTAAACCCAGCTACACTAACAGCCTTTACTACATCCTCCGGTAACAAATTCCAGAGTTTGATTACACGTTGAGTGAAAAAATATTTTCTTTTATTAGTCTTAAATAGTTTACCCTGTAGCTTCATTGCATGTCCCCTAGTCTTTCTATATTCTGATAAGGTAAACAATCGATCTACGTTTACCCGTTCCACTCCGTTCATTAATTTATAGACTTCTATCATATCTCCCCTCAGCCGTCTCTTTTCCAGGTTAAAGAGCCCCAACCTTTTTAGCCTTTCTTCATAGGAGTAGCCTTCCATCCCCTTTACCATTTTGGTGGCTCTTCTCTGAACCTTTTCTAAAATTGCTATATCCTTTTTAAGATATGGCGACCAGAATTGCACACAATATTCGAGGTGCGGTCTCACCATGGAACGATATAGAGGCATTATAATATCTTTTGTTTTATTTTCCATTCCTTTCCTTATCATACCTAGCATTCTATTTGCTCTCTTGGCCGCCGCTGCACACTGGGCCGAGGGTTTTAACATGGTATCCACAAGGACGCCTAAATCTTTTTCTTGGGTGGTGGTTCCTAATGTGGAACCTTGCATCGTGTAACCATAGTTTGGGTTGTTCTTCCCTAGGTGCATAACCTTGCACTTCTCCACATTAAATTTCATCTGCCATTTTGATGCCCAGTCTTCCAATTTATCAAGATCCTCTTGCAATTTTCCACAATCCTCCTGGGTTTTAACAACTTTAAATAGTTTTGTGTCATCAGCAAATTTGATAACCTCACTCGTTATTCCACTTTCCAGGTCATTTATGAATATGTCAAAAAGCAGCGGACCCAGCACAGATCCCTGGGGTACACCACTATTCACCTTTCTCCATTGGGAAAATTGGCCATTTAGCCCTACCCTCTGCTTTCTATCTTTTAACCAGTTCCTGATCCACAGTAGTACACTGCCTCCTATCCCATGACTCTTTAGTTTTGCCAAAAGTCTCTCATGAGGGACCTTGTCAAAGGCTTTCTGAAAGTCCAGATACACAATATCAACCGACTCACCTTTGTCCACCTGTTTATTCACTCCTTCAAAAAAACATAACAGATTAGTAAGACAAGATCTTCCTTGTCTAAAGCCATGTTGGCTGTCTCCCATTAGGTCATGACTATCTATATGCTGAGTAATTTTATTCTTTATGATGGTTTCTACCATTTTTCCCGGTACTGATGTCAGGCTCACCGGTCTGTAGTTTCCCGGATCACCCCTCGAACCCTTTTTAAAAATTGGTGTTACATTGGCGATCCTCCAATCCTCAGGTATTAGAGATGATTTTAATGATAGTTCACAGATTACTGATAGCAGGTCTGCAATCTCAAATTTCAGTTCTTTCAACACCCTTGGATGTATACCATCCGGCCCAGGTGATTTGCTACTCTTCAGTTTATCTAATAGTTGTAAGACATCTTCCCGATGTATTGATATTTCCTTCAATTCTTCCACACCTTTAAATACCACTTCAGTCGTGGGTAACATCCCTACATCTTCCTCAGTAAAGACTGAAGCAAAGAATTCATTCAGTCTCTCCGCTATCGCCTTGTCGCCTCTTAGTGCTCCTTTAACCCCTTTATCATCTAATGGACCAACTGACTCTCTCACGGGTTTTTTGCTACGAATGTACTTGAAAAGGTCTTTATTTCGCGTTTTTGCTTCCGCAGCAAGCTTCTTCTCAAATTCTCTCTTTGCCTGCCTTATCAATGCCTTGCATTTGACTTGCCAGTGCTTGTGCTGTTTCCAGGTTTCATCATTTGGCTCTTTTTTCCATTTCTTGAAAGATGCTTTTTTGGCAACAACAGCCTCTCTGACCTCAGCTTTAAACCATGCTGGCAATTTTTTGGACTTCCTTCCACTTTTCTTAAAGCGTGGAATACAGCTGGTCTGGGCTTCCAAGATAGTATTTTTCAACAACACCCAAGCTTGATGTACGTCTTTAACCTTTGCAACTGCTCCTTTTAGTTTTTTCTTAACTGTTTTCCTCATTCTATCATAGTCTCCCTTTCGAAAGTTAAAGGGTAGTACTGTGGATTTCCTTACTATCCCTCCTCCACTAATTAAATCAAAGGCGATCATGCTATGATCACTATTGCCAAGTGGCCCCAACACCCTTATCTCTTGCACTACATCTGGTGTTCCACTAAGGACTAGGTCTAATATTGCTTCCCCTCTGGTCGGTTCATGAACCAGCTGCTCCAAGAAGCAGTCATTTATTTTATCTAGGAACTTTATCTCCCTAGCATGTCCTGTTGTGACACTGACCCAGTCGATGCCGGGGTAATTGAAATCACCCATTATTATTACTGCACTGTAACTTTTGCTAGCTTCCTTGATTTCTTTGAGCATTTCATCATCCATTTGTTCATTCTGGCCAGGCGGACGATAGTACACCCCCACTGCCATCGCCTTCCCCTTTTTACATGGAATTTCAATCCATAGAGATTCTACAGCAAATTTTGTTTCTTGCAAAACTTTAATCCTTTCTGACTCAATGCCCTCTCTAACATAGAGCGCAACCCCTCCACCAATTTGATCAGCTCTATCATTTCGATATAGTTTGTACCCAGGTATCACAGTGTCCCACTGGTTGTCCTCCTTCCACCATGTCTCTGATATTCCAATCATATCTAACTTCTCGTTTAGTGCTATATATTCTAACTCTCCCATCTTGTTTTGTAGACTTCTAGCATTTGCATACAAGCATTTTAGAGACTGTATTTTATTCATATTAATTTGGCTATTGGTAGACATGGGTAATTTGGGATCTTTAAGTTCTGTCTGCTCCATACTCGAGGGCATTTGGGCTACTTTACTCTTTTTTGGAACCTCTCTGCTTTTTGTAGTATCCTTCAAGGATACATTCTTCCGAACCATGCGCTCTTGGGCGACTGTCGGCTTTCCCCTATTATCTAGTTTAAAAGCTGCTCTATCTCCTTTTTAAAGGTTAATGCCAGCAGCCTGGTTCCATCCCGGTTAAGGTGAAGCCCATCCCTTCGGAAGAGCCCCTCCTTTCCCCAGAATGTTCCCCAGTTCCTAACAAATCCGAACCCCTCATCTCTGCACCATTGTCTCATCCACGCATTGAGACTCCGGAGCTCTGCCTGCCTATTGGGTCCTGCGCGTGGAACGGGAAGCATTTCGGAGAACGCTACCCTGGAAGTTCTGGATTTCAACTTCCTACCTAAAAGCCTAAATTTAGCTTCCAGAACCTCCCTACCACATTTTCCTATGTCATTGGTACCAACATGTACCAAGACAGCAGACTCCTCCCCAGCACTATCTAAGACCTTATCTAGGTGGCGTGTGAGGTCCGCTACCTTCGCACCAGGCAGGCATGTTACCAGGCGATCCTCACGTCCACCAGCCACCCAGCTATCTACATGCCTAATGATCGAATCACCAACTATAACTGCTGTCCTAACCCTTCCCGCATGGGCACTTGGCCCTGGAGAAACCTCCTCGGTGCGAGAGGGGTTTACATCACCTGGAGGACAGGTCCTAGTTACAGGATCACTTCCTGCCACACCAGGGTGATGCTCTCCTGTCACGTGACCTCTCTCCTCCATGGCAACAGGGATGCTGCCAGACTGGAGGTGGGACTTCAGGACTATATCCCTGTAGGTCTCGTCTATGTACCTCTCTGTCTGTCTTATGTTTTCCAAGTCTGCTACTCTAGCCTCTAGAGAACGGACTCGTTCCCTGAGAGCAGAGAGCTCCTTGCACCTAGTGCACACGTAAGACCTCTCACCAGCTGGGAGAAAATCATACATGTGACACTCAATGCAAAAGACTGGAAAGCCCACATCCCGCTGCTGGACTGCTGTCTGCATCTTAGTTTTAAGTTTGTGTTTAGATCTTTAAGTTCTATATGTACTAAAGGGTGCAATGGATATTTATACCACTAAAACTGTACCTAAGAAGTTTAATATACCTTGTTCACCTGAAGCTTAATTAATCTCAGGTCCTTGGTGTATGACTGATTTGGGTAATGAGCTTCACCTGAGAGCACCTCCTGTCTTTTAAGTTGTGCAAGTACCTATAAAGCTGTGATTTTCCCAGGGGAGGGTGGGTGTGGGGAGGGAGGGAGGGATATAACACTTATTAAAAAAGGGCTGCTACACAGTACCTTGTCCTGTGCTGCTGAGGAAAACTATATTCTGATTTGATTTAAATTATAGCTCTTTGCTGCTACTAGGCTCTAACCTATTATGAAATTTAAACTACAAGCTCTCTGCTGGATTCTAAATTTAACCAGAAAGCTCTCTTCTGTGTTTTAATTTGAAACTAAAAGTACTTTGCTGATGCTAGGCCCTGAGTGACTATGAAATTTAAACTACAGCTGTCTACTGGGTATGAAAGGTAACCAGAAAGTTCTCTTCTGTGTTTTTAAATTGAATCTTAAACTGTTGCTACTAGGCCCTGACTGATTTAACAAAAAAAAATAGTGGGTTCACAGATTAATTAGCTTTAAAAGAAAAAAAATTCCTTTCAGAAAAATTCCCAGAAGTATATACTCACAATTTCAGATTTCTCTCCAGAAGTAACAGCCCCCCTTTCCAGTCCTTCAAGACAGGGTCACAGAGCTCTGGTTGAGCTATTTATGCTTGTGCTGATGATGTAAGCAGTGACCTACTTCCTGGGTAATTAACAGTCCTTGCTTGGATAGAAGGAGTCTTTCAAAATGGCCTTTTGAACTGCCAGCTGGTGTTAACACCTATTGAAAAAGCTTCACAGGTTGCTTGCCCACTAGGTAGAAGGCCTCTTTGTAAAGGTCTCTAGAAGACTTTATATGCTGCTCAAGGAGAATTGACCTTGTTTTGCCTCTTGTGCTAAGCTATATTCTGATTTGATTTAAATTATAGCTCTTTGCTGCTACTAGGCTCTAACCTATTATGAAATTTAAACTACAAGCTCTCTGCTGGATTCTAAATTTAACCAGAAAGCTCTCTTCTGTGTTTTTAATTTGAAACTAAAAGTACTTTGCTGATGCTAGGCCCTGAGTGACTATGAAATTTAAACTACAGCTGTCTACTGGGTATGAAAGGTAACCAGAAAGTTCTCTTCTGTGTTTTTAAATTGAATCTTAAACTGTTGCTACTAGGCCCTGACTGATTTAACAAAAAAATAGTGGGTTCACAGATTAATTAGCTTTAAAAGAAAAAAAATTCCTTTCAGAAAAATTCCCAGAAGTATATACTCACAATTTCAGATTTCTCTCCAGAAGTAACAGCCCCCCTTTCCAGTCCTTCAAGATGAGGTCCGGATCCAGGGGGATGCGGACTCTGAGAAAATCCTTTCACGCTGCTGCTGCTGCCTACTTTGGAGTGCCTTAGAGGACATCTTCCCACACGGGCCACAGACCTTTGGGTCATGGTCGGGCCCGAGGCATCGGAGACAGCAGTCATGTGTGTCAGTGAGGGACATTATCTTACACCGATCACACTTTTTAAACCCGCTGGCAGCCATCGGGGGAGAAAGGGCCCCTGCAAGGTTGAAGGACCGGGCTGCCAGTGAAAATAAAAAAAAGAGCGCGGACGCTAGTCTCTAAGGACAAAAACGCAAAAAATTGACAACTCGATACCGGTGTACCGAGCCGCAGGCGGGAAGGGGAACCGGCGTCGAACCGGTCGAAGAGAAGAAATTCTTCTAAAGTTTTGACGCACTTTTTCCATGAGGAATTAGGGACAACGTCTGTTGGGCTCTGCAGAAAAAGGGAGACTGAGCAAGATGGCACCCTTGGGCGGGAAGGGGACCGCACATGCACAATGCAATCCCAAAGGCTTTCTCTGAAAGCTGGCGAATTGCTCCGCACGAGGGTTCCGTCGGTGCCAACGTCACCCATATGTGAGGACTGACTTCCTGCTTGTTCTTGGAGAAAGCATAGTTACTCACCTGTAACAGGTGATCTCCGGGAACAGCAGGAATTTAGTCTTTGCATATGGGTATCGTCAGTACCGACGGAGCCTGCGCGGGAACGCTCCCCAGCGTCCAATTAGAAAGCTTTTGGGAGCATCCCACAGCGCCTGCGTGCTGCCTTTCCCAACTGTCTCTCTCCAGTTGAGCTTTAAAGCTGAGAGAGAGAGAGAGGGAAAGAAAAGAAAAGAGAGATACAACTCCTAGGGGAGGTGGGTGGGTTGTGAAGACTAAATTCCTGCTGTTCCCAGAGATCACCTGTTACAGGTGAGTAACTATGCTATCTCCAGGAACAAGCAGGAATGTAGTCTTCACATATGGGGGACTCCCTAGCTACAGATGCCAGGGAGAGACCCTAGAGGTTGTGTGCCCCTGTGAAAGGGCTCCACTTCCCCCCATGGATCTCTGGCATCCTACCGGGAATGGTGGGTAGGAGTTGATTAAGTATGGAACCAGGTGTCATAAAACAGCCTGAACAAACAAGGCATCCCGGCGGGAGTCCTTGTCTAAGCAGTAATGGGCTGTGAAGGTATGAACCGAGGCCCAAGTAGCTGCCCGACAGATGTCGTCAATAGACACAGAGTGTAGATGAGCCATTGAGGCTGCCATGGCTCTCACATTGTGAGCTGTGACATGGCCTTCCAGAGAAAGGTTTTTACTTTGATAGGTAAAAGAAATACACTGTGCAATCCAATTGGACAATGTTCTCTTAGAGACTGGAAGTCCCAAATGAGAAGGATCAAAAGCAACAAAGAGTTGAGAGGACTTTCTATGTTGCTGTGTAAGTAAAAAGCAAGTGCTCTTTTACAGTCCAAAGTATGAAGATTCCTTTCTGCATTTGAAGCATGAGGCCTTGGAAAAAATGCAGGCAGGTAAACTGCTTGGTTTAAATGAAAAGGTGAGACCACCTTTGGCATAAAGTGTGGATGAGTCCTAAGAACTACCTTATCATGATGGAACCTCGTATAAGGAGGATCAGCCACTAATGCTTGCAACTCACTAATGCGACGTGCTGATGTGATTGCAATGAGAAAGATAACCTTCCAGGAAAGGAATTTCAAGGAGGTAGTAGCTAGAGGTTCAAACGGTGGCTTCATGAACTGTCCAAGAACCAGATTTAGGTCCCATACTACCGGTGGTGGCCTAATGGGAGGCTTAGTTAGAAGGAGGCCCCTCGTAAATCTCGCTATGAGAGGATGAGAGGAAATAGGTTGTCCATTTAAAGGCTTGAAAGAAGCTGAAATAGCACTTAAATGGACTCGTACTGAGTTAGTCTTAAGCCCTGCATTAGATAAATGAAGGAGATACTCCAATAATGATTCCAGAGGTATCGCCAGGGGGTCAAGACCCTTCTGCGAACCACATATGGAAAACCTTTTCCATTTGAAAGCATAAGAGCATCTTGTGGAAGGCTTTCTAGAAGCACAAAGGATATAGAAACATAGAAACATAGAAACATGATGACAGAAAAAGACCACAAGGCCCATCTAGTCTGTCCTTCCATAACAACAACTACAACAGTCCACTTTTTACCTTTAGAGATCCTCTGTGTTGGTCCCATGCTTTTTTGAATTCAGTTACTGTCCTCATCTCTACCACCTCCACTGGGAGACTATTCCACGGATCCACTACTCTTTCCGTAAAGAAATATTTCCGCATATCACTCCTGAATCTATCTCCCTTCACCCTCATCCCATGTCCCCTCGTCGCAGAACTTGCTTTCAATTGAAAGAGGCTCTCTCCCTGAACATTTATGCCACGGAGGTATTTAAACATTTCAATCATATCACCTCTATCCCGCCTTTCCTCTAAGGTGTACATATTAAGATCCTTAAGTCTGTCCTCATATGCTTTATAATGAAGACCACTAATCATCTTAGTAGCAACCCTCTGTACCGACTCCATCCTGTTCACATCCTTTTGAAGGTGCGGTCTCCAGAATTGCACACCATACTCCAAATGAGGTCGCACCAAAGACTTATACAGAGGCATTATCACCTCCTTTTTTCTGCTAGCCATTCCTCTCCGTATGCACCCAAGCATCCTTCTAGCTTTTGCCGTCGCCTTTTCTACCTGTTTAGCTACTTTAAGATCATCGGACACAACTACGCCTAGGTCCCGCTCTTCTTTAGTGGACAAAAGTACTTCACCTCCTATGCTGTATTGCTCCCTTGGATTGCTGCAGCCCAAATGCATGACCTTACATTTTTTAACATTAAATCCCAGCTGCCAAATTCTAGACCATTCTTCAAGCTTAGCTAGATCCCTCCTCATGTTATCTACACCTTCCTGGGTGTCTACTTTATTGCAGATTTTGGTATCATCTGCAAAGAGGCAAACCTTACCCGACAGCCCTTCCGCTATATCACTAACAAAGATGTTACTTGTTGTCCTTTACTTGTTGAGACAGGTTAAGACCATGAAGGTCTAGGCCCTCAGCAACCAGGCCCTGAGATGCAGGGAGTGGGGATCGGGATTCCACAACATCCCATCCTCCTGAGACAGGAGATCTGGAGCAGATCCTAACTCCAGAGATGGAGCTTGAGAGAGATGTAGGAGCAGAGGGTACCACACCTGCCGTGGCCAATGTGGAGCTATGAGAATCATATGGCCTCTGTCTCTCTGAAGCTTGAATAGGGTTTTGGGAATTAGGGGAATGAGTGGAAAGGCATATAGGAAGTCCTGACCCCAATGGAGGAGGCAAGCATCCCTGGCCTGAGAACCCTGAGCTGGAATTCTGGAACAGAATCGGGGAAGTTTGGCATTCAACGGACTTGCAAAGAGGTCTATGTCCGGAGTTCCCCAAATTTGAAAAATATTTGCTACCTGGTCTGCACGAAGAGACCACTCGTGTGGAAGCAAAACTCGACTGAGTCTGTCTGCCCAAGAGTTTTGAATGCCTGTCAGATATACCGCAAGGAGATGAATCTGATGCTCTCTGGCGAGGGCCCATAGTCGCAAAGCTTTGTTGCAAAGCGATAGAGAGCCTGTTCCTCCCTGCTTGTTCAGATAGAACATAGCTACTTGATTGTCCGTCTGAATTAGAACTGTCTTGTAGCTCAGCTGGATGTGGAACACTCGAAGAGCAAGGAAGATTGCTCTGAGTTCCAAGAGATTGATGTGTAGTTGGGTCTCCTGTGGAGTCCAGGTGCCTTGGGTAGAGAGATCTTGCAGGTGAGCTCCCCAACCCACCTGTGAGGCGTCTGTTGTTAGAGTGACCTGGGGTGGGGGCTGTTGGAAAGGGGACCCCACCAACAGGTTTTGGGTTGACTGCCACCATTGTAGGGACAAAATAAGGCGACTTGAGTTTGCTATTTTGTCTGATAGGCAGCCTGATGCTTGAGTCCACTGAGTGGATAGAGTCCATTGGGCTGCTCTCATATGGAGGCGAGCATAGGGAACCACATGCACGGTAGATGCCATGTGGCCTAGCAATTGTAACATTTCCCGAGCAGTGAGATGAGTTTTTAACACTGCTTGGGAAGCTAACTGCACAATGCAAAAACAGCGGGGCTGTGGGAGATAGGACCTTGCTTTCCTGGTATCCAGCATGGCTCCTATAAACTCTAGAGATTGAGTGTGAGTTAGGTTGGATTTTGGGATGTTTATGACCAGGCCCAAATACTGAAGGATACGCATTGTGCAAGATAGGGAAATTCTGGCCTCTGACTCTGATGGGGCTCGAATGAGCCAGTCGTCTTGTGGTAGGCTATGGCCTATATAATAGCCGGTACATGTATGAGAGGCCTGCAAGCTAGGTCTGAGCCCCCACCCCCACTTAGAAACAGTAGTGCTGAGAAAGATCAGAGTCAGTGAAGGTCTGAGGATCTGCCTTAAACCGCTCTAAACTGCTTTTGATAAGTTTGTGTTAATCCTTATTCAATTCTTTTATACTGATGATAGATATGTTCCAGTGTTTTGCATTCTCTGAGCCTAGAGATGACCTTGTAGTAGGGATGTGTTTATGTCTAGAAACTGAGCCTTTGTTAGAATAGCCTGAGAAGGGGGAACAGGGTGACCCAGAGAGGGTCCCCGATTGGAGAGATGCAGGGGGCGTTAGAACCAATAGAAAGTCTGCATGTATCAAGCTGAAGAAAAGGTATAAATGAATATGTCTCTGTAAGAATGTGGCTCAGTCTTTTTGAAGCTTGTCTCTCTGAGCCATGTGCACAATAAATTGGCTTGGATCTTCGAACTGACTCCTGGTTTTATTTATTGCATGCTTATCAGCTGCTACAGTCTAAGTAGGGGAAGACAAATATTCCTAGAGTGTGAAGAAATGCTACCACTACAGCCATGCATTTCGTAAACACCCTTGGTGCTGACGCCAGGCCAAAAGGAAGAACCCTGTACTGGTAGTGCTTCCCTTGAAATAGAAACCGAAGGAATCTTCGGTGAGTTGGATGGATGAGAACATGGGTGTACGCATCCTTGAGATCTAGCAAACAAAGCCAATCCTGACTCTGAAGGTATGGCAGAAGAGTTCCTAGAGAAATCATCTTGAACTTCTCCTTGAACAGGAATTTGTTCAATTCTCTGAGGTCTAAAATGGGTCTGTGTCCCCCTGTTTTCTTTGGAATAAGGAAATAGGGGGAGTAAAACCCTGTACCCTGTTGGGAAATGGGTACGTCTTCTATTGCCCCCTGGGCAAGAAGTGAATTGACCTATTGACCCAGCTGATTTTCGAGTGAAGTCTGAGAATTGAACAGTCTTACAACTGTAGGAGGGGGCATGTTGAGGAAATGAAGCTTGTACAATGGAGAGAGTCCATTCTTCTGCTGTTATCTGCTCCCATGTGGGGGCAAAATGACACAACCTTCCTGGAATGGTGGAGGGCTCTGGCCCGTTGAGGGCCAGGAAGGCCAAGTTCTCTAGATGGGAGTCAAAGTCCCTGTGGAGGCTGAGTCTGCTGGGCCGGTTGAGGCTTAGCAGACTTAGTTTTTCTTTGTTTGGTGGCTGCTGTCCCTTTCGGGCAGACTGACCTGCAGAATGCCCCTGCTGGGTATAGGAGGGGTAAAACCTCTTCTTTTTAGACAAGAATGGTTTCTTGTAGGATTTTCTCCTTGCAGGATCAGCTGTAGCCTTGGATAGTCTATCCAAAGTGGTGTTATCAGCATCCAGCTCATTAGCTTTCTCTTGCCAATTTTTGACAAAGAGATTTTCGCCTGTACAAGGGATATTCCCCAGTTTGTCCTGTACCCAGAGTTCTAAGATGCCTGGAGCCAGGCAATCCTGCGAGCCCCTATGGCAATGGCAGAGGTTCAAAGCAGTCAAAAGCTGCACGATTAACAAACTTGGAAACATCTTGGGCATGTTTGACAAGTGTACGATAATCTTGCCTCTTATCATCAGGAAGGAGAGGGCTCATAAGCTCTAGATCTCCTGTAACCTCCTTAAGGAACATTCCCATATATAAAATGTAGGAACTAATCCTGGCAGAAAGCATAAAGGCCTGGAAGGTTTGACGCCCAAAGGCATCAAGAGTCCTACATTCACGTCCTGGCGGATTAGATGCATGTCTTTTTGCACTCTTGATCCTTCTCATAGCTGATTCCACTACCATGGAGTGGTGTGGTAACTGGGTTTTTTTGAAATCCAGGACAAGGAGGTACTCGATACATGGTATCAAGCCTACGAGAATGAGGAGAGGTGGTAAGAGGTGTTTCCCACATTCTTAACATGAGATCATGCAAGATCTCATGAATAGGCAAAGTAGCTGCCTCTTTGGGAGCTTTAGGATATTGTAAAATCTCCAATTCCTTTGCTCTGGGCTCTGCTTCAGGAGCCACTGTGATGGAAAGACCTCTAGCCACCTCCCAGATGAAATCCTGAAAGGATATATCCTCTGGAGGAGACATCCTACGTTCAGGAGAGGAAGGCTCCTCAGAGAGAAGTACTCCGGTACCGACAAAGCTGTCAGAATCCTCAGACTCATCGGAGGATTCAAAATATCTTCTGTCCGGGTGCTCTTGTAAAGCACGATACCGGTACCGATCGAAGTCGGTATCGGAGGGGTCCGGTACCGGCTTGTCGATACCGGAGGACAGCATGACTCGGTGTTGGTAACAGAGTCGCCGATGTCGATGCTGTCGGTACTGGTACCGGTATCAGTGCCGGAACCGGTGTCGATACCGGTTGAACCGTCTGAAGCGGTCCCAAAGGCACCGAAGCCACAAGGAGAGCTGCCAGACTGCGTTCAATAGCCAAGAACCTGTGGTCTGTTGACGCTGCCGATGCCTGGGTATCAGTACCGGATGAAGCGGCCGGTACCACAGAGCATGGCACCAGTAGTTCTGCCGAGGTTGAGGCCTCGAACATCCTGGAGCCCCAATAGTGCTTTGGAAGCTGAAGCCTCCCGCCGGGGCAATTTTGCCGGTACAAGTCCCTCAAGGGCAACACCAGAGGCATCTCGATGCTTGGAAGGAGATTTACCCTTTGAGGACTGGCCAGATTTATGTTTGGTTACCTGAGATCCATGGGAGGAAGACGAAGCCCTAGAAGACGTCGATGCCACGGATGCTGCATTGGAGGGAAAAAGGGTGCTAAGCTTAGCAGCTCGGTTTTGCCGACCCCTCTTCCACATCATCCGACAGGCAACACACTCCGGGATGGAGTGGTCAGGACCTAAACATTTAAGGCACCACTCGTGGGTGTCAGTGACGGAGATGGTACCGCCACACTTGGAACACTTTTTAAAACCCGAGGCGGGTTTTTCCATTCTGAAGGAAAAATTGGGCCTAGTGCCCAAAATGGCGCGTGGCACCCGACAGAAAAAAGACTGGAAAGTCCAGAAAAAAGATTACAATTTTTTGTTTTTTGAAGAAAGAAAGAAAGAACCGGCGGTACCGGTATAGCATCGAGGAAGGCAGACGCTACCACAAAAAAGAATGAAAAAGATGGGATAATTTCTGCGGTGACAGGAAAACGACCTGCTGGCTCCGTGGAAAACGAAGAACTGGAGAGAAGCAGTTGGGAAAGGCGGGAAGGCAGCATGCAGGCGCTGTGGGATGCTCCCAAAAGCTTTCTAATTGGACGCTGGGGAGCGTTCCCGCGCAGGCTCCGTTGGTACGACGATACCCATATGCGAAGACTACATTCCTGCTTGTTCCTGGAGATAATCAGATTTGTTTGGCATGATCGTCCTTTGGTAAAACCATGTTGCCTCAGATCATGCAAACCATTGGTTTCTAAAGTGTCTACTATTCTTTCTTTCAGGAGTGTCTCCATTACTTTTCCCACCACTAAGGTAAGGCTTACCAGCCTAGTTGGTCAGCCCTTCTCCAGTCCTTCAGAATTTCTCCATTCTCCAAGGATCTATTAAAAACATCCTTTAACGGCTCTGCAAGAACCTCTCTGAGCTCTTTCAGTATCCTGGGATGTATCCCATCTGGTCCCATGACCTTATCCATGTTCAATTTTGCAAGCTGCTCTAACACATCATCTTCTGTGAATGGTGTGATATCTACTCCATTCCCATTTGTATATTTGTCAATCACAGGTGGTCCTTCTCCAGGATTTTCTTTATTGAATACAGAACAAGTAGTACTGGTTTAGCATTTTCACTGTCATTTTCCACGAATCTCTTTGGCACTTTTGAATTTTGCAATTCCACCTCTGATCTTCCTCTTCTCCTGAATATATCTGAAAAAAGTTTTAACTCCACGCTTCACACCTTTAGCCATCTTTTCTTCTGCTTTTGCTTTTCTATTCTTATTTCTCTATTTTTCCTCTATCTTATATTCTTTTCTGTGTTCCTCTTTTTGTGATCTGAATTTTGTGAAAGCTGTGTTTTTTGCCTTTATTTGTGCAGAACCATTTATTTGGAGAACCATATCTGTTTCCTTTTCCTCTTGTTTTAATTTACTTTCCTTAAATATAAATCTGTTGCCCCTTTTAATGCCTCTTTTAGTTTACACCACTTCAATTCCACTTCCCTTAACTCCTCCCACCCTGGCAACTCCTCCTTCAGGTACTCCATTTTACTGAAGTCAGCATTTTTGAAGTTTAGGACTTTGACTCTGCCTTAGCTTTTACCTCAAACCACACCGCGTGATGATCATTCCTTTCACAAGGGCACTCATTCAGACATTCAACACTCTTTCTCCATTGGTCAGTATTAGATCCAGCATTTAACTTTCTCTGGTTGGTTCCATCACCATTTGTCTGAACAATGCTTTTTGGAAGGCATCTACAATATTTTTACTTCTTTCCATGTTTACAGAAGAAATACTCCAATCCATGTCTTGTAGATTAAAGCCACCCAATATGATCACTTCTCCCTTAATTTATACCTTTGCAATAATCAATTATCAAGTCTCTATCCATTTCTCCATGTTTGAAATGAAGGCCTGTAGACTACACCAGTATGGATGATAGTGCATCTCCTGGTTCCAACATAATCCACAGCACTTCTTTTCCCCATGTCCCCTGTATTTTGGTGGTTTTAATCACTAACACATCTTGTGGCCTTGGACAAGTCACTTAATCCTCTATTGCCTTGTAAGAAAGGCCTGGCACTCTACTTCCAGTCATGGTGCCAAGAAAACCATGGAGTGGAGGAGTGGCCTAGTGGTTGGGGCAAGGTACTTCAGGCCGGAAGGTCAGGGGTTCAAATCCCACTAGAGGACAGCAACCTTGGACCGGAAGGACTGGGGTTTCTAGTCCCACAGGTGCTCCTTGTGGTCTTGGGCAAGCCACCTAACCCTCCATAGCCCATGTTCCCTGTAAAATAGTTATCTCCAAGTTATAATGCCCTGTTCAATGTAATTTCAGTTTGTTTAATGTAAACCGCACTGATGCAGAATAGCGCGGTATATAAGAGAATGTAAATAAATAAATAAATAAATAAACCCAGGAGCTGCTGGGTCACCAGGAGTCAACATTTATTCAAAGGCACGCATTGCATTGCAATATTACTTTTGACATATAGGGCTCCCCCCCCCTCCTATCTCTTCTAAATAAATTATAGCCAGTTATGGCTGTATCCCATTCATGAGACTCATTAAGCCATGTTTCTGTAATGGCCACAATGTCCAAATCCATTTCCACCATTAGGCCTTCCACAGGGCCGGATTTACCTTGAGTGAGGCCCTACGCCAACAAAAATTGTGGGCCCCCAGAAAAGATAAAAACAAGCACGCCGGATCAGCTGCGCGCTGTTGGCCCTGACGTCATAATTAAACTGGGAATCCCAAAAGCCAAACTTGGAATGTACAACACTGTAGAAATAAAACTATACATTAATTTGCTCTTGTACTACACAAAGCGCAGACGTTAATGATGCACATTTACCAGAGCTGACATATTCCAATTAATAAATTCAAATTAAAGAGATATTTTTCTACCTTTTGTGCATTTTTTTTCAGCTGCAATTGCTCCAGCCACTTTCTTCTGGTTTCTTCATGTCAGCCCACCTCCAGTCTTAACCCCCCCAGCCCATTTCCAACCCCAGCCCCCCCCATCGGCTCAAGTACAATTTAATAAAAAAAAAAAAAACACTGGCTGCTGCCGCGGCAGCATGGACTGTCCCGCGGGGCCCCCTTCTGCCCGGCTGAATCCCTCCCTCCGCGACGGCTGAGCCCCTCCGTGCCGGCTTTGAGAGGCGCGAAGGGAGAGTGTCTCCCTCGCGTCTCTGTTAATCCTGCAGGGGCCCCTGCGGGCTTAACAGAGACGCGAGGGAGACACTCTCCCTTCGCGCCTCTCAAAGCCGGCACGGAGGGGCTCAGCTGGGCAGAGGGGGCCCCGTGGGACAATCCATGCTGCCGCGGCAGCAGAGGGGGCCCCGTGGGACAGTCCATGCTGCCGCGGCAGCAGCCAGCATTTTTTTTTTAAATTTAATTTTAAAAAAGCTAACAATTTCTTCAATTTTTGTGGGCCCTTGCCAGCTGTGGGCCCTACGCCACGGCATAGCTGGCGTATAGGTAAATCCGGCCCTGGCCTTCCAGATCAGGAGGATGGTGGGTGCAGAAGCTGGAAATGTGGTAATGGGGAGTATATGAGATAGAAAGGAAGAGGTAACCAGGGAAGGAGTGAGATGGAAAATTGGAAGAACCATCATAGATGAACTAGGCTGGAGGCGAGGAGATGGAAAGTTGGTAGGTAGGTGAAAATTCAAAAGTAGATTGAGGACTAGAGGGTGAGAAGGAAGGTGAAATTTGAGTTGATAAGAGTTAAAAGGGAAAGATTAATATGGCAAAGAAAGATGGAAAGGGAATGTTTTAAGACAGGAGGAGAGAGAAGACAGGAGAAATGAACAGCAGATACTGGAAAGAGAGTTAGGAGAAGACACAAGAGACTGTGGCTATCGTGACTGGAAAAATAAAATCTTCAAAGATAATAATGCAAAATAAAATATTTTTTGCTAACTGGAATATGTTAGCTTTGGGAAATGGATGTCTCCTTTGGATGTCTCACCGCCCTTTGAAATTGAACATGGCTGAAACAGAGCTTCTCATCTTTCCCCCTAAACCCACCTCCCCCTCCTTTCTCTGTCCCTGGTTGATATTGCTCTACTCCTGCCTGTTTACTGGGCTCGAAATCTTGCCGTAATCTGACTCCTCCCTCTCTCCACACACATCCAGCTGATAGCTACAACCTATTGTTTCATTCTCTACATCAGCAAAATGCATCCTTTCCTTTCTGAACACACTACTAAGACCCTTATCCACCCTAGTCACCTCCCGCCTAGACTATTGCAATCTCCTCCTTGTTGATCACCCTCTGAACCATCTCTCTTCCCGTCAATCTGTTCAAAATTCAGCTGCGCAGCTAATCTTCAGTCAGTCTCACTATGCTCATGTAACCCATCTTCTCGAGTCACTTCATTGGCTCCCTCTCATTTTCTGTATCCAGTTCAAACTTCTATATTTCAAACCTCTCATTCTGCTGCTCCTCACTGTCTTTCCTCTCTTCTCTCTCTCAACGCCCCTCCTCAGGAACTCCACTCTTCTGGCAGATCCCTTCTATCTGTGCCCTTTTCTTCCACTGCCAACTCCAGACTTCAATCCTTCAATCCTTGCTGCTCCTTATGTCTGAAACAAACTACCTGAGTCTGTGCATCAGGCTTCATCTCTGGCCCCTTTCAAATGCAGGCTAAAAACTCACCTCTTCGAGGCCGCTTTTGGATCCTGATCTGCGTAGTCTCCTGCTCTCGAACTATGTGTTTCCTTATTATTCCCCTAGACATACCCTAGTTCCCAGCTGTTGTGTTGTCTGTCTTGACTTGTAAGCTCTGATGAGCAGGAACCAACTTTTACATGAGCACTATACAAATGATCAGTAGTGTAGTAGAAATGGGCATTACTGACTTTTTGTGTTTTGTTCAGTACTTGAGGAAATGCATTTCTATTTTTAATTCTGCAGTGTTTTTATTTTATTTATTTATTTAGCTGTATTTATATAACGCTTTTCACCGGGTCAAAGCGGTGTTACATAGGGGGTGGGGGAATTAAGTACAAGGGTAGGGCCATCACCGGGGAGGCAACATTGATGATTTTGACATAGGACAGACTTTGGACATAGGACAGACCTTGGACATAGACAGGTTAGGGTAGCTTTGAGTTAGAGGTTCATTGTGGGTGAGATCAGGGGTTTGTGGGTTTTTTCGGTGGGATTCGAGTTGAAGTATTCCTGGAAAAGGATGGTTTTTAGCTGTTTTCTGAAAGATAGTAGGTCGGCATTATTTCTGAGATAGCTCGGTAGAGAGTTCCATAAGGATGGAGCATAAAGTTCAAAGGCTCGATTGCAGGTCAGTTGCGAGCATTTGATTCTTTTGTGAGGGACGGTGAGGGAAATGCTGGAGGCTTGTCTAGTAGATCTGCCGTGGGCTGGACGAGCCAGTAGGGTGCGAAGTTGGGTGTCCTGTGTTTGATGGATAGCTTTGTGGGTGAGTAGGATGGCTTTGTATTTTGTCCGTGCTTCGAGGGGGAGAATGTGTAGTTCTTTCAGAATTGGGGTGATATGGTCAGTTTTCTTTGCGCTCTGAATGATTCTCGCAATGGTGTTTAATGCAGTTCGGAGGGGGTTGGTGTGTATGGCTGGAAGGCCATGGTAGATTATGTTGCAGTAGTCCAGATGTGGGAGTGTCATGGCTTGCATCACTGTTCGGAAGTCTTGATGTTCCAGGAGGGGTCCGAGACGTTGCACTGTTCTTGCCTTATGAAATATAGTTCCGGAGGTTTTAGTGATCTGTTGCTTTAAGGTGAGGGCTTGGTCAATAATAATGCCCAGGTATCTTATCTGTGGTTGTATTTGGATGCTTGTAGTTCCTATGTTGAGGTGTGTGGGTGGTGTGAAGTCTGGGTCCCTTGTCACTATGAGGGCTTCAGTTTTCTTTATGTTGATGGATAGGTTGTTTGTTTGTAACCAGTCAGACACTGCGGTGAAGCATGCTGATAGGTGGGTGTTTGTTGGGTTTGTGGTTGTAATGGGGGCGTAGAGCATGATATCGTCAGCATAGATGTGGAAGCTGATGTTGTGGGTGCGTATGACTGTGCAGAGTGGCTGGAGGTAAATATTGAAGAGCATGGCTGATTGTGTGGATCCCTGGTGTTGTTGGAATGGGGGGGGAGGTTGAGGCGCTGGTGCGGATTAGTTGTTGTCTGTTAGTTAGGTAGGATTGAAACCACTTCAGCATGGTGTCCTTGATCCCAATAGTATGTAGTCTGTGTATGAGGATGTTGTGGGAGATGGTGTCAAAGGCTGCAGATATATCGAGGAAGATCATGGCGTATCCGGAGTGTCTTCCTTGAGTTCCTGTGAGGAGGGTGTTCATCAGCGTGGTCATGAGGGTCTCGACTCCATGTAGCGGGCGGAAGTCGTGTTGTTGAGGGTCCAGTATGTTGTTAACATCCAGGTGTTCCTGAAGCTGCTCCTGGACGATCTTCTCGATTATTTTGGCTGTGAAAGGTAGACTTGCTATGGGTCCGTAGGATGCAGGGTCGAGAGGGTCCAGGTTTTGCTTTTTCAAGAAAGGTCGGATGATCGTGGTTTTGAGTGCATCTGGCATGTGTCCTCTGGAGAAGGATTAGTTGACGATACGGGTTAATGGTGTGCTCAGTTCGTTTTTTGATTTCTTTATCCAGTCAGTGGGGCATGGGTCCAGCGGTGAGGTGGTGGTGTGGAGGCAGGAGATAGTGATTGAAATTTCTTCTGTTTCTTTGAAGGTGGTCCAGTCACTGTGCAAGTTGGGGTGGAGGTTCTCTGTAGTTGACTGTGAGGTTAGCTGCGGGTTTTGTGGTTGTTGTAATTGTTTGTATTGACGGGCCAGTAGTTCTGGTGGAATCTGCGGTAATTGGTCAGAGTTGTGTGGTGTTTTTGTCAGCTTTTTGATTATCTGAAAGAGCTCACGAGGTTTGTTTATGGAGGTATTGATGATTTTCATGTGGTAGATTTTCTTTGCTTTGTCTGTCTCATAGTGATACGCGTTGAGTTCGTATAGGTATTTTATTACTTTTTGTGTTTTGTTTACTGACTTTTTGTGTTTTGTTCAGTACTTGAGGAAATGCATTTCTATTTTTAATTCTGCAGTGTTACAATACATGTTATAATGTTGTACTAGTCGGCACCCGTTCTAAAGTCGAGCACCCTGTGCTCAGTGACTCCAGGTGCGGGGAGAGGGGGGGAGTGGATGGGCCAGCCAGTCTCAGTGAAACATGACTGTTCAAGCTAGGGCTCTCCCCTGCCCCAATAGCAGGAAAACCCGATAGCTTCGCCCATGGCACTACTTCGGGCATTGCTTTTTCTAGTGGCTGAAAGCATTGAAACCAGCAGTGCCCAGGCCTGGGATTAAATCCCTTTCAGAGGGAGTGTGGCTGTCCAGGATCCTTCACTTCCTCCTATGCTTTCTCCTCTTGTACGTCCTAAGGAGGTGACCTTGGATACCATTTCGGACGCGATGCAGTCTGTCTACCAGGTATGTACTGGGATGTTGCAGGCCTCAGCTTCATACTCTCCTAGGATGGAGCGTATGGAGAAGACCGTGCATACCCAACAAGGTCAAATGTCTGGATTCAAAGTAAAGAATCAACATTTTCATGAACAGCAAGGGAGCCTAAGCTCAGGACAGACTGGTTTTTCAGTGCAAAATTGAGAACTTGGAAAGTCAACAGAGAAGTTTAAATCTTCATGTACTGAACTTTTCCACTGGTGTCTTTGTATTCACTCAGGGACCTGTTTGTTACAGTAGGTTCCTAAAGGAATCCCTCAGTTACGCTGTTGGTATATTTTGTATTTCTTCAGGATAAAGTGTTATTATGTATTTACTTTAAAAAATCTGATGCTTCCTTTTTTTCGGGGGGGGGGGGGGGGGGGTAAGATACAGATCTTCCCAGATGTGTATAAATGGATGCAGACTAGGAGGAAAAAGCTTTTGGAATTTCGTGATGAAACTTTGGCTTTGGGTGCGAGCTTCCAATTAAGGTTTCCCTGTAAATGTGTAATCAAAATAAGACTTTTTATTTCTCCAAGCCCTCTCAGTTACGTTTCTTTTTGTATACTAATCTTTGGAACTATGTGAGCTTATTGGGTGTGCTTTGCCGTATAGCCTACCCATTATTTCAACCATTTTTAAATTTTTCTTTACAGTCTTCCCAAAGTTTTTTGTAACTCTTGGATCCCTCCCTTTATTGTTGTGGACTACATTCATTCTGTGATGTTCTGTTTTTAATATGTTGCTTCCTGTAATAATGTGAAACATGATGGGATGTGTTAGAGTAGTTACTCACCTGTAACAGGTGTTTTCCAGACCACGTGATGCGAACAAGGTAGAGGTCGCATCCTGAGCGTGTCCCACTGCCTTCAGCCCAAACCGGCAATATATTACCGTGAATATCCACAACTCCCTGCCGAGAAGTTGGTTCCCTCGCTCCAGAGTGCTTGGAGATTGTCTTTGTGCGATCCGGGGGCTTGGACTGCATGGCGACGGCGGTAAAATCGCTGAGAAGAGACCGGGAGCGAGCAGCCGGCTCAAATAAGATGGCGGATTCGGCCTCGCTGCCGGCTTCACCCAGATCGCCGACCACCTGGACGAGCTGTCTTCGGCGGTAGCAACAGCCTTAATGCCACAATTTGATGCCCTTCACGCTAAAATAGATGGGTTGCATTCATCTGTGGACCAGCTAGGCAATCGGCTACGTGAGACCGAGGAACGTGTGGGTCAGGTGGAGGAAAAGACGGAGACGCTGGCAGAAGAGGTGACGGGTTTAAAGTCCCAAATAACTCTCCAGGAGGCAAAGATCGACGATCTGGAAAACAGGTCGCGCAGAAATAACTTACGCTTCCTGGGGATCGTGGAGACTGTCCTCGATAAAGATCTGAGAGGATACCTGGAGGCCCTAGTCCACCATATAATGGGTGAAGAGGAACTCGGAGGCCCTCTGCATATCGAACGTGTGCACCGGGTAGGAGCCAAACAGACGCGTGATCCTCGCCCTCGTATTGTGCTGGCCAAATTTCTCCACTACCCCCAAAAAGAACTAATTCTCAAGGCAGCACGGCAGAAAGGGGAAGTGTATTATAATAATACGAAAATCCGCGTGGCACAAGACTATTCTATGGCGCTGAGTAGAAAACGGCGGGAATATGCACCTCTTTGTGGTAAGCTGATCGACGCCGGCATCCGGTTTTCAGTGCAGTATCCAGCCAGGCTCCATGTGCTATGTGAGGGCGCCCACCGTATTTTTGAGTCGGCTGTGGCGGCGGAGGATTATGTCCGGCAGATCTGCAATCAACAGAAAGCAGGGTCGTCGCCTGCTAGATGAAGCCCCAGGTGATTCATCGAAATTTGCTAAACCGGACACCACTTCTTACTTTGTGAGGAGCAGGGACACTTACTATTGTAAAGGACAAAATGAATAGCTAGTATCTGTACTCGCTACGGAGTTGCCAACCCCGAGTAACTTTGTGTCTTTTCGCTCCCCCCAGGGACGCAGAATGCCTTAGCTGGGAAGGGATAACAAAGTTGCCAGTTTCATAGTTACTTTTGTGTCTTTTTTGTTCCTGTCTGTTTTAGTTTGTTCCCTGTTGGGGTTACAATGCTTGTTATAATACTGTCATAAATTCTGAGACATGGGGCTTTAGATGGGTTTTTTTTTTAACCTTGTAATATTTGCTGGGGTCTGTTGGGGGTGGGGGGAGGGCGTTTATTGGCTGCCCTGGCGAGATTTATAGCTGTCGGTGCTCCTCCGGCCATTTTGTTTTTTTGCAAAATTGCTGACGTCTTGGACGGGTTCAGAGGAGACCGTGGCTGCCGGACCCGGGAGGCGGCGAAGGTAAAGGGGGGGTGCGGGAGCTGAGAGAGGGCTAACAGTCGGATGGAAGATGGAAGGAGTCCGATGTGTAGTGGCCCTGGGCCTTGGGGATAGGTGTGGCATGCCTGGTGGGGCCTATTCAGTTGCCCGACTGAGCTCGGCCATGGTACCATGCGGGGTGGCCCCTCCCTCCTGCTCTCTCCAGCGAATGCCTAATCGATTTGGGGTCGGGTAGCTTACGGCTGGACTGTCTTGAGAGGAGGTGGGGGGGGGGGAGACTAGGTGGTATGCTGTTTAACTTAGATGTGTAGGTGGTGGGAGGGGGAGAGTGTAATTCTTTTCTGGCAAAAGGATTGTGAAAGCTGGGGTGTGGTCTTGTGGGTTATTTTACGGGTGTGGCTGTGGGGTACGCTCAGAGGGGTCTTGGGAGGGCTCCTTGGGTGGGGGTAGGTGCTAGGAGTCCTGTAGGTAGGTGGAGTAGGTTGAAGGGGAATGAGGGGGGATTTTAGGGGGAAGGTATTGGGGAAGACTAGGATAGAGGGAGAGGGAGATGGGAGATGGGGGGGGGGGGGGTTGGGGGAGGGGTCATGGCACTCTGAACTCCACGTACGGACAGGGCACTAATTTAATGGGTCATAAGGATGGGAGGCTCCAGGCTGGGAGGGTCTCCCTGAATACGCTTTGCTGGCAGCTGGGCCACAAGCATACGGTGATCCTCTGAAGATCATAACCTGGAATGTTTGTGGTTTAGGTAGCCCGATAAAACGCTACAAAGTCCTGAAGGCGCTGGCTAGACAACACTGTGATATTGCGATACTCCAGGAAACCCACCAAAAAGCGGAAGAGCATGCTAAATTAGGTCGGGACTGGGTAGGCCAGGTATGGGGTGCGCCTGCACAGGGGAAGAAAGGGGGGGTGGTCATTCTACTCCATAAGAGGATACGCTTCTCGTTGAATAGGCAGGTGGTTGACTCTGATGGACAATTCTTATTATTGTGGGGCGTATTGGAAGACCGTGAGATAATATTAGGCAATGTGTATGGTCCCAACATGTTAGACCGGGAATTCTTTGATCGTCTTGCGGCCAAAGTGGAATTACTGCCAGATGTACCTGTGGTAGTGGGGGGAGATCTTAATGGTGTATTTGAAGTGAGTTTGGATACCTCCAGTGGGAGGGGGACGAGAGACCGAATACTTAGCTCTCAAGTGTTACAACGATTTCGGAGGCGCCTGGGCCTGATAGACCCCTGGAGAGTCTTGCATCCATCAGAGAAGGACTTTACACACATTTCGAGGGCACATGGGACGAGCGCGAGAATAGATTATGTCTTATTATCTACGACAGCCTTTGCACAGGTGGAGGAGGCACAGATAGGTCCTTTGGAGATATCGGACCATGCCATGGTTTGGGTCGAGATGCAATGGGGGGGAGGAGGGGGTACGTCCCGTCTATGGCGATTTCCCATTGAATTATACAAAGATGTTCAGTTCCGGCAATTTCTGAGACACCGCTGGCGTGATTTTGAATTAAATCATCAGGTGCATCGGGAGGACCCAGAGTTGGTCTGGGAAACCGCCAAGGTGGTATTGAGAGGTGATATCATTGGTTTTGCTGCTCGGAAACGCAGATTGCTGGCGGAACAGATTGTTCAGTTGGAGCGACAAGTCACTCAAGCGTGGGTGCTTAGTGGTCATTCACCTACCGTGATGAATAAAAAACGACTATGGGAGCTTCAGGTTGCCCTGAACGAATTGCTTCATCAGTGCGCTAAGAAATCTTTGCTTTATTATAAATATTGGCTACATTGTTTCGGGGACAAACCGGGGAAACTCCTAGGCCGTTGTTTGCGGGGTCCGCGGGGGGGTGGGGAAGGGGGTAGCGGCTCTCCGGGACGAGCATGGTAAGCTTCATCAGAATCGTGAGACAATTAGTGCACTTTTCAAAACCTTCTTTCAAACACTCTATATGGCCGAAGAGAATGACTCTTCTACGATGGAGGCCTATCTGCAGGAGCTGCAACTTCCGAAGGTGACGGGGGCGCAACGGGCTCAACTGGGACAGCCAATTACCTTAACAGAGGTCCAGTCTGTAATTGCTCAGGCCAGCTGCTGCAAGGCACCAGGTCCCGATGGCTTTGGGGCTGAGTTTTATAAACTCTTGTCCGATGGGGTGGGACCGTTGCTGGTGGATACTTACCAGCAGCGGATCGATGGGGGTGGTAGGCGATGGGGAGAGAACCAAGCCTACATTACATTGATCCCTAAGTCAGCTAAAGACCCGCTGCAGGCGGCTTCTTATAGACCGATTTCTTTGTTAGATTTTGATGCCAAATTGTTGGCAAAAATCTTGGCGGAACGGCTAGGAGCAGTATTAGGTGACATAGTGCATGAATCTCAGGTGGGCTTCGTGCGCGGTCGGTATGCTGTTCGGAACATGCGCCGAATTTTAACATCCTTGGAGTGGGTACACAGTCGTCAGATGCAGACACTTTTGGTAAGTTTCGACGCGGAAAAAGCATTTGATAGGGTGGACTGGACCTATTTGGATCATTTGTTACCGATGTACGGTCTTGGACAGACTTTTTGTGCTATGGTGAAGAGCCTATACGACTCTCCGACGGCTAGAGTATTATGTAATGGGGTTTTATCAGCCCCCTTCCCCTTGCACTGGGGCACTAGGCAGGGCTGTCCTTTATCTCCCTTATTGTTTGTTTTGTCTTTAGATCCTCTTATACGGAGTATCGAACAGGATCGATTGATTTGTGGGATAAAGGTGGGTGCCCAGGGATTCAAAGTGTCGGCCTTTGCTGACGATATGCTCGTGCATTTACTGGCGCCGCGAGAATCCTTGCCGAGACTGATGGCTGAGTTTCGGAGGTTCGGTAGTTTTGCGGGTCTACGGATAAACGCAGATAAATCGGAGGCTTTGGATGTGTTGGGGGGGGGCTACGGGAGGGATGGGGGGAGGGGTTTCCTCTGAAATGGGCGGAGCATGGGTTTTAATATGTAGGTATTATTTTAACCAGATTGCCACAGGATCTATACTATACGAACTTCGAGAAAGTCTTCTCTGGGATGCGGCGTCAACTGCGAGCTTGGAACCCGCTACCGTTGGCATTATTGGGGAGAATTGCGGCAGTTAAAATGGTGATTCTACCACGGATACTCTATTGGCTTCAAACTTTGCCGGTATGGTTATTACAAAGGGACTTGCATAAAATGGAGAGGGAGATACAATGGTTTCTGTGGAAGGGGGCCCGAGTGCGGATCCCGATCTCTTCCTTGATTGGTGGGTGGCGTAAGGGGGGCCTGGGGTTGCCGGATTTAAGACTCTATGCTTTGGCCTGCCAGGTGCGGCATCTTGGAGACTACTTAAGGGGAACAGACGTCTACACACCTAGGGGTCTAGAGGGGGCGCTGGTGGCGCCTTTCTCCCTAGTGGGGACCTTGCACGTGGACAGTAAGTATCTGCCATTGCGACTTATGCGGAATGTGCTGTTGAATGCGATGAGGCGCACTTGGAAACAACTAAATGGTTTCTGGCAACACAATTGGCAGGTATCCAGTTGGCTACCGATACAAGGCAACGTACATTTTTCGCCAGGTTCGGACTCGAGTGCGTTTAAGTTATGGCATCGGCAGGGACTACATTACTTAGGGCACGCAGTAGACCTTACGGGTAAATGCAAGCCGTTTTTGGAATTACGAGAGGAGTATAAATTACCTAGTACCCACTATTTTGCGTATCATCAGCTCTTGCATTATGTGGCAACGTTACCCCGGGAAGAACTGGGGGAGGACCGGTCGAAGCAGATTATTGATTTTCTGGAACTGGGGGGGGGATTCACCCCTGACGATAGCCGGGTTGAGGACTAAGCTTGAGTGCTTTGGGGTGGTGCCGGACTATGGGAGGGCGGAGGCAGCCTGGGGAGGAGAACTGGGCCGTGAAATCCCACCAGGCACGATCTGTATGGCAGTGGGGCGGATAATAGAACTGGCGGAGGGAGCACGTTGGAGGGAAGTCCAATATAAGGCCTTGACTCGAGTACATTTCTCTCCGAGACGAGCGTTACGGAGTCATATTACGCAAGATGGGTCTTGCCCCCGATGTCTTATGCCACTGGCAACTTTAACTCATATGTGGTGGCAGTGCAGGCGCATCTTTCCGTACTGGTCCCGTATCCACTGCTATATTATGAGACTATTACAACAAAGGTTTCCTTGGACGGGTGGTTTAGTCATTCTGGATCAACTGCATCCAACCCTGCCAACAGGGAGATGGGAGCGCTTATTGGTGCGCAAGGCATGTTTGGTGAGGAAGGGTCCGATCTTACATAGCTGGAGAGATCGAAACCCGCCCACGTTTACGGAGTGGCGCAATAATTTCTATCAGTTGATGCTGGCAGAGCGCTGGAGGGCTAGGGGCTCAGTGAAGCGGTGGTCCACTTTTCTGCTGATTTGGGAACCTTATATCCAAAATGCGAAGAGAGAGATCATTAGAGAAAGACATCATGCTTGGCAAGATAGAAGGTCAACGCAAAAGAGGAAGGCCAGCAATGAGATGGATTGCTACAATAACAGCAGCTACGGGTACCAGTCTGTCAACAATGAGCCGCCTGACTGAAGACCGAACACAATTTAGGATAGCTATCCAGAGGGTCGCCATGAGTCGACTCCGACTCGACGGCACTTAACAACAACAACATATCCAAAATTTGGGCTCCCGTTGCCGGAGCGAAATAGTGAATGTGGGACTTTAAGGTATGGCCCACAGGGTGTGGAGAAGGTGCAAGACATTGCTGAGTAAAGTACAGAGGCGACGCTGTGGAGTTCGAGGTGCTATGCGAGGGGAGGGGGGGGGTGGGGGGGGTGGGGGGGGAAAGGGGTAAGGGGGGGGGGGTAAGAAGACATAAATGGGGGAAAATGTTTAACCATGATTGCCCTTCGGTTCTTTTTTCCTTATTGTGTTCTGTCACGGCAACATAACTGTTATTGTCTTGGCCTAAGAGGAGATAAGATACCACTCCTCGGTGGCTTTCTAACATGTATTGTTTTGTAGGTTGTGTTGCTGTTGGTTAATAAAGAAAGTTATCAAAAAAAACAAACAGGTGTTTTCCAGGAGCAGCAGGAATCAGTCCTCACATATGGGTGACGTCAACGCCAACAGAGCCCCCATGCGGAGCATTTCCCCAGCTTTCAAAGAAAGCCTTTGGGAATGCAGCGCGCATGCGTGGTCCCCTTCCCGCCCAAGGGTGCCATCTTGCTCAGTCTGATGACATAGCTAAAAGACAGCAAAAAACCAAAAAGAATTATATGACTGCAACTCCCAGGGGAGGAGGGAGGGTTGTGAGGACTGATTCCTGCTGCTCCTGGAGGACACCTGTTACAGGTGAGTAACTACTCTTTCCCCAGGACCAAGCAGGAAGTCAGTCCTCACATATGGGACTCCCCAGCTTCAGGCTACCGGGGACCCAAAAGCTGAACAATGAGCTCCCTCTAGAGCTCCAGCATGCGTGAAAGAATCTTTTCTTAGAACGCCCCTGTACGGTAGCCCAACACCAGGGCCGGAGGGTAGGAGTTGCCTATACCTCAAAAAAATTACAGAGTACCGCCTGTCCGAAAGCACTGTCCCTGCGGGACTCCCTCTCGAGGCAGTAGTGGGCCGCAAAAGTCTGGCTTGAAGACCAAGTAGCGGCCTGGCCGATGTCTGCCAACGGAACAGAGCAAAGATGAGCTACTGATGCGGCTTTCGCCCCGACACGGTGGGTCGTGACTCGACCCTGCAAGGAGAGGCCGGCTGCCCTGTACGCCCAGGCAATACAGTCTGCCACCCAGATGGACAAGGTACGCTTGGAGACAGGTAACCCCAGCTTATTAGAGTCAAAAGATATGAAGAGCTGAACAGCCCTTCGATGTCCCTGCGTACAGTCAAGGTAGAAGGACAATGCCCTCCTACAGTCCAGGGTATGCAAGACCATTTCAGCCCGGCTGGCATGCGGCCTGGGAAAGAAAGTCAGAAGAACCACCTCCTGATTGAGATGGAAGGAGGAGACAACTTTTGGAAGGAACTTTGGGTGAGTCCGTAAGACCACCCTGTTCCTATAGAACCTTGTGTATGGTGCCTCTGAGACCAGAGTTTGTAGCTCTCTGACTCGCCTGGCTGAGGTAAGAGCTACCAAAAACAACGCCTTCCAGGAAAGAAAGCGTAAAGGACAAGTAGCCATAGGCTCAAATGGTGGGCAAGTAAGTTGTTGCAAGACCACATTCAAATCCCACTCAGGTGCAGGTGGACGAATCGGAGGCTTGAGCAAAAGGAGGCCTCTGAGGAAGCGGGCCACTAAAGGGTGGCCTGACAGAGACTGACCTTCCACCGGTGAGTGGTGCGCTGACAGAGCACTGAGGTGGACCTGAAAAGAGTTGGATTTAAGGCCCAGGTCGGACAGGTGAAGCAAATATTTCAGCACCACTGGCACCAGGCACGAAAAAGGATCCTCCTTGCGCTGAGCACACCAGGTGGAGAACCTATGCCACTTGAGGGCATAAGATTTTCTAGTGGAGTGCCTCCTAGAGGCCAAGACCACCTCCTCCACTTCCCTAGGTAGCAGTAAGGAAGCTAGAACTACCCTTTCAGCATCCAGGCCATCAAATTGAGGGACTGGAGGTTGGGGTGCAAGAGAGATCCCTGATCCTGAGATAGGAGATCGGGTTGCACCCCCCAGAGGGAGTGGAGTGTCCACAGCCAACTGCAGAAGGAGTGGAAACCACGGTTGCCTCGGCCATCTGGGGGCTACCAGGATCACCGAGGCCTTGTCCCGAAGCACCTTGAAAAGGGTCCGGGCCACTAGAGGCGTGGGAGGAAACGCATACAGTAGGCTCGTCGACCAAGAGATTAGAAACGCATCTGCTGCTATTCTCAGAGGATGTGGTTGTCTGGAGCAGAACCTGGGTAGTTGACGGTTGAGTGGACTGGCAAAGAGATCGATGATTGGAAGACCCCACCTTAGGAAGATTTGCTGGACCACCAGAGGATTCAATTGCCATTCGTGTGGCTGCAGAATCCTGCTCAACCTGTCTGCCAGGTAATTCTCTTGGCCGGGCAGATAAACTGCCTTGAGAAGCATGCCCTGTTGGACTGCCCATGAGCACAGGGCTTGAGCCTCCTGACACAGAAGTCAGTGCCCTGTGCCTCCTTGTTTGTTCACATAGAACATGGCGACTTGATTGTCTGTCTGAACCAGAACAGACTGGTGAGAGAGGGCATGAGAGAAAGTTTGGAGAGCCAAACGGATAGCTCTCAGCTCCAAGAGGTTGATCTGCTGTGCGGCCTCCCAAGGGGACCAGAGGCCTTGGGTGCATGCCCCTTGGCAATGTGCACCCCAACCCTGAAGAAAAGCATCTGTTGTCAGCACTTGCGTTTGTGGCGGTGGCTGAAAAGGCACTCCTCGCACTAGATTCGGGAGATGCAGCCACCATTGCAGGGAGGCCGCCAGCAGTTTGGACACCCTTACTTTGTCTCCCAAGTGTTCTGTGGCTTGCAGCCACTGAGTTCTGAGGCCCCACTGAGCACGCCTCATGTGCAGACGGGCATTTGGAGTAACATGGACCGTGGATGCCATGTGGCCCAATAGTCTCAGGAATTGCCTGGCAGAAACCAGAGAATTGCTGTGGAACTGTCTGGCCAAGTCCATCAGTCTGTGGGCCCTGTCTACAGGCAGATAAGCCTTTGCCTGAAGGGTATCCATCCATGCTCCTATGAACTCTGTGTTTTGTGAGCAAAGTGGACTTTGAGAAGTTTATGACAAACCCCAGATGCTGTAGAAGGGAGACAGTGCGGAGGGTGGCCTGTCTGGTTTCCTGTGGAGACTGACCCCTGATGAGCCAGTCGTCCAGGTATGGAAAGACAAATATGCCCTGGACTCTGAGATAGGCTGCAACTACCGCCAGGCATTTGGTGAAAACCCTGGGTGCGGAGGTTAGGCCAAATGGAAGTACTCTGTACTGAAAATGATTTCCTCCCACTACAAATCTGAGATATTGTCTGTGGTCTGGATGAATGAGGATGTGAGTATAAGCATCCTTTAGGTCTAAGGAGCATAGCCAATTTCCCTGCTGGAGGTAGGGCAGCAGTATTCCAAGGGTAAGCATCTTGAACTTTTCCCTCACCAGGAACTTGTTGAGATTTCGCAAGTCGAGGATGGGCCTGAGGCCTCCTGTCCTTTTTGGTACTAGAAAGTACCTGGAATAGCAGCTTTGCCCTCTCAGGTGGTGGGGCACCGGTTCCACAGCCTGCTCCTTTAGAAGACTTGTCAACTCCTGAAGGAGTAAGTTCCTGTGCAGAGGGAGTCTTGGAGGCTCCCCTGGAAAGTAGGAGGCGGGTAACTGGTTGAAGTGGTGCAAATAGCCCTTCTGGACTATGCTGAGCACCCAGGTATCCCCTGTTATGGCTGACCACCTGTGGGCATACAGGGTCAGCCGGCCTCCTGTGCTGAGAGGTGCCAGCTGAGGAGGAGAGGCTATGCCACTGGAGTCAAAACCCCGCTCCCTGCTGTGCAGGAGCCGGAGCTGGTGGCTTGGGGATTTTCTGCCTATGGGGCCCATGTCCCTGCCCCTTGGCCTGCTGACCCTGTTGGGGAGCTGTGGAGGTCTGGTATTGAGGGTAAGATTTGTAGGCAGAGGACTTCCTTGGGTAAGAGGACTTTTTCCCCGAGCCCTTCTTCTTTTGAGAAGGGGCAGAGGTCTTTCTGGACAGCCTTGTCCTGGTGAGAGTCTTGGACTCGAGTTCTGCAGCCTTTCCAGCCATGGGCTTGCCAAAGAGGTTTTCACCTCGGCAAGGGACATCAACCAACTTGTCCTGCACCCATGGCTCGAGGTCCGATGACTGTAGCCAGGCCTGACGGCGTGCACCAATGCCGGCCACGGCTACCCGGGCCGAAGCCTCGAAGCCATCATAGGCTGCTCGAGAGATAAACTTTGAGCACTCACGAATACCCGATGACAGAGCATTGAACCTCTGCAAAGGTTCCTCGGAGAGACCAGCAGAGAACCCGGCAATCTCCTTTGCCAGGTCTTGTAGGTACATGCCCATGTACAGCTGGTAAGTCTGGACACGGCAAGCAAGCATAGAGCCCTGGAAGCACTTTCTACTGAGGGCATCCAGGTTCTGGGCCTCCCTGCCGGGGGGGGGGGGGGGCACCGAGGAGTGCATCTTCTGACTCTTCAGACAATGCATGGCCGATTCCACAACCATGGAGTGGTGCGGCAGCTGTGCCTTTTGGTACCCAGGGCTCTTGCGGACTCGATAAATGGAATCGACCCACTTGCTAAGAACCAGCGTCAAGGCCGGCGCCTCCCACATGTGGAAGAGCAACCGTTCCAGCATCGGAGGAACCGGTACAGTAAAGACCTCCTTGAGGGGAGAGTCATACTGCAGGGCCTCAAGCTCCTCAGCTCGAGGCTCCTCCTCGGGGTCCATGGGGAAGGCCAAGGCCTTGGCCATGTCCCGCATGAAGTCCGAGAACCGGGTATCCTCCGGGGGGACCTTCTCTGAGGTTCAGACTCCGGTGAGTCCGAAGGGATGCACTGGGTCTGAAAAAGTGTCTGGGGACTCCTCGTCCTCCGTTTCCCATCCCAACCCCTCCGAGGAGTCGAGCGGCTCCGGTCGGGCGGGCACCGATGCTATCCGCCCTGACGATGCTCGGGGTCGGACTCCTGAGGCCTCTGACGAAGTCCGGGCTCGGCCTGACATGGAATCAGAGAAGATCCTTTCGCGTTGATGCTGTCGACTCCTCAATGCCTTGGAGGACATTTTGCTACACGGGCCACAGACCAGCGGGTCATGGTTGGGCCCGAGGCACCGGAGGCAGCAGTCGTGTGTGTCGGTGAGAGACATTAGGTTCTTACACCGATCACACTTCTTAAACCCGCTGGCAGCCATCGGGGGAAAGAGAGCCCCTGCAAGGTCCAAAGACTGGGCTGCCAGGGAAAAATGAAAAAAGGGCGCGAATGCTAGTCTCTAAGGACAAAAAACGAAAAATGAAGTCCAGGCTCGATACCGGTGTACCGGGCCCAGGCGGGAAAGGGAACCGGCGTTGAACCGAGTAATTACACAGATCCACACCGAAAAATCAACTTTTTTCACGGGTGACCACGATACAAGTCCGTTGTGCTCCACGGAAAAAAGAAGACTGAGCAAGATGGCACCTTTGGGCAGGAAGGGGACCGCGCATGCGCGCTGCATTCCCAAAGGCTTTCTTTGAAAGCTGGGGAAATGCTCCGCATGGGGGCTCCGTTGGCACCGACGTCACCCATATGTGAGGACTGACTTCCTGCTTGGTCCTGGAGAATTTCTTTTTCCAAGGTTTTCCTTGGTTTAATGCAAAATTCAGTAAATATACAATTAAAAATAATAATAATAATGTTGTACAACTCGATCCCCTCCTTTTCCCCCCTATATATACCCAAATCATACCTAAATTCCAACCTGTATATAGTTAACTTATTGTCTAATGCAATACTGTAGTTCACTATATTTCTATCTTAAGTTCAGCTGTTCACAAGCCTGCTTATTCTATCCTGTGGTATTAAGCTCATCTATTGTTTGGCTTTTTGTAAATTGTTCCATGTACCACATGCCTGCTTGCCCATATAAACCACCTTGACATTTTGGAAAGGCGGTATATAAACATAGCTAAATAAATAAATGAATAAATAAAATAAATTCCAGAATTACTTTCTTAGGGCTCCCAGTTCAAGTTTCCTCTTCATATTTCTATTTCTGATTTGTTGCCCCTTGTTCCATTTTTGGTGACTGTCCATGTTTGGCATGTGTAACGGAGAGGGTAGTATTCTGGGTTCTGTCCTCGCTACTCTCCTTTTCAATCTTTTCTTGGCCCCTCTTGCTCTCCTTATACAGCAGTCAGGTATTTCGGCTTTCTTCTATGCTGACGACATTCTCTTACTTCACCACATATCTCCCTCCCCCTTAACTCTTGTCTCACTTCCGTCGCCAACTGGCTCACCTCTAATTGCCTTCACTTGAATCTTACCAAAACTCTTGCTATATGGTTCACTCACGGTGGCCCTTCCCCCTCATTAGCCCCTTCTTTTTCTGACTCTCCGGTCCCATTAGTTTCCACCTTTCGGTACTTGGGTGTTCACTTTGACTCTGATCTTTCCTTCTCTACACACATTTCTCATATCACTAAAACCTCATTCTTTTTTCTTCGACAAATTCGCCCTTTCCTTTCTTCCTCAGCCCTGATCACATTGGTTTTATCTCTGGTAATGTCTCGCGTTGACTGTTCTAATTCCCTGTTCCTTGGTCTTCCTCAATATCAGGTATCCCGGCTTCAACGTATACAAAACACTGCTGCACGTCTTGTCACCCACTCTTCCCTTCGCGATCATGTCACTCCTATACTTCTCCATCTTCACTGGTTGCCTGTTCCTTTTCGTTCCCAATTTAAGCTGTTAATCTTATTGCACAAAGTTTTTCACACTGGTACTCCTTCTTACTTGGCTGACCTTTTATCTTTTCATTCTCCTAGGTACACTCCCCGCTCTTTTCACCTTAATCGCCTTGCCCTCCCTTCCCCTGCTCGTGCCCGCTTACAGCTCACTCGTCTCTCCGCCTTCTACTTTGCTGGTCCCGCTCTCTGGAATTCTCTCCCTTCCTCTCTTCGCCTGGAATCACAGTATGTCACTTTTAAACACAACCTCAAGACCCACCTATTTTCCCTTGCATTCAACATCCCCTCTCCTTTTGTATGAATTCCCCCTCTCTCAGTACAGTAAGTTTGCCTCTTGTGTCCTGTCTTGTCTCTGTTTTCTTTACTCTTTCTTTCCTATTTTATAAATTTGTACATTTCTTTTCCTTTTCCCGGCTTCGGCCAAATTTTATGTATTTTTTTTATTGTACACCGCCTTATTATAGAAAGGCGGTTTTTATCAAATGAATAAACCATAAACCATATTCTGTTAGCATGTAGTTTCTGTGTAGCAGATCCACTTGTTCTGCCTTCCCAGGAGGAAATTCATTGATGAAACATTCAAGCATCAATGTCAGACAAGCAGGCTGATTCCTGATGAAAGATGTACTGGTTTAATATCAGTAGTGCTGCTTTTTGATAAGTAGGGTTGGTGTCAGTCAGGGCAATTTCTCCAAATGGGTTGTTTTGTGCATACCATGACAGTCACGGACCTCACTTCTAAGCCAGGCTCTCAAGTTTACTGCTAACACTTGCCTCAATACTCACATCATGCCAAAGAGATCTTCCATCTGGAGTTCCAAAAATGTAATGTATAGGCAGGCAACTTGTCAAGCTGAGCTTGGAAACTCCTCTTAATCTGGTCTGTGGCTCCCATTAAGATGGGAAATATTTCTGCATCTTTGTCATATTTTCTTGGTCTCCGACTGTAGGGTTGGTGCTGTGCGAGTCCTGATAGTGCTGTTATGGTATGACAAGCTTGTTATAGGCTCAGAGTGCCCTTTTTTGAAGGGTTCCTAATGTACCTGGCAGCTGGAACTAGAGACTAGTCAGGTAGAAATCTGGTAGTCTATCTAAACTCACTACACATGCAACTGGTGTTCACTTGGTAAGTTATTACTGCACAAAATAGGTTTGTGAAGGGTTTCACTGGAATCAGTGGTGGTGCGGGAGGGCAGCAATAGCAGCAACCTTGAAAGCATAGAATTAGATGATCACGGCATGAAGGAAACATGTATAGGGAGACAGAAGTCCCAAGCCTAAGCCCTGAAGTACATAGACTGATACTGGAATAGTAGTAGAGTTGAATCCACCAGAACATATACTAAAAGGGTAATGGGAGAGAAGACGAAACCCAAAACAGATCAGAGCCCCAAAATCCAAATGAGAACAGCGTCAAAAACAGCAGCACTGCAGTCAGAAGTGTTTGCTTGCTACCAGGAAATATCAGTATGTACTGAACTTAAGCGCACTCTTTCCCTTGGCTTTTTATCAGCTCTTGCTTGGCCCTTATCGAGTTAGTGCAAAGACCACTCTAGAGAATGCTACTGCAGCTCTGACTCTCTCGTGTACAGTGCAGAATACCCACTCTGCTTCCAAAAAAGAATGGTCAGGTTCATGCTGAAGGCAGAGAGATTTCACTCATGTTGCAAGAACATACGAAATGCCATACTGGGTCAAACCAAGAGTCCATCAAGCCCAGTATCCTGTTTCCAATAGCAGCCAATCCAGGTCACAAGTACCTGTCAGGTTCCCAAAAGGTACACAGATTCCATGCTGCAAGAACCCAGAGGGGGAACTGTAGTGTGATTGCTGTGTTAATCCTCTTCAGTACACAGACTACAAGATTAAGAAACAAAAATAGAGCAGGGTGATATTTAAAAAATTGGACTAAGAAGGCAATATCTCACCAGCTTAGGGCAGCTCGAAACATCTTCTTAGGTCTCTACCCCAAGATTGTCTCTAACCCCCTCAGACACCTGTGCACTTACCTCATAGTTGAAATAAAAATATCCACTCTGATGTGCGAACTGCCAGAAACACTCTGCTGCAGCTGGCTGCAGCTGGATAGCAAAGTCATAGCGATCAGCACCACTGAAAAGTGGCTGCTCGGAGGTAGCCAGGGGCTCTGACTTCTGACAACCCATGAGGGGTGGCAGGCTAAGAACCAGCACCACTAACAGGGAGCCTGCTGGAAACATACTGTAAACCTAGCAGACAGCAAGCTGGCACCAGCACCCTACAGCACACCAGCTTCTAGCAGCAACTAAACAATTATTAACTGCTCTGCTCAGCTCCTGCCGAGGTCTTAAAGCAGAAGCAGGTGCAGCAGCTTGCCTACTGCTTAATCCAATGACTCTTTAGGGGAGTTCTTTCAACATCAACTTTATTCAATGAAATTATTACTTCACACCACAAGGTTTACAGATGCTTGGCCTTTGTCAGTGTCACGTCCGCAAGAGATTCTGATGATCAACACAACAGCGTCTCAGTTGACAAATTCATGTAAGTGGGAGTGTAAAGCAGAACAGCTATCAAGAACTTTAAACATGTGTTTCATTCACGAAAAGACATTAATCAGAACAAGACTGGACAGATGTACTCATTTTCAAAGGCGTTCGGGTACTCTCTCTCAAACTAGCCCCCCCTCCCCCCAAATTCACTCTCACAGGCTCACCACCTCCTCCTCCTCCCTATGCAGTGTCTCACACATACCCCCCCCCCCCCCAGCTGATCTCCTTTCATCCCTCACAACTCCCTAGCCCCTAGGTGATCACTATTCTGCCTGGCACTGGATCGAGCCAGCAGGAGAGTGGTGTTGAATTTTGCTGCATCAATCTTTTCTACAGCTTGGGTCCAAATTTGGTTTTGAACCGTGTGTGTGTGTTGGGGGGGGGGGGGGGGGTAGGGAGGAGTAGAGGATGCAAGTGTGTTCAGGTTCAAGTGCATGTGGGTGGGCTCTTCCTGGATTTGAATTTATTCAGCTTTCCAAACCTCAAGGCAAGTTCTATTCAGGTACAATTGTTAGATTATAAGCTTTCTAGAGAAGGGACCTAAGTTTGCAGCCGAGGCAATAGAGGGTGAAGAGACTTCCCAAAAGGCGACAAGCTGCATCAGTGGATAGGCAGTATTTTCCTTTGTTGTCTGCCTGCTGCTCTAACCACTAGACCAATGGTTCCCAAAAATGTCCTGTGGGACCCCCCCCCCCTCCAGCCAGTCAGGCAGTATTTTCCTTGGTTGTCAGCCTGCTGCTCTAACCACTAGACCAATGGTTCCCAAAAATGTCCTGTGGGACCCCCCCCCCCTCCAGCCAGTCAGGTTTTGTGATATGTGCAATGAAACATAACTAAAGATGACAACTAAAGACCACATGGTCTATCCAGTCTGCGCATCCATAAGGACTATTCAGTTCTACAATCCCTTTCTCTCCCTCAGAGATCTTCTGTATTTGTCCCATGCTTTACTGAATTCAGATACAGTTCTCGTCTCCACCACCTTCACTGGGAGGTTGTTCCATGCATCCATTACCCTTTCCGTAAAGAAATATTTCCTCAGATTACTCCCAGAGTCTATGCCCTTTTATCTTCATTCTATGATCCCTCGTTCCAGAGCTTCCTTTTAACAAGGAAGAGGGCCATCTCCTGTGCATTTGTAATACAGAGGTATTTAAAGGTCTCTATATCACCCCTCTCTCGCCTTTCCTCCAAAAGTATACATATTTAAATCTTTACGTCTATCCTCATATGCCTTATGATGAAGGCAACCGATCATTTTAGTAGCTGTCCTCTGCAGTGACTCCATCCTGTTTATATCCTTTTGAAGGTGCGGTCTCCAGAACTGTATACAGTACTCCAAATGAAGTCTTGCTAAAAAAATATGCAAAAGGCACTATCAACTAGAGGGCATAACATGAAGCTGCAAGGGGGTAAATTGAAAGGCAATGTCAGGAAATACTTTTTCACTGAAAGGGTGGTGAAAGCTTGGAATGCCCTCCCGATGGAAGTGGCGGGGGCAAATACAGTGACAGAATTCAAAATGGCATGGGACATAAGATATGCCATACTGGGTCAGACCAAGGTCCATCAAGTACACAGTGGATCCCTTTAGAGCAACGGGATAAAATAAAAATAAACTTAACTATCTAATTTCTCAACAAACAGGGGTGTCCTACACGGAGCGGTGGGTTCACCCCTAAACAAAGACATGGGGAGGGGTGACCTGCATGGAGCGGCAGGTGCATCTACTCTTGCCACCTTACTGGGCAGACTAGATGGACCATACTGGTCTTTATTTGCCGTCATTTACTATGTTACCTTCTTCCTGCTGCTATTCCATGTCCTATGCACCCAAGCATTCTTCTGGCTTTTGCCATAGCTTTTTCTACCCATTTGGCCACTTTAACAGCATCTAGTAATATCAACCCTGGGTCCCACTCTTATTTTTTTTTTTCATGTTTTACAAGAAAAGGTCTATATTTGTTTGGCCATAAGCTTAATCGCCCACGGCTGGGAGAAGCTCATAGCAGTACAATTGGAACCCCGCCTCCCTACCCCCCCCTCCATTCTCCTTCTCCAGAAGGTTCGTTCAGCAACAAATAGTCCAACAAGGGTTTCCACGAGGTCTCAAAGTGCTCTCCTCCTATTCCTCCAGAGCATAGTCAGATGTTCCATCAAGGCCACTGTTCAAAGACTCCGTAACCACACAGGAAATACTGGTGACAGGGGTTGTTTCCAATTCCAGGCAATTTCACATGGTGCTGCAATAATGCAGGCCTGAATGAGCTGAATCGGGGCCTAATGCCCTCTGGCCATTTGCCCAAAAGATAGAATCCTGGGTCAAACCCCATGTCCATTCCAAAAATAGCAGAAACAGTGTGTTCTGAGTTGTTTCCAATACACTTTAATAACCAGACATGTCCTCTGGCTATGCAGCATTGTTCCCATACCCCCTTCAACATTTATTTGAAGCCCCTGGGAACATCTCATGCAAGCACTCAGAGGTATAACACTACCATATTAAGATCTTAAAGGTATTATCCTTAATTGTAACTGAGAGCTGATCGTGCTGCAGACATAAATACAGACTCCCACTCTCTCTCATCCCATGCCATCCCCAAATCATGCTCCCAGTCAATCATATACTTAAATTTGCTGCGCTGGCAGGATTGTAGGCCTAGATAGAATCAATCCTCGGGACTTATTATAACCCAGCCACAGGACCTCCAAGTCATTACAGAGTGTCATAGGTCTATGTGGGTGCCTCTGAAACTGGGAGACCTGGAGATAGGCAAAGAAAGCTTTGCTTCCCAGAGAATAACTTTCCTTCAATTCTACAAAGGTTTTAACCAATCCATTATAGAGAAGCTTGGTAAAAGTATCCAAGCCCAGCAGCTCCCACCTCCGAAACACCCCCTCCCCTCCCTCCCCAGGCCAAATTCAGAAGTGGCTCCAATCGGAGCTAAAATTAAGAATTTCAATTGGGACGCAAACAGTTTTATCGCCTTTTGCCACTGAGCCCACAGATTTTGAGTACAGGGATTATCCGTCCACACACCCCTCCCTTCCCCAGGACAATCTACCACGTGTAATCAATATTGTTCTATAGCCCCAAATCTCTTAACTTTCTCCTTTTCCCTCTAATAAAGTCTTTGCTTAAGTTGGGCCACCAAATAATAGTCAGAAATATCTGGGACCTCTAGCCTCCTCCTCTGGCACTTTGCATATAGCACCCGGTGCGCTATGCGCAGCAATCTGTATCGCCACATAAATGCAAATATCTTGCACTGTAGTCATCTCAGCTCTGTAAGACTAAAAGAGGTAGAACCTGGAAAAAGTAGAGCAGTTTGGGGAGGATGTTAATCTTGACAACAGTGATATGGCCAAACCAGGACAGCTCTGCCTTTCCCCATATTTCCATATCTCTCCCCAATTGTCCGAGCAGAGGAGGGTAATTAGCTATATAAAGCCCCTCTGGGGCCCATGTAATCTTCACCCCTAGATATTGCAGAGAAGTCCTGCCCCAACAAAAGAGATAACTTGGCTACAGTTGCTGCTCCAGTAGCACGGGGAGATTGACATTGAGTGCTTTATTCTTACTCAAATTATTTTTAAACCCCGACAAGGCCCCAAAATCCCTCACCTCCCGGAGTAGTACTAGTTGGGACAAGAGTGGCTATGTCACAAAGAGTAGCACGTCATCAGCAAATAAGGCTATTTTATAGTTATCCTCTCCCACCCCCACACCTCCGCCAGTGACTCCATCATTAAAGCAAACAATAAAGGTGAAAGCAGGAACCCCTGGAGGGTCCCTCGGCCCAGCGGGAAAAGCGTAGTTACTCACCTGTAACAGGTGTTCTCCGGGGACAGGTAGATAGCCAGAGGCACAAACAGAGGTTTAATGAGCTGTGAGAACACCACATTGAAATCCCATGCTGCCGCTGGAGGGTGCATGGGGGGTTTGGATAACACGAGGCTCTGCAGGAATCGAAACACAAAGGGGCTGAGCCGAGAGGACTTCCCCTCAATGGAATGGTGATGCACTGCAATGGCATTTAAGTGTACTCTGATTGAATTGGATTTTAGTCCCACCTGTGACAGGTGGAGCAGGACTGGAGTACCACTTGTACTGAGCAGGAGAACGGGTTTGTCCGTCTTTCTGCGCACCACACTGAGAATCGGTGCTATTTGAAGGAGTACACCCTTCTTGTGGAGGCCTTATGAGAGGCCAGAAGAATCTCTTTCATGTCCCATGGGAGGTTGAAGGGGGCTAATGCTACCCTTTCAGCAGCCAAGCTGTGCATGAGAGGGACCCCAGGTTGAGGTGTAGGAGAGAGCCCTGCTCCTGTGAAAGTAGTCCTGGGGCTCGGCCCAGGGGAATTGGCAATGCCGCCGATAGGGAGAGGAGCAGTGGGGAACCAGGGTTGCCTGGGCCACAGAGGAGCTCTCAGTATTAGTGATGCCCTGTTGCACTGGACCTTGAATAGGGTCTTTGCGACCAGCGGTGTCGGTGGGAAGGCATACAGAAGACTTTCGTCCACAGGATGAGGAACGCATCTGTGCCACCCAGTATGGGTGCGGCCAGCAGGAGCAGAATCGGGGCAACTGCGTGTTGTCCAGACTGGTGAACAGGTCCATTGATGGGATGCCCCAGAGACGAAACAACCGTGAGGCTACTACTGGATCCAGGCACCACTCGTGCAGCTGGAGGATTCTGCTCAGTTTGTCTGCCAGGACACTGTACTGGCCCAGGAGGTAAACCACCTTTAGGAACATCCCTCTGCGTGCCGCATTGGAGCAGAGGGCTACCGCCACCTGGCAGAGGGGGTATGACCCTCTTCTCCCTTGTCTGTTCGTGTAGAGCATCATGACCTCATTGTTGGTCTGGATCAGCACCGAGTGGTGCTAAAGCTGGTGGCAGAAGGCTTGGAGAGCCAGGAATATTGCTCGAAGTTCTAGTAGGTTTATTTATTTATTTATTTACAGTCTCTTTTATACCGCGCTATTCAACATCAGTGCGGTTTACATGAAACAAAATGACTAGCACAGTGCAGCAAGCTGATCTGTGTTTACAAAGAACAGGTACTACAACTTGGATAAAACTGGGGTAACTATTTACATCTAGGCGACACGTTATGTCGTGTCAAAAGTAATCGTAGTCATGGATGGCTTGCGGGGTATGTTGCTGTGGCTGTACTAGATGGGGGAGGGGGCTATTTGAGCGCTGTCTTCCGGGTAGTATTTGAGGAAGAGGTGGTGCTTCAATGCCTTCCTAAACTGGGTTAGGTCAGGGATTGCCTGGATGCTGGGTGGTAGGGTGTTCCAGCATCTGGGTGCATCTGGGATTCCCTCTGGACCAGCCATCTTGCATCTGGAGGCCTTCGCAATGCGCTCCCCAGCTCATTAGGGAGGCATCAGTGGTGAGGACCTTCGGGGGGGTGCCTGGGAGGGCATCCCTAACTGAAGGTGATATGGAATCTGCCACCATCCAAGGGAGTCTGCCAGCTGATGGGTCACTTTCACTCTGTTCCTGAGCCTCCCTGTGGCCACTGAAAGCGGAGGCACTACTGGACTGCCCTCATATGCAGGTGGGCATATGGGGTCATGTGAACCGTGGAGGCTATGTGTCCCAAAAAGCAAAGTAAAAGCCGGGCAGGTAGCGTACACCATTGGTGTACTTCTGTGGTTAACTCTCTGTGGTGTTCTGACTTCTCCTGAGGGAGGAAGGCTTTTGTCCGGAGGGTATGTAGTCACGCCCCTATGAACTCTAGGTGCTGGGCCGGAGTGAGGTGGGACTTGGGGTAGTTTATGATGAACCCCAGGTGCTGAAAGGCGTTTATGGTGCACCCGATGGCGCACTGTGCCTCTGCAGCTGTGTCCCCCCTTTATGAGCCAGCTATCCAGATAAGGGACGGCAAAGCCCCTTGGAGCCAGAGGTGGGCTACGACCACCGCGAGGCACTTTGTGAAGACCCTTGGTGATGGGGCCAGACCAAAGGACAGTACCCTGTATTGGTAGTGCTGTCCCCCCCCCCCACACACAATGAACCGAAGATATTTTCTGTGGCTGGGATGAATTAAGATGTGTGTGTAGGCATCCTTTAGGTCTAAGGAGCATAGTCAATCTCCCTGGTCAAGGAATGGCAAGCAGTGTCCCAAGGGAGAGCATCTTGAGCTTCTCCCTGACCAGAAAACTGTTGAGCTCTTGCAAGTCCAAGATGGGCCTGAGGGACCCCTGTCCTCTTGGGGATAAGGAAATAGAGTAGAAGCCTGTGCCCAGAGATGTTTCAGCACTGGCTCCACTGCCTCATCGTGGATTAGGGCTACTAGCTCAGTGAGAAGCAGGGTCTGGTGAAGGAGAGGTCTGGTGGGCTCTCCTGGGAAGTATGAGGATGGCGCCCGCTGTAGGTGGATGAGGTAGCCCTCCTTGACCACTTGTAGCACCCAGGTATCAGAGGTGATGGCTGTCCACCTGTGGGCAAACAGGGTTAGGCGGCCCCCTGTGGGCTGAAGAGAACCCCCCTGGGGATGGGGAAGTCACACCCAAGCAGTCAAAAGCTCCCCCTAGGCTGGGCTGGGGCTGGTGCCTCGGACTTCGGGATCTTTTGCTTTTGGGAACCAAGTCCCTGGCCCTTTTTCTGCTGGTCCTGTTGAGGGGCCGAGAAGGCCTCGAAATGTGGGGTACCGCCAAAGCCCCCCTTCTTCCTTGGGGCTTTCTTCCAGGGTCGCACCAAGGTCTTCTTCGAGAGCAGGAATTCAGTTTCTATCTCTGCAGACTTGTCTACCATGGGTTCTCTCCTATGCAGGGGACATCAATCAGTTTGTCCTGCACAATTTGCTCCAGGTCCGACGACTGCAGCCATGCTCGACATTGTGCCCCAATCCCGGCTGTGGCCACCCTGGCCGAAGACTCAAAGCAATTGTAGGTTACTTGAGACAAAAGCTTTGAGCAGTCTTTCACTGTTGAGATCAGGGTCTTAAACCTCTGTAGAGATTCCCCATTAAAGCCTGCCAAAAATCCACTGAGCTCCTTTGACAGCTTTTTCAGGGACATGCCGATATAGAGCTGATAGGACTGGATCTGGCAAGTTAGCACAGAGCCCTGAAAGGCTTTCTGGCTGAGGGTTTGAGCTTCCTTGCTGGTTGGCACTGATGAATGAGTTTTTTGGCTTTTGAATCAATGCATGGCTGACTCCATGACCATTGAGTTGTGGGGAGTCTAGGTCTTTTGGAACCCAGGGCTTCAGCGTACCCAGTATATGGCGTCGAGCCACCTACTGACAATTGGCACCAATGCTGGAGTTTCCCACATACGGAGAAGGCGGCAGTTGAGGATTAGGGACATTGGTACCATAAGGCTTTCCTTAGGGGGTGCCTTGTATTGGAGTATCTCCAATTCCTTGGTGCACAGGTACTCCTCGGCCTCGGTCTTGATAGTGAGAGCCTTGGCCATGTCCCCCACAAAATCAAGGCAAGTGACATCCTGAGGTGGGGAACAGCGTCGGGGCATTGGGGAAGATGGGTCTGAGGGCATGTCTCAGTGTCACCTCATATCCAGGAATTCTTCATTCTCGATCTCTCATTTGGACTCGAAGTTAGAGTACGAGTGCGATGCCCCATGTTCACCTCAGTATAGGTCCGCTCCAGGCGGTGCACAACCTCTGGAGGATCTGAAGTCCAAGTTGCGGGTGCTCGCCGGGAAGGAATGGTGCCCAAAGGAGCAGGATCGAGACCTCATCTGGTGCCAGGGCTGGTGGTGCTCGAGGACTGGCTTGACGACTGGGGAAGCCCTCGATGTCGAGAGTCCCGTCGTTGGGCAGATGAACCAGATGAGCCAGACAAACGCCTGCTGCATGGCCACGGGTGCAGATATACTGCTCTCTAAGGCCGCCATTCTGGTCTCCATACCAGTTGACTCTACAGCCTTCGACGCAGGCCCCGAGAGCTTCAGGCCCAGTGTTGGTACTGTCAAGGGGGAGTCCTCGATAAGGATGGCCTTGGAGGTCCGAGGCCAATTGGTGGGTACTGACAACTCCTTGTGGGGCAGCTTGGAAGGCTGTCCCCGCTCCGACTCCTCAGACTCACGCCTGGGACTGCGGGACTTGGGGTTGGATTTCCCTTTTTTCTCGGACCTGTCCTCTGAGGCGGTCTTCAAGGGTTTCTTCTTTTTGCGCTCCACCTCCAGGTATTTCTGCTTGGAGGAACCATGGCCGCGGGACTACGAAGAGGCTCTGGCTTCATGGGGCAGCAAGGTATTGGAGGGAGCCCTGGAGCATGGCATCACTGGAGACTCCAGCGCAAAGTTGGACTTCTGAAAATTTTTTTTCCTGCTGCTGACAGCTCTTTAAGGCCTTTGAGGTCATAGTTCTGCAGAGTTCGCAGTCGGAATCGTTATGCTCTGGGACAAGGCAGCAGAGGCAGCAGTCGTGCGGTTTATCTGTCCCGATGACAGAAATCTGCCAGGCTGCCACCTGGTCTTCAGGTGCATACTTTCGCAGCACACTACTGCCTGGAGAGGGAATCCTGATGGAACAGAACCTTCAGCCAAGCCGTATTCCGTAATCTCTTCGGGGTGTAGGCAACTCCTGCCCTCTCTTATGTATTCAGGCTACTGGAGTGCTGGTTCTCTGCTGGACACCTGGGTCTTGCGAGAGTCTCTCAGTAGGGATTCAACTGCTGCTGATTACGGCTCACCCTTTACAAGTTGCTTTGGCATTTTTACAGGTTCTTAGTAGCTAGCTGGGGAGTCCCATATGTGAGGACAGACTCCCTGTTTGTTCCCGGAGAAAGCATAGTTACCGCAGGAATCAATCCTCAGAACCCTCCCTCCTTCCCTTGGATTTGCTCCTTTACGGTATTTTCCTTAATTTCTTTTCTCATGTAGCCGAAATCCCTGGGCCAGCCCTGTTGCTATGAAACAGCAAGTACTATTGGTAGGAGATTTCAATTTGCCAGATGTTGATTGGGATATCCCTGCTGCAATGTCATCTAGAAATAGGGAAATCCTAGATTTCCTATAGGGAGATCTGTTCCAGCAGCTGGTAATGGAACCCACAAGGGAGGGAGCAATACTCGCTAGATACTTACAAATGGGGAGAGTGTTTCTGATGCTGTGGTGATCATATGGCATGCAATGATCACCGGATAGCAAGCTTCAATATTAAGACATGGGTGGAGATGGCTTATTCAAAAGCAAAGGTCCAAGACGTCAGGAAAAGTAGCTTTGCAAAGAGGGGGGCTACCTCAAGGAGTCGTTAGCTGGATGGGAACATCTGTGGGAAGCAGAACAATAGTAGGCAAAACTGAGAGGTGAACTTTTAAGTGCAATGAATCTCTTTGTTACAAAGTAAATAAAATAAGAAGAAAAGAAGGCTGTTATAGTTTTCAAAAGTAGAGGAAAGGGTAATGAAAAAGAGGTTAGCCTTTATAAACTATAATAGATTGTACAAAGAGGAAGGCAAACAATATTTGGAGAAGTTAAGGGAAGCTGGTAAAGTAGTCAGGAAAGCAAAGATGCAAATAAATAGAAAAACAAAACAGCCAATACAGTAAAACATGTGAATAAGACTTTTTTAGATATACAGTATTAATGAAAGGTTGTCATTGTAAGACTCACGAGTGAAGGGGAAAAATATGTAGATGCTGACGAGAACAAAGTGGAATTGCTGAACAAATATTTCTTCTGTGATCACAGACAAAGGCTAGGAATGGGACTGCAGAAAAACAAATAGAAATGGAAGTGAAATAGAACTCAAAATATTTTCAGAAGACTGTGCTCATGAGGAGCTAGTAAAACTAAAAGTGGACAGAGCAATAGTGTTGGATGGGACTCATCCCAGGATATTGAAGGAACTTGGGGAAATTCTGGTGGCTCCACTGGCTGACCTTTCCAATGCTGCTTTAGAGTCCGAGTGATCCCGGAGGACTGGAGATGAGCGAGTGTGCTTCCTGTAGTCAAGCTCTATGGTGAGGAAATTAATGGAAACATTTTCAAAGCAGAGAGGATGGTGTGTTTTCTAGAATCCAAGGACTGGATCTGGCATGTTAGCATTGAGTCCTGAAAGGCTTTCCGGCTGAGGGCATCGAGGGTTTGGGCCTCCCTGCCAGATGGCACCTACAAATGAGTTTTTTTACTTTTCAGCAGACACATGGCCGACTCCACGACCATTGAGTTGTGGAGAAGCTGGGTTTTTGGAAACCCATCACTTCTGTGTACCCGATACGTGGTGTTGAGGCGCCTACTGATGATTGGAATGAATGCCTATATTTCCCACATTCGGAGGTGGAGGTGGTTGAGAATCGGGGCACCAGTACCATAAAGGTTTCCTTAGGGGGTGCCTCGTATTGGAGTATCTCCAATTCCACAGTGTGTGGGTCTTCCTTGGACTCAGTCTTGATAGTGAGAGCCTTGGCCATGTCACAAACAAAATTAAGGAAAGCGACGTCCTCGGGCAGGAAATGGCAAAGGATATGCATTGTGCAATCCATTTGGACAGAGTTCTCTTGGAGACTGGAAGTCCCAAATGACTAGAATCAAAAACAATAAAAAGTTGAGAAGACTTTTTATGTTGCTGTGTTCTTTGTAGGTAAAAAACCAAGGCTCTTTTACAATCCAAAGTATGAATGTTCCTTTCTGCATTAGAGGCATGAGGCCTCGGAAAGAATACAGGAAGATAAATTGACTGATTTAAATGAAAAGGCGAAACCACCTTTGGCATAAAGTGTGGATGAGTTCTAACAACAATCTAATCATGGTGAAACCTAGTATAAGGAGGATCAGCCACTAAAGCTTGCAATTCACTAATGCAACGTGCAGAGGTGATTGCAATTAGGAAGATGACCTTCCAGGACAAAAGCTTTAGGGTTGTAGTGGCTAAAGGTTCAAAAGGCGGTTTCATGAGCTGCCCGAGAACTAGGTTTAAATTATTATTATTTATTATTATTATTTATTTATTTAACATTTCTTATATACCGCCTTTCATGATATCAAGGCGGTTTACATTGAACTGAAATTACATTGAACAGGGCATTATAACTTGGAGATAACTATTTTACAGGGAACATGGGCAATGGAGGGTTAAGTGGCTTGCCTAAGCCCACAAGGAGCACCTGTGGGACTAGAAACCCCAGTCCTTCCGGTCCAAGGTTGCTGTACTCTAGTGGGATATGAACCCCCGACCTTCCGGTGGTGGCCTGATGGGAGGCTTTGTTAATAGAAGACCTCTCATAAATCTTGTTATGAGTGGATGAGAGGAAATTGGTTGTCCATTTAGAGGCATATAGGAAGCTGCAATTGCACTAAGAAGATGGACTCTTACTGAATTGGTCTTTAGACCAGAATTTGATAAATGAAGTAGGTACTCTAGTATCGATTCCAAAGGTATCATAAGGGGGTTTAACCCCTTCTGTGAACACCATATAGTAAAACGTTTCCACTTGAAGGCGTAAGAGCATCTTGTGGAAGGTTTTCTAGAAGACTGCAGGATATCCTTTACCTGTTGGGAAAGGTTAAGATCCTGAAGGTCTAAGCTTTCAGCAACCAGGCCCTGAGATGCAGGAACTGGGGATGTGGGTGCCATAGCATCCCGTTCTCTTGGGAGAGGAGATCTGGAGCATAGCCTAATTCCAGAGGTGCAGCTTGAGAGAGATGTAGAAGCAGGGGATACCACGTTTGTCGTGGTCACCGTGGCACTGTGAGGATCATATGATCTCTGTCTCTCTGAAGCTTGAAGAGAGTTTTGGGTATGAGGGGAATGGGTGGGAAGGCATAGAGGAAGCTGTGACCCCAGTGAAGAAGGAAGGCGTCCCTTGCCTGGCAATTTTGAGCCGGAATCCTGGAACAGAACCGGGGAAGTTTGGCATTCAGTGGACTTGCAAATAGGTCTATGTCTGGGGTTCCCCAGATCTGAAATATCTTGGCCACCTGGTCTAGGTGGAGAGACCATTCGTAGGCAGCAGTCCTCGGCTGAGTTTGTCTGCCTAAAGGTTCTGAATGCCTGGAAGATATACCACGAGAAGGTGAATTTGATGCTCTCTGGCGAGGGCCATAGTCGTAAAGCTTTGATGCATAATGACAGAGAGCCTGTTCCGCCCTGCTTGTTCACGTAGAACATAGCTACTTGATTGTCCGTTTGGACTAGGACTGTCTTGTAGCTGAGCTGGGCATGGAATACTCGAATAGCTAGATAGATTGCTCTGAGTACCAGGAGGTTTATGTGAAGACAAGCCTCCTGTGGAGTCCAGGTAACCTGGGTAGAGAGATGATTCAGGTGTGCTCCCCATCCCACCTGTGATGCATCTGTTGTTAGGGTGGCCTGGAATAGGGGTTGCTGGAAAGGAGACCCCACTAGAAGATTTTCCAGTGATTGTCACCATTGTAGGGACAAGATCAGTCATTGTGAGTTTGATATCTTGTCCGACAGACGTCCTGTGGCCTGTGTCCACTGTGTGGATAGGGTCCACTGGGCTGCTCGCATATGAAGGCAAGCGTAGGGAACCACATGAACGTGGATGCCATATGTCCCAATAGTTGTAGTAGTTCTCGAGCAGTTAGGGAGGACTTCACCGCTGCTTGAGAAACTAGCTGCATTATACGAAGACAGCAGGGTTGTGGGAGACAAGCCCTTGCCTGTCTGGTATCTAGACGAGCTCCTCTGAACTCTAGGGACTGAGACGGAGCAAGTTGGTATTTTGGGAGGTTTATGACCAATCCCAAGTATTGAAGGATTCACATTGTGCGAGACAGTGCAGATCTGGCTTCTGGAACCGTGGGGGCTTGAATGAGCCAGTCGTCCAAGTAAGGGAAGACGAATATCTCCAGGGTTCGCAGAAATGCAGCTACTACTGCCATGCATTTCGTGAATACTCTTGGTGCCGAAGCCAGACCAAAGGGAAGAACCTGTATTGGAACTGTTTTCCCTTGAAAAGGAATCGTAAAAATTTCCTGTGATCTGGATGGATCAGAATGTGAGTATATGCATCTTTTAGATCTAGAGAACAAAGCCAATCCTGACTTTGAAGGTATGGCAGAAGAGGTCCCAGAGAAATCATTTTGAACTTTACTCGGAACAGATATTTATTCAATTCTCTGAGGTCTAGAATGGGTCTGTGTCCTCCTGTTTTCTTTGGAATAAGAAAATAGAAGAAGTAGAACCCTGCACCATGCTGAAGAATGGGTACCTCCTCTATTGCTCCTTGAGCAAGGAGTGTTGAGACCTCTTGATCCAGTAGATTGCCTGTAAAGGTTTGGGCATTGAACTGTCTTACAATTGTAGGAGGGGACATACTGTGAAAATGAAGCTTGTACCCCTCTCCCACAATAGACAGAGTCCAGTTTTCTGTTGTTATTTGGTGCCATCTATTGGCAAAATGACACAACCTGACTGGAATGTTTAGGCGTTCTGGCCCCTTCAGAGGCAGGAAGGCTAAGTTCTCTATGAAGGAGTCATAGCCCTTGAGGGGGCTGGGCCTGTGGAGTTGGTTGAGCTCTAAGGCCTTTTGGCTTCTTTTGTCTGGATTGTTGTTGTTGACCCTTCTGGGCAACTTGACCCTGAGCTTGCCCTTGCTGGGTATAGGATGGATAAAACTTCCTCTTTTTGCTGAAAAAGGGTTTTTTATAGGGTTTCTTTTTGGCTGGAGTGGCTGTAGATTTTGACAATCTGTCTAAAGTGAGACTGTCAGTATCTATCTCATTAGCCTTCTCCTGCCAATTCTTGCCAAAGAGGTTTTCTCCTAGAAACATAGAAACATGATGACAGAAAAAGACCACATGGCCTATCTAGTCTGTCCTTCCATAACAACAACTACAACAGTCCACTTTTTACCTTTAGAGATCCTCTGTGTTGGTCCCATGCTTTTCTGAATTCAGTTACTGTCCTCATCTCTACCACCTCCACTGGGAGACTATTCCATGGATCCACTACTCTTTCTGTAAAGAAATATTTCCGCATATCACTCCTGAATCTATCTCCCTTCACCCTCATCCCATGTCCCCTCGTAGCAGAACTTGCTTTCAATTGAAAGAGGCTCTCTCCCTGAACATTTATGCCACGGAGGTATTTAAACATCTCAATCATATCACCTCTATCCCAACTTTCCTCTAAGGTGTACATATTAAGATCCTTAAGTCTGTCCTCATATGCTTTATAATGAAGCCCATTAATCATTTTAGTAGCAACCCTCTGCACCGACTCCATCCTGTTCACATCCTTTTGAAGGTGCGGTCTCCAGAATTGCACACCATACTCCAAATGAGGTCGCACCAAAGACTTATACAGAGGCATTATCACCTCCTTTTTTCTGCTAGCCATTCCTCTCCGTATGCACCCAAGCATCCTTCTAGCTTTTGCCGTCGCCTTTTCTACCTGTTTAGCTACTTTAAGTTCATCAGACACAACCACGCCTAGGTCCCGCTCTTCTTTAGTGGACAAAAGTACTTCACCTCCTATACTGTATTGCTCCCTTGGATTGCTGCAGCCCAAATGCATGACCTTACATTTTTTAACATTAAATCCCAGCTGCCAAATTCTAGACCATTCTTCAAGCTTAGCTAGATCCCTCCTCATGTTATCTACACCTTCCTGGGTGTCTACTCTATTGCAGATTTTGGTATCATCTGCAAAGAAGCAAACCTTACCCAACAGCCCTTCCGCTATATCACTAACAAAGATGTTAAAAAGAATCGGACCAAGGACAGATCTCTGGGGCACACCACTGGTAACATCCTTCTCCTCAGAGTGAGCTCCTGGTATCCAAATCCTGTGCAAGGGATGTTTCCCAATTTATCCTGTACCCAAATCTCCAAGTCTGATGCCTGAAGCCAGGCAATCCGAAGTGCACCAATGGCAATAGCAGAGGTTCTGCTGATGCATTCAAAGCAGTCAAAGGCTGCATGGTTTACAAACTTGGAGACATCTTGAGCATGGCTTTACCAGAGTGAGAAAGTCCCGTCGTTTGTCCTCAGGGAGAAGGGGGCTCATAAGCTCCAAATCTCCTGTGACCTCTTTAAGGAACATTCCCATATATAAAATATATGAGCTGATCCTAGCTGAAAGCATGGAAGCCTGAAAGGTTTGATGCCCAAAAGAGTCAAGAGTCCTGCAATCACGACCTGGAGGATTGGATGCATGTCTCTTTGCACTTTTCATCCTACGCATGGCTGACTCCACTACCATTGAAAGGTGTGGCAGCTGAGTCTTTTGAAAACCAGGACATGGTGGAACTCGATACATGGTATCGAGTCTCCTAGAATGAGGAGATGTGGTCAAAGGTGTCTTCCACATTCTGAGCATCAAATCATGAAGAATTTCATGAATGGGCAGAGTGGCTGCTTCCTTGGGAGCCTTAGGGTATTGGAGAATTTCCAATTCCTTTGCTCTAGGTTCTTTTTCAGGAGCTACCATGATTGAAAGGCCTCGGGCCACATCACAAATAAAATCCTGAAAAGACATGTCTTCCGGAGGAGACATTCTGCGTTGGGGAGAAGAAGAGTCTTCCGGGAGAAACACTCTGGTACCGGCAGAATTATCAGAGTCATCGGAATCGGAGGATTCGAAGTATCTCTGATTCCGATGTTCATGAAAAGCATGGTCTCGGTATCGATCGAAGTCGGTATTGAATTGGTCCGGTACTGTTCTGTCGATGCCAGAAAAAGTCTGCATGGGAAGGATTCCCACCGGGGCCGGTACCGTCGGTGCTGGTACCGGCATCGGTACCGGTGCCCGTTGAATCACTGGTGTCAACTGTACCGCAGCTATAAGGAGAGCTGCAAGACTGCGTTCGATAGCGAGGAATCTCTGGTCTATCGATGCTGCCGATGCCTGGGTATTGGTACCGGTAAAAGCGGCCGGAACCCCTGAGCATGGCACCAGTAGTTCTGCCGAGGTCGAAGCCTTGAGAACATCCTGGAATCCCGTTAATGCTTTGGAGGCTGAAGCCTCTCGCCGGGGCTGTTTTGCCAGTGTAGTTTCCTTAAGGGCAATGCCAATGGCCTCTCGATGCTTTGAAGGAGAGCTACCCTTTGAGGACCGGCTCTTATGTTTAGTTACCTGAGATCCATGGGAGGAAGATGAGGCTCTTGAAGACGTCAATGCAATGGACCTGGTATCCAAAGAAAAGAGGGTACTGAGCTTTGCAGCTCGGTTCTGTCTTCCTCTTTTAGTCATCCCCATACAGGAGGAACACTCAGATGGAGAATGGCCAGGGCCTAAACATTTTAGACACCAGTCATGGGTGTCGGTGACGGAGACGATACTGCCACATTTAGTACATTTTTTAAAACCACTAGCTGGTTTTTCCATCTTTGGGAAAAATGGGGCCTAATGCCCAAAATGGCGCCTAGCACCAAAAGAAAAAGTTTCTGAAGAGAAACAGTTAAAAAAAAAATTATATATATATGTATTTTTTTTTTTTAAAGAAAGAAAGAAAGAACCGGCGGTACCGGCAGGTGTCATGCGGAGGCAGGCGCGACCACAAGAAAACAAGTTTAAAGAAGAAATTTTCTGCGGTGAGAGGGTATGTGTCATGTCGGCTCCGCGGAAAATGAAGAACTGAAGAGGGAGAGTTGGAAAGCCGGGAAGGCAGCGCACATGTGCTGAGGGATGCTTCCAAAAGCATTCCTATTGGATGCTGGGGAGCGTTCCTGCGCAGGCTCCGTCGGTACCGACGATACCCATATGTGAAGACTACATTCCTGCTTGTTCCTGGAGATTACATCTTCCCGGTGTATCGATATTTCTATCAATTCTTCTGCAGTATCACCTTTAAATACCACTTCAGTCATGGGTAACATCCCTACATCTTCCTCAGTAAAGACCGAAGCAAAGAATTCATTCAGTCTCTCCGCTATAGCCTTGTCCCCTCTTACTGCCCCTTTTACCGATCTATCATCTAGTGGTCCAACTGACTCTCTCACGGGTTTTTTGCTACGAACATACTTGAAAAAGTCTTTATTACGCGTTTTTGCTTCCACAGCAAATTTCTTCTCAAATTCTCTCTTTGCCTTATCAATGCCTTGCATTTAACTTGCCAGTACTTGTGCTGTTTCCAGTTTTCATCATTTGGCTCCTTTTTTCCATTTCCTGAAAGATGTTTTTTTGGCAACAGCCTCTCTGACCTCACCTTTAAACCATGCTGGCAGTTTTTTGGACTTCCTTCCATTTTTCTTGAAGCATGGAATACAGCTGTTCTGGGCTTCCAAGACAGTATTTTAAACAACACTCAAGCTTTATATAAGTCTTTGACCTTTGCAACTGCTCCTTTTAGTTTTTTCTTAACTACTTTCCTCATTTTATCATAGTCTCCCTTTTGAAAATAAAAGGTAGTACTGTGGATTTCCTTACCATCCCTCCTCCATTAATTAAATCAAACGCGATCATGTTATGTTCACTATTGTCAAGTGGCCCCAACACCCTTATCTCTTGCACCAGATAGCATAGTTACTCACCTGTAACAGGTGATCTCCGGGAACAGCAGGAATTTAGTCCTCACATATGGGTATTGTCGGTACTGATGGAGCCTGCGCGGGAACGCTCCCCAGCGTCCAATTAGAAAGCTTTTGGGAGCATCCCACAGCGCCTGCGTGCTGCCTTCCCGCCTTTCCCAACTGCCTCTCTCCAGTTGAGTTTTAAAGCTGAGACAAAGAGAGAGAGAGGGAAAGGGAAAGAGATAGATAGAGAGATACAACTCCTAGGGGAGGTGGGTGGGTTGAGAGGACTAAATTCCTGCTGTTCCCGGAGATCACCTGTTACAGGTGAGTAACTATGCTATCTCCAGGAACAAGCAGGAATGTAGTCATCACATATGGGGACTCCCTAGCTTTAGATGCCAGGGAGAGACCCCAGACGTTGTGCGTCCTGAGAAGGGCTCCACTTCCCCCCATGGATCTCTGACATCCTACCAGGGATGGTGGGTAGGAGTTGATTAAGTATGGAACAGGTGTTGGAGAACAGCCTGACCAAACAAGGCATCCCGGCGGGAGTCCTTGTCCAAGCAGTAATGGGCTGTGAAGGTATGAACCAAGGCCCAGGTGGCTGCTCGACAGATGTCGTCGATAGACACAGAGTGCAGATAAGCCATTGAAGCTGCCATGGCTCTCACATTGTGAGCTGTGACATGGCCCTCCAGAGGAAGATTCTTACTCTGATAGGCAAAGGAAATACACTGAGCAATCCAGTTAGATCGTGTTCTCTTGGATACTGGAAGTCCCAAATGAGAAGGATCAAAAGCAACAAAGAGTTGAGAGGACTTTCTATGTTGCTGTGTTCTTTGTAGGTAAAAGACTAAAGCTCTTTTACAGTCCAAAGTATGAAGGTTCCTTTCTGCATTTGATGCATGAGGCCTTGGAAAGAACACAGGTAGGTAGACCGCTTGTTTTAGATGAAAGGACGAGAGCACCTTTGGCATAAAGCGTGGATGAGTGCTAAGAACTACCTTGTCATGATGGAACCTTGTATAAGGTGGATAAGCTACTAGCGCTTGCAACTCACTGATGCGACGTGCTGATGTGATTGCAATGAGAAAGAAAACCTTCCAAGAAAGGAATTTCAAGGAGGTAGTAGCTAAGGGTTCGAAAGGTGGCTTCATAAGCTGACCAAGAACCAGGTTTAAGTCCCATGCCACAGGAGGTGGCTTAATGGGTGGCTTAGTTAGCAGAAGGCCTCTCATAAATCTTGATATAAGAGGATGGGAGGAAATAGGTTGTCCATTTAGAGGCTTGAAGGAAGCTGCAATAGCACTCAAATGGACCCTCACTGAGTTAGTCTTAAGTCCTGCATTGGATAAATGAAGGAGGTACTCCAGTAATGATTCCAGAGGTATGGCAATGGGGTTAAGACCCTTCTGCGAACACCATATGGCAAACCTTTTCCACTTGAAAGCATAAGAGCGTCTTGTGGAAGGCTTCCTGGAAGCATAAAGGATATCCTTTATTTGCTGAGGGAGGTTAAGATCTTGGAGATCTAGGCCTTCAGCAACCAAGCCCTCAGATGCAGAGACTGGGGATTGGGATGCCATAACATTCCATCCTCCTGAGATAGGAGATCTGGAGCAGACCCTAAATCCAGGGAGGGAGCTTGAGAGAGATGTAGAAGCAGAGGGTACCATACTTCCCGTGGCCAATGTGGAGCTATGAGAATCATTCGGCCTCTGTCTCTCTGAACCTTGAACAGGGTTTTGGGAATTAGGGGAATGGGTGGAAAGGCGTACAGGAAGTCTTGACCCCAGTAAAGGAGGAAAGCATCCTTGGCCTGAGCCCCCTGAGCCGGAATTCTGGAACAGAACCGGGGAAGTTTGGCATTCAATGGACTTGCAAAGAGGTCTATGTCTGGGGTTCCCCAAATTTGAAAAATCGTGGCCACCTGGTCTGCATGCAGAGACCACTCGTGTGGAAGCAGAACTCGACTGAGTCTGTCTGCCCAAGAGTTTTGTATGCCCGGAAGATACACTGCTAGGAGATGAATCTGATGCTCTCTGGCGAGGGCCCATAATCGCAAAGCTTTGTTGCAAAACGACAGAGAGCCTGTTCCCCCCTGCTTGTTCACGTAGAACATGGCTACTTGATTGTCCGTATGGATGAGGACTGTCTTGTAGCTGAGCAGGGTGTGGAACACTCGAAGAGCAAGGAAGATTGCTCTGAGCTCCAAGAGATTGATGTGTAGATGAGTCTCCTGTGGAGACGTCTTGCAGATGAGCTCCCCAACCCATCGGAGAAGCATCTGTTGTGAGAGTTGCCTGGGGGTAAGGGTTGTTGAAAAGGGGACCCCAGCAACAGGTTTTGAGTGGACTTCCACCACTGGAGGGACAAAATAAGGCGACCTGTGTTTGCTATTTTGTCTGACAGGCATCCTGATGCCTGGGTCCATTGAGTGGATAAAGTCCACTGGGCTGCCCTCATATGGAGGCGAGCATAGGGAACCACATGCACAGTAGATGCCATGTGGCCTAGTAGTTGTAGCATTTCTTGGGCAGTGAGATGAGGTTTTAGCACTGCTTGAGAAGCTAACTGCACCATGCGAAGGCAACGGGCCTGGGGGAGATAGGCCCTTGCCTTTCTGGTATCCAGCAATGCTCCTATGAACTCTAAAGACTGAGTGGGAGTTAGACTGGATTTTGGGATGTTTATTACCAGACCCAAATACTGAAGGATACGCATTGTGCAGGATAGAGAAGTCCTGGCCTCTGACTCTGTTGGGGCTCGAATGAGCCAGTCGTCTAAGTAGGGGAAGACGAATATCCCTAGAGTGTGGAGAAATGCTGCCACCACAGCCATGCATTTCGTGAACACCCTTGGTGCTGAGGCCAGGCCAAATGGAAGCACCCTGTATTGGTAGTGCTTCCCTTGAAAAAGGAACCGAAGGAACCTTTTGTGAGTTGGATGGATGAGAACATGGGTATACGCATCCTTGAGATCTAGAGAACAAAGCCAATCCTGACTCTGAAGGTATGGCAGCAGAGTTCCAAGAGAAATCATCTTGAATTTCTCTTTGACAAGGAATTTGTTCAATTCTCCGAGGTCCAAGATAGGTCTGTATCCCCCTGTTTTCTTTGGGATAAGGAAATAGGGGGAGTAAAACCCTGTACCCTGTTGATGGATGAGTACTTCTTCTATTGCCCCTTGGGCAAGAAGCATGGTGACCTCCTGACCTAACAGGTTGATGAGAGAGGCCGGAGAATTGAACTGCCTCATCATTGTGGGAGGGGGCATGCTCGAAAAATGAAGCTTGTACCCCTCTTTTATGATGGCGAGTATCCAATGATCTGCTGTTATCTGCCCCCATCTGGGGGCAAAGTGCAACAACCTTCCTGGAATGGTGGAAGGCTCTGGTCCAACAAGAGCCAGGAAGGCTAAGTTCTCTAGTTGAAAGTCAAAGGCCTTGTGGAGGCTGAGACTGCTGGGACGGCTGAGGCTTAGCAGTCTTTGCTTTCCTTTGTTTGGATGGTTGCTGACTTTCCTGACAAGCAGACCTGCCGAACGTCCCTGCTGAGAATAAGCAGGATAATATCTTTTCTTTTTAGAAAAGAATGGTTTCTTGAAAGATTTCTTTCTAGCAGGATCAGCTGTGGACTTGGATAATCTGTCCAAGGTGGAGTTGTCAGCATCCAACTCATTGGCTTTCTCTTGCCAATCTTTACCAAACAGGTTCTCACCAGTACAAGGGATATTTCCCAGTTTGTCTTGTACCCAGAGCTCCAGATCAGATGCCTGGAGCCAAACAATTCTACGTGCACCTATGGCAATGGCAGAGGTTCTGCTTATGCACTCAAAACAGTCAAAAGCTGCACGGTTGACAAATTTAGAAACATCTTGGGCATGTTTGACCAATGTGAGAAAATCCTGCCTTCTGTCCTCAGGAAGAAGACGACTCAAAGCCTCTAAATCACCTGTGACTTCCTTTAGGAACATTCCCATGTAGAGACTATAGGAACTGATCCTGGCAGAAAGCATGGAAGCTTGGAAGACACGATGTCCAAAAGCATCCAAAGTTCTGCACTCACGTCCTGGAGGATTAGAGGCATGCCTCTTTGCACTCTTGATCCTTCTCATAGCTGATTGCACTACAATAGAGTGGTGAGGAAGCTGAGTTTTTTGGAAACCAGGACAAGGAGGGACTCGATACAGAGTATCCAGTCTACGAGAATGAGGCGAGGTGGTAAGAGGTGTCTCCCACATTTTTAACATAAGATTATGCAAGATCTCATGGATGGGCAAGGTAGCTGCCTCCTTAGGAGTTTTGGGATATTGTAAAATTTCCAACTCCTTTGCTCTGGGCTCTGTTTCAGGGGCCACAGTAATAGAGAGACCCCGAGCCACTTCCCTGATAAAATCCTGAAAGGAAATATCTTCTGGAGGAGACATCCTGCGCTTAGGGGAGGAGGGCTCCTCTGGGAGAAGCATTCCTGCATCGACAGAACTATCAGTATCTTCAGATTCCTCTGAGTACTCGAAGTACCGCCTATCCGGGTGCTCTTGAAGAGCTCGATACCCGTACCGACCGAAGTCAGTACCAGGAATAATCGGTACCGGAGTATCGGTACCGGAAGGCATCGGATGACTGGGTGCCGGCAATGCGGACACCGATGTCGATGTTATCAGTACCGGTACCGATACCAGTTGAAATGTCTGATGCAGTTCCGAGGGCGTCGATGCCGCAAGGAGAGCCGCCAGACTGCGCTCAATAGCCAGGACTCTCTGATCTATCGACGCTGCCGATGCCTGGATGTCGGTACCGGAGAAGACCGCCGGTACCCCAGAGCATGGCACCAGTAGTTCTGCCAAGGTTGAGGCCTCGAGAATGTCCTGGAGCCCCGATAATGCTTTGGAAGCCAAAGCCTTCCGCCTGGGCAATTTTGCCGGTGCAGAATCCTCAAGGGAAACGCCAGAGACATCTCGATGCTTAGAAGGAGATCTACCCTTTGAGGACTGGCTAGACTTGTGTTTAGTTACCTGAGATCCACGGGAGGAAGATGAAGCCCTGGAAGATGTCGATGCCACCGAAGCTGCATCAGAGGGAAACAGGGTACTGAGCTTGGCAGCTCGGTTCTGTCGACCTCTCTTGGACATCATGGCACAAGCCATACATTCCGAGATGGAATGGTCAGGACCTAAACATTTCAGACACCACTCATGGGTGTCGGTGACGGAGATGGTACCGCCACACTTGGTGCACTTTTTAAAATCCGAAGAGGGTTTTTCCATTGTGGAATAAATCTTGGGCCTAAGGCCCAAAAAGCGTAGTTACTCACCTGTAACAGGTGTTCTCCAGGAGCAGCAGGAATCAGTCCTCACTTAAGGGTGACGTCGGCGCCGACGGAGCCCTCGCGGAGCAATTTTCCCCAGCTTTCAAAGAAAGCCTTTGGGAATTGCAGCGCGCATGCGCGGTCCTCTTCCCGCCCAAGGGTGCCATCTTAGCCAGTCAGATGACATAGCTAAAAAAGACAGCAGAAAAATTTGCAAAAAAGTAAAGCAGACGATTGCAACTCCAAGGGGAGGAGGGAGGGTTGTGAGGACTGATTCCTGCTGCTCCTGGAGAACACCTGTTACAGGTGAGTAACTACGCTTTCTCCAGGACCAAGCAGGAAGTCAGTCCTCACTTATGGGACTCCCAAGCTTAAGGCTACCGGAGACCCTAAGCACAAAAATGAGCTCCCTCTAGCTCAGCAGCACAGAAGGAAAGGATCTTCGCTGAATTATTACCCACCGGTAGCCCACATCCGGGATGGAGGGTAGGAGTTGCTCAGACCTCAAAGAGATTACGGAGGACTGCCTGTCCGAAAGCACTGTCCCTGCGGGACTCCCTCTCGAGACAGTAATGGACCGCAAAAGTCTGGCTCGAAGACCAAGTAGCGGCCCGGCAGATGTCTGCCAGCGGAACAGAGCGGAGGAAAGCCACTGACGTGGCCTTTGCCCGAACGCAATGAGCCGTGACTCGACCGTCCAAGGAGAGTCCGGCTGCCCCATAAGCCCAAGTGATACAGTCCGCAACCCAGATGGACAGCGTACGCTTGGAGACCGGGAGCCCCAGTTTATTGGGGTCAAAAGATACAAAAAGCTGAGCAGCTTTACGGTGTTCCCGCGTACGGTCAAGGTAGAAGTTCAAAGCCCTTCTACAGTCCAGGGTATGGAGGACCGTTTCAGCTCGGCTGGAGTGTGGTCTGGGAAAGAAGGTTGGAAGTACCACCTCCTGATTGATATGAAAAGGGGAGACCACTTTTGGAAGAAATTTTGGGTGAGTCCGTAGGACTACCCTATTTTTGTAGAACCGAGTGTAAGGGGGATCAGACACGAGGGCCTGCAATTCACTTACGCGTCTAGCGGAAGTGAGGGCTATCAAGAACAGTGATTTCCAAGAAAGAACACGGAGAGAACAGGTAGCCATAGGTTCAAAAGGCGGACAGGTGATCCGCTGTAAAACCACATTCAGATCCCAGTCAGGCGCTGGCGGGCGCAGAGGTGGTTTAAGTAGAAGGAGACCTCGGAGAAACCTCGCTACAAGAGGGTCGCTGGAAAGAGGTCTGCCGTCCACCGGCACATGATGTGCTGAAAGAGCACTGAGGTGAACTTTGACGGAGTTGGACTTAAGTCCCAGATTAGAGAGGTAGAGCAAGTACTGCAGGATCACCGACACCGGGCAGGAGAAGGGATCCTGAGACCGTTGGCCACACCAAACGGAAAAGCGACGCCATTTAAGGGTGTAGCATTTGCGGGTAGAAGGTCGCCGGGAAGCTAGGACGACCTCCTCCACTTCTGCCGGCAGGAGAAGGGGAGCGAGGACTACCCTCTCAGCAGCCAGGCCATCAGGTTGAGAGACCTGAGGTTGGGGTGTAGCAGAGACCCCTGATCCTGAGTGAGGAGATCTGGTTGTAACCCCAGAGGGAGTGGATCCTCCACCGCTAATTGCAGCAGGAGCGGAAACCACGGCTGTCTGGGCCAGCGAGGGGCCACCAGGATCATGAGGGCTTTGTCTCGGAGAACCTTGAAAAGAGTCCGAGAGACTAGTGGGATGGGAGGGAAAGCGTACAGAAGGCTCCCCGACCATGAGAGCAGAAAAGCGTCCGCCGCAACCCGAAGGGGGTGTGGCTGACGAGAGCAGAAGCGAGGAAGTTGCCGGTTGTGAGGACTGGCAAAGAGATCCATCGTGGGGAGTCCCCACTTTAGAAAGAGCTTCTGAACTACCAAGGGATCCAGACGCCACTCGTGCGGCTGGAGGATCCTGCTGAGTTTGTCCGCCAGGTAATTCTCTTGGCCTGGGAGATAAACTGCCTTGAGGAGAATGCCGTGACTGACGGCCCAAGAGCAGAGCTTCTGTGCCTCCCGGCAGAGGAGGAAGGAGCCCGTGCCCCCCTGCTTGTTCACGTAGAACATGGCAACTTGATTGTCCGTCTGGACAAGGACGGACTGGTGAGAAGTCAGGTGGGAGAAGGCCTTGAGAGCCAGGCGGATCGCCCTGAGCTCCAGGAAGTTGATCTGCTGAGCAGACTCCCACGTGGTCCAGAGGCCCTGAGTGCGTGCCCCTTGGCAATGCGCTCCCCAGCCCAGGAGGGATGCATCTGTTGTCAGCACCCGGGCCGGCTGAGGTGACTGGAAAGGCATTCCGCAGATCAGGTTCGGCTGCTGAAGCCACCACCGGAGAGACGAGATCAGCGGCTCGGAGACGCGCACTAGGTCTGCTAGGCCGCCTGTGGCTTGTCGCCACTGCTGGCGGAGACACCATTGAGTAGGCCGCATATGCAGGCGGGCATTGGGGGTCACATGGACGGTGGAAGCCATATGGCCGAGTAGTCTCAGGAAGCGCCTGGCGGAGACCAGGGGCTGGCTGCGAAAACGGTCCGCTAGGTCCATGAGCCGTTGAGCCCTGTCGAGCGGTAGGTACGCTCGTGCCTGAGGAGTGTGCAGCCTTGCGCCGATGAACTCGAGATCCTGTGAGGGGAGCAAAGTGGACTTTGCGAAGTTTATAACAAAGCCCAAGTGCTGCAGAAGAGTCACCGTGCGGCGCGTGGCGTTGGTGACCTCCAGAGCGGACGCTGCTCTGATGAGCCAGTCGTCGAGGTACGGAAAGACATAGAGGCCGTGAAGCTGGAGATGGGCCGCCACCACCCCGCGAGACATTTTGTGAAGACTCGCGGCGCGGAGGACAGGCCAAAGGGCAGTACTCTGTACTGGTAATGATTTCCTGCCACCACAAACCTTAGGTATTGTCGGTGGCTTGGGTGGATGAGGATGTGCGTGTAGGCATCCTTTAGATCCAAGGAGCATAGCCAATCTCCCTGCTGGAGGTAGGGCAGAAGGATTCCAAGGGTAAGCATCTTGAACTTCTCTCGCACGAGGAACTTGTTGAGGTTGCGCAGGTCCAGGATGGGTCTGAGGCCTCCTGTTCTCTTTGGTATCAGAAAATACCTGGAGTAAAAGCCTTGACCTTTCAGGTGGTGGGGCACCGGTTCCACCGCCTGTTCCTGTAGAAGACCTGTTAACTCCTGAAGGAGTAATTCCCTGTGCAGAGGGGTCGTGGAGGTTCTCCCGGAAAAAAGGGAGGGAGGGACCTGGTGGAAGTGGAGAAGATAGCCTTCTCGCACGACTTGAAGCACCCAGGCATCTGAGGTGATGCTGGACCACCTGTGGGCGAAGTGAACCAGCCGGCCTCCGGTGCTGGGAGGAACCAGCGGGGGGGGAGAGGCTATGCTTCGTGAGTCAAAAACCCCCACCCTGCTGAGCAGGGGCTGGTGGTGCAGGCTTGGGGGCTTGCTGCCTACGGGACCCGTTACCCCGTCCCTTGGCCTGCTGGCCCTGTTGGGGAGCTGCAGGGGCCTGATAATGGGGGTATTGTTTGTAGGCAGCCGCCTTCCTCGGGTAAAAGGACTTCTTTCCCGAGCCCTTCTTTTTCTGGGAAGGGGCGGAGGTCTTCCTAGAAAGCCTAGTCCTGGTGAGAGTCTCCGTCTCAATTTGTGCAGCCTTTTCAGCCATGGGCTTGCCAAAGAGGTTTTCGCCTCGGCAGGGGACATCGACCAACTTGTCCTGCACCCAGGGCTCAAGGTCAGATGACTGAAGCCAAGCCTGTCGGCGGGCACCGATGCCGGCTGCGGCCACTCGAGCCGACGCTTCAAAGCCATCGTAGGCTGCTCGGGATATGAATTTTGAGCATTCCCGAATACCAGTGGACAAGGCCAGGAACCTCCGCAAGGGTTCCTCGGACAAACCAGCGGAGAATCCGGCTAGCTCTTTAGCCAGGTCTCGGAGATACATGCCCATGTATAGCTGGTAGGTCTGGACACGACACGCAAGCATAGAGCCCTGGAAACACTTCTTGCCAAGGCCATCCAGGTTACGGGCCTCCCTGCCAGGAGGCACCGAGGAGTGCATCTTCTGGCTCTTAAGACGATGCATGGCCAATTCCACTACCATGGAATGGTGTGGCAGCTGTGCTTTTTGGAAGCCAGGGCTCTTGCGGACTCGATAGATAGAATCGACCCGCTTGCTCAGGACCGGCGAGGTGGCCGGACTCTCCCACATGTGGAAGAGTAGTCGTTCCAGCATGGGAGGAACCGGTACAGTAAAGTGTTCCCTTGCGGGAGAGTCATACTGGAGGGCGTCGAGCTCTTCGGCTCAAGGCTCCTCCTCGGGGTCCGCAGGGAAGGCCAAAGCCTTGGCCATATCCCTGACGAAGTCCGAGAACCGGGCATCCTCCGGGGGGAACTGCTTCCGAGGCTCGGACTCCGGTGAGTCCGAGGGGACACACCGAGTCCGGAAAGAATCAGGCGACTCTTCCTCTTCAGACTCCCAGACCGACTCCGACGAGGACTCGGTGGGGTCGGCCCGGGCAGGGCGCGGCGCCTGCTGCTCCGACGCCGAGGGAGTCGGCGTCGGCGACCTCGGTCCCGAACGGGAGGCCGAGGGTGACCTCGACCGAGGATCGACTCGAGTTCGCATCGACTCGAGGATCGGCTCGGTCTCCGGGGTCGACTTGGACGTCGACGTCCCGGCGGTCGGGGCAGCGGCGCCAGCGAAGCCAGCGAGCAGTGCCCGCTGCTGGTCCATGAAGGCAGACAATCTGCTCTCCAAGGCCGTCAACCTGAGTCCGAGCTCAGGTGACCCAGCAGCCCCCGACTCGGGCCCCGACGGCGTCGGGCCCGACGTCGGCTGTCTCGGAGGCGAGTCCAGGAGGACCACAGGACTTACCCGAGCAGGCAGCTCCGACTCCAGGCGAGGTCGCTTCGTGAGATGCTCCTTCTCCAAGGACCCGGGACGGCTATCGGGGCTATGCGACCTGGCCCTCGCGGAGCCAGGAGCGTCCACCGACGCCGCCCCTCGCGGGTTTCACCTTACGACGAAGGTCCCCGGAGGGAGAACCCCTGTCGGAGGAACTCCGGCGACGGTCCGAGCTGGAACCTTTGGACGCGGAGGCCTCTGACGAGGTCCGGGTACGGCTGGGGTCAGCGAAGATCCTATCCCGCTGATGCCGCCGACTTCTCAACGCTTTGGAGGACATTTTGCCGCAGGGCCCACAGATCATTTCTTCATGATCCGGGCCCAGGCAGCGGAGGCAAAAGTCGTGTTTGTCAGTTAGTGACATATTTCGGTCACACTGACCACACCGCTTGAAACCACTGGCAGCCATCGGGGGAAAAAGGGCCCCGGCGAGGTCAAAGGACCGGGCTGCCAGGGAAAAACCGAAACGAAAAACTGACTAAGTCAGAAAAACCGAAAATAAGAAGAGGACTCGAGACCGGCGTCGCGAGTCCGGCGGGAAAAAGACCGGCGTCGAACCGAATGGAAAAAAAGAGAAATTCTGAAGAAAAATCAACTTTTTCGCGGGGACACGACGGGTACGTCTGTAGGGCTGGCTAAGATGGCACCCTTGGGCGGGAAGAGGACCGCGCATGCGCGCTGCAATTCCCAAAGGCTTTCTTTGAAAGCTGGGGAAAATTGCTCCGTGAGGGCTCCGTCGGCGCCGACGTCACCCTTAAGTGAGGACTGACTTCCTGCTTGGTCCTGGAGAATGGCTCATGTACCTGGAAAAAACAGGAAAAAAGTACTAATAATTTTTTTTATTTTTTTAAAGAAAAGAAAGAAAGAAAAAAACTGGTGGTACCGGTAAGCGTCGAGGAAGGCAGACGCGACCACAAAAAAGAAGGAAAATTTTCTGCTGTGACAGGAACACGACCTGCTGGCTCCGCGGAAAACAAAGAACTGGAGAGAGGCAATTGGGAAAGGTGGGAGGGCAGCACGCAGGCACTGTGGGATGCTCCCAAAAGCTTTGTAATTGGACGCTGGAAAGCGTTCCCGCGCAGGCTCCGTCGGTACTGACGATACCCATATGTGATGACTACATTCCTGCTTGTTCCTGGAGATATGGTGTTCCACTAAGGACTAAGTCCAAAATGGCTTCCCCTCTGGTCGGTTCATGAACCAGCTGCTCCAAGAAGCAGTCATTTATTTCATCTAGAAACTTTATCTCCCTAGCATGTCCTACCGTTGACACTGGCCCAGTCAATACCGGGGTAACTGAAATCACCCATTACTGTTCTGTAACTTTTGTTAGCTTCCTTGATTTCTTTGAACATTTCATCATCCATTTGTTCATTCTGGCCAGGCGGTCGATAGTGCAACCCCACTGCCATCGCCTTCCCCTTTTTACATGGAATTTCAATCCATAGAGATTCTACAGCGAATTTTGTTTCCTGCAAAACTTTAATCCTTTGTGACTCAATGCCCTCTCTGACATACAGTAGAGCGCTACCCCTCCACCAATTTGATCAGCTCTATCATTATGATATAGTTTGTACCCAGGTATCACAGTGTCCCACTGGTTGTCCTCCTTCCACCATGTCTCTGAGATACCAATCATATCTAACTTCTCGTTTAGTGCTATATATTCTAATTCTCCCATCTTATTTTTAAGACTTATAGCATTTGCATAGAAGCATTTTAGAGACTGTATTTTATTCATATTAATCTGGTTATCGGTAGGCGGGGGAATTTGGAATCTTTACGCTCTGTCTGCTCTGTACTCAAGGGCATTTGGGCTACCTTTGTCTTTCTGCTGAAGTGCCCTAACTTCATTTTTTTGGTAGTATCCTTCAAGGATACATTGTTCCAAACCATGCGCTCTTGGGCGACTGTCGACTCTCCCCTATTATCTCGTTTAAAAGCTGCTCTATCTCCTTTTTAAAGATTAATGCCAGCAGCTTGGTTCCATCCCGGTTAAGGTGAAGCCCATCCCTTCAGAAGGGCCCCTCCTTTCCCTAAAATGTTCTCCAGTTCCTAACAAATCCAAAACCCTCATCTTGCACCATTGTCTCATCCATGCATTGAGACTCTGGAGCTCTGCCTGCCTGTTGGGTCCTGCGCATGGAACGGGAAGCATTTCAGAGAACGCTACTCTGGAAGTTCTGGATTTCAACTTCCTACCTAAAAGCCTAAATTTAGCCTCCAGAACCTCCCTACCACATTTTCCTATGTCATTGGTACCGACATGTACCAAGACAGCAGACTCTTCCCCAGCACTATCTAAGACCTTGTCTAAGTGGCGCGCGAGGTCCGCTACCTTCGCACCAGGCAGGCATGTTACCAGGTGATCCTCAAGTTCACCAGCCACCCAGCTATCTACATGTCTAATGATTGTATCACCAACTATAATGGCTGTCCTAACCCTTCCCTCATGGGCACATGGCCCTGGAGAAACCTCTTCGATGCGAGAGGGTTTTAGATCACTTGGAGGACAGGTCCTAGTTATAGGATCACTTCCTGCCACACCAGGGTAATGCTCTCCTGTCACGTGACCTCTGTCCTCCATGGCAATAGGGATGCTGCCAGACTGGAGGTGGGACTTCAGGACTATATCCCTGTAGGTCTCGTCTATGTACCTCTCTGTCTTCCTTATGTCTTCCAAATCTGCTACTCTTGCCTCCAGAGATCGGACTCGTTCCCTGAGAGCAAAGAGCTCCTTGTACTTTGTGCACATGTAAAACCCCTCACCAACTGGGAGAAAGTCATACATGTGATACTCAATGCAAAAGGATGGAAACCCCTCATCTCGCTGCTGGACTGCTGTCTGCATCTTCGTTTTAAGATTGTGCTTAGATATTTAAGTTCTTTACTTATGAAGGGTTGCTAGGGATACTTCTACTAATAAAACTATACCTAAAATGTACTTTGTACTAATAAAACTATACTTTAATATACTTTGTTCACCTGAAGTTTAATTAATCTCAGGTCCTTAATGTATGCTGATGAGAATAAACAGCTACACCTGAGAGTGAATATGGTACCTCCTTTTCTTTAAGAGGTTTAAGCACCTATAAAACTACTATTATCCTAGGGGTGGGTGGGTGTTGGGGAGGGAGGGAGGGAAAGATGACTTATTAAAATCTGGCTGCTACACAGTACCCTGTCCTGTGCTTCTACGGTAATCTGTGACCAATCTCCAGGGGGGGGGGGGGTCCCACAGCCCTTGCTTTGATAGAGGGAGTCTTGGGTTCTAAATTTAACCAGAAAGCTCTCTGCTGTGTTTTAAATTTAAACTGAAAACTCTTTGCTGCTACTAGGCCCTGACTGATTTAACAATTACACTGGGTTCACAGATTAATCAGCTTTAATCTAAAGAATTATTTTTTCCCCAAGATTTAGAAAAATTCCCAGAAGTAAATACTTACAATTGCAGATCTCTCTCCAGAAGTAGCAGTCCCCTTTTGTAGTCCTTCAAGAACTCTCTGGATATCAAGCAGGTGCAACTGCCGACCCCCCGTGCCTTCATCTACACCAGAGAAGACCAGGAGTGACATGATGAAAGGCAGAAACAACCTTCATCAAGAAGGAAGAGACTGGATTGGACGTAAAACTACCTTCTCCTCTGAAATCATAAGGAAAGGCGCCCTACAAGATAAAGCTTGAATCTCTGAGATTCTTCAAGCCGAGCAAATCGCCACTAGAAAGACTACTTTCAATTTAAGATCCTTAAGCGAGCAGTGTCCAGCAGCTCGAAGGGAAGCTCTGTCAAAGCAGACAAGACCAAATTGAGGTCCCATGGTAGCCAACTATAGAACTGGCCCACTTTGGCATTGGAGGTGGATGCCATCAGATCCATAATCGGCATACCCTAGCGACTGACGTACAGGTGGACGAACTTGCTTGAGAGCCCTGAGAAATCGCACCACATCGGGATGGGAGGCTATGGAAACCCCTTGCACATGACCACAATATATATTTTTTTATTTAGCTAGGCTTACATACCACTTTTCTAGCTAAGTGGTGTACATTCAGGTATTGAATATATATTTTTTTCCTTGTCCCCGAAGGGCTCACAATCTATGTTTTTGTACCAGAGGCAATGGAGGGTTAAGTGGCTTGCCCAAGGCCACAAGGAGCACTTGTGGGACTAAAAACCCCAGCCCTTCTGGCCCAAGATTGCTGTCCTCTAGCGGGATTTGAACCCCATGCCCTCCGGTCCAAGGTAAATTGCCCCAACCACTAGGTCATTCTTCCACAATAACAAGCTAAGGTGGCCACTGAATGCACAAAGAATTCAACGCAATGCCTTTATCTCACCCTGCTTACAAGAATGCCATTATCTCTGGTACAGAAGCTGAAAGTGCTTTGTGACCTTTCCTCACACCAGCTCTCAAAAATTTGTCAAACTCTAATATATGACAAAGAAGTGGAACACTTTCAAGCTCGAAGCAAAGTGACAATCACCTGAGCTGGGTAGGCTTTTTTCTTAACCTAGTCCTCTCAAGTGCCAAGCCATAAGCGTGAATTGATCCACTTGAGGCACGAGAATTGGACCCTGTGACAACAGATTGTCTCTCACCAGAAGGCACCATAGAATGCCCACCGTTAACCAGACTAGATCCGCATGCCAAGGCCTCCGAAGCCAGTCCGACGCTACAAGAATTACTAGTCCTTGATGTGATTCTATCTTCTGAAGTAGCCGCCTGATGAGGGGCCACGGGGGAAACACATAGAGAAGACCTTGTTTTGGCCACAATTGAGCCAGAGCATCTAGACCTTCGGATATCCTCTCATGCTGGCAACTGAAGAACTGGCCCACTTTGGCATTGGAGGTGGACACCCTCAGATCCATAATCCAGCAACTGATTATGATGTGAAAGACAGTCTTCCAAGGACCACTCTCCCAGATCCAATTGACGCTGGCTGAGGAAGTCTGCCTGCACATTCTCCTTTCCGGCCAAGTGCATGGCTGATAGCACCAGCAGATTTGTCTCTGCCCAATGGAGAAGCAGAGCCACCTCTTCTCCCAGACTTGCATTTCCTGTGCTTCCCTGCTGATATAAGCCACCATGGTGGCATTGTCTGAAAAATCCTCACCATTCTGTGTTGCAGCAGAGGGAGAAAGAATTGCAGAGCCAGAAACACCGCTCACATCCCCAGATGGTTTATGAACCAGGAGCTCTCTTCCAGAGACTTCTGATTCTGCACTATTTGTGACATACAATGTGCTCTCCATCCGAACAGACTTGGCATCGGTGGTCACTATCATCCACTCAGGTGGTTCCAGTGGCATTCCCGCCCAGGGCTGGTCCATCTACTAGGTGACCGATCTCTGTGGGTGGCAGACCACGTGTTTTAGCACAAATGACCTGTTGCCCCCCAGTGTGCTGAACCGAGCTGCCCTCCCCCCTGGGCTGAGCCATGCCTCACTGCCGCTGATTACGGGGGCAGGGGAGATGGCTAGACTTGGTGGCAGGCCACGTGCTTCGGCACACATGGTCTGCCGCTTCTGAACCCTGATGTTTTATTGGAGGGGGGTCAGAGGTAGCAGGCCATGTGTGCTAAAGCACAACACATGGCCTGCTGCCGAGCTGCGCCCCCCTTTGACCCTGCTGCCGGAATCAGTGATAGCACTGCTCAGCACATTGGGGGGGGGGGGGGGGAGGGACGGTTGGGGATTCTGCCTAGTGCGGCAGAAACCCTTGGGCCGGCCTTGTACCTGCAACAATTTCGTGGAGTCCAACCACCAGCGCAAGCTCACTTTTACCTCCTGTGGGCACAACAACCATTTCAAGTGTGCGTGCTTCTGGGGTGACCAACGCATTCACAGAGCTCATAACAGAGGCAGTATAAGCACTCAGGCCCAAGACAATAGATCCAAAGTCACCATCATTGAGCTCAAGAGTTGTAGGTAGTGCCATGCCAATGGCGTATACTTTTGTAAGAACCTCTGGACCTGGTTCCGAACTTTCCTGGCTCTTTCCAACAGCAGAAACACTAAGTCTCTTTCTGTGTTGAAATGTGCCCCCAGATAAACCAAATCTTGAGATGGTATCAATTTGTTCTTGCTAAAACTGTTCACACATTCCAGACCTTGAAAGAACACTATAACTCATTGTGTGACTTTGCAACTCTCTTGCGCCAACTTTGCCCTGATCAACCAATCATCTAGGTATTGTCACAAGGTAGACCTAACGGAACCTGAGAAAATGCAGATCAGCAGGGATGATCAGGGAAGAGATGACAGCGTAAACAGAAAACTGTCAGATGGTTGCTATAGACAACCAGGGCACACGTGGATAAGGGCTAGGAAGACACACCCAGATAGCGAGCAAAGGGAGTTTGCATTGCCTGATAGGAATCAGCTGGGTGGAGGTGGAGCCCAAAGACACAGATATAAAACACGCTCACAAATAGTTAGAGAGGGAGAGGAGGTGAGCCAACAAGGGTCACAGCAAGAGAGACCGCGGCAAGGGCAGCAGAAGCTGTGGAAAGAATGGAACTGGAATGAAAGAGAGAGAGAAAGAGAGAATGAACTATTGGATCAGCAAGAGAACCAACGCAAAGGTCTGAGTGAGTCCCTAGACCTGTGTGAGAAGTGTGGAAATCAGCAGCCAGATACTGTGTGTATGCGTGGAGGGCACGAGAGACGTAGGAAATCTTCCATAGAAGGTAACGAAGCAGGAAATGCTAATAGAGGCTGTTTCCTACCTGAGTGGGCAAAACCCCGAAGTAACAGGAAAAGCCAACATAAAACAAGCTTAAGAGAAACAGAAAATAACTTCTTCCCTTGTGCTAGAAGCTTTAAAAGAAGAGAAGTTTTCTTACCTGAAGAAGCTTGTGATTTTGCTAGCAAGTTTAAACTCCCAACCTGTGATAAGGTTCCGTCTCGAGCAGTGCAATCCAGGGCAGCTGTGTTGCAAGGGCTAGACCCGAGCAAGCTCAGAGCATACCACAAATGCTCTAGTAGCAGAGCTAGTGAAGGTTTGAAATATCCTTTTGGTTACCAACAGGGGCAGAGCTCCTATGAGCCCCATTCAAAACCTTATGGTATTTCCCAGCAAGGCATTTGTGCAGAGGGACAGAGCAACTTCCTGTTTGACGGAGCAAACCAGCCTCATCCCTGTGAAACAGCTGATCCTAGAATTAAGGGTTCAGATGAATATGAATTAATGGAATGTGAGAATTCAGATATACCAGTTGTTCCTGAACCAATGGACTGTTCATTATCTGTGATTAACCCAGAGTTCTCTCTAAGGTAAATGGTTGAAGATAACCAGAGTTTAAAGCAGTAGAAGTGAGCTGTGCTGTAGCAACAAAAGAAAAGGCTGTATTAGGAACAGTGAGGCTGTTTAATTCTTTTCTTTTGTTTGTATTTAAAAGCTGAAGTAAGCTATTTTTGTTACACATTTAATTTATGTTATATGCCCGAAGTGGTCTGTTATTTGTTTTGCCAAGAAAGAGAAAAAAAACCTCGTGGACGGGGAATAAAGCCCTAATTGGAATTGAAGTGTGTTATGTGGTTCATATAATAGAAAGGTACAACTACCACTCTCAGAGGGACAGGCAAGGCTGCCTGCAGTACTGACAGAGCCAAGAGGAGGAATCATCAGGCAATACCTGACCCCACCGATAGGGCCCCTGGGGGTGTGACAAAATGGCGTAGTTGGCAGGATTTTTTTTTTCCTGTGGCATAAGCTAATTTTTCCTGAAGAGGAGGAAAAAGGACATTGCTGAGAAGCAAGGAGAATATCCGGATACAGAGCACTGTCGGAGGAAGATTCGACTAGCAGGTCGGCCAGGGGACTAATAAAAAGACCTTTTTCTCACATGCTGAAGTCTACCAGGAGACTAAGGTATTAGTAGCCTGGGTGGACGGGTACGGGATACCAGTGAGAAAAAGAGGGCGCTATAACTAGGATAAAATTCCTGTAGAAAGTACCGCACTTGGTGGGTCTTTCTTTTCTTTTCCTTACAGGTGCAGAATCCGAAGAAGACGATGGATCCACAGGACATGCTAGCCTGGATGAATGAACAATGGGAAAAACAAGCGAAGATGGTGCAACATCTGCAGGAGCAGTATATGACCGCCATAAGAGAGCAGCAACGACCATTGCTGGAGGCAGTCAGCGCACTATTAAACAAGTCCCATGGAGAAGAAGCAGCATCTACTACCACAATACCGCAAGTAGAACTGAACACTAGTTTTGCTTTGTCATTAAGACATTTAAAACAGGAGGACAATCCTGACGATTTCATTGAGGCATTTGAGCGCATAGCTGGAAACCTTAAATGGCCTGCAGAGCAGTGGGCAATGAGATTTGCCATGACCTTAAGTGGTGAAGCTCTGTCTGCTTTTAAGGCCATGCCCGCTAGCCTTGCTAATAATTATCAGGAAATTAAGAGAGCTGTAAAGGATCGGCTTGGTCTTACACCAAGACACTATAAGCGGTTATTCAGGGGGGCACAAATGTATGATAATGAAACCCCGAGAGCATTATGTCAAAGACTTAAAAGTCTGGCGTACAAATGGTTAGACCCAGAGGGGAGAACACTAGAGTCCATTCTAGATGAGATTATTCTAGAGCAATTCCTGCTAGCGATACCCCCACAGATGAAAACGTTTTTAACTCTACAAAACTGCTCTAACACTGAGGAGGCAGCTAAACTGGCCGAAGTGTTTAGAGAAGCCAAACAAGCAGATACCTCCAAAATAAGCCTCTTAAGAGTGGCAGGTATGAAAGAGTCGGATGAATGTAAAAAGTATGAAAGACTTAAAGCATATAATTATGACTCTGGTAAAGATGTGATGGCTAGAAACACAAAGAAGTGTTATAAATGTGGTAAGCTTGGACATATTATGAAAGAATGTAGAGTTAAGACAGTCCTTGTAATAGGGGCGGAAAAGCAGGTCCCTAAAGGTATCTTCTTACAGGTGCAAGTGGATGGAATAGACACCCTAGCTTTACTTGATTCTGGAGCAGAACAAAGCTTGATTGCCCAAGAATTTTGGGAAACTATGAAACAGTCACGCCGGGTAGTTCAAAATCAAGTAAAGGAACAAGTACAAGTAAAATGTGTACACGGTACGCAGCTTCCCTACCCCATACACCAAGTATGTGTTAAAGGACTAGGGATAGAGAGGAAAATACAGGTGGCAGTAGTTCCCAGGCTACCGCAAAACCTAATCTTAGGACGTGACTGGCCTTCCTTTCAAAGTGGATTAAGGCAGGGGATATGTATGAAAACAGGGTTGGTCTCTACCCGATCCCAAGCCAGTACAGCTGAAACCCGAGAATCCCCGATAGGTGAAGTAGAGAAACCTGAGGAGGAGGGTGTTAAAGAGGTTCCTGAAGAGAAGATAGAGGCAGAAGAGGCAGATACACTTCCCAACCACGATGATTTGGTTCAGAGTCCGGTTGAGGGAGGGAAGAAAGCCAAGGCCAAAAAGCGCCAGGAGAGGAATAAGAGAACCCAGGGAAGAAGGGAACTAGAAGCGGGGGAGGGGGTGCCATGGGTACCCGCCGCCCTAGTCCAAAAATTCCCATCGTTCCCGATGGAGCAGAGGGCGGATTCAGCACTCAAAAGAGCTTTTGAGTGGGCCCAGAAGAATCGAAATGTGTTACCCCGATTCTTCTTAGACGAAGATATTTTATACAGAGAGAGCCTGGATCCATACACAGGGGCTGTAAGAAAACAACTGGTGGTACCAGTAGCTTTTAAAGCAGTGGTTTTATGTTTAGCGCATGACCATCCAGTTGGTGGACACAAGGGCGTTCAGGGAACGCTAGACCAGATTTTAGCGCGATTCTATTGGCCGGGGGTATACCAGGAAACAAAGTGCTATTGTGATTCCTGCCCCGCATGTCAGAGGGTTTCCATAGCCAAACCCAAGGCCGTGCCTATGGTACCGTTGCCAACCATAGCGGCACCTATTAGACGAATGGGAATAGATATTGTAGGCCCATTGATAAAAACACCTAGGGGTTATCAGTACCTTTTGGTCATTGTTGACCATGCAACCCGGTTTCCATGGGCCATTCCCCTCAGAAACATTTCGGCCAAAATTATAGCGCAGGAACTGGTAAAACTGTTCTGCGAGGTGGGGTTTCCCCAAGAAATCTTGACTGACCAAGGTAGTAATTTTGTCTCAAGATATCTCGCTAGGGTTTGGGAGGCGTTTGGTATACGCCATATAAAAACGTCGGCATACCATCCCCAGACCAATGGGTTGGTGGAGCGCACCAACCAGTCAATTAAGCACTTATTGCGAAGGGGGCTAAGGAGTGGGGAAATGGCAGAACGGGACACGCTACTCCCGTTTGTAATGTACGCTTACCGGGAGCGTGTACAAACCTCCTTAGGAGTATCTCCGTTCGAACTTTTATTTGGTAGAACCCCAAGGGGAATACTGGACATTCTAAAGGATGAATGGGTGGAACCTAAGGTACCAGAGATAGGGATTCCACAGTTTTTAAAAGAGCTAAGGACGCGCCTGAGAAAAACATCCCAGGCCTCAGTGGAGAATCTGAGTCATAGCAAACAACGACAGAAACAGTATTATGATAGGGGCACACAGGCCAGAGAGCTGGCAGTGGGAGACAAGGTCCTTATACAAGTGGCGGACCCAGGTCCAAAATTTGAATCTCGCTGGAAAGGACCAGGCATAGTAATAAAGAAAGTGGGATTTGTCTCATACCTCATCGAGAATGAGAAAGGACGTAGGCAGGTTTATCATGTCAATGTATTGAAGCCTTGGAAGGAAAGGGTGGCCACCGCTAATTTGGCCTACCATGAGCAGCACTATAGAACCCCGCAAGGGATTACGTGCTGGCCTCAGGAAATTGCGGCAGCACGTAATATTTTAAGGGGGGGAATGTGTCACAAGGTAGACCTAACGGAACCTGAGAAAATGCAGATCAGCAGGGATGATCAGGGAAGAGATGACAGCGTAAACAGAAAACTGTCAGATGGTTGCTATAGACAACCAGGGCACACGTGGATAAGGGCTAGGAAGACACACCCAGATAGCGAGCAAAGGGAGTTTGCATTGCCTGATAGGAATCAGCTGGGTGGAGGTGGAGCCCAAAGACACAGATATAAAACACGCTCACAAATAGTTAGAGAGGGAGAGGAGGTGAGCCAACGAGGGTCACAGCAAGAGAGACCGCGGCAAGGGCAGCAGAAGCTGTGGAAAGAATGGAACTGGAATGAAAGAGAGAAAGAGAGAATGAACTATTGGATCAGCAAGAGAACCAACGCGAAGGTCTGAGTGAGTCCCTAGACCTGTGTGAGAAGTGTGGAAATCAGCAGCCAGATACTGTGTGTATGCGTGGAGGGCACGAGAGACGTAGGAAATCTTCCATAGAAGGTAACGAAGCAGGAAATGCTAATAGAGGCTGTTTCCTACCTGAGTGGGCAAAACCCCGAAGTAACAGGAAAAGTCAACATAAAACAAGCTTAAGAGAAACAGAAAATAACTTCTTCCCTTGTGCTAGAAGCTTTAAAAGAAGAGAAGTTTTCTTACCTGAAGCAGCTTGTGATTTTGCTAGCAAGTTTAAACTCCCAACCTGTGATAAGGTTCCGTCTCGAGCAGTGCAATCTAGGGCAGCTGTGTTGCAAGGGCTAGACCCGAGCAAGCTCAGAACATACCACAAATGCTCTAGTAGCAGAGCTAGTGAAGGTTTGAAATATCCTTTTGGTTACCAACAGGGGCAGAGCTCCTATGAGCCCCATTCAAAACCTTATGGTATTTCCCAGCAAGGCATTTGTGCAGAGGGACAGAGAAACTTCCTGTTTGACGGAGCAAACCAGCCTCATCCCTGTGAAACATCTGATCCTAGAATTAAGGGTTCAGATGAATATGAATTAATGGAATGTGAAAATTCAGATATACCAGTTGTTCCTGAACCAATGGACTGTTCATTATCTGTGATTAACCCAGAGTTCTCTCTAAGGTAAATGGTTGAAGATAACCAGAGTTTAAAGCAGTAGAAGTGAGCTGTGCTGTAGCAACAAAAGAAAAGGCTGTATTAGGAACAGTGAGGCTGTTTAATTCTTTTCTTTTGTTTGTATTTAAAAGCTGAAGTAAGCTATTTTTGTTACACATTTAATTTATGTTATATGCCCGAAGTGGTCTGTTATTTGTTTTGCCAAGAAAGAGAAAAAAACCTCGTGGACGGGGAATAAAGCCCTAATTGGAATTGAAGTGTGTTATGTGGTTCATATAATAGAAAGGTACAACTACCACTCTCAGAGGGCCAGGCAAGGCTGCCTGCAGTACTGACAGAGCCAAGAGGAGGAATCATCAGGCAATACCTGACCCCACCAATAGGGCCCCTGGGGGGTGTGACAGTATGGATGCACCAACATCCTCTTGCTTTGAAGGGTGGTCGCTACCATTACCACCCTGGGTGCCGTCGCTAGGCCAAATGGCAAAGCCTGAAACTGAAAATGTCCCATCAGCACTTTGAATCACAGGAAATGCTGATGGTCTGGACAAATGAGAATATGTAGATATGCCTCTGTGAGGTCCAGAGCCATCAAAACTCACCCTTTCGCATGGCTACTATTACAGACTGCAACGTTTCTATGTGAAAATGTGCCACTCACAAGGCTCTGTTGACATGCTTGAGATCTAGCACTGGGCAAAAGGAGCCCTTCTTTTTAAGAACTACGAAATAAATGGAATATCATCTCTGTCCAAATTGGTGTAAGGGAACTTTGACCACGGCTTTTAATTGGATTAGCCTCTGGAGTGTGTCTGCCACCACGTTTACCTTAGCTGTGTAAACACAAAACATTATGGCCTTGAATTTTTGAACGAACAAACTGTATTTTGTAAAGGAAACTCGTTCACTATAAACACTATATGGATCAGAGGTAATTTCTTTTTCCCTGAGGTCTCAGTTAGAAAAGAGCACTGCTATTGAGACTCGCGTCTTTATATAGCAAAATGCTTTGTCACATCAATGACCTCATGAATAAAAAACAGAAATCTAATCATGTTGGGACTCTTTAATTGACAATTATGATCAAAAGAGAGATACAGATATATCTAATCTGGGAAGTCGAGCTGTAATGTTTTACTTGATCATAATTGTCAATTGAAGAGTCCCGACATGATTAGATTTCTGTTTTTTATTCATGAGGTCATTGATGTTACAAAGCATTTTGCTATATAAAGACGCGAGTCTCAATAGCAGTGCTCTTTTCTAACTGAGACCTCAGGGAAAAAGAAATTACCTCTGATCCATATAGTGTTTATAGTGAACGAGTTTCCTTTACAAAATACCACGTTTACCTTGGAATGAGCTTTGCAAGGGGACAACATAAAGGCGTTAGAGATAGGCTGAGCCAACTCCAGGCCATATCCTTCTCAAATCACTTTTAAAACTCACTGATTGGAAGTAATCTGGACCCAAGAGGAGTAAAGAGTTGTAGCTGACCTCCTACTGGAATAAACTTCTCTTAGGTCTTCCTCACTTTACTGTGGCTTCTTGGTGGTTGCGGCAGCTCTGGAATAACAGCCTCTACCTGTTCCTCTACCAGCTCAAAAGGACTGCCCCCTGGAAGGATAGCAAGCATGCTGGAAAGGAGTAAAATGGACCGTGCAAAACCTATGGAAATCACAAAACTGTCCTATGAGTGTAGCCTTCACAATCTTAAGCTTGTCCTCCGGATGTCTGGCCCTTTTGGTCTCTCCTAAATTCTTCACTAATTTGTCTAATGCTTCTTCAAAGATAAGCTTACCCTTGAAAGGAAGCTTTACTGAGACAGACTTTAGAAGACATGTCCACAGACCAACTGCATAGCCAAAGAAAACGTCGAGCCAAGACAACCGAAGCCATGCTCTTTGCAGAGGCTCTAACCAAGTCATAAAACGCATTAGCCTCCGACAGTGCTTTTTGAGGACCCAGCTCTAAGTCAGGCATGTTGTGCACCTACCTCAAACATGCTCGAATCACATATGCTCCACAAATGGAGGCTTGTAATGTTAAGGCATTTATCTCAAAAGACGGCTTTAGTAGAGTTTCAAGTTTTTTATCTTGAGTGTCCTTTAAAGCCGCTCCTCCCTCAAGTGGGATGGTCATCTTCTTGGATAACAGCCGAAACTAAAGCATCCACCTTAGGTAATTTGAGGAGATCCCTCTCTACTGGCAGAATGGAATACAAGCAAGACTTAGACCTCCCCCTGCACAAGCCAGCCTCCGGCACCTACCATTCCGCATCAATCATCTTCTTTATAGCACTATGCACCGGGAAGGATTTCTGAGGTTTACGTATGCCCTGAATTGCTTCTTTCACTGGGGAACCGAAAGGAATATTCAGTGCTGCTAAAGACTGAGCAATCTTCACGACGTAAAACTCTTAATGATGTTTGGATCCTGGAGGAATCTCTCCTTATTCAAGAACTGTAGGAGAGGAGTCACCCCAAAGCCCTGAAGGGCCCCTTGAGGGTCCTCCAAAACTTCTGAAAAAAACAAAGCTTGATCTTCCACAGCTTCCTCCTCCACCCTACGGCATTTGGAAGCGGGTTCTGTGAAATCTTTTGTAAGAGCAAGGGGGTTCTGCAACAGTCAAAGCAGAAGGGTCCTGCAAACCAAAGAATCCACCAAGCCCTGCCTCATGCAGTAGGCCTGGTGCAGGAGCAAAACAAAATCTGGGGAAAAAGGAGGCTAAGTAATTTACTGATTAGACTAATTCAGATACACGGCACTCTCCCAAAGAAGTGGGAACTGGCCGTGGTCCCACAGAAGAGTTATGTATTTCCTCTTGCTCCGTGGACAAAATGGCACGATTCCCACCAAAAACGCAGGCTCCCGTGGCTGAGGAGACTGTTGAGAAAAGGGAAAATTGTTCGTTGTCACTGCTGGTGACTCCCCCATAGTCGATTTATTGTTTTTGAATACATTGTCCAAGGCCTGGCTCTCCTCAATACAGCTGCGGCAAAACCCTGCTGCTGACAAAGATCCCCACCAGCTGCCACGTTTTAGTCAACGACACACACCGTTTTAGTCAACATATCGCTAAACCTGTGTTCACCGAGAAAGAGATCCCAATCACAAAAGAGATAGAAACAACAGTCTTCTCACCTGAAACTATCCAGTAGTATTGCCCAAGGTTCGGAAGAAAAGCCCCTGCCTCTCTTAATGCATTGGATGGCCGTGTAAAACTGCGTCTGTTTTTATTTGGGGGGGGGGGGGTTCAAAAAATTAAAAGGCCAGGCTGCCAAAAGCTACGAAACACACAGACCTCCTCCCAATATTTGAAGAGAAGGAACACAGAATTTCTCCAGACCTGTTAGGCAGGCTAATGGGTAGGCAGGGTTAGCCAGGGGGAGGGACCTGGACCACCACTAGGTTTAACACCCTTTAAAAAAAAGAACCACCTGCTGATCCAATAGCTTTGGTTCTCTGAAGAGCAGCAAATTCACTCTCTTAAGCCATTTTCTTTTTTTCCAAGTCCTGTCAGTGGAGTCAACACTGCACAGAATCTCATCACCATCTGCTGGAGACTGAAAATACTGAAGTGAGAGAAGGTGCATAGTACCCTTATACCCTGACATCATCAAAACCTGTGATTTTCAGTCTCCATCTTCTGGTGATAAGGCAAAACCCATGCATCTGGACTGGAATGGAGGGACGATAAGAAAACGTAGTTACTCACCTGTAACAGGTGTTCTCCAGGGACAGCAGGAATCAGTCCTCACATATGGGTGACGTCGGCTGAGACCTCACGGGAGCATCTCCCCAACTTTCAAAGAAAGCCTTTGGGAGATCCCACCATGCATGCGTGGTCCCCTTTCCGCCCAAGGGTGCCATCTTGCTCAGTCAAATGACATAGTTGAAGATAGCAAAATAAAGAATGGTAAAGGAGCAACTCCAAGGGGAGGAGGGAGGGTTGTGAGGACTGATTCCTGCTGTAACTATGCTTTCTTCGGGAACAAGCAGGAAGTCAATTCTCACATATGGGACTCTCCAGCTACAGGCTACCGGGAGATCAGTAGCAAAAAAAATGGGCCCCCTTAAGGGGAGCCACAAGCAGCAGCAATTCAGTCTGGTTTACAGACTACAGTAGGACCCCTGTATCTGATGAAACCAGCACTCAGAGGGGGTAGGAGTTGCCTAGACCCAGAAAAGATTATGCAGCACAGCCTGGCCAAAGGCGCCATTCCGTCGGGATTCTCTTTCTAGGCAGTAATGGGCTGCGAAAGTATGGACTGAAGACCAGGTGGCAGCCCGGCAGATGTCTGCCATCGGGACAGAGCGCAGATTTGCCACTGAAGCCACCATGGCACGGACACGATACGCTGTGACACGACCGTCCAGCAGGAGCCTCGCCTGATCATAAGCGAGGACAATACAGTCTGCCACCCACGTGGACAGCGTACGCTTAGTCATCACTTCCCCCAACCTGCTGGGGTTGTAGGATACGAAGAGCTGGGAGGTTCTGCGGTGGACCTGAGTGCATTGGATATAGAAGGACAAGGCCCTCTTACAGTCCAAGGTGTGGAGGACCATCTCTGCCCGACTGGCGTGAGGGTCTTGGAAAGCAGGTAGGAAGTACCACCTCCTGATTGAGATGGAACGAGGATACTACCTTTGGAAGAAATTTGGGGTGCGTGCGGAGCACCATTCTGTTTTTATAGAACCTGGTATAGGGCGCTTCAGCCTCCAAAGCTTGGAGCTCGCTAACCCTGCGAGTGGAGGTGAGCGCAATCAGGAAAACCACCTTCCATGAAAGGTAGCGAAGGTGGCAAGTAGCCAAAGGCTCGAATGGTGGATGGGTGAACTGCTTCAACACCACATTGAGGTCCCATTCGGTCGCTGAAGGGCGAACCGGGGGTTTAGATTAGAGCAGGCCCCATAGGAGTTGGGCCGAAAGGACTTATCTACCGGGTGGTGGCGAGCCGCCAGGGCACCAAGGTACACTCTAATGGAATTAGGCTCGAGTCTGGAGTGAGAAGGTACTGCAACACCATAGCCACCGGGCTGGAGAAAGGGTCAGCCCTTCGCTCAGCACACCAAGCTGAAAACCTATGCCATTTGAAGGCATATGCCCTCCTCATAGAGACCTTACAGAGGTCAGCAGAACATTCTCCACCTCAATGGGAAGGTGGAGATGGGCCAGGGCTACCCTCTCAGCAGCCAAGCTGTGAGCGAAAGAGACCCCAGGTTGGGGTGTAGGAGAGAGCCCCCTTCCTGAGATAGAAGCCCTGGGGTGGTCTCCAGGGGGATGGGAGCTTCCACCGCCAACTGCAGGAGCAGTGGAAACCATGGTTGCTTGGGCCACTGGGGGGCTATCAAGATGTGCGAGGCCCTGTCGCGGAGGGTCTTGAATAAGGACTTGGCAATCAGCGGCGTTGGAGGGAAGGCGTACATGAGGCCCCTGACCATAGGACTAGAAACGCGTCTGCTGCCACCCTGGAGGGGTGAGCCCGCCGACAGCAAAAGTGGGGAAACTGGAAGTTGTCCGGACTGGCAAACAGGTCCATCACGGGATCCCCCCAGAGTTGGAAAAGCCGAATGGCTTCCTTGGGGTCCAGCTGCCACTCATGTGGTCGGAGAACCCTGCTTAGCCTGTCAGCCAGTAGGCTGTCCTGTCTTGGCAGGTACACCGTTTTGAGGAAGATACCCTGCTGGGCCGCGTAAGAGCAGAGGGCCAGTGCCTCTTGACAGAAGGCACGGGACCCCATGCCCCCTTGCTTGTTCACATAGAACATGGCCACCTGATTGTCCGTCTGGACCAGGACCGGCCGATGGCAGAGGCAATGGCCAAAGACTCTCAGGGTGAAGTGAATGGCTCAAAGCTCCAAGAGATTGATTTGCTGGTTGCTCTTGTCCGGCGACCAACAGCCCTAGGTGCGGAGTCTTTATCTTTATTTAAAACTTATTATACCACCTGAACCAAAAGGTATACGGCGGTTTACAATAAAACAAAAGGATACTACTGGAGAAAAAGGAAACAGGAAAAGGAATGCCATTTGTTTACAGAAAGGGATAGCAGTAGAAGACAATGCGATAGAATAGACAGTAGTAGAGGGAGAGAATACAGTCAATTGTCAGTGGAAGGAGGAGGGGGAGGAAGATCAAAAGCTGTGCAAAAGAGGTGAGTCTTAAGTTTGGCTTTGAAGGTGTGAAATGAGAGTTCCAGACGTAGTGCTGATGGCAACGAGTTCCAGAGACAGGGACCGAGAAAGAAAAAGGCAGAACGTGTGGATTCGAGGTGAGCCTGTGAGGGAGATGGAAGAAATAGGCGATTAGCATGGATCGATCTAAGAGCTCTGGAGGGGCAATGGAAATGAACTAAATCAGAGAGATAGAGTGGGACATCAGTGTGCAGAGATCTATGTACAAAAATGAGGATCTTATATTTAATTTGAAACGGAATAGGTAACCAGTGTAAACGAATAAGAAGGGGGGTGACATGAGCAGAGCGGGAAGTGTGAGTCAGAAGACAGGCAGCAGTGTTGTGAACTAACTGGAGTCGACGGAGCTGAGTGAGAGGAAGACCAGCCAAAGATGCATTACAGTAGTCCAAACGAGAAACAAGAGAGAAGCAGTGTAGTTAGAAAAGAGGGTGAGAGAAAAGACCGGACTGCACGAAGTTGCCTCAGTGTACGGAAAGAACGTTGAACGACAGAAGAAATGTGATCTTTGAAGGTTAAGGCTGAATCCAGTGTGACACCCAGATAACGCAAAGATGTAACAAGAGGGATAGGACCAGCAGAAAGAGATGGAGCAAGAGTAGGAGTAGGAGCACCAGCAGTGAACCAAATAGCTGAGGTTTTTGACAAGTTAACATGTAGGAAGTTTTCTGAAAACCAAGAAGAAACAGCAGAGAGACAGACATTAAGGGGACCAATATCAGGAGTGAGAGAGCTAGTGTGAAAAAGAAGAATAATATCATCTGCGTAATAATACGCTGAGATACCATGCTGCTGGATAAGTAAAGCAAGAGGGGTCAGAAAAATGTTGAACAGAAGTGGTGCTAGTACAGAACCCTGAGGGACACCACAGAGGTGTTGAGGAGGAAGAGTCAGAACCAGAGATTACCGAAAAAAACCGATTAAAGAGAAAGGAATGAAACCAATGGAGGACCGAACCCGAAAGACCAATAGAACTAAGTCCCTCTCAATGGGCTCCCCAGCCAAGTAGGGAGGCATCAATGGTGAGGACCACCAAATGTTTGGGGCCTTGGAAAGGCATGCCCTTTTCTAGGTGCTGGGATGACTGCCACTAGGCAAGAGAGTCTGCCAACTGGTGGGACACCTGAACTCTGTCCCTGAGGCGGCCGGTGGCCTGGGACCACTGGTCCCAGAGACACCACTGCTCCGTTTTCATGTGGAGACCGGCATCTGGAGCGCCGTTGACCGTGGAGGCCAGGTGCCCGAGGAGGCGTAGAAGATGGCGGGCAGATACCGAGGGACAGTGTTGTATGTCCCGAGCCAGAGATCTGAGGCGATCTGCCCGATCCGTGGGCAAGAAAGCCCTTGACTGTCAGGTGTCAAGCTTTGTTCCAATGAATTCCAGGCACTGTGTTGGAAGAAGGTGGGACTTGGGGTAGTTTATGACAAAGCCCAAGTGCTGTAGGACCTGTATGGTGCGTGTGGTGGCCTGCTGCGCCTCGGACGCAGTGTTCCCTTTTACGAGCCAGTTGTCCAGATAGGGAAACACAAAGACCCCCTGAAACCTGAGAAAGGCAGCCACAACTGCCAGGCGTTTCATGAACACCCTTGGGGCAGAGGCGAGACCGAATGGGAGTACTCTGTACTGAAAGTGTCCGACTCCTACTACAAACCACAGATACTGCCTGTGGTGTGGGTGGATTAGGATGTGAGTGTAAGCATCCTTGAGGTCTAAGGAGTATAGCCAGTCTCCCTGCTGGAGGTAAGGCAGCAATGTTCCAAGGGAGAGCATCTTGAACTTCTCCCGCACCAGGAATTTGTTGAGGTTGCGCAGGTCGAGAATGGGCCTTAGGCCCCTTGTCCTCTTTGGGACGAGGAAGTATCTGGAGTTGAACCCCTTGCCCTAGAGATGGTGGGGCACCGGTTCCACCGCATTGTCCTCAAGACGACCTGCCAGTTCCTTCAGAAGGTGGTCCTGGTGGAGGGGAGACCTGGGGGGCTCTCCTGGGAAATAAGGGGGAGGGCGTCTGGGTCATGCGGAGGAGGTAACCCTCCCTGACTACCCTCAGTGCCCAGGCATCGGTAGAGAGTAGTTACTCACCTGTAACAGGTGTTCTCCAGGAGCAGCAGGAATCAGTCCTCACATATGGGTGACGTCAGCGCCAACGGAGCCCCCGTGCGGAGCATTTCCCCAGCTTTCAAAGAAAGCCTTTGGGAATGCAGTGCGCATGCGCGGTCCCCTTCCCGCCCAAGGGTGCCATCTTGCTCAGTCTGATGACATAGCTAAAAGACAGCAAAAATAACAAAATAAATCATATGACTGCAACTCCAAGGGGAAGAGGGAGGGTTGTGAGGACTGATTCCTGCTGCTCCTGGAGAACACCTGTTACAGGTGAGTACTACTCTTTCTCCAGGACCAAGCAGGAAGTCAGTCATCACATATGGGACTCTCCAGCTTAAGGCTACCAGAGATCCAAAGCTGAAAAATGAGCTCCCTCTAGAGCAGCGATGGCGAACCTATGGCACGCGAAGGCCTTGCAGCTGGCACGCGGGCCCATTTTAAGACTGTGTTCCTTCAAAAAGATAAAAAAAAAATTAAAACGCTCAAGTTTGTTCCACTGCCGAGGCCGCTTCTCGGCAGTGGCAGATTCACCCTCTCTAGCAGCGGCGGCGGTTGCGGCTGATCTTCAATTTAAATAAAAACCAAGCCGGTGCACAGCCTTCAGTCTCTGTGAAGGAGCCCATGCAGATGCATTCCGCCCCAAAAAGGAAGTTTGGATGGGACTTGGGGCCACTCACAGGATGTTCCTTGGGAGAAAAAAGCACCCAGGCACAAGTGGAAAAACAAGGACTAACAGGCAATCCAGCACACAGTCATCCAAGGAAAAAAAAGGCACTCTCTTTAGCTTTAACCACAAACACTCAGCCACACCAGCTCCCCCCAAAAAACAGAGGCAAACTGGCTTGTAGATGGCATGACTAACTCTTCTATGATCAAATACTTGCCACTCCAGCCAAATCCATCAAAGGCCCTCAAGTTCTGGTGAGGAAAGTGCATGCAGGCAATAGCATCCTTCACATTCTGTATCTCCCAGTTTTAGACTGTAAGCTCAAAGAGCATGTCCCTGTGCAGACAAGTTCATCAGTAACACTCCAGGGGGGCTGGGGAAGGAGGCAGCCAGCACCACTCAAAAAACAGCTTGCAGCAGTCAAGTCTCTCCTAGCGGGCCTTAACTGGTCACCGCATGCTGCTCTAGTGCCGTCTACATGCTGCTCCCATCCCGGCTTCCATGACTGCACTGAACTCTGCTCCAGTGCATGACAAACAGGACCCGCCATTGCACTGGAGCCCAGAAGCCAGATATTGCTTGTTTCAATCCATGCTGTGGTCATGCTGCTGTTCCTGTTCTTGGTCACTCAAGCTCCCCAAGATGTCAGAAAGGCCGTGCCAAACCCTATTTTCGTGCCAGAGCACCATCAGAGGTGAGTGGAATTCCCATTTTTCCAGGGCAAGGATAATGCACGCATATTTTTATATTTTACACTATATTGGGGAACTGCATCTCTTATTTATTTGATGTTGCACTGCATGTGGACTCTGGCTTCTTGGGGTTTCAATTTAAATTTTGTCTACATAATTTTATTTTTACTTTGATGGACTCCTTATGTGAGTTTTGGAAGTTTGTACTGATATGGTATGGTATGGTAGGTTTGCTCTTTGTTGTAGGGTTTTGTATTAGTTCACAATATGCCTGGTACTTGAGAATAGTGCTTGTTGTTGTTGTTGTTAGTGAGATGATCAGAATCAGATTTTTTTCTTTTTTTAAATATTGAGTTCTGTGGGTGAATGTCCTGGTTCTGCTCTGCACCTACTGTGGATGCAAAATATATGTTGAAAAAGAAAAAGCAAGAACCATAACGCAGTTTATAACAACAAAATAAAAATCAGTTATAATTTAGTTTTATAAACTGTGCTGTTGATTCTTGCTCTCTTTTAGCTCCTTGGTGTGCAAATAGGACCTACCTAGCCCTGTGCAAGCGGTGCAGTCGCACAGGGCGCAAAGGCTTAGGGGACACATTTTGGCTGTATGCTGTTGCCCTGCTGCCGCTGGCAGGACAATAGAAGGCAGCCAAATTGTGCCCCCAAGCCTTTTCGCAGCACTTTAAGCAGGTCTGGTCCCTCCCTCCTCTGATGCAATGTCAGAGCAGGTAGGGACAGATCTGCTTAAAGTGCCAGCGCCTTTCAGATGGGGCGCATGCCCCCATCCTCCTCCCCATACCTCCATCCAGCACTGCCTGCTCTTTCCCTGCTGCCGGTGCCGCCGTGAAAAAAAACAGAGGGCGGCAGCAGCAGGGAAAGAGCAAGCAGTGCTGGATGGAGGTATGGGGAGGAGGGGGGGGGGGCGCGTGCCCAAGCTGCAAGTTGCACAGGGCACGATAGCAGCTTGGTACGGCCCTGTGCGCAAACATCTCACATTCCCTCCATATAATCTAAACGGCTTTTTGGTTTGGTTCAGTCCCTGATTGGAATTCTGAAAAAGCCCTTCCTCCCTCTAAGTGGGGGGGCACCATCTCATTCTTCACCTCGGACAGCAGATTGCCTTGAGCAGCCCCTGGGTATCAACAGCATAGCGAAGGTTGTTGAGTCTTCCACCAATCTTCACATCTCTGTTGTCTTCATACAATCCTGCTTCTCTGATGATTTGTTTTGCATATAAATTAAACAGGTAGGGGGAAAGTATGCAGCCTTGTTTTACACCTTTGCTTATTTTAAACCATTCTGTTTCTCTTTGTTCCGTTCGAACTGTTGCTTCTTGATCAATGTACAGATTGTGCAAGAGAATGATCAGGTTCCTCGTTCCTCGACCTTTTCTGAACCCTGCTTGCACTTCAGGTAGTTCTTGTTCCAGGTATGGCTTTATAGGCTAGATTTATAAGCAATTAAATGACTGGACAAATATAAAGGAATTCCTGTATAAAATTCTGTATGGGTCAGATCAGAATCTTAAATTTTATTTGATAACTAATGAGAAGCCAGTGACCTTTAATGAGCGAAGAAGTCACAAGGTCAAATTTAGACGCATTATGGAGACGTTTTATGGCCATATTTTTAATACGTTGTAATTTGGATATTCGGGACTTAGAGAAAATCTACCATGCCAGCACTAACACCCAAAACTCACATAATAAGAATCCTACATAGGAAAAGGCAGTGCTGTTAATATTGTAGTGGGTGCTATATTCAGTGATGGGAAAGTGATGCTAGAAACAGATTAACGGATGACATGAGTGCTGCATGTGTTGCTCTGAAATTAACGCATTATGAGCCAAGGATTGACAAGTTATCAGCATGCATGCAACAACAAACATCACATTAATTTTTTTCATGTATAGATTCTTTGGGAATACACACCGAGTCCTGACACAGTTAACAGTTTTAAGAAGTTTATCTTTTTTTTACTCAGGATACATTTGACATGTTATGTGAATAATACATTTAAAATATATTGTGTAACTGAATCAAATTCTTCTTAAATTCATTAAATTGAATGAAATCATTAAAACATTATAAATTGCCAATAAATTGAAATGAAAACCAAAGGATTGTGAATCAAATTGATTCTCTGACAATACAAAGATTCCAACCTTTACAAATGATGTTACATAGTTCAGGCAGCTTTATAAAGAGTTTTTAGATACTAAAATCTTGTTAAGGTTTAATTGACGTGCTGGCACTTTGAGGAAATTCTTTGGTTTTGTGCGGCAGTTTGGGCACTCGGGCTCAAAAAGGTTAGCCATCACTGCTCTAGAGCCTCAGCATGCAAGAAAAGAATCTTCTCTGATAACGCCCCCGAACGATAGCCTAACACCAGGGCCAGAGGGTAGGAGTTGCCTAAACCCCAAAAAGATTATGGAGTACCGCCTATCCGAAAGCACTGTCCCTGCGGGATTCCCTCACAAGGCAGTAGTGGGCCGCAAAAGTCTGGCTTGAAGACCAAGTAGCGGCCCGGCAGATGTCTGCCAATGGAACAGAGCGGAGATGAGTCACTGACGCAGCCTTCACCCTGACACGGTGAGCCGTAACTCGACCCTGTAACGAGAGGCCGGCTGCCCTGTAAGCCGAGGCGATACAGTCGGCTACCCATATGGACAAAGTACGCTTGGAGACAGCCAACCCCAACTTATTGGGGTCAAAAGAGACGAAGAGCTGAATAGCCCTCAGTGCTCCCGCGTACGGTCAAGGTAGAAGGACAACGCCCTCCTACAGTTCAGGGTATGCAAGACCATCTCAGCCCAGCTGGCAGGCGGCCTGGGAAAGAAAGTTGGAAGAACCACCTCCTGATTGAGGTGGAAGGAGGAGACAACCTTAGGAAGGAACTTAGGGTGAGTCCGTAAGACTACTCTGTTCCTATAGAACCTAGTATAAGGTGCATCTGAAACTAGGGCCTGAAGCTCACTCACTCGCCTTGCTGAGGTAAGGGCTACCAGAAGCAACGCTTTCCAGGAGAGAAAACGCAGAGGGCAAGTAGCCATAGGTTCAAATGGTGGGCAAGTAAGCCGTTGCAAGACCACATTTAAATCCCATTCAGGGGCAGGTGGACGCACTGGAGTCTTAAGCAAAAGCAGGCCTCTGAGGAAGCGAGCTACCAAAGGATGGCTTGAGAGAGACTGATCCTCCACTGGGGAGAGGTGCGCTGAAAGAGCACTAAGATGAACTCTCACAGAATTTGACTTAAGGCCTAGGTTGGACAGGTGAAGCAAATATTGCAGCACCACTGGTACTAGGCATGAGAAAGGATTCTCGTTGTGTTGAGTACACCAGGTAGAGAATCTACGCCACTTAAGGTCATAGGACGTTTGGGTGGACTGCCTCCTAGAGGCCAAGACCACGTCCTCCACTTCCCTAGGCAGTAGTAAGGGCGCTAGAACTACCCTTTCAGCAGTCAGGCCATCAAATGGAGGGACTGGAGATTGGGGTGTAAGAGAGATCCCTGCTCCTGAAACAGGAGATCGGGTTGCATCCTTAGAGGAAGAGGAGTGTCCACTGCTAGTTGCAAAAGAAGTGGAAAGAAGTGGTTGCCTTGGCCACCTGGGGGCCACCAGGATCACCGAGGCCTTGTCCCGGATCACTTTGAACAGTGTCTTGGACACTAGAGGCGTGGGAGGAAACGCATATAGGAGGCTTGTAGACCATGGAATGAGAAACACATCCGCTGCTACTCTGAAAGGATGTGGTTGTCTGGAGCAGAACCTGGGAAGTTGACGGTTCAGAGGACTTGCAAAGAGATCTATGGTTGGAAGACCCCATCTCAGGAAGATCTGTTGAACCACTAAAGGATTCAACTGCCATTCGTGCGGCTGCAGGATCCTGCTCAATCTGTCCACCAGGTAATTCTCCTGACCTGGGAGGTAGACTGCTTTGAGAAGAATGCCGTGATCGACTGCCCAGGAGCACAGTTTCTGCGCCTCTTGACATAGAAGGTGGGACCCTGTGCCCCCTTGTTTGTTCACGTAGAACATAACTTGATTGTCCGTCTGAACCAAGACGGACTGGTGAGAGATGAGATGGGAGAAAGTTCTCAGGGGTAAGCGGATAGCCCGCAGTTCTAAGAGATTGATCTGCTGTGCGGCCTCCCAAGGAGACCACAGGCCTTAAGTACATGCTCATTGGTAATGTGCACCCCAACCTTGAAGAGAAGCATCGGTTGTCAGCACTTGAGAGTGTGGAGGTGTCTGAAAAAACACCCCGTGCACTAGATTCGGAAGATGAAGCCACCACTGCAGAGAAGACTCTAGGAGTTTGGACACCCTCACTCTGTCCGTGAGGCTTCCTGTGGCTTGGTGCCACTGAGTTCTCAGGCCCCATTGAGCTGGCCTCATGTGTAGACGGGCATTTGGAGTTACATGGACCGTGGAAACCATGTGGCCTAAGAGCCTCAGGAATTGTCTGGCGGAGACCTGAGAATTGCTGTGGAACTGTCTGGCTAGATCCATCAATCTGTGGGCACTGTCCACGGGTAAAAAGGCCTTTGCCTGAAGAGTGTCCAGTCTTGCTCCTATGAACTCCATGTTCTATGAGGGGTGCAAAGTGGACTTTTCAAAGTTTATAACAAACCCCAGGTGCTGAAGCACAGCGACAGTGCGAAGGGTGGCTTGAGTGGCCCTCCTGTGGAGATTGACCCCTGATGAGCCAGTCGTCCAGGTATGGAAAGACAAAGAGGCCTTGAACCCATAGGTAGGCTGCCACCACCGCCAGGCACTTGGTGAATACCCTGGGGGCGGAGGTTAAGCCAAAAGACAGTACTCTGTACTGATAGTGGTTTCCTCCCACTACAAATCTGAGATATTGTCTGTGGTCTGGATGAATGAGGATGTGAGTATAAGCATCCTTTAGGTCTAATGAGCATAGCCAATCTCCCTGCTGGAGGTAGGGCAGCAGAATTCCAAGGGTAAGCATCTTGAACTTTTCCCTCTCCAGGAACTTTGTTCAGATTCCGCAAGTCTAGAATGGGCCTGAGGCCTCCTGTTCTTTTTGGTACCAAAAAGTACCTGGAATAGAAGCCTTGACCTTTCAGGTGGTGGGGCACCGGTTCCACTGCCTGTTCCTTTACAAGACTTGCTAAATCCTGCAAGAGTAAGTCCCTGTGCAGAGGAAGTCTTGGAGGCTCCCCTGGAAAATAGGAGGGGGGTACCTGGTGGAAGTGGAGGAGATAGCCCCTCTGGACTATACTTAGTACCCAGGTATCCCTTGTTACGGCTGACCACCTGTGGGCGTACAGGGCCAGCCGGCCTCCTGTGCTGATATGGGCCAGCTGAAGAAGAGAGGCTATGCCACTGGAGTTAAAACCCCGCTCCCTGCTGGGCAGGAGCCGGAGCTGGTGGCTTGGGGGTTTTCTGCCTACGGGGCCCATGTCCCTGCCCCCTGGCCTGCTGACTCTGTTGGGGAGCTACAGAGGCCTGAAAATGAGGGTACTGTTTATAGGCAGATGACTTCCTCAGGTAAAAGGTCTTTTTCCCCCGAGCCCTTCTTCTTCTTCTGAGAAGGGGCAGAGATTTTCCTGGACAGCCTTGTCCGGGTAAGAGTCTCGGTCTCGAGTTCTGCAGCCTTTTCAGCCATGGGCTTGCCAAAGAGGTTTTCACCTCGGCAGGGGACATCGACCAACTTGTCCTGCACCCATGGCTCGAGGTCCGATGACTGTAGCCAGGCCTGACGGCGTGCACCGATGCCGGCCACGGCTACCCGGGCCGAAGCCTCGAAGCCATCATAGGCTGCTCGAGAGATAAACTTTGAGCACTCACGAATACCCGATGACAGAGCATTGAACCTCTGCAAAGGTTCCTCGGAGAGACCAGCAGAGAACCCGGCAATCTCCTTTGCCAGGTCTCGAAGGTACATGCCCATGTACAGCTGGTAGGTCTGGACACGGCAAGCAAGCATAGAGCCCTGGAAGCACTTCTTACCGAGGGCATCCAGGTTCGGGCCTCCCGGCCGGGAGGCACCAACGAGTGCATCTTCTGACTCTTCAGACGATGCATGGCCGATTCCACAACCATGGAGTGGTGCGGTAATTGTGCCTTTTGGAATCCGGGGCTCTTGCGGACTCGATAGATGGAATCGACCCGCTTGCTCAAAACCGGCGTCGAGGCCGGCGCCTCCCACATGTGGAAGAGCAACCGTTCCAGCATCGGAGGAACCGGTACAGTAAAGGCCCCCTTTGGAGGAAAGTCATACTGCAGGGCCTCGAGCTCCTCGGCTCGAGGCTCCTCCTCGGGATCCGTGGGGAATGCCAAGGCCTTGGCCATATCCCGCACGAAGTCCGAGAACCGGGTATCCTCCGGTGGGGACCGTCTCCGAGGCTTGGACTCCAGTGAGTCCGATGGGACACACTGAGTCCGAAAGGTGTCGGGTGACTCCTCATCCTGTTTCCCAGCCGGACCCCTCGGAGGAGGAATCAAGCGGCTCCAGTCGGGCCGGCACCGATGCCATCCGCCCCGACGCCGAGGGTACCGGCGTCAACGACCTCGGTCCCGGGCAGGAGGCCGAGGGAGACCTTGGCCGAGGATCGACTCGAGCGCACATGGACTCGAGGATCGGCTCGGCCTCCAGGGTCGACTTGGACGTCGATGTCCTGGTGGTCGGGGCAGATGCACCGGTGAGACCGGCGATCAGTGCCCACTGCTGTTCCATGAAGGCAGCCAAGCTGCACTCCAAGGCCGTCAACCTGAGTCTGAGCTCAGGAAACTCAGCAGCCCCCGACTCAAGCCCCGACGGCGTCGGGCCCGACGTCAGCTACCCTGGAGGAGAGTCCACGAGGACTACAGTACTCACGTGACCCGGGGACTCCATCTCCACACGAGGTTGTTTTGCAGGCCTCTCCGACTCCGAAGACCCGGGACGGCGCTCGGGGCTATGCGACTTGGCCCTCGAGGAGCCAAGTGCGTCCACCGATGCCACCCTCGCAGGTTTTTTCTTCTTGCGATGCTCCCATGAGGGAGACCCCCTCTCAGAGGAGCCTCGGCGCTGCTTGGGGCTGGAGTCCCGAGACGTCAAGTCCTCTGATGAAGTCCGGGCCTGTCCGGACGCGGAGTCAGAGAAGATTCTTTCCTTTTGGTGCTGCCGACTCCTCAACGCCTTCGAGGACATTTTCCCACACGGACCACAGATCATTGGGTCATGATCGGGTCTGAGGCAGCAGTCATGTGTGTCGGTGAGAGACATAAGTTTCTTACACCGATCACACTTTTTAAACCCGCTGGCAGCCATCAGGGGAAAAAGGGCTCCTACGAGGTCAAAAGACAGGGCTGCCAGTGAAAACAGAAAAAAGGCACGTACGCTAGTCACTAAGGACAAAAACCGAAAAAAGAAGTCCGGGCTCGATACCGATGTATCGGGCCCAGGCGGGAAAGGGAAACCGGCGTCGAACCAAAGAAAACGGGTCCACGCAGAACAAAATCAACTTTTTCCTCGGGTGAAAACGAAACACGTCCGTCGGGCTCCGCGGAAAAAAGACTACTGAGCAAGATGGCACCCTTGGGCGGGAAGGGGACCGCGCATGCGCGCTGCATTCCCAAAGGCTTTCTTTGAAAGCTGGGGAAATGCTCCGCACGGGGGCTCCATCGGCGCCGACGTCACCCATATGTGAGGACTGACTTCCTGCTTGGTCCTTGAGAATGATGTTTACCCACCTCAGGGCATAGAGGGTCAGTCGTCCCCCTGTGTGCTGACCTCCTTGGGGTAGAGAGGCTATGCTGGAGTAGTCAAAACTCCCCCCTGGCTGGGCTGGAGCCTGGGGCGTCAGAGCCCTCTGCTTACGCGGGCCATGCCCTTGGTCTGCTGCCTTTGTTGGAGAGCTGGGGAGGCCTGAAAATGTGGGTAGTTACATTAAGCAGTTGCCTTCCTCAGGTAAAAGGGCTTTTTACCAGAGCCCTTCCATCGGGGAGGGGCAGCGGTCTTCTTAGAGAGCTTAGTCCTCGTCATGAACTCGGCCTCCAGCTCGGTGGCCTTGTTGGTCATGGGGTTGCCAAAGTGAAATTAGACTTACCTGCTAATTGTTGTTCCTTGAGGAACTCCAGTCCAGTCCAGAACCTCTGGGTTGTGCACCTCCTCCAGTAGCTTGGAGACTGAGCATGTGCAAAGCTGTAGACACCAGTATAAGTACCACTGGCACCGCCCCTCAGCTTCCGGTACCTATTAACAAAGCAGACTCAAAGGAGCAACAAATAAGTAGATATAACATACTAAACACTAGAACTACAAACCGAACTGCCCGGGACAAACCCTCCCCCCAAACGTAGAGGAGGAAAACTAACCTTCTCCGAGAAGGGAAGAACATAGTGAGTAGAAATTGCAAGAAACCTTGGAGACACCAAGTGGACAGATCACTGGCACCAAATACCACTGTATTCCGGAGCTCTGAAACTCCAGACTGAACTCTGGTGGGATACGGGGGACTGGACTGGAGTTCCTCAAGGAACAATTAGCAGATAAGTCTAATTTCGCTTTCCTTATCGTCCCTCCAGTCCAGTCCCAAACCTCTGGGATGTAAAAGAGCAGTACTCTAATGGGAGGGACCCAACAAACCAGCTTGTAGAACCGCAGCCCCGAAACCGGCATCTCTCGCCGCTTGAACATCCAGGCGATAATGCTTAGCAAAGGTATGCAGAGACGACCAGGATGCTGCTTTGCAGATATCTACAGGAGGCACCAGACTAAATTCCGCCCAGGACGCCGCCTGCACTCTGGTAGAGTGAGCATGTAAACCTAGGGGAACCATACGAACACTCAGAAGGTACACTGAGGCGATAGCCTCCCGAATCCATCTAGAAATGAAGGCCTTAGCTGCTGCTTCCCCCTTATGCGGTCCTCCAACTAGGACGAATAACCTTTCCAACCTATGAAACATCGCCGTCTCTTCCAAATAACGTTTCAGTACCTGGCGAATATCCAGTTTATGAAGATCATGGTCCATCTCGCCACCCGTAGACCTACCCAACACTGGTAATGCAACGGGCTGATTCACATGAAAAACCGAGGCCACCTTAGGAAGAAAGGAAGGAACAGGCCGTAAGACCACCTTTTCCTTAGAAAAGGAAAGGAAAGGCTCCCGGCAAGAAAGCGCTTGCAACTCCGAGATCCTACACGCGGAACATATAGCCACCAGAAAAAACGTCTTCAACGTCAAATCCTTCAAAGAAGCCTGGCTCAATGGTTCAAAAGGCTCCTTCGTCAGAGCCCTCAACACTAGATTGAGATCCCAAGATGGAACCACTTCTCTACAAGGGGGCCGAAGCCTAGACACCACTTTGAGAAAACGCAAGACAACCGGATGAGAGCCCAGGGGTACCATGCGCAGTGCGCACCTTACCCCTATAGCATACAATCACTGCCAGCTGCACTCGTAAAGAACTGGTTGCCAAACCATTCTCTAAACCATCCTGCAAGGCGGCCAAAATTTCTGGAACCGACGTCCCGACGGGCCAAATCCAACGTTCCGCACACCAATCCTCAAAGATACGCCAGACACTAATGTAGGTCAAAGAAGTAGATCTCTTACACGCCTTCAACAAGGTTAGGATCATCAAACTGGAATATACCTTTTTCCTCAACCTTGCCCTTTCAATAGCCAAGCCGTAAGCAAGAACCAATCCATCTGAAGCATGCACACTGGACCTTGCATCAGCAGATCTCCCCGCGCTGGAAGGGCCCATGGACGATCCACCAGTAGCCGAATCAAGTCGGCATACCATGGTCGACGAGGCCAGTCCGGAGCTATCAGAATGACTCGCCCCCGGTGTGCCTCTATGCGTTGCACCAGCCGGCCTATGAGCGCCCGAGGAGGAAAAACATAAAGCAGGTCATCCGTTGGCCAAGGTTGCAGTAATGCATTCAGCCCCTCTGACATTCGTTCTCATCGCCTACTGAAGAAATGGCCCAACTTGGTGTTCTTGATCGTTGCCATCAGGTCCATGCATGGAGTTCCCCACCGATGCACCACCTACTGTAATACAGAAGCACAGGCAGAACCTATGGAAGTAGAAAGAAAGGTGGATTTTACCTTTAAAAATGACAGTCAGCCAACACACACAGCTCAGGGTCTGCACAAGAGAAGCAATCAGAGAGAGGGAGCAGTTGAGCTGACACACCCAAGCTCTGACGTAGCAGCAAGCTTGGAGTTTGATTACTCTCACCTGCTTAAAAAAAGCCGAGCCAAGCTTCAGAGGGAGAAATATAAACGCTGCTCAGTAGCCCCAGAAAGGAAGGAGAAGGAGGCAGAGAAGGAGGGAAGCAGAAGGCCTGGCAGAGAGCAAAGAAGTGAAAGGAGTGGCAAAGAAGGAAGCAGTGGCCAAGAAGGAGAGACTGGCACACGGAGAGCTTCAGAGAAGTGGAGAGGCTCAGAGACTTCAGAAGGTTGGAGACTCTGTGAAGAACCTGGTTGTAGTTTGGGAAGTGAGACTAACCAAGCAGAAGGAGAGAAGGCACAGCCAGTTACTAGGAACCTGCCTAGACGGAGAGAGTTGGGAGCCCTTCAGATCTCACTGCCAGAGGAAAGGTCTCAAGGTCTATACAGGTGGGAACCTAACACTAAACCAGGGAAGTCAAGAGGCTCAGTTTGTACTAAAGAGCTAGGGCAGTGCTTTAGGCAGGAATTGAATGCAGAAAGGTATAAAGCATTGCCTAGCAACTGGGGAGAACTAGGGGAGAGCCAGGGAAGAATCCCCACAGCCACAAACCTTACAGGACCTCATCATCTAGAACTGTACCCAGGGGAAACGCCCCAGTTCTTAGAGAGAGGTTATTCCCGGCCTAGCAGTAACAGTTTGAAACAAAGTTCAGTAAGCCCTGAGGTGGAGGAGATGCAATGGGAATTTAATTCTGCTGACTCAGAAGAAATTCCAATGGATTGTACGCTCTGTCTCGCAGACGACATTAAGGGGGATGTTTACTAAAGTGCGGTAATCGTGATTAACGCGCGTAAAGTACGTTTAACGATCGTTAGCACGTCCGAACGCGTGTTCTGACGTGCTAACGATCGTTAAACGTACTTTACGCGCGTTAACCGCAGTTAATGATCGTAAACCTCTGCGGCGCGTTAAAACAGCGCAGAAGGTGGAGAGTGGGCGGAGAGAAGGGGTCAATGGGCGGAGAGAGGCTCCCCTCATACTAACGCGCTGAATTTCTGAGCTCAATTCCAACGCGAATGAAAACCTGTCGTTAAAGGCATTTAAAGGGAAGAGAAACCATTTCCGTCAGCAATGTACAGAAAAACCGGAGAAACCCACAAAACGTGAGCAGTGTGATACATGTGCACAGAACAAAATTTCACATAAAACGTTAAAAATGACCACAAGAAACATTTTAAAAAGCATAATTCAGCTGGGCAACAGTGATAGCAATGGGCAACAAGGAACACCACTCCCTGGAAAGCACCAAATAAAAAAGAAATGATGTGTGGAAGGGTCTACGCTCTGCTGGTCTTACACAGCAGAGGAACGGTATCTCGAGGCCGAGTTGGTTAGTAAACCAAAAGGAGGCGCTCTAAGCTTATTGGGAGAGGCAAACTTTGAAAAATCAGAAAAGGAGTTGAAACCAAATGTGAAACATGTAACCAATTGTCTGCCAGGGAGAGAAAGTAAATGGGAACGAGGAAAATGTTATAAGTGTGGTAAAAGCAGGGCATATGAAAAAAGATTGTATGATGCGTACAGCACTGATAATTGCTAATGGTAAACACGCACAAGAAGGTTTTCTTCTGAATGTGGAGGTTCAGGGTGTTTTAGCCAGTGCCTTGCTTGACTCGGGTGCAGACCAAAGTATGGTTTTGGGAAAACTCTGGCAGACCATAGAAGCCCACAGTGGGTCAGTACCGAGTCAACCAGAAGGCAGGGTTAAGATCCGTTGTATACACGAAACGTCTTCCTTTTACCCTCTGTACAAACTTTCAGTAAAAGGGTTAGGTACATGGAAGAAGGTGCTAGTGGCAGTAGTCCCTAAGTTGCCCCACGATATTGTACTGGGTAGGGACTGGCCCCAGTTTCGCAGAGGGATGGAGAAGGGCCTACACATGAAGACAGGTATGGTCTCCACTAGATCCCAGGCAGGAACCTCAGAGGCAAAAGCTGAACGCCCAGAGGAAGAGAAAGAACCCCCAGAAGGGAAAGATGAACCCCTAGGGGAGATAGAGGAACCGGCAGATGAGGCACTAAATGAGCTTCCCACACATGAGGATCTAATTAGTGTCCCTTCAGAAAAGATAGCGAAAAGTAAGCAGACAAACGACGGGAAAGAAAGCATAGGACTCAGCGGAGGGCAGAAATGGAGACTGGACAAGGGTTGCCTTGGGTTCCGGCAGATATCGTTAAGAGATTTCCATCTTTCCCTAAGGAGCAGCAAGCAGACCCCGCGTTAAAACGGGCATTTGAGTATGCCAAAATTGAGCGGGATACGCTCCCGAGATTCCTATTAGATAAGGGAATATTATATAGGGAGAGTAATGACCCTCAGACTGGAGCAGTTAGGAAACAGTTGGTCGTTCCGACCACTTTCAAGGCCGTGGTTTTAAGGCTGGCCCACGACCACCCTATTGGGGATCATAAGGGAATACAGGGGACCCTGGACCAAATTTTAGCCCGATTTTATTGGCCAGGGGTTTTTAAAGATACCGCCCGTTTTTGTGAATCTTGTCCATCATGCCAGCGGGTTACCCCTGCCAAGCCACCAGGGGTACCCATGATTCCTACCCCAACGATATCTGAACCCATATGGCGTATGGCCATGGACATCGTGGGACCTCTCCTAAAGATGCCTAGAGGATTTCAGTATATCCTGGTGGTAATAGATCAGGCCACCCTGTTCCCGTGGGCTATACCCCTACGGAATATCTCAGCCAGATCCATAGCCCTGGAACTGATTAAACTATTTTGTGAGGTCGGCTTTCCCCAAGAGATGCTTACCAACCGCGGCAGAAATTTCATGTCCAGATATTTGGCCCAAGTATGGGATGCATTTGGGATACACCACCTAAAGACCGCCGCCTACCACCCCCAGACCAACGGACTGGTGGAGCGGTTGAATCAGACGCTCAAGCAAATGCTGAGACGTGGGTTAGACGGAAAAATGTCTGAGTGGAATGTCATGCTCCCTTTTGTCTTGTATGCCTGTAGGGAGCGTATTCAGGCATCCTTGGGGGCCTTCCCTTATGAATTACTGTTTGGACGTGCCCCGAGGGGAATCAGACATTTTACGCGAACAATGGGTGGAGCCCGAAGTGGAGGAAATAGGGGTACCCCATTTTCTTTGCGAACTGAGGAGTCGCCTACAAAGGACTTCTCAGGTATCGGAAGAGAATCTACAGGCCAACCAAAAACACCAGAAGAAATATTATGATAGAGGGACAAAAGCGCGGCAGTTGACCATAGGGGCGAAGGTCATGGTAATGGTAGCAGATGCCAAGCCAAAATTTGAGGCTCAATGGAAGGGTCCCTATAAAGTAGTGGCACAGGTGGGTCCCGTTTCCTATGCGGTGGAGACCAACAAAGGGCGCCGACAGGTTTACCATGTGAATGTCCTGAGGCCCTGGAATGAGAAGACAGCGGCAGCCAGTTTGTCCCAGGTAGAAGAGCATATCAGGGCCCTATCACGTATTATGAGCTGTGCAAGTGTGGGTTTGCCAGCCCATAATATCTTAAGGGGGGGGGATATATAATACAGAAGCACAGGCAGAACCTATGGAAGTAGAAAGGTGGATTTTACCTTTAAAAATGACAGTCAGCCAACACACACAGCTCAGGGTCTGCACAAGAGAAGCAATCAGAGAGAGGGAGCAGTTGAGCTGACACACCCAAGATCTGACGTAGCAGCAAGCTTGGAGTTTGATTACTCTCACCAGCTTAAAAAAGCCGAGCCAAGCTTCAGAGGGGAGAAATATAAATGCTGCTCAGTAGCCCCAGAAAGGAAGGAGAAGGAAGCAGAGAAGGAGGGAAGCAGAAGGCCTGGCAGAGAGCAAAGAGGTGAAAGGAGTGGCAAAGAAGGAAGCAGTGGCCAAGAAGGAGAGACTGGCACACGGAGAGCTTCAGAGAAGTGGAGAGGCTCAGAGACTTCAGAAGGTTGGAGACTGTGAAGAACCTGGTTGTAGTTCGGGAAGTGAGACTAACCGAGCAGAAGGAGAGAAGGCACAGCCAGTTACTAGGAACCTGCCTAGACGGAGTGAGTTGGGAGCCCTTCAGATCTCACTGCTGGAGGAAAGGTCTCAAGGTCTATACAGGTGGGAACCTAACACTAAACCAGGGAAGTCAAGAGGCTCAGCTTGTACTAAAGAGCTAGGGCAGTGCTTTAGGCAGGAATTGAATGCAGAAAGGTATAAAGCATTGCCTAGCAAATGGAGAGAACTAGGGGATAGCCAGGGAAGAATCCCCACAGCCACAAACCTTACAGGACCTCATCATCTAGAACTGTACCCAGGGGAAACGCCCCAGTTCTTAGAGAGAGGTTATTCCCGGCCTAGCAGTAACAGTTTGAAACAAAGCTCAGTAAGCCCTGAGGTGGAGGAGATGCAATTGGAATTTAATTCTACTGACTCAGAAGAAATTCCAATGGATTGTACGCTCTGTCTCGCAGACGACATTAAATCTCTTCGCTAAAGATTTGGGTGAATGAGCTAAGATAAAGCAGAGGAAAGGAATCTTCTTCTTTGAGGAAAAAGAAGAAGCTGTTTTGATTTACTACTTTGTTGTAGAGAAAAATACCTTGCACGTTTTGGAAGCCAGGAGTATGAAAATACAGCTATTTTGTTTCTGTAAATAACCTTCAAGCAAAGCTCCTGTAAAGAGTACTGTTTGTTCTGCACTAAGTCTGTTTGGGAAGGGGAATAAATTTTCTTGTCAATTTTTGCCTAACACTCGACTCACAGCTATCCTTTTATCAGAGGACTAAAAACTACCACTCCCATAAGTCATAGCGGGAGTAAAAACTATAGTCATTTTCTGCATACAGGACATCATGGCAGCCCCAACCCTCTGACCCCTAGGCGGAGGGCTGGGGGGGCGTATGACACTACGCAAAGACCTCTGAGTGAAGTTCCCACTCTCTGGGATCCAACCGCACTCGACTGAGGTAATCCGCCATTACGTTGTTGACGCCTGCCATGTGCGCCGCCGACAGGGCCTGGAGCCGAGGCTCCTCCCAAGCGAACAACTGTTCCGCCTCTTCTTTGAGAGCCACGCTGCTGGTGCCTCCTTGCCTGTTGACATAGGCCATCACAGTCGCATTGTCCGAGAGCACTCTCACTGCCTTCCCTAACACCTGCAACTCGAAGGCCTGAAGATCGACCAGCTGGCCTCTAGCCTGGTCCAAGACCCCTGCGCAAAGCGCCCCTCGCAATGACCTCCCCAACCCATTAGGCTGGCATCGGTCACCAACTGTATCCACGCAGGCGCTTCAAGAGGCATACCCGCCGACAAGTGCTCCAGGAGCAACCACCAATGGAGCCCCCTGTGAACCTCCCCCAGACAGGGAAGACACTGAGACAGCGCATCTGACTGATGAGACCAGCGCCGTAGCAGGGCTCTCTGCAGGGGTCATATGTGCGCCCTTGCCCATGGTACCACCTCCAGAGTCGCCGCCATGGTTCCCAATTGCTGTAAATATTGTCAGGCTGTTGATTGCGGCCAGCGAAGAAACTCCCGTATCAACCGATGCTGATTTTGTGCTTGCTGCTCCGGAAGGAAAACTCTGCCCTTTAGAGTGTCGAAGCACACTCCCAGATACTCCAAAGTCTGTGTTGGAACTAAGTGACTCTTGGACCTGTTGACCACCCAACCCAGGTCCTCTAGCAACTCCACCACCGGCGACGTAACCCGCAGGCTCTCTTTGTTGGACTTTGCCTGAACCAACCAATCATCGAGATAGGGATGAAGCAGAATCCCCTCCTTCCGGAGGGCTGCGGCAACCACCACCATGATCTTCATGAAAGTCCGCGGAGCCGTTGCCAGTCCAAACGGTAACGCCTGAAACTGGAAATGCCCCATCGGTACCACGAACCTGAGGAAACGCTGATGTTCCACCCTTATGGGAATATGAAGGTACGTCTTGGTAAGATCGAGGGATGCCAGAAACTCCCCCTCTCTCACTGCCACAATGACTGACCTTAAAGTCTCCATGCGAAAGTGCGGAACTCACAAGCATCGGTTGATGTGCTTGAGATTCAAGATAGGACGGAAGGCGCCTTCTTTCTTGGGAACCACGAAATAGATAGAATATCGACTGCACCTGAATTACTCTCGGGGAACGGGCACCACAGCCCCGAGCTGGAGGAGATGCGTCAGGGTATCCCTGACCGCCACCGCCTTGTCTGGGGGCCTTGCAAGGAGACTGCACGAAAGCCTCGTGCATGGGCTGCAACAGCTCTAGGGCACACCCTTCTCGAATTATCTCTAGGACCCACTGGTCGGACATAATCTGGACCCAAGGGGAGTAGAACGCCCCCACGGACGGAACCTCCACCTGGACCCCTCTTGCTTCCCTGAGGTTTCGTAACACTAGAAGCCCCAAAGTGCATCAATTGATGCAAATGCATCTTCGAAGTTGTATACCAGTGCCACTGCTAGAACCATGTCAGTCATGTTCCATTACTTTGTTAGCAAGGTATCAAGATGTTCAAATATGTGCATTGAAAATTAATGACAGATGCACCACTTAGCGGGAAAATGAATTTATACCTAGAAGCCCCAAAGTACGTCAATTGACGTACTCAATTGTCTTGGATGCGTCAATTGACGTACTTTGGGGCTTCTAGGTATAAATTAAAGTTCCCACTAGGTGGCGCATCTCAATCACTGTTTACAGTTTTACTCCGACATTACAAACAATAAACACACGATGACATCATGTAATGACATCACATACTGCACGTATTTAACAAATAAGTAACTTCACATTAATTCACATCTGCATTTTGGGGTTTCTGGGTAAAATTCCTTTTGGGGCTTCTAGTGTTAAACCCCTAGGAAGAGACAGTCAAAAGCCCGCGGCCCGCCCCTCGGAAACCCCGAAGGGCTGCCCCCAACCAGGAAATCTTCCCCTCTGAAAGGAACCTAGCCGAGACAAGCGGAACCGTTGAAAATCCCGCGAGGGTCCTCGAAAGGTCGAAGTAGTATGACCCTGCTTGGGCTTATCCTCAGGGAGACGTCCTTCCTTTGAATCCCCTAAATCCTTGACCAACTTGTCCAGATCCTCACCAAAAAGCAACTTCCCCTTGAAAGGAAGCTTGCTAAGCCTTGATTTGGAAGAGCTATCCGCTGCCCAGTTGTGCAACCAAAGATAGCGACAGGCTGCCACTAACGAAGCCATACTGTTAGCCAGACTGCATATCAGGTCACAGTAGACATCCGAGAGATATGCTGCACCTGACTCCAGCTTAGCAATCTCCGCCAACTGGTCAGGCAAACATCAGTCCGCCTGCTGCAGGCGCTGAGACCACCGCAAGCAGGCCTGCAGCGATAGTGCATTAACATCAAAGGCTTGCTTCAATAGCATATCCAGCTTCCTATCCTGCGCGTCCTTCAAGGCCGCACTACCCTCAACAAGGATAGTGGTCTTCTTTGAAACCGCAGAAACCGCTGAGTCCACTCGCAGAGACTTAAACATCTCCCGGTCCTGTTCTGAGAGAGGATAGAGACATGACATGCCCCTAATCCCTCTCAGACCTGCCTCAGGCAGGTCCCACTCGTCCTGAATCATTTACTTAACCACTCTATGCAAAGAGAAAACCGACTGAGGTTTTCGCACTGCCTGAATAAGGGGATCCTCTAACGAATCCTCCTCCACCAACAAGCCACCTGATATACTGAGGGCCTTAAGTGACTCCACGAGCAGAGCCGGCAACTCTTCCCGCCGAAAGACTAAGACCACCTGTGCCTGGTCCTCTGTCTCCTCGCTTTGCAACTCCGAGTCCAAGTCCAGGTCTCCCCTGTCTGACAACGGACCTACGCCGGGCCTGACCTTCTTGTTTGGCAGAACCTCCGAATCCTCCGTCTTGTCAGACACCTTATGTTTGGCCCCTGACCCAGAAGGAGAGGATAATTGTGTAGAGCCCTGACGCTGCAAGCGAAAAGCCTGATGTAATAGCAGCACAAATTCTGGAGAGAATTCATCCAAGATACTCCCCAGCACAGGACTCTGCAAAGAGGAAGGACCAGGGAGAGCTGCAGACACCTCCAGCAAAGGAGGCGCTGAACCTACAGCTCCTGGATCATTCTGTGAAGAGGGATCTATAGGCTCCTCCAGTCTGTCCTGTAAAGCCTGCTCCATATCAACCACCTCTGACGTACAACCTCGACAGACCCCATCCTCAGAAATGGCCCCATGCCGCGCACCACAGATCAGGCACTGTGGACGACCCGGCATGAGGATCAGCCTCTGGTTCCTAGGCTGGACCTGCCTAGGAAAACAGCCATAGAACCTGTAGCCCAAAACCCCTTCAGCCTCCTCTGATGATATTAAAGTAGCTAAACAGGTAGAAAAGGCGATAGCAAAAGCTAGAAGGATGCTTGGGTGCATACGGAGAGGAATGGCTAGCAGAAAAAAAGGAGGTGATAGTGCCTCTGTATAAGTCTTTGGTGCGACCTCATTTGGAGTATAGTGTGCAATTCTGGAGACCGCACCTTTAAAAGGATGTGAACAGGATGGAGTCAGTGCAAAGGATGGCTACTAAAATGGTTAGTGGTCTTCATTATAAAGCATATGAGGACAGACTTAAAGATCTTAATATGTACACCTTAGAGGAAAGGTGGGATAGAGGTGATATGATTGAGATGTTTAAATACCTCCATGGCATAAATGTTCAGGGGGAGAGCCTCTTTCAATTGAAAGAAAGTTCTGCTATGAGGGGACATAGGATGAGGGTGAAGGGAGACAGATTCAGGAGTGATTTGCGGTAATATTTCTTTATGGAAAGAGTGGTGGATCCGTGGGATGGTCTCCCAGTGGAGGTGGTAGGGATGAGGACAGTGGCTGAATTCAAAAGGGCATGGGACAAACAGAGAGGATCTCTAAAGGAAAAAAGGGGACTGTTGTAATTGTTGATATGGAAGGACAGACTAGATAGGCCATGTGGTCTTTTTCTGTCGTCATATTTCTATGTTTCTATCAACCATCAGTAGCAGAGACTGCCTACCTTTTTCATTTTTTTCCCTTATTTTAAACTCAAAATCACTTCACTTTTTTTTTTTTTTTTAGCACAAAAACTGGCAGGGAACAAGCACGATCATGACACTGAGCCCAGAAAACACACTGCAAAGCCAATCGCAAATGAAACAAGCACCGGGCCTAAGCAAGCACGGGAAGAAAGCTCAGCTTTTTTCCCGCGCTCCAACAGGAACATTAACGACACTGCCGGCACACGCGGTCTAGGGCCTACCCCGCCGTGAAACCAGACGTGAGTGATCCCCCGACATACCTGCCGCTCAAATCCACACCGCTGAAATTACCACCGAGGCTCCGATCCTGCACCGGAAGAGAAGTCGGGCTCACGCTCAGCTGCTGCATGGCTTCGGCGGCGAGACTGCAGCAGCAAATTAATGATACAGTGCCGAAATGGCGGCTCCTCACCTGCTCGCGGGATCGGGAACCGCTATGCCCTTCACACTATCAAGTGCCTTCAAAGATCTCCCCAGAACCCCAGCAGAAGGGGTTAAGAAGAGGTGAGGGAATGGAGAGGACTAAGAACTTATCCTCCTTCTCAGGGCTCGCTGCTGCTGAGAGAAACTCTCTTCCCTTTTTTTTTCTCAACTTTAACAACTCTGACCAGAACTAATAATGCCCCAGAACAAAAAACCTAAACTCTCCTTATTTGCTCCTCTGTGAGCCCTCCAGCTCACCACCTCCAGCTGCTTGGAGACTGAGCATACTGGAAACTGAGGGAGGGTGCCAGTGGTACTTATACTGGTGTCTACAGCTTTGCACATGTTCAGTCTCCAAGCTGCTGGAGGAGGTGCACTACCCAGAGGTTTGGGACTGGACTGGAGGGACGATAAGGAAGGAGGTTTTCTCCCTGGCAGGGGACTTCGACCAACTTGTCTTGGACCCATTGCTCGAGGTTGGACTGGAGCCAAACTTGGCAGCGCGCACTGATGCCTGCTGCAGCTACCCGGGCAGACTCAAACCCATCATAGGCTGCTTGAGACAAACTTGGAGCATTCACAGACAGCCTTGGACAGGCTCCTGAAGCGCTGCAAGGGTTCCTCGGAGAGACCAGCTGAGAAACCAGTGAGTTCCTTTGCCAGATCTCTCAGGTACATGCCCATGTACAGCTGATAGGCCTGGACATGGCAAATGAGCATTGAGCCCTGGTAGCACTTCCTGCCGAGGGTGTCCAAAGTACGGGCCTCCCTCCCAGGGGGCACCGAGGAGTGCATCTTCTGGATCTTCAGCCGATGCATGGCCGACTCCAACACCATGGGGTTGTGCAGCAGTTGCGACTTCTGGAAGCCAGGGCTCCGGCGGACTCAATACAGAGTCGAGCCGCTTGCTCACCACTGGCACAGACGCCGGCGTCTCCCACATGTGGAACATGAGCTGTTCCAGGATGGGAGGAATAGGCACCGTGAGTGATTCCCGAGGGAGAGCCTCATGCTGGAGGATTTCGAGCTCATCAGCTCGAGGATCCTCCTCCAACTCGGTCAGGAATGCCAGGGCCTTAGACATGTCCTTGACAAAGTCTAAGAATCCCATATCTTCCGGCGGAGACCTTCTCCGATGTTCGAGACTGGGGGTTCCGAGGGGATGTCGTGGTGTCGAAGGGTATCTGGGGACTCGTCATTCTCCATCTCCCACTCGGAGTAGTCTGAGGAAGACTCGAGAGTTGGCTGCTCCGTGGGCCTTGAGAGGCCCGACGCCGCTTGGTCTACCCTCGGGGGGTACATATACAATGGGGATGATTGTGGCCTCGTCGAGTGGGAAAGCGAGCGCGACCTTGGCTGAGGATTGACGACATCGAGGATCAGCTCGGCTTCCGGGGTTGACGTCGACGTGGGCGAAGGAACCAGACGTTCCGGACAACAGCACCCGCTGCTGGTCCAAGAAGGCAGACAAACTGCACTCCAAGGCCACCCATTCTGGACTCCAGGCCAGAAGGCTCCGCAGCCTTTGGCGTGGGCACCGAGGAACGCGGGCCCAACGCCGGCTCCCCCAAAGGGGAATCCTCGATGAGGATAGCCTCCATGGTTTGAGGCTGGTCCGCCATCGGATCCTTCCGAGGGACCTTCGCCGGCAGCTCCTTCTCCAATGCCTCGGGGCAGGCACCTGGGGCTGTGGAACCGGGCCCAAGAGGAACCCTGTCTGTCAGAGCCATCCAAGGATGCCGCATTCAAGGGTTTCTTCTTCCTCCTGTGTTCCTCGAGGGGGACCCTCTCTCTGAGGACCCACGACAGTGCTCAGGTTCAGAGAACTCCTCCGGAGATGTCGGGGCCTCAGACGAGGCCCTGGCCTTCGAAGGCATCGGGGAGTCGGGGAAAAACTTATCGTGCTGCTGCTGGCGGCTCTTCAGGGCCTTGCTAGACACCTATTTGCATAAGCTGCAGGCTGCTGGGTCATGGTTCGGCCCAAGGCAACGGAGACAGCAGTCGTGTGTGTTGGTTAAGGACATTAGCTTAGAACACCAATCACACTTTTTGAAACCACTGGTAGCCATAGGGGAAAAAAGAACCCCCGTGAAGCTGAAGACCTTCTGAACTGCCAGCAGGGAAAAAAGGCACCCAAAAGGAACAAAAACCACAAAAATGAACTGAACTCGACGCCGAGGCACCAAGGTCGGTAGGCAGGAAGAGTACCGGTGCGATACCTGAGAGGAGTTAAAAACTCGAGAAGAAAAAAATCAACTTTTTCCAGGGGAAAGACAGACAGACGTCTGCAGGGCTCCACGGAAAAAAGGAGACTGAGCAAGATGGCACCCTTGGGCGGGAAGGGGATCACGCATGCGTGGTGGCATCTCCCAAAGGTTTTCTTTGAAAGTTGGGGAGATGCTCCTGTGAGGGCTCCAGTGCCGATGTCACCCATATGTGAGGACTGACTTCCTGCTTGTTCCCGGAGAAAGGGGAAATTCTGCACAAAAAAATATTAATGAAAATATACAGAATTTTAAAATAAATACAGTGCAAAGAATTTTCAAAATTTTTGCTCAAACGTTTTATTTTTTTTGAGCAGAATTCTCCCATGAGTACGTACTAAAGCGAGGTTAGGACTGCTCCAGGACTGTAAGGCACGCTCAGCAAAGTAAGGTGAAAAAGCCTACCAAATAAAATATCTCTGGATGAAAGAAAAAGCAGCTGTAACTAGTCCCCTACAGTTTCTGTTTCTGAAGGACACCCTCAAGATAAGCAAGTGCACAAACAGAAACTTCTCTCAGGGGATCAAGATAAAATGGAAAAAAAAATACCAAGGTCACTTAGTACACATCAGAGCTGGCTTTAAATACAATGAAAAACTTGGCATACAGTAGCAAAACCTTTTATCCAGCCAATGAGGATTGTGGAGTAGTAGGATAATGAGGAGGGGATACCATTGCTGTCCCACATGCAGACGGCAGGCAGTAAGAAAACAGGGCGCTCAGCTGCACGCCCAATGCTATTCTGAAGCTTCTCTTTTTACAAAGACAGGCACTTCCTTCCATCAAGGATACAAAGTATGTTTTTATTACGTACACAACATACAACTTAGAAATCAGAGAATGTATGTGCCAAAAAACAACCCAGATCTAAGGAATGAAAAAACTCTGATGCCAAAAGCTGTGAGCAATGGCAATGGGTTAGAGCTGACAGAGATCTGCTTCTGTACAGCACAAGAAATGCTGCCACGGGCTAATATTAAAGATTGATGTCCTTTCCTGTCCTCCATCCTCTCAGGAACTACCAAAAACAGTGGCAGTGTGGCATCATATAGAGCAAGGTGGGTTTCAATGCTGATTCAGCTCTTCAGTTCCACAGAGCGGGCAGGGCAGGAGATGCTTTGCAAGTACATTTACATCCCTCAGTCACTGTGCAATACCACCACCTAGTGGACAATTTAAGATCTATGATGTATGGACCCCAGCTGAGGACCGTCACTACAGTGACTGGGGGGAGAATTCTAAAATGGAGGCCTTCTTCCAGTGTAGTTGTGAATGAAGGCTCAGGGTACAGGACTCCGGTACTGTTTCTTTTTTTATGGGTAGCTGGGAGTGTGAAGAAGGGCTTTTTCTTGGTGAGTTTTCTCTAGCTCTTTTTGGGTCTCAGACTTCAAATCACAACGTGCTTGTGATCCTTAGTGCCATAAACTTTCATTCACAACTCCCCAGGGATTTCTTTGCCCCTAATCTAGATCCCCCTTCCCCATGAATCTGGTCACTGCAGCAATCGTCATGAGATAAGGGCCATGCTCTGGGATTCCTTCTGGAACTCTGGAATCATGGACATTGTATCTGAGCCACTAGATGTTGCCCTCAAATGACATGACTGCCTTTCCAGGGGAGCTGTGAATACTACCTCCATAGCAGCCCCAGCTGACACAGGAAGTGAAAAACCCAAATCAGGGGTCAAACCAGGGCCTTCTGCGTTGCAATGTACCACAGTGCAACCGCTGACTTCCAGCCTCAGTTTGGACTTGAGCAGAAAGTCCAGAAGAGCAGGTGATATCTGCTGGATTAAAAATAAAGTGACAGCCCTTAGTTCTTCACTGCTCAAATCTAGAAAAGAAACTAGCTGACGGGTTCTTTACATGGCGTCTGCCGCCCTAAGGAGCATCCCACCATCATGCTGCTCACTACTTGGGATTTGTTGTCTCATAGTATGTCTTAGCTAAGATTCTTTAAAGCACATTGTAAAGGACCCCTACTCAGTAGGTTACATATTATGTTTTTAATGCAGCTGTAATTCTACACCAAATATGCCTATAAATAGTATGGTCAGGCACCAGAACTAGGAGCTGATATGTGCTGGGCCCCATCATGGTACAGAAAGTCTTACAGACATACATACACACACATTGAGCTGGCACTGCTAAACGCTGATCAAGTTCTCGGGTTTGGTCTTTTCAGAATGCGAGTTCTTGCTGGGACAAGAACAGAATACTCTCAAAGCTGGCACTTCTACTTCAGCAGGAGCAGAGTTTATGGGTGTGTGCCCTGACCCCTTCCCCGCCATATCATCATCTTCAGCAAACACCAAAATAGAGAAATATTTTAAACATTAACAAGAACTGTTACATTTTTCATCTTTAAAAAGGTAAATCAAGGCACAAACCATTTTCTGAACAATTATTAAATAGTCCAATATTTCCCATCCCAAAAGGGGGCAACTGCTAGTCCCAAATGATAAAACAGTTTATTCTTCCTAACCCTCCCACCTCATTCCCAGCCAAACTAGGGTAATGCTAGAAATGTTAAATAACAGCCAGGCAAGTGGGATACTGAAACATGCACATTAAAAACATAACACAGTGGTCCACGGCAATGCAAAATTCAGTGGTTTTGGATTAGCAGGCGCTGACTGCTAAGATAGTCCCCTTCACGGACTGTACTGCTGTCCACCAAAACTTCAAATCCTTCAGCAGCAAAGACTGCAGGGCACTGCTACTGATCTGAATCCAGCCAGAGGTCTAGAGTGTGGGGTAGACCACTCTCAAGGAGAGTTGAAGGAAGAGGAACCTTACCAAAAATAACATGGCATTTCAAAGGCTGCTGGTGCTCCAGTGCTATTGTTCATCTTTTTTGGCAGTTCAAGAACAGGGTCAGTTTAGGCCACGCTTCTTCATTGTTCTCCAGCGATCTTTGATCATTACCGCTGTGCGGTTAACAAAGGCATAGTTTCTCAAGATAGCAGACCAGTTTCCTTCCCCAAAGCGCTGTACGCCAGTCTTAATCCACTCGCTCTCCTGTGCAGTCCACATCTGCAACACAAGGACACCAAACACTGCATCAGCCCTTTCCCAGGACTCATTAGGAAAAAAGGTCAACACAACTCTCGTTCAACCTATCATCATGTTTCTTTTAGGAATCGGTTTCTTTTTCCACCTATTATTTCCTGCCTGTCATAACATGTACAGCGTATCCATCCAAAGCAGGGGCTACTTTTTATTTAACCGTAATTTTCCTGAGGCTCCTAATTCTCACCAATATCTTTTTTTATTTCAAATCATTTTTATTAATTTCACAGATATATATGCCAAACAACACAGTCCCATCTATCAAGACAGAATGAACTTAATGCTACTAGCGAAAACTATAACAGCAATTAGGAAACATTATGCAAACAATAAGCATTCTTCACTCCCTTATAAACAATGAATGCAACAGCAGGGCGCTGCACTCATCCAGAAACGTGTCTCCCGTATGATTCAGATAACGAGGCATCCCTCCCTCCCACCCAACCCCCTCCCCCCTCCCAACATTGTCAAAAGTCTATAAACCATCATAAATCGGACGCACTCAATCCACACATACCTAGAAAAGATAGGCGACCCTGGGCGGATTATCCGCCATACTTAAATCTCCAATTACCACATAGCCCAATCTCCCATTAGACATTCAAAACTATACATTCAAAACTATAGCCCGCTCCTTAGGTGATAACTGAAAAATCACTGGTGACCATAATTCCAAAAACTTTTCCAAACTCTTGCCCCCTTTTTGTTTCGCCGTCAGTTTTTCCATACCCAGTAAGTCGAGCATAAAATTTTCCCATATCTATACCCGGAGGGGAGAAGCAATCCATCGATGCAACAGAGCTTTTTTAACCAACAGGAAACCGCGCTCTAGCAGCGCTCTGTGCACAGCACTGAACCTTTCAGTGTGTAACCCCCAGCTATGAAACAGGCATACCTCCCTATGTGCCATGAAGTCCACTCCCAACCACCCCGCCAACCTACGACATACTTGTACCCAGAGGTCCCAGACCAACCGGCAATCCCAAAATTTATGCAAGATAATCCCTACTTCTCGCCCACACCAACCACACATTGCCGAGGCCTTAAGTCCTACCTGATACGCCCATTTATCATTGGTATAGGCTCTCCACAGGAACTTGTACTGGAGTTCCTGCAGGTAGACCCACACCATCCCTTTCGGAATCCCCTCAAAAGCCACCTGCAGCAACTCCGTCGTCATTCCTTCTACCCCATCCCGTCGCCATCATGTTGTCAACTCAGAGAGGAACTCATTACCCCTCGCAGGCCGAATCAATGTCCTACAGACCTCCTATCCCGGCTGATTCTCCGCCAACCTCTCCAATATTGATCTAGGACGTCCCATCACTGCCCCATCCCGCTTTTTCATACTCACTCCGTCCACATAATGTCTAGCTTGCAAATATCCATAAAAATCGTGTTGATGAAGACAGTATCTCCGCTGCAAATGCTGAAAGCTATCTACGAACGCTCCATCTGTCGTATATAAATCTCCAAGACAAACAACCCCCTTCTCTACCCAGTCCCGAAAAATATTACTTTTTGAGAATCCAGGAGCAAAATCAGGGTTACCCACTAAGGGTAGCAATTCCAATCCCCTCCAAATCTCGTGCACAGTACTTTCCAGGCAGAGCGTAAGGCGCCCATATATCTCCCCCCCACTCAGTCCCGAATCGTCGTCGGCAACTTGCCCATCTGTAAAACATAAAGGCTATGATAGGGCGCCAAAGCTTCATCTAACTGCCGCACTGGAGCACAACCCCCCGCCTCCCCCAATAGCGTCCCAATATGCCTAACCAAGTAGCGAAGATTGTAATTTCGCAACGAAGGCATCTCCAGTCCACCTTCTTCCCTCCGACTCATTAGAGCCTGTAGTGGAATCCTTGCTCGTCTACCCCCCCACAGAAACCCATGCAAACATTTTTCAAAACGCTTCCAGTCTTTGTCCAGGATCCATATAGGTAGCATACGTAACACATATAACCATCTCGGAAACTCTACCATGACAAACAACGCGATCCTCCCCTTCAAAGACAGAGGTAAGCTGCGCCATCCCTTAAGAGTTTTTATACTTCTAGCTAGCAAACCAGGAACATTTGCTTGATAGAGGTGTTCAGGTCGTTCCGGCAACTGTATCCCTAGATACTTGATAACCCCGTCCGCCCAGACCAACGGTAACTCCCCCTCCCACGCCGGCTGCACTTTGTCCCCCACATCCAAAGCTACTGATTTCAGTACATTAATTTTGAGGCCCGAGAAGTGCCCATACTCGAAGATCAACTGAAGGAGGTGATTTAAGGAATCAGGTAATTGCGTTAAACACACCAACATATCATCAGCAAAAGCACTAATTTTTAATTCCTCTCCTCCCATACCGATGCCTACAATCCCTAAATCTTGTTGAATGGCTCGAAGCAGGGGTTCCAACGTGAGTACGAACAACATAGGAGACAAAGGGCACCCCTGGCGTGTACCCCTCTCCAGTATGAAAGGTTCCGAAAAGACGGCATTAACTCCTACTCTGGCCATGGGCTGCTCGTACAACGCTCGGACCCACTGTACAAAACTCCCGTGCAGACCAAAGCCGGACAACACATCCCATAGGTACGCCCAGGCGACCCTATCAAATGCCTTTTCAGCATCTAGGCTTACTAGAAGCAACGCCTTGTCCTTCCATAAGCAATACTCCATTCCTAACAACAATTTTGCGATATTTCGGGACGCCTCTCTCCCTTGCACAAAACCCACCTGTCGGGCATCAATAAGCGATGGCAATATCGGATTAAGCTGTTCCGCCAGGACCGACGCCAGAATCTTCATATCACAATTAATGAGAGAAATAGGTCTATAAGAAGCCAGATCCGTCGTATCTTTTCCCGGCTTCGGAATCACCGTGATGTCCGCACACCGCATGTCTCTAGGGAACATGCCTGCCACACGCGCTTCATCATACATCACCACCATTGACGGGGCCAGACGAGATGCCAGCATTTTGTAATATTCAATGCTGAATCCATCTGGGCCTGGGGCCCTATGGGGCTTTCCTCTCTTGATCCCATTTAAAATCTCCCGCACCGTCAGTGGTTCATTTAGCCTCAGCAAATCTTCCTCAGACACCCTAGGCAAAGATAAAGTGCCTAAGAGAGCTACTACCTTCTCATAGTCCCTCTCCGCCTCACTATATAGCTTGGCATAAAAGGCTCGGAAGATCTTCGCTATATATGCTGGTTGATGATGCAGTGACCCTGTCTCCCCCCGAAGCACAGGTATAAAGCGATTACCTCTGGGGTCCCTAACAAGTTTTGCTAACAATTTACCGGATCTATTACCATAACGATATAGACGGTGTTTATGATATTGCATCGACAGGGTAGCTCTGCTCCGGAGCAGTTCATTTAGTGCTGCCTGCGACCGCGTATATTCCCGCTGCATACCACTATCCCTACCCTTAGACAGCTTATGTTGTAAGTCTTGCAGATTCCGTTCTAATACCAGAATACTACGATCCAAATGTCTGCGACGCGCAGTAGTATACAAAATGATTGCTCCCCTCATCACCGCCTTACTTGCTTCCCAGAACAAGAGAGGAGGGCACTGTGAGGTAGCATTGAAATGGACGTACTCATCCCACTGTTTTTCAAGATGGAGCCGAAAGGCTTCATCTTCCCAAAGATAAGCTGGGAATCTCCACCCCATTCTTGAGGGCCCTTGGCACTCCCAAATGATCCAGACCAACCCATGGTCAGACACAACTATAGGGTCTATTCCCGCCTGCAGCACCTTCGGGAGCCCCCCTTCACTCACCAAGATGTAGTCTATACGGGACCACGTGAGGTGCACTCTCGATTGGTGCATGTATTCGCGCATCTCCGGGTGTAAAACCCTCCAGGCATCTACTAGATCCCCCATTCTACAGAGATACCCTACCCCCCTTCGCGTCCAAGATCCCACTCCACTCTGCTGAGATTTATCCAAGAGTGGATTGTGTGGACAATTGAAGTCCCCAGCCACAATTAACATACCAGACGCCCTCAAGACATCAATCATCCGACCAACAATAAAAAAGAACAACCTGGACTCACTAGACCCCACCTCCTACAGACCAGTTGCAAGCCTTCCCCTTACCACCAAGATAATGGAAAAGATAGTCCAACGTCAGCTTCAAGATCACCTGGACACCAACGACATACTAGACCCTCAACAACATGGATTCCGACCACTACATGGAGTTGAGACCCTTATGACCATTCTAATGAACACCCTCATCATTGGAACCCAAGAGAAACAATCCGGATACATCCTGATCTTTTTAGATATATCAGCGGCCTTTGACACAATCTCCCACGAAATCCTCATAAGCAGACTCCAATCAATTGGAATCAAAGACACTGTACTCCAATGGTTCAGATCCTACTTAACCAACAGACAGCAACGAATACGCACCTTCTCCAAGACCTCAACCCCCTACCAACAACATCAAGGAGTACCCCAAGGGTCCACCTTATCAGCCATGCTGTTCAATATATACCTCCGTCCACTATGCTCAATCATCCGCACCCACAACATCAACTTCCACATATACGCCGACGACATAATGCTCTACGCACCGATTACAACCACCAATCCAAAAAACGACCAGCTATCAGCCTGCTTCAACGACGTAACCAACTGGCTACAAGAGAACAACCTATCCATCAACATGAAGAAAACCGAAGCCCTTATAGTGACAAAAGATCAGGACTTCAAACCACCTACCCACCTCAACATGGGAACCACACAAATCCAAATACAGCCCCAAATAAGGTATCTAGGCGTGATCATTGATCAGGCTCTCACCTTTAAACAACAAATCAGCAAAACCGCTGGAACAATATTCTACAAAGCTAAAACTGTGCAACGTCTCCGATCCCTTCTGGAACCCCACGACTTCAGGACAGTAATGCAAGCGGTAACTCTACCTCATCTGGATTTCTGCAACATAATCTACCATGGATTACCCGCCTCACACACCATCCCCCTCCGAACTGCCTTAAATACCACAGCAAGGATTATTCAGAATGCGAAAAAACGGGATCACATCACCCCGATCCTAAGAGACCTCCACTTCCTGCCAATTCCAGCAAGAGTAAAGTACAAAGCGATCCTACTCATCCACAAGACTATCCACCAAACGCGGAACACCTCACTCCACCACCTTCTGCCTCGCCCATCTCACAACAGATCAACCAGACAATCCTCCTATAACTCCATTGTCGTCCCCCACAAAAGAACCAAATCCACACAACGGACTTGCAACAGAGCCTTCGAACTCTATGCCCCATCCCTCTGGAACTCTCTACCAAACCACATTAGAAACAACGATGACATCACATCATTCAAGAAACAGCTGAAAACAATCCTATTCCGTGAGCACCTTTGATCAGAACTTCCACCCTACCCACACGATCTAATACCTAGACCCAGCAGAAATGTACATGTCTATGTCCACCCAAAATCACTAATTGTTGTCCCTGGTGATGGCCCCACCCTATAAAATACTATCCCCCCCATGTTATATGTTACACCGCTTTGACCCGGTGAAAAGCGGTATATAAATGCAGTTAAATAAATAAATAAATAAAATAAATAAATTCTTCCCCGGGTTTTTGAGAAGCCCCAACACCTTTTTGAAAAACTCATGGTCATAGACATTTGGTGCATAAACATTCACTAGCCAAACAGGTTCATTATATATTTTAACATGCATTAAAATATACCTGCTGTTAGAGTCAGCCTGTACGTTGCTCACTTCAAAAGGTACCCCCCTTTTCACTAACACCACTACTCCCGCTTTCTTCGTGCCCGATGCCGCCCCATAAGCAGTCGCCACCCAATCCCTTGCTAACTTGCGATGTTCCAAGGCACTCAAATGAGTCTCCTGCAACATAGCAATGTGTGCTCCTTTTCTTTTCAGCAACTGCAATATCTTAGTGCGTTTAACCGGAGATCCTATCCCACCCACATTCCACGAAACTATCTTGACATCAGGCATACCTACATGGTGCAGAGTAAAACAGCATGTTAAGCACCTGATTTCGCTCCCAGAGGCGCCCAGCCTCGCCCCTAGAGCCAGAACCCAGCTCGGCCTCCTTCCTATATAACCCAAGATACTTAAGCTCCCCCAGTGCCACCCATCGTGATCTCCAAAAGACAGTGCTATCCCCCCCTTGAACACCCACCCTACCCCTTCCCCAAAGCTGCTCCCCCCACCCCTCCCCACAGTCCTACCTCCTTCCCCCCCTTCTCCCATCCCTGCCCCCCCTATTCATCACTCCCCCACCAAGAGAGCAGTCCCCTTCGCCAAAGAGATTCATATACCCTACTCCACCCACTTCCCCTACCCCACGCTTTCTCTTACCCCTACTTAAATCCCCAAATACTCGCCCACACACACTCAAATACACACAGAAGTACAGATATAAGTAGATACATAAATCCCCGCCCCCTCCCCCGGCTCCCCCACAAAACTCAACATCCCCTGAATCTTGCCACGGCAAGATGCTCCCAACCGGGAGTCAGATCACTGTTCATTGCACCTCCAGGCCACCTCCATGCAATAAAATACCACAAAGTTAAAAGCGAAGTCTTTCAGGGCAAGTCACATTGAACCCAGAATCTCAGCGGGTCCAGAGCCCACATTCAACCCTAAGAGAGGGCTTCTGCCCGTGTATATCCCTTAGCAGTTCAGTCCACTCCATGTGGCAACTTCACCACCATGCCCCAGCCAGTCTCGTCACCTGCCGCTCCTCGCTAGGCCTTATCAGCAGGCGGGTGTGATACCATCGCGGTCATGAATTTCTGGGCCTCATCTGGTTGCTCAAAAGTGTGTGTAGTGCCCTTATGAAAAATTTTAAGCACCGCCGGGTAAATCAAGGCAAACCGGATTCCCCTTTGTACCACATCTGAGCATATGTTCTGCCTTTATTTTACCCACACTAACCTAATACATTCACATCCAACACCTCATCTCACCCACACAGCATCTGACGTACCAACAACATAACCCCAAGTGCTTTACAAAAGAAACTCACCATTAGGGGACACTCACAATCAGCATGACTACTCTACGACTCTATTATATAACATAACTTGTCAGACGGCTGCCTGGGTGAAAATCTTCACAGTCTTGGCAAGTGCATATATCTATATGATTTGCAAGGTATTGTGGGCAATGTAGTTCATTCACACCAGACACAGCTGCTGACAATAATTTAGTTGTGCTCTTGGGTAAAGCCAATAAGATTTTTATTTATGGGGTTATTTCTCCCAACACAGATATGCTTGGTAGCACATAAATTAGGTTACTTGCTTTCAGTGTTAACTTGGAAAAACAAAGTCAAAATCAGGAAAACAACAAATGAAAAGCCACAAAGCAAGAAACAAACTGTTCTTTTCAGGTTAACTTCTGATTACTTCCCACATAGATACAGAAGTGATTCTCTCCTAGCTCACAAGCAATTAGGTAAGGCTTAATTGCTAGCAGTCACCAGCTGAAACCCCTTAGCTGGCTTGCCTTCCACTGTGTGGGTCAAATCCTGCTTCAGGAGCTTTTCTGAGTAGATTAAAGAACAAATTTGTATTTCTTTGTGATGGTTGCTGTACTTTATAACAGAAAGTTACCAACGGAGTTTAGATAGAGAGCAGTCCATATAAACAGGATCCTCATCTGCTATTATTCCCCCTTGTTCAACAAGCATGGGTTCAATATCATGGATTGGCACAGATGAATCTCTCAATGGAGCATTTTCAGGAGAATACTTGTTTCCCTGCTGTCTTTCAAGGTTATAGCTAGGGCATAGATCAGTGTTCATACCTGAGCTTCCATTGCTGCTAGAGTTCCTCTCTATATAGCCTGGCCAGTATGTAGTCCAGTTCTTATGTCCAGCCTTCCAATCCAGATCCCTGGACACTGGATCTCTCTTCACATACCTTCTGGCACAGGTCTTAGGGTCCCTTCCACGTGCAGCCGTCTCCCTCACAGGTAGCCTCTGGTGATTCCTAGCTCTGCAGCACCATTCCTCTGGCTTTCCCCAGTCCAATGGTGTATGCTGGCCCTTGGAATACCTCCCAGTATACATACTGCTTTGGACTCTTCTAGACCTCTCAAAGGCTTTTCTCTTCCTTCTTCCAAAGGGTCTCTTTCCCTCTCTGTCCGTCCGGTTTGGCTTCTGCTTCTGATGATCCTTCAGATGAAACTGATGATCAAACTCAAGCTGATTCTCAGGATACTGAGGACAATTCTCTGGATATCCAAGGTGATCATGAAGCTGGTCATCTGTAGAATAAACTCTACTCTTATTCTGCTTAGATGAGTGCTCCTCCCTAACACAGTGCAGCTGTGCTGAATCAGGCCTTGCCCTTTGAGATGAGTGTTCCATCCTAGCACAGTGCAGCTGTGCTGAATCAAGCCCTGCCCTTTGCAATGAGTGCTTGGGGATTACCTCATAGCCCTTTTGATTGAACACACGTTTTCTCACTTCAGCTCCTCTCATGGCTGTTGGAAACCTGGTGCATTCTGGGACTGGTAGTCTTTTATGGCAAAATTCTGTTTTCTCATTTCTACCAGCACTGACAGGTTGCTTGTTCAGAGACACTTCACCTTTTCTATAGCCCCTTCCTGAGCTATGATAAGCTTCCTTATCACAAACTTAAATAATTTATAAGCTCCTTTGTTTGAACTGTATATAGTTATCCTGTTACTTCCAAGTTACTATCCCTGTTATAATGTAAGCAAAAGATCTTGTTCTAATGCAAAATGTTGTTATAATGTAAACCGCACTGATTCTAAATAGCGCGGTATATAAGAATTTGTAATAAATAAATAAATAAATATGGGCGAAAACTCCTTGCGTCTGGCAGCCAAGGACGCTGAGTAGTCCTGGAACATGAGCACAGAAACATTGTCCAGCTTCAAGTCCCGCTGCTTGCGGTACGCCTGCAACAAAGCTGTTTTATGTTGAAAGTTCAGTAATCACACCAGAACACGCCATGTCCGAGCTCTGCCTTCGATCCGCTGGCCGAGCCGGTGGGCCCTTTCCACCTTTATCTGGCCCTGCATTTCCCCAAGGCCTAGCTCCTTCGGCAACCACACCTCGAAGAGCTGGACAAGTTGATCATCTGTCCACGTTTCTGGCACTCCCACGAGTCGTAAGTTATTTCGTCGGGAGCGATTTTCGAGGTCATCCACCTTTTGAATCAGGGCCTCAATTTGCTTCTGCTGCTTAGTACTGCTTCTCTCCAGCGCCAGCTCCCCTTCCTCCAGCACCGTCACACGCTGCTCAACTTCCTCTACTCTCCTCGTGAGTTCTGCAAATGTCTCCCCCATCTCCTCAAGCTTTTTCAGCACATTATCAAACTTGGGGTCGAGTAGCTTCACAACTTCCTGCGCCACATCCTCCGGGCTAGACTCTCCACTTTCAGCTCCCGGGGATACAGGCATACTCGCAGATCGGGCCATAGCTGCCATCTTATTTTCCCGCAAGCCCGCGGGTTTCTCCTTCTTTGACGCCGCTCTCATAGCCTCCCCTGCAAAACTCAGACCATCCAAGCAGGTCGCCAGCAGCGCTTGGGAGATACTACACAGGGTCCAATGATTCTCACCCCTCGCCTAGTTATAATTGCCGAGTTATGAAAAGTTTCTTTAGGCGGCCCGGGAGCGCGACGAGGATTGCTCCTCACCCGCTTATGTGCTCACGTGATCTCTCACCAATATCTTTTATATATCTGGTAGCTGGCCAGTCCTCAGAACAGCTCACAAAGCCTGACATGCAGCGATGACAGGAAATGGGGTTCTGGTGACTCTGCTTAATTCCAACTCCCACAAACACTGCCTCTTTTGCTTCACTCTTCAATGCCAACAAATTAGCTGCCTGACTGATGACCAAACACAGTTTAAGACAACTCTAGCCAGAGGGTCGCCATGAGTGGACACCAACTCAACAGCACTTCAACAACAACAATACAACAACTGCCAATCAGTTTTGCAAAGTAGGAATACACGGTAGAACACTGGAGATATATAACAGTCTCTGGTGGGGTACAATAGGACACTAACATGAAGTAAGGACCCCATTACTGAATAATGTCAGGATAGTCACATGATGAGCAGAGCCAGACAGAAAGAGCAAGTAACTAGCCAACACAAAGGAACTGTTGGCAGACTTCCCAAATAGGATTCTCTCTCCTCACCTACATCAGCAGCTGCCTGAAGAGTACATTACCTGCTTTTTTGCTTGGTGGGATGAAACGCTTCCTCTTCCGCTACTTCCATCTTTATCTTCAACTGAAAACAAGGAGAACACCGGAAGAGTCACTGAAAGCATCCAGTTAATGTATCGAGCCCTTGACAATTCAAAGACCTGAATCAATGAGCGGGTTAAATACAACACAATACTGTTTAGATTTTAAGAAAAATATTGGTACTTAGTGAATTAATTTATGTTTGGAAAACTCATTATATTTAATGGTAGTTTCATGTTTGAATTTTAGATCTATACTAGGTCTAAAATTGGTAAATAATAGCCCTACACACACTGTAGGGCAATTATCAGAAGTACTGTTTAAGGCAGGCAAAGAGAGAATTTGAGAAGAAGCTTGCTGTGAAAGCAAAAATGCGTAATAAAGACTTTTTCATGTACATTCGTAGCAAAAATAATGTGACAAGCTGGACCATTAGATGATAGAGGGGTAAAAGGAGCACTTAAGAGGGGATAAGGCTATAGCAGAGAGACTGAATGAATTCTTTGCTTCATTCTTTACTGAGGAAGATTTAGGGATGTTGCCCATGACTGAAATGGTATTTAAAGGTGATGCCGCAGAAAAATTGAAAGAAAAATTGATACACCGGGAAGATGTATTACAATTATTTGATAAACTGAAGAGTAGCAAATCACCTGGACCAGATGGTATGCATCCAAGGGTGTTGAAAACTGAAATGTGAGATTGCAGACCTACTATTAGTAATCTGCGAACTATCATTAAAAACATCTGTAATACATGAAGATTGGAAGATGGTCAATGTAAGGCCAATTTTTAAACAGGGATGATCCGGGAAACTACAGACCGGTAAGCCTGACATCAGTAACATGAAAAATGGTAGAAACCATCATAAAGAACAAAATTACTGAACATGTAGATAGTCATGGCTTAATGGGAGACAGCCAACATGGCTTTAGCCAATGAAGGTCTTGTCTTACTAATCTGTTATGTTTTTTTGAAGGTGTGAATAAACAGGTAGACAAAGGTGAGTCGGTTGATATAGTGTATGTGGATTTTCAGAAAGCCTTTGACAAGGTCCCTCATGAGAGACTCTTGGCGAAATTAAAAAGTAATGGGATAGGAGGCAGTGTACTATTGTGTATCAGGAACTGGTTAAAAGATAGAAAGCAGAGGGTAGGGCTAAATGGCCAAGCTTCCCAATGGAGAAAGGTAAATACTGGAGTACCCCCCAGGGATCTTTGCTGAATCCGCTACTTTTAAACATATTCATAAATGACCTGGAAATGGGAATAATGAGTGAGGTGATCAAATTTGCAAATGGCACAAAACTATTCAAAGTTGTTAAAACCCATGAGGATTGTGAAAAATTGCGAGGATCTTGATAAATTGAAAGACTGGGCATCCAAATGGCAGATGAAATTTAATGTGGACAAGTGCAAAGTTATGCACCTAGGAAAAAACAACCCAAACTATGGTTACACGATGCAAGGTTCCACATTAGGAACCACCACTCAAGGAAAAGATTTAGGCGTCATCGTGAATGACATGTTGAAACCCTCCGGCAAGTGTGCAGCGGCGGCCATGAAAGCAAATAGAATGCTAGGTATCATAAGGAAAGGAATGGAGAATAAATCAAAGGATATTGTAATGCCTCTGAATCATTCCATGGTGTGACCGCACCTTGAATATTGTGTGCAATTCTGGTCACCGTATCTTAAAAAGGATATAGCGTTATTAGAAAAGGCAGAGAGAAGAGCCACCAAAATGGTAAAGGGGATAGAAGGATACCCCTATGAGGAGAGGCTAAAAATATTAGGGCTCTTCAACCTGGAAAAGAGATGACTGAGGGGAGATATGATATAGGACTATAAATGAATGAATGGAGTGGAACGGGTAAACGTAGATCGATTGTTTTCGTTATCAGAATATAGAAAGACTAGAGGACATGCAATGAAGCTACAATGAAACCTATTTAAGAGTAATAAGAGAAAACATTTTTTCACTCAACATGTAATCAAACTCGAATTCGTTACCGGAGGATGTAGTAAAAGCTGTTAGTGTAGCCGGGTTTAAAAAAAGGTTTGGACAAGTTCCTGGAGGAAAGGTCTATAAACCATTATTAAAGGGAACCCGGGATATCACTGCTTGACACAATACAAGCATTGTGGAACCTGTGTCTTTTAGGGAAACTGCTAGGTACTTATGACCTAGATTGGCCACTGTTGGAAACAGGATACTGGGCTTGATTGACCTTGGTCTGACCCAGGATGGCATATGTTATGTTCTTATGTTCTGTGGTGGGTCTGGTAGATTCCTGGAATGTCAAATCTTAATTTGGTAGTACCATTACCTCAGTGAATTATCAGAGGGGCCTGAAAGTAAGTCACCGGTACAGACAGGGAAACGGTCATGAGATAAGACTGATGAGGGTTTGTGGAATCAGTGGTGAACATTTTTGATGGTATGATAAGTCAGGACACAGAGTCTATAATGACTAACTGGAATAAGCAGTTTAAAGATTTGCTAGATGGGATAACTCCTGTTAGATGGGCAAAGGAGAAGGGGAAAAATACTCTGTGATTTTCTGAGGATTTAAGAGATTAAAAAGCAGATCGTAGTTTGGAGAGACACTGGCATCATTCCAGCCTTATGGACGATAAAAATTGATAACAGAGAACAATAACAAAGCACAGAAACTATTCAAAATTTGTGAAAAGTGTGTTCAAGATAGGAGAAACTCCATCAGTAACTGAGTTGTCAGGCTATTTTATTAGTAAGACAGATAAGATTTGAGGACAGCTGAATTTTTTATAATCCAGAGACTAATGCATCTCTAGAAAGAAGATGTATGCAGCGCTGCACAGACACATGTAAAAGACAGTCTTTGCTCACCAGAGCTTACAATCTACTGTAGTCAAGACAGACAACACAGTAGCTGTAGACATGGGATATCATCTAGGGTGAATGGTAAGGAAATACAAAGGAGACCAGGTAAGTCAAGATCTAAAAGCGGCAGCAAAGAGGTGAGTTTTCAGCCTGGGTTTGAAAAGGGCCAAAGAAGGTGCCTGACGTACAGATCCAGGTAGTTTGTTCCAGGTGTAAGGAGCAGCAAGGTGAAAGGAGTGAAGTCTGGAGTTATGAATAGAAGAGAAGGGCACTGATAGAAGCGATTTGCCAGAAGAACAGTTTCCGAGGAGGGGTGTAGGGAAAGAAAAGAAAGGAAAGGTAGTGAGGAGCTGCAGAGGGAATGTACTTACAGGTCAGCAGGAGAAGTTCGAACTGGATGTGGAAATGCATAGGGAGTCAACGAAGTGACTTGAGAAGAGGGGTAATATGAGCATGACGAGACTGGCAGAAGATTAGAGTGTTGAACAGATTGAAGGACAAAGAAATGATTCAGAGGGAGACCAGAAAGGAGTAGGTTATAATATTTATTTATTTAACCTTTCTTCTATACCGCGCTACTATAATCAGCACGGTGTACATCGAACAAAAACATACTACAATGCATACAGGAAACATTGAGTTTACAGTGAAACAGGATATTAAACATGGAGAAAACCGGGAAAACTATTTACAAGCTAACTTTATACTATGTACACTTCTCTAACTCATCTAGTTGTTACATGTGCATTTGTGGGTGGATAGTACACGTGTGATGGTTAGCGGTGGGACTTATGTGTAGGCTAACCATTTTCTGTTTGTGTTAGGGTGTTAGGGCGGCTGGGACATGGGGGTAGGTTGCCAATGGAGTGTTTACCTCGGATTGTTTCCGGGTAGAATTTTGTGAACAGGTGGTGTTTCAAGGCTTTTCTGAATGGGGCTAGACTTTTGATGCCACGGATTTCATGGGGAAGGGCATTCCAGTTTAAAGGAGCAAATATGGAGAAGGCCCTGTTGGAGGTTGTCTTTGTGCATTTTGTCGTCATCTTGGGGACTAGTCTAGATAGTCTAGACGCGAGGTGACTAAAGAGTGGATAAGTGTCTTAGTAGCATGTTCAGAAAGGAAAATTGACTATATCTGTGGAAATCAATGATGGAAAAGCTCTATAACATCAATTTTATTATTTTTATTTATTTATACCGCACTCTTTAGAATCAGTGCGGTTTACATGTATAGCCGTTTCAACCTGTACTTTATGATCCAGAACCATTGGTGATGAAAGAAGAAGTTGAAGCAGCATTGAAAGCCTTATCAAAGAACAAAGCACCAGGCATTAATGGCATTCCCACAGAAGTATGCAGTCCAACAAACAAGCACTGATCCACGTGCCTCTCACAGACCCAGTCAACAGAAGTATTACAGCAATCTGATGCAGCTGTTATCATACTTACAAGGCTCTGCCAGGAAATTTGGAAGACAACATCATGGCCAACTGACTGGAAAAGATCTGTGTTTAAACCAATACTAAACAAAGGAATGTAGAAATTATCGCACAATCGCTCTAATCCCACATGCCAGCAAGATTCTACTGAAGATTATTCAGCAGAGACTATAACTATACCTGGAACAAGAACTACCTGAAGTGCAAGCAGGGTTCAGGAAAGGGCGAGGAAGGAGACACATCATTGCAGATGTGAGATGGATCCTTGAAAAGACTAAAAAATACCAAAAACATATCTATATATGTTTTATTGACTACAGAAAGCTTTTGACTATGTAAACCTTGAGAAACTCTGGGCCACATTAAGAAGCATGGGTATACCAGAACACCCGATTGTTTTTTTTTGCACAACCTTTACATTGATCAAGAAGCAACAATTCAAATGGAACAAGGAGAAACAGAATTGTTTAAAATCAGCAAAGGTGTATGGCAAGGCTGCATACTTTCCCCCTACCTGTTTAATTTATATGCAGAACAAATCATCAGAGAAGGAGGACTGTATGAAGACAACAGAGGTGTGAACATTGGTGGGAGACTCATCAACAAAGAGTAGTTACTCACCTGTAACAGATGTTCTCCAGGAGCAGCAGGAATCAGTCCTCACATATGGGTGTCATCGGCACCGATGAAGCCCCAGCGGAGCATTTCCCCAGTTTTCTATGAAAGCCTTTGGGAATGCAGGCACGCATGCGGGGTTCCCTTCCCGCCTAAAGGTGCCATCTTACCTCAGTCAAATGACATAGCTAAGAACAGCACACAAAAATGAAAAAATAAACTATGTACAACTGCAACTCCAAGGGGAGGAGGGAGGGTTGTGAGGACTGATTCCTGCTGCTCCTGGAGAACACCTGTTACAGGTGAGTAACTACTCTTTCTCCAGGACCAAGCAGGAAGTCAGTCCTCACATATGGGTGACTCCCTAGCTCTGGGCTACCGAGGAACCCAGGCTGAACAAGAGTACTCCCTCTAGTCTCAGCAGCAAAGAAAGACTTTTCAAGGACACAACCTCCACCGGTAGCCCAACAGAGGGCAGGAGTTGCCTAAACCTCAAAGAGATTCTGGAGTACTGCTTGGCCAAAAGCACTGTCCCTACGGGATTCCCTCTCCAGACAGTAATGGGCCGCAAACGTCTGGCTTGAAGACCAAGTTGCAGCCCTGCAGATGTCTACCAAGGGCACAGAGCGGAGATGAGCCACTGAGGCAGCCATTGCCCTGACACGGTGGGCCGTGACCCGACCCTGCAAAGGAAAGTCAGCCGCCTTGTAAGCCCAGGTGATACAGTCAGCCACCCACCCAGATGGACAAGGTACGCTTCGACACAGCCAACCCCAACTTATTGGGGTCAAAGGATACGAAGAGCTGAGTAGCCCTCCTATGCCCCTGCGTACGGTCAAGGTAGAAGGATAAGGCCCTCCTACAGTCCAGGGTATGCAGGACTGCTTCAGCCTGGCTTGCATGAGGCCTAGGGAAGAATGTTGGAAGAACCACCTCCTGATTGAGGTGGAAAGAGGAGACAACCTTTGGGAGGAACTTGGGATGAGTCCTGAGGACTACCCTGTTCCTATAAATCCTAGTGTAAGGCCTATCACAGACCAGGGCCTGAAGCTCACTCACTCGCCTAGCCGAGGTAAGGGCTATCAGGAAGAGTGTCTTCCAGGATAGGAAGCATAGTGGACAAGTAGCCATCGGCTCAAAAGGTGGGCGAGTCAGTTGCTGCAAGACCACATTCAACTCCCACTCAGGGGCAGGAGGACGGATTGGAGGCTTGAGCAAAAGCAAGCCCCTGAGAAAGCAGGACACCAAGGGGTGACCTGACAGAGAATGTCCCTCCACCAGTGAGTGGTGAGCTGCTAGAGCTGAGAGGTGGACCCGAACAGAATTGGACTTAAGTCCCTGGTTTGAGAAGTGCAGTAAGTACTGAAGCACTACTGGCACAGTACAGGAGAAAGGATCCTCTGTACGTAGCTGACACCATACAGAAAACCTTTTCCATTTGAGAACATAGGTTTTCCTAGTGGACTGTTTCCTAGAGGCTAGGACAACCTCCTCAACTTCCTGAGGTAGGCCCCAAGGAGCCAAAACTAGCCTTGCAGCCTCCAGGCCATCAAATTGAGAGCTTTGAGATTGGGGTGCAGAAGGGAACCCTGCTCCTGTGAGAGAAGGTCGGGTTGCAACCCCAGAGGCAGTGGGGGATCCACCGCCAGTTGAAGCAGAAGAGGAAACCAAGGCTGTCTCGGCCACCTGTGAGCCACCAGCAGAACCGAGGTCTTGTCCTGAAGAATTTTGAAGAGAGTTCGGGCCACCAAAGGCGTGGGAGGAAACGCATACAGGAGGCCCTGAGACCATGGAATCAGAAAAGCATCTGCTGCTATTCTCAGAGGATGCGGTTGACTGGAGCAGAACTTTGGCAGTTGATTGTTCATTGGGCTGGCAAAGAGATCTACCAAAGGGAGACTCCATTTTAGGAAGATCCTCTGAACTACTGAAGGATGCAGCTGCCACTCGTGGGGCTGCAAAATTCTGCTTAACCTGTCGGCCAGGTAGTTGTCCTGGCCTGGAAGGTGCACAGCCTTGAGGAGCATGTTGTGCTTGAGGGCAAATGAACAAAGGTCCTGAGCCTCCCGACAAAGGATTCTGGACCCAGTCCCGCCCTGTTTGTTCACATAAAACATGGATACTTGGTTGTCTGTCTGAACCAGGACAGATTGATGAGCCAGGGCAGGAGAGAAAGCTTTGAGTGCTAATCGAATAGCTCTGAGTTCGAGGAGATTGATGTGCTGTGCAGCTTCCCAAGGAGACCACAGGCCCTGGGTGCACTTGCCTAGACAATGAGATCCCCAGCCCTGCAGGGAGGCGTCTGTGGTAAGAACCACCGTGTACCCAGGAATCTGAAAAGGCACCCCCTTCAGTAGATTGGGTGGGTGTAGCCACCAGTTGAGGGAGTTCAGAAATTGTCTGGACACCCTTATCCTGTCTCTGAGGCTGCCTGTGGCCTGTGACCACTGACTCCGAAGGCACCACTGTGCAGGACTCATATGGAGCCTGGCATTTGGGGTCACATGCACTGTTGAAGCCATGTGGCCAAGCAGCCTCAGGCAGAGTCTGGCGGAGACCAATGACATGCTGAGAAACTGATTTGCCAAGGCTATCAATCTTTTGGCCCTGTCTTCTGGCAAGAAAGCCTTTGCCAGCAGAGAGTCCAACCTTGCTCCTATGAACTCCACGTTCTGGGAGGGGAGCAAAGTGGACTTTGCGACGTTTATGACAAACCCCAGGCTTTAAAGAAGAGCAATAGTTCTGAGGACGGCCTGTCTGGCCTCCTGGCACGTGTGACCCCTGATGAGCCAGTCGTCCAGATAGGGGAAGACAAAGATTCCCTGATTTCTCAGGTAGGCCGCCACCACTGCCAGGCACTTTGTGAAGACTCTGGGGGCGGAGGTGAGGCCAAAAGGCAGCACTCTGTACTGATAATGGTTTCCTCCCACAATGAACCTGAGGTACTTTCTGTGGTCTGGATGAATGAGGATGTGAGTGTACGCATCCTTTAGATCTAAGGAGCATAGCCAATCTCCCTGCTAGAGATAGGGCAGAAGTGTTCCAAGAGTAAGCATCTTGAACTTTTCTTTCTCTAGGAACTTGTTGAGGTTCCTGAGGTCCAGAATGGGTCGAAAGCCACCGGTTCTTTTGGGCACCAGGAAATACCTGGAGTAGAATCCGTGACCTTGCAAGTGGGGAGGCACAGGCTCCACCGCCCTGTCCACCAACAGACCTTGAAGCTCTTGCAGGAGAAGGTCTGTGTGCAGGGGAGGCCTTGGAGGCTCCCCTGGAAAGTATGGAGGAGGCAGTTGGTGAAAATGCAGTGCATAGCCCCTGTGGACTATGTCCAACACCCAACTGTCCCCGGTGATGAGGGGCCACTGGTGGGCAAAGAGGGCGAGGCGACCTCCTGTGCAGGGTTGGGAGAGCAGGGATGGAGAGGCTACGCTCAAGGAGTCAAAAACCCCCACCCTGCTGAGTGGTAGCAGGGGCTGGAGGCTTAGGGGTCCTCTGCCTACGGGGCCCATTACCATGCCCCTTGGCTTGCTGACACTGGGGAGCAGCTTGGGCAGCCTGATATTGAGGGTACTGTTTGTAGGCAGTGCTCTTTTTATGAGAAGGGGCAGAGGTCTTCCTAGACAGCCTTGTCCGTGTAAGGTGCTCAGTTTCGAGCTGGGCGGCCTTCTCGGTCATGGGCTTGCCAAACAGGTTCTCACCTCGGCAAGGGACATCGACCAACTTGTCCTGAACCCATGGCTCGAGGTCCGATGACTGCAGCCACGCCTGGCATCGAGCCGCAATGCCGGCTGCCGCAACTCGGGCCGAAGCCTCAAAGCCATCGTAGGTGGCGCAGGACATGAACTTCGAGCAGTCCCGAATCCCCGAGGACAAGGACTGGAATCTCTGCAAGGATTCCTTGGAAAGTCCAGCAGAGAACCCGGCCAACTCCTTGGCCAGGTCCCGTAAGTACATGCCCATGTACAGCTGGTAAGACTGGACACGGCAAGCAAGCATCGAGCCCTGGAAGCACTTTCTACCGACGCCATCAAGGTTTCGGGCCTCCCTGCCAGGGGGCACCGCAGAGTGCCTCTTCTGACTCTTCAGACGATGCATGGCCGATTCCACAACCATGGAATGGTGTGGTAGCTGTGCCTTTTGAAAGCCAAGGCTCTTTCTGAGTCAACAGATCGAGTCGACTCGCTTGCTCAAAACTGGCGCCGAGGCCAGTGCCTCCCACATATGGAAGAGGAGCCGTTCCAGCATCGGAGGAACCAGGACAGTAAAGGCCTCCTTCGGAGAAGAGTCATACTGCAGCGCCTCGAGCTCTTCAGCTCGAGGCTCTTCCTCGGGGTCCACCAGAATAGCCAAGGCAGTGGCCATATCCCGGACGAACTCCGAGAACCGAGTATCCTCCGGAGGGGATCTACTCCGGGGCTCAGACTGCGGTGAGTCCAACGGGACGCACCGAGTCTTGAACGTATCGGGAGACTCCTCATCCTCCGTCTCCCAGGTGGACTCGTCCGACGAGGAGTCAGGGTCCGACCCCGCGGGGCCCTGGAGCACCCGCCCCGATGCCTGAGGCACCGGTGTCGACGCCCTCGGTCCCAAACGGGAGGTCGAGGGAGACCTCGACTGAGGTCGACTTCGAGCCATGATGGTCTCGAGTATCGGCTCGGTCTCCGGGGTCGACTTCGAAGTCGATGTCCCGGTGGTCGGGGCAGATGCGCCAGACAGGCTGGCCATCAGTGCCCGCTGCTGCTCCACGAAGGCAGACAGTCTGCTCTCCAAGGCTGTCATCCTGAGACTCAGCTCGGGAGACGCAGCAGCCACCGACTCGGGCCCCGGCGGTGCCGGGCCCGACGTCGGCTCTCTGGGAGGAGAGTCCTCGAGGACTACGGGGCTTACGTGTCCAGCAGACTCCGGCTCCACGCGAGGAACTTTGGCAGGCTTCTCTTGTTCCACGGGCCCGGGGCGACGGTCGGGGGTCTTAGACCTGGCCCTCGAGGAGCCAGGGACCTCCTCCGATGACGCTCTCACGAGCTGCTTCTTCCTCTTGCATTCCCGGTCGGGGAACCCACTGTCCGAGGAGCTTCGACGGCACTCGGGATCCGAATCCCGAGATGTCGAGGCAGACGAGGTCCGGGCCCGGCCAGAGGCTGAGTCCGAGAAAAGCCTTTCTTTCTGCTGCTGGCGACTTCGGAGTGCCTTGGAAGACATCTTCCCACATGGTCCACACGACTTAGGCTCGTGATCAGGACCGAGGCACCGAAGGCAGCAGTCGTGTGTGTCGGTGAGAGACATTAACTTCTTACACCGATCATCACACTTCTTGAAACCGCTGGAAGCCATCGGGGAAAAAAGAGTCCCCGCGAGGTCAAAGGACCGGCCTTCCAGGGAAAAAAGGAAAAAGGGTGCGAACGCCAGCCACGAAGGGAAAAAAATGAAAAAGAAGAATCGGGCTCGATACCGGTGTACCGAACCCGGCGGGAGGGGATCCGGCGTCGAACCGGGAGAAAAACAGCGAGACTCGCCGAAAAAAAATCAACTTTTATCCGGGATGACAGGACACACGTCCGGTGGGCTTCTCGGGAAAAAAAGAGACTGAGGTAAGATGGCACCTTTAGGTGGGAAGGGAACCGCGCATGCGTGCCTGCATTCCCAAAGGCTTTCATAGAAAGCTGGGGAAATGCTCACTGGGGCTTCATCGGTGCCGATGACACCCATATGTGAGGACTGACTTCCTGCTTGGTCCTGGAGAACCTTCGCTATGTTGATATCATCACATTACTGGCTGAAAGTGAAGATGATTTGAAACATTTGCTTCTCAAGATCAAGGAACAATCTTAAAATGGGCCTGCACCTTAATGTAAAGAAAACAAAGATCATGACAACTGGCAAAATCAATAAGTTCATCGTTGATGGAGAAGAAATTGAAATAGTGGACTGCTTTAACCTACTTGGATCAACTATCAATAAATAAGAATCAAGCAATCAAGAAATCAGACGATGTACTGCTCTTAGCAGAATGGCTATGAAGGACCTAGATAAGATTCTCAAAAGCAGAGATGTCTCTCTCCATACAAAGATTCAACTCGCTCAAGCCATGGTATTTTCAATAACGTCATATGGATGCAAAAGTTGGACAGTGAAAAAGATAGACAGGAAGAAATTGATGCCTTTGAATTATAGTGCTGGCGATGGATACTATGTTATTATTATTATTATTATTATTATTAAAGACTTATAAAGTGCCGCAACATACGAAGTGCTGTACAAACATAGAAGAGAGACAGTCCCTGCTCATCAGAGCTCACAATCTAATAAGACAGAAAACAAAATAAGTTACATAATACAAATAACAAAAATTTACAGGATAAAGTAAGCAAATGTTGATAGAGAGATCAAGATAGGGTAAGGCAGGAACGGAAAGCAATAGTGAAGAGGTGGGATTTTAGTCTGGACTTGAAAATGGCCAGGGAGGGCGCCTGGCGCACAGAAATAGGAAGACTATTCCAAGCAAAGGGTGCTGCCAGTTGGAAGGAGCGAAGTCTGGAATTGGCAGTAAGAGTAAAGGGCACAGATAAACGAAGACTGTTAGAAGAGCGAAACAACCGATAGGGGGTGTAAGGAGAGATGAGAGATGAAAGGTACTGGGGGGCAGAAGAGTGAATACATTTATAGGTCAGGGGGAGAAGTTTAAATTGGATACGGAGACGGATGGGAAGCCAATGAAGTGACATGAGGAGGGGAGTGATGTGGGAAAAACGAGACTAGAGGAAAATGAGTAGAGCAGTGCAGTGTTGAATTGACTGAAGAGGAAAGAGGTGGCTTGCAGGGAGGCCGGCAAGGAGAACGTTACAATAATCAAGACGGGAGGTGATTAAGGACTGGACAATCAATTTAGTGCTGTCAACAGAGAGGAAGGGGCAAATTTTGGAAATATTGTATAGAAAGAAACGACAAGTTTTAGCAATGAGCTGGATATGTGAAGAGAAAGAGAGAGAGGAATCGAAGATAACACCAAGGTTACGTGCTGAAGAAACAGGGAGGAGTACAGAGTTATCAACAAAGAGAGAGAAAGGGGAAAGAGGAGGGGAAGCATTCGGGGGAAAGATAAGAAGCTCAGTTTTGGCCATGTTCAGTTTTAAGCGGCGGTGGGACATCCAGGCAGCAATGTCAGAGAGGCAGAGTGAGATCTTAGACTGGATATCAGGAGAGATAACAGGTGCAGAAAGATAGATTTGAGAGTCGTCGGCATAGAGATAATAGTGAAAGTCAAGGGAAGAGATAAGGGTGCCAAGGGATTGGGTATAGAGAGAGAAGAGGCGTGGACCTAAGACGGAACCCTGAGGAACACCTACAGGTAGTGGGGTTAAAGAGGAGGAGGAGCCATTGAAGCACACACTGAAAGAGCGATGGGATAGATAGGAAGAGAACCAAGATAGTACAGAGTCTTTGAATCCAGGTGAGGATAGGGTGATAAGAAGGTGGTTATGGGTCAACAGTGTCGAAGGCAGCAGAGAGATCAAGAAGAATGAGGACAGAGTAAAAGCCTTTGGACTTTGCCAAGAACAAATTACACAGGTACACTAAAAAATTTTTTTTTAAACTGCCTCTAATGTTTCGATTGATTTTTACGTTTTTTGGTGCGCTGAATCCAAATCTGGTAACCAATTTGCTCCATCACGTACAGATTTTTTGCTACATTGGGTTAGCAGTTTGAGGTGAACGTTTCAGATTGAGTGCGATCGAGATAAGTTTCTTGGATGAATTCTTTATACTAATTGTTTAGTAGTTATTCAAATAAGAATAAAGAAAATTGTAACAAGGCAGCACATAAGAATAGAGTAATGTCAACAAAACACACTGTGATGGTAGCAAAATTGTCTGCACTTAAAACAGCCACATACATGTGCACAAACATTGAGCATATAAGAGCGAGGTTAGACACAAAGCAAAGCAAAGAAATGTGCAAAAAAATGTTGTACAGGTATGTATGTAAGAATAGAAAACGCAAACCGCACCATTGCAATACATGAAGACAAACACCCGATGGTGTGAAAATAAAATTCTAATAAATGAGATCCGACACTGTGGTAATAACTAGCAAATTTTTATTTCAAAGTTTAGTAAAAACACGATATTTGTCAACACAGTTTAGATTTTAAAGTCATTCTTGGGTCAATCTCCTGGTGGGCCCGTTTCTTCTTCCCCCGAATGCTTCTCTTGGTGCGCTGCTTGGCGTATTTTTCATCTGGGGTTTCCCGCAGCAGCAACCAGCAGAAATCAGCCATCATAGTGGTGTTCCATCTTCCTTGGTACCTTCTCTCTGCGTCCTTGATGTCCTGGTGAAACCTTTCACCTTGTTCTTCACTGTACGCCCCCAAGTTTTTGGGAAAGTAGTTCACATGGGAGTGCAAGAAATGGACTTTCAGGCTCATGTTACAGCCTTGTTCTTTGAAGGCATTGAGCATCCTGGCAACAATATCCTTATAGTTCTCATCCCGCCTGTTCCCCAAGAATTTGAGAACAACATCCTTGAAGGAATCCCAGGCTTCTTTTTCCTTCTCAGACATCGTTTCAGCGAATGCTCCATCTGAAATGAGTTTCCTTATAGCAGGGCCAACAAACACTCCTTCCTTTAGCTTTGCCTCAGAAAGTCGGGGGAACTTTGAGCAAAGGTACCGAAAGCACTCACCATCTTTTGGAAGGGACTTGATGAATTGCTTAATGAGACCCAACTTAATGTGGAGAGGTGGTAATAGAATTTTATCACGAGGTACCAAGCTCTCATGAAGAACATTTTTCTCACCGGGTCTCAAATACTCCCAAATTGGCCAGTCTTTTTTCCCCCAGTGTAGGTCGCGGGCCCGGCTATCCCACAAGCAAAGGAAGCAGGGATATTTGGTGAAACCGGATTGCTGCCCTAATAGCATGGATAGAATTTTAAAGTCTCCACAAATCATCCACTTATGCTCATCATAACGAATCTTCTGAAGAATCAGGGCCAAATTCTCATATTTTTCTTGGAGAATAACAGAGTGAGCAATAGGAACTGAAGCAAATGTGTTGCCATTATGAAGAAGAACATCTTTTATGCTGTCTTTTGACGAATCAATGAACAGCCGCCATTCAGCAGGATCATACTTGAGTTTAAACTTTTCCATCACTCCGTATATATCGTTGCAAAATACCAAATCTTCCTCTTTGCTGAAATACTTCAAAAATTGTGTCTCGCGGTTGCGGTACCAATAAAAAGTTGTTCCTGGTGACAATAGATTTTTCTGTTTAAGCCGAGAACCTAGCAGTTGGGCAGCATCTTTTGGGAGTCCTAAATCCCGGACTAAATCATTCAATTCAGCTTGAGAGAAAAGTTCAGGTTTCGGATCTGGTTCAGTTTCAAACTCGGAAGTACTGGACTCATCGGGAAAAGCCATCTGATGAGTCTCATCATGATCAGAACCGTCCACACAAATATGATCCAAAGATTTTGGTGGTTCAGGCACAGGTACTTCGTTGCTATGAGGCATAGGCCTAATCATAAGAAGACCGAAGTAATGTTTATATCAAATACCTTGGGCTTCGAACCACCTCCAACAATTACATTGTGCAACAATACATACAATACTAAGAAAGAAATAAAATATCTGGGAGTCACAATTGATAACAAACTGAAAATGGAAAAACACCTCAACAACACCAACAAAGCCATCTTCCACAAACTTAAAGTGCTACGACCCCTGCGTAACATACTAGATCCGTGCGATTTCCGATCAGTTGCTCAGGCTCTCATCATGCCCCACCTGGACTACTGCAACGCCATCTTGCAGGGGCTACCAAGGAAAACAACCAACATACTACAGATGGCCCAACACGTAGCAGCAAGGATCATCATGAGAACTAGCGGCACCGAACATATCACACCTGTATTGATGGAACTACACTGGCTTCCAGTCGTTGCAAGGATTCAATACAAAACATTGGTAACTACATTCAAGTTAATTCACAACCTGGCCCCCTCATTCCTCTCCACCCTGATCTCCATGCAACCTACAACCAGAAGCAGGAGAACCATTAACTCTGACACACTAAGAGTTCCAAACAGCTTTAGGCACGTAAAGGTCAGTACTAGTCGCAGAGCGTTCTCCTTATCTGCCCCCACGTTATGGAACCAGCTCCCACACGAGCTGAGAGAAATTAAAGACATAAGCAACTTCAGAAAACAACTGAAGACGCACCTGTTCAATTGTCATTATACCAGATGAAAATCCAAAAGGACAAAAGAAATTGAATTGCTGTATGTACAAATGTAAATAGATGGTGGTTAGTGCCTGTGTAAATGTATGATAATAACTAAGGTCTTTATATGGACCCGCATATGTGTGCTGTGTATTCCCCCTGATCTCTCTATCTAATACCCAAATAATTTTGCCTGTAATTTATGACAAATCCCGTACTTGTAATCAAACCGCTTCTGATCGCTGGAAGGAGCGGTATATAAGTCCTTACTAAATAAATAAATAATTGCTGAGGGAAGGTTGGGGTAACTTATTACGTTCTTATTTTTTAAGTTGTATCCCTTCACAATGCAAGAGCAAAAATAGCAGTCACTGCTGTGGTCTCTTTGTTCACGCCACATCATAGGTATTCCGAAACGAAATGCTTGTTTTTTACCTTTCATCCATAAGCGTAGATCTTCCTCACATGTCTTGCACACTTTGTGAGGAGCCCACGGTTTGTCTTGATCGCCTAACTTCAAACCGAAATAGGCGAAATATACTTTTTTAATAAATGCAGAAATGTTCCTCTGCCGCTTTTTCACGGTATATTCCCCACAAATAAAACAAAAACTGTCCGGAGAGTTGACGCAACCTCTGGCTCTGTGAGCCATCACAAATACACAGCACTGCAAACTACAACTGTAGTGAACCACTTCGGAATAAAGCTGGATTACGACTGAGCAAACAAAAGGTAATAATGAACTTGCAAGAAACTGAAATTTGACAGGAACGTTCATGTCGCAACCACCGTATTTGAGCGAGCGAACGAGGCGAACAGGAAAGAACATGCGCCAGCGTGAGTACTGGATTTAGCCCCCCGCCTCCCAATTATGTTATCTGGTTGGGGGCATGTACATAGTTCGATTATGTTATCTAGTTAACAGACTACATATTCCATGTATATAGTTCTCCCAGTTTGAACCAAGTTGTCACCCCTGTTATATGTAATACCGAACAGCCTGTTGTTCTGGTTTTGTTATTGTTCCCTGTGAACCGCGCTGATCTCAAAAAGTGCGGTATATAAGAAACTAAAATAAATAAATAAATAAATAAATAAATTGTCCTGTTAATGTATAAAATGAATACAAAACACTCTAAAATATCATGAGGGAGTGTTTCTAGTTAGTTAACCATTACAACCTCTATTTTGGGCCAAGAAAATAAACTGCAGTCGGCTAAAAAGAAATTATGTGAACATTCCTTATATGGGTAAGAAATCTAATTTTGCAAGAAAACGTGACGTGATGGAACATTTTGGCTATTTTTCCTGGATTCAGCACCCCAAAATCTATAGGAATCAGTTGCAAAACTGGAGGCAGTTTTTTGGTAGTGTACCTGTGTTATTCGAGACCTTAGTAAGAGCAGTTTCAGTGGAGTGTACGGGACGGAAGCTAGATTGTAAAGGATCCAAGAGGGTATGAGAGGAGAGGAAATCAAGAAAATGGTGATAGACTGCATGCTCAAGTAGTTTAGAGACGAAAGGAAGGAGAGAGATGGGACGATAGTTAGAAGGATAAGTGGGATCAAGTGAAGGTTTTTTGAGGAGGGGTGTAACCACAGCATGCTTGAAAACAGAAGGGACTGCCCGAAGAATAAACCACTCAGTACTAGAGAAGATCAAACCTAAGCTTTCTTTAGAAGCTTCATACTTTGGACACATTATGCAAAGAGAGAGATCATTAGAGAAAGACATCATGCTTGGCAAGGTAGAAGGTCAACGCAAAAGAGGAAGGTCAGTAATGAGATGGATCGATACAATAACAGCAACTATGGGTGCCAGTCTGTCAACAATGAGCTGCCTGACTGAAGACTGAACACAGTTTAGGTCAACTATCCAAAGGGTCGCCATGAGTCGACATCGACTCAACGGCACTTAACAACAACAGAGAAAGAAACGGCAGGTTTTAGCTATCAGTTAGATGTGTGTGGAAAAGGAGAGATAGGAGTCAAAGATGACCCCAAAGATGCGAGCTGAGGAAATAGGGAGGGGTAGAGAGTTATCCACAGAGACTGAGAAAGGAGGAAGGGGAGAGGAGGGTTTAGGAGGAAACATAAGCAGCTTAGTTTTGGACATGTTCAATTTCAAGCAGCGGTGAGACATCCAAGCAGAAATGTCAGAAAGGCAGGCAGAGATCTGGGCCTGGATTGTGGAGAGATTACAGGTGTGGAGAGGTAGATCCAGGAGTCATCAGTGTAAAGATGGTACTGAAAGCCATGGGAAAAGATGAGTGCACCAAGAGACTGGGTATAGAGAGAGAAAGGGAGTGGACCCAAGACAGATCCTTGGGGTACACCAACTGAGTGTGGGATAGCAGCAGAGGAGGATCTACCAGAACAAACATTAAAGGAGCGATAGGAGCGATAAGAAGAGAACCAGGATAGCACAGAGGACAAGGTATCGAGGAGGTGGTTGTGGTCAATGTCAAAAGAAGCAGAAAAGTCAAGAAGGATGAGGACTGAGTAAAGTCCTTGGATTTTGCCTGGAACAAGTCATTGGAGATTGGCAAGAGCCATTTCAGTAGAACGTAAAAGGATGAAAGCCAGATTGTGAAGGATCCAGGAGGGCTTGAGAGGAGAGAAAGTCAAGGCAATGGCGGTCAACTGCATGTTCAAGTAGTTTCGAAACAAAGGGGAGAAGAGAGATGGGTCGGTAGCTAGGACAGGTAGGGTCTAGTGAGGGTTTCTTGGGAGAGGTGTAATCACAGCATGCTTGAAGGCTGCAGGGAAAGTTGTAGTGGAGAGCGATAGGTTGAGAATATGAGAGATGAAAGGGACAGCGGTGGAGGAGAAGGGGCTTAGGAGACGGGTGGGAAAGCTTAGTTACTCACCTGTAATAGGTGTTTTGCAGGAACAGCAGGAATCAGTCTTCACATACTGGTGATGTTGGTGCCGACTGAGCATGCGTGGAGAATTTCCCAAGAAAGCCTTTGGGAATGCTACCATGCATGCGTGGTCCCCTTCCCGCCCAAGGGTGACATCTTACTCAGTCAGTAACATAGCTAAGACGGCAGTAAAAAAAAATCAAGCAAGGTAGGAAAGGCAACTCCTAGGGGAGGAGGAAGGGTTATGAGGATTGATTCCTACTGTTCCCAGAGAACATCTGTTACAGGTGAGTAACTATGCTTTCTCCAGGAGTCCCCTCGCATATGGGACTCCTTAGCTCCAGGCTGTTGAGGACCGAACCACGACAGCACCAACGGTGGCCAATTGGGTAGCCATGAGTTGCAGAAGGTGAGCCCCCTCTGAGAGACTCTGCAAGATCCTAGCTTCCAGCGGCACTATAAAGTAGTTACTCACCTGTAACAGGTGTTCTCCAGGAGCAGCAGGAATCACTCCTCACATATGGGTGTCATCGACGCCGATGAAGCCCCTGCGGAGCATTTTCCCAGCTTTCTATGAAAGTCTTTGGGAATGCAGGCACGCATGCGCGGTTCCCTTCCCGCCTAAAGGTGCCATCTTACCTCAGTCAAACGACATAGCTAAGAACAGCACACAAAAATGAAAAAATAAACTATATACAACTGCAACTCCCAGGGGAGGAGGGAGGGTTGTGAGGACTGATTCCTGCTGCTCCTGAAGAACACCTGTTACAGGTGAGTAAAGCACAGTTACTTACCTGTAACAGGTGATCTCTGGGAACAGCAGGAATAAGTCTTCACATATGGGTACGTCGGTACCGACGGAGCCTGCGCGGGAACGCTTCCCAGCATCCAATCAGAAAGCTTTTGGAAGCATCCCACCATGCCTGCGTGCTGCCTTCCCGCCTCTCCCAACCGCCTCTCCTCAGTTAAGTTTTAAAGCTGAGACAAAGAGAGAGAGAGGAAAGGAAAGATAGATACAACTCCTAGGGGAGGTGGGAGGGTTGTGAAGACTTATTCCTGCTGTTCCCAGAGATCACCTGTTACAGGTAAGTAACTGTGCTATCTCCAGGAACAAGCAGGAATGAGTCTTCACATATGGGGACTCCCAAGCTAAGATGCCTGGAGTCCCAGCATGTTATGGATTGGAACATGCTACACACCTCATATGGCCAGGCATCCCAGGATGATGGGAAGGAGTTGGAACAGAAAGGTGCTGTAAAAGACAGCTAACCTAACATAGGACTGCAGATAAGAAGTCCCTGTGTGGATGACAATTATCATCAAATATATTGAAAATGAAATATTGCAATATGGACCTCCCCTAACAGGATTGTACAAAAGTATGGAGGTTCATGGGATCTACTGGGGATCCAGTAGAGGAACCTCAAGGAGGACCTCACTGCAAAAGTAGAGGTAATAAACCTGTAGGAAAACATAATGGAGGTCAGGAATTCTGAAAGGTAAGAGGTAACCCCAGGGGTAAACTGGGGTAGTACCAAAACTGTAAGCCATCAGCGGAAGGCTTTATGAAAAAAGCCCAAACTCTTTTGGCTACAGAGTGACTCACTGATAGGAGCAAAAAGAGGAAAAGGCTGACTGATTTGGACAAACAGGCCTAATCCTTGTGGGAAGAAGGGGTATGGAAAACCCTTATATCCCAAAAGAAAGGACAGATGCCCGAGGCGTTAGCCTCAGAATGACTGAAGATCTGCAATGTCTTTCCTAACTGATGTCAGGTAGGAAAGATACTAGAACATGGAGAGCTTCAGGGGTACCTAAAACCTTTAGGGGTATGGTAGAAGGGTAGTTAACTACCACTGGAGTAGTTGTGTGTGTAGCACCCCAAACATGCTGGGACAGCATGGTATGGGTAGAGCCCAACTGTCAGAATCATATAGAGAAATATATATCTATATGAGCATAGACAGTCAGATAGATAAGTATGTAAATACATATCTACCTATAATAAATATCTCGATAGATGTATATATATATATTCTTATATGTCTATCTATATATCTATAGTGAGATATAGAAGGGCAAAAACATATACACACACAAATGATATAAGTGTCTGCAATTAGGCAGACAGAGATGTGCTTACAGAAAGTATTCTTTTTAACATCTTTGTTAGTGATATAGCGGAAGGGCTGTCGGGTAAGGTTTGCCTCTTTGCAGATGATAACAAAATCTGCAATAGAGTAGACACCCAGGAAGGTGTAGATAACATGAGGAGGGATCTAGCTAAGCTTGAAGAATGGTCTAGAATTTGGCAGCTGGGATTTAATGTTAAAAAATGTAAGGTCATGCATTTGGGCTGCAGCAATCCAAGGGAGCAATACAGTATAGGAGGTAAAGTACTTTTGTCCACTAAAGAAGAGCGGGACCTAGGCGTGGTTGTGTCTGATGAACTTAAAGTAGCTAAACAGGTAGAAAAGGCGACGGCAAAAGCTAGAAGGATGCTTGGGTGCATATGGAGAGGAATGGCTAGCAGAAAAAAGGAGGTGATAATGCCTCTGTATAAGTCTTTGGTGCAACCTCATTTGGAGTACGGTGTGCAATTCTGGAGACAGCACCTTCAAAAGGATGTGAACAGGATGGAGTCGGTGCAGAGGGTGGCTACTAAAATGATTAATGGGCTTCATTATAAAGCATATGAGGACAGACTTAAGGATCTTAATATGTACACCTTAGAGGAAAGATGGGATAGAGGTGATATGATTGAGATGTTTAAATACCTCCGTGGCATAAATGTTCAGGGAGAGAGCCTCTTTCAATTGAAAGCAAGTTCTGCTACGAGGGGACATGGGATGAGGGTGAAGGGAGATAGATTCAGGAGTGATATGCGGAAATATTTCTTTACAGAGAGAGAGTAGTGGATCCATGGAATAGTCTCCCAGTGGAGGTGGTAGAGATGAGGACAGTAACTGAATTAAAAAAAGAATGGGACCAACACAGAGGATCTCTAAAGGTAAAAAGTGGACTGTTGTAGTTGTTGTTATGGAAGGACAGACTAGATAGGCCATGTGGTCTTTTTCTGTCATCATGTTTCTATGTTTCTATATTCACATAGGAGATGTGAAGAGGAAAGATTCATCTAATAACAAGAAGGTGGAACCTACTGGAGAAGATATATAGAGAATCTATTCCCCCTGGTTATGATGAAAGAAAGTCAGGGGAAAAATCTCCCTGACAAAGAACAGACTAGATTGCTGCAAGAATGCTAGTCAGTGAAATAACCAGGATGGTTACGTGAAAAGCAGAGGATAATATCAGTCTGCAGGCAGCAAGTCCCGAGTCCTCCAAAACTCTGGCATGGTAAATGGACAGAAGACGCATAGGAATGAGATACCATGTTGACCTACTTGAGGGGCAAAAAGGGTATCATGCGTTCTTTAGCTAAATATGCGCTGTCCATGAAGGATTAGGATACCATGAGGACGAGCTGCAAGGAAAAAAAAGAGAGCATATTCCCGGTGGGAATCCTGAGGACCAAACGAGGGAATTGAACAACTCTTTAAGCTTTCACTAAGAGAAGGCCCATGTCCTTTGCTTTAGAAAGGAGATAGTAGGGTAGGAAGAACCCTTCCAGTCATGAGGGGCATGACTGAGGGAGCCTTTTCCAACCATCTAGGACAGCTGTTTGAGGAAATCCTAATGCTCTCTAGCAAGGGCCCATAGTGGAAAGCTTCTCTGTAGATTGCAGAGAGCATAATGCAGGAGAATTAGGAGATAGAACTGGCTGCTGGAAAAGCCAGTACCTAGGTCGACTATGCTGCCAAACCCAAGGGAATTGGAGATGGCAAGAATAGAAAACAATCAGAGAAGCCTGTAGTGATAAGATTTGCCAAGAAAGATGAATCCACTGTCTTGGAGTCACTACTGAGGCCAGAAAGAATATAGTGGAGGACAACTCTGGATGCTTGTGGGGAAGAACCAGTGGTCCAATCACTAGGACTCCTGCATGGGCAGCTGCTAGTAAGACATCAGAAAGAATCTTTCTGTTAAAAAACAGAAAGAACAGACAGAACAGGAGTAAGAAAACTCTGAACCTGCCTGAAAGCTGCCCCAAAGCAAAAAAGAAGAAGGAGTTAACTCAGAGAGGAAAACTCCACACTGGAATAGTGACAAAACTAAAAGGGCTGAAGAGAAGCCCCCCAGTGTAATAGTACCACTCTTACAGGGAAAATGCTTGATAAGAGGGTAGAGAAGATGGAGCTGAATGGAGACTTACAATGTGGTGTTGGGAAATTTGATTTAAAGTCTGCCTTGGGTCTGCTTATATATGTATATATTGGCTTTATATGACTGAACCCTTGTCTGGTGAAACTACACAGGAGGATGGATGGCACAGAAGACAAGAAGACAATAGCTATATGAGAGTATATGCTTGCCATAAGATAATGGATGCGGCCTGTTATGGAGGATTCTGGGAAACCATATTCTGGATAGAAGTATGCAGAATATTGGGCCTAGTAATATCAGCAAAAAGTACAGGTCAAGCAAAGAATTCAAACTAATGAGCACAAAATACTCTCTGACTGGTTTCAATTAGTGCCAAGAAGGAGGAAAAATACAGGAAGGGTCAAAGGTCACAGGCCATGCATAGATGAACAGACCTAAAAGCAGATCCAGATGTATAGAGGTCACAGGCCATGCATAAATGAGCAGATCTAAGAGCAGGTCCAGATGTACAAATGTAAAGAGATTCTCCCCTGGGGAAAAGTGACACCTAAGTAGTTATGATGGATTCACTGAGGCTAATTTGAAGCAGACATTTGAGACAAGGAGAAATGTATATAAACCAGCCATTTTGGAGGATCGGGTGGGCAGTGTTTTCTCCCCCTTCACAGAGAGAGAGAGAAAATGCTGTCTGCCATTTCTAGACAGGCTTTTGCTGTTCTGCATGACAATATTATTTTGCTGTTATGCTGAAATAAAAGTTCTTGTAGCAACTGCTGTCTAAGTAATTCTTTGATTGGCGATATTTGGGCAACCGTTGTGGGAACCAGAAGCCACAGTGGCAAGTCTGTAGAAAGGAAAAAAAATTCATGCTGGTACAGAAAAACTATCATTTGATAGTTGTTAAACCTCTTTCCCTAACAGGAAGAAGAGGAGAAGCTGTGACCTATAGGCATGAACATCCTAAGAGCTCGTATAACAGAGAAAAATGGATGTCTTGTGAAAAGAGATCCATGCTTAGAGTTTAGAATGAAGCAGTGGAAGGCTTCTACTGACAAGAAGGCAACTGCAGGTTCTAAACCCCAAGAAACACAAACAATATGTGATTAATCAGAAACCCTGCAGATGCTGGGTTTGGTGAGCCTGGTGAGAGTTTGAATTCTTCAGACCAGGGCGATGTTTCCCCTGTTTGGGAACATCTGTGTGATGGGCAGAAGATGAATAAAACCTTCTCCCCCCTAGGGGAAGAAAGTTTGGTAGGACATTTCCTACCTACTGGGAAAGAAGAGGGCGTAGAACAGCCCTTAGAAACAGGTAAGTCAGTGAACCACTGAGTAACCTGACGTAAAGACTCCTTATTGAAGAGATTTTCTCCAGTGCAAGGAGTATTACCCAGTCTTTCTTGTGCCCATTTGTCTAAGTCTGGAGCTTGGAGCCAGGCTCTACGTCGTGCCCCTATAGCTATAGCAGACGTCCTGCTAACAGACTCAAATGAGTCTAGGGAAGCACGAGTAAGAAACCAAGAGATATTTTGAATACGACTAAGCAGTGAGGAATAGTCTGCAGTCTTGGGTTCTGAAAAAAAAGGGAGTCAAAAGATGCAATTTCTTTGTGACCTCCTCAAGAGACAGACTCATAAAAAATATATGAGAGAATTCTTGCTGAAAGCATGGATGTCTGGAAGGTTTGACGTCCAAAGGCATCTAGTGTCTTAGACTCACGACCTGGCAGATAAGAAGAGTGCTTTTTCTTACTCTTCACCCGCCTCATTGCTGATTCCACTACAATGGAATGATGAGGAAGTTGAGTCTTTTGAAACCCTGGAGAGGGGGGCACCTGATATAGGAGATCAGTTACTCTGGAAGGTGGGGGTACCCTTAAAGGTGCTTCCCACATTCCTAGAAGAAGATCCTGAAAGGAATGATGCAAAGGAAGCATTATGTTTTCCTTTGCTTCGGTAGAAACAGAGCCTTGTGTAGGATCATGTCCAGGGATAGAGATGGCAAGTGATCTTGCCATATCCCAGAGGAAACTCTGAAAAGAAGGATCTCCAAAGAGAACCTCCCTTGGACAGGTTAGATCTGAGGAACTAGCCTGGGCACCGAAGGATGTATCTGCACGGTGCAATATGGGATCCTTAACGGATGGACGCTGGTACTGGAGGTCAGGACCAGTGACAGTCAGTAGCACATCGTCCATTTTTATTTATTTATTTATTTATTTATTACAGTTTCTTATATACCGCGCTATTCGGCATCAGCGCGGTTTACATCATAACATAACTACCATGGTGACAAGGTGTCTGGTTTTACATTGAACAGGTAATAAAACTTGGATAACAGGGTTAACTATATACATAACTATATACATAAGCTATTTACACTGCAGGATGCCAGGTATCGACTCCAAACTTGGTACAGAAGGGAGCGATCCTGTTGAAAGAAGCATGGAAGGAGCTGGCCACGATGCTACAGTGGATACCGGTACCGATGTCGGAACCGAACCAGACACAGACATCGGAACAGCCATTGGTGACAGCTCAATCGGTACCGAGGTAACCGAAAACTTTCGGCAGTCACCCTCGGCACCGAGCCTCTGGTATCGACAGGTCACAGTAACAAGGCGTGTCGGAACCGCGTCTTCCAGACTAGAGATCGATTCCAAACGCGGCATTGAGGATAATGTAGACATCGGTACCGACTTCGGTACCGTGTCTGATACCGATGGATAAAACCCAGCCGGTGGCAATCCAAACGGCATCGGAGGAACCGAGAGTTGTGGATCCGAACCATCGGAACCGAGCCTTTGGTACCGACGGGAGCCGGTACCAAGGCGAGTCGGTACCCAGTCCTCCAAACTAGAGATCGATTCCAGACTCGGCATTGAAGGAAGCGAGTTTATCGATGTATGTCTGGAGGGTACTGACGTTGGAGGCAGTATTGGTGCCGGTACCGATACTGGAAAGTCAGTCTGGAACGTATGCACCGGTCCCATAGGTACCGAGGACGCCAGACGACGATCCCTGGTGAGGAGTGTTTCCAACACCAGTGCCGATGCCGGGGTATCGGTACCGCTCCCTGGTGAGGAGTGTTTCCAACACCAGTGCCGATGCCGGGGTATCGGTACCGCTCGAAGTGGATGCCACCACCGGACATGGCTCAGGAATGTTCTGTGGGGGGTGTACCCCAGGAACAACCTGAAACCCCACATAGGCTTTGGAGGCCGAAGACTCCAGCCGGAGTTTTGAAGCCAATGGGCTTTCAAGGGCAAGGCCGGAGCCGTCTACATGCTGTGCATGAGACCTACCACTCGAGGGTTGGCTAGTCTTAACAGACTGTCTGTGGGTTACCTGATCCTGTGTAGAAGAAGAAATGGTCGGTGCCCTGAAGTTGGAAGGGAACCTCATATCGAGGGAAACTCGATGTTGAAAACTTCTTCTCACAATACTGTTGCCCGAGGGCTCCGGAGGAAAAAGGTCAGGACCCAAACAGCTTAGACACCAATATGGGAGTCTAAAAATAAAGTTGTACCGCCACAGTTTGAACATTTCTTGGAGAAAGTGGCTGGCGGCTCCATGAAGGACATGGAGAGGCCTGAAAGGCCTGAAAAACCGTAAGACACAGAAGAAAAAATATTCCCTAAAAGGAAAAAATTTTACAAGAAAAGAGAAAGAAACACCGGCGGTACCGGTGGCGTCGGGGAGACAGCCGCGACCACAAGAAAACGAAAGGATTAAAGAAGAATTTTCTGCGGTGACAGGACGACGTCCGGCCGGCTCAGCGGAAAAATGAAAACTGAGGAGAGGCGGTTGGGAAAGGCGGGAAGGCAGCAAGCAGGCGTGGTGGGATGCTTCCAAACACTTTCTGATTGGACGCTGGGAAGCGTACCCGCGCAGGCTCCGTCGGTACCGACGTACCCATATGTGAAGACTCATTCCTGCTTGTTCCTGGAGATCTACTCTTTCTCCAGAACCAAGCAGGAAGTCAGTCCTCACATATGGGTGACTCCCCAGCTCTGGGCTACCGAGGAACCCAGGCTGAACAAGATAACTCCCTCTAGTCCCAGCAGCAAGAAAGGCTTTTCACTGACACAACCTCCACCGGTAGCCCAACAGAGGGCAGGAGGGCTGGAGTTGCCTAAACCTCAAAGAGATTCCGGAGTACTGCTTGGCCAAAAGCACTGTCCCTACGGGACTCCCTCTCCAGACAGTAATGGGCCGCAAACGTCTGGCTTGAAGACCAAGTTGCAGCCTTGCAGATGTCTACCAAGGGCACAGAGCGGAGATGAGCCACTGAGGCAGCCATTGCCCTGACACGGTGGGCCGTAACCCGACCCTGCAAAGGAAGTTCAGCCGCCCTGTAAGCCCTGGTGATACAGTCAGCCACCCGGATGGACAAGGTACGCTTGGACACAGCTAACCCCAACTTATTAGGGTCAAAGGATACGAAGAGCTGAGTAGCCCTTCTATGCTCCTGCGTACGGTCAAGGTAGAAGGATAAGGCCCTCCTACAGTCCAGGGTATACAGAACTGCTTCAGCCTGGCTGGCATGAGGCCTAGGGAAGAATGTTGGAAGAACTACCTCCTGGTTGAGGTGGAAAGAGGAGACAACCTTTGGGAGGAACTTTGGATGAGTCCTAAGGACTACCCTGTTCCCATAGAAGCAAGTGTAAGGCCTATCACAGACCAGGGCCTGAAGCTCACTCACTCGCCTGGCCGAGGTAAGGGTTACTAGGAAGAGTGTCTTCCAGGACAGGAAGCATAGAGGGCAAGTAGCCATCGGCTCAAAAGGTGGGCGAGTCAGCTGCTGCAAGACCACATTCAACTCCCACTCAGGAGCAGGAGGACGGATTGGAGGCTTGAGCAAAAGCAAGCCCCTGAGAAAGCGGGACACCAAGGGGTGAACCGACAGAGAATGTCCTTCCACCAGTGAGTGGTGAGCTGCTAGAGCTGAGAGGTGGACCCAAACAGAATTGGACTTATGTTCCTGATTTGACAAGTGCAGTAAGTACTGAAGCACCACTGGTATAGTACAGGAGAAAGGATCCTCTGTACGTAGCTGACACCACAAAGAAAACTGTTTCCATTTGAGAGCATAGGTTTTCCTAGTGGACTGTTTCCTAGAGGCTAGGACAACCTCCTCAACTTCCTGAGGTAGGCCCCAGGGAGCCAAAACAACCCTTGCAGCCTCCAGGCCATCAAATTGAGAGCTTTGAGATTGGGGTGCAGTAGGGAACCCTGATCCTGAGAGAGGAGGTCGGGTTGCAACCCCAGAGTCAGTGGGGGATCCACCGCCAGCTGAAGCAGAAGTGGAAACCAAGGCTGTCTCGGCCACCTGGGAGCCACCAGTAGGACCGAGGCCTTGTCCTGAAGGATCTTGAAGAGAGTTCGGGCCACCAAGGGCGTGGGAGGAAACGCATACAGGAGACCCTGAGACCAGGGAATCAGAAAAGCATCTGCTGCTATCTGCAGAGGATGCGGTTGCCTGGAGCAGATCTTTGGCAGTTGCTTGTTCAGTGGACTGGCAAACAGATCTATCCAAGGGAGACCCCATTTCAGGAAGATCTTCTGAACTACCAAGGGATGCAGCTGCCACTCGTGGGGCTGCAAAATTCTGCTCAACCTGTCGGCCAGGTAGTTCTCCTGGCCTGGAAGGTACACAGCTCTGAAGAGCATGTTGTGCTTGAGGGCAAATGAACAAAGGTCCTGAGCCTCCCGACAAAGGAGCCTGGACCCAGTCCCGCCCTGTTTGTTCACATAAAACATGGTTACCTGGTTGTCTGTCTGAACCAGGACAGATTGATGAGCCAGGGTAGGAGAGAAAGCTTTGAGAGCTAAGCGAATAGCCCTGAGTTCCAGGAGATTGATCTGCTGTGCAGCCTCCCAGGGAGACCACAGGCCCTTGGTGCACTTGTCTAGACAATGAGCTCCCCAGCCCTGCAGGGAGGCGTCTGCGGTCAGTACCACTGTGTACCCAGGAATCTGAAAGGGCACCCCTTTTAGTAGATTTGGTGGGTGCAGCCACCAGCTGAGGGACTACAGAAATGGTCTGGACACCCTTATTTTGTCTCTGAGGCTGCCTGTGGCTTGTGACCACTGACTCCGAAGGCACCACTGTGGAGGCTGCATATGGAGCCTGGAATTGGGGGTCACATGAACTGTCGAAGCCATGTGGCCAAGCAGCCTTAGGCAGAGTTTGGCGGAGACCACTGACCCGCTGAGAAACTGATTGGCCAAGTCCATCAATCTTTGGGCCCTGTTTGCTGGCAAGAAGGCCTTTGCCAGGACAGAGTCCAGTCTCGCCCCTATGAACTCCAAGTTCTGGGAGGGGAGCAAAGTGGACATTGCGAAGTTTATTACAAACCCCAGACTTTGAAGAAGAGCAATAGTTCTGAGGGTGGCTTGTCTGGCCTCTTGGCACTTCTGACCCCTGATGAGCCAGTCGTCCAGATAGGGGAAGACAAAGATTCCCCGATTCCTCAGGTAGGCCGCCACCACTGCCAGGCATTTGGTAAAGACCCTGGGAGCGGAGGTGAGGCCAAAAGGCAGTACTCTGTACTGATAATGGTTTCCTCCCACAATAAACCTGAGGTACTTTCTGTGGTCTGGATGAATGAGGATGTGAGTGTACGCATCCTTTAGATCTAAGGAGCATAGCCAATCTCCCTGCTGGAGGTAGGGCAGAAGTGTTCCAAGAGTAAGCATCTTGAACTTTTCTTGAACTTGAGGTTCCTGAGGTCCAGAATAGGTCGAAGGTCACCGGTCCTTTTGGGCACCAGGAAATACCTTGAGTAGAACCCGTGACCTTGCAAGTGGGAAGGCACAGGCTCCACCGCCCTGTCCACCAACAGACCTTGAAGCTCTTGAAGGAGAAGATCTGTGTGCAGGGGAGGCCTTGGAGGCTCCCCTGGTAAGTATGGCGGAAGTAGTTGGTGAAAATGTAGTGCATAGCCCCTGTGGACTATGTTCAACACCCAACTGTCCCCAGTGATGTGGGGCCACTGGTGGGCAAAGAGGGCGAGGCGACCTCCTGTGTAGGGTTGGGAGAGCAGGGACTGAGAGGCTACGCTCAAGGAGTCAAAAACCCCCACCCTGCTGAGTGGGAGCAGGGGCCAGAGGCTTGGGGGTCCTCTGCCTACGGGGTCCATTATCCTGCCCCTTGACTTGCTGACCCTGGGGTGCAGCTTGGGCAGTCTGATATTGAGGGTACTGTTTGTAGGCAGTGCCCTTCCTCTGGTAAAAGGGCTTCTTACCTGAGGCCTTCTTCTTGTGAGAAGGGGCAGAGGTCTTTCTAGACAGCCTTGTCCTCGTAAGGTGCTCAGCCTCGAGCTGTGCGGCCTTCTCGGCCATGGGCTTGCCAAAAAGGTTCTCACCTCGGCAAGGGACATCGACCAACTTGTCCTGAACCCATGGCTCGAGGTCCGAAGACTGCAGCCATGCCCGGTGTCGAGCTGCGATGCCGGCTGCCACAACTCGGGCCAAAGCCCCGAAGCCATTGTAGGCGGCGCGGGACATAAAATTTGAGCAGTCCCGAATCCCCGAGGACAAGGACTTGAATCTCTGCAAGGGCTCCCCGGAGAGGACAGCGGAGAACCCGGCCAACTCCTTGGCCAGGTCTCGCAAATACATGCCCATGTACAGCTGGTAAGACTGGACACGGCAAGCAAGCATCGAGCCCTGGAAGCACTTTCTGCCAACACCATCGAGGTTTCGGGCCTCCCTGCCGGGGGGCACCGTGGAGTGCATCTTCTGACTTTTCAGGCGATGCATGGCCGATTCCACCACCATGGAATGGTGTGGTAGCTACACCTTCTGAAAGCCAGGGCTCTTCCGGAGTCGGTAAATCAAATCGACCCGCTTGCTTAGAACCGGCGCCGAGGCCGGTGCCTCCCACATCCGGAAGAGGAGCCGTTCCAGCATTGGAAGAACCGGGACAGTAAAGGCTTCCTTCGGAGGAGAGTCGTACTGCAGGGCCTTGTGCTCTTCGGCTCGAGGCTCTTCCTCGGGGTCCGCCGGGATAGCCAACGCGGTGGCCATATCCCGGACAAACTCCGAGAACCGGGTATCCTCCGGAGGGGATCTACTCCGGGGCTCAGACTGCGGTGAGTCAGACGGGACGCACCGAGTCTTGAATGTGTCGGGAGACTCCTCATCCTCCGTCTCCCAGGCGGACTCATCCGACGAGGAGTCAGGCTCTGATCCTGCGGAGCCCTGGAGCACCCGCCCCGACGCCGGAGGCACCGGTGTCGACACCCTCGGTCCCGAACGGGAGACCGCGACCGAGGTCGACCTCGAGCCATCATGGACTCAAGTATTGACTCGGTCTCCGGGATCGACTTCGATGTTGATGTCCCGGTGGTCGGGGCAGATGCGCCAGACAGGCTGGCCATCAGTGCCCGCTGTTGCTCCATGAAGGCAGACAGTCTGCACTCCAAGGCTGTCATCCTGAGACTCAGCTCGGGAGACGCAGCAGCCACCGACTCGGGCCCCGGCGGCGCCGGGCCCGATGTCAGCTCTCTGGGAGGAGAGTCCTCGAGGACCACAGGGCTTACGTATCCAGCAGACTCCGGCTCCATGCGAGGAACTTTGGCAGGCTTCTCTTGTTCCACGGGCCCGGGGCGACGGTCGGGGGTCTTAGACCTGGCCCTCGAGGAGCCAGGGACCTCCTCCGACGACGCCCTCATGAGCCGCTTCTTCCTCTTGCGTTCCCGGTCGGGGGACCCACTGTCCAAGGAGCCACGACGGCGCTAGGGATCCAAATCCCGAGATGTCGAGGCCTCAGACGAGGTCCGGGCCCAGCAGAGGCTGAGTCCAAGAAAAAGCCTTTCTTTCTGCTGCTGGCGACTTCGCAGTGCCTTGGAAGACATCTTCCCACATGGTCCACACCTCTTAGGGTCGTGATCAGGACCGAGGCACCGAAGGCAGCAGTCGTGTGTGTCGGTGAGAGACATCAACTTCTTACACCAATCACACTTTTTAAAACCGCTGGAAGCCATCGGGGAAAAAAAGAGTCCCCGCGTGGTCAAAGGACCGGCCTTCCAGGGAAAAAGCAAAAAAGGGCGCGAACGCCAGCCACGAAGGGCAAAAACCGAAAAAGAAGAATCGGGCTCAATACCGGTGTACTGAACCCGGCGGGAGGGGAACCGGCTTTGAACCGGGAGAAAAACAGCGAGAATCACCGAAAAAAATCAACTTTTATCCGGGATGACAGGACACACGTCCGGTGGGCTTCTCGGGAAAAAAAGAGACTGAGGTAAGATGGCACCTTTAGGCGGGAAGGGAACCGCGCATGCGTGCCTGCATTCCCAAAGGCTTTCATAGAAAGCTGGGGAAATGCTCCGCTGGGGCTTCATCGGCGTCGATGACACCCATATGTGAGGACTGACTTCCTGCTTGGTCCTGGAGAACACTCTGGTAGCCTGAACACAGAAAGGTTGGAGGGCAGGACTTGCCTACACCTCGAAAATATATTGCGGAGTAGCCTGGCTGAAGGCACTGTCCCCTGCGGGACTCGCTTTCCAGGCAGTAGTGAGCTGCAAAAGTGTGAACTGAATTCCATGTGGAAGTTCTGCAGATCTCCATCACCAGCACTGAGCAGAGGTTGGCTACCGACGTGGCTATCACCCTCACACGATTCGCTGTGATCCAGTGTTCTAGGGAGAGGCCTACTCGCTCAAAGGTGAGGGCGAAGCAGTCTGCCACCCAAAGTGGACAACGTACGCTTGGTCATGGGAAGCTCTAGCATGCTGGGGTCATAGGACATGAAAAGCTGAGGTACTTTACGGTGGCCCTGGGTCCTCTGCAAATAGGCGGCCAGGGCCCATTTGCAGTCCAGTGTATGGAGTATGAGCTCCTCTTTGTTGGCGTGAGGCAATGGAAAGAAGGTGGGAACTACAATCTCTTGGTTGAGGTGGAACGGGGATACCACCTTCGGGAGAAACGTGGGGTGAGTGTGGAGCATCACCCTGTTCTTGAAGAACCTGGTGTACAGAGGATCTGCCACCAGGGATTGAAGTTCGCTCACCCTGCAAGCTGAGGTTAAGGCCACTAAGAAGGCCACCTTCCAGGACAGGTACCGCAGGTGGCACGTGGCCAAAGGCTCGAACGGTGATCTGGTAAGCTGGGAGAGCACCACGTTGAAGTCCCACTCGACTGCTCAGAAAACACACACAAACAGGAACAGAAGCGAGGGACATCTTGAACAATTTTCAGAAGACTGTGTTCGTGAAAAACTGGATCAACTTAAAGTAGACAAAGCAATGGGACCGGATGGGATACACCCTAGAATACTGAGGGAACTTGGGGACGTTCTAGCAGCTCCACTGACTGACCTTTTCAATGCCTCGTTGGGGTCGGGAGTGGTGCCAAAGGACTGGAGAGAGGCTCATGTGGTGCCTTTACACAAAAGCGGAAGTAAGGATGTAGTTGAAAACTAAAGGCCGGTTAGTTTAACTTCGGTGGTGAGTAAATTATTGGAAACGCTGCTGAAAGAAAAAATAGTAAGGTTTCTGGAGTCCAGCGGATTACAGGATCCGAGGCAGCATGGATTCACCAGAGGCAGGTCTTGTCAGACAAATCTGATTGATTTCTTTGACTGGGTGACCAGGGAGTTGGACAGAGGGAGAGCCCTAGATGTGGTGTATTCAGATTTCAGTAAAGCCTTTGACACTGTTCCTCACAGGCGACTTATAAACAAACTGAGCACCCTAGGGTTGGACCCTAAAGTTACTGCTTGGGTTAGAAATTGGTTGGGTGGGAGGCGACAAAGAATACAGGTAAATGGAGCTCACTGTGAGGAAAAGGATGTTACCATGGAGTGCCCCAGGGATCTGTCCTTGGTCTGATTCTTTTTAACATCTTTGTTAGTGATATAGCGGAAGGGCTGTCGGGTAAGGTTTGCCTCTTTGCGAATGATACCAAAATCTGCAATAGAGTAGACACCCAGGAAGGTGTAGATAACATGAGGAGGGATCTAGCTAAGCTTGAAGAATGGTCTAGAATTTGGAAGCTGCGATAGAGTAGTTACTCACCTGTAACAGGTGTTCTCCAGGAGCAGCAGGAATCAGTCCTCACATATGGGTGACGTTGGCGCCGACGGAGCCCCCGCGCGGAGCATTTTCCCAGCTTTCAAAGAAAGCCTTTGGGAATTGCAGCGCGCATGCGCGTTCCCCTTCCCGCCCAAGGGTGCCATCTTGCTCAGTCTGACGACATAGCTAAAAGACAGCAAAAATAGCAAAAAATAAATCATATGACTGCAACTCCAAGGGGAGGAGGGAGGGTTGTGAGGACTGATTCCTGCTGCTCCTGGAGAACACCTGTTACAGGTGAGTAACTACTCTTTCTCCAGGACCAAGCAGGAAGTCAGTCCTCACATATGGGACTCCCCAGCTTAAGGCTACCGGAGACCCCAAACCGAAAAAATGAGCTCTCTCTAGAGCGTCAGAACGTAAGGAAGGAATCTTCTCTGAGAACGCCCCCGACCGGTAGCCCAACATCAGGGCCGGAGGGAAGGAGTTGCCTAAACCGCAAAGAGATTATGGAGTACTGCCTGTCCGAAAGCACTGTCCCTGCGGGACTCCCTATCAAGGCAGTAATGGGCCGCAAAAGTCTGGCTTGAAGACCAAGTAGCGGCCCAGCAGATGTCTGCCAACGGAACAGAGCGCAGATGAGCCACTGACGCGGCCTTCGCCCTGACACGATGAGCCGTGACTCAACCCTCCAACGAGAGGCCGGCAGCCCCATAAGACCAGGCGATACAGTCAGCGACCCATATGGACAAAGTACGCTTGGAGACAGGGAACCCCAACTTATTGGGGTCAAAAGAAACGAAGAGCTGAACAGCCCTCCGGTGCTCCCGCGTACGGTCAAGGTAGAAGGATAACGCCCTCCTACAGTCCAGAGTATGCAGGACCATCTCAGCCCGGCTGGCATGCGGCCTGGGAAAGAAAGTCGGAAGAACCACCTCCTGATTGAGGTGGAAAGAGGAGACAACCTTAAGGAGAAACTTAGGGTGAAACCTAGTGTAAGGGGGATCAGACACTAGCGCCTAAAGTTCACTTACTCGCCTAACAGAGGTAAGAGCTACCAGAAACAAAGTTTCCAGGAGAGAAAACGGAGAGGACAGGTAGCCATAGGTTCAAATGGCAGACAAGTAATCCGCTGTAAGACCACATTTAAATCCCACTCAGGGGCCGGTGGATGTAGAGGAAGCTTAAGCAGGAGGCGGCCTCTGAGGAAACGAGCCACCAAAGGGTGGTTGGAAAGAGGCCTCCTGTCCACCGGCGAGTGGTGCGCTGAGAGAGCACTGAGGTGAACTCTGACAGAATTGGACTTAAGGCCTAGATTGGATAGGTAAAGCAAGTATTGCAATACTACCGCTACCAAGCACGAGAAGGGATTCTCGCTGTGCTGAGCACAGCATGCGGAGAATCTACGCCACTTAAGAACGTAGGATTTCCGGGTGGATTGCCTTCTAGAGGCTAAGGCTACGTCTTCCACCTCTCTAGACAGTAGTAGGGGAGCCAGAACTACCCTTTCAGCAGCCAGGCCATCAGATGAAGGGACTGGAGGTTGGGGTGGAAGAGAGATCCCTGTTCTTGAGACAGGAGATCGTGTTGAATCCCCAGAGGAATAGGAGTGTCCACCGCCAGTTGCAGCAGAAGTGGGAACCACAGTTGCCTCGGCCACCTGGGATCTATCAGAATCATGGAGGCCCCGTCCTGGAGTACTTTGAACAGTGTTCTGGACACTAGTGGCGTGGGAGGAAACGCATACAGTAGGCCTTTGGACCACGGGAGCAGAAACGCATCCGCTGCTACTCTGAGAGGATGCGGTTGTCTGGAACAGAATCTTGGGAGTTGCCGGTTCAGAGGACTGGCGAAAAGATCCATGATAGGGAGGCCCCACCTCAGAAAGATCTGTTGAACCACCAATGGATTCAATCTCCATTCGTGTGGTTGCAGGATCCTGCTCAGTCTGTCTGCCAGGTAATTCTCTTGACCTGGGAGGTAGACTGCCTTGAGAAGGATTCCGTGATTGACGGCCCAGGAGCACAGCCGTTGTGCTTCCTGACATAGAAGGAAGGAGCCTGTGCCTCCTTGCTTGTTCACGTAAAACATGGCAACTTGATTGTCCGTCTGGACCAGTACAGACTGGTGAGACGTGAGATGGGAGAAGGCCCTCAGAGCTAAGTGTATCACCCGCAGCTCCAGGAAATTTATCTGCTGTGCAGCCTCCCAAGGGGTCCAGAGACCCTGAGTACATGCCCCTTGGCAATGCGCTCCCCAAACTTGAAGAGAAGCATCGGTTGTCGGCACTTGAGAGTGCGGAGGGGTTTGAAAAAACACTCCGAGCACCAGATTCGGAAGATGAAGCCACCATTGCAGAGAGGAGGCAAGCAGTGTGGATATTCATACTGAGTCTGCAAGGCTCCCTGTGGCCTGATGCCACTGAGTTCGAAGACTCCACTGAGCGGGCCGCATATGCAGGTGGGCATTGGGGGTTACATGAACCGTGGAAGCCATATGGCTGAGAAGTCTCAGGAATTGCCTGGCGGAGACCAGGGAATTGCTGCGAAACTGCCTGGCTAGATCCATTAATCTGTGGGCTCTGTCCACGGGCAGAAAAGCCTTCGCCTGAAGAGTGTCCAGCCTTGCTCCTATGAACTCCATGTTCTGGGACGGGAGCAAAGTGGACTTTGCGAAGTTTATGACAAACACTAAGTGCTGAAGCAGAGCCACAGTACGAAGGGTGGCTTGACTGGCCTCCTGTGAAGACTGGCCCCTTATGAGCCAGTCGTCCAGGTATGGGAACACAAAAAGACCTTGAAGCCTTAGGTAGGCCGCCACCACCGCCAGGCACTTGGTGAACACCCTGGGGGCGGAGGTTAGGCCAAAGGGTAGTACTCTGTATTGATAGTGGTTCCCTCCCACAACAAATCTGAGATATTGTCTGTGGTCTGGATGAATAAGGATGTGAGTATAAGCATCCTTTAGATCTAAGGAGCATAGCCAATCTCCCTGCTGGTGGTAGGGCAGCAGGATTCCAAGGGTAAGCATCTTGAACTTTTCTCTCTCCAGGAACTTGTTGAGGTTTCGCAAGTCTAGGATGGGTCTGAGGCCTCCTGTTCTTTTTGGTACCAGAAAGTACCTGGAATAAAAGCCGTGACCTCTCAGGTGGTGGGGCACCGGTTCCACAGCCTGTTCCTTTAGCAGACTTGCTAACTCCTCTAGGAGTAGGTCCCTGTGCAGAGGGGGTCTTGGAGGCTCCCCTGGAAAAAAGGAGGGAGGTACCTGGTGAAAATGAAGAAGATAGACCTTTTGGACTATATGGAGCACACAGGTATCTGATGTGACGGCTGACCACCTGTGGGCAAAGAGGGCCAGCCGGCCTCCTGTGCTGATATGAGCCAGCTGAGGAGGAGAGGCTATGCCTTCTGAGTCAAAAACCCCCACCCTGCTGTGCAGGAGCCGGTGTTGGTGGCTTGAGGGCCTTCTGCCTACGGGGACCATGTCCCTGCCCCTTGGCCTGCTGACCCTGTTGGGGAGCTGCAGAGGCCTGATAATGAGGGTATTGTTTATAGGCAGATGTCTTCCTCGGGTAAAAGGTCTTTTTTCCTGAGCCCTTCTTCTTCTGAGAAGGGGCAGAGGTTTTTCTGGACAGCCTAGTCCTGGTCAGAGTCTCGGTCTCGAGTTCAGCAGCCTTTTCAGCCATGGGTTTGCCAAAAAGGTTTTCACCTCGGCAGGGGACATCGACCAACTTGTCCTGCACCCATGGCTCGCGGTCGGATGACTGTAGCCAAGCCGGTCGGTGGGCACCGATGCCGGCCCCGGCTACTCGGGCCGAAGCCTCTAAGCCATCGTAGGCTGCCCGAGAGATAAACTTCGAGCACTTTCGAATACCAGTGGACAAGGCCTGGAACCTCTGCAAAGGTTCCTCGGAGAGACCAGCAGAGAACCCGGCAATCTCCTTTGCCAGGTCTCGAAGGTACATGCCCATGTAGAGCTGGTATGTCTGGACACGGCAAGCAAGCATAGAGCTCTGGAAGCACTTTTTACCGAGGGCATCCAGGTTCTGGGCCTCCCGGCCGGGAGGCACCAAGGAGTGCATCTTCTGACTTTTCAGTCGATGCATGACCGATTCCACAACCATGGAGTGGTGCGGTAATTGTGCCTTTTGGAACCCAGGGCTCTTGCGGACTCGATAGATGGATTCAACCCGCTTGCTTAACACCGGCGTCGAGGCCGGGGTCTCCCACATGCGGAAGAGCAGCCGCTCCAGCATCGGAGGAACCGGAACAGTAAAGGCCTCCTTCGGGGGAGAGTCATACTGGAGAGCCTCGAGCTCCTCGGCTCGAGGCTCCTCCTCGGGATCCGTGGGGAATGCCAAGGCCTTGGCCATATCCCGCACGAAGTCCGAGAACCGGGTATCCTCCGGTGGGGTTCGGACTCCGGTGAGTCCGATGGGACACACCGAGTCCGAAAGGTGTCGGGTGACTCTTCATCCTCCGTCTCCCAGCCCAACTCCTCGGAGGAGGAATCGAGCAGTTCCGGTCGGGCGGGCACTGATGCTCTCTGCCCCGACGCCGAGGGTACCGGCGTCGACGACCTCGGTCCCGAACGGGAGGCTGAGGGAGACCGTGGCCGAGGATCGACTCGAGCTCGCATGGACTCGAGGATCGGCTCGGCCTCCGGGGTCGACTTGGACGTCGATGTCCCAGTGGTCGGGGCAGATGCACCGGTGAGACCGGCGATCAGTGCCTGCTGCTGCTCCATGAAGGCAGCCAAGCTGCTCTCCAAGGCCGTCAACCTGAGTCCGAGCTCAGGAGACTCAGCAGCCCTCGACTCGGGCCCCGACGGCGTCGGGCCTGACGTCGGCTCCCTTGGAGGAGAGTCCACGAGGACTACAGTACTCATGTGCCCAGGAGACTCCATCTCAAGACGAGGTTGTTTGGCAGGCCTCTCCGACTCCGAAGACCCGGGACGGCGGTCGGGGCTATGCGACCTGGCCCTCGAGGAACCAGGTGTGTCCGCCGACGCCGCCCTTGCGGGTTTTTTCTTCCTGCGCTGCTCCCGCGAAGGAGACCCCCGCTCAGAGGAACCCTGACGCTGCTCAGGACCGGAGTCCCGAGACGTCGAGGCCTCTGACGAAGTCCAGGCCCGTCCGGACGTGGAGTCAGAGAAGATTCTGTCCTTTTGGTGCTGCCGACTCCTCAACGCCTTCGAGGACATTTTGCCACACGGACCACAGATCATCGGGTGATGATCGGGTCCGAGGCAACGGAGGCAGCAGTCATGTGTGTCGGTAAGAGACATAAGTTTCTTACACCGATCACACTTTTTAAACCCGCTGGCAGCCATCGGGGGAAAAAGGGCCCCTGCGAGGTCGAAAGACAGGGCTGCCAGTGAAAAAGAAAAATGGCGCGAACGCTAGTCACGAAGGACAAAAACCAAAAAAAGAGAGAGTGGGCTCGATACCGGCGTATTGGGCCCAGGCGGGAAAAGGATCCGGCGTCGAACCGAAGAAGGAAGACAAAAAAACGGGTAATCAACTTTTTCCTCGGCGAAAAACGAACTACGTCCATCGGGCTCCGCGGAAAAAAGAAGACTGAGCAAGATGGCATCCTTGGGCGCGAATGCACGCTGCAATTCCCAAAGGCTTTCTTTGAAAGCTGGGGAAATGCTCCGCGCGGGGGCTCCGTCGGCGCCGACGTCACCCATATGTGAGGACTGACTTCCTGCTTGGTCCTGGAGAAATAATGTTAAAAAATAATGCAGAACAAATCATCAGAGAAGCAGGATTGTATGAAGACAACAGAGGTGTGAAGATTGGTGGAAGACTCATCAACAACCTTCGCTATGCTGATGATACCACATTACCGGCTGAAAGTGAAGATGATCGGAAACATTTGCTTCTCACAATCAAAGAACATAGTCTCAAAATGGGCCTGCACCTTAATGCAAAGAAGACAAAGATCATGACAACTGGCATAATCAACAGGTTCATCGTTGAAGAAGAAGAAACTGAAATCGTGAACAACTTTAACCTACTTGAATCAGCTATCAATAGAGAAGCAACAAGCAGTCAAGAAATCAGACGACGCATTGCTCTTGGCAGAATGGCAATGAAAGACCTAGATAAGATTCTCAAGAGCAGAGATGTCTCTTTCCATACAAAGATTTGACTTGTTCAAGCCATGGTTGTTTTCAATAACATCATATGGATGTGAAAGCTGGACAGGGAAAAAGATAGACAGGAAGAAAATTGATTCCTTTGAATTATGGTGCTGACGGCGAATACTGTGTATACCATGGACTGCCCGAAGAACAAACCAGTTGGTACTAGAGGAGATCAAACCTAAGTTTTCTTTAGAAGCTCAGATGACAAGACTTCGACTTTTATACTCTGGACACATCATGCGAAGAGAGAGATCATTAGAGAAAGACATCATGCTTGGCAAGATAAAAGGTCAACGCAAAAGAGGAAGGCCAGCAATGAGATGGATCGATACAATAACAGCAGCTACGGGTACCAGTCTGTCAACAATGAGCCGCTTGACTGAAGACCGTACACAATTTAGGATAGGTATCCAGAGGGTCGCCATGAATCGACAACGAGTCTACGGCACTTAACAACAACAACAACAACAAGTCGCTGGTGAGATCTCACTTGGAATATTGTGTTCAGTTTTGGAGACCATATCCCACAAAGGATATAAAAAGACTGGAAACGGTTCAGAGGAAGGCAATCAAAATGATTTGGAGCCTGCACCAGAAGACGTATGAGAAGAGATTTGACCTAAATATGTATACTCTAGAGGAGAGAAGGGACAGGGGAGATACGATTCAGATCTTTAAATACTTAAGGAGTATTGATAAACAAACAAACAAACCTTTTTCAAAAACGGGAGGCTGTAATACTAGAGGACATAACATGAAGCTGCAAGGGGGTAAACTGAAAGGCAATGTCAGGAAATACTTTTTCACTGAAATGGTGGTAGATGCTTGGAATGCCCTCTCGATGAATGTAGTGGGGGGGCAAATACAGTGACAGAATTCAAAATGGCATGGGACAGACACAGTGGATTCCTTTATAGAAACAGGATAACATCAAAACTTAACTGTCTCTGATATGTCAACAAGTAGAGGTGACCTGCACAGAGCGGTGGTTACATCCCTAAACAAAGGAATGGGGAGGAGTGACCTGCATGGAGCGGCGGGTGCACCTACTCTTGCCACTTTGCTGGGCAGACTAGATGGACCATGCTGGTCTTTATCTGCCGTCATATTCTATATTACAACATTTATGCCAGTAGTCCAGGTCGTTATAGTGAGGATGGACTGTTGTAACATTGTTTACCTGGGGCTGCCAAGGAGGCTGCTATCTCATTTGTAATTGCTGCAGAACATAGTGGCAAAGATTATTCTGAGAGGGCAGACAGAGCCACCCCTCATCTGTTTAACAGCCAGAACTGAGTTTAAATGATTACTGGTTTTCAAGATTAACTGACTACTTCAAGAGCTTTATTTAGTTCTAATGGGATGCCGCTGAATATCCTGCCGTCAGCAGATTACAGGTTCTTGAGTATGTGTGAAAAGATCTTATGTGGAACCGCTCCCAATCCAAATCTGATCCAAGAGCTCTTATCTAAACGTCTGCAAATGTTTGAAAACCTCATATTTGTTAAACATTTTCTGGATGAATATTTCTTTTTTTTTATCCTCTGATTATAATTGTTCATGTTATATTGTATTGGGATTGGATGTGGTGGCATTATTTTCAGCTATAATTTGGTATGATATATTTGTTTCCTTTATCTTTCATGAAACGCTTTAAGCTTTTTGGTTTAACAGAATATAAATATTGTATTAAATTATCACCTCAAGCCAATGCCCATATCCTGTCATCACCATTCACCCAGAGCGGCCTTAACTAACCAAGTCCCCACCACCCAGAGAGCTATCACCACACCACCCAATGTTACTCTCAGTCACCACACCACCCAGAGAGCTATCACCACACCACCCAATGTTACTCTCAGTCACCACTGACAGCTGCATCACAGAGTCCCCACCACCCAGAGAGCTATCACCACACCACCCAATGTTACTCTCAGTCACCACTGACAGCTGCATCACAGAGTCCCCACCACCCAGACAGCTATCACCACACCACCCAATGTTACTCTCAGTCACCACTGACAGCTGCATCACAGAGTCCCCACCACCCAGAGAGCTATCACCACACCACCCAGAGAGCTATCACCACACAACCCAATGTTACTCTCAGTCACACCACCACCCAGAGAGCTATCACCACACCACCCAATGTTACTCTCAGTCACCACTGACAGCTGCATCACAGAGTCCCCTTAGCAACACCTGCAAACCTCTCACCCGGAATGGGATCACCAAGTTCACCTCTCAGCACACACATAACCAGTATCCCCAAGTCCAATCAGCTTCCACCTCCACAGACATTACCAAGCATGCCTATCACCCACAAACTGAGCATCAAGCCCTCCCCCAAGTCAGTTACATATCCAAAAATTGCATCCATGCAAATTACCCTCAGCTCCCAACCACAGCTTACTATGGAACTTAAAGAGCTCGTCTTCATCACTCCAGGTGTCCTGCTCCAGCCTGTCTGAGCTGTTCCATCTACTCAGAGAAGCTCTGAAAAATAAACACATTTATGAAAAGAGATACAAGTGGAACAGTTACTCTGGATCAGATGCAAGAGCAAGAGAACATACTATACAAAGAAACTGTGTAACACAGCAGCAGATGATCAACTTACTTAAGTGGTTTGCTCAGTTATAGGGAAAAGGAAATGGATTTAACTTACACCTTTTCTCAAAGGTTCAAGATGAGTTATTTTCAGCTCCATTAGAACTTTGCAGTCCCCAGATGGTTTACAATCTATGTTTGTACCCGAGGCAATGCAGAGTGCAGTGACTCACCCAAGATCACAAGGAACAACAGTGGGTTTTGAACCCTGGCTTCCCTGATTCTAGCCCTCTGTTCTAATCAGTAGGTTGCTCCTCTATTAGAAAGCACAGCTGCTGGTTAATAAAAGAAAAAGCCACACAAATTCCAATTATATTTGAACTTTACTGACTTTCTATTAGATTTAGAGCCATATTTAAAATTTCAGTCATTACTTTTAAGATATTCAATGGGCAAGGGCCCCGTGGTGTATTAGTACATATATTCCAATGAGATGATTTAGCTTGGCTGAAGACTCCAGGTTTAGTAAGCTCCTTCATTCTGGAACATGTTACCTCAGACTCAGAGCTGAGAAAGATCTTTTGGCACCAAGGCATTCGGTGAAATACCAGCTTTCTGAGATGGTTTCTAACATCTAATTTTCTTTGACTACTGAGTTAAGATTGTATTTGTTGCATAGGGATCCTTTTTAATGTTATTTTATGAATGTATTTAGCATTATTCTTTTGCAGTGATTTATAGAAACATAGAAACATGATGACAGAAAAAGACCACAAGGCCCAACTACAACAGTCCACTTTTTACCTTTAGAGATCCTCTGTGTTGGTCCCATGCTTTTTTGAATTCAGTTACTGTCCTCATCTCTACCACCTCCACTGGGAGACTATTCCACGGATCCACTACTCTTTCCGTAAAGAAATATTTCCGCATATCACTCCTGAATCTATCTCCCTTCACCCTCATCCCATGTCCCCTCGTCGCAGAACTTGCTTTCAATTGAAAGAGGCTCCCTCCCTGAACATTTATGCCACGGAGGTATTTAAACATCTCAATCATATCACCTCTATCCCGCCTTTCCTCTAAGGTGTACATATTAAGATCCTTAAGTCTGTCCTCATATGCTTTATAATGAAGACCACTAATCATCTTAGTAGCACCCCTCTGTACCGACTCCATCCTGTTCACATCCTTTTGAAGGTGCGGTCTCCAGAATTGCACATGAGGTCGCACCAAAGACTTATACAGAGGCATTATCACCTCCTTTTTTCTGCTAGCCATTCCTCTCCGTATGCACCCAAGCATCCTTCTAGCTTTTGCCGTCGCCTTTTCTACCTGTTTAGCTACTTTAAGATCATCGGACACAACTACGCCTAGGTCCCGCTCTTCTTTAGTGGACAAAAGTACTTCACCTCCTATGCTGTATTGCTCCCTTGGATTGCTGCAGCCCAAATGCATGACCTTACATTTTTTAACATTAAATCCCAGCTGCCAAATTCTAGACCATTCTTCAAGCTTAGCTAGATCCCTCCTCATGTTATCTACACCTTCCTGGGTGTCTACTTTATTGCAGATTTTGGTATCATCTGCAAAGAGGCAAACCTTACCCGACAGCCCTTCCGCTATATCACTAACAAAGATGTTAAAAAGAATCGGACCAAGGACAGATCCCTGGGGCACACCACTGGTAACATCCTTCTCCTCAGAGTGAGCTCCATTTACTTGTACTCTTTGTCGCCTCCCACCCAACCAATTTCTAACCCAAGCAGTAACTTTAGGGTCCATCCCTAGGGTGCTCAGTTTGTTTATAAGTCGCCTGTGAGGAACAGTGTCAAAGGCTTTACTGAAATCTAAATACACCACATCTAGAGCTCTCCCTCGGTCCAACTCCCTGGTCACCCAGTCAAAGAAATCAATCCATTACTGTTTTAGGGGGCTTGATATTCAATGCGATAAACACACTGTAAGAAGACCTGCTAAACAAGGTGACCGGGATATTCAACAGCATTAATGCAATCAGTGCTGCTGAAAATCCCCGGGTGCTGATGCTGAATTCCCTGATCCTAGCCAGCTAGCATCACAGTGGTGCGGGGGGCAGAGCGGAGGCAGCACCCAGTGATAACCAGGCAATATTCAGCCATTGCCCAGTTATTGTTATTTCCCTGTTATCCAAGTTGATTTTCCTGTTAACTGTAATGACCAGATTAATGTAACTTGTCTGAGGTTTCTTGTTCCATGTAAACCGCGCTGATAACGAATAGTGCGGTATATAAAAAATGTTAATAAATAAATAAAATTGCTAAGCAGCAAAACATTAAGAATATAAGAAGTGCCATACTTGGTCAGACCAAGGTCCATCAAGCCCAGTATCCTGTTTCCAACAGTCGCCAATCCAGGTCACAAGTACCTGGCAGGTTCCCAGAAAGGTACATAGGTTCGACAGGTTGTCCTAGGGTAAGCAGTGGATTTCACTGGTCTTTTTTAATAATGATTTATGGACCTTTCCTCCAGGAACTTGTCCAAACCTTTTTTATACCCTGCTACACTAACAGCTTTAACTACATCCTCCAGTAACGAATTCCAGAGTTTGATTCCTCATTGAGTGAAAAAAATATTTCCTATTAGTACTAAATGGGCTATATTGTAGCTTCAATTAGTGTCCCCTAATCTTTCTACTTTTTGAAGGATTAAACAACCGATCTACGTTTACTTGTTCCACTCCATTCATTAATTTATAAACCTCTATCCTATCTCCCTCAGCTGTCTCTTTTCCATGTTGAAGAGCCATAACCTTTTAAGCCTTTCCTCCAGCTTAAGTCTGTCCTCATAAGCTTTATAACAAAGACCACTAACCATTTTAGTAGTCACCTTCTGCACAGACTCCAACCTGTTAATATCCTTATGAAGGTGTGGTCTCCAGAACTGCACACAATACTCTGGAGACCACATCTTCAGAAGGATATAAACAGGTTGGAGTCAGTGCAGAGGGTGGCTACTACTACTAGAGGGAGGAGTGATCTAGTGGTTAGGACAAGGTACTTCAAGCCAGAGGGCCGGGGGTTCAAGTCCCACCTGGGGACAGCAATCTCAGGCCGGAGGGACTGGGATTTCTAGTCCTGTAGGCACTCCTTGTGGTCTTGGGCAAGCCACTTAACCCTCCATTGTCCATGTTCCCTGTAAGTATTAGTGTATGTGTCTCATATCCCCTCGTGTTAAATGTATCCCCCAATTGACCGCTTTGACCCGGTGAAAAGCGGGATATAAATACAGCTAAATAAATAATAAATAAATAAATAAATACTAATTAGTGGTCTTCGATATAAAACGTATGAGGACAGACTTAAGGATCTTAATATGTATTTGCTACTCTTCAGTTTATCCAATATTTTATCAAATAGTTGTAATATATCTTCCTGGTTTTCGCTATTTCTTTCAATTCTTCCGATGCATCACCTTTAAGTACCATTTCAGTCATGGGAAACTTTCCTACATCTTCTTCAGTAAAGACGGAAGGCAAAGACTTCATTCAGTCTCTCCGTTATGGCCTTGTCCTCCCTTAGCACCTCTTTTACCCCTCTATCATTTAATGGCCCAACTGACTCACAGGTTTTTTGCTACAAATTTACTTAAACTCCTTATTGTGCATTTTTTCTTCCATGGTAGTTGATATGGAAGGGCAGACTAGATGGGCCATATGGTCTTTTTCTGCCGTCATGTTTATATGTTTCTATCAATGCCTTGCATCTAACTTGCCAGTGCTTATGTTTACTGTTTTCATCATTTGGCTCCTTTTTCCATTTCCTGAGAGATGCCTTTTTGGCTGGCCCCTCTGACCTCACCTTTAAACCATGCTGGCATTTTTATGGCTTTCCTTCCACCTTTCTTAAAGTGTGGAATACATGTAGTCTGGGCTTCCATGATAATATTTAAAAAAAACATGCTTGATGTAACTCTTTAACCTTTGCAGATGCTCTTTTTAATTTTTCTTAACTATTTTCCTCATTTTATTATAATTTCCCTTTTGAAAGTTAGAGGTTAATACTGTGGATTTCCTTGCCATCCTCCGCAAATGCTATCATGCTATGATCACTGTTGCCAAAAGGACCCAATACCGTTGTCTTCTGCACCAGATCCTTTGTTCCACTAAGGACTAGGTCTAAAATAGCTTCCTCTTGTCAGTTCATGAACCAGCAGCTCCAAGAAGCAGTCATTTCATCTATAAACTTACTTCCTTAGCATGTCCTGCTGTGACACTGACCCAGTCAATACCAAGGTAAGTGAAATCACCCATTATTACTGTGTTGTAACTTTTGTTAGTTTCCCTGATTTCTTTTAGCATGTCATCATCCATCTGTTCATTCTGGCCAGGCAGACAGTAGTACACATCCACTGCCATCGCCTTCCCCATAGAGATTCCACAGTGTATTTTGATTCCTGCAAAAGTTTATCCTATGTGACTAACAGAGCGCAACACCTCCACCAATCTAATGTACCCTATCATTGCAATATAGTTTGTATCCAAGTATTATGGTATCCCACCATAATACTCCTCCTAATACTCCTTCCACCAGATCTCTGAGATGCCAATTATATCTAAGATGTATCCCATCCGGTCCCATGGCCTTGTCCACTTGCAAAACTGAAAGTGGACAAGGCCATGGGACCCGATAGGATACATCCCAGGATACTGAAAGAGCTCAGAGAGGTTCTTGCAGGGCTGTTAAAGGATGTTTTCAACAGATCCTTGGAAACAGGAGAAGTTCCTCAGGACTGGATAATGGTTAATGTGGTACCTCTACACAAAAGTGGTGACAGGGAAGAAGTGACAAACTACAGGCCCGTGAGCCTTACCTTGGTGGCAGGAAAAGTAATGGAGGCGCTCCTGAAAGAGTGAATAGTGAACTTTCTGAAAACCAACAGATTGCAAGATCCGAGGCAACATGGTTTTACCGAAGGACGATCTTGCCAAACAAATCTGATTGAGTTCTTTGACTGGGTGACCAGAGAACTAGATCAGGGGCATGCGATGGATGTCATCTACCTGGATTTCAGCAAAGCCTTTGATACTCTTCCTCATAGGAGGCTTATCAATAAACTCAGTAGTTTGGGGATGGGTCCCATGGTGGTAAACTGGATCAGAAATTGGTTAGATGACAGAAGGTGATGGTAAATGGAGCTCACTCGGATGAAAGGAAGGTGATTAGCGGGGTGCCCCAGGGTTCGGTCCTGGGCCCGGCACTGTTCAATGTATTTGTGAGTGATATTGCAGCCAGGAGGATGTTGCAGAGGAATTACCAGCAGAAAGGAAGAGGTACTAATGCCACTGTATAAGTCACTGGTGAGGCCTCACTTGGAATACTATGTTCAGTTTTGGAGACCATATCTTGCAAAGGATGTAAAAAGACTGGAAACTGTTCAGAGGAAGGCGACCAAAATGATTTGGAGCCTGCGTCAGAAGCCTTATGAGAAGAGACTTGAAGACCTAAATATGTACACTTTGGAGGAGAGGAGGGCAGGGGATATATGATTCAGACCTTTAAATACTTAAAGAGAAATAATGAACAAACAAACCTCTTCCAAAGATGGGGAAGCTGTAAAACTAGAGGGCATAACATGAAGCTGCAAGGTGGAAAATTGAAAGGCAATGTCAGGAAATACTTTTTCACAGAAAGGGTGGTGGAGGCTTGGAATGCCCTCCCGATGGAAGTGGTGGTGGCAAACACAGTGACGGAATTCAAAATGGCATGGGACAAACACAGTGGATCCCTTTACAGCAACAGGATAAAATCAAAATAAACTGAACCATCTAATTTCTCAACAAATAGGGGTGTCCTACATGAAGCGGTGGGTTCACCCCTAAACAAAGACATGGGGAGGGGTGGCCTGCACAGAGTGGCAAGTGCACCTACTCCTGCCATCTTACTGGGCAGACTAGATGGACCATATTGTTCTTTAACTGCCGTCATTTACTATGTAAGATATGACATACTGGGTCAGACCAAGGTCCATCAAGCCCAGTATCCTGTTTCCAACAGTGGCCAATCTAGGTCACAAGTACCTAGCAGTTTCCCCAAAAGACACAGGTTCCACAATGCTCATACTGGGGCAAGCAGTGGATATTCTGGGTCCACTTTAATAATGGTTTATGGACCTTTCCTCCAGGAACTTGTCCAAACCTTTTTTAAACTCGGCTACACTAACAGCTTTTACTACATCCTCTGGTAGCAGATTTCAGAGTTTGATTACATGTAGAGCGAAAAAATATTTTCTCTTATTAGTTTTTAATAGGTTACCCTATAGCTTCATTGCGTGCCCCCTAGTCTTTCTATATTTTGATGGTGTAAACAATCGATCTACGTTTATCTGTTCCACTCCATTCATTAATTTATAGACCTCTATCATATCTCCCGTCGGTCGTCTCTTTTCCAGGTTGAAGAGCCCTAACCTTTTAAGCCTCTCTTCATAGGGGTAGGTATCCTTCCATCCCCCCTTTACCATTTTGGTGGCTCTTCTCTATACTTTTTCTGATAATGCTATATCCTTTTTAAGATACGGCAATCAGAACTGCACACAATATTCAAGATGCGGTCGCACCATGGAACGATACAGAGGCATTAAAATATCCTTTGTTTTATTCTCCATTCCTTTCCTTATGATACCTAGCATTCTATTTGCTCTATTGGCCGCTGCTACACATTGGGCCGAGGGTTTTAACATGTTATTCACAATAATGCCTAAATCTTTTTTTCTGGGTGATGGTTCCTAATGTGGAACCTTGCATCCTGTAACCATAGTTTGGGTTTTTCTTTCCTAGGTGCATAACTTTGCACCTGTCCACATTAAATTTCATCTAGCTCTTCCATCTTATGTTTTAGATGTCTAGCATTTGCACACAGGCATTTTAGAGGTTGTCTTTTATTTATATTAACAATCTGGTTATGAGTTGAAAGGGGTAATTTGGAATCTTTAAACTCTGTCTGCTCTGTACTTAAAGGCATCTGGGTTACTTTTATTGGAACCTCTCTATCAGCATGTCCTAACTTCCCTCTTTTGCTAGTATCCTTCAAGGATGCATCCTTCTGAACCATGCGCTCGTGGGCGACTGTTGACTTTCCCCTATTATCTAGTTTAAAAGCTGCTCTATCTCCTTTTTAAAGGTTAATGGCAGCAGCCAGATTCTACCCTGGTTAAGGTGGAGCCCTATCCTTTCGGAAAAGCCCGCCCCTGCCCCAAAATGTTTCCCAGGTCCTAACAAATCCAAAACCTTCTTCTTTGCACCATCATCTCAACCACACATTGAGACTCCAGAGCTCTGCCTGCCTTTTGGGTCCTGTGAGTGGAATGGGAAGCATTTGTGAGAATGCTATCCTGAACGTTCTGGATTTCAAACTTCCTACCTAAAAGCCTAAATTTGGCCTCCAGAACCTCCCTCCCAAATTTTCCTATGTCATTGTTACCAACATGTACAAGGATAGCAGGCTCTTCCCCAGCACTATCAAATTTTGTCTAGGTGGTGGTGTGAGGTCTGCTACCTTCACACAAGGCAGGCATGCTACCTGCGATTCTCAAGTCCACCAGTCACCAAGCTATCTATTTATTTATTTAACTGTGTTTATATACCGCTGATCTGAGTCTAAGCAGTTTACAAATAATATCTTGCCCAATTTGGCTTACATTCTGGCCAGGCACTCCCCCCCCCCACTCCCCTCCAATCTCACTGCTGGACTGCTGTCCATCTTAGCTTTAAGGATTTATTTTTTAGATATTTAAGTTGTTTATTTGAAGTTGCTAGGGATACTTGTACTAATACGACTATATTTATTAAGTTTAAAGGACTTTATTCACCTCAAGATTAAATTTGTTTCGCGGTGTTAATTAATCTATTCCTGATGAGGATAACCAGCTAAGCATGAAAGTGAATTTGACCACTTCTTTCCCTTTAATAGGTTTAGAAACCTATAAAATCTGAGACTGTCTCTGGGAGGGGTGGGAGCAGTAGTAGTTCCTCTTGGTAATCCTTCAAGGGTGGCCTAACTTTCACCGCAGAAGCTAATCAATCAGTAGCTGAATATTGCTGCACCTGGTTAGCTTCTCTGCAATCTGTCAGACTTAGATATTCACTGCCGGTGGCTGGATATGGCCCCGGCATTGAAAGCACAGTTACTTACCTGTAACAGGTGATCTCTGGGAACAGCAGGAAAAAGTCTTCACATATGGGTACGTCGGTACCGACGGAGTCTGCGTGGGAACGCTTCCCAGTGTCCAATCAGAAAGCCTTTGGAAGCATCCCAACATGCCTGCGTGCTGCCTTCCCGCCTTCCCAACTGCCTCTCCTTAGTTAAGTTTGAAAGTTGAGACAAAGAGAGAGAGAGCGCAAGGAAGGGAAGATAGAGATAGAGAAAAAGCAACTCCTAGGGGAGGTGGGTGGGTTGTGAAGACTTATTCCTGCTGTTCCCAGAGATCACCTGTTACAGGTAAGTAACTGTGCTATCTCCAGGAACAAGCAGGAATGAGTCTTCACATATGGGGACTCCCAAGCTAAGATGCCCAGAGGGAGTCCTAGCATGTTGCAAGTCTAGAACGAGCCATGCTATTCCTCAGGACCTCAGGCACCCTGGGGATGGAGGGTAGGAGTTGAATACAGAAGGAGCTGTGGAACAGCTGGCTAGAACAGGGCTTCAAAAGGGGAAGACCCTGTATAGAGGGCATTTAGTAGTATAATACTGTAATCTGGGCCTCCCTTGTTTATTTATTTATTTTATTTATTTAACAGTTTCTTATATACCGCCCCTTCCAGAGATCAGGGGCGGTTCACATCGAACAAAAATCAATATACTTCTGTATATTTTACATGGAACTTGTGTTAACTATGTACACGTTTAGTTACATTGAACATGTTTTGAACATTAACTAGAATAACACTATTCAAACTATGTACAGGTCATCACAACATAATTGAGTTACCGGTATTGTTAGCACTGCACAAGTTAGATCTGTTAGAAGAGCCAGTGAATGTGCTCAAGGGGTACCTCACTGAGAAGTAGAGGTAATAAAGTAGAACAAAAACAAGTGGAAGTCAGAACCCTTCAGGGTGAGAAATAGCCCCAGGGGAAAAACTGGGGTAGTATAAGAGGTAGAGCTTCAGCGGAGACGCAGAAGGTACTATTAAAGAAAGCTTAAGCTGTTTTGGTCCAAAATAGTAGAAACCTTGGATCAAGAGAAAAAATGAGTCTGACCCAACCGGACTGGGGTTGGAATCAGTCCATGTAGGGGAGAAAGGGTATGGAGACCCTTGTATACATGGAGAGCTTGAGGAGTACCTAAACCTTAAAAGGTTATGGAAAGGAAAAAGTTTGTTAATTAGCACAGGAAGTGGTTATAAGTGTAGCCCCGTAAGTATGCTGGCACAGCATTGATAGGGGTAGTGCCAATCTGTCAGGATCATATAGGAATGTAAGGAGATCTGAACCTAACAGACAGACAGATAAGTAGATGGATACAGATCTATCTAAAGATATATCTCATTATATCTATAAATATATATGTGTATCTATCTATCTATCTATATGTTAATATATACACATATAGGGTATATATGCATATATCCATAAAGAGATATGGATGGGCAGAAGACACAGAGAGAGATATAGATAAGTATACATGTATCTATATATATCTATATATACCTATATGAATATGTAGGCATATAGACACATGTCTCCAGGAATGTGGATGGAGAGATATCTATAGATCCTCATCCCCCCTAGGGATATAGGGAGAGATGAAGATTCATCTGACAGCAAGAAGGTTGATACCTGCTTGAATAGATACATAGAGAATCGTCTTTTCCTGGTTATGACTGGCAGAGTCAGAGGAGAGGTCCCCCTGACAAGACAAGGCTGAATTCTTTGCAGAATTTGAGCTCTTGAATAACCAGGATGGCCTACGTGAAAACTGCAGAGGAGAACTTCAGTCTGCAGACAGGAAGTTCAGATCTCTCCAGAAGTGCAGTATGGAGAATGGATAGAGGACGCCCCTGGAGGAAGATACCCTAGTGACCCTCCTATGAGGGCAAGATGGGTATTAGGTGTCCTCTAGCTGCCGTTGAAGAAAATTATCTATGACGAGAAGACCCAAGGAGATATGGGCCAAGCCAGGGAATTGGCCCTCCTTTAGGTTTTCACGTAATGAAAGGCCTGAGGCTTATGCCTCAAGAGAGATTTAAGATGAGATGGTAAGGGTAGGGAATACCTGCCAGATATGGAACATGACTGGGGGAACCCCTCCTAACCATCTGGGGTTATCTGCTAGGCAAGATACTGATGCTCTCTAGCAAGGGCCCATAGTGCAAAGATACTCTGAAGAGATGCAGAGAGCATGTTGCAGGTTGGTTAGAAGAAAAAACTGTCTGTGGAAAGCCAGCAGGTAAACCAGCTATTCTGCCAAGGACAAGGGGGCGAAGAATAGAAGTTAACCAACCAGACTGTGATAATAGGGTTTCCCAAACGAGGTTGACAACCTGTTTGGGACTTAGCACTGAGGCTAGGAGGATTGCTAGTGGAGGGGAATCCCTGGTTGTGTAGTAAACAAAACCAGTGGTTAACCACTAGGAATTGTTGTATCTGCAGCAACTACCAGGACAGCGTGGAAAATTTCTTTTCCCTCTTCCTTTTTAGATTGGGAAAAAGAACAACAGACATGGTAGGAGTTCCTATTGTCTGATGAGCTGCCCTAAGGCAACAAGGGGGGGAGACAACTCCAGAAGGGAGAATCCCCCGGTAGAACAGGTAGAGGACCACAGGGGCTTACCAGTGTAAAAGAGCCACTCTTAGAAACCAAATGTTGTAGTAAGAGGGAGGTAAGACAGAGTTGCAAGAGACCGACTATGGAGGAAGTCTCTGACAGGGGAGATGATACATGCCAGTAGAGGGAAACAACTGTCTATTGATAGTTGTTACCTCTCATTTCTCCAAGGGGAAAATGTGTTAAGTATGGGCATGATCATCATAAAGACTCTTAGAGTTAGAGAAAAGATGTCTCATGAAGAGAGATCTAGGTAGGTTAGGAAAAGATTTTGCAGATACTGCAAGTGAAAAGAAGCAGACTGCTATCCTAACCACCAACCAAGAGGGACAATGATCTATTTGAAACCCTGCGACTGCTGGGTTTGTTGACCCTGTTAAGGTTGTGGATTCTTCAGACCAGGGCGATGTTTCCCTTGTTTGGGAACATCTGTGTGATGGGCAGATGATGGATAAAACCTTCTCCCCCTAGGGGAAGAAAGTTTGGTAGGACATTTCCTACCTACTGGGAAAGCAGAAGGCATAGGACAGCCTCTAGAAACAGGACGGTCAGTTGTTAACTGAGCAACCTGGAGTAAAGACTCCTTGTTAAAGAGATTTTCCCCAGTGCAAGGAGTATTTCCCAGTCTAACTTGTGCCCATTTGTCCAAGTCTGAAGCCTTGGAGCCAGGCTTTACGTCGTGCTCCTATAGCTATAGCAGAAGTCCTGCTAACAGACTCAGAGGAGTCTAGGGAAGCACGAGTAAGAAATGTAGAGACATTTTGAGCATGACTAACCAGTGAGGAATAGTCTGCACTCTTGGGCTCTTGAAGAAAAGGAGTCAAAAGATGTAATTTCTTTGTGACCTCCTCAAGAGATAAGCCCATATAAAAGATATATGAGAGAATTCTTGCTGAAAGCATGGATGCCTGGAAAGTTTGGCGTCCAAAGGCATCTAAAGTCTTAGACTCATGACCTGGCGGATAAGAAGAGTGCTTTTTAGTACTCTTCACCCGCCTCATTGCTGATTCCACAACAATGGAATGATGAGGAAGTTGAGTCTTTTGAAATCCTGGAGAGGGGGGCACCTGATATAGAAGATCAGTTGCTCTGGAAGGTGGGGGTACCTTTAAAGGAGCTTCCCACATTCGTAGGAGGAGATCCTGCAAGGAATGATGTAAAGGAAGCATGATGTTTTACTTTGCTTTGCCAGGAATATAGAGGGATCCTGTATTCCCTTGTGTAGGATCCTGTCCAGGAATAGGAATGGCAAGTGATTTTGCCATATCCAGGAGGAAAGCCTGAAAAGAAGGATCCCCAGAGGGAACTTCTTTTTTATAGGCTAGATCTGATGAAGAACTAGCGTTGGCACCAAGGGATCTATCCAAGTTTATAGGAATAGAAGATCCTGAATGGTGCAGTATGGGATCCTTATAGGATGGTCGCCGGTACTGCAGGAGGTCCGGACCAGCAACAGTTGGTAGCACATCGTCCATGCTAGGGATCGATTCCAAACTTGATATCGAGGGAAGTGAGCCTGAGGAGAGAAGCATGGAAGGCACCGACAGGAATGGTACTGTGGACAGCGGTACCGACTTCGGTACCGTATCCGATACCGGTGGATGAAGGCTCGCTGGTGGCAACCCTAATGGCATCGAAGACACCGAGAGTACCGGATCCGAATTATCGGAACCTTCTGGTGTCGGTACCAAGGTGAGTCGGTACCCAGTCCTCCAGACTGGAGATCGATTCCAGACTCGGCATCGAAGGAAGCGAGTCTATCGATGCACATCTGGAGGGTACTGATGTTGGTACTAGTATCGGTACCGGGGACGATACCGATACTGGAAGGTCAGTCTGCAGTGTATCCAACGGCCCCTTAGGTACCGAGGACGCCAGACGACGATCCTTGGTAAGGAATGTTTCATCCAACACCATTGCCGATGCCGGGGTATCGGTACCGCTCAAAGCGGATGCCACCACCAGGCATGGCTCAGGTATGTTCTGTGAGGGGTGAACCTCAGGAACAACCTGAAACCCCACACGGGCTTTGGAGGCCGAAGACTCCCACCGGTGATTTGAAACCAGTGGATTCTCGAGGGCAAGGCTGGAGGCATCTCTATGCTGTGCATGAGATTTGCCACTTGAGGACTGGCTAGTCTTAATAGACTGTTTCTGGCTTACCTGATCTTGTGTAGAAGAAGATATGGTCTGTGCCCTGAAGTTGGATGGGAACCGCGTGTCGAGGGGAACTCGATGTTGAAAACTTCTTCCCACAATACTATTGAAGGAGGGACACTCCGGAGGAAAATGGCCAGGACCCAAACAGGTTAGACACCAATTCTGAGTGTCCAAAATGAAGTTTGTACCGCCACAGTTTGTACATTTCTTGGGGATAGTGGCTGGCGGTTCCATGAAGGAAAGTAGAGAGGCCTAGCAGGCCTGAAAAACCGTGAGACACTGGGAAGGAAAAATATATTCCTTAAAAAGGAAAAATTTTACAAGAAAAGAAAAAAGAAACACCAGCGGTACCGGTGGCGTCGGGGAAGGCAGCCGCGACCACAAGAAAACTGAAAAATAAAAGATGAATTTTATGCGGAGGCAGGAGAACGTCCTGCCGGCTCCGCGGAAAAACAAAAACTGAGGAGAGGCAGCTGGGAAGGCGGGAAGGCAGCACACAGGCGTGTTGGGATGCTTCCAAAGGCTTTCTGATTGGACGCTGGGAAGCGTTCCTGCGCAGACTCCGACGTACCCATATGTGAAGACTCATTCCTGCTTGTTCCTTGGGATTACCTGGATGTTTAGTTCAGCAGTGATGGCTAGTCGCTTTACATCTAACTGCACCGCTGAATACCAGGCTCTTTATTTATAAACAGTTTTACATACATAATGCCAAATTTTCCAGTACATCCAATCCCCCTTAACTATCACCCTCCCACCCTTTCCCTTCCAACTTTATGATTCACAGCAGATAAAGCAGTTGCTTACCTGTAATGGAGGTTCTCTGTAGACAGCAGGGGCATGCAGCTACTGTACACTCTGAAGGTGAAGTCCCGACTGAGCCTTAATTGCCTGGATTTCTCTTAGCTCAGAGAAAGCGTAGTTACTCACCTATAACAGGTGTTTTCCAGGGACAGCAGGAATCAGTCCTCAAATATGGGTGATGTCGGCGCTGACGGAGCCCACGCGGAGCAAATCCCCAGCTTTCAAAGAAAGCCTTTGGGATTGCTACTACGCATGCATGGTCCCCTTCCCGCCCAAGGGTGCCATCTTGCTCAGTCAGATGACATAGCTAAAAAGACAGCAACAAAAAAGAGCAACTCCAAGGAGAGGAGGAAGGGTTATGAAGACTGATTCCTGTTGTCCCTGGAGAAAGCATAGTTACTCACCTGTAACAGGTGTTCTCCAGGGGCGGCAGGAATCAATCCTCACATATGGGTGACGTCAGTGCCGACGAAGCCCTCGTGTGGAGCAATTCCCCAGCTTTCAAAGAAAGCCTTTGGGATTGTATTGTGCATGCGCATGCGTGGTCCCCTTCCCGCCCAAGGGTGCCATCTTGCTCAGTCAGATGACATAGCTAAAAAGACAGCAAAAATGAGAAAAAATTAATCAAAGGACTGCAACTCTAGGGGAGGAGGGAGGGTCGTGAGGACTGATTCCTGCTGTCCCTGGAGAACACCCTGTTACAGGTGAGTAACTACGCTTTCTCCAGGAACAAGTAGGAAGTCAGTCCTCACATATGGGACTCCCTAGCTATAGGCTACCGAGAACCCATAGCTGAAAATGGCTCCCTCTAGAAGAGCCACAGCAGCAGTGATAGGATTTTTCTCTGAGAACGCAACCCCCACGGTAGCCTGACACCAAAGGGCAGGAGGGTAGGAGTTGCCTAAACCTCGAATAGGTTACGGAGTACCGCCTGATCGAAAACACTGTCCCGCCGGGACTCTCCAAGCAGTAGTAGGCTGCAAAAGTCTGACTTGAAGACCAAGTTGCGGCCCGGCAGATGTCTGCCAACGGAACAGAGCGGTGGTTAGCCACTGATGCGGACTTAGCCCTCACAGAGTGGGCCGTGATTTGGCCCTACAGTTGGAGGTTAGCTGCCCTGTACGCCCAGGCGATGCAGTCTACCATCTAGGTGGATAACGTGCGCTTGGAGACAGGTAGACCCAATTTACTAGGGTCATAAGAAATGAAGAGCTGGGAAGCTCTCCGATGTCCCCACGTACGTTCCAGGTAGAAACATAGAAGTATGATGACAGAAAAAGACCACATGGCCTATCTAGTCTGTCCTTCCATATCAACAACTACAACAGTCCCCTTTTTACCTTTAGAGATCCTCTGTATTTGTCCCATGCTTTTTTGAATTCGGTAACTGTCCTCATCTCTACCACCTCCACTGGGAGACTATTCCACGGATCCACTACTCTTTCCGTAAAGAAATATTTCCACATATCACTCCTGAATCTATCTCCCTTCACCCTCATCCCATGTCCCCTCATAGCAGAACCTGCTTTCAATTGAAAGAGACTCTCTCCCTGAACATTTATTCCACGGAGGTATTTAAACATCTCAATCATATCACCTCTATCCCGCCTTTCCTCTAAGGTGTATATATTAAGATCCTGCAGTCTGTCCTCATATGCTTTATAATGAAGACCACTAATCATTTTAGTAGCCACCCTCTGCACCGACTCCATCCTGTTCACATCCTTTTGAAGGTGCAGTCTCCAGAATTGCTCACTATACTCCAAATGAGGTCGCATCAAAGACTTATACAGAGGCATTATCACCTCCTTTTCTGCTAGCCATTCCTCTCCGTATGCACCCAAGCATCCTTCTAGCTTTTGCCGTCGCCTTTTCTACCTGATTAGCTACTTTAAGATCATCAGACACAACCACGCCTAGGTCCCGCTGTTCCTTAGTGGACAAAAGTACTTCACCCCCTATACTATATTGCTCCCTTGGATTGCTGCAGCCCAAATGCATGACCTTACATTTTTTAACATTAAATCCCAGCTGCCAAATTCTAGACCATTCTTCAAGCTTAGCTAGATCCCTCCTCATGTTATCTACACCTTCCTGGGTGTCTACTCTATTGCAGATTTTGGTACCATCTGCAAAGAGGCAAACCTAACCAGACAGCCCTTCCGCTATATCTCTAACAAAGATGTTAAAAAGAATCGGACCAAGGACAGATCCCTGGGGCACACCACTGGTAACATCCTTCTCCTCAGAGTGAGCTCCATTTACTTGTACTCTTTGTCGCCTCCCACCCAACCAATTTCTAACACAAGCAGTAACTTTAGGGTCCATCCCTAGGGTGCTCAATTTGTTTATAAGTTGCCTGTGAGGAACAGTGTCAAAGGCTTTACTGAAATCTAAATACACCACATCTAGGGCTCTTCCTCAGTCCAGCTCCCTGGTCACCCAGTCAAAATCCACGCTGCCTCGGATCCTGTAATCCGCTGGACTCCAGAAACCTCACTATTTTCTCTTTCAGCAGGGTTTCCAATAATTTACTCACCACCGACGTTAAACTAACCGGCCTGTAGTTTTCAACCACATCTTTACTTTCGCTTTTAGAACATAAGAACATAAGATATGCCATACTGGGTCAGACCAAGGTCCATCAAGCCCAGTATCCTGTTTCCAACAGTGTCCAATCTAGGTCATACATACCTGGCAATTTCCCCAAAAGACACAGGTTCCGCAATGCTTGTACTGGGTCAAGCATTGATATCCTGGGTCCCTTCTTAATAATGGTTTATGGACCTTTCCTCCAGGAACTTGTCCAAACCTTTTTTAAACCCAGCTACACTAACAGCCTTTACTACATCCTCAGGTAACAAATTCCAGAGTTTGATTACACGTTGAGTGAAAAAAATATTTTCTTTTATTAGTCTTAAATAGTTTACCCTGTAGATTCATTGCATGTCCCCTAGTCTTTCTATATTCTGATAACGTAAACAATCGATCTACGTTTACCCGTTCCACTCCGTTCATTAATTTATAGACTTCTATCATATCTCCCCTCAGCCGTCTCTTTTCCAGGTTAAAGAGCCCTAACCTTTTTAGCCTTTCTTCATAGGAGTATCCTTCCATCCCCTTTACCATTTTGGTAGCTCTTCTCTGAACCTTTTCTAATAACGCTATATCCTTTTTAAGATACGGCGACCAGAATTGCACACAATATTCAAGGTGCGGACTCACCATGGAACGGTATGGAGGCATTATAATATCTTTTGTTTTATTTTCCATTCCATTTTGTGTAAAGGCACCACATGAGCCTCTCTCCAGTCCTTTGGCACCACTCCCGACTCCAATGAGGCATTGAAAAGGTCAGTCAGTGGAGCTGCTAGAACGTCCCCAAGTTCCCTCAGTATTCTAGGGTGTATCCCATCCGGTCCCATCGCTTTGTCTACTTTAAGTTGAGCTAGTTTCTCACAAACACAGTCTTCTGAAAATTGTACAAGATGTCCCTCGCTTCTGTTCCTGTTTGTGGGTGTTTTCGGAGGTCCTGCTCCTGGTTCTTCATCTGTGAACACAGAACAGAAATATTTGTTAAGCAATTCCGCTTTATCCTTATCAGCTTCTACATATTCCTCCCCTGCACCCTTGAGTTTGACAATACCACTTTTGCCCTTCCTCTTCTCACTAATATATCTGAAAAATGTCTTATCCCCCCATTTTATTGCAATGGCTATTTCCTCCTCCTTTTGAATCTTTGCCTTCCTGATTACTTTGCTAGCTTCTCTAAGTTTTTCCAAATACAGATGCCTGTCTTCCTCTCTCTGTGATCTCTTGTATTTCATGAAGGCTTCCCTGTTTTTCTTCACTTTTTCAGCTACTTCTTTCTAAAACCATAGCGGTCTCCTTTTCCTTTTACCTTTATTTACCATTTTAACAAAAAGGTTGGTTGCCCTTAAAATATCCCCTTTCAGTTTTTGCCCACTGTTTTTCTACATCCCCCAGCTGTTCCCATCCCACTAACGACTCCCTGAGGTATTGGCCCATCTTGGCAAAGTTAATTTTTCTAAAGTCTAAGATCCTCAACCTTTGAATGGATTCTAACAGCCCTAGTCCTAATACTGAACCACACCATCTGGTGATCACTGGATGCAAAATGATCTCCCATTACAACATCAGAAACTCTTTCACCATTGGTAAGCACCAAGTCCAGTATGGCCCCTTCACGTGTGGGGTCTGTTACCAATTGCCTGAATATTTCTCCCTGTAGAGAATCCAGGATCTCCTTACTTCTAGATGATACTGCAGCAGGAATGTGCCAATCAACATCTGGCATATTGAAATCTCCTATCAGTAGCACTTCCCCTTTCCTAGCAATGCTGCATATGTCTTCAATTAAATCTCTGTCCACCTCTTCCTCTTGTGAGGGAGGTCTGTATATCACACCAATGCAAATAGATTTCTCTTTCCCTCTTTCTAGTTTAACCCACAATGCATCCTCTCTCCCTTTTAAGCTCTGTAATTCCAAAGCTTTAATAATAGTTTTTACATATAGTGCCACTCCTCCTCCCCTTCTTCCTACCCTGTCCTTTCTGAATAAAGTATAGCCAGGTATAGTTACATCACAATCATGGTTTTCTGTGAACCATGTTTCTGTAACTGCCACTAAATCCAAGTCAGCCACTTCTACCAAAGCTTCAACATCAGGGATCTTATTTCCCAGGCTACAGGCATTTATACACACTGCTTTCCATATGTTACCCCTGTTACCCATTTCCATAAAGGTATTTAATATATCACCTACCTGGGCGATTTCTTCACCCATCCCCAACGAATCTAGTTTAAAGCCCTCTTCAGTAGATTAGCCAGTCTACTACTGAAGACGTGTTGACCTTTCTTGGACAGATGGATGCCATCTCTGCTCTGCAACCCTTGGAACAGCATCGCATGGACTAGGAAACCAAAACGCTCTCGATGACACCATCCACGCAGCCATGCATTCATCTCCAGGATGCAAGCCTCTCTGTCTTGGCCTTTACCCTCAACAGGGAGGATTGAAGAGAACACCACCTGTGCACCTAACTGCTTCACCCTCTGTCCCAGAGCCATGAAGTCACTTTTGATACATTCCGAGGTATACCTGGCAGTATAATTTGTTCCAACATGGATTAGCAACACTGGGTAATAGTCAGTGGGCTTCATGAGTCTCGGCAAATTCTCCATAACATCTTCGATTTTAGCACCAGGCAGACAGCATACCTCTCTGGACATCAAGTCTGGTCGGCAGATGGACACCTCAGTACCCCTCAGTAGAGAGTTTCCAACCACCACTACCCTTTGTTTCCTTGTGGTCACTGATTCTGCAACTTTGGGGTACGTGAGCTCTGGTTCTTCCCTTTCCAGGGATGCTTTCACCTCCTCCACGTCCAGGGCTGCATAATGGTTCTTCAAATCAAGGGCTGGAGAAGTTGGATTGGTGATTTTGCAGGCCTTGGTGACTTGTGTCCATCCTTCGTCATTCTTTTGGCACCCATCTTCTCCTCTGCTGGAAAGCTTGGTTGCTGCAAGAAGCATCTCATCAATATACTTCTCAATGTCTTGAATGCTCCTCAGCCTCGCCACCTCCTCTCTGAGTTCCTCCACTTGTTTCCTCAGAGCTTCAGCATGCAGGCACCCTGCACATGGAACCGGTCCTTCAACTGGCATTAGGACCTCTGTCTGGACCGAGGCAGAAGCTGTAACGGGGGCAACAGCTTTAGCGATATGATTTTTCCCAGCCATTGTTCTGTTCGTGGAGCTTAGGTATCTGTTAAAGCAAAAGAGAGAGAGCTACCAAATACCAGCCGGTTTCCCAGCTGTCCTTTCAGAGAAAAAGCAGTTAAATCTCTTTAATTATATTCAAAATGTGCTGGTCCAATTCTCTGTGCTTTGTTAAATGGGGAGGTGTCCTATAAAGCAAGACTGCTCACTAGGGGTGGGTGGGAGTCGGGGTGGGTAGGGTGGAAACTAACACCTGATTAGGTGTTAGCAGTTCCCAAAGCTGAGGAGGTTACTAGAGTTCAACAACCTACTCTGCCCAAGGAAAGTTCCACTAAAGCACCAAAAAGAAACCAACCTTGCTTTAAAAGTATACAAAAACCATTTTAAGAGCCCCCAGTCAGAGAGCTAGCAATTTAAGAAAATAAACCCTCAAATCCTTACTATTGGTTGATCTGTAGAGCCCCTGTTAGGAAAGATTCAACAGGGCAGGTCACTGGAGCCTTTTATGCAGGCCTCAGCTGCTCTCAGGTAATCAGGCCCACTAACTCCTGATTAGGTGTTAGCAGTTCCCAAAGCTGAGGTGGTTACTAGAGTTCAACAACCTACTCTGCTCAAGGAAAGTTCCACTAAAGCACCAAAAAGAGGTAAAAGGCGAGCGCCCTCTTACAGTCCAAGGTATGCAGAACCACTTCTGCCCTGCTGGTATGTGGCCTGGGAAGGTTGGAAGAACCACCTCTTGGTTAAGGTGAAACGAGGAAACCACGTTTGGGAAGAACTTGGGGTGTGTACGTAGGACCACTCTGTTTTTGTAAAACCGTGTATACGGTCTATCCGATACTAAAGCTTGCAGCTCGCTCACCCGTCGAGCAGACGTGAGTGCCACCAAAAAGAGTGCTTTCCAGGAAAGGAAGTGGAGATGACAGGTGGACATTGGTTCAAAAGGTGGGCAAGTAAGCCGCTGCAAGACCACATTTAAGTCCCATTCTGTAGCCGGTGGGCGAATCGGAGGCTTCAAGAGTAGGAGGCCTCTGAGGAATCGGAATACCAAAGGGTGAGCTGAAAGAGGTTGCCCGTCCACTGGAGAGTGGGTAGCTGATAGCGCACTGAGGTGGACCCTGACAGAGTTAGACTTGAGGCCTTATTCTGAGAGGTGGAGCAAGTAATGCAATACCTGAGGTACTTGACAAGTGAACGGGTTCTCCTTATTTTGGGCACACCATCCTTCAAATCTACGCCACTTGAAAGCGTAGGATTTTCTAGTGGATTGCCTCCTAGAGGCCAGCAACACCTCCTCAACCTCCTTGGGAAGGAGTAGAGGAGCAAGTACTACCCTCTCAGCAGCCAGGCCATTAAGTTGAGGGATCTGAGAATGGGGTGTAGCAAGGAACCCTGTTCCTCGGTCAAGAGGTCAGGCTGCACCCCCAGTGGGAGTGGAGTTTCGACCGCCAGTTGAAGGAGAAGAGGGAACCAAGGCTGTCTGGGCCACCTGGGAGCTACCAGGATGACAGAGGCCTTGTCCCGAAGAATCTTGAAAAGAGTGCGTGCCACCAGGGGCGTGGGTGGGAACACAAAGGCAAGGCCCTGTGCCCACGAGATCAGGAACGCATCTGCCACCACGCTTAGTGGATGCGGCTGCCTCGAGCAGAACCGGGGCAACTGATGGTTTTGCGGACTGGCAAACAGATCCATGGATGGGAGACCCCAGTGACTGAAGATCTGCTGGGCTACATCCCGGTTCAGTTGCCATTCATGTGGCTGAAGAATCCTACTCAACTTGTCGGCCAGGAGGTTCTCCTGACCTGGCAGATAAACTGCCTTTAGGGACTTGTGATGTGCCACTGCAAAAGAGCAGAGGTCCAGAGTTTCCCTGGCATAGGACGCGAGATCCTGTGCCTCCCTGTTTGATGATGTAGAACATCGCTACCTGATTGTCTGTCTGTATCAGCACCAACTGACGTGAAAGCAGATGACAGAAGGATTGAAGAGCTAGGCGGATGGCTCGAAGCTCTAGAAGATTGATTTGGCTTCTCGTGAGGACCACAGACCCCGAGTGCATGAACCCTGGCAATGGGCTCCCCAGCCCAGCAAGGAGGCATCTGTTGTCAGCACTCTGGTGTGAGAGGGAGGTTGGAATGGTGCTCCCTGAAGCAAGCTGGGGGAGGGGGGGGGGTGAAGCCACCATTGCAAGGCTGTCACCAGTAGCTTGGAAATCGCTACCCTGTCTCTGAGGCGGCCAGTGGCTTGCGTCCACTGGTCTCTGAGGCTCCATTGAGCTGTGCGCATGTGGAATCAAGCACATGGAGTCACATGCACCGTGGAGGCCATGTGGCCCAGGAGGTGTAGGAAAACCCTTGCGGAGACTTGAAGTCTGTGCTAGACCTGCTGTACCAAGTCCAGCAACCGCTTTGCCCTGTCCAGCAGTAGGTAAGCCCTTGCCTGAAGTGTGTCCAGTGTTGCCCCTATGAACTCCAAGTTCTGAGTGGGGAGTGGACTTTTCCTAATTTATAACAAACCCTAGGTGCTGGAGCAGGGTGACTATGCGAGCAGTGGCCTGCTGTGCCTCCTGCACTGATTGGCCCCTGATGAGCCAGTCGTCCAGGTATGGAAAGACGAAGACTCCCTGGCTTCTGAGGAAGGCCGCCACCACTGCTAGGCATTTGGTAAATACTCTGGGAGCGGAAGCTAGGCCAAAGGGAAGCACCTGGTACTGGAAGTGGTTTCCTCCGACCACAAACCTGAGATATTGTCTGTGGTCTGGGTGTATGAGGATGTGAGTATAAGCATCCTTTAAGTCTAAGGAGCATAGCCAGTCTCCCCGGTGGAGGTAAGGCAGTAGGATCCCAAGGGAAAGCATCTTGAACTTTTCCCTCACCAGGAACTTGTTCAGATTTCGCAAGTCTAGGATGGGACGAAGGCCTCCTTTTCTTTTTTGGTATGAGGAAATACCTGGAGTAGAAGCCTTGCCCCTGCAGGTGGTGGGGCACCGGTTCCACCGCCTGATCCTTTAGCAGACCTGTCAACGTCTGCAGGAGGAGATTTCTGTGAAGAGGGGGCCTGGGAGGCTCTCCTGGGAAAAAGGAGGTGGGCACCTGGTTGAAATGAAGTAAATAGCCCTGCTGGACTATTTTCAAAACCCAGATGTCGGTAGTAATGGATGGCCACCTGTCAGCATACAGGGCCAGTCTTCCTCCTGTGCAGGGCCAAACCACTGGTGGGAGAGGAGCTATGCACTGGGAGTCAAAAACCCCCTCCCGGCTGGGTAGGAGCTGGAGCTGGAGGCTTGGGGGTTTTCGGCTTACATGGGCCATGCCCCTGTCCCCTGGCCTGCTGCCCCTGTTGGGGAGCTGGGGTGGCCTGGTAAGTGGGGCAGTTTCTGTAAGCCATACCCTTCCTCGGGAAAAAGGGATTTTTCCCCTGAGGCCTTCTTCTTGTGAGAAGGTGCAGATGTCTTCTTCGACAACCTTGTCCAGGTCAAGTACTCGGACTCGATTTCTGCAGTTTTTTCAGTCATGGGCTTGCCGAAGAGGTTGTCTCCTCGGCATGGGACATCAACCAACTTATCCTGAACCCATGGCTCCAGGTCCGACGACTTGAGCCAGACCTGATGGCATGCACCGATGCCAGCCACGGCTACACAGGCCGAAGCCTCTAAGCTGCTTGAAACAGAACTTCGAGCACTCTCGGATCCTCGTGGACAAAGCTTTGAAGCGCTGCAAGGTTTCCTCAGAGAGAACAGCTGAGAACCCGGCAATCTCCTTTGCCAGGTCCCGCAAATACATGCCCATGTACAGCTGGTAAGTTTGGACATGGCATGACAGCATCGAGCCCTGGTAGCACTTTCTGCCGAGGGCGTCCATGTTCCGGGCCTCCTGGCTGGGAGGCACCAAGGAGTGCGTCTTTTGGCTTTTCAGCCGTTGCATGGCCGATTCCACAACCATGGAGTTGTGCGGCAGCTGCGCTTTCTGGAACCCAGGACTCGTGGACTCGATAGATGGAATCGACCTGCTTGCTAAACACCGGCATCGAGGCCGGGGACTCCCACATGTGGAGCATCAGCCATTCCAACATCGGAGACACCGGTACAGTAAGGGCCTCCTTCGGGGGAGAGTCATACTGGAGGGCATCAAGCTCCTTGGCTCGAGGCTCTTCCTTGGCATCCGCAGGGAATGCCAAAGCCTTGGCCATGTCCCTGACGAAGTCCGAGAACCGAGTGTTCTCTGGAGGGGATCTATTCCGAGGCTCCGAACCCAGAGAGTCCGATGGGATACACCGGGTTCGGTAGGTGTCTGGGGAGTCTTCCTCCTCTGTCTACCATGCCGAGTCCTCCGAGGAGGACTCAATGGGCTCCGGACTCGAGGGCTTCGAGCCCGACCGCCCCGACGCCGAGGGCACCGGCGTCGACAACCTCAGTCCCGAACGGGAGGTCGAGGGGGACCTTGGCCGAGGATTGACTCGAGACCTGATCGATTCGAGGATCGGCTCGGCCTCCGGTGTCGACTTCGACGTCGAAGTCCCGGTGGTCGGGGCGGATGGATTGGTGAGACGGGCCATCAGCGCCCGCTGCTGCTCCATGAAGGCAGCCATGCTGCTCTCCAGGGCCGCCAACCTGAGACCGAGCTCAGAAGGCTCCGCAGGTCCTGGCTCGCCGGCTCTCCTGGAGGAGAATCTATGAGGACAACAGAAATTACCTTGTCTGACGTCTCCGGCTCCTTGCGAGGTTGCTTAGTCAGCCGCTCCAACTCCGAGGACCCGGGGTGGCGGTCCGGGCTCCGTGGCCTGGAACCAGAGGGCCCAAGCCGATTAGAGGCGTCCAGTGACGCCGCCCTCACGAGTTTTTTTCTGTCTCCGGTGTTCCCTGGAGGGAGACCCCCGCTCAGAAGACACATGATGGTGCTTGGGCTCCGAGTCCTGAGATGTCGAGGCTTCCGATGAGGTTCGGGCCCGGGCGGATGCTCAGGAAAAATCCTGTCACGCTGATGCTGCCTGCTCTTCAAAGATTTCGAAGATACCTTACCACACGGCTCACAGACCACCAGGTCATGGTCAGGGCCGAGGCATCAGAGGCAGCAGTCGTGTGTGTCGGTGAAAGGCATTAACTTCTTACACCATTCACACTTTTTAAACCCGCTGGCAGCCATTGGGGGAAAAAGGGCCCCTGCGAGGTCAAACGACCGGGCTGCCAGTGAAAAATTAAAAGAGCGCGAACGCTAGTCACAAAGGACAAAAACGAAAAATATGACCGGACTCGATACCGGTGTACCGAGCCGAAGGCGGGAAGGGGAACCGGCGTCGAACCGGGAAGCTGAAAGAAATAATTCAACTTTTCTACTTTTTCCACGGTGAAAACAGGACCACGTCCATTGGGCTCCGCGGAAAGAAGAAGACTGAGAAAGATGGCACCCTTGGACGGGAAGGGGACCGCGCATGCGCGCTGCAATCCCAAAGGCTTTCTTTGAAAGCTGGGGAATTGCTCCACATGAGGGCTCTGTCCGCGCTGACGTCACCCATATGTGGGGACTGACTTCCTGCTTGTTCCTGGAGAACACCTGTTACAGGTAACTATGCTTTCTTCAGGAACAAGCAGGAAGTCAGTCCTCACATATGGAACTCCCCAGCTACAGGCTACCGGAAGCCCATAGGGAAAAACAGGGGCTCCCTCAAGGGGAGCCACAAGCAGCAGCAACCTTCCAGTCTGTGTACACAGACCTCAGTAGGACCCCTGTGTCCGATGAAACCAGCACTCTGGTAGCCTGAACACAGAAGAGTCGGAGGGTAGGAGTTGCCTAGAACCCAAAAAGATTACGGAGTTCAGCCTGGCCGAAGGCACTGTCCTGTCAGGACTCTCTTTCCAGGCAGTAATGAGCTGCGAAAGTATGGACTGAAAACCAGGTGGCAGCCCAGAAGATGTCCACCGTCAGGACAGAGTGCAAGTTTGCCATCGAAGCCGCCATGGCCCTGACACGGTGTGCTGTGATACAGCCTTCCAGCAGGAGCCTCACTTGCTAATAAGTAAGGGTGATACAGTCCGCCACCCAGGTGGACAGCATACGTTTGGTCACCGCTTCCACCAGCCTGCTGGGGTCATGAGCACTGTTCCCTCTAAGCTGTGCGCGTGTGCGCGCGCACACACCTCGCCAAGTGAGCGCACATACTTTACAATAGAGCGCACAAAAATTACGGTTCTGATTCTAACAGAAAACAACACAGACGTCTTAAAATTTAAAATTTGTGATTGTAATTACTAGAAATGTTCCCATTCATTTAGTAATCGTCTATTTTCACTTAATTTGATTAAAATCAATGTGGTGTACATACTGTATTCTGATGTGTAGTCAAATTTTAAAGTATATAACTCTGAGTGTTATATGGCGCACAAAAATTTAACCTTCCTTCAAAAGTTGCACACCTGATATTTTATGCGCACACAGCCTACAGAAAATTAGAGGGAACATTGGTCATGAGATGAAAAGCTGAGAAGCATTGCAGTGGCCCTAAGTGTGCTGGATATAGAAGGACAAAGCACTCTTACAGTCCAAGGTGTGAAGGACTGTCTCTGTCCGACTGGAATGAGGTCTTGAAAAGAAGGTAGGAAGCACCACTTCCTAGTTAAGATGGAAGGGCGACACTACCTTCGGCAGGAATTTGGGGTGCGTGTGAAGCACCACTCTGTTCTTGTAGAACCTGGTATAAGGCACCTCTGCCACAAGGGCTTGGAGCTTGCTATCTCTGCAAGCGGAGGTGAGCGCAACCAGGAAAACCACCTTCCAAGAGAGGTAGCAGGTAGCCAAAGGCTCGAAGGGTGGGCAAGTGAGCTGCCCCAACACCACGTTGATGTCCCATTCGGTTGCCAGAGGGCGAACCGGGGGTTTCGATAAGAGCAGGCCCTGGAGGAAACAGGTAAAAACGAGGGAGGAATGGGTGTCCCACTGTTAAAGAGATATTATGAAGCAACCCCGGTCCGCGCGGTCTTAGAATGGTGGTCACGGGAGCAGGCAGACTGGGTGGAACTGGAAAAGTTGAGTCAGGGGTGTACAGATATGGACGATTAATATGGTCAAGGGAGAGTGGTAAGAATGTGAAGGCGCAGGTGAATCACTTTACAAATCTCACTTTACAAATGGCAGACCAGATGGTATGGGCCCTCAGGGGTGCTCTAAATTCTTACCCGGGGACCCAGGTTCCAGTCTTTAAAAGCTGGGCATTGAAAGGGCTAAAGTATATTGGCCAGTTAATAGAAGGGGGGGAGGGAGTGGGTCCCCTTTGATGAACTGCAGAGGGAGTTATCAGTTGCCACCTAGTGATAGATTCAGATACAATCAAGCTATTCATTACGCCCAGAGGGCTAGAAGGGAAGGGAAAGGCAAAATAGGAGGGGAAATCAATGGTCTCTATGAGGGCCGGGAACTAAAAGGAGCAATCTCAAAAGTCTACAAGGCAATGGGCTGTGATGATAATTTGATGTGGTTTCATAAGGTAGCCTGGGAGAAAGATCTCAATAAATCTTGGGATGACCGTCAATGGGAATCTATATATAAGGGCCTGTTTAAGGGGGTGGTGGCGAGTAATATATTAGAACATAACTATAAAATGCTGTATCATTGGTATTTGACACCCTAAAGGATGCAAAGGTGGAAAGGCGGTCCTGCATTATGTTGGAGAGAGTGCGGCTCGGTTGGCTCGTTTATCCACATGTGATGGGAGTGCAAGAAGTTGCGTCCCTTATGGAAAAGTGTGGGTGTGAGGATGGGCAACCTAACTGGGCAGGCAATAGCAACTGGCCCATGTTTGGCGTTACTGAATATTAAGGACGCTGCTGGGACTCCTGATACAGTCTGTGTAAAGCACAGTTACTTACCTGTAACAGGTGATCTCTGGGAACAGCAGGAATAAGTCTTCACATATGGGTACGTCGGTACCGACGGAGCCTGCGCGGGAACGCTTCCCAGCGTCCAATCAGAAAGCTTTTGGAAACATCCCACCACGCCTGAGTGCTGCCTTCCCGCCTTTCCCAACTGCCTCTCCTCAGTTAAGTTTTAAAGCTGAGACAAAGAGCGAGAGAGAGAGAGAAGGGAAAGATAGAGATAGAGAATACAACTCCTAGGGGAGGTGGGTGGGTTGTGAAGACTTATTCCTGCTGTTCCCAGAGATCGCCTGTTACAGGTAAGTAACTGTGCTATCTCCAGGAACAAGCAGGAATGAGTCTTCACATATGGGGACTCACAAGTTAAGATGCCTGGAGTTCCAGCATGTTATGGATTGGAACATGCTACACCTCATATGGCCAGGCATCCTCGGGATGGTGGGAAGGAGTTGAAACAGAAAGGTGCTGTGAAAGACAGCTAACCCAACATAGGACTGCAGACAAGAAGTCCTTGTGTGGATGACAATTATCATCAAATATATTGAAAATGAAATATTGCAATATGGACCTCCCCCTAACAGGATTGTACAAAACTATGGAGGTTCATGAGATCTACTGGGGATCCAGTAGAGGAACCTCAAGGAGGACCTCACTGCAAAAGTAGAGGTAATAAACCTGTAGGAAAACACAATGGAGGTCAGGAATTCTGAAAGGTACGAGGTAACCCCAGGGGTAAATTGGGGTAGTACCAAAACTGTAAGCAGTCAGCGGAAGGCTTTATGAAAAAAGCCCAAACTCTTTTGGCTACAGAGTGGCTCACTCATAGGAGCAAAAAGAGGAAAAGGCTGACTGATTTGGACAAACAGGCCTAGTCCCTGTGGGAAGAAGGGGTATGGAAAACCCTTATATCCCAAAAGAAAGGACAGATGCCCGAGGCGTTAGCCTCAGAATGACTGAAGATCTGCAATGTCTTTCCTAACTGATGTCAGGTAGGAAAGATACTGGAACATGGAGAGCTTCAGGGGTACCTAAAACTTTTAGGGGTATGGTAGAAAAGTTGTTAACTACTACTGGAGTAGTTGTGTGTGTAGCACCCCAAACATGCTGGAACAGCATGGTATGGGTAGAGCCCAACTGTCAGAATCATATAGAGACATATATATCTATATGAGCATAGACAGTCAGATAGATAAGTATGTAATACATATCTACCTATGATAAATATCTCGACAGATGTACACACATATATATATATATATAGATAGATAGATATAGATATAGATATATAGATAGATAGATATAGATATATAGATAGATATGTAGATAGACATATAAGAATATATATCTATAGTGAGATATAGAAAGGCAAAACATATACACACACAAATGATATAAGTGTCTGCAATTAAGCAGACAGAGATGTGCTTATAGAAAGTATATTCACATAGGAGATGTGAAGAGGAAAGATTCATCTAATAACAAGAAGGTGGAACCTACTTGAGAAGATATATAGAGAATCTATTCCCCCTAGTTATGATGGAAGAAGTCAGGGGAAAAATCTCCCTGACAAAGAACAGACTAGATTGCTGCAAGAATGCTAGCCAGTGAAATAACCAGGATGGTTACGTGAAAAGCAGAGGATAATATCAGTCTTCAGGCAGCAAGTCCCGAGTCCCCCAGAACTCTGGCATGGTAAATGGACAGAAGACGCATAGGAATGAGATACCATGTTGACCTACTTGAGGGGCAAAAAGGGTATCATGCGTTCTTTAGCTAAATATGCGCTGTCCATGAAGGATTAGGATACCATGAGGACGAGCTGCAAGGAAAAAAAAGAGAGCATATTCCCGGTGGGAATCCTGAGGACCAAACGAGGGAATTGAACAACTCTTTAAGCTTTCACGTAAGAGAAGGCCCATGTCCTTTGCTTTAGAAAGGAGATAGTAGGGTAGGAAGAACCCTTCCAGTCATGAGGGGCATGACTGAGGGAGCCTTTCCAACCATCTAGGACAGCTGTTTGAGGAAATCCTAATGCTCTCTAGCAAGGGCCCATAGTGGAAAGCTTCTCTGTAAGATTGCAGAGAGCATAATGCAGGAGAATTAGGAGATAGAACTGGCTGCTGGGAAAGCCAGTACCTAGGACGACTATGCTGCCAAACCCAAGGGAATTGGAGATGGCAAGAATAGAAAACAATCTGAGAAGCCTGTAGCAATAAGATTTGCCAAGAAAGATGAATCCACTGTCTTGGAGTCACTACTAAGGCTAGAAAGAAAATAGTGGAGGACAACTCTGGATGCTTGTGGGGAAGAACCAGTGGTCCAATCACTAGGACTCTTACATGGGCAGCTGCTAGTAAGACATCAGAAAGAATCTTTCTGTTAAAAAAACAGAAAGAACAGACAGAACAGGAGTAGGAAAACTCTGGACCTGCCTGAAAGCTGCCCCAAAGCAAAAAAGAAGAAGGAGTTAACTCAGAGAGGAAAACTCCACACTGGAATAGTGACAAAACTAAAAGGGCTGAAGAGAAGCCCTCCAGTGTAACAGTACCACTCTTACAGGGGAAATGCTTGATAAGAGGGTAGAGAAGATGGAGCTGAATGGAGACTTACAATGTGGTAAGTCTGTAGAAAGGAAAAAAAAATTCATGCTGGTACAGAAAACTATCATTTGATAGTTGTTAAACCTCTTTCCCTAGCAGGAAGAAGAGGAGAAGCTGTGACCTATAGGCATGAACATCCTAAGAGCTCGTATAACAGAGAAAAATGGATGTCTTGTGAAAAGAGATCCATGCCTAGAGTTTAGAATGAAGCAGTGGAAGGCTTCTACTGACAAGAAGCCAACTGCAGGTTCTAAACCCCAAGAAACACAAAAAATATGTGATTAATCAGAAACCCTGCGGATGCTGGGTTTGGTGAGCCTGGTGAGAGTTTGGATTCTTCAGACCAGGGCGATGTTTCCCTTGTTTGGGAACATCTGTGTGATGGGCAGAAGATGAATAAAACCTTCTCCCCCTAGGGGAAGAAAGTTTGGTAGGACATTTCCTACCTACTGGGAAAGAAGAGGGCGTAGAACAGCCCTTAGAAACAGGTAAGTCAGTGGACCACTGAGTAACCTGACGTAAAGACTCCTTATTGAAGAGATTTTCTCCAGTGCAAGGAGTATTACCCAGTCTTTGTTGTGCCCATTTGTCTAAGTCTGAAGCTTGGAGCCAGGCTCTACGTCGTGCCCCTATAGCTATAGCAGAAGTCCTGCTAACAGACTCAAATGAGTCTAGGGAAGCACGAGTAAGAAACCAAGAGATATTTTGAATATGACTAAGCAGTGAGGAATAGTCTGCACTCTTGGGTTCTGAAAGAAGGAGTCAAAAGATGCAATTTCTTTGTGACCTCCTCAAGAGATAGACTCATATAAAAAATATATGAGAGAATTCTTGCTGAAAGCATGGATGTCTGGAAGGTTTGATGTCCAAAGGCATCTAGTGTCTTAGACTCACGACCTGTGGCAGATAAGAAGAGTGCTTTTTCTTACTCTTCACCCGCCTCGTTGCTGATTCCACTACAATGGAATGATGAGGAAGTTGAGTCTTTTGAAAACCTGGAGAGGGGGGCACCTAATATAGGAGATCAGTTGCTCTGGAAGGTGGGGGTACCCTTAAAGGTGCTTCCCACATTCCTAGAAGAAGATCCTGCAAGGAATGATGCAAAGGAAGCATTATGTTTTCCTTTGCTTCGATAGAAACAGAGCCTTGTGTAGGATCATGTCCAGGGATAGAGATGGCAAGTGATCTTGCCATATCCCAGAGGAAACTCTGAAAAGAAGGATCTCCAAAGAGAACCTTCCTTGGACAGGTTAGATCTGAGGAACTAGCCTGGGCACCGAAGGATGCGTCTGCACGGTGCAATATGGGATCCTTAACGGATGGACGCTGGTACTGGAGGTCAGGACCAGCGACAGTCAGTAGCACATCGTCCATGCCAGGAATCGACTCCAAACTTGGTATAGAAGGGAGCGGTCCTGTTAAAAGAAGCATGGAAGGAGCTGGCCACGATGCTACAGAGGATACCGGTACCGATGTCGGAACCGAACCAGACACAGACATCGGAACAGCCATCGGTGACAGCTCAATCGGTACCGAGGTAACCAAAAACATTCGGCAGTCACCCTCGGCACCGAGCCTCCGGTATCGACAGGTTGCGGTACCAAGGCGTGTTAGAACCGCGTCTTCCAGACTAGAGATCGATTCCAAACTTGGCATTGAGGATAATGTAGACATCGGTACCGACTTCGGTACCGTGTCTGATACCAATGGATGAAACCCAGCCGGTGGCTACCCAAACGGCATTGGAGGAACCGAGAGTTGTGGATACGAACCATCGTAACCGAGCCTTCGGAACTGACGGGAGCCGGTACCCAGTCCTCCAGACTGGAGATCGATTCCAGACTCGGCATCGAAGGAAGCGAGTTTATCGATGCATTTGTGGAGGGTACCGACGTCGGTGGCAGTATCGGTGCCGTTACCGATACTGGAAAGTCAGTCTGGAACGTATGCACCGGTCCCGTAGGTACCGAGGACGCCAGATGACAATCCCTGGTGAGGAGTGTTTCATCCAACACGAGTGCCGATGCCGGAGTATCGGTACCACTCGAAGCGGATGCCACCACTGGACACGGCTCAGGTATGTTCTGTGGGGGGTGAACCCCAGGAACAACCTGAAACCCACATAGGCTTTGGAGGCCGAAGACTCCCGCCGTGGTTTTGAAGCCAATGGGCCCTCGAGGGCAAGGCCGGAGCCGTCTACATGCTGTGCATGAGACCTACCACTCGAGGGTTGGCTAGTCTTAACAGACTGTTTGTGGGTTACCTGATCCTGTGTAGAAGAAGAAATGGTCAGTGCCCTGAAGTTGGAAGGGAACCTCATATCGAGGGAAACTCGATGTTGAAAACCTCTTCTCACAATACTGTTGCCCGAGGGCTCCGGAGGAAAAAGGTCAGGACCCAAACAGCTTAGACACCAATTTTGGGAGTCTAAAAATAAAGTTGTACTGCCACAGTTTGAACATTTCTTGGAGAAAGTGGCTGGCGGTTCCATGAAGGACATGGAGAGGCCTGGAAGGCCTGAAAACCGTAAGACACTCAGAAGAAAAAATATATCCTAAAAGGAAAACATTTTACAAGAAAAGAGAAAGAAACACCGGCGGTACCGGTGGCGTCGGGGAGACAGCCGCGACCACAAGAAAACTAAAGAATTAAAAGAAGAATTTTCTGCAGTGACAGGAGGACGTCCTGCCGGCTCCGCGGAAAAACGAAAACTGAGGAGAGGCAGTTGGGAAAGGCGGGAAGGCAGCACGCAGGCGTTTGTGGGATGCTTCCAAAAGCTTTCTGATTGGACGCTGGGAAGCGTTCCCGCGCAGGCTCCGTCGGTACCGATGTACCCATATGTGAAGACTCATTCCTGCTTGTTCCTGGAGATAATACTGTGCACTGCAACTAGGCTTGTGATAGCCCGCTTGTGGAAAAATGTGGAGGCACCTACACTCTTGGACGTACATTCTAGGATGGAGCATTTATACCTTATGTACTGACTTACAGCTCTACGCCAAAAGAACTTGACATCATTCCTGAAGATATGGATCCCCTATATAAACTGGGTCGGAGCACATGACTGACAATATTTAAACTGAGCTGACCCTACCCAACAGCAGACATTAAGGCCCCAACAACAACAACAAGAATTGATCTGAACTGAACTTATATTAGAACACTGAATTTGATGGAAAGGACACTGGCTAACAGCTTAAATGTTGCTTTAATCTTCTTAGTACTAGTAACATGTTAGCTGTAAATTTTGTAAAAATATGCCTTTTAGGGTTTGCATAGTAAAATAAGGAGGCTGTGAGGGAGGAGGGAGGGAGAGACTGGGGAAAGAAAGAAAGGGGAAGACTAAGATTTACTGTTTTGTGTTGAATGTTTATTATCAATAAAAAAATAAGTGAAAGGAAAGCGGGAAGCATGAGTGAAAATACAGACGACAGTATTTTGGACAAATTGAAGGCACTGCAATTGATACTGTGGAAGACTAGAAAGAACAACATGACAATAATCAAACCAAGACATGACAAGTGTATGGAGGAGTGTGGAAAGAGAAGAGGGTGAGAGAAAGGGACGGATGGCACAAATCTGATGAAGGGAAAAGAATGATTGGCAGACAAGAGATGAGATGTGTTCCTGAAAGGATAATGAAGAATAAAAGATGATACCTAAGTATTGGAGGGAGTTGACAAGGAGGATGGCAGAATCCAAGGAGCGATGGAGGGACAGAGACCCCCCAGCTGAGAACCAGATGGCAGCTGTCTTAGAAGGGTTAAAGCAAAGGTAGTTGGCGGACAACAAGGAAGATATGTGAACCAAGCAAGTGTTGAGAGGGGAGAGATTGGAGGCAACAGAGTCTGTGTGGTGGAGAAGGACCATGTCATTGGCATAGTAGTATGCTGAGATGGTGTGCTGTTAAATTAGCAGGGTAAATGGAACCAAGAAAATGTTAGACAGAAGTGGAGCCAGTACCGATCCTTGGAGAACACCACAGGAAAGAGGGATAGGTGAGGAAGAGCCCAAGAAAACAGAGAAGGAGCGGTGGGAAGATAAGAATGAAACCATGCTTTTCATGAAGCATTCTCTCAATGAGCTCCTGGGTCTCAAAGCCTATAACGACCCTTATAAGTGAACATTACACATTTGGCTCCCCTACGCTGCCCTCCCCCTTGCTCCCTCCATGTTTCCAACCAGGTGAACACATGTTTCCATTGCTCCATAATTTTATCGCCCCTCCCCTTCTTAAGTCCTGTCAGTCTATGCATCAAACACAAGTCTGCCACTCGGTGGATGAAATCCCTACTCCTTGGTGGCCGTACCCCCGTCCATAATTTAGCAATTTCCCCCCTTGCCGTCACTAAACAATGGTGCAGCACTTCCTTGACTCTTGGCAGAATGTCCTCTATGTGTTGCAGTAAACATACCTCCGGCCTCCGTTTTAACTGGAAGCCTGTCATACCCATGATGATATCCAACACTTCTTCCCAGTATTGGCGGATTTTCCCACAGCTCCACCACATGTGTATCAAGGTACCCCTCTCCTTGCAACCCCTACAGCACTGATCTGAATGCCCCCGCCCCGCCTTCCATTGTCGTATCGGTGTCCAGTACCACCGGTACAACACTTTATACGCATTTTCTTTTATTTGGGTCGCTATCGAGATACCCGCTACCGTCTGAACTATTTTATCCCAAATCTGTTCTCCCCATTCCACTTCTAGTTCCTCTTCCCACTTTTTCATGTACTCTAGTTTACCTAGCCTCCCTTCCAGTAAGCTTTTATATATTTTTGACAAAACTCCTTTACACCCCACCTGCCCTGTGCAGAGTACCTCAAAACACCCCCTTTCACTCTATAAATCTTGCCACACCTTCCTCTGTGTTAAGAAATGACTCAGCTGAAGATAGTTATAGTAATCATATGATGGAAGACCATATAGAACCCTCATCCCTTCAAAGTCCCCAATCCCCTTCTTTGTGCACTACTTGTGCAATATGCGTTAAGCCCAACTTGGCCCACCGCCTTAGTATGTTCCTGTCAGGCCCCCTTCCCTCCTCGAAGCACGCCTCCAGGGTCATCCCCTGTATATACCCTTTATCCTGCGCTGTCTTCCTATGATGTTGCCATATATTCAGGGTGTGCTCAATGATAGGGTTCTGCCCCCAAGCCTTACCGCCCCTCCAAACTAACCGTTCTAGGCCCACCCCCCTAACTGACTTCTCTTCCATTTGAACCCAGTGTTTCTGTTTCCCCCTATGCCAGTCATACACAGCCTTCAACTGCGCTACAGCATAGTACTTCCGAAAGTTGGGAACCCCCAATCCTCCCTTCTCCTTAGCCCTTTGCAACGTATGCATAGCTACTCTGGGGTGCCTGCCCTGCCATATAAACCTATTAACCTGCCGTTGTATTTGCTCCAATCGCCTCCCTGGCAACCCCTATAGGCAATGTTTGGAAAAGAAAGAGCAACCTGGGCAACAGCATCATCTTTATTTTTTTTATTTATTTACATTCTCTTATATACCGCGCTATTCTGCATCAGTGCGGTTTACATTGAACAAACTGAAATTACATTGAACAGGGCATTATAACTTGGAGATAACTATTTTACAGGGAACATGGGCTATGGAGGGTTAAGTGGCTTGCCCAAGACCACAAGGAGCACCTGTGGGACTAGAAACCCCAGTCCTTCTGGCCCAAGGTTGCTGTCCTCTAGTGGGATTTGAACCCCCGACCTTCCGGCCTGAAGTACCTTGCCCCAACCACTAGGCCACTCCTCCACTCCACTCTTTACTGTTGCTATACGCCCCATCCAAGACAAATATCCCTGGCCCTATGTGTTTAGCCAACCCTCCACTTGCCCAAACAGCCCCGGGTAATTTAGATCATAGATTGAACTCAATTGATTATCTATATGGATCCCTAGATACTTAATGGTATGCTGAGCCCACCTAAACAGGTACTTTTTTTGCAGCAATTCCTTTTCCTCCTTAGCTAATGACAGATTAAGTATTTCCGACTTCGTCCAGTTTATGGTAAACCCCGATAGCTTTCCAAATTCACCTATTTCGCTATGATTATTGGCAAAGAGACCCGTGGTCGTGTCACACACAACAATATATCATCTGCAAAAAGTGATAGCCTATATTCTTGCTTCCCTATGCCTATCCCCCTCAGATCCGCATGTTCCCTAATCTTGGCCATGAATGGTTCTATTGAGAGTGCGAACAACAGGGGGGATAATGGACCTCCCTGCCTTGTTCCCCTTTCCTTGCTTGAAGAAGGAGGAGTAACCCCCATTCACTCTGACACACGCCTTTGGGCTGTAGTACAATGCTCATATCCACCCCATATTCACTCCTAACCCCATTTTTTCCATCACCTGAAATAAAAAGTCCCACGAGACCTGGTCAAAGGCCTTTTCCGCATCCAGGGACAATAAGAGCGCCTTCTCTTTACTCTGCTCCACTGACCATATTAAATTTAAAGTCTTCCGAATATTATCCGCTACTTGTCTCCTTGGAATAAACCCCGCTTGATCCTGATGTACCAATTGCCCTATGACTTTATTTATGCGCTTAACCAGTATCTTTGCTAACAATTTAGCATCCAGATTCAGCAGTGCAATAGGTCGATATGATGCGCAATCTTGTGGATCTTTTCCTTCTTTGGGTATTAAAGAAATACCCGCCCAACCCATCGTCCCTGCCAGAACTCCTCCTTCCCTTGGCAAATTAAACAACCGGACTAGCGGGGTAATTAGTGCTTCCCCAAATTTTCCATAGAATTTCGCTGTCAGCCCATTGAGCCCAAGTGCCTTATCCACTTTCAGCTGTTTTATAGCTATCCTAACTTCCTCTGGCAAAATAACCCTGTTCAGTTCTCCTTGTGCCTCCTCCCCCAACTTCGGTAGCGAGGTCGAGTCCAGATAACTCTGCACCCGTTCCACTGGAGGTACGTTCTTTGCTGCATACAATGTTTGAGAGAATTTTTTGAAAACCTCTCTGATTTCTCCATCTCGCTGGACTAGTTTCCCTCCTGAGTCCCGCACCTGTAGTATATGTGCTTTTAATTTCCTTTGTTTCAACTTTAGCGCCATGTACCTGTCCGCCTTGTTCCCTCCCTCAAAAATTTCTTGCTTCAATAGTTGCATATGATATCTAATTGTTTCAGCCTGCATGGCGTTCAGTTGAGCTTGTACTGCCAATACCTGGCCAAGATACCCTCCTCGACTGTCTTGTGCATCTAATTCCGCCAAGTCTAAAAGCCGTTGCTGTAACTCTCTCTCCCTGCCTTCCTTCTCTTTCTTTATACGCACCTCTCATTTAATCAGGGCACCTCGCACAACCGCTTTAAATCCATCCCAAAACTCCTCCCCACGCCACTTCCCCATTATCATTATGCCTAAAATAATCTGCTATTTCACGTTCAATTTCCTCCTTAACTCTCTCATCTTCCAGTAAAGATTCGTTTAGTCTCCAGAATTGATTCCCCCTCCCTTCCCTTTCCGCTTGCAACTCCACCACCACTGGCGCATGATCTGACCACGTTATTGGGTCCATTTCAGCCCCCTTAAGCCTCCCCACCGCCTCTTTTGTAACCCAAATAACATCTATTCTGGAGTAGGACCCATGAACCGGCAAAAAATATGAAAATTGTTTCTTCCTGGGGAGTTGGAATCTCCAGCTGTCTACCAGGCATTGCTGTTGCACAAATTTATGATATTTATTCATATCCGCCTTCCTGCCCTCCGGTTTGATGGCATCGAAAAATCTATGTCCCTTGATCTGTTGTCTCGCATTGGGCCCAGCCCCCTGTGCGCCCTTTCAATTTGCAGTGACTCACCCCCTGCAAATTCATCTAAGGCCACTGCTTGTAACACCGCTGCAAACACTTTTTGAATAACTTCTTTACAATTCGAATATTGGGGGCTCTCTGGAATGCCTCTCACTCTTATATTACTCCTCCATGAGCGATCTTCCAGATCCTCCATATTCTCCTTCAACTCTTCCTGTGCTTGTTTTAATTCTGTCCATCCTTTTTGAATATCTTCCAACAGATCCCCTTGTTGTTCCAGCTGTGTTTCCGTTTCCTCCACTCGGGCACCAAGGTCCCCTATGTCTTGTCTTAACGACTGCAAAGTCTCTTTAAGGTCATTTTTTACACCACAAATTTCCACTTTTAGTTCTTCTTTCTTTTCATTCAGCCATGTCTTTATCATTTCTGGAATTCCCGGGCACAATGCACTTTCCAGCTCTTCTCCTGCTTCTGCCTCAGGTTCTGCCACCATTTTGCCCTCCCTGTCTCCTTCCTTTCCTCCTCTCAGGGGAGCGTATGAGGATCTGTACTCCGCCAATTTTTTCTTAGCTGTTTATCCCTCCTTTGGACTTCTCCATCTTCTTCACGGCCTTCTCCTTTGGGGGTTTACTGCTGGGTAGTCTGAGATTTAGTAGGATTGATAAGTTGGCTTTAGGAAGGTTAGCGTGCTTGGAGTGTCCAGCCCCAGTGCTTTGCTTGTCAGCCTTCACTCCTTCGCCCTCACGGCTTATAACAGTCTGTATCCACTGTCTGTGCCCCTCTCACCTCCTTCCCGACGCTGCTGCCAACTTCTGCTGACTCTCCCCCTCCTGCTCTTCAATCCACTCTGATGTTGGAGTCTCCATAGCCCCCGGGGCCTATCCGCTTCTCGCAGGCTCTGCGTGCTCTCCCTCTTGCCCTCTCAGCTTGTCTAGCAGCACTCCGCCTCTGGAAGCACAGCCCCACTCACTGCTGCTGCTTGCCTGTGTTGCTTTCTGCCACCGATCGGCACTATCGGCGTCTCCCGATCGCTTCGGCGCCCCTCTCTCCGGCACCGTTCTGCACTTTTTGTGACTCTGTTGCTTTCTCCGCTGGCGCTGCAGCGTTCAGTCTGCCTCTCTCCCCTGCAACGTGCTCCACGACTACAGTCTCTCTGTCGCTCCCGCCGCTTGCCGATCTTGCAAGCTCCTCGGCTTTCGCTGTTGCTGGATCCAGCAATTATCCGATTATCCGCTCCCTACGGCTTCATCCTCTCACACCACTGTTCACTTTCAGGTGTGTTTTCCACCTTTAATGAGGGCTTAGGTGGCGGAGCTCTATAATCGCACCGCCATTCGGCCCGATGACGTCACCCCTATCACCCTAATTTTAAAACAATTACAGTCACAGTCACAGGAAGACCCAGTCTGCTGGGGTCATAAGACACGAAAAGCTGAGGAGCTCTGCGATGGGCCTGAATCCGCTGTAAGTAGAAGGACAGGGCCCATTTGCAATCTAGTGTACGAAGTACTGGTTCCTCCTGGCCGGCGTGAGACCACGAGAAGGAGGAGGGCAGGACAACCTCTTGGTTGAGATGGAAAGGGGACACCACTTTCGGGAGGAGTTTGGGTTGTGTGTGGTGCACTACCCTGTTCTTTTAGAACCTTGTATATGGTGAATCTGCCACCAGGGCCTGAAGTTCACTCACTCTTCGAGTGAATGTGAGGGCCACTAAAAAGGCCACTTTCCAAGGCAGGTACCGCAGGTGGCTGGTGGCAGCCAGCCAAGAGCTCGAATGGCGGTATGGTGAGCTGGGAGAGCTCCACGTTGAGGTCCCACTTTGCCGCTGGAGGGCAGAGCAGGGGCATGGATAACAGGAGGCCCCGGAGGAACCTGGAGACCAGGGGGCTGGCTTGAGAGGGGTTTCCCCTTGACAGGGTGGTGGTGAGTGGCTATGGCGCTCAGATTACCCTCACCGAGTAGATTTCAGCCCAGTTTGTGATAGGTGCAGTAGGTTCTGAAGTACTGGTTGAACATGGCAGGAGAAGACATTCTCCTCCCTTTTTGCACACAGGGCAAGCATCTATTGGGCTCCGCAGAAAAAAAGGAGACTGAGCAAGATGGCACCCTTGGTCAGGAAGGGGATCACGCATGCACAGTAGCATTCCCAAAGGCTTTGAAAGCTAGGGAATTGCTCTGTGTGGGCTTGACGTCACCCATAAGTGAGGGCTGACTTCCTGCTTGTTCATGGAGAACCAAGGTTGTCTGGGCCACCTGGGAGCAATCAGTATAACTGATGCCCTTTCGCTCTAGGTCTTGAAGAGGGGCCTGGCAACCAGGAGGGGGGAGCGGGGGGAGATCAGTGGGAACGCATAGAGTAGGTCCTTGGACCATGAGATCAGGAAGGCAGATGCCGCCACTCTCTCTGAGTGTGGCTGACGGGAGAAGAAGCGGGGTAAGCTTATGTGTTGTCCAGAGAGGCAAAGAGGTCCATCACAGGCCTGCCCCAGAGGAAGAAGAGCTGCTTCGCTACTCTGGGGTGTAAGCGCCACATGTGTGGGAGTGGAGTAGCAGCCTAATGGTTAGAGCACTGGCTTGGGAACCCAGGGACCAGGGTTCGATTCCCACTAGCACTCCCTGTGGCTTTGGGTAAGTCACTTAACCCTCCATTGCCTCAGAAAAATCCAAGTTATCAGTATCCCTGTTTAATGTACATTACCAAGTTTAAGTTACAATGTAAACCGCTTTGATTGAAATGATAAAGTGGTATATAAAACCTGTTAAATAAAAATAAATAAATGTGTGGATGAAGGACTCTGCTCAGCCTGTCTGCTAGGCAGTTGATCTGGCTCGCCGATATCTTTGGTTTCCCGTTTTCGCTATCTTGGTGTTTTCTTTGACTCCGATCTTTCTTTTTAGGACCACATTTCTCATCTAAGACTTCCTTTTTCTTTCTTCGTCAGATCCGCGCTATTCAACCTTTTCTCACTCTACAAGCCCTTACCACTCTTATGCTGTCCCTTGTTATATAACGCCTTGGATTTCTGCAACTCGGTTCTCGTCGGTCTACCCCAATCACAGCTACATAGATTACAACGCATTCAGAATATAGCTGCACTCATCATCTCCCACTCTACTCGTCAGGAACATGTAACCCTTCTTTTCATTCACCTTCACTGGCTCCCCATAGACTTCCGTATTTACTTTAAAATCCTCACTTTGGTACATCGGGTCCTTTACACTCACACCCCTCAGTATTTAGTGGATTTCATCCAGTTTCACATCCCCAGTAACTCTCTCCGGTCTCTGCACATAAATCGCCTCCACCTCCCATCTCCCTCACGTGCCCATCTACAGTAAACTCGCACCTCTGCCTTTTTCTTTGTTGGACCTGCACTCTGAAACTCCCTTCCCACCTCCCTCAGACTAGAACAACACTACAGCACCTTTAAGAAACACTTGAAAACCTATCTTTTCTCCTCTGCGTTTGACCTTCCCTCTCTCGTCTTGTGACTTTGTCTCTGCTAGTCCCTCACCCACTGTTTCTTTCCTCTGTCTGGTATGATTGATTGCAATATCCACTGTCCTGTCATTTATTGTAACTTTTCTTATTCTCAGCCACTGGCCTTCTTTATGATTATTGTACACCACTTTGCTTATTATTGAATTGCGGTATATCAAATAAATAAACATAAACCACTCGCAGAAGCATGCTGTTGCGTACTGTGAAGGAGAGGAGGGCCACCGCCTCCAGGCAGAGGGAGTACGAACCCGTGCCTCCCTGATCATTGATATAAAACATGGTTGTCCATCTGGATCAGCACAGGTTGGTGTTGCAGGTGGTGGCAGAACTCCAGGTGTTGCCCTGAACTCCAGGAGATTGATCTGTAGGAGTGACTCCTCCTGAGACCAGCTGCCCTGTGTGCGGCGGTCTCTGCAATGTGCCCCCCAACCCAGGAGGGAGGCGTCTGTAGTCAGGGTCCCTGGAAGGGCATTCCCGCCTGGAGGTGGTGCAAGTTTTGCCTCCAGTTGAGGGATTCCGCCAGCTGGAGGGTAACCCTAACCCTGCCCTGTAGCCTGCCTGTGGCCTGAGTCCACTGCGAGCATAGGCAACACTGTGCTGTCCGCATGTGTAAGCAGGCTGAGGGCGTGACATGGACTGTTGAGGCCATATGATTCAGTAGGTGGAGGAGGAGATGAGCTGGCACTGACTGGTGGCATTGTACCTCTCCTGACAGTTGCCTGAGATGTTCTGCCCCCTCTCTTGGGAGGGCGGCCTTGACCTGTAACGTGTCCAACTGAGCACCTATGAATCCAGGCTTTGGGCTGGAAAGAGATGGAATTTGGTGTAGCTGATGACGAACCCCAGGTGCTGCAGAAGGAGGGTTGCACACTCTGTGACTTAACTGGCCTCTGAGGCTGTACCGCCCCTGATGAGCCAGTCGTCCAGGATGGGGAAGATGAAAACCCCTCGTAGGCACAGGTAGATGGCTACCACCGCCAGGCATTTGGGTAAAGACCCTTGGCAAGGAGGCTAGGCTGCAGAGTAGCACCCTGTACTGGTAGTGGCCTCCTCCTATCAGAAACCGTAGGTACTACCTGTGAGAGGGGTGGATCAGGATGTAAGTATACGCATCCTTTAGGTCCAAAGAGCACAGCCAATCTCCCTGGTAGAGGTAAGGCAGCAGTGTTCCAAGGGAGAGCATCTTTAACATCTCCCTCACCAGAAACTTGTTTAAGTTTTTCAGGTCTAGTATGGGCTTGAGGCCCCCAGTTCTCTTTGGGACAAGGAAGTATCTGGAAAAGAAATCTTTTCTCCATAGTTTATCTTTATTTGTCTTTTGATATACTGCTCTATGCTTGAGCATCTGAGTGGTTTACAATACATAAAAGACTGCTGAAAAAAGTAAAATAATGCCATAATTTGGATAGGAAAGAGAAAGTAGAAGGAGAGGTGGAGAGAGAAAGCAAAGAAGGAGAAAAGGGGGTAGCCTCAGCATGGTGGGGAAGGGGGAGGGAGATTGAAAGCGGAGCAGAAAAGATGGGTTTTCAACGTTGACTTAAATTTAGCAAATGAGAGTTCCATTCGCAGGTCCAGGGGGAGGGAGTTCCATAGTTTAGGGCCGAGAAAGAAGAAGGCAGAGTTACGGGTGGACTCCAGGTGTTTGGGTACAGGTTCCCTTGCGTTGTCCTTAAGCAGACCTGCGAGCTCTGAGAGCAGAAGGGTCTGGTGAAGGAAAGGTCACAGTGGCTCTCCTGGAAAGAATATGGGTGGTGCCTGCAGTAGGTGAAGGAGGTATCCTTCCCTTACCACCTGCAGTATCCACTGGTGCAAGGTCTCGAGGAACCTCACATGGTCTCCACCAGCTGAGGAATCCTTCTTGACCTTGGTAGGGCACTTCTCAGAGCCGCCCGAGTCCTTCCGGGCAGTTTTACCGGGTTTCTCCAGTGCAACCTAAGCAGACTTCAAGGATTTTTTCTTCTCTCTTGGGGTCCGAGGTCTTCTCAGAGGAGCCACCGCTGCAGGACTCCAAGGACACGGGCCTCACGGGAAGTGCTGGGCTTGGAGCTTGGCGTTCGGGAGGCCGGTGCCAAGTTGGACCTGGGGAACAGTTTTTCCTGCAACTCCGACCTCTTTTTACTGGTTTTAGGCGTCATGACCTGGCACAGGTCACAGAAGGTGTTGTCATGGATGGACCCAAGCAACAGTCATGGGTGTTGATGACTAACATGGTTTGACTGCAGGGGTCGCATTTTTTGAACCCACCAGGGGACATGTGGGGCACACCCGGATGGGGTCGACAACCCCCAGGTGAAAAAGGGTGCGAATGATGGTTGAGGTGAACCTCAATGAAAAAAGACAAAAGGAACCGAGAACAGTGCTACTGACAGCACTAGCTCGAGGCAGAAGAGGAACCAGTACGCAAGATGGCACCCTTAGGTGGGAAGAGGATCACACATTCATGGTAGCATGAGCCAATGGTTTTCTTTGAAAGTTGGGGAAATGCTCCATGTGTGCTCTGTCGGCACTGGCCTCACCCATATGTGAAGACCGACTTCCTGCTTGTACCTGGAGAAAGCACAGTTACTTACCTGTAACAGGTGATCTCTGGGAACAGCAGGAATAAGTCTTCACAAATGTTTTTTTTATGGGGTACGTCGGGTTTTTTATGGGGTATATGATCAGCCTACAAATTGTATATATTGTATATTTTGTGGTTGTACATAGTTACCCTGTTAGCCAAGTTGATTATCCTGTTCATATGTAAACACAAAGTACTATTGGAAATGTGTATGTTCACTGTTTATTGTAAACCGCGCTGATGCTGAATAGCGCGGTATAAAAGAGACTTTAAATAAATAAATAAATAAATAAAAATAAATAAATAAAATATATATGAGAGAGAGAGAGAGAGAGAGATATGTATGGGCAGAAGATACACAGATAGATTATCTATATCTATATAGATATATATATGAATATGTAGGCATATAGACATGTCTCCAGGTACGTGGATGGAGAGATGCCTAAAGAACTAGATCCCCCTAGGAATATGGGGAGAGAGAAAGATTCATCTAATAGCAAGAAGGGTGACACCTGCTTGAATAGATGCATAGAGAATCTTCTTTCCCTGGTTATGACTGACAGAGTCAGAGGAATGGTTTCTCTGACAAGGAGGAGTCTAGATTCCCTTAAGAATTCGAGCTCCTGAATAACCAGGATGGCCTACGTGAAAAATGCAGAGAATAACTTCAGTCTGCAGACAGCAAGTCCAGATCTCTCCAGAACTGCAGTATGGTGATTGGATGGAGGGCGCCAGTGGAATAAGATACCATAGTGACCTGCCTAAAAGGGCAAGATGGGTATCAGGCATCCTTGAGCTGCCACTGAAAGAAATGTATCTCTGGCGAGAGTCCAAAGGAGATATGGGCCAAGGCATGGAATTGGCCATTCTTTAGGTTTTCACGTGATGAAAGGCCTGTGTCTTATGTCTCAAAAGAGATTTTAGATGAGATGGTAAGGGTAGGGAACACCTACCAGCCATGAGAACATGACTGGGGGAACCCCTCCTAACCATCTAGGGTCATCTGCTAGGCAGAATACTAATGCTCCCTAGCAAGGGCCCATAGTGCAAAGCTACTCTGTAGAGATGCAGAGAGCATACTGCAGGTTGGTTAGAAGAAAAAACTGACTGTTGTAAGCCAGTGGACAACTTGACTATTCCACCAAGGACAAGGGCAGAGAATAGAAGTTAACCAACCAGTCTGTGATAATAGGGTTTCCAAACAAGGCTAATAACCTGTTTGGGGTTTAGCACTGAGGCTAGAAGGATTGCTAGTGGAGGGGAAACCCTGGTTGTGTGGTAAACAGAACCAGTGGCTTAACCACTAGGAATTGCTGTATCTGCAGCAACTACTAGGGCAGCGGAAGAAAATTTATTTTCTCCTTTTTTAGATTGGGAAAAGAAACAAGACATGGTAGGACTTCCTATTGTCTGATGAGCTGCCCTAAGGTAATAAAGGGGGAGACAACTCTGGAAGGGAGAATCCCCCTGTGGAATAGGTAGAGGACCATAGGGGGTTACCAGTATAAAAGAGCCACTCTTACAAACCGAATGTTGTAGTAAGAGGGAGGTAAGACAGAGTTGAAAGAGACTGACTATGCAGAAAGTCTCTGAAAGGTAAGATGATACATGCCAGTACAGGGAAAAACTGTCTTATTGATAGTTGTCACTTCTCTTTTCCCCAAAGAGAAAGAGAAACCTGTTAGAGTAAAAGAAAAGATTTCTCATGAAGAGATATCTAGAAAAGGTTAGGATAAAATTAGTGCAGATACTTCAAGTGAAAAGGAGCAGACTGCCACTTTAACCACCAACCAAAAGGGGAGAATATGATCTATTTGAAACCCTGCGACTGCTGGGTTTGCTGACCCTGTTGAGGTTGTGGTTTCTTCAGACCAGGGTGATGTTTCCCCTGTTTGGGAACATCTGTATGATGGGCAGAAGATGGATAAAACTTTTTCCCCCTAGGGGAAGAAAGTTTGGTAGGACATTTCCTACCAACTGGGAAAGACGAAGGCGTAGAACAGCCTCTGGAAACAGGAATGTCAGTGGCTAACTGAGCAACTTGGAGTAAAGACTCCTTGTTAAAGAGATTTTCTCCAGTGCAAGGAGTATTTCCCAGTCTTTCTTGTGCCCATTTGTCCAAGTCTGAAGCCTGGAGCCAGGCTTTACGTTGTGCCCCTATAGCTATAGCAGAAGTTCTGCTAACAGACTCAAAGGAGTCTAGGGAAGCACGAGTAAGGAACCTAGAGATATTTTGAGCATGACTAACCAGTGAGGAATAGTCTGCACTTTTGGGCTCTTAAAGAAAAGGAGTCAACAACAGTAATTTCTTTGTGACCTCTTCAAGAGATAAACCCATATAGAAAATGTATGAGAGAATTCTTGCTGAAAGCATGGATGCCTAGAAGGTTTGGCGTCCAAAGGCATTAAAAGTCTTAGACTCACGACCTGGAGGATAAGAAGAGTGCTTTTTAGTACTCTTCACCCGCCTCATTGCTTGATTCTACAACAATGAAATGATGAGGAAATTGAGTCCTCTGAAAACCTGGAGAGGGGGGCACCTGATATAGAAGATCAGTTGCCCTAGAAGGTGGGGGTACCGTTAAAGGAGCTTCCCACATTCGTAGAAGGAGATCCTGCAAGGAATGATGCAAAGGAAGCATGATGTTCTCCTTTGCTCTCCCAGGAATATACAGGGATTCTGTATTCCCTTGTGTAGGATCCTGTCCAGGTATAGAAATGGCAAGTGATTTTGCCATATCCAGGAGAAAAGCTTGAAAAGAAAAATCCCCAGAGGGAAATTCTTTTGGACAGGCTAGATATGCTGAAGAACTAGCATTGGCACCGAGGGATCTATCCAACTTTATAAGAATATAAGATCCTGAATGGTGGAGTATGGGATCCTTAGAGGATGGTCACCGGTACCGCAGGAGATCGGGACCAGCAACAGTCGGTAGCACATCGTCCATGCTAGGGATCGATTCCAAACTCAGTATCGAGGGAAGCGAGCCTGATGAGAGAAGCATGGAAGGCACCGACAGCAATGGTAATGTGGATACCGGTACAGACTCTGGCACTGTATCCGATACCGGTGGATGAAGGCCAGACGGTGACAACTCTAACGGTATCGAAGAAACCGAGAGTGCCGGACATGGATCATCGGAACGGTGCCTTCGGTACCGTCTGGTGTCAGTACCAAGGCGAGTCGGTACCCAGTCCTCCAGACTGGAGATTGATTCCAGACTCGGCATCGAAGGAAGCGAGTCTATCGATGCACATCTGGAGGGTACCGGGATCGATACCGATACTGGAAGGTCGGTCTGCAGTGTATCCAACGGCCCCGTAGGTACCGAGGACGCCAGACTACGATCCTTGGTGAGGAATGTCTCATCCAACACCATTGCCGATGTCGGGGTATCGGTACCACTCGAAGCGGATGCCACCACCGAGCATGGCTCAGGTATGTTCTGTGAGGGGTGAACCTCAGGAACAACCTGAAACCCCACACAGGCTTTGGAGGCCGAAGACTCCCACTGGGGTTTTAAAGCCAGTGTGTTCTCGAGGGCAAGGCCAGAGGCATCTCTATGCTGTGCATGAGATCTACCACTCGAGGACTGGCTAGTCTTAAAAGACTGTTTTTGGGTTACCTGATCCCGTGTAGAAGAAGAAGTGGTCGGTGCCCTGAAGTAGGATGGGGACCGCGTATCGAGGGAAACCCGATGCTGAAGACTTCTTCCCACAATACTATTGCAGGAGGGACACTCCGGAGGAAAATGGTCAGGACCCTAACAGGTTAGACACCAATTATGAGTGTCTAAAATTAATTTTGTATCGCCACAGTTTGTGCATTTTTTGGGAATAGTGGCTGGCGGTTCCATGAGGAAATTGAGTAGGCCTAGCAGGCCTAAAAAAAACGTGAGGCACTAACAAGGAAAAAGTATTCCTTAAAAAGGAAAAAACTTTCAAGAAAAAAGAAGAGAAACACCTGCGGTACCGGTGGCGTCGGGGAAGGCAGCCGCGACCACAAGAAAACCAAAAAATAAAAGATGAATTTTCTGCGGTGACAGGAGGACGTCCTGCCGACTCCGCGGAAAAACGAAAACTGAGTAGAGGCAGTTGGGAAAGCCGGGAAGGCAGCACGCAGGCATGTTGGGATGCTTCCAAAAGCGTTCTGATTGGATGCTGGGAAGCGTTCCCGCGCAGACTCCGTCGGTACCGACGTACCCCATAAAAAAACCATATGTGAAGACTCATTCCTGCTTGTTCCTGGAGATCAAACAATTACAGTCACAGGCTCTTGCAATCAGAGTTGACAGCGTGGTTTCTCCCTCATGGCTGCTGCTGTCAGCAAGGCCAATGAGAGGAGCCCCTAAAATTATCAGCTGCAGATTAATGTGACCACGGCAATGCAAAATGGGGTCCCTGTACTACCAGAACAGCAACTCTGAACTCACTACCATCGTTAAACACAGAATTCTGCCTCTGAAGCCAGTGTGAACGGCAGCACTTACACACCTGCTAGCGCTACTGGCATAGTATTTCAAGGTCTACCCTCATTCCCCCCCCATCCCCCCAAATACTCACTAGATCTGGCTTTCACTGCTGCAGCAGCAAGCTCAGCAATCTGATGCACATTGGACTGGCCTGCCTCTGGAAAAATCAGTCATCATTCTTCCACTGGTTTAATCCAGGGAACAACAAAACACAATAAATACTTAAAATGCTCTACTTGTTTAGCAGATGAGCACAAAAGCCACCCATTAACCAATCCTTCCCATGTTTAAATCATTAGGAAGTTTTGTGGATAAAAGGAGTCTCCCTTCACACCAACTACATGTGCGAGTTTGGACTGGTCACTTTCCCAGGAGGCTGCATCCAACTGGCTCAGTCAAGTAAAGTGACCTTTCTGCAGCAACATCTACTAAGGAGCCTCTACTGAAGTCTTCTTGCTGAGTCACGGCTCAGATCAGTCTTCTGCAGTTGTTAATCTGTTTTCACTACCAAATATTATCATTAATAATCCACAAATCTACACATATTAGGAATGACACACACAATTTCTAAGTGAAAACAATCATAGGTGATGTATAAAGGCTACAGGCATAAAACTTTAAGGAACAAATTCAAGGGAATTTTCAAACTTTATTCCAAAGCAGGGGTTCTCACCCCAGTCCTTGGGACACACCTAGCCAGTCATTCATTGTGGTTATCCGGAAAACCTGTCTAGCTAGGTTGAGAACCCCTGATTCAAAGAGATGCAAAGAACACACAATATAGGATACAAAATATTAATATGAAAATTCTCCAAAACTGCGAGTTAAGCAGCATAAAATCTGTCTACCATTTGGGAATCTGACAGATACTTGTTCCCTGGATTGGCCACTACTGGAAACAGGGTACTGGGCTTGATGGATCTTTGGTCTGACCTAGTATGGAATATCTTAGGCATAGCATATCTTATCAGGGGGATATGTGATTTGTAGACTTTCAAAAATTGTTTTTATTAATATGATGTGCGTTGTGATTTACATTTCATGTATTTATAATGTCAGTTGTAGCAAGATAACAGCAAACTGCGGACGATGTGAAAGCTGAAACTGTAGAGGATGCAGCATGCCTCTATTCCTGGCGTCTCTTTGAAGGATGTTGTGACATGCCTACAGTAGATGGCAACACTAAGTTAAGAAATAGTCAGTCTTTTATTGTGCACTTTGCTTATCAATGTGTGGTGAATCACACATCTAATGTGACAGATATTAGGCATGCCAAAATATGCCTTTTTCTGAAGTATTTGAATCTTCTCTGTTTTTCTTTAATTTTGTCTTGCTTGTTTTATTGTTGGAGGCTTTGAGGTTTGTCTCTCTCCTTCTTATTCATCCCCTGTACAGCTATGGGAGTGTCTGCATTTCTGCTTGGACGTCTCATTATAACTCTAGTTGTGGCCAGCAATACCAGATGGGCTCTTACCTGAATATCCAGCTTCCTGGAATCCCTGCCAAGCCTGCTAGACAGAATGCCTGCGATTGTTAGGATGAAGGTATCCACAGAGAGCTAGTGGCAAACTGCTCAGTAATGGGTTACTTACACAGGAAAACACTAAATGGAAGGTATTGCAGAATTCACTATTAGTGAATCTAAAGAATACAAAATCAGGGTAGGTATTGAAGGGGGCAGCTGAAAATAAAAGAGAAGAGAAGATGCTTCAAAATTTCATAGAAGGGCTGCAGTGAGGAACAGCCTGAGAACCAGAGAGAATAAAACAAGAAGCAAAAACACTCACTTCAGCAGACTCTTTCATATGTATAGGTAATGTCTTGCCAAGTGGTGGCCTGGCTCGCTGCTGTTTATTCACGTATTTATTTATATCCAATTTCTGAGTTGCTCTGTTCCAGAAGCTCCATGTGGCATACAATATAAATAGAAAGCTTACCTCTTGTCCTTTCTGGGATGCCCGTTCTTGTTCTGCAGCATTGTAGCAGCAGGTTTGGGGGTGTCAGTTTTTCCCTGAAGGGGTAAGCTTGGGTTTGCATTCCTCTCATTGCACTTGCTGTCTCTATCCACCAGCAGAGGGTTTACTGTCAGACATTTCCTCCTCCTCTGAAGCCCTGGGCTGGCAGGAATCCCCATGACAAAGCCCTCTTCTCTCTGCCTCTTGATCCTGGAAGATGCTGCAGGCTGACAGTCCGTCTCAGGGAAAACAAAATCTGTCTCTGTCAATTCATAAAACTCAGCTTCTGCATCCTGAGCAGTGGAAAGTGAACGGAAAGCTGCTTGCAAGGCACTGAGGCTGTAGGAAGTACAGTGGGTGTCTTCTTCCCTATAAGAAAATGGAATTACATTAGAAATGTCTTTCAGCTAACGAATGTGACTCAGTTTGCATGACAGAGCAGCTTTCCAGGGACCTCCAGAAATGAACCCCTAGAGCTCTATTATAAATAGTGTCATGTATTCTATTAGCAAGACTTCTCTCCCCCAATCAATAGCCATACAAAATACACTGCAAATAAGCTACCACCATGTGGGAACAGTATGTACTATATTTTTTTCCTCTCAACATATAATTAAGCTTTGGAACGTATTGCTGGCAGATGAAGTAAAAGCTGGGTTTAAAAAAGCTTTCAACAAATTCCTGAAGGAAAAGTCCATAAACTGTTTTTAAGGTAAGCCAGAAGAAAGCCACTGCTTATCCTTGAAAATAAGTAGCAAAGAAATGGCTATTTTGGGATCTGTCAGGTACTTGAGCCTGGATTGGCCACTGCTGGAAACAAGACACCGGGCATGATGGACTTGGGGTATGACTTATAGCAGTTCTTATCCTTCATTTTCAAGTTTAGACTTCCCCATCATTACCAAGTATTTTTTCTTTGCTTGCATAGCAATTTTTGGCCTTCCAGCTCAGTAAGAATCGGTCTCTATTAGGCTATAGCTCCCTGAGCCTTCCTTCACAGATACGTGAAACTGCCCTTTATTTTCATCTACTCCTAACTTAGCCCAGATGTTGCAGGAGTTATCCTCACCAGGGACCACAGATACTGATAATCATAGAGCCTAGGTTTGAGTTTGATCACTGCTTGTTACTTGTATGCAATGGCTGTGACTCTGTCCTCCTTGATGGCTGTGGATGCTGAGTCTCCAGCCCTGTACTGGGATTTCCGCATGGCTGTGCACAAGACAGACATGGGGATGACCCCGTGCCGAGGGGATCATTCCAACTCTTTCAGCCCTTAAATTGAAGAACCCGTCTGCAGCACTGGAAGTGGAGAGGGTGAAAGCATCCCAGGAAAGGGAAGAAGCAAAGCTCAAACACCCCAAAGTTGTGGAATCATGACCACAAGGAAGAAAAGGGTAGTGGTGGTCGGTGACTCTCTTCTGAGGGGTAGCGAGGCATCCATTTGTCAACCAGATTTGATGTCCAGAGAAATGTGCTGTCTGTCAGGTGCCAAAATCCAAGATGCTACAGAGAGTTTGCCGAGACTCATCAAGCCTACTGATTATCATCCAATGTTGCTCATCCATGACAGCACAAATGATACTGCTAGGTATCCCTTTGAGTGTATCAAAAGTGACTTCATGGCTCTGGGATAGAGGGTGAAGCAGATAGGTGTGCAGGTGGTTCCCTCTTCAATCCTCCCTGTTGAGGGTAAAGGCCGAGGCAGAGAAGTTTGCATCCTGGAGACAAATGCATGGCTGTGTGGATGGTGACATCGAGAACGTTTTGGTTTCCTGGACTATGGGATGATTTTCCAAGGGCTGTAGAGCAAAGAAGGCATCCATCTGTCCAAGAAGGTATATTCAGAGGTGGAACTGCGGAACTCAAAAGTGCTGGGAACGGATTTGTGGAAAGTAACATTGAAAAAAATCAAAATCAAAAATGCTAAATACTTCTGTTCTGTTTTTACTAGAGAAAATCCTGGAGAAGGACCACCTGTGATGGACAAATATACAAATGGGAATGGAGTAGATATCACACCATTCACTGAAGATGTTGTGTTAGAGCAGTTTGCAAAACTGAAAGTGGCTAAGGTCATGGGACTGGATGGGATACACCCCAGGATATTGAAAGAGCTCAGAGGTTCTTGAAGGGCCATTAAAGGATGTTTTTAATAGATCTTTGGAGACAGGAGAAGTTCCACAGAATTGGAGAAGGGCTGATGCGGTATCTCTTCACAAAAGTGACAATAGGGAAGAAGTGACAAACTACAGGCCAGTAAGTCTTACGTCAATGGCAGGAAAAGTAATGGAGGCTCTCCTGAAAGAGCAAATAGTGGACTTTCTCAAAAACAACAGGTTGCATGATCCGATGCAACATGGTTTTACCAAAGGACGATCTTGCCAAACAAATCTGACTGAGCTCTTTGACTGGACTAGATCAAGGGCATGCAATGGATGTGATTTACCTAGATTTCAGCAAAGCCTTTGATACTGTTCCTCATAGGAGGCTTATCAATAAACTCAACAGCTTGGGGATGGTTCCCAAGGTAGTGAACTGGATCAGAAATTGGTTGACTGACAGAAGACAGAAGGTGACTGTACACAGAACTCACTCGGATGAAAGGAAGGTGATTAGCGGTGAGCACCAGGGTTCGGTCCTGGGACACGTATTGTTCAATATATTCATGAGTGATATTGCCGAAGGGCTGAATGGAAAAGTCAGTCTTTTTGCAGATGACACCAAAATTTGCAAAAAAGAGTGGACTCCCCCTGAGGGAGTGGATAACATGAGGAAAGATCTACAAAAGTGGGAAGAATAGTCTAATGCCTGGCAGTTAAGATTTAATGTGGAGAAGTGCAGTGTCATGCACTTGGGAAGCAGAAATCCAAGGGAATTGTATGCAGTAGAGGGTGAGAGGTTGGTGTGCACGGACCAGGAAAAGGACCTCGGAGTGATTGTTTCTGATGATCTCAAGGTGGCGAAACAGTGTGACAAGGCAGTGGCAAAAGCCAGAAAGATGCTGGGTTGCATACATAGAGGAATTACCAGCAGAAAGGAAGAGGTACTAATGCCACTGTACAAGTCGCTGGTGAGGCCTCACTTGGAATACTGTGTTCTGTTTTGGAGGCCATATCTTGCAAAGTACATAAAAAGGCTGAAAACAGTTCAGGGGAAGGCAAACAAAACAATATGGAGCCTGCATCAGAAGACTTATGAGAAGAGACTTGAAGACCTAAATATGTACACTCTGGAGGAGAGGAGGGAAAGGGGCGATATGATTCAGACCTTTAAATACTTAAAAAGTATTTATGAACAAACAAACCTCTTCCAAAGATGGGGAAGCTGTAAAACTAGAGGGCATAATATGAATCTGCAAGGGGGTAAACTGAAACAATGTCAGGAAATACTTTTTCACTGAAAGGGTGGTGAATGCTTGGAATGCCCTCCCAATGGAAGTGGTGGGGGCAAATACAGTAACAGAATTCAAAATGGCATGGGACATACACAGTGGATCCCTTTATAGCACCTGGATAAAATCAAAATAAACATAACTATCGACGGCACTTAACAACAACAACATACTTTCAGCAAATAGGGTGGCCTACACGGAGCAGTGGGTACAATCCTAAACAAAGGCATGGGGAGGGGTGACCTGCACGGAGCAGCAGGTGCACCTACTCTTGCCGCCTTGCTGGGCAGACTAGATGGACCGTACTAGTGTTTATCTGCTGTCATATTATTTATTTATTTATTTATTTAATTCTCTTATATACCGCGCTATTCTGCATCAGTGCGGTTTACATTGAACAAACTGAAATTACATTGAACAGGGCATTATAACTTGGAGATAACTATTTTACAGGGAACATGGGCTATGGAGGGTTAAGTGGCTTGCCCAAGACCACAAGGAGCACCTGTGGGACTAGAAACCCCAGTCCTTCCGGCCCAAGGTTGCTGTCCTCTAGTGGGATTTGAACCACCGACCTTCCGGCCTGAAGTACCTTGCCCCAACCACTAGGCCACTCCTATGTTACTATGTAAGTGTCTTCCATGGCAGACTGGCTAACCTACTGAAGAGGGCTGTAAACTAGATTTGCTGGGGATTGGGTGAAGAAAGCCCTCAGGAAAGTGAAACATTAAATACTTCTGTAGAAATTGGTAAAACGGACAACATCTGGAAAGCAGTGTTTATAAATGCTTGTAGCATGAGAAATAAGATCCCAGATGTTGAGGCTTTAATGGAAGAGGCTGACTTGGATTTAGTGGTGGTTATGGAGATATGCTTCACGGACAACCATGACTGGAATATAATTATACTGGGCTATACTTTATTCAAGAAGGACAAGATAGGAAGAAGGGTGAGGAGGAGGAGGAGTGACACTATATGAAAAATTATTATTAAAGCTATAGACTTACAGGGCTTAAAACGGAGTGAGGGAGCACTGTGGGCTAAACTAGAAAGAGGTTAAGGGAAATCCTTTTGCATTGGTATGATATACAGATCTGCCTCACAGGGAGAAGTGTACGGGGATTTAATAGAAGACATACACAGTACTGCCATAAAATAAGAAGTGTTACTGATAGGTGATTTCAATATGCCGGATGCTGACTAGCACATCCCTGCTGCGGTGTCATTTATTAGTAAGGAGATCGTAGATTCTCTACAGGGAAAACTATTTTGGCAACTGGTAACAGAACCCACACATGAAGGGGGCCATCCTGCACCAGGTGCTTACCAATGGAGAAAGTGTTTCTGATGTCATAGTGGGAGATCATCTCGCATCCAGTGATCACCAGATGTCTGGTTCAGAATTAGGACTAAGGCAGATAAAATCCATTCAAAAGCGAGGGTCTTAGACTTTAGGAAAACTAACTTTGCCAAGATGGGACAATACCTCAAGGCGTCGTTTGCGGGATAGGAACAGTGGGGGATGTAGAAAAGCAATGGGCAAAACTGAAAGGGAATATTTTAAGGGCAACAAACCTTTTTGTTAGAAAGGAAATAAATGTAAAAGGAAAAGGAGGCCACTATGGTTCTCAAAAGAAGTAGCTGAAAAGGTGAAGAAAAAGAGGGTGGCCTTCATAAAATACAAGAGATCACAGAGAGAAGAAGACAAGCATCTATATTTGGAAAAATTTATAGAAGCTAGCAAAGTAATCAAGAAAGCAAAGATACAAAAAGAAGAAATAGCCAATGCAATAAAATGCAGGGATAAGACCCTTTTCAGATATGTTAGTGAGAGGAGGAAGGGAAAAAGTAGTATTGTCAGATTCAAAGGTGAAGGAGAGGAATATGTAGAAGCAGATAAGGATAAAGCAGAATTGCTTAACAAATATTTTTGTTCTGTGTTCACTGATGAAGGGCCTGGAGCAGCACCTCAGAAAACACCCACAAATAGGAATAGAAATGACGGGGATCTTGAATGATTTTCAGAAGACTGTGTTTGTGAGGAACTAGCTAAACTAAAAGTAGACAAAACGACGGGACCAGATGGGATACACCCTAGAATACTGAGGGAACATGGGAACGTTCTACAGCCTCCACTGACTGACCTTTCAATGCTTTAGAGTCAGGAGTGGTCCCAGAGGGCTGGAGAAAGGTACAAGTGGTCCCTTTACACAAAAGCAGAAGTAAGGATGTTGTTGAAAACTACAGGCCGGATAGATTATCCTCTGTGGTGAGTAAATGATTGGAAATGCTGCTAAAACAGAGAATAATGAGATATCTGGAGTTCAATGGATTGCAGCATCTAAGGCAGCATGGGTTTACCAGAGGCAGGTAGATGATACATTAAATACCTTTATGGAAATGGGTAACAGGGGTAACATATGGAAAGCGGTGTGTATAAATGCCTGTAGCCTGGGAAATAAGATCCCTGATGTTGAAGCTTTGGTGGGAGTGGCTGACTTGGATTTAGTGGCAGTTACAGAAACATGGTTCACAGAAAACCATGATTGGGATGTAACTATACCTGGCTATACTTTATTTAGAAAGGACAGGGTAGGAAGAAGGGGAGGAGGAGTGGCACTATATGTAAAAACTATTATTAAAGCTTTGGAATTACAGAGCTTAAAAGAGAGAGAGGAGGCATTGTGGGTTAAACTAGAAAGAGGGAAAGAGAAATCTATTTGCATTGGTGTGATATACAGACCTCCCTCACAAGAGGAAGAGGTGGAGAGAGAGTTAATTGAAGACATACGCAGCATTGCTAGGAAAGGGGAAGTGCTACTGATAGGAGATTTCAATATGCCAGATGTTGATTGGCACATTCCTGCTGCAGTATCATCTAGAAGTAAGGAGATCATGGATTCTCTACAGGGAGAACTATTCAGGCAACTGGTAACAGACCTCACACGTGAAGGGGCCATACTGGACTAGGTGCTTACCAATGGTGAAAGTGTTTCTGATGTTGTAGTGGGAGATCATTTTGCATCCAGTGATCACCAGATGGTGTGGTTCAGTATTAGGACTAGGACTGTTAGAATCCATTCAAAGGTAGAGGATCTTAGACTTTAGAAAAATTAACTTTGCCAAGATGGGCCAATACCTCAGAGAGTCGTTAGTGAGATGGGAACAGCTGGGGGATGTAGAAAAACAGTGGGCAAAACTGAAAGGGGATATTTTAAGGGCAACCAACCTTTTTGTTAAAATGGTAAATAAAGGTAAAAGGAAAAGGAGACCGTTATGGTTTTAGAAAGAAGTAGCTGTAAAAGTGAAGAAAAAGAGGGAGGCCTTCATGAAATACAAGAGATCACAGAGAGAGGAAGACAGGCATCTGTATTTGGAAAAACTTAGTCAGGAAGGCAAAGATTCAAAAGGAGGAGGAAATAGCCAATGCAATAAAATGGGGGGATAAGACATTTTTCAGATATATTAGTGAGAAAAGGAAGGGCAAAAGTGGTATTGTCAGACTCAAGGGTGCAGAGGAGGAATATGTAGAAGCTGATAAGGATAAAGCGGAATTGCTTAACAAATATTTCTGTTCTGTGTTCACAGATGAAGAACCAGGAGCAGGACCTCAGAAAACACCCACAAACAGGAACAGAAGTGAGGGACATCTTGTACAATTTTCAGAAGACTGTGTTCATGAGAAACTAGCTCAACTTAAAAGTAGACAAAGCGATGGGACATGATGGGATACACCCTAGAATACTGAGGGAACTTGGGGACGTTCTAGCAGCTCCACTGACTGACCTTTTCAATGCCTCATTGGAGTCGGGAGTGGTGCCAAAGGACTGGAGAGAGGCTCATGTGGTGCCTTTACACAAAATGGAATGGAAAATAAAACAAAAGATATTATAATGCCTCTATACCGTTCCAAGGTGAGACCGCACCTTGAATATTGTGTGTAATTCTGGTCGCCGTATCTTAAAAAGGATATAGCGTTACTAGAAAAGGTTCAGAGAACAGCAACCAAAATGGTAAAGGGGATGGAAGGATACTCCTATTGTGGTAAGCTATGGCCTATATAATAGCCTGTACATGTATGAGCCTGCAAGCTAGGCCTGAGTCCCCACCCCCACTACTAGAAATAGTAGCGCTGAGAAAGACCAAAGTCAGTGAAGGCTGAGGATCTGCCTTATACCGCTCTAAACTGCTTTTGATAAGTTTGTGTTAATCCTTTATTCAATGCTTTTATGCTGATGAAAGATATGTTCCAGTGTTTTGCATTCTCACATTCTCTGAGCCTAGCAATGACCTTGTAGCAGGACTGTATTTATGTCTAGAAACTGAGCCTTTGTTAGCATAGCCTGAGAAGGGGGAACAGGGTGTTAGGCCTAGAGAGGGTCCCCTATTGGATAGATGCAGGGGGCCTTGGGACCAATAGAAAGTCTGCCTGTATCAAACTGTGGTGAAACTTGTATATAAGGAAGCTGTTCCTGTTCGCCATTGCTCTGTCCTTTCTGAATGCTGTTGCAATCTGAGCCATGTGCACAATAAATGGGTTTGGATCCTTGAACAGACTCCTGGTATTATTTTTTGCATGCTTATCGGCTGCTATATATTCTTGGAGCGTTGGCCGGGAACATGCGAGTGGGGGATGGTATGCAAGTGAATATACCACGACTTCTCGCCTCAAAAGGTTTTGTCCGGCTGGAGCCGCCCCTGACTGATTGCAGGGGGGCCTTCGGCGCCACCCATCCTCTTGTATCGGGGAGGGCTCCTCCTTGCCACCGCGGGTTGCTGGTTCCGGCTGGCCAACACCTCTGAACCCGAGGGGAGTCCAGGATCCAACCCATGATCCGGTGAGTAGAACTGTTCTGCTAATCAGTCAGTCTGTCAGTCAGTCGGGATTCTGGAATAAGTGCTTGAGAGTCTGATCACCTCTCGGGGCGGTCCTAGTAAGTCTCAGAAGTCTTAAAGGTATAAGCAGAGACTGAACCCACCAACCCCTCAGTCAGTCAGTCAGGTCTTTTGGGAACACTGGGATTTTATTCTGTCTTGAATGTATTTAGTTTCCCTGGTTTCGCTCCCATGTTCAATTCCCTGTTCTTTGTAAACTCAATGTTGTTTGTATACATTGCAGTATGCCTGTTCGATGTACACCACGCTGATTTTAATAGCGCGGTATAGAAGAAATGTTAAATAAATTAAATAATAAATAAATGTCTGCGTGTGTGAATGAGAGGTCTTGAATACAGACCAAGCGAGGTGCTGGCTCCTGACTAGTGCATTGCCAGGTCGCGAGAAAGGAGAAAGTGTTTGGTGTTTGTCTCCCTTATTGTCTGTTGTTTTTACCGATTAGGGAATAGTATTAAAGAAACTCAGGAGTCACTTTTACAAAGACAGCTGTCTTGCTGATATCAGCTTGAGTCTCTCTCTTGCAAGCAGAGAAGGGGGCGTGTCTTTCACACAGCCCGGAGACAGAAAGAAAGGAATGTAACGCTTTGAAGGTTTACTTTCAATTTATTCTACGTTCTGCAGCTGGGTTAATTTGTGCATATTTCAGGAAAAATTGTACCTGTTTTATGTTTATGTTTATTTACTTGATTAACCGCCCTTCTAAATTAATCAGAGCGGTGTACAATATACAAATTAACAGAGTGAGGCACTAGGCCAGAAAATTGAAAGGAATTACAATATTTCAAAGGACAGAAGAGAGAAATTGGGAAAGAGAAAAGGTATAGACCAGGAGAAGGAGTTCACACAAAGGGGGTGGGAATGTTGAAGGCAAGTGAGAAGAGATGAGTCTTTCAGTCACGTTTGAAAGAAGGATGATGGGGTTCCAAATGGAGGGAGGTAGGAAGGGAATTCCAGAGGGCAGGGCCAATAAAGAAGAAAGCAGAGGAACGAGTGGACTGGAGATGGGCACGGGCGGGAGGGGGATGTGTGAGGCGGTTAAGATGAAAGGAGCGGTGAGTGTGCCTGGGCGTGTGGAAGTGGATGAGGTTTGCCAGGTATTGCGGGGTGTTGGTGTGAAGGGCTCTATGAACGAGAGTGAGTAGTTTGTACTGGGCACGAAAAGCAACGGGTAACCAGTGAAGATGAAAAAGAAGAGGAGTGATATGGTCATGTGGGGAAGAGTGAGTGACTAGACGAGCAGCGGTGTTTTGGATCCTCTGGAGGCAGTGGAGTTGGGATTTAGAAAGACCAACAAGGACAGAGTTAGAGAAGTCAACGCGAGACATAACAAGTGATGAGTAAAGTTGTAAGGGCGGATGGGGAGAGGAAAGGGCGAATTGAACGGATCTGACGGAGGAAGAAGAAGGAAGTCTTAGTGATATGAGAGACATGAGCATGGAAGGAAAGATCAGAGTCAAAGAGCACACCTAAGTAACGGAAAGTGGACACAAGAGATATAGGAGTACCAGAGAGAGATGGAGCCAGAGAAGGGGAGAGATTGCCATGCAGAAACCAGATTGCGGCAGTTTTGGTGAGGTTGAGGTGAAGACAGTTTTGGGTCAGCCAGTCAGCAACAATAGACAGGGATGAGTTGAGTGGAGTAAGATCAGGGCAGGAGGGGGATGTATGATGAAGAAGAAGAATATCGTCCGCATAGTAGAAAGCAGAAATCCCAAACTGTTGAATTAACAGAGTGAGTGGAGCTAGGAAAATATTGAAGAGGAGAGGGGCCAGGACAGAGCCTTGGGGGACCCCACAGGAGAGAGAGAATGGGTCAGAAGGGGGAATAGAGTGAGAGGAAGAAAGGACTGCACAAGAACGGGAAGTGATGTTCCTTCTGCTATGGTTATGTATTATATATCATTTAATAAGAATGTTTAGTCAGGATTGTGAATCCCGACAGTTTTGGGCTTAGCCTGGAAAGAGTTAAGTTCTTATTAACCCCGTTCGAGTTCCTTAACTGTTCTTGTACGGACCAAGTGAGGAGAATTTCTGTAGGGCTATAGGTATAATGCATTTGTGGGCTTAGCCTTGTCTTGTGTCTTTTTATGTTCAAATCTTCAGTAAGCACTGTAATGGTTTAAATAGAAATGATAGAGAAATTCAGGAAACTGCTTTTGTTTTCCTTTTGACCTTTGAAGTAGAGGTTAAGAACCCTGACAGGACTATGAAGCATTCCGAGCCAGTAGTTACCAGATTGCAAAGTGATTTAAATCCTGAGTGAATGAGGAGTTCATCGTGCTTGAATTCTAGTTCCTGATATACTGCGGCAAGCACCTCATAGAAGACATACTTATTGTTAATAAAAATAAAAAGGAAGAAAAAGGGGTGTATATGTATTCCAGATATCCACCCACTTTATGAAAAAGTATCCGGAATGTCTTTTGAATATCTGCTTCCTAAACTGTACGATTTAAAGTAATTTCTTTTGCAGAGACATTGTTCAGCTTAAATGCTGATTACGGCTGGCAGTTAGTTTCCATGCTAAATAATTTCATTCCAGTCATACGTAACAGATATGTGGCCGTCATGTTAGGAGCCATAGTTCTTTCTGTTGGATTTGTTGTTATAACATGGTTAAGTGTTTGTGAAGGAAAAAAACAAACAAACTGCCCGTTTACACTACGAGCAGGGATTCATTTGCCAGTTCAGGGTCAGCCTTGTTTATGTGCTTTTTTCCACCACTGATTTACTGAACTGAAAGACGCATTGTGTCTCCTACACTGAGAAACCTTAGGATTTGATTGAACTAATGAACAGTATTATATAGACCCATCAGCCTTGATGGCCCCAAGTGGGATCCAAATAGTGCAGGCAGCCCTCAATATATACCCCATGCGATCCAGCAGCCCAGGAGAATTTGCATATGGTAAATGCAGTTTTTGTCAGTCAGTCCCAGAGAGATATAAAACGGAAATTGCAGAAACTGGATGGATTTGCGGGCATGACAGTTAATGGAAGTTGCTCAGAAAGTGTTTTGTGAATCGTGAAAAAGAATGTGACAGAGAAAGTGAACGTAAGATGAAGAAGAAACGTGAAAATGATCGGTCCCCACTGGATGCGAATCAGTGCGCCCATTGCAGAAAAGGAGGACATTAGAGAAGTGAATGCCCGTATCTTGACTCCACCCCCAGGAAGGGAGGAGGGAGCACTTGGAGAACAGGAGGTTGATTTTAGAGACATGGAAGGATAAACCGAGCACAGTGTTCCAGCAAGAGAGGGAAGCAGCTATAGAGTGAGTGGCAGCCGAAGAGGGCTATGACATGGATGAAGACTAGGCCAGACCGGACTCCAAGTTCACCCCAGGAGCCTATGGTCAGTCTGAAAATAGGGGACCAATATATGGACTTTATGGTGGATACAAGAGCAGAACACTCAGTGGTGGCAAAGCCAGTAGCCCCTTTGTCTTCTCAATGCATCACCATTGTCAGAGCTACTGGGCCACTAAACTTTTCCTGCAAAACCGCATGTGTGAACTAGGAGGACAGAAAATAGCGCACCAGTTCCTGTATATGCCTGAATGCCCTATTCCACTTTTGGGCCGAGATCTGCTTGCAAAGCTCCAAGCACAGATATCCTTTGCTGAAGGGGGAGAAATGCAAATGACTGTGAACCCAAAGCCTGCTGGATTGATGGTGCTGACTGTTCCCCGAGAAGAGTAGCGGTTCTATAGTGCATCTCCAATCAAGCCAGCTAGTTCCTGTATACCTCCTAACCTTATAGCCCCACCTGAAGTATGGGCAGAAGATAATCCACCTGGCCTAGCGAAGAACATAGCCCCTGTCATCGTCACCCTCAAGCCAGGAGCGGAACCAGTGCATGTGAAGCAGTATCCTCTTCCCCGACCAGCCATTGAAGGAATCCACTGCCATCTGATGAAACTGTTGAAGTATGGACTTTTCAAGGAGTGCCAGTTGTAGGGATGGACAGATAAAGGGATACCAGAATCCCCAATATGTAATTGAAGATGGATGAATTTCTTGATACAAAATGTGTTTAGAAGTTTGACTTTTCACCTACTTCCTCCTTTTAAATAGAATAGGATGTCATGATCATGAGTTCTCTGTAACCGTCTTTAAAATAGATGGAACAGTGTTAACGCAAGCAAAAAGAACATAGGCTATGAACTGTGCATGCATAAAGTTCACTGTACAGTCAGCTGGAAGTCCCTGCTGACACAACATAATTTTTGCAACTTTTGCAATTATAAATTTCATCTAATATACTGTAATCAGATCTTACTCTGTAAAAAGAACTTTGGCGACACCTTGTGTTATTTCATGGTTATAATAAATGACTGTTACTTCCTCTTTTTCTCTAATAAAAGGGAGCTTTTAGGAGGAGAACTTTGAATTCAATAAGCCTGGAATTATGCCTGTTCATAGTCCGCTTATTGTCTTCCCTCTGAGCTCAAAGAAAATAGCACTTTGTGTGTGTGTGATTGTGTTCTGTATTACTCTCTGCCTCTCACTGCTTGATGGACCAGAGACCTAAAGAGCCGTGGTATTGTGGTTAGATCATGGAGTTTTCTTCACCAGTCACCTTGGAACACCTCCCTTCTCCCAGTCAAGAAACCTGGGACAGGTAATTACCGCCCAGTACAAGATCTGAGACGGGTAAACGATGCAGCTGAAACTATACACCCAGTGGTATCAAATCCTTATACTCTCATGGGACTGATCCCCGCTGAGGCTACTCATTTCACTGTCCTGGACCTGAAAGATGCCTTTTTCTGCATACGCTTAGCCCCCACCAGTCAACTTTTGTTTGCTTTAGAATGGCAAGACCCCACAACAGGAAGGCGGGGCCAACTCACCTGATTACCCCAAGAATACAAGAATTCACCCACTCTTTTCAGTGCTGCTTTAAATCAGGATCTTTCAAGCTACTATGTGAACCCAGGAGAAAGGGTTCTTCTTCAGTATGTGGACGATCTGCTCATAGCCACCAATTCAGAAAGTGAATGTCTACAAGCCACCAGTGAACTCCTGTACCTTCTAAATGAGGCTGGATACAAAGTCTCAAGAGCCAAGGCGTAATTATGTCAAACAAGTTAAATATCTAGGGTTCCAGTTAACCAACGGAATTCGACGCTTGGGACCAGAAACTGTATGCAGCATTCCTACTCCAACCACCAGGAGGCAAGTGAGAGCCTATTTAGGAGCTGCAGGTAATTGCCGAATATGGATACCCAAAACCATTTCGATCTCTGAAGGCTGCCTTGATGTCATCACCAGCTCTGGGTCTGCCAGACGTCCAGAAACCTTCTCGCCTCTATGTCCATGAGTCACAAGGAAATGCTTTGGGAGTGTTGACTCAATCTCTTAGATCTTGGCAGCGACCAGTTGGATACAGTTGCAAAAGGCTGGCCCCCTTGTTGAAGAGCCATTGCAGCCACAGCCCTCTTAGTGAGCGAAGCTGACAAGCTCACTGTGGGACAGAATCTTTAAGTCATCGTACCATACTCTGTCTTGACCCTTATGGAGCACAAAGGGAACTTCTGGCTCACTAATTCGCAAATGTTGAAGTATCAGAGTATGCTGTGTGAGAATCCACAATTGCAATTGATGGTCAGTCAAGCTTTGAATCCTACTACGTTGTTACCCAATGGTCCTAGCCCCCCTGATCATGACTGTCTGGAAATTACGGACACTATATTCTCAAGTCGCCCGGATCTGACTGACGTCCCTTTGGAGGACCCTGAACGGACTTTCTTTGTGGATGGGAGCAGTCTCGTCATCAATGGACATCGTTGTGCCGGCCATGCAGTAGTGACCCTTGATCTGGTAGTTGAGTCCACAGCTCTGGCCCCAGAAACTTCAGCACAGAAAGCTGAACTGATAGCCCTCACTAGAGCACTAGCAATAGGAAAAGGGCTCTGTCTAAATGTGTACCCAGATTCCAAGTATGTCCTTACAACCTTGCATGCACATGGGGCCCTGTACAAAGAATGAGGGTTGATCACCTCAGGAAGCAAGTCCATTAAGTATGGCCCCGAGATATTGACATTATCAGATGCATACTGTCTACAGACCTCAGAACTTAGGAAAAGTAGACTGTATGAGTAGAACCCTGAAATCTCAGTTGTCCAAACTTTGCCAAGAAGCTCACCTTCTTCAGGTTCTTCCTATAGCCCTTCTTAAGATATGCTTAGCCCCTACTAAGTCTTTAGGAGTTTCCCCTTTTGAGATTCTGTATAGGCGACCCCCGCCTATGGTACAAGGAATAAAAGGGAGATATGGAACAGATTAGATCTGAAATTACTAGACAAGAACTGTTGGTTTTAAGTTCTGTTTTGCAGAGTCTTCGTACGTGGGTACAAGATCAGCTGCCCATCAACCTCTGCATCCTCTCAAGCCTGGAGTCTCGGTGTGTGTGGATCAAAGAGTGAAGAACGACGCCGTTGATACCGCATTGGAAGGGATCTTATGTTGTCATCATAATAACCCCAACAGCAGTTAAAGTTACAGAGCTTGAACCCTGGCTTCATCACAGTCGAGTAAAGTCGGCAGCCGTGGATAGCACTGTAGAAAGGAAAGCAGCTACACAAGTCTTAGCTATGTGGCAATATTACCCTTTACCTCCAGATGATGATGTTACGAGTATAATATGTGATTTAATTCTCACCCTTTCTAACTTGCGGGTGAGAATAATCAAAGGGGGGAATGTGGTAGGCTATGGCCTATATAATAGCCTGTACATGTATGAGCCTGCAAGCTAGGCCTGAGTCCCCACCCCCACTACTAGAAATAGTAGCGCTGAGAAAGACCAAAGTCAGTGAAGGTTGAGGATCTGCCTTAAACCGCTCTAAACTGCTTTTGATAAGTTTGTGTTAATCCTTTATTCAATGCTTTTATGTTGATGAAAGATATGTTCCAGTATTTTGCATTCTCACATTCTCTGAGCCTAGCAATGACCTTGTAGCAGGACTGTATTTATGTCTAGAAACTGAGCCTTTGTTAGCATAGCCTGAGAAGGGGGAACAGGGTGTTAGGCCCAGTGAGGGTCCCCTATTGGATAGATGCAGGGGGTCTTGGGACCAATAGAAAGTCTGCCTGTATCAAACTGTGGTGAAACTTGTATATAAGGAAGTTGTTCCTGTTCGCCATTGCTCAGTCCTTTGTGAATGCTGTTGCAATCTGAGCCATGTGCACAATAAATGGGTTTGGATCCTTGAACTGACTCCTGGTATTATTTATTGCATGCTTATCGGCTGCTACACTATGAAGAAAGGCTAAAAAGGTTAGGGCTCTTTAACCTGGCAAAGAGACGGCTGAGGGGAGATATGATAGAAGTCTATAAATTAATGAACGGAGTGGAAAGCACAGTTACTTACCTGTAACAGGTGATCTCTGGGAACAGCAGGAATAAGTCTTCACATATGGGTATCGTCGGTACCGACGGAGCCTGCGCGGGAACGCTCCCCAGCATCCAGTAAGAAAGCTTTTGGGAGCATCCCACAGCGCCTGTGCGCTGCCTTCCCGCCTTTCCTAACCGCCTCTCTCCAGTTCGAGTTTGAAAGCTGAGACAAAGAGAGAGAGAGGAAAGGAAAGATAGATAGAGAGATACAACTCCATGGGGAGGTGGGAGGGTTGTGAAAACCTATTCCTGCTGTTCCCAGAGATCACCTGTTACAGGTAACTGTGCTATCTCCAGGAACAAGCCTTCACATATGAGGACTCCCCAGCTAGAGATGCTAGGGAGATCTCCACAGTTGTGAGTCCCTGAGAAGGGCTCTACCTCATCCCATGGATCTCGGGCATCCAACCAGGGATGGGGTCTAGGAGTTGATTAGGTATGGAACAGGTGTTTGAGAACAGCCTGACCAAACAAGGCATCCCGGCGGGAGTCCTTGTCCAAGCAGTAATGGGCTGTAAAGGTATGAACCGAGGCCCAGGTGGCCGCTCGACAGATTTGGTCGATGGACACAGAGTTTAGATGAGCCATAGAGGCTGCCGTGGCCCTCACATTGTGAGCAGTGACATGGCCCTCCAGAGAAAGGTTCTTACTCTGGTAGGCGAAGGAAATACACTGAGCAATCCAACTGGACAGAGTTCTCTTAGAGACTGGAAGTCCTAAATGAGAGGGGTCAAAAGCAACAAAGAGTTTATTTATTTATTTATTTACATTCTCTTATATACCGCGCTATTCTGCATCAGTGCGGTTTACATTGAACAAACTGAAGTTACACTGAACAGGGCATTATAACTTGGAGATAACTATTTTACAGGGAACATGGGCTATGGAGGATTAAGTGGCTTGCCCAAGACCACAAGGAGCACCTGTGGGACTAGAAACTCCAGTCCTTCCGGCCCAAGGTTGCTGTTCTCTAGTGGGATTTGAACCCCTGACCTTCCGGCCTGAAGTACCTTGCCCCAACCACTAGGCCACTCCTCCACTCCTGTTGAGAGGACTTTCTATGTTGCTGTGTCCTTTGTAGGTAAAAAGCGAGCGCTCTTTAACAATCCAGGGTATGGAGATTCCTCTCTGCAGTAGATGCATGAGGTCCTGGAAAAAAAAAAACAGGTAAATATGCCTCCTGATTTAGATGAAAAGGTGAAACCACTTTAGGCATAAAGTGTGGATTGGTCCTGAGGACTACCTTGTCATGATGGAACCTTGTATAAGGAGGATTAGCCACCAAGGCTTGCAGTTCACTGATGCGGCGAGCTGAAGTGACTGCAATGAGAAAAATAACCTTCCAGGAAAGAAATTTCAAGGAGGTAGTGGCTAAGGGTGGCTTCATAAGCTGGCCAAGAACCAGATTCAAGTCCCATACCACTGGAGGTGGTCTAATTTGAGGTTTAGTTAAAAGAAGGCCTCTCATGAATCTTGCTATAAGAGGGTGAGAGGAAATAGGTTGTCCATTGAGAGGCTTGAGGGACGCTGCAATAGCACTCAAATGGACTCTTACTGAATTTGTTTTCAGGCCTGCATGGGATAGATGCAGGAGATACTCTAGTAGAGAATTCAGAGGTATTGCAAGAGGGTTTAGACCCTTCTCTGAACACCAAATGGTAAATCTTTTCCATTTGAAAGCATAGGAACGCCTAGTAGAAGGCTTTCTAGAGGCATGAATAACATATCTGACTTGCTGAGAGAGATGAAAATCTTGAAGGTCTAGGCCCTCAGCAACCAAGCCCTGAGATGGAGCGACTGGGGGTTTGGGTGCCACAATGTTCCCCCTTCCTGGGACAGAAGGTCTGGTGCAGAGCCCAAGTCCAGGGAAGGTGCTTGAGAGAGATGCAGAAGTAGAGGGTACCACACTTGGCGTGGCCAATGTGGAGCTATGAGGATCATGGTCCCTCGATCTCTCTGAAGCTTGAATAGTGTTTTGGGAATTAGGGGAATTGGTGGAAAGGCATAAAGGAAGTCTTGACCACAGTGAAGGAGGAAGGCATCCTTGGCCTGAACTCCCTGACACGGAATTCTGGAACAGAACCGGGGAAGTTTGGCATTCCACGGACTTGCAAAGAGGTCTATGTCCGGGGTTCCCCAAATTCGAAAAATCCTGGCTACCTGGTCCATGTGGAGGGACCACTCGTGTGGGAGCAGAACTCGACTGAGTCTGTCCGCCCAAGAGTTTTGAATGCCTGGAAGATATACTGCCAGAAGATGGATGTGATGCTCTCTGGCGAAGGCCCACAGTCGCAAAGCTTCGTTGCAAAGCGACAGAGAGCCAGTCCCGCCCTGCTTGTTTACATAGAACATTGCTACTTGGTTGTCCGTATGGATGAGGACTGTCCTGTATCTGAGCAGGGAATAGAATACTCTGAGAGCTAAGAATATTGCTCTGAGTTCCAAGAGATTGATATGCAGAGACGTCTCCTGTGGAGATCAGATGCCCTGGGTGGAGAGATCCTGCAGATGAGCTCCCCAACCCAATGGAGAAGCATCTGTTGTCAGAGTTGCTTGGGGTAGCGACTGCTGAAATGGGGACCCCAGCAACAGATTTGGAGGGGACTTCCACCACTAGAGAGACCAAAATAGGCGACTGGAGTTTGCTATGTTGTCTGACAGGCAACCTGATGCCTGAGTCCATTGGGTGGACAAAGTCCATTGAGCTGCCCTCATGTGAAGGCGAGCATATGGAACCACATGCACGGTGGATGCCATTTCTCGAGCAGTTAAATGGGACTTTAACTGTATCTGGGAGGCTAACTGCACCAAGCGTAGGCAACGGGCCTGAGGAAGATAGGCCCTTGCAGTTGTGGTATCCAGCAAGGTCCCTATAAACTCCAGAGACTGAGTAGGGGTGAGATGGGATTTTGGGATGTTTATTACCAGTCCCAAATACTGAAGGACACGCATTGTGCAGGTTAGAGAAATCTGGGCCTCTGACTGGGATGAAGCTCGAATGAGCCAGTCGTCCAGATATGGGAAAACGAATATTCCTAGAGTGCGTAGAAATGCAGCTACTACTGCCATGCATTTCGTGAACACCCTTGGTGCAGAGGCCAGACCGAAAGGAAGCACCCTGTATTGGTAGTGCTTTCCTTGAAAAAGGAACCGAAGGAACCTTCTGTGTGTTGGATGGATGAGGACATGGGTGTACGCATCCTTGAGATCTAGAGAACAAAGCCAGTCCTGACTATGAAGGTATGGCAGCAGAGTACCGAGAGAAATCATCTTGAATTTCTCTTTGAATAGAAACTTGTTCAATTCTCTGAGATCTAAAATGGGTCTGTAGCCCCCTGTTTTCTTTGGAATAAGAAAATAAGGGGAGTAGAACCCTGAGCCCTGTTGAAGAAGGGGTACTTCTTCTATTGCCCCTTGGGCAAGAAGGGTAGCAATCTCCTGACCCAGAAGGTTGAGGAGAGATGTTGGAGAATTGAACTGTTTCACCATGGTGTGGGGAGGAAGGTTTAAGAAATGAAGCTTGTACCCTTCCTTTATAATGGAGGGGGTCCATTGCTCTGCTGTGATTTGCTCCCATCTGGGAGCAAAGTAAGCTAACCTTCCTGGAATGGTGAGGGGCTCTGGTTCTTCCAGAGCCAGAAAGGCTAAGTTCTCTAGTTGCAAGTCAAAGGCCTTGAGGAGGCTGAGGCTGCTGGGCCGTGGGAGGCCTGGCAGCCTTTGACTTGGCCTGTTTAGGTGGTTGCTGACGCTTTGCAGCAAAACGACCTGCAGAAGATGCCTGCTGACCATAAGCAGGATAGTACCTTCCCCTTTTAGAAAAAGGTGTCTTTTTGAACAATCTTTTCTTAGCAGGAGCAGAGGTAGACTTTGAAAGTCGATCCAAAGCAGAGTTCTCAGCATCCATCTGAGTGGCCTTTGCTTTCCAATCCCTGACAAAAAGGTTTTCACCTGTACAAGGAAGACTTCCCAATTCATCTTGGACCCTGAGTTCCAAATCAGATGCTTGTAACCAAGCAATTCTGCGTGCACCTATGGCAATAGCCGAGGCTCTACTTACACACTCAAAAGAGTCAAAGGCTGCACGGTTGGAAAATTTGGAAACATCTTGGGCATGTTTAAGCCAAGTGAGAAATTCCTGCCTTTTATCTTCTGAAATAAAAGGGGCTAAAGTCTGCAGATGATCTGTGACTTCTTTTAGAAACATCCCCATATAGAGACTATAGGAGTTGATTCTGGCAGCAAGCATATTAGCTTGGAAAACCCTTCTGCCAAAAGCATCAAGGGTTCTGCATTCACGTCCTGGAGGATTAGATGAGTGTCTCTTTGCACTCTTTATTTTCCTCATGGCAGACTCTACCACAATAGAGTGGTGAGGAAGCTGAGACTTATGAAAGCCAGGACAAGGAGGGACACGGTACATGGTGTCTAACCTACGAGAATGAGGAGAGGTAGTAAGAGGAGTCTCCCACATGCTCAACATGAGATCATAGAGAATCTCATGAATAGGTAAGGTGGCTGCTTCTTTAGGAGCCTTAGGGTATTGCAAAATATCTAATTGCTTGGCTCTAGGCTCTGACTCAGGGGCCACTGTAATGGAGAGGCCCCTAGCCACTTCCCTAATGAAGTCTTGAAAAGACAAGTCTTCTGGAGGAGACATTCTTCGTTTTGGAGAATCAGACTCCTGAGGAAGAAGTACCGGTGCCTCGACAGAAGCCTCCGACTCATCAGAGTCTTCGGAGGAATCTAAGTATCGCCTGTCTGGATGCTCCTGTAAAGCTCGATACGCGTACCGAGTGGGATCGACATCGGGAGTAAACGGTACCAGTTCGGTACCGATGGGCATCATAGGACAGGGTACCGTTGCAGTCGACACCGAAGCCGATGCAATCGGTACCGGCACCGGAAACGATGCCGGTACCGTACCGGAAACGGAGATTGTTGCGGTACCGAAGGCGTCGAAGCCTGCATAAACGCCGTTAGTGTGCGTTGAATGGACAGAATCTTCTGATCCATCGACGCCACCAGAGTCTGGATGTCGGTACTGGTGGAGGCCACCGGTACCCCAGAACACGGCAACAGGTGATCGGTCGAGGCCGAGCCATCGATGTCAACCTGTGACCCCATAGATAATGCTTTGGAAGCCGGAACTTCCCACCGGGGTAATTTTGCCGGTGCGGATTCCTCGAGGACAAGCCCGGAGGCACCTCGATGCTTAGAGGGAGATTTGCCCTTCGAGGACCAGCTAGATTTATGTTTGGTTACCTGAGATCCATGGGAGGAAGAAGCAGCCCTGGAAGACGTCGATGCCACCGAGGCTGCATCAGAGGGAAACAGGGTACTGAGCTTGGCTGCTCGGTTCTGACGACCTCTTTTAGACATCATGGTACAGGACACACAATCCGTGATGGAATGGTCAGGACCCAAACATTTTAGACACCAATCATGGGTGTCGGTGACAGAAATAGTACCGCCACACTTTGTGCACTTTTTAAACCCGGAAGCAGGCTTCTCTATGAGGAGAAAAATGTTCAGGCCTAAGGCCCAAACCGCAAATGCACAGTTGAAGAAAGAAAAGTTTTTTGTTTTTTTTTGTATAAGAAAGAAAAGAAAAGACCGGCGGTACCGGTCTGATGTCGAAGAAGGCAGATGCGACACAGAAAAATAAAGAATTCTTCTGCGGTGACAGGAACACGACCTGCTGGCTCCGCGGAAAAGAAGAACTGGAGAGAGGCGGTTGGGAAAGGTGGGAAGGCAGCGCGCAGGCGCTGTGGGATGCTCTCAAAAGCTTTCTTACTGGACACTGGGGAGCGTTCCCGCGCAGGCTCCGTCGGTACCGACGATACCCATATGTGAAGACTCATTCCTGCTTGTTCCTGGAGATCAGGTAAACGTAGATCGATTGTTTACGTTATCAGAATATAGAAAGACTAGGGGACATGCAATGAAGCTACAGGGTAAACTATTTAAGACTAATAAAAGAAAATATTTTTTCACTCAACGTGAATCAAACTTTGGAATTTGTTACCTGAGGATGTAGTAAAGGCTGTTAGTGTAGCTGGGTTTAAAAAAGGTTTGGACAAGTTCCTGGAGGAAAGGTCCATAAACCATTATTAAGAAGGGACCCAGGATATCATAGCTACATGTTCTCTGAAGTATAAATTGAAATACAACCCAAGTGATATATACCACAATTTATAATTCATGACATAATTGTAAATATCAACAATGTATATATGTTCTAACAGTTTAATGTTCTAATAATTATAATGTTAATACTTTATATTGTTACCTGTAAATAGTTCAATATGTTCTATGTAAACTGACTTGGTATGATACCACCCTTACCATATAACATACTGTTCATTGTAAACCGCACTTGATACTTGTGAAAGAGCGGTATAGAAATAATTGCTAAATAAATAAATAAATAAATAAATAAATATCAATGCTTGACCAAGTACAAGCATTGCGGAACCTGTGTCTTTTGGGGAAATTGCTAGGTATGTATGACCTAGATTGGCCACTGTTGGAAACAGGATACTGGGCTTGATGGACCTTGGTCTGACCCAGTATGGCATATCTTATGTTCTTATGTTCCTATTCTGAAACCAGGGAAGGTAGACCCATAGTTATCGTCCTATCTCCCTCATGTCTTTTCTGTCTAAGGTCGCAAAACGTTTGGTGGCAGAACAGCTCTAGTCCTTCCTTCTTTGTTCCACTGCTTTTCATCAGCTCAGACCGAATTCCAACCCAAGCTCTCAACAGAACATTCCCTCCTTGCCATTACTAACTTTCTTCTCACATCCCTTGAGTCCCATCACGACATTCTCTTGGTCTCTTTAGATATCACAGCTGCCTTTGACTTGGTGAACCACTCCCTCCTCCTCTTGCAGATGCATTCTCTGGGTATTTTGGGTATTGTGCTTGCTTGGTTTCATTCCTACCGACAGGACCGCACTTGGTTTCCACATCCTCTGTTCCCCAGCCTCTTCACTGTGACGTTCCTCAGGGCTCTGTTCTAGGTCCTATTCTTTTTAACATTTTCCTTATCTCTCTGGCTCACCTCATCCAGTCACTAATTATTACTTTTTACATATACACGGACGATATTCAACTTCTTTTTCACCTGCCTGCTCACTCCTGTATAGCCATCTCTTCCATCACCTCAAAACTGGTTAAGATTGCTAACTGCTTGGCCTCTCATGGCCTTAAGCTGAACTCATCTAAGACTGTAGCCACTGCCTTCTCTACCCTCTCCCCCTCTCTATTCCAGCGGCTCCCATCAATCACGGTTCTCAGATTCCCCTTCAGGACTGTCTTAAGATCTCGGGTGTTCATTTTGATTCTCTTCTCTCCTTTTCTGCTATGGTTTAGTGATGTTTTTCTCCTGTGAATGATCCAATCCATCTGCCGGTTTCTTGACATTCACTCTACTTGTCTCCTGGTACTTTGCTTGGCGATATCACGCTTGGATTATGCTCTCTCCTTTCTGGCCTTCCCTGCTACGAACTCCATTGCCTACAGTTAGTAAAAACTACAGCCCTCTGGCTTCTCCAAAGTGCTCATAAATATGACAGTATCACTCCTTTACCTTTCTGAACATTGGCTCCCCATTTCTTACCGCGTCTCTTATAAGCTCCTCTCTATAACTTTTCATGCACTCTACTCTGGTAATCCTCCATTTCTTTCCCAGCTGCTCACTTTGTACGTCCCTTCCTGTGCTCTCCATTCTGGCCCACAGAATCTGTTAGCGGTGCAGGGCCTTTGTGCCCTCCGATCTTCCTCAGCCTGCTCCTCTACGTTCCAGGCCGCTGCCCCAGTTCTGTGGAATGCTCTTCTCCTGTTTTAAGGCCCATCTTTTTAGTTAAGCCTTCCCCCCTCTGTCACTCCTTGCTAACCGTAGAGTACTGCTACATGGCCCTGCTTCAGCTGTGCACTGGCCGGCTCCTTAGAGTTGATTATCTCCCCTGCTTGGTCTCAGTGTATTCCCCTAGCACCCCTCCCCCAAACGTGGTCTTAGTGTTTGTTGCTGCATTGTTGTAACCTAAGCCTCCTGACAGTCTTTGTCTTCCTTGTCTTGTGCCATGTCTGTGGTCATCCTTTCTTGTTACCTTTCTTTTATTGTACACTCCCAGGTATGCTCATGATGGGCGGTTTATCAAGCTTAATAAAATGTAAGTCTCTGGTACGACCTCATTTGGAATATTGTGTGCAATTCTGGAGACCATGCTTTCAAAAATATATAACATGATATACCACCCGTGAATCCGTTTATAAAGAAAACAACATTTTTCAAATTAGCATTTTTTTCTGTCAGGATCCGCCGACCCGAGACAGGGAGAGGAAAAGCTCCCCTCTCTATGTCGGCAGAAGCCTTTTTATCTTTTTAAATTAAGAAACAAAAGATTAATAGTAGTGAAAAACACTTATCTGAAGGAAAACCAAATTCGTTCAGCAAAAAGGGCAGCAAAGTTTCAGACAGCGACATGCATGTTTCGAGCCCAAAAAGGGCCCTGTATCAAGCAGGCCTCTCGGCTCCGTTGGTGGAGCACTGTCTTTCACATCAACACACGTTTGGAGACCTACGTTGGAGAGTAATTGACTTAAATCCTTTGGACCACCGGGGGGGGGGGGGGTGATCGGGAACAAGTGCTCCAACGTTGTGAACAACGCTGGATTTTCCAATTAAAAACAGTGCTACCCACTGGATTGAACTTGGAATATGACTGGTGGAGTTTGCTTTGAGTTAAACTTTAATTTTACAGCTGGATTTGTAACTGTTTCTCCCTTCCAGGTATTCCCCCTCCTCGGGGTTCTCTGATGACGAGCTATTAGCTCCTCCTCCTTTTTTGGTGACGCCTCTGTTCAGCAGCCATTCAGCGGTTTTACAAATCACCTGTTGTGTTCGGCGTTTTTTCAAGGGCGCGTAAATTTATGGAACCCGCTTGATACAGGGCCCTTTTTGGGCTCAAAACATGCATGTCGCTGTCTGAAACTGCTGCTTGTTCCTGGAGATGAGAAATTTTCTATAGGACTCCATAAGTGAGTCATCATCTAACTGCTCAGCAAATCTATTATTGGGTCAAGCCCTACATGAATTAATGGGAATTTCTTCCTTAGTTGGGAAAATCTGAACTTGGCATGTGATGAGATCTCCACTGAATTGGAGCTCTGCAATCATTCAGCAAGTCCTCAAAACAACTCCTGAGTTATAACCGTCTTTCCTCACCTCCTGTCTTCTTTGCAATGTTCTTCCATAGATACTGTTTCTGGTTCTAGTCTTGGTTTTGGGTCACACACTTTCCTTTTGCTGCATTTTTCCAAGTTCTCAGTAAAACCTTCTGGAAGAAAAACCTTTTTGGCTGCCTGAGAAAGGAGAGAGGAGGGAATATAAAATCTATAAAGGAATACTGTAGTGTTGGAATGCTCAGTTAGACATGGAACTCTCCCACACTAATTGAACTTCAGAGTCTGGGTGCCCGCTCAGTTGGAGGGCCTATCCAGAACAGATGAAAGCCACACTGGGGAGAGAGAGATTCCTGGTGACAATGAAGATTTGGAAATAGAGCATTTACAGAGGCTCCATCGTTTGCTACTTGAATACAGCTTAAGAATAAGGGCAACATATAAGCAGATGGCTCCCACCAAAAGGGCATCTGTGCCAACAAGCAGCTCTCACACATCTTCACAAGGTATGAAAAAGCAGAGCCTGATGATGCACCAGAACTGGAATTGAAAGTGCAACATTTTAGCATAATTAAATTTCTTCTACCCATATCCTAACACTATTTCTCCCAAGAAAAGTTATGTGCAGTGAACTAAACCTTAGCCCCATCAAAACAGAGGTGAAAGTTTGAAAGGAAGCAGCTACATACGGTGAGAAGGAAGGGCTCAGAGGTGTCAGTCAAGTCATCAAAGAACTGGAACATCTTCTGCTTAACAGTCTCATAGCAGAAATTTTGCATCATCGGATGAGTAGTGTTCTTCTCACAGATAATATCCATCAACAGAGTCCTCAGCTTCTGGGTTTGAAAGAAAAACAATGTCCACGTTTCATGATTTCTCATGCTCAACTTAAAGTAAATTAGGCTTACCTGCTAATTGTTGTTCCTTAAGGAACTCTAGTCCAGTCCCGGAACCATAGAGTTTAGAATCTCCTCCAGCAGCCTTGGAGACTGAATGGCATCATCGCTTTACTAACAGTGGTATAAGTAGGCAAGGACTGCCCCCTATCTCCAGTACCTATTGACAAAGCAAACTGAGCAGAGCAACAAATAAGTAGATAACGTATCATCAAACAAACAGAATTAGGAACAGGATACATTTCCCATCTTAGCAAAAGGGTCCCCCTATGGCTCCACTCTACGCCCATGGAGAACCCTCTCCGTCGCTACCGCTGTCTTCTGCAGCCTACGCCGAATTCGCTTGGCTTTGACTTCCTCTTCTCACTTTCTTTTTTTTTTTTGTAACCGCAAAAAGAGATCGCCCAACTTCAGGCAAACGAGCTGATAACCCCAGGGAGGGCTCCGGGACTGGACTAGAGTTCCTTAAGGAACAACAATTAGCAGGTAAGTCTAATTTACTTTTCCTTTTTGTCCCTCTAGTCCAGTCCCGGAACCATAGAGGATGTAACAGAGCAGTAAATCTCAACGGGAGGGACCAGCGAGCCCAGCCTGAAGAACCGCCAAGCCAAAACAACCATCCCCCGCCTCCTGCACATCGAGCCTATAATGCTTGGCAAATGGGTGCAATGACGACCAGGTCGCTGCCCGACAAATGTCCCCAACCGGGACCAAACTGAACTCTGCCCAAGACGCTGCCTGTGCTCTAGTCGAATGCGCTCGGAGACCTTCCGGCACCACTCGCCCCTTTAACATGTACGCCGAAGCAATAGCTGTCTTCAACCAACGCGAAATGGACGCCTTCGCCGCCGCTTCCCCTTTTCGCGGCCCCCCGAAAGCCACAAACAGCCTATCGGATTTCCGAAAGTCCGCCGTCCTACGAAGGTACTTACGCAACACCCTAGGCACATCTAAGAGGTGCAACCGCCTTCCCGACTCGCCCTTCTGTTGGCCCGAAAACATGGGAAGTGAAACCACCTGGTTAACATGAAAAGGCGAAACGACCTTAGGCAGAAAAGCCGGCACCATACGCAGCACAACTTTGTGATGGAAGAAGGACAGATAAGGTTCTCTACAAGACAAGGCTTGCAACTCTGAAATGCGCCGCACGGAACAGATCGCCACCAGAAATACTGTCTTCAAAGTTAGGTCTTTCAGAGAGGCCTTGTCCAAAGGCTCAAACGGCGCTTTGAGCAAGGCCTCCAACACCAGATTCAGATCCCAGGTCGGCACAGCACTAGGCACCGGCGGACGCATAAGTAACACCGCCCGCAGAAACCACCGAATGTCGCCGTGCGACCCCAACGACTGACCACGAACCTTTCTGCGGTAACAGGAGATTGCCACTAACTGAACCCGCAAGGAACTAGCCGCCAAACCTTTGTCTATGCCATCCTGCAAAAACGAAAGGATCTGAGGCACCGAAGCCCCCAAGGGCTGAACATTGCACTCCGCACACCAGGCCTCAAAAATACGCCAAACTCGAATGTACGCCAACGAGGTGGAGTGCCTGCGCGCTTTTAGCAAGGTAGAAATAACCGTAGCCGAATACCCCTTGGCCGTCATCCTAGCCCTTTCAAGAGCCAAGCCGTAAGCGAGAACCGATTCACCTGGGGCATACGTAACGGCCCCTGCTGTAAGAGATCTTCCCGCTGCAGCAACCTCAACGGACTGTCAGCCAGCAACCGCACTACGTCCGCGTACCAGGGCCGTCGGGGCCAATCGGGAGCCACCAACACCAGGCCGTGATGCTTCTCTATGCGCTGCACCACCCGGCCTATAAGAGCCCAAGGTGGGAACACAGAAGGCTGCCGACCGGCCACCTCTGCGCCAATGCATCGAGCCCCTCTGACATCCGTTCTCGGCACCTGCTGAAAAACCGCGGCACCTGCGCCGATTCGAAGGTCGCCATGAGATCCATCAGCGGAATCCCCCAGCGCCGCATCAACAGCGCAAACACGTCCGGGTGCAGTCGCCACTCTCCCGGGTCCACCCTGCGACGGCTTAGGAAATCCGCTTCGACATTGTCCACGCCGGCCACATGCTGAGCCGAGAGAGCCCCCAGGTGCCTTTCGGCCCACTCTAAGAGCTGACTCGCCTCGGCTTCTAGAGCCGCACTGCCCGTGCTGCCCTGTCGATTGATGTAAGCCACATTGTCAGACAGAACCCGAACCGCCTTCTGATGGAAACTGTCCTGAAATTTCTGCAGTGCCAGGAACACCGCTCTCATCTCCAACCTGTTGATGGACCAAACCGACTCCTCCGGAGACCAAGCCCCCTGGGCAAACCTGCCCTCGTAATGCGCCCCCCACCCTAAGAGACTGGCATCCGTCGTCAGCAATCTCCGGGAGGGGGACTCGAGAGGCATGCCGGCCTCCAAACTCTCCTGTCGCAACCACCACCGAAGCTCTTGACGCACCCCCTGAGGACACACCAATCACTGAGACAACGCATCACGCTGATGCGACCACCGGCGAAGCAGCGCACTCTGCAAAGGCCGCATGTGAGCTCGGGCCCACGGCACCACCTCGATCGTAGCCGCCATTGTGCCCAACAACTGAAGATACTGCCACGCCGTCGGTGCTGGAGTCGACAAAAAACGCCTGACCAGGTCACGCAGTCCCCGCACTCGAGGGGTGGGCAGGAACACCGCCGCCTGATTCGTGTCGAAGCGGGCCCCCAGAAAGACCAGGGACTGCGAAGGAACCAGACTGCTCTTTGCACAGTTGACGATCCAGCCCAGGGACTCCAACATCTCCACCACCCGGGCGGTCGCAGCCAAACTCTCCTCCCTCGACTTTGCTCGAATCAGCCAATTGTCCAAATATGGGTGGACCAGTACTCCCTCCTTGCGGAGCGCTGCTGCCACCATCACCATGATCTTGGTGAAAGTCCGAGGGGCCGTAGCCAGGCCGAAGGGCAACGCTTGAAACTGATAGTGCCCCATCGGAACTGCAAAGCGGAGATATTTTTGATGTTCTTGCCGAATGGGGATATGAAGATAAGCCTCCGTTAGGTCCAGGGACGTAAGAAATTCCCCCGCTCGGACCGCCGCTATCACGGACCGCAGAGTCTCCATCTGAAAATGGGTCACCCGAAGGCACCGATTCACGCACTTCAGATCTAAGATTGGCCGAAACGTGCCTTCCTTTTTTGGCATGACGAAATATATAGAGTACCGACCGAACCCGCATTGATCCGCCGGAACCGGCACCACCGCCCCTAGCTGAATTAGTCGCTGCAGAGTGTCCGAGACCGCCTGTAACTTGGCCGGAGCTGCGCAAGGGGATCTGACAAAGGAATCTAATACGGGGCAGTGGAGCTCCAACGCGTACCCTTCGCGAATGACCTCCAGGACCCACCGGTCCGACGTAATCTGGACCCAGGCAGGGTAAAAGTCCCGCAACCGACCTCCCATGGGAACCACCCCCACCTGAGCCCGCCGTATCTCATTGCGCCTTTTTAGGGCCCGAGGACTGGTAAGGAGCGAACCCCCTTCCCGCTCCCCGGAAGCCCCGAAACCCTTGACCCTAACCGGGTACCTCCCCTGCTGAGACGGGCCAAACCGAGAGGAACGAAATCTACGAAACTCCCAAGCGGTTCCTCTGAACCCCGCCGGAGCACGACCCTGCTTTGGCTTATCCTCCGGGAGCCGTCCCCCTTTAGACTCCCCGAGATCCTTGACCAACTTCTCCAAATCCTCTCCAAACAAGAGCTTACCCCTAAAAGGCAGCTTACTGAGACGAGCCTTAGAGGAACTATCAGCCGACCAATTATGCAACCAGAGAAACCGTCGAGCTGCCACTACTAAGGCCATACTCTTAGCTAAACCGCGGATGAGATCATAATGGATATCCGCTAAGTACGCCGTTCCGGACTCCAGCTGCGACACATCATCCAGGCGGTCCTCCAACGGCTCCCCCTGCAACCTTTGGGACCACCGCAAACAGCCCCAATCCACCCAGGCCCCCGCTATGGAAGCCTGCATGGAAAGGGCGCACACATCAAAAACCTGTTTCAGCAAGGAATCCAGTCTCCTGTCTTGCATATCTTTCAACGCTGCGGCCCCCTCGACCGGAATTGTAATTTTCTTCGTGACCGCCGATACCGCCGCATCCACCTTCGGGGAGCGAAACAGCTCCCTATCCTGGTCTGCCAGCTGATAAAAGCGAGCCAAGGCTCTGGTACCCTTGAGAGTCGCCTCCGGCACATCCCATTCCTCTTGGATCATATTCCTAAAGACCCGATGAAGGGGAAACACTTTCTGGGACGACCGAACCGCCTGCAACAGTGGATCCTCTAAGACCTCATCAGCCACCGGCTCCCCCACAGGCATGTTGAGGGTCTTGAGAGTCTCCGTGATCAGGTCCAGAAGCTCCTCGCAACGAAACACCCTGACCACCCGACTCTGCTGCTCGGCGCTAGGCAACTTCCCCTCTTCCAACTCCTCATCCGAAATGATCTTCATTTCCTCGTCCAGCTCCGCGGGGTCCTCGCGAGGAGCGAGGCCACCCCCTCAACGCCGGCCCCCTTACACTTCTTAGCTGCCGGAGCGCCCTCCGCTGGACTGCCCAAGGGCCCGCAGTGGTCAGAGATGTGTCACTGCCCTCAAAAATCTAAGCACGTCAGAGTGCGAACCCAAAGGCAACCCATGGATCTTTCCCCGATAACAGGCAATCACCGCTAGTTATACATGCAAGGAGCTAGCAGCCAGACCGTTGTCAAAGCCGGCATGCAGGAAGGCCAGGACATCTGGGACTGAAGCAGCGGACGGATGTGCCTGCCTGTCCACGCACCAAGACTCAAAGATACACCAAATGCGTATATATGCAAGACATGTATACCTCCTTCGGGCTTGCAGCAAGGTCGCTATCACCGCCCCTGAGTACCCTTGTTTCCTCAACCTTGCCTGTTCAAGAGCCAGGCCATAAGCGAGAATTGATCCACCTGGGGCATGCATATTGGGCCCTGTATTAGCAGGCCCTTGCGCATCAGGAGTCGCCATGGTCGGGCTGCCAGGAGACTAACCAGGTCGGCATACCAAGGGTGCCAAAGCCAATCGGGGGCAACCAGTACTACCAACCCTCGGTGCGCCTCTATCCGTTGCAGCACTCTGCCTATGAGCGCCCACGGGGGGGGGGGGAACAAGTAGAGAAGCCCCCCTTTGGGCCACCTCTGAACTAGGGCATCGAGGCCCTCCGACATTCGTTCTCTTCTCCTGCTGAAAAACAGTCCAGCATTGGCAGAGTCAAACGTTGCCATCAGGTCCATGACTGGCTCACCCCAGTGTTGCACCAGCTGCTTGAACACCTCCTGGTTGAGGCACCACTCTCGGGGGTCCACCCAAACCCGGCTGAGATAGTCCGCCTGCATGTTGTGGACTCCTGCTACGCGTGCCGCTGACACTGCCTGCAGCCAGGCCTCCGCCCAACTGAACAGCCTTTCGGCCTCCTCCTCCAGGGCTGGGCTGCCCGTGCCTCCCTGCTGGTTTATACATACTACCGTGGTCGCATTGTCTGAGAAAACCCATACTACTGCTTTTCCTTGTAAGAACTCTTCGAAGCTGCACAGGGCCAGAGCCACTGCCCGCATCTTGAGTCTGTTGATCAACCACTGAGCTTCCAGAAGGTCCCACTGTCTCTGGGCAAAGTGTCCCTCGCAATGAGCCCCCCAGCCGGCAGACTAGCATTCGTACCACCGTGATCCACTCCAGGGCCTCGAGGGGCATGCACATCTCCAGATTTCCCAGGCACAGCCACCATCTGAGAGATTTCATGGTGTCTGGTGGACATGGGAGAACCTGGGTCAGAGGCTGGCTCTGGTGGGACCACCGACAGAGCAATGCCCTCTGCAATGGGCGCATATGCGCCCTTGCCATGGGACCAACTCGATTGTGGCCGTCATGGTTCCCAGAACTTGCAAGTAATGCCAGGCTAATGGGCATGCCAACCTCAGGAAACTGTGAATCAAGCCCCGCAGTCTGTGCACTCGTGCCCCTGGTGGAAAAGCTCTGCCAGCCTGGGGGTCGAAGCGTGCCCAAAGATACTCCAGGTCCTGAGTCGGACTCAGATGACTCTTGGCCAGAATGACCACCCAACCGAGCCTTTGGAGGAACTTCACCACTCTTCCTTGTCGCTTTTTCGCTTTCCTCCCTGGACTTGGCCCGAATCAGCCAATCGTTGAGGTATGGGTGCATGAGAATCCCTTCTTTGCAAAGTGCTGCTGCCACCACCACCATGACCTTGGTGAAGGTGCGTGGTGCTGTTGGCAGCCCATAACTGGAAGTGACCCATAGGCACCGCAAAGCAGAAAAACCACCGTCTTATGGGAATGTGTAGATACGCTTCCATGAGATCTAGCGACATCAAAAATTCCACGCTCCTTACTGCTACTATCACTGACCTCAGCGTTTCCATGTGGAAATGCGGGACCTGCAGACAGCAGTTGACCCCCTTGAGGTCGAGGATCGGGCGAAAGGAGCCTTCTTTTTTGGGCACCACAAAATAAATGGAATATCGATCACATCCATACTGGTCTGGAGGCACCAGTTTGACGGCTCGCAGCTGCAGAAGGCGCGACAGGGTTTCCCTTACTGCTACCACCTTGCCCTGAGTCTTGCAGGGGGACCGGATGAAAAATTCCCTTATTGGGCAGATCCATTCCAGGGTGTAGCCCTCTCTGACCACCTCCAGGACCCACTGGTTGGACGTGATCTGGGCCCAGGCAGAGAAACTCTCACAGCCGATCTCCCACGGGCAACACCCCTGCCTGAGCCCTCCTTGCCTCATTGTCCTTTTTTGTGTTCAGAGATAGTGGCGGCTCCAAAGTCCCTTCCTGCTCCTCAGAAACCACGAAAGCCTTGCCCTCTGGCAGGGAACCTATCCCTCTGGGCTTGGCCGAAGCGAGGGGTACGAAAACGCTTGAACTCCCTCGGCTGACTTCGAGCCGAGAAGGTACTATGGCCCTGCTTCTGCTCATCCTCGGGTAACCGACCCTCCTTGGACTCCCCCAAGTCCTTAACCAACTTCTCCAAGTCCTCTCCGAAGAGGAGCCTCCCCTTAAAGGGCAGCTTACTAAACCAGGACTTAGAGAAACTGTCCACTGCCTGGTTCCAAAGCCATAAGTAACGGTGGGTCGCCACCATCGATGCCATGCTCTTGGAAAGGCCCCTGATGAGATCATAATGGGTGTCCACCAGATAGACCGCCTCCAACTCCAAATTTGCTGCTTCCCCTGGGCTCTGAAGCCTTTGCGACCAGCAGAGGCAAGCCCTAGCCACCCATGCCCCGCAGATGGAGGCCTGCAGGGACAAGGCGGAAATATCAAATGCCTGCTTCAACAGTGTATCCAGCTTCCTATCCTGGGCATCCTTGAGAGCCGCACTCCCCTCTACGGGGATCGTAGTCTTCTTGGTAACTTCAAACACTGCCACGTCCACCTTCAGAGACCGCAGGAGCTCACACTCCTGCTCCAGCAGGGGGTAAAGGCGCGACAAGGTCCGCCCCTCCTGAGGCCAGCTTCTGGCAGATCCCACTCCTCCTGTATCATCTGCCTGACTACTCTGTGTACTGGAAACACTGCTTGCGATTTCTGAACCACCTGGAGCAGAGGATCCTCCAAAGTCTCATCCTCCGCCGGGAGGCTCGTGGGCATATTTAATGTCTTTAAGGACTCTGAGATGAGTGCTGGGAGCTCCTCCTGACGGAACACTCATCAGCCTGGCCTGATCTTCCATCTCCGGAATCTCGCCTTCTTCTAGCTCCTCCTGAAGGTCCAAATCCATGTCCAAGTCGTCTCCCTCTGGCTCTTCCAACCCTGGTGAGGGATGCCACTCCTCAGGGCCCCTGGCCCTCTTAGCTGGGACTCCCGTCTTGCCATCTGTTGCGCTTGTCGCCCTCTTCAACCCCAGTGGTGCAAGCAAAACGTCTATGTAACAGTAACACAAACTACGGTGAAAAATCCCCCGGGGGATCGGTTACCTCTTGGGGTAGAGACGTGGAGGGTCCCGGAGTAGCTGATGGACTACAGTCCCCCTCAGGCAGCGACAGAGCAGACCCCCCTCCCTCCTGGCCTTCCTGCGTTAGGGTAGGGGTCCCCCAGACTCGCTTTGTCCTGCAGGTCCTGTTCCAAGGAGGTAGCCTCCTGTGTACAACCGACACATACTCCAGCCTCCGAGACTGCCCCCTGGCGGGTCTCGCAATCAGGCATTGAGGCCTTGCTGGCATGGTGGGCTCTGCTGAACCAGGGAAGCAGCAGCCTCAACCCCAGCTGTCCTTCCCCTTCAATTCACTTCCCTTCTTCTCCGTCATTTTTTTTTTTATGAAGACACTGACTCCTCCAACTCCTTAGGGCGAAATAAACAAGCCAGCCAAGCAAAACCCAAAGGAAAAAACAGCAAAAACAAAAATAAAGCAAAATAAATTGAAATAAAGCAAGAAAACCCAGCAGTTCTAAAAAGACACCAAGTCTGACACAAACCCACGGCAAACCTCAGCTGTGCCTGCCGAAAGTCGGTGAACACGGGCCCATAACTAAACCACGCCCACTGTCTGGGCAGGAAGGCCAGCCGTGGGTTGCTCTGCATGCTGGCAGGAACCAGGTCCAGGCCTCTACACTGCTGCGGCGAACCGTGTCTCTACCCCTGATCTCCGTGCCACAGCCGCTGCCTTCTGGCCCGGACAGTCCCCTGCTGCCAATCCCTGGGCTTACCGGACCTTTCCTTCGCTGCACTGCTGCTCCTCCTTCAGTGCTCTGTTCCCCCTGCGCTCAGCTGCATGCACAGGGCTTCGGCGCTGCGGGGGACCGGGGAGGAGGAGTCTTGGACTGTCAGTCGCACTGGTCTAGACTCGGCGGCTCCTCACCCGCCACTGGGATCGGGAGCCACCCGAGGATCCCACCTTACTGAGCCCTCCTGACACTCCACAGGTTCCCGGTGGGGGGGGGGGAGGAAGATTTTCCTTTCACATTAGTGATTAAAAAAAAAAATCACCAAACTTAAAACAAACAGCTGCACCTGTAAGGACAAGGAACCAAAAAATCCCAAAACAAACCTAGAAACCCCACTCTGACTAAGCTCCTTATTTGTTCCTTCAATGAGTCCAGCAGCTCACTACCTCCTCCAGCTGAGCATACTGCAACTGGTAGGCGGTGCCAGCTATATATGTACCGGGTGTCATAAAAAGATGACATGCTCAGTCTACAAACTGCTGGAAGAGGGGCACCAACCAGACATGCAGGACTGGACTGGAGGGATGATAAGAAATGACCATACGCCTATAGTGTCTGCCCATCTAGGGGCAGCTCTATGATGAGGCAGAGTGAGGCGGCCGTCTTACACGGCAAAGTTTTGGGGGTGGCAAAAAATGCTCCCAAAAAAGCCAAGTGGCTCTCACCTTACTCTGTCTTCAAGGCAAAAAAAAAAAAAAAAAATCGAGTGGACCAACCGCTGCTGCCTCCGCCTCTCCCAGGTCAGCAGCATAGACCTCACCCCCCCACCCACCCCCAGTTGCTGTCCCAGATCCAAGGACACTGTGGCATCGGCGGCAAACGATAAACTTCAGGGGGGGGGGAAGCACCTTAAAAACATGGGTTTTTTAAGATTCTGGTGCTTCTAAGTCCTTGCTGGTTCCACCCCCTCTGATGCGAAAAGCATCAGAGGAGGCGGGACCCATCAGAGCCTTAGAAGCATGCTTCTCCGACGGGTCCCGCCCCCTCTGATGTTTTTCACGTTAGAGGGGGGCAGAACTAGCAAGGACTTAGAAGCGCCAGAGTCTTGAAAACCCTGTACTTTTCATGTCCTAACGATGATATTCAAAGGTGGCTGGCAGATGCTGGATAACAGGGGGGACGACAGGAGGGCAAATGCTGGACAGAGAAGAGGCAGGAGGATAAAGCGTAGTTACTCACTTGTAACAGGTGATCTCTGGGAACAACAGAAATTTAGTCTTTACATTTGAGTGACGTCAGTACCGATGGAGTCCGTGCGGGAATGCTCCCTAACGTCTAATTGGAAAGCTTTTGGGAGCATCTCACTGCGCCTGCGTAGCTGCCTTTCCAATTCTGCTTCCTCAGTTGAGTTTGTAGCTGAAATAAAAGGAAAGTAAAAAAGAAACCATACAACTCCTAGGGGAGGAGGGTGGATTGTGAAGAATAAACTCCTGCTGTTCCTGGAGATCACCTGTTACAGATGAACAATTACACTATCTCCAGGAACAAACAGGAATGTAGTCTTCACATATAAGACTCTCTAACTCCTAGATGCCAGAGAAGTGACCTCGGAACTGGTGAAGGTTTGCCTCAGGGTAGGCTCCAAGAGGTCATGAATCCTTTATGGATATCTGGTATCGATAAGGTCCGGGACGGATGGTAGGAGTTGCCCTTAAGTCTGAAAGAGGTGCTGGAGAACAGCCTGACCAAACATGGCATCCCGGCGGGCATCCTTGTCGAGACAGTAATGAGCAGCAAAGGTACGGACCGAAGACCAAGTTGCTGCTTTGCAGATTTTATCAATGGCCACAGAGCAAAGGTTGGCCATTGGAGTAGCCATGGCACAAACATTATGAGCAGTGACATGACCCTCTAGTGATCGCTCTGCTTTATCATAAGCAAATGAGATGCAATCTGCTATCCATCTAGAGAGGGTACGTTTAGATACTGGCAAACCCAGGTGACTAGGATCAAAGGAAATGAATAACTGCAAGGCCTTATGGTGCTCTCGAGTCCTCTGGAGATAAAAAGTCAAAGCACGCTTGCAGTCAAGGGTATGCAGGGTTGCCTCTGCTCTAGATGTATGTGGTCTAAGAAAAAACACAGGAAGGCAAACGAAAAGGAGACACCACTTTTGGCATGAAATGTGGATGAGTCCTAAGGACAATCTTGTCATGGAAGAACCAGTGTAAGGAGGGGTCTACCACTAAAGCCTGAAGCTCATAATGCATCTAGCTGACATGAGGGCAATGAGGAAGATGACCTTCCATGAAAGAAACTTTAGTGAGGTCATAGCCAAAGGTTCAAAGGGCAGCTTGAGAAGCTGTGCTAGAACAACATTGAAACCCCAAGCCACCTGGGGAGGCTTGGTGAGCAAAAGGCAGAAACCCACAGTCCACTTAAGGTAACGCCTCAGGACATGCCGGACATCCAGCAGGCGCAACTAAGGTGCCGCGGTGGAATTTTCTGTGCTCCCCATGACCAACAATGAGACAGATTGATTCACGTGGAAGGCTGAACAAACCTTGGGGAGGAAAGACAGCACCGGCTGCAGAACCACTTTCTCACTTGAGAAGGAGAGAAAAACGGCTCACGGCAAGACAAGGCCTGAAGCTACGAAATTCTGCATGCCGAACAAATGGCTACAAGAAACACCGCCTTAAGTAATAAGTTCTTTAATGAAGCCCTGTTCAGAGGCTCAAAGAGCTCCCCAACTAGTGCCAATAATACCAAATTGAGGTCCCAAGAAGGCACCAGCGATCTCCGCGGCAACTGCAGGAGTGTCACCGCCCTCAGAAAACGCGCCATGTCTGAGTGCGGATCCTAGGGAAACACCCTGACCTTTCCTTGATAGCAAGAGATCACCGCCAGCTGAACTCTCAACGAACTGGCCACTAGTCCCTCCTCGAACTGGCCTGCAGGAAGGCCAAAATGTCTGGAATTGAAGACTTGGCCGGCCTGATCTGTCTATCGACACAGCAGGCCTCGAAGATGCGCCAGACCCAAACATAGGCAATGTAACGGGTCTAGACCCGTTACAGGCGAGAGAGGTCGAGCCCTTCTGACAAGGTAGAAATAGATGAGGCGAGTAACCTTTCTTCCTCAATCTCGCCCTCTCAAGAGCCAAGCCATAAGCGAAAATCAATCCACCTGGGGCATACATAACAGCCCCTGCAAGAGCAGGTCCTCCCGAACCGGCAGGCACCATGGCCGATTTGCCAGAATCCACACCAGGTCAGTGTACCACAGACACCTTGGCCAATCCGGAGCTATCAAGATTACCAAGCCCTGGTGTGCTTCGATCTTTTGCACAATCCGTCCTATCAGAGTCCACAGTGGGAAAACAGAGGAGCTCCCATTCAGGCCACCTTTTCACTAGAGCGCCCAAACCTTCCAACATCCA